>CM072888.1:45535891-48262558 GCA_037013685.1 Acridotheres tristis
TGATGCACCGATTTGCACTAAGACCTGATAGAGGAAATGGGGTTATAGGGTAGCTCAGGTGCATAGAGTCTTACTAAAGGCAGTATGAATGTATGTGCATTCTTTACCTCTTTCTTTGTTGTGGGTTGAGGTCTTAGTCTGGTTGGGCTTTTTACGAAACACTGTGCAGTTGGGGAAGCATGAAAGGAATTTCTATCTAAGTAAGATATTTCACTGCTATTATGCTGGTAGTGGGAAAAGTCCACAAAATACCAACATTTCTCCTTTGCTACAATTAATGGTACAGCCATTAAAATCTTCATCCACAGATACATATGTAGATATTAAGAAATACCAGCTTTTGTAACACTAGGTGAAATCTCTTTGTTCAGTAATAATTTCATTTCTCAGTATTATTTATCCATATGCATGTGCTTGCTGCCATTAGGTAAGAAATCAAAGGTCAGACATTATGTGAAACGCGTTTTACATGTGCATATATATAGAATCACAAAATTACAATTTTTAAGAATCATTTCCATTGGAGAAGACCCTTAAGTAATCAAGTCCAACCATTAAGCCTGCACTACCAAGTTCACCACTAAACCATGTCCCTCAGTGCTATGTCTACACATCATTGAAATAATCCCAGAGGTGGTGACTCCACCACTTCTCTGGGCAGCCTATTTCAATGCTTGACCATCCTTTAAGAGAAAAAATTTGTCCTGATATCCAATATAAACCTCCCCTGGCACAACTTGAGGCCATTTTCTCTCATCCTATCCCTTGTTACCTGGGAGAATTGAGTGATCCCCACCTGCTACACCTTCTTTTCAGGCAGTGGTAGAGAGCATTAAGGTCTCCCCTGAGCGTCTTTTTTTCTAGGATAAACAACCTCAGCCCCCTCAGCCACTCCTCATAAGACTTATGCTTCAGACTCTTCACCAGCTCCATTGCCCTTCCCTGGATCTGCTCCAGCCCCTCAATGTCTTTATTGCAGTAAGAGGCCCAGAACTGGATACAGGACTTGAGGTGCAGCCTCACCAGTGCCAAGCACAGGGGGACAATCACTGCCCTGGTCCTGCTGGCCACACAATTGCTGACACAGGCCAGGATGCCATTGGCCTTCTTGGCCACCTGGGCACATCTGGCTCATGTTCAGCTGCTGCTGACCAGCACCCCAAGGTCTTTTTCTGCTGGGCAGCTTTCCAGCCACTCTTCCCCCAGCCTGTAGCACTGCAGGGGGTTGGTGTGACCCAAGGACAGGACCTGGCACTTGGCCTTGGTGAACCTCACACTGCTGGCCTCGGCCCGTGATCCAGCCTGTCCAGATCCCTCTGCAGAGCCTTCCTACCTTACAGCAGATTAACACTCCCACCCAACCTGGTGTTTTCTGCGAATTTGTTGAGGGTGCCTTCAATCCCCTCATGGAGGTCTTTGGGAACTATATTAAACAGAACTGAAATATATATACATTAAAAAGTATATATAGGCAAATGAATATTGTTTCAGGTTGTATGTTAACAGCTATTGAAAATATATGGGCAAAGGGCTGCAAAATATCTTTCATTCAGAGTTCTGATAATTGTTTCCACTTAATGAGATGGTTTAGACAAGTAGTTAGCCTTAAATATTGTATGCCAAGCAAGAATTGCCTATTGTGTCAATCAAAGTTTGCCAGGGTATACTCTGAAGTATACTATGGGGACAGAGCCAATTGAGGGGAGCTTAAAGAATTGGATTTAACAGAGAAATGATGATCATTTAGAACAATACAGGTGAAGGTATAAAATGTAATTGGAAGGGACATTGTCTTGGAGTACTAATAGACACCAGCTAGTGTAAACAGTCGGGATAAATAGTGACTGTGAAATATTTGACTCATCAATTTTAATTCAGTAGAATGTTCATATAATATATGATACTGGGGCTTTTATTTATTTAGAATGTCTTGCACATTATCTTTTTTTGTTTATTTATCAAGAGTTTTGCAAATAGACAGTGATAAAAAAACAATAGCAAGTAAATAAATAGAAATTCAGTCAATACTATCCAGTGGAAATAATTGTAAAGGAAGAAGTAACCTATGCAAAAAATGGTTGGAGAAATGGAATAAATGCCTCAGAACTGATGGACTGATGGTTTTCCTATAGATTTGTGTCTCAAATATACTAAAAATCTCCCTACGACTTGCACTTCTGTAGTTCAAACCTAGTAATGCAATGGGAAGCATTTTCATGTCATTATTTAAGAGATATTTGTACTGAGGTAGAAGTTGTGAATTCAGTGTAACACAGCATAGGGAACAAAAGCCAACACATCAAAAATGCAGACATCCAGTGCACAGCAAAAGCAGCAAAGCTGAGTTCAAAATTCATGTCTATTTTCATTTCCCATTTATTTAGGCATCTTGGCAGACACAACACCATTTTTTGAAATTGTATCTGGTTAGTTCAGCACATCCCTGTCTTAAATCCTCTCCTGGAGCTCAAGTCACACTGTCTGCAAAAGCTCTGTGAAGGAGAACTAATCAACTGTGAGCTCCCCTGTGGATGTGACCTCTGTCAACAAGCTGTTTATGATTCCCAGAATGGATTTAAATGGATACCAGTTCTTCTTCTGCTGTGAGAAGTTGTTGACATGGTTGTAGTTGATTAAAAAAAAATCCTTATATCTTATAGGAGAGTAAGTGAATCATTTCCTTACGTAGGGAGCCTTCAGATCATCACCTTGCTCTTTGAAAAAAAGCAAAGGACAACAAAACCACTTCTGGTATGTGCTCGTGTTGCCCACCCAGAACAGAGTTTCCAAGATTTTCCACTGCTGAGACAGACAGAAGGATTCTCTCTCCTTGTAACATAAAGAAAAATAAGAAGCAATAATTTTATTCACCGGGTAAGGCGGGGAATGGATCAAGAGGAGGAAGGCAGGGAGGTTCTGGCTGCGTTTCTAAACAGGCTCTTTCACAAGACAGCAGAGGTCAGTGTGCTCATTAGGAAAGAAGTGGGGAAATCGGAGGGCATTTGGGATATTTCAGTCCCCAGTTGACAAAAACAGTGTCTTTCTTCCTCCAGACAGGAATTGCTAATTCAGATTTGTTTTTCTGTAGTTGAAAAACAGTATCTTCTGGTCAGTGGTAAATACAAAATCTGCATTTTAGAAGAATTCTCTGAATTCTCACTGCCATTAACCTGAAGAAGTTATTAAAAAGGATGTGGGGTTGGAGACTCCACAAATTAATTTCTATCACTTGGAGGACTGAAGGGTATGCAACAACAGAGACTGGGCAGCTTTTAGTCTTTGCCCTAGAGTACCAAAAAGCTTTTTAATGACAAATGTAATTTGCAAGGGCAGCCCAAGAGGGTTTATTATCATGTATATTTCTCCCTAGAGAGCTGCAGTTATGAGCATGATAAATTTGACACTATTCCCTGAGATATCAGGAAATGTATGTGGTTCCCTGGGTAGCCCTCATTCAGCATCTTTCAGATGACCCTGGTTAAACTTGAGAATGGAATGACATGGGAGAGGTGGAAGATTGGGGTACAAATAGAAGTCACTATAAGCTTTGTATCCAGTCAAGCAGTTGCTTTCAGTCCTCAGTGCAGTCTGTGCTGTTACCATCCACATTATAAGTTTCTATGCTTTCTTAAAATTCGTAAAATCAAATCTAGCTTTGTTTTGACAGCTGGCATTAAAACTTAATTTTTTCCTACCTCACAGGAAAAGAAAATAATCTGTTCTTTGCTTGCTTGTCCAGCTGCCTATTTTCTTTGTCCAAACCCAGCAGGCTGAAGCTGGAACGGGAGAGGGCAGTACAGGAGTGTCTGTGCACCCAGACTGTCAGAGCAAAATAGGGTGAGCAGAGATATGGGCTTTTAGGAAGCATGTTTTGTTTTCATCAGTGACAAGAGAGAAGCTCTTAAAACTCAGTTTGCTTTTTCCAAATAAATATTTTTCTATCACAGAGACACTGTAAATTAAATTCAGAATTGTTTAGAGGCTAAAACTGGAGGGTGATATTATTTGTGTTAACATGTTGGGTTTTTTTATTATGGTAAGAGAGGACGTTTCTTATGGGGGCTGAAAAGCAAGACAGCAATTTTTAATTCAGCTAAGGATAATCTGGGATATTAGACACATGTATTCAGGTATCTTTCCTGAGCTGCATTAAATTAGTTTCTTGGGACTGCATCCCTGCATCCAGTTACATGTGTTGGGATTTGTGATGTGGCTGAGCAGGGGGAATGTGCTGAGGCACTGCTTAATCCAGAGGCACTCCAAGCATGTGCCATGACGTGAGGAGAGACAGCTTTGCCCTCTGACATAGGACAGCAGTTGAGCCTTTTAGTGCAACTCTTTCACAGAACAGCAGTGCTCTAATGTCTCCACAATGATGTACAGCTCAACGAGCACACGAATAGGCATCCACTATTGCTGTGCATCCTGCCAGCCTAATTCCCCCACCTCTCCTGGAAGGAGGTTCACCCACTGAGCTTTGCCTTTCTCTGACTCCCCACCAAAACAATCTATGTCTTACAGGGTGACTCGCATGATTGTAGGCAAAGGAAGAAGGTGATCCTCCAGACAGAAGGAAATCCTTCCCTCCTCTCTACAAAAGTAGAGAAACACAGCTTTAAAAGCACAAGGCCAGCTCATCAATGGAAGTGGGAGTTTGGCAGTCTGGTCTTTTGATGCTGAAGACATACGGGTATATGTAGAAGACAAATTGGTCAGCTGAGCTACAGCCTTTTTTTTGTCCTCAGAGATTGTCTCAGGTGTCATAGTCTTCCTAAAGATCCCTTTATTTCTTGAAGCAGGGAAGCATTATATTAACATAAAAAAAGAAGGATGAAACGATCTCCTACTACCGTGTTTGAAGAACCTGTTAGAAAAGACCTGATCATCATTTATGGTAACACAGACCTATTAGGGGTCACTATGCCACCTGATGCTGTACAAGCAGTTGTCAGTACAAGGAAGAGAGAAACTTCTGCTCCTTAAATCCTTCCTAACATCCACGTGCCAAACACTGATACAGAAGTCAGCATGAGGGGTCATCTTAACTCTGCATGTCTCTACCCGGTTGTACCAGTTCTGAAGACCCAAACCACAGACAAAGGACAGAGAAGGACTGTACTGAACCAGTATACATTTGCTGCTTGGTTTATTTTGCAAGCTTCAGTATTGTAACCTTCTACTCACATAGCTAAATGAAAATATGAAACACAGTAAGTGCATGGAAATAAAAGCAGGCAAAAGAATTTGCCTTGGGGTTTCTGTTTTTATGTTATTGTTTCGGGTTTGTTTTTTTTTTAAGAGGAGATATAGAGATGAACTCAATCAAAACAACAACAACAAAAAATAGGATCTGTTTAAAGACTGACCTTAAGGGCTTTTGTCATTCCTTGAGCACAAGTCTGCTTTGCTTTGTGCATCCTTTTAGAAAAAGGATGACCTAGACTCACTCAGATTTTTTTTCATTTTTTTTTCTTTTTCAGAGACATCCTCTAACAATCTCCTCCCTTTTTTATCCTAACAATTCTAAAATGTTTACTTCCACACCATTATCTTTTATGGAACTTAGCAACTCGGTCATTTGTTATTTTTAGAGCTTTTCAAACAGCAGAAGGTTTCATTGCAGTTTTGCATATCTTTGCTGCCTGCTAATGTTACTTTTCTTTCATTAAATCACTTAGCTCAGTATGTATATCATAGCGTTTTCTCTTTGAGTGAAGTGACTTTCTGTTTCCCTTCTGCTTATTCTCCATGCACACTGTAAGCTCATGCTGTGAATCCAGCTTGATGAGCTGGAGACTCATTCTTGTCTGGTCCTGTGATATGCATAAGTCATTGGATGGCATTTTTGGTTTAGTTTCAGTGACAAAGAATTCTGTTCATGCACTCCAAGGTTACTATCTAATGCAGATCAAAGCACAGCAAATGAGAATTAGAAGATCAAAATTCCTAATCCAAACTCTAATCTAATGTAGATGCAACTAATGGGATTTAATGCCTATACCATAAAGGTATTTTTGAAAGCGAATCAGAATTATTTCTCATCTTGTCTACATGCATTTTTAAAGGGAGCACACAACTGACTTCAAGCATGGTCATGCATGGATAACTGGAGTGACACCACCACCAAATGTCTGTCCTAGCTTAGCTAGTTGGTTGTGTGATTTTTATTGTATTTGTAATCTTTAGATCTGTTAGATATTCTTAGGATCGGAGTTTGAGTAGCATAAGTGTTTTGGTATAAAACTTGTTTTGAATAAAGTATTTTCTTTTAAAGATAACAGACCTGGTAAATATTTTAGAAATAAATGTTGTTGGGGGGTGAGTTCTGTAGGAACATGACAAAAGCTTTATCTTCATCTGATTTTTAAAATGTTCAGGCTCAAACTTTGGGAATTAACAATCTAATCCCAAGCTCTTTTACCGGGTACATTTATAAGCATAAAAAAATCTGCATGCACAGTGCTGACCTCTTCCCAGCCTACATAGATTTACTGCTAGATATACTGTGTCAGTAAACTTCACCTCAGGAGGAGGAAAAAAAAAGCTGTATGGAAGTGATGCAATACAATTTGACAAATTTAAGTTCTTGACATGAGGAAGCCCTTTAATTTGTTAAAAGCACAAATGGGTATTTGCTCAGACACTACCAAATATCAGATAATTGCCTGCGCCTGTGTGTTCACCAGCTTTCTACAAGGGATCTCTTCTAGCACTTTTCTACGTTCTTCCTATTTTTTTTTCAGTTAGCCTCTCAGTTGCAAGAGCACTTTCTGCATAACAAATAGAAGCTGATGAGACTCATGCTATTACCCAAGGGAGGATGACTGGGTAGACAGCTACCTTTAAAAAGTCTTCTGCTTCTTTCTAAATTCTTCTATTTTCCCTGAGGCCATGCCTTGAACATCAGAGGCCAGAAGGCAGCATTAAGGCTGGGAGTGGTTGTATACAATGGCATGCCCCTTTTCAGTCTAATGAATGTGTAGAGGGATCATTTCAAGTAGTTTATAGAATTGTGGGTTGTATTGCTGTTTCTTTGAAGTAGCTTTTTCACAGTGACTTGTGCTAAAATTCATTCTTTCGTCCTTAGGGTGAGGAATCTCCTAGATGTCTGTCAGATCAATTGGCTTAATCCCTTTGATTTGAAGGATATTGCAGTATTGAATTACCGAAGGGATTTCTCAAAAGAGAGGAAGGAGAGAAGGAGACTTGGGGAAAGCCTGAGCTGCCTGTACCGAAGCAGTGACCAAACAGATTTTACTTGTTCTTTGCCAAGAGCTGTCTAATCACACCACGCAAGTACCCTTTTCATACCTGTAGCTGCAAACTGCCATGAAAATATAATTAAAATGTGTTCAGTGTTTTTTGAAGTCATGGATAGCTGAACATTGTTGCAGTAACTGGAGGGCTAAGATGCAACCTGGAGGCACAGATCTAAAGGCTCTCACTGCTGAGAAGTGGTTCCAACTGTGAAGAAAATGTGAGTCTCCCTGTTGAGCTGCAGAGTTTCTTGGCCAATTAGACTTCCACCTCTGTTTCAGTGTTGTCTGCAGTATCTTATGTGTAGAACTATGAACTGAAATGATTAAAGCAGTGAGTTTACATACCTTATACGCTGTAGAGAACTTTAATACTGGTGCATTTCATTGGCCTGCCTTTTCTTTCTCTTGGTTACATAATAATAGACTAATCAAAGCAGAAATAATCCCCCCATCATCTTATAATGGAAAGATCTTAAAGTGAAAGGAAGAAATCTCACCTTTAACATAAATACCAGATTATTGTAACTGTAGCTTCTATGTATTATCATTGGACTATATCTCCTAAATGATGCAGAGGGATGCAGGTGTACTCTTCAGAATAATTTGACCCACTGCCTATTTTACTGTATGTTTATCACTCTAGTCTGATATTAGATGTATGATCCATTGGTTAAATATATCTGTCTACCTGTTGAAGGAGCCACTGATGCAAAGAGGCTTCATCAGCAATTCAGAGTGCAGCACCAAGTGACCAGCGCTGGAATACCCTGTGCATTCAGGTTCTCCACCCATACAGCAGGCTGGCATGCCACTAGTTCTGTTAAGAAAAACAAGTTAAATTTAGTGCTTAGAGATGGAAGGATTTAAAGTATCTGACCACCTATAGTCTTGACATCTATCATAACATTTTTGATTCCTGAAAATATGATAGCTGAAAATACGTTCAGTATAAAATACACTTCCAGCATATCTGACTTTAATTAATACAGCTATAATGCAAATTTCATTGAAGCTTAGTTTTGCTTCATTGTTTCTCCTGGTGAAGCAAGGGATGAAATGTGTTTTCACTGAAAATAGAGTGTCACTCATACAGTTCATTTCTTAAAATATTTTAATAGCTCGTAGAGGTTTTAGCAGTGAAGATCCTGTTGTAACAAATATGTGGTGTTTGCAGATGTTATTCTCAGTTTGTGAAGTAAATGAAGTGGCTGTGAAAGCTACACACTGACAGTCAGGGGAACAATAAACTCTGATTTTAACACATACAACATTTTAAAAGCAGAGAAACCTAAAACAGCAGCAACATTGCAAGATTCATTATGATTCCCAGCATCCCAGGAGGATCCAGGCTATTCTGTGTGCCAGTTCAGTCTTTGACTTTTATTTTGACCAAGCTGGCTTTAGTGTTCTTATTTGCCATTGTCTATGAAATTAAAAAGGGTGTATCAACTCTGGTCTCTTGAATCATGGCTCTTTTGTGTATAGGCTCCTGTTAAGATCAGTGGTTGCCTGAAGACACTTGAGCCACACAGAGATCTCCAGAGCTCTTCTCCAGAAGTCAAGGTTCTTGTCTCCCACCTCTCCATTAGCCAAAGGAGCCTTTCTAAAACTGTTTTTAAGTCATCTTTGCAGAACAGATTAGTGCAGTATTTTGAGACTAATTAATTTGTGTTTAAACAAACCTGCAACCTTTGGTTCTTAAAACTTCTTCCCAAATTTACTGCTAATCTCCTTTTAATGTAGCTCCAATGATGTCACTTTCAAGTACTGCTTTTTCAGTAACTTTGTGTGGATTTTGTTCCTCATAAAGATGTAAAAGCAACACTTACATACAAGCTAGTAAAAAGATTGTCTGCTAAATCTAATTAGTTTCTCCAATGAGAAACCAAGTTCATAATGTCCCTCAAGTGCTCAGTCTTCTGAGGTTTCATCTGGTAGTATTCAATGTATCCTCCCTAAGTGTATTCCTTTTGAGCTGGAGGTCTAGCTATATGTCACTGACTCTTCTCTAAAATCCAAAGAGCTGAAGGGTGCACAGAACCATGAGGATTTGGACCTTCCAGACTGTATTGCTTGTAACTTACACAGTATTTTTGATTCTGATCATTCCTGCTTTCTCCGTCTTGAGGGCAGCAGTTCAGGTCCTGTCACTGGGGAACTTCTCACGTACAGCAGGATCTCCAAGCAGCAGAAAATGCCCAGTCCATCCTGATCTCCTCCTCAGTGCTTACTGCCAAGTATTCTTAGGTACACTGCCTCCAATTCCTCTATAATGCTTCATAATATACCTCAGCCATATTAGGTGCCCTGTTTCTAGTAATTTCTACATTTATAATCATGTTACTTTTAAATGCTTTTTGTGATTTTTTTTTGCCCTTAATAGCGTTTTAAGGCTCCCTAAAACAAACCTGATAAAATTCCTTCCTTCCTTGTGTATGACACACAGACTGTTGCTTCCTGACATCTAATTTTACATTCTTGAAGCAGCTGCTCTTGAAACTTCATCAAGAACATCAAGAAACATTTTCCCAAAGAAAAATTTATTTCTCCTCACACTTCACCTATTTTTCTGTGCTTACCTATTTTTTGTCACTTTTTTATAATACAAATAATTTCTCTGATGAACTAGTCTTTTTTGGTGACTCCCTTTCTGTAATTCTTTCCATATGTTTATTGTCCTTTGTGAAAAGTATGGAGTAAATTATTCCTGCTGGGGTCATGTCATTTTGTTTACATTCTTAGTAAATATGAAGAGCGTGATTGGAGCCCCTTAGGCATCTCAAGTATGAATGTCTTTTTCCTGAGTCTTCTATAAAAACAGGATGCTGAATTTTGTGGACCTAACCTGGCAAGGAATAGGTTTAATAAAATAAATAGATTTATTGGTAAGTATAATTGTTGGGTTTTGGTTTTTTTTTGTTAAATTCCTCTCTAGTTTAACAGCTTACTAAACATTAAAAAAAAAAAAATAAAGAGAGACTATCTTTCTATAAATCATTTTCTATATGGACTTTATCTTTAGACATAGTCTCATCATTCCTTGGGTGTCATTAGTAGCCTGCTCCTTTCTGAAGCAATAGGTGTAACCCCATGGCACCAGTGCAGTGGGTGAGCAGCCTTGGTCTGGGTAAAGCCCAGGAAATGAGCCAGGCTCATGGTGTTTTTCGTGAAGGACACATTTTTAGCTGTCTGATCACAGTTAGGAGCTGGAAAGTAACAGATCACAGCTTGCTGCACTTTAGGAGTGATGGATGGACTGTTCTGTTAGCACTATGTCCTGTGAAAGACTGGAGTATGTTTGGCAAGAGCATCCTTAGACATCTTAATGGTGAAAATCCAGCAAGGCTTAGCTGACCATGTGTGAGTGATGATCTTTCAGAGGTTTACAGCTTGCCCAGACTTTCAGAGGAGCAAGGAAATGCATGTCTCTGGCTGTAGAGCCAGGCAGTTACTAAATGCCATCTCCCTGTTCCCTGGAGTACAGGCAGCAGGAGGTGTTTAAAATATACTTTTCAACAGATATATCCCCTGCTTCATCCTTCTCTCCTCAGCTAAGCTTTCTAAATAGCAAGGAACTGAAGTCTGCCTTTCCATGCTACCCAAAAACATGTGATGCAAGTCCTTCCCTGCAAGAATAAATTGCACATCCTACAGAATTCTATGTACACCACAAAAGCTCTTGCTTCTCCTGCCTTTTAGTAACATAATACATAAAACTAATTTGAAGTGTTTTCCTCCCCCTGTTTTCCTTTCAGCCTTGACTATCTCATTGCTTTGCCTCTCAGATGACCTTTCCACATTTCAATGCAGAAGCAGCTTGGTTTATTAGGAAAGTTAAAGAGCTACACATCTCTGTTTTCTGATGGCTTTACTATTCCTACTAGGCTTTTCCAATGGCTAGACAACTTACTTAACATATATGTTTTGAGAGAAGGAAGGAGAATTGTAACAACTTTCTGTGGGGAGAAATATTTTCATTTCTATTAGAGACTGATTCCCAGCTTGGAGCACTTCGTCATTAGCAGGTTGTAAACCTCTCAGACAGGCTGTCCCATAGCTATCTACTGAGCCATTTGTCAGGGCAGAAAAATGTGCCTGGTGAAATTGGTCACTGGCAGCTAGACTGAGCAGGCTTTCAAAAAGGCTGCCAGATGTTGCTGCACTTTTAATAGTCAAAATCCTACAATAGCATTTCTGAGAACATTTATAGAGAGTTTGAGCAATTGCATGGTTTTTCTCCTTGATGTAATATTAAATCTCTTATATACAAAAATTGTTCAGAATGATCAGGAGTGTATGTGGAAAGACATGGCAAGGAGGTGCTTCTCTCACCACCAAACCAGACCTCCCTTCCAAGGCAAATATATTGTGTAAGCTCGCTTAGAAATGTATCAAAATCAATCTTGAAACTGCTTTTATTTTCAAATGCATCCAGCTACTTTCACACAAAGGCTCCTTTAGTGGTTGGATGCTTCATTCAACTTTCTAGCTTACTAATCTTCAATTTTCCTGTTGCTGAGCTGAACAAGCTCCATTTTTTTTCAGATAAAAATGTTTTCTTATTTCTGTAGTCACGCTCACAGATCTGCTTTAAGTCTGTTGCAGTTTGAATTCAAGCACTAGTGACCAGAACTGTTTCTGTTGTAGTTCTACTATTTTTAGGACAGTACTAGCATATCTGTATATTGTCTGATGAGTTTTGCATGTCTCATGCCATTCTGGTAGCCCAGAGTCATCCCTGAATCAACTAATGCCACCCAGATTATTCTCCTCCTGTTGTTTTTGATCACAGAGTCCCAGCTGGAGAGATTGTCTGTTATTGCCCACTAAGTTGTGGCCCATGTGAGAGCTCTCTCATTTTCTATTGCTGTATTTGTCTCTTTTGTGTCATTTCTGGTTCTTCAGAACTTATATCTTGTATAATATTTCGACTTCTACTACCTTTAGCAAAACCTTATAGCTTTCTCATCAGCACTCCTAGTTTTTGTGCAAAAGTCATCAATAAAAGTCATCAATAATAAGACCAATCCTCAGGAACATTGCAAAGACTCTGTGTAACCCAGGCCGTTGTCATATCCCCTTCTGCCTGTTCCTTAAAACACTTTTATGAAGTCCCATCCCTTCAGTGCAAACTAATTCTCCAGGTGGCATTGTATCAAATGTTTAACTGAAATCAGAATAATCATCTACCAGACTTCTGTCAGCTGAACACTCAGCTATCTCACGCAGAAATATGAGTATGGCAAGCTAGGTAATCACCTGCATTTGTCAGCTTTTGTCGTCCTTCCTCATTCATTTTTCACACTTAGTTTTTCTTTTCAAAAGCTGATTGAACTTCGTGCCTCTTTAAAAGGCAAGTGACTTGACTGTTGGTTCTTGTATAATTTTTCCTCTTCCCTTACATTTATGTGCTGTATTTGGTATTCTGCAGTTACTCACTTATTCAGTCTTCAATTGAACCAAGTGGGTATATGGAGAGAAACAATTTGCAAATAGCTCTGTGGGGGTTGCATGTTTACAGCCACTGTGACTCATATAAAATTTGCTCAACTTACAACTGAAAATATGTTTTTCTAGCTGCCATCTCTGCAAAAACATGCTCAGATTTTTAAGCCAACCTATGTCCATTTTGGCTCCATGCATTGGAGCTTTGTATCCTACTGCTTTTCTGCTTCATTCTGCCGTCACTTGTTTCCCTTTGTCTACAAGAGTTGGTTGAGGTAATCTTTGCAAATGCCGGACCCTGAATTTTGTGATCAGCACTCTGGAGAAGCTATGAAAAAGACCACGTGAAAAAATGTCCAATAAATTAAGCAAGCATTATACATATTAAATGCTATCCATATCCTCACAAATGGATTGCATTCCATTTATCATTCACAGGACAAGGTATATTCTAGCTAATATCTCTGTCCTTTTTCCTTTTTGTAGTGTTGGTGGAAGCAGAAAGTAGGACAGTTTATTTATATCTGCAGAGTAAGCGTTTCTGACTTTGAATGCGCCGGGGGCTGACGGTAGCATCTATTCATAGCTGTTTTTTAGATGAACAACACATGCCTCTTTATGTTTGTCATGGTTCTGTTGGCCCACTGATTAATACTTTTTCATGTTCTTATCTCAAGTTTGTATTGCTTTAGCTTATTCCATGTTAATGATTTGGCCCTTTAGTTGAAGGGGGGAATTATTTCAGAGAGTTTGATGTTAGCAGGTGAAACTTTAAAAAGTCTGCTTTAGTCAGTGCAGACAGATTGGCCTTTCCAGGAGATTTTGTGGGATAGAATAATGGGTAAGGACTAGGTTTCTGTTTTTAAGATGTCTAATTGTTAGAGATTAATCCCACTTTAGAATATCTTTTAATGGCAAATAATCAACATAAAACAAGTGCTAGTGCTGTTCTGCAAGAGCAACAAATGGCCTAGTTGAGTTTCTGGGATTGCAGAGAGTTACAATAAGCTGTGATGATAATTCAAGACATTGCAGTAGAAGTTAAACATGATATTACACCTAATGCAGAGCAATATTTGCTTGCTGTGTGCTCTGCTTGGTGGCATCTGGAGTGAGTCCCTTCAGCTCAGGAACTGGATGCAGAACTGCTGTGCCCAGAAAATGCAGCATTCTGGTCTTGCAATGGGCAAACCTGGTAGGTTTGGATGAGGTGTCATCCTTGTGAGTCAGTGTTTTTCCTGGGAGCTGAAAATGGTGTGTTGCTGCATTGCAGCAGAGACTGAACTCAACTCAGGAGCTTGAGCATGGTGCTGTCTTCTGCCATCTCCCTCTAGCATAAAGATCACTTTGTAATAATTTCCAGGCTCTACTCTCAGGTTTTATTCAGTTATAGGAGCTGTTCTGCTCCAGTGAAAAGACAAAATGTCTCTGCAAGAAAACAGTGTATTTTTCAGATGACATATAGAATAACTTAATTTCTAGTCCTTTTGTGTAAAAATAAAAATCTGTTAAAAATAAAATAAGTTATGTCGCAAATATGAGGAAAATAAGACATAATTACATCACAGATAATGGAGGGTGTCATAATTTTACATCTGAGGTTGGTAAAAACTTAACTAAAATGATCTAGAATATCACAATGACATTAGCCAAAACTGTAAGGTCGCACAGAATCTGCAGTAAACAGCCTGCTTATCTGACAAAAAACCCCCATAGTAATAAAGTATATGGAAAAGCTTTCTCATTAAATACTTTTCATTGCTTGAAAATTTAAACACTTTCTTACTCTGGGGTGATTCAATTCCAAGGTGACATTTGCTGCTGCCAAGCCCCATGGCTGGCTGCACATCGCTGTCGGGAGGGGGGAAATGATGCACATGGAGGCTGCTCTGGTGGCAGCACTGATAGGACTGAGCTGCTCTACTGTGCATGTCCTCTGTATCTCCCTCTGTGTGTTTGTGGGATCTCCTTAGGAGGAAGAAGAAGGAATGACTGAAGGATGTCCATCAGGTAGGAAAGGGTTTTGATAGCAGCTTTCTGTTGTTCAGAAGTGTGCTTCCATGTAAATTCAATGGATCAGAATTAGTATTTTCCCTCTATTGTAGCTACACAATTTTCCTTGTGTGAGCACCCTACACCTGCCCAGTCCCAGGATAGCAACCAGCATTCAGCTGCTACAAACAAACCTCATTATTAAACTTCTGCTGTCAGACCATCAGATTTGACTGGTTGTTTGCACTTAGTAATGTCTTTTTCTCCTAAATAACATCAACAACCAAAAAAACCCCAGTTAATTCTGAAATTACGTGTCTTCTTTCATTTTTAGGCAGGCACGATTCAAAGCAAAATATCTTTGTTCTTCTGCCACATACTTGGAACATAAATCAAGTTATCCTTATTTTTGGCCACAATAAATTAGCAGGTGTTGAAACTTGACTACAAGATGACTAGTGTTTTTCATTATTTCTTTTTCCTGAAAACATGAACAATTTATACTAAATGGAAATGACTACAGATCTCAGGCATTTTCTGTCTGTTACTTTTTTCTTCAAACCTCTGTTAAAAGCTGTGTTTTCGCTAATGCACCCGTTTTCAGTCGGTTTTAAAGACAAAAAATGCTATTTCTTGTGTGCTTAAGAAACATTTTAGACCAACTCCACAAGCCATTCAATTGTTTGTTAATTAAAACAGCAAATTAATTCTGAATTTAAACCAGAGAGTAATTCAACAAGGCATTTAACCACTGTCCTAACTCCATTCTGTCACACCTTCTGAGTTCAATGTGTGTTTACATTTTCTGTTAAACTGAGACCTCTGCCAGCATCTTGTTTTTTATGTATTGCACATATTATGAATTGTCTATTTTATGAATATGAATTCATTTCACTTAATACTCTAGGATACTCCTACATGCACTTGAGGCTTGTACTGCTGATCATTTTCTTCATTGACTGATACTTGCCATCTGCACTACAGTGTGGTTTCTAATTAACAGACAAGAAGAATAAAATGAGCATTGACTGTATAATTTTGTGTTATTCATACTTGGGGATCTGCTATGTCTTAGGGCAGCTGTAACCCTCATGTACTCAGAGGAAGGAGTGGCTTGGCACATAGTTGTGTTGTTCATTCTTTGGAAAAAATTAGCACTGCATTGGTCCATCTTCCCATGGTAAGGTTCCTTCTCTTCAGATCCTTTCCACAGGCTCGCTTCTTTCATTTTACTTTTCATCCACAGCATGCTTCATGCTGCCTATCTTGTCTCTTGTATAAAGTATTTTCAAGTTAAAAATTAACAGGAAGTGGGATAATTCATGCAGTGCTTTATTTCTGACTTGCATTTTTTATTGCTTTCTTCTTGTTCTTCCCAGGCTTTTTACTTGATAGCCTTTTCTTGTTCATCAGCAGACTGTAAAATGTTTGGACTAAGCTGTGTATTTATGATCTCTCCAAAGGGCAGTGCAGTTTCAATGGGTTATGAGTGTAAATGAACATAGGAGGTCTTTTAAATAATTTATACTTCCATAAAGCCAAAAAAGTCTTCTCTGAAGCTACTTTTTATAGGATATTATCCTCAATCAGATGTGACATATTCCCAAAACAAGAAGAGTTATCTTTTGAGACAGTACTACAGCAACAATTTCAAATAAAATAGTTTTACAGCAGGTGATGAAAAGTACAAACAACCATTTAAACCAAAGCTGGAGAGAGAAATAGGTGAAGATCTCTCCTGTTTTTTTTCTGACTCCAAATGCAATATGGAGTCAGAAAAAATATTTCCATGAGATTTATGAAGAGCAAATGCCTCTGCAAAATATGGTTTTCCTAATCTTATCAGAGGCATAATGCTCATCCCAAATAACATAGTCACCTATACTGTAGGCTAAGTTATCATTTACCTTTTCACCTAAATGCAAAGCATTTTAGTATCAAACTGGTAGGTAACAGATAATACACTTTGCTTTTATACTAAAATTAAATTGTTCGTGATTCATAGCTTCAAAAATTGACTCATGCATCCCAAGCCCACATGTACAACGTTGTGTTTTACAGATGAATATCTGTACCAACAGTGGCAGTTTTTCTCTCTGTATTCTTTAGAGAAAGATCTGAAACACAGTAACTTCATATTGGGTCATTTATTCAGTAGATCAAGCACAGTACCAGAGACAGGAGTTTATCTCCAGAGGGTCTGTTTTATGCACAGTATGCAATATGGTTGAGCTGGTAACACAGAGTAGATGCTGTGCATGGATTAAACCACACAAGCTCCTTGCCATGATCTCTATTCGTTGTGATGGAGGGATTGAGAGGCCTGTGCTTCAATGTAACTTCTCATCTGTCTGCGAAATAGGGACATCTATGCCCTGTGTTTACCCCCGGCACGTGTGACGGCTGCAGGACTCATGCATGGCTTCTTTGCAGCTCTCCTACAGCCTCAGCTCCTTGCTGGAGGCACCCCCAAGCAAGGCTGGGACACCAGAGAGAATGTAGACTGTTCTTTGTGTGCACAGTACCACTGATGGTGGCAGGACAAGTGTTGTCGCAGTGTGAATGCAGAAATTGTCAGTGTTCCAGTTCTTAGTCCTTTTGTCCTTGGTCATGTGTGACTTGCAATGTGGCAAGTTGCCATTAAAGTAGAATTTCGGATTTCACTGAGGAAAATTGTGGCTGTTGCTTTCAGTATTATGTGTTTAAAAGTTTTTTTTTTTAATGTTATGCAGTTAAGCCCTTTACCATAAATATTTCTGGCTTCTCTCTGGAAGTTGTTATACTTCAATTATCCTCACTTGCAGGATGAAAGAAAAGTTGTTCTGTGCTTACTGTTTTATCCCCATATTCCACCTCAGTGTCCAAAGTTATAATGTCCCTTTTTAGGAGAAGCAACATCAGGAACCAAAAAAAGTATAATATGGTCCTTACCCGGTCCAATCCCTGGTATCCAGGTCTCCAACAGAGCATCACAAGCCACATTTCTCTGCTTTTCAGCATTGTAAACAGTTTCACACACCCTAGTCAGCTTTGGGCTACATTTGCAGAGAAACAGCATGTCATGGTTCTTGCAGTACTGATGGAAATTAGGTTTTTATTTGGGCAATAAAAAAAAAATCTGATGTAGCTGTCTAAGTCTAAATTGCAGTTATTCTAATCTATCGGTTTTTTCTGTCATTAAATATTGCCCATTGAATGCAACCTAGATGCCCATTGTCAAATAACTGACAATGGCTTTTCACCTGTGCTATAGTATACTGGGTAAAGAGGCCTTTTGGAAAAGATAATTATACATAGCATTAGAATGTGATTATTTTTGTCTTTCTGTTAAAAATATTTTTTTGTTTCAGTAGCTGATAAATAGATTACAATAATTAGTTTTAATTATTGTTTTATGTTTTTATACATTTACCTTATTGTTTAAAGCTGTCTACACTAGTTTATGGATGCTGTGAGTCCTGTGAGTTTGGCTCAGAACTTCAACTGGGAAGGAAAATGTCTCTTGGACATTTCTCCATTATCATCCTTCTTAGATCCATGAGTTAAAACAGTTTCCTGCATTTTTATAATTTCTGGGTATGGCCATTGTTTTCAGAAGGAAGCATTTTCCAATTATGTTCAATCTGCAAGCTTGATTTGGCAGTTTGAGGAATACACAAACAAATTGGACTGCGAATGCAAAAAACATTGATTGCATTCATTTTCATTGTCCAAGAAAAAAGTACTGAAAAAATTAAATAAAAATACTGAAATACTTATTTTACTTTGTTATTGTTTTAAAAGTATGATTCATTTAAATCAAAGTAAAGAAAAAAAGTTTGTTGTTTTTATTTTAAATAAGGACATTTACAGATCTTGCCATGTTTTCTGGATGTTCCCCTCTGAATACAAGTGGGTAAAGCATCTAGACTCCCATGCATGCATGGACTTCTGGTCAAGGCATCTGTGCAGAACCAGTACTGGTGACTGCCTCACCTGCTGCTACCTGGACACAAACCTCATCCCTCATCCTTTGTCCTTCACATACGTGGTAGCTCTTGGGGTATCTTGTGGACAAGGTGGGAGGCAGCAGATCCGAGGGTGAAACTTTATAGCATCACTGGAAGTTATTGGCAGATGCCTCACCTGAATGGAAAGGACATCCGTGATGGGAGTAAAAATTGGTCCTTGTCACAGTGCAGCCACCAGTGTGAAGACAAGAAGAGGGTATCTGAGAATAATTCACAGAAGACTGAGCAAAGACTTTTGATTATATGGGTCCTGGGGTGGTATGTTATAAAGCTTTTTATTGTTTAGCAAAACCTAGAGTTTTACTGAGTTCTTGCAAGAACATTATTGGGAGGCCTTATTGGACTTACAGAGCATTTACCATAGCTTTATTAACATCTGTGTTTTTTTAATTAAGATATGGGCAGCTTGAGGGAGCAACTGAATGGTTCTTTAATGAATTTGTTCCATTAATTTCCTTCAGAAAGCACATCTGAGCCTAAATTAAATTCCTCCTGCAATTAATTAATGTAATTTATTGTAGTAAATTCTGTAGTTTTTCCCTGTAATTGTTCACTGAATTGACAAGTTTAATTTCATGTAATGTAAGAACCAGCAGTACCAATCTTGCAGTACTTCATAAAAGTTGATATTACATGTTGTGCTGTTGGATTTTGGCAAGAAGAAAGCAATAAATATTCCTGTAGAATAGAAACATCCAAATGACAAATACTAAGGCCAAAATTAAAAAAAAAAAAAAGAAAGAAAAAAAGTTAAAAAGTTACTCTCCTAAGGTAGCTCTTAAATCCATATTTAATCACACAGGTAAGTGGACAGATTTTTACATGTGCAGCTTTAGAGCTTGAGATGCAGCAAAGTACTTATCCACATGGGCTGTGTGTCTCTTGTACACCAAAGAGCAGTTTCCAGAAGAGGGTTCAAAGACTTGACACCAAAAACAACCTTTCTAAGCACAGTGCTCCTCAGGAACTCCAGAGCTTGCAGGATGTATCCCTGTATAATAAAGATCAGATAATGTGCTGAAACGCCCTTGGAGACATACATGTGCAATCTCTGAATGCTCAGCACTGCTGAAGTGTGGATGCATATTTAGAAACTGAAGCAGAGATATAGGATTCTAAATTTAATTAACTCTTTAAAAAAGCATCCTGGGCTTTTCTTTCAAATGGGAGATGTTTGTCGTGATGAGAATAAAAATACAAATTGCATCTTTGTCAGTCACAGCTTCCATGGTTTTGTAGTGGCTCAGATGCACTCTTCTCCTGTCATAGACACCAAATCTATACCATCACTTGCACTGCATGGTGCTGGTCACTACCCCAAAACACATCACTGTTTTCATTCTCCATGTGCCAATCAGATCATAAATTAAATTTATAGAAACAGAGAGCTTTGATTTTTGATATTGTGTGCATTTCTACTCCCTTTTCTAATGTTTTTCCCAAATGCTGCTATTCTGTGCTTTCCTCCTGCTGTCTATCTTTTCTGCCTGTTAGCATTTGCAGTCCAAATTCTGGGTTGCATCAAAAGGGGCGTGGCCAGCAGGTTGAAGAAGGTGATTCTTCCCTTCTGCTCTGCTCTTGTGGGACCCCTCCTGGAGTGCTGCATCCAGCTCTGGGATCTCCAACATAAGAAGGATATGGAACTGTTGAAACAAGTCCATAGGAGGGCCACAAAGTTGATAAGGGGCCTGGGGCACCTCCCCTGTCTGTGAAGACAGGCTGAGAAAGCTGGAGCTGTTCAGCCTGGAGAACAGAAAGTTGTGTGGAGACCTCATAGCAACCTTCCAGAATCTGAAGAGGGCCTACAAGGAAGCCAGAGAAGAACTCTTCACCAGGAACTGTATTGATAGGACAAAAAGTAGCAGGTACAAACTGAAATAGGTGAAATTTAGGTTAGATATTAGGAAGAAATTTTTTACTGTGAGAGTAGTTAGACACTGGAACAGGTTGGCCATGCAGGCCACCCCCAACAGTGTTCAAGGACAGGCTGGATAACGTCTTGTTCAACCTGGTCTAGTGAAAGGTGTCCTTGCCCATGGCAGGGCAGTTGGAGCTAGGTGATCTTTCAACCCCTTAACATTCTATGATTCTGTGATTTAGTGCTGTGTGGACTGACAAAAGGGTCAAGTCCAGGACTGGGAAATCCCAAATTCCCAGTCTTTAAGTTACACTAAACTCTTGGATACCTTGGAAGACTTTGTGTCTCTTCACTTCTGGTGCAAAAATAACTTGCCTTTCGTGGGATTGGATTGGTTTTGCAGCCATGTGGTCCAAGCTGTGGCTCCCAAAGCCACAAAGGGCTGAGGCATTACTGGGGCAAGGAGCCATCCCAGAAGATGGAGGGAAGAGAAGGGGTGAGAAAAGGGATTGAACTGGGATGATACCTTAGAAATCTTCTATGGTTGCTGGTAGGAGATGGGAAAAGAGCATCCCAAGGCTCTGGATAGGGACAGGTTATCTGTGTAGGGCTGTGCCTGCCCTTTCCCAGCTGATGAGCTCCTTCCACTCTCTGCCAGCAGCAACACTGCTTTGCCAAATGGTCATGTTATTTTTTTAATGATGTGAGCTGCCAGCAGCACAGACCTGGCTGTCCATCCATCACACACATGCTCTGGCTGGGGATGCAGAAGACAGAGCAGGACCCTCTCCAAGCCCCAGGGATGGTTGTGCTACAGGGAAGCTGTCACAGGCACCACTGTGTCTGTCTCTTATAGACACTTTCTTCTCAAGGGCTGTAGAACACACCTTTCTTCTGAAACCCCCCAAACTAAAATGGAATCAATTACAATTGGTTCACCTTCTGCTGATGTAACTATAGGGAAATGGCAGATTTCTTGTGTTCTGGCCTGTCCTTCCTTGTCCCACAGTGTCACACTGGCTCAGCAGCTTCACTTTTTAGATGCACCGGAGAGCATCAGACAATTCAGTACAAATCAGATTGAGGAATAAAGATTCAAATGCATGGCAAAATCCACAGGGAAGAAAAGTGACATGAGAATTATACAAATTACATTCTAGTTTTGTGTTTTACACTTTTTTTTACCCCACAAAAACCAGAAATTATCTGTGTCACTGTACACATTTGTACCTACTTTTGCATGAGAAGTCTTAATGTACAAATATACCAAAACTATTGTAAAACCTATGGTTCTGGCTATCTGGCTATGCATATATAGGTCCTTAGATTTATCTGCTAGAAAAAGAAGGGCCCCAATTGCTATGCAATCACCTAAAGTATAAAAATAGAAGATTTTAATTAATGTAATATCATAGTGCTGTATTTTGACTTCTGACCTTCAAGAAACACTTTATCTCTCATTCTTCTGTCTTTTGCTGACAAGCATATTAACTCTGCATATCTAGAAAATAATTAAATCCTTCATAATGAAATCCTGAGGCTGGATTTTCTCTCCCTCAAAGTGCAAGTTTTCTGGTTTAGCCCATGGTTCAATGTGTGCCTCTGAAATGGCTTGGTTACTCTGCTGGCTCTGTTCCAGGGTTTGCAGGGTTTACATTGGTTTATTTCTATAAAAGGTCTATGGAGAGAGCCTAAGGTTGAGAGAGCTGAAGTTAATATCAATAAAACAGAGTGGAGTGGTAAAATTTCAGCTTTCCTAAACTTTTTACTTTGTAGGAATCATAGGCTTAATGATATCTCTGAATTATCAAAGTCCTTCACAAAATGTTGATAATTATCATACTGCTTTAGAGAAAGAGCATGTTTGTTTATATTGGCTTTGTGTGTACCAAAAGAGACGAAGCACAGTGAAAAGATTTCCTGAAACTCAGGTCGGAAATTTCTCATTTGTTACATTTTTGGAGGTAGAGGGAGGATAATCAATCACATGCTGCTCTGTAATTATAGATATCATGGGTTCACAGTACCCATGTCCTTTTCTTAAAGCATTTTCCTTCCAGTTTCAGAAATCAATGGAAAAGCTGCTCCTGTTTGGTTCTTGGGTCACTCAGTACTGTAGAAAACAGCATCTCCATTCATTCTCCTTTTTTCAAACTTCTTGTAAAAATGGATTAATTGTGCTACTAATGGTTATGCAGATGTGTTGCTTAAGAGGAGATGTACTTTGTCTCATGAAAAAGTTGAAAAGTCTCATCCTGGTAGGCACTGAATGCAGCTCCCAGCAGACTCATTTTTCCTCAAATTTGGCACAGGTGGATAGGAGAAGAACAGAAGCAGTGTTAGTGAGGATAGGCACCACTTACTGCAGAACTAGGCTATGTTCTTTAAAATCTGGAGTCCTCTGCAGGTTAGTGGTGATTTTCTTTTCCTCCACAACTGGGCTTCTTCAAGTCCAACAGGAAATCCCCAAATTTTATTTAAATGCCTTTTCCCATATATAATAGAGCTTGGGATTCAAAAGCATTCATTCAGCATGCTCTCCAAATGGCATTTAACTTCCCAAGAAAAAACAGTAACAGGAAGTTTTGTTTTAATTAGTACATGAACTGTGCAGCAGCTAATATATTCCACCTCTTCACTGTTGTAAAAGGAGCAGATTTCTTGGTAATGTGAAGAGAGCAGAGAAGAGGGATTGTGTTCTGCTCTCCATATGCTGCAGAGCCCCTTGCACAGGGAAGGTGTGAACGGGAGGCAATTTGTAGCTGCCTGCCACTTGTAAAGAACAAGCTTCTGTTGTTCTCCAGGCTGGAAAGAAACCAGGCTCCCCTCTATAACCCTAGTGGAGTGCAACAGGTAGAAAGCAGCCTTCAGAGATTTTAATTTCAACAATAAAGGATTGTAAAGAAAACTTATTTTTTAATTTACGTTTAAAAAAGAAGTATTGGATGTCAGGCTGGAAATAAATACCCCTGATTTCCCCAGGCATTATATTTCGTGATAGAAAGTCCCAAGGAAGTCACATTTTAGAGAAACTTTGAAAGTACACCTCTTTTCCCTCTGTTGGGCCAGCCATAAAAAGCCAGACTGGATCTTCAACTCCCAGTGCCATCTTGGGGTCCCAAACTGGGTCCAGCACAGCATTCTAACATGGATACTGGATATGGACATTGGCCCCTCTCTGCTCCAGTGCTCCTTGAGATACACTTTTGGTTTGGCCAGAAGGCACAGCTGAGCACAGCCCAGTGCACCAATGCTCCCACACCCCTCCTCAACAAATGATATTCAGACAAATGAAAGCTCAGTGTCTAATCACCATCTTGTAGGAATAGTTTCAGAACTCTATGAGTGTATGTGTGTGTGTGCATTTATATTGTATCTGTTTTTTACTGTGCAGAATGCAAAGGTATGAAAGTAATTCAGATTCACTGTCGAATATTCCCTGTACTTTTGAACTTACCACCTTTTTTATTGATTTTTTTAGTACATAAGGATTCTGTCATTTGTCAGTTGCAGAGGAAAGTTTGTTCAGGGACCTCCTACCCAAAAATCCAGGTGCCTACTTGACAGTCTGGATGCCTGTTTTCAGTGCCAGGCTCCATGGGTGCAGCACAGTGCAAGCTGGGCCTGCAGGGAGACCCTGCCCTCTCAGCAGGATTCTGCATAGACATAGAGGTTTGCTGATGCAGGATTGGTTTCTGAACTGGAAGATGGACCCAGAAGCAGCATCCCTGGAGAAGACAATAGCAATAAGCAGCAGTGAGTGTGTTGATGTGAGCAAGTGGCAAGAAGGGTTATTTTGTGATGGATTTTCTGCCACGGGAATGAAGAGTCAAGCAGGAAGAGAGGCAGGCAGAGATGTCAAGAGGAGTAGAACTGTGTTGACAAGGCAGTAAGAATATCAGGTGACCCACTTACCTCTCACTTGGCTAATTCTCATCAGCAGTGGAGCTGAGAAAGCATTTCTTTCAATGCTTCTGTGCAATATAGATCCTGTGCTGAGGGGGATGGAGCGAAGACTAAGAATTTCTTTTTTCCAAGGCACTGTCTGGCCACCCAGAGGGACATTTTAGGTGGTCCTGTAATTGGAATTTAGCCTTAGTGGAAGATAAGCATAATATCTTAGCAAAGTGCATTGGAAAAATGCATTAGAAGTAATAACTCTGACACTTTGAGGGATAAGAACTTTTTTTGTGATTATGCTGCTCTTTCCAATGCCTGGCTGACATTTCTTCTGTATTTAGCACAGACTCTTCCATTTTTCTTGTCACAAAGGTAGGAAATGTGTTTGGAGTCAGCAGGCTGCCAGCCAGGGAGGAGCAGTTCCCAAGCAGACCAGCAAACCAGCTGGCTCCTTTCCACATAACAGGGGGCTCTCCTTTGGGGTCTGCTAGCATGTGTTCTGTTTGCTGTGAAGAGCAAAACATACTCTGTGCTGATCAAAATGTTGTGTGATTGAGGTTACAAAGACAGACACCCTTCACTTTGCCTGCCATCCAGAATTTTTGCCTTCTTGCTTATTTGCAGAGACTTGTGCCATGCTGAAGACATGCTGTCTAACAAGGCCCTGCGTTTCTAGAATATAATATGATGAAAATAATTTAAAATTTCCTCCCAGTTACCCTTTTCCTACTGTTTATTATCAAAATACATGAACATTTTTCACTCAGCTGTTTGTTTCTTTATTTCTTTAGGCTGTGACTCATCACTGAACCTGACATCTCAGAAAGCCACAGATGCAGTGGATGGTATCTTTCGGTCCCTCAGGGATATTGCCAGAGTCCGAATGCACATGAAACAGTTTAATTCCATACATAATCCAGGCAGCAACACCCACCAGGCAAGTGTAGCTTTCTTCTCCCTGTGTTTGTTATTTCTCTAGCATGCTGTAAAAATTACAGCACTGATTTTGTGGGTGTGCTAATCCTAAATACATTTTGCCCATGAAGAAGATACTTAAGCATAGATTTTATAATTGACTTAGTCATCAAAAACTTCCTGAACTCCTTTGTCCTGACTCAGACATATTCATATCAATATCAGCTGTGAGGAAGAAATTTGGGCTTTGCTCTGCAGCACTGTGGAATGGCATGAGTGCCTGTGAAAGGCAGGGCCAGGTCAAGATGGCCCTTGATTTAATCTGCTCAAGGCAGGATGTCTGCATCCATACAGCAACTATATTCTTGTTGTTTTTTGTCTCCCATCCCTATAAGTATGAGAGACAAACCTGTTTGTAAATAGGTGACAAATGCAGCTTCTGTTTCTAAAAATAGGAACATGGGATCTCAGATTCTGCTTTAGGTCATCAGGACTAATAGACAGTGGTTTTTCTTTCTCTCCTGTCTCCCCCAAAGACCTTTTCTAGTTAAAAATAGAGTTTTACAGCAGAAAGCAGTGATTTAGAGAGATATCATAAAACATGATTCTAGCCTTGAGCCAGAAAAAAGTCCTTCCAAACCCCTAACAGTGCTGTGAGATTATAAGAAAAGTTTCCTGGAAGTGTAATTAGCATCAGTATGTCCTTTGGATGTAATCCACTTTGCTTGCTTAGGGATAGTGCTGGAACACAGCAAGGGATATATTAACACCTTGCAGCTCCTTAATCTAGCCATGCAAGGGATCTAGTTGCTTGAGTAGGACAAACCTTCTGCTGAGGGAAGTCCAGGAGATTTATAATAGTAGAAATAAGCGGCAGTATGTGACTGTCCATACTTAGAGCTGTCTAGAAATGGGCCTCTCTTTTGACTGGCAGCTGTTGTGTGTGATCAGTTTAGCTCCTCAGAAGTGGTGCCCATCCTGTGACCACACTCATCACCAAACCTTCTTAGTGCTATGAGAATGGGTTTAGCCTCTACATACTTTTTCACTTTGTTTCTTAAAAGCTGGGAAGCCTCCATTTCTTCTTAATACTCATAGAAAAGGTTTCTATGGATAAGTAACTGGAAATTGGATAGCCTCTTAGAAGGACTTTTTGTAGCATTGTAGTTTGTATGTCTTACATAAAATGACAAATGTTTTCATCAAGTTTTCAAACTAATTCAGGTAGTGACCATGCAAGAACAGAATTTTGCCTATTATTAAAACTACTTTCATCTTGATATAGGTATATTTCTGCCTTCCTCCTTCCCTTCCTCTGTTCCTTCTTCCATCCCTCACTCTTCTCATTCTCTCTCCTACTCTCTTTGTTCCTCTCTCTTCTCCCTTTTATGATCTTGTGTGGGGTGTGTCCCATAGCTATTGAGGTTTTTAGCCGCTATTTTAAATAAATTTGTGCCTGACAAAATTTAAAGTTGATAAAAGCTTCATTATATGAGATAGAAACCAATGCAGCTGTTGGAGGTTGTACAAAAAAAAAAAACAAAAAAACAAAAACGAAAACAAAACAAAAAAAAACCCCAACAACTAAAAATATAGTAGATTAATTTCAAGTCATAAAATATTTTTTTAAATATTTGATTAAAAAAGGTAGGTGATCATACTATCTGTATTTTAGTATTTGTGTAACCTGACTGGGTTGTTTTGAAAGGCACTGAGTTTTGGTGCTGAAAATTCAGACATGCAAAATCACAGCACATTTTTGATGTCTTTTGAGTACATAGTTTTGTCTGAATGATATTTTTCATTTCAGTCAATGATCTTTTTCCTTTAATTTTGTAGAGTAAGCCTCTCTGTTAAACTGTGATTTGATCTCTGCTCCAAAAATATTTCATTCCTAATGTTTTTCTGTTCCTCATCTATGAAGATATTAAACAGATTTTTATAAATAGGACTTCATGCCTGCATGTGTATTTTCAAACAGTTGTTTATTGCGTGACTAGATTTGACAGAAATCTTGACATGTTCTAAAAGATCCTGCAGCTCATGTCTGCTGTAATTTGCTTTGTTGGCTCAACTAAAAATTATGCACATGTTGTGAGAAGTAGATGAGCTGTATAAATCTTTGTTGACAGGATTGTATTAAAAAACTGTAAGCTTTGTTTCTCACTCTAAAGTGTTGGATGAAAAACATTTCTTTAATGACTCCAGAAAATTTTCGTTTCAAGCCAAGTGGTTTGTGTTTTATTTTCCATCTATTTTTTACTACTATCTTGCAAGATGTCTCTTGTAGATAGCATCTTTTCAAAATTAATGATGTTACACTTGATTCCCCTAAGTAATCTAAAGAATGATATATACCTGGGGTAGTCCCAAAGCCAAATAAGTGTGCTAATTTTAAAGCTGCTCATTTTCTAAGACAGTTGCACTTTCTGAAATGATCGTGATTCTGTTGCAGTTTGGGCAAAGTTAAAAGCAGTAAAACAAAGCTCCCTCTGAAAACCAAGTAAGCTTGAATTTTCCTTAAAGATCTTTCCATTGGTTCCTAAAAGTTTTATCTTAAAAATATTTTCAGTATATCAGAGTGGTTTAAACCTTGGTATTGGAATGTGGAGATTATTAGGCTACTACTTCATATTCAGCCTGGGCTTGTGGATCCTGAAGAGGATACAAGGTTGATCCTTTGGGAGCACACCTTCCAGCATATTGACCATTTATACCTTTACATTTTCCACTTCTCCTAGCCTCTAACTTCCCTGAAGCTCTGACATTCATGGTAACAGTGGAGGTGTTTGGCCTGTTTTTCAAAAGTCTTCCCCAAGTGGAAGTATTATGTGGAGTGCCATGCCATGGAAGCTAAAGGACTAACAGGGACTCCTTAGCTCTGCTCTCCCATGAGAGACAGGCAGGTTGGCCTCTTCCCTTCCCTGCAGGTATCCAGACTTCAGTGGGGACATGACATTTGGAATAGGCAGGAGTGGTCAATTACAGAAAAAAAATCCCTGTTTAGGTGTTTGCAAAATCATTAAAAAGGGAATGAGATCTGGCTGCATAATGGGCAACAGTCTCATCCATATGGTTATCCATTTCTGTATTACCTCCAAAAAGATTCCAGAGAAAGTAAAAGTCCCCCCTTTCTTCCTTGTCTCTCTTTACTTATATAATACACATGAGGCAGAGTAAATATGTGTCTGTCTTCCAGTCTTTTCAGTCTGATGTTGTGGAGGTGCACACCATCTGCAAAGTCACAACCTCTCTGAATGCTTTTATTTCTGGGATAATTATTTCTGTAACCTTTAATAGAAATAAAATATGCAGAATCGTGGTTGCACTGAGTCTAAATGGGTTTACTCACAATGCATTGTTCTCTTTGTGCAGGCTTCTTACAAACCTCTGCTGAAACAGGTAGTGGAAGAGATCTGTAATCCTGATCGGCCCGACTCTGTTGATATTGAGCATATTTCATCAGGCCTCACTGATCTCCTTAAAACTGGATTCAGCATGTTCATGAAGGTAAACCAGCCTTCCCAAGAGCACCTGTAAGATTTTTCCTGAGGTCAAAGCATCATGCAGCAGTAGCTGATTTTATTATACTGTTCAGAAGAACTTCAGGGGAGGTTAGGAGAGTTAAATACCACATTGCAGGTGCAGTGCACACAGGTAGCACCTGCTGAACAAAACAAGAGGAATGGAGCAGACTGAACAGCTAAATAAGAATGATGGTGGACACCAAAATAAGGATGATGTATCTGGGAAGAGGCAATGTCGCTTTGCTAAAGGGAAGTCCTAACTCACATAGCTTTTAGAGCTCTTCAGATACACCCAACAAACAAATTGATAAGCAAGTGTCAGTTCATATTACCTATCTGGCATTCCAAAAGGCATTCCACATGGCACCTCAGCAAGGGACTTTAAGGACATTCAGTACCCTTGAGATAGGAGAGAAGTAAATATAAACAATCTGGACTCACAGGGGATGAAGGAGGAGCTCCGTATTCAATACCTCTTCTATAATTTGATATGGTTCAAGTTGTACCATAGGGGGAGGAAGGAAGCCCATAAGTTAGAAATTTCTTTGTGGATCCTCTTAGCATGTTTTAAGACAGTCAGTCTACAAGAATTTACTCTGCCTTACAAATTAGCTCATGCTAAGTGTCCTCTAAATATTTACAGAGTTGAAGTGTGGAGTAGCCAGCATGTTGTATATTCAGCCTTGTCTTACTGCATATCCTGAATTATCCATTGAAAACAACCCTAAATTCACATCAATACTATGTTTACGAGTACAGTACATTTCAGTACTGTGCTTGGTGTTCTTCTTTCAGTTTTACCACCATCCACATGGAAGAGACATCAGCAAAATGTGTGAGACAATGGACACAAGTTGCAGCAAGGGAAATTCCAGTTGAATAAAGGAAAGAAATTCTAACTGTAAGAGTGGTTAAGTCCAGAAAATTCTCCATCTCTGAGATATTCAAATGTTGGCCAAACAAAGCCCTGAGCGACCTGATATCATTTTGAAGTTGGCCCTGCTTTGGGCAGGGATGTGAACTAGATTAGCTACTTCCTCTTGAGACTCCTTTCAACTTGATTCTGTGATTCTCTGGTAATAGAAAAGAAGAAAGTTTTTTTCTCTTTTGTGAAAATTCCTGCTAGACCTGCATTTAAAGTCAGGTGTCAAAAATAATTTTGTCTCTTGTGTTGAACTATTCTAGAACCCGATATCAGATTAACGAAGTTATTTTTCTATTATTCAAAGAAAGCTAGTATTGAGCACATAATCAAGTAAGCCTAAAATCCAGTGCTTGTTTTCAGGAATCTGTTTCCACAGTTGAAATGGATTTCCAAAATGCATTCAGTTAGGTTCCTAAATTGAAATTCTCAGCTCTTCACAGCTAATGATGAAACCCTAAGACAACAGAGGATATGTATAGAAAAAGTGACCCAATATATCTTCATTCATGTGTCAGAACTGAAAAATTTATGCCAAGACTCCAAAAATAGTAGAATTAAAAGCACTATACATTCCACTATAAAACAATGCAATCAAGCTGGTACACTCAAGTAATTTTTTAATTATTGGGTTCATTAACCAGTAATTCTCACAATTCTATTGATTTCATTGTATTTTTTAAGTCCAGAATTTTTAAGCAGGGATATAGCCTATTCTTAAAAAAAAAGAAGAAAAAACAAGAAGAATAGAAGGACTTCAGAAGGCCTAAATGGTTATATGGAGACACTGACACCTTTAACTAGTTTGAGGACTTATCTATCCATTTAGAAGGTGTGTGTGTGGATGTGTGTGTGAAAGAGAGATACTTAAGTAGTTATGGCACTATGTACCTGAAAGTGCATCTTTCCTGTAAGACAAATGTCCTACTATAAGGAATATTTAAGAGATGAGCAAGTGAACTTTGTATAGGATAAACATTTCATAGGCATCATCACATACTTCACAAATATGTGTCCATGCTTGCTCCCTTAGTTTGTAGCCTGGCTTGCTGGCATGTGCTCAATTGTTGCATGAATGAGTGTCTGACCAGCCTGTATTTCTGACACAATCACACATCAGCACAGTAATTATTTGGTGAGCTTCCTTATTTTTGTTTCTTTCTCAATGCCTGAATATAAGTGCCAACTGACATAAAAATACTGTGGTGATTGCCTCAGGTGTGTTAGTTCTGGACAGACTTTTAAAGATACCTCTCATCCAGAAGTTGTTTGTCTGGCAGATATGTTTGTTTTGAAGCTAAGGGATGGTGAAGGGAAAAACTCCCCTGCCTCAAGGACTCCTGTTTTGACTGCTGCTCTAGACCACATGTGTTTTTTGATGACCTGAGCTTGCTATCATTGATACCAAGTGCCCTACACAGCAGCCTAGTTTCTGGTGATTGACATGTTTTCCTTTTTCCAGTTATTGAGCTAAATTAATTGGTTTCTGGTTGGTCACAAATACCAGAATCATCAGTGCTGCTGTTTTTGTTGGGTGAGTTTAAGAACAATAACGACTGTTTTTGCTAACTTTCCTCAGGAAAAAAAAAGCTGTGTTTTGTGAGCTGCCATGAGAACAAACTTGTCCTCTAATGCCTTCCTGTTTCAGTTTTAGAATTTTATTGATCACTGCCACCCTGTTTACCACCTCCCCCTCTCTCTTTCTCTCCTCTACAAAGACAAGTGCACCAGCAAAGAGCCCTCTGACCACCAGCATCCTGAGCATACCCTGTATGGTGAGCTCAGAGCTCAGGAGAAGACCCTGATGTTCTAGTGGGACACTCTGCTGGCTCAGGCCACCATCCCTCCTCTGGGCTCTTTCATGTCAACATAATGGTTTTGAGAGGTTTTTGGTTAATCTTTTTAATTATCTGAGACAGCTTTCCAAATTCTTTTAATGTATGGCATTTTGAATTGAAAGCAATTTTCAGTCAGGGATTTTGGCAAAATTCAGAATTCACAGTAAATTCAGAAGCAGTGGAAATGTCCCAAATCAACCAAACTGTAGAAGGATCCCAGAAGATACATATTGCTTTTTTTGCAATCCACTTCAGTTCTTCTGCTGTATCACTGAAATGAGTTGTGTTTAGCTACATGCAGCCAGTTCTTTCAAAAGAGAGAGTCTTGGGTGGTTGTATTATCAAACAAAAAAAAAATATTGGCAGAAACTTGCATTCTTAACACAGCCAAATATTTTGTACCCGAAGTATTGTCCTCCTTCAAAACACTTACACATAGCATAACAAAATTACAGATTCCAAGACCGTTTTCATTTCTATTTTAATTTAATTTAGAGTTTGCATGCCTAATAGTATTTTTAATACGCATTTCTGGAATTTGTGGTTTGAACTTTAGTCTTCTGCTAAATAGTAAGTTTTATATAGGCACCATGTGTTTGGATCTAGATTTATTTTGACTGAAGGAAATGATTTGTCAAGATATTTTCTCTTTAGCATTACTCTGAAAACTCATGTTTTCTGATTCTTATACTGGGTGTCCTTTCAGTGTGCCCAGTGTTATGCATGCATGTTTATTTTGAATTTGTTTTTGCTAGGAAAGATACTAAGAATCATAGAATCCTACAATCACAGAATATTCTGAGTTGGAATGAACCGAGAAGGATTATCGAGTCCAGCTCCTGGCACTGCACAGCACCATTCCCAAGTATCATACCATGTGTCCAAGGGTATTATCCAGGCAGGCATGGTGTGACCACTTTCCTGGCAGGCCTATTCCAGTGCCCTGGAATTGTAATATATATGCTATCTGTGCCATCAGCTCAGTGAAGATGGCCAGAAAAGTCAGGGTGAGTAAGAGAATAAATACCCGGTATGCAAATACTCAGCTTGCTAATACATCTGTCTAAGGCTTTTGTACTAGTTTCAGACACTCAGGAATTCAAGAGCTGCTTGCCTGGGGAGCAGCACTGAACAAGGGAGCCCCATGTAATCAAAGCCAGCTAGCCTGGAGAGAGAACACGGCATCTCCCTGTGATTCAAAAGGAAGAGTCTTGCTGAAGGTTACCAGGCAGAAAGCCTGACAGACCTGCAGGATGAAAAAGTGCCAAAAGACTAAATATAGGAAAGCCACAATATAAAAAAGAAGAGCTGTACGCCAGGAGCTGGAGCCACATGGATCAAAGCAAGCTGCTATGGTGGGGAAGGCAAAAGAACCCTGCTCTGCCCAAGCAGGACTCAACACCACTTTCATTCTGTTGAGTGAATGCTGTTAAAAGGCTACACTCGTGCAAGGAAAGGAGGCAAAGGGTCTTAAAAGGAATTAAACTATTTTATCACTTTCAGAGCCAAACATTTGGAGTGTTTCATGCTCCAGGGTAATGTGACAAGAGGAATTGCATGGGCTCTGTTGACATCCCTCCCAAAGAATGGATTAAGGTAGTGTCAGAGGAGTGTGTTTTCTCAAGAAGGAAACAGTTTGCTAGGAAACAGCAAAGTCATCAAACTTCTAGAAGAGGCTAAGAAGAAACTGATGTAAAGCATCACCTTCATGTTTAAAATTAAAATGCAGTTTTATAAAGTCTTAACTGAAGTGGGATGTTTGTGCCATTTTAAAGATAACTGGGAAAAATTAAACAGATATTTTCTTGGAGATAAATATTCTGTTAGTTAAAGGCAGTCATAGAAACATTGAAAATTCTGAATTGAAACAAGCTCTAAACTGATTTTATACTATAATGGACCTGATTTATTTTTACTGAATGAATTGTAAAAGATTATTCACTGCACCAGTAAAAACACATTGCATAAAATTCTTTTCCATGTTGACCTCAGGCAGGGATTTCAGTATGTTTAGGCTGGACTCCTTGCTTCTACTGGGTAGCAATTTACCCCTCATTCCTTAAAGTCTCCTGTGTATGTAAACATCCACCGAAGTACTCTCCTCCCACTCTGGGAAAGAGAGGAAAGTAATGAAGAAGGAATGGAGGGAGAAACCCTGAGACTTCAGGAGAAACTACCATAGGTTTCAGTGGAATCCATTTTAGTTCTAACTGGGCATCATCCCCATTGATTTCCCTTTCAGCTGCTACAGCATTCCATGAATATTTATTTCTGAGCTTCCTCTTTGGTCTTCCTCTAGCCACTTAGGGAGCTATCACTGATAATCCATAGGTTTAGACCTGGATGAAGCAAGTACAGATAATATTTTCTTCATTTTACAGGTGAATCGCCCTCACCCTGGTGATCATCCTCTTCTGATCATCTTTATGGTCGGAGGAGTGTCAGTCTCCGAGGTCAAAATGGTGAAGGATTTGGTAGCAACACGCAAACCTGGTACTCAGGTAAAAAAACTCTAAGCATTCAGTTCCTATCCAAACAAAAACTAAGAAAATTCATCAAATAGTGTTCCCTATAGCACTGGTACCAAACCTACAGAAAGCCACAGCCAGATGGATGGGAATGATGTTAGGATTCTGCTGTGAAACATCTGTAGGCAACAAGTATTCAGCACCAAAGGTCTGTTTTCTCAAGTTAGAGTCAGCAATAGAAGTTCAAACTCAGGTTGGAGAGTTCAGAACAGACTGATATTAATTTGAAGTAGCCTCTGTCATGTCTCAAAAGATTAGTTTCTTTGTATTCTTTATAAACAGAAACATATGCAGTCCAAAAAGCTGCAGGGTCCCTGGCAGTGCATCTACAGGACACAGTGCAGGGATACTCAGGAGTCTGGGTGTCACCTAGTGACTGTCCAGTGGTAATCCTGCAGGCATGCCACATCTGAATAAACTGAATGGAGGAGGGAGAGGAGGAGAATGGGTAAGCTCTGGTGGCACCTGAGATGTTAAAAATCATCATTAATTGTGGAGGACCAATCTGGTATCTGTTGAGTACTACAGATACACAGAGTAATACAAAACCTCTAAAGTGCTGTGTAACCAGCTGCATCATAAACATAACTCTGTTTTCCAGGGTGTCTTGTAAACATCTTGTTTTCAATTCCTATGGAAGGCATTTTTGATTAGTGAGAAATCATTAGCAAAATGGAGCCAATCAAAGGCAGAGCAGCCCCTCAGTTTGACATGTGTTTTGCATGTTTCAGTTGTCTTTGCAAGGCAAAGACAGTTTCAGGCAGTATTTTGTAAGATGGAGTACCATTTAGCGTGGGGGTTTTTTTATCTGATAAGATGTTTCTTCCCCATTAGTCTACTGCTAATCTCCTCAAAATAGCAAATTAAATTTTTCCTTTTGGAGGGGAATTGAGTTGTGACAAACTGATGGACGAGTTAATCCACACACAAAATGTATTAAGACACCCTGAAAGATAAACAGGGATTAACATCTGATTTGGTTGAGAACTATGCAGGGAGATTTCCAACTGGCTTTCTAGAGGAACTTTAGGCTTGACAGTGGTGACATGGGATCTGGTGTTGCTTTGCTTTGGCTTAACCCTGGCAGCAGGTCACCCTCTGAGGCAGATTCCTAAAGCATTTTAAGCTTTTTCTGCATCTTGCCCTTTATCCAAATATGCTGTGTTAGAGATGAAAGAAATTCAGGGGAGAGGCAGAAGGAGGAAGAGAAAGAAGAAACTAAGCAGTTGTGCAAGTCTCTGACAAAAAAAAAAGTTTGTAAGTTTGTTGGCTTTACCTGGATTTCTGCACTATAGCTGAGAATATGCACCACCTGTTTAGGATTATTCTCTTTTCAAAAAGCCAGGCATTTATCTAACTCAAGCCAGGGTTTAACAGAGCCTTTTTGTGCTGTTCAGGCAGTCTGGTTCAGGCTTCAGGGAAACACTTGGCCTTCCAAGTCCTTTCCAGTCAAACAAAGCACTAACATTTACAATAATTACTGGGTCTTGGAAAAATGGAGAAATGTATAAGTACAAAAATTGAGTAAAATAATTGAAGAAAAACTGACAGGGTGCACTGATTACTTCGGCAACTGCTTGGAGTTGAGGCAAATGACATTTAAATGTGGAATAAGAGACACATGTTTCCATCCACAGAGCTGTCTGTATCTGAATGTGAATGACAATTTTATTTCTCGTGGAGAAGCACAAAGGAATACAGTGTTGCCTATGCACCATTTGGTTTTGGATGATGGTAAATAGCTCTCCATAACTAGTGAGAAGTATCCTATTTTTGAAGGAAGAAATTACATTTTTTCTGCTTTAATCAGAAGAGTAATAAAGGGGAAAGAGCATGAGAGAATGTTTCCCCCTCCCTTCTCCCAACATGCACAACCATCTATGTGGTTGTGGCTGAGGCAGACAGACTGATAAACTCTTTCAGATGCACCTTTAGATGCTAACTGCATCCTTCCCTGCCTTCTGCTGCGCTGGGGGGAAGCTTCCCATTGGAGTTTAATGGGTCAGGATGGGAGCTCCTGGCTCTTCCATCTTGGCTGTCACTAGGAAAGGATAGCCCTTCAGGTGAAGTGTGGAAGGCAGGCATGGTGCAAGACAGGCACGGAGTATGGGACAAGCAGAAGGTCTGCAAAGGACTGTCCTGTAGAGAACTGCCTGGAGAAGAGATGGACATTATTTATCTGGGCAATTCTCCTCTTCTCTGTAAAAATGAAAGGACAAACATTCACATTTATCCCCCTCAATAAGCCCCTGGAAATACTAGAGGGAAAAAAGTCCTGCTGTATTCAAGCATCTTTTCTGAGACCTTAAAGTTGCAGATCTCATTTTTCTCTCGGGGCTTGCTATTTGTTGTACAAATCCCCTGGGGGAACAGTGGTAGGACTCCAAGAAGAAATTGCTTTTATCTGTCAGTGGCTATTGTTGATGTTTGGCTTGTACACTCAAAAAGCTTTGGTAACGTGTCCCTTCGTGTTTTTCAGAGTTAAGCTGCGTGATAACAAGATGAGCACATACTGTGCTATAGTCTGATTCTCGTGTAACATAAGTAAGACAGTGTCAGCCTTTGGCATCTGCAAGTTACGAGAGTTTTTCAGGCTTATGAAGGAAGAGATAATCAGTGTCAGTTTGCTGCAGATTGTGTGGGAGGACAAGGGAAGAGGAGAAGTGAGGGGGAGGCTACCAATACAGAAGGGATCTTTTCAGTTTCTGAAGTGAAAAGATGAAAGAAAGAACAACAAAAAAAGTTGAAATGCAGCATTACCACATACTTAAGCCACATGAAGGACAGCACAAGGCATTTGATAGCTGCTGCAGTAGATGGACACACAGACATACTCTATTGTTGATGTTTGTGCTTCCTCTCCTTGCTTTTGCGCTGAAGAAGCAAATTCATTTTCAAGTAAGTTAGTATGATTAAATCTGCCTTCAGAACCCTGTCTGCAATCCTGACCATATGGACACTGCTAAACTTGGGGCTCAATAAGAGCAGTGTCCTATGATTTCGATCCTGGTTAGGTCCTCACAGCAAGAGTGTACATATTCACTGGATAATAGCTTTGCTCTGCAGAGAAGCCTTCACACCACATAATTATATACTGGTTTTCACTTAGGGAAAACAGATACCTGCACCTAGCAGGATGTGTATCATGGTTGTGGTGAGCAATGGTTTCATTCATCACACCCGTCTGGGATTAAAAACTAGAAGGAAACAAAGTGATTACATCTGACAGCGCTCGAGGTTGAGTCTGATGTGCAGAACAGCCTGTGCGTGAAAAGACGTTTTGGAACAGGGAGTCTGGCTCCCTGCAGCAGGCACTTCTGTGGTGCTCACCTTACCTTCAACTGAGAGGAAACAGGCATCACTCAAATCTGTGCTATAGGAGAGGAAACCTCGGCTTCATCAGCTGATGCCTAGCAGTAAATGCAGTGGCAGTCACAATAAATCACCAGGTAAGATATGGGTAGGAATGTGTCAAAGCACACATTCATTAAGCATACAATACTACCAGTCATTATGCTCCTTAAAGCAATTTAACTACAGTAATTAGTGAGCAGACAGTTTCACTGGACAAGTTGTATTGCCCTGTCAGTAAACACCAGAAACAGATAGCCTGCCTAGAGCTGGCTAAAGCAAACAGTTACTATCTATGGCTCATTAGCACTGTCTCAATCCCTTTCAGTTTGACTTGTTGCTTCTTATTCCCCTTCTTTCAGGTAATTGTGCTCTCCTCTGTACTCCTGACACCACACAGTGCTGTTGAGTTGTTGTTTGCCCCAGACCGTCTCCAGCCTGACGTTCATATCTGACAGGGGAGGCTGTGGAGAAGATGAGTGAGTGCCTTGCCTGTAAACATCAAATCCCTGCTCTGTCAATCTTCTCAATAGCCCTCCAAAAACTGATGTGTCAGCTGCTGCAATTACAAGTCCCAATGAAACTGCTGGGTATCTGGCTGCAAGGGAACATCTGCAGGTCATGGGCAGCTCTTCAAAATGGTCCAATTGTCCAACAACAAATCTCCCCTCCTTGACGATAGCACTGTGCAGTGCTGAATCACTCCTAGCCTCACTCAGCATGGTGAGGGTCATTATTGTTCGTAGTAATTCCCTAGAAAAGGAGAAGCTGAGAACCAGGTGATGCACAATTTGCACTCCCCAAGCAGCACCATTTTTCCTGATGGTTTTGCTGGGCTTGCAGCTGGTAGAAAATGCTGCTGAAGGAGTGAGAGGCAAGCAACATCCACCCTCTGTCATGCTACTTTGCAAAACATGTGCCTTATACAATGTTAACAGCCTCTACTCTTACTTTGTCCCTCACTCCAGAGAGATCATGGAACACAGCCCTGATTTAGCTGGCACAGCAGCTCCCAGCCTAGTGATGCTCTTTCAGCAGGACTGTTAGAGGCAGGGAAGCAGAGAGCCAGACTCAAGGGCTGGGTTACATGGCTGCTTCTCTCTCAGCTTTCCGTTTCCTGCTCTAGTTCCTCCACCCACAGTACCAGAAGAAAAGACAGTTTTTGATGGCACACTTCTCTATAGATTTATGCAGGAGGCCATATGGGCTGTGATGGTTTGATGATAACCCCAAAAGAATCTTCCCCTCACATGCATTTAAAAAAGAAAAAGAAAGAACAAAAAAAAAAGGGGGAGCGTGATCCCATTTTCAAGAGGCCACAGCACAGATTCTTTCTTGAGCTAGATTTCTGAACAGCATGATTAGAAAACAGCTTTTATTTTTAATTTATGATCATGAAAGAGCTGCAATCAAATTCAGTTACGCAATTTTTCTTTATAAAATTTTGCTACAATGTGTGATGAAAGAGGAGCAGCCAATAGAGATTTTAATTGCATATAGCACCGAGATTTCCAAATTGCAACATAAAATGGTGGAGCTATAAAGCTGCATCCTCTTGCTTCATCCAAGTAATGCTATGACTACAGCTTATATTGAGATGAGAATGTCAAATTGACATTCACTCTATCATAACATTCTTTATTATGCCAAAGGAATAGATTAAATGGGAAGTAATTTTTAAAATTTTGTTCACTAACTAGCATTAATTCTCCTAAATGTTTATAATGTTCTTCAGAAAAGGGTGCATTTCGGTTTAAGTTCAATTTTGAGTGGCTGGAAGGAAACAATGGACTGATTATAAAGCATGGACAATGTCGCCTCTATGGAAGAGAAATTTATAAGAATTACTATAGAATGGAACTTTGTGCTATAAAAAATGAGATGCTATGAGATTGCAATATTAAAAGCTCAAGGAATAGTTTGAATAGAGCAACTGGAAAGCAAGTATCTGGTCTCTTGGTTTTTCTGTCATTCTGTACTGTTAAGTCTTTCTTAGAATATGGTTGTTTCGTAAATTCTGTAATCAATAAAGCAATGCTCTCACAATGCCAAACCTGATCTGTCTTCTCCTTTTCTCCTAGTATGCAGAGCTACACATGCTAGAACTGCATATTCCTGCAACCCCTTTTACTTTTGTGTTATTTGATTGCCCCTAGGAATCTAGACCTTCTATCTTGGTCCTAGAACATTTCCACATTGCTTGTAGCAGAAAGGCTTGCCTGTGTTCGGTGGCCATTGCTGAGCTCAGGTATTCACACCTGAGATGCTGCTGCTTTTCTGAGCTGATGGAGGCTACTGTATTGAGAAGGCAGGGGGTGAGTCTAAGCTGACACTAGTGATCCTGCACTTCCTCTGGGTCAAGTAGCTCCTTTAACTGAGAGACTGGCCTTCCAGGCCCCCACACACACTTTGGAGGAATCTTCTCAGCCCATGGGGCCACAGCTGTGGTAATTGATGCTGGAACTCAGCCACCATCTCATACTTAAGTACTTATAGACCAAAAGTACAGTGGAGTCTTTCCAGTGACCCTAGTGCAATAGTAAGCTTATTTGTAGGAAATAGCTGTAACAGTTATATGGACCCTCTGCTTAGGGAAAAGGTCAAGGGATGAGCAATCTCCTGCCAGTTCCATGTGAATAGAAACAGCACAGAAGGGAGTTGCATGGGCAGGTGCAAGACCACATCAGAGAGTGTCTGAATCCTCTGCCTGCAACACCAAGCAATACTCAAAAGGCAAGAAGAAGTGAAAACATAGAGCTATCCTGTGGAAATTGATTTACTTCTCTATTAATAAGCTAAGCACTATTTGGTATAAGCTTAGAATAGAAGGGCAAGCTCAGTTTTGTTTGCAACTCTAATCCTGGCTAGTAACTCATGGTCCAAAAGATTATCATCAGCAGGACCCTGCATCACTTACTGCAGCTGTGTGTTAACAAGTTGAGCCTATATGGCCATCAGCCTAGTACCAGCACAAACATCCTCCTCAGGAAAGTTTTTAGTAAAGCTACTTTAAACATGAAAAAAGTAGTTGAAGTATTTTTGACAAGTGGAAATTAAGAATCCCATTTTAATTTGAAAGGACTTTGCCTTATTCAGTTCCTGTCCTAAAAGAATTTCTCAAAAGGAAGTTGTAAAGCACTTGTAAGAGCAAAATCCCTGTGGTTTATGCTAATGAAGCAACAACAGAGGCAGGAAAGGACACCTTGATGTTTCTGTAGGGTCTGTTAACTACCTTAAGAAAGCTATTACTTTGTCTCAACATTTGACTGGTTGTTAGTCCTTGTTTCTTACCCCCAAAGAACACACAAGGAAACATGCAATTCAAGAATTTAATGTTGTACCAGGCTGTAAGAATGAAAAGTCCACTCCCTAAGAGGAGTAACTGTACACAAAATAAATAAATTACAGTTTAAACAAAAGCACAACTGGCTTTTTAAAGTGCATGTGTATAAGGCCCTTAGGCTCTGAATTCCATTGGCTCAATATTTAAAAAAAAATTAAGTATTTATATAAATCTGCCATGTGTTTAAGAAGGAAGCGGGTCTGGCTCAGCTCAGAATAAGCCATCAGCTTCATTGCCTGGAGCCAGCCATGCTTCACACCTTTTGCTCTTTCTGTGCCTACTGCACACAGGAGAGACAGAGAGAAAAAAGCATGTCTTAGAATGGCATCTGTACTAGACTATCACTCCACACACATTCCTCAGAAGCTCCATGTTGGATCATTTAGTCTGGGAAGTACTTTTTTAAGACAGTAAAAGTTGTTTGTAATTAGATATGTTTACACCCTGTGGACAATAGCTTTGCATACAAAGAATATGGTCAAGCTGTGAGCAATAACATGGCTAGTAAAAAATAAATGACCATTGTTTACAGTCTTGATGCTCAGTCTTGTGCACTTATTTTATACTAATTATTACAGAACCATGTGATGTTTGCTTGTTTGTTTTGAAATACACAGAAAAACAGTTCCACTGTGCAATAAAATTAAACAGTTGCATCATGCTGTCCTTCATCCATGTGAGAACAAAACTCAAGTGGTTACTTCTGAACAGGGACTTGCAGTTCAGGACATTTCCCTCCTCAAGCTGAGTTACAGCAAAAAGGTTGTTTCTGCACAAATGAAAGCCAAATCTGTCCAACTGGGGAAAAGGCAAATTGTTTCATTTACCAAAATGTTCCCTCTCCAAATGAAAACACCTGTTCATCAAGTCACATCCTAGAACTTTTTCAGAGTCTTTAGGGGTTTTTTTTTCCCTTTTCTAATCTGATACTGTTCCTTTTTTAAGCAACTGCTTAAAGACTTCTACCATGAAAAAGGCTACTCAAACCATCCTCCTTTCATAATGCCTTGGATTCTACATGTGCCAGTGTTAAACACCCCAGGTTTCAATCTCAAGCTAAACACTGGGTTGACCCAGGGTTGTGCTGTCAAACAGAAGTGACAGTCCTCACTTTGGCAGACAAAGCTTGCTTAAACCTCCTCTTCAGATCCTGCATGTTGGGTGATTTTGGCCGTGGAATAAGAGAGGTCCTCCTCCTCTCAGGGGTGCTGGTTATTTGCTGTTTGTTGACTTCTTTACAGAGGAGATGGAAGGCATTGAAGACGTTATTATAGTTTTCACTGACAGATACTTCATAGAAAGTACAGCCCAGCATATTGGCCAGCTGAAGTCCCTGCTGAGGCTCCACCTCTTTGATGTGCAAGAGATCAGCTTTGTTTGCCACAATGACGACAGGGACCATGTTCCCTGGATGCAGCTGTCGAACGTGATGGTAAAGGTGACTGAGTAGTTCAAAGCTCTTATAGTCAGTGATGGAGAAGACAATCACCAGGGCATCTGCCCAGCGAATGCATCTGTTCAGCTGCTCATTACAATCCAGACTGTGTTCATGGATCTGAAAAATGAATGGTCTCGAATTAGATAGCTGAAGTCATAAAAGATTAAAGGAACTTGTCTTCAAGAGTCTGTAAAGCCAAACAGCATTTTACAGCTTCAGACATATATTTGGATTGCACATAGTAAGTATGAACTTAATCTGAGCATAGCGAATAAATGCAGATGTTGATTCAGCTGCAAAAAGCTGGAATTTAACACTGGAGTTTGCTATACTCAAATGGAAAATTGACCTGAGTAGTTCTGCATGTAGAGAAAGACTTTGTAGTTCCACAGAATGGGAAATTAACTGGCTAGACAGTAAGTCTGGGGAAGCAAAGATATGAGCTGGAAGCATTTAGACCTGGAGTGTTGCCCAGTTCAAAAAGGCAACAATCCAGCATTACTCAGGTCTATACATTCAATACTTTAACTTGTGACACACTAATGAGCACAGCCACAATGTAGCAGACTTCACTCTGTCATACACATTTATAAAGCTTGTTGGGCAGTGGTCATGACATTTTCTCATATACCAGTTTGAATTATTTCTGGGTTTGTGCCTAATGTTCCCAATATACAGGAATGAGGCACTTCAGTAATTCAGCCACTCAAAAGTAATGGGCCTCCAGTGAACAAATGATTCATTGAAACAGTCTCTCAACACAGCTGGCTTGACTGGTTAAAACACAAGTTACCACCTCTCCCACACAACACCAAACTGAAACAGCAAATTAATTTACAGAAAGACTGTAACAAGATGCTGCACAGAGGGATGCAAGCACACAAACGTTCAGAGCTACTCGGGTAGCATGGTCACATCTAGCTCACCTGAACTCCTGGAGTATCTTGCACTTGGATGGCCAACATCTCTCCATCCACCTGGATGTGCCTGCTGTAGAGATTACCTGACAGGAACACCAACAGGTTCACAAGTACAGTCACCACTACACAGACAAATGTTATTTCTCCTACCTATTAGTTGTATAGGGAAAGTCATATTGCCACTCAAGAAGCAAGAAACTAGTGTTACAAGCTTTTTGGGTGTTAATATTTATGGTATTACTAGAAACTTGGGATTAAATAATGAATTGACTTGTATTGAAGCCAGGCATTAAATGGTAGGCAACTTGGAACTTAATCACTCTTAAATACTGCCTTATCTTGAATTAGAAAGGTAAAAGTGCAAAATAACCAGCTTTCACTACACAGAAAAGCAGTTTTCTTGCAATTTAGTATTTCCACGATTTAGTGAAGCTCCCCCTTGGCTGGCCTGTAGGATTTTCTGGATTAGTTGAGGCTCTTTCAAGTAATTTCCTCATCAGAAGGCTGTATATTTTACACCAGCATTAGTTCATACTGCACACTGTACTCACTGAATGAGTTAGGTAATATCACCTCTCCATTTTCCCCCTTAAACTGGCCCTGCCTAGCCCATGTAGCTGCTGACACTCGGTTTGCAAAGAACAATACAACAGTAGGTTTACAGAATGTTTTCTTGTCTTAGCCAAAAGACTCCTTCAAAAGAGGGGTACTTTCGCCACATAAAGCGAATTTTGTCAGGGACCTGCAGTACAGCCCATCTCTCGAGCTGCTGCCACCACAAGCCGCATGTGGCTGTGTCCGGCGTGCCCCTTTCCGAGGGCTGCGAGCAGACCGGGGAGGGGAGCGGCTCTCGGGGAGCCAGAAGCCGCGGAACCGCGGGGATTCGCCCGCTGCCAGCACCTGCCGAGCGCCCCGCAGTCCCGGGGGAGCGAGCTCTGCCCTTCCCACCTGCCTCGGGTTTGCACACTCAGGGCTTGCACTCCGCGCCCCCCAGCCCAGGCACCCTCAGGGGAGGCACCCGGCGGCGGCAAAGCGCTCCCCCCGCCCCGCTGTACCCCTGCCCGACCTCCATCCCGGCGGGAACAAAGCCGCGCCGCCGCCCGCCTACCTGCGTTCCGCTCATAGTCGCCGATGAACCGCCGGGTGAGAAACCGCACCACGAGCGCTGCGGACAGGCACAGACAGGCACCATTAGCCGCGCTCCGCCGCCGCCAGCCCCCCACCCGCCTCGCCCCGGCCGCTGCCCCCTCCCCTCACCTGTCTTGCCCACGCCGCTGCCCCCCACCACCGCGATCTTGACGAGGCGGGGCCGGGCGGTGGCGGGGCCGTCGCCGCCGGGCGCGCACTCGGCGATGGTGCACATGCTCTGCGTCAGGCGCATCCCGTCCGCGACCCGCGCCCGCCGCTGCCGCCGCCGCGCCCCCGGCCCTTTTCTCGCCCCCGCGTCCCGCCCCGGACCCTGGCGGCCACTCAGAGAGCCCGAGCACCGCCCCGACACGCCCCGAAACACGCCCCGAAACACGCTCCGAGCCGCGCCCCAAACCGCGCTCCGCCCATGCCGGGCAGGGTGAGCGGCTGCGGGGGGCGCGGCGGCGCCCGAGCCTCGGGTGGGGAAGGATGTCAGAAATGAGGAGTCTGTGTCTGTGTCTGTGTGTGACCTCCCTGCTCTTCGGGGCTCAAACAACCGCAGCGAGCGTTTGTGAAGATCTCAGCGCCGTCCTCTTCCAAAGTCCCGGCAGGCTGACTGAAAGGCGCGTGGGTCCATAAAGGCTCAGCCACCCCCCTGGGTCCCAGGCAATCCACATCGGTCCTGTGGCTGTCAGTCTGGGTTGCACTTGCTGTTCTACACCTCCCGCCACCCAATTCTGGATGCCCTGCCTTGCCTTGCCTTGCCTGCCTTGCCTTGCCATGCCATGAGAGGTGAGAGCAGACTCCGAACCACGCCTGGCACTGAACAGTGCTGGGTACAATAGAGGAGCTGCTCTCCTTGCCAGCAGCAGGCCAACACCAAAGTTGATGAGGGATTGATTATCTTTGTGAGTAGTGGGTGTATTGTAAGGCTACTAAGGTCATGGGGGGGGAAAAGTTGTTTCATAGGTGCAGTTTAAAACAAATTGATGGGTAAAACAGATTTATAGAACGGTATTCTAAGTCAAAAGGGGGAAAAGTAAGAGACACAATTAGAAATAGAAATAAATCAACAAGGCTGAAGGACTCAAGGACTTGAATACAAAGAAAAGACTGGATTTCTTTATGCCAGTGCAGTAGAAATGAACTGGACATTGTACCTTGAGCAAATGGAAAGAATTTAATAGAAGATTATCTGGCATCTTGGTAACTAAGGTCATTTGAAACAGAAAATCTAAAGGTGAAAGTGAAGAGGATCACTCTACTAAGAAAGTTTTGTGTTCAAGATGAGGAAATACAGAAGATAAGTAATGTCAGCTAGAAATAGTTACCTCAACCAGGGAAAAAGAAACAGAGTGGTGCAGTTGTGGCATACAGATTGAAGGAAGTCTGGCAATATTTAGAAAACCAAGAAGCATTTTGCTTCTAGTTTTAATAAAGATGATTGCATGAAAGATGGATGCAGAAAGAAGATGAGTAAAGAGAAAAAAGTAATGGGTAATTGTTAGAGTGGGGGAAAACAAACGATCTCATCCAGTGTGCAAACGTGTGGAGATGAGGGTGAAAGGAGCACAGACTTTCACTCTAGCATTCAAGTCATTCTGGAATACTTGCACTGAAGAAAGGGAGGGAAATAATATACAATAATCTAGACAAATTTTGAACGAAAGAGTAATTAAAGATATGAGAATAAATAGAATAAAAATTAAGTATGCAATTACATGTGATGTTGCTTCAGCAGGATATCTTTCTCTGTTTCCCTTTTTCTTCGAGAAATTAAATAGGGTAGATGTAGTCTATTTGGGACCAATAATACCTGATGCTGTCCAAACAGGAAAGAGCTGTTGAAGCAGAAGAGCATGTGGATCAGGAGACAGTGACAGAGGGGTGTTTTATATGGGGAGTGTCAGACTGAAGGAAGGTGCTCTGTGTGATTCATCAGTGCTCCTGTCATCCTTCATGTTTTCATTACAATGGTGTCATCAAGAGCACAAGTAAGCTAATGAAATCTGCTGTTGACAGAGCTGAGAGTAGTTAGTATATTGGACAAACTATGTGTCTCTTAGAACAGGTTTAATGAAAATATAATTAAATTTAATAACATTAATGACATGCAGAGATTAATAAAAAAAATCTTCCATTGGCTATAAGATCAGCATTTGGATAAGGGAGACTAGTTAATCTTGAGATGAGTAGGAGCTGTTTAAAGAGGGGAGTGTAAATCCAGCAATGTCAGATAAGTAATTACAGAAAAGATCTGCAGTATAGTGTGTGATTCTGTCAGCCAGTCAAGAGTAAATCAGTGTTTGTCATGGTTTAATCCCGGTCAGCAACTAGGTACCACACAACTGCTTGCTTATTCCCCTCTGCCTTTCTCTCTTGGAAGGAGAATCAGAGAGAAAGTAAAGCTTATGGCTCAGGTAAGAACAGTTCAACAGCTGAGACAAAATAAAATATACAAAAGTTGGGCTTGGAAAATGGACGAGCCAGGAAAGTTAAAACTGAGGGCCAATGTCAACATAAGAATAAGTGGGTATAAACTGGGTCAGAGTAGCAAAACACCAGAACACATCTCTAACAAGAGTGGAAGGAGAAAAATCAAACCTAATTTCTGTAAAATTGAACTGGAGGATTTTATAGAAGGAAATACGTGTTGTGATTGACTTCAGTGGCAATGGGATTCAATGATCCCTCCTAGAGGCCTACAGAGAGTATTCTAACATCATTCCATAAATAAATATGCTAACATTTAGCAATGCATACGGCCATGGTGTCTCAAATACATGAAGGGGTGTGGTAGAAACCACAAAAAGGGGAAACGGGAAAGGATGATGAAAATGAGACAACGCCTCAGAGAGCTGGTTTTATAAAGGAGATTATTAATTAGGGACTGGATGAAAGTGCTAAAATAACTGGAGAATGGAATCTTCTTCCTCTGTCTCAAAATACCAGAAGCGTAACTATCAGCCAGACTGAAAGGTGGAACTTCTGGAAAAACTGAGATACAAAATATGTTCTTGTAAAATGCATATTTGAGTCACTGAGTCAATTTCTGTAGGAAGGCACTGGGACAAAAACTAAAATTACATCTGTAATAAAAAGGAGGATGCGTTTATAAACAAGGAGGAGATGTGTTTTTCAGTACTTTATGCTACCTTAGAATTCATTAGCAACAGTAAATAATCTTCTCAAATTTTGCACGAATTTCTTAAGTATTTTGGACCAGAAGGAGTTCTAATGTGGTGTGGACAGGCTTTCTCATCCATCAGTCTTTTTAATAAAAAGTTTCTTATATCGTCCTTTCAGGCAGAAATTGCTGCTGTCAGAGCTGAAGCCTTAGCCCAGATGGTCCTGGGGCAGAGCTGGTGGGAATACAATTCCACAGTGCAGGGACACATTCCTAGGGCTTATTTTATGCTACTGGACAGAGGGTATGCTTGTATGTGGTTTTACACTTTGTATGAAGACACTACCATCAACAGCCAGGGAATAAACCTTACTTTGTGACCTAGTTCTTTGATAATTCTTACTCAGTTCCTCAGAGAAACAAGTGCTGTGGACATGGTGTGCAGAAACATTCCAGATGAGCATTTACTTTCCAAAGCACTGTGAGATCTTTCTGTGGCTTTAGAAGGGTAAATACAAGAAAGCTCCCTTTCCATGGCACAGCATGTGTTCCATGTTCCCAACTTTTAAAGCCAAGTGAACCAGCCCCTGTGAAAAAGCCTGAGAAGATGGAGCTTATCCATCCTCCAACACAGCCCTGCACCACCTTCCAAGAGCAAAACAAAAGAGGGAGGGAGCAGAGATAGTAAAAGAAACTACATAAGCAGGAAAACAACTTCTCTCTGTACTGGGAGAGATCTCCTGGCCAGCAAAAGCCAAGCTTACAGAGCAAGATATGATCTTCATTCCAGGGGAGAGAAAGGCGGGAGAGAGGGAACGACATGCTCTGTGCACTCTCACCTACTCACAGGCCCTATGTGGTTTCTATAGCAGCACAATAGCAGACATTTTTCTCTCTCCACAAGAAAGCCTGAGTAATGTTCTGCAATTATATTAGTCTGCATTTTAATCAGATTTTATCTTCTTTTAAGCTTGCTTTTTTTGTCCCATTTCCTCTTTATGTAATGGTACCAAACTCTAATCCAAGAAGTGAAAAGCTCAAAGGTTTTGTTTTTCATTCAGGGCTGCCCATCTGCTGTCAGTATTTTTTGTGCTGTTTGTGCCCCCACAGTAGAAGCAGTTGTTCTGCACACAGAGTGCTGGCAAAATGTCTTGAATTAATACAATCTGTAATGCTTCATTCAAAAATGTATATGAGAGTACATAGCAAAATTTTTGTTTGCCATTTTAGGAATACCTCAGGATCTATATTAAGCCTTCTAAAAACTATGGGATTAAAGTTACATTACCAACTTTTCTCAGTCTCACCTGATGTTACAACAGTCAGTTCATTGAGGGGCTAATGCCTGGGTTGCATTAGGGAAGGTCAGTGACAAGTCCTGTTCTGCCAGGCCGACTGTAGGATGATGTTGACAGTGGCAGAGGAGTTCTGGGGCTGGTACAGTTTCTCTCAGTTGCTAAGTAAATGGAGAACTTGTTTCATGTTCATTCTGCAAGTCTGACCGCTGCAGGTCCTTTAGGTTTGTGGAGTCGTCAGGAGAAGTTGCATCCCTGAAACTGCAGAGAAGGAAGGCAGCATTTTGATTACCATCCCCCCAAATTTCAGCTGGCACCTCTGGGCATGCAGCGGCTGGCCAGCTGGTGAGTGGCCCTGAGTGCTCATGTCCTGCCCTGCTCAGGGTTTCAGCCAGGATGGCACATACCCTCACTGAACACACCTTGAGCTGGCCTTGTGCTGAAGTCATAAGATACTGAAAACTTTACATTTCTAACTTCTTTGGCAAGAAGGATGTAAATTCAAGTCGTAGCTACATACTACAACAGAAAGTTATGATGCGTGAATGTGTAGGTTGCAAAGTCAATTACAGAAAATATAGATAATACCAGAAATAAGATTGCCTGGGCAACCTTAACTCATCCTCCCACAGGCTTATGCATTTTATTAGAGCCTTAATTGCATAATGTCCTACCATTACACTGTCTCCTGTCATACTGGCAGTCTGTCTTCTATTTGCCCATAGGAACAGAGAATCTAAATACACTTGAAGATCTGGATGTTGTTCCACATTTCTTTTAAATCCTCAATTAATCAGCCCATGCTGCAACACAGGAAGCATTCCCTTTGTACAGGAATTACTAACTCTTTCATAGGCTTTTCATGGCGTATAGCAAAGATGCATGAGAAAAATTCAAACTCCAAGTGAACTAGGCTGCCTAAGCCCAGCATGTACCTGCCATTCCAACCCCTTCCAGTTGCTGCCTCATCTCGAAACACCTCAATACTTTATACACCCAAATACTCTGTGGCAAAGTCCCATAAACACACTGCATTGGAGCAGAGACTGCAGCCCTGAAGTTTCTGAGATGACCAGTTGAAACATGGAAGGAATCCTTCACTCTCTACCTAAATGAACAGTAAATCTCTCAGGACACTGGAACAACTTGGGTAGGAAGACTGGGAGAACCACATCTCAGCCTACATGCCAGACCATGTCTATGAGCCTTCTTCTGTAAATGTCACAGCCTGGGGCCAAGGGCTTCCCTAAAACCAAGGAGAAAAGAGACAACCTGAATATGTAGGTAGCAAGCATGGCAGTAGATCATGTTAGGCCGAGTACCTGGCAGAAAAGAGTGATGGGATGGGTGGGAGTTCCCCAGCAGCACCAGGCTTAGTTCTTCCAGGTATAAGCAAGAGGCTGCGAGGGCAATGGGGGGTGGGGGGGGGTGGGAAATGACAGTTTTATAAGAAGAGAGGAAGAAGGACAGACTTCCTCAGCCTAGCAAATGGTGGCTGTGAGAGGAGATGATAACCTGCTTCCAGCTCTCATGAGAGGAACCATGGAGGAGAGCAGAGCTCCTCAGAGGGTTTTCCTTATGATTGGGTTTTGCAGACCTTAAATGCCTAAAAGAACTAGGTACTCTATTCATCTTGCCTTTCAATAGGAAATTGATCTGCATACCATTTTACAAATGCAGTTGCTGTTAATGATTTGTAACAGTTTTCTAAAAAGCCTGAAACTATCAAGATTTCCGTAAGGAACCAGGTGATTCAAAACATTCTGTCAGTATCTAAACTAGATAAACAATAAAAAGATAACAGGGAAAACTGGAAGCTAAGTGATTACCACTTGGGAAACTACTAACAAGCTGTATAGGCATGCAGGCTACAGGAAATTGGTAATTCTGTTTCACTGTGTTTCTGTATGATAAATTTCTGTATTCTGTTATGCTCAAGGCTCAAAACCACTGGTGATCCTTAGGGAAGGATGTGTTTTAAAGCATTTAAATGAGCAGGCTTTGCTGTCTACAAGGCAGTTTTAAAACATTTTATTCATCAAGGTTTCAGGATCGTCATTAACATTCACACAATTACTGTGCAGGCAGATGACTACAGATAAGCAGCCAAAATTGTCAGAGGAATGGCATTAATTTTTATTAGCAAAAAAAAAGAGACTTTGCAGCTACTGCAACACCCAACATTTTAATAATCCATTTTTCAACAGTGCACTGTTCAGCTGGCTAAATATGCACAAGGATTAAACACAGGAAGCTTAAGAGCAGACTGTCATCTATGTTTGTTTTCTATAAACCCCTTTGTGATGATGATGAACTGCACCACAACAGAGAAGTATGGTTTAGTGTTATTATGTAGATGACTCATATAGCATCTACAGTTTGACAAGAGCACAGGTTTTTGGTTTCTTTTTTTTTTCCCCTAAATAAAGCAAGTAGTCAGTCCAAAAATAGAAGTAACACTTGGAAGAATGCAGCTCCTGGAGGAATTACGAATTCCATCTACCGAAAACACAGAGGTTGGTATGCTGGGGCATCTCTGCTGAGAATATTGTGTGAAAGCCATTAATTCCTCATCTGGAATGTAAATCTATGCCGTCCAAATTGGATTTAAGTGTTTCAAGGTAGAACTTCAGTTCCCAGCTGGAACCAGATTTAACTGGTTGGGCAATTTTCATGGTCATTTTTGTCTTTGCTTTCTTGCTCAGAGCCCAGAGTTATTTGCCCCGTGCTACCTGCAGTGCTGTGGTGTGGAATGGCTGGAATGGGTCCCCAGGCGAGGAAGGAAATGGGGCCCTGGTCCTGCCAGCCACCAGCTTTTCTCCTCCTTTCAGCCTGGCCTCCCCCAGCAGCCTGCAGGGCGATTGCACGGCTGGCCAAGTCGAAGGGCACACTGCTGCTGCAGCACATTCAACTGCACATTTTAAGGTATAATGTCATATTAATAATAGGAAGGAAGAAAAGCATCAATTACAGATAGAAGGAAAATATTCCCATGTGTTTCTTAAGCTATGACAGAGCTTTTTTGCCTTCTGCCCAAAATATTCAGGAACTCTGAAAATAAATAATCTTGTTTGCCCAGAATAGCCTGGAGACGTGTCTCTGTGGCTGAACTAGAACTTACCTTTAACTCATTCTCACCGATTTCTCAGAAACAAGCAGACAGATGTAAAAAAGTCTCAATGTATCAATACATTGGTCATGTTTTCTTCTGAATAAATCACAGAAACCTCCACCAAATGAGAAAGAAAAGTGCTAACAGAGAGCAGCTTATTGTCTAACTTCTAGCTAGAAGCTGGAGAGGTAAGAGCCTCAGACAGGCTGTGCCTGGGTACCCCATACCCTGACACACCATAGTATGGGGGGAGTTTTATCCAATGTCAAGGAAGTATTTGTCATTCAAACCAGACTGAACTACAACCTTGAGAGGAAGTTTCTTGTTCACACTGTCCAAAATAAGGCCCATCTCTACTAATCCTTGTTGGACACAGCTGAAGATGTGAAAGAAAACCTGGGCTTAAACTAGCTCCTCTGGGAAAGGTCTCTCTCCTGGGTGCATGCTGGGGCAGCAAGTTTTGTTGAGAGTATGAGGTCTAGAGAGCAAGCCAGCTGGCTAAAGGCAAAGGGATTTCCATCTGTATCTGTTGGTTTAATGTGGGTTTTCCTTAATTTCTAGTTTCCATGGAATCACTGTTATGGGATGGCCACACAAGGGATACAAGTACACCACAGCAATTGCTCCCGTCCAGACAGGGCAGATGGCTTGGACTGATGGCAGCCTTACCCATGGCAGCAAGTGACTGAGCTCCTCCAGGGCTCTCAGCAGCAAAGTCACCATTTAGGAAGTAGGACTGGGCTTGGTTTTGTTGTTACAAAACATAAAATCTCTGCAATATAACCTAAACAAGCAAGACAGCCAGTGGCTTATCCTCATTTCAGTATTGCTCCTGATGAGACCCCACAACAACTCTGTGCTCTTTGCATCAGGGACATTTTCCTGTGCTTGGAGCAGGTTGCAGAGGCTTCAAGACAGCTTAGTTACCAGTGGGCTTTGTCTGACCTCTGCCTTCACATATTAACTGGCAAAGGAAGGATTGGAGCTAAAGTCTCTACAAGTGTCAACCTGAAATGCTGCACTTTAAATTTAAGATGAAAGGGCATTTATATGCAAAGTACTACTCTTTATCCCTTTATTTGAGTATGTAAGGAAATGCCTCGTTATATTCCACTGTACTACTAATGCAGTATGTGTTTTCCTAGAAGTTAAATTCCACTGTTGGCATTAAAGTTTACATTCATTTTCATTGTATGAGTATACAATTACAGACTACATAATGCATTCCCATAGTCTGAAGCTGGGGAAAAAAGGTATCTAGAAAGTCTGGGAAAATTTATGCTTTTTCACAGTTGTGTTCGTAAAACAGATTTTTTTCTTTTATATTGAAAAGGAATTCTGGCCAAGACTGACTTGTGACTCAAGACATTATTTCAAATTGCTGAAAAGAATACTAAGAATACTAAGAATGAGCATCAAGCTAGCTGTAAAACAAGCTATATGCTCGCTAAGAGCAATAGAAAAGAATGATGTCATAAGTCAGGCTTAAGAGTAGTTCCAATTAGAATCAACTACTGGAAAATTAGGCAATGTTGAAATTTTATACATATTGGTTTTTCCTGCATTCTAGACAAAAGATCACTGTATCTGCAGGTCAAATTACAAATAGTAATTCTCCCCAGGAGTTATTGTCAGCATCTTTCCTTAATTCCCATGGGACTGAAAGGGAATAGTTTTGCACACAAATAATTAGGAAAACCAGTCATATAGGTATTATTCCAGCCATACTGCTTAGCTGTAGATGCAGATAACAGCTGACTCACTGCTTAAAATCCCACATTCTCAAACGTCTTGACATCTGAAATAGCTGAAACCTCACAAACTGATAATAGGATTTCTAACTGAGAAGTGGAAGTATTTTGCATCAATATTACATATAGCAATGAATAAAACATTAACACGTAACTAGAATGTTTTTCACTTGTATTTGAACAGTAACTGCAATCTCAGCTGTTTCAAAATATGTATTCTTTCAAAATACCAGGAGGCAGTGGTTCATAAAAGATTCATTCTCTTTAGGTCTATGAATCAGTTATGAAAAAACTGAAGTTTCAGTTCATTCTTCTGTCCTCTCAGCAAGCAGTACAACTACATTATTACTGATCTGGGAGAGATTGTAATGTTAACTCTGAAATAAAAACTCCTGAAAAAAAAGTCAATCCTTAGTAAAAATACTCCATGGGAAAAACAAAACAACTGTTACAATAAAGCATAATTTTCCCAAACTCTACTCATAAAGTATTTTCTAAACCAACATCTATATTAGTTAATGGATGTCTCATATTTTTGACTACTAATTCTTTTGTAGAAGTGGAAAACTTGTTCAAAGTTATAATAAAAGATTGCATTTACAGAAAGAAGCCTTTTTTCAAGACTCTGCAAGCTGTGCAGCATCTCATCTACACCAATTTAGCTTACAATTTTTCCTCAGCTTTAGGACAGGCTGTCTTTTAATTAACAAAGAAGTACAAAGCAAGGGTATTTAATTTGTCATCTCTTATCATTTTAAATAAAATGCAGAGGCAAATTATGTGAGTTTTGGTTTGTCTTTCATGTCTATAGCTCCACTAGCACTTTAAAAATTGCCCAACATATTCTCAGGGAAAAGTCCTTTGAGTATGATTTAAAAAGCATCCAACAAGTAGAGAATGGAAAACAAATTCTGCAAAGGAATTGAATAGCAACCAGCACTTGTGATGGGGAAGGAGAAAGACACTGCAGACAGGCTGGGTAAGGAAAGTGGGGCTGTGGGAAGAATGCATTCACACTATAATATTTTATAGTCCACAATGCATAGTTTTCTTAAATAGAGCCATACAGACATGCTTTTTGCAGGTAGTTGTTTCAGTGGTTACACCCTTGGCATTCTGTCAGTCACAAAAGTGACAGCAATGATGTGCAGCAGCGTCTGTGGACTGAGAGATGATCCTGCTGCCAGCCTCACCTGCAGGCTCTGCCAGCAGCCATGGTCTCCTGTGATCCAAGCACAGGGAAACACAAATAGGATTCATTTGCTTCAGAAAACAGAGTAGCTGTTGCCATGAACAGAAGAAGTAAGAAACCTATCTCTTTTGCTTTGTTCAGCCCAGTCTCTGTCCACGCCCATATCAGAAGTTTACTGACATCACATGGGATTCTGGAGCTTGGTGGCTTTGCCTCAGGCTCTCCAGGATGTGAGTGCCTTCCTAGACTTGAGCTGCCCAAAGTTAACTTGGATGCCACCAGTGACAGCAGTAGGTATCAAAATGTAAAGAGATGGCCAGCACCTTGAACATCAGTGATCATGGGTCTGTCTCTGGTCACACCTCAGGATGAAACATGTTCCAGTCTGCTTGCTCCATCTTCCTGTCACCCAGCCTAACACCAGGCCAAGCCCAACCAAACTCCCCTGCTTTTCCTCACCATCCCCTTTGTCCCCTACAGAGTCACACGCTGAGCCCAGCCCTCACGTTTGTCTGCCAGCTCCTACCCTATGCCTTGAGCAGTCTTTTGGCATCCTGAGCCCCTGTACTGATGGTGTTCCTGCAGGCTTCAGTACCAGGCCTCCCTCACACCTGAGGGCTTGCTGGGCAAGAAGCCAGAGCTTCCCCCATCCTGTACCAGTGCTGATCGGACCACTGACAGCAGATGGCTGCCATGCCAGTGGTGCCAAGAGGAAGGCAGAGGCAGCTCCAGTTTGGGCTTCCCATCTGCTCATGGTCTTCTTACCAGTGGCATGGGCATGGCACACTGCAGTGGTGCTGTAAATGAGGTTAATGGCCTAGGTCTGAGGTCAGGAAGCCCTGTCTCCCACGGCAAGTTAGTCTGTTCACTCTCACAAGGGTTTTTTTTCTGATATTTTTTTTGTCCCCTCAACATCTGCTCATGAATTTTACCCTGGCTAATTGCCATAAAGATCATGTAAGATACTGCCTGTGGATTGCAGGTGAAACTTGTGGCTTCAAGAATGGCTTTGTCGGGGGATGCATGAGGAAACTTGAGCATGACAGTGTGCAGGGCTGTTGAGGCTCCCAAGGAGAAGCTGCCAGCACGGGCAGTGAGGCTGGATACAGAATATGTACAACTTACATTTCATCACATATTACTGGAGGACATGTATTTCATGTCTAGAAAATGAAGGTGTTGTTGCCACAAGGCTTGTTTTTGGCCTTGCTGCAAGGCTGTGCCCTTAGGAGCAGAGCTGTTGTGAAACAGTAAGGGACACGCTCTGATTCACCGAGCAATCCAGCAAAAGCTTCCAAACCGTGGAGCAGTGGTTTTTCTTATGATATCCAAATGGCTTTTGTTTGCCTGCCAAATTCAGCTGACATGTCCTGCCTTTCAGCCCTTTGTGAAGAAAGAGCAGACCCAGATGGCACACAGCATAGTCACAGCTAAGGCAAGCTCCCCCGAGCGCAGACATAACTTGGGGTAAAGAAATACAATATCTTTCAAGGAGACAAATGGAAGCAATATGTGCTGTAACAAGTACTAGCAGGCTATGATTTTGTGGTTCATGCTTTTTTTTTTAGAGAGCCAGAGTAAGATTAGTGTGGCTCTCCAAGAAACCCCAAACAAGACCACTGATACAAGAAACATATGGGTTCTTGAATCAGCACCATTGCTCCAGGAGGTTTCTTAGGCCTCCTGCTAGTGCCTTGCTACATATTTGCTTCTTGAAATCCCCAGTATTCAATCAGCTTTAACAAGACAAAACATGCTGTATACAGAAACAGTATTAGGGAAAAAAGGTACATGTGAGTGATTTCCTAATTGCAGAAAACTCAAGACAGCATTTCATTGTTTTCAAGAAAGTCAGGATGGTTCCCTCTCTCTTTTCTTCTTCCTTCCCACCCTCTAAGTCTGCTGATAGATATTAGGAGGTATATTAACTGTGGCTACATTGCTAAAGCATGCTCTGCTATTTACCTAACTATAAAATATGTATTTAGCTCTCTCCAACTGACCAGAAATATTGAAACATTTGCCTAGATGATAGATGCAATGCTGAATTTCTTTCAGTTCTGAATTATATCAAAAGCAAGCTGAATTGCCTGGTTTTCCATTTTCCCCATCTCTAGAATGAGGTAATAATCTTTCACATCACCATGAAGTACAGAAAGGTGGGTGGATGAAAAGCACTATCAAGGTGCGATGCAGGCTTAGTAAAATGGTGGCTCACAAAAAAAATGTTCGAGTGCTTTTAGGGGGCAAATGAGACCAGGTTGTGCTGGCTAAGGATGAAAGCTGGAGCAGCTTTGTGGGATTGAAATCCCATTATTTCCTTGGAGGGATTCACTTTTATCAACATGGCAAGTTGGCAGAGCCATGTACCAACAGCTAAATCAAGGATAAGGCAAAAAGTCTGGAGGCTTTGCCTGCCCTTTTGTCAGTGGTGGTCATCCTCTCCTGGGGGATGGCCAAAGCAGCTTCAGGGGGACATCCACAGGACTTTCTGTGGCCCAGCAGAGCTTCACAGGGACTTTGCTATCAGACAGAGTTAGTAGGAAGGATACAAAGCCAGTCCATTCCCTACGTCCAAAGGGTCACATGATGATCTTGATTGTATTAACACTGACGCTGTGAAGTTTTTTTAGACTCAGCTTTGCTACGAGAGTTGAGGATAGTGATGCTCAGAGAGACAGGTCAGTTCTTTGAGTGCATATCTTCAGCTCACTTTTTGTCTTCTGAGGCCAGAATGATGGAGATTGCCTATGACTGCCCATGACAGATGAGAGGCTGGAGTGCTCATCCAGAAAGAAGACCTACATTCAATGTTCTCCTCAGCCTGAGATGAGTCAAAGCCACATCTTGCTCCCTTCAGGAGTCTCCTCCAACCTCTGGACTGGACACTTCTAAGACAGGGCATTCCCTGCCTCTTTTCTCAAAGCAGAGTGATAGCACAGACAAGAAACAAGCTTCAGAGGGCCAGAGAGAGAAACACTCAAGAAAATGCCTCCCTGTGTCATCCACTATTGTAACATTCAGCTGAAGGAATGAGGCATTGGCTCCAGAAGAGTTTATATATTTTCAGCCAATGCTTTACAGCACTAAATATTCAGAGAAAAAAAAAAACCCACAAACAAACAACTAAAAACTGCAGTTGTTATTTAATGAAATACAGAAGTCTTCATTGGCATTTATTAACTCTGAATGGCAAAAGGACTTTAGGAGCTGTATATATCCATTCCAGCTGTAAGAATAATTCATATGAATGGTCCTTCTCTTGAAAAATAAAAGCTTGCTGTAGCAACAATGACTGTTGCTAGAATGCCATGTCCCATATGAGCAGAGGCAAACCAATGATTTATTCATACTTCAAGCTGGACAGGTAGGGGCTGCTGTCCTGTCGATGAATGTAATGTTCTATCTCTCACTAGAGCACAAACTGGACGCCAGCCCAAGCCAAGCTGTATTATTATAATGAGTCAATATACACTGTGGCAACTGTCCAGACCTCCCCTGGAGCCCTCTCACGCTGGGTGGAATCAGGAGTAGTCCAAAGCCATGGCTTCACAGACCAGCCCTGTGACTATTACAGTCACAGGGTAAGATCTGCAGTGGTGATAACTGGGGCTCAAAAATTGCCAACTCAGCAGCAAGGCAGCCTAACAGTGATCACACTGGGGGGATGGGTAAAATTTGTTAAGGTCATGAGCAAGTGCATGGATTTTGTGGTGTTCTTTTTCTCTCCCTGCCCCAACTCTGCTTTTGAGAACAGCAGGGGATAGAGACTGACAGTGATCTAGACTTCTGAAATGCTCAGAGGGAGTGAAGGTCAAGTTCAATTATCTCTTATTTGAGAAGCAGGGAGCCAGTAGCCAGGATATGGGGCCAGTGCAGTGTGCCTGCATGTGTCCTGCACCCCAGGCTTGCTGCTAATGCTGCCCTGTCTGTCAGAGGTGTTTGATGCTGCTCCAGCCCATTTTTGGAGGCTGAGGCTTTCAATTCATTATCAGATTTCTTATCGAAAGGACAGCATTAGATTTTACCCTTGAATCCATTTTCTGGGTACTCAGGGATGTCACTAAGCATTAAATCCACAGGAACCACAACATTTGTATCTTAAGGTCTGCCTTATACCTGAAGCCTGAGAAATTCCATCTCAGAAATAATCGAGTTAAATAAGACAAAAAATACACAGAATAAAAGGTGCTTGTACTTCTTTTCAAAGATCAGTGTATATTCAACATACTAGAACCCTGCACAAAGTTTTATAGCAGACATTTGAATGGAAATAAAAATTTTTAAAAATTTTAAACACAGCTTTTAAAAGTTGTGTTCAATGGAAAGGAAGACACTCAGTAAAACTAAAAGTAAGTTTTGCAGGGGCAGGCAGCAATAAGGTAGCTTATCTTTTAGAATTAACTTTTTGTCCTCTGAGATCTACAGGTTAATGTCTTGGGAATAGAGGCAAAGAATAGCATGGAATAGTGAAAATCAATGAAAATAAAAAAATAGTTGCTGTGTTACACTGATGTTCCACATTTTGAAAACATCTTCAGAAAGTTATTGCTTAAGCAAAGGCAACAAGATGGGTTAAAAATCTCAACAACCCCATAATGTCTCAAAACCACATCACAGAAATTAATGTGTTAACTCTGGAAGCTGTTGAGATTGAACTTGCAGGGCATGAAGTAGCCACAAAACCTTTTGAGATTGCCATCTTTTAGGTTAGACCCATTTTTGATTGTAATTCCCTCTGTGTTTACAAGTTGGTTAATCACTACTAGACAGCTTGAATGCAAAGGAGAACTAGGAGCAGGGAGAACTTGTAAGACAAATTTCTGGCTCACAGGTTTTAAAATGAGCAAGCAGGAAATGTATAGAATGAGATCAGACTGCTCAGACTCACTACCTTACTGGTTTGCTGGACTGGGGAGAGGAACAAACACTGGTAAAGATAAGAAATACTTGTAACTTAGCATTAAGTTGTTTGGTAGCTTCTCTACCAACTTTAATGTAATACTGATGTTTTAAAGCATATAAAGACTTTTTAGAGGAATGTGATCCCAAAGCCTCAGAAATTACAGCCACATAAAAAAGAGAGGTAAAATAACATAGCAATACTCCTGTTACAAAATGGTAGGAGGAAAATTACAGGCAATTTCAGTCCCATTGCTATTTTCTTTACTGCTTTGAAGGAATGCAGTAGATTACCTGCATTAAAATGGTAGGCTTAGAAAATGGTTCTCTTTTACAGACTGCTATAGCCTCAAAGGCCTCAATGCCTTTGGAAATGTCTACACAGCAAAAGAAAGGACACAAAACAGTGTGGTAATCCTCAACAAGCTTTTATCTTGCTACTACAGATAACAGTAGCATCAAAAACCTATCAGGTAGGACTTTTCACACCAGCATGTGTCTGTAACATCTACAGAGACTGCCCCAGGAGAGTTTATATTTGGTTTGCTGGTTTGTGCTCCACAGTCCATGTCTGTCCATCATGTTGTGTAGGCATGCTTTCTGTCTTATAGGCAGTAGATGCAAATGATAACTATGCCTAATTAACAGAGCTCTCTCTCACCCACTGAAATCTGAACAGGCTACAGACAAAATTGAAGCACATGTAACATCAAACACTATCACAGACTGTTAGCAGAGGGTTTATTTTATATATCACATCCATGTTAAATAAGATACTAAGAGAACAGGTCTGTTAGAAAAGATTTGCAGGGATGGAAGTTTTCAGAACACAAAGACCCCAGGGCTCCTGACTGGTACTTATTATTAGATGTTTGGCAGCCTGTGTCTCTGTGGGTGATTCAAACCACTTGGGGAATAACTGGAGACAAGATAAAAACAATCAGTAAAACTCTTGGTCTTTAGACTGTCTCAAATCCAGCTTAGCAAATTGTGACCAGAAGGTCTGGTTAATATCTCCTCCCTATTGCTTAACTAATTTTTTAGCAATCATCATTAAGACTGTTATTTGTGCTAGGGCAGGTGCTGTGCAAATAGGGCAAAGCAAAAAGGATGCCTACTCTAAGGGGGAAAATGAAGTTGATGCCACTAATTTGGGTTCACAGGCACTTAGGCAGGCTATGAACAAGAAAGCAAGGCACAAAATGACACATTAGTAGTACCAGAAGAAGCAGCTTTCTGTGTCCATGCTTTGTCAGTCCAGTGGCTATAATTTACCTGACAATTATACAAGACACAACCCAAGTTTATCATTATCAAAATAACTAATACAACACCGAATCATTACACTCCTTGCTCTTTCCCACACCAGTAACAGAGCATGTCAATTCTGTTCAGGATCTGTTTATATACATGGGTAGTTAGAGCTAGTTGGAAAAAAAATTGGGTTTTATTCCACTGGAACAAAAACTATTTCCATCAAAAATCTAACCTACACATCTTTCTTCCCTTTCTGAGATAGAGCTTGTTGCAAGAAAAAAAAATTAAAATGTTGAGGAAAATGTTAAACTGATTTATTTTTACTTTATTTAGTTGAAAGTAATCTGTTCAGAAAACAATCTGATCTGCCAGTCAGGCTGTGTATGCATTGACTGGTGTCAGCAAAATTTCCCATCAAGCTGAGGAACACAAGAGCAAGGAGCGTCCCCTTGTCCCACTTTTTGCAGCTGTTTGCCATTGCATGTTCAGCCTGCAGTCATCTCAAGGCAGAAATAAACATACCAAGCTAGCCCAGACACCAGAGAGGTGCCAACTCAGAACTCCCTTATCTGGGAGCTAAGATGCACGTCTGTGACTGTGACAGACACATCTTTAAGTCAGTCATTTTCAGGGATAAGACCTGTCTTTATTAATGGCTTTCTATTGATAACCTCACTGGAGTACGTTTTTCTAAAGCAGATAATGAAAAAGCACACAAGCTTTCCAACTGAGAAATAACCTCGTCCTTTCCTGTTAAATATCTCTAAAAGGGACCCAACAAGGTCACATAGTCCAACCCCACAACCCCCACCCCAGGCAGGAGCAACTAAATTTAAACCATCTATCACAGGAACTGCTTACTATACTTTTCTTGTCTGGTCACACATTCTTCTTAACCAACCTTAACCTTTCTCTTTCAGTTGAAAGAGGATGGATGATATTGTTCTTGCTCAGTAGACTTCCTGCTGTTTCTCTCTTTCAATGTGTTGTTTTTTCTGGAAGTTTTTCAAAGTCAAATACCCTTCCTAGGAATCCGGGCACTTTGTTGGATCTTAAACTGCTGTCGGAGTTCACTGTTGACTAATGTGTGTAGACTAGGATTAATGCCATTCTTGTAAGAAAAGCAAATGTTTGCAGGAAAAGAATGGGAATGAATATATATTATTGTGGACATTGAGATATACATTGTGGAAATGGTATGTTTTCTGTTTCTTATCTGATAATTTCCCTGATTTCCTGGGTCAGATTCTCAGCTTAAATAAACAATTTCCAGTGGGACTGACCCCTATGCATTTATACTAAGCAATAAAATATCTCTCAGTCTCAACACACAGTGTACTTGGGCAGCCTGAAATGACAATTCATAATATTTCTCTGTGGCTCCACCTGCACTGTACTTTAAGGTGTCTACCAAGGAAAATAGAAACCTGTGGAAAACCACAGATTTTTTTGCTATACAAACTACTGAGAAAGCAGAAAATAAACTGTGGGAAGATAGGTTGAAAGGCTAGAACAGAAGGCAATCTCTCCCAATGAATTATACCTGTACTGATTACTGAGGAGTGGAAACATCTCTACCTGCCCAATAAGTTTGAGTGTTGTAAAAGAGTGGGTTAGCTGGCCACGAGTTGGAGACTAGGAGTCTGTTGGCTGTGCTCTGAGGAAGAAGGGACATGTGGTTGTGCAAGGGACAGACAGGGTAAGGTGGCCGGGAAAGGGACAGTTTGGGGTTAGCCAGTTGTGCAGAGAGAAGAGAGGGAGTCAGAGCTGTGTGGAGCTGCCTGTAAGAAAAGGAATCAGTACTGTGGAAAGCTGCCTATGATGGAAGGAGTCAGAGTTGCTTGAAAGAAGTCTGTGGAAAGAAGGCATAAAGAGTTTTCTAATAAAGGACCCATGGTGATGCCAGTCCAGTCTGTCTTGACACAATTACTGCAACATAATGGTGACCCCAACATGATGATCAGGATTTGGGCTGTAGGGTGAGGTACAGCCAGAGATGGAGCCCAGTGAAGCTGAGAGCAGCAGGGAAGCTGCTGGGACCAGACCTAATTGACTTTGACACCTGGAAGACACGTGAGCTGCTGGGGACAAAAGGGAAATAATTTGTCAAGTGAAGAAAAGATTATTTTATCTACATGGAAAGCTTTGTTGAAAAAGTATTGAGACCTCTAACTATGCCCTCTGTAGTGGGCTAAGTCACAAGATTTTGAGACTGATGCAAGCACTGGGTTTAGTGTGAAAGCTTGGAGAGATATTGGAAAAAGATTATGGAATGTGATATCTAAAGGAGACAAGTCAGTTGCAGATTTGGCTACTACTTGGAAACTACTTTATGAAACCTTAAAGGACTGGAAAATAGAGCAGGATGAGAGGGAGTGGGAGGTGGAGGAAGAATCAGAGCAAGAGACTAAAGCTGAAGGGGAAGAAGAGGAGAGTGAAGTTCAGTCTGAGACTGTCCCTGAAGCAGACCCTGCTGGAGCTGCTTCTGGGGAGGTTTCTCCGGGATTTGTTGTTGCGGGAAACAAGTGACAAGCTGATAACACCTCTCAGTATCTGTCCCCAAAAGACTATGTTAAACCTCTGTATCCCTCTCCTGCACAACAGTTAGCTGAATTAAGTGCTAAGTCAAAATACATTACTCCAGCACAGCAGTTAGCTGAAACAACTTTACAGGACAAACAAATTGAAGAATGAGTTGAGCCATCTGCCCCCCACTTTTCTCTGAACCGCATCAGACTCTTGGTCTTAAGCTCCAACTTGAACTGCAACTAGTGGCCACCCAACCCACTCTTTTATAACACCCAAACTCATTGGGCTGGCACAGATGTTTCCACTCCTCAGTAATCAGTACAGGTGTAATTCATTGGGAGAGATTGCTTTCTGTACTATCCTTTCAACCTATCTTTCCACAAAAAAACCTTTTTTTTTTAATAGAGATTTTACTTGTAAGATGCTGTGCTTCAAAGGTATATTTTGGCTGCAATGCTATGCTCTGATGGAACACAGGAAAGAACAGACCACAAGAAATCAGCTTTGATAAATGAATATAACGTTAACACAGTTATCACATAATTATGTCACTGCTGTTCTATGCTGCAAAGGTTGCAGAGTTGTGGAAAGTCCTGGAACAGTAAGGGAATTAATACAAAATCACTATTTTCTCATATTTCAAGTGATGCAGAAGGAGGTAACAGTCTATCCATTTTCACTGTGCTTTTTTTTTAGTTTTCATGAGCAGGAAAAAGAAGGAAGTCTCCTGCCTGTTTTCTCCTCGTATGTATTAAGCTAATTATTCTGCTTTAACAAGGGGAACTTTGTTCTCATAATTTCCAAGTTTCATTCCAGCTCCTGGAGCTAATCACGACTACGGTCGCTGATAATGAGCAGTAAATTGTTATAGTCCTTAGAGCCTGATAGGTACATTCCAGTCTGCATCATGTAGCCCTGCTGCTCTATACATTATTGTTCACAGATGGTAGCTGTCAAACTCTGTCAACTTCATATACACATTCAGAGAGTTACATCCGCATTCCTGAAATTTATGGCTGCACAGCCCTCACCTTCTAAGGCCCTTAATTCAATAACATGTCACGTCCCTTCAGTCTCACCCTGCTTTAAAATACTTTCACCCACTTACAGGCCTTCAATTTAGAAAAAAAAACCCAAAGAACAAGCCCTACTGAGTTATTGCAATGTAAATATTTTAATAGAATGGGGTGGTAGTTGGGAGAGGGGCAGGGAGAAGCCTATCTAAGTTTAAACAGTTCCACTATTGCATGAAGATTGATGATCAGGAGCTAATGGGCATTTTCTTTGAAAGTTTATTTAACTGCAGGGAAAGTGGATATAGATATGTGTACCTATTGACTGCCACATCACTGAGTCTTTGGATAACAGTACATAATATAAAGAGATATTCGCCAGGGTGTCATTGGAAGGGTATTATTTAGACTAACTTTACCTAAATTTAAACACCACAAGCAAAATAAAAGCAGGTATGAGTAATTTCCATCTAATTTCAGAAGCATTTCTTTTCACATTAATGAATATTGCATTTTAAAGATGGATGTCTGAGGATTCTGTCACTAACAATAATAATAAAAAAGGAGAAATTCCTTCCTTTGCCCAGACTGAGATAATGAAGTGCAAATAAATAAACAGGGCAAGTAAAACAAATAAATCAAAAGATATTTATTTTTTTTCTGACTAGCAATGCAAAGATATAACCAGTAACTCGGAGATAACATTTGCTGAATGTACCCCATGTTCTTGATTGAGCTCCTCTAGTCAAGCTCCTGTTGGCTTAGGGAAGGAAATACATGCAATCACCTTTCCAGAGCTTTCGTACTTTGAAACCGGCCTTGCCTCAAATTCATCTAAAACCATCTTCCAGAAAAGACTCAAGGAAAGGAAGTTGCAGTAGTGGTCTAAACTGACAGCATGTCAGAGCTAGACACAAGCCAGTCAGAGCTCTGAGCTGGATCTGTCCTTGTATTTCCCATCTCTGAGCTACTCAAAAAGGCAGCCACTCTTTAAAACTGAGGGAAGTTGGATTTTATTAGGACGTGCATATGGCAAATATCAGAAATTAAAGTGATTGGTGCATAGCTCACTCTATTGCACTGTGTCCTGAAGTAAAGTCTTGGGTTCTTTTAATATCACTTTTTTCACAAATGAAGGATACCAGCATGTCACACATCGTGCCCTGTGAACAGTACACAGCTTCACCACTAACTCAACAGCCACACTGGCTGTGTAAGAATTGAAGGTAATCTCATGCTGCAAACAAACTGAACTGAGTTTTCCTCCTACATGTCTTGTTCGGGCTAAAGTAAGTGAGGTTTTTTCCATGAATAATGCAGTAGGATGTATCTGGTCTTGTGGAAACACTTCAAATACACCCCCATACCCTCAGTAAGAGAACTATGAGTAATCTGATAGGAGTTATTCTGAAATTCAGTGGCAATGCTTGTGTCTCCCTTCCCTCATTAACCTTTCTAAAAGAACCCTAAGACTCTCACCAGCCTCCCTGGTGGGAACGGGTGCAACCATAAATGGCATGGAGCAAACATGCTATGTCACATTTATGGCCATCTCCTCCAGTGCTGATATCACTATGAGCCCATTGTTGCAGCAGTGATGTATATGCCACATGAAAGGTCTGTAAGGCTATAATTTATCCAGAGCTGCATGTTCTGAGATTGCAGCCATGGTGACCTTGAGACCATGTCACAGTGGGGCTCCTTTATAGGTTTTCCCATCCAAAAGAGCATCCTGCCAAGGTGGAGACACAGCCTGGGTCAGAGGATGGCTCTTGTAAAATCTTGTAAATAACATTCTGAAAACTATGTGACCTATTGTCTTCCTTCACCTTGAGTGAAAGCATAATAATTAAAACATTGCAAAACACATTAAATGATACTTCACATACTAACAACAAAGCTAAAAATGGAGGGGGATTTAACTCAGGTTGTGACATTAAATCTCAAAGTGTATTAGATTAGGGTATCTAGGAATATAAGCAAAACAAAACATGCCCCCTCACCTGCCCCTTTCTCTTCCCCCCCCCCAAAAAAAGGGGCAAAAATGCATCCATACCATTAGCAAAACGTTAACAAGGTGAGACACGTTTTGGTAATTTTTGATTTCTGAGATTCTAGTCTGATTGCCTTGCTGCCATAACCGGTTAACTTTATCACAGAGAAGATAAATAGACTCAAAACTCCAAAACTACTCAGATATCTCAGTAAAAGTGGCTCCAAAAGGGGTTGCATTATCACAGGTCTGGACTTGAGTCAGGGAAACATCTATAGTCAGGAAAGCTCTTCAAGTTGTTGAGAGATGTGGTCTATTCACAGCAACATTGTCCCAGTGGTCTGTTGTTTGGAGAACTGAAGCAGAAGGATATTTGAAAGCTTTTCAGTAAGAGCTTATCTGGTTTTCTGATATTAGAAAGGGAAAAAAACAATTTATAGGCTGTGATTCTATAAAGGCTCTTATGCATAGGTTTTTGCCATGACAATACAAAGTCTCAGTCTCTTCTGCATTTTTTCTAGCAGTGCAGTGCATAGAAGAAACAAGCATTACATGGCACACAACCTGCTAACAGAGCTACACCATCCAAAAGCTGTAGAATCAGTCACCCAGGCCCATTCTAGCCCTTTGTCTCTTCTGATTTCTTGGTAACAATTCAGCTAGAAGTACATGGCATATCTGAGAAAAACAACCTCAAGAATTAATCTGATATTTCTTGTTATATCTATCTTGATCAGCCAATTGTCTAAATTAAGGGAGTTATGGATACCAATTACCTTTTTAGGTGCTGGTCTATCACCTGCAACATGAAGATCCAGGATATAAGAGGGAGTATGAAGAGCAGCAGGCCATAAGATAGTAATTCATACCCTCTGAATCCTATTGGCCAAACTATTGGTCTGTATGATTCTACAGTGACCTGTGTTTAGGTAGGAAAATATTTCTCTCCTATTAGTATATTTTATTTCAATAGCTTACCAAAATGCAGACTGCCTGAGCGTGACAACTGTGTGCAGCATTCAGCAAGATGTGGCTTGGATCCTAACTGATCATTTAAATGTTAATGTATGGCAAATAATTTCAATGCATGCTCAAAAGACAGTGCTAGAAAAAATACATGACTTTTGGAAGAATGGTTATAATTGGTACTTACATTTAATAAAGGGGGAAACTATTCATTTGGTCCTATCTATGAGAAGAAATAGAGAAGAAAATCTAGTAATTCTAAGATTGCTTGGACTTAGATTTACAAACTTTTTTCATTGTTCCAGGATCTGAAACAAATCCAAGTGTTTGAAAGCCGCTGAAATTTGCTCTTTTCAAAATACAAACCTAATCCTCTCTAACTCTATGCACTGCTTGTTGCAAACAAAAACTCAGGTTTTTTTCCTGTTTCTATATCAGTTACAGCTAAACTGAGAATACAGTGGAACCACTGTACTGGCGACTTTCTGCTGATCTACACCACATTCCTTCAGGTGCCAATTGGAGCAGCCTTATCAGGAAGATTTGTGCAGGTGCAGCAGGGAGTGTGCTGGTCTGGCAGCAGGCTAGAGAGCATTTTTATACCAAAGCATCAGGGCCTAATTACACAGCATTGTTCCTTGGAGAATACATACAACACAGAGGATTTCTGATCCAAAGTCCACAAATTACAGCAAAAATAATTTTCTAATGTTAACAAAAGTGATTTTTTAATATATGCTCTTGCTTCACCTTGACAATAGACTTAAACAGAAATATTTCTTTGTTGAGTATTTAAACAGACACATTTATTTGTTGAGTAGACCTATGTGAAAAATACACAATTGAATCATTTACAACTGGCTTGAAAATAGTGCACTTCATACATAGGGGTGTTTTTAAATTTATATGGGTCCATATTACTCTGTTTATTTTCTAAGTGTTTTGTACCTTGAGCAGCTGGATTGTGAATTTCCCAGGCTCACCTGGTGGAGAGGTTACCGTGGGTAGCAGGAAGAAGACATGTCAGAGGCACAAAACTAAGATTTTGTAGGAAAAATAATTTATCCCAACCTGCTGTTCACCTTCCCTTCTCTGCTGCAGACTTGCTGGAGAAGATGTAGATGGAGGTGAAGTACCATGTTAGAAGGCCAAGACTGAGGGGGGCAACAGAGACAACTCTGGGCAGGGAGATGTGGGGGCACAGGAGGGTGCTTGCCAGCTAAGGAGACGCTATACAGAGAATTTATTTCACGTGAGGAGGTGAAGGAAACTAGTTTCCTTTACATGAACAAACAATGTTTTAGATATGAATTAAAGTAATTACATCAGCCACAGTTGCCAAAACCACTCCCTCTTCTAGGTAAGCGTCCTGGTTTCAGCTGAGATATAATTCATTTTCTTCTCAGTAGCTGGTACAGGGCTGTGTTTTGAATTCAGTACAAGAATAATGTTGATGACACACTGATATTTTGTGGCTTAGCAGTGTATATTCCAGTTCAAGGACTTTCCAGTTTCCCATGCTTTTGCCAGTGAGCGGGCAGACAAGAAGCTGTGATGGAGTATGTCCAGGACAGTTGACCCGAATTGGCCAAAGGGATATTCTACACCATAAAATGTCTTACTCAGTATGTAAACTGGTAAGTGAGAAGCAATACGCCTTGTTTAATCATGGGTCCTGCTGTAGGAAAGCATCACTGGTGGAAGAAAACTGATGATGGATGGATGGATGGATGAATGTTATAATGGATGAAATCCATTATAACAAGACGTGGAAACTGCTGAAGGACAAGGTAAGTCGGTTTGCAGAGGTGAAACCCATCCAGCTGGGTTCAGACATCGCTGAACAAGAAAAAATGGCCAATACATCACCTCTATACTGATTCACAGGTGGTGGCAGATGCCCTGTGGGGTGGTTGCAGCAATGGAAGCAGATAAACTGGCAGTGCAGAGGTGAAGTCATCTGGGCTACTGTGTTGTGGCCCAGATGGACAACTTGGTTGTGAAGGTATATCATGTAGATAGATGCTCCTGTACCCAAGAGTCAGATCACTGAAGAACAACAGAATAACCAACAGGTAGATCGAGTTGCTAAGGCTGAATTGGCTCAGGTAGATTTGCACTGGCAACATAAGAGTGAATGGTTTCTAGCTCAGTGGGTCCATGACACCCTGGGCCATCAAAAGATGCAACATGTAGGGTGCAACATCAGTGGGTGCACTTAACCAAGGACGCTGTCACACAGATTATCTGTGAATGTGAAACATGCACTGCAAGTGAGAAAGCCAAGTGATTAAAGTCTCTCTGGTAAGGAGGACAATGCTGAAATGTAAATATGGGGAGGCCTGGCAGATTGACTAAATCACACTCCCACAAACCCACCAAGGCAAGCACCATGTGCTTACAACGGTGGAAAAAGCTACTGGATGGCTGGAAATACATCCTGTGTCCCATGCTGCTGCTTGGAATACTCTCCTGGGCCCTGAAAGGCAAGCCTTAAGGAGACATGACACCACAGAGAGAATTTTCAGACACTGAGGCTCATTTCTGAAACAACATTATAGACACTTGGGCCAAAGAGTGCAGCATTGAGTGGGTGTATCACATTCCCTACCATGAACCAGCCTCTAGGAAGACTGAAGAATATAATGGACTGTTAAACAATACACTAGGAGCGGTGGTGGGACCTTCAAACACTGGGATACACATTAGCAAAGGCCACCTCCTTACTCAACACTAGGACATCTGCCAATCGGGTTGGCCCTGCTCAAACAAGACTGTTATGTACTGCAGAAGGGGATAGAATTCCTGAAACGCACATTAAAAATATGCTGAGGAAAACAATCTGGGTTATTTCTGCCTTGGGCAAAGGCAAACCTGTCCATGGGATTGCTTCTGTTCAAGGACCTGTGTGCACTTGGTGGGTAGTGCAGGAGGATGGAGCAGTCCAGTACGTGCCTTAATGGGAATTTGATTTTGGGCAATAATGATCACCGAGTTAAAATGTATGATGTTATTTGCTGTATAACGTGGCATATTATAATTTCCATGGTGGATTTATGCCCATCATCACATTAGGTGCCTGTATCCATCACTCCAGATTTGAGGGTAAGAACCTGACTTCCTTTTGATCATCATATTAATAAAGAATTAACTTTAATAAAACTGGGTAAGTGCAGCAATGACAGAATCAGAATTGGCTTTAACATGCAATAGTCCAAAAGGACACACCACAGACTCCTATGATGCAAGGAGCTCCAGGTCACAAACTAAATGAACTCAACAGACTTTGATCAACATTGTCAACAGACTAAGGGAGTGATAGTTGCATATGCATCTGTCAAAAGACAGGATAGTTAATGGTGCACTAGAAAGTGTGGGACATAGCATGATGTAAATTATATGGAATGAGGGGTGGATACTGTCCTGGTTTCAGCTGGGATAGAGTTCATTTTCTTCTTAGCAACAGGTACAGGGCTGTGTTTTGGATTCAGTATGAGAGTCATGTAAATAACACATTGATATTTTGGTTGTTACTGGGCAGTGCTTACTCTAAGTCAAGAACTTCCCAGTTTCCCATTTCTGCCAGTGAGCAAGTGCACAAGAAGCCAGAGGGAACACGCCCAGTACATCTGACCTGAACTAGCCAAAGGGATATTCCATAGCACAGAATGTCATGCTCAGGATACAAACTGCCAGAAGCTGGCTAGGGAGAAGCTGGCTGGGAGCTGCTGGTCACCACTCAGGGATAGGCTGGGCATCAGTTATCAAGGGGTGAGAAATTATACCCTGCATCAATTATTTCTTCTGGGGTTTATTCCTCTCTCCCTCTCTCTCTCTGCTTTTTGTATTATTACAATATTTTATTTCAATTATTAAACTGTTCTTAACCCACAAAGTTTACCAGAGACCGGGGGAGGTAAATTAGGGGCTGTGTGGTTTTTAGTTGCCAGCTGGGATTAAACCATAACAGTAAAACAAAGAAACCTTGAGAACAGATTTATGGCATTTGATTAACAGCAAATATTTCAGAACATACTTTTTTGTCCACTCTGATCTCAATGACATTGTTATAATTAATAATTATAATTATTATTCCCATGATTCTATGGGAAATTAATTGCTCTTTAACAGTTGAATAAGGTGGTCCAGAGGTCCAGATGTACTGTAGGATATATGGATATATTACACTGAACTTTTGCTCTGTGATAGAAGGGATTTAGTTATTCAACATTGTTCTCCAAAAAGAAAAAAAAAATTAAAAAAAAGACATTAGATGAAAGATAGAAGGGACTATTTCCTTCCTCTTCATCCCAGTCATCCTGTGTCACCAGATGAGAAAGCTCACACTGTACTAGTTCTAGGAACAAAAGGAACAGTTCTTTTCCCTAGTGCTGACAACCTGATACCACTCACAAGCACTGCCAATTTAAATTAGGAACATAGAAAAGGTATATGAATTATAGGCAGTCAAATTGAATTGGCAGGATTCTTGAAAAGGGCCTCTGGTACCCTGAATTTGTATGCAGCTGTAGGAACTGCAAAACCAGAGCAATTGATTAGCAGGAACAAAAATATGGGCCAACTATATTTCATTTAATTAGGAGTTCATTAAGATTTTTGCCTCCATCTAGATGTTCTAACAGCAAATGCACCCAGGTGTTATTTTTTAAATAGAATCATAATTTGAATATCGCCAAGCCAATAGGATAGTTACTAGAAAGGTCACAAGCATCCTTAAAACTAATGCAAATTGACCTATTTTCTAGTGACGAAAGGCCTTGAAGGTATAATTTTATGACACTTTACATGCAGTTATTTTTGTCTCTTGGTGTTTCAATAGCAGCTGAAAATTATCTTAAGTGTTACAGTATGGTGAGTTCCCTGCCCTTGTGCTGGAACAAGAAGAGGAGGTCAGCAGAGTTCTTTGTGTTTACTTACTAAATGTTTTATATGTAGTCAAGAGTAAGTTAGAGGGTAGGCTAGTGTGAACACCAGTGGTGAAGGATTATACCCAAATGATTTTCAAACCTCTTAAAAAATTATTCTGAGAACAAAATGTACCTGTATGCTTGTTCCCAGTGTACTGAGAGATTAGATGAGTACAAAACTGTACTCAGCTGCCTGTCTTGACACGAAAAGTATCACCAGATTCTGGCTTAAACCTGCAGTCATTCTACAATGAGATTACTATTACTGGCAACTATTTAGGAAATACCTCAGCTGTCAGGTTTTTTTGAGTTACAACATAATGGCAAAGAGGAGAAAGTCAGTAGTTTTTTCTCCAATCCAATCTTACCAACTCCACATCACCTCAGTGTTGATTATTAACCTTAGTTATTTTAACAGTGGATCTGGACCCTACACAGGCTCATGCAAACCTTAATGCAATCCTCTGGATAATTTTCCCTTGTTCCTTTGCTTTGTGTAAGTTTGAGATTTTTAAAACTGAATAAAAATTAAACCTAGATAACAAAAAGTAATTTCATAATAATTTAGAGTAATGGGGGTGAAAATAGGGAGGTGTCCATTTTCTTGATGATACAATGAAGAGGTTTTGCTTTTCATTAGTATGGTCCAGTATTTTGTCACTCATTTAGATTCAGCTTTTCATTCTTTAGGCCAGCCCATGACTTAAGCGTTGAAATTGACCAAGGCCAAGTCTCTACCTTATACAAAATATCCTAGGTTTGATGCACTAATATTTCCCTCACAAGACAAAAAGCCTTTCTATTACAAATCATTGTAACACCTCATTATAATTTTACTGTTTCTGGGATTTTGGAAGCTTCTTTAAAGTTGCTGTGAGTCAGGGTAAACCTGCTATAAACTAGCACCTGGGAAAAAGCATCTCTGCTGCCATGTGCAGCAAACCTAACAATTACGATGCCCTAAAATAATGGGACACAAGCACATCTTTAAACAAAATCACACTTTTGTCCTTGGGTAGCCAAGGTGTCTTGCTGTGGCACAGAGAGTACAGTGAGGTAATGGATAATGCCAGAAGGAATTAATTTTCTCAATGCAGTAAAATCAGTTATTTATAGAAACGTAATTATAAGGAGACATATTTGCTCCTATTGTTTTACACATAATTCCAGCCAAGAAAGAGTTGCAGAAGATAAAAATTATCTTTGTGATAAAATAATTAATGCTATACATCCTGCACTGCTGCTGAATGCCCACCGCTATAGAGAACCAAGCCCCTTACAATTCCACGACACAAACTCCCCCACAAAATTAGGTCTAAGCAGATTAATTTGCATATTGCAAGAAGGCTGCAGTTTTATGGTGCTCCCTACAGCTTTGTTTACCATATTCCTCTCTGTCACCATAACAAGGGCTGATTATATATAAATCACAGTGGAGTTTTTTCACACTGCATTGATAGCATCCCTTTGTAGATTTGCAGCTCCATAGAGAGAACAGGAAATGAACTCTTGACGAGGAAACTGTACCCTTCTCCTGTTCCTACAAATGTTTGACAGGATACTGTCACAGGTATTCCATTATAGTGAGGGCCCATCCATTTCCATTACATTCCCTCCTCACTCCCTAACACCCCTTTGGAAATATGGTAGAAGCTGCTGAGACCTACATTCTTGATGAGTCCTCTACCTCTGTTCAGATTCATCTTGAATAGCCACCCGTTCTGCTTGCAGATCCTTTCCATGTGCCTGTTTACACAAACAGACCTGGTCCAAAGGGCTTGGAATCAAAAGCAGAAGGCAAGTGGGGTAACCCACCCCACCAGCACTGGGCTCAGTAGAGCAATAGCTGAACAAGGAGGCAAGAGTGTCTGAGCTCAAATGCCTCTGTTTCTAGTTAGACAAGCACAGAAACCACACAGCCAGTACAAACTTTTTTTTTTTAAACTTAAAGATGGTTTTGCTGAATTTGCGCGCTTATTTCTAACAAGCAGGGGTGACATTACGCTTGGGCTTTTTCAGCTGAATTCCAGCAATTACCTAAATTAGTAACTTATTTTCTGGACAAGTTGCCTGCAAAAAGTTTTGAGTTGTTTGTTTGGGTTTTTTTGGAAGGGGTGGGGGGCGGCGGAAGGTAGGGGAAATTTTACCAGATTGAACTTATAGAGCAACATTACTGCATTTTTATGTAATATACTTAATCACATAGCTTGTGTTTTAGACATCATTTTAGTAAATTATGATTGTGAACAAAGTGTATTTCAGACACCTAAACAACAAATCTACAGACACTGACAACAAAAGAATTGTATTGGATATCACACCTCCTGCTAGTGTTATAGACCAGAAATGTGAGAGGTGTGTAAAATATTTCTGGTTTTGCTATATAAACTATCTAACAAGAAGAAAAACTAATTTAGCTTCAATGCATACTAGAGATATTCAGTTTCCCAAAATGTCTGCATTTTGTTCTGTGTTTTGTTCTGGTTTTGCCAAATTTATATCAGGTCTAGATGAGCTGTGAAGCAACTAATTCCCATTTTACCTTAGATTTTGTGAGTCATTTTATATCAACGCTTTATGGGTGGAACAGATCATTAGACTTATGTTGTCACAAAAAAATATTTAACATCTCTTTAGCAGGCACTTTGATTTCTTTTCCCCTTCAGTTAATGTTTTTAAGAGACTAACAAAATACAAATCCCACACTAAGAGATACTCAGCTAACAGTGTTTACTGAAGTATTCTGAACCAGAGCAACCAAACTGAACTCTCAAGGTTCCTGAACAACATACAAAACACAAACCACTGAATCTTTGCTTTCTCCTTTTATTTTTATTTTGTTTTGTTTTGCTTTTTGGAAGCATTCACACAGCCATATCTACACTTCTCTTCAGTCAAAGCCTAAAAATCTTAAATTTGTGGTAGCTTTTCAGTCTGAAAGTAAAATTAGAATTAAACACTGCTGTGTAGAATGGCTATAAACACTCACTCATCTCATGGTGCTTTGTCAAGTTATCATATTCTAAGTACATTTGTCTAATAATTTTAACTCTATGTTCAATCTAGCTTTTAGTTACAATTAATTACAATTAATTACATATTGTTTAAGTAGGATTTTCTTTTAGTCTGTGATACCCCCATGACAACACTGAGGTATGCACACTACACTCTGAGACTGTCCTTGTGTTCTAGATTGAGTCTTCCATTGCATTCTCTGCATGAATCTATTTTCCCTCTAGGAATCTTAATCTCTGTGGATGCTTTGATTTTCAGGTTGGCAGTGTAGCGTGTTACAGACTATGAGTGTGAGTTGTCAATAATAATTCCACCTCTAGTACTGTATTTTAGGAAACAAAATTCAATCAAGCAGTTAAGTATTATACAGGACTAGCTCAAGTTCTTAAGTAACTGCATTGTGAGTAACAAAATTTTCTCAAATCAGGCTTCTGCCTTTTAAAATACTTCATATTTACAAGACCATTTATATTTTCTTTCATATTTGATGGTACCTAGGGCATGAAATAACACTTCAAGAAAGACAATCTACAACCACATCTGTGTGTTCTGTATTTCCTTCAGTGCTGATAGGGCAATAAATTGTTTTTTCCTGTTGGCTTCATGACATAAGTATGAAATTACATTACAAGAGTTTCTGTGTGGCCAATCCAAACTACCTGGCTGAAGTAAACACACCCTGCCACTTGAAGAGATTAAGGAATACCAAAGATTTTTATTTTAGTAACCAGCAGTGCGTTTTTCAAACTATTCAGCACAGGCCAAATTTTGTTCTATTGATATCCACAGAAAAACTCTTCAGAAAGACTAGAAAGAATCCAGTTCTGAATACTTCTGAAAAACCCTACCCTAAAAATCTTTATTTTAAATTACTTCAAAACATGCAGTTTATAGAATCTACCACAAGAAATTCTGCCAGCATGGATCTGAAAGGCAGCTGGGGATATAAGAAAACAGATGATCCATATGATATTCTTACATGGAGCTTTGCACTCTGACAACTGAAAATAATTTACTTGGAAGGAAAAAAATTCTCTCCACCCCCCTTTCAATACATGAAATATTCAGTTCTCATTTATTTTTCCACAAGAAAATGGCAACAGAATTTTGTACTACTGAATTTTCTGTGAGACTCTCTAAAGCAGTCCAACTTGCTCTCAAATCTCAAGGCAGTAAAAACATATATAAACTATGGAAAAATCCAACTGAATAAAAAACAAAGACACTTAAATCACAGTCTATAACTACTTTAATGAATCTAATTACAAATTGCAAGGCATTTTTTCTTTCTGTGCTCACACAAACATACAAGACATTAAATAACCTTCTTAAGGTAGACTCAATAATAATACAATTACTCTGAACAAAAACAAAAACTAGTGTAATGGAAGTAATTTACAATTGAAGTGCAGAATTTATAATGGAAGGACAGATCAACTACATGTAAGAAGAATAAAGGTTATAATTCTTAAAGTGACACACAAAGTTAATACATGAGAAACAGTATGACTCAATCTAGAAACTTATGACACCCTGCTGAACAAGATCAAAGATGAGTTCAGGTTAACAGCATGCAAATTAGTGAGAAATGGTATAAATAACTCAAATTTATATAACCCCAGGCCTGGGCACCTGGCAGCACAGCACTGAGCAGGAATGGTGAGGTGAGCTAGAGAGATAAGAAAAAGGCAAGACTGAGGACAGAACCGCAGATCTTCTTGGACATTAGATTAAGAAAACCTCAGAAAGATAACTACGGCTTGTAGGGAGGAGAGGTGGCCTGACTCTCTGCTGAGGTAAATAAGTAGGGATAATTGAATTTTGGTGAAACTGACTGAAGATCTGCTCTACATTTGTGTTAGTTCTCTTACAGGTCCTAGTGACCTCCAACTAAGAGTGCATACCTTATTTTTTGGAAGATTTAAAGCTAGATTCTAGCAGCCTTTTCAAATTATAATTGGTAGAACTAAAGCCAGAGAGAGCAGCTCTTCCATCATGCTACAGTTTACATGGAATGATAGCTTCATTTATTAAGAAAATGTAACAATTTTCTTAAAAACCCCACACCATTAAACAGTGGTGTTCCCCTATCTATCTTTTCTTCCTCATAAATCAGGTCCTGTCCAAGGGTCACATGGGAGCTGTTACTAACTTCATAACAACTTCTGTTTCTGCTTACAGCTCCTGAAGTGACAGCAGCACAATAATTGAGTGTTGTGAAGCAGCTTGAGATATGTCATACATTCAGGAGGGTGTATAATATATTCACTATTTTTCTCCACCGTTTTATTTCATACCTAAACTCTATATCCAAATATGGAGAGAGAGCTCTCATCTGATAACTGAATCTGCATTCAGCTGCCTTAATTCTAGTCAAAAAGAAAGACCATCAGCCCCTCTCTAACAGCATAAATACACATACTCAAATTCTCAAGGCTTTATGATGAATTCTTGGCATGCTTTCTTTTCCCTAGCAATTTCCAAAGAAAATGAGCGAGAAGTTAAAGAAAAGAGTTCATAAAATTGTGGACTACACAGTATTTAGTGCATAAGCTAACTTAATTACAGAAGTATGCAGTAAAAAAGTCATGGTACGTCACAGCATACCAGCGACTCTAAAAAGCTTGTGCCATACTTGACCTGAAATCAATACCTTCAGTCTGGGTATGTGGAAGAGAGCACATTATTTCTGGAAACAAACTGCATCCTTCTCTATGCTGTATTTGGCTTTATTTCTTCTAGTCAGTTTACCAGTAAAGTATGTTGTGTGTATTTCATGTTTACACATCAGAGGAACAAAATCCTGACGCGATGAGACTAATAGGATCCATTACTAAAATCCTGAGAACATTGCAGTTTTCAATCTTTTTGAGTAGCTCGCTAAGAGGTTTTTTTTGCAGAGCTATCGATTTTCTTTCATTTTCTAAACTGTGTGAGTCTTTGCTTAGAAGTAGAAAGTCTGAAAAGCACGCTGAATCATAGGCCACATACCATTTCTGATTTAGTGTGCAATATACCACTGAGAAGGAAATAAAATTACCTCACTTGCTACCATGTTAAATGAATTAAAGATCTGCATGACCTATTGTCTGAACCCAGGCAGTGCTAAAAGCAGGAACTCCCAACATTTTTTCCTTCCCTGGTTTTATGCACACTACTCTTTCTAGACCTCTGCCTATTTCCAGTTACTCCTGCTCATACATTTAATAAAGTATATTTGTTGAAATATATTTATTAGAATGTGTGGTCAATTAAATAATTTTGTGTCTTACAATAAACACAGTACAATCTGAAGATGGCAAGTCTTGTTGACAACTTCTATACTTTTCTAAACCAGAAAAGTATGAGTATTTTCAGTTTTACAGCATTCATTATTTCTGCATTGAGTCAAAGCTGTAGAATTTTATTATCAAAGCACAGGATGAAATCTCTGAGCTTTACATTAAAGTCCACTGAACAAAATAAGTCCTCTCTGCAGCAACAAATGTCAGGACACCTTTACTGAGGTAAGCAAAAGTACTGGTGTGTGGAAAAATCCAATGAGACTTGCATCTGAAACCAAAAGTAGAACGTTTTAAGAAAATGTGGATTATATAGATCTGAGATGCAACAACCATAAACAGGATTTTTCCATGTCACAAACGCTAGTGTGGTAAGAAATGTCTGCCTCCATTGATCCGAACCAGAACACATGGGATGCATGCACGTTGTTTTTTTGATTCTAGTGCATTCTGCCGACATTCTCACCCTCTCTGCATGAACTCAAGGATCTTAGATACAACTGTAACATCATGAGAAAGCATGAAGAAAAGTAGGAAGATGCAGTCAACTAACCATCAACTCAGAAAAATAGCTAGGACAACAAGTAGCCATTATTACTTGAGTATTACCTCCAAGCTTCCCGCTGAGTATCAGTTAGGCTGATTTGTTAATGTAAGGCCACAAGGAGTCGTAAAGCTTATTCTAGTATGAATTAATACCTTCATCCAAACTTCAGATTATTAAAAACAACACACTACAAACCCCTGAGATCAAAAATCTCCGTTACTAAGCAGAGGTCACACAAGCTCTGATACTGACAAGCTCCTCAGAACTAAAATTCCTGCAGAGTATCAGACTTTCAAGGTGGTCTCCCAACAATTCTTACCAATTAAACAAAAAATTATAAAAAGCAAGCATTTTTATGCCTTGCCAGACCCTTGCACAGAACATAACACAGTGTTTCTTCATGTTCATGTAGCCCTGTGTACAGAAAAGTGTCCAGGGCTAAGCACATTATTCCATAAGTATATTCTTCAGGGTTTTTATTTTTTCATTCCTTTGGTCATTGTGTCTCATCAATTGTAACTACTTACTAAAAGGAAGTGAAATAGGAAATATCATGCTTTTCAATTGTCTGTGAGAACAGGAATAAATACATAGATATGTAAATATTCCCCCTTCTGTTTGATAGTCTTCAGTCTTGATGAACAAATTAACCTTCTTGCAGATTTAGTCAAAGAAAAGCCAAAGTAGCACTCCTACATTTGCTATCAATATCCAGAATAGAGTACAGATTAAAAACTATATCCTTCCCTCTTCTTTATTTTCTCCAAATCTCTCACATAAACCCAGCATACATATAATAATTCACAAAACAACAGAGATGGTTTCATGTAATTTAGCCTATAATAAGCTGTAAGCCAACTCAGTAGCCCTTGACTACTCTCAGGTAAACCTGGCTATTTTACTTCCATTAGTCTTCACTTTTCCAATGCGTAACAAAAGGGAGAATTGTAATGTTATCACTCCATTGAGAGCATAGCGTTCATCAAACAAACCAGGTTTCTTGGTGAACTGCACAGCCCCAAGCACACAGTCCCCCAGGGTGGTAGTCAGGGTGAATGAGCTCATTTACACCGATGAATTTACTGGATTTAGACCCACTTCATGAGCCTAAAACTAATCCCTTTGTTTTGCTTCACTTCTTTAACGTGATATATCATAAATGCAGTTAGGTGAGTGATGCCTGAACTGACATATTTATATTCCAAAAAGCCTGTAGATGGAATAGGAGCAAGTCAAAGTTAATTGAGGAGAGATTTCTTATAAATACTCATGAGAAGTCACAGAACAAAGTACTCTCAAGTGACTTATCATTCCAATCAGCATTTCTTCAAAACGAGCTTTCAGCATAGAGCAATGGCCCCAACTTAATGATAACAAATAGTTAAATATAAAAAGTTATAAGTCTTATAAATAAGTGAAATAATTTGATACTTCTTCAGTTGAAAATACAGTCTCTGCTTTGATTTTGCATTAAACCAGATCAGTTTTTTAAAAAAATGCTTTAAGTTCACCTAGTTATTTGAATAACAAGATTGGTGAAACTTTTAAGTGTTCGCCATGGAGTCTCAAGTAGACTTTATTTCATTCTCGATCTCTCTCCAGATGTATTAAACCCACTAAACTCATTCCCTTCATGCTGTGTGAAATCAGAATAGTAGATCACGTCTAGAATGGACTCTCTTTTCATCAGCCTTTCTAAGCAGATGTCTCATGAAAAGAGAACAGCAAAGGCTGAACCTTACATGCAGCATTGTCACTTAGTGGCATGTGGGCATTTCATCCAAAGCAGAAGCAAATTATGACTTCACTAACCAAGTGATTCTATTGGGAAGTTTTTACACCATAGTGTAAAATAGTGCCAATATTCTGTGTAAGCCACTAATGTCAAAGATTTGTCTTCTATATCAGACAAACTGACACAAAACTTCAGTTGTCAGTAATAGAAAATCTAATAGAAAATCCTAGAATATTTTTAAATTAAACTTACTGAAACTTAAGACACATCTCTTTTTAAGAAAGGGGAAAAATGTGGAAAGCAGGAATGAAACTACCTAAAAAAGAAAAAAAAAAAAAAGAAAAAAAAAGAATACTCAGAACTAACCCTGGCTGCAGACTCCAAAAGATCTTGATTCTGACAAGATCCTTGTGGACAGAGCAGCAGTTGGAATTTAATGCCATTTTTTGCATGATGAATGAATCTGGAAAGGAAAACTCCAACCCAAATTCTAAGATAGCTTCTGATTCCTTCAGAAATTCTGGAAGTGTGGACAGCTCACTGAAAACACCATGCCAAATTATCAAATGTAAACAAGCTTACTGGTTAAGGAAAACAGGAATAAACATTTAGAAATCAGTCTATACTGAATATCATCAATTAACATTGAACCTGAGCAAGGCAAATTAAAAATCTTGCACAGGGCAGACATAAAATCAGTCCCATAATGCAAGACCAAATAGAATAAAAACTAATTCTTAAGCATGGCTACAGTAGACAAAGATCTATAGAACTGACAAGACTTGATTTGTTTCTCACAAGAGGAAATAGACACATGTGAAGTTTAATATCACGAAGAGAAAGTACTTTTGTGTACCCTCCAAATGTAGTTTTGTCTTTTATTAAAACAAGCAGACTTAGGTGACCCTAGGCCACAAGTAGATCACTACTCATCCCTTTTAATGTATGTTTAAGCACAGGTAAAAACACATCCTGGCTAGATAGGGGTTAAATATGACCATATATGTGTAAATCTGTACCTGTTTGTTCCTAAATCCACACCAACTCACTCTCCTGTTTAGGGAGTGGCAAGCACCTGACAGCCACTTCTATTTCATATCCTTGCTTCTGCATTCAAGGGAAGCACTGGCAGTAACAGGATGCACATTTAGTTCATTTTAAGACCTACCGTTAAGAAAAATGCTTTTAATATTAAGATATAAGCTACTGAAAAGCATATGCAAGCTTTTAATTGTTTAATAATAATGGCCTTGCTCTTCAAGGACCTTCCCACTGGTATGCTTTACATGGAATATTGTAACGGTTTCCTTAATTTAAAATAGGTAAGGAATGGGATTCTTTCCAGTTTGAGACAATCGTTTTCTAGAGAACATGCAAATACATACAGTCTAATGAAACAATTTAGGAGTTAGCTGGTTGATCTCAGTGCTTTTGCATTAAAAAATACTTCAGAATTCTCAGATACCAAGAATAAAAGACTAAGAGGGTCTTTTCAATGGATTTGTAAATTTAAGATTAAGCTTATCAAGTCTGGACAGGGCAAGGGAATGTTTCTGTGTGACAGCACAAAAGCATTAACATCCACAAAACAAAGTCTTCATACAAGAAACCTTCAGAATACAAACTTTTGATAACAAACTCATTTTATTTCAATTAATCCACAGTCAAATTACAGCAGTTTTTGTAAGGAAACATGTTTTAACAAGTGGCAAGATGCCTGTTGCAACATGATCATCGAAGATATATTTTAGCCATTGCTTGTCTCAATTCCGTTTCCACGACAATACTTAAGAGGTGACAACTGGAATCATCTCGCATCAAGTCAGAAATCACCTCCTCAGGAAATCATAAACTGATGTTTGATGTCTGTTCCTGGCAGATGTTTTCAACCCTGTAAAAGAAGTTCTATTTAACTTGCAGTCAGCATTATGCACACACAAAACAGGTAACTGCTCTAAGGCTGAGCTACATGAACCTTCTACATGACACTAACCCTTAGGCCACAGCCATTTCTCAAAAGAAATTACTTTGTACAGGACTGTATTTTTTTTCCCATACCATTAGTATGGATTCCATTTCAGAGTACCAGCCATATTAGAATATACAGACCCAGTAAGTATCATTGGTTTCCTCGGATTTTTTTCGCTATTTATTTTTGGCTGAATCTATATAAAGTTCTAAGAGGTACTACACCAGTTTTTCACCAGTCAAAGCTATTTTGCTTTGTTGTCAAGCAAGGAACAAACTAAACTCCTTCAGGAATAGAAGACAATGCATCCACTATTATCTGATAATCCTGTGTTCCTCCTAAGCATGATCCAGAGAAGAGTTTCAACCTCCCCTCTGGGTTTGCAAGAGAACTTTTATACCCCTCTGTGTTGGCCACTTAAGACACTGCCAGACTTAAGAGGGCAAAGCATAAAAGGGGAGTAGATCTTAGTATATTTTTTTAATCAACTAAGATGATCTGAACTTAGTATTTGCTCAAGAGATAGTACAATTTGCTTGAAATTTGTATATTATTAAAAACTATCAGCAATTGTCATTAGATGAGAGCACACTTACCTTCCAGTAGAAGGTATTATTTATTCCTAAGAAGTCCCAAGCACTGCTTCACATTTAGGTGTGATTACCCATGTCTAAACCATTTCAAGCATCTAAACATACAAAAAAATCGAAAAATTATAATTAATAATGTTAAACTACAGACCTCAAGCCATATTCTACAGTTGCTACTATGTTGCTAAACATTTTGCAAGTAATTTTTCATGAAGTTGAAGAAGTCATTTATAAGTGCATTATCAAATGAAAACCTAGAGTAAAAGGTTTAATATGTTGAAAAGGCATGTTCATTAGCCTAGTTAAACTACATAAAACATATTTTTAACATCTTTAAAGTATACTTTTAATCATAAACAATGGACAGTTTATTAAGCCTAAATTCCTTTTAGTGCTGAGGTAAACTACCTTTTACTACCGAAGTAAGCTATAAACATGTAGATTTCACTGCTCTTCTGGATCTTTACCAAACAATTCCTTGTGTCTACTTGCAGATATATTTTACAGCGTGTATATATATATACACACACACACACCTTGTTACAAATTATACAGCATTCAACCAAGAGAATCAAAAGACACTGTTACAGGTGGAGTAGAAGACTGCAGGACTTGGAAGCCCAAGACATGAGGGTTTTTTCTTTGTTTGAGCAATTATTAAGCCCACTTGAGCCCAAATACTATGTGCCTACAGCCTAAGCATTGCAGGTTACACTTGCAATTTTCTTGATGGGGCCTATAAAAAAAATAAGTTAATGCAATGATTCAGATTTAAGGTCTGTGCAGCTCAATAGCTGCGATTCAAAGAACAGATGAGTGTAAATGTAGACAGTTATTTTGGCTCAGAGACACAGGGCAGCACCGCCATATATCTTTTTGTCTTTTAAAAGTCTCAGGATTTAAAATCCCCCACTTCTGAAGCCCGAAGCCTTTTCTTACCAGCCCCAGGCTGTGAGGAGTGACGGGCTCGGTGCGTCCCTCACCCATAGGCGTCCAACGGCATGAGCGCAGATCGCCAGCGCTTCCCCCGGCCCAGGCCTGCCGCGCTCGGCCTCCTGCCCATCGGGAGCATGAGGAGGGCTCGCCGGTACCGGAACACACTGTGGAAGGACAGAGGCATCAGCCGGGCAGCGAGGGAACCGTGCGGGGGGTAACAGCGGGAGAGGCCATTTGTGCCTCACGACAGGATGCAGGGCGGAGGGAAGGGCTCCGCACTGGGTTTTAGTGAGGGAGAGTTGCTCTATCCCCCTGTGTTGACTCCCTGGAGCACCGCCAAGCTCCGAGAGGGCAAATTGTGAAGGGAAAGCGGCGTAGGTTCCACCCCCCGACGCCAGGCCCACAGCTCCACGCGGGCGGCTCCCCCTGAGAGCAGCCGCAAACGTCTTACCGCCCCTACAGCCGGCGGACAGAGAGGAAAAGCAGCGCCTCACCGGGCATTAAATACCGCCCTGCGCTCCCGCGAGACCGCGCGCGGCTCCAGCCGCCGCTGCCTATTGGCGAGACCAGAGCACGTGACCCAACGTGAGGCGGGGCAGGGCAGGGCGGGGCGAGGCGGGGCGGCAGGGCCTCGCTGAGGCAGAGGGAGCGGGAGCCGCCCCGGAGCCGGGCCCCAGCCGGGCCCCAGCCGGGCCCCAGCCGGGTCTGAGGCCGCCCGGTTGCCCAGCTGTGCTTCGTGCGGCGGCCCCCATCGGTCAGAATAAGTCTTTTGTGGGGACGTGCTCGTCCATTCCTGCCCACGCCGAGTTCTGGGTGCCCGGAGATGTTTAACACCCGGAAACAAAAATATCTTCGGTGCGAAGCAGCAGCTGTGTAGCGGTTTTGAGGCACTAAATACCCCTGATCTCTGACTAAACTCCTGTCTAAGCCCTGCTTAGGAGGCTTAGGAGCTGTCTGAGAATGGTGAGGTAAAGCTCCGAGCCTCGCTAATGCCCTGACGGGCAGCACATGCAGCTCTGCTGGGCTGCGCGCCAGGCGTGACACGGTGGCACCAGGCCTGTCCTGAGAGCCAGCCCCCAGCACGGGTGCAGAGCTCTGCTGCTGTTCTGCCCCAGATAAAATGGACTTCCTCTCTGGGGATACTGCTAAGAGGTTTTGGAGTGAGTAAAAGCAGATTAGCATAAACAAGGAATTAGTAGTTTGTAGCACAGAGACTTTGTGTGTTGAACAGCAAGGCTGTTAGGTAGGAGTCACAACATACCACAGAATATACTGAGTTGAAAGGGACCCATCACGATCTTCGAGTCCAACTCTTGGCCCTGCACAGGACACCCCAAGAATCACACCCTGTGCCTGAGAGCCTTGTCCAAACTGAACTGGATGGAAGTCCCTGCTTCTCAAATAGGTGTGTATATTGCTGATAATTCATACCTTCCTGTCTCAGTGAGAAACAGTATGTCTTGGTTTATGCCGAGTTACTACCAGCACAGCACCTGTAAAGCGTGTGGAAAGAAAATAACGAGTTCGCCTCTATTCCTAATCTGAACCCTGAATTTAAATTACTCTCAACAGAGCTAAACCAATCTGATGCAGCCTGAAACAAATTGTCACATAGTTGCAATCAAGGGATGACTCTAGAAATTGTTTCCTAGCACTTCTAGTTACCTCCTCTGTCTAATTCTTGACACTCAAAATGTTAACCCTGTGCCAGTTTATTGTCTGTACATTAAGATTCAAAACCTGTCTCAGGACTCTATGCAAATCAGTCTCTGCAGATATATTTGTGAGATGTGTGGTTTTAAGTTATTTCAAGTGGGATCCTTTGCAATGACTATTTTCTACAGTCAAATACCTAAGTCAGATCAGTCCTTTTTTGTAATGTAGTCAAAAAGATAAAGTGGCAACCAACCTTAAAATTTTTAGTACTTGTGCCTAAAGTTGGGATTTACGTCGTTTGGTTTCTTCTTTTCCAGTACAGAATATAAACTGGCACTTCTGTTACACAGAAAACCAGCAAACCAGTGATCAGTATCCATTCCAGGGATTTTAATCATTCACATAATCCTACACCTTTTTCTTGCACCTCACAAGCTTTCTACTGTTTTCCCCATACAAAGTTTGCATTGTTTGCCTTCCCTCTGGCTCCATGAGACTAACTTTTGTGCCTGATAGTGGCACAAATTCAAGAGAAGGAATGCAGAGTCTAATTCACCTGTCTGTCCTTTTCCACAGCCTCCCTATAGAATAAAATAACTGTCCTTTAATAAATTGCTGCAAGGTCAGATGTGGATTTGAGTCTCTTTACTTGCAGGTTAGTTCTTCCATTTCCTGGGAAAAAATGATGTAACCACTAAGTTGCTACCTACAAGGCTGCAGGCAGATCTGCTGTTTCCACGTGTGTGGGATGTAACTTTTACCTGAATGAGCTTCTCAGCTGGGCACTGAGTCTGCCTACAACATGAGTGTTTTGGAGAGTTGAGGGAAAGACCACAATATTGGTGGATCTAGGTGCAGGTTAATTTTGAGATTACCCTGGATCACTGAATGGAAGAAATACAGGCCTGGTTGTGAGCAGAATTTGTAGGAAATCCAGTTATGGGGGGAGGGGGGGAGGCATTTTGAAACGTATTAAGTGGCAGCAGGGTGTCTTGGTTACTTTGTAGATTAGTGTTGAGCTCTTTAAGGAGTTGGATGAGCTAAAATAACTTGTTCAAATCTTGAAGGCTGGTGTTTTAATTAACCAAGTCTCTCTTTGTCAGATGCAAAAATTAAGTCTCAAAGTCACTGCTTTGATGCTTCTCACAGAAGAAAGACTCTTGAAAACAACTTGTTTAACAATATCATGAGTTTACCACAATGTGCAATTGTCATGAACGTTTCACTTCAATTTTATTGTCTTTCTCCACGCTGATATGAAGGAAAATCAATCAAGTAAAACCTCATTGTGACTGTCAGTCTTTGTAGGTCGACTACAGTACTCAGTGGCATTAAATAATTGTCAGGTCTGGAATCTTAAAATGTAATAATAGCCTTTTATGTATATATACATACATACACGTCTGTGTGAGAGTGTGTGTGTGTGTAATTTGGTTAAAACTTCGAGATGATAATGTAATTTAATTAATTTATGCACAATTCAATGAAATGTAAAGGCTATTTTAAATTCTTGCTGAAAATAGACTAAATGCTACTTACAGCTTATCTGTCCTTTGGGGGGTTTTTTGTCTTCAGAATGTTTGTGAATTAAAACTAGACCCTGTAAAATAGAATAAAAATAATAAATAAAATCTTTGGAGAAGAGGAAGGCAAGCCAGAATCATTGTTTCCTTTTCAGAGGCAGAAATAAAAATATATTTCTGTAAAAACTTCAGTTTTCTGTTATTTTTGCTCATTAAGTCTCTTTTTGTTTGGTCAATTATTTCCATGATTAAAATTTTTGGTTCTCTCTTTCCAGCCAATAAGTATGATTATAATTTAAATAGTATTTTTCCACCTGAAAGCACATTTTGTATAGGTAAGAAAAATGCCAGTAGTTTGCTAGCAAGCTTTCTTGCTGAATAATATACCTGATGAAGAGGCCATTCTTCAAGATTCTTCTTTCTGGAAAGGTAGGGATATTTTTAATTGAGTAGTGAGTGTGGAGAAGGTTAATATCATTTAAACTGATGAAGCAATACACTGAAGTTCTCTTATTGTCACTGTTCCAAGCTCTTAACACAGTATATTTGAAAGTCAAGCAGAAGGAAAAGGGCAGGAGTAAGATATGAGATAATCACAGCTCTAGGACATTATTGACATTGGACTGACTGCAGAGGCTTTCACAACCTCTCCACAGAACAGAATTCAATGGCTTTCACTAGAGAACTATTAGACCCCTGGTATCTACTCAGTCAGTTTTTGATACATCGACATCGATGTATTTGCATCTGTCTTATTGTGCAATCTTTGGGCTTTCAGATCTGATATCTGGCCAAAAAGAGATGATGTCAGATGCTGTACATGTGTTTTGTTTTCTTCTATAAAGTATCAATTTATGAGAAAAATGAAGAGATGGTATTCTCGACTTGCCAACATGCTTAAACTATCAAAAGGTAGGCAAGATTTAGGGATCAATCTAATGCAGTTTTATTTTCCATGCTTTATCTTTAGAATCCTGACAACTCATACTGTCATCAAAACACTAAGTTTTACAGTATTTTGAATGAAGAGAAATAATTTTTCAGATAATTTGAAAATGTTGGGTAGAGGTTGCTTTGAAGATGGTAATCTTAAAGAAGAAAGTAATTCCAAAGTTGGGATGATTTTTTGGTTTTAGACTCTCCACATTTTCTGTGGATTTACATGAATTTTCCATGGACTACAACTCACTCTTACCATTAGAATTTCAGGTGCAGATGGAGTGGTTTCCATGGACCTGCTATGAGACTTGTGCCACAGATTCAATCCATAGGCTGCAAGCTGGCATTTGGCATTGTACTAAAGTCACCAGTCTGTTCTGAAACGAGGCCAAGCTTCGTGGAAAATCCTGATTTCTTTCTTGTGTCTACACATTTGCCATTTTGTTAAAGATATTTTGCAATTTTTTGGTAGAACATAATTTAATATTAGATAAAAAACATTAAGAAATGTCAAAATTCTAAATCTACATTGTCAGTACTGCAAATATTTCAGATATCTGAATTGTCTTATAATTCTTATCCATTGTCCATGCTTCCAGAAAACCTTACTATTGTTTTAATTCCCTTTTCCAGTAAAATGACCTTTTAATTGGATGGAAATATATCCCAAATTTGATCTGTTCCAAACATTCATTCAGCAAAACTGACTTATGATTATCCACTTCTGGATCCAAGCTTATTACAAGAAAAACATAAATGAACCCTCTGTGGAAATTTCCAAGATTTCTGGAGAGGAAATGCAATATCCTTTTTGTAGCAGAGAATGAGCAGATATTCCGGTCTCAAATTTGCTACCAACTTTCCTGTGTAACTTCGGACAAGTCACTAATTTTCTGCTGGCTGTTTTCTTGCTTTGTAAAATAAGCTAATATTAACTTGCCACCCAGTAATTTGACAACTCTGAGTGCAAATTACTTGCTTGCAAAATACTCTGAAAAAATCAGATGGAAAATGTTATGGAAGTCCACACCTCTACTAGCCAAAGAGGATATTTGCAATAGGCCCATATTTTATGTAGTGAAATAGAAATTTTCAAATGTAAAACCAGATGAGACCAAGGTGGATCTAAAATTAAATGCAGGAGGTATTTTTTGACCTTTCAACAGAAATTATATAAGCACTCTTAGGTTATAAATAGTCTTTTGTTTTCCTTCTCTTTGTCTAACACTCAGAAGAAACACAGGGCTGGTTGTTTGTTGTAAGGAGATAGGGCAATGCTTTAGAGTGGAAACAATTGTGCACTGTTCTTTATTTATACCATTCCTATAAAGTTTGCAACTAGTATTTGTTGCATTGCATAGCACTTTTTTTATCTTCAAACAGCTACAGAAATAAAGTCTCTATTCCTGAAAATGACAACAGCAGAAGAAAACAAAAACAGATACCAGTCCATTTCCAGCATGAAAGTTTCTTTCTTCTTTCCTGTTTTGATATGTCTGAAGAGCAAAAAAGACAGTGCTAGACTATTGTCAAACTGACACATAAACACTTGTATATTATTCTCTATGTTTATTATTAATCTTCAGAAAAAAGACATTAAATGTGTCCACCTTGAAATGAAAGTATTTATATTAGCATTAAGAAATATGATACTGACTTTTTCACAGAATTATGTGTCCATGTTTACAAATATTTTGTTGAACAACCAATAAGTGCTTAATCAGTAGCAATTTAATTTTGTGTCAAAAAAAAAAAAGTTTAACAAACAGAAACAACTGAAAACCTACCCTGAAGTCAAATAATTGGCATCTGAAAAAAACAGAATTATGAAAATATTTTTTCTTTTTTGTTTTCACACTTTTCATTATTTCTCTGGAGTTTGTATTATGGAAAAAATGATATTGACATTAAAATATATGTGAGGCAAATGGCTTTATTAGATACTGCATTTTGTTTCATTTAAATTTTTAATGACCTTTCAAACCCATTTGTTTGCTCCATAACTTTTCACTGATAGCAAGTATGATTCTCCACAATAAATTGGAATAAGCAGGCTGCAGCAAAGAATACATGATTAGGCTTGTGTAATAACAGGCATCAGACTTTGAAAACCAGGTACAGTGCAGTACTGTCCAGTCTCTGCAGGCTACTTAGATATGCACTGGAAACTAATCAGACCTTGATTACTTCAATCATGACACGTTGGCTTAACTCCCATTTTCCCTGGTTATGTTGAGAAAACCTGTCATATTATGTGTAATCCAGTTCTCTGAGTTTAAGCAAATTAAACACTTGGGATCAAATTCACACATAATGTAAGATCATGGACTTAATAGAATTATATTAATTATATTATATTTCTCAGTGATGTTGTTTGATGGCTCTTTTGCACAGTGATTTGTGGATTTATGAAGCAGTTTAGTGGCCCTGAGGACTTCACTCCATTATGTCCAAAAATCTTTCTCCATCCTGTATTTTGAATGTCTGCAGTGATTTAATATAACTAATCCAACTTAGAGAGGAAAGAAAGTTCTGTCTCTGTGACAACTCAATTTTGAGTTTCTTTGCTGAAACTGTCAACAGGATACCAACTAATGCCAAATTTGATACCATTTTTATAAAGTGGGCATTTGTCCACAGTGAGCTGGATTAAGGCCACTTACCTAACAGCATTCTCAGGGCAGGAATTTATCTTTAGATGTTACTGCTGGTGCCAGATTTTACTAGTAATCATAGATCTTCTTTGGAAATGGTAATTTTAAAAAAAACAGGGACTTCAGAATGTTTCCCGTAAATAAAGCCTGTGGATCCAGGCTCTATAGGCTGCAATTATTTTATTCTAGCATCATTAAATGAAAGGCATAGCCAAGCATGGACATGCCACACTTCAAGTAGCTGTTAGGAGCAGAGGTGGCTGTAGAAATGTTCTCTCTTCATCTAAATTATTTCCTCAGCATAGCAGGGGAACAATAAACAGGCCTTAAGCTCCTGCTGAAAAAAAGCAACATTTGCTAAACAAAGGGGAATTCTAAGATGACATTGCCCTAGCTGAAATCTATTCTTGCTTCTCTCAAAGATTTGCTATGTGACCTCAAGTTAGCTGTTTATTGTGTCTATTATCACATGTGTAAATTTAATATACTCATGCTGCTCTACCTTGGAGAAAGGCATGGGCCTAAAAAGAAATTGAGATTATTACATTAACCATGTATAAAGGGCACATGTTGTGAATTTGTGAGTGAACCCTTGCACACGTGGTGTGGACACAGTCCCAAAACTGCATTTGTGAAGATAAATGTTATCTGCAACAGTGGCAATACCAAGAATCAACTGTGGGCAGTAAATTACATTCCAGCCTACTGTTCTGGATTTTTCAAGTGCCTGGGCTCCTGTGTACCTCTGGTTAGGTGGGGTAAGCATGTCCCAAAGTACAGTGCCGCCGTCACTGTCACACATCTACGTCCTCCTGCCTGCACTCTGCCTCCCTGTCCTTCACCTGCTGCCTGCCGGCATGGTTATGTAGGCACTGAGGCCGGCTTTCTCAGCCCCGTGGCCATTCCAGGCCCGGCGACTAAAGCACCACGGCCCCTCTCGGAGAGCCCGTCTGAAGGGGCGGTGGGCGCGCCCCCTCGCCCCGCAGCGCATTGGCTGCGGCGGCGGCCGCCCCGCCGGGCCCGCTGGGGTGCCCCGCGCCGGGCACTGCCTCTGACCTTCCCTTCCCTTCCCTTCCCTGGCGCTGTCAGAGCGGATCAGCGGGCGAGGCGCTGCGATGGAGCGGCGAGCGGCGACGGCAGCCGCCGGGAGAGGAGGAAGAGGAGGAGGAGGAGGAAGGGAGAGATTAGCGAGGTGCCGGCTGGCGCAGAGGCGCGGCTGAGCGCTCCAGCGGGAGCGCGGGGCCCTGCGGACCGTGCGAGAGGCACAGGCGGAAGGAGCGGAGATGCGGCCGCTCTCCCCGCGCTGCTGAAGCTCCCGGTCACTCGCCCGGAGGAGGGAGGCCGGGAAGGTCCGTCCTTCTCGCTGCTCTGCGGGCGTAAAGGGTGCCGGTGCAGTCCCCTCCTCTTGCTTTTATCCCAGCCCCGGAGCAGGAGCCGCCGCCGCCCCCTATCCCTTCCTGCGCTCTTCCCACCATGAGCGGGGCTGTTTTCACCTTATAAAGATGGCGGTGTGGGATCGCTGCAACCTTTAGACTAATGACTGTCAGAAACATCGCCTCCATCTGTAATATGGTGAGTGCTGAGGGGGGGCGGGCGGCACGGCAGCCCCTGCGGGGGCCGGCTGGGGGGCTGCTCCGGGGACGCAGCCCAACGCGCGGCTCCGTCCCTTGCCCCGGCTGCGGGGGAGCCGGGCAGGCTGCGCCGGGAAGTGCCTGGGATGGAGCTGGCCGACGGAGAGTGACGATGTCCCGAGGAGTTTGCCTGGAGCAGCCCGGGCGTGGGCCGGGGAGGGACGGAGATGCAGAACCGGTGCGAGGCCCCCCCGGAGCGGGTCTGACCCCGGCCGAGGCGCGCTGCAGACGGAGCCGTGGCCCGACCTTCCTCCGCCTGCCCTTCCTCCTGCCTTAATAATACTGCGAAAGGACCGAAGTTGGGTTCTGAATCCACATCAGATCAGGATCACCCTCTTTAACCCTCTCAGGCAGGCACCCTGTGGTCTCCTAGCGCCAGGAGCTCCCCAAATTACACAGAATAGGAGGATGTTTAGATGCCTAATAACATTCATTTGGATCCCGATGCTTAGGTGCCTGGTCTAGGGAGTCTTGGCTTTAGAGCTAATAGGGTTTAACTTGCACTGCATGCTGTTCGAAGAGGACTGGTGTTTGTAGAGTACTCTTGAATCACTTTGCTTTCTCTAAACCAGACTAGGCAAGTAGGAGGGAAAAAGGAACATTTATATTTTTGTTTATTATGTTCAATTTGCCACTTTCCCCCCCATGGAACAGTTGAAATTATGCTTTCTGCATTGTGTTTGGGTTTAATTTTAATTCTAATAAACTTGGAGCACCTAATTTGGTTTAGGGTTTTGAAACTTCTTGGTGGGAGGAGGAAAAGCTCAAACTTTGTCAAAGACTTTTTGATACAGTGAGGCAGAAGCAAACTTGCCAAAGAAATGGTTGCATGCTAAGCATCCCAATGCAAACAGAAGAGAATCCTGGTTTTGTTCATTTTGGTTTTTTAGTGTGTATTTTTCACCCTTATTTCCAGGTTCTTCAAGAGCAGCTACACACAGTTGCCAGCTTCCCTCCATGTGGTGCCCCAGCATGCCTTGTGCTGCTAATGCCACACATACCATTCATCTGCCCTGGAGAATGGAACCTGTCTCTAGGGTAAGGTAACAGCACAGCCCCAGAGGCCTGGCTCCTGCAGGGTCTGAGTGAGGGAGTGCAAGCCTGCTCCCCTTCCAAGTGTCCACACTTCCCACTTGCTTAAGTGGGATTGCTCTTTTGTTGCAAATGAGATGCCTGGGAAATCCCATGCATAGTTTTGACTTGAATCTCAGATCTTCCTTGAAATGCCTACTTTGAAATGCAGAGAGTTAACTCTGGGGCTAAAAGATTAACACAAAATCCAGATTTGAGGTACAATAACCTGGGTGCTCACCTTTCTTCACCAACAGTAACTAGTTTTCTGAACTTTTCAGTGTTCTTAATGATTTCCAGTCCAGCGAGCCACAAATACTGCTAAGAGAGGTTAATGAAACAGGACTGAGGAGAAAACCCTGGTGCACTTACCTTCACTCTGAGGCAGGCTCCAGTTTTTACTGCTGATTAATGGTGATGTGATGCCATGCAAACTGTATAAAAGAGCACCGCATGAAGGGGAGCTGGACACTCATAGGTGGATGTAAGACCTTGGCATAAAGTACTAGGAGCTCTGATTTTTTCATGTGCTTCAGGCAGATGCACTTGTATGCAGCACGCTTCTCCCAAAGACTGATTCACAGCAGAACTCATGAGGTTGTTGTAATGGTGTGCTGCTCAGCTGTCGTTGCCAGTATATCCTGCAAAAGTAGCCTCTGAGAGATGGAGAGACCGAAGGGAAGAAGGAGAGCCCCAAGCAGAAAAGGCATACAAGGATTCATACTTCAAGGCAACTCTAGCTCATGGTACTGTGACAGAAGGTGCAGTCAATTTAATGTTAATGATGTTTTAAGGCTACATATTCCTTGAGGTCTGTGTACTGAGCTTTTAGAGATGCTACATTGTGTTGGTTACATTTAATTTTTCTGGATAACCTTCAGGGACTCGAAGTTCTTTTAGGCAAAAACAATGGAGTTTTCAGACAGCTACAAGAATTTGAGGCTGCAAGATAAATATAAATTCTTGCAAGTGTTGGCAACATTGCATTATGGCTCCTCCAAAAATGTGTCCACTCTGATGAGGTGATGGACTTGAACTTAGTGATCTATAGAAGGAGCTATGACAACCTTCCAAAAAGCTAGAGGTATAAAAGTAAACATTTTGCCTTTTTAAAACCTAAATATTTGCAGTGCTAGTTTGATTTAGGACATCTGTAGAAATCTATCTAGAAAGATGCTGAGATGCTGATTCCCAGACCTTGTTCCTACACTATAATATAGTGCTTGAAAACTAAGCTACTGACAATTTGTGGACTAAGAAATAGCTGTGTAGTTCTTAGGTATTATAGTATGTTTTTCTATGTAATGTTACATACTAGCAGGTTTCTAAATTTTTTAACCTGGTTGAATTCAGTAATTTAAAAAAAAGATGTTCTGGTCTTTATTTTTTCCCATTCCACTTAAGAGTGTTCACAGAGGGATTTTTGGGAAAAAAAAAAAAAAAAAAAAAAAGACAAAAAAACCCAACAAATGAACAAAATCCAAACGATGATGTCTGGGTGATTTTCAGAAGTGGTGGGGGGAGTAGGGGAAGAGAGACAGAGGCAGCAATTGGTCCTGAAATACTTGTCTCTCCCTGAAAGCAACTTAGATTATGTTTTCAATGGTAATCCTTACTTGACAAAGTTTATTGTATGTATTTGCCCAATATTTTCTGTAATATCCTGAAAGGGAAAAAAATTACTGAAATTTAGCTGAATTAATTTAAAAACCTGGCCAGCCAGCATTTTTGGATATATGTTTGCTATTAAGTTGACCGCCTTATATTTGGTATCTTGGGCTGTAATTTTGATATCCTAAGGATGGTAAAGATTCCTAGTCTTTTCAGGAAGGATCAAAACAAATGTAGTGAAGCAGAAAGACAGGGACAGTATTTAACTCACTTGCAAAAGATACTTAGTACTATATATTCGTTGGATAAGCTCTCACATGCTGAGACAGACACAGTAGGAGCTAGCCAGTAAGAAAAAAATATTTGGCAGGGGAAGTTTCCACTTGGTGCATTTACTTGTAGTAAATATTTAAATGCACAACTTTCTAGAATTAAACAAAATTCCTCTATTGTCCTTTACCAGTTTTGTACCTTAAGTTATAGTAATAGCAATAGTTCTAGTTATTATTCACTGTTTTGCTTAATGAGAGCTAAGAGCTAAAACTTGTTCTGAATGGGTGGAGGGCATGAAGGCAACTGAGCCTGAAGGAATCAGTGGGATTCTTATATGGGCATGATGGCCATGTTCACTGAGAAGGTAGGTCTAGTCCCCAGGATGTTCAGCTTACCTGCCCTTCAGCCCCTGTAAAAGCTCATTCACTCTGTCTGCACACCATGTTCACCACTGAGGGATGTATACAATAGGCACTTGTCATCTTTTATGTAGGGCAGGTACAATAGATGTGAAGGAGCATAAGATACATTGAAAAAACTCTATTTGAGGGAATGCCAGCACCCAGTGCCTCGTAACACTTGTAGACTGCAGGCACCAACTGGGGATGTGATGTAGCCCCTACAATGCTGTAATTCTCTTTGATTATTGTTTCTGTGAAATAACCCAATGACTCAAGTACCAAATGCTGATTCAAAGGTAGACAGGCATGCTGGCATTTCATGCTTACTGAAATCCTCTGCGGTGTATTTCTCTGTTGATGAGCTTTAGGTACAGCCTTGAGTTCTGAGTTAAGCTCATGCTGCAGCTGTGACCTAGGGGATATTACTGTTATGTGCAGTGAAGGACATCTAACCATTTCAGAATTTATTGACATACATTTATACTGATCTGGCTAACAAGCTCTGTGGACCATATTTTTCTCTTTTAGAATTCTGTTGAGAACAGGTATTAATTCCCCCCCTTTCATAATTTTGTAATAGTACTTCAAATAGTCAAATTAGAACTTCATGGTGTTCTGACAATTAATAAACAGAAAAATCTAAACACATTCGGATTTCTCTGATACAAGGTATTGTCTGAGATATTTCAGTTACTCCTGGTAGTTGTTGTATAGATATCCTTTGGAAAAAAGTTGCGTTTCCTTGGATTAATTTTGGAATTTCATGTTACTCTTTCTTCTCATAGCTTCATAGTTATGAGTTTCAGAAAAATAACTGGTTTTCTGCATGAAAACATTCACACAATTCATCAGGAATTATGTGAATACCTGTAAATTGCAGCTTTTACTTTTAAACAAACAAACAAGCAAGCAAATGAACAAACAAAGAGTTCCTAACCATCCTAGAAACTGGTTGTAGAGAAAAAACATACAAGCCTAGGAGTCTCTACATTCAGGAAACAAGAATAAATGTTGGATTTTTTTTTTTGTTTATTTAATAGCATGATTTTAGAGACTCATTGCAGGATTTGTTTGAATATAGGGCATTGGCAGAATGAAGATTCAAGCTACAAACAGATTTGGAAAATGCTTTATACAAAAAAACCCCCTACAATTTTAATGCTATGAAAATACTAAAATCCTGTTTCATACAGGAATCAAAAGAATATTATTCGGTTACAGAACTGATCACTATGATTTTCAACTAGATTTATTCATTCGGACAACTGCAGTGTGTATTTCTTCATGTCTTATATATCTTGCCATAAATACAGATAAAGGCAAAATAATACATGCCAGACAGTAAAAACAGTTATCTGAAGGCATATTCAGATTGATAAAGGAAAACAAATTTTTACATCTGATAAGATTAGAGTTCAAGCAATGCAGTTTTAGAAGCATAGTCTCAAGACAGCACAATTTCAATATGACAGAATATAGAAACAAAAATATGAAAAGTATGGAGAATATGAAATCTAATCATTGGAATAACTTTCTGAAGTAATGAGAAACTTGAGAGTATGGCTGACAAATGGGTCAGCCCTATTTCTGTCTGTTCTGACTAACAGAAGAACAGAAGTCCACAGAAGACATTTTTTACTGGATAGAAGAATATATGCAAAATGAGAAACATCCTAATATATCATTCCCAAAGTATAACCTCGAGTAATGGCTGAGGCTCTGAGGCTTGTCTTGTATGAATACCTTTTAATGGCTAAAGTGGTTATTATGTACCTACTAGCTGTTTAGAAAGTAAGTACAAAAGGACAATTGATGAACACAATGCATACTGTACAGTGTCTTTCTTTTAAATGCACGTAGTTTTTGACTTCATTTTGCTGAATTAAAAGTAAACCAGTGGTTATGCTAAACACCTCAATAAAGGAACATCTTAGTTATAGCTTAGCAAGGCTGAGTGAATCTGTATTGTGGAAGATGACATTAAAAGCAGACTCTGAGTCCTGATTAACTGTGAGTGGGGGGCAATTGACACACAGGAAGTGAGGTTCTGATGGTTTTGAAGAGCCACAGTCTTAAGTCCTGGCCAGTCAGAGAAGCAGTCAGCCAATTCTCTTCTGCTGACCTTCCTTTAGCCTTAGAAACTGTCCTTGGTTGGCTGTTTCGTAGATACACTTAAATACATTTACGTACATTATGTACTTAACACCCCAGGATATCAGTGCTTCTGGGGAAGAAGCATCCCCATTGTCAGGACTCCACTGTAAGCATGTTCTTGGGTACACTCAGCCCTTGCAGAAAAGTTGTGCTAAGGGTTTTCAGCCATTACTGGAAATTGCATGTTTTAGTTATTTAATGTTTTTTTTATTTCACAATTAATGGTCTCATAACAGCTGTATATAAAGTATCCTAGGATAATAAAGTCTCCAACTGTCCACTGAATATTATAAACCTATATTATTTCTGATGTAGGTCAGCCAAAGTTGGAGATTTCCAATGATAGGAACTCCATCACATTTTGTAATGTCTTACTGGAATCTACATTACAGTAATTTGAGCTTGGTACTTCTCATCCTGTCCATTGCTAAGACCAAGAACAGACTAGTTCCTTTCTGCAACAAACTGTAGACTTGAAAATATTATCATGTCTTTTCCCACATTATGCAGCCTTTTCTGTCGTATGCAACACAACCCCATTCAACTCTTTTTTATAGGTCATTTTTCTTTAGAGTTGAATTTTCCATTTTGACCAGCTTCTCTTGGATTCTTTCTAGTTACCTTTATCTTCCTTGAAACCAGGCACTCAAACCTGGATGTAAGATGTCTTACCACTGACAAGTTAAATGGGAAAGTTACTTTAAGAGCTTGTAGACTACCACCCGCAAGAATTTATTATGTTGTCAACATTTGTTGTTGTGGTTTTAGGGATTTTTTAAAAATAACACTGCATACCTGTGGCTTATTCATTTTACACTACACAGAGACTTCCCTTTTCTTTCTTTTCTAAAACACTACTACCTTAGTCAGCTGTTTCCCATTTTGTACATGGTGATTCTTCTCTTCATGTGCAGAATCTTGCACTTGTCTCAGCTTCTTAGAGGATTTATCTAAAAGAAAAATACTGTCAAATTTTTTAAAATTCTAAACCTGTCCTGCAACATAGCTGCAGCCTTCATTACTCACCTTGTATGGAGATTTAATGAGCATATTCTTACTTCTGTCTCCAGGTTATCGGAGTATTCCAGCTGGTGCAGCTGTGATGAAGTTTAGAAGGTGCTTTGCTTTTAAAATGCTCTGAGGCACCATATATGCAGTCTAGGTAGTCTAGATAAAAATGTAACTGAAGAAGTTAATAGTTTGTAAGCAAATCTTAGTTTCATTTTGTCTCATGAGACCATCTTGATGCCATGTGTTCTGAAGAAGGAAACTGGCCAAAACCAATGGTTTTGCTACTTCTTCCAGCAAAAGCCTGGGTGCCACTAATCCAAGAACAATTAAGTTGGGGATACAGACAGACTCACAAGAGAATATTGAGTTGCAGTTTGGTCTAAAATCTGTCTAATCCTGGAAAGTTTAAAGGTCAATTTAAAAAAAAATTCTTATGGGTATTGACACTGGACTTGCAACACTTCACTAGAATCTCACTTGAAGTACTTGGTTGCTTTGTGCTTTGAGAAAATCAAGTTTAACAGCTGTGTAAGACTGAGTACCTTATAAACTTTGTCCAAGGGTTTAAGTGGTTCAGGATTTCAGGTCTTGCAATTTTAATCTGTTTCTTGGAAACCACACAGTAAAGGGCTGAAGTTATTTGTGGTATATGTGATACTTAGATCTGTAAATAGAGATAGTTTAGTGTGCCCAGCAACAAAAAAGGCCTCTCCTTTCAAGCTCTTATAATTTGCTTTAATGATCAGAAGACTCTTTGGAAAAAACATAGAAAAATAATTTATTTAGATACATTTTGATAAATCATCTTTCCTAAAAAAAAATTGAATACACAGTTGTTTTTCAGTCAGTCGAGGTTCTTTTGCTGTTTACTATGATCCCCTCTGTGTTTTCATAGAATCATCTTTTTCTTCTTTCTTCTTGTAGCAAAAAAAGACCCAAAATAGCTTTGCTGGAGGAATAAAAAGCAGAACGAAGAGAGAGCTAATCTGGTTAAATTCAACCATCTTGTGGGAGTTACACGTTAAAAACTTACAGAAATGCACTAAGTTTGGCATTTAATATCTATGAGGTTTTAAGAAGGCTGGTTTGGCTATTTCAGTTACTCACCATATCTTCTGAAAATTGAGATTGTTCCTGAGGATAGCTGAAGTCCAGCACTGGGGACAGGTGATGCATCTGTTGAAAGCAGCTGCATGTATGCTGCATGCTGTGTCATTGCTAGCTCTCCTTTTACTCTTGATTCTTTCTGTTGCTTCTGGGAGCTAATTTCAGGTTTTATTTACAGTTGCCTCCTCTCTTTTGAGTTATCCATCACTGCCATTTGTTGGCCAGGAGGCCTTCCCCATCTTTCTTTAGCTTCTTTTTTCCTTCCCTTCCATGTGCTGTGCCTTCCAAAATCCTTAAACTCAGGCTGCCTGGCCCTGAAGCCATTTCTATTTTTGCTCTAATTTCTTTGCTACCAGACCAAACATCACCGTTAGTTTGTCTTAAGTCTTCAGTTTCTCCCTTCAGGAAACTATTGTGTTGCTCTCACTTTCCCTGAATACTAAGAAAAAAGAAATCTAGTCTATGAATGTATATGATCTGAAACCCTTTGTCATGAACCAGCCATCTTCCTTCATTAATCTCTTTGTTAAGTTTCTATTTTAGTTATTTAATTTTTATGTGCTTTTCCCTTATATTTTTTAGATTTTCTTGTGAACAAGATATTTCTTCTTATTTCTCTTTTTTTCTCTTTGTACAGACATATTTTTCTGTACAAAGAAAAATTTAATTAATTTTGTTTTTCATACTGTGTTTCTGTATATTTAATGATACCCGTTTAACAGGTGGCTTGTGAAAAGTCCTAATTTCTTTAGTGTACTCATTTAATTTAAATTAAACACATGTATATTTCTAGAAAGTTAGTGCCATTTTTATAGCTCTGTCACAGTACAGTTTAGTCTGATTTGCTGTCTTCTGTTGAGACCGTCTTACATATTAGCTCTTGTCCATTTCTCATCCTCCATAGAATAATTGTATTTAGATTACTTTGCTACGTATGATTTAATGAATTAATATGATGACTTCTTTTTTCCCCTGAAGGTTTATATATACATATATATATATATATATGCTAAAGTGTAAAGGAACAGCAGGGTTTTTTTTACCTAATCTGTTCCATGTGATGCATAGCACAAATGAAACTCTTAGGAACATTATCAGAAATTTCAACTGAAAAGAAAACCAGCAGTCTAATTCTTTGGAAGGTCTAGGGCAAAATAACAAGAGGAAAAAATTTAGGTCATATGGGCCGAATGTTTTTGGAGCCATGCTGTGGCAAAAATCCTGGCCAGAATTGACCTGTGCTTGGCTATGTCTCCAGCTGTATGTCTTTGCCATTTTACGAGGGCTGAATACTAATTGTTGAATTAAGTGCTAAAACTGAGAAATCGAGGTTCCAACACCACAGAATACATAGTAGCAGTTTCCACATTGACCTAGTTCTTATTCTCATAAGGTCTGGATTCCACAGTCACTCCACTGCATTTCCTTCACTGGTGTATTCTTTTAAGAAGGAGCCACTCTCCTTTACTGTCTCTGTATTCTGATATGACTTCATTTAATACTCCCAAATCCTGCTTTGTTGACTTATGCAGCCTCTCCTCATTTCAGGCTCTGTAGCTACACTGCTGCTCCTGTTTATTTTTATAGAACTACAGTAGATTCAGCTGTGGTAAGATATTTCTCCTAGCTGAAGCATTTATAAAACCATAGAGAGTGGATGCATTAAAATGTCTAAGCAGGTTTTCACTGTAGAAGTAATCAAAATTACTTGCTCGGAGTGAGAGCAAACACAAAAACAAATTTAACATGCTGAAAACCATGTTAAATAGTCGTGGCTGATGTTTGCTGTAGATTAACATCAGTAGACCAACTAATATGTTTTCCATTTGATATGCTTGATTTAAACTGAATTCTGAACCACCTTTAACATAACCATAATAATATATTTTTTCCAGTTTAAACCTGGACTGGGTAAACAGTTTCTGGTATACTTTCTTGGAAAAATTTCCTTCTGTTCTCATGCCAACTGCTTATTGAGGAAACTTCATATGCAAAGCAAGTAATTTAAATGCAATGTGACCTGATTTGAGTTTTACTAAGTAGCCTGTCTACATTTTTTTCTCCATATGAGGAATATATCCTCCTTTGAAGCATCAGGTCTCTGTGCTTCTTACCCATGTTCCTAGACTTCTTTTTCAGTGGATTTAACAGTATCTTCTTGGAGACCTCAGAATAAATCAAACTGAAATTGCTTTTGATACAAGAAGGCCCTACTCCTAATAAAGTCCAAGTGGGTTATGTCAGTTCACTCAAAGATTGAATTTAGTCTCAGTGTTTTGTTGGGTCTCTGGCACTGTATTTTATTTTATAGTTGCAACTGCTAAGGCCTGGTTTTGGAGAGGTAAAAAAACTCCATGGTGAGATATGGAAAGCATGTGGTTTTTTTCAACAGCAGGTACTTTGGAAATTTCCCTGCGATGTAGAGTTTTTATATGAAGATTGGTTAGTATGCATCATGAATTTGTTTGGTTTTCAATGATAATTTTGTTTCCTAAATCCTGATTCTTGCTCTTTCTCACAATATTTACAAGAAAATTTAAATACAAGAAAGGGTTTGTCCAACCATCTGGCATCCTCTGAAGTAAGAAACCCTGGCCCTGGAGGAAAAGCAAATGAATAATGTAGGAGCAGCTAGTTAGCAGAGCACTTGCATCATATTTGTCTGACAGAATGAACTAACCTCTAGTTTATGAAAGAGTAGGAGATTACTTTTTAGAAATAGTATTTTCCATGTACTGTAGAGGGAGAATTTATTTCAGTGTGGAGAATACTCCCTACAAAGCTTGAAAAGCACACATTTCATATTTCTTTTAGGGAACTTGATTGCAATGTTAAAAGTGTATTCAAAGAAAACCTTTGCTTTGATCTGAATGCTGTACAATGAGTATTAATGTGAAGATATTTTTCCTCAGAAGCTGCATTAATCTTCTGTAGTCATGTTTCTCATGGATCAAAAAAGGTTTTGAGGGTAACAATGGCTGTTTGCTTCACTGCTAGTATCAGATAGGCAAATATTTATCAGCTTCTTCCCTCTTGGGATGCTTTGCTGAATATGTGCATCTTTGGCAAGGCTGACTTTCCAAGCAATGAAACTAATCTTTATGTGAGACTTACATAATTATCACATTGCCATCTCTGTTGAACGGTAGCCAATCATTGCTTTGTATCAATCAATCTTTTTTTCCAAGTTTCTCACCAAGGCTTAGCAGAGTCTGGTGAGAACATATGTCCCTTATAAAGCTTCTCATGAAGACTTGTGCTTGTAAAGTACTTTAGTCTCAAAGGGATCTTATGGGAAGTAACATATACTTGGTCTGAGCAATGAACTCTGTGAAAGAGAAAGAGAGAGAATGGAAAAAGATCTGAGAAGGGGATGTGAAATATGAAATCTTTGGGGCTTTTCTAGAACCTGCCAACTTAAAGGAGATTATTTACTTTCAAGGCTTGCAAATTCTCAAAGAGCACCTGTGCTGAGTTTCACGCTGCTAGTTCTGTTGACTAAATCTTCTTTTAATGAATTGTCATGAAATAATAATCTAATTTGGCAAGCAGTGATAGTGGTAGTTGCAGTGAGGAAACAGAAATCAGGCCTTGGGGAGAAGATGGAGAAGGGACATGAGAATTCTAGATCTGATTAGCAGTTACTGTGAAAGTTTTAGCTGATGAAGTCTGAGCAAATGTCTACCTTGACTTCACCAAGGCTTTTGACACCGTCTCTCACATTGTCCTCGTAGGCAAACTCAGGAAGCGTGGTCTGGATGAGTGGATGGGGAGGTGGATTGGGAACTGGCTGACCCCAGAGAGTCGCTGTCAGTGACGCTGGGTCTGGTTGGAGGCCTGACACCAGTGGTGTCTGCCACCATTCAATATTGGGAATTGTTTAACTTACTCCTTAATGACTTGGATGAAGGGGCAGAGGTATCCTCAGCAAGTTCACTGATGACACAAAGCTGGGAGGAGCAGCCAATACCCCAGAGTGCTGTGAGCCCTTCAGAAGGGCCTCAGCAGGCTGGAGGGATGTGCAGAAAGGAAATTCAGGGAAGGCAAGCGCAGGGTCCTGTACCTGGGCAGGAGTAACCCCATGCACCAGCACAGGCTGGGGATTGAGGTGCTGGAAAGCAGCTGTGCAGGGAAGGACCTCGGGGTTCTGGTGGAAACAAGCTGTCCATGAGCCAGCCATGTGCCCGTGTGGATGAGAAGGCCAGAGGTGTCCTGGGCTGTGTTGGGAAGGGCATTGCCAGCAGGCTGAGGGAGGTGATCTCTGCTCAGCCCTGGTGAGGCCACATCAGGAGTGCTGTGTCCAGTTCTGGGCTCCTCAGGACAAGAGACATGGAGCTCCTGGAGCAGGTCCAGTGGGGGACAACAAAGATGAGTAAGGGATTGGAGCAGCTCTGTTACGAGGAGAGTCTGAGGGAGCTGGGCCTGTTCAACCTGGAGAAGAGACATTTATGAGGGGAACTCATCAATAAGTATGTATAAGCATCTGAAGTCTATAAGTATCTGAAGTGAGGGTGTCAGAGGATGGAGCCAAGCTTGTAATGTGTATAGGAGCGATGACATTTGCTTTGGCAGCAATCTACCTTACTTGCTTAGTAATTTAAGCTTGTTCAAAAATGAGCATTTTAATATAGCAAAACAACAGGTAACATACCAAATTAGTGGTTGTACTTACAGAGCAGCAGTTACCTAAACAACTTTGGTGTTGGAGTGAAGATACAACTGAACATAACTTGCCACAGTAGGGCAGTGACTAAGAGATCGAACAGTGTTTGTTGGATTTATGTGCTCTTTAATGTTAGATAGGACAAAATAGGTATATTACACTTGCTTTTAGCATCTGTGATGTTACTAGAACTGGGTGCCCATCTGAAGGCCAAGTATTGTTACTGGCTGATGGTTAGTTAAGAGGTTAATTATTAATTCTAAACAGTAATGTTTAGAAAACCTGCCTTCCATGAACTGGTTTTTAGGGTTATACTTAAGATCAACTATTGCCTTTATGAGACAAGAGAGTAATGGGATCCAGATAACCATGTACACAGTAAAAATAAGGGGGAGGTTGGTGTGGGAAGAACCACTGTTGTGACCTGTTCAAACCTAGTAATCTATTGCTAGAGGGTCCATGCCAGGCCAGCTCCACTATCCAGATATGCTAATATCTTTAGTGGTTCATGAGACAGTTGTGCTTGACTATCAGTAAGACAGAGCTAGCTTGGCTAATCATAGCTAAAAGGAAAGAATTATTTTCTATCTTGATACTGTCCAGAATTTTACTTTAGAATATTAAGATTCTAAATAATGTCTTCCTTTTTAATGTGGGTTTTTTTGGTCTGCTTTGGGGTTTGACTTTTTTCTTTCTTTTATTTTTTTCTTTTTTCTTTTTTTCTTTTTTTTCTTCGCATAGGGCACCAATGCCTCTGCTCTGGAAAAAGACATTGGCCCAGAGCAGTTTCCAATCAATGAACACTACTTTGGATTGGTCAATGTAAGTACCATTCTGATGTTACTTGAAATTTGCTTTGTTCCTTGGTTTTGCTTTGTTTTGTTTTCCTCTCTCCCTTGCTCTTATCAATCTTATTCTAATGCAGGATTGTTTTTTTTGTTTTTTTAAAGTGCTGCTCTTGTTGCAGTTTTAGGCAAAGTGGGTTGCAAAACTGTATCAGATGTTTGAAAATGGCTTCATACACCCCCAGAGAGAACAGTTCTATGAATATTTCAAGGGATTAGAACATACACTTAAATAAAATTAAAAGTCTATTTTAGCTGTGAAATAGGAGGGAGGAAGTGATGACAGTACATACAAGTTTAGGTACAGCATTCTGCATTGGGGTCTCTTAGGAGGAGCTTTTTTCTTTGACCGAGGAGAAAATGAATGAGAAGAGTGTTTAATCACTTGTTTGTTCCCATAGAAATTATATAGATGCAATAATTTTTTCCTTTGAAAGCATTAGTCATTCTGCTCCTGAGCAGTAAGATAGAGTCCAGATATGAAAATAAACTTAATGAAATCCACTACAATAAATATTTTTCTTACAAGTGGAAACCTTTGCTTGGTATCCTAATTAATTTAGAACACCATAGTTTTTTCCATGAAGTGTCATGGTGGGTGTGCAACTGCAACTGTATGGCAAAATGACTGGTTTGTGACAGTGACAGGAGTCAGAATTTGAATGAAAGCTAGTTTTGTTGTGATGCACAGGGATTAAGCTTGTTTTTAATTTTGCATGGCAGTTTGGGAACACCTGCTACTGTAACTCCGTGCTGCAGGCATTGTATTTTTGCCGGCCATTTCGGGAAAATGTATTATCATACAAGGCCCAACAGAAAAAGAAGGAAAACCTCTTGACTTGCCTGGCAGATCTTTTCCATAGTATTGCTACTCAGAAGAAAAAAGTTGGAGTTATTCCACCAAAGAAGTTCATATCAAGGTTACGAAAAGAGAATGGTAAGTGTAAAACTGAAGTCCTCTAAGGTATTCATGCATTGATCAAAAAAGTATAAATAAATATTGAGCAATGTGATCATATTGATCAGAAATACAGGTTAGATTTGTAAATTGCTTTTAGTACTTTGTGGAGTGTATTATTATTTTAGCATCTGTGTATATGACATTTTGCTTGAAATAACCATATCAGATTCATAGGCTCCCAGAGGTGTGTGAATTAGTGATGTTTTCACACCGTGGTGGGACAGACCTTATTGTAGAGTGAGCTAGAGCTGGGAATAGGGTGACACTGCTGTAATTTTAATTTTTTTTTCTGGAGTGTGGCAGAGAAACATTGAGGGCAGGTGGCAGCATAGAAGCTGTGTGACCTAGGAAGGCTGCAGGCACCACCAGCTCCAGAACACCCTGGAGGATAAGGAGCAGGGTACATGTGGGGTGGTCAATCCACTACACATCAACTGCTGCTCTGGTTCTTGGAAGTGGTGGACACAGTCTTACTGTGTGAAGCATCAGGCCCTTTTTGACCATTAAGCTGACAACAGCATATACCTACCTAATCTTGTAGTAGTTCTGTCTGAGGGATATGAGGAACATCTTGAGATAGAGATGCTTGTCACAGCTCCATTTTGGCCTGGATTCATATTGGTGTAGATGGTATGCTTAAAAACAGAGAGGCTTTGAATGAAGAGACAAAATATGGATCAAACACCTGGAAGAAATTGCTTCCCAGTGACAGCATATAAATGGGCACACTGTTCATTTCAGAGCAGACATTTGAAATCCTGAAAAAGTTAACTCTGAGTCATCTAGTGATAAATGCCCCCACACTGTTTGAGTTCACTTGTAAAGACTGAATGTTATGTTTTCAGCTTTTTTAAATTAGGATCAGAGTCAGTGTGTATTACCCAGCTTATATGTCCAGGCTAGACACTACAAAGCCAAAGGTTCTGTACAATATTTTCTGAGGAAATCCACATGAACTTTTTCAGGAGCAGGGGGATAAAAATACACATTTCTGGGAACACACATTCTTTTTTCTTTGACACAGTGAGCAAGTTAAGCCTTTACTGGAGAAGTCTGTACTAAATCACCACTGAGATATTTTCCCCTCTTCCTGCAAGCATTTTGTATTGAACAGGACAAGTCTTTTCTCATCAGACTTGTGTGTGAAAAACTTGTGAGCTTTGTTAGATGGTGTTATTATTACTACTTGAAGTGAGTTAACCTTGACTGGCTGCCAAGTGCCCACCAAGCCTGTCTCTCACTCCATCTCAGCAGGGTAGGGGGAGAAGATAAGAGGAAAATAACTAATGAGTTGAGATCAAAGTAGTTTAATTAAAAAAAAAAAAGGCCAAAAATTAGAAACAAAGGAAAACCAAAGGAGATTTATTCTCTACCTCCCATCAACAGACGATTTCCAGCTGCTACCTGGGATGTAGGGCCTTGGCATGTGTTTGTTTGGAAGAGATACATCTTAATAATGAAAACCTGCCCATCTTTCTCTTAGATTTTAGTGAGGAACATGAAGTCACATGGCATAAAATATGACTGGCCAATTTGGGACAGCTGCCTCACCTATGTCCCCTTCCCAACCTCTTTCACACCCAGCCTACAAGCCTTTGGGCAGGATGAGGGTTGGAGGGACAGCCTTGATGCTGTGTGAGTGCTGCTCAGCATCAGCTGAAACACTTGTACATCATCATCACCATTTTAGCCATACCTACAAAGTACAGCATGCTGTGGACTACTGTGAGGAAAGGTAACTCCATCCTGGACACAGTACACAAGTATGTGTCAGCATCCAAGGCTTCAGTTTTCCCTGCCACGTGACTTACTGTCAAAACTCTGTGATGTTCCCAAGTGTCTGAAGGACTTGGAATATGTGGATGGAAGTCAGTGTTGACTAAAGTTAGGCAGTAAGTGTCTAGTGTAAGGCAATAATTTAGGATGAGTCACACTCTTGCTTTCTTCTTTGACTGTAATGGAAGCCTACACAACCAACTCCAGTGAGTGTAACTCTGTAGAGCTAAAGTTAGGTGAGATGAAGCTTTCCCCCAAAGTGACTTCACTGAAGCCAGAGTGACTGGCTGCAAAACTTTTGGGATGATGCCAAATACTTTACAAATACAGTACAAGTATTTGGAAAAAAATAAATTTCTTTCTTAGAGGAAAGGATATTCAGCTGTACAAATCTTGACTCTCTTCTTCACAGATCTCTTTGACAACTATATGCAGCAGGATGCACATGAGTTTTTAAATTACCTGCTCAACACCATTGCAGACATTTTGCAGGAGGAGAAGAAACAGGAAAAGCAAAATGGGAAACTGAAAAATGGCAACATGAATGAAGCTGAAGAGAACAATAAACAAGAACTCACCTGGGTGCATGAGATTTTTCAGGGAACACTGACTAACGAAACTAGATGTTTGAACTGTGAAACCGTAAGCATTGGGATAGATTTTTTTTGGTTGTTGCCCATTAATAGATAGATACATTTTGTATATATAAATATATGAATCTTTTCAGACATCTGAGAATTGTGGATTTTCCTGTAGAATTTACTTCTTGAAGTGAGTATATTATTTTCTAAAAATTTATTTTTCTAAGCATTACTTGGTTCATCTCTGCCAGGTTTTGCTGTCCTAATACGTATCTCTGCAGTTAAAATCCTTGCTAGTGAATCAATACCTTTCCTTATCAGTGTAACTTTGAGAGAAGGTATTCACATCATATTCCTATAAGAAGTAAAATATTAAGATGAATTTCTGTTAATTCCATCTTAACTGACAGGTATACAGAGGGTTCATTATTAACAAACTGTTTTCTAGAGAACGATGTCAGTTTGAAATCTCTTATGTTTGAGCTATAAGTAAAAATTAATTTTAGTTGGGAGACCTGTTGCAAGTCTCCTATTGATTACTGTCTTTTTCAAACACATGCTTCTGCTGAAAGAGAAAATAAATGATTTTTTTAATTGTTCCTGTGAGGTTGCATGAAAGGGTAACACAAACAGGAAAAAAAATCTCTTTTGGGGAGAACAGTGACACTGACCTTCTAGAAAGGTTGGAATTAACATCACCTAACATTTGCTCAGTAAAGCAAAGTTGGTAGTCATCAAGGATGAACTAGTTTTCTCAACTCCTGCAGATGATGGAGACTGTGAAGGAGCTTTTGCAGGAAGCTGTCTCCATCTTTCTCTAGGCTCTTTCATGAAACAAAGTTTTTAGCAGTATCTGGTGTTTTGTTCCATACAGCTCGTCCTGACTCCATGGTGTTACTAAGCTGTTGCAATTATTGGTGCAGCAATGCTGAGAACTGGGCCAACAAACTGGTCTGGCCTAAGAATGATGTACTTTTACCCAGATCTGTGCTGCTACTATGGGCTTCCTCAAAGAAAACACAGCTTTAGATTAGCTGCGTTAAGATGGGAGAAGGTGCTCAGAGAAGGTATGTTCAGACAGCAAGCTGAGGTTTAGACAACTGAAGTTTGGTGACATAAAATCTACCCAGGTCCTACCAGGTGTGTAAAATAACATAGTCTGATATGTCTAATCATAAAGAATAGCTGTGTTTTCCAAGAAAATATATACAGCTTTTCCAGGGACTTGGTCAGAGGAGGATGGCGAAGAGAAGAGATGCAAAGATAGTCAACATGAAAAAATATGTTGGAGCAAGCTTGGAACGAGCTTGTATAAATGGACACATGAGAGAGATACTGAAAATTAATTATTTAATCTATTTCAATTATAAAACCTTGGGTAATAGCAAGTTAAAGTGAGTGAAAGGTTAGAACTATTTTTTAACTGACAAGCATCTCTAAATAGTTGTGGCCTAATTCTAAATCAATATCTAGTGTTTACTCCGAGAAACTGTGGTGAAGTGAGGATGTATCCTCGGGTAACAACATAACGGCACAATTCCCTACTTGTAATTCAAAGTGATGAAACTTTGTGGAAAATGTAGCTTGTCTGTAGCTTCCTCTGAATACAGAAATACTGTGTACTACTCAGGATATTTTTCCAGTTTGTTTCCCTTGGATTAGTGTAACTTGAAATCTTAGAAAAATAGTAAAACAGATTAAAAGTTATTCCTTTGCTAAAATATTCATAAGTAGTACGTGAAGAATCATTCCGATTTCAGCAGTTTTTATTCTCACTTATAAAGAGTGCAGTTTGAATCTGGTTTTCCAGCTACCTTTAGTTTTAGTCTGTATTATTCTAGCTCCAAGTAGCTCGTCTTCCCTTCCAGTAAATATTTGATGTGCAGAAATCAATAACAGAATTCCGAGTTTCTTTGAGGCACGCAGATGAAGCACTGTACTCGCCAAGGACTCTTTCAAGTGTTTAAGTTCTCATGATACTCAGTGTGTCTGACAGAACTCTAGTTCCAGCTGTGGAGACATAATGTTCTCTGAAGCTTTGTTGCTTTATCTTTCAAATTTTAGCTGTATATTTATACAGCAGTTGATTGCTGCCAGTTTTGTGGTTTCCTGTCCTCCGTGAGTCAAATCATTTCTCAGGGAGGATTTTTGAAGAACTGCTGTTCATTTCAGTTGGCTATGCATTATCATTATGCCTCTATTCATCTTTGATAATATCAAAATTAATCCAACCAAAGGTGTTTTTCTGCATTCAGGTCTGATATGGGCTGCATTCACCAAGTTTATAGGATCCCTGACATAACATAAATATGAGCTCAAGGTGGTACATAACTATCACATCCACAGAATTGAAAAATCAGAGCATGAGGGACTTCTGCCAGAACAATGAATTCATCCCCTCACAGAAGTTCTTGATTGGAACTTCACTATTCTCCCATCTGATTTAGCTATTCCAAGGAAATGCAGTCATAGGAGGCAAAATATGGGGTGTTCATGCAATATTTTATTTAAAAATTTGTTATGAATATGACTGAATTCATATGCAGTAAGTAATTCTGCAGTCTTTAGACTCACTTGAAGTATTACAAGAGTGATTTTTGGATGATTTTTTTGGTTAATATAACTTCAGTTTTGAGATGAAACACTCCTAGTGAAAAATATTTTTCAATGCAAAAATCAGGGTCTGTCTTTCTGAAAATATTTGGACATAAATGTTTAGAATAAAAACTCTTCTTTATAATTTTTCTCCTCTGTCTAAAAAAGAGATTGGCAATTCCAAAGTGATTTTGCAAAAATTCATTATCACTGAGCCATTTTTACCTTTAATCTTTTTAATTTTTTAATCAAAATATTGGCTAGGAACAATATCCAGTGGGGAAATGTAGCTGTGTCAACCAGAAGTCTAAACCCATCCTTTTCAATACTCACTAAAGAGAATGGATAACATGGTTAAGTATGACTTTTGTGACAGAAACATACTTGGAAATTATCTCATTGCATCCTTAATAGTGGAAATGATTATGCAAGAATAGAATGTGGGTATATATTGTAATGTGTTATACAAAGGGTAAACAAATTTCTGATAGAAAAAGAAAGAAGGCTGTGTTACATTACAAGGAAACATACATAATGCACCAATCCCAGATAATATAGGAGAGGATGGTTCACCTTTACTGAACAGTAGACTGTCATTAATGGCCCCTGGTTGGTGGGATTGGGTAAATGGAGTAGACAGAAGTTAAATTATATGAAAGCTTGATTGGTAGAATTATTAATACATATCACACTGAACATTAGTCACACTGAACTTAAAAAAAATTAAAGCATTAAAATTAATTATATTTATATAAGAGCAATTTCTACAGAAATAAATATCTTTAGCATTTGCTAAAGATATAAACAGCATTTGGATGTATGGCATCTCTATTTTACATGTATGTCTTTTGCAACAGGTTAGTAGCAAAGATGAAGATTTTCTTGACCTTTCTGTTGATGTGGAGCAGAACACATCGATTACACACTGTCTAAGGTAAATGAATGCATCTTCTTGGCAGATAGTTCTAACTGCTAGATTTTTTGGGTCCAGTAGGAATAGAAAAGAAAAGTAGAATAACATTTAGATTTGAACTTACCTTAAGCAGGAGAAAAAGACTTTAAACTGGATGTTTCCTCTAATGACAAAATATACATTAATGTACTTTGCTTTACTCGTTTTTTCTTTCAATGTGTGTATTTGAAAGAGGAAAATAAGTCAACTTTCAGGAAAAATAATTGATTGCGTTGTTGTCTGGAAGAATTGCTGCAGAATAATAATTGGCTTCAGAGAGATTTAAATGTGCTTATCTTTAAGCTTCTACACAAGTGCTTTGTTGATTAGGATTTATATGCATATTAAAAGTTAAGTGTGTGTTTTGCAGAATGAGTGCTAGAGTCCATAGAGGACAAAATATTTCAAAAGTCTATTTTATTATCAGAAATTTCTTATTCTGTGTCTCATCCTAAAATTATGTGAAGTCTGGTATTCTAAATTTCTGTTCTTCTTCTAGTATATTCTTAACTTAAAAACTCTAGAAATCAAAAAAAGTTTTCAGTCTTACATGGGTGATTATTCTGAGAGATTTTAAATGTCCAGAGTTTTGGCATTAATACAATGAACCACTACCTATATTTAAGATAATATGTTGCTGTTCTAAGGTAATGATTATCAATTGGTCAAATTCCTTCAAACTCCAAAATTGCTATCAAGGTTGAAATTGCATTTATCAGTTATTCTGGAATGCCTCAGAGTGATTTCCTGGAGTGTAATCCCAAGGTGAGAGTTACAGGAAGAGAAAGAATGTGAGGTGCTATTTCCTGAATCAGAAAGCAGTGAGTTCTCTGTGAATCCGACAGCTGTACTGAGAAACTTCTGTTTTTAAAGTTTTTTTCCTCCTCAGCTTCTGTTCAGTCTCCCACAGGATGACCTAGCAGTTCTTAGCTCTCAAATAGTCCATGCTGCATTACTTAGCCTCCCTGTAACAAGTGGGCAAACCAAAGAGAGGCTTTGGAAAGCAGTGCATTCTCTTTTTCTCCTGTAGTCTCTTTGCCTCTTCACAGTAACCAGTAGTTGAATCATTATTGGTACTACAGGCTTTTGTTTGCACACTTTTGACTTCTTCACTGTAGTGACTACCCTGAACTTGCCAGTATTACTTACCTTTCCCTATGCTGTTCAAAGTCAATTTGACATCCCACTGAGCTGCAAGGATGCTGCAGTGCCTTTTGAGGTCCTTTCTAATCTGAGTTGTTATTTGGTTCTATGGTACTGGAGACTGAGCACTGTCATTTCCTTATAGCAGAGTCTGGTAAACATATTAGAAACTGCTGTGTAGAAGTTACTGTCTGTCCTTCAACTTTCTCCAGTTTTTTATTTATATTCTTGATATTTTATCTTCTTGTAAATGTTTTTTTGGGAATGGCCATTTTATGTAAAGGCAGAGTAAGTACTTCAGTAAAAATACCAATAGCATTTCTTCTACTGAAGACAATGGCTGTAGCTTAGGACATGGAAGAACTGCATCTGCACAACTGCAACCAACAAGTGAATGGTGGAGTTGAAAGTGACTCCAAAGAGTTTAGCCCCTAACTTCATATTAGACAGGATGCTTATTCAACCTGTTCCAGAAGATCTTTTTAGCAGTATTATCTTGATTGTCTATTGTTACTGTTCTTTACTACTAATAAGTTTTTCCTGCTATGTAATATGAATCTTTGGTTTTAGTTCAAGCCTATTTCTACTTGTGCTGTGTACTCTAGACATAAACCAGGGGTTGCCCCCATTCCTCTTAGCAGTAGCCTTTTACATACAAGAAGAATGTAATCCGTTTTTTTTTTTAATTTAAACAGCCAAAAGTCATTCAACTTACCCTTCTCAGGCTATCTTCTCTGGACCTCTACACATGTTCATTACTCTCCAGCTTTCTCTCCAACTGGACTTCTCTCTTGAACTCTTATCTTTCTTGAAGTGCTGCTGTGTAGAACAGGGCAAAATATTCCAAGAGAGATCTATACAACCCTGAGAAGAATGGATGCCCTAAGTCTCTTTATGCTTTCCAGTGTAATGCCTTTACTCCAGCAGCATGACATGCATTTTGAAGTTTACCCATTGCTCCTTTTGGAAATAAAGGAAAGCAAAATCCCAATTTTCTTTTCTTGGGGTGGGAGGTACCGGCCACTGTTAACAGATTGAACAGGAGGAGAGTTATCACCTCTCATCTATTCTGATTGTGTTTTATGTTAGCAGCATTTCTACCTCTGTTTAGAAAACATATATACAGTTAGAATATGGATTTCCTCTCATGCTGTGTGGTATTATGCATTATTGTGCAAAATTTAAGTGCTTTTGTGGTTTCTTTCAATAGGAACTTCCAAGTTATTACTCTTTTTGGAATCTTTGCTGTTTCCTTTTTTATTTAATAGCTGCTTTGCTTAAGGGCTGCTGCATTTAAAAGGTAAAATACAGAAAAGCTGTGCAAGCATTTAAGTATAATGAATCTCTTTACCACTACAGATGAATGTTCTTTTATTTCTGTAGTTTTTCAAAATGTGAAATGTCCTTGTGTGCTCAAGATGTCCGAAGAACAGAGAGAATACAAGCCTCTGGCATAGTCTAAGCCCACAGGATAGACAGTTGGGCCTGAAGCAATAAAAGCCCAATAACAAATATAGTATCTCTCCATTGCTTTTATTTCCACTAGGAGTTTCAAAGTTTACCAGTCAGTTTGATCCTGACTTGTGCATTAATTTATATTACACTAATAATTATCTCTTAAAATACAGAACTAATATTATTTATACATATAATAATAGAAAGCATCTTTCACACTGTAGCAGAGAGGGGCTATAGAAGCACAAGGTCAATGATAAGTTAGTACATCTTGAGCAGGCGTATTTTAAAATTTCCTTTTTTTGCTAAAATAACATAAGCAGAGTGCAGATTGGACTATTAATGGAATAGGAGAGAGACATCTTGAAACTAGCTTTGCAGGTCTAGAGAAAAGTTCTGCAAAGCTGTGGCTCTTGCACATCAGACTTTGTGAACTCCAGTCAGTGATCTGTTGTTTTTAACTATTCAACATCTGTTGGAAGTGCCATGCTGAAAATTCTCAATTGCTGAGTTACTGAAGTTGCAATTATTTCAATGCCTAACCATTTTTTCAGTGAAACATTTTTTCTAATGCTACTAATAATAGATACCATAATGCTACTAATAAATAAATAAATACTCCTGCTACTACTAATAATACTAATAATAGATATTAATAACATCAGAATAACTAGTACATTTTAAAAGGAATTCAGAAACTCTTTGAGTTTAATTAACTTTCCTGGGTGACTTGGCACAGAACAAACCAATACCTATCAAATTTCTACCATCTGCACATGTTTCTTCATGTTAGAAAAACATTATTTCCTTGCTTCACTTTGAAATGAGAAGAAAACTAATAAATTCCCCAAATTTGTTTGCTTTTCTTTTTTTTAATTGAGACTGTAGGCTTTGAAAATAAACATCAGACTCTTTCTCTAACAGCCAACTTAAAACTTTCACAGGCACATTCTACTGAGTCTTATGTTCCCTGCACATATAACTCATCTTTAATATTTTCCAAAGTTTCGGTTCTTCAGTTGTGATTCTGTGAAAGGTTACTATGTTTTTCAGAGGAATTGGCTTAATTCAGTTAATTCTGTGTTTAAATTCAAAGGTGAAATCAGGTATTGAGATCAGTGTTTACCACTGAAGCAAATCCTTCCCAGTCATAATGCTTTAATTTCTTTTAGATAAAAAATAATACTTATGAACAAGGTTTAGCTGTAACTTATCTTTCAGAAGATGTATTTTTTTCCTATATTTCAGCACTTTCTCCTCAATGTTAAAACCTTATAAAGAAAATAAATCAGTAAAAGTATTCTCAATTATTAAAAATACTATGCAGTCATATGAAGTGCTTATTTGTCATTCTCTGTCGACCTTAAACCTTAATGAAGTTATGTAATTAACTTCTAATATCTATGCCCTAGCAGACTATATGGTCTTCATCTCTCTCTCCTAGCCCTTTAGTGATGATGTCAGGAAGAAATAATCGTTCATAATCCTCCCTTTGCCTTGTAAGATAATTCTGGTGCTGCTTACTGTGAGAGCAGGCTAAAGTTGCAGACAGTGTGGCTTCAGCCTCCATGAATGTGAATTGCAGTGGTAGAAGGGAATTTATTTGGGTCTGTGTGGGTCTGAATTTGCCTGGAGTCCAGAAGCCTGTCAGGTACCAGGTAGGGGCACTCAATGCAACAATTCTGGAATTCTTATGTATCTGTTTAAGGCCCAAAGTCACAGGAAAATCCATGTGTTTAAAATGGAAGATAAGTGCTTATATCTGCATTCACAGTTCTCAAAATACCTGCTCAGCTGCAATGTAACACAAGAGGTGACAAAAATAATTACTGTTATTTCTTTTACAGTTAAGTGGTATTAGTTACCTAAAATTCTGCTCCAAAGTGTATCAGCACTGTGACTTCCAGTAAATATTTTCTGTGAACTGAGAGATGCTATCAAACCAGCCTTCCACGGCCTTTGTCACTCCAAAACACAATCCAGAAATATCTCCAAGTGTATTTACTTGATCAGGATTTACAAAATTTTCTATGCCAGCTGCCTCTTTCCTTTTTTAGAAAACGAAAAAGTATAATTAAAAAACTTCTGGATAATTGTTCAAAACGTTAGAGGATGCAGGAAACTAAGTTCAGTTTATTTCTTCTTTGTAAGAGGAGCCAAACCTCTCTGATGGAAGAACATCATAAAATGTGAGCTATTTGGGGATGGCAGAACTGCACTTAATGTTGCTTCATTCTGCAAGTAATTTAAAAAGGAACAGAATGGATTGAGTGATTATACCCAAGTTTGGGCAGTCCCTTTATGTGAGAGACCAGAAATAGGTCCCATTTTGAGACACTTGATCTTTCATTTGTATCATATAGAGGGCCTCAGCTCCTAATATAACTTGTCATAGGAGCCAGGTACCCTAATTCCATTTGCAAACCTCAATTCAGCCACTTCAGATGCTTTAGAAAACTGGAATGGGTGAAGATTTCATCCTGTGTGTCTTTTGGGTCCCAGTTCATCAGCCCAAGTGGAGCAAATGTATTCATATCCTTAAAGAACTGATGATTGTATTTATTTACAGAGACTTCAGTAACACAGAGACGCTATGCAGTGAACAGAAATACTACTGTGAAACTTGCTGCAGTAAACAAGAGGCACAGAAGAGGTGAGCAAAGAGCAGGCTGTTTCACCATGCCCCTCCTGGCCTCTGGCAAACTTACCTACTCCTCGATATTTATTTTGTTTAAATACCTAGAAACCTTACATCCCAAATGCATTCTCTGTGTGGACCAGAGAACCTGCAGACAGATTTAAAGGCGTCTGTCTTAGTCTAGAAGCTACTTCTCATTGAGTATTGTTATTCACAAAATGCTTTTATTAAGGGAAGAGAGAATGGCTTTGAACTGGTCAGGCATTTATCATAAGTGCTCTTACTGGTTTCACAGGATGAGAGTAAAAAAACTGCCAATGATTCTTGCCTTACACCTCAAGAGATTCAAGTATATGGAGCAATTGCACAGGTACACGAAGCTGTCCTACCGAGTGGTGTTTCCTCTGGAGTTACGGCTCTTCAACACATCCGGCGATGCCGTCAACTTGGATCGCATGTACGACCTGGTAGCTGTTGTTGTTCACTGTGGAAGGTAATGGACTTCCATGTGTATCACAAGCCATTGCCAGATGTTTGCCAAGGGCAGAGCTATCCCTGACAAAATGTGGAGAGAATGGGAGGCAGAGCTTAAAGCCTGCTGCTGCACAAGACTTGCGTGTGTCTTGGGCTGAACCATTTAGCCAACCTCCCTCACAGTAAATCAGTACTTGTTTAAGGACTGATGTCTCAGGTCTCCAGAAGCCACAAGTTTGGTTTAAACTGATGAAACTACCTCTTTCCTCGTAAGACCCCTTAAAAATTTGTGAGCTAGGACTCTGTGAGGGCCAAAGGCTGTCATCATGTAGGCCCCACAACAGATCACCTTGGTCAATTTTCCCCCCCTATACTTAGTTCTAAAAGTTTTAAAAGTATTTATTCTGTAGGAAAAGTTTTAAAAGTATTTATCCTGTAGGAAAATTTGCGAAATGATCCTGGCACAGATGAAAACACCTTTAGCTTTCAGTTGATTAGCTTTGCAACAAGTTAAAATAAAAAGGTGAAAGGACTATATGTCTAATGTACCACCACAGGTGGATTTACCGTGTTTTTCATAACATTTAGTTATAATTCTGCATTCATAAAGAAATGTGACTTATCAAAATGGACTCAGTAGTATATTCTAATATTTTGGGGTTTTGTTTTGCTTTCTAGTGGACCGAATCGGGGGCACTACATTACTATTGTGAAAAGTCATGGATTTTGGCTCTTGTTTGATGATGACATTGTAGAGGTCAGTATGCTGAAGGTCATGAGCACAACTTTTGTTTTAATGTTTTCTTCCCTACTTGGGGTTAAAATTCTGATCCAGAACTGGGTAGAGATTACCAGTCTGCAAAGCCAGAGTTTGGTTGTAATGTTTATTTCAATTCTGTTAGGAAGGAAGATTGTGATCAAAATGATTAATCATGTAATTTGTGCTCTGTCAGTGTCAGAGTGTTATTTCATAGCAACATCAAATGTTTTTAATACGAGACTTTAAGAGTTTAATTTTGAATTATTTCTATATCTAATAAAATCAATTTAATTCCTTAAAACCTTATCACTTGGCAAAGTTGAACTAGGTAAAACTAGCATTGCTGTAGAATTTTCATTTTTGAATAGGGAAGTTACAAGAAAATCTGAATTGTTGTTTATCTGGGATTGCCTGAATGCAGATTAGAGTAGAATCTGTCCCACAGCTATTGCAGATTCTGTCTAAGCATTCTGAAATTCAATCTTACACAAACCCTCTATGTCATTGTGGCACACTGGCAAAACCCAGGTTTCAAGTCTGATTTCCCAAGAGGTAAGGAAAGTAAGCACTGGGATGCTGGATGGGACAAGTCTGGAAGAAGATTTCTAAAAATTTGAGAAAGATGGGATCATATGGTCACATTTATGTGTTTTAACAGTGTTCATTACTGCATTCCAAGGCGTCTCTCTGTTATCAGGAAAAGCCGAATTCAGTTAATTCAGTGGCAGAAACATGCCTATGACTTTCATGAGTGAGATCAGCAAGGCCCAGTCCCTAATCTTTACCTTTTCACTGCTTAAATTGCAAACAGAATTTGCTAATTGCTACCTCTAAACAAATAATTGAATATGTCTTTTCTGTTCATACAGTCATTTAATCTGTGCTTGGTATTTGTTTTATCTAACAGCATATTAAAAAATATTTATTTTGCAGAAAATAGATGCTCAAGCTATTGAAGAATTCTATGGTCTGACCTCTGATATATCAAAAAATTCAGAGTCTGGCTATATTTTATTCTATCAGTCAAGAGAGTGACTTGGCAAACTGTGATAATTGTGCACAAGGATGCTGCACACAAAAGAAGGTGATGGCTCCCCTGAACTGACTTTTACACAGACCACATCTCAGATGGCTGAACAACAATACAGTGTCTCCTGTTCAATGGTCTATGTGATGTTGACTGTAACCGTCCATTTTTGACATTCAGAACTTTATTTTGGGGGAGGGGGGGTTGTTTGTAGTTTTAAAGTCTGATTGAAGAGCTAATTGAAGTCAGATTTTAGTGGAATTTATATGGACTAACATTTACAGATAATAAGATTTGGATGTCAACTGTTAAACCCAATCCAGCTAGAGTAGTATTTTATATGAAAGTGTTCATTACAAGTAGGGCAAAATTATTTAAAACTTTAGAGATGGTTTTGGAGTGTGTTGATTTACATAGCATTCCTTTAATCCTGACATATACTTATCTCTTTTAAGTGTAAGGAAAAAAATCAATTTCATTATGATTTGAGTTGTGGTTGTATAGGGGATTTTTTTACTCATTACTCTGCTGCAGAAAAGATATTCTCCCAAAATAATTTCAGTTTGGTTGTTAAAAACTTTCAGTGTGTGACCACAGACCTAAAATTCACATTCACAGAGGGATTTAAATGACAGTGGAACTGAGTAATTCTATATGCTCAGTCACTTTGTCATGAGATAGTACAGATCAGGTGAGATTTCAGAACAGAGCACTGGAATAAAGGGAGTAAGATCACACATATAATACAGAGGTAAATTGCTTTTATAAAGATTTATCTTTTTGTTAAAATGATATCATAGATTGTTTACTTTGTGTTTGCAAAGATTGCAACGCTGCTCACATGTAACATATCCATCAGGACTGAAATTATCCAGTCCATTTAAATAAGCATTGTTTGTACATAAGACACATCTTGATCTTGCGATTTTCTAAATATCTGTAGGTCCCATTTTCATTTCTCAAGACGGAGTCCATTTCTTAGAAAAACAATAGGTAGCAACCACTAGTGTACATGCTATCATGTATATATCATCCTTAACGTTTTGGTCATATTTGACAGAGTTTTGTCACCACAGAAACAGATAGAGATCTGGAGTGCTTGATTTCAAAATTAGTACAAAAGGCTTAGTTTGTGATTTTCCTGGGTGAATTTGGCTGGCGCTTGTCATGCACTGGCTAATAAAATTTCTGAATTCACCTGAGTACCTGAATTTGGCAAAGAATTAATGTACAAGAAAGTATCAATAGGGTTTGAGAAGGGACTGATAGTGGCTTGAGTCGGTGGTAATGGTGGTTGACTACCTTGTTCAGTTTGACACTTTCACTCCATTAAACAATTCTTGAACTTCAATAGCCAAAATCCTATTCCAATGACATCAACAGCTAAAACACTCTTCTTGTCTTCATGGGGACTGACAGTTGGTTCTAGTATCTACAAGGAAGTATTCTCATCTCACAAAATTTGTTTCTACCTGTTACATTTTTTCACTCATTATATGTTTATCAGACAATGTTGCTTTTTGTCCTTTTCTATAAGAAGCCTGCCTGACACTTTATAGCCAACACTCCCTTTCAAGAAATGGCTTTTGAAGTGCAGCTACATCTCATATTTTAGTCTTCTGTAGAAAAGATAATAATGTTTTTCATTGTACTCTACTGTGAATGTGAAATATCTTTTGTGAAATATTGGTGAAAATGAAGTAGCTTCTACTGTAACATCATCTGAAGTTCACTTGGATTTATCAATGGCCATTTTGTAAACTGAGGCAATGTAGCACTTTACACTGGATGAGAAACAGAAGTGGACTTTTCAGCTAAGATTATTTGTGATTTATCATGCTATTTTACTGATGCAAGAAAACAGACATAGAATGTAACCTTAGAGGACTTAAGTGAATGATAGTAGTGGTCTACAGAGATCACTCACATGAATGAAGGCTGGTTTGCAGGCTCAAGGCAAGCATGATCAGGATGCAGCTCTTATTCTTTTATTGATGTTAGAATGAAATGTTCTGTCTTTAATACAGAAGACAGACATCTTACAGCAGATTTCAACTCCCACTGAGACAAAGGAGCTTTTCCACTGAAAAACTAAACCTGCAAATCCCTCTTTAATTGATTTATTTATAAACATTCACAATTTCTGTATAAAATATAAAAATTACTGGCCTTTTCAAATGGATACAGTTTCCTCACTGTGAATGAAATCACTTTCTAGATCAGCAATAATCAGTGCTGGTCCAAAGGTCTGTATTTTGCAGTTTACTACTGAACATTCTTACAGGATTCTTTAGAAAACTAAAGATTCAAAACAGATATTTTTAAGGTATCATTTGAATCTTCAGGGCTCATGTTTATATGAAAAGAAATGTTTCATAAAAATAGTTTTTAAATCAGTTCAATTTTAGGAAACATTTTCCTTATTTCAATAGACTTATGTGAAAATTGGTTTTTAAAATGTTAATAGTTTGAATTAATATTTAAATGCTAAACTAAAGTGGTTTTCTCCACTGCAAGACAGCTCTAGATTGTAAAACATACTGATCATTGCAGTAAGTTATTGAGAGTAAAATTACTAGAATAAGCTGTTTCATAAAGTATGAAAAAGCATTTTTAATTCATGCTAGCCCATGAAAAGATCACAGCAGTCATATCACACCAGTCCAGCATCAGTAGTCTGACATCAGCTCTGAAACATTGTGGAATACACTCTTCATAATAACACTAGCTAAACTAGGGAGCATTTTCTTTTTATTAACAAAGTTGCCATCACAATTCTATAAATTGGATCCAGTCTTCAGTGTGCTGAATGTCTTGACTTCAGTCCAAAAGCTGACACAGCTGTATGAATAGTGCCAGTCTAGGCAGAGGAACTCTTCTTTGTCAAATTAAGCACATTCACTCAAGTTTTGCAGGATTGGGATCCCCACAGGAACAATCATATGGTGTAAAGTATTTTAGCTGATTAAATAAAACATAATCCCTTTTCTCTTATGCTTATGCATAGATTTCCATTCCTTTATGAAAGAATGGAAAAATACCTAAAACATAAAAAGCTTTCAGCTAGCAGCTAGAAAACAAAATGCTAGCACAGATCTCTAATACTGTTCTGTGCTTACCTAAAATGACTGTATTTTATGGTGTCAGGTTCTAGGTATATTAGGTCTAACAACAATTGAAGTTTTCCAGTTGTTTCCCATGCTGTAGCTGAGATGCATGGTCCACTTATAAATGCTGTTGTTATATTCTCTACTTAGAAAAAAACACATTTTTGTCTTGTGCTGTGTTTCCGCAGCACTGCAGTGCTGATGAATCAGTTACCTTAGAGGATGAGCTCAGAACTCAGCTCTTCTATTTCCAAAAAGAAGCTGTTGGAATTTTATGGAATTTCTAATTTGGGGACATAGGAGAGGGAGGCAGAAGGGTAGAGTAATAGAAAAGCCATACCAAAGAAACAACACCTTTTTGAAATTAGGTTCTGAAATTACTCCTGTCAAATCTATTTTAACAATTTAGTTACCTCAGAGTACTAGATTGTATATGAAAATTTTTGTTCCTTTAGCAGTTGGAGTGAAAAAAACAAAGCAGTAGGAGTTTCCTTCATATTAGGTTTAATAAAAATATGAAAGACCTAGCAAAATTAAACTGAAATTCACCTCGCACAATGGATCCTAAATTGCTACCACAACCTGTGTTTTATCTTCAGACATTACATTTCAGTCACTCATCTGTTCCAACATCATATAGTTGGCACCTGAGCTGACAGCTTGCAGCTGCCAGTGATTTGATGCCTCTCAACAGCAGACCCTCCTTGTTTTATCTCTTTTTTTGCTGCATGTGGCTGATAGTTGTGAGCAGTGTCTTACAGCTGAATGAATACTAGAAATTTTAACAAGTTTTGGCCGGGTACCTGTTATTTTACTAGTATCTTTTAGAAGGGTTTGTTTTAATTTATTTTTCTTTTGTTGGTCTGTTACTGTATTTGTATAGTAACTTATGTGTTTAATACTATTTGTTTTGCTTTAATTTTTATGTACTTTGGGGTTTTTCTTGTAATGTAATCAACCCAAGCACTTTAAGCAACGATGTCGATCTTGTGAAATTCCAATCAGCTTACCCTTCGTCTTACTGTTTTTGCAGCTGTTTGCTTGTGATCCAATATCTCTAGTTACAACTCAATTTCCATTTATAGGTTTGTAGTCCTAACTAGGTTGTAAAACTGGGAAGCCTAAGCATTTTCATACATATTTGTTCATGTATAAAAAGGATGGAGCATTTACTGTGTGTCTGCTACACACATTAGTGTGTACTTGATGAGCTGCACTCTCTACACATTTCACAGCCTCCTTTGCTCTCTGCCTGCTAACCCATCTGAGGATGACTGTAATACTTCATTCTGTGACACAGTTATCAATGACTAGAATTTAGAGAAGTTCCAATTCTTACAGGAGAATTCTCTTTTACCAGACACAGGGTCAGCTCTCAGTCATCTGATAATACAGGTATTGCTGTCTTTGCCATTTTATCAGTGCTCTGTTCAGTCTCAACTGTGAAAAATCTGACGAGCCACAATTATTCTTGGCTCCTGTGTGCGTACTGGTAAGGAGAGCAAATTTTTGCATCTTTTTTCTCTTCACTTGGGCCAAAATAAAGCAAAGAGATAATGAAGTAAGGTAAGTGCTTGTGTAAAATGGTGGTTTTTAGAGGACAGCATCTGTGGTGTCCATATCAGAAAGTCACTGACTTTCTGTGTTGTTAAGGCAAGGGTTATTCCTAGTGCTTTAGATACTGTATTTTCTTTAATCAATGAAAAGACCAGAACTTTTTCCTGTTGCATCTGCTCTGATACTGAGGTGCTTCTTCTCAATTTAACATGGCCCTTACTATGTAAATAGTCCTTGGCAAGCCTCAATAGACACCCATTTAATTTCTTTCCAGTTAATATGCATTACTTCAAAGAGATTGTTTGAACCTGTCTACAAGATTTATTCAGATAACACAGTTCTTTTGCATACAAGGTCAAATAACACCTATCAGGAGGTATGTGCCCACCTGATGGGACCATCTGGCTAAATCCACACCATTTTACATACTAATGATTCTTAACCCTGTAGGAGGTTTGCTTGCTGGCTTTGCCTGACTGATTTAATATGAAACTGCAAATAACTCTTTATTCATGGTCTCAGAGTTGCTATAATTCTTTAATAAATTCTGTTTCATTTGGTTATCAAGACTGGGACTATTGTACTATGTAAAATAAATTAACTTGTGTGCCATTCACAGCAGTCAATTTAACAGCCTAATGCTTCTGATGAAGGCTGTTGCAGGTGGCAACTCCACTGTATGTAAGAATACAAAAGAGTAAGTTACTTTTCTGTAATAGCACAGTAGGTCTATAGGAGAAGCTGGACTGACATGCAGCTTCCTAACCTCCATCCTCTAGATAATCCTGACCCTTCTCATAGGGTTCCAAAGTGGCAGGACTAAGCCCTTGATGAAGACATCTTGCAGTTCACCAAAACATGTTGCTTGCTGCAGTAGATAATTAGTGAGTATTTGCAACCCCTCGGTCCCCGCTCCCCAAAATCTCATTAATAGGTACACATTCCTAGAAGAGGCTGAGCTTAAACCTCAGCTTTGTATTTGCAATGCTGTTCATGTTTGAAATGTCCCACGTCAGACTCTGGCCACATGCTAAATTGTTTCCTAGTCCTTTCTCAACTCTCATTCTAACAGCAAGAGCAACATCAAGGCAGCCATGTTACCGGTGCCAGTGCTGTTCCTGGAGACAATTTTCTAGGCTCAGTAACTTTCATTTCATCACCTAACACAAGCTCCATGACTTATCATGATGCTTTAGGAGTAAAGCCACCACATTCTGTATGAATATGAATGTAGGGTAGGAGGAAGAAGAAAGAGAAGGGGATGAAATATGGAAAGGGTTGGGTTTTTTCAGAGGATTTGAATATGTGTATCTGTTTGTAAATATATAGTCCCCTCTCTAATTATCAAAATGATGCAATCATAATAAAACTACTTACATTTTGTGCTAGTTTTTTAAATGGAATAAGAGGTGGCAAAATTATGAGGCACACAATTGGGGACACATACAAACACTGGATTTCTAGTACAGCGTACAGTACTCGGGGTATGTGTACAGATGAATATCTGCTCTTTTTAATCACCATGTACATGTAACTGAACCCTGCACCACCTGCAGAACTGTAAGATAAAAATCATGTTGGTTATTAAGGTTGTAACATAAGAAAACAGTATTTTCTCCTGTTAACATGTTTATATTTTACATAAAATAAACTCCCTAGCTGATCTCGCTTCCATTCAATTTGCTTTGACTTCACCTGGAGCCACACAAAGGCTGAGTATTGATGCTGGTTATTGCACAACATGATTCTGAATGTCAGATACTTGTGTTCTTACAGATGACAGGACTATTGATGCTTACTTTTTATTTCATTTAATGGGATCATCACATTTAAAGTGACTTCAGAGAATATTTCACCACATGGGGCTGACTGCCTCTAATGTGTCTTAAGAGAAAAAGTTTTGCAAGTAGTTTCTGAGTTGTCTTGGTAGAATATGCATACAATTGCATGACTCAGCTGTACCCAGTTAAAGCACACCACTGACCTTGTCATTGTTTCTGAGCGGCAGTCTTTCAGCTAAAACTGAAGAGAATAAAAATCAGCCAGAACTGAACTACCTTTTACATCAGGGAACAATGAGCTCTTTTAGCCTGGAATTTTACCTGTGACTAATGGAGTGGGAAAGGATTTTGCTAATGAGATCTAAAAGTTTGTCAAAGAGTTGAAAGGTTCCTGTTGTCTGCTGATTTTCCTTTAGTTGTTCATTAACAAACACAATTTACATTCTCAAAAATGAGGTAAATAGAAGGCTGGAGTTTCTTGCTCTTGTCTAAATGGATTCACTTTATTCCTTTAGAATCATTCAGGGAACTGAAATCAAACATAGCTGTCAATCTGCATGCTATATTTATAGCTGACACACTGTAAGATTTATGGCACATCAGAACTGTCAAAGGACTGGGTTGAAAAACACTTCATATCTTAGAGTACATATTTCCTCTCAAATTAAAAATATTTGAAGTACCTTCAAATTTATTCCTGGGTTATTAGGACATAAGCATTTGACTGGAGAATGGAGACGGAAATTTAAAACATAGGAGATGACTGAAATAAATAATCACAAATCCAGTTTTTTAAAACATTTTGAAGAAATAGAATTTATGGTGTACAAATAAAGAAACCAAGAGTTTCCAGTGGCAGGATTCACAATCATTGTACATGGGCTCCACTAGAATTTCTCTCACTTTAGGAATGCACTTTTGTAGAAGATGTATGATGTTTGCCTGTATCTCTCTTCTTTATTCTTTTGTATGAATTAGATTCATAATTACATTAGACTGGGTTACGTTCTGTGCACCAGATAACTAGAGAAATGCTAAAAATATAACTTAATCTGAATTGAAAAGTCAGATATAGTAGGAGAAAATTGTAAGATTACTCATTTAAATGTACTCACCAGACTTCAAACAATATTTATTAGACATTACATAATACATGATATGGAAAAGCATGTTCCACATTTCTGGAGATATCAGTTTTCTTGAATGCTTGTGTGCAACTCAAAAATTAGTAAAAAGTCTTAAAGAAGAAAAACAGGACAATCATTTTCAATACATACACACACACAGAGACACACACACACGTATATATATGGCAACAGAACATTTCAAGTATCTGTTCTGAAAAAATCTTCCTCTTATTAATTTTTTCACAAATGCTTTGAGATCACTCCATTGCCTTGTTAAATTTCACTCACCCTCACTGCACAATGCACAAAGTTTAACCCATCACAAACTCTTCACCTGGTGCTAATAGTGCATTTCATCTCACCATGAACTGCACAACACATAGTTAACCTGTCACAAATTCTTTACGTGGTGCTAATAGTGCACCTCACCATGAATACAGAAACAGCAGAGGAGTAAACACCCTGGAGTTTGCAGGTTGTCCCAGGATGCATGGATAGACCTATCAGGATCAGATAAAAGTCAAGAAGTGGAAGCTGATAGAGACTTTCTTCCAAATCACTGCAAGGGTAAGATAAAGAGGTCAATGCTGAATGAATTTTGGAATAAGACAGAGTGAAGCATCCTTTGGATTTCATTTGACACACATATGAGAAAAACATTCAAGTCATATATAGAGCAGAACCAAAGACCTTGAAGCAGAAGATACAGACATTGCCCAGTATTGAAATCAGACATCACAAATGCTTAGAGATCAACTTTTACCAATCACTTCACTATAGCTGTAAAGAAGCTTCAGGTAGGTTTGCAGCTTTACAGTGGGATCAGTAATAACAGAATCTGGAATAAAGTTTCTTACAGCATCCTCAAAAAAATTCTGCTGCGCAGAGCTGTGTTTTCTGTGCAGCTGTAAGACATGGGAATGTGTGGAATGCTGTGAACACTGGAGAAGAACTACTCCTGCTGAAGGTGTGATTATCTCCATTCTTTGAAAATAAATCTTCAGTTTTATTTATTCACTAATCATGTAATTCTCACTGTCATTTATGAAGCATTTTTCATCCTCAAGGTAGTTTACCTGATAATCAAGTAACTTTCCAACTATTAATTTGGTGAAAATGGTAGAATGGTAATGTGTACCAAATTCCATATATATTTTAGATAACTTCAACTTGAGCTGAATCTGGCCACCATTCCGCTAGAACAGTTGAACTGTAGGAACATTTTCATCAGCTCCTCAGTAGCTACCTTGATGACCTCTTCATTCCTGGTGATGCCTGGAGAGGTTACCTAGAACAGAGGCTAGACAGAGTTAAAGGATAAAGACAGGTACTTATTAAAGAGCTTCTCAAGGTACACCTTGGGCAGTGCAGGAGTCTTGCAGAGACTACACCCAGTAAAGATGACAATCGCGAGTTTTTTCAGACAGATAGAAGTTTGGTCTATTTGCATATCAGAGGTTAATTGTCCAATTACAGCTTCAGGTAATGTAATCACATTCCTCCAGTTTGCTCCTCCCAATTTTTTAAACAAACTTTTTGTTTACATTTTTCAGGACCTGAGACAGTAAGGTGTCCTTGAGTTTCAGCCCTCTTCTAGAGAGAAATTGTTTTGTCTGAATAACATGGGAGAACAGTAGGTGACAGGCTATGGAATTTCAGAGTTATAAACTAAAGTAGTACTGATCTGAAGAGTATAAAAGCTAAAACTTAAGGCATCACTGGATGCAGTTCAAAGTGTAGACCTTGTAGCACATAGTTCCAGTAAAACCTGATGCCTTGCTGTCTCTGATACAGCTCATCTTGCCTGGAATGCTCTGGGGCAGCAGAGGTTACTCAGGAAATTTGTCATTACAGAACCTTACTTCCCAAGGAATGGCTTGGTTTTCTTTTGCCCCTTAGTAATCATTAGTTATTACATACTAGCAGAAAATATTAGGTAAAGCAAGGATTATGTCACTTATTTATGGTTTAATTTCTCATTCTTATTCTGGATATACATTTTCAGGTGAACAAAAGTATTCTGAGGTGAGGTCACAGACTGTGTTAACTCTGCCTGAGTTAATATGAGTAGTAGTTCAGGGAGAGACCAGTGTTGACTAATACAGGAGCATGATACTCCCTTGCCCATCAGAATATGGCCTTGAGGACAACATAAAGCCCAAAAGGTAAACAGAATTCTTCCCCCTAACCTTTTCAACGATGATATTTTTAAATACTCAAGCACAGGTTGCTAATTCTACTGTTGACATTTGTGGGATATTTCTGGGCATACTGCATCACTATCCTGTCATGTTGTTTCAACCAACATTGAATCAACCAAACTTTCATATTAACATCTCTCAGAGTAGTATTCAATATTTATGTTAAATCGTATTTTTACCATGACTTAAAGAACATGGTTCACGATAACTAAAACTTTCTTTTATGGCAATGTTACACACTCATACTTATTTATTGTTCCCAAATGCAGTTACAGAGGATGAGGAAAGACAACCAGTTTATTCTAAAATAAGTGGTACTGCAGAGCACAGACTGTGCCCAGCCAGTGTTTGGTGTGGTAAGGGCTCTGAATAAAGGCTCACTGTTTAGTGTCTCTATTTAGTTGTCATGACACTCGTAAAAGTAATGTACCTGGAGAATGTGTTTCCTTAATATAGTGAATGTCTTGCTCTCACTCTTGCAGCCAATCCCCACCTCCAGACACTGAGCTGAAAACAAACCACTTCATTCACCATGCTCTAAATACAGTTGAACTTTTTTTATCCAAAGGTATTTTACTCAAAATCTCTGTAATATGATAATGAACCGCGTCTCCCAGGTGATTTTTTTTATGAAACCGTGTTAATTTTTAATTCTTTATACCATTTCTTAATGAAAAATAGGCAAGATGCAGGTCCCTCTCCAGTGGTAGTCCTCTAGTGTCCTTTTGTTCCCTTAACATTGGGGTATTGGGGTTGTTTTCCTGTTAGCCATTATGCATTATCTTCTTTATTTTTCCTGTTACTCCTGTGATTTTGGACAGTACCATCTAATATTCCAGCTCTCTTTGAATGGAAGAGTACTTATCTTCTCTTTCTTCAAGGGATTGCAATGTTAATCCACCAACTTCAGTGAATTTTGCAACCATTTATTAGCCTGTATTATTAGGTGTGTTCATAGGACTCATCCTCTGGGAGAGGATGTTCAGGAAAGCAGCAAGGGCTGTAGACGGGGTAGGCAAGTCTGAGCTTTCCATTCTTATCCCTGCCAAGAACTCATTGTATCACACGGGACAAAGAAGAATGCAACCTCTCTCTTCCTCTATTTCCCAACTAGAAAATTAGTAAACCAATCTTTATATCAGAGAACTATGCAGCTTAGATCAGAGAAGTAGAGGCTGCAACCTAAATTATTCTTACATGCACAGTAATTAGGTTATCACTTTTTTCCCCCCCTTTTCAGACGGTCATCAGTTAATAATTGCAACATTCCTTTCTAGGAGGGAGATTTGTAGACATTAAGAGTAGTTAACTTCTATTTGACAGACGATCTTTACAAGGACAACAAATACATGTTCAGAAGTGGCAGGAATTAATTCAGTGATATAAATGTGCTCCAAGTTTGTCTTGAAAGGTCAGTACTATTGGGTTTTATTTCCAAGCAACGTACCCCCTCATAAACCCAACCAAAGTCAGAGTAAAAAAATCAGGTCCAGGTCACTGTCTCTCACCATGACTATATCTAGTGATTTCAAAGGAAGGGGAGAAAACTCTATTGCAGACAGCTTATGAAATAAATGACCCATTAAAGATCACTTCCTTAGAAAGTAATGAAAGTTTACAAGGGAAAGAAACTTTCTATCCAAGCTTACTCAGTTTATGGTTGCTTTTTTTACAGATAGGAATTAAGCTAATGGGTTATGCACTGGGTATTGCTTCATTCTTCATGTATTTGCTTAGCTAATTTCCCCTAAAATATTTTGTTATCCATAATAAGTTTCCATGTATGCCTTAGATAATAAGATGCTATCATGTTATTTGCAGCTTTACTTATTATTGCTTCTCTTGGACCCTTGGAATGATTACATAGATACATGAATATCAACAAAACTGACCTAACAAGCATAAGAAAATTTTTTAAAAAACGAAAAATAACCAACCAACTAAAAAAGACAACAAGCAAACAAACAAAGAAGCAGCCTTTTAATGGCTTTATAAAATTAAATAGCAAAAAGGTGAGGATTTTTATGGAAACATTTTCTTCCAGAACTCTGTCCTTGAATTATTCTACTCTTAGGGTTTGTACTCTTCATTTTAATCTTATTTTTCATATCTGCAAAACAGAGAAATCAGCTAAGTCTGGGAAGGAAGTGGTTAATGTCCATGAAGAGGAGTAAGAAATGCTGTGTTCCCTCTATAAAGGGCAATTCCTTGCCCACATGGGCATTTGGAGCTCATACAGATCAGCTTTCCAAATAACCCACGTTTTGAGTCTGGAACAAACAATATAAAATATGCAATATGCAGAAGTGAACCATCCTCAGCTGTCACAGTGACAGGCTGGTGCTTTAAAAAGCTGCTGCTCATTTCCAATGTCCATTTTTATCAGACCCTTTTAACTGATCACTGAACAAAGAAAAGGCAAAAGCCAAAAAGGTCTTTTCTAGAGGAAAATTTTCATTTAGCTGAATGCTAATTTTATAATGTTGTCCAACTATAGCAGAATAATTTGCTTTTGCTTCCTCCACACACCCAGCACACACACAGCCGGGAAGGGACTCCAGAAAACCTCTTCAGCTTCTTTGAGCAAGCAAGAAAAGCTGTGTCACTGGGGGGCTTTTCTGCTTAACTAAGAGACACTTCACAAAACAAATAAGTGAAATCAAGGACTTTACACCACAAGGTCACTGTCCATTGGTTTCAGCCATATCAGCTATGTGAAAAAAAAAGTTTTGTTCTACTCAGTCCTTTCATTTGGGCACATTTGCCAAGTGTTGCCTTTACTCTTTGGTTTCTACTTAACCTTCTGCTAATCACCTCAGCATTCCCAATTTTTGGGAAATCCAAAGATCCTGCAAATCCAGTTCCAAGTTTTATTAATTCCATGTGAAAACATAAGTAATACTTGTTTTTAGAAGCAGCACACCCACCTAACCTCACTGCTAGGACTATTTTGGGTTTTACAAGCCATGTGGTTGAAATCCATTTACTTGGGGTGAAGGCTGGATAGCTTGTGCCCACTTTCCTACTGGGTGATATGGCAGATTAGATAACTAATACAAGTGTGTAGCACAGGAACTTGTAAGTAGAAAGGATTTTTTCTGAACAGTTAGAACATCACTCCCTTTTATTTGCTTCTTGGTCAATAGACAATTTGACACACAAAGACTATTGTGCACTCAGGTTGGAAATCTGAGCCAGTGATGGGAGATGGATGACTGCCTCAGGCATGAGCTTCAGGGCATGGGCATCCTTATGCTCTATGGTGTCCTGCAATGCTAATGAGAACACCATATATCATCCCACTGTTACTTGGTAAAAAATATTACTCTTAACACCATGTGTTCTCACTCAATTTTTTGCAACAGAAACTTCTCTTCCCATAGCTGTTTCCTCTGGACTGTAGCACAGATATTAATTCAAATACAGAAGTTGCAGTATTGTTGTAGTAGGAGAAAACTATGATTTTATTTCTCAAATAAAATTTATTTCCTTAGCAGCAGATGAATTCTGACACTGAAATCATTCACATTGGAACTCTATCTTCCTCCTGTGAAAAAGCACTGGTTTTCTTTCTCCCAAATCCTACCTGCCATCCTTCCATAACTGGAATTTGATAAAGCCCAACAAAGCAAACCCTCTGTATCTCAAGAAAAACCCCAACTGCCAGTGGACAAAGTGCACCCAGGCACTGATGAACATGGTCTGATGAAAGATGGGCTCAAAGCACTTTATCCAAATAACCCCCAAGTGGCATGAATTATCATCATTACATTTGTGCAATATTTGATACACATGAACAGATGGGAAAGAAATCATACCTTTTGCATGCTACAACTCAGTGTGCTTCAGGGCATTCACTGAAGTCAATTGGAGCAGTTTTTATTGTGTTGTGTTGGGAAGCTGTCTAGGACAGCCAGTGACCAGGTGTCTGTTAATTGAAAGTGCATAATAATGCTCTCAACTTAGTGCATGTTACTGTGCTTGCAAATACAGTGTGGGGATCTTGGAACTTGGCAGCCCATGATGAATTTCCTGCTGTTATAAGCTCTCTGACAGTTTTGACTGTGCTTTCTAGGACAATTTCCAAAAAAACTGAGTCAGAAAAAACAAAAAAGAGCCAGGTTTCTGGAGAAGATATCAGTTCCAGGAGAGTGGTTCATCATGGAACAGCAGGGTTTGGAGGTCAGTATCTTTTCTCCTCTCTTTTAGTCCTTGGCTGTAAACTGACAACTTGTATAAGAACAACTTGTAAACAAGGAGCTTGAATAAAAACATCTTCTAGGCTGTTTGATCAGGAGTCTGTTTGACAGAGGTATCTCTCTGGTATTGGGAGCAAAGAGAATTCAAAAAAGGCATGTGCTAAACCTTAAAAAAAAATAAAAAACATTTTCATGCTACATTTCTTCTGATTCTTTGCTGCCTGAGTCACTGATCAATATGTATTTTGTCTCTGGAAGTAAATTTCCAGTCTCTAATATCAGAGAAAACAGAAGTTAAATTAAAAACTACATTGACTCTTTAATTATTTTATGACTCTTTTCACATAAGTCACTTGCATTTAAGCTGCCTAAAATATCTCCTACAAAGATCTTTTTTTATTATTTACTATAGCAACACATCAAGAAGCAAAATTTTTAGTTTACTGTGTACCTAAGTTATAAACCCACATTTTACAGTTATAAACCTACATTTTACATCCTGACATAATATGTATTCATTTTTTATTTAATTAACTCTATTTTTTTCCCTTCAAAAAGGCTGCTATGCTTTTTGGAACATGAGAAGGAGCAAGTCTGTAAAGCCCTTCGCATGTGTTCATACAGATAAAGTCCTTGACTGGAGTAGCACAGCACACCAATGACATGTGGGCAATAAAGCCCAGAGCTCCTAATTCCTACATTTTCCTGGGCTCCTCAGGGTGCCCTTGGCATCCATGCATACCCCAGACCTTTTTTCCCTTGCCCCCTGGCCTCTATGACCATGAGATACTTACCCAGGTTGATAGTTTCACCAGCAAACTATCTGCTCTTGTTCCAGTAAAGAGCAGAAGTCACCTGCTTCTGAGAAGGGCTGGAATTCCACTAACTAACAGCACTATCAGCAGCAAAGTGACTCCTGGGAAGCACAGCAGTGGGAAGATAAATATTATGGTAATAAGTATAAATGATTTTACAAACAAAAATGAGAATATCCCTTCTATAATTCTTTCAATTTTTAGCTATTTTGGTATTAACTGAGAATAATGTAGCATACTTCAACTATTTTATGGGTATTCAAAATATTCTGTTCCAATTTTTGGCTTGAAAATAAGCAAACAGTACATAATTACTACTTATAAGGCTTGCTTCTGTTTCTTCTGAAATCCAAAGGGACATCTTACCTTTGAATGCAATAGATTTTAAATTAAGGCTGAGTTAATAAAGCTGAGTATCTGGACCTGGTCAGTGCTGGAGATGGGAAAATGCTCATTTGGTCTTACACATCAGTTTATTTCAATGAAAATTATGCTAAATTTAAGGTACTAGCCAAAAGCTGCTTTACTCAAACACTGTGTTTCAATATAGCTGTTTATCTAAATCTGAGAATGTTATGATTGGTTAATAAGCATTTAGTGAAAAAAAAACAAAATGTTCAGATTCCACATTTCTTTTCTAACCGTAGATCTCATGAGAATTTTAACAGCAGTTTAAAGTTAGTAAAAATTATTTCTTGCTCCTCATGGCCCCTCTGTAAGTTCAAATTCAGCGTGTGCTCACTGCTGCTCTTCATGAATTAAATTGCTCATAATTCTTCATTCATTCAAGTGGAACCTTATAATCGAATGAAAGCCATTAAATTAAACCATCCAGTCCCATTGTACTTTAGCTGGCAGACTCATCATAAAGGAAATATGTCAAACCAAATAGTGAGATGAAACAATCAGACAGCTAAAAGATTGTATGTAGATTGCACTGTTTCAATCCTATTTTAAAAGGTAGGACAATTTTCATCCCTTATATTCCATTATAAACCTCTAAATTCAGAAGTGTCTGACATTGAATACACTCACAAATTCGGTTTTGAAAATTGCTATGGAAAACTTCCATCAAGGCATTTCATCAGTGCTATCAAGTACTTAGAGTAAGGAAGAAGGCACTCAAATACCTGAGATTTTCCCCCAGTATTAACATGTGTTGTGTCCAGATTTTCAGTTGTGTGTCTTCTGCTCTAGGGCTTTCCAGCAGCTCACTGGCATCTTTGACAAAGACATGTAGGAATCTAAGGAGCCAAGTTCTCTGCAGTGTATGTCTACTGAGAGCTGTGAAAACTTGCTGATTCTCACCACATGGAAACCACCCTCCATCCTAAATTGTTGCTGTCTTTTCTCAGCCAAATGGTTCTGATTTAATATATGTGGGCTTGGAGGCATGGGGGAGCTTCTGTATGTAACTCTTAGCCCTAGAATTTTTGATACATAATATCACGGTAAATCATCATCATCATCAATCCCCTTCAAATATAGTTTGCTATAGAAGTGGATTATATAATTGACAAGTAGAGATAGCTCCAAGTATGTAAACCACACTTTTGCATCCAAGCTTGCAGCTGTAGCTCTGTGGTTTCCTCACAGGAACTCGTACTAAATGAAATAACATTCCATCCTACCCATCTTCATGATTAGATAATGCACAGAGTATCTGCAGGGTTCCTAGTGCAGGTAGTTGTTTTTTCTATTTGTAAGAGAGCGTGAGATTGTCTTCCAAAATCCATTTGGGATAGAGTCACAGCTTCTCTTCACTAAAGCATACCTGAAACTCCCCCATCTGCAGGCTTCTACATAGGCACTTCTGATTCATATGGCAGTACAGTCGAGTTGTAATTGGCATGTGCACTTATAAAGGGAAAATTATGACCAAATCCATCTAGAAATAAGCCTTGACTTTTTAAAACGTTACACTGAATCATTAGGAAATGCTATGATATCTTTCTCAGTCCTCATATGCCAGGGGAGAAAACCACGTGAATGTCTCATTCTCAGAATAAAATGATCCATAAGGGCGTGGACTTTGGTTTACAGATGTGGGCAAAGTGCTGACACAAGTGGAAAGGAAACAATTGCCCCAGTGGAAAGCACGTGAGTGCCATGCAGAGTGCTTTTGTGACCCACACGGTGGCTGAAGCCTGCACCAGACCAAGCAACTATTCTTCTACCCTTGAAAACAGGACAAAAAGATGGCAAAAAAAGCCATATAGTTCCCCACTTCAAGAAAATTCAGTCATAAAGGCTTATGTGTTTAGCAGTAAGAAAATCAGGGCTGAAAAAAAATTAGTTGCCTTTAAAAGAAGTTAAAGATGCAATACTAGCATAACTAAAGATATCAGCTGTAATGAATCATTAGACTTCTTGGTTATTTGACTGCTTGATCCATTTTATCTTGAAATGTTTTTATAAAATGCACACTGATCAATTACATCGGGGTAACATGTTCACTGAAAGAACAAATTTGTGTCAGTGTGTGAGTGACAGTAATATATTTCTGCCAATAATAGTGAAGAATAATAATAAAGAATGCAGAAGAACAAAGTGCTCCTTTCTTAAGACATAAGCCAAGGTGTAAGCATTGATAAATGGTTTGATGTCATATTGGGAGGTAAACACTGCACTGACGATATCAGTGTGAAAAAAAGTGTGCAATGAAATACAGAGACAGAGTACTCTTGTGACTAAGAAGGAATGTGCCTCTGGCAATCTTTGCCTTTTCCTTTTGTCCTTCATGTTACTCAGAAACAGTTTTTTGTTATTCAAAACCAGAATCGGGCTCCTGCTAAAAAAACATTACTCGTTTCTTTCAAATCTCAAACATTAGAAATATTTTTCTGATTTAGGGTGCTTTATACCTTCTGGATAATCAGTGATGATGATTTCAGTCTTGATTATTTTCTCTCTCAAATGGCAAAGGGTAAAAGTAGACATGGAGATGCCATATCAGGGTGACCCAGACTTGCTCCTGGACATCATCCTCCTCCATGGGGTAATCAAGCAGCACCAGCTGGCATTCCTGGTATAGGCTGTGGGGTCCTGGATTTTTAAAAATATTATACTTTATTAACTGAATCATCTGCAGAGGTTTGTGGATATTTATACATCCAGAGAGATGGGACAGGAGACTGGAACCTGCAAATTCAACCTCACATTCAAACTAGGCTGTCGGTAAGAAACTCTTGTACAGAAACACTTTTACAAAGACTGCTACTATTCGATATTGTTCTTACAGTATCAGTCATGAATTCTGCAGTAGTAATGGGCAACACTGTCTTTTTCTGTACTTCTGCAGAACATGTGAGTGGACAGAGCCAATAAGAACTATGTGAAATTGAAAAACTCCTGGAGAAACAAGATGACTCCTGGGAAGCATAGGTGAAAGGCTTTCAAGGCATGAGAAAAAAAAAGGTCAGTTGTGAAGAATGTCAACAAATTCAGTCAATATTGCGTTTTATAAACCAACAAACACATGTAGACCTCTGCATAAACGGTAACTGGCTCATCCTCCTAACTCTAGGAAGCTTCTATCTTCCTTTGCAAGAGAAATTTTAAACAAGCAGACAAATTGCCCAGTATGATAGATCAGTGGTATAACCAGGACCAGAATGCAACAATTCCCCTTTGCCCCTTTAAAACAAAACAGAGCACACAATTGGCTGGGCTTTCCATCTTTGCCAAATTTGACCAAAGTCCATCTGAACCCTATCCATGAGGACCACGTTGCAGTCAGTGCAATTTGTTTCTGTGTTGGTTTGAAAGTAAAACCAGTGCGAGACTCCAAGTCAGTAATACAATTTAATAGGAGAAAAGAGAAAAAATAAAATACATGCAATAATATAAAAGAAACAACCACTGACACAGTCAGAAATACAACCTGACACCCTGTCAGTCAGGGTGTTGGAAGCATTCCGTATAAATGGTGGCTGCAGTCCTCCTGGATGACAGATGTGGCTCCGTTGAAGCAGTGCTCCTGTAGAAGGTGCAGTTTTCCTCCGAAGATCCAGCGATGATGTGGAAATGATCTGACTTTCCTCTGGGATCCAGTAGAAAGGTCTGCCCTCGTGTCCCAAACCCCAGTTTTTTATCTAGGTAGGAAAGGCTTGGCTCCTGCCCCTGGCTGGGGCATCTCCCAATGGGATGATGTAATCTTATCAGTCACACAATAGGACTTAATGGCCCATTAACAGAATATATCTTCTGCAGGAAGGATGGGTTGTGAAAAGATAACGATGATCATCCCCGATCTTATCAGATGGAACATCAGCAGAGGATATCTCCCACAGAGATAAGGATCATTACCCCTCCTACATTTGAACAGATGGTGATAGAATACACATTTTTGCATTGTACCCCAGGACAGTTTCACCCACAAACATGATCACCTCTGGATATCAGTATGTATTTGTCTTATATAGGACCATAAAATATTTTTTGATTATTTGATTAATTTATCTTTTAACTTCAGTTTTGTTTAAAGATCTTTTACTGATCTACCATTGTGACATTGTTGGTCTGCTTTCCCTTCTTGCACAATGACCAGTTCTCTCATGTACAGATATTTTGCAAGCACAACTCTTTAGCTGTTTCTAGGAGATATTCACTGCAGTATCTCTTAAAACCAGATTTGTTTTATTAAGAACTCAAAGTGTCACATTTCCATACCACTGCAATTACCAGGTAACAGTGTTTTTACTTTTAAAATACCATTTCCAAGTATATCATCTCACTCTGTGACTTGTAATTCTTCTGGATAAACATGTTTGAGATCTGTGATGGTCTCCCTAGTGATGGTTTCCATAGTGCTTCACAGGATTTTATTTCTGCTCATTCCTCAAAAGCAGGACTGTGGTTCTCTGTAGGAGGCCCAGAGTTGCACTAGTCTCAGATTTTATTGTCTTTGCTATTCTGCCCCCACTAGGGAATAAACTACTCACACATGCCACTGTCATCTTTACCCTAAACCACCAATTCTACTCAAAATGCATGTCACAAATCATTCTCTTCTTAGCACCTTATTGCATCTTATTTCCTTGGGTTCTACTTATTTTTCATCTCAAGCAGAGATTACTCTCTACTTAAAATGTCAGACTACATTTTATAACATCATAAACAATAGACCATGTTTTAAAAATTACAGTTATGTTTAAATATACTTTAAAAGAATTTAAAATAGGAAATAATAAAACTAGTGTGATGCTAATGACTTCAAATGCTATGTTGCCCACAGGAGCAGCCTTGGGCCAGTTCAGCCTTACTCATATTGATAAATACCTTACCCAAAACCCTTTTTTTCTGGGGGGGGGGGGGAAGGTGGTGCATTTGAAGAAGAAGATCATTTCCACTACCTTTGCTTTATGTTAAAAGGCATCTTCAGCAGTTTCTTGTCTAAACAAGTCAAAGCTGAAGGATCTTATCATAAAATAGGCACAGAATCTGGTTCACTGCAGTTTTGAAATCGGATGTTCAGACTGGGATTTCTAAAGGGCATTTCTATAAAAATTGTATCACAATAAGCCTCTCTTCATGGTAGATAGAACTGTCCTTTTAAATTAGTAAGCACAGATATATACACATATTATTATATAAAATAGTAATTATTGTCTCTCTTCTGCAGGATTTGCATCTTCTTAGTGATTATGGAGCAGAGAAAGATAGATGAACTCCCTTAAAGCCCAATTTAATTTTTGAGATTGATTTGACCTGAGGACAATTTGCTACAAAATATGCAAGAAAAGTGCAGGATGCAATTGAAGGTTATCAAAAAGGAAAAAGCTCTCAGAGAAGCATGGACACAAGGCACTGGTCTTCCAAACTGCCACACGATTGTTCAGGCAGCTGGCATTATAACACCACTAAACAACTGCTTTGTGGCCCCAGATCTAATACCAAGAAAGAAAGGTTACTTGCCCACACAGGATCTTGCATATGGACCCATCCTTCTCTAGGATCTGCACCACGGTGTGGCAGGATGGAGATGATGGAAAGGCCACAGTGACATCCACCTGATTATAACTGCCTACAAAATGGCTTTCTCCAGCCTGTAAAAATTTAAATTGGAGGCATTGTCCTCCTCCTTGACAAATAACTTAAGAAGATTTTCTGGCTTGTAATGTAGTCACAAAAGCACAAAATGTGTTTTTGGGAAGACTAATAAACTATCCTACCACTAATGTCCATACTGACATGCTGCTCACCTCCCATAGCAGTAGACAAAGGGTCCAACATTTGCCCATTCCTGTTTCTTGGTAGTAGGATGGACTGTCTACCTGAACGGAGACTAACTGCAGAAACTGCAGCAATTTTAAATTTAGGTCATCTTTATCCAGTGCAATACTTCTCCTTTCTGAACATTAACAAAGCTGTATGTGATGAATAATCAAAGGAGATAAAAGTCACCTGCCTGGAGTGGATGTAAGGGATGGCATGCCCTGTTAGGCTGTTAGAGTTGACCAGAGATAGTTGTTGATAAAGAGCTGCTCCAGGTCCTGTTCTGCTTCATGGCCAGGATCACAGGTTCACAAGTTCCAACTGTGAACACCTGATGGTCACTTATAACTGGGGAAAAATTGTACCAGTCACCAAGAATATCATGTTTCTCAATGTAAACCTGTCTACATGGCACAGAGCTGTGCCTAGGAGGAAAGCAGCTGAGCTGAAAGTTCCATCAGGGTACTGTTCAGCCTGGGATGATACACCTTGTTCAATAACAGGACAAACCAGACATCTGCACATAGCCCTGGTGCTGCAACAGGAACATTCCCTAGTGCTTCACCAGGGCAGAATTTAAACTAAAGGGAAAACACAGTGAAGGTAAGTTAATAATGAAACAATGTCATCTTTTCATAAGGATGTCAGTCAATGTTCATCTATTCCAGGTAAAAATAGAAACTCTCCCATAATGACCTAGATTTTCTGGTTCACATTTCTAGCTCAGTCTTAACTTGCATCATTCAATACTAATCTTTTCAGAGACTCTAAAGCCTGTCTTATAAACATATCATAGCAGATTTAGTTTGGACCAACTGTATTATGTGTGTCTCTTAGAAACACCCAATAAAAATTATAAATACTTCAAAGAGATTTTAAATAGTGATGAAATAAATGGACCCAGGGCATTGGAAAGAGCTAGATATGGTACAAGCAGGGAACAGCCAAGTTTCCTCGCATACTTGTCTCTAAGCCCTGGTCTGCAGCAGCCATTTTTCTCAAGGGCTGGTTCCTTTCCTTTCACCATGGCAGATGTCTGCATGTGCCAACAACTGTCCCCAAAACGTCATCCTCAAAACACCTGCCATCAAAATGGATCAGGGAGGTGGCAAGGCCTGTATAAATGAAATATATCCATATGAGCATAGGCATACCTACATATGCACGCATACTGGGCTAGCCTCAGGGCTTTTAATTGCTGAGAGAGAAAGAAACTTGGTGGAACAGGCACAGACAGTGGAAAGGACCAAGTGGCAAAGTAAGTGTGTGGTGTCAAGAACGGCAGCTAAGAGCAGAAAGAAATGGGACCTCTCCCATTTCTGTGGCCTCTCAAGAGGACAGAAATGTTCAGACCCTTGATGGAATAAATGAAATGGTCAGTGGTATCAGATGGCAATACGAACTACAAGGTATAACAGCACTTAAACTGTGGTGCCAGCTGGGGATTGCTGAAAAAAAGACAACACATACAAGTGGCAGATTGCTCAGATGGAGCTGCTTTCCAAAGGTTTGATAGGGGAGTGAAAACAAGATTGGTTGGCTTTGCCTCAAAATCAGAGAAGCAGCAAACAAATAGGCCAAAATTTTTATCTGTTACAGGCAAGCTAGGGAGAATGAGGACTTCTTTGCAAAAAAAATCTCCTTTTCTTGGTATCCCATTTCTCTTGCTTATGTTAATGCAGTTGAATATTCTTTGAATTTGAAATAATTTCCTTCATCCAGCTTTCCTCTCTCCCTGGCTTTGTTCTTAGCCTGGCTGAATTGATGATTTAAATTAATTAAAAACATACTTGTCTGAGTCAAAACTCCTTTATATAATGTGTTAAGAAGAAATATTATACATTGTTATATTAGTTTCAAGGTTAAGAGATTTTACTTTTGCGACTACGCAGATTTTCCCTGTTGAGAAGATCAATTTTCTGTGATTACAGGGATATCTTCAATGCATAATTGTAGTCAACTTTATTTCATTCCTCCTTCAGGAAAAGACCTTGATTTTCCTGACTCTATTCTTATTTCAGTGAATATATTTTTTTAATGCAAACAACACTTTTTCAAACTATTTACATTCTTCCCTTCCAAACTTTTTGTCCCTGTCCAATAGGATTTCTACATACTCACAATTCCTGGGATATTTCCTCTGTATCTGCCTGTTCCGGACTGAATTGGGTTTTGGGGGTTTTATGAACTTCTACATATATTCCTGGCAATGCTGACTTCACTGTCTCTGCTTACTGATCTTATCACAAGCCATTTACGGTTTCCATTTTATCCTTCAATTAGAGCCTTCTTCAAACCCATTCTTTCACATTCCTTCCCTAGGTTGTATAAAAGAGAGGTCTTTAATCTCCCCTTTCCTCTAATTGAAGCTGTCCTTCCCAGCATGTTTTCCACTGCAATGCTCTGTTTTTCATTAAGCAATGACAGCAATACTGCAGTTGCTGCTGCTTTCTCTTTAATGTGGTTTTGCAAGAAAAATAACAACTTCTTGTCTTTTTACAGAACATGGAAAGAAAGTTTTAAATTATTAGCCTCATAAAATAAAGCATTGCAGTAGTGATGCCTGGGACATGAGAGCTAGGATAAGGAAAAATAATCTTATAAGTCCCAAACAGGCAATGTATTACCAGGACTTGCTGCCTGGTTAGGCACTGAAACATCAATACCTTCCACTGTAAATGGAATGAGAGTAGATCAACCCTGCTAGGTAAAAAACATGAGAAGGAGTCGGGAATAAAATGAAGAAAGGTTCTTTGAAGCATATAATTGTTCTATCCAGGGGCACAGTGTACTTAGTCACAAAACCCTGGTCCAGATCTGCATAGATGGAGGAGCTGACACAGTCAAGTCCCAGCAATAACCCAGTGTAAACTGAGGGGAGATGTTAATCATTCAGACTTTCTTCTCCACTGGAAATGCACCGACTAGCAGCCACAGACATCTGATCAGATTAAAATAAGACAAGCAGTGATTGTTTCCATAAGCAGGAGATCTTCGCCTACAGCAACCGACAGAGCTCTGCTATTATCCATCAGCCACAAAGCTCACAGTTTCTCAGCTCTCACAAGCAGTGAGCAAGAAAATAGAGCAAGTTTCTAGCCTGCCTTGTCTCAAATGTGCAAGATTGCCAGTGCTTTTGTGCTGTGCCCTGTCTTAGGATCACATTTACAGACTGCTAGGTTTGCTCTGAGACAAGTGATGAAAATGAAGGCATTCTCGATATGTGCTGTAAATCACATACAGCTGTTGGAGTAGGGTAATACTTGCTTTTCTCATTGTTTGTTTTTAGTTAATAAGGGAAAAAAAAGGTAATTGTTGTTTCTGAGTGGGAAGGAAGAAAAAGGCAAATTGAGGAAAGAAAAGCAATTAAAAGCTTCTCAAGAAATTTTCGGCTGTTTGTTCTTGCCTTCTTCCAGGATGAGATTTCAAAAGCAGAGCTTAAAGATCAGTTTGAATTGGAAGCAGTGTCTATGTTCAGTTTAATCAAACTCAGGGTTACAGTCAGATGTGATACAAAACCAGCTGTTACTGACTCGTATGATTCAAAGCAGCTGCAAAAATTTCAGGGTATCTGAGGCATTTCCCAGCCCAACCCAAGCGAGAACAGGATATTTCTGACTACTAGGACAGGTCATGGAAACCAGATTACATGTCCTTCAGGTAACAAGGGCTTTCAGACCTGTAAAGGATTAACCATCTTCCCATGTATTATCCCTATTACCAATTTCCTTCTTTGCAGGTCTATAAACACCTAGACCTTTTCAGTTATAAAATTTGATGAGTGAATAACTTTCATACCTGACTGCCAAAAGAGAGTCTGCCAGCTCCAATGGCCAGTGAGAGCTCATTTCTCCACAAAGGCCTTTCTTTCAGTACATGGGCTCAGACAAGGGGTGTTTGTCTGGGAAAACACATGAGAGTGGGAACCCAGACTGGCTCCCAAGTGCCACACATCATGATCCAGGTTGTCTCTATTTTGGGTAAGTCAGTGGCTCTGGCCAAAATAAGGACAGTGTTGTACTGTGTTCAGATATCTGTAGTGGATGCTAAAATCCAGATGAGCCAGAAGTCCTACATCTCAGCATAATTTACTACCAAAATTGCCAGGTCTAGAAGTACTTCTGTCATGGCCAGTTCTGGAGCCTGCTGACCATGGCATCCTTCCTTGTGACTTTCTTCTCTTCAGTTCCTCCTGATGTGCACTCCAGTGTATGACAGCACATCTAATGAGACATCAGCCCAGGATTTTGGAATGAATAAAGCTGATTGAAATTCAGATTTCTTTATTATAAGGAAGTTCTGATATTGCAAGTTAATTCTTGGTGTCAATCAAAGTTTGAAACAAAGTATGTTTGTCATATATTGAAAGTCTTTTGAGGATTTTCTTTTAGACTGTGTAAATTTTTAAAATATTAATTATATTTATCTGAATGATAGCTTTCTACCTTGACTTTAAAAGATTAAAACTTTTAAATATTTAGAAAATTAAAGCCATTAGAAAGAGTGTCATTTCTAAATGGTAAACACAAAAGTTACATTTGGGAAATTGAGAAAAGTCCACCATTATTGCAATATCTCACTGATTTATTTTAAAGTGATAGTTCATATAACAAGCATTAAAAACAAACAAGCAAACAAACAAACAAAAAAAAAAAAAACCAAACCCACAAAAAAAACCTAATTATGAAGCAGCATTTTCTGATTGCTAAACAGAGTGGCAGAAATTTTTTGTTCCATTTCAGAAAGAATGCTGATTATGTGTTCCTGTGAGTAGGTCCTCTTGAAACATGATTTGGAAACAGGGACAGTAACAGAAAAGGCTTTTACAGAAAGAGTGCTGGTCTGAGGAGGATTTCAAGATTCTGAGTTTACTGCTCCAGTTCTTGATTCAGCTTTTTCTAAGGGTTTTCTTTTTCATTTGGCAGGCAGCTCTTGCCTGGTTTTTTTCATGGTCATGTCCATTGACTTTTCTGAATGAAAACTATGTAGAGCAAGTAGAGCAAGACCTCCAGTTCCTTTCTTTAAAAGAAGTGGCCATTACAGGAAGTCTCAAACAAACTATTGGTCACCGAATTTTTGTAAATAAAGTGCTCCACTGTTCACTGTGCACTGTCTAGTAACAGGTTTAAGTCATGCTGGATGGTAAGTGCAGCATAAGGATTAATTCAGTTACAAAACCTGATCATTCTGGTTTATGTCTGGAAATGTCTCAAAGAAAAGATAGACCACTTTGCCTTTTGTTCCCAGTCACCAGTACTTTATCACAATGTATCCAGATCACTATCTTAGAGACTAAAGAATTTTGTGGACTTTTAAAGTAGCTTTGAAATGTACTGTGATTTAAAAAAAATAAATCTAGTTTCTTGTAAGTTATTGCTGATTTAATCTAAAGATATTCATTAGCATTTTTCTTGATTGTTATAATTTAAGAGTATTCTAAACTGTAGAATGATGAAACTTAAATAAACCAGCCTATATTAGTCATTCTCTAGCCTTTAAGAACAGACCAGATTTCAAAAACCTGAGTAATTAAGCCAATGGCAGTTTTACTAAAGAATTTCAGTTTGGGCTGCTTCATTCCTACGCCTTAAATTTTGCTCAAGCCTAAGTAGCCCTTCCATGTTCACAAAGAAGTGCCATAATATCCTCTCTCCTGCTTAGTGAAACCTATATAAACTGCTGCACTTTCTAACCACAGCAAAGAATCCCTGAGGCTGGAAGGTGACTCTTCCATCCTCTTCCTATAAGCAATGCACTGCATTAGAAACCTTTCCCTGAGACAAAGCCTGTTGTGTTCTGCTGTTAACTGGGCTGTGCAGTCTTCATGTAGGTTTCAGCTTTATTCTGTCCCTTCGTTTTCTACTGGAGTCATTTTCCTTCCCAGCCTGGGCTACACTGGAGAGATGGTAGCCAGGGAAAGAAAACCTCTTACTAGGTTTCTGCAAATATGAAAATTAAATAAGAACATAATGAATAATGAAAATTTTAGCTTGAGTCAATGAGCAAATAATGCAGTTCAGGAAGCAGGCAGAGAGCAATGGGGCTGTTAACAGCTTGGCAGTGGTTGTTTCCTCTGCACTGACCAAGAAAATGTCCTTTTCCAGGAGCAACTGAAATGGCAATGCAGCTGGGGTGGGAGATATTGATTGAGAAGTGTCCAAACCAGACTCTGTGATTTCACTTGAGCTTCTGTACCACAAGGGCAATCAAGTGATAATTAATTGGAAGTGTAGATTAGTGCATGCCACATACAGAATGTTACAGGACACCAGGCATAATTTCAGTGCTAGGACACTGTTCATGTGCTGTGACATTTTTATTTCCAGATGCCTAAATTTGGGCTTTCAATCACTCCTTAGTTTTTCAGCTGTCACCAACAGTTTGTTACGTTGCAAAGTGCCTGTGACTTATGCAGGATAAGGCCAAACAGAGTGTATCAAGTTTTTTTTTGCAGGGATGAACTTTCTGATGCAAGTGGCTTCAAGCACCACTCTTATCATGGACTATCTTTTATTTCAGTCTTGCATAGCATGTTTTTGGTTCCTTCAGTCAGTGGTTAGAGATGTTTTACAGCTTTCAGTGTCATCGTGATTGTCCATTTTGTCCCAGTGCTTTGATGTTAGAGTCCTAAACTTTGTTCATGAGGAAAAAAAACAAACAAAGGATCCAACAAAAAAATCACAACAGTATAGTTGTATCCAGCTCACGTCTTTGGATCTACTCCTTGTGATTGTTGCTTGACTGCATAAAAATATACTCCAGGCTTTGGTGAGCAAACATGCCACACCTAACACAGCTCGATTAAGAACTCCTTCCTTTCAACTTTGTTTTCCTTGCAGAATACAGAAACCATCCTCCTTTGTACACCAGGAACTGCAATCCACAGATGAGCTCTCATGAAAAGCTTCAGGGCTATGTGAAGAGTTTCATAATCAGGAGACCCAAATGGTAGGGTCACAAGGGGCACTGCAAAAAGGTGTTGTATAACATACATACTATATATTCCTGCTTCATTACTTCTCTTAAGCCAAAGATGTCAAATACTGGGCCCACTTCTGAACACTCATCTGTCTCTATATGAAAAGTGCATCTTCCATATTACATTACAAATTCACAAATAAATTTAAATACATCTTTGTTCTTACTGTACCATGTGTTTGATTTAGAACTAAAACACCCACCCTGTCAAGCTATTTTTTGGTCTATATGTGCTGACATGTGCTGAAGTGAGAAGCATCCTCTATTTATTCAGTCTTACCGAGATCCTTATACCTCATTTGTAGCAAGTCATAAGACACAGGCTGAACATGAAAATGTTGCAGCAGGGATGTCATGGTTTGGTATCACCTTCAAATCCACTTTTAGCTATTCTTATCTTCCCTTTGATACTCAGAGTAACAATTTCAGGGCTATGCTTCATTCTTGACAATCTGCTCTGGGTTTTGCTTTCTCTCAGTTTAATGAATTTATCATATCTCCTGTGCTTACCATTGCTTTTCCACAGAAGAACCTTAACATAATTTATACATTTTTGCTGAAATTTTCTCTGAAGTTGAACTGTTTCTCTGTCATGGGATCAGGAATGTAACACTTGATTTCCAAAAACAGCTGGATAAAATAAACCCTAGTTAAAAAGAAATACTCAAATTAAAAAGAAATACTTGCATTAAAGAGAAAAATCCATCTAGCAAAATAAAACATTACCATCACAAAACGGAATAGAGGAAGTAATCACAATGTCTGTATAATGGATAGTAATACACAAGAAACAGACACCACTTTTCTATTAGTCTGATGTTATTTTCAGAGTCCTAGAACAAATTTTCATTATTTAGATAGCTAATATGTAGAATACGTTTTTCTTTAGGAAACATGTACTACCAGGAAATAGAAACACTAGATCAAAGATAATTTTCTCTCTCATTGTATTATACAAATATCAAACTCAAGAATAACCCAGGTAACACAACATCCCACACAGAGAAAGGCTGGGTTTTAGCTATTTATGTTTATATGACTACTAATTGGCAGGGTGATGGTGAACTGGGGAGGCTGGCAGACACTGCTTGAATTTATTCTCTTTTCTCTGACAATGAACAAGAATAAGGAAATATAGAAGTGTACACCATAAAAACACATTAAGAAAAATAGTTCAGGAAGGTTGGTTTATTTGTGATAGGATAATTTGATTAAGGACAATTAAATTTTAATGCCTGTTTAAGTCAAGTGGTCCACCAACTCTCATCAGAATGAGTGATAGCCAATGCCGAAGTGCCACTTATCACCACATTTTCACTTGCAAGGAGCCAGAGAAACTGGGTATCTAATCAAATCAAATAGGTATTTAAAAGGCAATCTCAGATTAAGTAAACCCTGCATGTGTTTATTTTTGCACTCTGAGTGGGTCTGCTGGTTTTAGCAAGACTGCTCACATACCAAGAGAAAGCAAGAATGAGCCCTATCCCCCCTTCTCTGCATCAGACCAAAGACCAGACCTCTGCAGCAGAAGAATGTAACAAACCAGCCATTGCAGCTTCTTATCATCATAGCACAAACTTAGTTGTACTTCCCCAAGCACGATGGTCCAATGCCAAGCTTTCCTTGATATATCCCCTGGAAAGAAGAAGAAAGGGGAAGAACAGAGACACAGTCAGGATATAAAGAGCTTGGAGACAGTTTGGCCATTTCTGCTGCTGCTGGGGCTTTGGCTGGGTAGGAGAAGCCCTTGTCCTACTGGGCAGTAGGATTTTCCTGCTCCACTGCTGCCCCACATATCTTGGCTGATCTTCCAATGCAGTTTGGGTTCAGCTCCCTGAGGCTGAGATTGTTTTGCTGCAGCTCCCACCCTTTTGATGCCTAAGGCAGCTGGCTGCCTGCACCTGCAGTGTCTTCATATCAAAGCCCACTTTGATAGGTCTCACTGACCTAAAACCTGCAATACAGGGCAGCCAGGCCTTTCTGGCCAGCAGAAGACAAAGATCCAGATGTGTCAGTGTTATTATGCATGTCCATATTATCAATCCCATGTCCTGTCAACTTGGACATGTTCTGGACCGACAGGATTCACTGTCTCTGTGTGGCACAGCAGCAGCTTTGCTGTGCCCTAGTTCTGGAGCAGCCGTGCATGCACAGTCTGGTTACCAGACAGTAATCGTATCTGGAGGCAGCCATTTTATCAGCTTTTTAAATAAGACAGCTGATCACAGATGGATTATCTTTATCCTTGCACATAATAACATGACCTTTCTGGACTGCTTTCTAAATATTTAGTCCTTTTTTTTGGCATGCAGTCATTTCCTGTGCTCCAAACAAAGAGATTATTAAACACAAACACATTTGAGATGAATGCTCAAGTAAGAGTAAACTCATCATTCTCTTCAGTGAACAAACACAGTGGAAACCTGACAAGAGCAAAAACTGTTGTAGTCTGAAATGTATTCATTACTGACTGAACATATGCTGCTATTGTTACTACCATTTATCACTGCCTGGTGGCAAAGCAAGATCCGTGACTAAGCAGTGTTGGTGATCTCATAATGCCCTTCTCTTTTCACAGTCACAGTCTTCTTACAGTTCTCACATCACATTGGTTTGAAAACCTGGAGTGTAGTCGGGAAGTTAAAAATCCTGGAGATATTTTCAGGCCTTCTCAGGTCATACAAGCCCACTCTGTCCAGTGGGTGTCCCTTCCACAGTCCCATTTGATAACACTGTTACTAAATGTAGAATAGCAAATGCACAACAGTAATGAGCAACTCATCCTGGCATTGAAGTAAAGCACCATTTCAAAAGTGTTCTTTCAAAAGTACCTTAGATCCAGATCTCCTTGGACTGAACAGATATTACAAGACTTTGTTGGTTCTGCAACTGTGAACCCCTTGCAAATGCATCATTTAATAATAAAGTTTTTCATTTCAATCTATAACACGATAAGCTGAAAGGGACTGTGTCGGTCTAGCCTAATGACACAAATAAAATGCTTTCCACTGTTTCACTGTACTTGAAGCTGTTACTGTGTTTGCTGGTTCTATTTAGTGTATGATGTAAAATCCCTCAGAAATGCAGGGTAATTCAGGCTGCATATGGCAGTGGCAAAAAACTAAGACACTGTGAAACCGGAAATGAAAGAAGTGTTCCATTTCTTTGGATGAAAGTTCAGCAGGTGAAAAAAACCCTTTCAGAAGAAATAGGATACTGCTTTTCAACCTATTCTTTACCAAGCAAGACCGAAAAATTGTTTGCTTTCACAAAGGTCATTGCTGTTCAGATCATGAAGCAGGGCACCAGCAGAAGAGCTTTAAAAGTAAAGAGAAGTTAAAGTAAAATTGCTGAGAGAAGCAAAGAAAAGGAAAACAAAACCTGGAGTCTGGAAAACTCTAGGCAAAACCAGATAAAATAAAAAAAACAAAGGGAGAAATATTTTGATTTTTTGATCTTTTGATTACAACAATGCAACTAAGACAGAAATACTTTTGTGAATAATGGCTTACAGCTGGGGGAAGATGGGATGATACAATATACACTGTACAGTTCACTCTTAGAGTGGTAAAAGTGGGATCAGCTATCTTGAGATTTCTTCCATTTCATAAAACTTTGAATCGTGTCAGAAGATTTAATATGACTTGTATGTTGACAAGACAGCAACATTCTAGTCCCAGTATCAAGAGAAGGAGAATTGTTTCCTAGAGGTGTACTGGACAAGTCAAGAACACATAAAACATAACAAGAGAGAAGGAGACTGCATCTCCACAGAGTGTTAGAGAGTGAGGAAAGGAGCAGATTATGCCTTGTGCTGACTCCTTAGGCATGTGACAAACACAGAGCCAGGCTGAAGAGGAGAGTGCAGATGGGGAAGGTGGGAGGTTTGCAGACATGTGAGTGTAGCTGTGGATATGGGGGAAAGATGAGAAAGCTGCAAAGATCAAGATGAAGAGGGCAAAGATGAAATTCTGAGTAAGAAGGGAACCTGGTTCTGTTGATTTCCTTGGGGTTACTATACTACAAAAGATATTCCTCTGTCCCCACATGGCCTTTATAACTTATCCCTAAACTGTGTCTTGAAGGTTGTCATACCTTTGAAAATGCCAATTTCAGAAGGTCTTACATGTGGCCCTTTTTTAAAGTATCTGTTTCCAGTGATAAATTTTGTGTAATTGAAGGGTTTTTTTCCCCTTGAATAAAGGCATTGGTACTATATATCTTTCTGTTAATCATCCAAAGCTGTGTATATGTGAAAAACCACAGACATCTTCCTTTGGGAGGGAAAATCAGTCAAGTTTCTATTAGCTGGAGTAAAAGAAAAAAGAAGAAAAAAAGGAAAATAAAAGTGGTTTGCCAATCATTAGGAAAAAACTGTTTTGATTTCAATTTAAAGCACACACAGGCAGGCAGCTCTTCAAACTGAATTGTACAGAAGGTCTCCTGCTCTCACAGAAATCACACTGTAGAGGAGGGAGAAGGGTCATGGACCATGAGTGTCCCGTGGTTGTTTTTTTAAAGAAAAACCCAAGAGAAGTTGGCAGGTGCAGCTCACCACAGGGAAGGGCAGTATGCTGAGCAGTGGATACTCTGCATCCTCAAGGATATGCTGGCACAGTCACAGTGCTTTCTCTAAAGTGATTCCTACAGTCAGACCATGCAGATCTAGAAGTAGGTTATTTTTACTGGCCAAATATTACACCCTCTGTCATCACTTTCATACCCTTCTGTCACCTTTCTCCTCCCACACTGGCTCTTAAAATTGCATTGCCAGCTGAAGTTACTTTTAGGTTAGAAGTTACAATGGAGTTAGAATCATGACAGTCATTAATATATGAGCAATTCTGCCCATCTATTTGAAATAAATCATCAAACTACATTTCTTCAGACAAATGTTTCTTTAAAAAATGCAACATACCAATTTTTCTTATGTTAAAAAACTATTTCATTGTTTCTGTTTCTAGTATAATTTGTCATCCTGTTTTTGCTATCATCATATAACAGTACACTTTCTGGTATAGCATCATTTTGTGTACAAATGTTCTATGTCAACATCCCCTGAAAGCAGCATTTTTCAATTTCAGCATGAATGTTACTTCAAAGTTATCACAATGCCACATGAACAGACTACTGAAGATCCAGCAAAAACTATAATACTACACAATTCGGCTCTGCTTTCTTATTGAAACTACTATCCTATTGCAATCACAAAGTGAAAATGGCCTAAATAATAACAGAATAAAGAAAGATGAACAATTTCTGGAGTAGAATAATTTATCAGGATATTAATTTAGAGCAGACAGTAAATGTGAGAACAATATGTAGCAAACACTGAAAGTTGGGTTTTTTCAGAGCCTTGTAAACCTTTAGAGGGAACAGCTTTCAAAAACAGACAGTGGGATGTGCATAAAGGAATCTTTTCTCCTTGAAAAAAATATTTCTCAGTAAATATTTATATAAGATTATGAAATCAGACAAAATACAATGCAGAGGGTTTTCATCATTATTAGAGTGGTGCAAATCTTTCTAGGAAGGTAAAATGCCATTTGAATATGGTATCATTACTTTATACACGAAGTGTGGTCTTAATATTAACTGACTCCAACTGGAGCAAACTAGAACAATGCTGATACCGTGGCATTTTCCCAAGATAGAAGACAACATTACCAATTTAAAGACAGCACTGACAGTCACAAAACCTGGCTGCAGCCATTTAAATCAGTCATAGCCACAAGAAAGTTTTTTTAACTCTTTTGTGCTGGAATTCTTTCCACTAGCTGGCAGTGTAGTACTGGCCTCTCTTCCAGGGTTCTTGGTGACCTGGTACTAGACCAAAGAGGTCTTGCAATAAAATATTTTGCTTGATGCACTCAGATTCTACTGAAAAAGTGATGTATTATTTTATTTGCTTCATCCAGGTTTGTTCATAAATCTCTGTATTATAAATTATTAGTTCCCTTCTCCTTTCTTTTTTTGTCTTTAAATTAGTACAAAACTAATTTTAGTGACATTGCCTTCAGTGGAGATAGGATTAAAAACTTTCATGGAAATTGCTGGCAGTATTGTGGAAACATTGGAAACTACCTACCTACTACTAAATGAAAAATTATTCTTGGAGGATATAGGAAGCAGAAATTTTAAAAGTCATACAATTTGTAAGCCATATGGTTAGTTCTGATAGCAAGAAGAGAGATCCTTTATGAGACCTAATGGATGCTGTCAAATTCTATGTTTAAATATTTAATGTAATTTAACTGCCTAAGAGTATCTCATTCCAGGCTGTCTGGATTTCAAGGCACATGAAATCTGATCAGACATGGATTGCATGTAACCATAGGCTCCCAATAGAGCAGTCAATATGTGACACAGATGTCAGCCTTCTCTCGAGGGATCTCTCTTCAGAAATAATCACCTGGTGACATGACAGAAAGAGGAGAAACCTGAAGTGATTTCAGGTTTTCCAATAAGTGATCACACACACAGAGGTTGAAATTAACAGAGACTATTCATGTTGTGACCACTCCTTTAGGCCCAACCTTTAAATACCAAGTTGCTTGAACTGAGGAGTCTGGTGGTTTGGTTTACAACACAGGGAACAAGTCCTCAAGTGATATAAATTGCTACTACTGTAGGAAGATTGTAATTTATAGTATCTGAAGGTCTGTAGAACAGTTAAGAAAATTTCCCAATAATATTCCATAATTTTCAGGGACTCCAAAGGCTGGAAACTTTGACAATATCATTTTAAGTGTGTGAGTAGGTTTGCAAGCCTTTTTTGCCCTGTCTCCTGCTCTCAAGAGCGTTTAGCAAATTTAATGCCATGACATACCACTTGAAAAATAATTATGAAACTAATCACACCTGACTGCAGCACTATGCAGCCACATCTCCCTTATCTCACTATTTCCTCCCTGAAATTTACACGGAGACATAGGAAGACTAAATGATTATTTTTTAATAGGAATACCTAGTATGATTATTGAAGCAATAAATTCTCCCCTTGCAAAAATTATCAGAATTTCAGACTCAGATGTGTCAATTAGTAAAAAAACCTCAACCTGCATCATGCTGAAACTCTAATATAAACCAAACTATCCCTGACTTTAAGCTTCATTGATTTTTGCTTTGTTATCAAAGGAGTCAATATTGATAGTACATATATGATAACAGACCAAAACAGTTTGCCTGCTGGAGAATACTGGTAGGGATAGAGCCATCACAAAGGGGAATTTTCTTAAAGATGGACAATAAGAAACCTGTAACCATTATAGTTCCATTTATTCCTTTCTCCTTAAGGGCATTACTGTGTTTACCTGCAATGTTTTGTCTGATTCCTCAGGTATAAATGTTGCTGACAGTAATGTGTACTAATCTTAAAAAATACAGGTATATTAAAGGCACTGAGCTTCAGTTATTGCTTTCTGAAAGCTTCCTCTGCACTTCTGCACTAATCTAGTTGTAGAAAAAAGTCTCATAAACGAGAACAACCTCATTGCTTTGACAAACTGCACCAGCATCTCAAAAACAATCAGTGCTCTATATTGCAAAAAAGTAATAATGCACTGCTCTGGAAGACTGATAATGGCATCAGTGAGAAGCGATGTAAAATTCTCTACTGGGCTGAATCAATGTATTTTCATAGAACTCAGGCTTCCTTATGTAATGTAAACTTATTTTCTGTTTATCACAGTATTGCCTCTTCTGTACTGACAAGATGAAAAACAAGGTAAGTGGCCAAATCCAAGTGCAGGCAGCCTTGGACTCCACAAGCCCATTTCCTTCCCTTCTGTACCACCATATTATCTGTACCACAATACTTCTGCTTATTTATCTTGCAAACACTTTTTAAGAGGAATGGGCCTGGCAGTGGCCCACACCTCTTTTACAAGCTTCTGGATGTATCTGATCACAAGTTCTTTTATTGCATTTGGCAGGTTAAGCCAAGTATCTACACAGCCCAAAGCACACACCCAGCCCAAAACACACTCACAGCCCTAAGAACATCTGCACAGTGGTGGATTCACTCATAAACTCACTGATGGTGGTTTTAGTATATCAGGCTAATGGCTTTTCTTGAATTATTTGAGAATCATTACAATGGCTTCTTGGCAAATACAAAAATTTCAAAAGTCTGATCCAGTCTGATCTGCCCTCTCACCCAATCACAATCGCAAGAAAAACAGAGAGGAACAGTGACAGTATTTTATAAAGTAGAACTTAAAATAATAAGTTTTGACAGACAGTGAAAGGGACAAAAACGCAATTTAATATTTTGGCTTGTTACTTTCATCTGCTTGCTGCTTACTTACAGCATTCAACACAAAGCACAACACTGTGATGTCATCCGCTAAAAAAATATTCAAGAACCATCTGGACACAATCCTGTGCAATGTGTTCTAGGATGGTTCTCCTTGAGCAAGGTGGTGATCCAATGTAATTCTTTTCAACCTTGCCCATTCTGTGATTCTGTGAAAGGAGAGAAAAAATAAAGCTTGGAGACACCTGTGTATGAAGCTATTGGAAAAAAACCAGAAAGACCATTTATCATGTAGTGTTAGATATGATAAGAAAACAATGGTGTATCATTATAGGAAGTTCTGCTGATTGTAATTAGACAGCAAGTAATTCCAAAGGAATACATAAATCAAGGACTTTCAGGGTATGTACAGTGCTATGTGAAGATCTAAAAGCCCTTTTTTCCTGCATTATAATTAGGACAGCTGCTTTGCACTTTACAGTTAATTGCAAATCACCATCAGTTATTCAAGGTGTGTCAGTTTTCTCTACAGCATGAGTGCATTATGCTAGGCAAAGGTTCTTTACATTTGAAACAGGAATGCAAAACTGTGTGTGCTGCTGGCTATGTGGTCTGAGATAACCCACTTTGCTGCTGGAGCCGTGTGGCACATTTTGATACTTGCACAGAAGTTGTATTGGAACTACAGCCAAGAAAAAGAAGCTAAAATAGCTGCAGGATGCTTATAAGCATAATGCTTTTCAGGTAAGCTTTTGTGAAGAAAAGACCACACACACAGAGCAGCCCTTGAAGTATAAGAGGTTTCCTTTTTTTCTCCTGCTATAAAGGAAAAAAAGGCTGTTTGCAAGTCCTCAGACATATCTCAGCTAAGCCAGTTATTAGTAGTATAGGCTCTCGTTTGGGTCACTGCAACCTTCAGACACTTAGTAGACTGTTTTCTTGATGATTTTTGTGCTTTGCTCATAGATGTAACTCCTAGAGCTGCTACATGTTGATCTCACTCAAATCTATCCCAAACTGAGGCCATTTTCCCTGATGCACAGGCTGATAAAGGGAAACATGAGATGCTTCTAAGAGAGACAAAATCTAGTCTGTTTTTTTTTTTCTCAACAGCTCCCTCCAGTAATTTTTCTAAAATTCTTACTTTGACTTAGGTGCAAAAAGAATGGTGGATTTTGTCTGAAGAGAACGTACTGCCTGAAAAACTTGAGCCAAGATGTCAGTATTTTACACAGAGCCTGCGGCCAAGGCCAGGGAGCTACAGAAAACTAGAAACTGCTTGAAATCACTATGATCACTATATCATTGGTTCCTTTTTCCAAGTTGGAAAAAAAAAGAAAAATCAAGAGATTATGGCAAAAATAATCTGATTTGGCTGTTTGACCTCTACAAGGTTGGATGGAGAATTCCACCCAGTAACAGCAGAGCATTCTCTTGCAGCAAGTTGCAAGCCTCCTGTATGAGCTTAAGTCTCTGCTTACAAAACACTATCATAATCAGCTGAAGCCCATCAACTAAAATCCAGCACCTCATGTAAAAGTAAGGTTATGTTTCTCTCTGGAAGACCCTGAGTAAATGTGCTTTACAGAAGATACAGCTTTAGAATAGCAGTATTGTATTCCTACCTTTCCTAAACACAAACTTCCTTCCAGTGAGAAGCTGGTACTGCAGAAATAATGTTGCTACTGCTTCTTCTCGTGCTGTCTCAGAACACAGGCACACATTCTCCTGAACCACCATCCTTGTGCATTTGCACATAATTACACACAGTTGTATTCAGCCTTTTTGGAAAGTGCAGATTTCCATGCAGACTTGAGGAAAGACAGCCAAAATTCAAATATGTGAGGCGAAGTCAAGGAGAAATAACCACAAATATTTCTCAGTTCAAGCACTATTTTCTTCCTAGCATTATCTCAGTTTTTCAAAGTAGTTGCATATGAACAAAAGCATCCATATCCCAGCTGGCCAGTATCGGCAGTTACTGTGCATTATTAAACATTTATGGAGGAGCAGCTTCCAAGAAGACTGAGCTGAACACAGGAGGAGCATTTTCATCTAAGGTTACCTCAGTGTCCAGAAGTCATTCAGTTTGACCTGTGTCTTGGAAGCTACCTGTGGCTGCAGCATTTATAATTCACAGAAGAACAGCATAACTTAGTTTTGACTGACTTTTAGAAGGTATACAAGGACTTTATGTGCACACTGCCACCTTACACAACTTGATGAAAGCCAAAGCTTCAAAGAGCCTAAACCCACCTCATCATTCCTCAGTCAAGAAGCCAAGACTAGGTTGTTTAATACTCACTCTAATTAATTTCTCTCTCTAATTTCTTGCTCCCCTCTTCACCTAAAGCCCAGAGACAGCTCTGGATAGAGTTTGAAGCATGTGTGGGTGGAGGGGTGGTTGTTATAAATGCTATCTCTAGCATGCTAAGCCTGGTCTTCACAGCCCCTCTCATAGCTGGAGTCGGATGGGCACCTCTACAGGGCCATCCAATACAGACACCAAGGTTTGGATGCTCCTGGCTGCCTTCTAAGGGAGCTTGTTTCCATCTCTTTACTGAAGAGGGAGCTCAGAAGGATGCAATTCCTTTGGCTGCCATCCCCCCTACCATGGAAGGTATTAGCACTGCCAGAGAACAACTCAGAAACAGAGAACAGTTTGAGGCTTTAGGGAATTGCCATTCTTTTCTAAATCGTTTGCACTTGCTGTTTCCAAGCTCAGTGGAGGCAGCAGATCCTCTCAGAGAGACTGCTGGTTTTGGTCAGCTGAAAGTGAGAGAAGGACAATTTTAGTGCAAAGTACAGCTTTCTCCATGATGCTGCTCCTAATTTAGAAAGCAAACTATCACTAAAAATATCACAAAATATCACTAAATTTAAAAGAAAGAATAGCTCTGAACATATATCTCTGCTGGCTGAACCCAGCAGGCATAACAAATACTGGCTCATTTTCTTTGCTTCAAGAGGAAGTAGTGCCTTTCAAGAGGTTTCCATCCTGTAGTAAGTTAGTAGTAACTGAAATCGTTGCTTGAAGTCAGGAGACTGTGATGTTCAAGCTGAGAATCTCTGTTGCAAAAATCCTCCCCAAATCCTTGTACCTTACTTCATACTCATTGCAGCATTCTACCATTTCTTTATGCCTTTTGTTGCAGGTGGGCTCAAGGATAACATGGTTTCTGCATTTTTTAAAAGGCCAAAGTAAGAGCTATCGATGCAATATGTGTAACAGTTGTTACCCCTACCCCTCACTGCTTTGCAAATACTCCCAGTTTTGAACTGCTGTGTGTTCCTGAGAAGCTGCCAACAAAGTTTAGTTGTCTCTTGATAAGCTCCTGAATTCTATAATAAAACAGCAAGAGCAAAATGTACTGTGGAAGATGGCCTAATGCAAAACTGTGGCACCGTATTTAAATCATAATGTTCCTTTTGGAAACTTTTCCCACTTTAATGTGCATGTCAGCTGGGATAAAAATATTGAGCAACAAGCTTTGAACTATTTTGGTGCTTTGTGAAAGTGTTTGAACAATACTGCCATGCCAATTTATCTACATTTTATAATAATCAGTGATTTGGAACAAATTATAGCATAAACACAGCATGTCAGAACCAAACAAGTTCTTTTCAAGATATTCTAAATGAAAACATATTTAAGACTATTGTTATTTCTTTTAGTACAATCACAATGGAAACTATATAAAACTCACTTAAAATATCCATTCTATCTTAAATGCTTTGTGTTGCCTAAATGATATGTGAATTGAGCATAATTGGTTTGGTATTTCAATGGTCAGTCACAGAACAGCATGTCCTTTGGAACATGCTATAATAACTGAGTTAATTGCTGCATACAGTGTATGTGAGATGTAAGTTTATACCAGCTCTGTTTTGAAAATAGAATGGAGTAAAACTTTTAAAACGCTGAAAGATGCTCTGGGTTACATATATCTCAATTCACTGCAAAGTTTTAAAATTCCAGCTGAGAAAAACTTAGTCAAATTCACCCCGACAGCAAATTCAGCTAAAATGCATGCAGTTACACTCAAAAATAATTGTTGCACTACCTTCGGAGGTAAGACATATATTCAAGGACATTGTTAGAGGGGCGGCCACATTCACAGATCTCAGCATATATGATGACTTCTTCCCAGGTTCCTGAGCACAGCATTTAAGTGCTGGCTGGAACCTGCCATATAAACTCTTTCCCAATACACTCTATGGGAGATGAGTGGCAAGGAACAGACTCTATACACACACAATTCTGTCAGCTTGTTCTTAAACCTGCCAGATTCCAGGTACAAGTGCTGTATTTTTTTGTACACACACTTGTGCACACACAGAGGAGCCATTAATGATCCCTTAGCCATGGATTTCTGGGGTATGCTCAGTAGCCTTATTTTTGCTCAAGCTCAGTGATCCTTCTGGTCATTCTAACAAAGCTGGAGGTTGGTTTGAACAAGGGCTACTAAGGCTGTCCACAGGTCTGATGCTAAGCAGCACGTTTTCCTCATCCATGGCCCTGACAGCTGTGACTGCATTTCACAAGCTCCTCACATTGTCTAACAGTGGTCATAGGAGATGACCTAAGTACCCTCATTTTCTCTGCCAGCATCAGTCTGTGGCTCAACCCATGCCACAGAGCCCCCTGAGAGCTCATGCCCTCCAGCAGATCCTGCAGGTGCCAATTCTTTATTCTGGCTGCCAGCTGTGGCTTCACCTCTTAGTTCAGTGAAGAGTGAGGCTGCAGCAAGGCAGAGAATTGCCAGGCATTTACAAGCGAGATATGACCCGAGACCTGACTGTGTGACCACTGAAAGAGACCTAAAGCTGCAGGTGAATTCCACCACAGGCAGACTGCAGCAGTCAGTGAAGAATCCCCACGTGAGCCTCATGACAAAGTTATGCATCCATAAAGAGAAGTGGCATCACATGTAAGTGAGAGGTTCATTTCCTCTATTTCTTTAACCATTACATGCCTGGTTTGCTTATCATGAAGCCATGGGACAGCAGTGACTTTCACAGTGCAGTTTGGGAGTCATACCAGCAGAAGAAAAGGCAGAATTTTTTAAAAACTGTCTTTGAAGTAAAACACCATCAGCCCAAGGGGAATGCATAGTGATAGAACACAGAGAGTTGAAAACAAAATTTAAAAATACCTATAAATGCATTTTGGCTGACTAAATTTATTAAAATGCTTAAAATTTAAATTTGAATGCATAACCATCTGCCTCAAGGATAAGTTTGATATAAGCTCTTATTCCAATTTACATACATCTTACTTTGCAAAACGCCACCTGAAAATCATGCTAAGTAGTGCAGAGAGGAAGTAATGCATTTATCTTCCAAGCAGTTGATTTTCATTTTGATAAAAGACCTAAAGAAAGTACTTCAGGCAATCATAGTCAACATATCACGTATTTCTAAGTTAATTGCCTCGGTTCAGTTTCTCTCTCAGAGCAGAAAAGGTCAAATTATGTAGTAGAATTACACTCTCTAGTGGTGAAATCCTGGCCCACTTTTTTCTGTAGCTCCATCTCAGCCTCTTTGTGCTCCTTGCTGTTTCAGAAGATTAACAAATAATTCACCTCATACATGTTGTTACCAGGAGTTATTTTTATTGGCAAGGGCACAGTTACCAGCTCTTCTCAATCTAAAAATTAAAGGGGAAAATTTGGGATTTCAGTAAACATAGATTCAGGAAATATTTCTTCACCATATGTAATAGCTGGAATAGCTGAGGGAGCTGAATAAACACGATTTTTGTGCACACATACATTTTCTGAACAAACATTTATTTTCTGTATGGATGGCCAGGTGAACTTTAATGTAATGAAGTACAGCAGGCTGTGAGGCCAGAGTGGGGATTTTGCAGTTTAGACATTTGAGATTGTTTGTATGTGATCAAATCTCTTGTGAGGTATTGCAAACCAGCATACAGAAAGATCTGTTCCCAGTTTTTACATGTAATTGAAAACCTGACCCCAGAATATGAGGCCAGAGTATCACAATCTCATCTTTTTTCAATATGGCCCAGTTCTGTAATACATTTGGGTCAAGATCCAAATTTTGATGCCAGATTCCATTTTTGTTACTGGATAAATCAAAATCCAGGCTAAAATAAACAACTCTGGGCGAGAGGGAAGGGAAACTACGAATTAATATCTTAATTTTGTAAGTGAGATTAAAGCCAAGCCATTATTGTCCGAGACTGTGAAGTGCAGAGTAATAAATCCTTGCTGTGAAACCCATCATTTTGTTGTCATGAAATAAATACATTGCCTCTCATTTTACTTCTGACCCTGCCACTTAACCCCTTCATATGTCTTTCCTGGTGTTTTATTTTATTCCATGAGATAGCATCCTTCTCATTTGAAATTTGATCCAATATTTTAGATGCCTCAAGGGGAAAACATTGATGTCTCCTCCTGAAAGACCATGGGCATAATTGTTGTTTTTGATGGATTACAACAGGATCAAGAAATTTCCACATTTTGCTTTTGCTTCTTGAGGGAAATAAATGAGGCCAAAGCGTGTCCTTGCTAGTGCTGCATTTGAAAACAGGAGGAAGATTTGTCATGTCAACTGCAGCTTAAATACAGAACACATCCTTTGAACCAACTTGTTCTAAGCCACCTGCTACATAATCACTACAAAGTGTTCATTTACAGCACTGTTTGTGCATAAGGGTGTGCTCAGGATGGAATGACTGGGTAACAAGGATATGTTGCTCTGTCTATGTCAATAGTGCTTTTCTTGCCAATTTTTGAAATCTGCTGTCAGCTGTCCTAAAATATTGGAAAAGTTATAGATGTTCCCATGTCCACTTACTTCATCACTAGTGGGATGCAAAAGAGCGTATCATTGAGTGGTCAATCTCTCTTGTTCAGAATACAGCCATTTTTTCTATCCCTGCTCTTTGCATGATAAAAGAGAGTAGGCTAAGATAAGGTTAGGAAGAACATCTTTATTGTGAGGGTGGTGGCGAACTTGGACAGATTGCACAGAGAAGTTTTGGATGCCCCATCCCTGCAAATATTCAAGGGACTTTGAACAATCAGGTCTAGTGAAAGGTGTCCCTGCCTGTGGCAGGGAGGTTGGAACTAGGTGATCTCCAAGGTCTCTTCCAATCCAACCATCCTGTGATTCTGTGATAACCCAGATCTTGTGCAGATCTCTTCTCTGGGTGCTGTCATGCAGACATTGAGGTCAGTGTCAGCCCTCCTGGCACTCCCCCAGCTGGGACACCTCCCTCCCACCACTGCTCCACCAGCTCCCTAGGGCCAGACGGCAGCAGGGCAGTGGATGCAGGCTTTGCTCAGAAAGTCTGAATTACAGCACTCAGGTCACTGTTTCAGCCACTGAACATTGCCCCAGTTCTAAGAGAAGCTTCCTGCAGTGGCTTTGAGCTGAGGGCAGCCGGTCAGTCAGCCTGTGCACTCTGCCCTTGCAGACTGCAGGGTGCCAGCACACTGCTGTGATGGATGGAAGGCTGCAAGAGTGAGCAGGAAAACTGCAAGAAAAGAGGTGGGATATATCTCCCAAAATATCAGAATAAGATGCTCTCAGGTCCCATGGTTACAAGACTACTCAAGCACATGGTAAATAAGCAAGAATAACAAACCTCTTTTTATTCCTACTGGAAAACAAGTTTTGAACCTGTCTCGCTAAAGCAGAGAAGCTAATGAACTCCCATGCTTCCTGTCCCTTCCTGGTTGGAATTATGACAATATTTATACCCACCGTTAAGTGTGCAATAATTATTTCCAGATGTAGGTAAATGTGGCTTACTTTTTGCAAATTAATCTTTCACACAGTTTGTACGCACTGTAGAGCTCAGATGTTTACTCAGCATTCAAATAAAACATAAAGGGGTTAAAAAAAACCTATGTGGTTTGTTCAACTTCCTTAAAAGGCAGCTGATGGCATCTGCCTAACACTCTAACTTCATTTTATTACTGAAATTCTGGGGATTTATGTAACCATCCTGCTTTTTATCAAGGTCTATATTTTTGTCCAGCTAACTCAGTTCTCAGTGTCCTTATACAATTAAGTGAAAATGAGCACTAAATTTTGATGCCCATGGTTCTGCTGGAGTTTTTTATTATACCATGGACAATATTAAGGGCTTTGGGAGAATCCCCACATTTTCTTCCTGACCTGAAGCCTAAAGATCTTGGGTTAAATAGATGAGTCCCTTCTCACTAAATGGTAGTGTTAAGTCACAGTAAATATCAAAAACTTGGTTAATTTTTGCAAAATATGAGAGTGGTGCAAAGGATATTCAGTGCACCAATCCTGATGGCTGAGTTTCAAGAGGCAGTGGCAAGGTTGTATCTCACTCTGCCAACAAAAGCTGCCCTGGAGACACACAGTGCCCACAGGTTTTGAGGGGACTTGCCACCATTCCTGACTTACCAGGTCAATCATCCCTCCTCATCCACTTAAAAAAGGTGTTGCTTCTCATGCCTCCATGCACACATTTTCTTGTCGTGGGAGATTTTATCAAGAGCAGCTATACCACTGGGAATGTTCTGATCACTGCTTTGCAAATGTATGGAAATGTGAGTTGTTGAGCAAGAGCTGGGACAGAGAAAAAACCAAACCCTCAGAGATGGAATAATCTCCAGCCATACACGTGTCTGTAGGATGTGTTTAGTCGTTTGGCATCTGAATATAGGGGGAAGGTGATTAATGGGGTTGTAAGGTGCTCCCCTGCAGGTATAACCCTGGCTTTGCACTGGTCTTCAATACCTGTCAATAAATGACAGCTTTTAAACACTAGATGTGCTGGTTTGTTTGCTCAGTGACTTCATGATCTGCTGTCATTTTAAAGTTATACTTGGTGTTTATTTTTGTCAACGAACCTGACCTTTACAAGCAGATGGATTTTAATTTCCTCTTCACCTCTGGGGAAGTCTGATAGATTAAGATTTTGGTCCCAGCTGTAACCGAGGTGTCATGGCCAAATATGATATTTACATGAAGGCCTGTGTTCAAACAGTAAAATATTCTTCTAAGGAATCTTCAGATTTAGTGCGGCTCAGTCTATGTCCATAATACACAGTAGATCAACTTTCAATCATCTGATTGAAGGTTCCTTACAAAATACAGACTAATTCTGTGTGAATTTGGCTCATGGGACAAATAAGGCAGGTGTCCATGAGTTTATTCATATATAGATCATCCCTGCTCATTAACGTTAGCAAGCTGACTAATGCTTAGTTGAGTTTATCTTTATGGATCCAGCTCCAACAAAGAAATGTCATCACTAAACCTATCACTCAACAAATTGCTTTATCATATTTGAATAACACTTGGAGTGGGCATAAATAATGAAGAGGAAAAGGACGAGGGATTTTTTACACCTTTCATTGAATTATATATCAAGCATTTTATTGAACAGTCTCTTATTAATCAGACAACAATTTTGTTTACCAGAGAGTGTTTTGGCATGCTCTTTTTTTTATAGGACAGGCAGTAGCTGGATGCCACTCCTTTTATTTACTTCCCACTCCCTACATTGTAAAGTTCAGCAGCCAAAAGTTCAGGCAGTTCCTCAATGACCTGTAAGAAAGAATACATAAATTATGCAACCTTTTTATTCAAATATTCCTATGTTGGGGAAGAGTTACCTTTCTATTTCTCTTATGAATACACTACATTTCCCAGAGCATTTCCCTGGTGTAAAAAAAAGAAAAAGAAAACAAGTGTTGTTTTTTTCTTTAATGAACAACATCCCTCAGGACCACTGGGAGAAGTCTGAGATTCAGAAGCTGCTCAAGTCCCTTCAGGTAGTCCTGTGAAACTCTCCAGTGTCATTTTCCCAGCTGCAGTATTATCACCTCTAGCAGGATGAATCCCTTGGAATTACCTAGTCACAGATAAGCTATTTTTCCCTTCCTTCTTTCTCCAGTTTTGTTAACCAAGGTCAGCACTTCAAAGCAATTAATTTTAACTTGTATGTTGTTTGATTCACACTTCACTTTTTCTATTAGTACAGTTGCAGGTCTTGTGAGTTTTCATCAACTACTAAATATGAAAAATGGAAATCCATAGTAAGACTTTCCTCTATCTGCAAAATCTTCAGCATGTCTTCAAAAATCTCCTATACTCTTTTCCAGTATTATAATTGGCCCAGTTCCATAAATATATTTCATGTCCTTATAAACACTGGGAAAGTGAGTTTAATGGGATGTCTCAGAGCTTTCTAGGCAGCGAAGCTTTCACAGATATTGCAACCATTATTACTATCTCGTACTGAATAATCAAAGAGGTAAAAAAGTCAAGCTGTCATATAGTTAAAATGTCTCACAGAGTTTCACTCTGTCACAGGCTCCACAAAAAAGTAGATCAATCCACATAGCTTTTCTTTTCTTTCCAGACCACCCACTTGCTCTTTGTACTGGATTTCAGTTATTTTTGTTATCAACACTAAAATATTATAGACTACCTAAAGAAAAGTCAACATTTATGAAAGGCCATATTTTTCTACTTATGGAGAGAAAGATTTCTTCCCATGTTTGTAAAATCGTATTTCTCTCCAGCGTATAAAGTGACTTTAGGGACTCCGACTAAAGAAGTTTGAGACTGGATAAAAATAAACCTTGGTGGGTTTTGCTGCAACCACCTACTAAGTGGTTTGGGTTCCGTGGGTTTTTTTCTTCCTGTCAGCTTCTAGTATACATCATCAATCTGAAACATTTGAGTAAATACTCCAAAACTTCCTCTGTGTTCTTTGATGTTTGCAGCTCAGGAGAGTGTTCAGCATTTCAACTCAGCATCTTGGAGGTGGTCTCTTACCCAAGGTGAGGGTAGGAAACATCCTCCACTTACAACATTACTGGGGAAGGCTTCCATCCTTCTTTGTATTCCTTTTAAACTCAATATATATAGCATTTGGTTCAAGGCAGTACATCTCTGATCACAGCATTCCTGCTATGCAGCTGAGGATTATATGGGGCAAGGCAAAGAAGATAAAGTCCTCTCAGGAATCATTCTTCACATCATTATCTCATCACCCAAGTTAAGTTATTTTTTTCTCATCAGGAGGCTGTGGTACAATTGTAAAAAAATACTCAGAGAACTGAATTTGCACTTGTTCTCGTTTATGACTGACCTCCATTCCCTGAACTTTGTCTTCAAATAATTAAATCAAACATTGCCAAGAGGCCAATGCCAGTATTTTTTGCATGCTAATCTTTATTGAGGACCACAACAGGCTTATGGGCTTAACTTGTCTAAATTAATGGGGAAGACTTTCAGTTGACTGAAGTTCCCCTTAAGTCATTAGAGCAATGACAATCTATCCTGGAGAAAGATTTGTCCTTAAATGTATGATGGATGAGCCTCTTACTACAATTGTGTTCACTTTGCATTCCTAATTAGAAGCAAGTAATTAAAGAGATGTGATCCTAATCACTTGATAGGAGACGTGAAACCAAAAAGAACTGGGAAGTAAAATATTCTGCCACAAAGGGTACAGCAACACTCCATAATCATTTAAGGCTTTCCCCAGGATTATGGTCAGCTGCTTTCCCAAATGCCTCCCTTATCCAGTCCAGGTGAACTGCATGTGTTCACTTGATATGATATGGATATCTACCTACTAAGAATAAAGGTAAAACTACAAGTTCCTTTTTCACTTGCTAATTGATATTAAAGACAGAGCTCTACTCAAACTGTAATGATATTTAGCTATAAGACATTTGGGACAATATTTGAAGAACCTCGTGGCATAAATAACATTCAACATCCGTATTCTCCCATAATTGGCCAGGAAGGCTGAAGGAACCTGCTTCCCACAGACATGTAATCACATCCAGGAAACACACAGTCTAGAGCAAACAGCGCTATGTTTTGCCACATTTGTCATCTGACACGCTGTTTCCGCCAGCCAAGACTGGAACTGGTCAAGCCAGAATGCCAAGGGGAGCTCTTTGCATTTGCTCACACTGCTAAATATGCTGTCTGCTGCATTTCTCTGGTTAATCCTTTTTGTTCCGGCTGGGGAAGCAGCATAGTTGTTCTGGTTTCTAAGTCCCATATGATTCCACTATAGTTAGGCAAGTAAATGTCTCCAGGACTTATGAAAAGCCCCATGGGTGAGGAAGCACTGGAATCTCTTTAGAGCTATCAGGGCACAAAACTTCAAAGCTGGCATTCTGAACGTAGGATTTTCCACAGAATTCATAGGAGCTTTAGGAAACCAAATTCCCTGTGCAGTCTGTAGGCAGAGTTATCACTAAATTCCTTGCGCTGCCTTAGCCTTCACAGGCAGCAATTCAGTGGCTTATTGCTGTGAAACTACTGAGTGACTGCAAGGAATGCAGCAACAAAATGTAGCAAAAAATTGGGCAAACAACCACTCAGTAAAGGTGTTGATAAATGCTTTCTGCAGAGTCTGAAATCTTTGTTAACTATTCTTTGCAAGAATGACTTAACATGTCAATTTATTTTAATAGCATTGTGTAAACAAAGGCAAAAAATCCCTCTCAGTCTTATATTTCAGTTTCCAACTTCCACTGACTCTTTTTCCTATCACAGTCTTCTGTAACCTTACAGTAGCTCCTCACTGTCTCGATGGTTGGAGTGGTTTACCCCTGCACATGGGGTGGCCAGGCTGTTTTTCTGCCAGGTGACACAGTTCCACTGCCAGCTGTGAACCGGGGTCTCACTGATCAGTGAAGCCCCACTTGGATAGCAGAGCTCTTCCTTCTTACCTCACAGCAAGAACCGGGATGATGCTGCACGGGGCTCGGACCAATCTCTCCCTGTCGCTGGGAGGCTCCAGGAGGCAGCTGTGCCCGTGGTGTCCCCAGCTTTGAAAACTTGATGATGAGTGGCAAAAGGAGAAATATGGCTCTGGAGAAAGACAGGAAAAAATGATTAAAGGCCTCTTGCCAACCAAAACTATTCTGCATATTCTAAAAAACTTATATATGCTGTTATTGTTGCAAGACAGTAGTTTTAGGAAGGCTGGAACACACTGATGAACTTGATCTGCTGTACATGCACTGGACATAGACTAACCCAAATTAAAATCTGTATGAAGACGGATGTCCAGGATGAGCATCACGCCAGAGAAATGGCTGTGATACTTCCCCCAGTGTTCCCCTTCTGGTTTCAGTTGCAGACCAGGGGAAGGGCTACAGATGTCATTTATCCAAGTCTTGGACATGGTCCCCCAGTCTGAATGGGAGATGGAGTCCATGAGTGGACTGTTCACTGGATAAGGAATTGCTGGGATGATCGTGGTCAACAGCTCAGTGTCCTGATGGACATCGGTGAGCAATGGTGTCCCTCAGGGGGACCATGTTTGGACCAGTGTGATCCCCAGCCCCGCGCTCCCTGCCCGGGCAGTCGCTCCCTGTGCCCCACGGACGGAGCCCGTCTGCGAGGGAGCCGCAGCGCTCGCTCCTGCAGCATCCCCTACAGCGCACCCGTGCTCCTTACACCCGCAGATATGAGCAGAAAGGAGGATTCTCTGTGAATTACAAACCCTGAGAGTGACTCCGAAAAGAGAGAGATGTAGCAATTTTTAGCAATAGCTCTTTTGGCTGGGCTTCTCCAGCTCTGAGATGAAGAGAAACGGGATCAAGCCTACCACAATGTTTGCTGTGTTTGATTAAATGCCACCCTACAGAAATAGGTATAAGAAAGGAACAAAAAGCATTCTAGAGAATTGCTTAATGTACAAACTGTTGATAAATAGGTTTGAGGTCTCATCAATCAAATTACCTTCCATTTGATTCGTCGATACCATTTTCCTTCACTTACATTGTTTCTATGCAAATTCTGTCTGAGGTAAAAATAGATGGTAATTGAATTAGAAAAACCAAGACATATCATCATCTGTTTTATATCTTCTGGGCTAAAATTTTCAGATCTACTTAGGATAAAGCTTCTTCTAATTTCAAAGGTCATCTTCAAAAAGACACACAATAATATATTACAGGCAAAGTCCTAAGAATAGGTGTCCACTGCCTCGCTGGAATTTTAATTGTCAGTTGAGTAATGGTTCAGACTGCAAGTCTCCAGGAGACAATGTTATATAAATGGAATTTGGCTCACTGATCTATACTGAAACCTTTTGTATACTTATTTGAAATATGTGGGCATTTATACCCAAAGAATTTCAACATTAGCCCAGTTGTCTCCAAGCTGATACTTCTTTGGTAACAGCAATAGAAGTAGAAATCAGGTAGAAGAAACAAATTATAATGAAGAATAATTCTGTGTTCTCTGACTGTGGAATGACCATCACTTAAAATGGAAAAGAAATGCCAACCAGTCCTAACAGAAAATGACTGACAATGTCTGAGCAAAGTTGGCCAGAACAAACGCATCAGTCTTGTGACAAGCTTAGCCTTTTACGAATTAAAATCCAAATTATTTGTAACTAAATGTCCTCTTTTCATATATCAGCCTTCCAAAATGCAAATCATGGCATGCAAAAATAATTTCAGAAACTCAGTTACTTCTAGTCATTCATCAAAGCACTAATATTACTCTTTAGTCAGGGTTAGAGAGAAGTTTTAAGAGCAGTGCATTATCTTCACACACCTTTAACCGAGTGCCTCAGGCTGTACTTCATATGCTTGATGAAACGGCACTCATGCTGTCCCATATAACAGAAAATCAAGGCATTAAATATACCTTTTTTCAAGGGAATTTCAGGCATAGTTGACAAGGTCATGTGTATTGGTATGGTCTATATTGATTTCTGCAGGGCATTTGATTGAGAAGCAGACTATAATTTGTTTTAAAATATTGTAAGGAGAATAACAAAACACATATTAAAACAACTAAAAAATGACTCATTGGTGAATTTCATAGTGTCTTAATGGAGATGTATCTGTTAGCAAGATCATTCCAGCCCTGTTTATAGAGACCAGTCCCTGAGCCAACACTGACTTTTTATCTATCATTTAGTAGCATGAAGTATTTGATGGCAGCATTCACTGTGGATCAAAATAAAAAAAATAATTGAATAGCAGACTGCAGAGGCTGTTATCTGAATTGAAAGGTAGGTCAGTCACCATCCAACCTGCACCTGGGAGTCAGGTCAGACTTGTGATAACAGCCACAACTTACACATTATTGAAAGTAACTGTAAATGCTACCATTAAACACTGCCATAAGCCTTCAGTAGATACGAAGAGAAATAATGAAGAGAGGTAGCAAAGGGAACCCGGCCCTGTGCACAGCCTAAAATGGAATGAATTGCTTAAATTCATTCTTTTGCTGAGTTTATACGTTGAGGAGGATGTGGGAATGCAAGAGGGAGCACAGAAAATGTTTTTAACTTATCCAGCTCCTCAAAGAGACATGACACACCATAAAAAAGATTTATGGTCATCTGGGGAGAAAGAGAGTACAGGTTTATTCATGCTGGAAAGACAAGGTTTGAGAGTTAAGGTTAGATATATATGACTATTTATACTTGGAAACAGCCTGTAAAGGGAAGAAGGAACTTATTACCAAATGCACAAATCAGATTCCCAAACACAGGGAATATCTTGAGATGCCCCAGGGCATTCAGCCAGCTCTCCAGATGGCATGGAGGACTCTGATGTCCTGCAGCCACAGCAATCAAAGATCAACCAGGACTCTCTGTCTGTCCCAGATTCCCAAGGACACCTCCTATGGGACCTCACCTTAACAGGGTTCAATGTGAGATCAGACACTGCTCTGGAGGAGTAGGATAATTTGCTCTGAGGAAAAAACCCCAGTGGGCAGAGGTGAATGCTGAATGGTCAGTGCACTCACCCAGCCTCTCTTCTATGTGGCCAGGGCTCCCTCTGTTACAGATCTGCTCCCTGTACCCAGCCTGAACATACCCACATATTCCTGTCATACCCAGTGCTACACTCCATCAGTGGTCACAATCAGACCTCAAAGTTCAAGGCCTCGTTCACTTCCTGGGGGGCTCAGGAAGGTGATTTTGTGGTGCACAATGAGAGAGCCACTTGATAAAAAGACCAGATATGGACCAGGGTTCCACCACAGTAGACTTGGTACAGCATGGACTAAAAATGTCATGAACCACTAGTGTGTTAGACTTTCTCCCATCACTCCAAGGGCTGTGATAAAGCACCACTGTCTGATAAATCCCGCTGTATGTCTTAGTTATCTGCTCAGAGTGCAGTCATGTTAGATTTGGGATCAAAAATGAATTTTCTTCAATTTATACTAACACGGATCAGAGACCTCATCTGCTTTCATCTTGGGGCATACAATTTCATCTATAATGTCTTAAAGGCTCAAGTCTGAAGTCTTCAGTCTAAAAGTTTTCGGACTAAAATCACAACAAGTGAAATTTTTGCAGTTCCTTATATAAAGGGAGTATAAATAAGTGGTTAAACTACTCTTTCTTCTTCACTTTAATCTCTATGGAATCAGTAAATGCATGGAGCATAAGAGAATTGAGGATTGAAGAAAGGCAGGAGAGGGAAAATGCAATTCAAAATCTAAAACTACAAATATCAGCCACCTGTGTGCCCAGGATTCAAAGAAAAAGAATAAATACTTCTGAAATTTCAGCAGAGAGGACACTGGATGTGGAGAGATTAACAATTGTTAATCTGAATCACTACTTGCTAAGTACAGATATTTTCACACAGTCCTATGCAATTTGTCTCTCCACTCAAAAGGGAGTCCACTCAGTGCAGTAGGACTACCTGCAGATGGGAAGTCAAAACTTCATCATCCCAAACGCCAAGTTTTGAAGTTCATATCTGAAAGGAGAACTTTCCTTCATGCATTTAGAAATGCATTAACATGGAGAAAACATCTTGCAGCATGACCATCTGAGATTTTAAAATAATTATTTCCATCTCTGTAGTTTTTTATGTTGACCACCAACCACCAACTGCTTAATTCAATACCACTGATATCAGTAGAAATCTAATCACTAGACCATAAAGAGCAGGCATACTCTGGATTCCTCCTTTTTGTTTTTTGTGTTCTGACGTTTTCCTTCAGCCCCATACCACTCTTGGCACAAAAGGAAAGATCTGTTAACCTTGTAGCAGTATTGCTAAAGAAACCCAGTCATATATTAGGCTTTCATTGCACCAGGCTCTATATAAACACAGAATGAAATGTTGATACCTAAATTAGGCTTTTGGTTGGAAGCTATTTACAATTTTGACTGTAAAAGGATTAGCTTCGCCTAAATGGCATGGAATAGTGAGAGGTATATCTGTGCAATTGTCTCATTATTACAGCATCAAGCACATTTGATTTGAAAAGGCCTGTGAATGCATGCCACGATCTGGGCACTACACAGTCTTGTAAAGCATATGGGCCATGGGACAAATCCCTCAGCACACCCAAGGCATGTGATTTTCTTATGGCCAAATCCTGTTTGCATAATTTCCTTCTTTTATTTTAGGATTAGAACTTCTGCTCTTCAAAAAAATAGATTTTTACGCCTCCCTTTTGAATTCTTTTGGGTATGAATTACCTGGTATGTTCCCCACAGCTCACTGCTGCACTGGAAGGCCATGTAGGAGCCAAAGAGCTTTGTTTAAATGCTTTGTGAATTGCCTCAGTGTTTTCCCCAAAACACAGTCTTGCATCCCAAAGAACACACTGATCCTCAGCTCTGTGGACTTTTTGGCAGAATGAAGTAGAATAAAATACGTATTCCCAGAGGTAGGGAAGAAAGAGAACATTCAATATTTAATACTTAATCTTTAGCTTTTTCAAAAAATTCTCTTCAATGCAAGATGCAATAGGAATTGCCTATGTTTTAATGCATGAAAATTATGTTGTCCTAGCACCTTTCTCTTTCTAGTTTCTGGTTTCTTTGAGATGCTAACAGAACAACAGATGGCAAACCTTGCAGTCCCATTTTGCGTCAGTGGAATTTAGGGCACATTGCAGTGATTAAACAATCCAGTTGAAGGGATATCCAAAAAAGACTGCCTCAACTCTGAACTGTGCACTGCTGACTGTAAAACAGACAAAGCAATGCTTGTAACCCTGAGCACTGAGCCCCTCGATTCAAATCTGCTCATGTACGAGGAGATGGGATATGAAATGAGGGAAAGAGATCTCATTATAGGAGACACTAGTGCTGTAATAACGATAATAAATACAAGAATTTCTAAGTGTCATGAAACTCCATTTCAAAACCAGGCAGCTGAAACAATAGGAGTTTGCCAAAACCAGGCATGTATCAGCATTCCCCAAAAAGCACAGAGCAGGCTTGGGCCTCCCAAGGAAAACTCATGGCTCTACTTCTAAACAGTTTCAGGTGTGCATGATAAGAGTCAGAAATACCAGAGAAGGAAGGCAGGAAAGACACACCAGATACAAACAGATGTAGTGTGTTATCTGGTATAAATGCTGACAGAAATCTTTAGGATTAAGAGCTAGCTGTGATTGATTTGTGCTTGATTTGTGAATGTCAATGTATTTCTACAGTCAGGATTTTTAGATGATGCTGATTGTGAAATAGCTTCAGGCTGTTCTGTAGCACCAAAGAAATGTGAAGAAAAATTACACAACTCAGTACTGAATCAGTAGACACACAGAAACTCTGAAAATTTCCTGTTCCCATAGAAGAAATAAAGAGGGAGGACAGAAAGAAAAAATTGTGCCCTGGTAAGATGGTGACTGGCTGCCAGATCACCCAGACAAGGCCTTTACTGAAGCTGATTTCCACAGCTAAGTGGGACAGCTTTAATCTCATGTTTTGAGAAAAATGGGGCTGGACCTGCAGGTAAACATTTTGTCTACATCCTTACTGTCCTCAGGCTGTTAAAATAAAAACTTGATTTAGAAACATTTGTGTCACAAAAGCAGTAAATCATAAACAAGTGTGTAGACAAAAGTGGGCACACAGGAATGACCAGGCTGGACAGGTACAAGAGGCCCATGTTGGTGTCTGCTGGGACAAAGAAAGGCAGCATGGCAAAGGATAGGTCCACGGTTCAGCCCCCAGACACAGCTGACCAGATGAGTTTCTATCACTCTTTGACCAGGAACTTTTCTCCATGAAGAAATGCTTCCATATTTGATCTGCCCCATGCTCAGTTTGTAAATTCTGCATTAGAGAAAGTGTCTAGATCACACATTGTCTTGTCTTCTCCCTGACAAGAGGAACATCTTATGGGATTTGTATTATTGGTTAGGGACTTGGGTCAAAAAAGAATTTTATAATACTGAGGTTCTGGGAATGCTTTTCAAACACTGTATGCCTATCCCATGTGCCAGACTGACATAATAATTACCCCTCCTATGCCATTTACATGTGTGTTCTTAGGCTTCAAATCCTCTTTACCTGCTAAAATAAATAAATGCATTAAATAATTTCCTCTGTAAAGTTTCTTTTCAAGCATTTTCTGTTTGCTTTTTAACAAATTCAGGCTGAAATGTAGCATAAAGGTATTAAGTCAGATGCAAAATGCATTGTACTTGAAATAAGAAGAGTTTGTGATGACACCTGCATCTCTAAAACATTTAGTAGATTTCAGGTTTTTCCAAACGAATTCTTCAGTCCAATTTCCAATGGACCCAATAGCATTGTAAGTAGGCATAATTAACAAAATAAATCTAGGAGACACAATTCATTTTTCTTAGCTAAATTGTTACAAGAAGAATGTGTATCTCTAACAAACGTTTGGAAATATCTCTTCTCATGGTGGTAATATTGCAGAAAAACACAGTACTTGGGCAGTTTTATTATAGAAATCAACTTAACTTGCTAGGAGACAGATTATAGCTTTGAAAAAAACCCTACTGGTTGGGCTGGTGAGGCTAGAAAACTGGAAAATACTTTCAGCCTTGCTTAGAATGGGGGGTTAGCATTGAATTACGAACTGATTTACGGAGCTGTTTGTCGATACCTACAGGATTCACCGAGCACTTCTGAAAACAGCACTGCACAGAGCAGCAGGAGCAAAGAAGAAAAGGGTTACTAAGTAAATGTCAGTTGTGGGAAATGTCAAAATGAATAAAAGTTTAAAAACGTTGCCCCAAATTATTTGGTCAAGCCCACACAGCATGTGAGTGAGCAAAGGATTAAAACTAGAACTCATGGCCACACCTCCCCAATGCCATCACGTCCAGTGGACTCAGCCTGAGTCTTCTGGGAGAAATTTGGCTTAGCACAAGCTTTGGCTATTGAAACGCTCCTGAAGCAGGAAGGATGTGAGTGCAGTCCTGAATTCACTTTGGAGTGAGGCACTTTGCAGGAAATGAATCACTGCAAAATTCCAGGTGGGGAGAAGGTTTTTTCATGCTAAGGAATGTAAGTCTATCTGGATGCCTGGGTGATGCGTTCTGGAAATTTGCCATGCAGCAGATTCCTGCGCTAGGTGAGAAGACAAATTTCAGCAGGTAATCCATAATATGTACTGTGAACAGTGAGAGACAGAAACATTTTGTGAGCAGTTAATTGTATGGGATGATGTTACAGTGTTAGGCCCAAAGGCAAGGGTACACAGCACTGCTTCCAGCTCACTAACAAGCTGAATGTAGGAGCTTTCACTATGCAGCAGTACTCCAGGGAGGAAACAGGGATGAAAACAATCAAGGAAAATATCAACAGAGAAATATATCACTTTGGCAAAATACATTCTGCAGTACTTTTCATGGATTTCTACAAAATATTAGAGTGGGTTAAATTCTGTGAAAATTAATTTAAGGCCAGACTTCTAATCTCTAGCAGGACAAGAACGAAATTTTCATCTTTAGGCTCTATACATGTGTTTTGTTCACCAGATATGTAATCTAACCCACAAACTTTATTTCCAAGTTTATGAGAAGCATTCACTTTCCACTGTCAAAAATAAAGGAACAGAAATTTCAGTACTACCTGTTTGATATTAGAACGTTTAAGTGTTAGAACCCTTCTCATTTAAAACTACATTTAATTTTAACTGTATATTTTAGATCCTAAAAGTCTTTGGAAAATCATGACCAAATTGAATAATGAAAAGTGGAATGTGCTTCCACAATGTGGGGTTTTGTTCAACAAACACTACACCGGGTTTTTTTCTTAGATGGTGGAGTGCTTCTAAAATCCACTTGAAAAGTTCTCAGTTGACACCATCATTGAACTAAAAAAAACCAGCATATAGGGCATTTCTTAGGCCATTATGTAAAAATTCGTGAAGAAGAGCCCCTGGAGAGGAATATTAGGCTGCTCGGCACAGCAGAGCGGTATTTGTCACACAGAGTTTCATTATTTTTGCCTTCCAAAGTTGTATCCATCTGTGACTTTTGTATGGTGCTCATAACCATGGAATATAAGCAACCACAGCCCGTTTATGAAGTCATTGCTTTGACTTCAACATGGAGACTGCCCTGATTTTAGGCTCAAATCTTGCTCCTTTTGAATTTAAAAAAAAATGGAAAGCATTTAGGCAGAAACCAACCCTCTTTTATATTGCTCTCAGATTATAGCAGCACTGAATACAATTAATTTTATCAGACAATTTAACATTGGAATATGGAATTAATGTGAGAAATGGTCCAAACAGAAGATGTTTAAACAAAGCCAAAAAAAAAAGCATTAGGAGTACACTGCATAAGAACATAAGAATAGTTTAATGATATGAACCTGGAGGTCTGTCTCATCTGCTGTATAACATTAAAACGTGGTCTGCCATGCTGAGTACTCTCATCACTTTGCCAGCCAGTGACAGCAAGGAAGAAATGCCTGGGTTTGGCCCCATGCTTGGCAGAAGTGCACACTTCTTGATAGCAGATGTAAAAAGTAAAACAGGTACTATAGCACACTTCCGATTACTCAGTGGGAACAAAATTAAGTAGATTAATGAGAATCTGAACTAGGGTGAACTTCTTGAAGTTTCAGTGAAACTAAACCAGACAGCTTCATTCTGACACATACTTACATGACAGTGCTCTGTCTCAGTTTGCAATATTGAAAAGAAGTTAAAACCACAACCACATCTAAATGCTATCCTGTTCTGAAACATACTTGTATTAGAAGAGAAGGTGCCATCAGATTGTTCTTTATATTCTGTCTCCTATGTACCACAAATGCATCGTTTTCAAATCCATCCAAATTACTTGCCATGTTTTTTTTAATGTCTCTGTCCCTTCATTCGAGAAACAGACATTTTTGAAGGTTTTGAGCTCAACTGGTCTTTCTGCTTTGTAGGCAGAAATGTCCACCATTATTCTGTTGAGTAAGAAAAAGTAAGAAGAATAAGTAAGAATTTTATCTAACATGAGGATTGTGCTGAATTTTGCAAATGTTTGTTCATCATGGAAATAAATCATCTGCTCAGAGAAGCTTAATGATGTGAAGAGCTTAAGGCCACCCACTTCTCAATTAATGAGACTATTACTGAAGACAACATACAAGCTGGCAATGGTGCTGTGTAGGGCCATGTCTTAGGTTGCAACATAGGATGTAACCAAAAGTATGTATTCTATCACCATCTGTTGAAATCAGCTGGGGCAGTGATCCTTACCTCTGTGGGAAATATTCTCTGCTAATGGGCCATCTGTTAAAACCAGGTGAAGCAGTCATCTTTATCTTTTCCACAACCCATCCTTCCTCCAGGAAGATATCATCTGTTAATGGCCCATTGGGTCCCACTGCACGACTGATAAAATTACATCATCCCACTGGGAGATGCTCCAGCCAGGGGGAGGAGGCAAGCCTTTCCTACCTAGTTAAAAACTGAGACTTGGAACACTAAGGCACCCCTTTTCCACTGGATTCCAGAGGAAAAACTAGACTTTTCCACATCATCACTGAACCTTTGGAGAAAAACTGCAACCCTCTATAGGACCACTGCTTCAACAGAACCACATCTGTCATCCAGGAGGACTGCAGCCACCATTTAATCAGACTGCTACCAACACCCTGACTGATGGGGTCAGGTTGTATTCTGACTCTGTCAGTGTTTCTGGGTTTGTTTCTCTATAATACTCTATTTATATTTTAATATTCCTAGTAAAGAACTGTTATTCCTATTCCCATATCTTTGCCTGAGAGGCCCGTATAATTTGGAGGGAGGGGGTTTACATTCTCCATTTTAAAAAGAGGCTCCTGCTTTTCTTGGCAGACACTTCTCTTTCAAACCAAGACAGGCCAGGAACTCGGCTCAGTGATTTTTGAGGGTCCCTTCCAGCTCTGCCTTATTCTGTGATTCTGCAAAGCTGGATATTCTTGCTGGTGTGCTAGGGGCAAGCAAGTAGAGGAATCAACCCACTCCACTTGCTCATTCCAGGCCACAGAGCTCATTTGTACCTGCCTAAACTCATATACACCATGTCTACATGCTACCAACATGGGGATTTACAGGTAGGCATGAGGACCAGCTGTGGCAGCAGTTTCAGTTCCTACATTTGCAGTCAGCTACTCTCATCTCCTAGAACCTGGCTGCCACGTTTCTTCCTGCTGTCACCTGAGAAGACACCTGCAGCTGCGTTTCCACTCTGTACCAAAACCATCTGGTTTGGGTACATACTTGCAGAAGAGTGATGGGAAAGTTGCATTAATGCATAGTTTTTTTACCTGAACTTTATCTAAGAAAGTAAAAAAGGTGTATTTCTACAAGCCTGCAGTAGAAATAATAGCATTTGTTAAAAATCATTTTTTGGCTTTGTCCTTCAGTATAAAACATTTTCCAAATATACACCTCTCTTTAGAGATTTGCAGAGAACAGGGGGAAAAGAATGCAGCCCAGCAGCTCTCACCATTATATAAGAAATTATTTATTCATAGTTAAAGTAAGTGCTACATTTTGTTGTGTGGTGAAAGCTAAGCATAGCTTAGCTTTCAGATTTTTATAGCTTTTCAACACGAACATGATAAAACGCCATATGGCACTCTTGTAACTGGGCAAAGTCTCCAAAACCAGCACGATTCCCTTTCTAACCCACTTGGTGCGGCGTGCACGTCCCTGCTGGCGATGGCCCCGTGGAGCAGCACATGGCCCTGCCCCGGAGCCGAGCCCCGAGCCCCGAGCCCCGGGACTGCCCCGAGCCCCGAGCCCCGAGCCCGCTGCCGAGGAGCCGCCGGCAGCCTTTGCAGGCGCTGCCTTCCAAGACCAAATACCAGAGAAAGGAATTTGATCCAGTTTATGAAACCAGCTTCTCTGCCGCTTGCTGCCCTCTGCTGTCACACGCCGCGGTGGCTCGGAGAGCTGCGGGGCCACAGCAGGGCTGGTTGGTGACTGCCGAGCACCAAAATCTGCCGCGGGGGAAAGCCCCGCAGCTGAAGTGCGGCCGCGCAGGCAGGGCAAGGCAACCGCAGAGTCTGTAATCCTGATCGCTGGGAAACAACTCTGAAGTTTCTCCTGTGTGGGAATCTACTCATGCTTTGTTGGTGTGGGACAGGGTGATGTTGGTCCTGTGCAGTGATCTGGAAAGGGAGAATGCACAGCAGCCAAGGGACCTGTAGGGTTCTGGCTTCTCATATAAAAACCTGCCTCACAATTGCAATGGTTTCCAATGTTTTTTAGCGTAACATATAAGTGAATCCAAGAAGTTCAGTTCACAACATTTTTATCTTTAGCAAAAGTAATCTATTACAGACAATCTGACTATTACATTAATTCAGTGTGCTGAGTCTCTTAGGTCAGCCACCTTTTTCTAAGAATGCCCTCTTTCTGCAGTAACAAACCTCTAGTTAGAGTGGATACTTCAGTGATATTTCTCAAACACTTTTCCTAATGTGTGAATGTATTGAGAGTCTATCTGTTTGAATACCTGTGAGCTCTCTTGCTCCCCTGGCCAGCCCATGATGTTGCTTAGAGTCACACCACCAAGGTGCACCCAGCAGATGCTGAGATGCAGAAGAGACTTCAGGGCAACCGTAACCACAGCACGCTGTTGGTTCATTCCCCCACGTTTGCTTCAGGCGCCACTCGTTCCTCACACTTCTTTAACAAGGACTTGCATGAAGATCTGGGTGACTCCACAAGAAGATTTGTGCTCCTTTAAATGCTCATTTTGATACCTGCTCTGTTACATGGATTACAAAGCACTGTTGAGCCAGCCCGTCCTGCAGAAGATACTGGTAGGACTGAAGATCTTGGTGCAATTGCAGCTCTAAATGCAACATTATTTTCACCTGTAGCTTGATTGTGTCAAGGTTTTTCTAGATAAAAAAAAAAATGTTAGCGATGGACTGCAACTAGAGCTATAGCATGCCCAGGTGGACAGTCTCCCTGGCAGACTTCCCACTGCTGTTCCTCTATTATATATCCTTCCTCCTTGGTGTTTCTAACTGTGAAAATGGCTTTGGCAAGTAAGTATCTTACAGCAGTGCCTGCAGATCACCACACACTCAAACACAGATGATGTCTCTAACTCTTATGCAATAATTTAGAAAACTCTTTTTTTTTTCCTCAAAACTTGGACTAGACTCTGATATAATACTGTAAAGTGGTTTAGGGCAAGGAAATATTTATTTTACAACACTGAAGAGTGTTGACAGCTTGTTCCTTGACAGTTTGTTCTCAGGCATTTTTCAGAAAAAGTGGGAGTTTTACGAGGAGGAAAGAATACCTGCAAGAAGGCCACTCCTGTCTTGGAGTGTTAATTGGATGCCAATAAATGACTCTTTCTTCCCCACACCTTAGTTTTAAAGGCACTACAGAACATTGGGAGCAGCCCTCAAGGCACTGAAGCCTTCCTGCCAAAATCCCACTCACATTCCTGCAGATGTCAATTACAGCTATGTCAATGGGAGAGAGAAAGAAAATGGTGAGGAGTATGGTTTGTCACCTAGACTGTGAGCTCAGAGAAGAAAACATCAAAATCAAAGGTGTTTGTAGCATCATGAAACACCTGATGAAGGCAGATAGTGGAAACAAAGAAAGGAAGGTGGGTTAAAACTAAAATTCAAAAAGACTGGTGAAGAAGCTTCATGGAAGAGAAAGAAGAATACGTGCCTTCAGATCCTGGAAAGCTACCTCAGAGTCCCCAGTATCTCTATTTCTCTAATGAAAGTAACCACTATTTCCATTCCTGGCGAGAGCAGTGTTCCAGCCCACATATCAATTTTTGCCTGTAATGTAAAAAGGGATTTTCTGAAAACAAAATAAAACAAAAACAACTTTGAAATGTCCAAGAAGCACCTCAGAAAACTGAGAAAAACATCCAGTTTTCACCCAGGACATTGACTAGCACACAATGAAGGAGACATATGACATATACTCAGCCACCTTAATCAAAGGCAATATTGAGCCATGGCTTATTGGTCCCTTTGCCAGCAGTGACTGAGGCAATGAAGGTTGTCAGGGGAAAGGAAAAATTACACCTTATATCATAATGTTGATAATACCTATGAGAATTGAATTGTTGTTACATATTTAATATTGTATTTCCTCACTTTTGAAGGCAGAATTTTGCAGCCTGAGTTATAATCCTTTCCTGTATTTCATTTAGTAAGCAATAAATATACAGGAGAAGATTTGAATTGGGGTTCTTGGTATTTCAGGTCTGAAAGGAAAGGAGGTGGATGAGATTTCCTCTAAAGTTTTGATATTCTGAAGTCGAATGAGCAAAATAAAACCAGTAAATGTAAATGTAGATACAGATAGGCCCACCTTTGAAGCTTAGGCACTTTTTAAAGCCTGATAATGGTTAGCACAAAGTAGCCCTGGCCTACAATGCTACAATACAAATACATAAAAATATTTGAATTAAAAATACTACCTTGACATGTTAATTTCCCTTAATGTTTGTTTTATGGGCAGACTCATTCTTCAGTCTGGGTTTCCTATTGCTTCTGGAGTGTGCTGTTGTGCTTGTTTATCCCAGGCAAGAGAGACTCTATATGAAAAAATGCAACAAAAGAATATTGCAAACAGAGCCATTGACATTTGCACATGAATCATTGAGATCTCTAGCCAGCCAGTTTTCCCATCAAGGAGGGTAAGTTGCTGTGCAGAATTTACTGTCAGCCAGGTCTTCTTGGCATGTGCACCTCTATGAAACAAGAATGAGGTTAGCCAAGGTATCTATTTACAGCATTACTAGAAAGGTAATAAAACAGAATAAAGATGACATAGGGAGTAATTTATTTTAACAAGTAAATTTTTTAAAGCACATGGAAGGGCATTTCAGCTTGAATTTCTAATATCATGTTATTCTGGACTGTTTTATGACCATCACATTCATTCTGTTGCTTAAAGGATTTTGGCTCAGAAAGCAATTTGGTTTTAATATTGCTATTTATACATATAAACCTGCAATGTATAATTCATGCTAAAAGCAATGAGACTGTGCGTTGGGATTCAAGACTAATGTATTTCATATCATGTTGCTAAATTAAAAGTTAGGAAAAGATTTTGGGGTGGAAAGAAATGAGGAGGGCATGAGTTTCTCATTTTCTCATGTTATGAAACAGATAAAATTCACACCATTTAAGAAGTAAAAGAAATCATCAAGGCAAAACATGAAGCTGTCTTGCAACATGCTGGAACTTGTCTGGAAGAGTTACTAAATTACAAATACTAACAGCTTCAGTAATTCCATTGTTTGCTTGTTTTTATTGAAATGACAGAAAATGGAAAAGCTGATGCATAAATACATAATCATGTTATATCACTGTATTGATGAAAATCTAGTAGGAAAATGGGGAATTTTTTTCTATAAGGAACATAGAAAGGTAGTTTGTTTTTTCCCTAGCCTCTCCAACTGAAGTGGATCAATTTATTTTCAGGCTGTGGACATATGAATATACTTTCCTTAGCCCAGTACTCAGCTAAGAAAATTTGTGCATGGGACTTAGGCTCTTTTCTTCAAGCTTTGGTAAACTGGCAATAAAGCTTGAAATGTCTGTTGCAAAAGGTGATGATCACTGGGAGCATCAGTGTTGAGCCTGAGCATGATTTTGGAGAGCAAGGAGGGGGTCAAACTCTTGGCCAGCAATCTACAGCTTGAGTGGTGAATGGAAGCCAAGGCTGTTAAACACATTTTTCATGGTGCTGTATCATGCTTCAGACATGCCTCCCCAGGATGCTTCCAGCAGCCAGCACATGCCTGGGAATCACAACTGGGTTGGTGCAGCTCCAAATGTGCCAAGCCCACGCCTGTGGGAACTTTGGGCTTGGTGCAAACACAGAAGACGTGAGGCAGGCACAGTGCTGGCTACTTCATTTTAAATGCTATTGTATACTGAAAAAGTGCTTCTTAAGGCAATATGTCCTTCAACATAGGATGCAACAGTTCTGTTTATGGGCAGATTTCCATTATCACTGTCCTTATTTAAATGCCTCACCCCCCCAAATCCTCCTCTGGGGTATGATCCTTTATATGTTTGGTTCCAGTTCAGGGAAGAACCGTGCATGGTAATGTGGAAATTGTTGGAAAATGCCCTTCAGCTATTTTTGAGGTATAGCAGTGCAAAACAGAGCCTTCCACTCCTCCCATTCTCATATACACTTTTTCAATTTAATTCAATTTCTCTCACCTCAGTTGTTGAGTGTCTGTGACAAAAAAAGTAAAAACAAAACACCAGAACAACAGCTTCTCACTAACTCCCCCAAGGACTTCTCATAGCAAAGCTAAGCTAAGTTAACAGGGAGTGCTATGGAACAAATATTACATCAGTTGCCTTTAATAAAATCTGAAGATTTACACATGATGGGGACAAAAAAAAAAAAAAGAAAAAAGAATGAACATAACACAGTTCTTTAAGTTTTTATCATTAAACTTTTGTGAATGTTTTTCTGTATAAGAAACAGCATTTTTAGTTGTACTCTGCCAGCTTATTTTGATTTTGCTATGATTGATAAAAAGGAAGCATTCCAGAAATGTTTTTTTCCTTAGCTACCATTTAACTGAGACAGAAAGCAAACCTTTGTTCCACATCTTTTTCTTTGTTTCTTTGTTTACCAGTAAAGCTTATCTTTAATCTTCAACAGCTTTGGAATGATGGGGAAAATTTACTTTGATGGCATCTTAAAATAAGGCACACCTGTGAAAGCAGATCACTGGCCCAAAATAAGCTTGTTGATCTCACGTATATTAATATAAAGCTGTAATTCCTCTAGACTCACACCAGTGTTTCAGAGATCAGCACCTGGCCTAAAAGACTTAAGCACTACATTTTTGGAGCTTGATGTTGATGCTGGCTATGGTTTGGTTTAATTTAATGAAAAAAGATACTGTTTCAACAGCTGGAGAATCAACTCCAGACAAAGCATACACAACGTTGTGATTGCACTACATTTTATCATGGAAATCAGCTGCAATGCTGTTCTGGAGGTGAAAATCCACTTCATACAGTTTTGGCTCCAAGATATAGCCTTCCAATTTATCTCAAAATTGCACAGAGCCTACAAAAATGCCAACATCCTTCAGTGTCACCCAGATGAACAATTTAAGAGGAAGGCTAATCCTAAGACCACAGCAGAGGAATCCAAGAAGGAGAAAGCCAGACAAGGTTCAAGGATGGCTGGAAAACACTTGCCCTGTGGGTGTTATTTGGAAACATGGTCCCCCAAATATTGACTGCCTAGTTCCACCAGGGGGATCAGATAGGAGGAGGCACTTTTATCAGATAAAAAATTAATTGCTGTCTAATAAGGGAGAGCGGGGTCAATCGCCATTCGTCTTCATTCCCTTTCTGTAGTGTTCATTCTCATTAGTTAGCTTCTAAATCTTCCTCCCCTTTCAAATTTGTTTACAGCAGCAAAGAGCCAGCAAAACACCAGAGCAGGCATATTAAAAACAGGCTTGCCAAAAGCACTCTCATGTTAATAACAAACATTTTTCAGTCACATATCTGTATTGTTAAGGCCTTAACCCTTGATGTTTTTTTTGTCTAAAAAAACAGCGAAAATGTTGAAGGTGTATCAGGTCTCAGTGGTCTCTTCACCACTATGTAGTGAAAGACTGGGATTCTGTAATGTGGTTTATCAAAGATAAAATCTTACAGAGGGTACTATTTCTTCTCCTGTATCCATTTGTTTTCAGTGTTTCATTGCTTAAAATAAAAGTGGAAGAAAGCCTTGCTTTGCATTAGATATGGCAGAACATTCTATGTTTCTGTGCCTGTATACCCCTCCTGTTTTCCACAAACAGATTTCTGAAAGGTAATTTTGTGGCATTTTCTAAATGGCCATAGACAGCTGGAAAATAAAGCCAAAACCTTAAACCACCTCCATTGATCTTCAGCCACAGATACTGTTCCTATCTATCCATCAAATCCACACGTGCCCATAAACTGTTCACATCTAACTCAGAACCAAGTAAGAGGTTTGCTGGTTTTTTTCTGCACGCTGTTCAGATGCAGTCTGAAACTGATGGTAGGAAAGAGCTACAGGAAGTGATGAAGTAGTTTAAATCCTGCCATGAGGACTGTTCTGTGCCTTCAGATGGACAGGGAAGAGCTTGTTTGAGATACTCTGAGCTGCCTGTTCCTGCCAGTGATGCATGTGCCAGCCTGGTGGGACACCTCACACTGCAACTGGAGGAACAATACAGAGAAGCACACAAACTAATAGAAGCCAGCGGGGATACTCAAAAGTAGTCATGGGAATACTGAGAGTGTGGGAGATGAGGAGGCAAAGCCAGAACAGAAGTGAGGGATGGTGTTGCCAAACAAGCAATGCAAAAGGCAGTAACTGGAGCTGGAAGGAGAGAAAATAGGTGGTAAGTAAGTAAGAGGAAGGACAAGACAAGGCAGCAGCAGGAAAGTCAGTCTGCAAAAGCTGTCAGCAACTACCTTATTAGTTTGATTTTCTGGCTAAAGTCTCTACCAGTCATTACTACACCTGGCCCCATCCACGGCTGCTAATGTGCAATGGTTGAAAAGACATTAATTCTTGATGTCTAAGACACCCGTAATAAGGATTCAGCATATGAATGTTGCTATTAAAAACATGCACCATTTTCCCAGCATAATCTTCACTAGGATTGGATTCCACAGCTGAAATCTCCTTCTGCTGTTGTATAACTTGTTATCTATTCCCAGAAAAAAGTAATTTTCTTACGTAAGTATTTTGAGACCAAGATAGAAATCCGTTAACTTTTTCTTCAATCCCTCAGCATAAGGAAAACTTTACAGACTGAATCATTCTTGCATTTTTCTTCCAAGAAACTTCCAATTTGACAATGTTCATTTTAAAAAGTGTAGACTTCAGAAGAAGTCAAATTTTCTAAAACCAGGAAAGTCATAAAACCAGTTGTGCCCTGAAACACCCTGAGTTTGGCCTAAAAGCCAAATACCCAGCAGAGCCCTAAGCCCTGAGCTTGCAGGAGAGTACTGGAGAACTCTCACTCTATTTGTACATGAAGAATTGGCTCTTGATGGGATTAAAGCTCTTATTTGAAAGAGATGTCTTGAAATCTTCATCACATCTATGTTTTGTTTTACTCTTTCCAATCAAAGATGAGATTCTTATATAAGTAAATGAATTCCAGGAGTGCTTTGGTCTCTAATAAGAAACTAAGCCTGCTGAAACTTTCAGACTTAAATGGAAAGAAAGAATCTGCTAAATCTTCTGTGATGAAAGTATTGGATGCTAGGCTAGTCCAAAGAAAAATCTAATTATTAACAGTCTGGTTTTTCTATTTTGAGGAGGTGAAGAAGTCCTAATTTTGATTATTGCTGTATGCTCTTCAAACAGAGAATATAGACTTGCTTTTCAGGTTAGTAATCTGTTCTGGTGCTGCAACAGAATGAGTTTTATCTATCTTAACTTTGAAAGGATCTAATATTATGCCCTTTTTACTTTAGAAAATTTTTAAAACTCTAGAATGCTTTTTAAAAAAGCATAGTAGTTTACTGTAGTGAGCTTTACACAAGACTTCATTCTGTCCTTGTCGACACTCATGACCAGTGCTAGAATGAGCTGACATTTCCTATCTATATTGTAAAAGTCAACAAAACAGTGCCATGTGCAGGTTACTCCCTGCTTAGTCCAGCAAGAAACTTTGCAAACATTACCTATACACAACAATCACATTACTGTTAGACATCCTGAGGCTGTCAAGTCTCCTTTGCCCTCAATTTTTTGATGCCTCTTCATCACTGCCTAGCTTAGAAATCAATAATTTCTGAGGGCCATACCTGGGTAATCTGAGGGCCATACCAGGGTAGAAAGCTTTCTCTTCCCATCCCCAGGGAGGCAATTGACTTCATTAAGTGGGCCGGATCTGCATATTGAGCCTTCTGTTTCCCTTAAGAGAGTCCCCTCTGACAATGACCTGCCTTCTTCTGTATGGAAGTGGTTTTGATGAAGGGCATAGACCTCCTTGAGCTCAGTGACACCTCCATGCTGTATGAGCCATCATCCTTGTCCCTGCTCAGTCCCACTTGCAGAGCCTCACACCTCCTGTGCAAGGACACCTGGGGACCTGTGGCCTGCTGCCCTGGGCAGGAGCTTGGGAAAAGCTTTGCCAGGAGGAGGGCAGAGCAGCCCTGGAAAAGGTTGCCCAGGGAAGCTAAGGATTCTCTTTACCTGACAGTCTTTAAAGCTTGCTTTAAAAGCTGCTTCCACTTCAGCAATATACTGTAAGAGTGGGCCAGACTTTGCACCACTAATTAGTGGTTTGTTCTCAGTTTTGTCTGTTTCTGTTTGGAGCTAGGATTATTAGAAAGGCAATTGAGGTTTCTCGTGTTCGGACTTGGATGTTTATTATATCTTACCAAAATTTACAGAAAGTATAGCAGTACTTCTAGCTCCTTGCTAGAAGTAGGAAAAATGGCTCTAAGCTGAGCATGTTTCAAGGCCTTTTAAAGATAAGCAGACCAATAAAAGTTTAACACTTATATTATTTATACTTTTAACCCAATAATAGATTCTCATGACCCTTAGAGGGACTTTAGACTGACCAATCCAAAGATAACTACCTAAGTTCCGTGAAGAAGCAGGAAGAGAAGAAGATGAACAAGAAGAAAGACACCACTCATAATTCTCCATCTTGTCCCATAGCTACCACTATACTGTAAAAACCTCAAATTTAAAACCCATCACCCAGTGAAAATACACACATCTAACTTACTACACATTTATGATTTTTAACACATTATTTATATTTAAAAGTCTTCTCCAAGGTTTCAGGTCCAGTGCAGTGTTTTCCAGGGTGTCTGTGCCTGGAAGCACAGAGAGCTCAAAAACTCCAGTTTCCTGATATCCAGCAATATACCTGCTGTGAGTATGAGATCGAACCAGAGAACTCCAGAAGTTCTAACCAGCAATTCTGTGATTCCATAATTCACTAGATAAACTTCAGGAGTCACCTAGGAAAAGTAGTGCTGATGATAAACAATATATTACACCAAGATATTATTTTCTCAGACAACTCAAAGTTAGGCAAATAAAGACAAGTGACATTTAAGTTTGCAATGAATGAAAAAGAAGTATGGTAATGCTTAAATGCATGAAGTGCATTTCTTCAAACTTCTAAGTCAGAGCTGCTTTGAGAAAAAGCATCAAGTTTATAACTACATGAAGCACGGAGACTGTAACCAGAAGAAGATGAAAGAACCTTTGTTCTCTCTGGTACAGCCCTAAGTGCTGTGCTTTCAATGTTTCCTAATGCTACTGAGAAACAGTCTCATTTCTCATCAACAGTTTCATAAACCCTTGGGGTAAAATCTCTCAAAATGAGGGTTCATGTTACCTATATAATGGTCAGTTGTAAGTAGCAGTAAAGTTCATTATGGGAGCAGATAGCTGGAGGTACCATAGCTTTCCTTCCAACCACCAACGTACATCCTTGTCCAAAAAGAGAGCACCTGCAAGACACATGGGTGGAAGAGTTTTACTGGACATTGTTTTGTGATCGGTTGGGTGTCTATGAGAGAGAGACAAAAAGATCAAAGGAAGAGACAGATGGTGGCAAGGAAAAAGCCAACAATACAGACATAACAAGGGCCAGGAATATGCCTCTGAGAAAAGCTAAGACAAAAAGGAAAAAAAGAGCTTTTAGAGTGTTTAATGGAAAATAGACTTGAACTGTAAACACAGGCCATGACTTTTCTGCAATTCTTGCTGTGTGAAGAAAAAGAGGGCTTTGTACTTTCTTTCCAATTAAATGGGATTGCATCAGAGAAACCTCATTTCAGAAAACATAAATTTCTCCTGGCTGGAACCTCCTATGACCCAGGGCTTTTATTTAAATTTTTACCCAGCTCATGTAAGTTTACACACAGTCACCTTGGAAAGCAATATTAGTGCTCTACTCACCCCTAAAACAGCACACCCAGCTCAGCAGTCAGGCAATTATGTTTCTAACATGCCCACTGAAGGAGCTGCAATTCAGTAAGCTCGTGAAATGGTCATGTAATGGGACAGGAGTCAATAGTGCAGGGCAGAGTGTTCGTGGGTATGTTTTTCAATGCCTTCTTTCTCATCTTATATTTGTCTTGGTTTTTGTCAAAATGAGTCCTGAGAAAATGCTGGCACTGTCAGACCTGGAAAAGGACTGAGATCTCTTGCCCTGATACTGATAGTCCAATTTTTCGAAATGCAAGTGAGAAAGGTGTTGTCTTCCCATTCAGGAAATTGAGTAAACTGGGGAAACTGTCTATTTCCTCTTTACATTTCTTCTAATCTACTAAATATTAATGGAGTACAGTTAGTGAGATGAGAATTTGGAGTAATTTGTATATGGCAGGACATAAAATCATAGAATGACTGAATTTTTAAGATTGGAAAAACCTTAAAGATCATTAATTCCAACCATCAACCCAGAACCACCATTGTATTTACCATTAAACCATGTCCTCAAGTGCCATATCTACACATCATTTAAATATCTCCGGGGTGATGACTCCACCACTTCCCTAGATAGCCTGTTCCAATGCTTGACAACCATTTCAGTGAAGAAATTTTTCCTAATATCCAATACAAATCTGGCACAAGATTTCCTCTCATCCTGTAACTTGTTAACCAGGAGAAAAGACCAAGTCCCACCTGGCTGGAACCTCCTTTCAGGCAGTTGTAGAAAGTGGTAAGATCTTCCCTGAGCCTTCTTTTCTCCAGGCTAAACAACCCCTCACATCTTCACTGCCCTTCTCTGGACTTGCTCCAGCACCTCAATGTCTTTCCTGCCCTGAGGGGCCCAGAACTGAACACAGCACTCGACACATGGCCTCACCAGTGCTGAGTGCAGGGGGCAATCACTGCCCTGGTCCTGCTGGCCACACCATTGCTGATAGAAGCCAGGGTACCATTGGCTTTCTTGGCCACCTGAGCACATCTGGTTCATGTTCAGCTGCTGTCACCAGCACCCCCAGGTCCTTTTCTGCTGGGCAGCTTTCCAGACACTCCCCCAAGACTGTAGTGCAGCAGGAGATGTTATGACCCATGTGCAGGACTCAGCAAATCCTATATACACACATGTCTTTGGTGTACCTACACTGTGCAGAAAAGATGGCATGCTAATGAGATGAGCAGGTTGTTTTCTTCTTGCAGCTCAACATAACTCATGCTTGCCTTGTTTCCCACACAATGTTCAAAACCTGCTCTGAAGACAGTATCTGTCATTGATATAACAGAGCTTCACAGTGAACTTCCTGCACAGTATCCCTTCAAAGTGACAGGGCTTGGCCATATCCCTTCCTATTGAAAACTGGTGAGTCCCAGGAAGAGTAAGGCCAAACATTACAATGTCAGACAAGATTTTAAATTCCCAAAACCAGATTTTTTTGTGTACTACTTTGTATGACTTCCCTGATTTCAGCTGCAGCTGAGAAAGTTCAGCACGCCTACAAGTCCTGCACTAAGAATAAAAGCAATGTAAAGTTATTGACAGCTTCTGAAAAGATTGGCTCGAGTGACTCAGCTATCACCACATGGGAGCTGTTTGACAGAAAAAGGGACAGCATCCAATTATCCAGGGTAGAACATCACCCCCTTGCCATATGTTCTCTAGCTAAATTCTGTCTCATTCTCTATACTCTCTCCCATTTCTGGGACCAATAAAATAGGAGCAGGTCTTATGGTGTCTTTAACCATGTTCAGTTCCTGGAACTCTCTGTCCTGATTATAGAATCAACCTTGTCATGAAAGACAACTTCCATAAACACAAGAAGTACCAAAGTTTTCATCCTTGATAATACTTTAATCAGTTGGCATGTATTTTGCTTGTTTCTCAGAAACAGGAACAAGTCCCCATATTTGACACTGTCCTGCCACTCAAAAGGGCTGCCAGGAGGTAGATGGAGCCTTTAAAAGGCACTCTACAGACCTGTGCAATTTGGCTAAAGGCACGGCAGAAAATGGTGTCAGGTGTCAGATACCACTACTAGGGAGCTGGAACACACACGTTGATGCCTGGCTCATTTCTCCACCAGCATCTTATTCTCTCAGCCCTGTTAAGTCCTTATCTTTCCCTTTGGCCAGTCCCATTTCTTCTCACATACATTTAGTAGTACCCTTTTCAGACCTACAGACCTTCAATAAGACATACATAGTTTCTCCCATCAGGCTCCTGTTCTGGACTTTGATTTGAAACTCATCACTTTTCCTTTAGAAAATGTTTAGTCAACAAAAGACTCTTTTCCCATTGTTTCACTCTTACCAGGAGAAATCAGACTAAACCTGATGTTTACGATTGAAATGGTAAATGTTTCACAATATTTTAAGTAACTGTAAACCAGGAAATGTTTCAGGTGAGAAGAATAGGTCTATCTCCTAAATGAATAAAAGTTAGTTGTATAAAACCTGGTATTATATGTCCAACTGTAAACACCCTGTACGGATGACAGTCACACTAACAGGAAGCATTAAAAAACAAACAGAAAACAACAAAACAAGACAAAGCATTAAATACTGTATTAACATTTTTATCCAAGGCTATCCATAATTTGATCTTAACACTGGAATATCAGTTGCTTATAAATATGATTTGCTCCTTTATCTCCTGCCCCGTGGCCTCAATAACTGTGCTCAACTTGCAAAACTAAAAGGCACCTCTGCAGAGTATCTCCCTCCAGTTCAGGAAACCCAATAGTTTCACTTCCCTGAGCTGCAAAGAAAGAGAGAAAGGTACAGCAGCCACTTATTTCAACCACCCCATCAAGGATGGCTAAGTGATCCCCACCAGGGTGGGGATTACAGGGGTGTCTGCCCCTGCTCCCATATAAAAGGGGTCAAGGATTGAGAGCAGCCAGTTTCTATATGTTACAGTCCGTGCAGGTTAATGCATTTCTGGGAATGGAGATATTTGGGAGAACTTGCCCTGCATGTGGGATGCAGAGAACAGGATGAGTGCCACTTAAAATGCCAGCCCATCAGTCCCTACCTGCTAAATGCTATGGTCAGCCTTTATCTGGAAATGTTATGTAGAAGTTTTTGGCAAGGTGGAAGGCACCCTTGCTGTTTGCCTGCAGGCAGGTTTTCACTTGTCACTTGCAAAAGACTCAATATCTGACTTTGCATGGCCGTGTTTCTTGCTGTAGACATCATTCCTCTCCCTTCACCCCTAGCCTGATGCTTTTATTTTGCTTTTATTTTTTTTTCAGGCTGAGGAGAAGTTGGGTAAGAGATGTTTGTTTTGGGAAAAGAAGAAAGAAAACTACTCTGGAATTACTGAAAAATGCAATGCAGGTTTCAACAAAGAGTCACTCAAAGATAGCTAAAGAACTCCAGGTAAGCCTCTTCTCTCTCTTTCTGGTTTTTGGGGTTTTTTTTTGTTTTTTTTAAATTTTATTTTATTTTTGGGGTCTTTTTTCAGAAAACAAAGCTGATGGAAACAGCTGGAAACCATAACTTGGAAAACTGAGAAACTAAGATGAATAAAACTTCCTGTTTTCCTCTCCTGTCCAACCTGCAGGGGACAAAGTTGGGGGGCAACCTCTTCAACCCCTTTTCAAAACAGGGGTTGGATTCCCAAAGAGTTCAGGTTTGGACTATTTTTCTTCAAACAAAAATATCAATTATTCTTTTGTACAGTGTTCAAGAGTTTTTAGCTCAGCTACAGCGTGTCACACATAAGTAAACATGGCAGATCCACTACTTAATTCTGATTTGCATAAAAATTTGTTTTACTAAACCTTAATCTTTAATCCTGATATATACCATTGCTTTCAACTCCATGCCTCACTAGAGTTTTCCTTGCTTAGTATCTTGAAATTAGCTTTTCTTATCCTATTCACCTATGCTACAATTCATTGAATGTGAAAAAGCAGTCATGAAATTTGGCTTGTAAATGCTCCAAATGCAGGTGATAGGACTTCATTCTGCACCATTTCCCCAACTGTTTTCACTTATCCCATCGGGTGCACAAGTTGGGACACTTTGAGGCTCATAAAGATATCAAAGTACTGATGTCTCTCAGATCAAGCACGCAAAATTTAAGTTTTATTCTGTTCAGTTTTATATGGGCTCAACACAGGTGCACCAAAGCTAAGAGCTGCTGTGGGATTAAGTTGACTTGGCTGTTCTCTCAGCACATTCCACTGCTATAAAAACAGTGAAGACATCGCTCAGCCTCTTCTGAAACAGCCACACAGAAACCTATAAAAAATGAGTAGAACCAGAACATCTCATTTCTATTCCTAGCAATGCTATTGAGATCTCTCAGATCTTGGCCAAGTGACCTAACTCCTCCACAGACCTACTTCCCACAGCTGAGAATGGACAATACTGATTTGGGACATGACACTTTGAGATTTCTGCCATGACACTTTGAGATTTCTGCCCTAAAGTTTTAGTTTAGTCGTGAACATAGAGTAAGGGCCTATAGACAGCAGGAAAAAAATGACAACCACTTCTCTAAGTTCAAAGATTTCAAATAGCTATCTCCTATGCAGGAATCTGTAACAATTTTATAAGGCAGACCCACTACAATATTATGGTTTATATGGTTTAATCAGTGAATTTAATAATTTTACTTTTGATGGTTTAGTTTTATTAATTTCCATTGACAGCATTAATGTTCCAAATGAAGATGGTTCAGGTCTTCTAACATACTCTGTGAGGAGATCTATAAATGTTGAGGTTCTTTTCTTATAAAATCTGTATCAGTTCTACCTCTATTTCTGTAATCCTGTTATTGAATACTCATTTCAACGATTAGTGTGTTTATTATACATCACCCCAGCACAACTTTTCAATTGTAAGGTCAGGCATGTATTCAGAATAGGAAGCCTCTATGAAGGATGGATTTTAAAACAATTAAAATATGCTTCCATCATGTAGAAACCATGCCCAGCTGCAATACTGGGTTTTGTGGGTGTGTGTAATCCCACATTGTTAGATTCTCACTACCTCCCTCAGGAAACATTAATAAGTATGCCGTTTATACTTTTTAGTGTACAAGACCTTTGTTTAAATTACATTGAAGGTTTTAAACAAAGCCCTTAAATCCCATATGTACATATAAGCTCCTCAAACTGCAAAACTTGCCAAATAAATCCAGAAATTCCTAACAATACAGTGACTGGGGCAGCAACCAGAAAAACCCAGCACCTCTGAACATTGAGCGTATCTGATACAGCAAGGCATGTACCTGTATCTGCAATCTGCAAAGGGGAAGAGGTAAAATCAATACAAGCTGAGGAATCATTCCTTATATTTTGACAGTATCCACTAAATAAGTGTTGATTTTCTTTTTTGTTGTCATGGATGTCTTCTACTTTAACTCTGAAGATTCTAAATTCTCATGCAAACCTATATCTGCAATTCTGTTTGTTATTTGGGCTCTTGAGTCTTAAAATGTTTACCTGAGGCCTAAAGTCAGGCAAATTTTATCCTTATTTTATTCAGCCATTGTAAGAGTCGGTCCGAAGTTTCTTTCATTTTTTGCCTCTCAACCGTCACAAGGAGACCTCGAGGACCCACACCCAGGCTGACTCTGGACAATGGTTTCCTGGCCTGGCCAAGGTGGATGCTTCTCAGGTGACTGTGTGCAGGTGTATTGTGTTCACTGGACCGTGCTGTTGTGGCACTAACCAGAGACTGTGCTGCATCAACTGGAGACTGCATGTACTGCACAACCACACCTGTCTCCTGCAGCACCACACAATGGTCCATAAATCTTCCCAATTTTTGCCCAGAGGCCACTCGCTTTGGAGAAGGACTATAAAAGAGTGACCCTCTGGAGAAGACCCTTGAGATCTCCCCACAGATGAAGACTCATCTATCGGCTGGCCCATGAGGACGTCCGTCTCGTCTGTTGGTAGCTATTTTCCCATCCCATTCTTTTTCTCTCTCTATACTTTGTTTCCTATATCTCTCCCCTCTATCGCAACTGAGTTGTTGGCATTTAATGTAAATGCATTGCTGTTGTTGAATAAACTGATTTTGTCCCCTGCATTTTGCCTGTTTGCACCTCTGAGATCAAACGAACCATCACGACCCCCGCTCTGTATTAACAGCGGATTGTGACAGCCATATATTCTGACTCACTGGTTTTACGTCCTTTCTGTAGAATCACATGAGTATGAGATATCACTAATTCCAAGTGATATGGAACCAGAGCAAATTATTTCGGGGTCCATGGCATTCATCAAAGCTGTGCTTGCAGCTGGAGATCCCAGCAGAGCTGGACATGTGCCATTTGGGCCAGGCAGTCTTGTTGGCATCAATGGTCATTCCACTTCCCTGCAACAACATGGATCTCACAGTCTTCTTCCAGCTGAGGACTTGACTCTGAGTCACTCTTCTCCCTTAACAAAATTATTTCAGGGCTGTAAAGAGCCCCTGCCCTTCCTGCTCTGGTCTGTCTCGTTGTTCCCCTGTCCTTCCTTTGTGCATTTGCAAACAAGCAGCAGACACAGATTACAGTTGCCCTGAAGTATTTCTGTACCTTCAGATTTACTTATTTGACATAGGCCTGAGACAAAGCAGATTAACCAGATCATGGGACACAGCAGGGATTTAGGTCCATCTCTCTACCCTAAAACACTACACAGAGCAAAATGTGCATTTTTATATTTTGGAAGTGCTGAAGCTGTGGAGCTCTTCCCCAGACACATCAGGTGTGCCAGTGTGCTTCCAGCCTTACTCACTGAGTTATTCCTGCTGCTCTCAGGACCTTCAGGATACTTGAAGCTCTGCACTGGAAGACAGGCTGCTTGAATTGTTGTCTGTATTTAATTTTTACAAGAAATGTAGGGTTGGGGCCAATAATATCATTGGAAACAGCTGAAGATTTCACATAAAAATTAAATTAGACTATTATTAGAGTTCCATGCACTTGCCTAGTGGTGCTTTTCCATTTTCCTTGAAACAAAAGGAGAAAACACGGCACTCACATCAGATAGAAAGCTAAACAAGACTAGTAGTGCAGCAAAATGTGGCTTCCCAAAATTGCATGGGGTATTTAATGTCTTGTGCAGTGCCCTGACCGCCTACTCAGTTACACTGAGCACAGCAGCATTTGCAGTGTTCCCTGGAAGAGGCCACATTGCTGTCCTCTGCCTTGTCAATAAAAAATCTTTCCTAAGAGAGCATCACTATGGGAGACTGAGGGTCTCTCCTCTCATCACAGCCAGAGCTAGAGAGGTAGCAGCCCAGGGCTACACTAAAAACTGGTATGTGTCATATCACCTGGCTGGGATGTGCTCACTTAAAATAGCCTGGATTTTGTTCTAATTTAAGTCCACTGGTCCGACTTTGAGGAAGAAAGTTAAAGGGTTTATCAAATAGTGTCATTCTAGCAATGCCACAAGAAAGAAATAAATTGGGAAGGGGCATTCTGACTCATTAAGAACTTGCTTTCCAGGGAAAATAAAATTTGCAGAATTCTCATTGTGCTGCCATTTGCTTATTTCTCCAAAGTCATCACTCGAGGCATTTGTTTTAGGAAGGTTCACTTCCAGTTGACAAATGACAGGGTCAATTTATGAGGAAGAGCTATACAAAAGTCAAAGGTCTTCAACTATTTCCTCAAATAAAAAAATACACCAGATATGACCATATTTTCCTCAGGAAGGCTACAGGTTTACAAGACTAAAGAGAAAATGCAGATACATGGGGAAATGATTGAAATTAACTTCAAAGATTCCCATCTGTGTCTCACAGCTGGATCAAAAATGCAGTGGAAATGGAAAGATACTTATCAAATTCAATACACTTCAAATACCTGCATATTTTTTCTAGATAGGGATGCAAATTTGTATAATCAAACAAAGTTTTGCCATCATTTCAGGACAGAAATTCTGCAGAACTTGAGAGACAGCTTGAGGATAGAAAAATGTATAGCAAAAAAACCTCATACAAAACAACTGAAGCTGTTTCACCTCAACTAAAACTCTTTAGTCAATGTTTAAGGGACACTACAAATAATTTGCCTTGGAGAATTGAGGAAGGGAAAGTACTTGGGTAAACTGAAGTGTGATTTGGGCACAAAAAATTAGACTGATGTGAATCCCAGTTCAAAATAAACAAGAAATTGTCAAAAATAATTTGTCAAATTATGTTTCAAAGAAAATCCAAATCATAAATTAACATTGATAGAATAAAATGTCTAATGATGACAGACATTTTATCACTGACAGGCATCCTGATAAATGGTATGAGGAGGAAGAACAGAGGGATATTTTTAAAATCTATCATCAGTCGGTACAGGGAGGATTTATTTCCCTCATAAAGACATGACAAAAATACAAATATGCTGTAGATTTATGTTCCCTAATCTCCTAATCAAGGAAACACTGAGAGCACAATATTCAAGAACATCAAAGCACAATTTCAGTTGCACACATAGGTGCTGGAAATACAGGGATCATCCCACAGAGCAGCTGGTACATCAGCATTGCTCACAAAAGTGAGTTCAGGACACACAGGAGTTGAGCCACAAAGCAAAACTCACTGCAGTATAAGTGCTTTCGACATGTTAATCAAACTGATTACAGTTATCTTAAACCACATAAAAGGAAAGCTCAAAAATGAGGAAACTAAAGAAGGTCAGAACCAAGAAAAGCAATGGTTTGAACTGATGTGAAGCATCAGCAACAGACATTATGCTCACATTCAAGAAGGAAGGGCAGAAATAAAGTACATGTGCACCATTAATCTCTGTCCTAATGAAATTATTGGCACTTCCTATAATCACCACGGTAAGCAAGTGCACAATACATAGTTACACCTCGGATTTGAAGCAATTTTTCTGTTTCCAAAATCCATATACATTTATGGGTTATTACACTGGGCAGTGTACAGAGCAGGGTGGCTGCTCACTACCAGAAAATGAGCCCCAACCCTGCCACAGGACTGTATTCCTGGTGCTCTCATTCCCACTATGCCAGTGCTGTGGATTCCCACAGACAGGGATGGGGTGGCCTTGCCAGCACAGAGAGCCCTGCATGGCCCAGGAATGATTTCAGTGACATGGTTTTTGACGAGTGACAAATCAACTGCACCTTTGAAGAACAGCAACATGCTCTTCAGAGGATCTGGGCACTACCTCAGGAGAATGGGTTTCTCCAGGGGAACATTCCAAGGGTTGTTTGATCATGTGAGAAAATGGGCCATCCCTGAGGAAAATGCTTGGCATCTGCTGACAGAAAGAATAAAGGTTTTGCATAAAAGACTAAAAGCTTCCAGAGTCTCCAAAAATAATTATAAAGCAGAGCCAGCTCAAGCCTCAGAATCAAATACTGGATAAGAAGGCTGTGGGGGCTTCCAAATGGGTTCAAAGAGCACAATTAATGGAGAATGGCTCATTTTGGAGGTTTCAAGTTCTCCACACAAAACTTCATTAAGTTCTGTTTTGATTGACACATTCACAAATTTTGTGATGCCAGTCTCATGCAAGGGGTTGAATTGAGCAGGATTAGTACAGTCAATAAAACTTGGTGGTCTCTGTAATGTATTCTGGACCTTTTAGCCAAACCAAGTAAGAGTTATTTCATCAGAATGCTCTCCCTTCTGTTTCTCAGAGTAACTACATACAGCTTTACTGGGGATGGACACGTGCCACTGGATTTGTATTAAGCACTTAATATACTTTTCCTAAAGGTATGTGTCTAGGTCCCAGTCAATGCCACTCCCACGCTCTCAAAAAACCAAGCCCAAACAAACAAACCCCCCAAAATAAACAAAAACAATCCAAACAAACAAAAAGCTCAAAACAAACAAAACAAAAAACCAACCCTCCCCAAAAATCAATAAAGATAAAATATTAAAACAAAACTAAAAAAAAATAAAACAAGCCACTGAGCAAAGCACTAACTTAGAAAGAATGGTACTTTTTTAACATGTGGATCTGGTGCTTCTTGCTTTTCCTGCTAGGCAGCATTTAGCTGAACTTGCCCATGCAAAAAAAAATCTGCTTGTATCATTAGACACCTCCAGTTATCTGCCAGCAAATAAATCCCACTCAGCTGTTTGTTGAGCCAGCAGAAACATGGCAGGGTTAATGGTTTTATTATTGAAAGAGCCCCGATTATATCTCCTCATTCAGGCTCCAGTTTGTTTGAATATAAAAGGATTTCTTTGGAGAGGAAGTATCCATTTCGTGCCTACAGATCAGAATTCAAAGACAAGATCAGACAGGCAGAATTTTTGGGGCAGGCAAAGTCAGTGATAAAAGTACTAATCACCTAATTCAGACACAATCTCATTTGTGTGCCTGCCTGTCTGACCCCCCCCATAAATCTTTTCCCTTGGACTGTTATGAATAAGGGACTTGCATGAGTTCATAGTGGTAGTTTATAGTGGCACAGATTTTTATTAGTAGTTTTACGTTTGATGCATTGTAATAATGCTAAATAGACCTAGTTTTATAAGGCTCACCGTTTTATCATTTAAGTTGTATATATTTTCATCTGTAGTTTTGGTAGGATAATGCATGAAAAAAATGGGGACAATTAGCCCGTGCAAATGACACAGGACTCAAGTTGAAATTATGACTTTTCATTTCATTGTTTTCCTTTGCAATTGTCTAATCAATAGCTATTGCTTTATCAATTGATTTTCTCAAAATTACATGATCATAAAAGAGTTGCAGTAATCTTAGGCTTAAAGCCTAGGAAAATAAATGTAGTAAACTTAGATTAACAAAATAATTCTTCAAGCCTGAAATAAGAACCCAGACCCTTAGATTCAGGCCAGCAGTAGTTTTGCATACAAGGATGTGTTACAAATCAATACAAAAAGATGGCTGTATGTATAACAATGACCAATGCTGTTCTCATTTACGTTGGTGCATGCCTGAAAAAAGTTCAGCTATTCACTGATCATATCAGAATTTCGAAGCAGAAACATAGTGCAATTCTATTTCTTTGTAATTTACGTTAAAAAATCCTCTTAAGTGAAAGTAAACAATTTTGTTCCTTTCTGTCAAAAGCAAAGTCCCCCAAATACAATTTTAAGACATGAATTATGGTGCAAGGCAGTTTTCCCCTATACTTCTCTTAGTTTATAACCCAATGGTATAAACTCTTTACAAAGCAAGCAAAATTTTACTGTTTTCTGTCACATAAAATAGCGTCTGAAATATTAGCATATATTATGACCATTATAACATACACTTTTAAAGTTTTTTCTTTTCAGTAGATTCCTAAAATGTCCATTAGATTTGATGGCTAAGTTGTGATTTCATTCCATCAGGACCCATGCTCTTTACAGCTTTTCTTTGACTTAATACAGTCATTAGAAAATTGTTTCCCCTCTTTTCCAATGTTCGTTAGAAAGAAATATCTTACAGAAGGAACCTCTGTCACCAGCTACATTGTGCATTTCAAACCCATAAAGATCCAAGTTCAAATAAGGAGAATTACCCTTTGCAATGAGAAATCCAATTGGCTTGCAGGATGCAATCCTCCCACCCAGTCAAGTACATCCTGGCTCCATGATCTGCTTCTTAATTCTGCACAAGGAAAAAAATACCTTGAAAAAAATCCTCCAGAAAAGCTGGGCTTTTCCCATAATCTATTCCACTATTGTTCAAGGCCTTGTCCAGCTGGGAGGTAGCTGGCTGCAGTATTTTGAACTCAGTGGGTGTGAGACATGATATACTTTCTCAGACAAGGACCATTAATCATTTCAACTAAGCAGATATTTTTAGATTATTAAAGATTGAAAGTTGGACTTTCTGGATATTTGATATTCACCATACCTGGTGAATGACTGAGCATTTCTTGCTACTATACCTGGTATTTAAAACATTTTTGATTTGAAGATATCAAGCCCATCATTTATGAGATGTAAAGACTTGGTAACATTGACAGGGGAGAAAGTGGACAAAATATATTTCAAAATAACATTGGTCACTAATCAAAGTGAGTTGTTCCAAGGCCAAGATCTGGAGCACAGAATTAGAAACCGACATGTTCTAAATTCTAAACTATCAAAAATTGTTTTAAGAAGTTTCAAATCTTAAAGAAAAAGGGGATTTAATATTAATCTTTGACCTTAAAATGTTTGGTGTCCCTCATTTAAGTGGATATCCTCATACTTGAAAATTACCAATATTTAACTTTGCTGTATTTCCATTTGTTTAATGAATGCAAAGATTCTGCTATGCTCTGTGGAATTATATGTGGATATTTCTGTTCCAAGAAGTTTATACTAAGAAGGCAGCACAAAAAATAATTGTACACAAATCAAAGTGCTTGAGATTGACCCCTTTATTGTCATTCCAGGTCATTCTTATTTTTTCAGCCTGGTTTCCTATGGAATCCTGTTCTGTCATCTTATCTGTTTCTGTGAGGTAACCCTTCCACCTTATCTTATACCAATAGATTGGACCTTGTTAGCCAGGACAAGAATGGTGTTGTTGGCAGCTCTCAGGAGGTGGAAGCCAACCATAGGATGAAAACCCTTTCTGACCTCTCACAGAGAGAAAAGTGAATGTTGTAAGGATGACCCCCAAAATAACCTGGAGCATCCCAAGACAAGAAGATTATTACAACCAGTCTAACCTCTAACATCTTCAGTCAGGGTTAACATTTTATAACATGCTAGAGAATCATTCTTTCAAATCAGCAGATAAACCAGCTCTTTAAATTTCTCACTCTTACTAGACTCATATGAGTTGTCTGATGTCTCTGTTCAGTCAGACTGAAATTTTTTCATGTTGCAGAATTCCTCAAGTCTTGATCTACAGGAGTGTATTGATGCATATTCCTGCTACAGATTTAGCATAATCCCACTGAAATCATGATCAGTGAACACCTCCTGCCCCTCTTCTGTACTGACCTTGGTGTCTGCAGAGTTGTTTCCCTCAGTGCAATTCCTTCAGCACAGTAACATTTTCCCCCCTTCTTAAATACATTATCCCAGAGGTGCTACCACCATCACTGATGGGCTCAGCCCTGGTCTTGGAAAGCTCTCAGGCATTGCCTCTTTTGGACACAGGGGAAGACTCTGGCAGATTTTTAGAGAAGCCTGTACCCTTCTTCCCCTCCTCAACCCCCCAATCAAGACTTTGCCAGGCAAATCCAATACAAATGGACAACATGAGAAGGAGACAGAACTGAACTTTACAGAAGCAGAGTCACAAAGGACCAAGGAGTGGCCAGGAGAGTGTCACACCAAGCAAAGGGCATTGGTTGCCACCATACAACAAAGACAGTAAAGCAGAGGCAAGTGAAGTGGGATTGAAATTACTTTCTATCTGCAAAGCCTGATTCACCATTCCTGTACTAAAATGAGAAAAATGAGGTTTTGGAAGGATGGCTCGTGGTAAGAGGGAGGAGACCAAATATCTGCCTTTTAAAGAGTAAAGGTGCGCTTGAAAGGAAACACACCACATATACACACTCTCACCCAAAAGAATAAAAAGCTGCAAAAATAGCTCCCATGGGCAGGACAGGAGAAGAAACTGGACATGACATGGGAAGCTGAACAAGGCAAATGGGATGGAAAGATGAATTTTGACAAAAATTAAACCAGCAGACAAAACTCAGAGCTTGTTTTCATCCTCTCAATATTCATCACAACTGTTCATGGGGAAATATGCAAAAGAGACCATTGAAAATACTAATAATAGTATAAGGAGTAAAGAAAGCTGCACTTGTACAGCAGATTCTTTCCTCCTTTTTACCTAAGACAGGCCACCACAGTAAATTATTTTTCGGGACAAAAAGCTTCAAATTGTCAGAAGCCAGAAACCATCCTCAGAGTTCCATTGTGCAGTCCTTGTTGCAATGGCCTGCCACATGCATGGGCAAAATTAGCCACATGAAAAGGTGGTGCTCTCTAAAATAATACCATGTGTGAACTCAGCACTTCTTATATATTTTGCAAAACAAAAGCTAGTAATTCAGTGGGTCTATAGCAAATAGCCTCTCCCCAGAGTGAGCAGTCAGCAAGGCTGATTGTTTGGTGAATAGGATTTAGGACTGCAGTGAATAAAGGCTGACAGTGAAGCTGATAGGGAAAACCCAGTATTTTCTTTTAAATTCAGCTTCTCAATAACCATGCATACTGTAACATCTAGAATTATGTCTGTGTCTCTCTTCTTTGAAAGGAATAGGTGGAATATGTTTCCCTCTTTTTTGTGAGAGCAATAGAGCAGCACATTGTGCAAATCTTTTTTCCCAAACTTATTCATCCAATCTACAACTTTTTAAAAAATCTCTCTTCCCCAAGCAAAAAAAAACAAACAAAAAAACCCAACAAAAACAAAAAACACACACACACTCACAAAAAACCCAACCAACCAATCAACAATCAATACCCAATAAAAACCAAAACAAAAATTAAAAAAACAAAAACAAAAACAAAAACAGAACAAAGTAAAGCTTGTATGTAAAATTAGAGTCTTGCAACTTCACTGGTGTTATTTAGATGAACAAAAGTTGGCTTGTCTCTAACATTACAGCAGGAACTCTAAACACTTTCTCAGTATCCATTGAAGTGACGACATTCCAGTTTGTAACCAAGGGAAGGCTGCTCCTCTATGCCAAAGAGTAAACCTTCATTTTATGAGAGCTATACATGTAGGAAATTGGCTACAAAAATACCATAGAAAGCAGCAGATGTTTGTGGGAAAAAAATTAAAGAGGTGTCAAAACTAGAATGCCAGAAATTATAGAAGACAAAGAAAGAAAATATGTAAAATAAGATGTGAACATCGTAGACCTGTTTTCTGAACATGTATCACCTGTCCTTGCTGATTTTGAAAAGCTATGAGTATGATCTTCTGCTATTACCTTCACTGATTCGTACTGCATCAGCTTTCCTAATGCTTATCTTTCAAATTGTTCAGCCAACATACATGTTCTTTCACAATGTATTGAAAAAAAAAAGCAAAAAATCTCCCTTATGTTTTTTGGTTTGGTTGGTTTTGTTTTTGTTTTTTTTTAATTTAAAGTGTGCCCTGCTGTTTTCACCAGTGTTGTCTTTCAATTGTGCATGTCAAATGAGCTTCAAAGTCAACACAGGCCAAGTGTAAAAAGTGTGACTAGAATTGTTCCCAGAGAGGAGCTGCAGACCAGATGTGCATCACATCTCCTATCCAAAATCCACCCCACAGCACAGGCATTGACTGTTGCTTCACACCATTGCACTACCCAGCTTGTTACTCCAAAACAGAAACGCCACTCTAACTCTTGTAAAATAAAGCATCAGTTATGTTAATATTTTAAAGGAAAAGGAAAGCGAATTGGTTGCAGCCTTTGGAGAGGAGTCCAATGTAATGAATGATGTTTCACTGCTGACAAAGCTAGTGCCAACCGTTTGGGATGTATTTAAAGAATAATAGAAATCTGAGACTTTTGTCCTCAGCTCAAGCTCTTTTCTTAATAAGGTGTCACAATCCCTTCCCTTTTCACACAGCTTTTTCTTGTTAAAAATCCTTGCTTTTCACTGATTGGAAAAAAAACACAGATCTGCTCCTGTACAGCGGGGAACACTGCTGGATTTCAGTAGTAGAAGAGTAGGGAATGGCGAAAAAAGCAGTAGTGCCCGCCATTGTACGTATCACACGTGCTGATAAGGCTGTGAGGCCCACCATGAAAATAAAGCAGGGCCTGAAGCAAGTTTTACAGTCAGTGGTTTGGCAATTGTAGTGGAGAAACAATGAATAAATCCATGGGAGGGGAGAAGTCTGTGGTGGTTCTCAATCTGTTTATAATATGGGTCTTATTTATAGCATACACCAGAGAGGTCCTGCTGCCTTGCATAATTACACTGGCAAAAATTTCCAGTGTAGATGCTGTTTTATCACAGTACTAGTGCTCAGACAAGCATGGCATCCCACCAAAAACTCTGAGAAGGCATAAAAGCTCTTATACTGCATCCGTATGAACTTCTTTATCCACATGCCACTGAAACAATTCTGTGTAAAGGATTCTGAAAGCGTTGTTTTACTCAGGGTCAAGGGAAATGAAGGATGCAGGTACAGGAAAACTAAGGGGGTGGAGTGTCATGTGCAGGTGGGATACCTACTGAAGCATTCATGTGAACATTTTGGCACTGCCTCCATCTGTAATTACACAGGTCATCATGACTAGGTTGTTGCTTCACCCAGACCAAGGGACTATAAAATCTGATTGTTTCACAGTGCCTGGTTATAATTGAGGTGATGGTATCCCCCTCATGCTACAGCCCAGAAGGCAAGCCTAGGAATGCAGAATAAGTTATAGAGAAAGGGATTGGACACATAGATATGTCTTGGGGATCTAGATGATTCCACAGCCTACAACAAAACTGAGGTTTTTTAAAGGTAAATATACAGTAAATCCATATAAATCTAGATACAAAACTTTACAATTTTGTTGCAACTTTGTCCACCTCATGTGCAGAGCTGCACATTGCACCAACATTTGATCTGATTCTGGGTTGCCATTCATCTGATAATCTGAGAAATTGAGCAGTCTGGATTAGAGATCTGATAGAGAGTTGACACCAGCATTACTTCTGAAACCAAAAACATTTTCACAGATTTTCACAGTCAGACCAGAAAATTCGGGTGTGGGCAAAGAACTTGTTTTTCAGTGCCATGAAGAAAAAGTACCAAAGACAATTTGAAGATCGCAGTCACACTTTTAACAGTGTTTATGGGGTGATTAATCAGCCTGGATACCAAGAGACTCCTTTTTCAGTCTTCATTTGGGTGTTACTCAGTGTCCATATTTAATACATTTCCTTTGGATTTTATTCAGTGTTCATAATATATTCCCTTCAGCTACATACTAATCCAAATTCAGAGAGAGATACAAGGAGGGTTCAGATCTTCATGCCTCCAAGTCCAGCTCTCAGCAGCTGGATGGTCACTGGTCTGGATGCTTACTGGGTGGATCTCCTCTGTGTTCTCACACCACTCATTCTCTGTCCCAAAAGAATAGGTCAGAAGATGTGCCAAGCTTGGTTCTTAAGTGCTGCTGATGCCAGGAAAGCAGACAAGCTCTAGAGAGGAGCAGGGCAGAAAGAGCTCACACAGACCGAGAAAACAAAGCCTGTTTGCTTCCATTGCTCTGTATGGTGGGTGAGATGCACACAGTCCTCACCTCACTAGCAGCTCTGGGAGCTAATCATCATTACAAAAATATTGGGAATGAAAGGGTGAAAAATTCACATTTCAGATAAATCATCCATCAGGAAAAAAAGAGCTAAGAACCCCCAGAACAAAAGAGACCTCTCAACAGAGTAAAGCAAGTGACTTCAACCAGTGCACACTTCTCATTTTCTTTGCTATAGAAATTTCCTCTCTTTATCTAACACATGCTAGCTTTGGATATCTGAACTAATTCTAGACAAGGGCAGAATATAGCCAAATGCCATATCTTGGTAGCAGTTCTTTTTGGACAATAGTGAGACGTTTTACTGCATTGTTGTACATATCAGCACCTGCAGCTCATGCATATTTTAAGGTTTATGGTTTTATTGCTTTATTGTGGATATCCTGCTCTTTCTTTATTGGAAGCAAATAGCTGTGATTTTTCACACCTGTTTTAAAAATACACGCAATGGTTGTCACATTTTAGCACTTCAGACACAAGAATTTCAGCTTCCTGTCTGAAAATCATCCTGCAGATTTTGTCACCTTGCAATCCCATTTATAAGTTTAAAACACAAGTATTCAGCCCAAAGTGGCTGGAAGTTTTTCCTTACAGAGGTTTGAAAAGCCATTAAGCCATTCTTTGGAGATTTTAATTTTGAGAAACTGTGGTGCATTTTACCTGTTATTTTTCTTTACATATCTCAGTGCTTTCAACAAGAGACTTAAGGAACCCAGGTTTGATACCACTGAGGAGAAACATTACTCTAGAATTAATCAGGAACTGCCATTTTGTCAAAAAGATATGTTATGATGTATTCCTATTTTAAGATAAACTGACTTTGGATTAGTATAATAATATTTAAATTCTAAACTGCTAGCTGTTTCCTCCACAGCTTTGGCTTCTGTTTAATAGAAGGAGTTGAGCAGATCCATATTCTTACTAAAATAAGAGCAGAAAATCCGTTTTTCTGAAATGGATCATTGGGCTGTTGACATGTTGCCTGTGCCCATGGCAAATATTATTATCCAGCTTGTAGACATGTTAAAGATAAATACATGAAACTTTGGCATTAAAAGTAAAATGACCTCATGCAATTTAATACCAAATTACTAATATCAAAATAACAAGCAAATCTTTACTAATACTCCTAAATTATCTTCAGATAAAACAAACCCACATTCTGTTGATTTCAAAGGAATGCTTTAAAGAAAATGAAGCTCAGTAGAGGAAGGCTAAGAAAAACACCACCCTGCTTTCTCATAGCTTCTTTTTAAAGTGAAATCAACCACAGCATAATAAAAAACTAAATTGTAATGACACCTTTATAGACACTCCTAAGCACTTGTTTTTATCAATGGGCACAGCCTCTTGAGCAAAGCCTATTTACGCCTTCAAGGATGAGGTACTATCCCAATGGTATGAACCAGCATTTATGAGCTCTCTTGTTCAAAGGTGTAGATGTCTAGGTTACAGTTTCTGTCACAGACTGAAAATATCGTCCCAGTGAGTTATAGCTGCTCTCAGTCTTTCTACCAGCAGCAACCTGAAAGAAATAAAAGTAGATGGAAAAGCCCATGATTAAAAAAAGTAGGCATGCCTTTGCTGTTGCTTGTTGAGCTGAGAAGACCCTGGAGAGAGTGGGACAGAAATTCAAACACATTAACTTATGAACGACTTCTGATTCCATTCAGGGTAGCATAGAAAAGAGGAAAAGAAGTGAGAAGCAAGGAAGCCAAGCATGGCTGTCCTACACTGTCTGATGGCCCAAAGCTGTTGCCATAGTACTGACTGTGACCACAGCCATGTACCACCCTCATTCCCCAGCACCAGAGAGTGCAGGAGAAAAGAAAGAGCAAATCATGCTGCCATGAAGCCTTCTCACAAGCACTCTGGCTGTAATTTGTTGGTCTGACCTGCTTTGGCAATATGGAAATTTAGGTTATTGCAAGTTACATGCAACCTGTGGGCAGAGAGAGTGCATGCCCATAGAGTGACCTCCTGTCATTTAGGGTACTCTCTAAAATAGGACTGCAATCCAGAAAACACTTCTCTTTTTTTCTTTCCTTCTTTTTAGTAACTCTAGTTAGGAACTCAGGTCTATACTGTGAGTGTAAGCATTAAAAACCACAAGAAAGTGAACAGGAAAACCAAAAGTCCTATACTTAAAAAGGAACAGTGCTGGCCAAGCAGTCACTTAAAAATACAATTGGGACAGGAAAGACACAGCATGTGAGTAGACTGTCACAAATGGCTCTATTTAATGCAGGGAAAAAATGAAAAATAGTGGTTTTTAAAATAGCCAGGTCAGATATTCCCTTACAGAAAGGATCCCATAGCATGCTCCCCAGATGTCCCATGCCAAGTGCCAGAGCAGGGCTGGTGCTGTTCCTCCACCCTCTACTGCTGAAGCTCAGCAATGTCTGCCAAAGCACAGTGTGTGCTATGGGGCTGATGGACTCTACAGCCAGGCAGGGTGCAAGAGGAAGCCTCAGTGCTCCTAAAGAAAGGAGTAAGTTTCTGTCTATAGTCCCAGAAATTGGATCAGTCTACCCAAATCCAGTGCCTGTTCTCAGGAACAAACACTTTATTTTCTTCTGATTTTACAACCTGCCCATTCTTTCACACGCATTCAAAAAAGAGAAAACTTGTGGGTGAATGGATGTGGTTTTGTTTCCTAAGCTGGCCTTTGTCTCTTTAATTCCCTTATTTCCTTTTCAGAAAGAGTATTTTCCCTGTGTTACTTAAGACTGGAAAGCACAGAAGAATCTTCATTTCAAACAATACTTTTGGCTACAATACATGTATTTTGTAATTACATTTGTTTTAAATACTGCCCAGCTAATCTGGTTATATCCTGAGGCCATTTTCCCTGGTTATAGCTCTGAAGCAAATGATGATTTATTTTCTGGTTGTTACTTAAATGCATATAGATGTGACTTCGAAGGAGCCTCATTTGTCTTTATTCAGGTCATTCCAAAATCAGGCACAAGAAACTAAACAAAGTGACTAAATGATGTCAGCTGACTACAATACTATTTTCCAAAAACTTTTAAGCAGTGCTCTGCAGCTGTATGTAAGTAACCTTTCTACTGGGAATTGATGTCTTTCTAGGGTTTTGTATTTTGGAGGAACATGTGTTCAGGGACCTCACCAGATGCCTATGGAAACCATTTTGCTCTTAAAGCAAAAACATATGTCAGGCCAAGGTAAGGGAAGCATTTGAAAAAAAGAAAAATGTCTTTAAAAGTGATGCTGAGAACTGTCAGACAGCTCGCCATGCACCACAGGAAGTGGTAGTGGATTAGAGTCCCCCAAGCTACAGGAAGGGAGGGCATTCTGCAAAGGGATTAATTTCCATTCCTAACCTGCGAAGGCAGGAGGCAAGAAAATAGAGCTACAATTAGCAGTTTGGCAAAGGCTCTGTTTTGACTGAATATGGCCCCACAGACTTTTAAGCAATGTGCCAGTTCAGTTTGCCCACAGCCGGCTTCCCTCAGTGCCACTGATGTCAGCACTTCCCGCCTGGGTCTGCTCCTGCTCCCCAGCAGCCAGACATTGCTTCTCCCACAGGACCCCCATCAGCCCTGAAAGCCTTACCAAACCAGCAGAGCATTTCCCAGAGCTGGCAGAGTGGGTTTCTAGTAGCCAAGAGAAGGCTCACAAACAGACATTAAGAGCTGTAGGACACACAGGATGGCAAATCAGAACAGAAAAGCCTGGAGATGCCTTTCCAAAGACCAAGGTCTAGGGATTGCTAGAATAGCCCAGTGAAACACAACACTGAGCAATGAGTTTGAGCTTTTAGCACCTACACAAAATAAACACAGCAGTGTGCAGGTGTCCTGAGTAAATGTGGGGGTGGGAGGAGAATCCATGCTGCTACAAATTCACAAAAGTATTTACAAAGCATGTGCATTCTCCCTCTTGCAATGTGTGCCTGTGGAAGCAATATACATACAGATCCCATACACTCTATTTGTTAACCTTGCTCTTTGGTGCTGCTCTTGCAGCAGTGGACATGGTTATTATCAGAGGTTAATTATAAACCAAGTAAATAACATATGAATGTAATCTCACACTTTCAAAAGGGGCCAAAACAAGAAAGAAGTTGTTATATCTGTCATATAAGTCACATATGTGTCAATGATAGAAACAGTAATAAAAAAACTTGGCTACTATACCTTCAGGAATACTTATGGACTACCAGTAGTAGTAGTAGAATAAAAATAATAAATAATAAAAATAGCAATTCAGTATCATCTAGATATCGCTTTTGAAGCTGATATCAAACAAGAACATGAACTTCTGTAAGGAATATAAATTACTACAATTTGCTCTCCTAAAAAAAAAATCTGTATAGTAGTACGAGTAGACAACTCCCACAGACACACACCCTTGCACCTGAGTTCAAGATTCAGTACCTTCTCAGCATCCTCCCTTTTCCAACATTTCATCCTAATCACCGTGTCCAGATAGCCTCTTTCTCACCCTACATCCTGGCAAGTCAGCCTCCCCACCTGATTTCGGTCTCTCTGTCCATATCGTTGTTCTCCTTCCAGCCTGCCTGGGTGCAAAAGACTGAGGATTCACAAGAAAGATCACCTCTTGTTCATGTCCAGAACAAGCAGTGGGAAATGGGCATCACAAAATCCTTCTGGCAGCATCCCTGAAGCATGAACCTGAACCATGCAATGCCATGTCTGTCCAGCACAGGAAGCTGTAGGTGTTCCAATACACCACAAAGGTTTTCATTGTTAAATTCTTCTGAGTATAAATAAATTGCAATGTGTCAACTGTTTATGACTTGGCAAAACATGACTGGGTTTTCCCTAAAGGATTGAAAAACACATCCCTGACAGAAAGGCAGCTCTAGTGCCAAACCAAGAGCCTCTACTGCAAAGCTCCAAGGCACTTGAACTTCCTAAGGAAAAGGTTACTTAACCTTTTTTAGCTTTGGAAACCAGTGCATTGTTTACCCTTTGCCTTTGTTCTCATAAACACTTTGTTCTCATAAACAGCAGAACCACTTTGACTGATGTTCTTAGAAACAAAAACCTGCCCAAGGCATGGAAAAATCTCCTACATGTTGTGGTACAAAAAAGCCAGAGTTTTACTGTGGGAAATAATAAGAAGCTTGGGTAACAGGGCTGCCATCCCACCTAAAATCACAATGAAACAAGCGCCGTTACAGTGGCAGGCTAGCTGTACCTCTCCCTGCCCTGGGCTCCTCTTGCACCCAAACCCAGGGGCTGCCCTGCCTGTGCAAACTGGGACTCATGCATGCAGGTTTGCTCTTCCAGACCCCCATCAGCACAGTGCCTGGGACATGTGCATCCAGCAGGCATTGGTTGGGAGGTGACTGTCACCCACTGCAGAGCAGCACATGCTGGTGACACCAGGACTTGTCCAACAGCTTTCATTTCCAGCAATCTAATATTTCAAGCCAGCAGCATGAGGCCAGGAAAGAGCTCATATGTCACTGAGGTCCTTGCACTTCCCCTCAGAAGACACTGTACACCACAAGCGGTGCATCCCGACACGACTCATAGAATAAATAGCTACACTTCTTTCTTCCCCCAGACCTCTACAGACTCTCAGGGCCATAATATACTCATAATGTATTCCCACAAAGCCTGCAATAATTCACTTGTCATAATACACCCAGGATACAGGCCAACAAAAGCAGATTTGTGTTTCATCTTACATTCTGATCTCCTAAGTTATGATAAAAGAAAACAAATTGAAATGCAAGCCACTTTTTCTTGGACCCCGTTTGTGGTTTATTATTACAATGAGCTAAACAGGCCTAGCAGAACCATTTGATCTACACAGATGAATCTTTCATGTGAGCTAAAAGATCACTTCCACAACTTAAAAGGATGAACAAAGATCAGGACAGTTCCAAGAGGTGGCAGAGGGAAGGTGTAGACCTCAAAGGGTTTGCAAAACCCTTTACAGGAGCAATTGAAGAACCCAAGAACAGTGTCCTCTCTGTTTCCACAAAGGACACAGTTTGGTAGCCTAATTTTCCTTTTCCAAGAAGTAATCAGATCTTAGGTTAAAGTCACATGAATTAGTATAGAAATCAGGTCACACTATGGAAAAGGCTCTCTTCCATACCAAACAGAAATGCACTTGTGAAAACATATGGCAGGAACTAGTTGGCATATTGGTTCCTATTTACTTATTCTGGCAAAAAAGCGGAAGTGAATTATTTATAGTAATTTGTTCTTCCTTACAGTGTTCTGCTTTGCATCCCAGATAATTATCATGTATTTTATTTGTTAGCAATTTGCTGGATTCCAACATGTAACCTCCATTGTACCATCCTTTCCATTTGTGTTACTTTCCTGGATTCAGGTAATTCTTTACACATACCTTCTGTTTTTCCGCTTTTTTCCTTCTTTTTTTAAGTAGGGCTCCTGCACCTATTTTTTCACGCTGGTAGTAGCAAATGAGTGTTATTGAACACACCAAGTGCTGACAAGCTGTTGTAACCTGTTAGCAAAGGGTGTCTTCTGAACCTGCTGGAGGAGTTACATTTACATTTCTGTTCACACCGGTGATTCCACTCCTATCTCAATACAGTCTCAATGGAACAGTCACTGGCAACCAATGGAGGCAGCTGCAAGGAGAAACATGTGAAGGCTGACAAAAAGCCATGCATGGCATATATAAAAGTACAACAGGAAGGCAGCAAACCTTATCCACCTCCGCTGGAAGGAAAATTTTCACTCATTCTCCTGGCAGGCTAGAAGAGTTGACTGAGATCTGCTTCCAGCCATGTGTCTGAGAGCATCCATGAAGTCACAATCACACAGAGAAAATGTCCAGGGCAGGAACTTGGGAATCTGATAGACATGGCTACTTCTTTGATTCGTTTGTATTCCCCAGCCTACATGTTTGTCTTCTCTCTTTCATCTTCAGTCACGGTGGCTTTTTTCCTCATCAAACCACTGAATGATTTGCTTTCTACATAGGGATTCAGGTAATAACTGAGGTAGTTACTCCAAGTCCTCTTAGCATGTGCAGGATGCATGAGTGCATTAGATGTCTTCACTTCTCCTAGGTTTTCTTCACTCACAAAATTCCAGCAGCTATAGAATTGCATGGTCTGAGTAAATAATGTTTTGAACATTGTCAGGAATTATTGACTCCATTACACGCCAACATAATGCAAAGACATTGCAGGGGCAAAATTTGCAATGTCGTTACCACTGGTGTCCTTGATAACATGCAGGGAATCTTTATGTGTTCCTTTCCCATTCCACAATTTAATAATAGCTGACATAATTAAATCCTATAGGTACATGGTTCAGTGAATGTTCTGCATAATGGAATTTATAACAAGTACAAATATTACAAGATCTAATTAAATTGTATATGTTGAACAAAGTTTGTGAATAAATTTTATGTATCTGCCAAAATAGATTTATGTGAGATGGTCTCCTATACACAGAGCCATAAAGGTGAAATTTAGAACTTTGCCTTGGGTACAAAATAAGACGAAGAAAGAAAGTGGCATTCACTTGGTTTTATTCAGTTACTGTTCTTTTTGCAATCATAGCAGAATTTTTTTCTCTACAATCTCCAGGGACTGTCTAGAATTCTGACACAAGAATAGCTACTGGAAGCATTATTTTCCTGGACTGATTTTGTACGCTTTCATAATTCTGTCATCCCTTTAATTAGAATCTTCAGAGGAAGTTGGGGCATGGAGCTCACCATTTTGCACTATTTTTCCATTTTTCATCATTACATTGACAAGACTAACAGTACTAAGGAATCTGTATTCAATCACTGGCTATTGTGCATCTACAGCATCAGAAGATACAGAAGAGAGTAAGTTTAGTGCTAAACAAGACATGTGCATGGTCTCTGGGCAGCACATCATGCTCTATGGAATTTATTATAAGTATAGCTAAGAATTTATTTATTCCCACAGAGGTAAATTTTAGGGGAGAATCCCATAGAATCCAGCTCCCATAAAAGAATTCAGGAGTAGTCTTGCTGCTACCAAACCTTAGACTCTTACTATACATGGTGGAGGAGCTCAACCACCATTTCTGGCTTTAGATTAAGTCATGCTTGTTATTCCCAAAACCTCTTCCTGAAAATTATTACAGATTGTTGTGATTATCTTCCATCTATGTAAGTTTGGCTTCTTTGAGTTGGTTTGGAAAAAGATGTGCCTCTTGTCTTGAAAGAGATCATCTTTTTACCAACATCTTTTAACAAGAAGTGCTTACTCAATGCATTCAAATTCCATTCAGGTGACTTATACACTTTTCTTCATCCCTTCTGTCCTTAGACAAAAAATCATGACAAGAATCCAATTTGCAACTCAAGAGCTGGAGTATGTTCCTCCTAGATATCCTCAACAGACCTTCCTAATGAATAAAAATATCACACAAAAGTTTATTCTAACTTTCTTCTTTTTTCCTATGGATATTAATACAAGGGAACAGTTCATTTCCACTTTAGTCAGGTCACTTTTGCACAATTAAGAGCTAACTAGGAGAAACAACAGGCTTTATGTACAAATAAAAAGTATGCACGTGCATGTACATGTCTATGTACAAGTATGTGTGCACTCATACTCCAGAAACGTGATACCTTCTACAAGATGGTTTTCAAAATGAGACCTCACATAACCATCTGCCAACTGGATCTAGATCCTAATAATAGGCTCAGAACACTGTCCTTACAAATTAGAAACTCCCAAGAAGAAGCATGTGTTTTAGTGCAAAGGAACTCCAAACGCAATAGTTTATTTCCTACCCAGAACACTGCTGCTGGTTAGATTTAATGGGTATAGTGGCACAAAAGAAGAAAATCTTCGTTTCCCACAGCATCATGGAACATTAAAAATCTTCATATGAAAATCAGAGCTCTTAGGAGTAGAAGCAATTCCACTGTGTCACAGAAGCTACAGCTACACACGTTTTGAAGCTTTCTCTTTTAAACCATATAGAACATCTCCCTGTGTATTCACCATATAATACTTTTGTGGTTCTCAAAAGAATGCTTTCATGTTGCAGGTTTTGGGCAAAACCCAAAATGTAGAAGGTCTGAATGTGCAAATGGTAAGTGAGATATATTTCTGAGCACTCCAATTAGATGCTTAGATGCTAAAATTTGATTGTATATTCCGTCCCCAAATGCCTCTGTGTAAAACTGCGTCTCTAAATTTATTGTTGCAAAGCTAGTGCAGGTTTCTCATTAAAAACGTCTAAACAACAGTGGGGAAAAGCCTTCTGGCAGAAGTTACAACAGAGGAGCCACAATGACAGTTTTATTAAAATCGTATTAAGAAAGTAATAATGTAGGCAAGACATAACAAAAAAGAAATTAATGAATCAAGCAGTCATTGTAAATCATCAGTGAGATTTTCTTTTTTTCATACAGCAACATCAGGCAGAAAATACTGAGCCTGTCTGGAGATCACAAGAATCAGAACACTGCAGTTTCTGTATTAAAATATTGTCACATACAATTATTAATCATGCTATATATTCTGGACTGAAAAACTCACTGCATCCAAAATTTGCTTACAACCTGAGAGCTTTCTGTAACAGCCCCATCTACACCTCAACAAATTCCTTCTCTTCAGCCAAGAGTGGCATGGACACCAGGTGACTCCAATTTCACTTGGGTGGGATGCCCAGGTTGATGATGTCTTTCCCTGCTGTGCAGTAGATGAGGTAATTATCTGGCTGCTGCTTCTAGTAATGCAAAAGCTGTGCACTGCAAATACATGTGCAATAGGAAAACGTGTTTCCCTGCTCTTTCTGTGCAAGAGACAGAGGGTAGCAGAGCACATGAGAAAAGCAAAACAAAACCTCAAACTGAGGGACAGAAACTTAAATGCAATTCTTCTGCCCTAAAATGCAACTACAAATATCAGTGTACAAGAACATAGCTAAGTGTAAATACCACACAGTGCCTCACACACAGAATTTTCAGGGAGGAATAAATATCCTAAGGTTGGCTGAGCCTTGATCTCAGCTCTCCACTAATGCAAAGAAAGCCCAAGGAGAAGATTCCTGGGGAATTAACTCCAAGTGAGTTTCAATGCAGTTCATATTTTGTGTATGGCTACCTGAATTTCAGATGCAGTGAGAATCCTTGGTTCCAGGTTATGGTTTTGAGGTGCTATTTATTTTCCTATGCTAAACTACAGCCAGTCAATTGCTGTTTTCAGGCGCCTGGCAAAAAGAAGGGTCTCTGAAGAGGTGTCTGAGATGCACATCCCTCCTGTGGGTTGGCAGCTGCAGCAGGAAAGGTACAAGACAGCATTCTCTGCCTTCACACTTCTCCTCAGCCCTGGCTACTCTATTTTTTCATTTAGGTAGAAGATCAACACTCAGTAAATTGGATGTCTCAAACTCTTTCATTTTGGCCTAATGTCCTTCTAGCTTTCCTAGTAATGTTCCTTCAAAGCTTACAGTCTGATTCTTAAATACTGAGCACTGCATGTCTAGTAAACATCAAAGAGCTTAGAAATATGGAACTGCTTCACAAATCTTCGTTTGACAAGCCATATTGTTTTTTCATTTGGAACATGCTTTTTCTCCCAGAGAGAAATGCACACATTAGAATATAAAATCAATACCCTGAGTGTGAACTTCCGTGCTGTTTCCAAAGTGGATTTTAGCCTGTAAAGCATTTAGATGCATATGCAATTATGCATAACAACGCATAACAATGTAAACAAGGTGCAAAATAATGACCTGTTTATTCATATTATAGACAACTCACAAATATAATTTTGACCACTCGTTTATGTATTGAATTGCAGTCAGATGTACAAACCAAAGTTTGCAGTTGCATCATTAAAGCAGCAGAACAGCAGCCATAAAGGGCAAACTGTCCTTTTAAGGCTGAACTGTACTGGGGAGTGAGGGACACATATACTTCATCACAATTATGTAGGAGGCTTCAGGCATTATTATTCATAATAAATATTTTCAATTTGCATCCATTTTATCCTAGGGAACTAAGAATTAGGTATATTCCTACATAGAGAAACATCGCATTTGATGTTTACTCCACATGCACAAGCATCCCAACCACGGCAGCTTTTATTTCTGCTGAATCAGGACCAACTCACTCACTCTTTACCACATTTCTGCTAGAGTTGCCTAAAACTCAGAGACCAGCTTTATACAAAGAATAGAAAACCACAGAACTCTAGTTGAGAAGGTTTTGCTGATGAGACTAAATGCAGTTCTGTTTTCCAGGGTGGTATAACTCTTGACAAAAAGTTTATTTCCAGTTTTCTCTGGGGGCAATGAAAGGAGAGTCTGACCCAACAGCATATTTACTATTACATGCAAACAAAAATAAACTCAAATGTCTAATTGTTTTCCTTGGGACCCGTCCAAAGTGTTATGCAAGTGCTTAAACAGCCAACAAAACTGTTAGATCTTCTACTCCAGCTGAACCATGTAGCTTTTCTGACATCTAGTGGCAAGTGGAGTTTTTCTTCTTAACAGAAAGTTTAGAATGAATTAACTTCCTCCTAGAAATTTCTGGCAGGACAAAGCCTTCAATAAAGTGAATTGCATAGGAAAACCCAAGTCAGCCCCCGTGTCCTCCCCTGAAGAGCACATTGGCTACAACGTGTACTGAAGGCAAAGCATGCCATGAGGCAAAGCCTCAAATCCAGAAGATATTAGAGCTTGATCTGCAGGCCTTATGAATGCTTTCTTTCCAGATGCAAGCCAATATGGCTTTTCCCCTCTTCTTTAAGAGATGCTGCAGCTAGTCTCTGCAAGCACCTCATTTAAAAAGCTGTGCTATTGGTCCAGAGAACTTTTCTTCAGCTGTTGTTGGATGGTTAGAGAAAGATATAAATCTTTCACGGAACTGGCTGCATGTGAGTTCTAAGTCTTTCAAATAATGTGCAATTTTTGCAAAGAAGCTGAGGGGATTTTCCTTTCTCCTGGAAGCACATCTTAAGGCAGTAACCAATCACCTTAAAATAGTATAGTAATTATTCCTTGGGTTCATAAAGCTCAGTAATTGTGCAGACATTTTAAAAAATGAACTATCAAAATGCAGCCCGTTAGAAGTTCTTGGATTAATTCACTGTATCAACAGAAGTTGCATGGGGAATGTGAAAACAACCACAAAGAAGTTCTTCATCTTTAAGATTTAACATTCTGTATTCCACATATTTCTCATGGTTTGAACCCAGTGACTTCACTGGGGCTTTGTATACATGAGGAAGTAAAGCTGCACTACAGAAACAGGCCCGTAAAGCAAAATAGCTGGTCCCAAGGATATGACATCCATACACTCCCCAGTTCATCAGGGACCACCTCAGAGAAGGTCTAGCAGTCCAGCTGCTTGGACAGGACAGCCACCAGTGGCTGCAGCACAAGAAGTGCTCCCCTCATGCACACTTTTCCACTCCTTCTCCCCAAAGGGATGCATTTTGCATATTCTGAGGCTAAAATGGTAATGTAGATGTATTTTACTCAACTTCTTCATGCATGAGCACTTTTCTTCCCTGAATATCGCTCATCTGTTTGTAACATGTCAGGAGGGCGAGCCACCTGTGCTCCTCCTGAGCATTTCCTGTCTCTGGTCACACACAGCACTAGCAGCTGCTTGGTCTTCTGCCTCTCTATTGACCTGCTCTGTAAAATGCCTTAAGTTCTATGGATTAAAAAAAATTAGAGTAAAGCCATAGCTCTTCAACAGAAACAAGAGAAAAAGTTATTTCTTCCATCAGAAAAAAAACAAACCCCATTGTGGATAATGAAAGGTTGAAAGGCAAAAGTGACTGTGAGACTGAACACTCCCAGAAAGATGGCCCTCATTATGCACGTGACTGTGAAGTAGTAAGATAAATGGTGACTGAATTCCCTGAGCAAAACTATAGCCCAGCTTTGCATACACTTATGTCTTGCTGTGCCTCTCAATGACCTTGGCAGGCACATTCCTCTGCCTTTCTAGCTGCCATTCCTCTCTCCCTGCCCTTTTCTACCAGATTCACTTCAAGCTTCCTTTACAAAACAAAACAGAGAATCAATCTGCTCCTGTATTACTCAGCAGTTGTTAGTCAAAACTAAGTGGTTTTAGGCAGAATTAAAAATAGATTCTGGGTCTCTTAAGCAGTCCCCCTGTAGTCAACAGAATTGTTAATGCCAAATATTTACAAGATGTAGATGTAGAAATAAAGTCTTACCTTTTAAATAATCCCCCTAATTTCTCCCATTTTTGATCTGGCTGCTAGTTTTGCATATAATCAACATTGTTTAATTTTTTTCCTTGTCTCAACACAGAAATACATGAATAATGAATATTAGGGTTATCTTTCCCCTCAAAAACATTCAATTTGCATCGTAATTCTTTTATCATCTGGAAGAACCTTCCATCCATATGCAACTATGAAGTGCCTGACAGACCAACTACATTATCAGAAAGATTTTTCAGAGGAGAAATGCTGATGTGAGGCTTGCAACAGAACAGAGCACCAAGAATCACCTTCTTTCTAAAGAGGTGATAATTTAAAGGTACCATTTTGGCAGATGTAAAGCACAGGAGAGTTTTCATCAGCATCCCATCCTCCAACTAAATGTACAAAAGGTGCATAGGGAATTAAAAGCTTAGGAATTCAGACAGTGTTGTGCACATTAAATACAGAACACACAGTACTTCATAGTGGGAAGGAGAAGAAATCTCCCTTCCAAAAGAGACCTGTCACCTTGACAAAGATGTATTGCCTGCATTGCATGAACGTCTGCAACACCACTTAAATACAGAAGATGTAATGAGTCCTGCAGTTATACTGAAGGGAACATCCTGTTTTATTTTTCATAAAAGGTCTGATTCTGCTTGCAAGAGCACGAGGCAGGAGTGACTCAACTGAAGCCCTTGGAGTTAAAGTGACATTTTCAAAATCAGAGCTGCAATACTTTTCTTCAAAATAAAAAAGGGTTAACTGCCAAACCTGCAGCTCCTCCAGTTCAACTTCCTTTCAATGAGAATCACAGTTATCACTTGGGCTTGAACATCTTCATGGGCCCTTCTCCAGCCAGTGTGGCTGTCCCTGTTCTTAGCTACAAGAAATTAATCCATGCTCCAAGCTGTGACTGAAGTGTCTAACATACAAACAGGAAAATGGGAACTACTTTCTCCCCATTTTCAAAACTGTATTGGCTATTGCTGTGGTCTTCTATGTCTGTACTAGCATTATATCCAACCAAGTAAATGTAAATGTAAATGTAAATGTAAATGTAAATGTAAATGTAAATGTAAATGTAAATGGATTAACAAATGAACAGCACAGCCTGGAAGTGGCAATAGGAGAGAAATATTAAGCATTTTTATCTGTACAAAGAGAACACAGATGAAAAAGGACACTGTTTTGTACTAAACTATGTATCCATGGGTACAGGGCAATATTCTTTCAAGTGTTGGGTACCCTTAGCTCATTTGGCTGAATGGGATCTAAATTTTCAGGTTTTATGCATGGCCCTACCCTAAAGTATCAGCTCACTCTCTGCAAGAGAAAGCAAGTTTAAAGCACACCTTACTGCTAAAACCACAGTGCCAAGAAATATGCCTTCCATTAACTTTGGGTCTGTGAAATGACACCTATTTGAAATGGGCAGGAAATTTAAACACTTTTTCCAATAACTTCTTTTTCTTTAGTATTCTTCTGAGAACAATTTAACCTCAGATGCTGGAAAATCCATGCTTTATTACAAACTGAGAATTTTCTTTGCACGATGAGTTGGTTTTGCACACATTAACTGAGATTTCATGATTCCCAGCATAGCAATTGGGTTAAGAAAGCACCTGCACTGCAAGATCTCCAAACCTGACCAGAGCCAAGTTTTGCTTAATTTTTGGGTATTGACAATTATTTGAAGCACAAACTGTGCAATAATCAATTCCACTTAGTTCCGATCCTACTTTCCAGGAGCCAGATATTATTTAAAAGTTCATATTTGCACCATCTCTGCATGGTATAAATACCATCTGGGAGTTAGGAGTCAAAAGTCTTAGGCAGACAGGTAGAAACTCAACCAATTTTGCCTTTTAAGAAATTCGTGTAAAACACTGGCCAAAAAACATCAACAACAAATTCACCTCAGTGCCAGTGTGAGGTAATTTAAATAATATTATAAATTTATTTATAATTTTATATTTTTTTACAATATCTTGCAATATGACACCGTTTGCAGTGAGTCTGGGACAGTATACCCAATTTTAGTGTAAATAAGATAAACTCCTTTAACCTCACCTGGGTTGTTACCTGTTTACACTGGGGCTAAGTTTCCCCTGTGGGCTCCTGTTTAATTCTACGAAATGCATGTACATGCCATGTCCATTCAAAAGAAGTGGTTTGCTGGAGCATTATACATCTACCTGAGCAGCTTGTTCCACTTCCTCCATTAGAGCAGAGAAGCAGATTTACACTCAAAGACATATAATTTGCATTTGCTCCTTTTTGTTCATCATTTTGTTTTGTAGCAAGCACAAAACCTGCTACCACCAAAGTTTAAGAAATAGTTATCCTGGAAAGATGCCTATGGCCCATTCCCAGGAAACTGGTGACAGCATTACAGTGACCTTATACCCAGTGTGACTCACAATAAAGGGCAGGACCCATTTTCCACCAGAAAAGTAATACTAAGATCCACATGGTTGCACAACACTTTTAACTTTGAAGGCATCTGAGACAATAGCACAAACATTGTTTTCTATTCTCGGTTTTGTTTTCAGTCATATCCCCTGGTAAATAATCACTGGTGTTACCTTCCAAAAAACCAGAGATGAATGTTAGAATGGGCTCTGGATAACATATTACCTAATGCTGTTCAAGACTAGGAGAATTACCTGTTGGAAATTATCTGGAAGGGTCTTAATGAATACCACAAGGTTTCTGCTAAACAGACGTTCTTAGCCACTCTAGAGAGATTCTACCTCGGATCACGATTAATTGCTTGGATTTCATAAGGTGCACCAGATGTCAGGGTCAGCAAGTCCTCTTGCTGTTTCAGGAACTCTGCCAAAAATATTGGCTGGCTCTGTTCCAGGGGACTGACTTCATGCAGCAGCAGGAGAGCAGTCACTGGTCGTCCTGTAAAGGTTTCATTTCAATCCTGATTTCTAAATGGTGAGAACTTCAGATAAACAGGAAACTCAAGAATTTTTTATGCCTAGAGGAACACACACCTACCCAAATTATTTCAAGCATGGCAAAGGATATTTAAGATCCATCATCTAAGGGATGGCATAAACACTGACCATGAAGAAAAGCAGACAGGAAAGCAAGGAAAATGTTTATTTATTCACACTCAGACATGCATTACTGCTGTTGACTGTCTTTTGTCTGCCTGGAGAGTTAATTTTGGCAATTCCAGTATAAAATATTGGTGCCCTTTAACTATAAGCTCTCCTGCTGCCACAGGTCAATTTTCATCAAGCTGGTAAATCTCTGAGAGAGTCAGAGAAAGCTGCCCACCCTTTCCATCTCAGCAAATCACAGCTGGGGATGGCCCAAAGCAGAGAAAGGCAGGGGGCCAGGTGCTTTGTTATGACAGAAACAGAAATCTGTGTTTCCTTTGCCTTTCTTACAGACTTTTTTTCCACTTTTATCATTCAAAATTTAATGGTTTAGGTCCAAAACTGTTGCTCAGCTTTTGTTAGTGAAATTTCTGGTGACAGATACAGATGCTGTGGATCAGTCTTTCCTTGTACCAAATTAAAGCTGTTTGTAACGACAAGAACTAAATTGATGTCAGGTTTTTGAGGACAAAAAGGGGTTAAAGAGGGTAAAAAAGACTGCGGGATTAGGTTAAAGAAAAATTTAGTACCTACAAGCAGCAGCCAGGACAGGTGTAGAGAACTAAAACAGTCAAACAATTGTAACAATTGCATAGTGACAACTTCTTACAGCATATGAAAGCCTATGAGGGAGAAATTCTGGAAGGGAAGGTTGCAGATGGCTGCTGAGATGCCTGCTAAGTCTTTTTCTGGCAGTGGTCTAAAGCCATGGAAAAAGGGTAACAAGAGACCATGTCCATTGTTACCATGTGCATAGAAAGCTGTGCTGTAGCTAGACAGCTCTGGTCAGCTGAGACAAAGTGCTCCTTGTAGACCTCCTGGTATTTTTTTAGCCATCTATTCTCAGAGAGCTTCTCTTTAATGCTTCAGGCTGGTTTACCTCTGGAGAGTTTCAACCATCTGTAAGTAAGTTTGTCATTGGAGAATTTGCTGTAGGTAAAATAAAGGAGGAAAATGCTTGGAGAAAAGTAGAAATGCCCTCACTGGACAGCTTACTTTCACTGGAAAAGTCATCCATTTCCTCTAATACTCATGAGTCATTTACTGGACTATATTATTTTTAGTTTGGGTGGTTGTTAAAGATAGGATTATAAATAAATGTATGCCTGAGTGCTATTCCAACCACTTTTCCTTGACACTGTGAATTGATATTGCAGGCATCATTACATGGTTTGTATTCTAAGGGGTGGAGGGCTGTGTTAATAAAAGTATGGTTTATACACAGACTTTATGTTAGTCTTCTTAGACTCAGTCATGATTGACCTTAAGCTAGGCAAATCTCTGGAAAACATTCAAAAATATCCACTGCCTTTTCAGCTGAAACAGAAACCTTCTGTAAATTAGGTCTCTAAGAAGGAAGGAAGGGACCAGGGGAATTGAGTATGTCATTCCATAGTTATCCAGGCGTATCAAGCCTGTCTTAGTAAAATATTGTAGACATCAGCTGACATCATCAGTATGAAGGGGGCATAAAAAAATTAAAGCCAGCAATTTACCCATTTAGAAAGGAAAGGTAAGCAGCACTTAACAGTGCTAAAGATTATGCTACAATTTATGATTCAGGATTTTTACCCATTTCAAAATGAGCTTACTAAAGGTTTTCAGTGTGTTATTTTAAACTGGTGCTCAGAAAAATAAGAGCACTCATGCTCTACTAAGAGCAAAAATAATAGCAATGATGTTTCTTCATCAGGTTATTAAAATACCTGTATGTTTATGGTTAACTTTAATTTCTAGCATCTTGGCTTTCCACTAATTATTGTTGTTAATGTTTTAGTTCATACTTGTTTGCTAATGAATGGTGTCATAGTGGCAAATAAAATAAAGATGAAAGAAGATTCTAGAGGTCATCTAAGACATTGATATATTTTTTATGGGAATTGACTGACATTTTGGATTGGGGAGAATATGATCAGTCAAATAGTTGACTGATTTAATCAGGTCGATTAACATATGTTATTATTTAACATTTTTCAGGAAAGATCATTGCACAGTTTAGACTAATGAGCTATTTTACAGTCATGTTTTCATTCCTACAAATAAGATTACAAATGCAATTAATGCAAATATTTTAAGAGTGCTCTCAAATCTGCATCTCTGTAATGGTTGATTATGACTGAAGCATTCAATTCATGGCAATGTTTTCATGTATCACCTTTTAATACTTCATTGACTACAAACCCATGACTGACAAACCAACAGCATCTACACTCTTTCCCAACTTGGTGCAAATATCCTGCTTGTAAATTGATGCTTTCAAGTAACACTAGTGTGTGTGTATAAATATTCTTGCTAAACCATTCAGGAGGCTGAAATCTTTTTCCTATAGGGCAAGATCAGCACTTGCATCTACAGCTCATCTGGGTATCTCCTGCTAGATTTCCCAATAACTTCAAACAGCATCCAGAAGCACCATTCTTTCTTCCTGTGACAATCTTCAAGACAGCCTGCTCTCAAGAATGATACCAATAGCATTTTTAGATCTGTAAATATTTGAACAGTTATTACTTATATTGATTATATTGAATCTCTGGATAAAACAGCAACACAAAAAATGCATATTTAATGATATAATCTAGATTATACATCTCAGGTTTAGAAATGCAGCATTAAGATTCTAAACTTGAGAAACATTTTACACGGGACACATTCAGATTACCATGGAGTCCTAGCCTTTAGAACCTGAGTGAGATTTTATAGGGCAGAAAAAGGTTTTATTTCCAGATCTGCAGAGATCAAAGACAATCAGTTTTGTTCAAGCTTACTCTTAAAATATTCTTAGGTTGATAATTCTTTTAAAATAAATCAAGGTGTGATTGAAGGGGACTGCAGCAGAAATTTTAATGGAATCTAACATGTCTGTTACAAAATGATTGACAGCATAGTAAGGAATTCAATGCAGCAGAACAGTCAGTGGCAACTAAGACTGGAGTCATAGATGTAAAATCTGATGGAACACTGTCATCTGGTGGCAGTTTAAAAAGAGTACAGACTCTGAGCTTTTGTTGCACAGCCTTCTTTCATTTGAAGAGGTTCATTTTAATAAAAATTTTATTTGTGTCAAATTACCTAGAACTAAGGTCTGGATTGTTCACATCAATAAAAAGGAAAATTGTCACCACATTCCTACTAGTTTATCCAGACGTGTTACCACAATTTACAACTTATATGTTGTAAACAATGTCTTAATATTTTGGTTCTGCAGATTGTCACAGGCTCCTGGAGCAACCCAGACAAAAGCTCCTTCTAGGCACAGATAAGAAGTGATAAGAAATTTAACGAAATTTAAAAATCCCATGCTACATGAAGGTTGTATCTTACTTAGCAAACTGCTGAGCAAACATTTCTCTTATCAATTCAACCAGTAATTGTGACTAGTAGAATTCATATAAATGCTTTTAATCCTGAAAAACCAGCTCAGACATTCAGATTTTCTAACAACAGGGAGACACTATTGTTGGTTTCTAATTTCAGATAATTCCTTAAATTTCAGAGAATTCTTTGTCAGAAGAAAATCAGTAAGTCTCAGTAAAGATCTCAGCAGAGAAGTTTGTGACCAAATATATACCTGAATACCTGTTGCTGAGAGAAACCTTAGGGCTGTGCAATGACCCACACCACAGTCTGAAATAACTATGTGTGAGCCTGAAAAAGTCAGTTTTAGATCCATAATGGGGACAGAAGTCTATACGGATACATGTATGGTCTCATTGACAACAACTTGCTACTAGGTGCTCCTAACCCTTACTGAGTTCAGACCCAGAAAAGGCTCAGCTACTCTTAAATCCTCTCTGGAGGCTGTCTCTGTCACTGGTACACACCAGTCAAGGACCAACCAGCAGGCTATTTTGGAAACAAATACTTTACTCCCCTCTGGGCCACTGCTAAAGCAATCTTAGCAAGCTGAGGGTCTGACTGATACCTTTTATTATGTTTACTGAAGGAACTCGGCACCTGATAACAACTAATAAGATGGGGCAACAGTCAGCAGCTGCCACTGAAATATCCAGGGTGATGCGAGTGCTTTGAGCACATCACAAGAGCAAAGCATGCTGGCAGCTCTGACACAATACAAATGCACGTAAATTCATCTGTAAATAGGAAAAAAAATACTGAAGAGCTCCTTTGCATACTCAGAACAGCATGGAAATAGGGAAAAGCAGAATAAACAGGGCCAGACTCTCAGTTGTGCTGAGCAGGGAGATGGAAGACCAAGAAGATGGATAACTTCGAGCCAACTAATTCTGTAATGTTAAACCACTTGAAAACTGAAAGGATTAATACATTATTACTGATATACTATTACCTGAAGATTTATGGTAACAGGCTTCAGTTCTAAACGTTTATAGTTCTCCTTTGCCACAAAGGAACAGATGGGAAAAACAATTGTGATAGACTAGAAGCATCAAAGTGTTAGATATTCATTGTGGTAGGAAGAAAGCCCGTGTTCTTATGTACTTTCTATTCAGGAAAACTTTTTCTACCTGGAGTTAGAGGTCTGTGGGACAGACAGAAAGAAAACGAGATCAATTAGATTTGCATTTGTTTTTTAGGTTTTTGGCCTTGACCAGGATTGTTTGCTGACAACAAAATCCCCCTTGGTAGAATTAGGTGGTTATCATTAATGGTCTAGTCACAGCAGGGAGATGGTGGGAGGGAGAGTTATGTAGTTTATCATTTGATGTAGCTGTCTGGCAGGATGACCTCATTTTTCACTGCCAAGGATAGCTTTAAGAATTTGTATTTAACTTTGTCTACTAATGATGAAGCTGGTAAAGTTTCAAATTAAGGTTAATTATACAGGCTACAGCTCAGTTCTTATATACAACATTTGATCAGGACTTCAAGACTGAAAGCAGTTGGTTAATATTTACTATTTCCTCTTTATTTAAGCACAAGATTAAGTCCTCATCTTTGCAGTGAAGCTGTTGAGGCTGCCTGTAAATTAAATTCACCAATCTAAAAGAAGCAGTAGCAACTGAACAACTACCTCAAACTCAAATATAGCTGACAAAATTAAATGTGAGGTGAAGTGCTGTTGAACATAACAGTAGTACCCACCAATTTAACCTTATGGGAAAGGATTCAGGACATCTAAATAACAATTATGACAGGAGAGATTTTAGTTACTTTTGTCAACATTCTAAATGGCAGTCTGGTCTCTCTAAAAATTCCTGCATGGTTGTGGAAGTGACTAAATTCAACAGCTGTCTTACTTATTTGTCTTTTGCCTGAAACTACTTGCAAACCAGTCCAAGGCAGGCAGACTCCTGAGCAACACTTCAGTGTGTCCTGGTTGATCAGGACAGCTAGGATGTGAGACAGATTTAATTCACTTTGGGGCTAGCTGAAGGGGAAAATCTGTGCTATGACCAGTGGAACAATACACTAGAGACAAGCAACAGCCTCACTACCACATGGACTGGCTCCCATCAGGACAGACATGTGCCATGTTTTACAGTTCCCTACACTGTAAACTGAGAGCCAGATCTCCTCCTCAGAAGAGCCAGGGCACCCTCGGGAGGAGTCTCAAATCCAAGGGTTGCCAGTGGAGCAGAAGGCAGGCATCTCTGCAGATCCACACAGGGAGATGTGACATGCCTGTGTGATGGCTTCCCCACAGCTAAGAGGAGAGGGCTGTCTGGTGTCTGTCCCCTCCTCAGTCCAAATGTAAATGTTAAGGACTGAAGCCAGGCATATCAGATTCCCTCCATTTCCTCCTTTACTTTTCTAATCAAGGGATGAAATAAACAGAATCCTTTGTATTGCTATTTCAGCCTCACTGGCACTGAGTAGTCTGCAGGCACTGAGGGAGAAGAGCAGAGAGAGGAGTGAAATAAAGTCCATTGGTAGAACAAACTGGTCCTTTCCTTCAATGTTCCTATATCACTCATCCCTGTTTATTGGCCTGACACTTTTCTACATGTCTGACCAGCTAGAGAGCCAGGATTACATGTGAACATTTGAATGAAGGCCTTGAGAAAGTAGGTGGTGAGGATGGAACATAATCTGGATGTCTCATATTGCCTTACTTTTAACCTTTGAATCTTGAGCAGGATGGCAGAAGAGAACAGTTTCCTGCAGGTAAATGAAGTTAGAAAGTCAGGATAGTGGAAAATAAATAAAGATGCAGAAAGAGGAGCAGAAAAATCAGATTCCTGTCCCCAGACAGATAAAGAGGGAAAATAAAGTATTCAACAGCTCTATGTCTTTCCCATGCTGATGAGAACATTACTAAGTCACAACAGCATCAGGTGCAAAGAACACTGCCGTGGAGAATGGCAACCACAACAGCTGTCTGAAAGCATGGCATTGGAAACACTCAGGAATGTTCCAACAGTGACCTCAGCCCACTGAGAGCATCAGGAACTGTCAACAAGGGCACGTTGTCAGATCCTGTAACTTGCCCAAAATGTGTAAGGACACTACACATGCAGTTGCTATTTCTGAACACAAACCAGTTAATGGTAGAGCAGCATTTGATAGAGAATATGCAGGAGATTGAATAATAATTAGGAGAACCTTCTCTGCCTAGAACGAGAGCAATGGGCTGTTAAAACTGAAGAATTTGCTCACAGACATATCCTAAACATAGACAAGGCATCAGGTAACTTAAGGAAAGCATTTGAAATAGGTAGTTAAACTGGCTGGAGCTTCAGAGTGTGTGCGCGTGCACTTTGTTTTCTTGTTAAACAAACTCTTCAAATGAAGGGAAAAAAACAAGTTACAAAAACAAACGGGATACACAGAAGAAAACAACATGAAGGAGACGCCATATGTCAGACATAGGACTGTTCTGCAAGCAATTTTTTCTTACAAAATCTCATTCTCACTCACTACATTACCTTGCCATAGGTATGTCCCTAGTATTGATATTAGTACAATCAAGAAAAAAAATAGTTTATAAAACTTGGAAAAGCATCCATTGTACATCTGATGACAGCCTAAAAGACAGTGTGAATGGCAAGGAAGTGACAGAGCTCTTAGTAGCCCAAAAGCTACCAAGAGTGCATTTGTTTAAATTACAAGCAAGAAAAAGAAACATATAGAGATTAAAAGTCAAGTCAGCATAGACAGAGCAGAAGGTCATACTTCAGGTTGATGACATTGAACTGTGGTCAAAACAAGCCTCACAAGACATGGAAAAAATAGTCACACTCTCAAAAGCTGCTGAAGGTTTTCTATCCTATGTTACTTGCCAGGTTAATTCAGAAGCTAAGTGAGTTGCCACCAGGACATCAAGTGCTTTTGTATGTTTTGTTTCCCAACATTTTGCTACACAACCATTTGAGAGATTTCATGCAATCTCCAAGTACTTTCATCAGACTGGTAATATGCCTAGAGTCAGAACTGTCAACACTTTATGATGGTTTTGTTTTTTTAAATAGGGGTTACTATGCATGTGATGCACTTACGGAATCCATAATATTAAATTAAATATTATTAAATAATATTCATTCAATATTAATACTATGTTAAATACTAGTTGGATTAATCCATGAAGGCATCAGTATCCATTGGGACTGTAAACACTGCAACCTAAACAAGCCATCTCTATTCTTGCCCCTTTCCCTTTTTTCAGGAAGCCTTGCAATGAGGTAGCTGAATAAAAGTGGTATGTTAGATATGAAAGCCAAGGTAAGCCCTATTATTAAAGGTGACACTACATGGAGGTTATCTTCCTTCTTGGCTGAATTATAACTCATGACAAACAACATGATTACTGTCATTGCAGCTAATTTAACAACAGATTCTGCCTTTCAGAAAACTGAAGCTTTTTCTTCTCTAAGTCAAGGTCTTATTTCATTTTTCTTGCATGTTTAAACCATTAAAGAAGTATGAATTTCTTTGATCAAATAGAGCTTTTCACATCAAAGGGAAGAAACACAATCCCTTCTGCCAAGGCTATACTCTAGTTGTTCCCACTCACTGTAGTTACTTGTCTCCAGTTGAAGGGGATTTTTTAGAGAGAGCTAGTCTATAAGAATATTCTTATGGCTCTCTAACTGTAGGAGCACTGATTTCCTCTTAGGCACTGGCTAGCTGGGTTTCATACTTGTCACCTGAGACAGCACTGCCATCATCCCAAGAAATATACTACCCCTGAAGGACTTAAATCCATCATGCAAAGATCTGGCATAATATCCAGATGCCATTGCCTTGGAGGTGTTACTGATGTTAACATAAAACACAAGCTGGCCATATGACCATGGAGTAACTCCAGTTGGAAGGATCCACAGGAGATCTCTAGCCCAACCTCCTGCTCAGGCAGAGCCAGCTGTGAGTTAAGAGCAGACAGCTCAGGGCTTGGTCCTGTGGGGCTTTCAAAACTCCAGTGATGGAGTCTACCCACTCCAATCCTTTGCTGTTTTCATGGGATGTCTTGGATTCATTCAGCTAACCTCCCCATGGGCACTGTGGGTGGGTGTGCAGATGGCTCCCTCTGAAAATCCCTCTCCGGGTTGAACAGGCTCTTCTCTGCCAGCCTCTTCTCACAAGGCAAGTGCCCCCACATGACCAGTTTGGTGGTTCTCCCTTGGACTTTTTACAGCTTACTAACATTTTTTTCTGTATTGGCTGGGGAACTGAAGGGAGAAACAAACCTAGCTGTTGTACCCAGATTTGGTCAATCAAGTGCTGAACAGGAGGAATGATCACCTTCCTGGATGAGGCTATGCTCCTGTTAATTCAGCCCAGGATGCTGATGCCCCTCTCTGCTGTGAGTGCACACTACTCTTCATGCCCAGCTTGTTCCTCAGCCAGTCAATACCCATCTTTTAAAATTTCAAAAGTTTAGTCCTTCCCAAGGTTTTGGGTTTTTTTGGTTTTTTTTTGCCATTAAATTTATTATGGCTCAGCCTTTGCTTGACTTGAATATCTAAATATCTTAAAAAACAAAACCAAATCAACAACAAAATCCAAACAAATAAAAAATGCCAAACAGCCAAACCTCCTATTAATTATCCTGTTAGGTCACTCAGTAGTGCTGTTTGCATAAGAATAAGTTTTATATGTAGCCTTTTTTCTGAAAAAATAACCATTTATGCAAAAATTCCAATGACTGTAGAATCAAAACAGAGGATAGACTTCTGTGGAAATTCTCCTGCTTCAGGCAGACATCCAGCTGCACCTAATATGAAGTGCTTTAGTATGAAGCATTTCCACACATTCAGCCTAATTGGAAACCAAAGCTGATCCAATATTCATTCCTTGAGAATGTATAAGCAAGAGTGCAGTATCTCTTTGACTTCATACCACAAGAGGCCACACGTTCAGAGTGGAATAGGACTTTTTACTTTGCCTTTTTTTCCACATTAAATGTTGTATACAGTCATAAGTACCTCTCAGCATCCTGTCTTAGAGAGCTAGCAGCTGGTCTGTAGCATTTCAGCTGTGGGGATAGTTTGCCCATAATCCTGAGCCAAGGGGGAGCCTTGGTGATCACTGAGATTCCATGCAAAAACCCCTTGCTTTTTGTATAGCCATAAATATGTCACTCCAGACAAAAACCTTACATAAAATCCCTTCTCTAGGCTTTGCATTAAAAAGGGGTACTAAGGTCCCCTATTTGTCACCCTCCTAGTGGGAAGAAGCCAATGACCTGGCTCGGGCATGACCCCTCAGTACTGTTATTGCAAGGCCATGTAACTCACAGCTGAATAGCTTCTCCCCACCTATCCTTACTTAGGGGTGACAGGTATGTCATAGAAGACCCTAGATAACTGAAATAATTTTGTAGTCTGACAACCTCCTGCTCCTGGAGTGTCTCATAGGATGCTGGGGTTTGTCAGAAAAGTACACCTGAACCTGGGGAGTTTCCAGTCAGATCTGGGCCTCTGCAACTTAATGGCCGTGGGGACTGTGCTGGAAAACAACTTATTCCAAGGAACTCTTCCTCCTACAGAACAAAAGTGCATGGTCCTTGACTAATGGTGCCGTTTCACAGACAGGAGTGTTAGTGATTCTTCACACAGGACAACCACATGTTTAGACTTGACAAGTACATCTGAAACCCAGATGAGTTTGCAGGTTGGCTAGATATCATCAGTATAAGCAGGCTTTCAATAACCTTAATCAATTATTAAATAGCATTAAATAAGTAATTCACAGGCACTAGATAGAAGGTGCAGGCAGAAAGGAGTATCCTAATGTTCAGCAGATCCTTTGTCATTTTTGATCTCTAGATACTGATCCAGCAACATGACATTCTGGATTGGTTACATAGGGCCAAGACTAGGGTTGGAAGCTTCCAGAAATAATTTTCAAGTACAAAGGATATGTGCCTTTAATCAGTTCTTCCACATCTGTTTCATAACATTGCATAATTTTTCTGCATGGCTCCACGTGGCTTTTGTTTCTCCCCTTTCTACCATTTGATCAGCCAAGACACTGTCAGGTTAATAACTTTGTTTTCTTCTTGCCATACCCCATTTTTAGTGCTTTGTTTTGACTCCTATGACTAAGCAAATTAATATTATGATTCCGCTTTGCCCCAGGAAAGTAACCGAGACCTGTAATTCCAGCTTTTGATGAGATTTGTACAAGATGTTTGCAAGAGTCTCCTAGAGAACTGTATCAGAGTTAACTTTTCTATTAAGTTAGTCATGTTTCAATTTATCATTCCAAATACTCAAAATGAAAGTGCCCCTCATTTGTTTACAAAAGCTGCATCCTTTGATGAAAACCAGCAGCTCTTCACAGATACCAGAGCCATGCTCTAGCCAGAAGCCACAGGGCAGGCAGGAATGGAACAGGACTAAGCAGAAACCTCCCCTTTCCAAAGGAGGGAAAGCCAGGCCGATAGCTTGAAGAGAACCAGTCCCCAGGGAAGCAGAGCTCACTTGCAGATGCTTGCAGTTTAAGAAATATTACCTTGTCTTTTGCAAAGCCAAGAATAATCCTAGACTCTAACAAAGGAAGATGTAACAAAAGCCATGCTGTCAGAAGACCAACTATTTCATAGAATATAATCACTTCAGTATTATCAAGCAGTAACAAGTAGCTGAGAAGGCTGTTTCAGATTAAATTTGCATGTCATGCTTATTAACTTCATTAGTCACAAACTCTCCCTTGGATCTGCATGGAGTTTGACAGCCCATCTGAATGTCATTGGCTGAATAGTCAAAGCCAGCCTTTCAAGACCCTGACAGATTATGACCACCCCTTCTTTCTGCCAGTGTCTGCTAACATTAAAGAGACAAAACACAAGATAAATTTTAGCTTGCCGGCAAAGCCCCATGAGACATTTCCTGTCATCTCAAACTATGACCCTTAGGAAGCAGAAGCAGCACAGTAGTTACAGACAAGCATTAAAGCAGGCCCAGTATATAGTCCAGCTGGATATCACCAAAACAATCTTTCATGCTAGGTATGCTTCAAACTCTCCTATTTCTTCCATCTTTATCACATCCTCTCTCCCTCATATCCCCCAAATTAACAACTAATCATAATACCTCTGCAGGTTTGCAGTGGGAAATGCAACCTACTGCTTGGGACATAGCATCAAAACTGTTCTTATACACTTTTAGGTTACTTACCCGAGGGTTGCTAAAGAACATGTGTGAATAAAAGAACCCAATGGCATTTCAATCAAGCCAAATTATGGAAATTTAAAAAGAAAGAAACAAACAAGCCTGGTTCAAATAATTCAGCTTCAGAATTTGTGGCCAAGCAATTAGCAAGATTCAAGAAGCTGGATGTTTATAAAAAGAGCCAGAACTTCCCTTAGTTACTTATTTAGTTAGAGCCATTAAATATGTTACACTATTACATTCTTCATTTCAAGACTTAAGCTAAATCTAAAAAATCAAAATAGGATTAAATAATGCACATCAGCACTTCAAACACCTTTCAGTAAATCATTCGTATTGGCTTGATCCAGGGATTAAATGTTATGGACTTTTAGTATCATTAGTTCAGACTTCAGGACTTGCCATGATTTTCTCTATATAAAACAGCACAATGTGGAAGATAGAGGTGTTCATTATTACAATTTTACGTACATGAAAACAATCCACCGAAGTCAAAGAACTTTCAGCTTCATGCAAATAAGAAGCAAGACAGAACATGGAAGTGCTGTGATGCACTTTCATACAGAACATGGCTGACACAACCAAGGGTCTATGTCCAGTGTGGTTTATGTTCAGTGTGTGCTGAAGTCAGTCTGTTGCAGTGTCCCTAAACAGGACTACATTACAATGTGCTTTGCTAGCCACAGAGTAAACTATCCATCTTATTTCTTAAGCCCTCTCATTAATTTTTCTTCCTGTTACTTTCTAATATCAAATTAAAATACTTCATTGTTAACTGTTCCATGTTATGACATTTCTGCCTATGTTGCCCTTTCAAAGGGGACAATATTCAGAAAATGCAGTGTGAATGTTTTTCAAGCATCAGTCCTCTTAAAGCTTTCCAAAGTTACCTACAAGACATCATGTGAATCTTTCCTACCTGCACATAGGAAGAGCAGCAGCAAAACTTTGTGGCAATCCGACATAGTGGTGTTCAGGCTCTTTCAGCTCGGCAAAATACAATTTGCTTGGTCAACTCTGCCCTAAGCAACTCATCCAAAGTAGTTGATTCTTGTCTCTCTGATGAGATGAACCTGGATCTCAGTTCAGCAGGTCACTCTGCACCAGTACTGGATTATAACTGTGGCACAATGTAATGGGCACATCTGCTATTCAGGATCAAATGGTGTCCAGGTGTGGTTAGAGGCGCCTGTGGAACAGTTGCTAGCCAAAATAAATCTGCCGAGGTTTATTTCTCCAAAGAGTTATGCAGCCTTTATCCACTAGAGCTACAGTTCAAAGTGCAAAACCTCAGAATTGTGAGAAATTATGAACCCTACGTAAAGAAGAATGCTGAGTGCTACTAGATAAACCATAGCTTCTTGCCTAGCAGCATCTATAAATATTCCTGCTGCCAGTTGTCTGCAACACCAAGAATGAGAACTTTAAGGAGCAATACATCCTAAGGAACATGATGATCACAACATACTATTGTTAGTGACAATAGTAAGGAGAAACACACAGCTCTTAAAAAGAAGCAAAGAGAGTGGTCAATGTACCAGTGCTTTGAAAACAACTTCAAAAATGGATGACAGCTGGCAAACTCCAGGTAGGTTTCTGGTTTGTTCAACAATCATAAATCATATTTTTTTCTTCACCTTTTACAACATCTAAAGAGCCACAGCTGGCTTCTGAAGCCTTCAAATTGATCCACTCCCTGAAAATTAAAGCCATTCAAAGTTAAGGTAAATGGACTCAACGCTTTGATTTCATCTGGCTCAGATCAGGTGTTTTAGTACAGGTTTAATTTGTATGTGAGTTCCTAAGGGAAATAAGGCCCTTTATAGCTCTTACTTCACTGAAAACTGCATGCCAGATGCTATGGAAATCCAAATGATCTGTGCCAAAAAATAGGAAAGGAGAATGGAAGAATAATAATTATTATTATTATTATAACAGGAGTTTCAATAGTGTCCTGGAAAATTCTTCTCTTTGGTGATTTAAAAAAATTAGGTATGCACACTCAGTTTCATAATAATAACCAGTTACTTTTCACTGATTTAAAATTTTCTTCAAGGGCTAAAGTTTGGCAAGGGCCCAAGCCAGACAGCTACACACTATACATAAGCTTCCAGGACACCATCACAAGGATCAAAGAATCTGTGTTGGATTTTGTCAGCTGGCTCCATATTTCCATTTTGACTCATAACTGACACTATATATAGTGCAGAAGTGCTCCCAGGTCCCTTGAGCAAGTCACACCATCCAGTTCGTAGTCCAAGGGCTCACAAAGTCTAAGGAGACAAGGAACTATCAGGCCACCTGGCCTTGTCTGAGAACAGAGAGAGGCAGAGAAGTCTTCCCTTCCCATGTGGAAGACATGGGCAGTGGGACTGAGTGACCTCCAGCGAGTTTGCTGATGACACCAAGCTGTGTGGTGTGGTCATCATGCTGGAGGGAAGGGGAGCCATGCAGAGGAAACTTGACAGGCTTAAGAGGTGAGCTGGTGCAAACCTCATGAACAGCACCAAGTACAAAGTCCTACAACTTGGTATGGGCAAACACAAATACAGACTGTGTGTAGAATGGATTGAGATCACTCTGGAGGAGAAAGACTTGTGGATGTTCATGGACAAGAAGCTTGACACGACCCAGCAATGTGCACTTGGAGCCCACAAAGCCTAGGCTGCATCCAAAGCAGCATGGCCAGCAGGTCAAGAGAGGTTTTCCCTCTCTGCTATAGTGAGACCCCATCTAGAACAGTGAATCCATCTTTGGGGCCCCCAACATAAGAAGGACATAAACTTGCTGGAGTGTGTCCAGAGAAGGACCGCGAAATTATCACAGGACTGGAACACTGCTGCTATGAAGCTGTTCAGCCTGACGAAGAGACTACAAGGAGACCCTATGTACCTTCCAGTGCTTAAAGGGGATCTATAAGGTACACTTTACAAGTTGTGCTGATAGGACAACAGGGGATGGCTTTAAACCAAAACCGAATATGTCTAGGTGGGATATTAAGAAGAATTTCTTTACTGTGACAGCGGGGAGGCATGGGCACAAGTTTCCCAGAGAAGCTGTGGATGCCCCATTCCTGGAAATGTTTATGGCCAGGTTGAACAGGGCTCTGAGTAACCTGGTCTAGTGGAAGGTGCCCCTGCCCTTGGAAGGCGGGTTGGAACTAGGTGACCTTTAAGGTCCCTTCCATCTTTCCTAATTAACAACTGTGGTGATTGTTCACTTTTTTCCCTCCAAAATGCTATTTCACTTGCATCACAAGAGAGAAAGCCTGTATTAATTCTTTTATATCACTGATCTGAGCAGGACAGACACTTCTTTGCCTTTTGATTCTATCACCTCTTACAAGCACTGGACAGATGAACAGGTCAGAGGCTCATAGCATGTCATCCCTAACACTTCTTAATACTCTACTTACCAGCAACACCCTTAGTAATTAATCTCTTTAGCTTTTCTCCAAGCACTTCCTACAGCACAGGACAATAGCTGAACTCTCACAACTCCTCAGATACTTAAATCTGTGACCAAATCTGGGAGTGTCCTTCTGTCCCACAACAGGGAGCCACCAAGTCCTCACCTTTTAGGCCACTCAACTGCTCTCCACCTCAGGCTAATCAGTCCTTTTCTCTCTTAGAAATTGATTTAAGAACCATACTTATAATAAGGCAACCCTCTTCTCACATTACCCACGCTTATTTGCATACCTAATCCCAGTTTCTCAATCTTCTTTTCCTCCAGGTGGTGGAAGTCCCAGACAAACACACGTAACAACCTTATCTTGCAAAGTATCCTTTCCCTTGTACCCTTCTTAGCAGCTGCCTTCTATAGCCCTGATTTTACATTAATTAGATCGTTCTGGTGCATGACTGTGGTGGACTAAGGGAGTCCCCAAGATGCTCAGCTGCTTGCTGAATCAAAATCCCTATCCTTGCAATGCTGCTATCTGCTAGAAAAAGTCAGGTGAAGGGGGATAGTTGATAACAGACATTTGGATGTGGGATGTCTCCTTCATTCATCAGTTCCCTCAAGCTGAAAAACAGGTGTAGGGACTTTGTCCCAGAACTACCACAGCTCTCTCTCATCATTATATTTCTTTTCCATAATTTCAGAAAAAAAATGTTTTCAAAAATTATCAATGCAAGGGTGACTATGCCTATGTAGGAACAGTAGTTCAATAGTTCACCTCAGCAGTGACAGGTGAACAATGGACAACTGTGATGCCCAAGCTGAAAGTAAAGGACTGCCAAGAAAAACCATCCACGTCTGGAACACCAGACAGGAAGAATCCCAGTTCTGTTGTGGCCATTACCTTTAAAAGACAAAACAAGAGCTTGCTTTGTACCTTATGAGCAGTCTTGTAGCATAAAGAATGAGATCTCTGGTTTGTTGGAAATTAAAAACATCTTTTAAGTTTTCCTCCTAGAATGGAGACTTTGAATTCATTAATTTCTTGCATAAGGGAGGTGTTTCAGAAAGTACAAAAAAGTTCTTGCTGACCTTTTTGAAATCACAGTGATCCAGGGTTCACCTTGAGTCCCTGAGACTTTTTTCAGCCTGCTGGGAGATCCCCCCAGGCAGCCACTCTCTGGAGTGGTGAGCTCAAAAACCCATTTTGGTTCTGGAAATTTCTGCCTCTCTTTGGAGACCTGAGGTCACTTCTGCAGAGCCATGGTCTCCTGCAGGCTCCTTCTATGAGTCACATTAGTTGCTCAAAAATTCAATGTCCTCCTACACATTTATTTGAGCTCTAGCACTGTAGTTAAGAAAACCTGTTAAGGAGTTATGAGCTGTAACTATATGAATTCTTCTCTCTGCAGCACGCAAGGTTATAAATAGAATAGGAAATATATAAAAGTTTCATGTCTTACCCAAGTCCTTTAGCTGGCTAAATTCCATGTCCACAGAACATGTTTCTTCTTTAGTCCTTGACTCTTTCAGTGTGTAGCTGACATTTTGGCTCTTGTATTCTTTGTTCACATTGGCTGACAAGCTCCAAATTGGCCAGAGCCAACTTGATCATATTTTGCTAAAAAAGGTTCCTGTCCATGGCAGCCAGGATGCTGATCACTTCATCAGTTCATCTTGGTAAGCCAGAGGTGTCACAACTGCACTTCTCATCTAGCCAACAGTTCCTTCAGAAATAAATTGTTTTATTGTGCCTGGAAGTATTTTACCTGGTCTTTCTAGGGAACCTCTAAAGCCCAACGCAACTTCAGTCCTGTGAAGGCCTGCCTACTCTTCAGTACTAGTCTTAACTACTTTTGCAAATTTTCAAATCATTCACATGCTATTTCCATCCTTCAGATCTTCATTGGTTGCTGCAAACACTCCCATTTTTTGTCCCACTTCATCTGAACGGAAATATCCCAGAAATATCCTCGTTCAATTTCCTTGTCAAATGTCTCCTCTTCCTCCATCAGTTTATTTAGTTGCCCCTTTCTCCTTGTTCCTTTAATCACTGTCCCATTGGGCAGGTGTTCTGAGCTGCTGCTTCAGCTCAGTTGGTCAGAGCAGGATGCTAATATCACCCAGGTTATGGATTTGATCCCCAAATGTGCCATTCACTTAAGAGCTGGACTCGAGGATCCCTGTGGGTCCCCTTCCAACTCAGAATATTCTATGAAAACCATCCTCAGACACAGCAATCTCCTGTCAATCACAGCAAGCCTTCAGTGCTTCTCACCTCTTTACCAAAAAGATGGGAAATGCTGCATCACACCAGGAACTGTCCATTCTTTTGCCACCATCCCCAGGACACCTGTGTTTATGCACCCTTTTAGGGAGACAAAGACATCTCTTGGAGTGAGACTTCCCATCAACAGGGCTGTGCCAGGAAGGACATGCCTACATCTGAACATTCTGCCTAACATATTTGCAGATGAAATCAAGTGAGGGAAGAACAAAAGGGCTCCGTAGCCAAAGGATTAGGGGCCAGCTCCCAGCTATTCTGAATCCCATACCTCCCAGTTCATTCCCCAATCTCTCAGAGGCTGCCTGCTTCCCACAGAAACTACCCATTTGCCCTTGGAGATGTGAACATGCTGCCCATGCAGAGGTTGAATACCGTGAGTTGCACACCCGCAGTCCATAGGCAATAAGGGCATAACACACCAAAGCACACATAGAGAACTCACCCAGAGAACAGCTACATGTTTTAAACCACGAAAAAACCTAATGTTGGCTGCTGCAAACACCTTTTCATGTTACTAAATGAAAGCAGCCATAGGGGCCTTGCACAGAGACTGCTGGCAAGGTATGAGTCTAGGCAGTCATTCCACACTTCCCAACACTATGGGGACCACATGCCTCAGAGACCAGGAAGCAAATGAGTATTGAGTGTCAGCCCTTGCAATCGGGGTACTGGTAAAGGGTCCTGTATACTGGAGCCAGGGCTCAAGGCATGGAGTCCTGGGTTGGAGTCACATTTATTCACCAAAGCCAGATTAGATGCAAATTTAAACACTGAGGTGATGTCTATACAGCTGGGCACATATGCTCACAGCAAGCTCGCTTAGCTCTGCTAGCCAAAAGAAACAAGATACAGCCTGTCCTAGGGGTACACCCTTTTAGACAGATCTCTCCCACACTGGTGGGGCCTCCTGGAACCCCTCTGAGTCTGTCAGCCTTCAAGGACACCCATATGAGAGCAGTCTGAGGCAGCTAACCCTGAGAAGGACAGCCTATGTGGTGATCTGGCCTTTAAAGGCAATGAGGACCAAAAGGTGATAGCACAGTGTCCCAGCCCCTAGGTGTTTCCAGAATTCACAGCATAACAAAATTAGCACCAGTCCCCTGGGGCTCACCACACAATTCGTCAAGTCTCTGTCATTACAACATGTACATTTGTGGCTGGGAGAGCCCACCCCACAAAGGCAAAAGCAAAGAAAAAAAACATCACTGCCAGGATCTCCTCTCAGCCTCCACATCCAGCAGCTTTCTCATTATCCAGACCCACCATTGCCAGGGCTTTTCCTTGGGAGATAACCCTCCAGAAAGGCAGACAACACCTTAGATATTTCCTCATCCATCTGCTAAAGGTAAATCCGTCTGTTGGAACAGCTTAGGAGCCAGTGAACTCAGGCAGCAAGATGCCCAGCTTGCCCAGATGGCCGCTTGGCAAAGATGTGGGAATTGCCAGCTCAGTAGCTGGTAATCCCACTGCACCCACAAGCTGCTGAGTGTGCTGACCCCATGCCAGGCACACTGTTCTGCAGACACCCCTGAGGGTCTCCATTCCCATTTTCCTTTCAAGAACCAGCCATCTTGACTCCCTTCTGCAGCAGGAGGGCTGTCCTGGGTATTGCAGATATTCCATCTGCTCCTCTGCCCTGCTCCCCAGGCATGTGTAGGAGGGAATGGCCAGCTTATTGCTCTCCTCCATGGGGAAGCACTGAAGAGTGTCAGCTTTGCTGCCCAACAGAGACCATCCATTCTGACCTGATAGCACCCTGGTGGCTTACAGGTAGACACAGTCCGTTTCTTTATGCAGTCTGAGACCCATGCACAGACTACAAGTGCTGTGTTTTCAAGCAAAAGGGTTCATTCTGTGAAAGGATGTTAGTACAAGCTTGAGAAAAAAAGCTGGTCCTAGCACTGTCACCTAAGTTGCCTCTACCCTGTTTGGATGGCCAAAGGGCAGGACTCCAGCCGTCCCTCTAAAAATGTTACACCTCTTTCCTTCAGGTTTAGGAGATCCCAGTAGTGACTCAGATAAACCACCCATTGTGCCACGTCTCCTTCTGACATCAGTCTCTAGGAGAGTATCACCCACAAAATTCTTGCCATGTGTCATGCCTGCCATGCTGGAAAGGGGACGTGACAGGGCTGACAAACTGACCACAACATCATGCTCACACACAGCAGTGGCAGCCTGGGACATGCTCAGGAAGGTGACCTAAGCAGCAAACACCAGACATGGCCTCTAAGATTCCTGCCCCGGTGCTCTTACCAGCACTGGGACATTAGTGAACCTGCACCTCATGGAAAACCAGGCACAACTGAGTGCTGAGCTAAAATAATAGTTGATTTAAGCCCACGTTTGTATAAATGAAGTTTCCCCATCCATTTCTTAAATTATAAAACATACCTTTTCCTGCAACCTAAAAGGAAGTTTTAATTTTTTTTTTTTTAGAAAATCTTGAAATCATTTTTGCTATATTCTTTTTGACCAGAAGATGAGCTGGCACAAGTTACTCAGAAGGAACATGTTTTAGGAAAGGGAACATATGCACCTAGAAAATGAAAAGGCATAGATAAAAAATTCATGATCTCATTTGGACCGTCTTATGTGAGTTACTGACCTGGAAAGCAGAAAGTCTTTGCTACTGAATATAGGTGGAAACATATTTTGCCAAAAAATCCTATTGAAAGATGAAATAAAATTCCTTAAGATAAAAGAACTCAGATGTTAGAGAATTTGTATCTATTACTTATTTTGGCAAAAATTATATAGCTGACTAAAGCTTTTAAACAAACACTGACAAAAACAGAGTACGTCTTTATAATACTCCCTTTCATTAAAAAAGGGGATTTGTTCCTATTTGGACCCCCAAATAAAGCATTTGCCATTGTTTAGCAAACACCTTTTCAGCTGCTTTTGATCAGATAGGCATATCCAAGGCATTTATCCCAGAATCACACAATCAGAGGATAAGCTGAGTTGAAAGGCATCCTCAAGGTTCATCAAGTCCAACTCCTGCCCCTGCACAGGACATGCTCAAGAGTCACACCATGTGTCTGAGAGCACTGTCCAAAAGCTCCTTGAACTCTGTCAGACTTGGTGCTGTCACCACTTGCCTGGGGAGCCTGTCAAGTTATACTTGTCCAAGTTTGCCTCTGAAATATCTCCCCCACTCCATAAGTCTCATCATGACAACTGCAATTTGTTCTACACGTCCTCCACATTTTCTCATGGAACTAGTTTGGTTGTAAACTCCCAGCATCTATTCCCTGCACTGAGACACTGGAGGTTGCCCCAGCACGTACAGAGAAAAGCATTGTAGGCTCTAGTCCTTGGGAACAGGAGATTAAGTCCATTGCCAGAGCAGCCAAATCAGAGAGCAGCACAGGTCCTTGATGCACATCAGAGTCTAAGTGGGGCCTGTTTAGATGGTTAAAACCACTCATGAGATGGGACTAATGTTCTATTTTTTCCACAGTGACTTAACCAAAATCAAATATAAACAGGAGTATCTCCTCCTTTCAATCTCAGATATTCTACAGAAGAAAAAAGTTGTCAGACTTTAATCGTTTTATTTCAGTAACATATGACTCCTGATTTTTCTCACACCTCAATAATTTCTGATGACAATAATGGACCTGATAGGGAAAGTAAGGGGGGAAAAAAAAATGAAAAAGAAAAAAAAGAAAAAGATAAAATTTAAAATTCCAGTTAGGAAAATACTATATTCTCATTTAATTTCAGGTTTTAATATTGATAGAAATTTTTCTTTCCACAGTGTGTGATGTTCATTTAAAATAATCAATCCAACAAACAATGAGGAATCACAATACCATTGAGGAGGAAATCTCTCTTGCTTTGGGAACCATTGTGATATCTCAGTGATATCATTAACTTACCTTATTCTCTATACTGCATGCAGTATGACCATGACAAATAGCAGCCTCATTAAAATTTTAAACAGCAAAGAACCCCAGCATTGACTACATAATACTGTACTGTACAAAATGAAACCTAAGTACAGATTGCTGAACTTTTCTAGATAAAGATTTTCCTATTTAGTCTCTTCTTTCATCACAGAGGTCATTTATGTCTTCTTGGTGTCTTCTCTGCAAGATTGGAAAATAATTAACTCCTATTCCGATCACTGCATTTTCCTCACACTCTGTGAATGGAGATTCCTGGGGGCTGCCCACAAGCTGATGTGTCTGTTCAGAGTGGAGGCTGTCATAAAGTAGGCAGGGCATTTCTGGCCGTGCTCATCTTCTGCACAGAATACTTCCATAATGATGTCCTGTCTCCCTTCAGCCAGAGTCTCACACCTCATTTTCAGATGTTCACCCTTCCAACCCAAGACCAAACCCTCTGTGGAGAGACCACACAGACAGAAACAGCAGAATTTCCTCCACTTACTGTGCCAGGCTCAGCTGGTAGACCCAAACTTGCCTATTAACCTCCAGCTGGGGATGTGATTAAAGCCAGATGCCCTGCCAAGCACATTGTCTACCTTGAACTGCACTAACCTTCTTCCTGTCCGCTTTCCTCTGCTGTCTTTCCAGCAGCAGCAGGAGCCTCCCAGGGGCTTTCTCAGGAGGGATTTGCTGGTAAGGCACAGCTCACACAGATCTCAGCTACACAAGGCTGAAAACCCTATTGTTTCCTCTAGCTCTTCATGATGGGGAACAAAGTACAGCCCAGGAGCCTGAGGGCTGACAAGGTGTTTCTGGGTTTCAGCTTTCCAGCAATTCACTTTCATTCAGGGGTTGTGGTAGTGAAGACCACTGTATTCTGCTTTCTCTTCTTGATATTTATATTGGGTTTTGTGCTATCCAAAGAATCAATGATCTGATTCTTCACAGGCAGTGATGTCTCATGGCACTTGTATTGCCTATCACCATAGAAAATGTAGCAACAGAAGTCTGTGGTAAATTTTACTTTCAAACATTTTTCAGTCTAAAACTATAAGTAATTACTTCTGAAGTCCTCTGGCATCCATGTGGCCATCCATGAACTGCTTCTTGCACCTGGAACATGTGAAAATCTGATTTCAAAGGAAGTTACTACTCATGCATGGACTAAGTTGCTGGTAACAGACTGGCCAATGGATTGCTTCCAGTCCACTTTAGCTAAAAATAAAAAATGTCTGGAAAAAAGTTTTCCTCCACTTGCTGTAGATTGCTAAGTAGATGTGCTGAAGAATTATGCCTTTCTCTATAAGACTCACCTGAGACTAGATGGACCATTCTTTAAGCCTTGAGAATGACACCATAATAATAATAGCTTATTATTCTTTAATTTGTTGTACGATCTTTGAAGGCCACCTAACTACATCACTCCCTCCTGTTCTGGGACACCTCTCACCAGGTGAGACAGACTCACAGCCTTTGGGTGTTAAGTAGAGAGGTAATCAATGTAGAATTAGAAGAAGAGACAGGAAATTTCTGAGTGTGAAGTTTACTTATCTTTATAAAAAATGCCTTACATAAACCAGATCTATGCCCAGAGCTGCATCTCAGTTTGTAGTAAGCCCTTAGGAAAGCATATGCACAGCTAATGGAAAACAAATGTCTATTTTGGCAGGGCCTGCAGCTAATGTCAGTTTTTTCCCCCTTTGCTAAATAAATAAAAAATCGTCACAATGAAACAGGCTGACTGAAATACTTTGGTTTTCTCTTAACTGTTTGAGTGCTTCTCTGATACACAACATATGTGACAGACCTTATCTCTGTGGTTCATGAAGAGGAAAAAAATGCTAAAGAAATCATGTTCATTTTCATTAAAACATATAATGTCCTCAGGAAGGAAGTTCAGAGTTGAAAACATAGATATGCTTCATGACTTGATAGCTCTCAGCAAAGGACTGTTTTAATTAGAGTGTAATTTCTAGACTTTGTTTTGCTGGAGTCTGGCCAAAAAAAGAACAAGAGCACCACACAAGCTTTAAACTGTTTTCTAAAGAAAACAAAAGTCTAGAGAGGGCAGAATTATTAGCTGTGGCTAATACCTCAAAGCAAATTAACATAAAGTATAGTTATTGTTCGTTGCTGGGGCAAGAGCAGTACTGTCAACACAAGCATAGAAACCACCAGAAAACAATTCATCATCAGGTTTATGGTCACTAACTCATAGAAACCATACCAAACCACAACCCAGAACACAAGTAAGAGTCTGACTTTACCTCAGTAACAACGTGAATTGAGGGTCACCAAACAGCCTGGTAGGATTTTGGCTCATACCATGGTTGAGAAACCAATAATATGGAAACACCAGGGCTGGTAGGAAATTTCTTGGGCCTGAAGCATCTAATTTCCCAAAGCCTTGTCTCTTCTGGGACAGCAGATCCCACAGGCTGCAAGCGTGTACAGGAGAATAACTCCTCTACCATTCTCTCTTTCCTTAAGCAGCTGCTGGAAGCATGGTTACAGGGAGACCAGATTGGTCTTGGTTCCATCAGGCCACTTCAGTCTTCCACACTTCCCCAGGCATGAAGCTGAGGAGGCTCACATCCTGAACCCAGGTGCAGCACCTTGCCCTCGGGCTTCCTAAATCTCATGAGATTTTTCACGCACCCACATCTTGAGCTGGTCCAAGATAACACAGGCAGAGACACAGAGTGACACTGGGAAAAAGCCATCAGAGAATTTTCCGGGATAGGTGTTAGAAAATATGCCTTGTGACTGTATGAAAAGAAACAGTCATCTGTTTTTTTACTACTTTCTTGTTAAAGCAAATGAGCCTCTTTGGCCCTTTAAAAATAAGGGGCTTTCACCAGAGAAAGCAGTAAGGCAAGTAGGCTTTCCTCTCACATTTGAGGAGAAATTCAAACCACTGGCATGACCTAACTTTTGAGGAACAGACTTTGCAAGAAACAAAAGGGGCCAGGAGCTTTTAAATTGATCTGGAAATTGCTAACCTGAGTCTTGCTGAAGTGACTGATACCTCAGGCAGCCATATCTCTACCTTCAATAAAAGGAACAATCTTCCACAAAATAACAAACAGCTCACAGCCAGCAATGGCTGAATTAATCTTCTTGTAATCGCCCAGACATTGTGTCTTTGCTCTGATCTTCCATCTCTGTGCTTCAGCACAAATGCCTTTGTGCATCAGAGTTTCCTGACTCCTCTGACTAAGGCTTTGTTTAGCCTTTACTGCAAGGTCTAACACCCTTGTCTTCAGGTTCAGTTGGCACCACATCGCTGCACTGCCCCTGAGTCTCTGCTGCTTCTCTCTTCACTACAAATTTAATCTCAGATTGTCAGTCTGCTGGGCTTCTCTGCATATATGCCAGCAAAGACCTGCCAATAAAATGACGGATGTAAGAGGTGTTAGATCCATAAAAATCCTAAATGTTAAGACTTCAGTCAAAAGTCACTACCTGGGTAGCCAATTGGACTCACCGGAGAACTTTGCTATAATAGGAATTTCACAACCTTTTTGTAGCCTATACAGGTTCAGGAAGTAGAGCTCAGATTGCTTCAGTTCAAATAAGGAAAACAACTGCTATTTAGGAGGATCATTTGCTAAAAATGTATTTCTCTCAGTTATTTATCCATAAATAAATCAAATAAATTCTCAACATAAATTGTTAGAAAAGGAACAGAAAGATCTCTCTGTCTTGAAGATGCCAGCCCTGAAAGACATAAAACAATGAAGAATATTCTAGGCTAGAAGCTCCCTGCATTTATTTGAATTCAGTTTGGTTCAGTATAGTGTGGGGTGGATCTTAATGCCTTCAACACAGCTTAAAGATACATTTTGTTTAGGAACTGTCCTTATCTCAGAAATTATCAATCATAGAGCATCAGTCCAAAAAAGACTGATGCAGAGGGAAGAGGCTCTAGAAACAACCACCTCATCATTTGGTAATTGCAAAGGACAAAGTCATCTTACAAGCCATTAAAGATTGTTCAGAGACTTTGGCCATCACTTAGTGAAAGAAAAGACATCAGAAACCATCTAGATCTGGGCACAGAGGAGTTATCAAAGTCACCATGAAGGAATATCATATTCTGCACACACACAGATGTTACCCTTGTGTGCAAGAGTGGATACACTTATTTTTCTGTCCTTGATTTTAAAAGCAAGCAATGACAAATGGATCAGAAGATGGGGGAAAACCTACAGCACAAGAGTCTGAATCAATAGAAAAGACTGTTCCACAGCTTGTAGAACACAGATGATCTTGGAATAGCTGGCAGACCTCTCTAACCATCAGGGCTAAATCTAAATTCCAACGTTGCATGCTAAAAAGAACCAAAAAAACCCAAACAAACAAATTAAAAAAACACAAGAGAGAAGCATAATCAGCAAGGATGGAATTTCTATCAACAAAAGCAAAATAAGACTGTGCAAAACCAGCCAAATTTCCAGTATTATAGACGTGCAGAGTTTTGTAGGGCTCTGCCATAACAGAAAGTACATTTGGAGCTTCTACAGGATCCTGGAAAAATTCCACATACCTAGTGAAAATAGGAGAATATTTCTCTGGTCACCTGAATGCAATGAAAATTTTCTGGAATTTTCAGAATCTCTCATGATCCCTTTTATCTTGGTTTTCTTGTATCTTGAAATTCTTCACACTTAATACTGGACAGAGATGCTACTGGATGTGGTTTGGGGACAGCATTATGACACAAGTACACAAAAAATACCCCATGAAATAATGCCAGTTTGGTACAATATAACTTAAGAACTCATGGACAAACAGTTACATCACCCATGAGGAGTATCTGAATATAAATTATCCTTGGCACAGCTCTGGTGTTTTCTAGCAATCACAGCTACTTCAGAAACAAAGCTTCAAATACACAAATTGGGAAACAGAGGCCCTTGTCAGAAACCAAAATTCTGATTAATAGGTGCTGTGCCTATCCCAGGGTCTTCCGTGCATTCTCCCTTGGACCATGCATATGCTTTGCATTAAATACGACCGTAGTGATTCAGAAGATCTCACTATTTCTTTTTCCTCTAATCATTTTGCCTCAGAAACCTACTAATGTGCCCATAATCCAATGGGAAGTCATTGGAATTCAAACTGGAGTTTTAATTTCCCATAAGAGTGTTTCTCAGGGATTTAGCTCTCCAACCAGCATCCCTGTACAGCTGCCTTGCAATGGAGTTGCAAAGTGGTAACACCAGGACCTCTTCTGGCTCAGCAAGGACAAAAATCTGATTACCTGAATTATTTTATTTCCTGGAACCTGATAGAGTATGTTAGGAAACAGTCTTCTTAGGAGCTCATGCTCTCCACTCACCATCTTTCTGGGCTTCTATGAGTCTTCCTAAAGTACCTGGCAAGTGAGTGCTTCGAGATATTCTGTAGACTTCAAGGCCGTGAGCAGTGAAACCTCAGCATGAAGTGGATACCAGTGGGAGCACAAGACAAAATTGCACCCAGCCATGAGTGACAGGACTGCTGAGACACCCCCTGAGTAGCACTTCTGGCTACACCAGACCACCTGTTCTGCTGACATTAGCCAAGCTTTTCCGTGTCAACTCAGTTTTCTTGCAAACACTACCCTTGGGCTGGTACCTCTCCTTCCATGCCCAAGTGTAAGCAGGTAGAGGGGGGACAGATCTTTTGCTCAGAGAAGAATAATACTGTGAAGGAATAGGTGGTTAAATTTTCTGACTAAGAAAGCAACTCTATTCTTCTCAAAGATAAGACATGGGATCTTTTTTATTGGGGAAAAGCAGATGATTAAAAATTTGCATGCCTCTTCATTCTTTTAATCTGGAAAGTTTTATGGGAAAGACAAAATCACTTTTTTCATGTTGCTAAAACCAAAAGGTCTTTGTTATTTTATTTCCCTATCAAGACAGGATAGAATATATCAAAAGATCTTTCCATCTTGTCTTCTGTCTCCCACCTCTTTCCCTGCCTCTGTCTGTGGCCATGGGGAATACTGCTAATCCAGCCTTTCCTCCAGCATGGAGGTGAAGCAATCGTTCATAACTGTGCACTTAGAGACCCTCTCAGAAATTTTCCAGCAAGCCATTCACTATAGACCTCTGAAAAAGATGTATGAAATAATTTCTGCATGTTAGTATTACATTATTTATGCTTCATTCCAGCTATCTCCTTATTTCCTGTGGACAGCATGTTGATTTATTCATGCTGTCTGCCACCCTCCTCTGACTGTGTTTTCAGTAAAAAACTGCAAAGGAGATTTAGTCACCTACTCCCCAGATGTGCAGTGGCTCCAGTTCTATGACATCTGTGTAAACATCAGCAATAAACTTCTAATTTAGATATTAAATATGGAGAGCTTTCCTTTTACCTCACATTCAGGCCCCTTGCATTGAAATCTTTTAAAGGCATCCCTGGCATTTTTTGTTAGGAAAGCATTTTTCATGCTCTTCATAAAGGAAATACATTCCCAGAAAACCATCCACCATTGGGAGACATCAAGTCATAGGACAGCTCTGGTGCCAAGGCTGTGATGTTCCCACCAGGAAATATGAGAAGGAAGAGCAGAGCTCTGAGCTGTGCAGGTGTTAGACAGGAATGCCAAGGTTTGGTTGAGCTGTGGAGGTGTCATTACTGTCACATAAATGAGGATTTTATAAGAGCGGTCATCCTAGGGTATTTAAATATTATCAAATTAAGCATGCTGTTTAACTAATGGTACTTACTTATATGCAGGAAGAAAAACAAACAGAAAAAATGTCAGCAACTTGCTGCTTATCAACATAATGATTAATTCCCTGAAACCAGTGATATGTTTGAGTATCTTACAGGAGTCAAAGCAATGCTTGTATTTAGGAAAACACTACAGAAATGGCCTAGAGGAAGGGCACCAGTGGAGCGTATCTGCCTTAAGAAGTGCATCACCTGGAAAGCTCCTTTTCACATGAGACAGGTTCAGTTCATTACTCCAACAATATTTGTTTTTGTTCTACTCAGTTTGTACAAAACACACCACTGTACTTGGGTCGACAGCTTGCTGGGGGATAGAAGAAGGGCTGCTGGAACAAAAGGGATCAGCATTTATATGGGGCAGCCAGCAGGGCTGGATGAGGACAGAGCAGCCTGGTTCACACTGACACCAGCATTTTCTTAATTGTAGTTTACTGCAGTGGTGGATTTTGACCTGCAGGACTCTGAAAGGGAAGGGCTGAAGGACTCTCTTATCTTCCACATTTTCACTTTTGACTAGTTTTACAACTGCTGGCAAAGGGGGCGTTGGCCAGGGGCCGCACTGGTTTTCCTGATGCTTCAGTGCTTGACTTCTCAAACATGGAAATACTTTAAATACATTTTAATATAAGAACTGGAGCAGTTTCTCATTAAAATCCATTTAAATTGCCCTCTTCAATGATGAGTTTAATCTTTGAATTATTAATACCCACCAATGAAAGACAAGAGATTGATGTTATTTTCCTGAGTTAGTAATGTTGCTGGAAGAAGAAAGCACTACACTAACAGACAGCAGACAGAGAAAGACAACAGCAGACAAAGGGCTGTAGACTTAGCTTGTGTGGCTAGCTTTTCAGTTTAGCAACAGCTGATTTCAATCACTTCTAAACAAACTTCTAAAGTATTTTGTTCAACCAGCTAATGCCTCGATAAATATCTCCTGTTTAACTATGGACAATTTAACTCCCAGCTTGAAAAGCTAACCAGGATTTGTTGATGGTTTCCTTCATCTGTCTATGACAAATACTTATCAATAAGAGACAAACTTTGTTCCTTTGGAGATCATACAGCTGAATCCTGCCATGTGTTCTATGTAGCTATAGAATACAGAACCACTGTGTCCTGTTTATCTCTGTAACTCTGGAAAACTCCTGCAGCCTTACAATTAAACCTCCTGCCTTGTTAGGGGTTACTTTCTGACTCAAACGTCAAAATCCAAGAGTGCCCCAAACATCAACTTAATGAGGGGAGTCTTTTGGCCTTACTTCACTTTGGAGTGGAGTCCAAGATCCCAGGCAATGTATGGTCTCCTTGGGCCAGAGCATGTCATTGGCCAGCAGACTGTCTCACAGAAGGAGCTGCTGATCATCTGCATCCTATCAAAAAAATGGCACAAGATAATGTCCTGAGTTAACTTTGTGGAGCTGTCCAGAGAACTTCTGGGCTAAAGCACAGGCTTCTGGGAGCACTGGACATTATTCATCTCTTAGATGATTTCTGCCTGTCTGTGTGTCCATCCCATGTGTCACCCCAGAACCAGGTGAGCTGCAGACAGGCGTTTCCCCTCAAAGCACACAACAGGCAAGCCAAAGAAGACAGGGAGCCAGGACTCAGCTGGCTGATGCAGGGCAAGGCTCAGTGGCAAACAGCAATGGTCAGGGATCTCTCACTTCTCACACCCTCAAACCTACTGCTTGTACCATCCTCAGAGGAAGATTCCCACTGGGAAAGGGAAGATGGTATAACACAGGCAATATCCTGCAAGCCCTTTACATTTTGCCTTGGCCCCCTCTCTCCCCTGCTGTGCCAACAGGCATAAGAACATAGATTGGGTTTTCTCAAACACACATTTCTTGACATGTTTTGTTGTAAGCAGGGCCCTCAAAACTATTTTCACAAAAGCTGATCTGGCTGTGAGAGTCATTTTATGTTACATTTGAGTGAAAGCCATGTCTTCCTTTGGTAAACAAAAACCTTCTTAAATATCCTGATGGCAACTACTCTAAGGAAACTGGTGCATTGCACATACCAGCCAAGGCAGAGAGAGCTGAACAAGCTCAGCTCTGAACAAATGACTTCTTTCAAATTTTCCACTAGGAACTGTGGGTGTGCCATAGAACATGGTTCCTGACAAAGCAATTTTCATTTGAAAAAAAACCGAAAACACTACTAGAGCTTAGGTATGAGACAAAATAAAAGCATTTATATTTCTGTCTTTCATAAATTCAGGATAGATGGTGTTTTGAAAGTGCTGTATCAAAATTTAGAGGAATTGTTGACATCTCGATTTATGCTACTCTTAAACCCAGCTTTGAAACATCTGCTTGTCAATGACTGTATCATTATAAGCAGATGCTGTCTTCAAAGAATCAGACAACACAAGAGGAGGAGATATTTCTTTTTTTCTCTCTCCTGTGTATATGTATGTACACCCATATACAACAACCCAGAGAAATTGCACTTGAAGAAAAATATGGAGCTATGCCACAGCACCCTGGCATAATAAACATATATATGTCTACAGCCATCCATTACACGAGTGCTATGGCACATATCTGTAATTTTATCACCATGCAATTCCCCTTGATTATACTGACAGCCTTAATAAGTTACAAAGAATTTGGCTTCCATTATATCCTGCAGCTGAAAAAACTTGGCAAGCAATAACGTAGCAGTAAACTTCAATTTTCCCCTACCTTTAAAAAAATTAAAATATAAAATAAAGAAGGAAAAGGAAAACTTTGGCATAATATCCAGGTGTAAAAATAATAGCATAGCAGTAGAGAAACCATTTTGCTGTTATCTATTGGCAATCAGAGAGGTAGCAAAAATAGTCTGTGTATGTATCACTGTTTTCTTCCTTTTAAAGACATGTAAGACAATCCTCCTAGTATGATAATAAAGGAAAAAATATACCTGAACCTCCTTCTTTTCAAGCAGGAAATTCTTATATACTTGAAAGCTCCTGTGCACATCTATTACTAGAATCTTGCTAATATTATCATTATCACAGAGTTATCTGGGAATGCAGTGATTATCAAGCAGCAAGGAACACATCTGGAGTATGTCTACATAAAGGGTCCAAAAACCACATACCATGATGCTCTGTTCCAGAAGAAAACCTCCTCTGTTACTGTTCATTAACCAACCTTTTATGAAGGGACAGTCAGAGAATTCACACATGAGGTCCTCACCAGGCTGTGATTTGTGGATGACATCTAGCACCCCAATGGTATTTACATCACCACAAGTAATCAGGGGCCATGGAAAAGACTGCCAGCACCACGTGCAAGAAAACTGGTTTGGAGTTTGATATTGTGACTCAGATTTGGTACAATGGGAATGTAGAAGACTATTTATACAAGCAGGAAAAAATTACCCAGACAGGATCTCAAAATCACCTACAAATGAGACAAAGAAATGATTGCTGTTGCTGGCAAGAGGCAAACTGACTCACACTTCATTCATGTGGCACTCTCTTCTGCAAGATCTGGGTTTCCCATGAGAAATAGCTGAGTAAGAGAACAGCTCAGGAGGTTCTGGTTTCACCAATTTGATCTTGTGAATTACTATGCCTCTGTCCTTCACTAATGAACTTGCTCTCTCCAAAAGACATAGGTCTGCTTTTTTCAATGCAACCTGATTTAATATTATTACTGTGGTTTCCATTATGTTGCCACAAGACAAAGCATTCAATTTTAGAAAAAAAGCCACTTTTTCAAATGTACACAGAACTTGAATACACATCATTAATGAAAGTGCACAGGAAAAATGTATTTATCATTGAAAGGCAATCTAAAGATTGACTCAATTATTTTCTGTATGCAAGTATCTAGAACGTACCTTTTTGTTTCCCATTTACAGAATGAAAGGGCACAAGTCAGTGGGTACTTCTGTGAAGCCAGGTGCATGCACATGTGGAATATTCTCCTTTGCATTCACTTTTATGGATAGCCTACCAAGTGTCACTTTTTCAACATCCCTGGAGAATGGCTTTTCTCTTCATATAGGCTTCTCATCTACAGGCTTTTTCCACTCCATGAGTCTGCATGATACAAAATTTGGTGTTCAGATGTAAAAATGTCTTCTGCTGTCTGAACTGCCCTGGCCTCTAGAACAACAGGAAGACACCACAAGCCAGGCTGCAAAACAGTCACTGGTGACACTCTTCAAATGTTGACCAAATTGATGCATAATCCAGGATTACAGTTTTAATAATAATTTCCTAGAAAAATGTCTGCATTTCATTCCAATCCAGTGCAACAGGCGTTATTAAACCCCTTAAAAGCCTTGGTATTAACAGAGTAACATTATTGCTTCTGAGTCATTTTTTCTGTCCACAGTGAAACACAGTCTTGCTAAAAAGCCACCCAGAGGGTTCCAATGGCTTCACCTTCTACATAACGAGGTTAAAAATACTCTACCAAATTCTGAAGTTTTTTAACCCACTATTAGTATCACTTTGTTTATAACAGCAACATAAAGAAACATAAATTCCTGTTTCCTAGAGTCACCATGACACCTATAAAACTGGACAGGCTGAAAGAGCAAAAAAAAAAGGCTTAAAAAAAGATGCAATATAAGTTGTCTATCCAAAAATACTTTAAAGGTGTTTTCATAAAATGTCAACACATCCACATTTTTAGAAAATGATGAAAAGGTAAGTATCTAAAATAATTTGATTTATACGGACTGCATGGCTGTTCTCATGCCAAAACTGAATAGTACTCATAAAAACAAGAATAAAAAGATCCTCCAAAATTTTAAAGCAAGATAATGTTTTATCTATAGTCATCCACTCTTCCAAAAGCAAGTTATACTGCAATGCATTGTGCTGAGAGACATTAAACCTGGAAAACCTATCAAATGGCTACAACATATTTAAAAAAATAATCAGTGATAATGCTCTGCAGAGAGCAGTGAAAAATAATGACATCAAACCAAATACATGGCCCATGCAGTTAATACATTTGTTTGTGTGCTGGCTTTGTACAAAGTAAAGAGCACAATCAATCAAATAAACAAAAAACCCCCAAAACAAAAAACAAACAAAAAACCCCCAAACAAACAAAAGCAAACAAAAAAAGCAAACAACAGCAAAACCCACAAAAAAGCTCAGTTGAACAGACCCTGAATCAAAATTGCAGATCTGAATGCTCTGAGTGTCCATGAAAAAACCAAAGAGTCTAATCAATGCAGATGAAGTAAAATTTCACTGTTTATTCAGTGAAAGTCACTAGAAGAAACAGCAAACCAAAATTAATTTGGTATCAGTTTTACATCCACCCAAATCAGTCCGTGGGTATCAAACATGACCATGTAGGATTTGGTGTAACGCTATGTCTTGGTCTTGTTACAACTTTCTGTGGGAGGTGCAATCCTGCATCATGTGCCAGATGGACTTCAAATAACACTGAATCCCAACAGCTCAACTTGATGTGCTCTGCATAATGGTATTGGACACAAGTATGTGTATTTGACTAGAAATAAACAACTATTAGTCTGCTGGAGCTCAGGCTTGTTCTGAAAGAATCATTCCCTTCCAAATCTGGAAGGGTGACAACAAAGAGGGGATTTCAAAAAGCCCATGTCAATAATCCCTTTCGACAGGAACTGTGCTTGAAGGAATTTCAGCCCATGGGCTGCAATCTCTCCTCCAGGCATATTTCAAAAAGTAATTTGGGCAAAAGCAATCGTCATCACCCTGAAATCACAATTTAGCAAGAGCTAAATTGTAGCTTCAGCATAGAATAGCTGAACTACATTGAAAGGCAAAAGGTTTAAGGAAACCAGGTGGACCATATTATACACACTGTGGCCAGTGCTGGCTGTCTGCTACCAGATAAGATTTTCAGTCACGCAATAGTTCAGCAGAGAAACTGGAAACAATGAAATCTAAATTAGACAAGAAAGCTCTAAATCTAAAGCTGCCTGATGTCTCTCCAGCTTCAGACAAACTTAAGATCTCGATTAGAAGAGGAAGGTTAAACAGACTGACACCTCCTGAATGAGAACAGGATTTTACCATCCCTCCATCTTGGCCCAGTCTGAGAGATTTCCTTCCCCTTCTTCCTTGTTTTGGGCAGATTGCTTTCTGCTTGCAGCACCTCACCATCTGGTCCAGCCCAAAGGTACATCCCTCCTTTATCAGTTCAGCACCTCTTTCCACAATTTCACTTGAAAATGCACATGCCAGATAAGGAGAAATTTTTTCCAGATGTCAGGAACTGAACATGAACTTATACAGAGAAAGGTGATATTATGTGATGAGAGCACTGTGGGATAATTAGAAATAGAAAAAAGTCTTCTTTTAGAGGTCAGAGTTGAGCTGTCTGTCAAAACATTTTAAGTATTCAATGTTTCCACAGAATTCCCCACTCTATGCCATCCAGAATCCATCTAAACAGAGACTTGGGAACATTTCAGAAATATGGTCTATGTATTGAAGAAAAAGACCCACTAAAATGATGATAAAGACAAATCTCCCTTAAATCCACCTTGGTCCTAGGATTTGTCCTATCCAGCTCCAAGAGAATGCCTTCCATGCTTACAGTTTCCCTAAGGGAACTGGGTGCACCCCACCATGAGATATCAACTCAGCATTTCCACCTGTGGGGACAGAAGTGAAGAGACACCCTTTGAGCTGTAGCTACAAACTCCAAGTTACACAAGTAACTTGGAGCATTTTCTAGATGCAAGGCATGTTTTCTTGGCTCATCACCAGTCAACCATACAGTCACCAGTCAACTTTTCTTGTACAATGGGAACAAAACAAATGCACCCCTTGTTCCAAAATCAAAGTGTGGTACATGCACATGATTGAAAGCTTGCTGCCATAGTAGTGGTTTATGACTTACTACATTTAGCCTGGCTCATTGTAGCTGTGTTAATATATATTATTTTGCTTCATATGAGACTAAGTCTGGTTTTGATTAGGCTTGTAGAGAGCTGTCAGAAAGTCAGACTTGAGCAAATAAGTCCCTGTAGATTCTCTTGGAAAAGCCCATAAAATGTCTGCTGTTCATTTAAATTAGGCTCAGAAAGAAACACAAACCTGAAGGCTGCCAGTGTTTATACATTTGTTTAAGGTTTTTTTTCTTGTGGGGCAGAAGAGGCTGGGAGAGGAGTTATTCTGGGAATAAGCCTAGTCAGAGAGCAGCCATGGGCTCAGACCCTCATTCCTGCACACAAAGCAAAGGAAAAACAGGCTTATGCAGGCACCCTGAGCTGTAGTGTAAATCCCTCCCATGAATTTAAGCCCAGCAGTGGAGGAGCAGCACAACTACTTTGCTGACTTTTCTGAAACTACTAGGCTGTGGCAGTGGCTAAAGTGAGTTCTGAGAATACTTTCCTAAATGTGGCTTGCCTAATCACAGTTTTTCTACACATCTCTGAGCCTCAGTTGAGGAAATCTGCCTGGGCATCAACCCAGATGGCAAGGCCAGATTTCCCATGGCACCTGAGCTCTTCCACGTCTAGCTCAGGCCTTCCCATGGGGCTGCCATCCCCAGAATGTGGTACCTGTCCTACACGTAAATGCCCCCACACATAGTAACACTTTGCCCTGCTTGGAAAGGATATGTCAACCTTTATCTTGTACGTACTTTTATTTCCTTAAGTGCTCACTGGTTTCTATTTCCATGATTTAGCTGCCAGGGGTGATGTCTGCAGTGCCAGCTGAGACGATGACATTGCTCTGTCATCTTCAACTCTCACTCTGTGCTGTCTGAAACTCTCCTTACAGTTGGGTTTACTTTGGAGGCATTGCTTGAGCGCCTCTGTGCTGTTTCTGAGCCAAGCAGGCTGGCTGCTCTCTGCCCCTCTCCCTTTCATGCATGCACATGTGGATCCTCAGCTCTCCCATACCCCTGACTCACACATTCTCCATATGGAGATAATAGGCACAAAACTTCATTTCTTTGCTCTGTCTCATCTGGGTCCCACAGGCTTCAGCATGTCCTTTCCCAATGTGCAGATCCATGGCTGTCCTCCAGAGCCTTCCTCCAGGCGCCTGTCTGCACATTTTTCCACCCAGCACCATCCCTCAGGTTTTGGGGTCACATCTCCTACTGCTGGGCTGCCATAAACCCAGCATCGCCTCCCAAAGCCTCTGGCTGCATCTTTTTTTTCCAGGGGACTTACCTGACCACTGCACACATGTGCACAGACTGGTTTTGTTTGCTGCTCCGGCTCAGCTCTTTCTCAATGTGTTTTTGGCCTCCCAACCTGGGACAGAGGACAGGAACAACCTCTGAGGTCTCTCAGGGTGAAAAGTCTCCTCCAGGACCTCCACCAGCTGCTAGTCCTGACCTCTTCAGGGGTTCAATGAGCCCTGACACTGAAAAAGTGGCCTTGAGGCTGCCCCTCTGGGGGCAGAGAGGAAAGATTTTATCAGGATTTTAACGACTGCTAATTATGTAACAGTTTGAGAAATAGGTACATCTAAACACAACTTGGAGGTTCTGCACATGCCTTTGACCACTCTAGATCAGCATTTAAGTCCCCAGCAGGGAAACTAGTACCTTGGAGCCCAGCGGAAGAGAATTTCTCTTTCCTTTCTCTTTTTTCTGTCTGGCCATCCACTCAAATGCTTAGAGATGTTGTAGCTGCTGCATCTAAGCCACCAGAATAAGGTCCCTTGCTGCCCACTGCAGGGTCTTGGGGACACTTTGGGAGTCTCCCAGTACTGAAACTTTCTACTACTTGCTCTTACTGTTGTTAGCAGGAAGGTGGGGAGGCACTAGCTGGCTCAGCAGGGTAAGTGACAGGTGCTGCCCTCCATTCAATCCAAACCTCTCCTTCCTACCACATCAGGGTCAGGTTGTATTTGGCTGAACACACACATACATGCTAATTGTGCAGTTAATAGGCACAAAGCACTATCTGTATCTTATCTATTGTCAGTATTTGATTAATTGTTCCCAAAGACTGAGGTTTTTTAGACTTTCATTTTAATTAGGAGGAACAGTTGCCAAAAGCAATTTCTCTCAGGCAACTTTCACCATTTGTTGAAGTATTCATTTATCTGGTATTATTCCAAGGGTGAGTTAAAAAAAAAGCCAAACACAAAACAACAACAGCAACAAAAACCACCCTATAAGAATAGCCCATCTATTGCAATTCTGAGAAGTCTCCTAGACAGCAACTAGGAGGGAAGAGCTGACCGTGTGAAAAATCTCTTGTCCTTGGCCCAGCCGAATCTCCCAAGCAATTTTGTTCCCTGTGTGCACTCCATGCCTCAGGGAGATAAGGAGGAAGCTACTTTTTAAGCCTAATCAAAAATAGGGAAAAAACGTACAATTACCTTCAAGAACATTTAAAGGCCCACATAGTTTAGGGGTGACTTAGGAAGGCTCTTAATATAAGAGGCAATCTGTCTTTTGATCATATTCCTTCTAATCCTTCCTCCCTGCCTTTATTACACATAGGAATTTGTGCATGTAAACACTCATCCATATGCCTGGGTTGTTTTTATTTATATGAGAGGATGGAGCTGTTCTAAGTGCACATACTCTGGCACAGAGAGTGATTGATGCTGTGCAACAGGAGGGGGATGGGTCCACAGCTGACTCATGGGACTAGGCAGCATGGTCACAAGCACTAATAATGGTAAGGCTGCATTTGCTTTGCAGACACATCACCTGTGAAATCCAGCCCTCCTGCACAAAAGGTGAGAAACTGTTCCTGATCCAAAGATTTTAGTCTGAAAGCCACACCGTAGATGAACTGTGGAAGAAGAACCATGAGAACAATAACCACATCCTGTGGGTGCACCAAGATTTAGATATACATTAACAGGGTATTTCAGTGACAGAGGCAATCCTGTACATGTTGACTGCTTGCCTATTATTGGTTGCACGATTCAGACAACAAGCAATGGCACCAAATAGCCCAGGGAATGTACCATTCAACCAAGGGAGCAGACTTCAAAGCCCTGGATGACCCAGGACTTACATATAAACAGCACAAATCCAGAATCATGGCAGAAAATACTTTTAGAAGGGCATTTTATTTGTGACAAGTGCCATACATATATTGTGGAGATGCCTATGAAGACCCTTGGCAAATTTAAGAGGTAGGCAAATACAACTAAGAAAAAAGACATGAGCCATGGCATCAATAAATCAAAGGGCAAGGTTAGATGACTTATAAAATATTTCAATGCTATTTAAAGCTCTTGCTGCAAAGCATCAGGTAAACAACTTCCATTCTTTTCAGGAGGAATTTCTAGTATTTCATTCTATTAATACTGACAGAGACCTGTCCATTTATTTCTTCTCTAGGCAAAGTGGACATAAATAGAGTTAAGCAAGATATTTTATTTTGCATCAAGCTCCAGGTAGCTACTTTGAAACTTTGTAAGGGCTGGTTACTAAAATCTGTTCAGGCAGCTTAATGCAAAGAATCACCTTGCAGTAAGTTTTAGCAATAGAGGACCACCCCATGATGCACTATGGCATTCACAGACACCATTGTCATGGTATGTGTGCAAGTGGATGTCTAAAGTTCAGCATTTCAAAAACAACCATGCCATCCATATAAAAAGCATTTAGACACCAGGAGTCTACCAAAAAATGTGTGGATGAATTAAGTTCTAGGCAGATAAGATTAATCAATTTTAAACAACTGAGGATAGTAAAGCTTATTAACTGATCACAGATATTAAGCCAGTTCCCACAGACACACTACAACAGTACAGTGAAACTGGTAAGTGTATGATATAAAGCTCTTGTCAAGCCTTATCCTGAATACTGGGCACCATTTCTAATCATCTGTACTCAAGAAAGATGGACTGAAACAGAAATATACCTGGAGCCACCCAAAAAGGATAATCAAGGCAATAAGAAACCTCTCTTCAGAGGAGATGGAAAGGTTTGGTGGTTTTAGTTCAGAGAAACAAAAACTAGGAGAAAAGATGATTGCTCTCAACAGTAGGGCAAATACCAAAGGTGGGAAACAAGGACTTGTGAAGATAATCACTGGCAGAAGAACAAGGAGGTATAGCCTGCAAATTAATAAATTTGGGCTGGATTCAGAAGAAAACTTCCAAGCATTAGATAAATGGCATTCTGGAAAAACACTGCAATTAAAGTTAGGGCATGGTGCTAAACAAACTTTCTTTTAAAACAGTAATTAATGAGTTGAAGAACATAATTATTCAAACTAGTTGCTGTGACAGCAGCATTCCCTACAGCTGTATCCTGAGGACTCAGCAGGTTTAATTGACTCTGTCTTTGATTAGAAAATTAACAGAGGTGCAGCTAAAAGCAGAAAGTATGTTCCTGATTCAGACTTTGCAGACTTCATTAGAAAAAAACATCTATTTCAGTCATAGACAAAGGGAATAGTGAAGCAACTTGCCAGTCAGCTATCACAACTGACAAATCACATAGAAGATAACAATTTTGCAAGCTGCCATTTTCTTGAACTAAGTAAGAAATAGAAGTAATTTTAAAAGGACAAATGTTAAGAGTACTTATTTCTTAATCTGAATTTTAGTTTGGGATTTGTTTTATATACATTTTCCGAGAAGATTTGTCAGAATACAACCAAATAAATACCATTCACTTTGGAAAAACTCATTAATTTAATTTGGAAAAATTGACCCCTCAATAGGAAAAAAAACCTAAAGTCAAATAGCTTCTCCAATAATGTACTGATAGTGATGTTCATCTTTCAATACGTGTCAGGATTTTCATATTCTTATCAGGCAGCAAACTTCAATAGTTCAATCAGCAAACTAATTCTCCATTTGACATCTATTGATACTGCTCCAATCTGTGACCATTATGCATTTACTGGCAAACCTCACTATGGCAATAGCTTTTAAAACTGCAGTTGAAATGAAAATCTGATTTTTCTGTTCTTAAGGCAATAGTGCCATCTCGTGGGAAATATTCAGCTTTGTGTCCTATGCTGGGCAAAGGAGCCCGGAGCCTTTCTTAGACAATAAAATGAGATTTTTTTTGTTTTCCGTAAGTTGGCTCCCTCAGTTTAACACATAAACTTTCATCTAAAAGGCCCACTAGCCCTTTCTAGTCACTATGGTAAGGTTTCATAAAGTTTTGGCTCTGCTCCAAGGTGTTCTACAAACCACAGCCCCTGTTTGGGTACACACCAAGGGAGCACACGTCCTGCATCCTGCCAGGAGGGTCCCATGGGCAGGAGGGAGAGCACCCAGCCCAACTGCAAGCAGTGCTACTCTGCATTGTCCAGCAACACCAGCCTTCCTGACCAAGTCCATGCTGTGAGTCCTCGGCCCTGCTGCACGTTACACACACACACACACATTTCCAGTCACATCTTAACCTTGCTTCTCTTGTCAACATTTTCAGATCATTTTATCTGATTTTGGGCCTCTTTTCATTTTAATGGCTTTTTCCCTCAGTTTCTGCAGAGTCAAAAACAAAAACATCTCACAAGCCAGATAGCACCAGACATCTTTTTACATTTAAAATGCTGCCCGTCCTGCAGAGTGTAAACGATGAGGATACAGCTGGTTTTTCCACAAGCAATGGGTCTTCTTTATTTCCCTTTTTAATAACGGGGGTTATTTTTGCCCTTTTCCAGTCCATGTGAAGTTCATAGGACTGCCATGACTTCTCAAATATGATGGACAGTGCCTTAGTCGCTTCCTTGGCTAGTTCCTGTGGATGTTACTCTTGTACACCTTCATACTGGACTTGTGCACCTTCTGGCTCCTGAAATGTTCTCAAAACACATTCTCTTTCTACAGCAGACAATTCTTCATTCTCCAAATCCTTGATTTCACCTTCTACAACTTTGGCGATGTGGCTGGAGCACTTGCTGGTGAAGACTGAGGCAAAAAAGTCATTGAATACCTCAGTCCTGGGTAAATAGGTCTCCTGTATCCTTCCTGACAGGACCCGTATTTTTTCCTAGTCTTTCTTTCACTGAAGGCGCTTTTTCTCTTAGCTATGATGCCCTTGGTCGGATTTACTTCTGCTGGTAAATCAGGCCTAAACAGATCCTTGGCTTTTGGGACAATTTCTGTGTTTAACCCAGGCTACCTTTTTCCCTGTTTCCACCCTCTGTAAGCTACCTGTTTAAGTTTGTCCAGGAGCTCCTTGTTCATTCATACAGGTCCCCTGGTGTTCTTCCTTGATTTCATCTTTGTAGAAATACATTGCTTTTGATCCTAGAGAGACAACCCTTGAATATTGTGCAGCTCTCTTGGGCCCCTCTACCCTCCAGGGCCCTATCCCACAGCACTCTGCCAAGGAGATCCTTGAAGAGACCAAAGTCTGCTTTCCTGAAGTGCGAGCTTGTTTCTCACTCTTCTCATTGACTCAAGGATCTCAAACTACACTACTTAATGGTCACTGCAGCTCAGACTGCCCTTGAGCTTCACATTCCCCACCAGCTGCTCCTTGTTGGTGAGAATGAGGTCCAGCATACACCTCCCCTCACTGGCTCTTCTGTCACTTAGAGAATGAAGTTATCATCAGTGCATTTCTGGAACCTCCCAAAACTGCTGGTACCCTGCTGTGTTGTCCCTTCAACAGGTATAAGGGTGGTTGAAATCCCTCATGAGGACCAGGGCTTGCGAACCTGAGGCTGCTCCTACCCGTCTGTAGCAGGCCTCATTGACTCAGTCTTTCTGGCCAGGTGGCCTGTAGCAGTTTCCCGTTAATAATGACACCGGTTCCTGCCCTCTCTTTCATCGTTACACAAAACCTTTCAGTCAGCTCCTCATCCATGCCCAGGCAGTGCTCCATGCATTCCAGCTGGTCAACACACAGGGCAACACCATTCATCTCACCTGCCTTTCCCTCGTAAAGTGCCTTTGCCCTTCCATTCCAGCCGTCCAGACACAGGAGCCATTCTCCATTTCTCAGGATACCAATAAGACCATAGCCCTGCAGGCTTGTGCATGTCTCTACTTTCTCCTGTTTACTTCCCATCCTACCTGCTTTTTTTAGAATAGAGGATTTAAGCCGGGCCCCTGGTGAAGCTGACTTTCTGCCTAGAGTGGCTGGAATTCCTTGGTGCTCTTCCTTCAGGTGTCCTCCACAGACCTGCACACCCTCTCCAGGCTCTGGCCATCTCTTTCTGGCTCAGAGAGCCAACTGGTATGAGTGGGATGGCATGTCATCCCACATCTTATCATTGTTAAATCTCTTCAGGTCTCTCAAATTTTTACACTTAAAATGCAATAAATTTTATTGCATTTTAAGTAAGAGATAACTGGACAGGATTTTTTCACTGTATTCAGAATTACTGATCCATCAATACAGTATGAAAGCCTATTAAGTATAAAGAGGGCTCAATCAAGTATTTCAAGCCTACAAATACTCAGTGGCACACTTTCAAAATACTTCTAGTGTCAAATTACAAATTTTTATAATAGTAATTTCTAAGTAAAAATATATTTAAACAATGACTATTACTGCCTTGCTAAAGGACACGTGCATTCATACATAAATGTCAATAAAGCCCTGGGGATTGCTTGAGTACTGGCAGTTTATGACTGTTCTGTGCAACTTCTGAACTGTAGTTAGAAAATTCAGTTTATCACAAGGATATATTTAAAAGGCTGCTGTGTGAGACTGGCACAACTCATGATTATCGCTATTTTCTAAAATTGTAAATAAGCACCAATTAAATACATTGTTTTCAGGTAACAGCTAACCTCAACATTCTGCAACATTCACCATTTAGGTTATATTAAACACCCTATCAAGATCAACTGCATCATTTGGAATTTGTGAAAAGCAAACATCCTAGATGCAATAATTCTATCCCCACCTACAAGATTACATCATGGGTTCCTGAGAGCTTTGCAAATTTTTTCCAAATGTTCCTGTGCACGCACTTTTTTTTCTAGATCAAGATAGTTTAGTTTCTAAAATTATAAACAAGCCTTCTATAATTCTAAAAACACACTGAACACAAACTCCATTTGAAATGACAATTGCCACTTGCATTATTGAGAGATTGGATGTATTTCTGAAGAGAAAAGGCACCAGCAAAGTTGTTGAATCTAGATGGACTGCATAGACCGGAACATGTTCTGTTAGCGCCCTATGGAAGAAAAAGTTACATTTCAGTGCAACTATATTTCTAAATTTCTAAATTGGTTTGGCTTCAAGATAGGCACACATTCATAATGCCTGAAATCCCTCACTTCACTGTCACCACTTAGTCATCTCCTTGGAATTTGAAAGGCGGGAAGCCAGCAGGTGTGCAGCAGCAAACTGTCTCTTGTGTAGGGAAGGAAGCAAGTTTTACTTGCTACAGCACTGGCCACAGTGAAGGGAACCAGCAGAGAGAAACCATGACAGTGGTCCAAGTAGAGTGAAAAAAGCTCTCCTCCAAGTCAGAAATCTCAGCCTTTTTCCACACATAAAAAAAGGGCTACCCAATTTAAAAATAAGACTTGGGCAAGTATTTTAGAATCAAAGACATTCAACATGTTATTTTGTTCCTTTGTTCAAGCGTTCTAGGGCTTAATGTGAAAACCATGAGTCACTAGGAACCCATATGCCTACTTACTTTTGACCCTCGATGTTGAAAGACTGCGGCTTCGAGTCACCTGCAACACAAATAGAAAAGGAAAATGAGGTATGCTAAAAAACTGTACCCTAGAAAGCCACCAGGGGACCCATCAACATTCTGAAAATTTGCACATGTATATACAGAATGCAGGTTTACTGTTACAAAGTCAAGTTCAAGATCTTTCTCATTTTTTTCATAGCCTGCACACACACAAAAAAGTGAGCCCTACCCAAAGCCTCTCACATTTTCAATATTCACATTTTAAGTTGAGGGCACCTATGTCTATTTAATAAGACAGGCTATTAATTCAAAAAATATACACATTTTTTACAGAAATAATTAAAATGTTGTGTAACCATACCGTATACAGAATTCTGCTAAGGTTTCACATATCTTATTTGTACCACCTTCCCTTTCTGCTCACCCTACACTTATTTTCCACTCCTTTGATGCATTTAGTAAATTAGGAGTGAATTTAAGTTACTAATTCCTGAAGGCAGGAACTGTGTTGTATATGTAATCCAAAATGACTGAAACACTTCCAGATGATGCAATTATTTATTCAGAAGGGCGCTAAAGCAAGGGAAGTAGGGAAACAGCATTCCAAGATACAGTTGATACTTCTGAGAATTTAACTATGATCTTTTTCTCATACAGTATATCTACTGATCATTATTCTAGGCAATAACTATCTGTCAGTTCAGTTTCACCTCATTCAAGACCATCAAGCAAATGCATTTATTCCTTGTGTTAAAATGTACATGTGGCACATCAGCATTTTTAACAGGCTGCCTACATTCCTAGTTAAAATACTTGATGCTGTTAACACTACAAACATTCAGCTGAGCCTTACATGACCAGGCAGGAGACGACGGCCACAGCTGCAGCTTCGGCTTCTAATCCTGCATCTGCGAGGACACTACAAGAGAAGTGTTTGACAAACCTCTTCTGAGAGAGAAAGTTTAATAAAGACAGACTCTGCAAGCAGACTTGCCATGCTGGAGACAAGGTTTGAGGACAGAGAGGAAACACACTAAGCTTTCTACTTAGAACAGGCTCTGACAACAACCATACATCTGCATAACTAATACATTGAGGAAAATGGAACTATTCATCCTATATACAGGATGAGGCACTAAAACCTAATTGATATTTGATATACTACTACACCCATACAGGGAACAGTTAAAAATTTATCTTTCCAAATTTTAAAAACAGTGTTAAAATCCATTTAACATATTCCTTTAACAAAATACGTACCAAAGCTATTGTTTTAGTGACTACCTCTCCCTTTACTATTACAGCATCATTTTCCATCAGAGCAGGCCAGACATGATAGGCCACAAAGGCAGCTGTGAAATCTGAGTCAAAACTACGATAGTACCTGTTGAAACAAACAGTACAAGAAATGTCTGCATAGAAGTGCCATAAATAAGTTTCCAATCATCTGTGCTGATAAAAAGTAGCTACAGCTCTAATATCTTTCCACATCACAAAAATACACATTCTTTATGTGATCCTGTAAAAGAAATGGACTTGGAAGACAGACTTAGCAGAATGTACTGTTTACTTCTACTGACAGACATTCTAATAAAGCCATCTCACGCTTCAGGCAGCCACTAGACCTTCATTTTTGCATAAGTCCCATACAAGCTAGGGCCCCTGTGTCCACTGACAGATTAAATCTTCTGAGCAGAAATTTGGCAGAGAGTCATCCCCTTTTCCTGGAATATCTTGCTTAAACAAGGCCCCTATATAAAGGATATTACAGAAATACTCAACTATAAATTTACACCGTAGTATCTTATGAGACATGAAGCAACTTGATTAAGATAAGATCCTCATATATTGATAATGAAACAGTGACATTTTAGCTATGAAAAATTAATTCTAAGGTATATATACTACCATTCTACATCTGGAATATTGGCTAAATAACACATCTGACTTTATGGATTCAAACTCAGAACAAATACCAAATAACAGAAATTTTTAAAAAGCCATGCATCTATACTTTAGTATGTATTACAACAGCAAGTTATATAAAACAATGTCATAACCAGAGGTACAAAGCAAGGCATAGGGTTAAATTATGTTTGGCTGGACTTTTACAGAATGCTATCACACATAATAAACAGAGATATTTTCATTTCTGCAAGTTTTGCTCCATCTCTGTGTACCACATATACATGCTATACATGTAAACATATACATATGCCACATTTATCTAGATAGACAGACCAACAGATGTATATGTCCCCCACAGCAGCACACCAAAACATATTACACGTGGTTTCTTAAGGCCATACACACCAAGTAGGTGGAAAAAGCACCCCAAGACTATACTAGAGCCTTGGTGCTTCTTAATTTAGCCAATAGCTTTGAGTGACAAAAGCTAACTGTCCCATATTTGGATAGGATCATTGAGTAGTCCTGTATGACTTTGCACTCTCCTGTTGACAGTCTACTTCTCTATTTCTCTCCTTGACTTCTCAAGCTCTTCACCACCTGTGATCCATTCTAAATTATTACTAGAAACCTCCTCAGTGATGTAAGGTGTTTTTGCTTTTGAGAGCAATTTTTTATGACTTATCAATTCCATTAATTTTCTAGACAACATGGAAGCACCCTACAGTTCTCTGCCTGCTAAAAAAGCAGCTTGACCCTATAGAAAAAAGAAAAATTATGTCATTGTGTGAATTTTTTTAAAACAAAATTCCCATTTTTAAGAGGCATATTTGCTTTTCCTCAGCTCTAGACCAGGAGAGATGGGAGCACATTAACACTTGTATGTTGTACAGCAGCCACAGCCTGGAGGTTGCAGCAAACATGTTGATGATCCTGGTAATGACACCAACTGCCAGATTTCAGTAAAAATGACTTTTACAGAACAGGCAGTAAGGAGGAACAAAGATGCAAATATTTTTTAAAAGGCAGATAGAGACTAAACAGGGAAAGCCAATGATCATTTTCTTCTTAAATGATAAATTAAATATGCTCTCGAGACTCAACTTTATCCAGAAAATTGCTCTACTGTTCACTAAAATAATTGTTAACGTTTATGTACATGCTGCTATTTATACACTATCCTAAACCTTAAAGACATACCAAATTCACTACAGGCCAGGGGTTTTTTGCCACAAATTAATGTTTAACAATCTTAAACTTTTATATTAATTAGGAAACAAGTAGACTGCACAACCTTTAATGGTAAGAGTTTGACTGAATATAAAGATTCCTTACATGGTCTTATTGAAAAGTTCTCCATCAACACCAACGGCAACATCAAGGGGAGGAATGAGTGTCTGCATTGAAAAAGCCAGACGGCACAAGTCTCGAATCAAAGAGCTGATCACAATGAAATCAACTTCTGCTGGACATGGAAGCTTTGGGTGCATGTTCATGGAGCAAATTACTTCCTGAAAATAAACATACATGAGTATTTTGCACTCACTAACAATTTTATTCACAAGCAAGTATAGAAATTCCCCCTAAATATGCCTCTCAGCTTTCTACATTTAAAAGTCAGTATAAAAAGCTCATAGTAATATTGCCTTAGACTATTCCAAAAAACAATAGCTTCAGAAAAAATGTGCTGCTATAAACAAATAAAACAAGCTATTAGTAAGTCATACATATACTAATCCTAGCATTATTGTTCTGGAAAGTAAACTGCTACAAGACAAAGTCCATACAGTAACTTTTTTCTCTTTCAGGTTACAGTGCCTTTCTAGTGTACATATTCTGAATTTACTAGCTCCTGAAAGAGCTCACCACATCACTTCCCCACTGCCCTTGACTTACGTGGATACTGGAACAAACATCATACAGATCCTTGTGGCAAGCTATATAATCCAGGGCAGCAACTTCAAGTGACACAACTCCCTCACAGGGATGTAGAGCCAAAGTCTCTTTTACACTAACTTTGACCTTCCAGAAGGCCATCTTTGCTACACGGAAAGATTCCTGCAAACATAAAGAACATCTAGTTAAATACAGGAGACCTGTATTTAACTTAATTTTTATCAGCTATTTGAGAAAATTAATGTAACCCACCATCATCATAATAAGGAAGAATATAATACACTGCTGTAAAGGAGAAAGCTAACTTATTGGGAAGGAATTCTCTGATTGAGTGTAATTTACTTGCAGAAGATTGAAAAGCTTCCCACCTAACCTTCTATATTTGCACAAGATTCCATCACAAACTCATGATCAATGCAATCATATTCAAAGATAGTATGAGTTTTATGTGCCACAGCCTAACATGTAAGACAGTAACACTTCATTTGCTGGGAAAAGAGGTTGAACTGGAAAGTGTAAACTGAATGACACTTGAAAGAAAAAATCTTCAGTAAGTTAAATGTGCTTGGGATTACACACATTAAGAGATGCTGCCTCTCTAATACAGGTATGTGTTATATCATTTTTATATTAAAAAAAGATTCAATAAAGAAAAAATGAAAACAACTTTCTTCAAAGTTCATGGTAAATATGGGGTATCTGGGTGGTTTCAAGGGACACAATTAAAACTAAAAAAGCACATAGCTACAAGCATAACGAAAGCATGATATGGAAAGATTTTTAGCTTCGTAGTGTTGTAGTACTTAATGCAGCATTCCCAAAAGAATTTTTCTAAGGCAATATTGATCACTGCAGCATCATCTACTTTTCAGGCCAAATCAGTCTTATTTTAGTACCTGTACAATAAATCATTGACCCTGTTTCAATCTTGGGACAGGTCAGGTAGGACACTACACTGAGAGTTCAATGCAAAAGTGTGAGTGGAAGAAAGAAAAATCAAAATAAAAAAAAAAAAGGAAGAAAGCTTTTCTTCTCTGCACTTGACAGAAATGCTAATTTACCCACAATTTAATCCAATGCAGACATAGTGTATTACAACACACCTCTGGCTTGTAAAATAAGAAGAAATATTATTTCTTTCTCACCACAGCTGCAACGTATATTATCCTCTGCACCACCTCCATGTTACAGACGTATGGCCTCAAAAGTGCCTCTGCATCCAAGCGTTCTTTAGCATAAATGAAGTTAAAGCGAGCTATGAGGCAGGCTCGACGTGAAGCACATGCCTGTCTGATCTGGCAAGGTGACCAGGTCGCCATGGAAAGGGCACAGGGCTTCCTCAGACAGCACGGGAGAGGAGAGCAGGGCCTGCACGGAGGAGGAGAGCAGGGCCTGCACGGAGAAGGAGAGCAGGGCCTGCACCGAGGAGGAGAGCAGGGCCTGCACGGAGAAGGAGAGCAGGGCCTGCACCGAGGAGGAGAGCAGGGCCTGCATCGAGGAGGAGAGCAGGGCTTACATGGAGGAGGAGAGCAGGGCCTGCACGGAGGAGACGAGCAGGGCCTGCATCGAGGAGGAGAGCAGGGCTTGCATGGAGGAGGAGAGCAGGGTTTGCATGGAGGAGAAGAGCAGGGCTTGCATGGAGGCGGAGAGCAGGGCTTGCATGGAGGCGGAGAGCAGGGCTTGCATGGAGGAGGAGAGCAGGGCCTGCACGGTGGAGAAGAGCAGGGCCTGCACGGCGGAGAAGAGCAGCGCCTGCACGGCAGAGAAGAGCAGGGCCTGCACGGCGGAGGAGAGCAGGGCCTGCAGTGCTTGCTCACATGGCACGGGAGAGGAGAGCAGCAGCTCCGCGCAAGCCTGCAACACACGTGCAAAGAAACTTCATGTCACTTTACAGATGTTTTTCCCTAAGGCAGACTTTTTTTGTCAATGTAATTGGTATGAGGGTAAGGTGAGATTTTCAGCCAACATAATTAAAGAAGTTGCAGCTGGTTAGTCTAATATTAAGGCATTTTCATCAATGTTTTATGGGCTAAAGCATAAATGGTGTAAGTAAAGTAATTCCTAAAGCATATGTAGCCAACCAAGCACTTTGTTCCGAGGAAACACACTTTTAGCTAGTAATATTTTGGAGATTTGTTCCTCTTTCAGTACCACTGAAGACTACTGCTGAAGTCAAAAAAGTGAAAATTGAACACTGTACAATTACAGGGCAGAACTTTTTATAGGAGGACTCTCTTTTTATTCCATACAGTTGCTCTCTACATATTTTGTAAAGCTTCATTATTTGCTGTTTTGTCTGAAACTTAACACAGTTGCTTTCAAAGAAAATATTTGGGCACTAGAATAAATTTTCTAAAGAATTTATGTTCCTTCATAACAAAGTAAAAAAGCTTAGCTTTTGTTCATACTTCAATTTCAAATGAGGAGGAAATTCATGCTACTTAACATGACCTATTTCTATGATTCAGGCACTTCTCTGAGTAAGGTCTCTACCTGCTCTGGAGAATAGACTTTTGGGCATCCAGGACAGACATCTCATCGCGCAATAGCTGAATCTGGTGGTCATAGTCACAAGGATAACGTAACTCTTTCAAGTTTTTGCACCCTCCAGCACGGGAAGCCTTCAGACTTAATCACACAGAAGAGTCAGTCACAAGTTTATCAATGTAAACTATCCATCAATTAATCCTCATAATCAAACATGAGCAGAAAAAAAAAGGAAAATTATTGAGCAAGCTCCTCATGTTTTCTGAATAATTTCAGCATGCTTTCCTTATGCTGAAACACAGGAAAAATCAGAAGTTTAAAAACAAGTGAACCAAAGCAGAGCCTTGATCTCACTTTAAATTGTATAAGTGTATTGTGGCAGGAGAGTGGATATAGCACTCTGTGCTACAGGGTAAATAACTGGTGATTTTTAACATTTGATGTCCTTACACTAGCTCAGATGACCAGGTCTAAAATAAATTAATTTCTTTCTCATATTTAAGATGTTAACTAAACCAGCTCAGTATTCTTTCCCACAGATTAAAAACCTAGGTATTTTCTTCCATCAGGTTCTTGGGCTCTTTGTCTTTGCTGTAATATATTAGTCAGTCAAAGGATATCACAAGTGTTATTCAAGTCATACCAAAAGCTAACAATTCCTCTCCTGCTGTCCCCAAAAGGAGTGTTTCTTAAAGATTGGCAGACAACCAGTGAAGCAAGTTTATCTTCTGTCCTTCACTCCTACTTAATATTAAAAACTATCCCAACATCTCTGCTTTCCCTCCAAACATCGGTATTACTGTTGCTTTCCTCTTACCAAAAGTGGAAGGAAAAAATAAAAAATATGTTTTCTATTTATTTTGAAGGTATTCACTCCAGCTTTCCTTTTCTTTATTGGAGGACTCTGGTGAGATTTTTGAGGACCTGAACTAACAAAAGCGCTAACACTTATCAATTGATAAGATTCCTGGTTTTTACTTTTTTAAGTACCTAAACTTTAAGTATACTTTTTTAAGGAGCAGGCTGACTGAGATGACAGGTAATAAGGCCAGCAACATCTGCTAAGAGGAAAAACTGCCCAGTTCCATCCTTAGTCAGCTCCTTCAGGAAAGACTTCTAGCAGGAATAATAGTAAAAGAGGGACTAAAGAATTCTACTATAAAGGACAACTGGGAAAGCAAAGCAGATTTGGGAAGATGAGTTCTAGAAATAGGTATGTGAAAAATCCACACTGATATTCTTGGAATCCCTTACTAAGGACATGAAATTGCATCACTTAATGTACTGACCCAAGACTTGTGAACATTCATTGTTCTCATGCTAACTGGATGCATGATAATCTATCTGCCACTTGGAGCTGCCTCTTAAATGGTCCTGAAACAAATAACTTCACAAATTTGTATCTGAACCAATTTACTAATTTTTATATTATAGTGCTCCACAAAATATGTTTTATGCAACTAGGCAAAAACTATTCCGGCCTAGTCACTTATCTGGAAGTCCAACAGTCTTCATCCATCTTACAACAGTGGATTTTATCTTCTTGGATATTTACATATCAATTACACTGCATAATTAATTGTGACATGTTGGACGTCCTTTAATAAGTGTTACACTATAGCTACTCAATTGATTTTTTATTTAGGGCTTGCCCAGTCTGCAACATTTCATAGACCGTAACTCCACATGGGATTGTGATGGACTATACAAAACGTTTTCATGTAGGATACTGGCATGTTTTCCAACACCTGCCAGAAGCAAAACCTACCAAGTCAATTTATGAATGTGGGCGTGACTGTATAATTTGTACCCCATTTTGGATACACACCATACAGAGCCTAGACAAATTTTGAAACTCTGGTTTTAGGCCAGAAATGATAGACATCAAGGGAAAAATGTGGCTTACTGAAAAATAAAAAGCAAACAAAAGGAATTGCAGTTAATTTCCCTACTCTCGCTCCATCTGGTTGATCTCTATACGAGTTGAAGTTAGTTTGTCCTCCAGCTCTCGCAGTCGCCTTGGATTGCAGGTCAAATCTCTCAGCTGTAGCTCACATCCAGTTGAATCCTACCAGGAAATGAAGTCACACTGCTTGAATGCTCTACCTTATAGATTCCCTCAGCAAAGTACTACAGCATTATGGGCAGATGTATTTCTAAATATTTCAGCAACAACCATTTCTAAAGAAACTGAGAACAAAAACAGTTGCATTCTCTCTGAGACGTAAGCAATACCTTTCAGGCACACCAACCAAAGATTCAATTATATAAAGAAAAATATTCACTTATTTTATACCTCATGGTAGAAATTATGGAAGGTCTGCATATGCAAATTTACTGCATGAATCATCAGAACACAGTATTTTGCAGATGTGTTGCACAGTTGATTTTTCTCAGTTAGTCAACTTCTGATTGACAACATCATCAACTAAAGTAAACTTTTTGTGAATTATGCACACAAAATAACAGAAAAAGTTATTAGAACACAGGAGGCAAGTATTGTCATTCCAGAAAGCACACTACTACACATGCAGCTGCCTTTAACAACCGATAGAACGGCCTGATAGTACTGGAATTAAATAAGTAACTGCGCAACAGGTTTTTCTTTAAATTTGGAATATCACATCCAACGACAAATCTGAAACTGGTATGCTGAGTGTAATGTCATTTAATAAAATTGTTATTTTATATTTTGTGGGGGTTTTGACAGAACCCCACTCCTGCATTATACTAGACTCTGACTTTTAAGGGATATCACTTTTTATTTGCCCTATTTTAATTGTGAAAGATTTTGACAGAGAAGGTGTAAAAATGAGAAGCCAAAGAACATGGAGACATCACAGTCAAATCTCAGGATCTTGAAGATCTTCCCCTAGTCTGAATAAGCCAACTCTCTTATTTTCTTTCAAAACAGAAAGTCACAACATCTCTGTCTTTTCTGCCAAACTGTTAGTATTACAACTCCTTCAGTGAATACCAAATACATATGAACTCCAAATATCATGGCAGGAGCATGGTGGTATCATGACATGCATGAGCACTTCTTTTTAACGCTTCATTAGATAATATAATGTTAAGATATTCTTAGTGTTTTTTCTTCAAGAAAAAAAAATAAAAGAAGCTCACAGATTAATGCATGGAGTTCATGCACACCTTCAGCTTACACATGTATTTTCACAGTATTATTTTTTTCTAGAAGAGATATGGCATAAATACTTTCATGACATCTCTGCAAATGTAAACATAGCAAATCTTTACCTAGAAAAGGAAAGCTGTATAATAACATAACTTCTTATACAAAGCAAATTCCACCACAAGAGCATGGTTATCTCCATAGGTGTCTCCACAAGCAACTAAGGACATATTTCATTAAGTAAAATCTGAGAGGGAGGCTAATATTAACAGAAAATCATTAAAGCTCTTCTGCAGGTATAAATTCACATAGTTCTATTCCCTTAAAATAAGTTTCTTACACACCTGAGTGAGGTTTTCACATCTTGAAGGAGGAGAGCATAGGCTTGGTGACAGGGGATAGCTTTTTATTGTTTCTGTACATTCATCTAAGAAAACATATACATTAAGAAATGGTGAGAACACTTACAGAAAGAGCCAGAGTTGGAAAAAATGCCACCTGTGAAATGTGTGTAATTAGTAATTAGACAAGGCACTGATTTACCTTCTTTAGATGTTTCATGGAGAATTGAGTAGAGCTGCTTTTGAATCTCATTGTTCAGTTCTAGTATTTCACAGCATCGGCTCATATTTTCACCAGAGGAATTCATCTGTAAATTAATGTGCATTACTGCATCTGTGTGGGCTTTCTTACTTAAAGTTATTCCTGTCACAATCATGGCATTTCCCCCCCCTATAACTACATCTTCCCAACCTTTTCTTACCGGATCCATTAGAATACTCATTTTTTAAGATTCACATTTTTAATAGGCAAATGAACAAGACATCAGGACTTCTATGACCCAGTTAATTCACTACTTGGGAAAACATACTCCTTTTACATCGTAAAGAGGTTGCAACCACAAGTGTCTCTAAAAGAAGAATCATAGAAGTTATGAATCTGAGTTAAAATCTTTCAACAGTTATTAAAATAATAATCTAGCAGATTGTTGTACTTAAAAAAATAGTCCAAAATCTGGTTATCCATATAACATGCAATTTCACTTGATTTTTAAGAGTTACAAACTGAAACGTACTACTGAAGGACCAAAACCCAGCATTATACCTAGGGAACAGCAAAACTATATCACTTTCAGCAAATGAAATTTTTAAAAGGATCTGATGGGGTTAATCTGTCCAGGATACTACCACACCTGCCAGGAGAATACACACGTTTTACCTGCTTCCTTAGCCTTTATCTGTAACCTGTGTATCACCTTCCACATAGATAACCCTCTAGGTCTTCAGGTTTTAATGACTCCGTATGTTTTTACAAGCTTTCAAAACAGCTGAAATTCCCCCCCCCCCGTGCCCCCATCAGTGTTTTGATTGCTGCAACAGGCTTTCCTCGGGCCTTGAGGAGCACAACCTGCTCACCTCCAAAAGAACATGGCTGCAAAGTGCATTTTTCCAGCTCATTACAGCAATGTAACACCGTGTTTCTATCTGCCAGCTCCACTTTTCCTGAAACACAGCCTAAAACTGTTCATCTTCATTTCCCAAGACCTGAAAGACTATTCCCAACCAACTTATGATGGAGAGGCCAACCCGCACTGCTGCTCAGCCCTCCTAAGGTCTACCTCCACCATCCATTTGCAAGATTTTGAAATGCATGGCACTGTTCCTCCTCTGGCCTCCTCTGTGGTAGCTTTACCAGCTGCTCTCAAACTCCTTAAAATTGTCCTTTGCCGTGAATCCTGCAGAAAGTTACACTGGCTATGTAACTGTAACTCCTATCCAGCCATGAAGTAAAAGAAAATAAGGGATTTCCCCTGAAAACGCTGCATCTCTTCTCTCACCAACCACAGCACACAGTAGCGGGTTACAGGCTCGTTACCAACGGTCTGCATCCTGAAGGTACACAAACCTGGGGATGCAGGAGTGAAAACTCTGTTAAAGCACTATTCCACTGAGCAAAGTCACAGCTGTCAACTCTCATGTTCCTTCGCCTCATCTTTCCCTAATTTTACACCTTCTCTACTGCTTCCACTGTTGCACCACCTCAGTTTGCGGTTACTCCTCCATGGATTCCAGTACACCCATCTGCAGCCTTCTCCTCACACCCGACACTCTTTCCTCCTCGCCGTTCCGAAGCCCTTCGGCGGCTGTGCTGCCTGGCAGCAGCCTCCCAGCTCTAACCGGTTTCCCCACCCAGAAGAGCTGGGATGCTGGATAACCTGTTCTCACTTTCAGCACCCTTTTCCCTCACGTTCCCCTGACCGTTCCTGGGCCGCAGCCGATTCCTTCGGCGCACAACCCCACCCGTGGTCCCTCCACCCGCCGATCTTTCACTCCAACGCTCTCTTCTGTTCTAAACGCAGCCAGTACCGCTCAAATCTCACTTTTAATCTCTGACCCTTGTTTTCAGGGGACCTTGTCATGGACAAAAAGCCAAACAACCTAAGCTGTGGGTGCTTAAAAGGTGTTAAAACTGCGCTAACGGGATGCGCGTGCGGGGCAGTGTCCCGAGCGCCAGCCGCTGCCTCCGGCCCTAAGGAGAGGCAGGACAGACCTCATAGTCATGATGCCAGCTCTCCAGCTTCTCCTGCAGCTCTCGGGCGCTCCCCGAGCCTACCAGACTGCTTAAGTCCTTAGCCATGGTCAGATGTCAGATGTCAGATGTCAGATGTCAGATGTCAGCTCACTCCCAGGGACGCAGCGCTGATTCCTCTGCCCCTCCGAGAGCGCTTCTCCGGCGGCTTAGGTGTAACAGAGACAGTAGAGGCAGCCCGGCCCCCTTGCCCTGGGCTTGGCCGCGTCCGAGGGCCTTTACAGCCGCGGTGGTGACGGGAGGGCCGGCGCGGCGATGGTGGTGCCACGGTAACGCAGCGGCGATGGTCTGGCCGCCAGGTGGCGCTGCTGGGTAACGCCAGTGGGCGCGGGCCGCAGGGACCCGGCCCGCGGAGCGGCACCAGGGGGCGCCCGCGGCCCCGGCGCAGCGGCGGCGGGGGAAGATGGCGGCAGCCGCCGCCGAGCAGGTCCGTCCGCAGAGGGACACGGGCACGGGGAGGCGGCGGCGCCGTCCCCGCCGCGGCCAGGGGGGAGCGGAGGAACGGGGCCGCGGGGAGCAGGCGGTCCGGCCGTGGGGTGCTGCTTGCGGAGGGGGTGCGAGGGCGCCATTTTCGCCGCGGTAGGCGAGGCTGCTGTGCTGGAGCGCTCCGGCCGAGGAGGCGAGAACAGCGCTCGGGCGGTTCTTCCCGCCCCATTCCCGGCGGTGTCCGGGCAGGACGGGCTCGGCCGTGCCGGGGAGAGGCAGCCCGAGCCTGCTGACAGGCGGAGCGGCCCGGAGGGGCGGTGTCCTGCCCGCAGGCTTGGGTGTGTGACAGACAGAAATAGTTTGTACCCTGGGAGGGAGTTAGTGAGGCGCCTGGCATTTGAGCGGTGCGGGGCGCTGGGCACTGACGAGGGGCCGGGAGGGACCGAACCCTCCTTAAACTCGTCCGGGTCGAGCACCTTTCTCAACACCATCTCTTATTAGTTCTTTAGCAGCAGAAGAAAACACGGTGTTGCTGTTCGTTACATCAGTGTAGACGTGCAAGTGCAGTTACTTAAGGCGTAGCTTTAGGATTCACTTCAAGTGGACAAACTTAATTCCGTCCAAAAGATCAAGCCCCTCTTTGAAGATGTGAATCCCTAAATAGCAGATTGTTCCGTTCAGGGGAAGGGGAGCAAAATTTTGGACAGCTACGAAAATACATTAAAGGTTTATTTTCACTATGAATATGTACAAGAATTTCCTCTTCTAATTTATTGTATGACAGGCTATCCTTTACAATCTCATAACCTCAGACTATTACATGAAAGCTACTCTGGCCAAGTTCACCATGCCAGGTTTGAAGCCTCACAGTATCTTTCTCAATGCTGCATGCAACAACAGGAGTTGAATGCAAACCCTGTGCTGTCAAACTAATTTAAAACCTGTACCCACCACATTCTTTTTGAATAGTCACTCAGAGTCTATCACACATGAGCATGGAGGGAACTAAAATGCTGTGTATTGGCAGATGACCTACAGGACTATGTCCTGTATCATGACTGAGAGGTAAAAACTTGATTAATTTCTTGGTAACTGGTTTTAGTTTTTAAATTATAACAATGTAATTAATAATTCCTATCTGCCATGATAAATACGAGATATAAAGCCATATATTGTCTGAAAGTATCTGGATTTTAAATTTAGTCATTGTGTTAGCAGAGGTTGCTGTGGTTCTAAATGTGTATTCTGACAGCAGGGTTGCAGACTGAAATCTAATACTGAACATAATATCCAGTATATTCCACTAGTCAACTGACATTTTTTGCATACATATGTATGTGTTATTGTAGGCAATTTACATGCCTTTTAAAGCTAACCCATGCCTTGTGTTACAGCAAAGTTCTAATGGCCCGGTGAAGAAGTCTATGCGAGAGAAGGCAGTGGAACGCAGGAACGTTAATAAGGAGCACAACAGTAACTTCAAAGCAGGATACATTCCGATTGATGAAGACCGTCTCCATAAGACAGGGTTACGTGGCAGGAAAGGCAACTTGGCCATATGTGTGATTGTTGTTCTTTTTATTTTGGCCATCATCAATCTGATTGTGAGTATAATAGCTATAGTGTAAGCAACATTAGGTCATACTTCATTCTGACAGTTCAATAAAAAAAAAAAACGTTTCCAGTATGGCTGAAGACTTAAAATATACTGAAGGAGATTCTAATTTTCCTTTCTTTTTAGTTCTTTTGTAATCTGAGCAAGATTAGATGGAAGAATGGCATGAGTATTTTGGTTATCACGGTCACCCCATGAGAGTTATTAGTACATATGCATTCAGGATATATGGCATATAAACCATGATTATATTTTACATTACAGAGCTGTATGTGAACATTCAGAATTAACTAGCCACTGCACTTTAAAGCTTTACTGTTCTAATTACCACATTTTTATTTCTTGGTCAATAAGAAGTAATAAATTATTTTTCATAATTGCACATCCCTGTGTGAGGGTGCCTTCTTGCAGTTCAGTGTTAAGGATATGCCAAGCTGAACTGTTCAGGAAATTTGTTTAGTCAGTGATTACCCTTAAACAGAAAAAAGATGTAATTACAGATGTGATTTAATTTTTATGTATATGTAAATTATTTTAGTTACTGCTTCAAATAGGTCTAGAAATAATTTTAAGTGCTTTTCAGAATTAAATGTAATAATGATGTTTTCAGTAAGAACAGACTAAAGTAAACTCACACTTAAAGCTCACTTAAGCACTGGCATTAATAATTGTTCAAATAAAACTTCTAATTAATACAATAATTCTGGCAGTAAGATCTGACCAATCAACATAATCTTTGAAAATGTGTTTCTGTTTCAGATTACCCTGGTTATCTGGGCAGTGATAAGAATTGGTCCCAATGGTTGTGACAGTATGGAATTCCATGAGAGTGGCTTGTTGCGGTTTAAGCAAGTGTCTGACATGGGTGTTATACATCCCTTATATAAAAGCACTGTAGGAGGGAGACGGAATGAAGACTTGGTGATCACTGGGAATAATCAGCCTGTAAGTTATATCATGAATTGAAAGTTTGTGAGCAACACTAGAGAATTACACTCACATTGCTAATAAATGTTACATTTGAAACATCATTAAGTTCATGACTTTGTTTCTGAAGATTGTATTTCAGCAAGGAACAACCAAGCTTAGTGTGGAAAAAGACAAAACTTCTATTACCAGCGATATTGGCATGGAATTTGTTGACCCACGAACACAAAATACTTTGTTCAGCACTGACTATGAAACTCATGAGTTTCATCTGCCAAATGGAGTTAAAATCTTGAATGTACAAAAGGCCTCGACTGAGAGGGTATGTCTCTTATTTTTTTAAGTAATAAGAATCCAGCCCATTGTTTATTTGTGTAACAGTAAAGTAGGGTTAGTGGTTTTATAGAGGGTTGAGTGTGCCTTTGGAAGCACTGAGCAATCATGTTGCAGAAAAAACACAACTATAAATTCTTAGGAGGAACAGATTAAGTGAAAACGGAGGGGTAAGTTTACATAATCTGTTTTAACAGGAAGCCTGTATTTGGTACAAGTGTTAGCTGTGTATGCTATAAAATTGTCATATGAATTTTCATTTTTATGCAAAAAAATTAATTTTACATACCTTCCAAAATTCAGTAATCCTGTTAAGAAATTGAATGTGGAAAATAACAAATATGCAGAATCTAATGGCAGAAGGGCAAAAAGTACATTCAAGTTTTTTATTGAATTGCATAGCACTACTTTTGAGGTTATTGAAGTTATTCAGACAAACACAAATGGCACATTTTCACTAAGGTGTAATACAGTTTTTTTGGTTATATTCTTAGATTACCAGCAATGCAACCAGCGATCTAAACATAAAGGTTGATGGTCGTGCCATTGTCCGGGGAAATGAAGGTGTTTTTATCACAGGCAAGACAATTGAGTTTCGAATGGGTGGAAACATGGAACTTAAAGCAGTAAGTATTTCAAATCAAAGCAGGTTTTTTAACAGCCTAGTTTCAAATATAGGCTGATAGTAAACTGATGTAGCTTTATGTTGTATTGCACTATATATAGTTTCAAATTTTATATAAACTACTCATGTAAAGAAGTCAGTATATTTAGTAGGATTTTAAATAGAAGATTTATTACTTTGCTGTTAAGTAGTGGTTGAATAGCTTCAGGTAACATTAATTTACTACTGGTAAAACACCAAAAACCTATTATGGCCTCTGTACTGACATGAATACCAAAGGGAGTTAATCTCCCCTGGAAGCTTAACCGGGTTGGCAACCTTTGCCAGAAGAGCAAAGCTTATAGTTTGGAGCATTACCTTCTGTGCTGCTGCTGTAAGACTCACTAGCATTCCTTTAAGATTTTTGGAGATTAAGATGGCAGTATATACGGAACGATGGAAAAGAAGGACAAAGGTATATGCACTTTCAAGTGTGAATGAATTTCATGTATGAACTCAAACACTGTTTCCCATTTCATGTCCATATTTTACATTTGCTTCATTTGCTATTAAGAATGTAAAGTGCAAAATCACACCAATGCTGTCTTTCTCAAGATCGATCCACCATTGGAATAGCAAAATATTGCTGACTATAGTAAAGAAATCCATAGGCATTGCTATAATTTTCATTAAAAAAATTAAACATTTGTATACATACCTTTCTATTATTGTTGATTCTACAGCCATCCTAGAGATGTTATTTATCCATTAAATGAACTTCTCAAAACCAATCTGCCTTATTTACATTAGAAGTTGTAATTTTACAACTTCTTTTTTTTTTTCTCTCCTTAAAAGGAAAACAGCATCATCCTGAACGGAACTGTGATGGTCAGCCCATCACGACTGCCAAGTTCTTCTTACGGGGAACAGTTCAATAATGGCAACTGGCTGCGCTTCAAGCTCTGCATGTGTGCGGACGGGACACTGTTCAAGGTTCAGGTGACAGGGCATAACATGGGCTGTCAGACCTCTGTCAACCCGTGTGGAGCCACACACTGAAACAGACTGCTGCTGGGACACGTCTCGTTTGTGTTTATATAGATTTGTATGAAGTAATTGCATGCCTTCAAGGGTTTCTTTTTTTTACAGCAGTTTATACTAACATTTCTTACATAGTATTTTTAAGGAAAGGCTGTTACGGTCAGCAATATTAGGTCATCATCCTGTTAGCTGCAAGTAGTGGCACTGAATCAGTAAGCTTTCAGTGTATTTGCATACTGAAGTACCTTCTCAAATTGGGATCAGTAGAATATATGTAAAGAACACAATCTTGGCAACAACTCTACTGCTTACACTTGTCTCTAGAGGAGGTTTTTGTCCTGTGTCCCATGCTGAGAACACACAACTGCAGTCTGAAGTACTTCAACAGGAATGTCAGCTTTTTGTTGGAAATAGATTTTCATAGGATGGCTGAAGTGGCAGACTTTTCTTTCTTGTTGATACATTGATTTACCACAAACTTAGGTGGTTTACCAGATGTGTACTGAGCAGGGTAATGGCAGATTCACTTTAAAATATTCTGTTATTTCTGCCATGTATTCTCATGTTGTTAAAAAAATTATGCTATCATAAATAATATTTGCAAAGTAATACTGAATATGGAAATGTAACTTGAATTTTGAAGTAGTCTTGCGGTTATTGAAGTGTTGCTTGAACTTCCATTCTGTCTGTGCAGTTAATGCATTCTACAGTTGCTTAATTTATGTGAAGTACTTACAAAATGTGTTTATATTAGAAGTACATTTTTAAAGATGTACCTACAACTTGCTTACCACCCAAAAATAGTGTTTTCCTGAGTGCTGTAATGTAAACAGTGTCTGAGTCCATTACTCAATAGGTAATAATCTAAGCATAACTGTTGCAGCAGTGTCTGAGGTCAGATCTCTCCTTCCCATAAATGTCTGTACTGATGCATTACTGAGAACATCAGAATTAAATTCTGAAGTTAAACTGCAGGTCTGTAATTCTAAATGTGCTGGTAGGACATCAGGGTAAATACATCTGTATCAGAATTTGGCAACAGTGAAACTATGCTGAACTGGGGCCTATTACAGCCTTCCAACTCCTTTTGCAGCAGTGAGGTGTTTCGTGCTAAAAATAAACCAGCTATTTATAAGATTCCTTCTTTCCCCACCCAATGTATTTCTTCAGTTTAAAATAGCTTTGTTTTGCAGTAGCATCAAGTAACCTTAATATTGGAGGCCTCAAAGTGACTTTATAACAGCTTTTTGACAAGTTTTTTGATAAGCACACACTTCTTTACCTAAAAGTTGTGTGAGTTTTACACATTAACTTCAGAACTGATTATTTGTTACAGGAAAGTAAACTATCTGCCCTTGTTTTACAGTGCTCAAAGTACATAGGATTCCATAAAATACAAATCAGCTCCTGCTGAATAAGAAATTCATATCTAAGGTCTCAATTTCTGAATCCTGGAAGGCAGTAAGCACTCATGCATAATGTGTATAGGCGGAACTGATATTTGGAGGGGTATTCATAAGTCAGGCATTACAGCACATGGGGGAGGTCAGACGAGTCGTATTTCCCCCACTGTTCAAATGCAAAGCCAGATTTTGATGCTCAGTAGTTGTTGGGATTTTGGGGCTGGACAGCAGTGAAGCTGTTCTGACAAAATCAGAATAAGAAGAATATAATGTAGCAAAAAACACTGAGTTCTCACATTAAAGATTATGGGGAAGTACTAACATTTTGCATACTGCCTTCATGGTCCTTATACTTTTATCAGAGTTAATAGTTACTAAACATTTTAACACACGTTTTGCTGCTTTACACCCATCTTTGCTGCTAAGCAGAGCCTCAGTATCTGTTACAGTTAAGAGGAGGAAATAAATTAACATTTTTAGAATTTTCACTCTCATGCTAATGGAAGTTTGTCACTTTATTTTTATGTATAAAAATGCAAACACATCATAAAAATATAAAGAGGAGTATCCTTAAAGCTGAAGTACATTCTGAAAATAACAGATACTGCGTTGGTCAAGTAGGTTACACATGTATTAGAGCTCTTCTCTGATGAATATTGACATGCCTATATGCTAGTATTGAACTCCTGTAATTATCAAGAGGTTTTTTTAAAAATACTGTGTGCTGTGTAGAGCTGAAAGATTTTTCACAAAGGTACTCTTACATCATGATCTGCAGAATTGTTTCTGAAGTGTGGATTTTTTTGTCAAAATGTAGCAAAACCAATCATGAAAATACCAAATTAAATAAATTATCAAATTTGGTAGTCACTATGTATTGTTAATATATTTTATATTTATATTACACAGTTTGAGAAACGTTGGCACCACACATGCCTTTTGCTGAGCACTTATTTGTTTATCTTCTAACTGCCTAAGGTACATTTTTCTATTTGTATTTAAAACATTGAGTGGAACACTGTTTATTTCAGTCCCACATATGCACTTAAGATTCTGTGTGTTATGAAGTGCATTCTACATGCCTTTGTAAAATGGGTACACTGAAACAACTTGCATGTGAAGAGTTTTTACCATCTGTAAGTGTGGTGGTTGTTCCCATGGGTGAAAGGCAGTAGAATTTCATGTTTGTTTTGAAATAAAACAAATTCTAAGATGCAGCTGCAGTTCAGAAGCGTTATTTGTAAGAATCGTTTTTCATTAAAAATACATTGTTGTGCTGTTGATACGGAAACTGGAAGTATAAAAATTGTTCCACACCTGTTTATTATAGATTGTATGTGGTGGACTTTGCTCAGTGTAGTCATGTGCAATATCTGAAACAGAGTTCAAAAGTCTCCACTGTTGTTAGATCTCAAGCTCTCAAGAAGTTGTGTTTCTCGACCAAAAGGCTGGAAAAGAAGAAAAAGGTTCTAATGGTTTTTTTGGGATAGATGGAAGGAGGGGGGAGGTTACCAGTTTATGAATGTTCTTTCTGAAAATAAGTCAGCCTCCAAAACTGAATGTTTAAGGTAGACTGTTGGTAATGCTGTGGTTATTCGGTGTTGATTTTTTTTTAACGTCAAACTATTTTTGCTTTCTCTTCTTGTGCTAAATTTAACCATGATTCTACGTTTTACAGATAGATACTATGGATAACCTTCACTTGCATGTCATAGCTGTGGTCCTTTACTTTAATCTCCCTGGATCAGTGGGAACCAAGTCACAGTGGATTCTTCCTGCTACACATCATCGTTCAGAATGCCGGTGGGATGGGCACTTCTTACTGAATTGCTCCTTTACTAGAATATCTGCTATTCCAGAAGATCTATCACAAACAGCAGTAACAGCTGATTTGAGTTACAATAATATTAAAACTTTTGTGTGCTGTGATGGAAGAAATGAAGAGTGGATGCTAAAACACCTGAACCTCAGTAACAACCTGATTTCTGAACTCACTTTAACTACTTGTACAAATTTACCCATTTTAGAAACTCTAAACCTCAGTGGTAATGCCATCCACACCCTCACACTGGACATGCCTTCACCTGCACATGGGTGTAAAAAGTACAGCATTGTTGATCGTCTCCTGCCTGCTTTGAAAGTATTGTCACTTGAAAGAAATAATCTTAATACAGTTCCAAGAGGTAAGCATTTCAAAAATCTTTAAGGACTTGACTCCCAAGGGGTAGGTTGGTTTTGCATATAATTCTTGCATCTTACTGAAACCAGAATGTGACTTACTCATTTTATTATACTTAAGATGAGGAAAAGTTCCACCAGCAAATACAGAGGTGGAAGTAAATTGGTTGCTTGTTTACTGTGTTAGGATTTTTAATACAGTCTTAGCAACTGTCCTGCATTATTAGCAATCAAATATAACCAGATTTATCCTTTAAGAGCCCGAGCAGTATTCTTGCTTGTTGTGTAGAAAGGGGGAGTAAGGATCTTTGGAAAAACACCAGCCTCCACATCCAAGTTGGGAACCTTAAGGTCAAAAAAATTATAGATCATGAATTTCATACTACCCTTCAGAAGGAAATCAACACTCTTAAATAAAACTTGCTGCAGTTTCAGTATTTCAGAGAGAGGAAAATATATTTCGTTCATGCCAAACGATTTTGCTCAGTGCTGTTTAATACTCAGTTACAGCGACACCTTGGTGTAACAGGAGAGGGCTGTAAGGTTTTGATAGACTTTGAGAAAGGCTTTGCTGGTCACTGAACTATGCTGGGCAGCTTAGCCTTTATCCAGGGATGATTCACAGTGGCCAAACGCTTCAAATGAAGTAGAAGCTACCAGATGAGCAACCCTGTCCAATATGTTGAATTTATTGATGTCACTGTCAGATTCATTAGAGTTTGAAAATACAGGAGAACAAGTGATGACAAACAAAAATACCACTTATCCCACAAAATCACAAAAAGATAATATATTTTCCCCTACACAGGATCATGAAAGTTCCATTTTTCTCCATTTATGCTATTAAATAATTTTCTGGCACACAGGAAACCCATTTCACTTTATGATTTTGTAGTGTCTGTATAGACAAGGTATCTGTATAGACAGTATAGAAAAGTTTACATTATAAAATATATCAATGAAGATTTGATTTGTTTGATAGATAAATATGACTGCCCATTATAGAATGCCTCAGAAGGTCAGACAGATTAATCCTCTTCTGTAAGAGACTTAATTTTTTAAGTTCAAATTTTTGTGCATGGTACCACCATACTTCAAGTTATACTTAAATCCTGTATTCATTTAAATACACATTCAGAACTTTATTCTTGTCCAAAATACTTCACTGAAATTCTGAGGTTTAACCTCTGGAAAGAAAATACAAATTGCAGTTCTATAGCTGAGGTTTCCCACAGAGAAACCCTTCTCCCAACTCCTCCCCCCAGCAAGAGTAAGGCTGCTGCCCACTGCTGCCATACCAGTGTATATTTCTGGCACAAACTGAAATTTAGGGAAGTACCCACAGTACAATTCCTCCTGCAAGTGCACTGATAAATTTATGAACTGCTAGAACTTCTGTATGCCTTTTCCTATCACCAACCTCTAGTTTTATACCATAAATGAATCCTTCCCCCTGCTTTTCACAATAAACCCAAAGATCAATTACTTAGCAAACAGAACTGCTGGTTGAGAAAATAGGTTTCTGGCAAACAAGGTGACACCAAGGGCAATTTTTTTAAGAACTAGTAGCTGCTCAACAATGCTGCATGATCAAAAATCACTTTAGAGTGACACTGTGGTGTCGAACACTCAGCATCAGTGAGGATGCTGAATGTTCAAGTGCCTGCCTTTTCACTGGACCTTGCAGGCTGGAGCTTCAGGGGCTATCTTCACAGCACCTCAGAAAAATGAGGTGTCTCCAGTAATCAAAAGTGTTCCTTATGTAAGGTGGATGTTATTTTAACTAGGATACACTGAAGAATATATTGTCATGCTTCATAATTCACAGGCAGATAGGCATAAACAACAACATGGTTGTTCCCATTTGGTTTTATATCGTATGAATACAGTTTGAATAATTCCACATATGAAAAACTCCTGTGAAACTGCCCATGCAAATGGATAGGATACTACATCACCTTTTGCATCTCTTTTACTTACAATCAACATATTTGTATTTTGTCAACTCAACATATTCCACCCTTTTTTACCCTCCTATCTCCACTTCTCCAGAGAAGCTTGCTCAAAGTACAGAGTTCACAATAATTTTGTTAGCACAAAGAAATGCTAGTGCTTTTATGAAAGTGTCAATTTTTAAGACATTCACTGAGTGTGAATGTTTTCATGTGCAAGCTGTTGATGCTATGCAGCTTTTAGAGAGGGATAACCCCTGACTAAGAAAGGCTTAACACAAAGGCTGCAGCCAATCATTGCAATAATGAGGAATGGAAAGAATTTTGTTGCAAAGAATTTTATAAACATGCAATTGGGAAAACAAGAATATGAAATGTAAAATAGGTTTTTTTTATTCCTAGGACTAGGGCTCCTGCAATCTTTACAAACTGTCCATATGTCATCCAATGCCATACAACAGATTGACCCAAAGGATTTTCAAAACTGTTCACAGCTGAAGGACATTGACCTGCGAAACAACAAGATAACTAAAATTCATCCAGATGCCTTCAGAGATCTGAAAAAATTACAGGTTGCAAAGCAATACAAGTGTTTTAATATTTTGTTAATCATGAAAGATATTATTTACCAACTATTCAGCATGATTATATGATTCTGATTATAATACTAGTCTACAACTAAAAAACTAGAGCAAATAGTGAAAATATTTTTATATATTTGCTTTTTATATGTAGGAAAACACATATGGTGAAAAATACAAGATATAACCATAAATTCACTGTTTCTCTATTCTCACTATTTCAAATCAATCCATAACTGCCTTAAACATACACATGTCCCTTTCTACCCCATCCCCTCCATAGCAAGAGCCCTGCAGCTCCCTATTCACACAGAGGTAAGTCTACTACGAGAGAATGCTAAACACCACAATTTAAACTTTTCATCTACATTAAAAAGCTTAGGACGACAGTATTGAAATCCTAAGCAGATGTATTGTTCACAGAACTACAGAAGTGCTTGTACACTAAAACACAGTTGTAAGATGTTGCAATAAGAATTCCATTGTAAGCCTTATCAAATTAATTCTGTGCTATTTCCAAATAGGTTGTGGATCTCCGTGAGAATGGTCTGACAATCCCTCTACCACAGACACTTGTCAGTCTGAACTTTTTTCAGTTTGAAGTGTATTTGTCAAAGAATGCCAGGATATTTAACTGCCGGCTAAATGCTTTCAAACATTTATTTCATTTTGTCTTTGACTCCACAAGGAAAAAATTGAGCCTTTCATACAATAAGTCTGCCAACAACGCCCAGAAACCTCTGCTGTATCTTTCAAGTTTCCATTTAAACTGCAGGAACAATGTTTTACTCAAAAGGGCCACAGTCCCAAAAGGGAACACAGCAGTCCTGACCTGTAACTTGGACAATATGAGGGGTACGTACATCACGCACTCCATCCAAAATCAATGCAGAATGATCAAATAAATCTGGTTTTAAAAGTGTATTTCTAAAGACACTGTTTAAAAATAACTGAATAACAATTTAACATGCAAAAATACTTCATCAGAAAGTAGGATTCTGCTTAGACTGTTTGAAAGTTAGGTTTCCCAAGTCTTTGTCCCCTTCCTTACATTAAAGGAGGAAGTGATACCAAATTATATACAGATAAGTCTCAGTAAACAGTGCATTGCACATGTATTGGTTCACTTTGCCCTGAAACAAAGGACCAAATAGTGGGGTGGCACTTCTGAGGCATGTAGAAAACCAAGAAGCAGGCAGTACTTTTCAGTATTCAGTTACAGCAAAATTGAATCAAAGTTTATTTGCAGGGAAAAAGATTCCTATTTCTTCTAAAAAAGCACAGCTACTGTAGCACACACTTCACTTGCATTTAAAATTAATAGAGAACATGGAGGGTATAAGCAACAAAACCTATAGAGCCAAGACTTACCACGCAGATGGAAAACTAAGGCCAAACGTAGAGCAGGTGTATTTGTCATGTGCTGTAAGGCAAAATGATTTAACTCTAATGGACTAACAGAACTTGGAGGTGGTAAGGCTTTCTCCTGGGAATACTTCAGCCCAAATAAAAATATGCAGGACCTAGCAGAAATGCCCCCTGCTTTTTCTGTTTACAAGAAAAGTCACAGAAACCTGGATTAAAATCAGCACATTGGACTGCAGCAAAACTCAGCTGGGAGTAAAAGCTGATCCAAAGACAAAGACAAAAATACGACCTTGAAACAAATTGCTAAAAGCTAGCAACCAGACATGGCCCACATTAGCTCAAGTTTGGAACAATTGCTCAATCTGTACAAATATCCTTGATATACAGACTTTTTTCTGCAGTCAGATCAGCAACTACAGGAAAATCACAGTGGTTGAAACACTGTCAGTTAAGAGGTGGTTTTATCCCATAGCTGCACACAGTGACCATGGCCAGGCTGCAGAGCATCTGGCTGTAGCCAAGTCTCTTCCACAAGGAAGAGCAGCAGGTGTTTCTAGTACACCTCAACTTGCTTAGATGATTTCTGTGATCTCCTCCCTCACACTACTATTTTTCTTGTAAAATCTGTGATTAAGATCCCACATCTTCTGTGTTTTTAGATGGGAGGCAGTGGGGACGGGCCTGTAATATGGTTTAACTGACTTCGTACCATGTAAAATTATTTAGGATGAATAAAAGGAAAATTAGGTTTATAATAAACATAAAATTACGGGTGATAGTCCAGAGTATATTCTTAAAAACATCACTCGACCCTGCAAACCAGGTATACTATGCTTTTAACAAAGACTGAGTTTGTATTTTCTTTCATTTCAGGCAATGGAGTCTCTTGGTGGACACCTAAGGGCAGAATTTCAAAAAATCACAGTCTTCCTGATATGACACTGGATAAAATGAATAATTTAGTGATATACAATGCTGAGAAAACTGCTGGAGGATTATATTTGTGTCTTTTTAATACAACAAAAGAGAAATATCTCATTTACGATATAGAGGTGAAAGAAGGAGTTTCAGCATTTTTGGTTAGAAAAGCCAGGGACACGAACACTGTTTTTAGACAGAAAGAAACAGAGTCAAACTTTGCACTGGCTGTCTCCCTCTCTGTACTCATCACATTTGTTTGTGCTTTTTGTCTGGGTGCTTTTGCTAGACCCTACCTGGAGAGGCTGTGGAGACTCATGTGCAGGAACAAAAATTCAGGTCCAGAGCACACGTATTCTAATCAAGCCTTTTCAGATGAAACCTTGAGCGGTGAGCCTGGCAGTGGTGTACATTCACCAAATCCCAAAGCACAGTACCAGAAACAAAGCAAAACTGAGATGAACGTGAAGAAAATACCAATGTCTTCAAAAGTCCGACCTAGTATTGACGATAATGAAAGTACAAATATTTATGATACTGAACTATTTTTTGGTAGGACAGACTACCAGAACAGCAATGAAATAATACCAAAAAGCAAAGTAAGAAACAACAGTATTTATGATACTGAACTATTTTTTGGTAGGACAGACTACCAGAACAGCAATGAAATAATACCAAAAAGCAAAGTAAGAAACAACTCTGACCTGCTGCAGTCTGAGATCACAAAAATGAGACCAGATTCTCCAGAAAGAAAAGGTATTGCTTCACATAATGAACCCAGGCACGCTAAAAAATTTACGCAGGGAAGGCAAAATTGTGAAAAACAACTTGGTCTAAATAGCAACAAAAATATACCGAGTGATGTTGGAGATTTTATTTCATCCAGTAGCTCCAGAAGATATGCAGATAATGAGAATTTAAGCATCTATGAAACAATAGGAAACTCTCCCCTTACAGAGCATGACTATAAAAGGATACATTCACATGAAAAAGATGCTTCAGCTGATATATTTGGTGACAGTTCTTCATCTGAAGGGATTCCATTCACAATGAGTGATTCTAGTTCTTTAGCAGACTTTGAACTGGAACAATCTGATGTTTGTGACAACCTTCCAGTCTGTCAGTCATTGCCAGATGAAGCCAACACAGACAGTGGAACCGAGAAGTTTGCAACACCACCAGAGTCTCCAATCATTACTGCTGAACTTCAGGAGACTGGGAAAAATGAAGATGAGAACAGTGCCTATTTTGAAACCAGTATTAATTATGGATCAGATACCACCACACGTGAAACAGCATCCCCTTACACTGATAAATGCAGTGGCCATGTAAGGGTGTCATATCCAGATACAGTTAGCTCTTCAAGTCAAGAAATTCCAGATACATTTGATTATTTTGCTAATGCAGAATCAACAGTACAAAACTCTATTTCTGATTCTCTCCACAATCAAAGTACAGATTTTGGTAACACTGTATTTAAGTTAAAACATTTTCCCCCATATGACACAGAGAAAACTTCTGAAGAGGATGAACTGCAGCTGTCTCTGCTTCCCAGAGAACCACAGCATTCCCTCAGCTTCACACACACGGAACAAAAAGAAAATGCACCAGCAGAAAGTACAGATGAGCACACAGCCAGGAACTCCCCAGAAAAGAATCATGGTGAAGCAGACATTACATTAAGAAACATGAGTGCATCTGAGGACAATGGCTTTATTTTTGCTCCCACTGATACTGGTTTGAATGAAGTTGTAAAAAAACCATCACTGCTGCATTCCAGCAAAGAATCATCTCTTCAATTGCTGTCTGAACACACAGGTGAAAAACATTTCATGTTTGTTACACAGCAAGATCACTTCCTACCACAGGAGAAGCAGGCTTGTGCAGATAAAATGCAAGAAGGTTCTGATGAGAAAAATTCTGATGAATTCACAGAATTACAGGATACCAACAATTGCAATCTACCTGAAGAAATGCAGTCTTGTAATCCTACACCAGTTCTGCTGCATCTTCATAGTTCTGGGAAAACACAGTCAGAATTCACAACTGATGATTGCTTCCAACTGAATCAGAGTGATGAGGATGCAGATTCCTTCTCAATCCCACAAGGTTTCTTCAGTGAAAGCACACCATACAGCTCATGTTCCTTCCCACAAAAGCCTATAGGAAATACAATCTCTGAAAGCACTGATTCCAGCAAGATGAAGGATCACACTACTTTGACAGAACTGGAGAACCATTCTGCAACAACTGTAGAACACCTCCAAAATTCCAGTGAAAATCTCAGCAAAAAAAGTCAGACAAATTCAGGACAGAACCCGTTTTTTGTTAAGAAGAAAAGAGCATTTGATGGATTTGCTAATATTTTGCAAAGCCAGAGAACAAACTTCAGTAGTTGAAACACAAAATGGTAATACTAAGCTTCCACAGTGTTTGTCATTACAGCAGGGGCAAACTTTATTTTGTATTAAAGTGAAATTACTTTTGTTTAGAAGGGTACTCATAAAAAAAAAAAAATAGACTTTATAAAAAGGTACTCCAGAATATTAATAAAGCTTTTACTGAATTATATTTACTTTCTCATTATTGGTAGTTGATACTAATATATCATTTCCCTTGGAATTTGCTTCAGATACTCACTGTTTCATCTTTTTGCCTAAAATAAATGCAAAATGGAAATTTATATTATTACTACCATTGTGTTTTCTTATGGTACTCAATCTATACAGTGAAATAGTATATACTACCATCTTCTGCGTTTTGAGCCAGATTTGTGGATTATCTCTGAATTCCTAGTGTTGCAAAGATAAATAAAGTCCAAGCAGTATTCAATTACATTTCAAAAATTACTTTTTAACTTGGCAAAAGAGAGAAAACCACCTTTCTCAAAGAAACAGAATAGACTTCAATTCTTGCAGAAACATCAGTTATAGAAAGTTGCTATAATGGGACATCACCCAAAGTTTGCAGATGTGGTGACATAGGCAAGGTAATTAAAAAAAAAAAAAAAAGATAAAGGATCCTATATCCACTTGAGAATTTGACTTAAGAGGGGAAAAGAGCAGTTCAAAACTGCTATTTTAGTAGAACATCAGTAGCCAAAAGATAGCAAAGGTAAGGTAAAATTACCTCTGAATATAGCCCAAGGCCCTTTCAACAGACTCAGTATCACTGATACAGTCCTTGAAGAGAAATGTCATCATGAAAGGGAGCAGACCCAGTTCTGGGAAAATGCAGGAAGCTGGCTACATCTCTGGGAAAACTCTTCCACAAAGACTATTAACTCCTAGAAACTCCAAACAGAAGGAACACATTTCAATTCCTTCACAAGGGGATTAAGTCCAATGGCACACTACATCACTGAAACTACCTTTAAAGAAAAAACGAAAAACAAAGAGCCCCCGCCAGCTTTCAGTAAAGCTCATTATCCAGACAAGTTCTTTGTGGGCAAAACAACTTTAAAAATGCAAGGCCTGAAAAAAAGCACTGACTTGCTCTTTTTGATATCTATGGGTCTTCAAACACCATTAACAGCTCTCCGAGGCCTGTCACCTTTTGGCTGTTGCAGCTGCTAAAATGTTAGAAATCTAACTATACAAGCAAGCCCATTTTGTGAATCATGGGGAAAAAAACCCACTCAAGTGCTCTGCTGGTATCTCATACACTGAAATGTTTTGCCATTTGCTTGTGGAACAGTCCAGTAGGATCTCAAAATACATATTGGAAAATTATTTTCTCATCTTTTTTCCTGACCATGAGAATGCTGCAGTGGTGAGGCAGACAGTACACTACTTGTGAGAAGCTGCAGGACTTCTAAGATTCCCTTTATGCCATAAAGTTGTGGGAAAGTTTCTGTTTTCATCAGGCAAAGTAAATTCGCTCCTTTATAGTGGGATTTTAATATGTGGAAAAGTATTCATTCTACTGTCAAAATACTATGTTTCATCTCTAACTTATCTTCATATTTCTGCCTAATCTTGCCACTGTCCTTTGCTACTCATCTCTCCAGTCTTACTATCACATCTTCATTCAAATTCAAACACTCAATTGCTTCTCCTTCTTATTAGTTGACTTCATTAGCATTGCTCTTTAATACAAAATCTTTGTATTTTCTGTGACTTCCACACAGTACTCATCATACTCTGCTCTTCCCTACCCACCCCACGTTAGTATGCCCTTCTGTATAGAATTAGCTACACAGTCCCACACACACAGACCCCAAGATTGTATCCTCACCTTTCTTTAAATTTCATCCACTGTATCTTGTTTACACTGAAAACTGATTTAGCTTCTTTGGCCACTGGGAATTTTCTAGGACACCTATACTAGTAGGAAGTCCATTGCTGTTATTATCCCAGCTGATTGTAGGTAATCAAAGTCACAGAATAAGCTCGATAAAAAAGGTGCCTGAGTGTATGCTGTATGAATTTGCAACTGAAGCATGAGGAATCAGCCAAGAGGATGTCTGGACACAGCCTTTTCACAGGGCAATGGCCTGCCGAGCTCCACAAGGGACAGGACACGCAATCCCTCATACAGTGAATCAGGACAGGAAAAGCTACAGGTGTTTTAAGAACAGATCAAGAACTTCAAATACAGTAATCACAATGAAATAAAACTAATTTCAAACACATAATAGTTTGATAATTGTCAAGTTATTTGCTGTAGGTACAAAGTATTTCAATCTTTCCTGAATAGGCTGAAAATTGGGCTAGAAGTTAACCCTTAAATATAAGAAGACATGCACATTTAACCCACACATAACAAATAAAAGAAACTGTTTTGGATAGTAGCAGTAAATTTTTCACAGTAGAGAAGACTGTGACTCACCCCCTCTGATGAATACAGATAAGCAACAGCCTACATTCTGAGAATTGGCAAAGTCAATCCCAGCCTTCATCAGAAACATAAACACAATGAAAAACTTATTCAGGATGAGTTCTGCATTACAATATTCTAATTGCAATGTAAATACATTGATTTCAAGTAATATTTTAAGTCAAGGTTGGAAGCAATATCTGGAGGTCATTTAATTCAACCATCCTGATGAAGCAGGGTCACCAAGAGCCAATTGCTCAGGACCATGTTCAGATAGCTTTTCAGTATCTCTGAGGATAAACACAGTAACAGTGCATGGTGACCCTCACAGAAAACAGCAGCAGTTCTTGATGTTCAGATGGAGCCTCCTATGTTTCAGTTCATGCCCACTGTCTGGCCCTGTCACTGGGCACAGGCTGAAGAGTCTTTGTCTTCTTTACACCCTTCCTTCAGACATTTAAATACTTTAGTAAGACTTCCCACAGCACCTTCTCTTCTCCAAGCTAAACAGCTGTAAGCCTTTCCTCATAGGAAAGAAGTTCCCATCCTTTCATTATCTTCATGGCCCTTTACTGGATCCTCTCTGGAATGTCACAGGATCTCTGGTACTGGGATGCCCAGAACCGGACACAGTAGCCAGGTGTAGCCTCACCAGTGCTGTGCTGTGTAGGAGGGAATAATCATCACTCAGCCTGCTGGCAATACTTTGTCTCAATCAGACCACGAACCACTCACCACCTTCACAGCAAAGAGTTGTTGCTGGCTCATCTCCAACTTGGTGTCTGTCAGGACCCCCCAGTCCCTTTTCCCAAGTTGTTTTCCAGCTGGGTGGCCCTCAGCAGATACTGGTGCAGGGGGTTGCTCCTCCCCAGCTGCAGGACTCGGCACTTCCCCTGGATGAAGCTCATGTAGTTCCTGTCAGGCCATTTCTCAAGCTTGCTGAGGTCCCTCTGGAAGGCAGTATGATTCTCTGGCTTATCATCCTTTACTTCCAGCTCTGTCATAGCAGCAAACTTGCTGAGGAGACACTGTGTCACATCACCCAGGTCAGTAATGAAGCTGTTGAACAGGACTGGACCCAGTTCGGAGCCTGAGGATACAGCACTAATTACTGGTCTCCACTAAGACTTTGCTCTGCAGAGCACCACTCTCTGGGCCCTGAATTTTCAGTTTTTAGTCCACCTATCTGCTTATCCAGTCCATACATCGACCCCTTGTTGAGGACCTTGTGGGTCAAAAGGCTGGATCTGATGAGTGGGTAACAATTATGCTTCTGTAAAATTTTGTCTTGAGACATTTCTGCTCGAATTGACTTGCTGTTGAAAACTTTTCTATTACAGTGCTGTTTTACACTGACACACTTCATTTGAACCATAACCTTTCTGAAACACATACCTGTTCCCAATAATTTAAATACTGATTTGCTCTACTATTAGAAACAAGGAGGACAAGAACCTACACACAAATTCCCTGCTAATACTTGATAAACACTGCCTGCTGATGTATGTTTAGATATGAGAATTTCTGAAGTATGAATCACAGAAAAATCTGAAGTCAGTTTCTGAAACCAACACAAATACTGTTTATTTGTGGGATGCCATTTTACAACACCATGAAAAGACCTAAAAAAAAATCAACTGGATTAACTCATTTTAGGTGGCATAATAGTATTTTCATCATATTGTGAGTCACAGGAGTTTAGCACACCTTTTTAATGGAATATCCAAATAACTAAGACATAAAGCATTCACAGTTACAGGTTAACTGCTGTTCCTGCAACAGCAGTGTCAGTAGGTGCTATTTTGACACATGTACAAATGCATAGACACACAGTGGGGGAGCAGATGAGGATTTAAAAAATAAAAGCAAACAAAAAAATAAAAAAGCTGAATTTTGGTCTCAATTACAGAAAAACTATTCCGTTTGTGGATGGATTCTATACACTTGTAGAACAATATGAAAAGAGAAAACACAAGGCCTAGAAAGAAGTATATTAGCAGCTATAAATAAAACCAGGGCACGAGCTAACCTTTCAAGTTGCCTATATTAATTTCCAAGAGTATCAAACAATTTGTTAGACTTGTGACTAAGGATCAATAGAAATCTGGGAAAACCTTAACACAACTGAAGTACATTTCTTGTTCTTCAAAACAGTCACTTGGGAACATTAACCAAGTAGCAATAAGCTGTAACTAATTTTGATTGTGTGAGCATATTTCTGATGAAATGAAACGTGTGTTTGTGGTAAAATGGGAGAAGACTCTGCAGAATTAGAAATGGCTACACAAAGATAACCCAAGCATTTATTGTAGCTCAAAGACAACCTTAAAGAGGTTTTAACTGAAAACTCAAGTGCATAAATAATTTCAGTAATTTCTATGTTCTTCAGCTTGCTTTCCTTGGAAAAGCTAAAAAGTGAAAAAACAACAGTAATAGAGAATTATATTAGTACTTTAAATACTTAGTATCACTTTGCTTTAGAAGGAAATTTAATTCATGGACTGTTTTGGTTACCAACGTTAAGAGAATCATTTAGGTTGAAAAGATCCTTAAGATTATTGAGTGCAAAGAGCTCCAAATATTTGTCATCTATCAAAGAACATCAACTGCTATAGTCTCTGGACACTTACTTTCACTGTCTTTCCAATTTACATCTCTGAAATAGCAAAAATGAACTGTATATTGATCATGAGGTTTCTGCTGAAAGTTCAGTAACAGTACACCAGACATACTAGCATAAGACCCACAAAAATTTTTCAGGAATGACTTCTCAGTGTCTTGTCCCAGAAAACAGCATATTTTGTACATTACTTTTCATAAGGCCTGGGAGGGTAACCCACAATCAATCAAACAACAAAAACAACAAAATCTACATCAGCTATTTGATGGCATAATAAACAAAAAAAAGAAAATGCCACGCTTGTACTAAATACAAGATTAACTGAGTAGGTTAGTTATGTTTCCACAACTATTAAAAGTTTCTCCAATATACAGGAGCAGGCAATGTTAGGAGCTTCTGCTTATCAGCATATATAGCAAAACCAGCAGGATGGATAGCACAGGGAAGCTCATCAAACCACATAGGTCCATTTCAGTCCATTTGTTCACTATAAATGGCAGTAAAGCTGTCTCTACTAGCTGTAATTGAATCCGTGGTTTACTTTATGAAAATGCACGTTTATAAACCTGCTGATAGCTACAGATTCATACTATTTCAAATGGAAGAAAAAATTGCAGCATCTGATTCATTTCCAAACACATTCTTCCTCTCCATCACTCCCAGTTACTTTCACCCAAATTAAAAACAAGTTTGTTTGCCTAGACAGAGCAAGTACTTTCTGAGGTTTTTTTCCCATTTCTTTGCTTTTAATTAAATTTTTTATTCTGATAAACATTTGAAAAACTGCCAACACTCGGCTGAACCGATTTCTGTCAACCATTATATGAAAGCTATACCTGCAACAGTAATAGATTAAAAGTGTCTTTGGCTCTTGCTTCCATTATTAGAAGCTCAGTTATTTGTGACATACAAAACCTCTTATACAAACTTGTATTTGTTGCAGGATTCACGCCAGTTTGTGCTGCACAGTTTCCTAGTGTAAACAGCTAGCTTTAAGAACAATTAAGAATGTTTTAAGAACAATTACACCTACTTCACTTAAAATCTTGGCAATCACAGTTTGGCCTAATGTTAAAAGTTATATTGCTTCTAAGTTCATTCTTTAAAGAACTAAACCAGCAGTGCCACTGGTATTTCATTACAGTAATACTATTGTAATATACACATTTACATTAGAAGTCTTAATAAAAGGTGTGTTTTCTTAAGAGGCTTATTGTAAACATTGAATACCACACTCCACTCAATTTCTTGTGCAAACTGGCATCAAACATGGAATTAAGGTTATGTGCATTAGTACATGAGAAAGCACTGACTGTGTATGTTGTACTACTACTAATTAAAAAGCACTACTTAGTGTTACAGAAGTCCAATGTAGGTATTTCACAGCAAAGGTAGTATTTTCTTCTTAGAATCATGAAATTCTAGGTTTCATATGTGCATGTATAGTGTATATTTACGTATATACAAATATACACAAACAGGTACACAGTTTTTGTCTTTGGCAGCTGAGCTTGAAAAACAAAAACCAAGAACAGCAACAAACAGATCTGAACACAACTGATCAGCTGTAGCACCACAATTACAACTTCCTGGCCCAGGGCAGCTTTTGCTAAACTAGGCTAAATCCTAAAAGGAGTCAAGTCAATAGCAAGTCAAGGTGTTCCTGACTTGATGGCAAGGATAGAACCTTCAACACAGAAGAAAATTTCACTTTCAACATAAAACACGTTCCTCTTGTTCCCCTGGATCACATTCTAGGGAAATAACAAAACTGCCAATACCTTGTGAAATATTTCTGTAGAAAAGTAATGTTATTTGTTGTTCCAAAACACCCACTGGCCCTTGGTTGTTAAATGCTCCATGAATTGATAACATTTTAATAAATCCTTAGGGATCAAAGTTTAATAGCACCAGATACTTCAAGGACCTATTTATAAACATCAACACTACCATTACTTAATAAAGAAGGGTAAGGCAAAGACAACATGACAAAATTACAGAACTTAAACATTATTCCATTCACTCATTTTTTCCCAAAATAATCACTAGAACCATTCCATACAGATAGAGATGAGTGAAACAGGCAGTGCTCCCTGCAAAAAAGTACTGTCATTTAATGCTGGTGCCTTACATGCCCATTGCCTGCAATGGACATTCTGCCAGGAAACTTTAATCCTCAACAAAAAAAAAAAAAAAAACTTAGACTACTCAACATCATATTTTTTCCAATATCATATTTAAGTACTTAGAAACATGAAGTTGGAGGCCCTTGAAAAGATTAGTATTACAAACAAAAAAATCCCCAAAATCTTTATTATGTCTGTGCTAGGGGTGAGCATACTTCCCCAAACCACTAATTTCAGCTAGAACTTTCAATGCCATTGGGTCACTAGATCAAACATAGACCAAACACTCTTAGTACACGAAAAATTAAAAGGAGTATGCCAAAGGCAATTTACAAAAGTCTAAAACCCATTTTTAAAAGCTACTTTAATTTGTCCATTTGTACCTGTAATGACTACTGCAGTTTTAACATTAAAAAGTCAGTACTTTTTTTCTTCAAATGGAAATCATCTGTGGCTTGTACAACTATTACAGTGTTGAAATATTTATATGTATATATATTTTTAAGACACCAATATTTCATTCCTATAAAGCATTAGGTCAGGTTTGGCAAATTTTGATGAAGGAAATCACAGCATGTCTTCTCTTCTCAGAAATTGGCATCTCAAATAGTAACACTGAAACTGTAAATAGTTCTTCTTCACATAACTATGTCCAGAAAGTCTGAAATGTTACATTTGAGACCAAAAGAAAAACAAAATAACTAAAGTTTCAACAGACATGTAAGTGATGATTAGAAATATGCCACAAAATTATTTTTACAATACATTTCTGCAGAAATAATTCCTAGGTGAAGCCTTTTTTTATACACATATACAAAATTTAGACAGCAATTTACACATAATCACAGTGAAGACTCTGGCAAGTTCACCAATTCGTAGTGTAAATACAAAATGCAAAGCAGCCTTCAAAGAGAACAATGCTAAACAGCAAGCATAGCTAGCTTGTTAAATAGCAAACATCAAAAGTTCCCTGCCAAAGGGATGCAGTGCAAGGAAAGCAGCATGCACTTTGATACAAATAGCAGTTTATGGCTAATGGTTGACATAACTGTGGTAACAGTGACTCTTGACTGGCTGTGCATAGTTAAACTCCTATGTCATCTGTTTTCCTTTATACCATTCCACAAACTCGTCCAACAACACTGGCCCTGTAGAGAGATCAAATAACTGTATTTTACAAAATTTTGTAAAAGGACACTGAATGATTAAGCTCAGAGAAATAAATTATTTTAGAACATCAACATATGGCCATACTTACAGGCTCCATCTTCATCATAGTTACTGAGGTCAAGGTTAATTGTTCTGCTGAATTCAAGAACGTTACACCACTGGTCCTTATTAATAACTTTGTATTTTGATTGCTGCTTGAGGCAAGAAACAGAAATTACTGAAATGTATTTTCAACTGTCTAAAACTCAGACTTTCTTACAGAAAATTTAAACTTTGTGATGCATTATTGTTTTAATCTGTATGTCATCTAAAACTAAAATGGATTAAACCAGAAAGTACTTAAACTAGTGTTTAATCATGCTTCCAACATCTTTTAGAGGACAAACTACAGCAATAAAATAAAGGCCAGAAGCAAATAAATAACATTCTATAGTTTGTTCTGCATTACACAAATCTTAACAGCATAGGAATTCGGGAAAAAGGAATAAAGGAAAAATAAGCAGTTGCATGTGCTGCTTTGGTGGTTACTATATCCCAAATCAGAACACAGCATTCTCAGCTGTTCATTCTACCTCAAGCTAAAAGTATCAGAGAAGACAGATTAAAAAAACACAGTCCTTCTGTTTCCAATTCCATACCTCTAGAAACTGATGAAATACTGGAAAAAGAGACCATGCTTTTCCTAAAAGAAGGCCCAACATACACTTGGCAGTATTGATATCTAGGCTGCGCTGGTCCTTTTCCTGCATGAAAAGGTCAAAAAGGAAAACAGAGCATGAATTCCAGATTTTTCACTTCCCTCACCCATGGACAAAATAAATTAACAAATAAATAATATATAGCAGTATCTAATAGTGTTTTTTTAATAAAACACAACTTGCCAGTAAAATTTCCTTCTTTATAGGTAATGGCTTGTTATACAGAGCTGTTGCTTTCTATAGATGTTCCCAACAAAAACATCACCATTCTGGCAGATGAGGTATAAGGTCATTTCTGACTTCACACCTCCCCAGCAAGCAATGGCCAGCATGTCCCTAGCCACATTTGCAGGTATCCCCTGCACAGCCACACCTCTCAGAATAGCAGTCCTGTACCCACTTCCTGCTCTATTATTACAACTACATGGACTTTCCATAGACACTCAGTGCTACTTGACACCTCCTTCACTACATGAGAGTGAGCCAAGGGAGGATCTCTGCTATTCTAACTGATTACAGGACATTCAGAATAAATTATCAAATCAGCAGACAGAACATAATATACTAGCACTAGTCCTCTCTGGACTATCCGGTTTTAAATGTAACAACAGTATATTTAAGCTTAAGGGCTGGGGTTTTTTTGTTTCTGTTAAATAAAAGCAGCAGCATCTGTATGTAGCAGGTTTGTTAATCAGTGGCAAATATTTAGTAACATAACTTCTTCTGCACATCTCAAAGTAACATGTACGTGTATGATTCCATTCTGTGAAGTAGTTTATTTGTCTACATTTGTTATAATGAAATTAAACCAATTTTACTGAGACACATAAACCCCCACACTTTTGTGCCTTGGTTATAGCACTGAGCTACAAACTGACAAGTTAATGAAATCACAAAAAATAGATTTCCATATTAGCTAATGTAGACCTTGTTCTCAGTATGTATTCATGACAGCAGACTGCAAAGTTTAAATTAAGAAAATACAGAGTATCACAGAATCATGGAATGGGTAAGTAGAAGGGACCACAGTGGGTCATCAGGTCCAACCCCCTGCTCAAGCAGGGTCACCCTAGCACACATAGCACAGGATTGCACCCACGTGGTTCCTGAATAGCTCCAATGAGGGCGATTCCACAACCTCTCTGGCCAGCCTGTTTCAGTGTGTGTGGTCACCTGCACAGCAAAGAAGTTCTTCCCCATATTCAGGTGGAACTTCCTGTGCATGACTTGCTGCATACTGACTCTTGTCCTATTACTTGGCACCACTGAGAAGAGCCTGGATCCATTCTCTGACACCCTCCCTGCAGATACTGATAGACACTGCTGAGCTCTTGTCCTTTAACCAACCTCACTGCTCTCCACTGGACCGTGTCTCTCCTGTCTCAGGAGCCCAGAACTGGACACAGCACTCCTGGTGTGGCCTCACCAGGGCTGAGCACAGATCACCTCCCTCAGCCTGCTGGCAATGCCCTTCCCAATGCACCCTAGGATACCACTGGCTTTCCTGGCAAAAAAACCACACTGCTGACTCATGGACATTTTGTTGTCCACCAGGACATATCCCACATAGGGATATTATGGATGCAGGGTTTATCTCAGAGATCACTGCAAGACAAGTAGCTACCCATGACAAAGGGAATTGAGCCCTATGTCTCACCTGCACAAATGCAGTTCTATGCATTATAGAATACACATCTTTATTAAAAACCAAGCTCAAATCATAACTGAATTGTCTTCTATCACACAGGAAGGATGTGACAAAGCAATATCCCAGTTCTCAGTCAACAACTGAATGCCCTAGTCACAAGGTTATGTTCATTTCATACTAAACACTCCTCCATTCTAAAATTGCGTAGACAGAATTTAATGCAGATTTGTTTTGAAAGCAAAGTGGGGAGACCAGCAATTCTGAAAACACGCTGTTTTGCATTCTGGGCACTAAATCCAAGAGAGATTTAGAGAAAAAAAAATTCCATGATGAACAAGGCTTTTCAATTAGTAAGAATGATGAAAAAGAAACCTGAAAAGGCATTTTTGCCTTTCACATATTTCCACCCTCAAAAAGTTCTAAAAACTAATTCTCTTTCCAAAGCCCATCTTCTGTCTAGCCCTATTTCTGTCACAAATACTTTTAAGCAGAAATAATGCTGCCGTCAGAATACATTTTATTTTACCTACTGTTTATACTCTGAATTCTTCTCACACACAAGTATTAATGAAATCAGGCTCTATTGCCTTTACTTTGGCCACACTGGTTTTTCATGCCTTATATTGTTACATTTCTACATTCTCTCTCTCCAACTACTAATCAGAACAAATTGCTCAGATAAGCCCTTTCTACCTACCTCCAACTGCCTAATGGCACATCTGCCATGACAGATGATGCAATTGCATTCTTAGCATACATTCTGGACACTTACAAATTCCTTTAGCTGTATCCAAGGAATGTTAATAAACTTTGTTTTATGTGACTATTTGTTTTACACTAATGGTAGACAATCTTCCTGGTATTTTTCCCCCCAATATTTCACATTAAAGATCTATTTAAGCCATGCAATATATGCATCTGTATGTTCTCACACTTGGCAATAACAAGGGCAAACATGATTGAGGAATGTATTTGTGCTTAATATCAACATATGGTGTTTTAAATTATTTCCTCAAATCTATGCTGACTTAAATTGTGCATGCCACATGAAACCTTGATGACACATTTTTATTCACAAACTAACTTTTAATGCCAAATCAACAGACTCTTCCAAAAATTTCTCTTAAAACTCAGGAAGTTTAGACAAGTGGTTTTTTGCCATGGGGCACTTCCCTGAAAGACTTATCCTTAGGACAGAAATAATACAATCTCCTGAATGTGAAATCATCAGCTTTTTTCTACCAATCACTTCAACGATCCTGAAAAAAAATACACCTAGTTTAATCTGGCATTTATAAATATACCCACCTTTCTCAGCATTCTTTTCTACTCTTATTAGATACCATTCTCCTATAGACTTTCCCCACATCTGTAGTATCAAAAGTTCAATAATCATATTAGCCAAATATTCCCCAGTTTATATATCGTTGACTTGAAGTTCTATAATCTGCAAGGGCTTTTTGTCACAAATGCACAGCACCTGTGTCTCAATGTTTAAATTCTTTTTTGAGACCACTCTCACACCAGTTTGGTACTTCTTGAAAAGAACACATACAATATCCACCTTTTAAGTATCTGCACTTAATTTTGACAGGCCATCAGCTCGCACAGGTTTGCTCTCTATCCCAAATATTTCACCAGTATCTTGAACTTCTTAGGCAATGCCTTTGCATTTTACACTAAGCAAAACTGGCAGAATAAAGCTTTATACAGCAAAGGAGGCATTAAGAGGTTGATATAGCTTTTCTTTTCCCCTCATACTGACTAATCTCCTGCATTTTTTTATATTCAGCTGCAAGTTTCCTTGTTTAAAAGTGAACTACTATAAATCTGAGTGCTGACATGCAGAAAGCACTGAGGTACCAAAAATCTGAATTGCTAATTAGAGACTATCAGAACTGCAAATAGTTCAATTCCTTCTTATTTTTCTCATGCTACTTTTTGGTGCAAGTTTTCTTAGTATTTTTAGTTCTCTTGCACTGAAATCTGAGGTTCAGTTTTACTTTTTTATGTTAAGCCTTCTGTACATTCCATCACATTAGCAAAATGGATGTCCAAATTCTATTTCAAAATGTTATTTCAGAAAATAAAGTTCTCTTATTACTCCCTCCAGGTATGAACAGTCTTATGTATATTGGTTCCATTGCAGACAAAATTTCATCAAAGCATGTTTTCTAGCAGGAAGACTGGCATCAGGATATTTTTTAATTAATACTGAAAACATCATTAAAGTCATTCCAACAATCTTCTGAATCAGTATTTTATCATATCCAGCTTTTATCATGTTACTCATTTTTAATAGCAATTGAAATGTGGGAAGTGTCTTCCCATTTTAAATATGTTTATGCTCACAAAATTCAGAGTAAGAAAAACCACAGTAATTATAAAGTCAGGGGAACTCAGTGATAAAGCTCCAATATACAGAAAAATGCAGCCTAAATGATTTCCCTGAAGTCATAAAATAGCTTGAGGCAGAGACATAACAAAAACATGTCACCAAACCACTAAGCATTACACATCCTATATACCTTTCCAGTTTTGACATCTTGCATACACTGTTTTAGAACATAAATTGTTCCATTTGTTAGAAGCAATCTTGAGTGGTACCTTCAGAGAAAAACTTAGAAGTATATGGTCTTCCAATTATTTATGACAGTAAAGTTTGTAATTTCAAATGCACAGTACTTACCCGTGCAAAGTCAAAGGCATATCTATAAATAAGTTTAAAATTGGTAGGCTCATTTAATAAAGATCTCAAGTAATCCAGAGAATTTCTCAATTTTTCTGTAGTATCACACCTACAAAACAAGAACCAAGCGAGTTTAGAGTCTGCATTCTTATTTAGATGTCTGATGTACTAAGAAAGAATCTCTAACCTGTTAGAGGTCTAAGTATCTCCACTGACCTGTTCAAAACACATCACTCTGTACAGAGGCATGTTTTTGAGTATGCCTGCATGAAATGCCTTATTAAACCCACACTGTGAAACAAATTTAGATAAAGTAGCAAAGTCTTCTACTGGGACTGACTGGCTTTGTAAAAAATGCACTCTCCAACAGATAAAATGAAGAGCTTGTCCATGCATGGAAAACAAACAGCAAATCAAAGCAGTGAAAAATACTTCTGAAGTCTTGCTGAAACTATACAACTTTCTACACAGTTTTAGTCATTCTCTTCTGGAAGGTAAGTCAAAACAGTTCTTTCTCCAACTCTCCATGAAACATGACTATTCAACTTTATTTATGTTAATTTTGCCATAAAATTAAGCTCTTGACTGGAGAAAGCAACTCTTAGAAAGAACAATGCAGAGTTACAGAAAGGGTTTGTATTATTTACTGTTTTAAATCACTCTTAACAACATACCAGTATCTAAAATATATGTGCAATCCAGGTGTCCTTGGGGACAGAAAGTGCATCAAACCTCATAACATTTCTCTTTTACTGAGACTGCAGACCTTTTAATTAAACTGTATTTATAGATGCAATGTCAGATTTCAAGTTGTCTCTAAGTGACCATATCATCATAACTCAGGCCAAAAACTTGTGACTTCCATTCCATGGCAAAGCTCTTTGCTTTTGGTGTTATGCATCAAAACAGTAAAGTGTGTTTTTTTCTGAAAAGTTGTGTTTACTACAACAAACTCAAGAGAATTTTCAAAGCACTTACTGTAGTGATGTCATTCCTTTTAACCATTCTTGTAATGTAAAGTAGCCCATGTTCTGTGCATCCAACTTCCATGCTAACACAAGCATAACTACCTGTTTAAAAGGGAAAAAAAAAAATGGAGACTGAGAATTTAACATGTGTTTTACAAATAAGCACTGTTCAGTAGGCTACAAATGCTTTTACTTGTGTAAGTGGAAAGTTCAGAACTTTGCTACACTATTTTAGAAGTTAAAGTAGAAGTGGTATAACGGCCACTACTGCCCACAATATTGTTCCCAAATGTGTTTCAAAATCTCCCTGGTTTATATTTCTGGGATTCTTTTAAACTTTCAAGAAATTTTTAGTTCTTGGTAGAAAAGCAAGAGCTGTAAGGCTGGATCATGTATATCATAGCAGATAAAGCATTTTCAAAATGGATTCTGAACTTACATTTTCTGGTTCAACTCCAATGTCTTCACAGAATTTCTCCATACCTTCTGGCCCTACAATGTCATCTGTGCCTGCAAACAAAATGTCTTTTACTTATCTCTAAAAATTAAACTAGCCTGTCCTTTACAGCACAAAAGAAGTGCAATCACACAGTACAACCTAACTTACAAATAGTTTGTTTGTTTTGACATGATATAAATATTTCCACACTTACTACCAGACTTGGATACACTTAAATCTTTATCTCACCTTTGAAAAGAGAGAAACTGTAAAACAACTTTTCGTTCCTGCCAATCTTTCTACCCGTTTACTGAGATAATCTTGGAAGTGTAAATTAGTAAGATTTTTGATTAATGCACTTAAGACTAACAGAATATCCACATAATATTACCACACTAAAATGACTGGCTAGAGAAACTCATTCCCTGGCTGGAATCTCTACTGTTATCACAAGATCAAATCACATAAAAATATGATGTACAGCTATACAAAATACAAGACATTATCATTCCCAGAATCTCATTCCTCATTGTTTCATGTACTATCTTTATATAATGTTATCCTGCTTATTCATATTGCTACACCATGGCCACACATCATCCAACTAACAGTAAATGCAATGGGAAGGAAATAACGAATTACAGTTATTTCTTTGCCTACTTAAAAGGAAAAATTCAAAATAAAAATGCACCACTAATACAACATGGTCTTAAGATATTTGTGACTTCTATTCCTGAAAAGGTTATACAGGCATTAGGAATTGTACTGTGCAATTCTATTTTAAAATACACTTTAAGTATCTGAACTATTTTGTTAGAATTATTTGACTCATGAAAGGGCTCATTTGAAAAAAATACAGGCTGAAATGCCTACTTTCCTCCAATATAAAGATCACATGTGCAAGAAAAACAGGATTTATAATGGGAAGATCAATCTGTATTTTATTATTAGGTGATCTATTCTAGAAATAACAAAGTTTAATTATGTCTTTTCCCATCTTTCATAACAGCCACTCAGTTCTCAGAGTGTACACAACAGCCTTTAAAAAGACTCATTCTGTAATGCAAAAACACACCAAGGGAGGGGAAAAAACCCAAATGCAGTGTCAACTGTCTGCATACATAAAGAAGACTTATGAAGCAAGAACACAAAAGATTATTCCTTGAAAATTCAATTTTTAGAATGTTACTCAATACTGTCAACAGAATTGTACTCTCCACTTTTCTGTTTTATCTTGGTGTGTGCGCATCCAGTGGAAACCCCAAAGTTCTTTCACAAAGCCTTCCTTTCATCCTTTCTTTCCATGAAAGTCTTGACAAAAATGAGTCATGCCTGTTGCTAGAGTGAAAAAATAAATCAAGCTGGTCAGAAAGGCAGACAATCTAACAGGTCAGATTTGGCTTGAATTTGTCTGAATCTCCTCTCACAGACTGCCACAGACAAGTGAGATCTCAAAGTATTTAATTTCATTTATATAATTTTATTAGGAGAAAAAAATGGTTTATTACATCAAATTAAGTCACTCTTCATTATGTTTAAAAAGTAGACAAAACAGAACAAGCTGTTAAGACATGTTATCCAAGACAGCACCAGAAAACTGCAAGATGACATTAAACATCTATTTAATTTCTTTTTGGTCTTTACAGTCATGAGATCATTATCCCCCATCTGTCAAATTCTTCCTTTCAGAAAACACGTGCAGGAAAACAAATACAACAACCAACTTCACTAATAAAGAATCACCTTTTGTGACCACAGACCATAATTAACATTCCTAGAAGTAATGCCTAAAGAAAGTTCTCATACACAAGGGCAAGAATAAATAATACAGGCTACCTTCTCTAGACTTTGTGATGGAAAACTATCTGGTAACAGTAATATGAGATATTTGGATTAATTCACTTCTTTGCCTGAAACCCTAAGCATCAGATTCAGCAGGAACAATACTAGCATTACTACCTCCCTCATCCTTCAGGTTATTTTAATTAAACACACACCACTTCTGAAGCTAATTCTGTACTATACAGCACTAACATGGCAGATGACAGAGAGGTAACATTTTCAACAGAAGTACAGTTTAACTGTAGATTCGAATAGTAAAGTATACATGTTCCAAAACATTTCAAATTACACACCTCCTGTATTCTTTTTACAGGATATAGACAAAGACAAAACTGAACCTTGAACTCCTCAATCTCACATCACACAGGATTAAAGGAAACTTTCTCTTCAGACTTATACAAAAAAACCTCTTTATATTCAGTGTTTTGAAAGCTCAGTTAATGCAATTTTCATATTCCAATATAAATTAAATTATTATTGGTAAGAAATTTGCATTTCACACTTACCTGCATATTCATAGAACCATTCTAAGCATCTCTTACTTGAAAAGACTTCTTCTTCCTCTGCTTTTATTCTAGTTGAATCATATTTTCTATACATACTTAGAAAAAAGAAAGATAAACAAGTAATTAATTCATCAACATTTTTAAAAGCAATCTTCTAATCAACAGCCACTCTTAGCAGAAACATTATTTCTTTCAGTTTACTCAACATTCTGTCCTCATATCCAGTCATTTGGAACACTGCTTAAGAACCACTGAAGCTAAATATTTTGTTCACTCTCTGTGTCATACTTCCACTGATTCATAATCATTACCCATGTAAATGACCTTCCCCTAAAACAAATATAGGTTAGTTCAAATTCAACCCCAAACTGTTATGTGCAAGTTCACAGTAAGGCCTTGCCTTACACCACCAGTTACCAGAGTCAACTGATGGGCTGCAATCCAGCTGTGGGTCTAAGGCCAGAGAATTCCATGTCACAGTCAACACAGGTCCTACCTTGAGGCACACCCATACTTTGCACTTTGAATTATTAACTACAGAAAACTACAAATACTTTTTGCCACCTCACAAAGATTCTACAAAATGCATAAATGCCAAAAGAGACAAGACCTACACTTACATTATTCTCAAGCCGGTAAGTTGGCAACCCGAAAGAATCACAGGAAAAAGATTAGAAGTCCTCATCAACAATAACTCAAGGAATGTCATTCATCGTGGAGCAAAGAACCATCTGAAAAGCTGACTCCTTCCCCCAGATACTACCAGCAGGGTAATGCTCTTCTCCTTTGACAAGAAGTGTAAGGAATTTTAACTACACTAAGGAAACAAACTTAATATCAGAAACACCTAAAGCACAGAAGACACGACAGAATTTGAAGGGTTACTCCCCTAGTTAGACCTTCTGAAACAGGGACCGTATCATTAGTGCCTGCTAGAGGAAAGAGACTCAGCAGTCCAAGTAGTTATCCACTGCTGCAAATGCATTCTCTGATCCATTTCTACTACTCTTCAGTAGCTTGAGCTCATGTTGAAAAGAGCAACAAATAAATGGTTTAGTCTAGAGGAGGTAGCCAAGAACAGCTCTGTAAGTGTTCCAAGCATGCAGAGCTTCCTCTCACAATGTCAAATCCTGCTGCAGGAAGACAATAAAGCAGCTAACTGGTTCAAGGAGCATTCTGAAATCATTTGAATAATGAAATTAATTTGGAGTTGATTTCACCACTGTTTCATCCTTCTAGAAAGACATGTAAAAGACACCTAGATTTATGAGCTTAGAGTACACTGATCCCACTATCCTCCACCCAGCTCATGAGGAAATGCAGCTAAAAGTTAATGGCACACAGACATTCTGACAGAAATTCAAAGAAGTATTTCATGTTTACTGTCATCATTCCTTTAAAGCAGCTAACCTTTAGAAAAGTAATACTAGTCAGAACAAAATGATAAATTGCTAATTGGAAGACAGATACAAATGAGGCTTTTAAGAAATGTCTTAAGAAAAATTGATGCTGTACTGAAACGCTGATGTGCAACAAACTGGAACACAGCATAGAAATGCCATCCATATTTTTAGGTGTTGTTTTTTTTATTCATTTTGAAAACACTCTTTTCCTATTTGAATTACCTATTTTGCATACGCTTTACTGAAGTTGCAAAGGAAAAGGCTGACAGCATCACTCAGTAAGAGCTAATCCAGAAGGTATAAGTCTGAGTTGGAACAATTTTTTTTTTAATAGGTCAGATAACATTTTCATACTTGCAGAATGAACTGTGACTATGAAAGACCTATCTAATAATTTTAGGCTATTCTGGATTCAGAGCAATCAAGACAAAGAAAGGAGGCATTCTGACACTTTGGCAAAAGTCTTAATTATTCAGTATCCCCTTTTTTGTCACAAACAAACGTGACAAACATCAAGTAAAATACCAAGTTAGAAACTGCAGCAGGAGCTAGTCAACATCTTTATTGTATTCTCTTTATTCCAGAAGTCTGTAAGAGTATTTCTGGGACCTAGGAGATGGCAAGCTAATGAGGTTCACAAAGAAAGGTATTTATCACAAGACTCAATGCTTTTCTTACAAAGGGATGATAACCAATTGCCTTGCCCTGCTTGTTCATGCAAATCAATATGTTAAGCTGTAATATGCATACAGTGCGTTTAAGAAGAAACTCTCGAGAAACAGTCTTATTGACAGGGGTGTAAGTCATTCAGGTATTTCAGGAAATAGGGTTTCCTACATCTACAAATGGCAGAGCTAACTGCAGCCGGAAACAAGACATCAGTGCCAGTAATATGTGTAATAGGAATGGTGAGCAAGAACAGAAAATAACCAGCCCTTTTTATACATTCTCTGCATCTGCACATAGCAGTAGCACTGCAGACAACTAATAAGAGATTGCAAGTCACTTGTGTTTAAGGCTAAGGTCACAGTTTAGGAACTGCAGGAAATAATAATAATAATAATAATAATAATAATAATAATAATAATAATAATAATAATAATAATAATAATAAAAAATTAAGTGCCCAACATACGGCCAAGTAACCCCAATGAAAATGCTCTTGCCTCAAACTTAGGATTGCTGAAAAAGCTCAATACCTGACCACTGGAGTTTGATTTTTGAGACACCAGAGCTGATTACAGACATTCCAGCTTATGCCAGTTTCACAAGTTAAGAAAATAAAGTCAAAAGGGATATAATCTTGAACTATCCCATTGTCTGCTACAAGCTAATTAGTCAGATATGCATTAACAGTGCAGGTGACATGGTTTATGACGACAACAGACTATGCACGGCAAGAATTACTGATCTCATGTATAAAGATAAACCCTTTTCTCTCTTGTTTCTTCTTTTCTCCCTTTTCTGCTTACTCCAAATATTAGCTTCTCACCCCAGCCTAAGCAAGCCAGCTATTTCGACTAGTGAGAGACTCCTAATTTCTGAAGTGCCTAGTGAAGTAAGATGAATGAGGAGATGAAAACAAGTATGTAGACAAGTACCTAAGATTACTCACTCTAGGACAACTTGGTTAATCTGGTGGCACAGAGTAAAGGTGTTTTCAAGGACTACAAACACTGAACTATCATTGATATGGATTTGATTATCTGAAGATCCATATTTGCAGAGGAGAAAAAAACCAAACTTCCAGACACATCTGGCATCCATTTTATATCTTGCAGTATTCCTCACCTCTGTGGAACTTCTCAGTACATACTACCTTGTCTTTGTTTTAATGACAGCATCTCTTGCTATGCAGAAAAACACACTGCCAGAGTGCACAGGGTAGATACCTGAATATTTTGGGAGTACCAAACATCAAATGAACAGATCTGAGTTTCAAACAGCAAGCCCTCAGTGGCTCATAGCTTCCTCAAGATGACCAGTACTGGTTCAAACAGATGCACAACCATTATGCCAACCAAGTTCTGTTTGGTAATTTGATTCTATATTGATGGTCTGCAAGAGGAAACTGCAGTATCAGTCATACATCAGATGTGAAAGAACACACTGCTCAAAAAAATAAAAAGGGGGGGCAGGGCAAGGCACAAGGATTAAGTAAAAAACTCAAAAAGATGACTTCCAGAAAGAAGGAGCAAATTAATACAGCCAGTACTTTTGGTACCAGAATATGTACCACTGTCAGAGAATGCTGACACTGGAACAGGATTGCTAAAGGGCATTTTCTGCATCATCAGTTAGAAAGATGCATGCACAACTTTTTCCGAGTGTCTGCTATACCTGTCACTACCAGAATATACCAAACTCAGAACCTTTGCTTTTGGAATTACCCTTCCATTTCTGAATCATGACATGATATCCATCAGGAACAGCAAGGAATGAAGAAAAAAAAAAAAGAAAGAAAGTATTACCTACAGACATAAGTATGTATTTGCCTTAGATGAAAGACACATGTAGGTACAGTAACTCAGAAGAATCTTCACTTGAAAAATAGTATTTTTTGTTAGTTTAGCATGACAGTGTGTCAGGACAGTGACAGTGATATACAAGTTATTTATAACAAATATTCCAGTAAGGAGCATTTAGGTTTTTCTTTATTATTATTTCTTTCTAACAGGCACTTTGTTAGCTAGAGAGAAGAAAGAATGTGGAACAGGGCAGGGCAAAAGCAACATGAGATAACCTGTCTAAATTTTGTAAAAGTGATTTCAGTTACTTAACCACATCAAAATGTATTAATTTTCTCAGAGATGCTTGCACCTCCATCATGATCTAACAGCTGACTCATAACATCCATGTTTAAACCTGTATTTAAAATACTCATGTGAGCTAGGGAATTGTAATATACCAGCAAAAAAGGTAGGACAATGTAGTTTATAACTGGAAGTGCTACAAGCAAGCATCAACAACAACAAAAAATTAAAACAGTGTCCAGGTATGTCATGCTTCTTTGAATTCACAGTCATCCACATCTTTTCCAGATTATTTTCTTCTCTTCCTAACTCAATTGGTGGGTGACTAGGCAAGTCATTGTAAGAGTTGATGGTTGCTGTCAGCAAAAATAACAAGCTAAGGACAATTCTCTTCAACTCACTGCAGTCTTTAAAGCTGGGTTATCTACTGCTCTGAGCATGTTCCACCTGTCCTGGAGTTGGTGAAAGCTCCACCCACAGCCCCTCCCACTGCAGCAACTCTGGGCTGTGTCGTTTCTGAATACTCAAACCAAGATTAGTGCAAACAAGGAGCTTAGGTCACACAAAACATTCTCTTCATAGTGAAAGCTGGCAATAATCCATTGAGGAGTAAAAAAGAAAAGAAAAAGGGAAGAGGGGAAAAAGTTAACCTCTCATGAAGATCTACAGCCTGGTTATTTCAGAGGGTCAGTGCTTACTGAAGACATCAAGAAATTCACCAACAGAAGCTTTGTTCCTAAGCAAACAAAACTTACTCAAAATCTTTACTGAATTTTGTTTGAGTAACAAATTGCTGAGTAACAAACTCAAACTGAATAACTAATTGCTTCCAAATTATTTCTATTTCAAAATATGCAAATTTTTGATTGGAAAAGATGCCCCATACTACTTCCATTAATACTAATTAATTTAAAATTTTGGCTGAGAATTTTCATCAGTGCAACACAAGGAAAGTATTTATAAAGCCTTATCTATTCACTCCCTCAATTATGATTCTAGTAATAGCTTCATTAAAACTGTAGTAGAAACAGAAGGGTGGGAAAAGGGATGTTTTGCAATTTGCAAGACATAACAAAAACCAACTTAGACCAACTTAGTTGACTGTTAAGTGTTATGACTTATTATGCCTTCTGTCTCCCTGTTTAAAGACTTACAATCATACCTAAACAGTTAAATATTTGGAACTTTATCAGGCTTATTTAATGAGCAGCAGGTGCAATAACACACATGCTGACAGTAACATGTCCAGTTCAGGTCATGTGCACTGAAAAGCTATAGAAAAAGGAAAAATTATACTTGTGGGTACCTGAAAACCCCTACTTCAAAGAAAAAGATCTACACATCTATGACAGCCGGGAACACAGGTCATGTGCATGGGGCAGGACCAAACCAGTTAATAAACAACAACAGAACAAAAACCAAACCAACTCTCAATACCAAAGGATTTGAAAACTTGGAAAGTTAGTACACTCCATGTTAATGACACTGTGTTTTCAAAAAATTCCATTTTCTCACTACAGAGTATGGAGTTTACTATTCAATAAAGAAAATCTATTTTTCATGTTAGTAGGCCCTTTTGTGGTTCCTACACACATACAGGTAATTTGAGTGAAAACACATACCTAATTGTTTGAAACCAAATTTCAGGGAAGTAGATAAATATTACTAGTTTTCATCCTCCTAAGGTGACAATACCAATTACTCCAAGACTTTTGCCCTCAGTGTGACACTAGAATAACGAGTAGAATTATTTTTTAAATGAGACTGTCAAAAAATAAGACATCAAATTATACTGCTCATTTTTCCCTAAGGAAAAAGTAATATTTGGCTAGATACTGTGCAACAGATAAACAACATTAGACAATTACCCAGTGAGGACTATTACTTTACCTGACAAGTATCTTGACACGAATCTTGCTTTGCCTTTCTGAAGATGCTTAACACAGTGATGCAAGAACAATGTACAGAAAATGTAATTTTAACTCCAATTTGAGAATATTATACTTAAAACTGTAACAGTATAAAGTCAAGACCGTAATATTGAGATGAAAATGCAAACTAAGTCTTCAAGTCATTATGTTAAGGTTAGCACATGCTGAACTGTTTACTTCCAACAGCTGTACTTTAAGGCAAGATAAATCTTACTGTTATCTATAAAACACTGAGTTCTTTTTATTATACATCATCTGGTATAAAAATTCCCTCCCACTGAAACACTGCATTCATGCATGGTTCATGGTGATGCTATAAACACTAATTAAGAAAATTCAAGTTCTTATTATGTAAGGGTGGAATAATAACGAACATGTTTGGAGTCTTCCATAATCAATCTATACACTAGATCAGCATTTCCAAATAATTTCACAACAACTAGATTTGTTCCTATTAATTTTTTTTTGTCAATTGCCTGTGCACTCCACTAATGCTTCTGAGATGAGGCTGTATTCCTAACAGCCTGGAATTAAGGGTGTAAGACATGTTTAAGTTTATGACTTTAAGAATCTTAAGAAACTATCTTCTCTTTCAGCATAGAGACCTGCTGAAAGAAACTTTATGGAAGAAAGCATATCTAAAAATATTACTGCCAGATTTGAAGAGATTATAGGAATTAATCAAAAATAGTGAAGACTGAAAATATCATTCAACAGAACACATTAACATTACAGATTTAAAGAAAACAAAACTTTTTTTTAATGGACAAACTGGGAGACATCATCAACATTTAGTCTTAGTTGTAGTAAAACCATTAGTGATGACATCCCTTGAAAATCTACTACCCAGTATTTTCACACTGAGAACAAACAGGGGACTTGCAATTACTGAATTTGTTAATGTTGACCCTATAAGTATGCCACTGTAATGCAGAAACACAGAAAAATTTATGTCATTCCATTAAGTATTTGAGGTGACGAATAACTTCTGTTAGGAAATACAGTCTCTTCTGGAGAGGACTGTGTAGGTTTTCAGACACTGAATGCTTTTCTTCAATTAATACAGATCCACACAGACTTGTGTCCCATGAAGGCTTATCCTGAGTTAATAATGCAGCTTCTAGGAAGTCTGTCTCTAAAAGAGAAGCTGAGAACTAGGCCTAGGAGCCCCTTATTCCATAAATTGGCATTCCACTATCCATACTGTTTTTACTGTATGTAGCATTCTCTGCACACAATGAAAGCAGAACTGGCTTTGCACACTAGGTATGTTACAGCACACTGCAGTAGAGTTTCCTAATTTTCAGACTAATTTCTGCTCAACTAACTGAGATGTCTGATCCAAAAACCAGACTTGACAGGTATGAACTCCACCTGACAAAACAAGCATGGAAGTGGGAGACTGCTTTTTGACTAACCTGTTCACAGAAGATTACAGGGGTAAAATTCCTTCCTTAAAAGAAAATACAGGTTCAAGATCAGGCTGAATGTCCAGCAAATTATTTCAGCATGACTGGCAATATGAAATTAACTGTTTTCTTGAAGACCAAAACAAAAGAAATACTCTGGGAAGCAGAGAAACCTCAAAAACCTTTACAGGAAGTCAGTCAGATAAAAACTGGAACCACATATCACCCTATGGTTCATGACTAGCAGATCTGGATGCTCCTCCAGTTCTAAAAGCAGGCTGAGGTCTTCCTTTTAATAAGGACTTACATGGCAGTAAAATGAAGACTAGATCCATTAAATAAAAAAATTCATTCAAATTATATTCAACAAGCTCTTAAAAACTATTAAATATCTAGTATTCCTAGAGCAAAAAATCAGGTTTTTATCATTTTCTTATGTAATTACACAAATCAGTATTTCTTACGTACAGGCAAGCTTACTTTTTAGGGGGTTGCTTTTTTCTATCATCAGTGTCTTCACTAAGGTAGGTAGAGTTCAGTTTTATGACCCTCTCTATATTCTAGAAATGGTCTGTCCTCGTATTGCTTCCACAATGTATGCCTATCTTTGAATAAGCTGTAATGTCCTCTACCAACTATTTAGCTCTAATATTTCATTATTTCTGAAAAGCAACAAAATAATAAGAACATGAACTGCTTTTGTGTTCTACTTAATGTTACAAAGCAATGAAAGAGAGAGTTGAAATCTTTCTTCTGCATCAACAGATCATTCAATAAATTCCATTGCAGTTTCAGTTGTGCAACCCTATTAAACACAATGGAGTTATAGGGGCATGACCAGAGGCTTAATTTGGCTACCAGTATTTTTCTTATTCATGCTAGAGTAAGATTTTAAGATTTAGAGTAAGAGAGAGCTGATTTCAGGCTGACAGTTAGGAGAAAAATGCCTCTTTTAACCTCCCTGAAGGTACTTGCTATGGAAGCATAGCAAGTACTGGTGTTCTGAGACACCAGTAATACATGAATGTAATAGAGCTCAAATTCCACTGATTGATGCAGTGCCAAGCAAACTTCCTAGTTGTATAAGCCACTTTTCAACATCAGAACAGTCCTGCATCTATCATGCAGGAGTGTACAGTTCTATACTGCCTCAAGTTCTGAATTCAGTCCACATAAATAGCCATTCTTGCACACAGGGAGCACATTCAATGGTTTCTGAATGACTCAACATACTACACATACTGGAAATCCAACACTTGCAGAAGTCTCAGCTATCCAATACCTAAGCCAAAAGAACACACTGTTCATGCACACTCTATCATCTATTTGGCTTCTGTTGTCCAGTGAGAAGCATCTCAATAACTGCCGAACCACTGGCTACCACCTTACCTGGGCAATTCCCCTTATATGTTCAGTATCAAATCACAACATGATAGGGAGACAGACACTAGCAGGGTTTCAAGAGCTGAGTGGACTATAACTACATTGACAGGCTAGAGATTTTTTGACAGGCTGGGGATTGATAATGCCCAATCCAGACCTTATGCATGTATATGGGAAAATACTGCTGTATCTCTTAGAAGTTCTTTTTGAACAAACAAGTATGTATTTTGACAGCTGGCAACTAGAGCAAGGAGAAGTTCCCTACATGCTTCTTTTATATGTAGAGAAAGGTGAGATGCAAACTGAACCTGCATATACTTATCAATATCCCACAGTTCAATCACCAGCTATGGTTCCACATTGAGAAACCAAGCAAATTTCAATATAATTTCCGACAGCATTTAAAACACATGATATATCAGGCTATTCAACTTTAGATATTCCATCAGTCTTAGCTCATGGTAAGATGACATACCCATCATGTCTACTTTTCTTAGCAGATAAATCATCTCCTGCTGCAGGTCTCCTCTTTTTCCTTGGAGGCATCACTTTACTAAAGCAGTCTGATGAACTGCAAGATCGAAGACTTCCTACAGAGGGAATTAAAAACACCAGCACAAAGAAATGAAACTGTTGCAGACCAGTTAAACTGCGTCCACTAATAACGCATATTACAAAGGGAAGGGAAGGAAGTTAGGGGATTTAAAATTTATAAAAGAAATGGTCTCCTTTCAATAGCACAATCCATCTCTCTTTTACATGGTATTCTATGACCAGATTTCCATTAAGGTCAAAAGTACTGTACCAAAATGCACAGTAGCACTAGCATTACTTCAGTCTAACAGCAGTCAAGAACTGAAACTATCCTGAAGAAGAATTTAGGTCCTCAAAAACTCATCCTTATTTTTTAGTCATTTATTCAAATCACAACTTCTAAGACTTGCTCACTGCTTTTTGAAATACAGATGTGAGTGAACACCTACCTCTAGAAAACAGAACCCTTTCTTTCCAAGCCCCATGATTTTTGTGATTTTTGTGAGAGCAAGAGGTAGGAAAGGTCTTGTTAGTTCTTTGGTGAGAGGGTTTTTTTCAGGTTTTTTGGGAGGTTTTTTGCAGGGACAAGAAGAAACATTCAGCAACCACCAGTGAAAAAATTAAGTGATTGGTGGTATTATTTAGACTGAATAGTTCTCAAAAAACGAGGGTTCCCAAATAGGAAATAGCCAATTCAAGACACTGATGCCAATCAAGTGGCAGTCTTTCCGTCCCCTTCTCTCAGCTACATACTCCTATATCTCTGGTAACTCTTCAGTGTGCCAATCCAGCTCACCAAACCTGTAGATAATTAAGCAAAGAAAAAAAGAGTAACAACTTTCTGTACATTAGCACAAGAAAGAGCACAGGACCAGCCCTTTTGACCACAACAAGTCAGTAAATTGCTTTTCCTGTCTCATGAAAACAGTAGGCTAACACTCCAGGCAAAATTTTGTCCTACTTTCATATGCTGAAGACCACACTGACATCTGAGAAAGGTGTGTGTAAGAGCAGCTCAAAGAGCTATCACAGCTCTAAGTGTTACACAGAGAATTTGAAAGGAAAAAGGAAGAGAGACGGTATAAAAATCCAGACATAAAGCGATGCCAAAGAAATTTGCAAGAAAACATTAAGAACTCCAACATTCCTAAGCTACCTTCTCTTTGCTACAACAGCATCCAAGTTTAGCTATGCTCAATTAAGATGCCCACAAAATCTTTTCTCTTACATCACAGCACAGAAGCAAGCAATAAAATTTTAACTGCTTTTTGACACCAAGGGAACAGACTGAAATCAGAGGCCCAATTCCCAACACATACTGACAGCAATCTTTTGCTTACCTATTCTTCGAATCTTTGAAAGGCTCTCTCCTGTTATAGGAGAAACATATGTAAGGAACCTTAGAGCCTCACAGGCTTTGCTAAAAGTACATTATTTCAAACATGCACGGAAACTCTAACACATAAGAAACTACATATTTCTCTGTATATGTAAGATGTTCAACCCAATCTTTACATGATGAACTAATCTGGTTTCAACTAATAAAGCTTTTGCACCAAGTATGTCTTCTTTGTTCTTATCTTCATATTCATTTCTATCTATTAAGAAGAAAATTAATCTCTCTAGTTCAAGAAATATTCTCCAATTCAAAAAATTCTTCCTATATATTCTTTTTTTTTAAACCCTAAAGCTCCCTCCCCATTATTGTCCCAGGAAAGTATGTCCATACACTGTCTTTTTGAAAGAGAATTAAGAGCATTGTAAATTCAAATAACAATTTAACTAGTCATCAAAAAACTTGCAAGTATTATACTCCATAAACTATTACTACAAAAAAAGATCATGGCTGTGTCAGAAGAACATACTTGTAGAAGCACTGTCCAGAATGCATTACAAAAGGAAATTAATGACAATAGTACTTATTTTCTTCTTAACAGTATCAGATATATTTGAAACAGCTAAGCCAGGGACCATTAAAAATTCAGAGTACACCCAGTGCATTTTGCAAATTAAACAAACTAAAGAACCTGACCTGCTGAATGTCATTTCCATCTGATTATGTGTGCACATTAATGATACTGAAAAACTGTATTCTCATAAGTTATTGAACCTGTGAACCTTATCTTTAGAACAAATTTCTAAAGACTCTGCCAGTAAGTATTTTTTGAAAGCCTACACAGACTAAAAACACTTAAAATGACAGCAGAACTTAACAGATGGCTAGAAAGAGCCAACAGACTTAAGACACACACTAAACTTAATAAATGAAAATGTGATAGTGAACACCTCTTTTTGGAAAATATGCATTTACTTGAGTATAATCTATAGCTATCTCATTCTTTTGAGGGCAAATGAATTGTTTTTAAGTGCCTTTCTTTTAAAAAAAGTAAAAATCCATTTGTGATAGCCATAGGCATTGGATGCTGGTAAAATCCAAGAAAAAACCATACATCCCCTCACCCCCCACCAATTTGTGCAGTTTACTGGTCAGTTGATTGTGAAAAGAAATACGCAAGGCCTCTGTGAAAAAAGAAGCATAGCAAAAGATAAAAATTAAATAAATAAAAGTAAAATAAAACAGCTATAGAACAGAGAAGTCATTTTGTCAGACCTGCAACCCCATACAAACCAAAGAATTTAACTCAAGAATTCCTGCTTGGACTCTTTGCCTCCTTAAATGATAGGATATTTTTAAGAAGATGGGTGAACTTGTTTTAAAGGCTTAAACTGATCACAGAATTCACTACAACCCAATTTCTCCAATAGCAAAAAACTTGTACCCTTCTTGGTTTGAATGAAACTAGTTGCAGCTCTCAAACTGACAGAAAAGGGAAGAAAAGAGACAGCTCAGAAACTGGGAGATGGCTATTAAATGCACACGTACACTTCCCTCACACACTGATGGCACACAGACACCAGGTGGACAAATATATTGTAAATGCTTTCAGAGACTTAGTATCTTAATAACTGAGGTTTGGAGCAAATCTTCACTAGGCTTTAGCTGTTGAATAATCGCTAAACTAGTAAAAAATACAGTGTAAGGATTTTACTTTCAAAGTATTTCTTTTCCTACTAAAATTGGTGTATTAAATTTGAATGGCAGTTAGAATTTCTCTGTAATAGCACCAGAGTATTTCTTTCATTTTCATATAAAGCTAAAAATTATCAGTTTGGGTTTTTTTAGCTTGAACTCCTGCAATTTCTTAATTTACAATACGGCTCACTAAGTAGCAATATTAACCTTTTCTACACAGAGCTTTCTAATTCTAAATATAATTTCTAGGTCTAGCAGTGCACAACTAATTTCAGTTCCCAAAGGTCTGGCCATCTGCAAACAAACATGCAGCTACCTGACTACATGCAAATTTGACAGAATTTTACTTACCAAATGCAGCTTCACTGATGTGATTATCTTCAAAGTTTCTCATTCCTAGGCCTCAACTCAAGGCCAGCAGAACCGTCCTAGTTCTCACTGGTTTTTTGACACTTTTGCATTTGCAAGGTAGAGCCTCCAAACGGCTGCTGAATAAACCACCACCAGCCAAAAGCCTGCTGAGTTTAAATGCTGTTTGCCAAACGTTCTATTCAATACTTCCATGTTTGCAGGAGACAAAGCTTCCAAGGGGATATATCAACTCAAGAGCTAAAATTCACCCTAGGAAATTTAAAACAATATGCAAAATAAAACCCACAGGGGAGGGACAGTCCTAGAATAGCAACAAAACCAGAATAAACGAAAGAAAAAAAGAAAAAAGTCAATAAAGAAGAACTCTACAAGCTGTGTCCCTACAGAAATGATTTACAGGCATGGAATTTTCACCCTCTCTAGATAAAGCCTGTGAGAATCCTGCTCTTCTGACACTTCAGTAGAAGGATGCTTCAAAAGAAAAATAATTAGAAACTGTGAATGCTGAAGCAATTGGGAAGATATAGCTGCTCACTTAATAATGTAACAAAAATGACCACAAGCACAGTTAAGAATCATCAATTTTCAGACACAAGATAAGAAAACTAAGATATTCATCAAAACATTAAACAACTTGCAATCCTGTTGCAAAAGGAAAAATCCTCTTTGTCTTGAATTGCTCTCTTGTCCAGAATTGCTCTGGACTCAAGAGAGGTTTCTTCTCTAATATAACAAAAGAAAAAAACCAGCAGAGGCAAAAGGAATTTCTCCCCCTCCAAAGCTTCAAGAACAGCAATGAAGCCTTACTTGTGTTGAAGAAACTACCTCACTGTTTTAAACAAGCCAGGTGACAACAGGAAACATACTTTTAAAGACTTTTTAAGCTAGATAAGTTAGCCACAATTTAATTACCAAATCATGACTTTAAGCTATTAATAAGATGCTAGATTTGTATCTATGACATAAAAACAACTATTATGTCAAACAAGAGTTTTCCAGGTTAATGCATATACATACTAAAGAAAAAGAAACTGTCTACAGAATCTGAATGCCTTCTGTTCTTACACCTACAAACAGGTGAAAAGGCAAAGTCCCATGACACATTTGAAGTCTATCTTATTTTTCAGACAGGCATACTGAATGATACTGCAATCATTGTAAGGGACTGGAATTTTGAAACAAGTTCCATCTTAGCTCTCAAATCACTGAAGGAATTTTGAAACTGCCACTTCCCTGTAGTTCTTCAATGTTTTAAGGCCTGGTTTCAGAAAGGAAATCTGGCTAATACTTAGAAAAGATACAGTTTGCTTCAAGTAATTGAGATGTCCAAGACAATTTTTGTTCGCTTAGAAACAACTGCTTTGAAGTAAATATAATATGCATTTAAAAGTTAATACTATTATTAATAAATATTAACCTAAAACTTCTTTAAATAGCTTTTAGAAATCTCAATCAAATTTAGATATGCATATATTAAGTCATCCCAAAAACAAAGTCTACAACGTAATGACAATAATCATGATCATTATGTCAGAAAATAAACAGCAATCTTTAAGAATAAGGCCCGGGCCAGAAAATTTAGTGTTAAAATAATCTCAGAACTATAAAAAACCTTGATATGAGTTTGGCAACACTCAAACTTTTTGCAACAGTTCTTAATCTGAATTTCAAGTGAGTTCTAGCCACAGAATCTCAAATTCACAGCACCTATACAGTTCCATAAATTGTTTAACAAAATTAATAGGTCTTGACAACTTCTTACTGGAAAACAGAAGTCCCAAAAGTTTAGGAACATTGAAATCAAGCAATTTGCAAAAGTAACTCTTTATAGATTTACATGAGTCTCTCCAACTAAGATGTTTCAGAAGCATCAGGTCCCATATGAAACAGAAACAGGACACCTCACTGTATTACATTCCTGATGGTCAAAATAGCTCCTTGCATGTGTATTTGCCCTCATATGAGTGAAATCAAACATACATTTCAACTGAACATGCCTGGAACTTACGCAAACATTTGGGCTTCATCTATTCCTACCACGAGACACAAAATAGGGCAGAAGCCTAAGAAATAATGGAAATAATATCTGAAGATGAGGAGGGAACCTGGCATTATCAACCTATACTTTTGGTATTTGGTATCTCTCATTTCATATTTGTTTCTGGTTTGAAAGGTTCTTTTACAACTATTGCAAAAAATTACAGTCTTTAGTGGGATTTTGTGCCCCAGCTCATTCAACTGGCACGTTTAAAGTTTTGAAACAGCTTAATTCAAACAACACCGTGCAGGCAATAGGATACCATCAGTGTCAGTACAAAACTGTTTATCAAAACCAGTAACATGCTCAAGCACCTTCTAATAGAGGTAATGAGAGTGTCAAGGCTAATTTCTTATACTTTATGACAGAAGTGCTAGGCAAGAGGTAAGACAAATTCCAAATACCTCAAGTACATCAACACTTATTGATTAGTGACAGAAAGGGACTACTTCAATGCTTCACAACAGGTCTCAGTGATCCAGAGTAAACAAAGATTATAGAACACATTTTCACATCAGTAATGTGGAAAATTGGGAAAAAATGGGAAATCAGTATGTTTAGTTTAGAGCACCTGAGTCACACAGAAGAAAATTCCAAGTCTTCATCATGAGATTGGAGAGGACATCAGTTCAAAAATATGGATACTAAAATCCCTAACTGTCTTGAACTATCTGTCACAACCACTTTTTCAGCGGCTTTTGATTTACCTAATGAGCTAATTTCAAGTATCAAATCACTAACCACACTGAAGGAAGGTATTTCATAGAAGCCTTTTGTGGCTGGGTAAGAACTCAAGCATGAAACAGTCACCTGCTGCTGAACAGAGGAGGGTGCAAAATCCCTAAGAGAGCTCTGTCCAATCCCAAGCAATGCAGTCCTATGCATCTCTTCTCATTGCTCTAGGCTAAGAGTGTGCTAGATTTCGAAGCGTGAGCCAGAAATCTCCAGGAGGAGCTGACAGCTCTCTCCAAGCTCCTAAATGCTCAAAGTAACATCAGCAAATATAGCCACTACCTCAGGATAGTGCAAAAGTTTTGAGTCAGATGGTAGGATAGACATGGCCAGTTTTAAAGAATAGTTCTGCTGAGTGAGTGATCAGGGCTTGAAGGCAGTAAGTTATTTCCCTCCCTCCTCAGGTATCACACCTGAAACACAGAAAGGAAAGAAGAAAAATAAACCAAGGAAACTGCCAACTCACAAGTAAAAAGTGCAAAAGGAAGCAACAACTCTTGCAAAACATCAAGTCACAAAGCTCAAATGCTGACAAATCAAGAATGGCAGGAAGCTGGTACCAGGAACCTGAGAAGGCCTCAAAAAATGATGACACTTCATTGAACAAAAAGAAAGATACAAGCTTACAGATAGTACTCAGACACTGCCTGAAAATCTGCACAAGAAACAGAATAACCTGCATCAGAACCAGTCAAGAAGAAAGCTGGTTGTTTGGAGCACAGCATTTAAACTCAGTCACAGGCATCACAACAGCCAGAAGAGGTCTTGCTTTGGCTCTGGTTTCACTAATGCTTTCAAGACTCAAAACGCTGTAAGAACATGGATATTCTGTGGCCCAATAGGTTGAGTCCCGGGAGTGAGAAAAATTTTTCATTAAGCCGTCTAAACTAAGAGATACTAAATTACAGATACTGCTGAAACCTGTTCAAGTCCTACATAATTCAATAAATTAAAAGCACAAACATCTATTTTGAAAAACTTAGAAACCCTGGCACTTGTTTCCTAAACTCCTTTAGCCTTCTAAAACATCATTTTCAGTCATCTTAGAGAGACTTGTTTAATAAAGTGTGTTTAAATTGTTTCAATCTATTTTTACTCCATCCCTATTAAAAATACCTGTCTGGTGATCGTCTTGACCAACGTCCTCTGTCAGATTCTGCAAGAAACAGGAATGATACAGTTAAACAACATGGTGATCCTCATTCTTCTGTACTATTTTTAACTTCTACTTGATATTAATAATCATCCTAATTACTTAAGGATCATTTACCTAATATTGTAGTCTTTGTGTTTTCAGCTCATATTTCCCTAAAAAGTCACCCTTGCAAGTTTATCTAAAAGGTTGAAGTAAATTGAATTTGATACATATTTTTGAGTTTTTTTCAATCAAAAACGTATCAAATTATTTCAAGAGTGGAAACAACTACTGGGGAGGAATTGGCATTATTGTATTGAACAATTCCACCAGTAAATGCAGCATTACAAAGACTGTATTTATTATTCAGCACAGAAATGGCTTTGCTTAAGGATAAACACATATATGTGTTCTAAGGGAAACTGATTAAAAAACAACTTAAATCTTGGAAATAAGTTACTCCTTTCTGCAGGCAGGGTCTTTTCCACTAAATTTGCAGTGTACATACAGAAGCCATATCACCATTTCCAGCTACAGTTGCAATAAAACAAATGTAAATACACAGCATATAAGCAGGAAGAGTGTTCAATAAAACCTTGTTTCACTTTTTGCATGGGTGTAAGAGGACAGCTTGTTCATTCAATATGTTTTCCAGAAGAACTGTAAGAAACTGGATAACTGTGATGATTACCATCATTTAATGTATCCAAGAAAGCTTCTTGTATAGAGGCAACATCTAAATCCAATGTTCAAACAAAGCTCAAACTCCACTCTGATCTCTGGAGTATCATCTTTCACCTTTTACCAATACTGCTTATCTCTTCAATTCAAACCCAACAGCCTTTCATACAATAAGGCAGTTATAATTTTTATAAGTGTAATCACTTAATGATTTCAATCATTAAATATTCTGGACCAAAGCCCTAGCTATTCTGCTAAGAGAAAATGGCAAGTCATTACCAGCCTATTGAGGGTGTGGTAAATCTTGTGAATATTTGCCAGTGTTGATAGATGAGAATTCAGTTGAAAATCTAGAGGGGGGACAAAAAAAAAAAAAAAAAAAGGTTTTAAACTTCTGGTTTCCAGATGCAGCAGTCACAATCTTCCTACGTTCTGGTTATTTAATAAAATCATCACAAAACTGTAAACTAAAAGTCAACTCAACATTTTTGCTCAATATTTTTCAGCACTGACATTTTCAACACTTGAGTAGAGTAACTGAAATCTGCAAAAAGATATCCTACATATGCATTTTTCTTAAGGCATGGATGACCCTCAGCAGAACAGAAGTATAGCTAACTATAACTATAGCTGAATAATAAAAAAAACAAAAGCCTCTTTTTTCCTTTACATTGGGAATCATTATAACTTCCATGTTACCCAGTCCTTCTGTTTCATCTATTCCAAAACCAAATTAAGTACCATGTAACATTCTAAAATCATTAATAAAAATCCTAGTTCTTAAAAAATCTGTTTTTATTAATACGTATGTACTTGCCTTTATACCAATTTCCTTGCAAAAGTGACTAGAATACATTTGCACAGTTGAAACATGGCTTTTTAATAACAAACCAAAGGTTACAATGCAGCAGCTGTTAAGATAAGAGCCAAAAAAACTGATAATAAAATATTCTGACATTTCTTGGAAGAAGCCATAAGCATAAATGTTAATTTTGCTTCCACACTCCAAATATAAAACACTTGAATTTGCTTCAGTTGCTAAAGAGCAACAAACTAATTTCTCTATTCTTGTGAATTCTCTATTTTTGCTAGGAATGTGGCAAGAGCAAAACTGGAAAGTAAGAAATTTACAAAAGAACAGCTGAGATCCAGCCAGACAGCAAGCAAATCAAGAATAATCTCAGAAGCTGAACACAAACCACCAAAAGGACTTACAGACAGCCAACTACTATAGAGTATCTCCATTTAAACTAAAAATAAATTAGCTACCCCACTAGAACTCATGTGCCAGGACACTCTAGAGAAATGTACTGTATGATAAGCAAAGTATTCCAAGCCAACTTCTAGATGTGAAAAGCTCCTGTATGTGCCTAGTGTCACTACCCAGCTAATTCACTAAAGCATTTCTAATATGAGACATTGAATTTGACTTTGCCCAGCAGCTGATACAAGACACAAGTAAGGTCGAAAACATAATTCCCTTATTTCCATCCAGAGCATTTCAAAGGAATGTTCTCAAGACACATTTAAGATGACCCAGATAAACAAGAGTCATTATTAAACATCCAACTGCCACGAAGTTAACATGTGGAACTGAAGAAGCTGCCTACTCCAAGTGTACTTGTTACACACATCACTGTGGAATTCTCTTGCCACAGTGAATTAAAAAAAAAAAAATAAACCAGGGGATATTTTCAGGGATTATACATTTAATTAATTACTTTAGCCAGAGTATCATTTAATTAATTGCTACCTGTTTCTTAACATGTTGTCTGCAATCCACCACAGCAATACAATTGCTCTAAGTACCAGAGATGGGATTTCCAACTTTAGCTAACTTCATATATACAAAGTCAAGACAATCCAGATCTTCTTACCTACAACAAGCAGTAAGACAATCCAGATCTTCTAAGCTACAATAAGAAGGTCTTGAACCTTGAACAGAGTGCTAGAGTTTTTCCTGCATTAAGTTCTCAATAAAGTTACATTTTTGCTAGTAAAACAATACTAAGCAGAACCATTCTGCAAGGAAAAAATTATCCTGAATTTCTTAGTCAACCATCAATTCATATAAAGTTATGAGAAAAAAACAAAAGGAGAGGGGGCAAACAGGGATGAGGACAACAAGGAACAAAAGAGCCATTCTGAGAAGGGCAGAAATGAAAGATAAGATTTGATTTGTTAACTGGCAGATCAGACTAAACTTTCTGGAATATGATTTTTACAGTTTCCCTTGCCGCTTAGCCTAAAATCTACAAAGAACATGAATTGTTAAGTGAAACCAGTTATATCTGAAGGCAAGAAGCTGAAAACACTAAGCAAATATTTATTTATTATAATCTAATATTAACTTTAAATAGCATTCTTAAAAATAGTTGAAAAATATTCTGAAATTAGTGTTATATATATAGGTATCACCTTTGAAACAAAACATTCCTAGGCACTTCAAAACATATAGTTTATGCCTGTATGTTTTACATGTCCACTGGAAATATCTGTACAATTTTAAGCCGCTGCTTCAGAAATAAGTTATATAATTATGATGGACTTAGCAGGGTTATACAAATATATTTTCCAGGTCTTATACAAGAAATATCACACCATACACCTTAGAAAATTTTGGACTCCAGTCTTGCATATTCATTTCTTTCACAGGGGAAGCTTGCACAGTACAGAGATATTATCTAAAACTGAAAACAGGTTTCTTTCACAGTTATAAAAGCAAATGCAAGCAGCACCCATTAAATTGGGGAAGCTAAATTACAGCTCAGGTTATTCTCTAAATTGGTCAGTGGGTCAGTGTTTGCTTTACCTATATTTCCAAATTATAAACAAAGTATCCTATGCCACCGTGAAAAAGCCTATTTTGAAAAAAACATGTTTTTTAAGAAACAAAATCCAAAAAATAACACCTCCCATGCTCAAATAACTTTACCTGGGAAATTAGCAAAAAGCACTGATCAACAGTGGTCAAGATAGCAAGCAACTGGACAGCTGGCTGCAACTGTATTCTTCAGGAACACACTCCACCTTCCAAACTTCCCACACATTCTTATGCGGCCTCCAAAGCTGTGCCTGCTGATCCTCAGCCCCCTACACCTGGAATCTTATCCACAAACAAATAAACCCAGTCCAGTCCAGTGCTCTGAATCACATCACCAAGGAGCTGCAACCCCAGCTGAGTTAGAGGAAGAAACCAGGAAATGTCTTCTGAAGTCTCTTGTGGCAGCAACAGTGTGAGAGGAGCAATACATCACATGAAGCTACACACTCAACAGCTGGTTGTATGAGCTTTACACAAAAAATGTCATCATGTGTGAAGCTGTTTTTCAACTGAAGACAAGAGTTTTGAAGCATATGAATTAATCAGATTTTTTTTTTTCCTACAGAAATTGCTCAGGAGTCCTCAGCACAGGAAAGACATGGACGTGTTGGAGCAAGGTCACAAAGACAACTGGAGGAATGGAACACTTTTCCTTTGAAGAAAGGCTGAGAGCTAGGGTTGTTCAGTGGGGAGAACAGAAGACTGCAGGGAGATCTTCTAGCACTTTAAGGAGACTTGCAAGAAAGCTGGAGAGAGACTTTCCAAAAAAGCACGTACTGACAGGACAAGGAAGAATGGCTTCAAATTGAGAGTAGGTTTAGATTAGATACTAATAAGAAATTCTTTACTGTGAGGATGGTGAGACCTTGGCACAGGTTGCCCAAGGAAGATGTGGATGCACTAAGCCTGAAGTGTGAGGCTGGACAGGGCTCTGAGCAACTTGGTCTTGGTGTATCCGTGCCCAGGGACTGGAGCTAGGTTATCTTTCAGGTCCCTTCCAACTCAAGCCATTCTAAGATTCTGTCATACCACACAGTTTATTGACCTCAAATCAGAAGAAAGAAACATGCTTGCTTTGTAAATACTGAAAGATGGTATGTGGAAGTTTGCTATGACTTCAAGGGGTGTATGTCAAACAAGCACAAGTGTTTTGTTGATTAAATTATTTTTCATCCAGAAGGTAGCTGATCTTCAGTGAGGTCTGAAGCAATGAAAATTTCAAATGGTATTAATACTTTGCAATAATTCAGAATGCAGGAATGCAATGGCTAAAAAAAAAAAGACCCTGAGTAAAATAATTGCATTTCAAGAACCCAGAAAGGAAAGAAATGACAGAGACAACCTAGTTTCAAGGAATTTAAACCTTGTCTGCAGTTTGTCATTAACACAATGTTAAGTGTTAACGGCTGGGTTAGTCAGTTAGTCACAATCATGTACAATTTACAATTAAAAATAAAACAGTTTTAAAACAATTTTTAGAATATTATAGGTTAAGGTTTAAACTATGGACCTGAGAGTTATAGAGAGGTAAAAGAAACAAGAGCTAGCTGGGCTTGCTTCCATAACAAACTAGAGAAAAAACATTCTACACCCTCTCACACATGGAATACAATAAAGAAAACAAAAAAACTCAATGTATCTTAAATATAAGCAAAGTATACAGGTAAACTGCACTCTACTTTCCCATCTGAAATGAAAAAACTTTTAAAAGTCAAATCACAATTTTTTATTGGAAGGAGCAATGTGTTGCCAAACTATTTAAATGAACATCTGAATACCAAGAAAAAAAAAAAAAGTACCTGCCTGAACAAACCTTTAACTTATTTCCTGCTGTGGAAATTTAAAGCTTGGACAAAACACAGCTATAAGGCTCAGTACAATTCATTAAAAACCTAGAAAAAATTAATAATAGTAGCAAACAAGAGATCAGCTGACTCTAAGTTTCCTTTAAAAGCTTCTAATTTTTTTAAGCAAATAGAAAAATCTAGACAAAAATCTCACTTCAACGGTAGGTCTAAAATAGTTAGCCTTAATAGATATGCCATATAGACAATATTAAAATTTAAATATAGAAATAGCAGTAGTAATAGAATAGTAGAAATTCTCCTTACTGCTAAGATACACCGATAAACCTCTCCAAAAAAATTAACATAAAACACGCATCAGGCAAACTCATACCTAAAAATGAAAATAACATGCTTAGGCTTTTATTTAATTGCTTTCCTTGCTTTCAAGTAATAGAGATAGAAAAAAACTTGTAGTAGTACAGGAGTAAGTTCAAAGTTCTTTTGCCTTAGTTAGCTTTAAATAAACTACTTATTCAGAAAAGAATCATTTAATCTTCTATGAAATATACCATTTTATGTTCTGGAGTTTACTTACAGAATTATCCTAGCAGCAATACAGTTTATATTGATGAATGATGAATTGACTAATGAACATAGAAGTTCAGATCTGAAACCTACATTTGGTGAAAGCCCTCAACACTCACGTTCAGGAAGCAAAATTTCTGTATTCATTACTAAATACAGAAAGCAAAAGAAAAATGTACATCAACACATCTGAAGACTGAGAATCCCAAACTGCAGCACAGAGAAGACAAGAGCTGACTCTGCATTCCTGTCAAAGACAGGATGAAGAATCTATTTCCAATGTGTCTGTAGCTGTATCCCTGCAGGCAGTGACATCCTATACCAGGGCCAACCTGCAGAAGAATCCTTTCTCCCAGTCCATCATGTGACAACAAGCCTTGGGTCAAGGGAGACAGAACAGGCTTGAAAAGCAGGGTCTCCCTTGATTTGGTGTGGTCAAATAAAAGGCATGATTCAGAAAGTAAGGAAAACAGAAGTGAATTCCAGCTTGGAAAGTAAGGACATGCAATTAGATGGGATGATCCAACCTATCTTGAGGAGCATCAGGAGCCAGCCATTAAAGCTAAAGACACCATACTGCAGAACGTTTCTCCTGCCTGCCTGCACCAAGCTCAGAACTACTGCTGACACCAGCAGTATCCAAAACCCACAGTTGCAAATTCGTTCACATTTTCCAAACACAACAGCCTAAAATGTTCTGAAGCAAAACACAGACGGACTTAGCTAGTAAATAAAAAGCCCTACAGAAAACCCAAGCCCAAGCAACAAAATATGGTCAGAGTTACTACACACACCTTAGAATCATTCAAAGGTAAACATTCAACCATTCAACTCTTAACATTTGGTATTACCACTTAGAATGACTACTGCAAAAAATATTTTAAGATCACTGCATGCTACATAAATAGGAAAAAGCATAATTATTTTTTGCTCCCATAGGAATAAATCTTTATTCCACCTAGGTGTTTTTGGAGTGCCCTAATCTGAAGGCTTGTTTACAAAAAGAGCTACAGCAGTTTAAAGTTCATTGAGAATTTTAGAGCAATTTAAGCAGTGCAGAATTTGTGTAACTGCTACTTTAGTTTGAATACATTTCCGTTTACCCTAAACTGATTGAACAAACAAGAGCTAGGCTAATTCTCCTATACTAACATATAGGATAAAATACTCTGCACAACTGGCTCATGGCAGGATTTGGGTTTGCTTGGGAGGGGGCGATTTTGGTTGGGTGTTTTGTACTATATAGTAAAGACCTAACACTAAGTGGGTTTCTAGTGCAAAACATCTGCTTCCGTTGATGAAAAGCGTTCATCCAGTTTAACACTTATTCCACCATCAGATTAATTCAAACAAGTGTCAGTGAGCTGGTTTTGCATCAATGGCTGCCATGACCTGAGATTTTTTGCAAGCATTACTCTTAACTTCATGCTAGGTGTTATCTGGCATCCTACAAAGGGCATAAAGCTAATATGAACTTTGTATCTTGTGCTCTAGCTAATCCAGCAGAAATGAAACCCTGTCAAGTACACACTACTAGGGTATCCAGCACCATGCACATCTGGTATGCATCACGATGGAGCTGCAACAGCCCAGGAACAGCTATGCCAGTCAAAAGCATTACTGTCCCAGCTGCTTGCTTCTTCCTCCCTGCCAAATGTTACTGACCCCACAGCTCTGCCAGCAGCACAGGCCATGGCCACATTCCCTAACCCACTTCAGGCAAGAAATCAACCTGTCAGTTTAGACAACTTAAGTAAGTGGCAAGAGCTAACCCAGGTATATTTGACTGAGTGGATTAGAGAGTGCTCTGACAAACCACTTGACTAGCAGAGCAAGGGAAGCAGTAATCTACAGCTAATGAGCAGAAATGAGCAGCTGCAGCAGACCCAGTCCCACAGTCCAAGCAGCAACACATCTGCATCAAGTGTGTCTCACCAGTCAGTTCCCCAGGACAAGCTAAAGCCTTGCAGCTCTAACTATACATACATATATATATATATAACCATCTATATACCTACAATTTTATATGCATATACATATGCCCCCCACTGAATGAACTGATAGTTGTTTCCTTATGAGCCAGAAGTAAAAATTCTGTTTAACATCAGACCATGATTCCAAGTAAAACAATTTAATTGGACAGCATGACAACAATGTTGGCACATTTAAATTACGGGTTGTGTTTCAAGCCCCTGTTAGTAGTCTTATTTATTGTAGAAGAAATAATCACACTATTAAATGCTCTAATATTCAAATTGGATACAAGATTGAACACTTTCACAGGATGTACTGTACTTCCTAGTGCTATGATTTTGGCAAGCACAAGACCGACAAATTAAGCAAATTATCTTCTGCTTGAAGACACAAACAAAACTAGGAACTAATGCTTTGAAAAAGCCCAGAGTCTTTGCTTTCAGTACCTGCAAAGAAAGTGTGGGAGGAGGGGAACTAAAGAAAACACAGGATTAATAATTCACTAAGAGTTAGCACAAAAAGTACTCAGACAAAAATAAATTAAAATTAAGTGCTGCAATTACACAAATAAGAGCTCATCCTGATATAATAGAATAAACAGAAACAGTAAAAAAAACTTAATTGCCTAATTCAACCTATTGCATGGTCTTGTACAGAGAAGCTTCTCCAATTATAACTACAGGAGCTGCAAGAAACTTTTAAGCAGACATCTTCAATAGAAAAAAGGAAAGTTGTTTTCCTCATATGACATGAAAGGTGCGTATTCAGAAATTAAAACTGAGACTGAGCAAAAGTATATTAATGGAGTTTGGATCAATGAGAACAGATAAGGATCCAAGAAGGATCAAAAAGGTTGCTCAAATAAACTTTCAGAAAAGAGACTACCATAAGCCAGTTTCTATATGTGCAAAACTATGCTATGAACACTTCTTGCTTCAAGCATTTAGATCAATGAAAAAACCCAACCAATATGAAGCTACAGAAAATGAAATTAGCTAATTTAGAGAAACATATCTATTTAAAATAACACATATCAAAGCAAAAAAAAAAAATGAGGAGTAAGATTTGATCATTCCACAGTACATTTTTAATGAAAAGCCAGTAACAGCTGAAGGCTGAGGAAGAGTACTCTTCCTATTTTCTGCAGACAAGTTAAAATTAAAAAAAAATAAAAAGCACTACGTAGTCTAAACATCCTACATAAGGGAGCCCTGGAATAATCGTAAATGTAACTAACACGTGTATTTAATGAGGACCTGCATGTTTTATGGACAGGGCACATGACAAAAGACAGTGAACAGAAGGCATTTTCTAGAATAATTACCCTTCCATTTCTAATATGTGGCAATTATTTCTGCTTTTATGGCAGCCTTCACCACCAACACAAAATGATCCCTAAATATTAAGTTAAAATAAACCAGAATTACTAAAGAAATTATATAACCTTATGAGTTACAGCCTTTACCAGGCTGCCCCTGTATGACATCTCATTTTGAGAGACACAGAAGGATTCATGAAAATCCAGGCATTATGCAGCATTTCTCTTCACCACTGCTTTCAGGACTTCGTCCAAAAGTCAGATCATCATTCATTAACGCACGATCAAAGCTTCAATTTTCATTATCTTTCCCACAGCAAGTTCTACAGTAATAAAGCATCTCAGAGCTGCAACTCCTTTGGCAGCGAGAACACGTTTTTTCACAGGGAAATCTGCCCTTGTGGCAGGGCAGCTTTGTGCTTGGGAAGACAGGCTGGTCTCCAGCGGACACGGACGGTGCCTGTCCCTGGACCCTGCCTACCCCACGGCCACGCAGATGTGTAACCCCCTGCGCCATGCAACCCGTCTACACCCGGCGGTCCCTGCTGCTCGGAACGCACAGTCAGAAACTCTACTGCGGAGACAAAGCCCTCACTACGCTCCTCCAAAGCAGGCGGTGAAATCGCCCCGTGCTCCCCGGGGCGGGCGGGGACGGCGGGTCCGGCCGGGGGTCCGCGGGGCGGGGGCAGCACGCCGCGTCGCCGCAGGGCCCGCTGGGAGTTGTAGTCCGCCAGGCAGCCCCGCTGCGTGGGGCCACCACGGCAGGGACTCCACCTCCCACCATGCGCCGCGGCTCCAGTCCCCCGCACAAGCAGCCCGGTTCTCCCGCACCGGCCCGGTGGAACCCGCTGAATTCACCCTCGCCCGTCTTCCCCCTACACGCGCAGCTCCGCAGCCCGCGCTGGCCTCGGCAGTCCTGGCTCTCGCACAGCCAGCTACGAGGGCCGGCCGCAGCCTCACTCGCTCGCCAGCTGGGTCGGGCAAACTGCGTCACACCCTCCGAGCGCCCCCAGCCCTCTCCAGTTCGGCTGACCCCGCCCGCTCCCGCCCCCGCCTCCCGGGGGAGCGCGCTAAGGGCCGCGGGGCTCGCGCTGTCCCCGCGGGGGCCCCACCGCCAGGCACGCGCACACCGCCCCGCTCCGCGGCGGTCCCGCACCCGCGGGCCTGAACCCTTCCCCAGCATCGGGAGTCCCGGTGGCGCGTTCGGCCAAGCCTCACGGGTCAGGGGCAAGAGAAGCCGCCCCCAGGCGAGCGGTTCTTTCGGCAGGGCAGCGGGGCGGGCGGCGGGCCCGGCCCCGGCACTACTCACTGACAGCAGCAGCATCCGAGTGCATTTTCGTGCAGCGCTGCACACGCTGCCGGCCCAGCCCGGCTCCTACCCTGCTCCCAATCCAGAGCCTGGGCACGGACACCTCCGCCCCGCCTACTGCCCGCGCCCATTGGTCCGGGCTGCCGGGGTACGCGGCGAGTCCCGCCCTCTTACTGGATGAGGCTCCTGCCACTCTACTGCCGTCTGCCCCGCAGCACCTCCCCAGCCTCCCATTGGGCAGAAGGCGGAGCCGGCCACGCCCTTCTCCGCTCTGACTGGGCTCTGGCGCTGCCAGTTTTTCCCGGCCTTTAAAGCGCGTGCAAAGAGCACCACTTTGTGTCATCCACGGCGCTGATTGGCTATGGGGACCAAGGGCCGCGCCTACTCACTGATGCGATTGGCTGATAGGGAAGGGGGCGTGGTCCGGTGACTGCCCCGCCCTTCAGGGGCCACCAGCGGGCGGGCGGGGAGTGCCCGGGGCGTGGGGGGGCCGGACTGCGGCACTTTGTTGCTCCGTGATCCCCACGCGGTGTGGCCAAATGACCGGCTAGACTAGAAAGAATTCCTTGTTTCTTCCATCTCCCTCTTCCAAAGGAGAACAAATAGTAAGCCGCTAACGCCAGCCGAACGCACACAAGTGTCAGGTCAATGTTACAGCAGCGGCAGGATGGACAGTGGGGAAACCTGGGGCCAAGAGTGCTCCTTGCGGGACGATGGCAGCGGCTCATGCCCCTAGGTATTGTTCTCGATCCTAGAAATCCAGCGCGTGGGGCCACCTTCCTTTCCCTCTCCTTGCACAAAGAGGTCGCCATCCCTGAGCCGGGGGAGGAAGACACCCTGCAGGTCATTGCTGCTTAGCATGCGAGCTAAGCATCCCGGATGGTTCCAGGGATAAATGCCGTCCCTGGTACTCCTCGGCGCTGAAACACAGATGCGAAGAGACTGCTAGGAGCAGCGTCTGTGCACAGTGGAGGATTATAAAGACAGAAACCTTTCCGCTAAGAGGTTAAGTTAAAAGAAAATCAAGGATTATGAAACTGAAGTAGTGCCAGATTTAAGGTAATTTGTCCTTTTGGAGTAATGTATTAACATACAGTCCTGAATTATCACAGGCTTGTTTGAGTTTCTTTGAGGTTTTTTGTAAGCTTTGCCTTACTCAGTGAGTCAGAACGTGTAAATGCAGATGATTTATTTTGCCCATGTTTTCCACTGCCTGTTTTACAGAGAAGAGGATGGAGTCCTCAATAAAATGAATCAGCTTTTCAAAAGTCATGTACTAAAACTCATGTCAGAGCAATGAAAGCTCGAATTATTTGAAATTCTTACTTACTAACTCGTTGAAATTATTTCTATAGAACTTCCTGCCTCTATCTCAGGATATTTTCCTATTTTCATCATCTTTTCTTTAGCTCAGTTAGTTGGTGTTAATAACGCTGAGGTTGGAGTTCAGTCTCCGTATGAACCATTTACTTGAGACCTGGACTCGGTGATCCTTGACAATCCCTTCCAATTCAGAATATTCTGCGATTCTGTGAAACCTCTGCAAAAAAATAATAATTATAATGCAATGCAAGCTAGGTTTCACTTCTTTGGTAGTTCTGTAACATCTAACATGCCAGACATTCACATTAGTATGTGTCATCCCAAATTCTTATATCCAATAGGGGCACCACTGAGTAGTTCGTCTGATCTAATTCTGGCTTAACAAGAACAATTCCTTTAGGGGTGTCTGTTTGTTCACTTGACCATAAAAAGCATGCAGGCTCCTAGTTCAGAATAAAAACGTATTCAAAACGAAAACATCTTCCATGCCTTACAAAGTTGTAAACTGATACTATGTAAAGAAAGGTGGCACAGAAAAACCCTTTTTGTTTGTATCTGAAGACAGAAAGGTTCGTACTTTCCCCCCATTTATATTAGTCTAAAATGAAGCTACTACTTGGTCTTAAAAATATTTCCTTAGACTACAGCTTCTGTAACTACTTTAATTCTAAATTGTAAAGCCAATAGGTTTGACAAACCGATTTCAAAACTTCCGTGTATTTTTGAATGCACAAGTATAATCCCTGACCCTTAAAAATGAGATCTGCAAAGAAATCCATAGGGAAACATAAAAGAAACCTTGTTTTCATAGCTTCTGCCTGCTAAACAGAGGATTCATGCATCAGCCAGAAAAGGTCTGCCCCATAAGAACAAGACCCATTAAAATATGCACCTTCATTCCAACCTCAAGAAGTTAAAAATAACCCCCTTTGTTACCACTAGCTGTAAACTACTATGGAGGTCTCCAAGCCAACAGACACTACAAAATCAGGACTGTATTTCCTTTCTGAAGCCTGAGTTTATAAAATGCAGAAATACTTCATTTTACATAGAGCAGATCAATCAGGTCTTGGCTGACCAATCATTGTATTGGGTCGCTTGGCAAGGTTCTGATAGCAGGACTACAGGAGTGGCTTCTGTGAGAAGCTGCTAGAAACTTCCCCTATGTCTGACAAAGCCAAGGCCAGACAGCTCCAAGACAGACAAATCGGTGATGGGGGTAATGCCTCCGTGGTAACATTATTTAAGAAGGAAAGAAAAGTAATGAGCAGATATAATCATGGCCAGAGAAGTGAGGAGTGAGAATACGTGACAGAAACAGCTCTGCAGACAGCAGGGACAGTAAAGGAAGGGGAGGGGGTGCTCCAGGTGGCAGAACTGATATTCTCCTGCAGAGTGTGGTGAAGCCTGTGGAGCTCTACAGAGTTGCAGTGATCCTCCACAGCCTGTGGAGGACCCCACATTGCAGCAGGTGGGGGCCCCCATGAGAAGCCTGCACTGGAGCAGGGTCCTGAAAGGACTTGTGACCCTGTCAGAGATCCATGCTGGAGCAGGCTGTTCCTGAAGGACTGCACCCCATGGAAGAGTGGCATGAAGAACCCAGGTTTGTGTAGGACTGTCTCTCTTGGGAGGGACCCCACCCTGGAGCAGCTGAAGAACTCCTCTCCCTGAGGAGGTAGCGGCTGCAGAAACAACACATGATGAACTGACCATAACCCCAATTCCTCATCTCCTTGAGCCACTGTGTGGGAGAAGTAGAAAATTTGGAATAAAGTTAAGCTCCGAAGAAGGGAGGGGCAGGGAAAAGGTGCTCCTAAGATTTTACTTCTCGTTGTCCTGCCCTGATTTTGATTGGCAATAAATTCAACTAATTTCCCCAAGTCTGTTTTGCCCATGATACTAACTAGTGAGTGATCTCTCCCTGTTCTTATCTCAACCCACAAGTCTTTCATTATATTTTCTTTCCCCTGTCCAGTTGCACAGGGGAGTGGTAGAATGGCTTTGGTTGGCATCTAGCCAGGGTGGAACCACCACATGGACAGAGACAGCTTAGGCAGTTCCACCATTAGTGCCTTAATACTAACTCTCTTTTGTGCCAGTGCAATCACTTGGACAGCTAAATAGCAAGGTAGGTCAAAGTGCAAGGCTGGCCTCAATGCTCCTAGAAAGCAAAAAAATCCCAAACAAAACAAACCCCTCAAACTTCTTTTAGTTTAGTTTGTTTATTTGTTTTCCCAGCTAGCTGAATAGCCAGATCTGGCTTACTACACATATATGCAAGTGCTCCCATCAGTGCATAGGAGAGGAATAACACACCATGGAAGTGGAGAGTGGCAGTAAATGTATCTGCCAGTTTACACACTGTTAGATCAAACTTGAAACTTCAGATTTTTTTCTTTTTTTCTGAAGAAAGACTGCCATTCTTTGCTTTTTTAATGTTTGCATTGCTTTTTTTAATTGATAGCTAAAATGGCAACCACATAAAAAACTTAATTGTAGACTGTGAAAAATACTGGATAACATGAGAAAGAGGACCCAGTTACTTAGTTGTATCTTCTTCACTATCAGAAACAGTGCAGATGTGTCTTTGAGAAAGAATTTCCGAAAGGAAACTCTATTTCCAAAGGATATCAGACTCCAGATTGCTAAGGCCATTGTAGCTCTTTAATACTTTTATTCATCCTGCTTTGCTTAGACACAAACTTGAAAGTTAATTTTAGGCACCAGAATCACAAGCTATGATGTGCTTTCCAAGTCAGAGAAGGAAGAAAATTTTATTGAAAAGGAAAACATTACAAAGAAGAATTTGCTGAACATTAAGAAAGCAGATAAAGCAGCAACAAAACACAGTGCAGGGTATTGTAAGAAAATAAGCAATCTACAAGAAGTCTAGTAATCACAGTTCTAAATCATTTGCAGACATGAAAATATAAATGATACCCAAGTCAACACAGCTTTGTCCAATGCATCTGAAAAGATTTTTCACCCTCAGAGTTACAATGAAAAAAACTAACACCTGTGAGTTATTCCCGCTTGGCATCAGCAAACTATTCTAATTAGGGACACAAGAGGACCTCAAGTGGCAGAAAGCAGCAGCTGCAGATTACACGAACTTTTTCAAAGCACTACTCGTTAAACAGTTCAGGTCATTTTAATCTTCCCTTCCCATAGACCCATACTTTGTTCCCTGTTGAAGTGAAAATGTCTGCTCTCTAACACTTGCTCCACGGATATATTATTTTGGCCCAAAGGTCCTTCTGTAACATCCTGCAAACAAATGTCATTTTACATACGTGGGAAAAATCATGTTTCAGGGCTGTTACTTAAATTCTTACATTCCAGTTACAGGGCTTTTTCAGCTTCAGTTTAAAATTTTACATTGTCTTCCTTCATCATGAGCATTCAAGCTTGAGAGCACCTAAGAATTTCTTCCTGAACCCTGGGGGTGCATCAAAACAGCCACCACTTCTCTCTGGGGTCACAAAGCTTGCTCACTATCAGCAGAGGACCGTGAACATCCTCAGTGTTGTGTTTCAGTGAGACAGGTGGGAACTGGTTATCTGTACACTTAAGCTGCAACAACTTGTTTCAATAACATCAACGCTGGTTCAAAACCAAAGGGTGTGTCCAACTTCTGCTCAGCTTGTAGCTGCAACACTGTTTTTGAAAATGGGAAATAACAATTTCAGGTTTTTTCTTAGCCCAAGAGGTTTGAACTGCAGCTACCAGATTTTGGAGTGCTCTGTAACAACAGCAGAGTGACTGTGCCTGAGTCAAGGCAGGAATATATATATATGTACAGGAGACTGGAGTCTCCACCCTGCTGAAGAATCCAGTACAATTACTCTCAGAAGTTGCTCTCATATATGTTACCTGGAGTTCTTTTCTTATTCCAAGATACACACTGATAGGCCCCTGATGTACTGCTGTCTCTTCTTGTATATTCTTACAAACTTCAACTGATCTGCACAGAATTTCAGAGGATGGGATTTGGAGTACAACAGAACACATATTATTTAAAAGTCAGATACACATAATCTAGACCTTTTTACCACAAGTAAAAGTTCAAACCTTTAGTAAACACTGCTTTAGTTATACTTTTTTTTTTTGCATGCCATCTCCGAATGCATAAAGATATCCACAAACTGTTTCTTTCATAACATACTTTCTTATGAAAGCTGAGATGAATATGATTAGAAAACTAAAAGATTAGTCACACACCCCTGCAGCAGGACCTGTTCTAGCACATTTCTGTCATAGTTTGAAACAGTGGTTGTGACTTAGATATATATAATGCACATTTTTCTAAACCACTTAGATATCAGGGATTAGATCAGTGTGTAGATGTAAGGACAAATAAAGTTTGGTTTTAGTTTCCCAATTCTAACCACAACAGTAGAAGTATACAGTTTCTGGTCATGTTTTTTCTTAATCATTCTGATAAAATAATGCAAATGTCAACAAATATTAGCTACTAATTACATACATTAAATTACACAAGCTACTTAGAAGAAGAGAATATTCAAACTTCAGATTTTTTCACTGTCAACATGAACTTTCCTAATGGGGTGAGCATGTCTAAATCCTGTAAAAAACAAACTATGCTCAGAGACTTTGAAGATTATATACAGATATGATTTATAAACTGATCTGTTATGCAAGTCATGTTATGCTGTCAGGCTTCTTGAAAAATATTCTCATCCTATTTTTTAATTGTTAAAAAACTAGGAGTTTTCAAGCTTTTTATACTTATATGTCTCATTTCTTGCATTTCACATTAATAAACTGCTCACATTACAAGGTATTTTCAAAGACAGCCTGTGGAGAATGTTAAGTAATGTGGCAAGATAATGTTATGTGTTCTATGGACTATAAAAAGGCAAACCTGTGGCTGGATGTGCATCAGAGCTAGCACGAGAGCATGCTGAAAATAAATGAGGATACTCAGAGCACTATGCAACATTGGTGCCAGTGCCAGCTGCTTTTGCAAGCTGGGAGAAAGAGACCAGGTCTACTGGAGTTTGCAGAAGAAAACTGCTAAAAGTGCAAGAAAATAATTTGTATCGCTCCACAGTTTATCCTGTCTTGCTGGAGAGCACACAAAGAACAAGTTCAGAGGGCTTGTAAAGGCACACAAAGCACCCATAGGTGAGAAATTAGTTCAACAATGGCTGGTTAACTGTCAGTTACATCTGAGATGATGAATACATAACCACTGAGACTTTTAAATGCCTTTCAGATATCTTCTGTCCAGTGATCATTTTCACTCTCAGAAATATAGCTCTAAAAACAAGGGAGCAAAATGAGGTGACCAGAATAAAGTGACAAATGTGGTGCTGGCAGCAATTACCTGACTCCATAGAACAAGAAACCCTGGGTAAAACCACATCCTGTATTTGATTACATAGAGAAACAATAAAACTGAGTATGCTCAAGCTGTTCTTAAAAGTATATGCTGAAGAATAAGAGGGAGAAAAAAAATCCACCCTCTTTCCTGCAAAATATTCTATTCCTTTCAGTTATGGTATACTTAGATATTACTGGAAAAACACAGAGTATTAAATTCCAACGACACAAATGTGGTTTCCAAACCGAGTGCATCACTTAAATTATCTAACAAGTTTCTCATAAGCAGGAAACATCCTTTGGACAACACTGAAGATGTCCTCATTGTTAAAGGGAAACTCTGCACATATACTGAAGGATCAGGAGCTAAACATAAAAGACATTGCCAAGAGACCCCGAGAAGACACAACATTTTACATTGTGTTGCATTGCATAACAGGGAATTCACTGCCTAGGTAAAAAAATCAACAGCTCTATTTAGTCCTACTGAAGTGTAGAAACAAAGAAGAAACAAAAGAAACAAAGCTTCCCCCCCCCCCCCCTTTATTATGGTTAATTTAAAATAAAAGTTAAAACCAACTTTTCTCCCTTCTCAGAAACCTTGTTATGTTAAGCACAACTGTTTTTAATTCTTCGTCAGTATGTTCATGTAGGTATCTCATAACCATCATTATTCAGAGGCACTCTACTCTTGCCTTTGTAAAAGCACTGAAGTGTCTAATGTCCAGTTAATAAAATTAAGTCTATAAAAGCCACCTCTTTTTCTCCAGTATTATGAACATCAATTATCTGCAAATTATTGTAAAACTCATTTAAGAATAAAATGTAGAACTGTAGAACAGCAGCACATGTAAATACTGTTAGAGTCGAAAATACACACACTTCAAACACATACTGCATATCTCCCAATTAAAAATACACTGGTTCCATTCCTTTTTTGAAAAACCGAAGGCCAAGCTTTTTATTGTAATAACAGCAATAGCACTCTGAAACTTCATGGTATATGATAACCTCCACAAAAGCTGAAGAAGTTGTTGCCAAAGCAAGTCCCCACCCTTGCTTTGTTGCATACAAAGCAGGTATCTGGCCAAGGTAGATACCAGTTTTTCAAAATGCATGCATCTTCCCTCCCTAACAGTGATGGCAGCTCATTAAAGAAGAAAGTCACCAACTATTACATAGACATTCACAGTGTTGTGCAGCATGGGAGTTGCTCATCCTTAAACAGTGGTGGTTTTTTTTTTGGCTGCAAATTAATTTTCAAGCAACAAACCTTTCTTGATGGTCTCAATAATATTTTATTTTCTTGCTCTAATTCATCCGTTTAAAATATTTAGGAGTGCTCATATGAAAGTGATGAATAGGCACATAATTGTGTCCATCTTTGTAAGATCCAAACCTAAGAAAAATATTCAACAGAGCAATACTATTACAACATTATTTAACCCATGCAATTATACCATACAATTACAACCCTACTTCTGAATGTGCTAGGCAATTTATTTCAGAAACAGGTCCCAACTCTATTAAATGTAAATCAGGTTCTATTTACTCTCTCCTACTAAAGGTCTTTGAGTGTGGAGGAGACAATTAATTACATTGATTCCACTGATGCTATAGGCAGTCTATAATTGGAACCCCAGCTGAAAAAGCTGAGTGTTACATTTTTCTACTTAAATTTTAAGTGAAGTTTTAGTCCTGATTTCAAGTGGAGATACAATTTAAGCACCTACAGTATCAAAACAGTCAGCCCTGTTATTAATATTGTACATCTTGCTTTTGAAAATTATGGTGAAAATTGTAATTTTTCATGCCAAATTTAAATATGAACGTTTTGACAACTGACTGTTATGGTAGACAGACTTACAAAAGTAAAATGGAGTACTTATTCAAAATATCAGTGCTAAGTAATATTTAAGAGCAGTGTCATTATATTTCTAAAGAAGTAGAGTTAATCAGAAAAAGTTAAATCTATTCCAATATGGTAAACATTTTATGATTATAGGCAGACAAAAGAAATTAGGACAAGATTCTGCACTGAAGTCAACTGAGAAAAATCTCAATGTGAATGCTAACTGTAGGCAAGTTCCATCATGTGGAAACGTCTGGGCAAACTCCTGCTTAGACAGGAAGCCAGTGGCTGAGTGGTACATAAAAAGTAAGCTCAACTGTTAAATGTATATGAGAAAGTAATATATATCTGCATTATGCTTGTTAGGAGTAGTAAACATGGCATTACTGGGAATTATCTCTCTGTGGCAACATCTATCACAAACTTCATGATTCTTTCACTGATATTAATACTAGAATAAAAATCTTTCTCCATATATCTCTTCCTTATGCAATACCAGTGGGAAAAGGACAGCAATCTAGAAATAAATAACTCTTTTACACTAAACCTAGTCCTTTTTTTCCCCTTCTTGACACATGCAACATACTGCTTCAGGCATTCTCTTTAATTTTTGCTACAATTATATGGTATGTTATGTTTCAAAATGATTATGCAATGAAGTATTTAATGTATATATTGTATTTGATATTCTAAGTAACAGTATATTAAGACCCCAATCTCTTCAATCACCTATCAAATAAGTCACCACGCCACTTGGCAAATATCCCTATCAAACAATCTCAGAAACTGCCTGGGTGAAATGAGCATTACTTGCAATTTATGCTGTGACACAACAGACTGATTTTCCCAGGGTACATGCCAAATCAATCGAAAAAATGGAATTACAAATCAGAAGTTCTTGACTCCTACTCCTCTGCTCAATTAGGTACTGATTAGTGCCTCTCACTTTAGAAATCATTTTGCTCCTAGACTTCTCTTTTACAAGACACCAGGTACATCATCCCCTTAATTTCCTGTGAGACCTACTTACCTGGGGTTGAAATGGATGTCCTTGGGAACTTGGCTGGGATCAGTGACAATTCTGTCATTGTCAACATAGCTATCCACATGATCTGGGATTCTAAATTTGGCCATCTGGACTTCTGAATCACTTAAACCAGCATGAGATATGCGGGCATAACCCAGCCTATCAAATATGAGAAGAGTGAGTTTGAAGAAATAACTCAAGACAATTTCACCACATTCTTAATGAATTTACCTTTTTTTTCCAAGAGTTATGCTTTAACTTAATACAATTTTCATTTCTGTGAATCTTACCTTCAAAAAACTGAAAGTTCTCCATAAACAGGATCATAACACCATGTCACAAGCATAAAAACTGTAAAACCATAAGTGTTTGGCAGTAAAAATAAGTTCTGTGTCTAAAAACATTTTTTAAAAATTACAGCTTTAGAATATGAGTACAGATATAAGCTCACCAAATTTTCATTGAAGAGATTTCAATATTCAAGAAAGAAACTCAAGCATCAATTGAATGAATAATGAGAAAAATTCAAACTGCAAATACTGTTTTAGTTGAGTTTTTTTTTAGTTGCCTTTTTTCTTTTTTGCTCAATACTGTTAAGACAGCTATCAAGTTTACGACTTGTGAACATGACAGAATTTGCATAGTTTATTCAGAATAAGCTGAATTCCATTCCAGTCTGAACATCACCAAGAGAATGATTTAAAAGCAATTTGGTATTAAAAGATATGGAGTGCATAGGTCCTGTGCCTCAATATGGCTTACACAGTTCAAGTTTCCACTAAATCCAGCATAAAGATTTGCTGGATTAGATCAGCATTTTGCTTCAACAAAACCTAAATGATAGTTCAAAATTTCTATCTTCTGTGTTACATACATAGTAGGTCTTAGGCTCCACATTTTAGAATGAAGTTGCAAAGCCAGAGCTTTGGAAAAATGTAGTTTTATGCTACCAAAACAGAGTAGATCTGAAGGCTTTTGACACAGAATGATGAAACCTGTAATAGCGCCCTTGCAAATTATATTCAGAGATACACCGGTTCTTGTGAAGCTGAGATCAATGTTTCACATAATGTTATGATGGATTCAACTGCTCATAATAATTGTTTCGGGATGTAAGACTCTTCCACGATCACTTACAAAAGATCATAAAACTAATAACCATAAAGATACTTCAATCTACAAATAAGTGATTCACTTTAACATACCTTATTAGTCCACGATACATAATATAGCTACACCATCTGTCCCGATCTGTACTGTCAATATCCTAGAAGTGAAAAGGAAAAAAAGTCAAATAAGGTAAGTGTTCATCTGGGTAGGCTTTAAATCAGTAACGGGACCAATGTGTAAACTCACTGCAGAAAAATATTTTGCCTGAAACATTGTAATAAGGTAGAAAGAAAAAAGCTCACTGTTAGACATGGGCAAATCAGACAACTTTTTTTGGTATCTCTTAATGCAGAGCTAATTTTTAAAACAAAAGAATAACAGAATTTGGAGGCTGTCTAGAGGTCATCTATTCCTAACCATGGCTAAAGCCACTTCAGGCAGGTTGCTCAGGGCCTTATGCAGCTAATTTTTGAATATGTCCAAGGATGGAAGTTTCACAACTTCACCAGACCCCTGTTCTAATCCTTGACAACCCTGAAACTTTTTATTTCTTTTAACTGACATTTCCCTTGGGGCAGCTGCTGTCCATTGCCTCTTGTTCTTTCACTGTGTAACTCCACCTTCTCTGCAAGATATCATGAAGTAGATAAAGATTGTATTTAAAAATGGGCATGTGTTTTCTTCTCTGTCTATATTTAAGTAACCAATTCGAAGTATTAAGCTGTGTGTTTCCAATATAGATTTTCTCTAAAGATGCAGTACTTTTATGTTACCTGCACATTTCCATTTGTTATTAATTCAGTATAGTCTCTGGATCCAGGAGCTGAAGTGATGTATCCTAGAAATACAACTTGTTTAGAGCTAGTCTTCAATAGGTTTGAAACAGCTATTGCTTGGAGTTTTCTGTCCAAGTCCTCTCTGAAAGAAATGGAAAAGACTTTAAGACATAGGCACTTTAGCTCACTTTGTGCTATGACATAGTAAACCACAAATCAATCTGGTACCATTTTTGTTGCTCAGTATTAGAGAGTATGAAAGTTCACAGAAAGTTCATTGACTCAAAATTATCACTATTTGATAAAAGTCATATGGTCGTGGTAGACGTAATTCACATTCTCTTTCTATCCATTACAGGAACTACATTTTCTACTACTGTTTTGTTTTTAATACTGATACCATGACTAAGAAATGTGAATGTTAGTGTTTTGGTTATCTAAGGCTTTGTCTGTGCTTGCACTAACTGAGCTAGCACAATGTGGTGCATAACAAAGAACTTACATGCTAAAAGAAATTTATTATGCATATATCATAGTAAATAAAGTCTTAAAGTCTGGGTCCCATAATTTATGAAATGTAACTAGAGTTACGTCATCCCATTAGCATTGCTTAATTACATTTGGCATGTATTTCAAATCTCTTTAACAAGATTTACACAAGAGTTCCAACATGACCAAAAGTGATAGTGTAAGTGGAGCCTGATAAAATACTTCATTGGATCCCATTCCCTGTCCTAGGATTTATCATAAAATAATGCAAGAGCAGTTCTCTTTCTATGATTCTTCATGATACTGACTTTAAACAGTTGTGTAAATCATGTTGTGTTCTAGATTTTGGAAGTCTGGACTAAATAACATTGACAGAGAGAAATTAAATTAGAACCTGTAAACCCCAAAGAAGACAACAATTTAAGTTCAGCTATATTTTCTAAATAGTGGTACTTCTGACTGAAGCAACTGTATTAGGGAGAAAGAGCACACAGACAGGGGACAGAAAAAACTCCAAACACTTGAGAAGACTGATCTAGGTGTATGTCAAGTGGCCTGCTCAGCTAGCTGCTCTTTCCAGAATGCACCTCTCCAGAAGATAGGATCTTTTAAAGGCACAGGCATAGTTTGAGTCCCACATTTTATAAATCATATTTAAAAACAACCCTAGTTATTCAGTATTCTATAGTTTATGTCAACCTAAGCAGCAGGAGAAAAATATTAAAAATGAGCAGTTATGTGCAGTATTTAGTTACAAATTAATTCCCCTCTAAAACACAATCTAATTTGCACTCATTTCCCATGTGTCTCTTCGTATTTTCTCCTTCATCTTTATGTCATTTCTTTGCAAGGGCATAATACAGTATAATTTCTTCTACTTTGACAAACAGTTTCTCAGACGGGCAAGTCTAATCATCTGTGTGAGGTACAGAATTGAATTCCTTCTTAGAGCTAAAAATGGGGAGTGATTTCTGACAACTGTATTTGTTTAATACTTGGGAAATCTATAAACAATTTGCAGGTTTGGTGTAGTTTCTACTCAGGGGAAGGAAACGGGATACAGAGAATTCCTATGGCTTTCTGAGAAGTTTCTTTGTGTTATAATATTCTGCACCCTATCTATAAATTTGCCCCTCCATAAATTGTAACAATTTTTTTTTTAAATTCCAAATCTTACTACATACCTACAAACATACAAGATATCCCATCAAATATAACAGAAGTTACAGCTACGTGGTGCATTCACAAAACTGTCTCTTATTAATATTCATTACACACAAGTAATCGAAACATTGTCTTCAAGAACTGAAATATATACCTTATTCTTTTCCATCACTTACTTGGTTTATTGGTATAATATTGCTTTTCTGAATTCAGAGATCAGACTCCCAATTTCTACTTGCATACTCTCAGAAGGACACTGACAGATAATTTTGTTGCTGTTTCAACATTGTCCTTTCTTGGGGGTTTTGGAATTGTTACTCTTTTTTAAAAAAAAATAACATTTTTCCATTAATGCTCTCTATCTCTAACTGTACCTATCTGCACGCATTGTGGAATTTAATATGTCTATTCCACATGCAAAAAGTCAGAAGGATGCTATCCTGCACTGAGATGCACCTGTAGCCCTATCATTTGTTGTGATTTTTCAGAACTGTATCTTTAAATCTCTAAATTCAGATGAGTTTTGCATGACACATTTGCCCTACTTTAAAAAATGCTTCAAAATTTTAAACCAGTAGTTTAACCAATTTTAAACTGTCATAGTATTTCTTCAAATGTACCCTGCTAGAACGAGTATTACAGCAGTAGATTTTAAAGGGTACAAAAGAAAATCTAGAAGTTCACAAATTACATTACACGACTTTGTACACTCTATGAAAAAATAAGTAAAAATAAGTAAAAATAAATAAAAATACACACTCTTCATTTCCAAAGTGAGCAACAACAAAATCAACCAGCTTCCCTGTGAAGTTGACAGTCAAGGAGATGGCAGGTGCAATCTCTCCCTCTGGAGATGGAAGGAGGTGATGGGTCGATTTTACAATTGGATACCTGGATAGTGCCATAATCCTACATGAGAAGAGACAAAAAGTTCCATTTTTCAAGCATCACATGATTCACAAGCATCAAAGGTGTGACTAAGTAGATAAATGTGAGCAGAAGAGTAGCAGTCACTGAAAAAAACTATAAGACCAGAATACAAATCATCCTTAGTGGATTTTCCTGAATATAGAAAGTTTCTCTCTAAAATACTGCTTAACTACATGTCTAAAAATGTATTATCAAGTTAATTCCTACACTAAGAAATATCATTCCATAAATATGAATTCTTTCACTGAGCTTTTAATTATCAGTATTTCAGACAAAAAAGAATTTTATACTACCAGAAATTAAAAGGTATTTTATTAAAAGCAGAAGTAGCTAGAAATACATCTTTAAAATGGGAGATTTCTCTTTTTTCAGCTTCTGTTTGGATATTTCACATCAGGTCTTTCAATGTATTTCATAATAAAATCTCAGCCCCATTCTGCCTCAAATAGACAGGGTCTGGAAGAAGGAAGTTACTAAATGCCCCTCACATATGGCAAAAATTAAATAGCCATTGCAACATCACAGGAAGTTCCATCTGCCATAGAGAAGTGTGTGGGCCTCTACAGATGTGTATATGCCCCTGAAAAAAAAGCCACATCATATGCCAGTATTTTTCCAGAGGACAAAGATATTTAAAGATATGCAACCGGTAGATCATCAAGCATTAAGGTAAAATTAAACACAAAATATCTGGTCAAACAGATATTTACTGTTCTATTCCCATTTCCCATTATACAGCCCAAGCTAGATTTAATGAATTCAAAATTTCTTGCATCTCCTTATGCGCTACATTTTCCAACTGCTATCATGTTTTTAAATCTGAAATACAAAATCCTCATAGCCCAAAACAAAATAATGTGAAAAGAGCATCAAATACAGTACTTGGAATGCTAAACTTCCAAATTATTAGATTAATTCTCTGCATCACCAAAATCTATGCAGCTTACAGGGGCAGGCACCAAAATCTGATCATGTTTAGCAATGAGAAAACTCCATCCACATTGCACGGTAATGCTAATGAATCAAAGCCTGTTCCTAAAGCACAAGCTTCAACAAGTGATTATAGTGATTACTATTCCAACTATTCCTTGCTTCTGTATTAGTGCAGTTTGTATTGGGCAATAGATTTACATCTATTTACTGTCACTGTGCATGTAAAGATAACTCACCCCCAAGTGTGATCTCTTGTGCTTGGACCAAAATCTGTATAAAATCCCAGTCTTTCTCCTAGCCACATTGTTGGATCATGGTTTCCAATGAATGGTTTAGAGGCATCACTCTCTATAATAGTGATAAAATCTGCTTCTAAGATGGGAGGGAAAAAAAGAAAATATTTTCACATTTATAACTGTTACCTATAAATGGGACTTATAAATAACTACATAATGTCATTATTTCCCTTTTGATTACAGAAGGATGGACACAAGGCCTTCAGGGGCCAGTCAAGGCAAGCCAGTGTTGGTAACAAAGTCATGCCCAAACTTTTGGCTACTGCAGGACACACAAAGTCTGATGAAGATGCACTCAGTGTCTGCTTGCCATAGCTCATCCCTGGTGCATAACCAGAGATACATGAGACTGCAGAATGCAGCTGGTCTACACAGACCTAGTGCCATTTCAAAATCATTAGAGATACTGTGCACACACAAGTTAACAACATAGTAGCAAGTCTACTGCTTTCAATTTGATGAACAAACACTACATAACACATCTGCACTTCCCTTCATCCCCCAAATCCTATTGTGCTTCAAAGGGTGCCGTGCAAGACATAGCTGGATGCTGTAGCCACAATAATTATTCAGTCCAGAGTAACCCTGCATCAGCCCCAAGGCATGGTTTGCAGCTCCAGTGAATTGCTGACCATCTGAAGCCACCTCACTTTCTCATAGCACTGTGATCCCTCCCTGTTTACATGCAGAGGTGTGGTTTTGCCAGGGGAACATGATGGGTTCCCCTGTATTTTAACTGCAGGATGCAGGAAGATCTAGCATCTGGAGGAACTGGCATCTATGAAACAGCTGCTCATGCCTGAAGGAAGGTGGGAAGTCTGCGAGCTGCCCACAGGATGGCTGACCTGTTCAGACTCATCTTGAGCAGCAGGTCAGTACAGCTGCTGCAGCAGCAACAACTGCTCCAAGTGCTCCCTTCTTGCTGCTATTATGTCCCTCTTAGAGTGTTCTCCTACACAGGAAGGCAAATCAAGTCACCATTTCATTCCCAGCCCTTCCATAAGGAATTATGACCATCTAGCACCACAGAAGATTTTTCTGCTTTCGAAATATCATATGCAGTAGTGTAAAGCATTGTCAGCAGGGAAAAATCAGAGCTCAGAGTTCTTAAGTGGATTCCCAGGTTTTTCCTTCTACATCAGCAGCACACATGCTGATCACAGAAACAGTAACTGAAACCATTAAGAAGGGTTGATGTTGGATCCCTCCAGGGCTGGACAGAAATTCCAGTGACAAAAGCCATTACATGTTGCATCTTCACTATTCCAACAGAGAGGCGAGCCCAAGGAATGCACATCCACCACATCTTTAAAGACAGCCCCTATCCTAAAGCAGATAGCCACTCTTTTTTCTGTAGCTCTCAAAATCAGGAATTCTTCTTATAGGAATTTCTAGCTGAACTCTGAATGCATTTACTGAGAACGTTACTGTAGTATTTTATATAAACTCCATGAAACTCCAGAATACCTTTTCCACCTATTAGAAATTATGATTATTAATTTATATTTTGGAATTTGCTGCCTTTTTGACTTACCAATTGTCTTTTGTAGAAGTGATATTTCACTACCCTAAAGAAATGCCAATGGACATAACCAGATAATCACTTTTTCTAACATTCATTCATTTAAACTATAGATACCAGAAATTAATCTATTCATTAAAATTCATAAATAAATATGCAAAGATAAATAATCACCCAGACATGAACTATGGAATCACTTATGTAGAAGAATACTAAGTATTCTTACTTAGAGTACTAAGAGTACCTGCCAGTGCCTTTTCGTTGTTTGGGTCTGTAAAGCCTGAGCTGCTCAGGAAAATCCTGTGGTGGACTGGAGAACAACAAATGCTGGAATGGCAGCCTGGACATTTCCTAATTCCCTGAACTGCTTTAGATCTCAAACTGTCAGTCCCCTGTCTACCCTATCTCATGGGTATCACAGGAAAAAGTAACACCTACAAACACTACTGGCCAATTCCTTTCAATGCCCACTGCAACAGCACTCGAGTCCAAATTCTTCATTTCCTATAGCTAATTTTCCAACCAAAATCCTGCCCATGAGCAAGAGTTCAGACACTCTTCTTTACAGTAAAATCATGATAACCAATCATTACTTTTCTTGCATACATTGCTCTGGTTCAGTGATGGAAACAGACTTCTCTGTTTCTTCACTGTATTCATTGTTTAGGGCATTTGATTTTCACACCCTTTAGGAATTATATAATGTTTCACATCTAAAAAAACCCACAGAGAAGTTACAAAATATTGTACTTTATATAAAAGTATATTTATCTTTGTACATACCATTGTATTTTATCTAAAGGGATATTATTTCATTTATGCAAAGAATATCTCAGTAGACAAGTAACTCATCAGCAGTATGAGAAGAAAACTCCAAATAAGAAATAAGGTGTTTCCTCTGACCAGAAACCTCTTTAAATTTAAACAAATTACCACCTCAGCAAATGGATTTTTGACTGAAGTGATTGTATTGGAACAGTTCACAAACTGGGGAGAAAACCACTAAATACAGGTTCTTGTGTTAATGCAAAAATGGCCTCAGTTACCAAGCATGTGTTTTCACTTCTGTCTCTCCAGATGAATCCTCCCAAATATAAATGAAGTAGGGAAAAAAAGAGTTACCTGTCTGATTAAGCAAATTAGCTGATCCTTCCAAATTAGACCATCCTTCATTGTCATATCCAAATCTAAAAGGCCAGATCAGAGCAGAGAAATCTCTTTTGGGAACCTCAAAAAAATAAATGGAAAAAAAGTAAAATAAAATTTGAATCTTTGCAGTAAACAACACCAGACACATAGTGCCATAAAAGACATATAAGAAGAGATGTTTTAACCAATATATCTCTGTAATAAAGCTGTCAGAATTACAAAAGACTAAATCTGCTATTAACAAGGGAATAAAAGCCATCATACTTAAAATGAATTTGTACAAGAGTAAACAAATGAAGAGGAAAGAAACTATTTTTTCATCTTACTAAGAACTAACCACTTTTTACAACACGATAAGGTACTATAAACTTGAATTAATTGAAAAAAGAAGCCCAACCATATAAATCTGTGTGCATTTGTGAATCTAACACCGAACTCCATGAGTGTTAGCCACCTTGTTATTTATTACCTTTGCAGTACCCATTTTCTTGCAAGATAGAAAACTGGAATCTTCAAATTTTTATTCAATTTCCCTACCTAGTCTAAATATAATCTATTTCAACGAACTTTTCAGAGAGCTTCAATTCAGGGTTATGATGTAATATAGAACCATAGAATTCCCTCACCTGGAAGAAATCTCAGGAAGTTATCAGTTCAAACTCCCCCTACATGGGATCAGGCTACTATCAGCATTGTCCAGTTTGAATACAGTTCAAATAAACTAATTTTTAAAAGTAATGTTCAAAGTTAACATATGAGGCAAGAATGTCTCAAATTTTCAAAATATTTTTTCCTTCATAGCATCACTATAACTCTCCAAAGACCCGGACATTTCAATTTGACATGAATTTGTAAATTACATTTTTGCATCTTCATTTATGCATTAATTTTTCTGAATACTTGGTTATAAAGATTTCTTCAGCAACAATTAACACTCCTAAGCTATCACACACACATTTTACTGCATACTTGAAAGTTACCATTCTTACAAACACCCTACTCACCCCTTGGCCCAACTTCTTCTGGTAAGTTCTGTAACGTAAACCCAATCCAAGCAAACCAACACCAACAAACAGCCACAATACTTGAAATAGAAAAACACAGAAAAAAAAGGTTTTAATTCAAGAAAAATAATGCTATTATTGCTGTTAAACAGGACACTTATTATAAGGTGTGATATTCACAGAATGAGAAATGTGTCTATTTAAGTGACAACACCAGATCAAGGCAGTATCTATGCATGCAAAATATGTATATGTGTGCAAACACACTCTGCAAAACACAACATGCTGAGCAGATAAAATGTATGAAAACTCCCTGGAGTAGTTATGTAAAAATTACACTTACTGAAGAATTCACTGTAGGGCATGAGTAAACTCTTCAGTGTTTTCCTCTCTGTGTGCAAATATGCATTTGCAGTACACAATTTTTGTCTTGTATTAATAGAATGTGTGGAACAAAATGTGGTTTACTTCGCAAGCCTTTAGATGTCAGAAAGATGTGACTCTTGTCCGACTTATAGGGTGGTCATTTATTTAACATATCTTGGAAAGACAGTGCAGCTTCATAGAAATATATTCAGAGCCTTCTAATTGCTTCTATAGCATTACAAATAACCACAGTGTGCACTTAAGAGCTCTCATCATTCAGCACAGTATAATTTGATGATCAAAGCCCTCTGTAGTTATTTCATTTACAAAGTGGCATATGCTATCTAAAATTATTTCAGTAACTTCAGTTTATTCTTTCATATATTTAAAAAAATATGAAATTATTTTAATGCACGTTTTCTGGAAGGGTTTTGTGTAAAATTTAAATACATTTTATGATGGAAGATGTCAGAAAGAAGGATGTGCTACTTACATTACCACATGTCAAGCAATTTCATACTCTGCAAGACACAAAGGTGCTCAGAGTGGAAGCTGAGAAACAGTACAAGTCTGAGCACGATGAGGAAATACAAGAGGTACTGTTGCAACATTACAAGATTAGCTGAGCAAGGGCTGTGCTTTGTGACAGGTAATATTTTGAAATATTAATTTTGTGAAATGTTTCTTAGCATTAATATTCAAACCACTTGAAATGGTACTCATGTTCTCTGACACACAGACTCTCACAGGCCACATTCTTTTGGCCCCTGAGTATACAGGGTCAAGAGCTCCATAAAGATTCCAGAAACAGCCCTGAAAAACTGTGAAGCACTATTGTCCCCTTTTCCCAAATGCAGCAAAATATACACCAATGGCAAGCGATTTGATCCAAAGTCACAGAAGAAAAGATGCAGGAATTGGAATCTTCAGCATCCTGGTCTCTGTAGGGTTACCATGCCCTCATGCCTAGCATTTTTTTCTTCTACCAAACTTCATGCTATTGACAGATGTTTTTCTTTAGAAACAGTAAGCTGACAATGAACACAAATCACTGACTCAAATGATTGTAGAGAAATAGTTGAGAACATTTGTATGGTTTAAGAGCCAACAAGTGATAAAATCTCAAACATTTGATTTTCATGTCCCTTCAAAACCTAAGGAAAAAAGCAGACCCCATACATATAATCTGAAAATCTGGGATCCCTGTACTGTACAGCAGCTCTGAGCCAGCGAGTGCCACCACACTGCCAGCCAGCTCACACAGCCCTAGCAGTGCTGTCACACTGCACCACCTCAAAATTGTTGTACTGGATGGCTGGGAAATCATTCATGGCTTTTGTACACACAGTGTAAACCCCAAGATCCAGAGAGGCCTTCTCCTCAACCAATGAAATGAAACCACCAATGATGCTGAAACCATTTTCACTTTTTGTTTTTTGCCCACTTTCTTGTCTCTGTTTAACACATTCCAGGAATAGCCTCTGTCAGTCATAATCACAGTGAGTCAGCTCCTCCAGAAGTATATGTCATCATTAACCTGGAACTAGGGAAATACCAACTACCAGTCTGTTTCTAAAACTAGTACCAAAAAAGCATTTCTAAAACATCTGAGCAAATACTCCACAGTGCTATTTTTTTTCCCTCCGACAATATTCCTAGAGTCACAGAGAAAAGGAACTAAAATTATACTTACATAGTTTAATATAGTTTTTACTCCTTTTGAATAATGGTTTTTGATTGCTTTTCACTTCAAAGACAGAGCTAAAGTCTTTCTTGGGTCCTATTAGAATGTCTACCCCAATACATAACATTATAAAACCTGTAAAAATATAAGTAATTAGTTTTTTCGTAAACCTTTACCATATTAAACATTGCTCATAAACACATCTTTTATAAACTCCCAGCTGTTGTGTTACAACACAACCTTATGGTTCCAACAACAGAGATGTTTCAAAGCAAAATGCAGATAAATGCCATACCTAATGAGGCAATGCAGGAACTATGACATTTATTGTCAGCGCTCTCAAGTAAAGACTTGCAGTACAGTTCCAGGGTATTATGTCAAAAAGGCTAACACATGGCAGATAAATTATGCTAAAATCCTTCCAGGCCCTATTGATGGCTACAACTCTCAGCTGGGCCCACTGTTTTCAGAGTTTACTGAAATTAACCTGGACCAGAACAATTGAGTTACACTTACATATTATGGAACCTTAAAATAACAGCTTGATGAAAAAGTACATTAATGATTGCATATATCTATTATTTTTAACAATGAGCTGCTCTGTCATCAAGGTACAAGTAACACATTTTTCATATAGGAACTACAAAAGCAATTGCTCAACACTTTGTTATAAAACAGTGTAAGCAGACTGCAGCAGGTTAGGAGGTCAATTTTGCATGGCAGCAACTTGTATTCTGGAACTCCAGAGCCAACAGAAATAGCTCTGCTTTTTAAGAACAGAGAACTAAACACATCTACAGATACATTTTAAACGCTGTAAGCAACTTCAGTGCACTAACTGTTGCAATGCGTGGGGATGGTATCTTTTCAACAAGTAGCTCAGACTAATAGTACAAGGTCTTTTCCAATCCCTAATGAGATAAAGAATCCAATTACTTTCAAAGGAAGCATGGGAGGATAATGAACTGGATAAGAGTTCTGCTGGAGAAGATATATGCCCTTAATATCTTCGTGGCATAATTAATTATAGAAGCTATATTTTACTTCAGAGTAATAGCTAAATATTACTCAGTACTTTTGTATTTCCCTTAATTGTTACATTAGTTGTCGTGAAAGTTTGCAAACCAGGACATTGGGTCTAACACAACGAAGGGGAACACACAAAACCATTCTCAAAGAGTGACAGATTCACAGCCATTAAATTTGATGAAGATCAGGAATCCGAACCCTCAGCATTATATCACATCAGAGTGAAGCAGCACAAAAAGTTTTGAATATAATGATCTTACTTTCATTGTCACTTTTCCTGGTGCAGTTCCCTACCCAAACTGCAGCAAGAGAAAGGCAGGATATTGGACAGGAGAAGAAAGCAAGAAATAGCACTTGCACCTGGAAGAAACCAGAAGAAAACAAGCAGTTTGCCAGAAAGCCAAGCTGTAAAGGTAAAAGAACAGCAACAAATACACAGTCTCATGGTATAATCTCTGATAAGCTATGGGATGGAATCAAAAAGACATGGATTCTCAGATGGAATTTGAACTCATGTAGTGCCATCAGCTGAGATGTGTTCCATTTATAGTTTTCTTTACCAAAGAGAAAATTAGAGCCATCTCTCTGTTACTACCTAGTGATCATGCCAGGTAAATTAATCTCAAGTGTGCTTTTTAAAGGAAGTAACAGAGAGGAATTTTGAATAAAAGTATTTCTTTTGTGAAAGCATTACTCAAGAAATCATTTGACATTCCTCTATCACATGCATTCTTTATAAAACGTCAAAAAATTAAATTTATTTAGCTAAGATAACTGTTTCTGAAGACTCCTCAGAGTGCTTTCAGAACAAAGGAAATAATGCAACAATGGAATTAAATTCTCCTCAAAACATAATGAACTCAAATCCCTCATGTGAATGCTGTAATATAAGAAACACACATGGAGAGGAAGAAACTAGAGTGACACAAAGTGGTTGCAAAGACATCTATGAAATCTGAAACCTTTGGAGCAACAAGTTAAGCACAGTGCTCATTATTCCTTTCCAAATAAAATCTAGGCTAATGCCTCACATTTAAAAAAACATCCCACAAAATTAGCCCAAGACAATGTTTGGCATTGTTTAAATATAGTTAGTGAAATATGTCATTGAAACATGTTAGAACCTATTAGGAAAACAGTTCTGGAGACAAAACCAGGAAGGGTTGGTTTCCTTTCCAGCTCTCCACCCTCATCAAGTGATCATTTTGCTAAAGCCTTTATATTTGCTCAACTCAGTTCTTCCTTATTTGCAAATACCTGACAATTTATTTTCTGCCTGTCCTGTTCACACGATGCTACAGGCTCATCTGAATTCCCCCAAATATGCTGGTGTGTCCACAAAACATAAGGTAGAGCCACATGGGAAAGAAGCTCAGGTCTCCAATGTAAACTAGCTAGATCAGCAGGATGCTGCACTTTGCTCTGCAGAGCAAATAATGCTAAATAATGCACTGAATTACATTACAGTCCCAGCAGCACCCTGTTATGTTACCTGAGGCACTGCTACCTTAGGTAGCCAGCATATTTGTGCATTCACACCCTGGATTGCAGCCATATTTTTAGGGTAATTGATTAACAGATCTCTTCCTCCACTGCATGCTTTAGTTATCAGACATTTTTCCACTTTGTCATTTTCCCTTTACTGAATTCCATTTTCTGTCCACATCTTAGACTATTTCTACCAGTAAAGAAACAAGTAGATTGCATGTCTCATTAATTTTTGCACTGAAATTCTTACCACAGTTAGCAAGCAAACAGTAACTGAGCATTTGAAAAGACTCTTTATATACTAGATACATTTCACATGTCTGCCTCAGGGTAAAGCAAGCATATTTGTATTTGTTCATTACCACAAATGTACCTAGAAGAAGATGGGAGCTTTCTCTAAGGTAAACTCCTCCAGGTACAAATTTATAAGCTGTACACCATACACAGAAGAATAATTCAAGAACATAGGCAAACATGGCTGTACTCATGGCTTTCCCAGGATGCAGACAGCTGACAAAGTGTCCAGCTAGTTGAGGCCACACACACATAGTAAAGAGACCAAGAATGTTGCCTGCAACAGCAGCACTCCAAGTATGTAAATAAAGGAGACCAGCTGAAGATGCCAAACCTGTGAAGGGGTAGAAAGGAATAGAGTAAGTCTCAGTCAGGTATATCATCTATCACATTCATTGTCATATTCTGTCTTGCAAAAAAAAAACAGTCTGGGAAATATAATTCTGCTTTCTAGCCATGAAAACTGCATCACTAGAAGGGCAGTTATTCACAGTAGCCAAAACCAGTCTTTTATTTTTCCTAATATCTCATTCTTTTAAACATTACCTATTCAGCTGAAAACAGTACAGCAAAAAGAGGGCAGAGAAACATCATCAAGAGGCAAAACAGAACAGGTTTTTCATTCATCAACAGATGAATGATGCAATTCTTAAGAGAGTAACAGGTCTGTCAATTATGAATCTTTTTTACCATAAGACATAAAGAATCAAATAGATTAATATGAAGAGAAAACATATATTTTCCTGATCTTTCCCTGTAGATAGCCATAGGCTGAGCAAGAAAGTAACTATTAATCTTTTACTAACTGCTAGATCCTTGACTTACCATGCTATCTTTGATATGGTGATTTGACCCTAAACAGAACATTAACAACCACAGAACCTCTCTGTAATGGGACAAATTCATTTTAAAACATTATTGTAGGTATGAATATTTACTGTCACATCATGAAAGCAAATGTATAGAAACACTTCTAATATTTAACTCTTATATATAAAAGTTCCAAGAATTTCAGAATACAATGCTGGAATCAACTAAAGAACCTTTCTGTGCTTGTTTTAAATAAGCAATATGTGTACATCAAAAATCAAATGCTCATGCTTACATTACAATCTGCACACACATTTCTTAACACTAAAACCTGCCTATTCATACTATTTTACTGCCTACAGAGCCTGGCAAATGAAGAGACAGGAGGCAAGCTTATCTTCAGTAGACTGCTTGCTAAATTACAAGTTATTTTTCCTCCTGTGTAATTGAGAGGCTTCTGTCATCTCAACCCCATAACCCTAGATGTGGCCTTAATGTAGAATCACTAAGGCTGGAAAACACCTCTAAGATCATCAAGTCCAACTGTTATACAATGCAGATGATCACACTGAGATGCAGCTCAAGGGAACAGAACCTTAACAGGACTTCTGAAGACAGTAACACTGCTCTGCAATTGCCTGGAGATTTGGTCTGTAACCTTCAGTCAACTGGTTAGACAAATGTGTACTACAGTCAGTGGCAAGAGAAAAGGAGGCTTTGATCAGCCACATTTTTCTGTGATGTGGTGTCAGGTAGGGAATAAGGTAACAGATTACCTTATCCCTAATGGTAAGGTTTGTTTGGATGAAAACTCTGCTCAGGATTTGCACTTACCTATGAGAAACAAGGCAAAACTGATGACAGAAGACCAGCTCCAAAATGAAAGCATCAATCCATGAGCAAGGCCCAACAGAACTGTACCTCTGATACACCAATAACGAAAAAGAAAACATGCACAAATATGATTTTAAAAACACTTGACATTGAAAAAGAAACTTCTAGATATACAGACAAGGGTCCTGTATAACTCTTGTACTTTAAACAAAACTAAGTTTTGCTCATACCCGGCAACGTTTTCTTCCCTTTATTGGATGTAAAAATAATGGCATTTACTGTAATGTATAAATGAGCTGTGTTCAGCAGCAAAAGCACTCCCCTGAAATCTTGGTACAAAAGGCAAAAACAATTCAGGGAAAAGGAGAGGGAAGAATCCACCCCAAACGAAAGTATTTTCTTCATGTCCAATAAGGAATCCTACAGTATCTAACACTGCTGTCAGTCTTGGTGAGATCTTTTGTATACCAATTCCAAATTATAAACTGTGTCACCTGCCATCACATGTACTTGACTCAGAATAACTCATCTGTTGTATTTCTAGATTTTGGAACTGGAATGAACCACACACAGCATTAAGACTACATTCCTACTAATCAAAACATCTACTGAAGTATATCTTTTAATATTGCACATAGTTTATTTATACTTTGTGCATGCATCTCTGATCATCTCCTCTCTGAAACCAACTGCTAGACTGATTTACTGCATGTTATAGATGCACTGCATTCATAAGTCCTTGAACCTCAGTACTAATTGAAAAATTGTTTTGAAATGTGGCAAACCAAGATTTTAGTGCTGAAATAAAAGTAATTTTGTATCAGAAAATTTCAAGGTCTGGACAAAATGCTTAGAGATATCTCAAAGGACGAATTAATCCTCTGTGTGAACTACCCTGTATCCATTTTTTTCTGTCTAAATTCTTATACCATCATTGGGTTGAGTTTTAATTTGTCACCCACTACAGCACTGGATTTTGATTACAATTTTGTAATAATAATAATAATAATAATAATAATAATAATAATAATAATAATAATAATAATAATAATAATAATATTGCACTTACCCATATGGATTAGGATCTGGACCTGTATGTGGATGTCCACTTACTGCCCATCTAGAAATTAAAGAAACCTCCCCAAATATCCAGAGAGTGAGGAACATGAGGCTGCCAAAAGCAATCCCTGATAAAAACCAATGAGGATGGGAAGCAGTCTCTCTAACCACATTACCAGTTTTGTTTGTTTCTTGTTTCCTCTTGTCTCCACCTAGAATCAAAATAAGACGATTTCCACCTAGAAATAGAATAGCTAAGCAAACTGTCAAATCCTATTAGCAAGAGTTACTGAGAAAAAGAAATAGCCAAAATCACAAATTTACTAGAATAAATTACATGCTTAAAAGCCAAATTATCTGATTAGGGTTGTATTATCAGAAATTGATAACACCAAAAAAATTAAAAATCTTTACTAACAATCCTAGCTCTGTCAAGAAAATGTACTCACCATAAGTGTGAAATGCCAACCTGCCCATCTGATTATTTTTCATAATACTGGAATTTAAATATTTAAATTGGCTTTGAAAATCAGCAGAAAAGTTATTGGAATTTGTTCAGAGGCTTCTGTTCTCTGAAACTCTAAACTCTGATAAGAACAAAACCTGACACTTCCAAATAAGCCAGAAATAAACTCCTTTCCTTCTCCTTTTATCCATGTGCTTTATAACCTCTCTCATCCAAAGAGAAAGCAGCACCTTTAATTGCATAGACCTATCATTTTGTCCCACAAACAAGACAGATTTCCTTCCTAATCTCCTGCAGCAGATTCCCTTTCTAAATTCTGACAAAAGCTCAAGCTTAATTTAGATCACGTAATGCAAGCTTACAGACAATATGCATGATGCTAATTTATACCCACTTACACACAGATAAGGTTTTATCTTTCAATTAATTCATTAAGGTTATAGTAGGAAGGAAGGAGATTCTAAGGATTTAACATGAGCTGCCTTAATTAACCAACCCAGCCTTGCTGTCTTCCTTGGCAATACCACGTCCACAGCTTATGCTGGCCCCACTGCTGTGTACTCTGTACAAACACTCCAAGAACTTGGGCAAATTTTAAACAGGACAACTTGTCCAGTCCTCCAATTCTTTCTGTTTCTTTTCACATATCAGCTGTTCCCCAACTTTGTCCTGTCTCCCCCTCTCTGTTAAAAGATATGCACTGGCAGAGAAACTCAAAGTGCAAATTGAATTAACAACAAAATCACCACAAATGTTTCATGCTGGAAAGACAATAATCCATTCTGGTTTTATTGGTCTATCTTATGCTTTTTTTCGTGTTACTGTCATATTGTTGGCACTGCAATAAGGAAAAAGGCAGTTCTAGCATCAACTTCCTACAGCTTGTACGAATTGTGACACCAGTTCTGCCAAATTATGGGCAGATGAAAGTACCCCATGACTTCTATAGCCTGCAATGCTCTTGCAGTAGGTCTTAAATCAGACTATGTTGAGGAAAAAAAATCAAAGAATCAAAGCACAGTGACACATAGCTAGGTATATTTACACTATTTTCCTAACAACCATCTTTGCTGTAATATGCTTACCTGAAAGAATTCGCTCCATGGCTGCCACAAAACCAATTGTCAGTATGAGAGTATTGGCAACTTGTGAGCTCCAGACTGGATTAAGTGATGTGTACCAGATACGAAGAACAAGGAGCATTATCTTGCCGAGCATGAAGCCCCATATCCTGATGAACCTGTAAGAATCAGTTTTTGAAATAGTGAGGCATTTGGGGGATAAAAAAAAACAAAACAGCTTTTAATGTAAAGAAATATCAGTTGAATTCCATCAGTAAAAGAAAATACCTTTGTAAACTGTTTCCGGACCACCATGTTACTGTTTGAACCAGCAATGAAGAAGAAACACCAGCAGCCAAGATAAGTAATCTAATTGAAGCATTTGGTGCATGGTATGATGCTAAACTTCCTACAAACAAATAGACACACAGAGAGAGGTTACTTTAATGATCAAGAGAGACCAGGTAATAAGAATTTCCTGTGCATTAGTTCAAAGTTGTCTGTAATTTGAATGGCTATACCACTTATCCAAAACATGACACTACACATTTTTAAATAAACCAAAGAAATGTAGGTATGAATAGAAATTTGGTATACATGACTTCACAGCAGTTATAATTTTTAAGGAAAAAAATTATATGAAACAATTATCCAACAATCAAGGTGGTTGATTCCATAGGGAGAACATATGGATAAGATATCTAAGCATACAGATATTCCTCAACCGTGCACTTAGATAACTCAAAAGCCATAAAGTTTTATGTATGGTGACTGCTCCTATCTAAAAAGGATATGGCTTTTGCCGCAGCACACTTATAAAAGTAAGTACACTATGGCAAAAGCCACATTCTTTATTAGACGGGAGCAGTCACCACGTGTAGCACAGGGATTAGTAATCAAGTGCCTCAGTAGGGGTAAATAAGGCTTTCTCTGTCTCAGTATCTGGTCTCAGAAGTGGTCACGATCAGCCTGTGCCATTTTATTACTGAAAACTACCACTTTCCCAGCCACTGAAAGAGAGCACGTGCACACATCTTTGCCATTTCCCAGGGCATGGTGACCCCACGTTACCAGCAGTTTTAAACTCTCTAATAGGTTTCCAATTCAAGTAACTATGGACTGCATATACTCTCATACCTTCAGTCCCTGTGGCAAATTCTGGCCCAGGACCAATGGCAAACATCAGGAGAAGCAGCAACACTGTTATGATACCAGCCATTTGCTATATGAGTCAAACTTGAAGAGATGTTAAGCAAGTAATGTCAGAAATGGAGGTGCAGATTCTGGCAACACATGCTAGAAATCCTCCAACTGTTTACCTGCTCATTCTGCTCAGAGTAAAAGATGCAAAGCTTAGAGCCAAGACAGTAAACAAGACCAATGTGCAGTGAAGGTTCATGTACAGTACACACAGATCTCTGTCACTAAATTTTGCTGGCAATCCATAAACATGTCTCTTCAAATATTTCTTCATGTGCCCTACCCTGATTAAAGGTAGCATGGATTTGCCAAGTTAGAGCAGACACACCTTTTGTTGCTGAGCAAGTACACCCAAGACTTAAATATATCTCTCCAAATACCCAAATTTGATGTATGTTGTCTGAAGACACAGATGAAAACAGACACTACCACAGAGTACTTTGTGTTTGTTTGTTTGTTTTCAAATAAAACACAAATAAAATCAAGTAGTATGAAAGGATACAGAAATTAGAAGTTGCAGGGAAAATAAAGTTTCCTGAAAAGGCAGAAAGAAACAGAAGAGGAAAAAAATCATCCCTGTAAATATTCTATAAATATTAGCTAAGCATGAAGAATTTCCTTATTTTTTGATTGTGAAAATGAAGACCAAGTAGAATGGGGTGGAGCACGCATGAGGTAGATTGTTCTGCCTGACAGTTCAACAAGTCCCAGAGGAAGGTCATGGCCTTTTTGAGAAGGCAAAAAGATCAAAAATATAATGAATAAAATTGTCTCAGTATGAAGGAGGAAAAACGCAGGAAGAACTGAGAAACTGGAGAATCAGGAGCACAATACGATGGGGCAGAACTAGCACAAAAGATCATGATAGGCCTGTCACTGCTCTTTATTTAGCAGAACAAAAATTACACACTTTTAAGTGATTTCCCTCTCTTTTGGTAAAGTGAACTAGTAAACACAGCAAGATGATCTGAAGGACTAATCTTAAATAAACAGAGCAAATTTTGTGTTACTGTCACATCTGAAGGAAGGTATGGTACAATTTTAAATGCATACACTCACTCCTAGTTTCTAAACTAGAAGATCTTGCAGAAAGCAATACACTAGGCAATACACTAGGCACTGCTGCAAGAAGCTGAAGATTCTGCTAAGAAGCTTATTACAAAACAATGAGAAAAGTATTAGGATGGATATAATGGGAAGAGTGGGAAAAGAAAACAACATGGTAAGACTATTCTTCATGAAAACCAATTACACCAACAAACTGCTCAGTTCTAGTATTTTTCTAGAAATAAAGAACAAGAATTCTTTTTTAAAAACTACAAAGGGAAAGCAAATAAGAAGATCTTACTCTGTTTTCTAACAGTTGAGGAAGAAAACTATAGGGAAAGTGATTATCTGTCTATCATATTGACAAATGAGGAGCTAGGATCTGCTATTTCTGAAAGACATCACTCAACAGAAGCATTTTCACCTCTACACAGGATGGAGACTCTGCCAAACCTTCCCCAAAAAACTTTCAAAAAATCAGCATGAGCTAAGATTTGCACCAGTTAGCTGAAGACCGAAGTGGGAATCCCAGCAAGTCTTGATTTAAAGAGGAGCCTTAATGGAATGGGAAAGGGGGTGTCTATTTCCTGAGTTCAAGATCAAATTTTCATCCTGTGCAACTGACCATATAATATAAGGGTTATTTCATATTTAGGATGAGCCTATAACCCCTTTACAGGTACGTAGATAGATAGATTTAATTTTGAAAATACATTCTTAGAAGATAAAACTGCTTCAGAAACAAAAAATTAATGTTTCACTCATAGAAGACTACTTTTATGATAGCCTCAAGCTGTTCTGTAATGTCTCATCCCTATCCATTGTCACAATACAAAAGATACCTGCTCTGCTGATATTTGAGTGATATTGAAAACACCTTTCCTACTGAGCATCACTCTTACTAAGTTAAAAGTTCCGAGAAATAAAAGTGAAATGAGATTTTTCCGTATTTATGCAATACAATGGCTGCAAACAATATTTCTCTGACTATAGCTAAAAGCTTCAGAGAAAAAGAAGGCACCAACAAAACATGAGTATGGGGAGAGCGAGAACTTCTTATTCCTGTCTCTTTTTTAGTAATCATCTCAATTTTAAGGCAATTCGGCATGTTTGTTCTTACACATTGATACTAAAACTGAATCTACAACTCACTACAGTGCATACTTACCAACCACAGTCAATCTCAGAAAGGCTAGGACATACTCATTGTTAGCCAACCTCCAAAAAGGGCCAATTGTCAAGAGTATTGGGGAAAAGAAGGCAACAGCAAAAACTTCTAGGCCTGTGAGTGCCAGTGTCTGAAGGGGGAAGTAGTAGATCATTGGTGGCAGTGCATGGTAAAGAGACCAAGAAATGTAGCCTAAAACAAGAACAAACCAAAAAAAGAAAACCCCATCATGTATTTTCAACAAGATTTCCTGGAGATTACTTTAAAAGTACCATTTTATACTTTCGCATAGAGACTATCAAATGTATTTGAAAGCAGTTCAAACAACAACAGCTACCTTCTGTGAAGAAATGTTTTTTGTTATTTCAAGTTAAACTAACACATTTTCCGCGAAATAGAATTATGAGAATAAAAACAGCTCTTCCTCCACTCAGACAGCAGTTCCTACTTTGAACCCCAGTGAAGTGCTCAGCTTCAGAAAGGATTAGTGTTCAGAGGGCTGGCTAAATAAGCAGTCCACCCACAGTCTCAGGGCTCCCCAAATGCAGACTGGTGGCTAAAGGAATTATTCTAGTAAATCGGCGTGCTGTTCTCCCCAAGAGACACCTTATCCTGGTGCTGTAGGCACAGCAGCCCTGCGCTGCGAGTTTCCATGCTTTGCAGGAGATGCACCGAGCAGACGACACAGTGGGTGCTGGGTCTGGGGACCGCTCTCGGCGCCCTGCCTTGAGCAGGGCAGCGCAGCACCGGCTCTGCAACACCTGCACCAACACCTGGCCGGGAGCAGCAGTAAATTCTAGGCTGATTCAGGAGACAAAAAAGCATTCCAGCACTAGAGGGGAAAAAAGAACCCGAAGAACACGCAAATGTTTACTCATTCCAGAGGGGAGCTGCTCACGGGCGGCACGCCCGCACGTACAGCGAGCCCCGCGAAACCCGGCCGGTCCCGGCTGAGCCCCCCCGGCCCCCTTAACCGCGCCCCGTCGCCCCCAGCCCCGTCGGGCGGCACCGCCGCCACCTACCCAGGAGAGTCTCCGAGAGAACGGCCTTCCATAGGGCAAGCATCGCCCCGGCGCTGTCCGGCTCGGCGGGGGCCGCGTCCCTCTAGCCGGGAGCCGAGTGCCGGGTGCCCGTGAGGAGCGGCGCCGCCCGTCCCGCCTCACGGAGCCGCAGCCCGCGGTGGGGGCGGGCAGCGCGCACGGCCGCGCCGCGCTCTGCGCGGTCTGCACAGCCCCGCCGCGATGAACGGCCGGCAGGGCTCGGCCCGCCGCTCGTGGGTGAGCAAAGCAGCGTTTGTCCCCTGAGCAGGCGCGCCAGCAAGATAAATAAAAGCGAAAGGTTGTCACAGCACAAGCTTGGCACGGAAAAGAGGAGCTAACCCACCGGGAAGCTTGTACAAACACATAGTTGAGTACGCGGGATTCGGGGATGTCCGAAGTAGTAGAGTGCTCACCTTGGTGAAACGCGTGTTGTTTTACAGCAGAGTAAGGACTTCTGATAAGCAATGCTGTCTACAAAAAGCACCAAAAGAAGCATTTCGTTTTCTGAGATTCCTGAGTAACTACGTTTGCTAATTTTAGAAGAAATCATGGGTTAAATCGGCCCAGCCGTGATCATAGCTGCCAAGTTCTAGCAAAAATTTACATAAGCAAAATCTCGATTTTAGAATTTTTTGGAGAGCGTGAAAAGTATAATTGTAAATATAAGCTAAGAACTAAGAAGTCCTTTTGCTGTTGGAATATATAATAATCTTAAGTTTTATTAATCTTCATACAGTATCCTATAGAACTGCCATCTGTATCTTCTCATTTGTGTTAAAACTACTGTCCCATTCTAAATAAACCCTATGGTAATAATTTTCTTTCCTTGGTTTGTGAAACTCTAAATCCATAGGTGTAAACTATAAATACCTAACATATATATGACCTATTATTAGCAATAAAGTCTTGTCTAGACATTTGAGAGGACAGGGTACTAAACTAAATTTTGCCCTAGAAGTCTCAAAGTCAAGTGATTCATTCATCCTGCAGTATGATGTATGATTCAATATTGAATTTTGGCTGCTAAATGAAAATGTGCTTTAAAAATTTGAAATGTGTTTTAAATGTCCACAAAAGAATTAAAGTATTTTGATGGAAAAGTCGACCTCACTAGGGAAGAAAGAATGAAACTCATAGATTTAATGAGCTTCTCTGTTTTCTCCAAGTTCTGTGTCTTTAAAGGCATCTTTCTTTTTCTTGATTAAAGAAAAGTCATACCAGAATAAGCTCACTTATCACTGGATATCAGGATTATGTAAGTGATGACACCATTTCATCTTGCTGAGGTGTGATGCAAACGGAAGATCACATCCTTGGCCAGAATAAACCCAGAGCATGGCTGCTTTTGGAGCTGTATAGCAGGAGCATGAGGCTCACAGCATGTATTCAGACAATAAATATTTGAAAAAATTTTGCAACCCTTTTTGTAATTACAGTATCTTGCTTCATGGTTTAGGGGTGGAGTTCCAGTAAAACTCGACATGACTGGAATTGTGAAACTGATATGTTTGTGTGGCTTCCATTAAATTCATAATGCAATGAAAATAATGCAAATCCTGACAAATTTAGCAATTTTACTCTGGGTGCTCTCTCTGAGATTCTTAGTAACTATTAAGTTTGGCTTCACATATCACAAAGTTACATTCTAGTGCTCTCCATAGGGCTGATATAGGTATGAGCATCAGAGCAAAAGAGTGGAGAGTTTTCAGGTGTAATGTCTTAAATACAAAAGTAAATGCTTGCAAGGTGCTTAGTTACACATATATGTGTAGCAACTCCTTTCACTATAGGTTTTTTTATTCTAGGAGAGCCACGGGTGTACTTGACAAAAAAAAATAAAGCGAAAGTATTTGATGTTTATAGGAATACAATTATATCAAACCAGTAAAGTCAAGGAAACACTACAGTAGGAGCTTCTACTCACAGAAGAAGCAGCATTTTCATTCTAGAATAGTATTTAAGACACCCCTACCATAAGGCAGACAAAAAAAATTATCTGAATTTAACAGCTCCATAATTACATTGGTTGACAGGGGTAAACTTTTCTAAAGTTAGTGATTGTAAAAAATGCTTTATTTGGGTTCCAACTGTAATACAAGCATGTTTTGAAACCGAAGTAAACTCATGGCATTTAAAAGAACATTCAGACCCCTGTGAGAACTTGTCCTTGCATATTGCCTGAGATGCCTGAATGGACATGATGAAGAAGCAGAAGAAAGTGCCAGAGAAATGAGAGGAAAAAAGCGTGAAAGTTGGAGCACAGGTTAGCATTAAAAGTGCTAAAAGCAGGAGTGGGTGAGTTTAGTTAGGCACCTGTCACAGTCTCACTGGAAACACAAACACATGCAGGTCTCTGCAAGCACTTTACTGGGTTCTTCACACTGAGAAAAGGAAATCCTGTATCTTGAAAATTTCATAATTACCAACTATTCACTTCTAAAACATAGCCCACACCAAGTATAAAATAGAAGTACATCCAGAAATCAGCCAAGACACAGAAAACTTACATGATTCCTTGCAAGTAGTGAGAACAGTTTAATGTTTTACTCAGAAGTATGTTGCTTGTTTCCTGCAGTGACTTTTCACGTCTTTTCATTCGCCCTTAACTCCTACTCCCATCAGTATGAGAACAATGCCCTCTCATGTAATTCTTACTTCGTTTTCCATGCTCTGTTATGGTTACAAAACAAAGGGGTGGAGATTGTTTCTCAGGGAATTTTTAAGCAATTAACAGGGTTTGATTTTATAACAGACAAATAAACCATGCTTATCGTATGTGGTAATAGTTTCTTCTTCTGGCACGCACTGTAAGCATACACGGAGTGTTTCTCTTAAATGTGCACACCAGAAAGGCTTTGTTTCGCTTTGGTGAATGTGGTGAACCTCAGGACCCTGGCAAACCCGCAGTGTTTTCTAAGAGGTTCTCCAGTCAAGCAGCTAGAGCCTGTAAATCTTCCCTGAGTTTGTGACATCTCAGTCCTCGATCTCCTTCTACTCTGACAATAGGTAATTCCTCAGCCAAACATTCAATTCTGTATTGGTTGTTTTATTTTTGCTATCACTTGGGGTTTTTTTTCTTTGATATGTAAAGTTGGTTTTGTTCTGGGAAGGTAAGAATCTCTCTTGCTTTGTGTTTACTCTTCCAAATCACTAACATTTACTGGTTCCTGTCTATTACTTTCTCTCCGTTTTTATAACTCTGAAGAACTTGCAAGTAAATCCTGGAACAACAGAGTGTTTGGAGAACATATTCAATTGTGAAAACCAACTTCACATTTAAAGTTGCAATTGAAAAAAAGAAGCTTAAACTAATTTTTAATATGCACTTTTGCACAGAAAAGTGCAAGAATCCAAACAGTCTTATCTCTAGGCAATCACTATCCCCAGGCAAACATATTCCCCATGAGAAAATTGTCATTCCAGTGCTCTTTCATTTTATGTTCAGTTTAAGCTGGACCAGTTAAGAAGTTATTGGCTATGAAGTGCTCATTCCACATAGGATTCTCTTGTGTATTGTATTTTTCAGAATAGCATGCAGCCAGTATCTATTAAACAGTTTTAATGTATGTTTTCAAGAATACCTTTTAGATCCCAGGAGGTATCAGATACACTTTCAAGACTTGTTTTAGGACAACATTCTTGCCTAGCCTCCACATGAAAAGCACATTTTGCAGCAGTCAAGTCTGATCCTCTGGTTTGACAGGCAAGAGTAGGAGAATAGTCTGGTGAAAGGGGCTTCAAGTAGCCAAGACTCACGGAAGTTGAAAGATATTTTTGGACTTAAGAAAATTAACTATCATTTATGTTTCTTGTGAAACTGAGATGCTAAAGTCATGCAAACGGAGGAAGTTTAACGGTGATCTCACAGGCTATTCATTTCATGATAAGCACTGAAGTGTCATATTACCATTTAGCATACTCTACTGAAAACTATTATGTCTTGCTGTGAAAAAAAAGAAGCAAAACAATATAGAAACAGAGACCTTTTTCATTAAAATAAAATGCAAAAGAAAACTCATGTTTATATTTTTTTGTTTTAGAAAACTTATTCTTAAAGAAAGGTATTGCATTTCTCATTTCAGAGAAAGTGGAACCATTTTTTTCAATATTCCTAGAACAATCCCTTCCACATCCAACTGACATTTTCAGGATAGACACTTTCATCAAGCAAAAATAATTTTGCAAGAAAAAGTTTTCTTATTTGTTTAATTCTTGTTAATATTAAAATTTATTTACTTACATAAGCATCATACTATTACAATCAAAGTAAATAAGCAATGCTTTTCATTTCAAAATGGTCAAAGTAGAATTTGTTGTTTCTCTTTTAAAGAACAAGGTTTCATTTCCAGAAAAAATATTTTCAATTTGTAGGACAGATCCCGTATATTGTATGCTGCAAGAAAGACAAGAAGTTACCAGAGAGGGTCCAGTGGAGGCCACAAAGATGGGGGGTCTGGAGCATCTCTCTTGAGGAGAGACTGCAGGAGCTGGGCTTGTTTAGTCTAGAAAAGAGAAGACTGGGAGGGTCTCATCAGTGCATATAAATATCTCAAAGGCAGGTGTCAGAGCATGGAGCCAGACCCTTTTTGGTGGTGCCCAGCAACAGGACAAGGATCAGTGGCCATAAATTAAAACACAAGAAGTTCCACCTCAACTTGAGGCAGATCGTTCCATTGAGGGTGGCAGAGCACTAAACAGGCTGCCCAGGGAGGTCATGCAATCTCCATTTGACTAGACATTCCAAACCCACAGGACAAGTTCCCGTGTCACCTGCTCCAGGTGACCCTCCCTTGGCAGGAATGTTGGACCAGCTGACCTCCAACCAGGGCCCTTCCAACTCTAATGGCTGTGATTCTGTTACCTTTATTAACACATACCCTTGCTAAAAGAGCTTTCTGAATTTCAGCGGGGAAATCCGAGAACGCGGAATTTTCTTGGCCGGCTCGCTGTTCTCCTACCGGAGCAGCCCACCGGGAGGCTAGGAGCACTCGTGTGATCCTCGCAAGAGCGAGGAGCCGGGGCGTGAGAGGAGCCGGGGCGTGAGGGGAGCCGGGGCGTGAGGGGAGCCGGGGCGTGAGGGGAGCCGGGGCGTGAGGGGAGCCGGGGCGTGAGGGGAGCCGGGCGGGCAAGTGAGGACCCCGGTGACACCGCGCCCGGCGGGCCGGGAGATGGCGGTGGAGCCCGGCGGATCGGGGATGGCGGTGGAACTCCGCAGGCCGGGAGATGGCGCTGGAGCCCGGCGGGCCGGGAGGTGGCGGTGGAACCCCCCGCAGGCCGGGAGATGGCGGTGGAGCCCGGCGGGCCGAGCGGGTCGGCCCCCGCCCCAGAGCGGCTCAGCCCGGCCCGCGGGCACGCGTGGGCTTCCGGGGCTAGCCGCGCCCGGCCGGGTCAGCCAGCCCATTCCGTTTCCTCCGGCGGGCCGCGGAAGGTAAGCGCAGCTGGCGACCGTAAGTGTCGGACACCTCCTGTCTGCGCCAAGGGGCTCCGCGGGGCCGGATTTCTCCGGCGTCACGGCGGGGGAAGGCGGGGGTCGGGGCGCGGCTCTCGGCAGCCGGCCCGGGGCAGGCGGCTGCTGTGGTGCGTGTGCTGCCGCAGCCCGGCGGGACTGCTGCCCGTCAGTTCAGGAAACACACTGAGGTGCTTTAGCGTGGCCAGAGAGGCGCAGCGGAGCTGCTGAAGGGTCTGGAGTATAAGTCCTGTTAGGAGCGGCTGAGGGAGCTGGGGGTATTTAAGCTGGAGAAAAGGAGGTTCGGGAAGACCTTATTGCTCTCTACAACCACCTGGAAGGAGGTTGTAGCCAGGTGAGGGTTGGTCTGTTCTCCCTGACGACTAATGACAGGGCAAGAGAACATAGCCTCCAGCTGTGGCAGAGGAAAACATCAGGTTGAACATCAGGAAGAATTACTTCACAAGAAGGATGACTAGACATTGGAATGGAGTGCCCAGGAAGGAGGCGGTGGAGTGGACGTGACACAGTGCCATGGTTCTTACCATGGTTCAACTTTGTGCTTAGTTGACAACTTTGTGCTTAGTTGACAAGGTGGTGTTCGGTCATAGGTTGGACTCGATGATCGTAGAGGCCTTTTCCAGCCTAATTGGTTCTGTGATACTGTGAAAGAAATACTCTGTGCTGACCACGCGTTTGCTGCCCTGGGTGGGGGCACTGAGCAGCTGCTGCGGGGCTGAGCAAGCATGGGGCATTCAGCAGCCCCGTGCTGCTCTCGGGTTGTTGGTAGGGACCTTGTCACGGACTACCTAGTGCAGCTACTCTGTAGACTCACCTTTGAAATAAGAGCCTGAGTTTAAAACAAAGAGCCCGTTCAGATAGGTGTGAAACATCATGTTGAGTCTTGTCATCTCCCCTCTTCCTCACAATGAAGTGCCTCTAAAATCTTTGGTGAGTGGTGTCTGCCCTGGACATCACAGCCCACAGCGTGGACCAGTTAATACATGTAATTCAGGCTCCTCCTTCCTTCCCCGAAGTAGTCCTAGAAATTATGGGGTTACCATTCATATTCAGAAGGAAGCTTTTTATTGAAAACACAGTATATGAAGTTGACAACTCTCATATTTGAAAAACTTAGCTACTTGCATACTGCTTTTTTATCATCCCATTAGAGGTGTTCAAACCGTGAGTTTTTTTCAGGAGCCTAGTATTAGAATTTTCTTCTGTAAATGCATAAATTATCCATAACATTTCTTGTAGAAGACAAGTAAGTTTTTTGAATATTTGATCCTTGCAAACTACATTGATTCAATCTTGCATTATATAGGTATGCCATTGAAACAAAATAATATAATTGGGGAATTCTTCCCAGAATATACACTTAATTGTTACACTAAGAATTACATGTAAGGTTTAGAAAACAGCAGCGAGTATAACAAAATTACAAAGAAATTACATTTCTTCAGTAAGCAAATGGAAATAAAGGGTTTTTTGAGATGACAGTTGACTTTCCAAGATTCAGGCCTTAAAATATTGGAAAACTTTTACATTCCTCAGATAAGAGATGGCATGTCTGCTGGATGTGTATATTAATAATTCAGTTACATAATATTTTGATGACATCAACTCTGTCTCTTTTTTCATTCTTGCCAGTATAGCTTTCAGCTTTCATCCCATGTGGGAGAAGTACCAGGCGGCTGCTTAAGGGGCTAAATATTTTTGGGGCTCTTAATTATGTTCAAGCAGTAGCATAGCTGAATAACTTATAATTCAGGAGAAACGTGTACTTGGAGGCCCAATGGCAAACTGCAAATCTTTGTACTCTTAATTTATAGCCATTCTATTTTATTTTATTTTATTTTATTTTAATTTATTTTATTTTTAAATTTTTTTCCTCCTGTGACTCAGCTGTTTTATCGTCATGAAAAAGACAAGCACTTTTAATCTGTTGCAGCAGTTAGAAACTGTTTCCAGTTTTTATTTTTATGCTGCCATCTGCACAAGTAGGCTTTGTGAGTAGATAAGAATAAGAAAGCAGATAAGAATAAGAAAATTGGAGTCATTTTTGATTAACACAAACCTCTTTAAAGTTTTATGCATCTTTCTCATATTTTATGTTCTTTTTTTGCATTAAGTGGCAAGAGACTGAGGAAAATTAAATTGCTCACAGATTAAGGAAAATTATGTAGATCTGTGAGCTTTCCTCATATAATGTGGGTTTTCAAACTCACATTTTTTCAAAGACACAGTGATCATTGTAATTTTTGCGACTGTCTGAGAATAAAGTGCTGATTGGTGTGAATGCAATGCTTTATTTAAGTTTTTTTTTTACCAAGGTGAGAGGTTATGTTGCTTCTATTATTTAAAAAAGCTTTGCTGTCTGAATATCTAGTGTATGTGAAGCAGACGTTGCTTGAGCTTCGTAGCTGTGTAACTGACCCCAAAATAAGTACAGGAAGTGGTTGATACAGTAATATTATGAATGCCCAAAAACGTTTAGATCAATAAATTGTTGTATATCTTTTCTATTTGACTCTGCCCTTTGCAGTCACTTTAGCCTTGCTCACTGCCACCATTCTCAGAAGATACTTTCAGAAAAGCAGAAGTGCCCTCTATGCTAATAAAGTGCCAGACCATGCAGCACACTGCTAGGTAAAAATCACAATTTAGATGTTTGAATTACTCTAGAAAGAAATTAGTTTCCTTCTCGTTTTTCCCTAGCAGCGCAGCTCTCAAGCCTGGAATATTGCTCTAAAACTCTTCGGAATCTATTTATTCTTTTGTGTAATTTTTTAAAAGAATGTTTATAACTAAATTGGGTTTTTTGGAAATACAGATGTGGTTTGTGATAGGCTTGCCTGGTGGGTCCCATGGAATCCAGGCTTCAGATGATGGCAGTGAGGATAGAAGTAGTGCAGTAATTCTGGACAGCACACTAAAGAGGCTATTTCTTGGACCTGCCATGCATTAAAAAATTAGAAAGGTTTTCAATTACTTGCTCATATTTTAATTTCTTTATGATTGAGCATACTGTGCTAGGTCATGATTCAGTATTTAATTGTAGTTCCTGAATTACCTGTTTAAATTACACACAACCCTGTGTTGCTGATAGTGATAAACTCTGCTGTAAACTGTATCAGGTAAGTGGATGCTATCTGCTGTAAAAAATACACTCCTTGCAACCTGTTCATTTTTCTTTCTAGATAAATATTGGACTTGCAAGTATCAGTATGATATCTTGACCTTTTACCTTTGTACCTGGCAGAGAGAGAAGTAGCCAAGCGTAAAATGGCAAGCGCAGCTTCTGCTGAACAAGACCAGTAGCAGACTACAAGGAAAGAGACAATGTCTTCTGAAGCAGTCCAACAGGGAAGTCAGACACCTCCAGTAAAACAACCTGGATGGGTAAGCTGCATTTCCTCCCTTATGTTTTGATGTTATTGCTGATGAATAACTGGGATTTTGTCTCAGTTGCTCTTATTGAGGAGAAAAATAGGTGTCTGTTAGCTAATGCGTATAGATGAAGAGATGAAAGGACAGTGTGTTATTTTTCCTGGTTCACAGAGAGCTAGGAGTTGTGAATCTTAAAGCTCTGATTTATGTCCTGAGTTATGAGCTGGCATAGCCATGGTGTCTGAGTACAAGTCCAGTACAATCTGTCCCCATCAAGCTCTGCATAAACATGCTCAGAAGGGGAGAAGGGAACAGTATGGCACAAGAATCTGGTCTACAGCTCTACAGAAGATGAACATTCTCCTCTGATAGAGAAATCAAGGAGTTTAAACGCAGTATGACTTTTGCTAACCAGTCACTACCAGAGGGCAGCAATATTGGGCTGATCTGCAAGGAAGGGACACAAATGCCAGCAGGGTGGCAGGGGCTGGGGCCTCAGATACAGGGAGCACAGTACCACCGTACCCAAAAAGAGGAGGACAGCAGATTCAGTGATGTTAACCAGGGTCAGCCTACAGCCAGTTCAGTGACTGCCAGGCAAGTCTGATGCTAAGCCAGCGATCAGGTTAGCAAGGCAAGGTAAGGATCTCCATGGTATACCTACAACACAGTTCAGGCAAAGGCCTGAGCTTGTATGCAGCTCCTGAGCTGAAGGGCAGAGGCCCTGGGCAAAGCTTCTTGCTGCTGCCTCTGAACTTTTCTGTTTTCACAGCAGTCTTAACTCGATGTTACACAACTATGCCATGTTAGAGCCCAAGTAACTAAACACCTGGCAGGGTGTGTATCGAGATAGAAAGGCTGCAAAGCCTGTTGGTGCACTTGGGGCTCTGACACGAATTTCCTTATCTTTCAGTCAGCCTGTTTGTATTTTACTGTATTTACTGTGACCGTGTTCTGAAACCAGTTTGAAGTGGTTCTCTATGGTCTAGAGCAGAGCTAATTCTGTATTGTTCACCCAAGTGGAACCACCATTAACTTCTGTGGGAGCAGTGCTTGAAGAAAGGCTGAGATGTTAATTACCTGGAATATGAAATGTGTGTGGCTGTGGCCAATAAATGCATTTCCTTATTATGGCTATAAAATCATGGATCAGGCAGGCATAGGATGATCCATGTTATAGATGTTGTAGATGAATGTGCTCTGCTCTTTTTTCCAAGGCATTTCTTGTTCTATGATGTCTAGCTTTTCTTTCAAGAATATGTATGTTTGAAGATGTTGTGTTTTTACAGAAAAATGTTAAAATTTCAATTAATTTTAACTTAATGACAACTCCTTTCACTTAGCTTTTCTTGCTGAGCACAATGTCATGGTATGGAATTGGAATATCCCTTGGATCAGCTGGGGTCAGCTGTCCCAGCTGTGTCCCCTGCCAAATTCTTCTACACTCCCAGCCAATTTGCTGGTGGGGCAGCCTGAGAAACAGAAAAGGCCTTGACTCTGTGTAAGATCTACTCAGCAGTAATTAAATATCCCTGTATCATGAAGACTGGTTTGGTCATAAATCCAAAACCTAGCACCATACCAGTTACTATGGAGAAAATGAACTCTTGTCCAGTCAAAACCAGTACACTCATTTATCTCATATGTCTGGTAATGACACTTCAAATGCTAACACTGAGTCTTTTCTTAAAGAAAGAAAAATAATCTTCTTGTTTCTACATGTCAATACCCTGGATAGTAGAATGCAAGGGAGAATACTGTCACTTTTTCCTTAAAACTAGAGTGAGTGAAAAAAGAGCTACCTTAAAGAAGTCTGTCGGAGGCATGATTTTTATTAGGGTGAAGCCAGTATGGTTGAGTTCAGTTAATGCCATGGATATATTTAAATGGTTCAGACAGAAAGGTCTACTAGTGGGGAGTCTGGCAAAATTTATGTTCACCCTCTTTTAAATACTTGCAAAATCTGCTCTTGTTGAACTTCAGTTGACTTCTGTACAGAGCAGAACTTGATTTTTGAAAACTGCCACTCTGCCTTTATTTCCTGTCATTTCGTTCTGGGAGACATAATGTAGCTCATGAGAATGAAATTACTAACAAATATAAAGCAATATGCTTCTGGGGTAAGAAGCAGCTGGGCAATTTTAGGAAAGTAAAGACTTACAAGATGGATGGTTCAAACTTAAAACCTATGTAATTCTTTCTGTTTCTGTGTTGGGGTATCAAGATTTCATCCCACTACTAACAACAGAATAAGCAGTTTTGCTTGGAGGTTTTTGTATTTTATTTGTTTTCTAAATAATTTATCTTCTTTAATTGATTTTTTTTCTTCCTGTGAGATTAAATTTAGTAAACTAATCCAGGTTTATGCTTTCAGCCAATGTTATTTTGCCCCATCTCCCAAATCCAAGACAAAGAGATTGCAAGGATCCGTAAAGAATGCAAACAGGAAAGTTTCTGGTACAGAGGTGAGTGATCCAAAGTCATTCTTCCCACACTTCCCACATTTCTTGATGTAAGCATGCAAAACTTTCTGCAGAATGCTTTTTTGTTGGAACACTGTTGTAGGTTAACTCTGTCAAGTTAAGATCTGTATTCTTAAAGGTTTAATTGAATTATTTGCATAATTGTTGTAGGTAAAGGTAGTTGGATTGAGGTCTTGTTTAATATGAACTTTAGCAGTTGTAGAGTTCGTTCTATTCTTGAAGTCCATTATTTCAACCACCTTAGGGATGTTTTATTTTGTTATGTACTTATTCTTGCCTTTGAATGGAAGGCAGGCATGGCTATATGTCTTCGATTTATTAAATTCTTCCTATGTTAGGACATATAAAAAGTCAGTGCTTGGTGTTTTAGTGCCTTTCCTTCCACACTTTCAGTTTGTATCTAAATTACATATTTTCTGAAAGGAGAATATTGAAAAGGGTTTCAGCATTTCATTGGGGCTACTGACATTACAAGTGTTGCAGTAGTTAAAGGAGATACTCAGATTGTGGAAATATATATAAATTGCATTAGCTCCAGATGTTACAGCATGGCTGATGTCTGGCACTGCATGACGACATCTTTGTTTTGAAGAGAACATAATCTGAATGAGCAGATGTAGTAGGTGATTAAGACAGTAGGCAAATTAATGTTCAGAAATAATGTGTTTAACATTAGAAACAGAAAATATTTAACGTATAAGAGAGTATTTACCAAATACCTAACAAATTTTGGCTGATACCCGCTACTCTTCTTTTGATTTTCACAGCTCTTCCTTTATCTCTTGGGAGCATGCTTGTCACCCAGGGGCTAGTCTCAAAAGGTAAAGTTAAAAAAAACATCATTACTGTTTTTCAAGATCAATACCTTCTTGCTCATTACTATCATGGCTATGGTGATTTGATTATTATGTGTACATTGACACAGTCATTCTTTTGCAAGAACATGAACTGAAAAGAAAATTTGCAGATCCAAAGACCAGTGGCTGGATTTTGTCACCGTGATCACATGTACTTGAGTAGAGTCTTCACTGGGGCAGCTCATAGGGGAGAGCATTGTACAACCCAGCAGGGGCATTAGAGTTGGGTACTGTAGCTCTAACTGTTGTTTTATTTGAAAATGCTGGCAACGTTTTTAGAGTGACCATGTATCAATATGACTACAGCTTTGGTGCAAAGGGACAAGGAGTACTGCCAAAGTGAGGAGACAGAGAGCTTTCTGTAGAGATAGCTCACGATCTGCAGGCTAACACAAAAGAAAATTGTATTCTATTTATGTGGGGGATGAGCCTGATTCTACACATGTCACGTTCAGTTTGCCTGCTGGGGGGTCTTAACTATGGATAAGTTGTATTGGTGTTTTGGGGAAAGAGTGAGGGGCATCTACCTTGAAGTCTGCTTAGCTGTATCACAAGAGGCAGATGTGGGTTCCCTATTCCATCCTTGACCTATGAGCTTATAGGGAGACAGGGAGGGAAGGAGTAAGAATGTGTCAGAGAAGGGTGAGCTGTGATAGCAAGGTCAGTGGGGCTGTCTCTGTAGCTAACATGCCAGCCTCTGGCACGAGGTGCTCTTCTCAGTTTCTGTTCGTTGTACTTGGATGTTTCTGATCAGCTGTGAAATAACAAATGTCCTTATTAATTAATTATTACTATGTGTCAACAATGGGGGGGGTGATTAGAAACAAACAACACTTTTGTTCCTCCCTCCCCGAGAGACCCAATATAAAATTGCATAGATCACAGTGGCCAAAGGTCCTTGTGCTTAGCACAGGCTGAATACTTCTCTGTCTAAATACTTTCTTCCAATGGCTGCACACAGTACCCGCCTCTAGAACACGTTGGAGCTTCTAAGCCTCATTATTACTGTCTGAATGCATGTGACAGTGCAACCAGTGTTCATTTCCCTTCCCTTTGCCATGGTAATCTTGCTGTGTGGAGCCCTCCTCCATAGCATGGCATTCCTTTGCCAGACACATAGTTCTCAGAGGAATACTAGTTTCATCTCCTGAGATTAACTGGTGGGATGTGGATTTTGGTGGAAAAGCTAAAGAGAATTTTTTGCTTTTCTTGTTTAGCACACTGTGTTCTCTTAAAGGCCAAAATGTGTGATCTTTCCAGAGGAGAAGGCTAGATACCAGTAGTACACTTTTAATTGATAGCCACAAAAAGCTACCAAAGAGCAGTTTTATCCTACTTATGACAGCACAAGGAGCTGGACACTATGTAAGAGATTTAATTTTGCTATTTTATATGCAGGGTTGGTTTGTGCTGAAACGTAAGCCACCATCACTTCCTCTGCAGTGCTGCAGGTGTCACCAGTGGGAGACATGCTGCTTTCATGTTGGTTTACACTCTGAACTCCTGCCTGGACTGAATCCTGCAAAGTCCAGATTCTCTTCCTCCTATGACTCTAGGCTGCCCCAAAAGATATGCACTATGAACTAGTGGAATAGAAATGTACTATGTACATTTCTGATGTACTGAAAATCTGAGTTAGTGGACTTCATACCATCCTCACCTTAAGAAATGAAAAAGCTGTAGGAAAATTAGTGCCCTGGTTTTGAGTGCTAGTGAGTTCCTCAAGTGAATAAGCTTTCTATTTCCTTTTACTGTAGGTATTTTCTCAGCAAGCCCAAAATTTGGTCCATACCCCAAGATGGCACGTAAGTTGTATCCAATTCTAAAAGGAAAGAAAATGTTCTTTATGGGCAATATGCAGACCTTAGATGCACCTCTCTGAATTTCTTTTCAAAAATTTTAATTTTTTGGAATTTATATGTTACCCCAGCAGATCAGGAAATCAGATTTCTGATGTGTTTAAAAATAAATGTATGAAACAAGATTCTTTTAATGTAAATATAAGTAGCAGCTTACGTTTATGTATGCAATCTCTCAAATTGGTATAAACTCTAGTCTCCACTTTTGTTTTAAAAATTATATCAGCTTCACTGATGCTTGTGCACAACTTATGCTATGAAGAAGTCACAATACTATAATATAAAAAATAGTATGGTCGTTTTCATGTGTTTATTTGATTGATCTCAACTGTCTAATTCAGAACCATGGATTGACAAAGAAAACAAATAGAAGCACAGAAACTTCAGTACAGTGAAGTGGCTCGTAAATGACAAGAAATTTAATTGATTGCCTCTTCAACAGAAATTCAGCAGGAAATCAAGGACATTGAAATAGTCTTTTATTCTGACTCTAGTGAGTGAAAACCACAGTGCAACAATATGGCAAGCTGATGTTCTAGATTCTTAGAAGGCCAGAGAAGTTGGTGTTAAAAGTGTGATCATTAGAAGTAAACCAAGTTGTGCAATCAAAGGCAAGAACAATTAGTGCTAACATCATGAATTAATTTTATTTTCTATAATCTGTTTCTCTAAATATTGTATCATTTTCCTGTAGGCAAGAATATTATATCCTTTTTCTGTATCAATTATTTGGGACCAGTTGCTCTCTCATGATAGGTAACCAGTTTTCAGTAGTTACTGAATTCACCCTATAAACCCTGTATAACTTCACATGTGTTTGTGACATGTTCTGAGAAGATGTGGTATACCATTTGTTATATGATTAAAATGGAGCCAATAGCACACTCCTGATTTGAGCTATTGTATTAACAATATTTTGTTGTCTGTCTCTATAGTTGCCGGTGTCTTGGGTTTTGTCATTGGAAAGATGTCATACATGGGAGAATGCCAAAAAAAGTTTCAGAAAGTTGGCATTGCACCATTTTGTCCAAAACAAAAAAGGTCTGTGCTAATTTAAATTATTAAGCCTAGATAAAAAAAAATATTAAAAAAAACTGTATGCAGCAAAACTATGAATTTAAATTCTGTGATTTGATCCTGAGGTACTAGTCATAGTCTTGGGCTAGATATTGCAGTACTAAAAACTACTACACATTCTTCAGAAAATGCAAATTAAACTCATTGTAATACCTGTTACTAGGATATCCGTGATTTAAATTAAATTATTGTATACTTTTAGGTGTGATGTGACAACAGTTACTCATTCTCTATTCATCTAGTATCATACTGCTAAGATTGTCCATGTTATCACCTTGATCCTTTGAGCCTTCCTTTGGAACATACCTCAGGCCAAATATGCTACAGATTTTTTTTGTAATGTTCTCATATTTTAACAACAATGTCAATCTCAACCCATATTCCAACCTCCCTCTCCTCTATGGCGTTGCCCAATGTCATGCTGTTGTGCCAAACCATGAGGAGTGCAAATGAGAGGGTGCTTTGTCCACCTTGCACCTCTAACCATAGAACAGATCTCAATGGTTGACTTCTGTCACCTGGCACCTCCATGTTTTAGTCATTTTAAAGTCCTCCTTCACATCAAATCAGACTCTGGCTTCCTTCTCAGCTCCTCCTTCAACTGCCTGTTATACTCTCCATTCTCAATATGGCTTCTGGTATAAAGCATTTGCTCACAAAACACATTCCAAAAATCCTGTCCAAAAAATCATTCTCCTTTGTCTTTCCACATCTTTCCCCAGACCAGCATGAGCTTTTATGCCTATAAAAATGCCTGACTGATAATGGGAAGCTCCTTCATTGTTCATCTATTTCTCTACTTGTATTCTTCCCCCACACAACAAAGTATATACTTGGTATTACACAAAAAGTTACACACCTTACTCCTAGCTCAGTTTGCTCACAGGTACAATGTCAAGTACTGTCTTTTGCTGATTGGAAAATCCTGTTATATTTTGGCAATTGCTAGAAGGAGTACTTAATACTAATTAATGGGTATTTATTGGCTGAGACATTTACATGTCGTATTTTGTCATTTATATCCCATATTACAAAAATTAATATAGGGGAATATATTAATATATACATTAATATAAGGGAATATAGGCAAAAGATTATTTCTTCAAGAACTTTTGCCATCATGTTAAATGGTTGTATTAGAAGAAATCCAGCAAAACTCTTCAATGTGTTGTTTGCTTTCAATATTGTAGGCAGTGCCATCATGTCTGCAAAGAATGTAAAGCAAAACTGGGATCGAATGAGAAAGAAGGTTCAAGTCTTTCAGCATCTTAGTCCCAGGTAGGCAACCTTGTGATTTTTTTTTTTTTAATTCATGTTGTTTTCTATGTTGAATTATATTCTTTTGAGCAATATTGTGAAAATCACATATTTTAATAAGGGATCAAAATCCAAGGAAATATTCTGTATCTGTAATTTCTGGTTAACTTTTGTTTCTTAATTTTTACATTACATAACTTTTGTGCTAAGTTTAAATCCCCCATCTTTGAGGAATTTTTCCTTTAGCTGTAGCTGACTATTACTCATTGACCTAAGTGGAATTAATTTGGATTGACTGCTTGTATTAAAACAAATACAACTCCTTTCAAGTTCTAGCTTGTTTTACTTAAGAATCAAATAATTATGGGTTATGTTGATATTTAGAAATGCATTGAAATATTGGGAACTAGAAGCAGACAGAGCTGGGTGTGGATTTTTTGCATTCAGTACTACAATTTGGCTAGAGCCTTAGTGGGGTAGCATAATAGTGTTGCAAGAGCAGTCTGCTGTGGTGGGGCAGGGGACATGGCTCATGTGGCGTTCTCACCCCAGAAAGGGGGAAGTTCCCCCCGTGAAAAAGGAGGGTTTACAGGGTAGAAGATAGGGGAGTGTTTAAAAGGACTTGCACTCTATGAAAAACAGGCCAGCAGTTAGGTTTTTTAAGAATGCTTTCACACTTTCTGCTTGTGGTAAGCTGGCCTACATTTCTCACAAGCAGGAGAATGTGTGAAAGTGTTTGCAAATAGCTTGGCTGCCTGCAAGAGAGGAGAGCAGAAGGCCTGTTTGAAACCCTGCCATGGGAGTTTGTAGCTAAGAACAGAAGTCTGACGCAGAAATCGTTGGATTGAGTGTAGCATATATTATGTAGGAATTTAGACAAGGATATTGGTAATGGTCCCCTTCTTAGTCTGAAGTGCATGCCCACAGACAGTCTGTAAGGAAGATTATCCTATCAGAACCTATTTACTTGCCCAGAAGAGAGATTTTGATGGACTTTTACATGCAACAATACATTGTGGCAGTGAGGATTGAAAAGAGTTTTCAGAGTCCTTAAAGAAGTCATTAGAATGAAGTCCTGATTTTAATCAGCTTTGCCACTGGTTCAGCATTTTATATCAAGTGCTGCAAGCACTCAGCCACTAGCAGAAAATGCACTTTGGCTTAGGCTCACCTAATAGGGTTGTGCCAAAAGAAGCAGTGCTTCTCTTGTGCCAGCTATAGAGATTGTGAAGTGAGCTGGCCCTCCAGACCAGCTCTCTGCTCTAGTTTGGTACAAGGACAGGGGTAGAAAATTCCCCAAAACTTTCTGAAGGGTTTCTTGCTAGTGCCAGCATGAAGGAGGGAGTGAACCAGACTTAGATAACTCTGAATAAAAAACACTCTAAATCTATTAGCACCTGTGAGCTTAATTAACCTCTTGCAATCTTGTGCTGATTAACTGCTTTTGAAGATTTTGTCTTAAATAAATGCTTATGTAGGCTCACTTGTTTCAAATAAGGACCTCCAAAGCATATTTAATTGAGAATGGTCACTTACTAGCAATTACTTGTGTAGAGGAATCAAATATTTATTGTGGGATTTACCTCTGCTGTTTGTCAGAACTGCAGGTTGCTGAACCTTCAATCCAAACACATTTTATTTTTCAGCTTTCCTCTGTGAGCTGACAATATTTTTTCTCGTGTGCAAGTACCAATTAGCTTTAAATACATTCCAAATTGTCTCAAATACAAAGGAGTCTTGCAGCTTTTTGAGGGGAAAAACACAGGACGCCACAGGCTCCTTTCCTTGTTTTCTTCCTGTAATGGGTCCTGAAATTTTTGCTGTGGAACCTGTTCCCTGCCTCAGCTCATATGTTCATCAAAGACCTTGATTGCTGTACATTTTACCAGCAGCTTAGGTCTTCTTCTTTGGTTCTTAGAAGGGCTTGAAAGCTTAATCAGAAACTTAGTTTGAAAACAAATGTGTGGTAAGTGTATTTCTTTCAAGTTCTAAATGCTGTAATGAAAAAGCCATTATATTTGGGCCAGTGTGGTATTTTGAATTTGCCAGAAATCAGTTTTGATGGACAGGTTTTAGAAACTTAGGAAAACAAGTATTGTAAACATGTTGTTTCCTGTATTGTTAAACATCTTCTGTGTTTCAGTAAAGCTACTTAATTTAGCATGCTGTGCTCTAACAATATGCAGACTCCCTGCTGAGCACATCTTGCTACTATGCATGCCAAGCATATAGTGCAAGCTCTGGCAGTACCTAGGAGGACCACCCAGATTAAATTGTATTCACATTTAGGAGTACAATGGTAATGCCTATTATCCTAAGGGATTCTGGAATGTTCTCAGAAAAATCACCAAGAAGTTCCACGTTTCACATTGAAAGCAAGGTGGCACTCACATAAGTAACTGGTCCTTTTATTCTGTTTACAGATGTGGTGAACATGATAAAAACCTTATGGACTATCTTCTTTCAAGGCACTTTCCTGAAGATTAGAAATAATAATTTTGTGATGCTATTTCTTAGATTTGGTATAAACTGATTTATTCGAAATAGTTGCATATTGTTAGACAGTTCTTTTGTACTAAATATCAGCTTTTTGAAATGCACTTTTTGAAATACACTCCTCTCTTTTCTGCATGTATTGGTTTATTTTCCTCTCTCCAGTGCAATTTAGCTCTTAGTGCTGAAAATTACATTTGTCTGTTGTATTTAGATGCTAGCAATACTTTGTGTAAGTATTATGGTGGAATGTTTGTCCATGTCAAATGGAAAGGGTGTGAGGATGTTAAAATGGTTTGCACAGTGAAGCAGCTGTTCAGTCTCTGAGCTGACCCCTTGGTTATGGAGTACTTCAAGACTACCAAATTCAGGGTATTGTCAGACTGCAGTTACTGTGCTGAACCAACTTCCCATAAGCCAGTTTTACACAAAGGTCTGCTTTGGCAGGGATACCAAAAGTGTGTGCCACATTCATGGGCAAGAACACATAATATTTTGGAACAGTTTATGGTTGCACAAAATCTGAGGCCACCAGATGCTGATAAAAATACAAACCTACATGGCACATGCACTTTACAAACAGCAGGACACACAATCTCCCTTGAAACATCTCAGGAAGTCAAAAGCAGGCACTTCCCCTAAACACGGTGATGACTTTCACAGGAAATAAATGCACAGCTACTGAAAAGTTTGGGCTTCGGTGTCAGTTGATGAAGACTGTCTTCTGTGGGTTTTTTCTGTTTGCTTTTATACTATGCCTATGGTTAGTGCTCCTCTTTTGAACTAGCTTCTGTGGGCATCTTTACTTGGACACAAAGAAATTCTGCAAGCAAAATATATAGAGTGAAAAAGTATAATGTAACTATTAAGTGGTTAGTAAACACACAAGACATTCTGGATTTGACAAAGTGATTAGACTGAATACTCAATTCCCTGATAAAGCACTTGGATAGCCTTTTCTAGCCAAGCAGCCACCAGGCAGAAGGGGAAGGGTCAGACTGACTAGCCTCCCTGCTCTTTTCTTTACTATAAGATTTTATATTTTTCTTCTTAGTGTTTAGCCTCTTGAATTCTTGAGCTACTAAGAACCCCTGAACTTTGCTTTAAATGTAATTTTGATTATTTTTTACTTAAAATTATTTTTCTGCAATAAATATACTGATGTATAAAATTTCTTGTCTCCTTTTTTCATAACTTTGTTTCCATACTTTGCAAAAGGCTGATTAGCTATTTGTGTGGATCTAAGTTCGTGAGTTACTGTGATACAGATATGAGAAAAGGCAGTTTGTGAATCTGAGATGTATTAGCACTAAATTTATGCATATCGAAGGAAAAAGGAGCACACTTAATGGGCAAACTGTTTTTTGGAGGTCTTTAAAAGCAGCTGTTTTGTAGTAATCATGTGCCATTTAATGAGCTAATCTTTGTTGGCCATTACTATTGTGCATTCCATACAAGCAGGTTAAAAAATTTATTTTTAATTGAAGCAGAAGTTGAATACATTGAATTTAGGGGTGACCTATCAAAAAATAGGGAAAGATTTGAGGTAATCAGTAGCTTCTTTAATAAGAAAGAAGAAGAGGTCTCCAGGAGGAAAAACAGTTGACCTTGCAAAGGTAAACTAAACTTTTCTTAGTGTTTTCTTACACTGATAATAGGCTGTATGTTCCCCTTTGGCAGAAGATGTTAGGAAAAGGCTAAAAAAATCCAATGAACTTACACAGCTTCCTGTGAGTCATTTGTATCTGGAAAGGTGAACTTGTTTTCTTCACTCAGAGAGAAGGCAGTTCAACTGTATGCTTAGGCATATCACAGTTTAGGTGAAGTCCACATACTTGTTAAAATCAGGACACAAAATACCTCCTTCAGCTGCAATACATACAGAGTGAGTAACTGTGTATTTAAGCCTCTATGCACTTTATGAAATTATGGCCAGAGAAAGAGTGCAAGAGGAAAGTTACAGTGATGTTAACCTCAAACAACTGCAATAGACTGCTTATCTTTGTAGACTTTTGTATTAGCTGTTGGCATTCATTTTACAAATATGGTATTCACTCCAATTTTTTTTAAAAAGTGTTTTAGAAGAGAAAGCAATTACAGATTGAAAACAGCACATTCCTGTTTAAATCCTTAAGTGGACTCTAGATAAGCCAGCTGGTCTATAATTCTCTTCTAAAACTGGGAATGAAAGGAACATGAAAGCTCACTACCCAGGTTTTCATAAATCCCCGTCAGAAACAAGATTTGGGACTTATTTTATTGCATTTTTGGAGAAGAATGAGAGAATAGGGCATGCTATGCAACAACAGATAACAGACGGGGAGAACTCTGGAGTCAGCTGGTAAGAAGAGTGCAGGTTCTGGGGCAGGATTTACAACCGAAGCATGCTGGACCAGGCCCTGTGGGAAATACAAAGTGGCAGCAACACTAAATTGGGAGCAACAGCCCATTCTTCATGTCCATTTCCAACACTGGAAGAGCTGCTGGTAATTCGTCCCACTCACCCAAATCGTTTTTAGCATCACACACAAAAAAATGCATTTGAGAGGACAGAAAAAAGGGATCCAACTTCTGACATCAGTATTGCAGTAGTTCCACATCCTTGAAATAGTAAGTCACTTGTACATTGTATGGGTATGGAGAGTTTTTTGTTTTGTTTGTTTGTTTGGGGTTTTTTCCCTAGTAGGTCCCTCAAAAAAATAAGGTTCTCCAGGAAATATATGAGACTTCCCAAGGCTGTTTAAAATATAGAATGCCTGAGAGGGCATTTGGGGACATGTTAGGGAGCATCTGGTCAATAATGAAACAGATAATCTGACAAAAGAAAACAAGTGTTTCTTGATGATAAAATTACAGAATTAGGAAAAAATCTTCATATGAGAGGCTGACTAATAAGCTTCATGCAGAAATAATCATGCAGAAAAATATTAACTGCATCACACAGTTGGTTTTAAATTACTTTGACTTTTTAGTACAGGGACCTGGGAGTCATTTTGCATAGTTGCAAGACACAGGATCAGTGGTCTATGACAGCCAAAAGGCAAATAGAACATTAGTAATTCCCAGGGAAAAAACGGGGAAAAAATAGATTTTGACTCCAGAGCAATTCTATGGCATGCCCTCGTTTTAAATATTATGGTGCTTTCAGTGCATCTCAGAAATTGTACAACACAGAGAAACAGGAGAAAGAAAAATCAAAGTAAAAAAGAATGCTCAGAAATACAAAGTAGTTTCAAGAGATCCAGCAACACACTTTTCAGGCTGAAAACATCTCAAGGTGAGGAATACTATGTCTGTAGAAGAGTGAAAGATGAATAGGGAGCAAGTAATTGCTGTTTTTGTGAAATCAAAGTGCATCAGCACTCAGTGAAATCAAATTTAAACCAAACAGAAAAGCACAATTTACACAGCAACAATTCATCAGTATCCTGTGGCATTCTTGCCACAGGATATGGTAGAAGCAAACAAAACAGCTTCAGGAGACATGACCTACACAGAGACTTGGCTGCATTTGCATGATCCAAATGCAGCCTTTGTGTCAGGAAATTGTTAAGCTCTGATCAGTGAAGGACAGGAGTGGGCACCAGCGAAGATCTCCTTCCAGAAGGATCACTAGCCAGTGTGGGACACGGGGTTACCATCATGGTGATGCTTATATTCTTACAGCTATTGAAAAATGAAGTTAAGAGCCTTGCCAAATGAACTAAACTCCAGGTAGGTCGTATCTAGAAATGGAGACTGAAACATTTTCATGTGCAGAGAGCACCAGATTCATGATTCCTGAGAAAATACACCTTTAAATTATTTTTATTACAGTATAGTGACTTCCTCTGCAGATAAAGGATGAAAAAGAACTACTGGTGGTAATGGACACGTCTCCCATTGTCTTTAGCATTCAGACTGTTTGGAGAGCAATGGCACTTCCAACTTCTTGCATAGAAAAACTCCACTTACCTGAACTTTAAACTGTTTCTTCTCACCTGTGAGCATTTTGACCTTTCTGCAGCCTGTGCTCAGGCACATCAGCAAGCTCAGGTATTTCAGAGCAAGAGATCTAGAATACTTCCTCCCAGAGGCACATTTTAAACCTGTCCTTCACTCAGCCAGCTGGAGGCTGAGATCTGCCAGGGCTGGGCTGGACATGCCCAAACATACTTCCTTCTACACTGTCACATCTGTAATACTTACAGGAAACCTTTCCCAGCAGCAAACGCTTGCCATTTACTCACTCCCATTCTCCAGCAGACCGTAGTGCCGTGTTGCTCTGAGCCGTGCCAGGCACGGAGCTTGCCCGTGTCTCATGCCCAGCTGGCAGCTGTGGCCGGCGGCCGCCGCAGCTCAGAGCAGCTCCGGCAGCCCGGCTTCCCCTGCTCCGCGCCGCTCCTCCCGGCACTCCACCGGTTAATTAAGATTAACTATTGTATTTAAGGTACCAAATTAAGACAAAATTATTTATTTCAGCAGGCATTAGATTTATGCAGAAACTAACTTTAGCTTCATAATTAAAATACAAATCTTACGCACTAGAAACGTGCTTCCTCTTTGGGTTAGTAGGAGTAGAAAAAATTGTGTATCATTCTGTGTAAAGAATGAATTGAAAATTCTGGGGTTTAAAAGTTGTTCATCCTAAAAAAGTCATCAGTGAGCAACTGTAAAAACAACAACACAAAATATATAGACGATGAATTTTTAAGTTTTGACAAAGGAAATCTAACTCTCCATTTCTCCTTCACCTCAAGATTTTTTTATCCTTTCAAGGATAAGTGAAAATTCTATTTGATTTCATATCTCTTCTATCAGATGACTGTACAGTGTCTTTATCTTATAACCTTTGTTCGCTTACTGCAGCATCACGTTGTGAAAGTTGCTCATACCAGGCTCTTGCTTTTTAGTTTTGAAAATATAAACTCGAGGCATATGTGTGTCCAAGTCTGCATTGGCTGTGCTGGACTAGCACAAACCCAGGGCAAAGGTCTGAAATGGTAACGGGACGCAAATTGTCCCAGTTGTTGTCTTGAGATTAAAACCCAAGGATTTGTGGATTTCTACTAACAACTTAATAGGAAACTAAATTGCAAAAAGTGAAAGGGTATTTTTAGACCTCCTGTTTCATGTAAGAGATTACAGAGAACCTATTCTGGTTGTGTCCCAGGAAGATTGGGTTGCAAGCAAAGCCTTCTTATGGCAGGTCTGGTGTGGTTATGGGAGCCAAGGAGCTGAGCTGGACATGCTCCTGCAGCTGGGCAAGGTCCTCACTCAGGGCCACTAACTAAGAGTCCCCCATAAGGAGAACAAACAGGTCTTTCAGCTTCCAGCAAATAGTGGACAAGTGAGGATTTCTTCTTGAATCTCAAGGAGGCAAGAAAGTTGTGGGTTCAATCCGGAATACTAATGATCTCCCCAGGTTTCCGCAAATCTGCTAAGCTTTCATTAATCAAATCAAATAAAAAAATCAAATCAAATCACTTTTAATTTACTTTTCTCTTCCATGTAGCTGTGTTCCAAACAACTTCAGTAGGAAAAAAAACCCTGCAAAGGTCAGATTAGTACCTACTTGGGGTTCTAAACATGCCTATTAATTTGGGAAAACACAGAAACATTGAGGACAAGGATTTTTTGTAGCATTACCAGCGATAAAAGAGCTGAGGCACATTTTTGCAACCCTCTTCTCTCTGTTCATGTCAGTTACTAACAATGAACTTAGGGATAATGCTACTAGCTCCTTTAAACTGGCCTGCTTATTTTTAAGTTTTAAGAAATTGTGGAATCTTGTAAGGGCTTTTAAAGAAACGTTCACAGTGAAGCATTCCGATTCCTTTTCTGGTGTTTGACTTAAGGTATAAAAGTTAATTTTTTAATGTTATTTTTAATTTGAGGAAGAAAATTTATTTAGCTGTACAGTAAACATTGAATTAATTCTCAATTATTGACAAATATACGGGTATGATGGCACATAGGAGAACTTTAAGTATTTTTAATCACCATTGTTCTATACATCTAGTCACATTGCTCCCAGCAACAGTAACTGCTGACAGCTCCAAGACACTTGGTTTCAGTTAAAATTCCCAAAAGTCATGGAAGTGCAGTATGAGCAAGCTACTCATGGATGACTGGGTAGCTGCTACAAAACCATGAGAGTGTAAAGGCCCACTCTGAAACAAGGGGGTTCTAATGGAAGATATGCAGGAAAAGGGAAGGAAGAAGATTGAATTCCCATGGCTGTTTAGTGAATCAGGAGCTCAACACACACATTGTCACAGCAAACTGAATGTGACCCAACTTTTACAAAACATCAGTTCCCAATACCTTACTAAATTAACAGCTATGATTGTGAACTCTCCTGCATTTAATGGGTACTAAGGGTGTGAAATCAAAAGAATTTTAAATTGATTGACAGCAAACCAAACTTGAACAAGTATAAAAAAAAGCACGTCCTCTGAGAGTAACTAGATGCAACAGAATGAAAGCTTTATATTAAAATTAAAAATGCTATCAATACACGTTACCTCAAGCAGAATAACATTCCTTGACATACCTTTTATTTTCTCCTCTAACAAAGGAAGAAAAATTCTGATACAATTTATATAAAACACTGTGCTTGTCCACCCAAACTAACACATGTGAGGCAAGACACTTTAGAGGAAGGCACCATCTAGTAATCTGCTCTATTATTATCATCTCAATTTTCTACCTCCTGTTACTTGCATAACTGGCAACTAAGAAACTGAATTTTTCATGATAAAGCTAATCAGCTTTAGAATAGCACACTGAAACCACAGCAATACAATTTTGGCAGACTGTATTTTCAGAGTTAACTCATCACAGCCATGAGAAGCATTCTCTACAAGGTAAATTTCTGATAAAACTTCAAGATTATCAAATTAGCATATTAATTTTTTTAGAAGATGAGCTTTTCTGAAAGCAATCTTCCTGTTTTAAGTAGTATTTGGCTCTTGAAGCATCCTTCTCTTTTCCCCGCTTCTTCCTCCTCATTTCAGCCATTTGCTCTATACAATCCCCTCCTCCCCCAGTTATCTTCTTATTTATGCTGTTCTGCTGCAAGTTCACTAAATCAAAAAGGTCTTTGAGAATTTTCAACTTGGTAGGCATGTTGTTTTTCAGCTCCAACAAAGATGTCAGGAACGCTTTTATGCTATCAACTTCATCATGGTTTCTGTTCCCTTATAGCCCAAGCCCTCAAATAAATACAGTGCTAGGAGATGAAACTGCACAGGTGAGAACATGAAAATCCCTAAGTGAAGGCAGCATTTCCAGAGACAGAGCAGGTGATGCAAACACCAGGAAATACTCTTCATTTTTCCCAAGGTAGCTCTTCGCTTACAGGTAACAATAAAAAAATACTCCACTGATTGGGATCTCTTCTCCAAAAATATGGCGGTCTTGTCATGACTTGCAAAAATTGAGAAATATGGTCAAATATACAGAGCCTAACATTAAAAGTCAATATATCGTTTCAGATTATACCAAAGTTTGTCAGGTTTAGCCTCCTGCACTTAAATGTAGCTATTTTCAATACCTGCAGTTTCACTCAGTTATTTTCTTCAGAAATGAATATCTGTTGAAACCTATTGTGGGCAAGTCAGAGTATCAGTCTAAAAATACAGCTGGCACCATGAAACAGTTTTGAAAAAGTTGTGGTTACTTCAGTGTCTGGCTCAGCTCTTCAGCCCTTTTCCCCTCAACAGTTTAGAAGTATTCCTGACATTACAAACCAAGTATGACAACAATTTCAAGTTCCCAGCATATCATTTTCAGACAAAACAAAGTGGGAGGTTGAGTTCTACAGGTAACTTTTAATGCAATTCTTGAAAATTTGAGAAGATTATGATATTCTTCCCTTCTCAATACATGGGATTGCATTGATTTACACTTATTTTTACCTTACGCTATACATTCATATTACCAGTTACCATATTATCCTTCTCATTCCTAACAGCACAAATGGTTTATAGTCATGACACCTCACAACAGCCTTGTTCTTAATTTATGCAAAATTTAAAAAAAATTAGGCAAAAATACATTTTTTAATCTTCTGGCACGTCAGGATTTCCTCCTCATTTATTAATAGTTGTGTCTGGCAAAGAACACCAAAGGTGCTGATACTCATGACTAATCTAGATGAAGTTCAAGTTAGCTGACAGGAGGTAATTTTCTTCAGTTCTTCATTTGACTCTTACTCATCCCAGGTATCTCCATATTTATTTACTTTAACTAAAGAAAACAAAAGAAAAAACAAAAGTAGTCATGTGATAGTTTAACTGCCAAAGTTTGTCATACACAGTGCCAAAAATTATAATGAAGTGCACTGTCATCTGAAGTGGAGTGTGGGGAGAGAGTCAGTCACAGCACAACAGACGTAATTAAAGCTACTTTTGAATAAATGGGGGGAAGAGTTTGCTAATCATTTTACTCGAATGAATTAATATTCAATCAGGAGGCCTACTGTGCTAATTCCTGCTCTACAGAATTTGCAATTACTTTGAAACAAATGTAACACGTAGATGAAACAAAGACAATTGGAGGAAACAGGCAAGGAATGTTACAATAAATAATGAGGCTACATAATCTGGTTACATGCACAGTTGGATGGATTCAGGATAGTTAAAAACACATTCAAAGACAAATAAACAGAAATCAGTAATCCCTACTAGGAAGCTACTCAGCCATTATTATTTGGCAGCTTCCTTTAGCATAGGATTGAGTCAGAGAGGAAAAGAGCCAGGGTAGTGGTATAACAGCTTTGTTCAGAAGAGTGCCACTGTAACTGAACAACAACCCGAAACTGAAAACAGGCTCCACTGAAAGTGAGCTGCAAAGTCCTCTGTAACTGACTGCCATCACTGAAAAGGCTAAGGATGGCTCCATTTGATCCAGCAGGAATGCTGACACTAGTCAGGCACCCCTTTATAAATCTACTTGCAAGTTAATTATTAAGCTCACTGTTTATTACTAACTATACAGCAGAACAAGTGGAATAGAGCAAAATGGTCCTTGTCTCTGTGAGCTACCAGCAAACTGAGAGTAATGCCCTGACAAATCTCTTTAGAGTGACTGATATTGCAGTGAGACACAATGAGAAGCTCTCTCAAAGTACGATTTGATTTCCATTTCTATTAACCACGGCAGCTGAACGGGCTGCACTCATTCCCTGGAAAATGGGCCAGTGTAGATCACTATGCAGATGCACGTATTTGTGCTGCTGCAGGGAAGGGAGAAGGCACCAGCAGATGGAAGTTAGGGATTGCTTAAAGCTGGTTCAAACACGGCTTGGTTTCCCTTCCGTCCTTGCAAGGGAGGGCAGAAATCACTGCCTCCTATTTGCTAGGGACCCAGAGATAAGAGGATGAACCAACGGGTAGTGACTCAAAGTAGGAACTAGCACACAGCAAGTAACGTGTCCAGTTTGACACAACAAGCTGAAACAGATCTTAGCCCACATCAGTGTAATCCCTGAACTGCAGATTTAAATGTACTTGCATGTGTAAACCATTCCTAAATTCATAACTTACTCTTTTTCCCTAAAAATGCAAAGAGATACTTTAAAAAGTCTATTTACAAATCCCATGCACTCTCAGTTCTATTCTCAAAGCCCAAGCACAGCCTTCAAATGGAACAGAAAAATATAATAGAAATAATGCGATAGTTGATCAACATTTTATAGAGGTCTTTTATATACCTCAAGTAACTAAAATAAAGTAACAAAAGCACATTCTCATTTCACAGCCACATTTGCCATGCAATATGGCAAGGTTTTCAGAATGCTGCTTAACATGTCTGTGTATGGCTCGCAAGTGACATTTCTAGGCTATTTGTGGAGAAGTATCTTGGAAAAGAAACATTGTATAAATCGATGACGTGTCAGCCAATGGAATTCAAAAGCAATCTTCAGTAATTTTTTCATGTCTCATTTGGCACAGTCATAAGAGGAAGCCTTTTATCCTTGAAATAACAGATAAAAAAATCATTACATAAAAATTGTTTATAATTTTTCTTTCAAGACTGCCGATCTATCCAAAGATAGATGATCTCCAGAAAGCAATTCACAAGCATGGAAGAGACTGACAATTAAGCAACACTGTTCCAAAGCCCAGTGTTACTGCTTCAGAACTTTTTGCTTTAACACACTCTTCTCTACTTATTACCAGCCACTATGCCTAACAGGAGATAACAGGTGTTCTTGGAAGTCTTGTTGCAACATGGCTGTCAATACTGGGGAGTGCACATAAACACAAACGAATGAAGGCAACTAGTCCATCAGTGTGTTAAATGTTAAACACTCCTCTTGCTACAATTGTTTTTACAGATGTCACATTAAATTTTAAAAGTTCTAGAGCAAGCAGTTACGAATTGCTTCTGTGTCTCCTTTTCAAAAAATTGGTTGAGTCAAAAAGTTGTCTGAATGATGTCTTACTCTTCAGGACATTGCATTCTTATTTTGCTCTGTGAAGTTTTCTTTTTCACTGTGAAAACAAATCTCAATATTGCTGCCAAATACTGTTTCCTTCCTCTGAGTTTTAATGTAGAAAATGAACCTCTACAAACAATGCCTCTATAGAAATCCACTAATTCCACATGAAACTATTCATAAAAATAAATACCCTCCCCTTCAAACTATCAACCATGTGCTCTATTTTGAGAGAACAATGCTATCTACACAGCCCCCTCCTACAGTTCTCTGGTATAGCTCTGAGCTCAGAGAATTCTTTGTGGAAAGAGGTTGCTCAATGTACTCAATGTAAGCAAAACTTAAAAGCTTTTCAGTCTGGCACCAAACAATATGGTTAGAGAAAAGGAATTACAATTTTCTATTGGATAATCAAAATTTTCGAAAAAATAATTAATCTGAAACAGGAAACTACAGGCTATATCACATATGAGATACCTGCAGATACTCTAAACAAAAACCACTTAAAAGGTATGCAGAACTAAGATTTGTGTTTGCAACATTATGGCAAGTATCTGAATTTTGCAAGTATTTCTGTAATCAGTATATTACCTTCCTTAGCTGGTTTTTCCTGTGAAAACTTGCTTGGAGTTTCTGCCTTTGGTGGTTGCATTACATCATATGTCTGCCTGTGTTTATTCCTTAATTCCTCATATGTGATGCCTTTTTTTTTACGACTTTCTTCTGGAATTGGAGCAGGTTCTGAAAACAAAATAAACAGAAAAATACTAAATATGGCATAACACACCAAAATTTGGCTTCAGCATATTCTAGAATACCAGTTAATTACTGCTTAATCCCAAATTAAAAGGAGCATGACAGCTGCAATTCTAAATACAACAGTGAATGTATATGGAATTGAAGTAAACCATTCCTTTTATCCTTTTAATTTTGTCAAACTGCTTTGAAACACTGGCTATTAATTAATTTTCTTCATTTTACCATAAGAAATTCTAACAACCATGTAGTAGTTGATGGATAAAATAGCTCTGGTCACTTTATCTAAAATTTATGATAATTATACATTTGAGAGGTATATGATTTCTGAAGAGAAATCTAAGTGAAGCTCAACAGTTTGCATTAACGCTTTAAATTTTGCTTTCAAAGAATTAGGACAATATCTATATATCTATCATATGATGCCTGATAAACATTTGATCCTTTTATCTATATTTAGAATGCAGAATCTTGGTTATATAATAAAGGTTTTACCAACTATTGACATCTGTGATGAAATGCAGTAACAATTTTCTTGACACATTTATATCTGATACTTTCATCAAGTTGCATGAAAGGGCTTTTTGAGTGAAATAAAACAATTTTCCTAAGTAAGTTGAAAAAAATCCAAACTAATTCAAAGTACAAAATCCTGCACTTGACAGTAACTTCCTACTTTGTGTACCAGAGACACCTGAATTCAGAATCCTGTGTTTCCCCTGCAATACCTGAGGACAGTTCATACTGGAAGGAGGGGAACAGCTGCATGGTACTTGAAAACCATTTTAGTTCTCTGTGAGAAAATCAGACTGTTACTGCCTAGAACACAATATGCATTCAGTTCCCAGGAGACATAACTGTTTCTCACATTGTGAAAGAAATTTTTAAAAAGTGTAATGTCACGGAATTACAGCAGTATCCAGTTACAGCCCCTCGGATGGTGGAACTGCAATCACCTTGGAAGGGCCAGCAGGCAATTGGCAGGCTGTGGTTTATTCAGTACAGTGGAGGGATGGCATAACTCCCCTTTCTTTCAGTCAAAGGGCACTTTCAGTCAGGCTGAGTTTTTTGCAGGTTTAGTTCCACAACAGATTGCACCTTTTAAGTTAATTCAGGATCTTTACTTGCAATTAAAGCAATTTTCAGCTAGAAAACCCTGAATCTAGTTTACAGTTAGAAAACAAATGTGTAAAAACAATTCTGGTAATTCTTTCAGCTCTTTCATTCAAAATCACTGTATTGTGCCGTGTGTGTTTGCACAGGGTGAGAATACATAGTCTAATAAGAATGAAAGGCAAGAGTCTTTGCAGTACAAACTGTTAAATACTAAGACTCACCTTGAACAGTGTAGTCAGTAATTCCTGTAGGTGAAGATTCATTCAGAGAAGCACTGAATGGAATGGGTTCATAACTTGAGAGGGCTCTATCTGTTGAGCTGTAATCATCTGAATAGCTAGAAGAAGGTGGGAATCCAGCTCTTGGAGAAGATGACTCAGTAAATGACTGAGAAGGTACATCTGAAAATTCAGATTTACGACTGGAACGGCTAGAAAAGAACAGAACTAATATTAAATAAGAAAATCCCGAAGTTAAAAACAGAACTACAAGAGTAACAATACTTGCAATTCAAGAATATGTTCTTTCATTTAAAATAGTTTAGTTTCCAACTGAATCATCGTCTTAAAAAATTTTGAGCATGCTTTGGGTGTTTTCTTTACATTGCAAAAATTTCTATAGTCCCTTCCCCAACATTCTTCCCTTCCTCACAGAATCTTAGCTCATAACTCCAGAACAGGAAAGAAAGGAGACAAAACACATTGCACTTGACAATAACTGAAGTTACAATCCTTTTTTCCAAGGAATCTTCAGACAAAACCACCCCACATCAGACACAAATAGTACATGATGTGCCCATGTAACTAGTGGTAGTATGAACTATAGTTAATTTTAAAAGCCTTTTAGGAAGAATTTGATATTTAAAACCCTTCATCATTAGAAGATGCTGTAATTGATCAGGACTGAACCGCAGAAGGAGACTGAACAGCTATCTCAGGAAAATTAAAGTATGAAAATCAATCAAGTCGTTGAATTTTGTAAAAATATTAATGAATTTTCTCTTGGGAGAGAAAGGTAATATCATCTAAAGAATATTCTGGAAATTGGTGCTAGATATTTTAAAGTATTCACTATATTCTTAGAATGGCCTTGCAAGCCACTACACGTCCCTCTATCAGGAATGCCACCACTTCGTGCCACTAGAACATCTCTAGAGTATTTATTAATTTTTTACTTTTAATTTCTGCTAAGTTGTACTTTTAGTTTCCTATGAAGAACATTTGCAATTAGTCTTTATTTAATTCTCATGATAAACATACAGAACAAATCCACTTTATTACCTCAATTACCTTTTTAAAATATATGCAAACCCAGCTTTAAAAAAAGACCTAATGTTTTAGCTCCCTCTGAGATTTTAACTGTAAATCAAATTACCAAAATACATTAATTAGTAGACATACAGTGCCCACAAGAGTGTAACCATTTCTGTTGCTGGGTTAAAAGGATAGTGTGTATGGATAATAATGTAATTGAGATGAATTTAAATTATTTATTCAACCCAGGAAAAGGAATTTATCACTTAGCAAATAAAACTTTACAGATACAAATGGGCCATTAACGGCTGAAGGAATTCATTGGTGTGGCAGATGATAGTACTTAAACAAGTTCTCATGTAAACACAATTAATGAACATGACAATTTCATATTAGAAACGGGAGGGTGGTGAAGGGACAACTTCAACTCCAATTCAGCTGATTCTATATACTAAGTGTATGAGTGGTAATGCCTGAAATTGTTTGATGTCATAAAACCAGAAACATTTCAGAAGAAAGGTAAATCTTGCAGACAAAATAAAACTGTGATAAATCTGAATTTATAGCATAATTTAGAATTTAACTAAATCCTTTATAAACATTTAACAAATCTCAGTACATACACAGGAGCACTACTACTCACTATCCAAACACTATTCTCCTAGTTTTGAATCAAGGGTTTAAGTGACATATTCTGAAAGCAGCTTGCAATTAAAAACCAGTTGAAGTAGAAAACATTCTGGAAGAAAACAGGAAATAGTTTTAAGAACCTGATGAGTTTCTCACATGTACAGCATAATGCCATTACAGATGTAAAGGATTTAAACAAACAGCAGTAAGTTTGACCACCATGCTTCTTCCTGCACTGATATTGTTTACTGAGCTCTTTCCTTTGATAAACACTGAAATCATTTCCACCCTTTTCCTACTTCAATCAAACTAAACTATGGGAAAAACTTCCAGAATGTAACACTATTTTATTTCAGTTAATTTAGTTTACTTCTAAACTAAGGAGGCAACTTGTGCTGTCCTACTTCTCTAAGTAAATTCCACAGGAAACACTCTTGATTTTACAAGGAATAGAGTTTGCTAAGTAAAATGTTTATTTTTCTACTTCTCAAAGTGATCGGTTGTATGTAAAGAGCTCAAAATACATATTTTATAGCTTGCCAACTGATATGAATACAGATTCCTGAAAGGCGTAGATTTAGGTAATGGGGAATGGGGGAAGGTGCAGCTCTAAAGGTGTTGGAAAGCTGCAAAAGTGGTATTGATCTGTTAGTGTTTAAAATACCCTATTCAGAATATGTTTTAGATTTAAAAGACACTTAAATTCTTACTTAGGTGAACTATGTCTCTGAGCTTGTCGTAGAACATCTCCTATTGGAGAATCCTTCAGTTTCTTAAATTTCTCGCTACAGGTTGGCAAGTAGGATATCTTTCCAGCCAGGTATCCACACATTCCAGCAACTTTTTAAAAAGAAAAATAGATGGGTTTACATGCTGTACTATAATATCCAACATTGCTTTAAAATAATAATTTCAAATAAATCATGTAGCATCTTGAATAAAAGAAAGAAAAACCAGTTTAGATCTAAACCAAAAAACATGCAGTAATCATCTCTGTTTCTTCTGCAGACAAAGGGTACTAAAACCAAATGCAACAGCTGAACAGAGACATAAAGCAATGATATAAACATGGTGTGAGCATCAGGTGATTTCAGCTAGTACTTGGTGAATGAAAGGCGACCAAAAAAAAAAAAGGAAAAAAATTGCATCGATTTTTCCCAATATCCAGAAATCACAATTAACTATCAAAGATGATAAATCAGTCAGAAATAAATACAGGCAATAAATTCTGCTAATTCAATCCATCAGAACAGTCAGATCCTGAAAAGGCTTTACTAGTATGAAGAGAGGTCTAAATCAACTTAGCAGTAGGCTCAGTATCTTCTGTAAAGGATTCTGTGATTTGGCTGCCAGAGGGCAAACAACTGAATTAACTGAACCCTTCTAATCACTAAGCAAACGGTTTCAATTTAGTGCATGAGCTACTTCCATCTGCTGCAAAGAACAAAAGAATAAATCACCAAGATAGCTCTTTCTGGGCTTAAAACTTATTATTTCCATCAACTGGCTCTTTAAAGTTTTATGAGTGGGTCAGTGGCGTATGAAGTATTCCGTGGGAATCAACAGTTTTCTTGATGACTTTGTAGGAGAAAATGACTAGACCCTTCTTACATGCGCAGTGAGTGTTTCCTAAGTATAAAGACTAAGAGTCTCGATTATCTTTAAGTCAGGAAAGAGTTATCAGTAACATTAATCTTCTGCATTTCTCAGCTGTAGATTACATTGCCTGGGAATCAACATAAACGGATTTTAGCCTAGCCTGCTGTACTGGTACTTAAATTGTGATTCCTGTTCTAGCGTCTTATTTTCAAAAGAAGGGTAAAAGTCCTTTTCCAAGGGAATAGGGGAACAGCCACAACGATGAGTGAAGCTTACAAATGAGGAATGTAAGGGTTTAGCTGTTCAGCAGGTTAAAAAAGCCCAAACACCTCATATGCAACAAATATGTGGAAAGAGAAAAAATCACAAGTCCTTAGATTGGCCTAAGAAGAACTCAAACTAAATATTTAGCAAAATAAAGCTTAACAGAAAAACTGATTACTCTTTCACATAAATTGCAAAGAGAAAGTCTCTTTTTCTTGAGGCCTCCTAGTAAAGAAAAGAGGAAGTATCTCTCTGGAAGACGTTTCACTCAAAAGTAATTATTGGCCAAAGTATGTGGTTTATTTTATTACAGAACTAACGGCTAGATGATCCACAGTTTTGAAGTTAGCACAGTAAATTAGGTATTGGTCTTTGCTTCTACATTCACTGTTCAAGATCTTAGAGAAGCTGATCAGACATGGCCCACTGCAGACTAACATGCAGTACATACAGGCACAGGAACCCTCCCCTTCTTTGTCAGAGAGGACCAATAGCTCTTTGCTGTGTTGAAGGGGATGCTGCCAATGTAGTGAATCAGCCATGACTAACTAAAGTTTCAGTAAATTGTCAAGAGTACCTAGAAAACTACTGAGAAAAGTATAGTAATTCCTACAGGCAGAACATCCTGTCAGCCTAGATGCACCTTATTTTTCCCCTGATTTCAATAAATTAGTTCTATTAAACCAGAAGAATGTGACTCTTATATGCAGGAGTGATTGGGGAAATAGCAGTTCTATTATTTATTAGAAATGTTTGTGTTATACCATTGTTTCGTGTTCAAAGAAAGTAACCAGAACTTAGCATAAACAACTGAAGCCCTAGTCTCTTACATTAATTTATCTGCTTAAACAACACTTCCTTGACCACAAATCATGGGGTTTAACCTCTTCCCACTGAAGTAAACTGGCTGTATCTGCACAGATTGGCAAGATGGTAACTTCCTGTTTTACTGTCCTGTATTACATTGAAAAGGTTAATTTATTAATAATTTATTTTTGATTATACTTAATCCAAAAATCATTCACATGAAATTGCTTTTTTCCTACAATTGTACATACATAATGTCCAGGAAAAAAAAGTAATTAAAATAGCCTGAATGGGACACGTGAGATACATGAATAAAGACCTTCAAATTAGGAAGGGAGGGGTGGGTGTATTCTGGCAATGTAATTTAAAGTAAGGTTGCACAGTATCTATTTACAACGTTTTTATCTTAAATGAGTATGTTACATTTATCAAGCAATTTTATACAAACCTTATAAACAAAAGTCGTCCAAAATGTGCAGTACAAATTCAGATAGTGAATAAACCACTGAATCATGGCTTGGGTTGCAAAGGGACCTTAAATATAATCTAGTTCTAACCCTGCTGCCATGAGCAGGGACGCTCCTCACTAAACCTGGTTGTTCAGGGCTTCATCCAACCTGGCCCTGAATACTTCCAGGAATGAGACATCCACAACTACTCTGGGCAACCTGTCCACCGTGTCACCACTGTCAGTAAACGATTTCTTTCTAACAGCTAATCTAAATCTCTCCTCTTTTAGTTTAAAACCATTTGTCACACTGAGCACTAGGAAAAAGTTCTTCACTGAGAGGGTCGTCAGGCACTGGGAACAGGCTCCCCAGGGAAGCAGTCACAGCACCCAGCCTGTTAGGGTTCGAGGAGCATCTAGAAAACACTTTTAGTCACACAGTGTAGCTTTAGGTTGTTCTGTCAGGAGCACGGAGTTTGGACCCTGGTCCTTAGGGATCCCTGCCAACTTGAGTCACAGTGAATGCCAGCCAGTCTCAGGGATATTACACCCACATAACAGAGCCCAGAACATATAGCATGAATACAAGCTGAATGTATATGTAGCTTTTACTTACATGCAACTTTAATAAAAGAGCCAAATCTTGAGCTATCTCTTAGAACACCTGAAAATGAGGATGAAATCAGATATTAAGATAAGATATATGATATTACATAAGATATATGTAATCAGATATTAAGAATTAAGTTGAAAAACGTCAACTGTAGTTATATTTGTAGTAGCAGGTTACTATTTTACACTTCACGATAAAGAAAAATTTTAAAAACCCTAATATGTGAATTCCCCATAAAATTTAAAAAATCTAAGAATTCTCTCTTTAATCACATTTAATCACAGGGTTATTAACACACTGAGAACATATTGTTTTATAATCAGTGAGATATTGCATTTGTCACACAACATAAAACACACATGAACTTGATTTTAAGTTCAGCTCCTTGTTTATGTTGAGGAACTGCAAACCATGTAGCTGCTGAGTCTGAACTTCTTTCAGTTACAAGTACATTGGACATTATATTATCATAATATCTTTCCTAACAGCAGAAAAATATTTCAACTGAGCAAACCGAAATGAAACTGAAGTATTTTTACTTTACCTTTTCTAATTAACAAACTAGTACCAAGCATGCTCACTGCAGCCAAAGGAAAAGCTGTGAAGAAGAAAAAAAGCTGCTTAAAATACAATTTTCAATATTTTCAATCGCATTTAACAAATATCCAATAAAATGAGAGTTGCTATGCCTTCCTAAGCTCATTTGTATAATATAAGGATAGATTTAAAAAATTAACAAACTGTATATAAATTATCAAACATTGTCAATTCCAGTTTTTAAGACCTACTAGAAATTATGTGGTATTAGTTAATGAGTCATCCTGCCTGCATTATACGTCATGCTCCCTAACACACAAAAGCCACTGTCACATGGAATAAGGTTCTCCAGACAAGACTCCAGGTCTAGCTACAACTGCTACAGCATCAAGGTGCAGAACTTTAAGCTAGAGAGGCTTACACAAGGAAGTTACATAGAGACCAGTGCCTCTAAAAATTGTTGACAATTGAAACTCTTGATATTTTAACATAAGAACTTTGGAAGAAGTTTAACTCTTATAGAGCTACAACCCAGACTGATTAAAATTAGGTAACACTTTATTCACCACCAAATTAAAAACCAGGGCAGCTTTTTCTGTAGCTTACATATGAAGTTATAAACCCGGGGTTAGGGTCAGGAATGCAGAGAAAACATTCTGGAAGACCATCACTGCTTACCACAACCAGCCTAACAGTTCACATCAATTTTTATTACGTTGAAAGTCTATATGTGGCAAAAAGCATTAGGAGATGGCAAAAAACAAAATGAACGCTTCTTTCAAGCAATGATAATTATTTTATAGGGAAGATTCCTGTGCAACTATTCATAAAGACCACCACCCCTGTATAAGACAGAAAGACAATGAAGTAACAAACACAACAGAAGGCTAAAGTAATTTACATTAAAGATTTAGATATGTCATAATGAAATTTAATTTCATGCAAGTCTGAAAATGTAGATGTTACAAAAAGGATCAATAACTTCTAGGAGAGAAATTTGTGCAACAGCGCTAGACGGTTGAAGTGTTTTGATGCACATGATTTGCTAATTAAGTTCATATTTGAAGACAAATTATATTTCTGGAGAGCAAAGTATTAAAGAATACTTTGCAAGTTAACAGCTAATTCCCTCATATATTCATAGGTCTAAACTAAGTAAGGAGTCCAGGCAGCACCTCAGGGTAAATGTGACTGGACAAAACTTCAGAATAGAGAATAAAACCTTCCAACCTATTAAATAAATCAAATCTGATGCTTTTAGAGTTTGCAGACCCAGATTTTCCAAAATTTACTGTTCTAGATTTTCTGAGATATAAAACGACAGCACAGATTTGAAACTAAATTATAAAACAAAACCAAACAAAACCAACAATAGCAACAAAACAAAGTCAAACAAAAAAATCTCCAACAAAACAAGGGGAGGGAGGGTGTGTAGAGAAAAATACATTCAAAAATTATTTCAGAAGATTTCAGTCTAATCCTTAGAAGTCTGAAATTACTTATTGACCTAACACAAACATTCCAGATATCAAAACCAGGCTATACTAGTATGTGAGCATATAGGTGACCTGAAATGGTAACTAAAAATTTTTAAAAATAGCTAAATGAAAACTGGATTCATATCTAAAAATTAATATGAATTATTCAACTGCGGAAAAAACACCCCAACAAAACAAACTTAATAAATCAGAAAACATCGATGCTATGGGCAAAGAGTACTTCTTCTGCTTCAGGAACAAAATAAACCCAGAGAAAATAATGGAAGGCTTATATATTGACAGCACATAAGTATGGTTATATAATGTACCCAAGTCAAAATTGCTTTATGAGAAAAAGTTGTACCAATATGATTTGATTTTGTTAGCAAGATTAGAAGTGCAAAGGATAAAGGTGAAGGCTGTAGTGTGAATTTTTAAGAGTGTAAGAATTTATACAATAATGTGACTACAAACTAGTAACTCCAATAAAGCATATATTAAACCAAATTGTGAAATGACTAGTGGCAGAAGCTGTCAAGAGAAACTATGTCAAAACACAGATGGTTTGTAAGAATGAGTAAAATTTGCTACAGCTTGAAATTTGAATAAATGAACTGAAAATACACATTTACAGTAACTTCAGTGAATAACAAAAGCTGACACAATACATAGTGAGAATTTCAGGGCAGTCGCACATGCAGCCTCTTGCAAAGGGGATTTCAAGCAGTGTGCATTTAATACAGTGAATACAAAAGTCTAGTATGCATATGCAGAACAGGGAAACAAAGACAGGAGACCAGAAAACAGTGATGGACTTAAGGCTCTCCCGGCGAGATAACAGCACAGTACACAATCCCTGAAATAAAAAATCTGTTACTGTTGTAGCTCCCTAAAGAGAAACAACCCAAGAAACTAACTCAGGGCTTTCAACTAGTACCTACAAGTTGTTTCCTCAGTGACTATATGAAGATACACAGGGCAATGAGCTGCACTGCCAAGCAGCAGAACAGCTCAGGAACAAACAACTCTCTGTCTTCTTTGTCTTCCAGAAGTGAGATTATCAATAAACCATAACCAATCATCACTGTACCACTAATGGACCTGCCACTTTCACTTATAAAATTATACAGAAAACGGCTACTTTTTTTGCAAATATGCTGAAGATTTCCAAGTATTTGTGTAAAAGTAGATGAGAATCATTAATTGAAAATCACAGTGCCTTAAGAGCTGTGTCTGAAAGTACTGAGAAATCAGAGCCCCAGTATGCTAAAATTAGCAAATCAGCTGCTGAATTCTTCATCTGCCCTGGTTTTTGCCAAGCCACCTATCAGCATCAGGAGTAACCTACTAGTGTGTGATAAAACAGCAGGTAATAATCACATCAGAAGGCCTGTTCAAACCTCGTGATCAGGTATACAAAAATCAAGCATGCCTTGAATCTTAGGGTTACAGAAACCATACACAGCCACAGTAATTTTCTCCAAAAGTTGAACAGAGTGATTACTTATATATTGTTCTCTTCACATGTCTCTATAAAGATGAAAAGCAATGGTTATAAGTTAAATTATTTTATTTTTGCATGTTAAAGATAACAATGAAAAATTGAAAATAAAAATGCAGAAATAACACAAAAAAGAGAACCCAGTAATATAAATGAGACTCATTAATTAGATCTATTTTCAGACTTTTAATAAGCACATTAACTTAAAATATTAAGAAATCTTTTTATAAGGCATGAAACTTGGAAATTATGTTGCACCTTTTACAAAACTGCTGTAAACTCTTAGTAAATACTACATGGACAAGCATTTGCTGGGAAGCAATTCCAGTACATGTGAAGCTTGTTAATGCACTGTCCTGCTATACTGACCCAAGCTCTCTGTAATGCCTCAGGTAACAAAAGCTAAGGGTGGAAGGAAAGCAACCAAGTTTACCAGCAAAGTGAACTTACCTCTATATCGGAAACTCTCTTCAGCACATTCCTTCAGGAGTCTTCTTTCTTCCTCTGTCGGAATATAAGGCCTAGGTACTTCCCTCTTTCATCACGGAAATAAATTAGAAAAGAATGGACAAAAGAACATTTGAGGACATTTTTCAATTAAAAAACTTAATGTTTAACTTTCACACCTTGTAGTTTCTGTACTTTCACCCAGCTATACTTAAGAAACCAGTGCCTTTTGTCCATAAACGTCACATGAAATATATAATTTTAAAAAACCAATGCTTCTAAAAATGACGTGAGAGAGCAGGAAGAAAAGCCTGCATTGGTCCCTCCAAACAGAAACAGCTGACATCTGACAGATCATTAAGTGCCTTTTCAAAGTATTTCTCATGGTTTCAAAGACAACAGGGTGTGTAGTTGGTTCACAGGGATGTAGTTGAGCGAGAGCTGACCAGCTGTTTCGCCAGCGTGTGACACGTGTGTGCGGAGGTGCCTGACCCTATCCCGCCGTGAGAGCCGTGCCGCCGGGCACGGCAGCACTGCCTGGCCAGGAGCAGCACAGCTGTGAGAACACCATCGGCACAGTGGAACAGAGGATCACAGAATCAACTGGGTTGGAAAAGACTTCTGAAAAGCCGTCTAGGGCTGAACACCACTTTGTCAAGCAGAGGGTGGCACTAAGTTCCATGTCCAGTCTTTCCTTTAACACGTGTAGGGACGGTGACTCCAGAAGCTCCCTGAGCAGTCCATTCCAGTATCTAATGACCCTTTGTGTGAAGAAATTCTTTCTAATGTCCAATCTAAACGTCCCCTGGTGGAGCTTAATACTACGCTCTCTTGTCCTATCGCTGGTTGCCTGGGAGAAGAGGCCAATCCCCACCTGGTCACCTGAAGCCTCCTTTCAGGCAGTTGTAGACAGTGATAAGGTCTCCCTGAGCCTCCTTTTTTCCAGCATAAACAACCCCAGCTCCCACAGCCGCTCCTCATAAGACTTGCACTCCAGACCCCTCTCGAGCTCCGTTGCCCTTCTCTAGACATGCTCCCGCACTTCAGAGCCCTTCCTGAATTGAGGAGCCCAAATCTGAACGCAGTACTTGAGCTGTGGCCTCACCAGTGCCGAGTAGAGGGGGATGGTGACTTCCCTGGTCATGCAGGCCACACTACTCCTGAGACAGGCCTGGATGCCACTGGTACCTGAGCACATCGTTGGCTCACGGTCAGACATGAACACCTCCTTACGTCCTGCCAGGACCTCCCGCCCGGCCCCCGAGAGGCCTCAAGGGCACCGGCCTCGCGTAGAGCTCAGGACAGGGGCGGCCTCGAGGATGACAGGAATCCCCTTTCCCTGGCCCGAGCCCGCCGCCTCGCCCCCCACCTCGTCGCCCCCAGCCCCGCCAGGTTTCCCCGCGGCAGCGACGCCGAGCCAGCGCAGTTACCTCGGCCGCGTCGCCGCCGGGGCCCGGTCCCTGCCCGGCCTCCATGGCCGCCGTGACGCGGAACTGCGCGCGGCGGCGCGGGGCGCAGTGCGCGTGCGCTCAGCCGCCGCTCGCGCAGGGCGGCCGGGCCGCGGCGGGGCTGGCTCGGCACAGCGGCACTGGCGGCCCCGGGGACGGGCTCGCCTTCCTGCTAAAGGGTAGCCAAAAGCTTTTGTCTGTCCCTGCCTAGCTCCAGCTGTAGGTACGTTACCCACAGGTTTGTTAACCGCTTGCTAAAGATGCGTGGCCAGAATTTCCCAAAAGGAAAGGATCTCTGTTGCCTAAAAAATGGGTTTTTCTGAATCAGGACTAAGCAAGTCTGGTGGGCAACTCTTGACTCGAAAGTGTTATAAATTTGGTGGTTAGGATTGTCTAGGAGTGGAAGACTAGGAAGTTGTGTGTTTGATTCTAGCTAATGCTGTGAAAATGGCAGCTTTAGAGGGTGCTTGCAGTTTATGAGAAATAAGGAAAAGTTGAGGGAAAAAATGTTTTTGATAGTGCAGTGTATGCCTTGGCATTTTTTCGTAAACAAGAAGTATTATGGCTTGAGTTCACCATATGGTGATATGCCTGTACTTGCCTATGGAATGTACCACTCCCTTTAAGCCTTTCCTATAGCAAACCATTATCTCTTTACCCTGGAATTTGGCTTAAATTGCTGCTTTCTGATGGCTGTACAAAAAACAGTCCATGCCTGAAGATAGGAGAAGGAAGGTTTTTGTGATTGAAAAGTCAAAAATAGGTAGAGAACTATAAAAGGAACACTGTGAATATGTGAAGAGCCTAGGGCAAATGGATTAATGAAAGCTGCAGAGATTAGATTCTTGAAACAAGATGAGTGGATAGAACCAGAAACTATGTATAGTGGGGTTCTTTTAGTCATACCTCTCATCGTACAATAAATATATTTCTAATTTACATGCGATTTGAAGTAACTTGTATGATCAGGCAATCTTTATCTCTGCTTGTCACCTGGGCCCATGCTAATGAAGCTTTCTCCAATACATTACCATCCGTGATGCACATTATTAGTTAGAAGGCAAAAGATTTTTGCTTCGTCAGTTCAAGACAGTTTTGTTTATGGGACTCTAGCACATTTATTAAGACAACTTATTTCATGCTTTTTCCCACTTATCTTTCAGTACATTCTAGGCAAAGAATACAGTATGTTTTTAAAGCTTGAACTTTTATGGGGTAGGACATGCTTATGAATTGCGCCTCCTCTAAACACAGAGCTTCAGTGGGGAGGAAATGGCAATCAATCTCCTTCATTGTAGAAAATAATGGCTCTAAGCTGCTATTTTGCTTTCTATTGTAAATTAATTGTTATCCATTCAGTTTTCTCATTTTACCGTCTTCAAGTCTCTTAGACTTCTAATGGGAAAAAAATTTAAAATCATGCAGGTGAGTTTACCATCCATTCAAAAATCTTACCCAGTACAGCCTGCTTGTGAGATACTTAAAGGTTTCAGCCACCTACATACATCCATTTGTTGGCTTAGAACTTCAGCTGTAGGGCCACATGCAGTATAGATGGTAGGGCATTTCTACATCCTTGGCACTTCATTCTCTGTACTCAAAACCTGGTTTTGGAGTTCATTCATTGAAAGAAATGTTAACAAGGACACCCTTTCTGACCCTCCGGCCTATTTTTACAGCTTCCTTTATACTCATGCTATCTTTCATGCAACTGTGAGAACGTCAGTTTATGATCAGTGATGGCATCACCAAGTCCCTCTGATAAAATATTGTTCTCTTGCAAGGCTTAAGATGAGATATTTAACCCCTTTCTTGGATACTATTTTCTCTACTTTCTGCTTTAACAGGTGCCATTATACAGTATGCCATTTTTTGCTTATAAATCTATGCACTAGAGTAGTTTTTAGGAGAACTCTCAGGGATCTTAAACTGTTTGTTTTAACAACAGGCACAATAGTGGTTTGAAGCTTCAGTAGCTGTTTTATAATTGCTGTTCTGTGTTGTTTTAAACACAAAAACTATAGATTATTTGTAATAACATAAAGTTATATATTTTGGGCCACTTCAGGAGTCAAAAATATTTTTAGAATTATTACAACTTACGTATCTATGTCTCTAAACTTTTTATCTTTTATGACTTAGTGTCATGTAAGAATGAAGAATATATTTGAGATTCAAAATACTGTAATACAAGAACTTGATAGTTAGCCTTTAGAAATTGCAAGTTATTTCTTGTGAAGGAGATGCCTGGAAGGAAAAATGAAAACTTTCAAATGATGAGATTCTCTTAAAACAAACTGATTACTTATGTTAACAAGTTGGAAGGTGTTAAAGTCACATGGTTTCTAATTACAGTACTTTGCAAAACAAAGTGATGAATATTCAGAACTCTTGAAGATTCAGCTCAAAGAATTATTAGGGTGAGCTCTGTGCAGTCTGTCAAGTGGTTTAAAAGTCTGTCTTTCTGATAAAAAGGGGATGAAAGAGAATTTAACAGTCAGTTACAGGTTTTATACGACTCCGATGCAAAATAAAGAGGTGGCCTAACAAATAAGTTAAGATTTACAATACTGTATAAGACATAACTAAAACCATTAGATATATGAAAGAGTTGGGGTAAATGCTGATCTGGTAAGAAAAGTCTCCAAAACAGGTACTGGAAGTGTACGTGCTCAAGTACGTAGAACAATGTGAATGGTGATATTTCTTTTCTGTTGTTTTTTTGCTTGGTGCTCTGGACAATACAGTAAAATGCAACAGCTGAGAGGTTCTGGTGGCTGCCAAGAGTTAACAGGACTGTATTTGGACAAATGTCTCCCTAATGAGGAAATAACAGCGCCTCATTAAAAAAAAAAAAAAAAAAAAAAAAAAAAAAAAGCATTGTTGTAACTACTACAACTGGCAAACAAAGAATCAGTTATTTGCCTGAAGCATTATGGCACATCAGCAAGAACCAAGAGTGGGTGTCTTCGAGGAACTGATAGTCAAAGCCTCAATTAAGGACTTTACCCACATAGATAATGATTGCTATTAATATTAACTGGTACTGTAATGTATTTTGAAAATTGCTTTACATGTTAACTAATCCTTAGAACTATTTTGTAAAGCTGGCAGGTAAAGGAGCGTTTGGGTTCTGAAAGTGATTGTACATCCTGTAAAGTTCAGGTGCTTAGGGTTAAATACCAGTGGTCTGATTTTCATTGGTGGTGAGGTTCTGCTGCTCTTGTGTCAGTTACATGCATTTATTGGGAAGATCACTGAGCCCCTAACTCAGAATAACTTCAAAATCAGAAGCAACTTGTGACGTACTTTGCTTCAATCAATTGTCTGAAATGATGCACAACACCAGTAGCATCCTGTTGAATCCTGTTTTTCTTGTTAGGTGCTCTATCACCCACGTTTGGACTGTGGTACAATTGTTAAAATACAGTAAAAAGCACTCCACTCAATTCTTAAATCGTCAGGGAAGAGTTAACCTCAGCTACCAGGTTACCTTTATTTTTTTCCTTTCCTACTGGTTTCTGCAAGTTGAAGTACATCCTCTGTCTTAAGGGTATGCAGCACATGGGCATAAGTAGTTGAGCATGGAGGGGCTTTTACGCCAAATAAACTATAATCATACAAAGTGTGGTACAGAACTTTGAACTTCTTCTAATAGAAATTGTTGCAACTGTTGTGCTGGTGTATTTGTTCTTTGTACTTTTCACTCAGTTCTGGTTTTGTCGGAAATGCTTATTATAATACAGTACTTGCGTTACAAGCTTTTGTTTAACAGTGGGAAAATTTTGACTTCAGGATTCTTTCTAATACTGTTTTGAAAATCTTGTGTTGTTTTATCACATTTTTGTATTTATTTTTCTTTCTTTCCCCCCACTCCCCCCTTTTTTTTTGAATGCCTGGAAGCTTTGAGGCACTTTAACAGAAAATATAGTTACTTTCTAACCAGTAAAAATGTTAATGTTGGTATTGTTTCTATTAACCTTGGCTCCCAGATCTTTGCATTGTTTAGAAATACCTTGTTACTTCCAACCACCAGACCTGTTGTATTAGTGAAATCCGAACCAGTCCCAGTGGCAGCTCAGTTTTCGGAGGATGATGTGAATTATCTTATTACTCCGCCTCGCTGCCAGTGCGTTGCGATAAACCTTGCAGCTTGGCGCGTGTGGGAACTACATGAAATCAAAGCGAATATCCTATGGCCAGAGCAGTCCAAGTGCTTTATATGCCATGCAGGGGTGGCGGCAGCTTGCCCTGCCCTGCCCTGCCCCGCAGGCTTCCCGGGAGCCAGGCTGCTTCTGCGGGGGAAGCCCGGCGGTTCGCGTTGGTAGAACAACGCGAGTAATTCCTGGCAAAAAGGCGGTATCTCAGCATTTGTGCAGCTGGCCGAGACACAAATATTTGCCCTTATTCGCTTGGGGGAAGGGCGGATTTTCCGACCGCTTCCTACGGGCGAAAGGAGCCTGACGGCACTGCGGGACCTCTACGGGGCCTCATCGCCTCAGTAGGCAGGACACTTTCTTGATGTTTCCCAGCCACGCTGCTGCGTGCCCAGAAAGCCGTTTGATTCCCGGCTACCTTGATGATACCGGCCTTCTTAACGGCAGCGATCGGTCCTGCTGTCTCCAGGGGCGCGGAGGCTTCCTGGGGCCGGCATCCCCGGCGGGGCTGCGTGGAGCCGCCGGGGGACGGGGCGCTGCCCTGGCGGGAGCCGGGCACCTCGAGGGGAGAGGCGGCCGAGCGCTCCGGGGGCAGGACCGGCCGCCGCCCCGGCCTATCACAGCCACGGGAAGCGGTGGGCACAGCCAATCGGGGGCTCGGCTCGCCCCTTGATGCCTCGCGATTGGCCAAAGCGTGTAGGGGCGGTGCCTCGAGGGCGGGCCGGACGCTCGGAGCCAACGGGGAGGGGGCACGGGGGCGGGGCCTTGTGAGTGCTGCGCGCCTGCCCCAGTGAGCGCCGGGGCCGGGCGGGGCGGCGCGTGCCAATGGGACGGCGGGGGGGGGGCGGGAGTGCCGCGCCGGGACGTCGAGGTGCCGGAGGGGAGAGGCGGTGTCGGGATAAAGCCGGCGGGGGATGCCGGTGGCGCGTGTCGCTCACCGGCTCCCACCAGGGTCGCTCTGAAGTGTGGGGGGAACCGCAGCCGCACTGAGGTAGGCGGCGGAGCCCGGGGCTGCGGCAGCTTCCACCGGCGGGAGAGGTGAGGCGGCGGTGGAACTGGGATCCGGTCGTGGGTGACTGGAGGGAGGAAGAGGGTGCCTGGCCCCGACAGGAACGGAGCCCGCTGGTTGTGCTGTGCGGCCCTGACGCTGGCCCTGTCCCGGCCCTCGCCGCTTTGTTTACGGCGGTAAGGGGAGGGACGTGAGGGAGGGCAGCGTGTGGCCGGGCGGCCCTACCCGGCGTCGCCGCGGGGGCATGAGTAGGGCGAAGACGGAGCAGGGGTCGGCGCTGCTGCGTGTGCTCGGCGCCGCCGGGCCGTCCCCCACCTGGGCTCCGGACCTCCTGCCCCGGGGAGACGCAGCCTCCCTCGAACCCCTTCGCGGCCCGTGCTCCGTCTTCTTCCGCCCCTTCCTCCCCGGCCGCGGCCCCACCCGTACGTGCCCAGCCTTCTCAGCCGGCGGCCCCCGGAGCCCCCGGGGTGGGAGCACTGCTCGCAGAGCCCCGCGGGCCGAGCGTAAAGCAGCGGCGGCCGCCGCCGGGCTCGTCCCGCCCCATGCCCGCACCCGTCCGGCCGGCTCCGGCCGCTCCTCGGGACAGCGGGGCTGCGCAGCCGCCGGGCAGCTACCGCCGCAGGGGATGGCGGGGCTGGGAGCGGGCCAGGCCGGCCGGGAATGGCGGGACGGAGCGGGGAGGGTGGCACGGAGCCGGGCTTTGTTCCCGGCCCCGCCCCGCCTGGGGGTGCCCGGGGGCTCCGGCGGAGAAACGCGCGTCCCGGCTCCTGGTGGGGAGGGCGGTGCGGGCGAGCAGCGACGCCCCCGGCTGCCCGTGCCGCCCTCCGCGCAGCCGGCCCGCTCCCCCGCCTTCGGGTGAAACTTGGGAGTCTTGAGCAGCAAAGTAGGAGACGTGTGTGCGCGCCCTTCGCTTAGTGTGCAGCGCCTCGCTGATGGAGTCGCTCTGAGATGCTTTCAGGACCAAGTTTGGCTTCCACAGTTCTTACAGCCTCAGATAGCCGTACTTGTGTGGCTGTAAGTATTGTAGGGATTTAATTAGTTTTCCCTTCTCCACTTTCAAGTGTATGTTTCTAATACTTTGGTCATGTGTTAATTTTTGTTGCTCAGTGGGCAGTTCAGTTTGTGTCTTGACAATCAGGGTAGCTCTAGCTAAAACATCCTGAGGAATCAGACGGAAAACATAAAAAAATCCTCTGAAAACCCAACAAATCTCAAATATTTTGGTGGTCACTCATACTGAGGGGATTGCAAAAGCAATTTGCTAATACGATGCTGAAGAATAGTAAGGCAATCTGGAGACAAGGCAGCAGGAGTGTAACCTGGACTTCCTTGAGAATTATAAATCTCAAATGGACACTAGGGAAGAAATATACTAAACCAGAAAACTAGTTCTTTACTCCTTCGTGCACTGCATATCTCCCTGCTGCAGACTTAATGGAGTATATAGAGTAATTTGAGAAAGAAGGTGATTTGCTGATTGAGGGTTGAGCAAAGAGTGAAATTAACTGTAATTTCTTAAGAAGTATTTCCTCACCGTGCCATTTCCTTAGAAGCAAAGCAACTGAAACAGTCTACTATATTGTTACTGTCGTGCTGAGGATATGTGCTGAATACTTCAGAACCTTTGTGGAAGATCGTTTACCAAGTGCTGTAAAACCACACTGATTCTTATCTTGTGACACTGTCTCAGGAAGGAAACAAACCCCTCCGTAAAAACTGTGTTGCAGGTTTAGTAAGTCACGTACTTAAAGATGAGAACATTTGCAGTGTCAAAAGCTTCCTTTACCCGGGGTTTGTAGAGGTCCTTAGTGGTACTTGATGGTGGTTGTTGCCAGTAGACAACCGACCTCCCTGGGCAAATTGCTGCTGTGAATGACTCCTTATTTATATTCCAAAACTGATTTGGTTAAAGTCTGTGCTGACTTCTCTGGAAGTGGTTTCCTTGGAGCAGAGTGGTGGTATGTTGCGTTGGGATGTTGTAGAAAATTGTTGCTGAGCTTCATTTCAAAGGAAAAGTTGTTTAATTCTTCTGTGAGGTTAGTTAAGGTAAAGTTGGAAAATTCAGCTAATTCTGATTCTGTTTGACTGGCCTAAGTGAACCAAAGCATGGTGATAGCTGGTTTTCGTGTAATAGCATAATACTTTTAAGAAGGGAAGTTGGAGGTTGTAGAGGCTAGGGCAAAAAGTAGAACATTTTTCATGTTACTGTATTAACACTTTGCAGAGTCATCCAGCTAGGCTTCAACAGCTCAAGAGTGGTCCTCATATGTTTATTTCACTGTGAATGCTTGTCTTATTGAACTAATACAGTTGAGATCGTGCTGTCTGTATTTACTTTTTCTAAGACCTTAAGAAGATTATAATTCCCTTCAGTGGCTATGCATCAAGGAAAATAACTTGGAAAACTGTATTCCGCATCAGGCAGGAGTTGCCTATTCTATATCTAGCTTTGTATTTCAAGGGGTTTTGTCTTCATCATCTTGCTGGGTGAAGACTACTACATTATTGTGTAAAGGGCCAAAGGACAAGTTTAATTTTTTTTGTCTGAGTTCCTTAAGATATGTGAAGGCAGACTTTTCACTTCAGTGGACTTGCATAATACAGGACATGGGTGTATAATGTGCTCCATCTAGCTTAGAGTGCCATGAGTTTTTAGCAGTTTTTGCCTACATTTAAGCCTTAGTTTAAAAGAAACTCTAAGTGTTGTGCAGATAGTGTCGGAGGAAGGAGCTATGTACACATGTGGGCTATGTAACTCACTGTGAGAAAAATGAGGATAATATTTCGGGGTTTGTCACCCTGTACCTGTAGGTACTGGCCTGCCTTACCAGCAGAAAATGCAACGTAGCTTATCGTCAGTGGGAGGGCAGCTGGCATAGCACTTGGCCTGGCTGTGGTTTGCTGCTTTGTGCTCCTTCTGCGTGCTCGCACCCAAACAACTTAGAACCTTTACAACTTTCGTATCTGTAATAATCCTCCCAGGAATCACAGTGGGCTGGAGAAGTGTTGCAATGTTAGGAGGTTTTAGAATTCAGCATTATTCTTGTCTGGTCTTGCTCTAAATCTTGATGAACTCCAGTAATAGATGTTAGCCAGGCTGACTCAGCTAGGGTTGCTTCTGCCTTTTTATATTTACTAAAAGAGCAGTTCTTTTTGATATTTAGCTTGCTTACCGGCCGCACTCGGCAGTTAATTGAGTGTCTGTGTACTGCCATATAGCTCTGTCTCTTCTAACACTTGTGTTGTCCTTCCTTTCCTTCCTTCCCCTCCCCCAAATCTATTATAATCCTAATTCCCTCTGACATGAACACCTCCCAGGAAGAATGACAGAATACAATCTCAAACAGCAAGTGTCCAATACCATCACCAGAAGGTATCAAGAAGGAAAAAAAATCCCCTTGGGCAAGTTAAACTAAAGTGTTTGCTCTGGCTTCAGTTTTGAGGCATTTTTGTATTTATCCCTAGTTTTTCCTAGTGATTTATGTTTGCATGCAAAAATAGAAGAGGAACAAGTATTAAAAGCAAAACCAAACCAAACTTCTAAAGTTGAGTTTGGGTTCTCTGAAATGTCTAAATATTTGATCTAAATATTTGAGGTACAAGGACCTGATGCTGTTGCTGTAAGGTTTGGGGTTTTATTGGTTTGTTCTTTACAAAGGTATTCTTGCTCTTGTCACCAGAAGCAACATGAGTTGTTTTTCTTTTTTTTTTGTGGTTACTGACAATAGTCAAAGCTGAGGTGTGAGGAGTTTGCATAGACCGTGGTCCAGGAGGACCTTTCTTCCATCATTTCAGCTGCTGCTTTGGCAGCTGGTCCATACAGGTGTAAGAGAACTTTACTTTTCAAGAGCTGGGGCTGGCCTAGCCTGAAATAGCTACAGACGAGTGTCTAGCAGTAGGCTTGGGACTACTGACATGCCACTTGAGTGGGCAGGTGGTCACATTGGAATTAGTGTGGTGACCTATTATCTTCTTATTCCCTGTATCCCAGAAAATGGGAGAAGATTCCTGGCTTGGACCTTTTTCTCCCCTTTCTTCTTAGATTTTTTTTTTTTGTGAAGTTACATGAGATGGTCATGATAATAAAATAAGCTTGGTATGTTTTGTCAGCTAACTATTGGAAGGCTGCTTCAAAACTAAATAACTGATACTTTGGGAATATTTGTAATTTTATGTTAAAGCAGTTTGTCAGTGGCAGTTGCCAGCATTATTTTTCATCTTGGGTAGCAATTTTTCTTTTTAATGTTTGTTTTCCCTTATCTTGAGTGTTTCTAGAGAGTAATAGTATAATTTTGCTAAACCAGCTAAACCAGACTCTCTCTTGTTTGGGTGAGATTTCTTGTTCACTTTATCATACTAAAATGCTGTAATTGCCTTCTTCATATATTAATTAGTCTTTTTAGCATGGATTGGCCAGACTTCTGTAAAGTATTCCAGGGAAGATTCCAATGGGACTTTATAAAGGTTTTTTAATACTTTGGTGGGTGTATCTTGCTTGTAAACCTTAGGGATCCCGTTTTCCTTCCATAGTCCTCTCAAGGCTTTTCTTTGTCTTCATAAACTGCAACTTATAACAAAAAATATTACTGCTCAAGTGTGTTACGTTAAGGGGGAAGAGAAGCTGTAGGTTAATTGCAGCTTTAGTAAGTATCACTTCTGCCAACAGTCCTTGGGCTTACTGCAGCTTGGGTCCCATTGGCATGATGTTGGCCCTGCTTGTGCAGAGAGTGTCCAAGGAGCTCAAAGATACCCTGGCAGGTGCAAGTAAGTGAGGGAGAAGAGTATAAAACACTGTGTGCTAAAAAGCTCATTGTGAGGTTATGACTAAGACCTGCCTTGAAATATGTAATCCCATTTGCTTAGCCTTTCACAGGCTTCCTGCTGTTGAACTTTCACTGCTGGTTTTTTGTAGTAGTCTCAAGGACAATAATTGTATAGGTTTTGCCAGCCCTATGCAGTTAGGTTTGTTTGTTTGGACTAACTGGATATAATGTTGGATATGTTTATAAAATAAGAGCTGGAGAGAGCATAAAAACTACAAATAGAGATAGTTTTGTTGTACTTGATCCAGAAGATAAGGCTCTAATAATTCAATGTGGGAGACTGTTTAAGGAGATTAATTTTTTTTTAAAGTAAAGGAATATCTATACCATAAGGCTTGGGAGTGTTCTGATAAAATGAGACCACAGGAATTTGCATTTGAAGTTGATATTGCAAAGAATGACTTTATTTCTCCACTAGAGTCCAGTTTTGCAAAATAAAGAAGCATCTCATTTTGTAATTGCCATGTCCTAAGAGGACTTGGAATTACGTAGACCTGGACAAAGGCTGATTCTCTTTAGAGGTATTAGCATGGAAAATAGCTGAAGTGTTCCGATTAATTTTCATCTCTTTCATGAGGGTAGTCCTTATCAACACCACTTCTGCTCTTGTGCTAAATCAGAAAGAACTGCTGGGGTTGTGCCCATGGCAGCTGGACATTTTGACCTTGACGGAATTTTCATGGTTTTTAATTGAACTAATCTAATCTGCCAGTAATACTGATTGTGTTTAAAAAAAATGCTGTAAGCAAAAATGCTAAGATTTCTACCTCTGTAGACATCATCCAAAACATCCTGTGTCATCTGAAAAACTGAAGAATTACTGCCCTGTGCACTGTGACTGGCCTGTTTATTCCCTGGGATAGGGTGATGAGTAGTCACTGGTCCCGATGGCTGTTCACGTGACTTGGGGGCTTCTGGATACCCCACATCAACTCACAAAAAGAAAGGAGTTGCAAATGAGTGCTCTTACTCTTTGCAGGAGTAGCAGTATGTGTAGGTGTCCCTGACATCTTCACTTTGATACGGCAAACCTGCTACTCTATTTCTTGACAAAGAAATCATGGAGATCTTGCCCCATTCCCTCTGTTTCTTCAGGTTAGACATTACCATTGCCACCCTATTTGAAATTACTTTGGTGGTAGATGTTGCATATAAAATTTGGAATCAGAGATTTTTTTTTTTTCAGATGGAGTTGATACATGTGTTTGTGTGTATATTTATATGTATTTATATGCACCCACCTGCAGAATTGATAGGTGTGGATAGCTGGGGAGGATGAGAGTGGTAGATAGCAAGTGTAGGAACAGAAGGCTGGGTAAACAGAAGTACAAAATAACTAGAACAAGCTTTTGAGAGTTTTTACCTACACATTTCTTTAGTACTTTTGTATAATTTTGGGCCTTTGCTGTATTAGCGGAAAAATGAACCTTATTTGAAAGCATTTATGAACTCTTCTCTTCCTGTAAGTCATGATCAGACTATGATATTATACTCTGTAATTCAAAATCTATAAACAAACCATAAGTTAGGCACAGATTGTACTTGTATTTTTGTGGTGCTGAGGTAAATTGTGTGCAACTGATTTGATCCACTTTGAAGCCCAACTTTGTGTCTCCTGGGAGGGTATCTTAAAGGTACTGCATAATGTAATGCATGTTGTGACATAGTGCAAGTTGCTGTTATCTTGTCTTGCCTTTTAAAATTAAGAATAAATAACTCCATTTTCAAGTATGTCCTAGTCTCCATAATTTGAAAGTAGCTTTTATTGCATGTTCCCATCAAACCATATCTAGTATATCAAACTCTTATATCTAACTTATGCAGTTTAAAGGCATAAAATCTTTGTGACACTAACTCAGCAATACTGACATTTGTTAGGGACACAAGACATTCTAAATTTTTTAGGTGGCTGTCTGAAAACTACTATGTGATTATTATAGGAAGACTAGAATGCAGAGGAGAGAGATAAATCACTAGGGTTTTCTTAATGTTGTGTGCCTAAAAACAAGAATAATTCAGCTACTTGAATGTTTGTGTTATTGTTATGCTGGAGAATGCAGACTGGCCTCGTTTGAGTTTTTTTTTTAAATGAAAAACAAATATATCTCGTATCTCATCCTGTGTAAATACAGACTATGAACTCTACAGTTTAGGAAGAAAGAATGGCTTGAGATCGTCTGCAGGTACAACAAAGTCCCCATTGTGATCATTGTAGTTCAAAAGCAGTTAGCACTACTGCTTTTTATGCAATATTTGTGTTCTGTTTCCAGAGGCCAGAGATAATTGCACTAGGTTGGGATATATCAATTGAAATGTTTTTCTGCAACTGCTTGAGTAGCTAAGAAATCTGCCAACTGATGTTATACTTGCTATATTATGTATTATTGATGTTCTACTTCATCATTGTCCAGTCAGCATATTGGTGGAAGAACTACTGGTGTTTTATATATAGGACCTGAGTTTAACTTCTATTGAAGATGCTTTGAGAGGAGGAAGTGGGGAAAGCAGCTTCCTGCTCTGTTCAAGGGAGTAAAGTGATGAGGCTTATTTTGGTGTGGGTGGGGCAGTAGGGAGTTGTTATTTATTTATTTAATTCATATAGACCTTCGTACTGAATGTGCATAAAGTTCATGTTAGTTCCTCCTGATGTGATATCATAACTAGGAAAAAATGCCGCATTTTTCATTGTATAGATACAGTACAGAACTGGTCAGTGTTCTATGGTTTTTAGCACATTTTTAAAAAGAGAATGTATTTTGAGCCTTAACAGTCTTTTAAGGAAAGAAATATTCTACATAAGATGTTGATTTCTTTATCATTCCTTAATTTCAAGTGCTTAAACCCTGCTAGATGCTGATCTTCAAAAGCTGATTGAATAAAAAGGGATTGTTGGTTATGGTTTGAGGAAATTGCCAAAAGCAGTTTGAAGGTGTGATATAAAGTCCTGTTCTTTGGATCTAATTTATTTAGTTTCAGGCTCATTTTTAGTTTAGCTGTGCTTGCAGTTTATTTTGTAAAAAGGGAAAAAAGGAGTTTGGTTTCTAAAGCCATTTAACATTTTTTGCATTTTCTCAATTGTTGCCATAGTGGTGGTGGTGCAGAGGTCAGAGTTTAAAGCTTGTTGCCTACACTGCACACTCATGGAAGTTCTCATTTTTCCTGTGGCTGAAACTTTATTGATGTAGATGATGGTGAGCAGTGGTGTTCAGATGAATGCAAACACTCCAGACAAATTGTTGTGTTTTACTGTTGCAGGCAGCAGTGCATCTGAGGAGATGATGGTTGTTGCTCTTGATAAGGGTCTGCTGTTTTCCCTTCCTAGTGCATAGGAAATAAGAAGGCACAGGTGATGATAAATTCTAGGGAACATAAGATTAGGCAAGCTGGAGTCCTTCTCATTTCTTCTCTTGGAAATACTTGTGTTCCAGCACAAAATTTTAAATACTACACAGACTTAGACTTAGCTGTTTTCCTGGTGGAAGCAACATTTCTTTAAGGTAGTCTGAACATCTGAATTGCTTCCAACCTCACATGCTAAGAGGAAGGAACTGTAATTTCTTGGTCCTCTGCAGATCACTTGCAGATTGAACACTTGCAGAGAAAGTATTTCTCTGCTGCACTTTCTTGAAAAGCAGCAGAGAAGTACTGTCTCTCAGATTGCTAGTACAGATTAATAGTTGATGTAATTGAAGCTAGTTAAGGTCACTTTTTGGGGATCCCAAAATATTTGGTTCTGTACTACAGCTGAAAATACACTCTAAATCAGCAGTCAGAAAATAGCAGGGGTAAAGCAGCAATCAGAGTGCATTAGCACCTTGGAAAAGTGTAACTGCATCACTGTTTTCTGAAGGCAGTGGGTTCCTTGTCTTGTGGCATTAGTAAAGGCAACTTTCCTAAAGAGAATTATCTGAGAAACTGAAAAGGTCTTAGGCCTAGATAGAAATAGCCATTCCACTGTGGTAAAACTACAGTCTGAGTTTTAGAATGCTGCTAATACTTTGAAATAAGACTCCAAAAGATAAAAAGTTGTGGTAAAGATTCAAAGAACAGACAGGGTTTGGGGCCCTGACCCAGTGGATATGATTTGGAATTCACTTGCTTAGTCCCTTTTCATGCAAACTAAGGAAAAGATAATTCAAATAACCCGTTTTTAAGTTTGACTTTTCATGGTCAAATTATTACACATTTAGTACCAAGCCCTCAAATTTATCTTGCAAACCCTTCTTCACTACAAATGGGAGTATTTTCAACTGAACATCGTTAGTTTTTAAATGGAGTGCTGTTTGTAATTCTTGGAAGAAGAAAGTGTTGAACCAGTAAAACACATGTAGTTTTCAGGTGCAGGTGGTTAGTTATATTCCAAAGTTTTGTTATGACCGAGATAGGCAGTTTTTTCCTTCTTGTCCCATGAATCCTTTTAGGTGATCTTGATGTGCCTTTTGAGTGTTATCTCATTTCCGTGTAAGTTATGTAAAAGCTGAACCTACTTAATATCATGCCAATGATCTATGCACCTTCCAGTTGCAATATTTGTATTTAATGAAGTTCTTCCTGCCCAAGCCCCCTGAAGGTTTGGTTTTTGCATTATTGACCCTGTGTCTCTCCTGTTCATGGCTTTTGTGGTTCCTCACAGTTAATTGATCAGCACTCATCCAGCCTCACTGGCTGTGTGGATTATGGAGTGGAAGAAAAGCTGTTTTTCAGACAGGAGGTGGTTGGTGAAATTAGGAGACTATTGCAGGAGTACTCTGTTCTTGATAGCATTTGAACATGATGAACACTCAGTTCATCATGCACCATTTTTAGTTTGTGGTGTTGATTATTCTTATACACTATTAATATACTTAAAACTTTTACAGGAAGCAAAAGAACCAAGTTGTTACTAAAAATCCTCTGTTGATACACAGTGTGCCAAGCTTCAGTAAGGAAATGTAGTTGATTTGGGTTTAAGGAGCCTGGGAAACACATTCCTCCTCCAAAATCCAATTTTTTAAGGTAATTAGCTTAAAAGTGGCTTCTACAATATTCAGGTGCTCTCAAGCTCTTATTTTTGCTATTTCTGATGTCAGTCACCAGTATCACTTGGGAGGACAGCAAGCCATAAGCTCAGTATCGTCCAGTAGTGCATGCTGTTGCTGAGGACAAGGCTGGGAGAACAAAGGGACTGGTCAGCCACTGGAAATCTTTCAGCCTTCTGCTATCATTTCCCTGTGCTGCAGTAGAAAAAATGTGTAATTAGTCTGTAACATGAAAGTCTTGTATATAGTCAATATGTTGTATAATAAATCTAGTTTATAGTTAACAGTGTTGTTTTCTTCCTTCTACCTCCTGTATGAAGGGTGGTGTAAGTTGACAAGAGGACGAGAGCTCACCAGGGGCAGTGTGTTATCTGAGGAGTGCTTGTGACGGCAGGTTACTTAGCTCTAGAAAATGCTGAAGTTATGGGTCAGCCACAGGTTTGCGTGACCATAGTGCCATTGTGTAAATGTTTGCCCCTAAACTTCAAGCTTTTTCTTGTACTTTTTCAAATTATGTCATAAAAGCTGGTATAGTTCATCTCTGCTTTTATTCTACTTGTGTAAAAGCAAACAATGTATTGAAGCCTGGTTAGGGTTTGTAGCATGGAAGCACCACTTCTAGCACATGGCTAAAACTATTAGTATTTCTTTCTTTCTTTTGAAGTATCATCTTATTAAATCTTTTGGACCAGTAATTATAAAGAAGGCTCTAATTTAGTGTCTTGTATGAATCTTCTTAAATGAAGGTGCTGATACTTTGATTTCCAGCAACATTAGTGTTAATCCCCATGCCTGAAGTTTTTGCAAGTGACCTGCTGTACCACCTCTCTTACACTTAGCAAGATGTGTTGGATTGGAGCATCTTAATTGCTGCTCGAGAGCTAAAGCTGAGTTCTGTCTTGCATAGTGGCCAACATTATAGCAGCTACTCTGAATATAATACAACAGCTTGAAAATAATGCTCTGTGAACACCCCTCCCCCCACCCCCCAAAGTTGATGTAATTAGAAGTTACATGTGCTGTTACTTGATCAGATTTGAAGTTGGCTGGATTTTTAGTTGTGTTTTCCAATTCAGGTTAAGAGGAGTTCTGAATTCTTTTAGATATGAAAACTGAGAGGTAGCATCAGTTTTCTTTGTACTATTTTTGAACCTTATGATAGCAAACCTCTTGTATTTTCAACTTTATGATGTTTCTCTTTTTCATGTTCTTCTTAACTTTTCATAAATCTTCTGTAGGGGTGAACCCCAAACACTGAAACTGCACCTGTGTGATACCTTTGACTTCAAATCTGATAAAGTTAGTTACATTTTAACTTGTCAGCTGCCCTTAGGAAATGAAGCCAAATGACCCAGCAATATGCTGTAGCTACTGTAAGCTTCACTGGCATCTCTTGGAGACTTTTGACCTTTTTGCTACCTTTACTGATACTTTCTTTTTCCCATAGTCAGAGTTAATCTGACGAGATTGATTCTATAGAATACCTCAGATTGTATTCAAATTAACTTTTCTTGAAGTTCTGGGTAGCAGATAGAGTATAAAATTCGATATTGCTCAGTGTGTACAAAAAAACTTGAGTACATTGCATGGGTTTTTGTGGGCTTCCCATCCTCTGATCTCTTTCCAAACAGCCTACTAGCTGAACTGACAGTACCTTCCTAAAGCTTGGACAGTCAAGTCAGTTTTCAGCTTAACTTTATTTCTTGCCTTAAGTAACTGGGCTGTTGGGTGGTGTAGGGGGGAGGGAGGGAAGATTAAGGGAAGGGGAGATTAAGCCTGGTGCGGTGAAGAAGGAAGATGTGTTTGTATGTGTTTGCTCTGAAGGCAGCAAGCAGGGAAGCCTCTAAACAATGGATTATGTACCTGTGAATGTATGTTTTGCTTGAGGTACTGAGCTCAAATGTCAGCATATGCTAGAGTGGATTTCTGTCTGGGTATGGAGGGTAATAAGGCATGGGTTTGATTGTGTTAAAGTGCTGTTCCCAGTGATTTTATCTAGGGAGGAGTTAAAGGACAGCTGATCCACTGCCTTTCAAAATGAGGTGAATGTAAGGTTTGACATGAGCTGATTTAAAATATTGCTTACCTTTAATTTTAAAAAATGGAGCAAAAAGAAGATTAAAAAAAAGGAATAGTACAGTTTATTGATGTAGGTAGGATGAAAGGCGATACATTTCTGCTATGCAGAAAACTGTTAACTTACCCTAATTGTCTGAGAAGGTAAAAGTGACGTATTTGATGCACTGCACTGTCAAATGCACAGACTGTGGAAAACAGTTGACATTTTTATTAAAGAATTGCAAAATTTAACAGATAAAATTCACAGTCAGAATTTTGTCTGTCTTTAAATGCTTTCCTTTGTAATTGGTCAAGTCTTTAAAACACTTAACTTGTTTTTCCAAGGAATTACGTAATGCCTTCCCAATTTATATATAATCATCAGGTTGCCTCCTATTTGCAAAAGTTTATCTAATTTTCTTACTTGTCTCACAGTCCTACTTTTAAGCTCTCTTTAGCATCTTGAAATCTTTAGGATGTGGCTTTTTACTTTTAGATTGCACTTATATGGGTCTCTCTTTTGTATTTTTGGAAACACTAATTAAGAAGTGGAACAAATTGTACATAAAAGAATTGATGATGATTCAATAGTTCACACATCCTTAAAGGAAACTACTGCATTTGTGCTGCATCAGAGCACTGAAAATCATGTTGTGTGCACAGGGATTGTTACAAATTTTTCCTGGAAAATTTTCAAGCTGTGGTATTTTAAAATTCCTGGAATTTTTCAAGGTATAAATTTTAAAAAGAAGAAAAAAAATTTCCCCGTATAAACTAGATGTTCCAGAGTGGTGGACTGCTACTGCATGATGAGACTTGAATTGCTAAAAGCAGTTGAAAGTGCTTGATCTGCCTTCAGGGTAAAATTAAAAATACTAAAGTGCTTTTTTTTTTTTTACTGTAATTTGGCACTATAGAATAAAAAGAAACTGCTGCTTAGGCAAGTTGTGGCAAGTATGTCAGCTGCATACAAACTTCTATTGTGAAGGAATCTCCAGAAGTTCTCAAGGCTTTGTTAGGAAGACCCAGCTGAAGTACTGTTTTTTCTTTTTCTGACCACATCCTCCTGCTAACTGAACAGACGAAAAAAAAAATCAGAGAAGAAATTAATAAAAGGGCTAATATGAAAAAATTGATTCAGAATTACTTGCATTTTAGAGTAGTTATATATGATTAATAAAAATATGTTTGTAACTAAAGTGCAATTAAAACTTTTCATAAGGAATGGATTCATGCAGAATATGCTGAGCGTGGGAAACCAGATGTTATTTTGGTGTCAGTTTTAATTTTTCTCTTTCATGGGGAAAAAAAATCATTAAGAATAATTAGCTTCTGAGCAGAACAGCAGTTTTGAAGACAAATGTAACAAATAGATTTTGACAGTTTTTAACTTTTCAGTGATAAATTCAGAATTCTAAAGCATTGGGAAATTGTTGACATCTCTGTTAAGTGTCTAAGGTTTGATTTTTATTTTTCTCGTGTCTTTTTCAGAGTTCTGTACTTCATTTGTCTGTACTGTGTTTGGAGATCTTTCTCCAGTTTTTGGCTACGTACCAGCCGACTCAAAGCTGTTTACATCTTTTTCTACTCTTACATCGAAGCACAACGTGTGACTCGGGGGAAAATGTCTTGATGGATCCATCCTAAGTGTGATAGCTCTCATCAGTGGTTAACAATGGCTTCTAAGTGGTAAGGTCTTTCTCGCAGTAGTATGATAAATAGATTTTCATGTATCTTTTTCTGTTTTGCTTGTCTGTATTGTACTGTTAACACACCTTGAGCTGCTACTTCAGATATCAGTTGTCCGACTAGAAGTCAGTCTGTCTGTACTGTGCTAAATCCAACAAGAACATTTGTTTTAATGCAGTGTAGTAACTGATCATGGCCAGAAGTGAACGTCTGAGGAAGAGGTCAAGAAGAGAGCAAATAGCCTCTCAGTCATCTTCATATTGGGGACTTCTGAAGCCAGATGTGGCTTCTGTGCATTTAGTAATTCTTGAATTGCACATTAAGTATTTCTTTTGTGTAATTTCTGTACATTCAACAGTTCTCTTAAGTTTTCTTTCACGAACGTAAGTGTTCCGTGCAAATGGGAGTTGGTGGGAACAGAGCCCTCCCTCCTTGGGGATATACGGGGCGTCTGCGCTCTGTCCCCTTGTGGCTGCAGTCGGGTACTGCAGCTCATGGCAAGGGCAGTCAGGAGGCGTGGAAAGCTTTGCGTTGGAAGGGACCTCCAGTTCCTTACTCAGTGTTCTCATTCCTAGGTCAGTGACATCTATAGATGCTCTTTTCTTTGCTGCTTTGCATGTAAGGATTTTACCAGTAGGAAACAGATATGCATTGATGTCAAGTACAGGGCAACTATTGTCACTAAAGCACTTCTGAGCTGAAATGAGTACGGATAGATCCAACCAACATCTAAACTGTCCTTCAAAAATAATATAACACACTGCTTTTCTGTAGTCAAGTAGTAAAACAAATAGACCATGCTTTCTTTTGGCCTATGAGAACACATGGTACATTGGTGTGACAGGACAAAAATACTGAAGTGCCATTGTTGATATGATATTTGCTATGTGGACTTTTGTATTCAAGACAGTTTTATTAGTTATATATTCTATAGTACTTTATAGAATGTAAAAAAGTGTTTTATGTTCTATTATTAACTGTCGTTAATAATTAGAATATTATAAGTTCTATAATATTTCTTCATAGTGCTCACTTTCCCTTTTTTTGGTATCGTTCTATATATTCTATGCAGGAGAAGTATACAAAAAGTTAGAATTTGAATGCATGAGAAGATCTGCCTTTGGAACATTTCTAGTATATCATGTACCCATGTTTGCTCCTGCTACTGTTTTTCATTTCTTTATATATATATAATACTGACTTGCTTAACTGTCCTGTGTTAGAATTTTATACCATAATTATTTCTGTACTGATGTATTCTTTCTCTCAAAATATAATAAATTTGTTGCTGCAGAGGTTTACCTTAAAAACCGTATCTTGCTATTGCTCAAGGAAGGCAAGTACATCTTTGAACATTAGCATAGGAACTCCAAATCAGTCTTTTAAATTCTACAGAAAAATGGAGGCAGAGGGTTTGAGAACATTACTATAATTTTTTTAATGTAAGTTTTTTTTCTGTGCATGTTTATCCTGCTTAGGACAACTTTAGTTTTATCTAATTTTAAAAGTTTTTAGTGCTTATGTATGTTTGTACATTTCTATATGTTTATATAGAAAATGTGTTCCAATTACAAACTTCAAATGTTCAAGTTTCAATTTTGTAGTTTTTCTTTATTGGGAACAAGGCTGTACATTATTGATCTAGTTTTTGGAATGCTTTTCAGTAATTACTATGCTTTTTATACTTGCTCCGAGATGTTTAAAAAGCAATCCAGTTTTTAACAAATCAGATTTAAAACATATTCTTGGAACTGGGTCTACAGCTTTTGTATCTATTGTCTTCTGTATTAAAAGCCTACTGCGTTTTGTATAGGCAATAAACATGCTGTGTTTGTTTTTAGGTTTTTTTTGTCTTGTTTTTCACTTTAGTGAGAAGTGGTCTTTCAGGGTCTTTTTTCCTGTTGGAGCATGCAGAGAGAGTTTTATTCAAGTACTTTCCTTTAAAAATGTGTGTGGTACGGAAATATAATATAGATGGGAAAATGTGCCAGTTGCTGTTCTTCTTTGGTATTGCTAATTTACTCCCTGGAATCAGTTCCCTTATCGACCTTGTTGCTCAGGGCTTTGTCCAGTCAGGTCTTGAAAAGCTCACATGATTTCTCTGCAAAATTGTCTGGAGCACCAGTTATGCTGAAAAGCCTATTTCTGTAAAAGCAATTCCTGAACAGTATTCAAAATAATTAATGTGCCTGTTAATACTTGACAAGCATTTTTGCAAGTGTAGCACCTAAGTTTGGTTACTTTCTTTTCCAGCATAATTAATTAAGGACCATCATGAGGAGACAAGTGTGGTGGTTCTTTTAATGTATTTTATTAAAAAAAACCCCAGGCTTTCTTATTCTTCCTTTTCTTTTTTCTTCTCCTTAAATAACCGTTTAGGATTAAAGCAGTGCTTGTTACTCACTTGTTACTCTGCTCAGCAGTTTCATTAGTTCTGTCAATATAAATTCTAAGGTGGATCTCGGAAAAATAAACAGAAAATTTAAGTGTTTTTTAATCACAAAGCTTCAATTAAGGTATAATACGCTCAGCAGGCCTCGCTGACTTTTGGTAAGGCTTTTTGTGGGCTTTCCCCCGTGCCTCCTGCTTCATTTGAACATTTGTTCTCACTCTATTGCCTGACTAGAGAGGCATGTTTCTGCTGCAGAGCTTTGTAGACCATACCTAATTGTAGTGACAAATGACTTGCAGAATGGCTCATACTCGATGCCTTGTGTTGTTCACATAATGTGGAACATCTGGGGCACATCTAGGAAACAGACCCCAGAAGATGGAAATGCTAATAGGGACACAGAAGAGCTGCTTAATCTGTGAAGTGGGAAAGTGTCTATCAGACTAGAGGGGAAAAAAACTGTTGAACCTGTCTAATAAAACTTACTTTCCCTAGGATTCTGGAGACTTGGTGCTTTGTGGGTGTTTTTGGGGGTTTGGTTTTGTGGTTTTTTTTGTTTGTTTGTTTGTTTGTTTTTTTTGGAGTTTCCTTTTCAGGCTGCATTCAACATTCATAAATTTTCTGTTTTCAACATTCATAAGTTTTCTGTTTTCAACATTTTGTCAAGTTTTTTCTTTTTGAACTTACTTTCTGACATGAAGAACAGCTATTTAGCTTGATAATGAACCATAAATTTTAGTTTGATTGTTTTGGGTTTTTTTTTCTTTTGACCACATTTTTTTAAAATGTAATCTGATTGTATATTGAGCATAATATACAAGGCACTACCTTTAGGTGTTTTTTAACACTTAAAATGAAATCCATTTGGCCTTCAAAGGGGCTAGACCTGTGGTGACTTTCTTTTAGCAGTCTCATGTGCGTCAGTGGGAAGATGGTGAAGAACTCTATGTTAACTTATTTTTCTCTTGCTTAAAATTGCACTATTACAGCCTTTTTTTAATATGCATATATACACACATATGCAGCTGTGTCCGTATATATGTTCAACTCTTAATTTTCAATGCTTTTTTTGGTCAGGCAGCTGTTATATATTGGTGTGGAGATACTGCTCTTCTCCATTTGCAGCCAGCAATTGTTTGCTTGAAAGTCATTGACTTGGAGAGGTATTTAATTTAAAAGTAACAGTAACTTCTACAAGTTACAGTAAAGACTCTTAGCAATTTGAATCCGTGATATATAATGGAATGGAAACCAGAAATGTTTAGGGAACTGGAAAATGCTTATTCCATGGTTAATAGCTAATGAAAAGACTGTATGTCTTTAAACAAGAAAAGTATATCAGTGTTTTGTTGGGTTTTTTTTTCAGAGGTCTGGGTAAAGCACAAGTGATGCAGCTACTTCTGATATCTCCTATGTAGCTGCAAAGCTTTCCTGTGGAAGCTCTGAGTTGCCCTCACTTGTGCCCCTGCTCATCAGGGCTTGATGCATCTTGCCTCCCTCGGCCCAGGGCAGTTTCCATGTACAGTGCACCACTGGTCATGAAGTTCTGGCTCAGAAATGCATAATGAAGTGCAGCAAACATCACTTCTGATGCAGAACTGTGCCTTTGATTTGAGCCACTCCTTAAAGAATATAAGGATTCAGTCCAAAACATACAGCACAGTTAAGGAATGAATAACAGGGTCATGTGAGGAAAGGAGCCTTCTCCCTTTCAGGTGTACTTACCTCCTATTCTTAATTTTAACCACATTTCATTGGCTCTTCTGTGTGAGTGATAAAAGCTAATCTTAGCATGGACAAAATTACAATAGTCACACCTCTTTTACGTTTCCTTAAGGAGGAAGTAATTTCATTTTGTGAAAATTTTTGGAAAAGAATCGTCCAGTCTTTCACAATTGCCAGTCTTTTAATAATAAAAGTCACAAGTAAAGAAAGCACTCAGGTGTTCTTTAGTCTTTCTATTCTCATCAGATGACTGGAGCATCACTTTCTTTCTTTAAATAAAGAAATTCTTCCCTTCGTTGGTGATCATGTTCAGCCAGGTTTTTAAATTTCAATTTCCTCTCTCTCCTAGAATTAGTTATTCTAGCAATGCATTTAGCAACCGTTTAGTTATTTGCTAATAATTAAAAATTATTTGGTTTTAAACTTGGGGGGTTTTTTCTTCTCTTCTTACTAGAAATATTTTTCAACTTTAATTTAGTACCCTAGCTGGACTCCTGTTTCACCCAAGTATGTTGTATCTTTCCAAATAGGAAATTAGATTTCATCTAACACTGAAGGTTAGAATTTCCTCTCCTGTGCTCAAAGCCCTGAAACCAAAACCTCACTAAACCTAAACTATATCTGTTCTCTTTCCTTTATAGGAATTCTAAAAGTGCAAATTCTCTGCATCTTTTTTTTTTCTGTTAAACATGAATGACATTTTGCAAATATTTATGCATTCAAAGCTGCAATACTGTGGTGGCCATAGGCCCATGTGGACTCCTACTGGGAGCATCCTCTGCAATATGTGGTATTTTGGTTGTTGTTACTGATTTTTTTCCACCTCCTTAAGACAGGAGAGAATTGTATGTTAATTAGAAAACAAACCAAAACCCACCTAAAGGCTTCTCACTTTGATCAATGGAAACAATATCCCATAGCATTCTATGCTTGCTATAGAAAAAAGGGGATACAAAATTTACATGAAAGAATTGCTTGAAATTATTAGCAAGTACTCATGTGATGTATTACTATGGTAATAGTCATGTACTATCTGATCAGTAAATTCCTTAAGTATCAAAGTTTCCCCCTGCCTTGATTTTCATATAATTATTGTGTGTCCCCAGTAAGGGGAAGGCATCTTGCTCAGATCAGGAGTGAATTTGTTTTCCTTTGATACAGGTGCCAATCTCTCTATAAGCCACAAGTGTTGAAGGCTTCAGCCCTGAGTATTATAGTACAACTACATTTAGTGTAGGGTTGGGGCTGTTTTCTATTCAAATCTAATTGCATAGAATAAATGCTGCTGCCAGAACTTTCTGGTTATGTTCAGATTATCAAGTGGAAATGCATTTAAGTTATTAAGTAAAAAGAAGGGGCAAAGACGTTTGTATTGCACAAGAATTGGAGTGCTGTTGCTTTACACTGAAGGAAGTCTTTCATTTATGATTTAAATAGGAATACTACTTTTAAAAAATCTCAACTTAGGTATTTTCAATTGAGGCATCTTGTAATGATTTAGAGATTATTATTTCTGTCTTTGACATAGAAAAGAAGGGAGAAGATTTAAAGTTCTGTCCCAACATATATGTGGGCAAACAGAGAATATCTAACTTTTTAAAATAATATTCACTTAGGAAAATAGTTAAAACTATTGTATCTATCTCTACCTAAGAGTAACTTTCTGAAGTCTCACAGACAGCATTTCTCTGTGAGAAATAATTTGTTCATCAACTTGATTTAGCTGCTTTTGCACAAATGGTTTACAAATACCTAATTAAGAAAATGAAGTACTTATTTATTCTGTGACTATTTTAATATTAGTCCAAAAATCTTGATCTCTATTGGGACATCCCTCTTTTGACACAGTGGTTTTCTTATGAGAAAGAGATGACATTATGAAATTCTATATAGGAGGACTATGTATTATGTGAGATTTATAAATCCACTGCTCCTCAGCTAGTATAATAATATAATTGATATAATTTAATATATAATTAATGTAATATAAATATATTTCACGCCATATGTAGTGCTTCAGAGTTTTAGTAGTATGGTCTGTGTAACAGAGCCTAAATTAGTAGAGACTTGAGCATGTCAATCCACATGAATGGACTTGGGAATGCAGCAACCCAGGTGGGTTGGATTTTCTTTCAAGTAGGTTGAATACTAGTTTCTGTTTTGCCATGTAGATTACACTTCCTGTGTAATGTTTCAAGAATCCAGTTAATTTTGGAAGAATGAAAATAGATGGGATGGATGAATGCTATGTAAATCTAAACAGAACCTGTATTTAATGCAGGCATTGAGAGCTTTTTCATTGCTATTGCGAACTCATTTAGCATGTTGTTTTTTGTTTTTTGTTTTTTTTTTTTAAGTAATAGAAGCTATGCAGAAAGGTCACAGTGGAAAAAGGAGATAATGATAGTTCCCTCAAATCAGTAGCATTTTAAACATACCCTGCCTTGTAGAAAATTTTAAGCAATAAACTGCAGTTAGGTTAGGCTTGGTAAGGGAAGCAAGATAAGTGTGCTGTATGCAGTTTTGGGATTGGAATGAAGGTTATTTTGAAGGGAATATCAATTACCTTGCCATTTGACTTTTCTGCTTTCAACATGATTTTAAAAGTTGGCCATTCAAACATGAGGAAATTCTACAGATGCGTACTTTTATGTAGTGCTAGAAAACTCTTAACAGAGACTGTGACAGTGGTTGTAAAAAGCATCCACTAAATATCCCAGATATTTATTTAAGAAATACTTGTTGACCCACTGTTCGTGAGTAATTCTGGAAATATATGTGTGCTTGGTCTCTGGCTATCACTTACTGTCTATTTTCTGGCTATTCTATGCATTAACAACTGGCAACTCTTGTTTTTCTGTAAAGCACTTCAGAAGCTTTCGGTAAAAGTTTTCAGGTCTCAGTTCTTTAGAGATCCAATTTCACGGCAGTGTTGCCATTGTTCTGGCAATGAGCCTTTGGTTTTAAAACGTTGCTTATTTTAATGGCCTTTATATACATATATCAACATCAAGATTGTTATCATTCACTTTGATTATTTTATAAGAAAAAAAATCTGGCCACTTCTATTGTTATGGGATTGTGTAATGATATCTTCTCTTGCTATTTCTCCTTGCGTGGAAATTAGTATGGTTCAGGTTATGTACTGCTGCAGGTTCTTATTTGAAGAAAAATCTGCCAGTGGGAGAAATTCATAGGTTTGGAAGAACTTGTGTGATATATCAGTACTTGGAACAAGCGAGAGTTTAGGAACAGGAAGCCCAGATCTTTATCCTGACTGAGAATTGTAGAAGCTGTGGGATAGACAATACCTTGATCTTCTCAGGAACTCCTAATGAGTTCAGGAAAGCATTGTATTCTTGCATGTGACCTCAAGATAAGAACAGTTAAAACTTAATAAATAAATGATAAAAATCTGGGGGTTTTTCTGTTAAGCAGAATAATACAGTATTCAGTCAGTCAACACAACAGTTTTATGTTCAACTGCTGATGGATATATTTTGACAGATATTTCTATTTTTTTTTCCCATTCTAATGCTAGATAATCAGAGCCAAATTCTAAAACTTCCCTCTCAAATCATTCCTGGAAGCTTGCAACCTTCCCAAGAAAAAGCCCCACAATTTGCTCCAAAAGGCTATCCAGTCCCCATATTAAGCAAATAAATACAACCTAAGTGATTGAAAGAAAAGTGAAACTGTACCGGAAACTGACTGTTTGTTTCTTTCATTTCTCGGAAATAGCTAGATGTGTCTAAGAAAAGCATGGGGATAACTGAAACTATTTACGTTTTTATGTAAAAAAGAGCAGTAAACCAAAACTATAGAAAGGTTAAGTGGTTTAATTTTAAGGTATTTTGTATGCAAAATAATAGCTGCAACAAGTTTGCACTGATACAGAGAGAATTTATTGCAAAATTGTACTTTGATTTGTCCCTGGTTGGGTTTTTCCTGTGATATTACACTAGTTGAACGGAACCAAGGAAACCACGTAGCTTAGGAATTAACTGTAAGTTAAAGTCAAGAGTAAATTATATGAAGGATGGCCTCTTAAATATATTTTTGAAGTTTGAAATAGACATGGCAAGCTGATTCCTTTAAATATGTTAGGTCCTTACAAGTGGTTAGTGCAAACTGCCAAAAGATGACTCCACAGTATGACAAATACAGTTTTCTCCCTATGCATGTGTTTTTCTAGGCTATGTACTTTGTTCACAGCTATATGCCAGTTGTAGTTCTAAAGCAAAAGGGCTTGCCATTTAAAAAAAAAAGGCAGCATATACAGAGGGAGAAACAGGGTTTGTCTACCTATGCAGGCTTTTGTGTGAAATTGAGTGTCCTATTATTTGCCTAGCACGTATAACACGGATGTCCAGTACCCACTACTTCTCATGAGTTTAATGCAGGTGTGTTAATCTGTACCTGCAGGCTGGATGGTTTCATTTCTAACTCTATTGCTTTAGTCTGCTTGCAGTTGTTTATCTTGTATCTTTTAACTTTTTTTGGTAAGAGTAGATTGTTTTCATTGGGATAAGACAAACTATTACAAATAGTCTTACAAATTTGTCTTCTCTTCTAAGCGTCAAGAAGAAACTTCCTGTACTTGGGTTTTTCTCCTAAGTATTTGGGTGTTCCTGTAGTTACTCTATTTTCTTAGCAGATTTGCTTCCATATGAAAGTGATGTCAGGTTGAAATGCGGAAGTTGGTGAAAATTAGTTCTGTTGATTTGTTCCATACTAATGCTGTGTTCAATATGTTTTATATGCTATGTTCAGCATGGGACACATAGTTAACACCCTTAATCTCAAGGAATATTAGTGTTTCTTGAAGAGCTGCAAACAGAGAGGGACCACTTTGCACCACTTGGCCCACTCACTCTTTCAAAAGGCAAAACTTGCACCCTTTCTTATACTGCTGGGTCTTTCCTGTTGAAACTCTTTTGGTGATGCCTCCAGTAGCAGTGTCCCAGCAGGGATAGTTTTGCTTTGTAGGTTTTTGTTTTGGTGAAGTGTTGGGTTTTTTTGCAGGGGAATGTTTGTGTTTGTTTTTTTGTTTGTGTGTGGGGGGTTTTGTTTGTTTTGGTTTTTTTGTTTGTTTGGTTTTGTTTTGTTATTCTTTCTTTTTGTGTGTGTGTCATTCTGTCGAGTTAACATGGTCCTGTTGCTGAAAAGGTGGGAGAAAGCACACAGATTCTGTGCTAATAGATGTGCCCACCCCATAGCAGTGTTTACCTAAAGGGGAGATCATAGAATCATTTAGGTTAGAAAAGACCTTTAAACCACCAAGGTTTGCAGTGTGAACTTCCACTTTGCTGGCACAGGAATGCCTCCAGCTATCCTCTGGCAGCGTGGTTGTTCCAATGGCCAGATGACCAGCATGGCTGTTGAGGAATACATTCCTCCCATGTGGCTTGGTGTGCACGTCCAGGCTGAGCTCTGCGGAGCCAGGAGCCCCCGGGCAAGAGGACGTGCATTGATTGCCGACCCCTTTGCACAATGAAGGGCGCGGGGACCCGTGGTGCCAGCCAGGGGACTGGACACTCAGAGACACGGCTGCCAAGGACTCAGCTGGAAGACCCCAGACTTCACTAGACTGTGAGGGTATAAACGCCCAGGGGTCTCTTTGCTCAGGGTCCCTCCAAGACACCAGCTCCAGCTGTTATTTTGTGATTTAATTATTTTGTACCATGATTAAATTATCTTAAGGATCTGAACGTCTGAAACTGCTGTGGGAGCCCTGATATAAAGCCTACGGGGAAACCTCATCTGATTGCGATTGTGGGGTGTGCAGCTGCGAAGGGGCCTTAATCCCAGTTTAGGTGGTGCCATCGTAGCTGGCAGGCAGAGCGGCTCTCGGATGGGCGGACGGGGAGTTACCTTAACATGCCTGTATTTTGGAACACGTGCTAAGCCTTCTTGTTGCCTTCTGCGGGGGCCCGTGAAATCGGGCGCCGTTCTCTTTCCTGTACCAGGGTGGTCTGTGCGGCACCGATGGGTTAAAACCAGCCCGCTGTGAGGGCCGGGCCGGGCCGGGTCAGCAGCTCGGGGCCAGGCGGAGGGCGGCGCAGTCCGGCCTCAGGCCGCGGGGGGGCGCTGCGGGCAAAGCCCTCCAGGGAGGGCCCGCGCCGCGCTCTTCCCGCGCCGCGCCTTGCGGGATTCGCCGCTCTGCCCTCCAGCACCCCAGGATCTCTCTTGCCGTTTTACGCGTTAATTATAAAGAAACAGACCTTTAAATATAAAAGAAACCTTTGCCCCTCTCCCACAGCCGGTAGGGCTGGGCTGGCGTTTCTCTGGTACGGTGAGGTAGTTCTAGAAACATTTCTTGTTACAAAGCTGCAGGTTTGCAATGCACCTTTGCTCAGGAAAAGACCTGTCAAATGGAGTGTTGTTTGTGGTAGGCTATGGCGCTCTTAGGCAGTCTTCCAAAATTGTGCTTTCTTCCCACTATCTTGTCTGGTTTATAATTGTCTTTTACTATTATTATTGCTAATTCTAGGAATTCTCTGCACATGTAAATTCAAGTCACTTGCAAGTAGTTTTCTCTGACACGAATCTTTGTTTCATTGATTGTGTTTTGTTTTTTCAATGTTTATAATTTTTGAGATGTTCCTTCATCAGCAGGTTTACCTGCTTCAGTGAAATTCCCATGTACATGGCTTTCTATGCACAGCTTGACTATTTGTGTTCTGAAAGGTCTAATCCAAAGAGTGCTTTGAGAAGAGCTGTTGTGCTGTGATCATTCACTGAGTCTCTCACTATTATACTTCTACATGTTTCATGATCTGTTTGTAATCCCTTCTGATGCAAAGTGCTGCTAATGTGGATTCCTGTTAGTGAGAGGTACAGACATTATCTTGCACAGCTAGCGATACAAACATCAAGAACTGTGGCAGTGGAAGCCTGAATGAGTTCAGCAGGCACTTCAGTACAAAATCACAGTCATCCTTTGAGTGTAACAGAAGTGGAATACACATGAAAAGACATCAAAGGACTTGCTGTAATGCGTATAGCAGTTCTATCTAAGACTAAGTCTTTTTTCTTTATTTTTGTATTTAGAGGCTCCAGAATAAGAAAGTGTTAAAATATATTGAATAAGGCTTTTTGCCCCCTGTTTTGGTTTTGTTTAAAGATGAATTTAGGTATAACAATTGTAAGACTTCTGATATGTTTTACACTGGCAGATAATCTGTAGAACTTGCTCAGGTTATATAGAACCCATAATTGTACATTGTACTGTTTAAGAAGATGGTAAGAACAAATGTGAGGGAAGAGTGTATGTGAAATGACATATTAAGGCAGAAACATAAGCCTTGTATCTTGCCTTCATTTTTTATAAAATGCTGTTTTAATAGAACATAATGAAGTATGGAAGTCCTGGAGTTAATCTCCAGCCGTCCATATGTAAATATAAATATATGCATATGTATCCCCAGCTATCTTCTGTAGAAAACTTCTTGATGTTCTTTTCTTAGGAGTCAAAAGCCACCCTGAAAGAAAAATCAGTCAAAAGCTTTTTGCTGCATCTGTTTTGTATAAGCTTTATTAGTTTATCAGGTTTAATCTTGAAATATGATCGTCTGTATGGAGGGTGGTTTTTATTGCTTGTATTTTGTGTGCCCTATTATTTGAAAGACTGTTGTTTTCTAATTTAGAAAAAGTATCGTTTCAACACCGAATTGTTTTGTAAATTCATTACTAACTCACATATGCCGAATGTTGTATAAAATGTCACACCTTGTGCACTTAATGTAAGTGGTGCACTAGGTACTTGCATTTCACATGTCAACTCCACCCTGAGTCTACACACAGTAAAACCTCCATACCATCTTTAAGAGCACTTTGATATCTAGTTTAAGCCTATCAGAGTGTGTTTTAGATGGGTACAAGGTGAAATATCTGGTTGCCCCATCTGCAAACTGCAGTTTGGCAGGTGGATGGTTGGAAGCATTCTCAGTCTCACGGAAGCATCTGAATTTCTCTCTTCCCAAATGCTAGGAACTGCAAAGTAGGTTTGTGGCAAGATTTCAAGGGCAAAAAAAAAAGAAATTCTATAGAAAATAATGCTATTATAAATAAATGATGGCTTGAGCTTGTAATGATTCATGATATTTTGTAATCACAAATTGTCTTTGTGGTATCTTTATTATTGTTCTGAAACCCAGTTCTCTGTAAATTTTTTGTATTGCAGAAAAAATATTGTGAATGAAATCATTATAATTTTCTGCTTGATCTCCCTGCAGGAAGTGGTATTCTTGCAATATGTCTTTTATGATAAGGTCAGAATTTTATATTTATTTATAAGGAAAAAATTATATAGCTGTTTGAATTCATTTACAAGGGGAACTTGGACTAACCTGGATATCTGGGAATTTTAATGCAGGATTCAATAGAAAAGATATTTTCAGTCTATGTAGAACTTGAAAAATGTCTTAGGTGGTAGCTTTAATGAACTTGTACCAACTTTTTGAAGTTGTAGCATTCTGAACCACAGATGTGGCAGTTGAGTAGGACTGACAACTTAATCCAGTTGAGCAGCCCCTTGTGAGCATTTAATTGGAACTCTGAGACCTAAAACATGTTGTGCTGTATACTTTTCATAGAATTTCTTTTTAAGAGCTAAACTGTAGTGAATTTTAGATTAAATACCTTATTTTGAGGAATGTATAGAAGCTATGCTTCATGTGCAGTTTGGATAGACTGCCACTGGCATGTTTGGAGTGAGTATTTAGTGTTTCCTCTGAGCAGTGTTCGACAGCCTTTGGTGGTAAATGAGGTAGGAATATTGCTTAGTATTGTGTCTATCTCCACTCTAAGTGGTAAATAAAAGAATACTTTAAATCAAACAATGATACATATTCCTACCTGTAGAAAGCTTTAAGGAACATTCTTCTTCTATGATAATTTATTTGTTTTGTCCTTGAGCTTTCTGCTCCAAATGCAAGTCATCTTTCTGGCTTCTTTAAGCTAAATATAAAACAACGTTTAAACTCCCCGAAATAAAAACAAAAAACTCAGCTAAACCAGGCACGTATGGAGAAATAGCTCTAGGGATGAAGTGGCTGTTTGGACAAGACAGGTTATTTCTGTATTTGTGTAGTTTTCTGGAAGGTGGTGCAAATATTTTAAGTGGTAAAAATGGCATCAGAGTCTCTGCAAAACAGAACATAATATATAATAAAAGTTAGTATTTTTGTAGTTAGTGGCTAAAACTATGTGAGAATGTGAATGGTGATGTTATACACCGGCTTTAAAAACAAAGTGCCTAGACTTTCTGAGTGATAAGTGTTATCTTTCAAATACAGATGAACGCTCTCTGTGCACTGCATGAAAATGAAGAGCTATTGAACTCTGTCAGATACGAGTTTGCAAATGTGTTGTGAATTTTCTTAGTGCTTAAAATTTTTGCAGTGCTAAATAGCGTCTCCTTGGCGTGCAGAGTTTAGCATGCGTTGGTTAATATATAGGCTTGGTGGTGTTTGGTTTTCTTATCAGTCCGCACAGTTAAATGTCTTTAGAATCTGCCTTGGAGCAGCTGGCTGGCAGCTGACGCTGCTTTTGGCACCACCCAGGTTTAACATGACATCACCAGGAGAAGTCCACCTCTGTGCTCAAGGAAGTTGATGTGGAAGCCACACTCTGGGGAGCATAACTGCTGAGAACACAGAGGGCATGTAAAAATGGAATTCCTGAAAAAAATTGTTCCCGCTACTGCTTCTGGAGATGTTCCGGATGTTGGGAGCACAGCCCGTGAAAGCTCGCCAAGGCTGCTGAAGATGAGACGGGTCAGGCTGTTTTCATTAGGACAGACAATAGATGAAGACGAGGAGACACATATTTTACATCCTGATTACTGTATGTATCCGTGTCATCAACCTGGTGAAAACTGATTGCTAAGCTCTTTCTTCAGATCATGATTATTTTGTTAAATTGACAATTTTGATTATAAAAGCGTTTCAATTGAGTTCCTATGATTGTGGAGTCTTGAGCGTTAGAACTATTTTGTCATTGATGCGTTGTCATCTGTTAGTGACCTATGTGGAAGCAAACTTTCAGGATGTCTAATTTCAGGATTTCTTCTTGTCTTTGCATGCCTGTATGACCTCCTCTTTCTGGGATAAGAATATGTTGAAGTTTTTAAACTGTAATGTATATAAAATTAGGCACTAAGTTGTCCAGACAGAAGTGTGCTACACAGAGATCTGTGACTGCAGTGCAAGATGTGAGTTTTGTCATATTTTCTTTCCCTGTTTTTCTGATCCTCTTAAGTTTTCAAAGTCTTTCCTTTTAAGAGGTTTTTTTTTTGTCTCAAAACAGTGTATGTTTCCCTTTTTTAGTGTTTTGAAGATTGTACATTTTTAGTAAACATAATATGTAAATAAGTAAGAATATGGATATTGTATAGAGAATTTTTAACCTCAAGAACATGGATAAGGTTGCTTATATGATTTTTAATTTTTTTTACTATGTGTTAGTGACTAAATATTACAGTGTATTGTGCTAATAAAAAGTAGAATTAGTTCATGTTCCTTTTTCAGCTAGTACAGCTGGGCGGTAATGGAAAATTCAGTTTTACTTTTTTTTTCTTTTTGCCTTCAGCTAAAATAGTGCAGTCTTGAGCCTTTATGGTCTTGGATTCTGCAGGCTGTCAGATGCAGATTTTGCCCTTCACTGTGTGGTTGGATATTTTCAAGAATTAGTATGATTTTTAACTTTTTTTCCTTACCTGTAATTTTTTTCCTGTCTACCTGCAGTGATGGGAGATGGCAAAATTTCATCCATCTTACTGGGTGATGAACTTAACAGCCTTAGGGAATTAAGCTTGTGGTGGTGGTGGGAGAAGAGGATTTCCTTGGAAAGACTTGTCTTAGCCTTTTTTCAGTGCATCAGGTTGAGTAAGATAGGCAGCTGAGGAAAGTGGGGACAGTTCTGTTGTGTGAAACAAGTTGTTCCTCTGCACAGCAAATTACAAGAAGTTAATGTTCTAATGCTATGGTTTATTAAAAGCTGCCTACAGAATAAAGTCTGTTATGGCTGCCTGTATATTTGAAAACTGATCAGAAGCCCATGGTGTCTGATGGAGAAGGTTTTTTAGCCTCATTTAACTTGTAATGCTGTACAACAGCTCTGAAGTTTATAGTTGGATATCACTGCGAATTTAATATCTCCATAGGTACATTTCACCAATCCTGCTTCTATGCTATATTCTCATTTCTTTATAGTTCTTAATTTAAGTAATATTTTTTTCCACATTTTATAATTTCAGAAGAAACAGAATTGTCTTTGTGTCAGGTTAAAAGAAATTGCTATAGGCTGATTGAATTTGTAGACAAAACAGATACATTCATCCTTGTTCAGTGTTTTGCTGATAGTTTAAGTAAATGAGGATAATAAACATAGAATAAAGTAGTCTGACTGTTAAAGGTGAATTTTCCTCTCTTGGTCATTAAATATGTGCCAAATGGTGATTATTTGGAGTGATTTTGTGGAAATGAGCAGTGACTGACTAATATTGCTTAATAGTGTGATGTCATCATTTACGAAATGAAGACTTAGAGTCTGTTCTAGGATCATGCTTTTACAATAGCAGATAGTAGCTGAATCCTCTTTAAATTATCTGCTTATTTCTATTTTTGTATCTTGGTAATGGAATGAACTGCTCTGCTGGAATAGAGCAGAAGAACTACTGTGTTTACCATTTGGGTATGCTGCAGAAGGCAGGTACTGACCAAACAGGTAATAAAACAATAGAATGATCTGGAAAAACGTTGTAAACATTTACTTGCTTATTGTTGGCAGATGTGGTGTTAGTGCAGCACAGGATTTAATATAATGAAGCTGCTGAGGAGCTCAATAGTTTTTCAAAGTTCAGGTAGTTTGTCCTATTAATATGTTTGAATTTGAGAGTGAGTGGTGTTTGCTGTTTTTTTTCTTTTTACTTGCTGTTCTTGTTGCTGCTGTTTAAGAAATTTTGTTTTAGTGAGAATTTAGTTGAAATACTGTGTCTGACAGATATTTTAAAGTATAACCATATTTTACGAGTTCTCCAACAGACAGACCAAGCAAAAAAACCTATTCCTGGCATCAAAATCTTAAAATATCATTTTTATGATATCACCTAGTTTGGTTTGCATCTAGCTGATGTAAAAATTTTGTGAGAAATTCAGGTGATTATAATATTTGTTGTTATTAAAATAGTTATCATATCAGCTTTCAAAATACTCAGTATAAGTTTTGTTTTAGAGCTGAAAATAGGAATTTACAAATATGTGCTGTGCAATGCATCTCTTAAAATGTGTAGTTTCCACCAGAATGGTTTCAAGTGTATTTTAGAAATCTTTTCAGAACTGTCTTTTTAATGTATAAGATTAATACAATTGTGGAAGAAAACCACAACTGACTTGTTGAAGTATTTGTATATGACTGTATGCATCACAACACTTAATCGAGGTCAGTAAAAGATCAGGTAGTTTTTTAAAATTTGCTGTAGCATTTAAAAGCGTACATGCTCTCAGTTTTAGAAATTTGTTTCAAAAAAAATCTACAATCCAAATGAAACATGCAAAGTTGAGCATGGAAGATTCAGATTGTGGTGTCAAAGAAGGGGAAGGCCATGACTACCTTGTGTGAGGTGACAAATGGCAGCTGTACCTGTGGTGTGTGAAATGTGCCCTCCTGTTGCAGCTGTTTGTGCTTTCGTTGTGTTACAAGGCAGGATAGCTAATACTATGGAACTGTCTTAATGACCAGCTGTGTAAGTCAAATATGCAAGAACTGTAAGAGAGATATTGTTTTGTTAATATCATATCACTGCTCACAGTCTTCATGTTATTTCTCTGTATGGAAAACCTGCTTCACTCTTAAGTGCTTCTGCTAGGAGAGTAAAAATATGCCAACAGGAACGTATTCTTTGGTGGTGAAGTAATGGAGCTGCAACTGCCTCAGGGGGTTAGTAGCAGGGGCTGGATATTCGTGAAGTACCTGTGAGCACTGTGTCCCTATAATACCAGTAGCTCTGCAGGGCATATTCAGCTCCAGTTGCATGTCTAACCAGCCCTGTACAGCAAACGATGACCTGGGACTTGGTGTTTATACATGAAATAAAAGTCAGTTTCTGTAGCCAAGTACAGAGTTTTGGTTAGAAAAGACAGGAGGGTTGGTGTGCAGCTAAGTACCATGGCTTCCCCCCGCAATCTCTGCTTGCTTGTATTTAAAGACTGTTCCATAATACTGTTTGGGACCCAGAATACTATTTACATAAAAATCTCTAACCTCTCTCCTTGTTTTCTTATCACTGCAGATAGCATTGTTTTCCTTGAGTAATGCCCCAGGAAATTGTTCTGTGTATATTTTCCATAAGAAATAATAAGTGAACCTCTCCTAAGGGCCTTTGGAATCTGTGCTTGAAGCTCTTTGCAACAGAAGGTAGGGAAAGGAGATTTTGGTTTGATTTTTGAGTGCAGTTTTACAAGCGGATCAGGCTGATCTAACAGTTTGCTGTCAATGAAAAGGGCAATCTCACTCACAGCTGTGCAGCCTTCCCCATCTTCTCTTGGATTCTGGTGTAGCTTTTCCCTGAGCTGATTAATTTCACAAAGCCAACAGAAAATGTTCTAATGCATTTGGGGCACTTTTTGAAATGAATCGGCAAGAGGAATCAACTTGCTGAAAGGGCCTTTTGGGTCAGTAGTGGGGACAGCATTAGGTATCTTTCTCACTAAAAGTCGCGGTCACCTTTTGGATAGCCTCAGTTTTAATTGATTTGTGGAAAGTGAACTCTTTAATATTTTAGATAAATGGAAAAACAAGCATCTCTCCAGAGTTTTATTTTAAGTGCAGGGATGATATGTTTTATTATTACTGCTTATAAGCAGATAAAATGACCATTGGGTAAATGTTTCTTAAGTAAGGCATTATCTTAAGATGAAGTCAATAACGAACTGAAATAAGGTCCAGAAAATCTTTTAAAAAGTAAGCCTAAGTGCAAAGAGGGTACACCTCCAACTTGTTTGTTTTACCATTAATGCAGAAAATCAGCTATAATTGTTTAATTGTCAGAGACTTCTCAAATATAATTTTTACTTAATTTTTTGAAGATCTGATTTTTAAAAATTGCATTCTTGACTTGATATACTTCTGCTGTAGTTTTTCTCAGGGTTTCATCTGAAGAATGTGCAGAAATTTACAATTAATATATTTTAGTCAATTGGTGAAGTAGTTGTAATTTAGTGTTTCATACAAAGTGTGTATCAGTACAAATCAAAGGTGGGTCTAGAAGAAGTATTTCTTCTTACTTAACAGCTACTCACGTAGGGTATATTTATATAAATGTGTGAAGTATATGTATACAGTAATGAGGTAATTCACTTGTTTTTCTCTGACACATGGTGAAGAGAGCTTATCAATTTTTTTATTTCTATTGGTCACTTAATAGATTATCTTTGTATCAGATTTGCAGGATCTCTTCTTATGCATGTTCTGGACTTCAAGCACTTAAAAGGTTTTTCCAGACGTAGTGTTAGTATGAGCTTTTATGTGACAACTGAATCAATGTAATGGCTCAGTGTTGTGAGCAGGAGATTGTACCCTTCCTGTGCAGCTGTCTTGTATGTTCATTTTTGGTATGCCCATTGCATATGTATCTTTGGTGAGACTATTCAACTTGCTAAACCAGAAGAAACCCCCCTTCCCTTTCAATACCAGTGAATAGGCAGCAAACTGAAACACTGAGAAATAACCAAGAGCAAATTTAGGAAGTGAATGTCAGTAAACCTGCTGTTTGGACTTTATTTTTCTGTTCTTTTGACTTTCTGTCCTGCAGATTGTAAGATGAAAAGTAAGAAGTAATAAAATCTCCAGTTTATTAAGAGAAAAAAATTAAAGGTTAAATTTGACAATATTTAGCTGCAAATATTATTTGAAATGTTATCTTTAGGCTAATTCTTTGAAATAATGCAGATAAAATTTAGTGGGAGGATTGTAAATTAAGTAAACATATCTTGACCATTCCAGTCTACAATTATTTTTAATGTAATTGTGAGAGGGACAAAATAAAGCTTTTAACTTGAAGGAGAGGGGGAGAGACATGATACATGTAGGGAATGTGAGAAAACAGCATAGACAGAAAACCAAGGAAGTGAAGATTCTACAAAAGCTCGTTGAGGAGAGTTGTGAAGTGCTGAAGTCAACAAGATGTGGAGAAACTTGTTGCAAAAATAACATCTGCTACTGTAAAACTGTTCTATGATATACTGGTAATAGAAGAACAAAAATACTATTTTAAATTCTTTGGTCTAAGGTGTTCATAGGCCTTAAAAGTGACATTTTGAGAGGGAGAGAAGAATTTAGCATATTGTTCCTTTCTTCATTGATACTGTCAATATCTTGCCCATAGAACAGATTTTAAAACTTAATCTGCTGTCAATAATGTCTGTTAGTGATCCCAAGGTAGAGTATATAAAAGGCTGGATAGCTGGACAGCAAAATAAAAGTATCAGCTTCTTTTTAAGGAGCTGTTTTCTTTGAAGTAAAAAACTGTTATCCTTTAAAACATTAAAATTGATCTATGGGCTAAAAAAATCCCAAGTAATATCTTCTTGATGCTCAAGAACATATTTGAAAGGTCAGTGTAGTATTTACTAGCAGAATTAATTCAGCAACTGCATATGAAGATGCCATGCTTGTGATACCAGCAATTCATATTAAAGTTACAGAAAGATTTGAATTGGAACATTGTTAAACAGTTTTTCAATTATCACTTGAAAAAGAAGTCTGTGTTTCAAATGGAAAAGTTTTAGTTTGTGGGTGATCAGACTAGTCTTCATCTCCTTTAAGCAAGGACTTTCTGTTTCTAATGAAAACGTGAATGGTAAGTGGAAGAGTCAGATATGACATTTTTCAGTAAATGATATTTTTGATGACTGCTGGTAGTTTCTGTTGGCTGCATTTGTGAACTGTTTATGTCTTGGTTTGTAAACTTCTATGTTTCTAGTTGCTTTTGTTCTAAGCTCTTCAATAACAGGATGATTCTTACTCTGTGAGTTCTAACTTTATATATCTTCCTGTATTATGTGGATCCAAACTGAGGGAAAAAGAATTTGAACTACTTCCTCTTAATCAAGGGCTACTTTGGAAAGCCTTTATATTTTCAGTAAATGTCATTCTTTGTGTCTCTAACTTAGCAATGAATAGCCTTTAGTTGCTCTTCAAGTAAGAATATGTTCTCTCAGGTAGTAAAAGCTGTTGGAGAGCAGCTGTGATTTGGGAAGCAGTGTTAGTGGCATTGGTTGCTTTACTCGACACTTATCCTCTTGTTCTCCAGCCAAGTTCTGAAAGGTCCCTTCAAACAAAGACCCACCCTCCCAGACAGGAGGGCTCTTGACTCATGCTTGTAAATTTTTGATGTTTGTATTTATTTATAAAATAAGGATTTCGTTATGAGGCATCCAAATGCACTACTGTTTTGAAGAGATGGGTAAAACTTTGAGAAAGCCATGTCACTTTACCAGTGGAATCTTCTGAAGAGATTTTTCTATCTGCAACAGTTTTTCATGATGTGCTCTGGATGTTCAGAACTTGGTGTATCCTCGCTTCATGAGATGTGCCATATGCCTTTATAGGGAGTAAATACATAAATAATAATATTCTTTAGCTGATTAGTCCAATGAGGTCTGTAGTGAAAGGCATGTTGTGGATCCTGATTGCTTGGGATACTTTCAGTGCTCATTGACGACCAGTATGGCAATACAAACTTCAGATACTCTAACATCAGGATGCTGTTGCACAGTCGTATTAGAGACTGACTCAAAACTGTCTGGTGTCACTTGGCATGTCTTAAAAATGCATTGTTGTGAGCTTTGTCTCAGTTACTTCTTTGAGAGGATGACTTGCTGAAGGAAGGATGTTTTTAATTTCGAAGTATTTTCTAACTTGAAACAGGAAAACCAGTAATACATATAAAAGAATCTCAAAACTTGTATAAAAATATTGCCTTTATCTAGTATGTTGTTTTCAGTTTATTAGAGTTTAAAACTGTTTTTTCTTTGTTGATTGGGATTTCCATAAATTCCTGTTTCATGGAAGGAGCTCTTTAGAACAGAGTAGGTTAATTTGCCCAGGTATTGAGGAAGTTATAGCATAGACATTCATAGGTACACATTGTATGTTTGGATAATTAACATGTTCATATCAGTTACTGGGAGAAATGAACAGTATGCAAATGCTCTATCAATAGATAATATGACTGTCAAATAGGTAGAGCTAGTTGAATGAGTGGAAAAAGCTAAAGCACATTGCACATTTTATGTGAACGTGTTTTTACCACCTGATTTCAGTTCTCCATTTTTCAGTAATTGGTAGGGCTTGCAGTGAAGTGACACCATCGTTTCTGTTGGATGTGCTGTGCCAGATGCAGAGCTGCCTGCCGCGGTTCAGGTGGAGCGCTGGGCTTTGCAGCTGCTGCCCCATGTGCAGCTGCTGGCAGAGGCTATTTTGTAATAGCCAGCTAAGGCGTTTTAAGGAACTTTGTGTTGTGGGCTGTTTGCACAGCTTCCAGAGAAACATGGCCTTGTAAAGTTTTAGTGTGTTAGGTGTTTAGTATCTAACTGTTACATTTAGCTGTCCTTGGGTTTGTTACTACTTCTGCTTCTCTCCCTTAATGATTTTTATATTTCTTTTCTTGCTCTTTAGTGTAACAACATGCTTGCTCAAGATAATGACACTCCTATGAATTCTTTTATTTCTGATTTGCAAAGCAATGTCTATTTTATCTTTTTTAATTACTTTTTTAAATCTTAAAAGCATCTCTATTTTTTACTTGCTCTTCAGGTTCCTACAAGAATCTGTTGTTTCACAGAGATGAGAAAGCTGCAGAATTCAGCATTAAAAACACTTAATTGTTTAAATTCTGGTAACTAAAGCACTAAAAAAAGGCACTAAATATTTGCTGGCTTTGGACTGAAGAAATATGCCATTTTAGTTCAACTACAAAGAATGCCATGTTAATGTAATTACTCTATTTTTTTTTTCTCATACTGGGAGAATACATACTCCATATACTCCTGCCCTGTGTAACTGAAACATCAGGAAAAACAATTTCAGGAGTTGTAACCTCAAGAGAAAGTTGACTGTCCGTGCCTTGTCCCTTCTTGCTTTCATTTTCCTGACTCTTAAGTACAGCTGTCCAAGTCCTTATACTGTGTGTGCAGAGCTGCTGCCTACATGGGGATTTAAGCCATGGTGGAGTAAGTTGGTAGGTTTACAATTGTGAGGAGTTGTAGAGGCACTTGTAGTAGTTCCCTCTTGTCACTGTGCTGTCCCCCATTCCTCTGCCTACTGTTAAGTGCCCTGTGGCAGAGGTGGCTGAATGAGACATGTCTGCTTATGCAGGGCTCTGTGGTGCTTTAATGTATGAACAGCACTGCAGTGACAGTGGCTCAGGAGCAAACACTCATCTTTGCTTATGGCAGAGGGAGGAAGGCAGGAATTCACTTCTAGGCACAGGGTGAGCACATCCACAAGACCTTCAGCTGCTCTGTGAGTTTAGTGGTAATCTGCGTCCGAGAATATTTTCTGCCCAAGTACTGTTGTGCTTATGAGGCTTAACAGATTGTGGCTTCTGTGCTCAGTTTATCCCTATAGGTAACTTTTTTCTGTAACTTTGTCTTGTTTAAAGTTTTCCCAGATGAATCATAAACTCTCAGTGGGTTTCTCCCCCCTGCCCCCCCCCCCGATGATCTCTATAGGGATAGAATAACTGATCCTTGCATAATTTAAATATGATGTTTCCCGTAAAAGTGGCACAGACATCCAGCAGCTTGGAAGGAACAACAAAAATAGAAACATAACTGATTTGTAGCAGTTGTCTTGAGGCCTTGTAGGGTAACAGAGTTAAGCCTTTCCTTATTCTGTCCATTTAAATGCCCAGCAGCTAAGCAGGGATTTTCTGTGTAGCTCCGTAACTGCTTCCAGGTTCCATTTAAAAGGTTGGTGAAAACCGAGTGCCGGTTCCCCAAACTCAGTGCATTGGTATGTTTGTGCAGAAGCACAGTGAGGAGGCTGACACAATACAGAATTGGACAGATCAGACCTTAAAGCAATTATTTCGGGTTCTCTGACATTGAAGCATCCTAACTGGGCTTTATACCTTTAAGTTTTATTTGCAGTCATTGAAGATTGAAATTCAGCATCTGAGAAGGGAGTAAATGACTGTGTTTTCCACAATTTTAGTTACAGGGCTGCTTGTGACAATTGGGAAACTTAGATTTGTCAGACTTATGAGATGAGGTAGCAGCTTTAGGCTTGTGTATCACTTTACCTGTCTCACTTCACCTTAGAGGGAGATTGGTTAAATATCATCTCAGAACTGCCTGTTGCAGTTTTTGAAATGTTTCACCTTTTTATTACTCATTTGTTTCCTTGTAGTCTTATAATGTTTGCTGATCTGGAAAGCTAGATTTTCTGGAAGGGCCGGATATCTGTTTAGTATAAATTCTTCAAAATTCATAAGGCTGTTGTTAAACTACCTTGAAAATTATTTGGCTTTTCAGGATTTAATTACTCTCGAAGGTTGTGGGGGATTCTTTCCTTTTATTTTTTTTTTTCGTTTACAGCAGACTTACTATTCAAACTAGATATTGTTTACTTAATGAAAAGTTAAATATTAACTGTATCCTCTTTGATCTTACTCAAAGACTGTGTTCTGCAAGAAGGCTGTGCATCTTCAGTGTCCTTCCAGAACTAGCTGGAAGGTTTATAATTTACTTTAAATGGGAATAATTTGTAGTTCTTTGTGTGAATGCATTTTTTGTCAGTCTATATCATCCTGAAGATGATTGTAGTAGGTCTGAAAACTAAAGAAACTTCTGGTAACTGCATGTTTTTTGTAACTGAAAAGAATGCCTTTAGCTATGGTTTTTAATTGAGTGTTAATATCAGAATGCTTTGTTCAAAATAATCTAAAATATTTTGTAGAGGAGTAAGTAGAAAAATCATATTCTGTTATCTTGGCCATCCCATTAGAAAAAAGCAAGAGCTGCACTGGGGATTTGTGAGGGGGAGGTAGTGTGTTATGAATATGCTCCTAGAGAAATGAAACTATTGTAAAACTGGGGAATAATACTTCAAAGGAAGGGGGAGGGGAAAGTACATGAAGCTAAAAGTCTGTAATGCTCACTGTGAAACACAAATTAATGACTTATAAAGTGTTACTTCTTTGCCATTTAAAAGCAAACTTTTTCAAGTTAAATATTGCTATTTTAAGATAATAAACACAGCAATATCTTCAGTCATGAAACTCCTCTTACTTTTTCAGCCTGTAGAGGTGAAGCATGAACAACATTGTGTGAATCATACTAATTAATTTTGGTCTTACCACAAGCCAGATCTCTGGCAGTTACTGCAGCAGCAGTATTATGCATATGGCACTCCATGTACATTGTTCAGAATAATTGCCAGCAATGTGCCTGGGCAACTCCAAGAAAATGGCGTGATGTTACTTGAATTAAAGCAAAGCTGTGCAAATAGCATTTGCATACACATTTCTGGTAAATGTATTGATCCTACTATGGATAATGATCCTTTTAGAAATATTTTTATTAAATACCTAATCCTACAAATAAAGAAAAGTTCTCTTATCTGTACTATCTACACTGCTAAAGTTTCTGATGTGTTACATTGCTTGGGTCCTCTAGCTATTAAAACACTCAAGGCAAATCTTGCCTGTCTTGTCACTGAGCTTACTGTACATGTATTGCAAATTCCACCTAAAAGGTATGTGTGGAAGTGCTGAATGGACTTGGCTTGTACAGGTCAAGCGTGCTATGGATGAATGGTACCACAAATAGACCATAGTGCTTCCTGGAGCAGCTGGGCTTGCAGTGCGTCAATCTTGTATCGCTCTGTTAGCAGCCTGCAGTCTGCTGACTTAGGTCACTGAAGCAGTTTGAGCAATTTGCTTCTGGCCATCCTCTTTACTAAGAGTTTTCTACATCTGAGCAGAAAGCATGGTGTGGACTGGGCACTTGGATTAATCATTTTTGTAGAATACAAACAGCTTGTGTCTGCAGATTGAGTGCTTCCGCTTTACTGCATCTACAGTCCAATTCTTGTCATGCTCTTTTAGGAGCTTACTGACTGACACCAGTGTGCTTATTCATGCATACCTCACCTTGCCTCATGAGAATGTATCAAAAATAGACTTTATAAGTAGTCTGCTCCCTTTAGAAGTGAAATTGATCCAGAATAAAAAGGTATACAAATACTAGGATCAGTATATAAACTGTATATTTATCAGAATTGTGTAATGTTCAGCCTGTTAATAAAAGTATGCACAGATCCTTCATTTCATATTTTCTTTTTGGATTTTTTTTCTTACACGAACCAGCTCCAGATCAAAGCTATTTGCTTATATTTAAATGCAAATACTTTATTTTCCATTTTATCTAAAACAGTAAAATATTAATCGTATGGAAGACTTCTTATAAATTCTCAAAGTGATAGGTATTTTTAGTGGTCATATTTGTTCCTCTCAGTTTTAGACACAGTGTACTTTCCAGAAGACTCTTTCATTTTCCTCTCTGAAAATGAGGAACCGGGAGAAAAAAAAAATCCATGTTGTAAATGACATTTTTCTAACACAGTTCTAGAAGTACATGTTGATATCTTATAACTCTTCATGATAAGTTTTGTTGGGCTCTTCTCAAAGAATTAGCCTTGTCTGTGTTTGTCCAAGATTCAGAGGCTTGTAATCCATAGCTTTTCTTTCCCGCTTTTACTGTTCTTGTTTTGATTAAAAATAAAAGGTTACATTTTAAACTTAGTGGTTTATACTGAAATCTTCTGTTTATTCTGGTATTTGGTAGGTTGTTTCATTAACTTATTTCAAAGGAAGACCAAAACCCAAAAAGTCTGATATGGCAGTCATTGCTGTCTACACACCTTTGGTTATAAAGCAGTTAAATTGAGTTGTGAGGAGGAAGAATTGTTGGAAGGCTTGTACACAGTTGTACAATAAGGTAACTCTTATGACACCAATGCATATATGAAAGGTCTGAGATACTGACAGACCCATTACTCCAGTTGTTAAATGGACTTCTAGTGATAATTTGATTTTACCTTTCTTGGGGAGGGCTGTGAAAATACTTGGTGTAAGCCATTTTTAAATCTAATAAATCAATGATGTCCATTTGATCCAAGTTGCTATGTCTGTGCATGTAAGTATGAGAGCATACATATTCATGTAGTATTAAAAGTACATATGTTCAAAATATTTTTGTTCCTAATATATATTCCTAGTCTTCGGTGCATCTACTGAAATCCTTAGAAGGAGAAGCTTATACTCTTGGTACATGCAGTTCTCATTTCTTAGAAATTGTGAATGGGCTAATATTTTTTTCTATTAATCATTTAAGATTAAAATTACTAATATCCTTGAGGAAACCCAATTGATGGTGATCATCAGTTGATACTATGAATAAATAACAGTGCTACGACATCTCAGATGTGGTGAAAAGCCATGCAACTTGCTTGGCCAAACACCTCAATGTCGTAAATAAATGCAAATTTTGAAAAAGATTTCCTATAATAATTTAATTTTGAAATGTTTCTTTGCAGAAATAGTGACAACCTCTCCGTTTGTTGAAAGTCTTCTTAACAGGACTCCAGAAGGCAGAACATGGAGATTTGTATTCTTGTAGGGTTGTTTTGGTATATCTCCTGGAGTTTCTGGGATGATTGTTTTTTAATAAGTTTTTGGCACTAATAACTTAAAGAATAAAAGCTGAGGAGGGAAAATGGGCAACTACAAAGAACCCGAAGTGTATTTTAAAAAGTCATTTTTTTGAGGTGCTGAGAGAGTTGGCTCATGATTTTGGAATGCACACTGTTAACAATGATTCCTTTGAAGAAATCTCTGTAGCCCAGTGTTAAAGGCAGTCAGAGACCAACCATAATTAATACAGTCTTTCAAATTAGTGGTGAAATTCATCAGCCGGCTCCAAAATCTGACCTTTATATCCTACTCATAACAAAATACAACCTCTGTAATGTCTTATTTAGAAAGAGGAGAAGGGAATGCTTGAAGGGTAGCTTAGAATGTATTCATAAAAGGAGTAGTGAAAAGGAAATATAAGATAATACTACCTACTGCCTAGGCAGGACTACCTGAAACAGGCTTATGAGAGAAAATTTATTGCAAAGTCCCAAAGAATTACTCTGTGGATGCATATCCTGCTGTACCTTGTTTGGGAAGAATAAAGGCACTATTTCATTATAGGTGGCAATTTAGTATCTTATTATAGAAAAATATTTTTTGCATGGGGAATTGGGATTATTTTTAATCTGTGAAAACTGAATGATATTACTGGTCTCTCTTAATAAAACTGTTCATCTCCTAAATGACAGCAGCTGATGCTTGAACCAGCCTAATGCAGTGACAGGCTTGTCCTACTCTTTCTCCAGTGTCTTTCTGCTGCTATGTTAGACCTGTCACTTAGAACCACTTAGTTTTACAACAACTGGTTTGTGTTACCTGTTAGTGATAACTGTTTTGTCTTTTTGGGGTGGGGGATATAGGTTAAAAAAGCCTTAAACAAAACCAAAACCACAAATAAACCCCAAATCTTGAAAGTATTTGATGTACACTGTTCTTAAATCTTTCCTACAACTTCAGATAATTCTAATTTGTCTGAGGACACAGGTATTATTTCTTCCTCATGGCTTGTTTACTCCTAGTACAATATAGGCAGCAGTTTTGAAACCGTGAATTTTTAAAAAATCACCTTAATGCAGATTTAGTTAATCAGTCTACCTTGTATCCATGTGATTTTCGTTCATCTGTATGGTGTAGGTCAAGTTATGATCTTGCTTTATCCCAAAAGAATGGCATTAAAACCTTAGTGCTACGTAAGGCAGCGTTGGATTGCATCCCTAGGAACCCAGAACTGTAGCTTCTAACAGGCTTTCTCCATTGTGGGGTTTGAGATGATACTGAGTAAACTGTTTGAAATACCAAAATTGTGGCGTCCTTTAGAAGACACTAAGAAAAAAAAACACCAAACAAACCCCAGCTCAAGTCTTTTAAAAGATATTAAGGAAAAAAACTCCCACGAACCAAAATCCAAAGAGCTAGTAGAATCATAAAGAAAAAAATGGGTTGGAAGGGGTCTTAAAGCTATTCTAGTTCCAGCCTCCTACAATACCAGGGACACCTTTACTACACGAAGTTGCTCAGAGCTTCATCCAGCCCGGCCTTGGGACATCCAGAACTGCTACTGGCTGTAGGTGTTGGACTTAAACTGGGTGTAGTTCTCTTGCAAGCGTCCACCGTGGGAATACTTACGGCCTTCCTGCCCGCCGCTGTGATTCTGTTTTTCACATTTGTGATTTTCCGTCCTCCGTACCGCCACCCCTCCTTTGATTTTGCTGATCTTTTAGCCTAGACGGCTTGCTTGGCTTTTGGCACTGTGCAGAGCACTGCTGGGCAGTTTATTTAATTCATCACGATTTTAACAGATCGGTTGGAAGTTTATTTAAAACCCGGGAAAGCACAAACAGCCTTTTATAGCCGCTTTTGGTTGTAGTTGCAAGGAGTCGCTTCGTTCGGCTGCCAAAGGCCGGGTAGCTCGGGCTGTGTGTGGCTGGGAGCATCACTCGGGAGGAGCGTGGGTACAGCCCGGGGCGGGGCCCGGCGGGCGAGGAGGGGTCGGTCCCGGCAGGAGCCGCCCCCGGCAGGAGCCGCCCGCCGCCCCCCGGGCCCTGCGTCACCGGCACCGGCGCGGCCCTCCCGCGGGTGCTGGCGGAGGCGGCGGCGCGGCCGGCGCCCCGCTCCGCCCTGCCCGCACCATGCTCAGCCTGCAGGACTCCCTCTTCTTCGAGATCAGCATTAAGTCTCTGCTGAAATCCTGGAGCAGCAGTAGCGGTAAGTGTGTCGCTGCACCGGGAACCACAGCAGTGTAGCAGATAGCTTCTCTTTTTTTTTCCTTTTTTTTTTCTTTTTTTTTCTTTTTTTTTGGTCTTGGTTTTTCTTTTCCATGCTGCCTTGTGAAATTGCCCTTTACAAACCAGGGGTTTAGTGATCCTGTGTGCTGGTGCAACTTGTCATAGCCAGTCTGAGAGCTATCTGCTTCTTAGTTCTCATGTAAGATTTTGTATGCATATATTTGTATTATTTTCTTAGGCTGCAGTTGTTTCAGTCTGTTAAAGTTCTTTGCACCCTTTGCTGTCCAAGAGAGGTGACAAGTAGGCGCTCATCTCTGCGGAGTTACCAGATGCTGACGTCGTAGTTCTGTCAAGCTCCAAATGCTCCTTTGAAGCAAATCAGTCACCCTTGGACAGTGTATTTTACAGGGGGGCATTATTTTTGGGCCTGAAACCTATTACTATGCCTACAAAAACTGCCCACTTTGATCTTCTAAATGGCCTGAAATGAGAGTTCCTGGGAGGATTCCTTGTCTGAATTGAACCAGCGAAGCAAGAATGCTGCTCTTGCTTCAGACAGCCTGTCTATCCTCACATCACCCCTTCACACATGCTTCAATGCAGGGTCTTGGGCCCGGAGCTGCCTCACACTCTGGAAGGCTTTGCTAACGTAAGCACAGCAACTTCATGACAGGACGCCAGGAGGTGATAAAGATGACGTAATTGAACGTCAGCTGAGTATTTCCTACGTCTTAAGTTTCTGGTATATATAAAAATGAAAAAAGTTAAGATCTGGAGGTAGCTGGTATCTCAGCTTTATGTTTCATTAATTGCTGCTTGAGATGTGCTGGGATACACAGTTTCTACTCGCCATACACTTCGTCACAATAGCTCCATTAGGATTTTTATCCCAATACAGTATATTGAATACAATGTATATTGAATACAATATATTCTTGTTTGAAGGAATTAGTAGCAAGTTATTTATTATACAGTGTCTTAATCAGTACTAGGAAAGTGTGCAGATAGTTTGTCCTAATAGCTCGTTCAGACCTGATTTGCTTTTTGTATTAACTGCTGCAATTCCTGTTTTAGACTGATACCTTTTAGACTATTGTCTTACAAGTTAAAGCAACCTAGAATAGGTTTTCTTTATAGGTTTTGCTTTTTAGTTTGTTTAATTTGTGTCTTGCAGATTAACAGTATCTTCCAAATTATACCTTCTTGTTGTACTTGGTAGTTACTATCATGCTTGCTGCAATAGAGATAACCAGAAGGATTTTTCCAGTATTGTATAGTAGAAGTTGAAAAGGCCTTATGAAAATGATTAAAAATTCTTAACATTGATTGATTTATATTGTTTCTAATCTAACGTAAATTGCAGGATACAGTCAGTTACAATAAATTTAGTCTGCAACTAGATATATAATTGTATAGATAAGGAGATGAATTGCAGCTTCTAGACTAAATAATTGTCAGCTGTGACAAGACAGTAATAATAATAACAAGATAGAGGGTAATAATAAAAAGGGTGTCTGAGAAGAGGTTATATATGATGCTATGTTTTCTCCTTTATGCCCTGTTATGTAAGCACAACAGAATAAGATCTTCCTGACTCCTTCATCGGGAAGTGGCACTTGGATCATCTACCAACAAATCAATTTTCTGTATGCACTGGTGAGATAGCTGGGGTTTATTTCACTTTTTCCAGGATTGCCACTCCATTTGTGAAAACGGCTGTGATTCCAGCATAGCTGCACGTCTGCTCCGTGAGCGTGCGAGAGTCACATTGTGATGGCGCGCTGTGCAGACTGGCCAGGAGCAGAGCCCTCTGTGCAGCCTGCATCGGCTCCAAGGAGTGCAATTCACATGCATACCTTAGAGAGTGGAGCTGAAGTGGGCAAGCCATTTGCTTTGTTCCTAAAACATTTTCTAATCAAGTGATGCAGTATGTGCAGAGCAAGGAATTACACAGTATTTATGTTGAGGATGAGTTTGGAAATTCAGTAAACATCCATATGCTAAGAAATTACTTGAGTAAAGTTTTTGCTATGTTTTCGTAAAATTTTTAGGTGCAAATGCTACTTGTTATGGTTTATATCATAACTTAAAACTTTTATATACTGAAGGATGTCAGAAAAGGAATGGGTGTGCTTGCATGCATGTCCATGTACATAAAAATAAGTATCTGCAGAGAGTGTTTAAGTGTGTAACTGAAAGGCAGCAAAGCTCCGTGGGTCTGGTTAAGGGCTTGCTTAGCTGGCATAATGTCACAGTGCTGGCTAAGGTTTTATTGTAGTTGATCTTTTTTCTTTCAGTAACAACAATGAAGTGACATTCATACAGCCTAGTTTCAGAATGCTGTCTCTGTGCCAACAATTTTAGGCATTACTTCTTTTTAAATAGAGTCAGGAATGTTATTTTAATCCAGTGGTGAAGTGAGGATGTTCCTGCTTAAGAACTATTTGCTTGCTGAAGTTGTGAATGTAATGGGGGCTTTATACTGGCTTGTCCTCAGGTGGCTTGGCTCCATAGTATTTAAGGAATCTTAGTTGTGATGATGTATCTCAGTGCTCTTGGATTCTGTTGTTTAGCCCATTGCAGTTTCAATATGTGGTCTGTTAATTTGATTGTTATTTATGTTGCTTGGTGTAAGAAATCTCTTATATTTTGTCAATAGAAACCTTCGTTTAAGTTTAAAGAGGTTTGGATGCCATGAGAATTGCTTTTAGTAATGCAATATGTAGGTTCAAAAACCGAATGTGGTGCTGCTTAAAGTGAAAAACGTTAAGTAATAAATACCTTTCTGTAAGATATGACATAAGTTTTAGTGAAAACTAGGCATGGGATTTATGGTCTGCACAGGAACAATGGCTTTCCAGTAAACACAAGTACAATCCATTTCTGCTTTAGTAAAAGCTTTTTTGTGTTTCCAGTATTTACTGTATTAATAGTCACGTCCTGTTTGGAAATAAAGAATTATTTCTGGAATTTAATTTTTTTTAATAGGATGTATTGTCTTTCTAAAACCTATCACACAGCTTTCTGTTGCTGTGCTGCAGTGGTACTGTATCTGTCTGGTAAACAGAAGAGACTCAACCAAAGGGTACACCTTCATCGTGTGAGTGCTTCTCGGTCCTTGAAGTCATCCCTATCTCTAGTGAATCAGTTTTGGAAGTGCTTCATGAGATTTTTCATACCACTTTGCTCATCTTGAATCAGAAGTCATTCATATATCTCAAGAACTTATGCTGGTTAAGAGAGCAGGGCTGCACTTTAACAATGCCCCTGCCAAAACTACATTGAGGTCATTGCCTTTGGCCTCTTTTTGATAAAGATTTGTGATTTTCAAAGTTTCTGAGACTTGTGAGCCTGAGAACAAAGTCCTGCCAGGAAAGTGAGCTGTATCTGCCTGTACAGCAGTTCACTTGGAAACTGTTATAAAATCAGAAAGAAATGGAACAGCTTTAAAACCAAGTGAATTATTGGAGCTATGGCTGCCAGGTGCTGATGAGCACCTGAAAACTGGGGAGCTGCCTGGCAGGTACTTTTGAATCATTCTTTCTGTGAATGAAAAAAAGCACTTGGAGTTTGCTTTTTAAGATTCACTTATCATCCTGTAGGATTAGTTTGACTGAAGATTACTTCCTCCTTTATCCAACCAAAAATGAATTCTTGGCTCTCAAGAGTTCTGCTCTGCCAATACAGTATTTAACAAAGTAGATGTAGTGGATTCATTTTTATCTTGTGATTTTTTTGTTTGAGGACAGCAGTGAAGCTGTAATTTAAATAAGAAAAGGTCGTGTTACAGTGCCATGATAGGAATGTATATGAAAAAGGACCATAGGAAGAATTTTGGAAAAAAAAAAAGTTTTCTTGCCTGATGGGTGAGGTAGAGTATTTGTGGAGGCATGTGTGGCTTTTTAGCAAAACCACAGATTAGCTGCTTTTTTGTCAATTTGCTAGTGGATTATACTTTTTAATAAAAGCACCAGTTTTTAACATATTAGAAGTCATTATTGTATGATAAATTTCAACTTGTTTTCCCATCAACTGTTAAACGGCAAAGAAAAATAAAACATAAGGAAAAAATGGGTCTGAGATGTTATATGATTGCTTCTCTTCCAGACTGTCCTTTGGGCTAAGAGTTGTTAGTGGCACTGTGGTGCTCTACAAAATTTTTATACCGCTTTTATATTCCAGTGGAAAAATCAGTATTCACAATGTAGAGAAATCATATTTTCATGAGATACTGTTTTTGGTGCCTTCTAAAATATTTAATAATAGTTATTTAATCAGTACAATATTAAGTAGGGTGTTTTTATTTCTCTAGTGTTAAGCATTCCAAACAATAATATATATGCTCAGTCATTTTTGCAGGAAACTTTTTCTTTATTGCAGCCTTGACTTCAAAGGGTCACGTCAGTTAGTGGTGTTGCCTTGTATGCTGAAACATGATGGGCTCTTTCTAGGGAAAGTAATGGTTTTTCTATATATCTTCTGAGATTGTTCTGACATATTGAAAAGTGAATTTTTAAAATGAAAGATGAATCCAAATTAAGTTTTTTAAAAGCTACTAAATTCTGGTTTTTTTAAAACAAGCATCTAAGTGTAATTTGTGTTAGTAAATGTAGTTACAGGTCCCTGTACTACTTAGGCAGCAAATTTTTTTCTTGTAGAAGGGACACATGATAACCTATCTGCAGTCTTTAAGTCGTTATGGGAAAAGCAAGTTTCTGTCAGTAGTTAATGGCCCAGTACAATGTGAGTGTATTAATGTATTGTGGAGTGTGACCTCCATATTTGTCTCTGTTTATGAATTTCTGTGGCCTTTGATGATGGTCTCTTGTGCTGTACATCTTGAGTCACATAATGAGTCATTGCATCTCCTGGTATATGGTGTTGACATATATTCCATTAAATGAGGTGCTAGTAACATTCTCTGTAGTAAAATTTGCTATGTAAAGAGAAGATTGACTGGGGGTTTTTTCACCTCCCTCCCTTCTTTCTTTGTTTCTGGGTAAGTTTGGAATAACAAGATGTGTAAGTGGATGTAGACTGGAAGAAGATAACAAGGCTATAAGTATAATATCCAAACTAGTCAAATCCGGGTACCATCCTGAAGCTGAAGAATACCCAGCATACATATGTGAGTGATCTCAAGGGAAGGAGGGTGGATGTTGAGGCTCCTTTAATAGAATGTTCAGGATCAGCTGCCTAGCAGTGAGAGGCTGCCTGCCTGTCTTGGTGGCATGTATGGATGTCTTGGCTCAGCTGGATCATTGAGTCTTGCTCTCCTGTCTTTTGCAGAGAAGCCTTTTTATATTTGCTTGTTTTTCTTCTGTATGACTGTAGATGCATGGGGTGTTTTGGGGTATTTTGGGTTTGGTCTATCTTCCATTATTGCTAGGCATCCATACCTATATGTATACTTTTTACATGCCTCACCTATTTGATGTCAGCAGTCTGTACTGTAACACCTTCCATGTACATTGGGCATTAAAATGTAGATGCTCATGAGGGAAGTGCTGTATCCAGATTTTTACCAGTTGTAATTAGGTAAGGTTATATGTTGTTTTGGGCCTCACTTTGGACTTCTCTGCACATAAAGATGAAAAATACTGAACTGTTATTTAAAACAAAATATTTTTGAGGATTGTTTTGTGTGAAATACTTTGTATTAATTATTTTCATAAAATGCTTGTGTTGTAGGAAGTACATCATATGTTGGGTTAGACATTATTTATCTTCATCAGACATAGCTATGCTAGAATGAGCTTTCCTTTGGGAAATTCTTTCTATGAAAGTGATAGACTTTCTGCTAAACCCATAGCTAGATTCTGTAATGATTCAAATTGCACAAGAGAATGCTGTTGAAAGGAGAAAGTGCACCAAATACAAACCACTCTGTCAGCTACTGTTGCTGGAATAAACTGCATGCTCTGCATGGACTTCAGGAAAGCTCTAGATAAACCAATTGCAACAAGCCATATCAAATACCCCATTTCTGCTGACTTCTTTTTTTTTTCTTTTTTACACTCTAGCTCTGGCGCTTTTGTATTTGAAGGGGAAAGGTTTAGACATTAGGGGTTTATTAGCATTTAAGAGATAACTGATACAATGACATTTATTTATTTGGAAAGGTGATTGACAGCTTTTGTTTGCTGTATTATATCCTGTGTACATGTAGTTAGAAGTTTTCCATTCAATAGAAGTAAATATTCTTCCTCATTCCTATACAAAGAGTAATGATGGTAATCAAAGGAAGCTGTTAAATTCTGTTAGGTACAGTGCAAAATAAAGGGTCAATTTAAAGAGGAAAAGGCCATTCTAAATAAGAAAGGACACTTGGAACCTAAAAGAAACTAGGCCATGCTACTGTAAATAAGAATTAAGTTTTTGAACTCTTAACATTCCCAGTTGCCTGTGTGGACATCACAAGCAGAGGTTTATATTAGTAGGTCTGGTGGAAACTAAAGTTTGTGAGAGATTTCAGGGGAGTTAAATGAAACGTGATGTGTGTAATAGACTACCAAGCTGCAATAACAAAAGAAAATAAAATGTTGAGGCATAGAATTGTTTTGTTTTAACTACTTTTAATATTAGAATAATAATCATTGGAAAATTAGGGTACAGAAAAAAATGAACTTTTAATCATTGAGTTTGCATTCATAATTCTCATTAGACAAATCCAGGAGTCTCTTATAGACTGATCTAGAAGCACTTAAAATACAGTGATGGTCAAAAAGCTAGATGTGGAAAATGTTTCAATACTGTTATAGAGTTACATGGTTTATGATTCTTTAATTTATTCTCCTCAGAATTCAAACTTGCTGCCCTAAGTAGGTATAGGTAGAAAAAACAAGAAAAAGCACGATGTGTAGGACAGATTTTACTCAGTTCAGAGCAAATTGTACTAATCAATATATATGTATATATTTTTTGAATGCTTTCAATGTAGTAGTAGAAAACAACAGGCATATGAAACATTTTCCTTATTTTTTGCCTTTTCTCATTCTTCTCCTAAAAATCAAGATTTTGAAAATACAAAGGAAAGAAAGAGTACTTTTTGTCAGATATATGTAGTCTTAGAAACAGACTGCTAAGAGTTTAAAAAACAATGATTTCAATCTTCAAGAATAACATTTTTAATTTAAAATATTAATATTTATAGGTTTCTTGCTCAAGAATTCATTTACGTTCTAGAAGCAATTAATTTTGTAAAGAGATCTTAGGAAAGCACAGCATGGGAGGTATAAATAACTCCTGTGCTTCTGCCCATCAGGCACAGCTGGCATATGATTTTGGGATATTTTCAACTTTATTTTTTGAAGTTTTCTTTGCAGATAACTGGTACAGACAAGTCTAGAAAGATGTCTGAATGACTTAAGCCCTTGCAAATCAACGCTTACTAATTAATGGATATTTGAAAGAATTGTTGCATTCACAGTGCTATGAAAGCAGTGTAAGTAGCTCTGGGGGCTGTTCATTTTCTTCCTTTTGCTGCTTTTAATCGTCATCCCTGTTTGCTGCCTTTGTTCACGCTGCTGAACTAGAACTGAAGGTGTTCAGGTTAGGAACAGGGATGTTTGTGAGGGTGCCAGAGTCAGTGGTCAGTAACAACTCAGCAGCTCTTAATGCAGCCCATGTTTGGCTTAGAAAATCGCGTGTGTGACATCTCAGTGGAAACCTGCCTCCGTTTTATCTCCAACATCTTGCTTTGTGCTGCCTGTCAGCAGGACATAGCAGCTGGGCCAAGTATCACCAGATTTTTACTGTTCTTTCAGCTACAAATGAGGTCTTGTCCTGAAAAAAGAGAGGCTGGCAACTAGCGCTTTGTTTTTATGACAACAAAGTGAAGAAAGAAAGAAGCTAATGCAGGTATACTGAGGTTTGGCTGAGAAGTTCAAAGTTTTCTTGAGAGCTGTTTGAACACTGTGTCCAGAAACCCATGATAGACTAAGCTGGGGATATTAAAGTGGAGTTATACATTGTTCTGCTTGTAGGGATATTTTAATCTTTGAACCTCTCTCTCTTCAGAAAGTAATTGTGTAGGAAAATAGGAAGGAGGAACCCAAAATCTAGAAATAACCTAGCAGAACTGCATGGATGGGAAAGATTTTGCAGTATTTTTTCTTACCTTTTTTCTTCCTAAATAATGATCAAAAAACCCGGAAAGAGTACTTAAAGTTATAATTTTTCTTCCATAGGAGAAAGTATATCACTAATTATGAAATAACTACCTTAAGAAAACTATGGGCAAATCCAAGTTTCACAAATATGGCAAAAGGTGACCAAAAGGAAAGGGATTTCACTGTTAGAAGTTTTCCTTGTATCTATCACTGTAGTATTGTTCAAAGGTTTATTTGAATAATTTTTATATATATATTTCTTTTTAAATTTATAGTTCATGCCTATCTTTTATGGCGACATTATCCCTAAAGACATTACTGTAACTAGAATAGTTGAGTGCTCATCTTAGAGAGGACAAGGAAGACAAGAACTTAATATGTTTAATCAAACAGGGGAGAGGATGGCAGGACAGAGCCTGGGAGGTCCTCGTCATTGGTTCTGTATGATTTGAAGCAAACCCATAGGATTTCATGATCTAAAATGTGGTAAAGGATGTGAATTATGCTACCACTGAGCACAAAAACTTTTTAAAGCATATTGACATGAAGTTCAGCATCACTAGAAGTCAATCAAACTGGTGTCTTGCTGTAGATGAAAGTCTTCAAAGTAAAAAAAAAAAAATGTATGCACTGTGCTTCTTATTCTGAAAACATTAAGTGAGGAAGTACTGTGTCCTTAGTTAGCTTTGATTTAGATACTGGTTTTTTTAACATATATTCTTGCACATTTGTAGTTTTTTCACAAGGTTTTGTATCTCTTTTCTTCTTGCTTACTCCTGCTGAGACCATCTACCTAATGGTGCTGAGAAAAATGATGTTAAGTCCTTGAGAATTGTTTGCAGTTTAAAGACTGAGGTTACTAAGACTGACTGCCAGAAAGCGATTGTGAATATTGGATAGCTTTAGCTGTTTGGGGACTGAGAGAGGTAAAAGAGACCTGTGAGGTGCAGCTATGCCATCCTGACATAATTAAAACATCTCAGTGTTTTATGGTGGTGTTAATATGTGACCACACAAACTTCAATTCTACATCCTGAGGGAGAAAGACGAGCGATGAGCTCTGGATGTGCAACTCACATTTCCAGGTCACTGGCCAAGAGTGTAGCTTGGCAGAGGCCAGAGCTCGTTACCGTGTCGTGGTTTGCCTTTGGTCTCCTTCCAGGTGTCAGGACTGGAGCTGCTTTGAGGCCCTGACCCCGACTGAGCTGTGCAGTCCCACCGTGGCCAAGCTGTATCTCTGCTTCTGTTACCCCCAGAAGCTGGTCAGTTGTTCATCTCATCTGTGTTTTATTTATTACTGGAGAGTGATTAACGAGGTAATGTTTTGTTAGAATAGATACAGAATTTGCCTGTTTAACCTCAATGTACTGAGGAAGCTTGTGCACCAAAACCTTTATCAGAGAGTCTGAGATTTCCAGGGTTAAGTGAGAATAACTGGGCAATGCATAATATAATTTCTGTTCATAATATATGTGAGCAAGAATGAAAGAAGTCTTGCTCCATTTTAAAAATAATGCTGCCAATATATTTATATATTGCAACTTGGGAAATAGCAGCATTGACTACCTTTCTGGTTGGAAACCTAAGTGACTTAATTTTTTTTCTTAATCATGTAGCAGTAGTAAGAAGCCCTACAGATTATCAGACCAATATTTACTTTGTGATATCCTCTACTATGAAATTTCACCCTCTCTTCCTAAAGAGGGATGAACATTGCAAAATTTTAAAAGCAGAAGCTTAGTAGTGTCTTATATTTTTCCTATATTTATTCCTCATTCTTTTATTTGTGTACTATGTAGTTTTCTAAATATCTTGCAAGTACTGCTATCACTATTGGCCAACCATAGTTGGCATCAGCACATGCATATATCTAACGATACTTATTTCCTTTTCAAGCCTCGAAATGTGGTAGTATTTGAATGACTGCAGATCTGAATGTAGCTATGACACGGTTGTCTCACCTCCTTACAGGCTGCTCTCTTTAAAATATGGATTTATATATAAACGTATTATTAACTCTGTCCATCAACTTGTAGGCCAGTGTATCTGTTACTTTGCTGATAGACTGTGGATATTTTCCACGTCTTCCTACACAAATACGAAACCTACTATTTAATTTTTACCACAAAACGGTGTAGGAAATGCTGTTGCAAGATTGCATAAACCATATAGCGAATGTAAATGAGACCTTGTAAGAGGGAAAGCAGATTTTATTTTAAATGTGAACTGAGGGGAGCAAAACCTATGTTTCCAAGAGGTCCACTCAGCAGCCAGGCACTAGGACAGGGGTGCTCAAGGTGTCTGTCCAGCAAAAAGGCACCACAATGCTTTTGTCAAGGTATTGCATCTGTAATCTGTGGTCACGGTATGGGAGCCAGGAATGCCAGGTGTAACATTCTTCACATGTCCTGGGCTCCTTTTCAGTTGGCAACAGATTTAGGAGCAGCGTTTTCGGAGTTGTCACTGTTCAGTGTGCCCATCTTGTCCCACTTCTGTGAGTCATTGCATGATTCTTTGTCTCCAGATTCTGGGTGTGTTGTGAAAGTGCAGGTGGGTGCAGGGGGATCTCCATACCCACTGAGCCAGGTGTTGTTCATGCAGGCCGTGCTGAAAGCCCCACGTGTTCCCTGGTGCCTCCACAGGCAGAACTTCCCATTCATACCAGTCTCAGCCTCTCAGTTACAGTTCTCTGCAATGCTTTTTAGAGCTTGAAAAAATGTATTGAAATCAGGAAAAGGATCCTACTGTGGAGAGAGCAAACTACTTTTTGAAGTAAATTAGAATCAGATAAAAGATTAAAATGAAAGTTGAGGAAGGTAGGAGAAAAAAAGGATTTTCTTTTCCCCTTTATGATACTGATACAGCGCAAATCTTTTAAATGACCAATTTAGCCATGTATTTTGGAGTTCCATGGACAAGCACATGGCAACCTATTTTTATTTCAGATGTGACTAGTCTCCTCCCATGAAACTGACAAAGAAGCTGTTAACTCTGAAACCTTGGTGTGTTTATGGTGGCTAAGAATAGCTCTGCATGGCACCGAGTATTGTTTTCTTATAGAAGTCCGGTTTGAGTGCTGGCTATGTGTATTGAGTGCTAAGTGGGATTTTTTTGCCAGGTTTGTGCTATGCCCTTGCACTTCATCTGAGCACTTAAAGCCCTGAAGGCTGTCATCTGTTTCCCTAAGGAATTGCACAACTTGAGATTCTTCCTAATTTAGTTTACTTTTATTTGCAGTAAGCATAGATAAATTTAGTCAGAAAGTCTGATTAGAAATACAAGTGTCTCATGCTTATTCTTAAAAAAAAAATTGGTAACTAGGGTCTCATGTGAACTCAGCACTACCTTTTGATGTAAAAGACTTAAAAAGCACTGAGAAACCTCAAAAAGCAATACCCATACTAACCCACACATGCAAAGCAAATTTGGATAAGTGTCCCAGTGAACAATCCTAAATTTTCTATAAATTTGTTAATTTTCATATTCATCAAACTTTTTTTGCCCAAGAAAATAGGTATCCCAGACTATCAATAAATTAAGCAGCTGACACTGCTGTTTTTCTGTAGAATTTGATGAATGAAAGGACTTGGCTCAGAAGAGCACATTTGATAAACAGGAAAAACAGAGACAACTAATTACACCTAATTTAAAAACAGAATTTACAACAGCATAATAAGATATATGTATGCTTTCACAAGGAAATTTATGCTATAGTTGAAAAATAGTCAGTCTCTCCTATGTGCTGATAACTCTTTCGTAATATCTACTGGGAACTGAAACCCAGTGAAGGTGAATTTTCGGAAGAGCTGATCCCCTGAGTGCAGGGCAGAAAATTTCATTCAGGGAAATGATCAGATAATTTTTTTTTACAGTTAGATTTAGGTAGTTACCTGGATGTGAAAAGAAAAAGGGTTTTATTTTTTTAATTCCTCAGCAAAATTACTGTAAGAATATGCTTTTGAAAATGTTGTTTTCACTTTTTCTATTTTTCTGCCTAAGACATGTTTGTGTGAAATATGGCAGATTGAGTTAATCTAGTTTATTTTCCTTTTCAGCTCATATGTTCATATGGACGATTACTGGGCAAAACTGACAGAATCAGAACGTGGAGCAGTTGTTCTTTTCTGAAACTGATATTTAATGCATGAGACATTTTCTATCCATGATTTGTGTATGCTTAAGCATATTCCAGTGCTCGAATATGTTTGTTTATTCTCTTCTTTGCTTTTTTAAATCCTTGTGTATATATACCTAATACTTCAATTTTGAAAATATACCTTGGTATCAGAAATACTATTACAATATTTCTGAGCACTTCATGAGACAGCTATTTACTAAGACGTGACTGTGCTCTGTAAGTGGACCCTGTCTGGGCTACTGTTTATGGGTTTTTTTCTTTATTTTTAATGATACATTATTTTACATTCCTGGTTACTTTATAACTGACGTTCCAGAGTCCTTTTCCGAAATAGTCTTCTAGAGCAGAACTGCCAGCATTCATTACTTTCTTGCATTTATTCAGGAAAGGTATCAATTTGACATTAATGAGGATAATTGACGATAATGAGCATAATGAGGATAATGAGGAAAAGTATTTTCCTCTTTGAACCCGGAGTTGGAATTGCCCTCTTCTCACAAGGAAAGAATAAGCAAGCAGCAAAGGGAGAGAAGGTTAAACAAACTACCTTGGGTTGTGCTCTGCAAGAGACCTCTGTGCAAAAGCTGCTGGCTTCTGACACAATCTGGTTGGAAATAAGATTAATCATAAATTCGTTGAGTATTTTGACATTGTTTTTTCTTTAAGTACAGTGGACCAATAGAGTTTTTAATATCCTTAAGTTTGCAAACTGAGGATGTGAAGTTTTGTTTTTCCAGAGAACTTGGATTAGGTAAGACGAGATAAGGTATTTGTTTGCTTGTTAACAAAGGCATGCCTGTGGTCACTTTGACCTTGTTACAGGATGCATTTTTTGGTGTGGTGTGTATGTATCTTTCAATATATTGTAAGGAAATAAAACATCATCACAGGTGATATGTTTGCAGTGGCAACTGTTAAGAGAAGTCTGTGCAGCCTGTATTTGTGTATATTCCTTTGCTGCTATATCCTTGCCTTAGTTTTATATTTTAAATGCTACTTCTTAAAACTTTAAATTTGCTTTGTGTTTTTCTTTTTCTTCATGTAGTAAGCATACCATGGAAATGAATTCTTTATTCAGAGTAGGTTCACTCTCATCATTGCAGTAGAAATGTATGCTTCCTTAACTTACAGAACAGAGTATAAGGAAATCTGGAATAAACACTAGCAAATAAAAATCTCTTTCCTTCTCTTCCTAATCTTTCACTCCTTAGGTCTGACTAGTGTGTTTTTCCACTGCTATCTTTGCCTCCCTTCTGCTCTATAGTTTAACATCACTTAGGCAAGCATTGATATAATTTTATTGCCTTTGTTAGCTCATGCTTAACACAGGATTCAGAGCATCAGTATTTTTCCAGCCTGGTGCAGCCTTCAATTTGATTGCAAAAGTGGGTTTCTCTCTTAGCAGTAAATGTTCTGTTCTCTGCCCCACTTTCCTCACCCCATGGGCTGAGCAGGACACACTTTCTGTGCCAATCAGAAAGGTCATGAGTGCCTGCAAATTTACCAGTGCCCGCTTCTCTGTTGCTTGGAAAGTTGACCATCAGTATGTCAAATGGGCTCTCAAATGGGAGTCCATGTGCCAGGAGAGGGAATGATGAGAAACTGAACTGCCCTCAGCAAGCTTAAATTTGCTCTGTAGGAATCTGCATCCCCCTTGGAAACTTCTTCTAAATAATAAAAATCTCCAGATCTCCAGAACTGGAGGAGAAATAACCCTAATGAGTTATGGCCTCTCAGGTGTTACATGAATGAATGCACGTCTCATCTAAAAGTGTGGTAACTGACTGGTATGGTGATGACCCTGAACTTAGGAAAAGTCCCCCATGAAAAAGCAGGGAATACTACTGACTCAGATTTAGTGAGGGCTTGGTTTACATTTTCCAAAGTGCAAGTGGATCAGAAGAACTAACAGAACAAGTCAATGTTATGCAATTCTGTCTTTGTCCTCCATATTCAGTGGGAAGTTGATGTCTTTTTTTCTGTTGCAGAAATAAAGTTAAGTAAAAAATTAGTATCAGATACTGCCCTTTAAAATTAATGCTGTAAGCTTTTTTTTTTCGGCAAGTTAGTAGTACTGGAATAGAATTGCTTCTGTGTTTACATCGTTAATGAAAGTATTACTTGAAATGCTGTAGAATCCTAATGCTAATGAGGATAGGAAGTAAAGAAGTTTAGAGGGTTTTTTATACTTACATGGTTATTCTTTTGAGGAAACACAAAATTTGTAAATGAGTGAATGTTTATAGTTACATATGCTCATTTGTTTAAGTTCAATGTTTTGAAGGAAGCTGAGATACAAGGATACCTTCGTTCTTCGCTTGTGCTTTGAAAAGTAGTTTGACAGTTAAGGGCATGTTAAGTCTTAAAAAGGTCTACTGAGAAAGGAGACTGTAGGTACCAGATGTGTGCTTAGGGTGGTGTTGTTTCTCTGAAGTTTGCAACTTGATTACAGAACTGTTTTTGACCAGAAATTCATGTATTGAATTAAAGTTGTATAAAACATCAGGAACATTTCTGAAAACTACTATTGGGAATTTAACTTAGAGCCCTGAACCTTTACATTCCTGCCATTATTCTGTTTCCAAATGTATGGATTATGTTTAGATTATGGACAGATGAGACTTATACTTTACATTCTTTGAAGCTGATCTTGCATGAGAGCAGCTTTCTGACAGTGAAACAAAGCATGTTAAATTAATTAGTAGTTTGGAAGTATGCTATTAATTGAATCTAGCTTCTTTGTAAGTAAGGGTTTCTCTGAAGCAAGTATTTTGTCTGAAGAGGTTTTCTATTCTGGCAGTTGTTCTAGAAAAGGAATTACATAAACTATATTTTTAATGATCTGACACTTTAATGGCCAGGATATCCTGATGGCATGCCGTAATCAAGAATGACTGGGCAGGACTTGAGACAATTGAGTTCAAACTGATTTCCTCTTCCCCCTCCAGTTTTTGTGTTCTATCACATTGTTTTCCACAGTGTATGGTTTGCTCTTTTGGCATTTTGTGCTATCAAAATTATTTTTTAGTTTTTCTTTTTTTCCTGTCTGATAATAATCTACATGCATGGTCTACTATACAAGGTTCTGTAAAATGAGTCACAAAATGAGTTGTACTTCTTGCATATGCATGTAGAAATTTCAGCCAGTATTTCCCATCTATTCCTAGCTGTTGTGTTGTTGAAGATTTTTTTTAATGTATGTAAAATTTATCTTGTATTCATCTTCGTGATTCTTAATTTTTTTTAATTAGTATTTAATTTTTAATTTCTTGTTTGCCATGGTGATTGCTTGTGCCATAGGTGGGACATTCTGTCCTGCTGTCACACACTACAGTAGAATTACACAGCATTAGAGATCAGATGATCTTCAGCAATATCTTCTACTACAGTAGAAGCTGTAACTTCTAGCAGCCTTTGATGCTGACAAATCCAACCTTAGTGGACAGAGGGAACTCAGTAACAGCGAACAGTCTGACTACTGCCCTGGATATCCTCACACTATCCTGTATGTCAGATCTGATCTCTTTTTCAACCGTTAAATATCTTAATAAAATTATTTGTGTGTTCTACTCCAGTAAATAAAAAATACTCATCCATCTGATTTAGGTGATTGTACATTATGTATATGGCTGTTGTTTGTCCTGTTCAGTCACAGTTCTGTAGAGAAGCAGGTGTTCTTCGTACAGGATGAGGATAGAGGTTTAGGAAGAATGTTTAGTGGAATTGCTATTTCTCACCTATGTATAAAGGTAAGAGGAATGACTGCCACAGTCCATAATGGCAAAGCCAGTAGGACTTATATGGAGAAATTCATAGCCTAGTTTTTCTCATCACGTGTCTGAGTTTATGCAAAACAAGTATTTAAAAGTAATTTCCCTGATTTTATCTCTAATCCATTTTATCTTTCTATCTGTTCTAGAGTTTCAGGAAAGAATTCCTATACCTATTTTATTTTTGACTTTTCAAAGTAGGGACAGGACTATAAGAGATGAAGTCCCATACAAGAATTGGAATATTTGCTGATTAGAGTTTACTCAGCCATTAAAGCAGCTAGACAAGAGCAATGTCTTGTTCTCTTCATAATGCTTCTGCAAAGAGCATGTGAATATTAGTACAAAAAAGGGGAAAAGGAACAGTGTGGCAGAGAATATAGCAAAAAGTCTCTGGAGGATTATGGTGATGGGGAGTTTAGAAGGGAAGAACTTTCAAGGACTTTTTTGTGTTTGACACACGGGGAATTCACGTCATACATCCCAGACGTGTGTTATAGGTGTGGAAAAGATGCTGGAGAAGTTTTATTCTAAACTGAAATATTTGTGGTTTGTTTGTTTGGGTTGTGGTTTGGTTTTTTTTTTTAATTATAAAAACATCATTTTTAAGTTTGATACAATATTACTTCTCTTTTGCTTTTTCTCTTGTGAGAGACTGGTTGCATTTCTAGGAACGTATGCCAAATGAAAATCTAAAAATCACATTTTAAGAGTGAAAGTGCCAGAGATATTAGCAGCAGTGGAGAAGAAGACTACTGAATCTCTGGGAAGACTAAATTACTTAGTTTTAAGGCAAAGCTCGAAATTTGAGGATCATCTGTAACAGGAAGACTTTTGAGGGACTGTAATCTGGCCCAGATACCTAGAAAACCAGATATTGCCAGAGAAGGTTTTATGCCTTAGAATTTCTGCTGTGTCTTTGTGTTGACAAGAACTAATGTTTCTATTATCGTTCTTGCCTGTGTTTTCAGAGGCTTTGAGAGCAGAAAACAAGCTTCATCTGAGTAACTGTAACTAGACAAATTTACAGCTGCTCTCTCAGTTGAGCAACTTTCCCTAAAGAAAGAATGTTCATATTTGCTGGAGGTAAAAAAATAATCATTACGAGAAAATTTAAAATATTTCTGCGAAGATTTTGTTCTGTGGGGATGTTTTTAGTCCAAATTAAATCTCAGCTGTCATAGCACCAGTTTCCATGATAAACTCAGAAATACTTTCTGTATTCTCTCCCAGGCTATCCTTCATGTTACAGCCATATGGTTAATTAACTACTTGTTGAAATGAATTTATCTTCTATTTATTGATGCAGCATTAATTTATGTTTCCGTGTCCCAGAGTTTGGTTGAAATTAAGCATATCTGAAACTTCTTAGCTAAGTTGTTAATAGGGAAGAGTTTCTGCTGCACAAGTAAAATGTAAGTTCCGATTTAGACATGGAGGGGAAGTTATCAATACACATAAAACTTCCTCTCACTGAAAGGTTTGACTTGGCTTTACAAACTTTACACTGAACCATACCACTGAATGAAGCCACTTGTAAGCCTGTTTCTACCTCACAGGTCGATAATCCATTCATCTTATCATCATGTGATATATCATAAATGCCTGACAGAGGTACCAGCTACTATTGCTGATTATTTAATTATTTCCATGAAAGTCACTTAAAGCCAATAAAGAATTGAGAGAGATGAGGTAAGAATTTGCACTTTGAGCTTAGTCCATGTGACCTGTTAATGAGATAATAGTTCTTTGCCTGTTGTGTAATTGGACACATGTATGAATCCAAAATCTTTGTTAAACATCTTCCAAAGAAAATTCAATTTATACTGCCAATACAAAGAAGGAAGAGAGAATTCCATAGCTGGTGATGCTAGATGAATTAATTGTTTAGTCTGTATTGAAAATAATAGGAAGTTTGTGAATTAAGAACCATGTATCCAGACAAAGGTTTGAGAAATAGGGGAGAAAGAGCAGGTTTATTTTCTTGATCCTGTATATTCTAATGTATTCAAATTGATTTCAATTCCTACTACTTCAGTTCCTACTTCCTACTGTTTGTATTTGTGGTGTTGCCAATCAGTTCATGTGTGTTATGTAGAGCAAAGGAATATCTAGATGTCACACTCTATGAAAATGTGTGGACAGCAGCTTTTAATAGATACTTAATTTCTCTGTCAAAGGTTGTGAATTTTGTTCACATTATTTAGGTTATCTTGTAAAAGTGACATTACTCTGGTGTCAGGAGGCTGCTGTGCCTCTTCCTTGGCATTGAGTGTTGCATACCAGTTTCAAGATTAATATTCATGTTAGGTATGGAGTTTTTTAAGAGCCTCGTAAGAATGCCTGAAAAAAAGGGCATCTAGCAGCAACTTGATTTCCTGGTCTGTCTAAACGTATTGTTGAGAATAATTTACATACTCAGAATAGTGTTTCTGTAAAACCGGATGTGCTTAAAATGAGTATATATTTTATGAGTTTGATTTTTTTTCTCTTTTATTGTATCTAGTAGCACAGTTTAAGATTAGTACCATCTTGCTGGTAAATAAACGTTAATGAAATAAGAGAAAATTTGGATAAGTGCAGTATAATACAGAAGTGTACACTTATTCTGCAGAGACTGCTGAGTCCAGTACTTGTGTGATGCTGATGGACCAAGGAACCAGGCATGTGTGCTACAGTACTGGTTGTGCATGACATCAGCAGGGATTCAGTACAGCTGAAGCAAATAGGGTGGGGATAAATCCAGCTTTCAGACAGGCTTCATGCACTGTCAATAGTGCTACATAGTTGGAACAAAAGCCAGTGCAGTAGACTTGGTTGTTTGCTCTGCCATCACATGCTTCAGCAACCCAGGTAAACTACATCCTCCCATCACTACTGTGAAAGCAAATCCAAGAGATATAAGTGAAGAATGGCTCTTTCTTCATATTTTCTTACAGGTTGGAGGCTAAGATCTGGGATGTGCACCTGTTAGAGCAGTGTATGTTGATTTTTGTTGTGTTCATAAAGCTGTTCGCTGTTCCTTTCATTCAAGTCATAAGACCTTCATTTCCACTGGTAGGAGCAAGCAGACATTGGAAACACTAGAAACCTGATGATCAACAGGAATTTTAGAATTATGAAATAATGATAAATTTATTGAAGAAGTTGCTCTGAAAAACAGGGTTCTGATTAGGAGCATGGGAAACTTACATTTAACATTTGGGCTCTATTCTTAATTTGTTGGGATGATTCTGGATAGATTGCCACCTCTTTTGGACATTGACATAATTTTTCGTAAAAAAATACTGTTTTGGTAAAATAACTAAAGATTTGTTGTTATGAAACACTCTTAACAATCAGACTACAAACTACAGACAAGTTTCCATGTATATTAGTATCATTTCTATGAGGCAGGATAAAATGTTCTAGATGTTATCAGAGTAGAAGGCAAGGAGCTTACTTAAAATTCCTGTAAGTAACCACATGTAATATTTTTAGTCTTTGAAATTTTTTGTATTGTTAGTTGGACATGCAAACCCTATTCTGCAACAAGTGTCACAGGAAATATAAAGTACCTGTGAAAGTTCATGAGCTGCTGCAAAAATAACAGTAAAAACTTAATTGCTAAATGTGAGCTATGTAAAATTATCTACTACTTTAGCAATTAATTTAAAATAGCAACTAAGAATATGATCTGCTTGATGAAAACTGCAGAGGCCTCTCAAGATTGTGTTGAGCATGCTTATTTTATAATTGGATACCTTATCTTAAAAAGCTATGAAGTAATTACAGATGTGTTTTCAGGTGTCTGGAAAGAGGGGAGATACCTGATTGAAGTTTTACTTCAGTCCAACGATTCCAACTTCCTGAGAGCCAGCAGCAACTAAACCCAAATTTCAGTTAAAGCAAATCTATGAAAAACTTGGGAAAAAAGCATATATAAGGTGCCAACACTTGGCTAAGTGTAAATTAGTACCCGAAAAAAGTCTGAAAGCTAAAAATCATAAAATCATAGTTTTCTATTAGCCATGATGTAAAGTGGACTCATCAACTGTCACTGGCTGGGGTGCTTTCATTACCGTTCTGTTTTGTATGTTTGAACCCTGAACAGGCTCACTGGTAAATACATAAACTTTATATCCTCAAGTACTTGATGCACTTGGGCTATGCAGAGACAGAAAGGGTGATAAAATAGCAGCATTCTTCATTATCAACTTGGGTATTAAATAACTTTTCCTAGTTCTAGACACTTGTGTTGAACATGAAACAACTTTGTTTCTCATTTAGCGTACTTCAGGGCGTGTTGCCTTTTGACCTAGGAGTGTGTTGTCTGTCTAATTATCCTTTGTATTGTTATACTGTTCCTTGCAACTATCCAAACAATTTGGTGTGGCCTTAGCAACCAAACAATACTGTTTAACAAAGATTTCCTTGCTGCATTGCTCCCAGATTTCCCACGTAGCAATAGCTCACATCACAGCAAACAAACAGGATATTGTTTCAAGTGAAATAATGTTCATTGTTTTCAAACGATTTATGAAAGTAGTTTTTTAATTTTGAACTATTGCAAGGTATATGGTTTCTGGTTCCAGATCTCATCTGAAGTTCTGTAGAATGCTTCATGTTTTGAAGCTTCCAAATGATATTTGAGACTTATATTTTCTCTGGCAGCTGAGAGTAAAGAATGGCTTATGCTTTGATGGCAAAGAATAGCAGAAAAAAATTATTTAATCCTGTCCTGCAATGACTTTTTTTTTCCATTAAGCATATTTAAAATCCATATAGATCCTTCCTACAATGTTATTGATTGCAAATTCATGAGTAAATGAATCCCACTGAACATAATTATACCAGATAATAATGTTTGACCTAGTTAAGAAATCCGAGAATAGATTTTGACTTTTCTTTTACAAACTCATAAATTTTCTTATTAAATAGTCGAGTTCCCTCTCCATTTTCCCTGCTACATGTTTGTTTTCTGTGTGTATTTAACTAAATTACTGGTTTTACAAAGCAGATAAAACCATGAACATTGTCATATGCAACATAAGAGTCTTGATGCTAATGTCAGCCATTAGTGATGTCCTGAATTAGAGTCCTCAGCAAGTTTATGGATGAAAGTAAATCCTAATAATTTTTTCTGCCTTTTACATACTTCTACATTTTAGCAAAACTAAGGTATTTGTAATGCACTCATGGCAGTGTTTTTAATTGCTTCAGTTTGTCAGTTTTCTCTTGTTTTTTGGGGGGTAAGTTCATTGCCACTTGGAGAGTTTGTGCATATGAACACAGAGATTAGTTACATAAATGGCTGTGTGATAGCCTTTACTTGGCTTTGCTGCTGAAAAAGTAAAAAGGCAAGCCCTGTCCTTGCACTCACTCTGTGTGCTGACACACCAATGTGTGTGATGTGTGCCTTGGACAAGTGATTGTGTCAGAATTAACCTGGGGAAGAAATTAATATGCATTCTGCTTTTCCAGTTCAGTTCTTTGCAGAGCTGACTCGGTTGTGTTTGCTTGCACATGTGTTTGCATGCTGCTTTTCCACTTCAGTTCTTTGCACAGCTGACTCTGTTGTGTTTGCTTGCACAGAAAGGGAGAGAGCTGGCTGGAAGGGATTGCATCCTTGACAGTACTGCAGTGTGGGCCATCCAAAGGGGGCTGTGTGAAACTATAAGCAGGGAGCAGGGTCCTTGCTAATGGATGGATATAGGGCTCTCCTGGCACCACATTTCCTTGGCTGCATGGTCATGACCTCTGCCTTGTACTGAAATTTCTGCAGCATTTACAGGAGCCAGTCTGTTATAATCCAGTTGCTTCTTTTTTTCTTGCCAGCGTTTGATTTTTGCCCAGTTTATCCATTTCTGTGATTTTACTTGAGCCTGAAGAGGGAATTTACCTGGGTTTAGATCAGTGTAGACAGCCTTGAGGTTTCATCCTTAGTGGGGGAAGCTGTTTTATAGCTTTGAAAGTTAACACACAAAGGTGTTCCCATACCGAGGATTGAATTGCTAACACGAAGTAAAGATAGCACTTTAAAGATGATCAACTCTCAGTGTTTCCTGATTCTTAAGTGAAACGGGCTTTTTGAATGTGCTCTTTTAAAATCTGAAGATAGAAATGTATTACGTAAACATGCTATTAAGAATTGTCTACATAAGGCACATCTAAATATAGTTTGTGGTCACAGTGGTCTCTGTCAGTTTCCTCAGGGAGTAAAAAGAGCTGATTGAGTACCAGCTCCTCACTCTTGAGGAGTAGGAGCTGGACCAGAGCTCTGGCATGTTCACTTCAGTCAAATCATGCAACAGTTGTGGCATGTCCAGTAGGTAAGTCTAGAATGAGCTGAAGCTGCTGCTTTGCTAAATTTCTTCTGACAAGACACAAGTAGTGACATTCAAAAGGAGATTTAAACACTCTAATTTCTTTCTAGGCTGCTAGTGTCAATATGTCATTTAAAATAAGACAGTCCAACTTGTCTGTTAATTAGAACAAAGCTTTAGCTTTCTTAGAAACTCTCATATTTAGGATTAAAGCAACTGCATATATTAGAAATATGTGGTATCTGTTATGGACTCTTATCTACTCAAATTTCTATTTTGTTTATCTGATGGAGATGAAAGGAAAGTTGTTCAAAATCTGTATGTTGCAGCATTCTTCTGTTTTGCCGATCCCATGCTTGGTATTTCTGTTTGTTACCTGCTATGGATAAGAAGGATGTATTTAGGCCTTCTTTTCATCTCTTCTCAAACCTCTGTACTCTTGTTCTTGACACATAATCCATCTCTCTTATATTCTGGGCTGCCTTTGGAAACTGGGGCTTTTAAGGATGGCAAGCGTATGGATGCTGGAGAACATAGGCATTGTAAAGGCAGATTTTTTGAACGAGCCATCATCACATGTGGGATGAGAAAGAGTTTTGTGTTGTCACCTTCCTTTTGCAGCCTGCATTTTGTTCTGTTTCTTAATGCTTTTGTGTACTTGTATGTAGTGAGCTTCTGCCATAGGGATCTAGATCATGGCAGTGTCTGTGATGTCCCATTGTCTCTGCTGTGTGGGACATGCTCTCCTCTGTCTTTTAGGGCCTCTGTTACTGAGATCAAAGTGCTGGATTGTAGTGTTAGAGGATGTTTAGAAATGTTTTATGACATGTACAGAGTGTGCCTGTTGTTCTGGTGTTATCCCTGATTCCAGGGAACTCAGTTTTATGACCTTGTGCAAGTCTTTCCAGCCTCAAAAAAAGGATACTGCAATTTATGTACAGGAAAAAAATATGCATTATTTCAGCTAAACAGCAAGTTTTTACAATAACATAGAAGTTAAAACCAGGTCATGTGTAGTACTGTCAACCTTATGCAAGGCAACCTTCCTTTTGGATTAGAAGCTAAGTTAGTTGGGGTCATTCAGTTTTCACTCCTTCAGAATTGCTCACTTCACTAATGCATTTGATAAATGATAAATTTCAATGGAATTTGTGGGAGTCTGTGTTATATTATGTAAAAAGTAACTTTCTGAATTGATAGAAGATACAATAAATGGCCAAGACTTAACTTGAGAAGATGTGGTGTACCAAAGGTTGGATCTCCATGTTTGGTCGCATGATTTTTCATAAATGATTTGAAAAAAAATTTGAGCAAAAGTTGAGGATAATATTTAGCTAATAGAGTTTGTACATATAAAAACTGAGGATGTGTAAAAAAAATTTCAGTTTCAGCAAAATAAACCAAATGCGTCTCCTCGCGCTTTACCTGCAAAAAGCCTTAAAAAAAGCTTACCTAAACAAATCACAAAATGTTACAGAATAAAACAGATGGGAACTAGTCTGTACCTGAATGTCTGTCTTAAGAAAATAAAATCCTAATATCAGTAAAGAAGAATTGTTAATATCAATTCCTAATATCAATTGAAAAATAACATCTGCAGTCATGGAATTAAACTAGGGAAATATCAGACCTCCCTTGGTACATCTGGGTCATCATTAAGGGGTGTCAGCAGTTACTTTGATATATACTGTGCAAGACAAGAATTGTAATTATTTACCCTGATTGTTTTGTGTATTAAACCTTTGTGTGTGAGTTCTGAAATGTGATTTTCAGTACTGCAGTTCACATTGCTGGCAGCTTTCACAATAAATAAATAAATGCTTTGGAGTGCTTAGGGAGAAAAATAAAATTAAAGGTGAATAACTATATATAAAGTTTGTATATGACAATTAAAGCAAAAGCATTAATTCTTAGAAAATGAGACTGAAATATACAGTGTTATTTGTATTGCTTGTATTGATCATAAATATTTCTTACAAGGAACAAGTTTTTAATATGGAACTAGAAGATCCATTAGCCTGACGTGTCTAAAAATGGTTTGCATTCTTGTTAAGAAAATCACCAGATAGAAACATGAACTTTGTGCATGATCTATAAAATGGAATCAAGCAATGCTTCTCATAATATAGGAGGATAACACTTTCCATTCAACCTTCTGATTTTTAGTCATACTTGAACTGAAGGTACTGTATGTAATCATGCTCATTGTAGAGTATTTTATCAGTAACAGAAAGTGACCTACATTGTAAACACTTGTGCAACTTAAGAGTAGAAATTCTGACCTAACTAAAACAAACAAATTCTTGTTGTATATTACAGCTAGTTGTTTCCTTCTGTTTTAGGGAATTTACTGTGTGAAAATGTGTGTGTGATGAATGGGAAAGTACAAAGTGACTAGCACCGTGTCTAGAAGCTCTGCTTTATAACTCTGGGTTTTTCTTGTTTTTTACCTGTAGCCTCCGCACCACCCAGCAGAGTAAATAAACGCAGAGTTTCTCCAAGTGTTGTTTCCACCTGGGAAAAGAGAGGCATCATCATGTCTAACATTACTATTGATCCAGATGTGAAACCGGGCGAGTATGTCATCAAAAGCCTCTTTGCTGAATTTGCTGTTCAAGCTGAAAAGAAAATTGAACTTGTAATGGCTGAACCTTTGGTGAGTCCTTTTTTTTTCCTAGTATCTTTCAAAATGATCTTGTTTCTTTCTGAAATAGGCTGATTTATCATATGTATGGTTACTGAAAAAAGCGTTTCCAAATATTGTTGACTTTTCAAAGGGATTACTTCAGGAATAAACAGACTTCCGCAAACAGGTTTGCTACCTGATTTCTTTTATTGACTCGTGTCATAACTGTTACCTAGTAGTTACTGGAAACGAGACCTCTTAGTGTATCCCTAAGGTCTGTGAAGTTACAAAAGGAAATAGGGACAATAAAAAATGTTCCTTCATTAATACTATGAAGTGTGTTTCCTTTGAAGTAATACTTCGACAATATACTTTCAAGAAAAGATGCATTTGGTTTGTTTTCTGAAGTAATGATACTAACACCTGGAATAATATATTAGTCTGCATATATTGCATATTAGTCAAAAAGGCAAAATTCCATTGGTAATCAAAACCTTGTGGTCTTGAAATAAATGGCTTTCCTTTAACTTGGAAATTTCTGAAAAAAAAAAACCAAAACAAAAAAACCCCAAAACCACAGCAAACAAAACCAACTTCTCTTTTTTTTTTGATCTGGAAATTCACTGGGCAAGTGAGATGCTGTGGCTTGCAGGCCAGCTCACAGAAAGTTCCAGTTGGCAGCTGCTGCTTGCCAAAGTGTTCATGTGCAGAAAGTGCATATGTGGGCATTTGACCCCCAGTTTTGGAACTTCAGGAAAAAGTTTTCTTAGGAAGCAGTCCAAAAGAGCACAAACACAGGAGTAAAACTGTTCTGTAGATTATGGAATCATCTTCAACTATAACCATTAATAGATAAAAAGCTGAGGTGAAACTTTTCTTTATACCTATTCTTTATATATATGTGTGCACCAGGCTAGTTTACAACTTAAATACAACTTGCCTTTTTGTTTTTAGACATCCCAAAAAGTCAGGTACTCAGGAGGGGTTTATAAGAAAGCACAAAAACTTGGTAGCAAAAGGGGCACACGAGTGATGGAAGTGTACCTGGCTAAAACTGAGAGGAGAGCTGTAGTGGCAATGATGCTGTGGGCGGAAGGGCTGGTAGCTCCACTGTCCATCTGTATCCTGAATGCTGCTCCTCCAGCCCTGTTTCTGTTCATTGGCTAAACAGACAGGGAGGGTAGTGCCTGGCCAGAGGGACAGACTGCCTGTAGCTGAGATGAGCTGAGGAGGGCTTTTCCTACAGACATGTCTAGTTTGGAGTCAGATCTAACTAGAATAATGGTAGCAAGGTAGATATAATAGCCCTGGAGTTCACTTGTGCTTCAAAACCTGTCCCTAGACCAGATTAAATACATCCTGTCATCAGTCTCAGGTTGTGTCTACTTGCCATGCTGTTGACTGTTAATTAAACAAATGTTTTTAAATCTGTTAATCATACAAAATTGAAACATCTCACCAGATTAAAAATTAGAAACCCCATGAAACTAATTGAATAATTTGCTTTTCACAGAAGAGTGATTCCCAGCTCTGTGGTGTTGTGAGGTTTTATACTGATTGCATGCAGTCTACCTTAGTCAAGATCTTTACTGATAAGAATCTGAAGTCAGTATTTTGTGTGTATACAGTGTGTATAAAATCCTTTAGGATAAAGTAAGAAATTACAAATATTACTAAAGTAGTCATCTATAAAGGTTTTAAACAGTTTTATCTAGGTTCATTTACTAAGATGAATTCCATTAAACAAAATGTATTTTAATGGACTCAAATGTAATTTATATGTAATGCCAGCTTTCCTTATTTTATAAGGAAATTTTATATATTGGTGAGTGAGAAGGGCTGTATAGAAAACCAGCAAATTAAGAGAGGTGGCAAAAGCTGTGGAAAAGTGAAACAACCTTAGGCTGTATAACATAAAGAGGTAGAAGGGAATCCTTTGGTGTCCCACTGAAAGGAAATACTCAAGTATTGAAGCAGCTTTACTTCTGTATGTAGAATATAAGTACTGAACATTCAGTTCTAGTGTATGAAATTTAAAAAGAAAGATAAAAAGGCTGGAAGAGCACCAGAAAAGCAATGATTGTGATTGGATAAAAGGCTTTAATGGAAGAGTGGAAAGCCCTTTATTATTTTAGTATGATTTGATTTTGTGGAATGGCTTGGCTACAAACAAAAGTGTGGAGAATATATATAGGGTTACATAAATCTTTAATGAAGCTAAGCTGTTGGGTGAAGCTGTTGGATAGAATTTAAAGCCAGACCAATCAAAATTAGAAGCTAGACACTTTTTAAATTTTGAACATGCCAGTAGGGGAGCAAAAATTAATTAAAATACGAATTTTAAAAAAGTCACTGCAGATCAAGACTGCATCTGTGGGTGAGGGGTAGTATAATTTTTGCTGGATGTATGGTTTACATTTAAAAGTAACTGACTTGTGATATCAAAAATTAACTGAATGGTTTCTTTGGCTGTGAATTTTACCTGCTTTCTTCTTACTAATTTAATTAAGAGTTCTCTGTTTGCAAAATTGTAGTACCTCAGCATTTTCAAAATTACAGGCAGAGCTTATCAGCAAATGCTAAAAATAAATATTAAATGAAAGCAGCAAGTGTAATGACAGGAAGGAAGATTATCCTTTTAGTGAATAAATTAAATAAAACCACTCTTTTTTTTAAGCAGTTATGCTAAATCTGTGGCAGCAGTATATAGTCTTAAAGGAGAAAAGAACCCAAGAGTAGTTTTGTAGCTTAAAAATTACTCCTTCTCAGCTGAGAAGGATGACAATGAGGAATGACAACAGCCTTCTCCAAATGTGACATAAACCAAAGCAGTTAAAAAAATTAGCGATAAACTAAATTATTTTGTATTTTGTCGAGCTACTTGTAAATAGGGATGGTTAGAATTTAAGCAGAGAGTTTAACACGGTGCCACCAAGTTGATAAGCTGCTAACCTGCTAAGCTGTAGTTGTCTCACACCAGGCATTTTATTCCATTGTGGAAATACTAAGCATGGCTCAGACTAGCACTGTACCGTTTTGCAAGTCTTGTCTAGGTGCTTTCAAAAGTTTGTCTGACGTAAAATTTAGCCCAGTACTCTGCTTGCCCCTGGGCAGGGATGCAGGCCCTAGCCCACCCTCGGGCTGCAGGAGGCAAGGCAGCATCCCTTGTGTGGTTTCTTCCCTGCAGCTTGGTGGACAGCCAGAAGCACTCTGGTTTGCTGTGCACACCTGAGCCACCCTGCTGAGGTGTGCTAGACACCAGAGGATGGTGCCAAGGAATGCTGGGGAGGGGCCAATGGGTGGTAGCTTTTTCCATGGGTGCAGTTGTTTGCACAGCACATGCACATCCTGATTCCTGCTGCCTGCCATATGTTGACATTTCTCCTTTACACAATGGATGCAAACTGCTCTTTGCTTAATGCAATAGTGTTGTGGTTTTTTCATTTCACTTGTAAAAGATAAATGTAGAGTACTATTTTCATCTCTCTCTGAACTTCAGGAAGCCAGGAAAATAAATCTTAAATTATTAATTCAGTTAGAGTTTCCAGACCTTTACTTTATACTGTTGAATAGATTTTTTTAAATCATGTGAGATGACTGGAGCCATGACAAAGCAGAGGTAGAAGAAGACATTAAAAGAAAATAAATTCTAAAGCCATTCAAACAATTCAAAGACCTTGATAAACCTGTGATTGGGTTCAAGAGTATTATTTGGTTGTGTCACCTTTGTTTGGTCAGTGTTACATTAACTCTACAGTGTATTTATCTTTTAACAATGAAGATCCTTAGTGCTGAGGAAACATAATAGTGAGGGTTATGAACTTGTAAGGTCTTAATTCTTTCTGACCTTAAAATCTTAAACGTTTGATATACAGAAGTATCTAAATTAGTATGGATTATGGGAGGGAAGCTAAACTTTCAGAACTAGACTTGCTGTCTATTGACATGGATTTCGACTTCTTTATCTAAAGACTTACAGATTATTTCACTTCTCTTTGATTTGTCATTCTTTTCTTTCTTCAGCAATTTTTGGCTTTTGACACCTGCAATGGGTATAGTGAACCCAGGGTTTCTTCACCTGTATAATAGTTTTGTAGTACTGTGGTGGAAACATAGTTTGTCAGGACATTGTATCCTAAGGAGACTTAAGGAACCTCACTCTTCCCATCTTCTTGCAGGAAAGTCTTTTCCATCTTCTAAAGAAAGAGTTTTCTAGTTTTTTCTCATTTGACTTAATTAACAATGAAACAATGCTTGTATAGAGTGGAACATTTCTTGTATTTCTGCTTTATAGATAAGCTAGCAATTATTGTGCAGTTTATCTGAAAGCATAATACAGATAATATGAATTCACCTATTGCATGTGTTTCCATGTTAAAAAAAAAAAAAAGAGGGAGGACCGCTAGCTAAAAGAAAATTCAACTTTGCAAGTGTTCTCTGGAGCTTTTAGTATATGCTTCAAAATACCAATTCTCATAAGAGTGTTTTGAACAGATTTAACATGTAAAATTAGATGAGTTTGAAAGAATCAAGAAAGTGAAACCTTTTCCCTCTTGCTTTAGAATAGCCAGTGAAATAACATTAACTATTACATCAGTTGATTAAAAAATAGAGCTTTTTCAGAATAATCAATGCATTTTTCTGAAATCCCCTTCTTAAAATATTTTTTAATTTGAGCATATTGGAAGTGAACGTAAATTAGTATTTTCCTAGATAATTAAGTGGATTTCTTTGGATTACACAAAGTGAAAATGACTTGTGAATTGGCATCTATATTATTTCAAATTATACTTTTAGAGTAGGCAAATGATTTTTGCTTGGGCAGTGTTGAATTCAAGTTTTCAGAGGCTGTAATAGTTGCCAGATAATGTATTCTTTTTAACACTAAATACGGCTGCACTTACAGGAGAAAGTGCCAGAAATTGTGCTGTATTTTCAAGATTACAATTCGGACAAGACAAAGTAAGATGCCTGTTCAAACCTTGGATTTGGGACATGCGACATGAAATTTTATCTGTTGAGCAGAGAGTCTGTCTTCTACAGCCTTGCAAGTGTTAATCACCAAGCAATGTTGACTTTCTCAGTTTTTGTCAAGAGCCTGACAGCATGGGTGTTGTCTCATAGTGAACTACTGAGCAGTTACATTGTGCTAACCGAGTTACAACCTGTTGAGAGCAGAACTGGCTATCAGTATTGCTCACACCTCCTGTTACGTGCCAAACCAGGCAACTTAATGACTTACCTTGCTCCATAAAACTTCCTGGTTTGCTTACTGCAATCTAGCCTGAGTAATTAACTCTTTACTCTAGGTGCTTCTTTTATTTTCCTTGTAAAAGATATTATTTTTAACTCATTTATAATATTATCAAGTGAAGGGTAGTTTAATTTTTTTTAATAACAGGAAATGCTCATCAGATCTTTATATATGTTACCACTTTGCAGTGTGCCCTTAAAGCTGTTACTGTGGCACTTGAGTTGCTGTAAATCATTGACCCCCCCCCAAGCCAGTCCAAAGGACTGTGTTCTTTCTTTTTCTTTTTTCTTCCCTCTTTTTCTCCATCTTCTTTTTTTTTTTTTTTTTTTACTTTCCGGGGTACCTGAGCTAGGTATAAAACTTGTATTTCTTGTAAGTGTATAATTTCATACTCTACACAGTGACTAGTAAGAATTACTGTTTGCTATTAGAGTTTGTGAATGTTTTGTTTCTGTAATGCTTTAATCTTCACTAAATTATTTTGTCAGTAATATAATTTAATTTTGCTTTTAACAAAGCAGTATATCATATGCTACTGGTAGCAGTAAATATTGTAATAAGTAAAATTCTAGTGATATTGCTTTTTTTTTTTTTTTTGTCCCTTACAGCTATTTGAAATTAAAGGAAGTGATTATTCACATTCTCCTTTTACTGGAGTAGGTCTTCTAGCTATGTTTCATTGCAGTTCAGGGAAAGAGCAGATTGGAAATGTATTGAACACTTGTCTCTGCCTTTGTGAAGACATTTTAAAAATTGTTATTGTAACTTAGAATAATTGCCAGATATTAACATGAATATACTTGTTAATTGATTTGGGAATGGCTTTCCTTCTAAGTTACGCTTGACACCCACCACCAACTGGTCCCTGTTTGGTGTCTGACATCTTCTGTTTGTCAGTCTTTAATGTTATCATTGTTTGGCTACTGAATTAATTTTTGGGAGTGTACTTCATGTCTCCAGAAATATTTCTATCTGAAAAAACAATGCAAATGCTTACATTAAAAGTTATTTCTTTGTTCTGTAATATAACTGAGAAAGAAGGAATCTTTGATAATACTCAACTACATTGTGAAATGTATGTTTCTTTTATTTTTTTTTAACAGGAAAAGCTCTTGTCCAGATCTCTTCAGAGAGGTGAAGATCTTCAGTTTGATCAGGTAGGAGACATATAATTGAAGCAACTTTTATTGCATTGAGGTGGGCTATATTTTTGCAGAATAGTGGTTCCGGTGTTCTAATAACTTAGAACATCTGCATCTGAATCTGTGTCAGAAGATTTAGACTCTGAATGTTAGTTAGACTTTATTTTCCATTGTACAATATGATAGTAAGAAACTGCTAGGATGGGTAATTATTTGAAGGTGGCAGTGAAAACTGGTGGAAGAAAAAGGCTGAAATGCACAAGTGGACAAAAAGTCTTAGTTTATTTCTACTATCATTTGTTGTTTGAGTGTTTGGGGTTCTGTTTTTATAAACAAATTGTCTTAATTTTATTTCAGTAATACGGCTTTTACTGAGGGCTTTTTGATTCTGTGGCAGAAGGTATAGAGTAGATTCAGAGTGTTACTGAAGTGTTACTTTGTCCTTTACTGAGAATATAGGTAGACAGCTAGGCAATTCTATTTCACTTATTCCCAGTGAACTGTGTCTGGAATGACTCTCTGCTCAATTTATTCATATTTATTGTCTGTGTTTCTAATTCTTCAATAGTGTAGGCACATTTGTGTCCCCCAACCACTTCCTTGCAGTGGAGAGGCAAGGTTCAGAGAAAGCCCCATTAATTGCCTGTTCCTGGTTTTGTCTGTTCCTGAATATCATCTACTATATGAAGATCAATGTTCTGTCTACAGAAAGGTTCTAAAAAAGAGGCTGAGTGAAGAGAAATAAGAAATAAAACATGTAGCTTTTAAAATTTGATAATACTGAAAGAAACTAGTTTTCCTGAAAATACAGTTCTTTCAAAAAATTGTTTTGATTGTGTCTGTATATATATATATATGTTTGTGTGTGTGTGAGTTCTTATTTTGTTCTTTTGTTACTTGTAATCTACTTTGAAGCTAAGATCTGAACTTTAATACAACTGAATAAATACTTTAGGCAGACCTGAATGGCTGGTATCATCAACTTTATTAGGGGAATTTTGTACATTATTTGGCAAAAGGAATTAAGATTGCATCCCTCTGTTCATTGCTTGATGTGTAAAATCCTTATTAAGAACAATTCTCCAGCAGTGCGGAAGAGTACAGATTAAAAAAGTGATTGGCAAAGCATGGGAATGAGGAGGATCCAGAGGTCAGAGCCACAGTACCCAGCAGAGAAGCTGGAGCTCTTGCTGGGCCAACTTTGTTCACCCAGAGGTCTTTATGGAGCCAGGAATCTGAGTCTAAAAAGTGGCTTTGCCTGTACCAGTAATGAGGTCTGAGCTACTAAGTGTTGTACTTTGTGAATAAAGGGAGCATGCTTGGAACACAAGAGGGCTCTGGGACTAAGGTGGTATCTAAATTAAGACTTGTTCTCTCAGCTCAGTAAGGAGTGAGGAGAGGAGGAATGGAGGAGGAAGGCATGTAGTGTTGCCTGTCCCTTTAAGGAAAAAGTAAAATAACATTTAATGAGATGATAAGTCATTTTTGTTGGAAACATAACCAGACCAAGAGGGTTGCTATTAAAACAAATGTGAAAAATCAATAGCTTTTAATTTCCAAATAGCAGAAATCTTCTGTTTGTCATTTGACATCTTAATTGGAACAATAATATAAATTCAGCTGAAAGAGGTGAAATTTTGGAAAAGGAGCAGCAAACTTGTATGTTGATACACTCGTGAACTGTTAAAAATTTCATCGTTTTAGTACCAGTTCTTTATCATTCCTAGCACATCAGGAAGCTACCGGACAGGAGTTTTTTTATAGAGCATATACTGCATTTCTTAAAATATTTTTGCTTGTACAGCTTGAAGCTGAAATAGCTTGTGTTTTTCTTTTTTTGCTTGTTGTAGGAAACACACTTGGCAATTTCCTACTCTTGTCCTAAGACAACAAAACTTTATGATCACACAGAAGCTTGTGTTGACCTTCTCAGTGACTGAAAGCAGATGTATGTGAGGCTCAGGCTTGTTCATGTTTAGGCGCAACTTGAGCAATGTTTTCAGGATCAGGATTTTGGCCAAAGCTGGAATTTGTGCTCTAGCGTCTTACTATAATTTTGCTCCTCTCTTTTTACCTCTCAACGTGCTGTTGGATATGTTATGTGAAGCAATTAGCAATATGTTACAGCCTTCAAGACTTGAGCAGGATTTGCTGTTTCATTCTGAGGAGCTGAAGTATACGTCATGTCTATTGCAGCCCTGTTCTCCTGGGTATTACAGGAGCACTCTGTCTGGACCGCTGCTTTCAACCTAGGCATAATATAATGCTAAAATAAAAGAGTTTTCTTTTATAAGAAATCTATATATAAGACATTTTTTTTAATATAAGATGATTTTGAATTTAGTATCCAAACAGTATAGTAACTACTTTAAATGAAAAATAGCTGATGATCTGCTTAGGTGCATTGCAATATTAGCAAAGATGTCATCTTCCTGGTAATTCCAGTGCCTTTTCATTAGAATATGAAGAACGCAAAACTGGGCAGGAAATAAATAATTATTATGTAAAACTGACTTCCTTTTTTCAAGAGGAAAAGGTTTTATTATGCCACTAGTTTCTGTGTTTAGCATTTTACCAGTGACATTTTTGGATGCGTGTGAGACATGCTTGTTTCTGTGGAAGCCAGTGTAAATTACCTAACCACTGGAACATTTATGAATGGTAGTAGTATTGATAAACGGTGTAAACTTACAGGAAAACCTAAGGAAAAGGCTTAGTAAAGCTTAAAATGCAGATTACTTCTTTTTCTTCCACTAATAAACCCATCAGTTCAGAACACTATTTAGTACTTGTGACTTGAATAACTGACTGGTTAACCAGCTGAGTAATGTGTTCAGAAGATTAAAGGAGGTCCTTCTGAGGTTTTCCTGTGGTTAACTTGTCCCCATCCCTTCCACAAACCTAAAAACCCAAGATGCTTCAAATGAGGAAAAAGAAATAACTGCATTAATGTTATATCAGAACATGTAATGGCATAATATTATACTGTTATCTAGAATAGTGAATAGTAGGTAAGTTACAGCATGAGCCTGGCTTCTATTAAAACCTCTTGTTTGAAAGATCCAAGAGGTCAGTAATACATGGCATCAGTGATCAACATGGTAACTCTTGAATTCCAGCCTGTCTTTTGGGAATTGGCTTGCTCCCTGCTGCCTCCTGGAAGCAAGTTTATAATGGCTTTATGCAGTCTTCAGTAATTTCTCTGCTTTCCAAGCTGGGGTACTTATGAGTTCTAAGTTTTTAGTTAAAGGAAGCCTAGAGAATTTAAGTTTAATGACATCTTAAAGTCTTCCTTCTACAATGGTTTCTATTGCCACATCAGTTGCACAGATGAGTTTACTACTCATACGGGTTTTCTGAAAGAAAGCAGTAGACAGGGGAGTTACTCTAGAAGTAAATACAGCTTGAGACCCAGACCAGTCAAATGTATTAGAGGCAATGTAGAATATCTAAAAGGCTCTTACTTTTGTTTATGTAATTATCAAAGAAGCACGTTTTTGAAAGTTATATACTTCCTCAGTTTTGGAGGGCTGCTTCTTATCTGACATTTGTGATGTGAAGGTGTGTATAGTTCAGAGATACACATGGCAACATTCAGGGACATCCTAAAACTTCTGCTATTTTCTCAGTGGTTTTATACATGTTATGTATGTATAAATTTGTCATTTTGTGACCCCTTTGAACTTTGGCAGACTTTGCTTACTTTTTTTTTTAATAATAGACTTCTTGTGTAATATTTACAGTAACTGTTCCAGGTGAAAATAAATATTAAGTTGATGCTTTGTGACGTTACATGATATATGGTTTTTAACATCAAAAAAACAATTTGAAAGAATGATTAAACTCTAGGATTTTTATTGCTATATCAGGCTAAAGTATTTTCCTTACTCTTTCAGTTGATAAGCTCTATGAGCTCAGTAGCAGAGCACTGTCTCCCCTCCTTACTACGCACCTTGTTTGACTGGTACAGGCGTCAGAATGGAACAGAAGATGAATCTTATGAGTACAGACCTCGGTCAAGCACAAAATCAAAGGGGTAAGAATTTTCTTTGCAGAAATCTGTTTGATTTTAGTGTGCTTTCTCATAAGAAAATGTGTGCTTTGTACTTCTGTGACAAGCATGTTGTATTTGGATTTGTCCTTCCTAAATCTGTGTAGAAAGAACACAAGCTTCTTTGAGGTAGTGATTTAATTTGTGTAGATGATATACGTGAAGTGACTTCGTGGTTTTGGTGTGGATGTACAGAAGGAAGTTGGATACTGTTTTGTCCTTTTTTTGTTTTGGTTATTGGCAAGTCCTTTCAGGTGGAGAGGGCAAGATGGCAGTGCTGTGCCAAATCCTCAGGTCTTCCCACCTATCCATTTTATATACATCTACAACGGTGATTCCATGAAAAACAATGTAGTCATTGTCTCTGTGATATTTGTGTTCAGGCTTGTGTCTGATACCTATGTTCTTGATTTCTTATTTTAGGGATGACCAACAACGTGAAAGAGATTATCTACTTGAAAGGAGGGACTTAGCTGTAGATTTCATTTTTTGTTTAGTTTTAATAGAGGTTCTAAAACAGGTAAGATTTTTGATTTGGTGAATTAATTTTAATATTTTGCTTTTAATGTTGGTTTTGATAATCTTTAAATTTTTATTTTAAAAACAAGAACATATCTATGATGAGCATATGCAAGGCTGTAATTATACTCTCAGTTACATAAGGCCTTTGGCCTCCTGCCTTTTCTTTACATGCCTGCATTATCTCAGTTCATGTGTCTTGGAAAGCTGCTGATGTACTGCAAAAAGCAGAACTGTAAAGAATAACAGTTTATGTTCGGTACCCTTTGTCAGCTTAAATGTTTGCGAAATACAGGTTGAAATCATTGGATAATGAGATTCAAATGTCACATAAAAATTAGAGAAGGTATGTTACTTTGCTTAGAATTATCCTTATTTGGCTAAGAATGCCAATGCAGATTGTGTAACCATCATATATTGCAGAATTAGCTTGATATATGCCAGCAAAGGATGTGTCCTTGGAAACTGGTGGGAGCGATTTCTCGAGGGCATCTCACAGTACTGTTTGCTTCATACATACATGTATGTATAGGTGCAACATACATGTAAGTGATATGTGCATTTCAGATACCTGTTCATCCAGTGCCAGATCCTTTAGTACATGAAGTTCTAAACTTGGCTTTTAAGCACTTTAAACACAAGGAAGGGTAAGTTTCACTTGTGCACCTTCAAATATTTCTTTTGTATTACCAGCCTGTGCTTGCTTGTGATTGCTCTGCTTTGCCTCGTATGTAACCTGTTGGTGATAACAGCAGTGTGAATGAACACTAGTCAGTGTCTTTAAATTAAAAACATATGTTGAAAGAGCACAGCTGTATTCAATGTAATACTGAGTTTATTTTGCTTAGGATATACAGAATGATTTGCATCCTCAGACACCATAGGAAAAGTCTGACTTTGGATAAATGCAGTAAAATTTCTATCCAGAATGTTTCTTTCAAAATAAGAAATGAAACACCGTTACTTTAAATGTCACCCATGCATTTTATGTTTGACTTAAATTGTTTTTATGATAATAGTTTGCCTAGCAGGTGACAAAATATTTGTTTGTAATTGAGAACTTGCTTGGGGTTTAGGAGAACAAAGTTGTATTTAATGGATTTTTTTTCCCCTTTATTGTTTTTTTTTTCTCTTTAGGTATTCAGGAACCAACACTGGGAATGTCCATATTATTGCAGACTTATATGCAGAAGTGACAGGCGTTCTTGCTCAATCAAAGTAAGTTCAGTCTCTGACTCTGTGTTTAGGGACAAACCAATGTAGACTTAAAGACTATTTGATACAGCAGGATCTATTCATGTCCCCAGTAACTAATCCTGTAAGTGTCAAATGTGGTTAGGTGTAGTGTGTTGTGTCTGTCTTATGTTCCAGCACAATAAAATTTAACAAAGCAAGAGATAATCTTTAGTACAATTGCTTTGCAGTCAGCTTGTAGGGGCAGGGAAAGGAGGCCCTGTGCTAGTCAAATTTTGTTCAGTTATCTGGTATATTCTAATGTATTTATCATCGTAAGGACTCTTAAATGCCTAGGTTTGAAGTACCAGGGTTCATCTTGCTTGCATTTCTCATACAGTAGCTGCTGTTATTGTTACAGACTGAAGAAACTGGTTCAAAATTATAGATCTCATACAAAAGTAATTAAGAATGCAAATAACTGCCATATGTATCCATTATTCAGGTTTCAAGCTGTTAGGAAGAAGTTTGTCACTGAATTAAAGGAACTGCGACAAAAAGAACAGAGTCCTCATATAGTACAGAGTATCATTAGTTTGATTATGGGAATGAAGTTTTTCCGAGTAAAGATGTATCCTGTGGAGGATTTTGAAGCATCATTTCAGTTCATGCAGGTAAACAAATGCTACAGAAAACTGAAATGTGTATTATTTTAAATGTTTAATTCATGAAGCTATGATGGCGCTTGCTGTGATCAGTCCCTCTACTTGTGAGCCATCCTTCATCCTTTTCTGTTCAGTTCCTAATTTTTCAGAGGTGTAAATTATTTGTTTCTCTGCAGTTTGTGAATACCTGGCATCAAGAGAAACCTTTCACAATTGCCTTAGTAGTGTAGTAAACCAGTAATATATGAATTTAAGACTGAATGAAAATGGGTAGCAATCAAATAATTTTCTGTCTTTATGAAAGCAGTGTTTTAGAGAAAAAGAATTATTTGATATATGATTTTTCAACAGATGAGATGTTTTACTTTTATTTAAAAACTCTTCACTATGGATTATTTATTTTGTATGGAATATTTAATTATCTTTAATTTTCTTTGCATGAAAGTCCTTTGAAAATGAAAATTAGTATATACAATTAAAATATAATTTTCCAATTATTTTAGTAGAGGTTAGTATTAAATTTTTTTAAGCTTCAAAATAATCTGAGGGAAAATGTGCATATTTATATTCTTTTGTATTCTGAGTACTCTTTATATTCTGAGTAAAAAGCACGAATCTGTCTGGTATTACGAATGTCCTCCTTTCAATTCATTGAGGTGGATTGCTGGACAAACAGGTTTTAAAATTTCTTGTGTTTTGTGAAGTTGATACTGTTAAGGAGTATAAGACTAACTCAAACACATTTCATGTTTTAAATTAAAGCAGGCAGCTAATATCAGACTGCTAGTGGTTTTTATGGCATAGTTATGGTTGTATTCTTTTTTCTAAGTATTTTTCATACGTTTTCTTACAAAGGAGTGTGCTCAGTACTTCCTGGAAGTAAAAGATAAAGATATAAAACATGCACTTGCTGGTTTGTTTGTGGAAATTCTCATACCCGTGGCTGCTGTAAGTATTTTAATCCCCCCTGCCGTACTGTTTCTCCCACTTTCAATTGGGCTCATTATTAAAATTATTCAATTAATCCTCAAAATACGACATTTTTGTAGATTCAGAAAAACAGCTGGTACCTAAGGAGGCCGTACAAGGAGGCTGAAAAGGGAATTTTTACAAGGGCATGTATCAATAGAACAAGGGAGAATGGCTTTAAACTGAAGGAGGGTAGGATTAGATTAGATTTTAGGAAGGAATTCTTTACTGGGGGGGAGATGAGGCCCTGGCACAGGTTGCCCAGAGAAGCTATGGATGTTTCATCCCTGGAGGTGTTCAAGGCCAGGCTGGATGGAGCTTTGAGCAACCTGGTCTAGTGAAAAGTGTCCCTGCCCACAGCAGAGGCAGAAGTTAGAGCTAGGTTATCTTTAAGGTTCCCTCCAACACAAACCATTCTGTGACTGTTATGTAGATTACAAGTACCTTCACAGTCTTAAAGGGAAATAGGTTGGCTTGTGTGTTAGCTAGTTTCCAAAGTTTTTTCAGAAGTTTTAAAAGTTGTTTGTTTTCTAGACACTTTTATTACCAGAGCATTTTGTAATTTTGTACGTGCTCTAAAAATTTGAAATTTCCTTGGTTTAATATTTGTTTGTTTGCTCGAGGGTCTTGTTGACTTTTCTTTATTAGCTGAAACCTTTTAAGTTCTTCCTATAACAAGTTGAGATACGTAACATTTTTACAGTCTGATAAGGAGAGTGTGAATTCCTATGCAGGAAGGAAGAATGTAGGTTTTGGCTAATTAAATAAAAAATCATTTGTAGAGGTGAATGTCCAGTAGATTTAATCCTTCAAGTGAAAGAGCAGTCAATCGTCTGTATGAATTTTTTATCTAGAAGTAGAAATTTCACACAGCAGCCATGAATAAGGAAAAAAATCTAATTATCATCACAGTGTTGGATGTACTGTGCTTGTAATGCTGCTTGTGAGAATGTTTCAGTCAAAACAGGCTCTTATTCTTCCCAGGCTGTGTTGCTGGGTTGTGTGAAGCTTGTTCAACATGTCAAGAAGAAATTATGGCACTTGAGTATAGTTCAAGTTTACCATTTACCACAAGCTCAGTTGATTTCATCATAGTAGATTGATACTTGCCAAGATTGTTGTCTAAAATGTTAGTTTATTAGTAAAAGCCAGGCTACACTGTGTTTGGCATGCAGTCCCAAAAATTGGCAGGTTGTGGCTCTCTGTTGCCACATAGATTATAGGGACATATCTTGCTATATATGGAAAACTGGGACATGTAGATCTTGTTTTGTGGAATAGGATCTATGAAGAGTAGCACGCTGGGTGGGCATCCCGTCTGAACAAGATCATAGGAGAAGAAAGATAACTCTCTGAACTCTTCATCCTCCTTTAAATGGTTTACCTTGCCCTGGGCAAATGCTTCTTTGCCTTCCGTGGTCTCAGTCTTGGTATTTTGAGGGGGTTTTCTGTGAGTTTTTTGGTTTGGCTGTTTTTGATTGGTTGGTTGGTTAGGTTTGGTATTCTTAGGGATTTGGGTTTTTTTTTAATTTTTAAATTGCAAAAGAAACGATCTTTTTTCATAAGACATAACTAGAAAGAGGTGCTGTAGTAGTTTATAGGAAGAAGTTTTGATCTTACCGAGGCATGCTTACATTCTTCTAGAGAAGAATAGAAGAATTTCTTTCCTGTTAAAGAGTGAACACATTTTGTCTTATTGAATTCCATAGATGCTTGACAGTTGAAGTGGGAGTGCCGAGTGAAGCTACTTAGCATTTGGGTACATGCAAATATTAGTTTGCAGAATCATAAACCTGATGAAAACTGCCCTTGCAATGGTGAGGAAGAAGCAGCATTTGGTAGTTGGGACTATGCACTGGCAGGGGCTGAGAGAGCACTTGTGGTGGGGTGTGATCCCTTCCTGCAAGCACAGCCTGAATGAGCGCCTCAGACACTTGGGGAGGGAGGCTTGATCTTTCCTTCTGACTCATTGAGTCTCTAATCGTTTCATACAAATGGCTCTTCTTAAATAGAAACTAAGAGCTCACTCCCAAGCTGAGGTGCAGTTGAGCAGGTTAGTCACTCTCTTGGAAGACGTGAGATTCAAGTTGGAATATTTTTGATGCAGCTGAAGGAATTGAATGTGGATTTTTCTGTATCTTGGATACAGGAAACCGGTCAAGTGAGGAAGCCGTTGGCTTTCAGCACTGAGACTTCTTTACTGTCATTCTCTTGCTTAGTCATTCAGGCATTTTAAGAAACCTGACCTGATTTGGACCCTGCAGGTATGATGAATCACAGCATATTTTATAGCAGGGAAGTTGGGGCTGCTCTGAAAGCCTAAGGTTATATCCTGAAGGAACAATGTGTTGGTGATAGCAGCTGACTTATTTCTCATGTGGAGCTAGCAGAGTACTAATCAACCTATAGCCTAAGAATAGCAAAAGATAAATAATTTGGTACATAGGAAGTGGTTTAAATCGTAACTCCTTTCTCAGTTCTTTCGTTGTGGATCTGTGCACATCACAGAGATACATGATATTTTTATGCTTCTACATCGTGAAGGTTTTAGAGTGTTCTTAGCAAGGTAGACATGATTTTTCTTTATATAGTGTTAGTAGATAAAATGTTTGCATAATAGTAATAACTATAAATAACAAAAATAACAAGAATTGTCTTACATTGTAAGGAAATTATATGTACTGAGGACCTCTTCCAAAAAAGCCTTTTCAGTCTCCAACACCCCACCCCTCAATTTGATAAATAAAGCAGAAACAGCTGAAAACAGTAGCTTGAGAATAGTTTTTAAATAGATCATCTTGAGGCTCCAGAGGTTTCAGGAAAGAAGGTGGGGGCTGCCTGGGTTGTAGAAGGAAACCTATTCTGTATGCAAGAACAGAGCAGGTCAGAAGGACGTAGGGGTCCATGTGTGTTTCATTAATTCTGAAAGCTGAGCAAAGACAGCAAATGATTGGTTGACTGGTAATCCTGTGGATTATTTCTTAACTTTCCCATCTTCAGTATTGAAACAAAAAAAAGACCAGGAAAGTTAAGAGGGAAACTGAAAGTTACAGATACTAGTTTTTTGAATAAATGTAAATATGTATATGAAGAGCTTTAGTGTAGTTTTTGTTTGTTAGTTGGTATCAAGTACACTTTCTTTTTTAAGTATGGAATAGAGACCAAGTTCTTAAAACAGTTTATTTTTGTGGGCTGTTTTGTTGGGGTGGAGTTTTTGTGTTTGCTTTAATTGTTAATTTTAACCATATGGTGTGGTGTATGGCATGATTTCCTATGCTTCTGTTATATTTCAGATAAATATATTCAAATACCTTTCTAAACGTGAAATTTAACTTGTGAATTATTTTGAATTCATAGACATCTTAATGTATATTTAAATTGCCTTTTGTGTAATTTTTTAAGCCCATTAATTTGTTTATTTTTTTTAATAGGCTGTTAAAAATGAAGTGAATGTGCCATGTTTGAAAAATTTTGTGGAGATGCTTTACCAGACTACCTTTGAATTGAGTTCAAGAAAGAAGCACTCGCTGGTATTTTAAAGAAATATTTCAACTTCTCCATTTTGCTCATATTAGGCTCTTAAGCTAGTGCATTATATGAGGAAAAGCTTATCAAGCCATATTAATATAAATCTTAACATCTCAGTATAATTAAATTCACACTGTGTATGTGCATTTGTTCTAATTTTCCTTTGTTTCTTTGAGCAGATATGTGCTCTTATCTCACAGATAAGAGATTGTCTTGAAATCAGTGCTTGTTTTTGATTATTTTAGTGGGTTTTAGCAGAGTTATTTAACCTAATGTCTTTTTAGTAAAAAGCTTGCATTCAGGGAGTCTGAATATATTTAAATTAATGTTAATTAAAAGATGCAGATGTCAGACAAGACTTTTTTGGTAAAATAGCAGCCTCTTAATAATCCTGTTCTGCCTGGTTCTCTCCTCACTTCATGCACCTTGTTTTTCTTTTTCCAATATTTTTTAATTATCTCTTATTTTTGCAGTATTTGGTTTGGGTTTTTTTTTTGATGACTATGGCAGACATGTTTCAAGTCAATTCACTTCAGTTTGCTGAAAATGTAGAGCTAATTTTTCCATTTCAGTTGGCATATTCAGTAAATGCAAGTGAATTTAAAATGCTTTATTCTCATTTTAATCTTATGGACAAACTTTACTTTCTAGAATTCTGCACATAAAAAGCATATATCGTTGTATTGGTTAAACTCGTTATGTAAGAATAACAAAGTGGTTGATATTAGTATTCAAAATGTCATTTTATTTATGCAGTTAGAAACATCAAGAGTACTATTTACCTACTCATCCTTTAGTTTTACTTCATAACAAGAAAAGCTGCAGTCAGATTTGGTACTAATCACCATTATGTCTTAAAATATGTGGTACTTAAACAAATCATACTAAAGCAAAGCTAAATCATACTCTGCATGTTCACAGATTTAAATTAAATTATATTGTGGTTCATTCCTCACTAAAAGTAGATCTAGAGTAGAAGTAGCATTTCTGACAACTTAAAGTCTGTCTCAGTTTTTACTGCGTTGATGTTTTTCCTAAATATTCCTGGAGGGAGTTCACCTGCCCAGCATGTAGGACAACATGAATTGACTCTTGTGGTTGCAGGGAAAGCATGAACATTGTAGAAAGGGTCAGACTGCTCTCAGTCCTTGTTTGAGATCAGGCCTTGCTGGGGGATGAGCTTCACCTTGGTCACACTGTCCCAGTCTGACACCTTGAGCTCTCACAGCACCAGGAGGTTACCAGGGCCTGGCACGAGTGTCCCAGGGCAGGGGAGAGGCTGCCATGCAGTGCCACAACTGAGAGTGAGAGCCAACAGCCAGCTGTGTCTCATTCTCGATGTACAGCACTTAGGAGGTCTGCAAAGAGCAATTTGATCAATTTTTTTTCCCCCCTGCTCATAGGCTTTGTATCCATTGATCACCTGCCTGTTGTGTGTCAGTCAGAAACAGTTTTTTTTAAATAACTGGCACGTTTTCCTGCAGAACTGTTTGTCACATCTAAAGGTAAGAATCCTTTTTAATTAAGGAACTGTTGCAAATCACTAGCATTTATTACAATATGTTCTCAGCATTCTTGTGCCAAATAAACAATGAATAATATTTGGCTGTTTAAAAGGACACTGAAATTTTTTTCAAAAAAGAAATTAAATGTTTTGAATCTCTGTATTAAACTTAGTAGTAAGTTTTTGTGATGCTATGTCATGTTGGAAATACGTGTGGTCCCCTTGAGGATTACAATTTTTATTGAGTAAAATCTGCAGAAGTGTCTGCCAATAAGGGCCAGAGAAAATACAAACTGCAATTCTTTATGTGCAAATTATATGTGAGAAAATAAGTGACTTGTCTGCTCTTCTAAACAGAATGTATAGGAAGTGCAAACTTTCTACCTCTTGTTCACTTATTGAAGGAGTAGAAAATGAACTGTGAGACCAGAAAAGATGTTGTATCTACAGCCTGTGATACATAATTAAAAAGAAAAAAGCAATTACAGTGTCCCTTTAACTTGTGCCTTCTGTTGATATCATTGTAACCATCAATTGGTTGATAAAGACATCAAGATACTTAAAATGGTCACTTTCTTGTAGTTATTGTACATATTCTTTCCTTGATTATGATTAACATAATTCATGATTTTGCCTGACGTATTGATTTTGAAAATGTTAATAAATTCTTTGATCCTCCCTCACAACACTGATTCTGGTTAGTTACGAGTGACAGTTATGAAGCTTATTCATAAAATACATAAACCAGCATGAAGTCAAAACGGTTTAGCTGCTTGGATTGTTTTTAAGGGTCATTTTGTTCTTACAACATCTTTCACATCTTTCTGTTGCTTGTTGGGTTCTGTATATTTTTCATCTAACATTATTGCAGTTCTTTTGCAATATTTGCCTTGATTTTTGTTTTGTGGTTTATTTTGTTTATGGAGGCTGCTTGTGCTTTTGTTTTTAAAGCTTTTTAAAAAACTCCTTACAATCTAGGAGTTGCCTTTTTTTGGCATAATGTCCATTGCTGGTAATGGATGTATTAAAACTATAAATGCCAGTGAGTTTAACTGGTAGTTGCTGAGCATGCATTTTATATTTTACTTAAATTTGTTAACCACTAACACCTTAACACATTTACTATAAGGCTCTATTCAGCAGAAATTCCGCATATGAATTTCTGCAGTTCAGAATTTGCAGTGTTATGATGCTATGCCATCAATGAGTTCTTTAGGATATTTTATGGCTTGGTTTAATTTGGCACACCAAATACTATCAAGTTTTTTGGGTGTCTGCCTTGTTCAGAAACTTTGTTGACCTTAATCTTGAAAAATACACCCCCACTCTCCTCATGTGTCTTATGAATTAATGTATTCCTTTGTTTCTGAAGCTAATTAAATGCATGCACTCTGTAATAAGTAATCTCATTAATTTATAAATCTGAATTTCACAACAGTTTAGTCTTTCAGATTTCCCCCCCCCCATTTTATTTCCTGATTTTCTAATGACTAAAATAATTTTATTTGGAGTTACTTAAATATGTAAAATGAAACAAGAAATTCCGAATCCATTGCCTCTAGTGTCCTAGTTATTAATAAAGTGATTGTGAGAGTTACTAGGAGATACTTAGAGCACTAATAGGATTCATCTACCCCTACTGTATTTGTTGAAATTAACAAATTAGGAATTGAAATAATGATAACACTTAAGAGTCTGTCACAGGGATATTCCATGAAGAGTACAGGCATGCTAGCAAGACACCAAGAGGTAATGTAGGTCATGGATTCATGGTGCTCTCTTTATTCCCTGGAGACTGCCCAGTGCAAACTCTTACTGGGCAATGATCTCACTTTGGTGACTGAAATGAGCCATTTCCCATTTGCCATGCTGTGAAAGCTCACACCTTTGCAGTGGCCTCACAGTACCTGATGCAGTTTGTTCATACCCTGCGTTACCTTCTGGAGCTACATTAAATTTGATAATGCTCCTGAGAGTGCTCTGAATCCTAAACCTGGCAGTATTTATGGTCTTTGTAAACTCTGTGCTGGGCTTCAGTGCATGTAGCCTTTAGTTATCCTCAAAGCAGGCTTGGTGTGTGGGGAGAACATCCTAGCCTTGCTGAAAGGAGGAAACCTCTTGGTCTGAACCAATGCAAATAGCACATCAGTTAGTTGGAAGAGTCAGTTTAGACCAGGAGTGTGTGAAAAGGTTTTTTTTTCTCTGGTACATGTGTAGCTGGCTTTGTCCCACAAAGCTGTTGGGATGCTGTTTCAGCACTGAGCCCAGCGGGCAGTTTTTTTACACACTGTAGTGTAGGCAAAATTCTGAATTTGTTCAGCAGGCAGTAATGCTGGGTCAGTATTGTAAAACACTTGGCTTACTTTTTTTGACTAGTATTTACACAGACTAATTTTAGCAAGTTTGTCAGAAAGTTGATAAATTTTTGGATTAATCTGAATTGTGGTATCTTTACTACCTCTTCTGGAGAGAGGAAGGAGCATTTTAAAAAGCTGCAGAAATGGGAGAGAATAGTGTCTGTCATTCTACACCGCTGTTGGCTGGAAAAAGAGGTTTTTTTTTTTCCTCACAGTTTACCTATAGTGTCTGTTACCACAAAACCTTGAAAGTTGAAGGTTTTTTGCCACTATAGCAAACCCTTTTTTCTACTGAATAGAGTCCTTGCTAGACAGCTATCTGTTGGTTTTGAGCTTTTTTTCATCTAACATGCATGTGCCTTCCATTCTCATGTTTGTTATGTTTTGCTGTCTTACATTGCTTTATTTAGATGCCATCTAACAACAGTATCAGAAAACAAATAGAAACACTGCAGGTGAGTTAATATGTTGTTGTAACTCAGTGAAATGTTGCTTTGTCTCATGTAAATACTTTTGTTTTGGTTTTTTAATGTTATTTGTTGTATTTTGTGCTTTCTTTTCTTTGTAAAATCGCTCTCAGTAGCATTAAGAAGCAACAGGACTAAGACTAGCTAATGTTTCAAAGATCTTTTTCTCTTGCCAGGGAGTAAAGGAGAAAGATCAAAAAATTGTCTAATACCAAGTTTTCCTTGAGGGTGAAAGTGTGGCTTTGTGAGATTGATTATTAATATCACAGCTGGTTTCCCTGAGCAGCAGTGCATGTTTCCACTGGAAATAACTACCTATTCAGATGTATGGGTTTTTCTGTTTCTTCATTTCAAAAAATGTCTTGCATGTGAGCAAACTGAAAACATTTTCACAGTAAAAAATGTGAAACTGATTTACTGTAACAACTTGCAGTGCACTAACTTGAAAGACTTTTACACTGTTGGTTTTGCAGGTTTTAAAAAGTAGAAATTGTTTTAGTTCAGAACAGAAGAAAAGTTTAACATCACTATTAAAAAGTACTTTCTTCAGTAAGTGACTACATTTGACTAACATGGAAAAAATGCTATTTTGTTTCTTGCCATCATTGAGATTTGTTTCATTGACTCATTTTAATGTGTCATGTAAAACCACCGTAATTTGCTTACATTTTTGTTTTTGTAACAGATGCTGTACCTGACAACTTTTTTCATAGTCTGCTGATACCATAATTTATGTTAAAAGTTTCAGGATTTTAAACTAACCTGTTTTAAAAAAACCCAAACATATAAAATCTGACAGACATCATCTAAAAAAGACTAAAATTCATCCAGGTTGTTGAATTACAAAGCCATCTATTCCTTGTTCTAGTTGCTCTAATGTTTAAGAGAAAATAAATACTGTCATCTTAACACCAGGTGTACATGAAATGTGCTGTAATTCAGAACCCAAAAGCAATTTTCTTCTGGCATATTAGTTTAGTTCTTCATTATAGGACGTGATAATGAAAATTTTCAATGCTTAAAGTAATAAATGTACTGCAGGATTTATTTTGTAACTCTTTTAAAAAGATGAATGCCTCTTTATGTGCTCCCTTTTTTCTTGATAACAAGCAAGCTTTTTCATGACTACTCAGAAGTAGCTCTATTGGATGATACACCTGCTAACAGATGGAACATTGTTTATACGTTATTAAAATATCTGCTACCCCGACCGTTTTTTTTAGATGATTGAAAGCCAACAATAATTTTTTGTTTACTTCTGGACCTGTATGTTAAGCTCCCCTGTAGAATATCAGAAATTAGAAAACTGGAGCATTACTCAGTTTCAGATGCATTTCAGAAAGACTTTGATAATACTTGTACCAATGCATTCCTCAACCTTCTTTGACAATCAGTAATTCTTGGCCTGTAAATTAAATTCAATGAGTAATAATATTGTGGGAGTTTTGCTGTTTAAGCTGATTAGAATCGAAGCTGTCACAGTCTCACCCTCTGGTACAGTTTACATTTGCTTTTCTTTGTCGCAGCAGTGCTGCAGGTAAATTAACTGAACAGTGGGACATTTATCAGAGTGAATAATAACCAGGGAGAGGTGTAACTTCTTAGGGATAGATTTTGTCCACATCACTTTCCTAAATTTACCCCCTGCCTGGTTACAGTTGCTAATTCAGAGGTGATGGCAGCACACATTGATGTGTGAAGGGAGGGTAGAACAGCGTTATCACTCTAGGTTAAGTTACTCCCTGTAATAGTCTGGTAGTCAGTCTTGTGTGTTATTTGTCTGTACTACTTGAAATGCCACTTCTGCCTCTGTGATTCTGTGATAGGCTTTTAGACTTTCTTAAAATAAGATGCTGCCAAAACCAGTAGTCTGGACCCACCTGTGTTAAAGCCACCAAAATTATTCTTGTTTGTGTATATAGCTTTTTACATAGACATGGACATTAAGTTATTTTGAGCAGCTTCTGGGTGCAAGTTGGACTTTCTGACTGCAAGAATCAATGTAGAAGCAGCATTGAGGTTTGTGGGGGAGAGAACCATGAATGAGGCCATCTCTTTTTGAGCAGTAGGTTTTAGTTCCACTTACACCCTTTGTGAATTTGCACTCCATTTGTCCTGGAATGAAAAGTTATCTGCTATTTTCACTCACTGGCTTGTGGCACAAAATATGAAATAAATTATGTTCAAGTGATCATATAGATATGTCGTGAAATAGAGGGACTCCACTGGAGATGGGGAAGGTGTGGTTTTGATATTATTTTTTTTGCTTTTTTGTTGGTTTTGTTTGGGTTTGTTAGTTTGAATTGGGAAAGTTGATGACTGGGAATCATTTATTATGTTCAGAAGCTTATACTTATGGCCAAGTCTAGGAATCTTGCTGGAGACTTCTAGATTGTAAGTGCTCCAAGAATCCCTGTTTGGAAAGGAGGTTTCTGGAACTGGTACAAAGAATGCTAGTTACTTATTTACACAGTTAAGAGCTTGGGAGGAGCAAACCTATCCTCATGGTAGCAGGTTCAAGACAAAAATAATTTCGTGTACAGTACATAATTTAAACTGAATCGTGCTGCTGCTAGATTTTACATTAATTCAAGAAGTGGTAGCATAATTGTTACAATAAAAATTAATTGAAAGTGGACAAACACTAATACAGCCTGCAGGAGGTGTCTGCATTGTGTGAAGCCACACCCAGAGATGCATCCTTGTGTGCCTGCCCTGTTTTGCATTCTTTTCTTCTGCACCTGCTACTGTCTGCTGTCACAGACTGAGTGATGGAATGAGACCTTGTGCCTGATCCAAAGCAGCTACTCCAATGTTTTGGACACACTGTAAATTAGTTTGCTATGAAGTAGGTATTTGTTACCAATGGCTTTCTGAGAAAAGTTCTTGAAAGCAATATACTCTTGGTATGTTCATCTCAAGAGGAATATCTGCCTTTTAATTACTGCACTGCCCTCAGAGCTAGACATGTAAAATGAGCTGGAGGTACTAATTAAAAATTTAGGGAATATTGGAAATATTCAATACAGGCTTGTTTTTATGAAAAATGTCAAAAACGTGTAGTCGGTATTATACCCATCTGCTTTCATTCTTAAAAAAATTATTTTCAAAAGTAAATAAACATTATAATAGAATTTTTTCAATGTCTCACAGGCAACAATAACTGTATTTCTAAATTTGTTTTACAGAATAAAGATCCCAAAATGTCCCGAGTTGCACTGGAATCTTTGTATAGGTTATTGTGGGTTTATGTTATTAGAATTAAATGTGAAAGCAACACTGTAACTCAAAGGTAAGTTCATTATACAAAGTACTCTAAACTACTGGTGATGGAGATTTTATTCCCACCTAGTGAAGATATCAGAAGAGATCTTGAAGCCAGCTCAGGGATAGTTTAGTCAAGTAAACAGGGGACCAAGCATTTTGTCTTAATAGAGAAAACCAAAAGCCCTTGAGTATTTTGACGGAAAGAAGGAATAGAGTCTAGAATTGTCTTTGCAGGGATAGAATAAGGCAGAACAGATAAGCAGGAAATTTATTAAAGTTAAAAAGCACTAATGGTGACAGAACAAATTGGGTATGAAGTATCCATCACTAAGTATGGACTGGAAATGAAAAGGTTTTCTTTATAATTGTGTATAATGAGAATTTTAAATAGTCGTTCAGATTTTGCCCCTCCTCCTGACTATTAGTAAGTGGCTTAAAACAGAGTATTTTTCACTGCATAGAGGAACCCATGATCCTGTTGCCTGGAACAGCTGGGGCTGTGCTTCCTGTACATGGTCCTACCGGTCATAGGCTTCTGTATTATTTCCTAGTAGCCCCCCACACACACACTTTCCAGATTTGAACTGTAACATCTATGCTGTTATAAGGAGCTACTTTTAAAAGACCTTTTAATTTCTTTTTGTTTCTAAATTCTTGTAGCCGTCTCATGAGCATTGTATCAGCACTTTTCCCAAAAGGATCGCGTAGCGTGGTCCCACGAGACACACCTCTGAATATATTTGTGAAGATTATTCAGTTCATTGCTCAGGTAAGAATACATCTAGGTAGAGCTGTAATAGTAGGATGAACGTTATTTGGAAGAAATGTAAATTTAAGGTTTGTTTTTGAAATGTTTGCACTAAATTAGTGGTCTCATATCTTGAGTAGAATTTCTCCAAACATGTATAAAAAATGAAAGAATTCATTCTCTTTCTAGTAGTGGCAAAACTATTTTTTTTAAAACTTCAAAAACTGTTGTGTATGAACATTATGATTAGTATTTACATTTGTATTGCACTGTTGGGGGCTGTATGTGTATAAATGTATTTATATGGTACACTGATACAATTACTATATCCATTATGATATTTTTGTGTGGGACAAAGCATTAGAACTGTAATACCTACTTACATTTAGCCTGGAGACTGGACTCTATGGACAGAAATACTGTGCAATAAATGCAGTAGAGTGTCGTTGGCATTGCATTATGATTTATATTATTTTAGGTGCTTCTCTTGTCCTAATACCAAAATACAAGATAAAATCTCACAAGATGAACTCTCATTGATCTTTAACCTTATAGATTAGAGACATCCTTTCCTGTCTTAGAAATAGCCTGTCTGTGCTTCAGCTTCCAAAATTATTTGCTTTTGGTCATACAGGGATGAGGCAGGATACACAACTCATCAATGATTATATTTTTTTGTATTTATATTGTAGTATTTTTTTATTCCTTAGGGCTTCTCTATATATTTTTTCTATAGCAGCTCTTATCTGTAGAAATGCATTTGATCTGAGATGAATTGCCTGGGAATTTTTTCAGGAGAAATGATTGAACCACATCAGGGGATGAGTTGTGTTGAATTGTACTAGATTAAAAAAAAAAAAAAGTCATAAGAATAAGGAGGAAAAAAGAAATATTTTCTAAACTTTTTTTTTAAACTTTTAAGACATGATACCCAGTAGCTGTGCAAAGCCAAGAAATTATGCATATTAACAGAAAGGAGATGATCATATTAATATATATTCCTTTATAGGAACGTTTGGATTTTGCAATGAAAGAAATAATATTTGATCTTCTCAGTGTTGGAAAATCACCTAAAACCTTCACTATTAATCCAGAGGTAATTTAAAAGCTCATTACTTGCATGCCATGAGAACAGGGCATTGGGGGATTTTTGGTGGGGAGTGGTTAACTATCTTTGAGCCAGGTTTAAAACAGATTAATGAGTATCTGAAGGAGTGTTCTGATAGTGCTAAAGAAGTAATTGTTTTTGTGCACAGTTGCTGTTTGATTTTAGGTGAGCAGGACAGCATCAGTTCTACAGTTAACACCCGTTTCAATAATAATTTCAGGAAATATGGTTTTTTCGTTAAATTGTAACTTTACAGCATTTTTTCAGGAAAGTCATACCTAGCTGTTGAACACCCAGTCTAACAGATGGGATGTTTAAGCAATGTCTGTCTTCAGACATTGCTCTAGAGGTTCATATCAAGTCCTTGAGTGCTCAGTACTATAAAACATTCTGTATCTTACCCTGGGCCAAGTCAGTTCACTTGAATCAAAGTGTGGTGCATCACAGAAAGTTTAAACATTATTCTTGGTACTTTCATTACCCTAATATGTAATATTTAAATAAGGTTTGTCCTACTCGAACCATATTGCTGTCTATGTAAAAGAGAGGAAAAACACAGTTTGTATTTTGTCTCTGTGTTACATCAATATTGTAATTTCTTCTGTTTTTTCTTTCCTTTTTTGTCCCTTTTTTTGTTCTTGAAGAGGATGAATATTGGCCTCAGAGTCTTCCTTGTCATAGCAGATAGCTTGCAGCAGAAAGATGGTGAACCACCAATGCCAACAACAGGAGTTGTTCTTCCTTCAGGAAATACTCTACGTGTGAAGAAAATTTTTCTTAATAAAACACTGACAGATGAGGAAGCAAAAGTTATAGGTATGTTATATTCTTTTTGTAGGTTGGCGTTTCAATATGTATGTATATATTCCCAATTATTCTTAAGCAATACATTAGTGTAACTTTATTTTTGTATTTATTTTGTTTGCAAGAATTGCTTTGATTTGTTAGAGAGGGCTGCTAGACAATATTGACCCTCTAGTGTCTCAGACTAAATCTAGGTCTTTTCTTGAAGTGTTTTGCATTGCAAAATAAGCACAAAGAAGCCTGAGTGCAGTTAGTGTGGTAAATAGCATGGCAAGTTTTTTCCCTTAGGTGTCACTCTAAAATGTCCCAAATGTCTCACAGCTGAGTAGAGTAAGACAGGTGAGGTGAGGTAGTCATCTTCAAAGGACTGTTTCAACATGTTGAATTTAAACTTGAACTAAAAAGCTTGGAATTAAGAAAACAAAGAAACAACTAATGGTTACTTCATTGCTTTTGTTTTTTCTGAAGGAAACTTCTGCTTTTGTATAATATCTCATTTTATATACTTATAGATATGTATTTCATATATGCATGCATTTGTTTTGACACTTGAAGTATGTATTTCATGTCATCCGTGCAATAAGAAAATTGTCATAAGCTGAATAAGTGGCAGATATTTTGATAAAATATTTTAATGATATTTTAATGAAAAAAGATGATGGAACTCTTTGATTTTTCAGGCATGTCCATATACTATCCTCAAGTCAGAAAAGCACTGGATAGCATTCTTAGGCATTTGGACAAAGAAGTTGGAAGGCCCATGTGCATGACTAGTGTGCAGATGTCCAATAAAGAACCGGAAGACATGATAACGTATGTACTGAATTGAAGCATTTTTGCTGTCACAGTAGCACATTATTTATATGCTCTAATGTTACAGACGCCGTAATTAATTTGTTATACTTGTGGGTTTTTTACTGGACTATTAAGTAAAAGCTAGTTTCATTAATTATTGATAAAAATGTTTGTTACCTCCTTAGTTGTGGCATGAAATTGAAAATATGCTTCTAGTGTACTGAAGTAGGTTTTCCTGTTTCTTCGTTGGTTATACACTGTTTCTTTAGGGGTGAGAGGAAACCTAAGATAGATTTGTTCAGAACTTGCATTGCTGCTATCCCAAGACTGATTCCAGATGGCATGAGTAGGACTGACCTCATTGAATTGCTTGCAAGGTAAGAGAAATGGAATTCTGCTCTTAGTGGATGTTCTTTTTAAAATGCTGCATGTGCACGATTGTCAGTGCACTCACTGCAGTGTGAGTCACTGCATGCAGACTCTGTCCTTGCTGCTCCTGCCAACCTTCTGCAGTTGGTCAGGTTTTACTGGCCATGGTAGCAGGAGATAAATTTATCCTGCAGACCATGCACTTATTTTTAGAGAGGGTATTTTGAGAAGTAGGAATTTCTGTTGCTTTGGTTTTTTGTACTTGTTTTCTCATTTGTTAGTGCTATACTTTTTTTTCTTTCTTTTTCTTTCTCTTGCAAATACTGTACATTTTTATGAAGTCATTTTTGTTTGGCATTACCAAAATTTGAGACAGGCACCTGGGAGAAGCTTTATTATTTTTCTCTGCTAGTTCTGTTTGTTTTTCCATTTTTCTGTGATCCAACACTACCCATATTCTTCCATCTCTTATCTCAGTTTAAATTGAATGTACCTTATCAGTACTGATAAATAGTTGAGAAGATTTTAAAAAATTTTTAATATGAGAATAGTCTGGCACAGAAATATATGACAGCTTATAGATTTGAAATTATAAATCCATTTTTATATAATGCATTAGTTACATATATAAAAAGCTAGTAATAATGTAAGAGAATAAAATTTTTCTAACACTCTTTCTTCGGTGTTTAAAAATAATATAAAAGACTTGAAAGTATAAGTAATAATATAACACTGGGATAGGTTATAGCAGGCTTAGACGGAATTTTAAGTATATATGCAAAGGATTTTTTGGTGCATTTTTTTCTCATATCTAAAGTAGATCAATCTCCTTTACCTGTAAAACGAATGTGTTGTTTTCAATTTTAATTTGAAGAAAATAGCCTATACATCACAGGGTGCTGGTCTGCTGAGCTCTAAGGTGGTTGTTCAGACGCATGCAAAGATGTATTTTTGTTAAACACTTGACAGTCTCTCTTGAACACAGTTTATTTGCATTAAGTTTTGTGAAACCTTGCATTATTTTGCTGTAGTGGAAGTGCCTTCTGTTACATGCCAGTTTCAGGTTTATTCAGTGCAGAAAATGAATCTCTGTGGAACTGTTGTACATTGTACAGTAAAGAAGGAAGAGTAATTACCAAACTTTGAATGATAAAGGCTGGTTAAGAGTATGCCTATTTAGGGTGATGATACCAATATTTTTTCTAAACAGGCTGACAATTCATATGGATGAAGAACTTCGTGCCTTGGCTTTCAATACACTCCAAGCATTAATGCTTGATTTTCCAGATTGGCGGGAAGATGTTCTTTCAGGATTTGTATATTTTATTGTGCGTGAAGTGACTGACGTCCACCCAACGCTTCTTGACAATGCAGTAAAAATGTTAGTGCAGCTCATAAATCAGTGGAAACAAGCAGCCCAAATGCACAATAAAACCCAAGATTCTCAGGTATATCTATATAAGGTCCTTTGATTTTAAAACATACGTGGCATCTACATATAAACTTAGTAGTGGGCTTTACTGGTTTTGTTAAGTAATAAAAATTCAGCTAAATTTATTAGAGTGCTTGAAGACTTACTTTAAATCAACATTTTTATCAAAACAAAATTAGTCTCAGATTATTAAGTATTACCTAAAGACTATTTCATGACCACATATAATGTAAGCACATTGTAGGTTATCATGTGTAACTGGAAATATGTAGGAGTTATTAAATAGTAGAACTAAACCCACCATTTTTAATAGCCAATAGAAAGGGTTCAAATTATTTAATATAATCTTTTACGAAAGAATATTGCTTGGGGTTTTTAAAATTTTGCTCTCATTGCATCATCTTGTGAGAAAGTGGAATAAAGATGTTCTTGTGGTGTTTGCACTAAATTCAGAGAGGCCATAAAAATAAAGTGACTAATATGTTATTCTCATAATGCAAAATTTGACTAGTAGCCAAAAATCTAAATATTTTATGGTTAAATCTGCCATTGCCAATAATGGAACTGTATCTTAGTTGTGTTTATTTTTTCTTCATTTACTTAACTTCTGTGATGTTTTTCTTAGCGTGGTGTATCCAATGGGGCTGCCCATACCCTTCCCCTGGAGAGGACCCTTTATTCCAGTGTATTTCATGTGGTGGAAGGCTTTGCTTTGGTCATCCTTTGCAGCACAAGGCCTGCCACCAGGAGATTAGCTGTCAGCGTTCTCAGAGAAATAAGGGCCTTGTTCACACTTCTAGAAATTTCAAAGGTGAGAGTTGATGACCCATTTGTAGGCTGCCTGGTGAAACTGCTTTTATTTTGACGTTCTTTGAGCTTGGTATGCTTTGTGTTTTGTAGAGTGATGATGAGTTGGCTATAGATGTAATGGACAGACTGAGTGCTACTATCCTGGAGAGTTTCATACATCTCACGGGGGCTGACCAGGTGGGACAGTTTTTAATATAAAGTTGCTTGTAAGATGAGGTAATTTTGCACAGCTATCCCAAGTAAATAGTATATATTTCAAATGATAGCGTCACTATATTCATGCTAATTTTATCAGCAATTTATGAACACAAACAAAAATCTGAGGAATGCTGTGAGGTTGACACCACTATTGTAAACTTTCTGACTGATAGTGTGTTGTTATCACCATCATATAAACACAGAGCTGTGTCTTCATCTGTTTGTTCTCATCTTGCTCACAGACTGCAATTTCCTAAAAGCAAAGGGCACTGCTTTTTTCTGCAGTAATATAGTGTCCTAACAATGTGCCCTTTATCCAAGATGAAAGGTGTAATAACTGTCAGTGAATAACAACTAAATTTCATACTTATGTATTTATCATAAACTCCTAAGAATCAAGGAAACGTCTGATTTTAGAATTAGAAATCAAGTTGGAATTCAGTAGTAAGGCTTTTAGAGTACGAATCTTTTGGAATAATTAAATCATTATGCATAAAAGGGTCTTTTTCTAAGATTTGCTATTTCCTAATACCAGTTTCTTCGCAAACAACATGTTCTATAGGTGTTCACATTAAGAACTTCTGTAAAAAGCCCCATAAATTACTTATTTATCTGTTCCAGGTGTGGTTTTGACACTGATGCTTTATTAGATGTATAACAAAAGAGATTGTTTCTTAAAATTCATGGATATTAAATATTGCCTTATTGTCTTTCCTATGCACACAGACTACTTTACTGTACTGTCCCAGTTCAATAGATTTACAAACTCTGGCTGACTGGAATTCCTCCCCAATCAGCCACCAGTTTGATGTGGTCAGTCCTTCACATATTTGGATATTTGCACATGTGACTCAAGGCCAAGATCCATGGATTATAAGCCTCTCAAGTTTCATGAAGCAGGAAAATCTTCCCAAACACTGCCCAACAGCTGTAAGCTATGCTTGGACATTTGCTTATACAAGACTTCAGCTGCTGTCTCCACAAGTGGATATCAAGTAAGTTGATTTCTAAAGTAAATACAGTACATTATATTGAGTATTTTTTCAAGATTTATCATCATTGTAGTGTCATTACTGTTTCAGTGAGGTAGCATATAAATTCTTGATATTGTCTGTGGATTTAATTCAGTTTTTTGTAATAAATTAAAGCAGATTTATCTGCATAAAATACCGTCTGCAGTAAACATTAATTAATGAGTGCCTTTGGCCATATTGTAGTTCAGTAGAATTGAATATAAAAGCATGCATTATTGATGTACAAGTCTGCTCTAAATAATTTATTCAGAGTTTACTGTGTTAACAATTTGGGAAGCAATGGCTATGCATAATTGAAAAATAAATTCAGTAGAAAACCGAAGTAAAGTGTGGTAATCTTCATTTACTCTACTGAGCTCTTCTCTTTCTCTTTTTTAATAGCAGCCCTATCAATGCAAAGAAAGTAAATACTACTACAAGCAGTGACTCCTATATTGGGCTCTGGAGAAACTACCTGATTCTTTGCTGCAGTGCAGCATCTTCTTCAAACTCCTCCACTTCCACAGGCTCTGTGAGATGTTCCCCTCCTGAGACGCTGGCGTCTACCCCAGACAGTGGTTATAGCATTGATTCAAGAGTAAGTTCTTCTAATGCTTACTGTAAATAAGTGTACATCTTATTGGAAATAGAAACACCAGAGGTATTCTATAATAACTATCATGATTAGAAACTGTTATCATTTGTCTGAAAATGTTTTTAGGATACATTTGTTTTTCATTTGTTTAGAATACTGTTTTAGTTTGCTTTTCCCAGTCTGTACTGTATATGTTTTTAAAACAAATCTAGTCACGTAACAAAAACGTGTACGCAATCTCAAAGTCTTATCTAGCAGTAATAAGGAAATGCTTTGTTTGCTGTTAAAGGGGTGGTTTTGCTGTCGTTAGACTTCCGTAGTTCTGAGCAAATAGCCTCTCAGTTCAATAACTGAAACAGGGACCTATTCAGGCATGATGTATCTTGTAATATTTTCCCAATTGCAGATGCTTTTCTGTCTGCCTTGCTTCATATCATCTGCAGATTATGTTTTTTCCCCTCTTTTTTACTTCTTTTTGTTCATCTCCTTTTTGGCTTCCTGTAAAAAGTATAATAGATGTGAAGATAATTTATGATCTATGCAGCAGATTTTTGGCAAAAGCAGCCTGTTCCACTTTTTTGTTACCAAGATACTTCCCCTAAGTGTGAGAAACTGTAGACTGAAAGCTTTGTTCTCTCCGAGAACCACTTGGGAGTCTAAGGAGTTGGGTACCAGAAATCTACTTCCCCAAGGAGGCCAGATACATTAACGTGAAAGCATCTATATACCATGTTGTGTAATTCATTGTCATCTGACTATGAAAATTCAGTAATGCAAGAAATAGATAATACTACTTTACTATTTCAGAAATTTTTTTTCTTGTGAAAGATAAATTTCACTTTTGTCATTTGGAGTCACTGATCCAGTGTGAGAAGACTGTGAAATTACAGCAGATGTTTTCATATCACCACCTTGTGGTAACTACTTCATTGTGTTTTATTCTGGTTTTCTTCTTAGATTATTGGCATTCCATCCCCTTCCTCCCTGTTTAAGCACATAGTTCCAATGATGCGCTCTGAGAGCATGGAAATTACAGAATCTCTTGTCCTGGGACTTGGCAGGACCAACCCAGGAGCTTTTAGGTAACTGTTGTGTTTCATCTGTTTCTATGCTAATTGGTTACAAAGGTGGGCAGTTGGAGTGTTCTTGTTTTTTCTTTTTCTTTTAAGAGTTTTTAAAAAGCTGTCACAACTAATTCTCGTTGTCTTTTCTAGCATTTAGAGGCATGACAAAGATGGTAAGAATTTTATGTAGAGGTCAGGCCTGCATAAAGAAAAAGGAGTTAGTAGGAAGAATAAACAGCTTATTGGTGTTAAAAGCTGTCTTTATTTGAAAGAACTGATTGTGTAAACTAATAACATTTGAAATGTTAATTAGAATCAAATTTGTAGGAGTTGATAAACTCTCCTTACAGTATTGCCAATTGCTCTTTCTGAGGATCAATGAAGAGAGAGAGCATCTGAAGACAAGAAAACCTCCTGTGAAGGCCATCAGATGTTCTCTGACAGCAGCCAGTCTCTTATTATGAGATTATAAAGTTGTACCATACATAGCAACCAACTCTGCTTCTGCAGAAGGAGCCAGGGATTGCTAATACTGTTGGTTTTGAATAAGATGATGGTTCTCTCCAGTCACTTGTGTCCTATATTATCACAGATAAAAAGCCAGTATTGAAACTAATTCCAGGTTCTGAGTTGTCATATTCTGATTTATATCCTTGATAATCTTAGAATTTTATATAATATCTGGCTTTATTTAGTACCAAGAGTAAATCAAGACTTTGTGCCATGATCCTGAAGAGCTGCTTAACAGCTCTAAAGTCTACAAAACACTTTCAGAGATAATTTAACCAGAAATCCTTGATTTCTGAATTAGAAACAACTCATCCAGCAAGTTAAAAAAAGATCTAATCCTCATCAGTTTTATAATTTCTGTATTCAGAATATATTTTTTTGTACAATCTGCTTTTTTCTCTGTCCAGTGCATGTACTCATACCAGATGCTAGCAGTAGCCCACCCTTCTCCATTGCTGCTCTGCACTGTTTTGGTGTTTAGCTTTTAGATTTAAGGCACTGTTCCTCCCCACTTGTTACATTTACTCAGGAACTTTTTCCTTTATAGATTTTGTAAGTATATATGCAATTCATGTAAATTTATTAGAATATTTTTTTTGTTCCGTGTAACTGATCATATGAACTCTTCTAGGTAGCTCTTGATCTCCATTGTAAGCTGACCCTTTATTTTAGCACAATTTTTTTCCAAATTATTTTCTGTGTTTTCTTTGTTTGAAGAAAAATATAGAAAAATATCTAACCATGCTTAACTTTGTTGTAAACGAGTCTGCCACAAAAGTTTGTGCAGCGTTCTGATCACTTGTACTCATTCTCTGAGGGAGAAGCTTTGCATCAGGTATCAGAGAAGTCAGTCATTTACCATGAAAACTTGAAGTGGTTTATGCTTTTGATATATATCAATTGCAGCACCAGAGGAAGTAGAAGCATGTGTCCACTCCAACAAATCTGGAGGCAGTAGTTACTGTGTTAACAAATATGAAAGTAAACCCAATGTATTTTTTACCTTAGTATTTTGTCTTTATATTTCCATTCTGCTGATCTGCTTTCCCTGCCTCCTTTTTGAAGTCAGAAGAGAATCTGAGTTTAGCAGAAGGAACCAAGTAGTAATAAAAGACTGTAGAGCTTAAGAAAAAGTAGGAGATGTAAGCACAGTGTTAAAACCTGTTTCAGTTTTCAAAGAGACTGGTCTGACTTCTGTCAGTGTTTTGTTACTGGACTTAAAGAAACAATATTAACAACTAAATGCATCATAACAGCTGAAAGGGCATTGTATGATAAGCTGCCAACATAATTTTCCCCCTAATAATATCTGTTTGCACCATATGGCTTTGTTAAAGCCTTAATATTAAAATTAATGAAAATCTATGATAAAATAAGCCTTAATACTTGGAGAATGCAAATTTAGAGATAATTGTGTAGACATTTATTTAATAATCTGCTTTAAATTAGGAAAATATCTTTCTAGGAAACCTCTCTTCTTCTACAAGTAAAGAAGGAAAACTTGAGGGTGTTCAACTTGTGTTGTAACACTAGTTCCTGAGAAACATCTTTCAGTTGAGATGTTAATTTAATGTTTGTTTTTATCCTTTTAATTATTTTAATTCAGGGAACTAATAGAAGAATTACATCCTATAATTAAGGAAGCACTTGAAAGAAGGCCAGAGGTAATTAAATAATTTTCATTATACTCAGTACACTTTTAACTGTCTTTTCACAAAGAGGAAGTGTTAGTTATTTTCTTTAATTTGTACATGTTAGAACAGTCAATATAACAGACAAAAAAGGTGAAATGTTGCTTTTTTAAGTGATTGTGAAGTGTTTATGGTAGAAGAGCTTCATGTTTGAACTCTGTTATTCCTGTATCAGAGATTTTGTTTCCAATGATGAAAAAATACTGTAACCTTTTCCACATTCTTTTAATTTCTTTAACCTGATCATAGTTTTATACAGTTGTTACTTTGTTATATCATCAGTGACATTCCCACAATTAGTGGTACCTATGACATAGAATTGAGTTTTAATGTCCACCAGCTTTGTTGGAGTTTAGTGGTGGTGATGGTTTTTAGTGAAAAAGATTGTAAACTCACCTGACTGCTCTAATGAAAATGATGGAAAGGAATAACACTTCTGTTTCAAAATATGACTGTACTACAGTAGTTGTGTCAGGCTTGCATACAAATCATAGAATCATAGAATATTTGGGGTTGTAAGGGACCTTTAAAGGTCACCTAGTCTCCCCACCCTGAAATGAGGAGGAGGAACATTTTCAGCTACATGAGGTTTCTCAGAGCCCCATCAACCTGACCTTGAATGTTTACACTGATGGGGCATCTCTCACCTCTCTGGGCAGCCTGTTCCAGAGTTTCACCACCTTCAACATAAAAAGAGTCTTTTTTATATCTAGTCTACATATACCCCCTTTTAGTTCAAAACCATTGCCCCTTGTTGTATCACAACAGACCCTGCTAAAACGTTTATCCCCATTGTTCTTACAAGCCCCTTTTAAGCACTGAAAGGTCACAATGAGGTCTCCCTGGACCCTTCTCTTCTCCACGCTCCTGGCTCTTACAGCTTCTCTTCACAAGAGAGGTGCTCCAGCCCTCTGATCATTTTTGCAGCCCACCTCTGGACCCATTCCAATATGCCCATGTCCTTCCTGTGCTTGTGGACCCCAGAAGGCATTACTCCAGGAGGGGTCTCATGAGAGTGGAGCAGAGAGACAGGATCACCTCCCTCAAAATATGTAGGAAGACTGCCTTTTGCACCTCATTATTTTATATCTTGCACTTAGTGAAGAGGGGCTGACAACAGCCATGACCTGGATAATGCATGTAGTAGCAAACCTGAGCTGAAACAGGGAAAACGTTTGTTCATTGTCTGATTTATTAAACTTGTTAGCAGTTTTGGTAATTTGTCTTAAAAGGTTGCCACCTCTGAAAGCAGATGCCAGTTGTAGTACAGATATATGCTTTGATCTTCTACTCTGATTTTCTACTTTGTTTTTCCTCTGCTTCATTTAATTTTGTGTTTCCTCTGATGGACAGAACATGAAACGGCGCAGGCGTCGAGATATTTTACGAGTACAACTAGTACGAATATTTGAACTGTTGGCAGATGCTGGTGTCATTAGTCACAGGTAGGGGCAGCATGGATGAGAAGTTGTCGATGTTTTGGTGAATTGTCATTGATATACTTATGACTCAGTATAACAAGCATGCAAAATTCACCAGTGAGTTTCAGTATACCACTAAATAAATAGATATGGGTTTATAAAACTCAGAATTTTGCTGGCTTTCTAATCTCTCTCGCTCCCATGTTCTTTGTCACTGTGTTCTATGTTTTATTTTAAATGTTACTCTTCCCCAGGACATTACTTTGAACAGGCAGTATATCATGGTCCCACTTGTTTGTGTGTGCTCAAGCATCCCACCAGTTGTGCAAATCATAACTACTCTGTGATAATTCAGGGTCTTCTGCCTTTCTTGGAGTGCTTGTGCTAGTCAGCACATCTTATGCAGAGAAGGCTACTGCTCATTAATGTTGGACTTTTGAAGAATGGAGAACATTAACATGGTTATTGACATCTTTTCCTCAGTTTACTCTACTTACATAGGGACACTTTGAAAGAAGTTTTGGCATATGTTTTACAGAAGTCCCTAGGAAAGTTTTTCCTATGCATGTGGAATTGTATAAGAGCAAGTTGGCTCGGAGATGGTTAGCCCCCTCCTCCTACTCTGTTCAACAGTGATACTTAGACATGTATTTGTCAGCCAGTGTGTATTTGTTTCACCAGTGTGCAATTCTCAATCTTCAAGTATATTTCAGAATGTTGCCTCAGAAGCATTGCTGAAGTGTCTATCAACATGCTGATATTTTAAAGTCCAACTGTTAAAATCCTATTTTCGCTTGTCTTTTAAGGTTCTCACTAGGGGAGGGGGAAGGGACTTTGTGTTTGGGGATTTTAATTATTATTTTTAATGCTTGTCCCCACTATAAGAACTAGTTCTGTGGAAGGATGAGTGACTTCAAATAATTAGGTTTGATTCTTAGTTTGCTTTCACTAGGGTTTTTTTATTTTAACGCTGAAGTAGAAACTGGATGAAGAAATTACTTTCAATTAAGTATTTGCAGTGATAAGGGTATATGGTTTTTTAAAGACAAAAAATAAGAATGATTTTCAAATGTTGTATGTAATTACTGTGCTCTCCAATTTTCTAAATTTATTTTATTTGTTCAGTGCAAGTGGTGGCCTTGATAATGAAACACATTCCCTCAACAACACTTTACTTGAGTATGTTGATCTAACAAGACAACTCCTAGAAGCAGAAAATGAAAAGGATTCTGATACGTTGAAAGATATCCGATGCCATTTTAGTGCCTTAGTGGCAAATATCATACAAAATGTTCCAGGTATGTAAAAATAATTCTGATTACTGTATTTAATATGCAGTGCATTTTAAAAAAAAAGAAATCCAACCAAACAGAAAACGAAACAAAAATCCACTTCTTATCTGAACTTTCAGAATACTTTTAATAAAATAATTTGTGACATTAGTTTTGAGTATAATTTTAGCAGTATGAGTTTTAAGAGAAATTTTTGGTACTATTTGGCAAAGTCTTGTTGATTGTCTATGTATTTGATTTCTGTGGACTAATAAGTATCTTATTCCTCTACACTACTGGCATTAAACAGGACAATAGTAAACATACGTCCAGGCAATATGGTGTTAAAGTGATAGTGGGTCTTTACATGGATTTTTCCTTTTATATTCGTAGTTTGTGTTACATGCTTTATCTTAAAGAATTACAAGAGCAGTGTGTATAACTGTGGGCTTTTCTTACAGTACACCAGAGAAGAAGTGTCTTTCCTCAGCAGAGTCTACGCCACAGTCTATTCATGCTGTTCAGTCATTGGGCAGGTCCTTTTAGTATCATGTTTACTCCCCTGGACAGATACAGTGATAGAAACATGCGAATAAACAGACACCAATACTGTGCATTAAAGGTATTTTAATATTTAATTTTCGAATTTTGGAAATAGATTTGTTATGTCAAAATGATGCAAATTTAACATTTGGGCTTTTTAGATAGGGTTTCCATATCCATGCTTTAGTGCCTTTTTATTCCTTCTGATTACATGTGTATTTATGACAGTTCAGCTTTTCCCATACTGTAACTATTGCATTTGCTATAGAAATTTCTTACAATTACCACTGAATGTTCACTTCCTGTGACTTTAGTTCTCATTGCTTAAGTTAAAGTCTTTAATCTGAATGTACATTAGCAACGAAACTGGTGTATTAACTCTTCAATATGTCAGCATTTTAGTATTGACCCTATCTTGTATTTGAAAGTTGAGAAAAATATGATAATAATTGCTTTAATAAACATTTTTTATTACCCTTGGTCTTCCTCTCTTAGCAGGTTAGAATTTAGTTATCTGATATTTTAATGGATTGAGTAAGAGCACTTCCTGCATCTGAGTTATTAAAATGTGTTTTTCAATTGTTTTCCAAAGGCTATGTCTGCTGTACTGTGTTGTGGCCCTGTTGCAGACAATGTTGGGCTTTCATCTGATGGCTATTTATACAAATGGTTGGATAATATTTTGGATTCACAAGATAAAAAGGTAATACAGGCAATGTCAACACCTTCAAACATGTTTTAGTGATTTTGCAGACAGATTTGCTTAAATGCTCTACTTAAGCTCACAGCTGTTTTACTAGCGCAGGGTTTTACACTGTCCTTCACGTGTATTCAGCTTGTTGATGAAGGTGGTCCCTAATCACAGTCTAAGAACAAAGAAACAGAATGGAAGAGGAAAGAACAAGGGCTGAAGCACTGCATATTGTTTATAAACTGATGAACCATGTTAAATTGTAGTAATAAGTCACGTCTTCCACAAACTTAAAGGAAATGAGATTTTGAACGTGAACTCATCTGAGACGTTCCTTGGGTAGGGTTCCTTGGGCTCCTCAGTAAGGCCACACTTTTCATCTAAACAGTGTGGCAAGCTTTAAAGGTAGGACTTCTATTGCCCTATAATGCTACATAAAAATACAGGTCCTCTGGGCTACTTTGATTCCAGGGAAGGTGCAAGTCTCCACACAGATCTGTCCCTTGTATCCCACTGGAATTCTTGCATGTGTTTAAATGCTTCTCTGTATCTAGTGCTTTCAAGGCAGTGTTTCAGTGCAAGACGTAAAAATGGTAAATTGCTCAAACTAGCCTTGGAACTGAAGGGGAAAAAATGTCAGTAGAGCTCTAGTTATTTGTGTCAATAATTTATGACTTTGTGTAAGTTGAACAGTAAACAGTGTGATAGAATTATCTGCAGTTACTTCAGGCTATGATGTCGTTGGTTTTGGATGGAACAGATTTTATGTACTCAAAGTTTTCGGGTTTCTTAAATATTTATTTTCCTATTTTTTGCCATTTTGTAAGTTGGTCTTTTTTTCTACATTTTAAAATATTTATTTACTCTTCCCTAGGTTCACCAGCTAGGCTGTGAGGCAGTCATGCTGCTCTTGGAACTCAATCCTGACCAGAGTAACCTCATGTACTGGGCCGTTGACCGGTGTTACACAGGTTCCAAGCGGGTAGCAGCTGGCTGCTTTAAAGCCATAGCCAGCGTGTTCCAAAACAGGTACTACAGCATTTTTCAAAACTTTAAAACTTCCATTTTCAGAGTGAGCTTTCATGTAGAACTGTGGGGTTTACTTCCGTAGGTAGAAAAGATCACCACTGTCTTTGTGTGTGTGTTATTAGATAAACTTTTCAAAATGTTATTCTATCCTCTATCGTATTCCTTGTAAATTAAACCTAAGTAAACTCAAATCTTAGAAAACCAAAAGTAATTTTACTTTTTTCATACTTGCCATTTTTTCCTAGGGATTACCAGTGTGATACAGTGACCCTCCTGAATCTGATACTATTTAAAGCAGCTGATTCTACTAGGGCTATCTATGAAGTTGCTATGCAACTATTGCAGGTTTGTAAGCTAATTCTGATTATTATTTTTTCTTTTAAAATAAGAATTGTTTCATATATTAAAATAAAATCTGGTTTTGTTTGGTTGTCTTCAGTAATGAAAGACAACGTTGATTTTTTTCTTCTCTATTTTAGTACATAGTTAAACCAGATCCTTACTTGGTACACATAGACTTCCCTGAAAGTCTGTCTGTTTCCATGCACCTGTATTTTCATAATACCTGCTTTTTCAAGAAGCTGCCTAAATCAGGACTCTCTTGATTCGGCCTTGAAACAGTTTTGTCCAAAAGCACCTCACAGTGAAGCAAATTGCTTCCCAAGCCTTCGCTGTCTGCCTGGGTAGCAGTCAGTTTTCTGATTTTTGTGCTATTGCCAAACATTTTTTCATCTGTCCACGTGGAGAGATGACAGTGAAAATCTTGTTACCCACCTCATTTACTTTTGTATATTCCTTTCTGAGGTATTTAGGGGTAAGCTTAAGGCAGCATTAGTGTTTAAAAATCTGTGCTGATAGTAGCTCAGACCTTAAGTCTTGGAGTTTTTTTCAAAGATTTTTGTTGTCAGCTAAATTCAACAGTGAAGTCTTCGTTGAAGTCAAACCCTTATTGATACATCATCCCCATCTTTCTTCTCAAGTGGACACTACTTCTTAAGATCAGTCCAAATTTATTTTTATGGTATCAGAATGCCTTATCCTCCTGCTGCATCTCTACCACATCGAAGATTGTGTTTTTCATATCTATGTCTCATAGATGAGCAAAAATTGGTATTGTTTAGAAATGCAAATGCTAAATAGTATTTTGCATTTCCTTATGGATAAATTTGTATTTAAGATGGTATTTTAGGAAAGCAGATTTTGGAACTTTATCTCTGAAAACTCATCAAGTGGAATTATCTTAGCTAGTCTTCTATTAATTTACCACAATGTTAGCAAATGCTGTAGGTGTATGGAGGTCTGCATAGATAAGAAACATTAAATGAGAGTAGATACATGAACTTAAGAAGTGATTCTTATATAAAAATTTCTACAGTAGCTCTATAGTTAGCTTCAAATTCTGAACATTACTGTTGTAGATTTTGGAACCAAAGATGTTCCGTTACACTCACAAACTGGAAGTTCAGCGGATGGATGGGGTTTTGGGACAGCCTTCTCCTTTACCACATTTGTATTCCATGTCGTATTACCAACTATCAGAAGAATTAGCAAGGACTTACCCTGAACTGACACTTGCTATCTTCTCAGGTACGATTTTAAAATGAAACAAAACACTTCATCAAGTCAAAAGCATTATACAAAATGTGTCATTCTTGTTTTTCAATAACTGATTTATATGTAATTCACTAAAATCAGGACAGCTACATCATCTTAGCAAATAGAGGCAAAAAAGCCTACTAAGTGACAGGTTTTGTTCACTTGTGTTTGAAATATATTCATGGTGAAAGAACAAAAATCAAAAGTATTTTTACTAATTTTCTAATAACCACGGAAAATCACATTATAGAAATAATTTGCAATTGTTTTTTAAAATAATTTTTTTCATTGTTCTCTCTAGTGTGTTATTTACTGTGGGTTGCTTAAATACCTCATTCTGTAGCGTTTTTAAAATAATTACCAAAATAATAACCTCTTTCATCAATTAAAAAAAATCTACTGGGACTAATCTAAGGAAGAAAAACATTTTAAGTGTTTTTTTTGCCAAACTTGACACATTTTTTAATGCCATACGTTTTTCAGTTCCCTCCTTCAATTAAAGGAATATATGTACACACACACAAACATATATATATGTATAGTAATGTGATTTCTTCAACATACTGTTTATTAGCAGTGTCTTCAGTTAGCTCTGCTGAAGACCATGGACTTCTATCATTATGAAATGGCACTGGTCAGCTAAACTAACAAATTGTATCAGTGTTACATTATGGTGTGCTGGGCTCATGGTTGTTATCACCTAGCCAGTTCTCATTATTGACTTGGAATTCATGTATGTACCTAATTTTTGAATGGCAGAAGTAAGTCAGAGAATCCAAACAGCTCACCCAGCTGGGAGACAGGTGATGCTGCATTATCTGCTGCCATGGATGAACAATATTGAGTTGGTAGACTTGAAACCTTTGCCAACCATTCGTCGGCCAGATGAAGATGAAGAAGATTCTTTGAAAGACAGGGAAATGATGGTGAACAGTAGGCGATGGCTCCGAGGAGAAGGCTGGGGATCACCACAGGCTACAGCTATGGTTCTGAACAATCTGATGTACATGACTGCAAAGGTAAAATTGATTGCTTACATGCTTATCTTGTTTCAGTGGATTGTTCTGTTTGGGATGTAGGAAAATACTATTCAGAGATACTACTTCACCAAGCTTTCAAGAGTTACTATTCATATTTTGGAGGTGCTTTATATATCCAAACTATACCCTATAGTGTGGAGGTATTCCAGGAAATATGTAATATGTAACATAAATGTTATAGTAATTGCTGTGTATAGTAACAGTATATAACCAGTGCTTTGCAATATGGATGTCTGGCTGGATAGAGAATACCAAACTGCCTGTATACCTATGATCTCAATGTGGAGTTTTGGAACCTGTTTGCTACCAGAGGCTAATTGACTCTCCTTCTTCCTATCATAGCTACTTCCAACAGAGGAGTATTGCTCACATGCAATGCTCCTGCCAGTTCTGGTCATATGAGAATCCTACTGATGAGAGATCATGTTTTGAGCTATTCAGTATCAAAAACTCTTGTCGGTGTGTGGTCTGTGGAGTTTTATTCAGTATTGCCAGCAGCTGGGACACTGGCCTCTGTTAAATTTCACGGAATTGTTAGAGTTGAAAGGGAGCTCTTGAGATCATCAGGACCAACTCCCTTGCCAAGGCAGGGTCACCCTGAGCATGTTACACAGGAATTTGTCTGGGTGGGTTTTTGGTCCCCAGAGAAAGAGGCTTCACGACCTCCCTCAGCAGCCTGTTCCAAGAGCTCTGCCACCCTCAATGGAAAGAAATTCTTCATGTTGAGATGGAGCTTTTTGTGTTTTAGTGTATGCCCATTACTCCTTGTCCTGTCATTGGGCACCACCAAAAAAAGCCTGGCACCATCCTCTTGGCCTTTGGGATATTAATATGCATTAATGAGATCCCCCACCTCAGTCTCTAGACTAAAAAGGCCCAGCTTCCTCAGTTTAATGGATTATGTATCAATGAAATGTATAGTGTATACACATATCTTTAGATATATTTTTATACATTTATGTCTGTAAAGGAAAATAGCTATTTCCTGAATACGTTTTTAAAAATTCATGTGAAAGCATCATTCCAGAATATTAAAAAGGCAACAGTTTCCTATAAGATATGTCTCTTTCTTCTAGAGCCTATTTCACTTGATTAGTACAGATCACTTTTGAGTACAATGTTTTCTGATGGAGTTTTCAGGACATACATTTATTTTGTTTTCTAGTATGGTGATGAAGTGGCTTGGTCAGAGATAGAAAACGTCTGGACTACTTTGGCAGATAGCTGGCCGAAGAATCTGAAAATAATTTTGCACTTCTTGATCAGTATTTGTGGAGTGAACAGTGAACCCAGCCTTTTGCCTTATGTGAGTACATGACAGATCGCTCATTTGTGCTTATTGCTATTTTAAAAATTAGTAGTACATCTAGCAGTGAAGATCACCAAACAAAAATGTGAGGTAGGATTTAGTATAGAAATAATATAGAACAGAACTGTGAATTATCAAAAAGAAATTATATCAGAATACATTCATTTCAGCGTTAATCTCAGGTGCTGCTAAGACCTTTATAAGAAAATATTTTGCTTAAATAATTTTCAGAAGACATACTTTCAAACTTTATTGTCAGAAAACTGGAACTCAGAAGATTTCCTTTCTTACTGTTGTGGTATGTTTCCCATACTTGCTGCTCTTGACAGCTGGGGAAGCAACTTTGGTAACTTTTAGAACTAGAGTAAGTTTCATGTATTCTCACTTGCAGTGCAGATAGATACTGATTCTAACGAATTGTAGTCAAATCTCTTTGTATAAATATATATATATATCTTTTTTTATGACAGGTCAAGAAAGTCATTGTTTATTTGGGTAGAGACAAAACAATGCAACTACTAGAAGAGCTGGTGAGTGAACTTCAGCTTACAGATCCTGTCAGTTCAGGAGTGACCCATATGGATAATCCACCATATTACCGCATTACATCCAGTTACAAAATCCCCTCTGTCACTTCAGGTAAGCATTTACTCCCTTAACTAACTGAAACTGTTATTAATGTCAGTTATAAACATGTTGCTATCAATCAGTTATGCTACTGGAGTGAATTTGTAAATATCAATAGGAGTGCAAGATTCTGTTTCTAACAATAAGGTTAAAAGTTTATTTTACAAGATCTGCAGTTTTTGGTGTACCCAGAGTTCTTACTGAAGATCATCTGTGAGGTTCACAAGGGACAGGTTTGTCCTGATATATGCATCAGACTTTATCTGTGTTCAGACCTTGCACTGTTTATCCTCACTATATGACTTTTATGTCTAGTCAGTCAAACCATGGGGAAAATGTATATAATTTTAAATCCATCTAAGTTGTTATATTTTAGGTTTTGTTACAAACTGCATTCATAGGAATTGTTTCAAGAGGATTTAAGTTCACTTATTTAGGAAAATTTATCTAGAAATTATTAGCGATAGATCAATCATCAAAAAATCCCCAAAGTGCTGAAAATACCAAAAGTATCTACCTCATGCTTCAGTCCAAGAACATGCTGAGAAATGTGGGAAAAGCAGTCTTGTTTTGGTGGAGTATCCATTATCAAATTGAACTGCAAAAAACATGGATGTGGGGAGGATATTTAAGCAAGGCCTTAACTTTTGTGCTGCAAATTTCTCAATATTATGAAGCAGCCTGGACCTATCACATGGTGTTATCTGGATCACAAGGTGAATGCATTGGCACTTGTTCTTGAAAGTGTTTAAAGACATGAAAAAAAAATCTGGGGCTTTTGCACTTTAATTTAGAATAGCAAAAGCTGGAAGGGTGCAAAATTGCTTCCAATTGTGGTTGTCAGTTCAGTATGATGCTTGCAAATTTCTCCTAAAAGCAAACTGTTAAAACCTTCACCACAGGCTGTTAAGTTTTAATTCTTAATCTGTTTGTGATTTGAATTAATTGGATAACAAAGTCCAACTACATTTTACTGATTTCTATGAGGTGTACAATACAGGAAAAAAGGAAATAGATCTCTAGATACTGCTTTAAAAACTTTCTACTTAATTTACATTGAAGAGTTAGAGATTCCTGGAATATATTTTTTTTATTTTTTTCCAGTTAGTGAAATTATGGTAGCAGATCACAATCCTTTATTGCACACAAAAGTAGTTAGTATGGCTCAGTTTGTATTTGTGCCAATTGCTGTAAAATACACCTGACTAGGGCTCTGGGCAAGGACCTTATTTACTAATAAGGGTGATCATGCTTAAGATTACTTTTCCTTTTTACTGACCAACCTTTTTCCCTTGTCCATAATTTACAGGTACCACTTCTAGTAGCAATACAATGGTGGCTCCCACAGATGGCAACCCTGACAGTAAACACATGAAAGACAGTATTGAAGAGAAGTAAGTATCTCCTCAAAGAGCAGTTACTAGTTGAGTTACAGGAATTCCTGCTAGCTGCTATAAATACTCCCATCTCAGCAGCTCCAGGTATGTCTACATTGCAGGGATTACATTCCATGTAATGTCATACATGTCAACAGAACTGGAATACTCTTTGGGATTAACAGTAGCAGCCTCAGTTGTAGTTTGAACTCCAGTCCAGGTCAGGCATTATATTGCTACAGTTATATTGTTGGTGGTGCCTAAAATAGCTACTATTACACTGGACTGTGTATGTTCACTTATGTTCGCGTGGAGTTGGTGAGACACTGGAACACATTGCCCAGAGAAGTGGATGCCCCATCTCTGGAAGTGTTCAAGGCCAGGCTGGATAGGGCTCTGAGCAACCTGGTCTAGTGGAAAGTGTTTCTGCAGGGGGGTTGGAATCAGATGATCTTTAGGGTCCCTTCCAACCCAAGTCATTCTGTGATTTTATGACTTGCAAATTGGTTTATTACCTCACTGGAAATGAACAGTGCCTATGTGTGGCAAGCTAGTTTATTTTCCCTAACCTGGGGTATTTGGTATTTCCCTAACCTGGTATCTGTGTCAAGATACCTCACAGCTAACTTTAAGACAGATTTCTCCCTCCCTAATTTTTGAGCTATTTAAACATAATATTTGGAGAAATTTGGCAGGCACTTACTGTCTTTTTCACCAGACTGAGGCTGGTGAAAAGCAAACAGTGGATATAGACTTAGGCTCTATACTTGGAGCTCAACAGTGACAGACTGTGGGCATGCTTTCATTTTGTGTTGATATGGATAGCTAACCTTCAAGTGAAAAGGGAGTGGAGACTTTGTAATTAGCATGAGCAAAAGTGTGCACATGTGCCATTACTGTAGAGTAGCAACTATGTCCTAAATTTGCAAATGAATTTCTGACAACTTGTTTGAGAGCTTTAATAATTACAGTTCTGATATGATTTCCCAGTTGGACACTTTCTTTCCTTCCCTAGGATAATTATGTCAATATATTTAGAATAGTAAATGTATTGGTAGAGGCAATCCCAATACTTAAATTGGGGTGAGCTGTATGATAGTAAATCACAGAAACGTGGAGTGCAAGATCTCATTCAGAATTCAGCCTAGCAAGGCACAGACAAGTACTTGGCTGCTGTGGGGACTCAAGCTGAAGAAACTTGTAAAGTAATGAAGGCAGTTTTGAAAGTCTCTGAGAGTTTGGGTATATACTGCAGGGTTGTCTTAAATCTCCCCAGGGTATATGCTTCTCGATAAGATGTACTCTACATCTTGGACTTGCCAGGAGGAGAGAATGTTAGAAACTTACGTTGAAACAGTTTGGAAATTATGCTTTTAGCACTCTCATTTCTGGGTTTTTTTTATAGTATATTAGATTAGCAGGGTAGGATCTTGGACACTGTGTGTATACAAGCATACGTCTCTGCCAGATCACATATGGATTTCCTTATTTTGTTCAGGAGTGAGAAGAACTTATGTAAAATGGTAGCAAATATTTTAATGTACTTAAATGTTAGTGAAAATGATAGAACAGAAACACTATTTATAAGGATAATCTATTTTAATCTCCTGATCTGGTGTTGCTAGAGAAGGTATGTCTTACACGGCTGAGGTGCTTTGGCATCATATTGATTATCCTTGTAAGGTGAATTGTTTTTTATGTAAGAGTTCTGCTGAAATACAGTTTTACTGAGAGACCCTGATTAATGTTTGTCACAGAACATCAGTTACTAATTCTGCTTTGTTTGCACCTACAGCTATGCACACCTAGACATCTACAGCGGGCTGAACAGCAACTTGAACCGCCAGCACCACAGACTGGAATCTCGCTACAGCAGCAGCTCTGGAGGATCATATGAAGAGGAAAAAAGTAATAATCTTTATTTTAAAATATTTCTATGAATAGCACACAGAATTTTCACAAGTTTATACTTCTACTGAAGGTTGTGGAACATAAAGAAATGAGCATTATCAAGTGTTACTTGCATAAGCCTATTAAATTTTTTTTTTTTTAATCTTTCTCCGTCTTATTACTGCTATTGAAGTCTAGCATACATTTGACTGTAATAAAATATTCAAGGAAGATAATATGCTTTATTCTTTTTGTTGTCCTCTGGAATGAGTTGTGAACATCTTAAATGAAATAGTTTAACTCTATTTCCTTTGACAGTTAGGCACAAGAAACAGAGATAATCAGGATGAAGATGAGATTTTAAAAAATAATTTTTTTTTAAAAAAAGAAAATTACAAGTAATTGGTTCTTTTCAAGGATAGCATTCCTTGGCTTATTTTAAAAAGGGTACCAAACTTTTTTGAAGCCATAGCAAAAGAAAATATAGCAGGGAAAAAGGTTCTCTTTAGATTAGATGTACATCTAATTTCCAAGATTGTTTTGAAAACTTGTTTGGGGTTATTTTTTGTGATCTATGTTTTGTTTTTTCTGAGATGCAGAAATATAGAAAGAGGTAAAACTTTCTCTTGAAACTCCATTATGCTTTTGGAAATATTTCCTAAACAGAGACTTGTTAACTGTGGCTACTTCTGTGCCAACACCCAAGATACAAATCACCATGGCAATGCTAGGGAAAGCCAAACAGGTCATGTAATCAGGCAAAAATGAGGACAGTGGTCAGACAGTAAATGATGTGTTATATTAGTGGGTTCTGTGTGCTTAGTCAGAGCAGTTGTTTGAAACTCTTGTTTCAGCTAACAGGTTGTTAGTACTTTAAATGACTTTGTACTTCACCCTGCATGGAATAATCAGATATATTTCAGTCATGCTAGTGGTCCCACAGACTTAGGTTTCACTCAATTATGTATTGACCGTTGATTGTAATACCATTTAATTTGTTTGGATATGTTACAGCACACAGTACAACTCTGCCTTTTCCTTAATTTTCTTGTGTGACTGAACAACAGGAGGTAAACTTGTGCATTTTGAGCTTTAGTCAGTATAGAACCCATCCTGTCCATGCTGTATTGAAGCAACAGGAGTCCATTAGGATCTTTTGGTGCACTCCTCAATGACTGGTATTTTGCACACTGTGAATATGTGGTTCTTACTGCCTCTCTCAAGGACGTGAAACCTAATGTCCTCTACAGAGATTGTTGTAAGGGCTGGACGTTCTAATGCAGAATCTGATAAAGTTTGAGACAGTAACAGGTTAGTGGCTTCTGATCAGCCACAGTGTTTATTACTCCATGGATAGGCATTATCCAGAATCGTAGCTGCAGTCAGTTTCGGATTTGTTTGCTGTTTGTTATAGCAACACGGAGTATCCTAAACAAGATGGTATTTCACATCTTCCATCAGTAAGAAGTTTGTCACTTCCAGTGGAGAAGGTGATAACGAGCTGATACATGTGTGAACATCTGAAACTTCTGCAGCTATACTTCCAAACAGAGCTAGTAGAATCACTGAAACGTTGAACTGTTGAAGCAGTTTCCTTGTTTCTAGTCTTGACTGATAGTTCTGGAGTCCAAAACAAATTTACACCAGAGGAGTATTTTGGCTGTGTTAACACAGTATACTCTTATACCAAACAGCTGTTGTTCTTGCATTTTTGAAGCTTGCTTAATAAAATATTAAATGTCTTTCTGTGCTTTCTTGACAAGTTTACTCATTTTCTGAGCAGTAACTTTTATCAACCAGTGGGATTGAGCTATGGTGTTGTAAAAGTGGCAATTTCAAAGTTACCCATGGATCAGGCCACATTATCTCGTACATAGCACTGGTGGGGTTTTGCTGTGAGACCTATAAAGATGTGCTCTTGAGGAATACTTCCTTAGCCTGTAATGAAATGCTCTTCAAGATGAGTTCAGTTAAATCTTAGGACCCAGCCTTAATTAACTCCCTATCTGGCGTGAGGTTTGAAATTAAAAGGAAGTTGAATCAGATCACTTTGCCTTTTATCATAGGTTTTATGAACCTATTCAAAAACATCTTACTCTGTTGTGTGTGTAACTTCTGCAAAATCGTCCTTGTACTAAACAAAGTAATCACTTTTTTTCTTTTAAAAAGCTATGTCCAACTACTACTGTTTACAGCTGTCTCTTCTTCCCCTCTCCTAGAATCTCAGCTTTTCCAGAACTTAAAAATATTTCATCTGAAGACTATAACATAGAGAAATATGCATTGTAAATACATTTCTGGTTTAATTTTCTGTTGTCCTAGGTGATTCAATGCCTCTATATTCCAACTGGCGGTTGAAGGTGATGGAGCACAATCAAGGAGAGCCTCTCCCTTTCCCACCCTCTGGAGGTTGCTGGTCACCACTGGTGGATTACTTGCCTGAAACTTCTCCTCCGGGCATGTCACTTCACAGGTAGCTGTTTTGGCAATGCCAGTGGCAGTGCATTATGTTTTCATTTGTGTTGCATCCATACAGTAATTTGAAGACAGAAGATTGAAGGGCAGTTGATAATACATTTGTTTCCTGTGGGTTTGCTCACAGGTCTGACAATTTAAGATAATTCAATTTTTTAATCTGGAGGATTAAAGTGTTTGTATTTTTATTATAAGCATTCATCTTTTCCCTTATAACACAGCTTTGTAAATGTTTATAGACTGAAGAATACAAGTTAGAAGCATATGAAGCTCTTTGCAACTCTTCATGAAGTTCTTACATTCTTCTAACATACTATTTTTTTTGTTTTAGATGCAATATAGCAGTGATTCTTTTGACTGATTTGATAGTTGACCACAGTGTAAAGGTGGAATGGGGAGGATACTTGCATCTTTTACTTCATGCAATTTTTATAGGTAACTGACTTCTTATGGAAATACTTACAGTAACCTGAGGGATTCCCAGCTGTTCTTTTTGATATTTAGATTAAGTTTTGCCATTGTATTGAAATCCCATTAATTTGATAATATTTACAGTATTTTTAAAAATTCAATTAAATGTCTTTCAGCTTAATTAGTATAATTAAGATTTTTTTGGAGTTGTTTTAAGGCACTTTCTTTTGGAGTCGCTTTTACCTCTTGTAGAAGACATACTAAAATTCAGGTTTTTTTCTAAGTGTAATAGTTTTCATACAGAGCACAGATTAAGTTCTTACTTATACTTCGTACTTTAATCTTGCATGGGATTATCAGATACATTTTAGTCTGATCAACATACAGTTTATTAAACATATGCTGTTGTTTCTGTATTGAAGCACTGAAAAAATACTGATTAGAGAATTCTATATCTGTTATTTGGTACATTTGAATATCATAAAGCCTTGCTGTTTTCCTTTTGTGTTAGGTTTTGACCATGGTCACCCTGAAGTCTATGAGCATTGTAAACGACTACTTTTGCATCTACTGATAGTGATGGGCTCTGGCAGTAATGTCCAGTCTGTTGCTTCTGTCCTACTCAGAAACAGAGAGTTCAATGAGTCCAGGGTGCTTACTGTCAAGCAAACTACCCATTTAGATTACACTTTCACAGGTAGGCTTTTGATTTATTACGTGTTGCTTTGTTAAAATGACATGGGAAGTTATCTCTTCTTACAGGCATTATTAAGATTTCTGTTGTTTGTAATATTTTCCTGAGGCCTTGGCATTAAAATGTATTTCTTTGGATTTTAATGAGGTCAAAATGAATAGAGTTCTCATTAGCACTTCATGCTCAGTCATCAAAGTAAGGGAGCACAGTTGAATGATAAATAGTAGTGGAAATCAAAGAGGGAGCTCTATGCTTTAGAACTTTAATACAGCGGTTTTTATGATGCCTTTGAAAATAAAAACCAAGAAGATACATCTCTTTGTTTATAGCATATTAAAATTTCCAGGTTTTGTGAGCTGTGATTTCATTGTTTATTGGCTATCAGAATATTTTTTGAAATACTACTTTTTAATATCCACCTTAACTTTACAATATTGTAATGATACAGTACAGTTCATATTTCTGTGTATCTCTTCATAAAGGGAATATTCTGATGGTGAGACTGTATTGTAGTTTCTGTTGAAATAGTTGGGGTTTTTATAAATTTAATATGTCATATTATTTCAGTAGGTGGCAGCATATTGCCATACAATTTTTTGTTCTGTTTTGTTCACATCAGCAATGGTTTTATTACTTAGCAAAAGTGGTAATCTGATTTGTAAATTTGGCTTTTTCTAGCAATGAGGAATTAAATTCCACTATGTATAGTGGAAGGATTATTTTATATGGATCTGTTTGGCAGAACTTTATTGGCACATCTACACAATGGCATATACAAACCATTCCCTTCCTAATCTTTAAGGTCTTAGATAAAACTGTCTAAACATGACACAATAAAACAGAGATGTCTGATAGAAACGAGAATAAGGTCAGCATCAAACATTTCCAGCTGGGGATTAGGATAAGGTGTTTACAGGTATGCAGGCCTAGCACAAGGCTGGACAAGCTAATTTTAAATTTTATTTGAGCTGGCTAAGCTCAAATACCCAGTCCAAATTTTGTGGTTTTATACTGAAAATTTGTGATAGGTCAGTGAGTCCTAGGCTTATTTAAATACAGTGTTACAGTCAAGGGCCCTGCCAGTTTTCCTTGGTAGTTTACTTTCTCTAAGCCCTTCACAGATGGATAGAAGGGCAGTGTGAGGAGTCACTGCAGTTGTATATTCATTGCCACATGATTCTTTATATGGAAGAGAAAAATCTTCTGGCTGCAAGATGAAGCTAACTTCAGAGAAACTTTGTACAGCCACAGGAGCCCTGCTTAGAGTCCATTCAGTAGATAATACTTAGCGTTCACTGATTTCAAGTACAGACGGTTACACTGGGACTGGGTTTTAACAAAAAAAAAAATCTGCTCATCAGTAGGAAATAGTCTGTGTAATTTTTTTAATTGAGATGCCTCAGAAGCTGATGGGTGGGCTGTCATACTATTAGTACAAAATCAAGGATAATACAGAAGTTTTAAAAAGGGATTTACCAGTTCCCAATTAAAGTTCATGCATGTCATGTGAAGAATTTGCATATATGAGACTTGTTGATTTCATTGAAGTTATTGCATCCATTAATTTATTCTCTTTTTAAGTATTCTCATTACATTTACTAAGTTATTGATCATTTTAGAGGGCTGTTTTTTCTTTTTATATACTTGATATTAACTGTCAACTTAAAAATGTGTAATCATCTTGTTTCAATTTCAGCAGGTGTTCATGATTTTATACCTGATTACCAGCCCTCCCCAATGACAGACTCAGGGCTTAGTTCAAGTTCTACCTCTTCTAGCATCAGTTTAGGAAATACAAGTGCTGCCATTTCTCAACTGCACACCACAATCCTCAATGAGGTTGACATTTCAGTAGAGCAGGATGAAAAAGTGAAAACTCTTATAGAATTTATTACCTCAAGGTAAGATTTCAGTTTTTATTTTTGTCAAGACACGTATTTTGTGGAAAAATACTTACTATTTAGTATCACGTTGTCTAATTCTGTCTCTGTTTCATCACCAAAGTAGATGTTTTTACGTGATACACGTATAAAAAAACTCTAACTTTCCAACACTCAGAGAATTTTGGCCACCCTTTCAAGTCCTGACTGTTTAAAAATATTTTGCCATGTTGTGTTCTGAATTAGGGGAGGAATACATTGAGGTGATTAGGGAGCTGCAAGATTTCTGTGTAGTTTAGGGATTACCTAGTAGTAGAGAGCTGTCTATTCAAAAATGAGGAATTTGTTTCAAAGGACATCAGTAAAATCATCCACATTTGTGCAGTTTGTATAACAGTTTATATTAAGCTTTCAAGATGGTGCAAATCTGAAATCCTACCTGTTTCTCCATGCTTTTGATACTTTTGGTTTATCTCAGCCTAAATTTATAATTTATCGATGGAAAGGAGTTGGGAAGAAAGGAAGTTAAGAAATGCATGGTAGTAGTTGTACTGGTTCTTTCTTAGAGAGCTAACTATTGCACTGTAACTATAGCAGAAAACATCTCTTCCATCTTCTTACCCAGTTATTTCAGTTGGAACTGATACATTGCTTTTCACTTTTGTCTTAACTTCTTGTATAATATGGGTCAGTTGTCAAAATTCTTTCCAACTCATGCCTGCACTACTAGATGGTTTCTTTTATGTGGTATATAGTAGATTCTTTTGCAATTAACCTTAAGGTTCAAATTTCATTTAAATGATATTAAGGACAAAGGCTATATTTTACATTCTGTTTACTCTATTTTTATATTTTTTAGGAAAAGAGGCCCACTTTGGAATCATGAAGATGTTTCAGCCAAGAACCCTAATATAAAGAGTGCTGAACAGTTAACTGTGTTTTTAAAGCATGTGGTATCTATATTTAAACAGTCTAGCTCAGGTATGTTAGAAAACAGACAATAAATGATTGAATGTGCAAGACTGCAAACGAAATAAATTATTTTTAGTGCATGTGAACACATAGGTTATCTGTAAAATCACTCCAGGTAATCACTGCTTCTAAGTAATAGAGCTTTTCTTGTATATTGCTCACTTCAGTTTATGTTTCTGTTACAACAGATTTAAATACAATCTTCTAGGAATGAGATAAAACATCTTATTAATTTCTTGTGAACACTAAATATTCAAATCATAAGTATTTTATTGTCTGCAAGTGTCTTAGTGTTAAATATTTGGAATACATGTTTATATTCTTATAAAGATTTTTGAGATTAATACTTCTTGAGAGAAATGTAGAGGATATGAGAATATTTTAAATTTAGGAATGACTTTGGCAATCTACTCTTCAGTAAATTCCAGTGGATTTGTTTTTTAATAAAGCAATATTGCTTGAATATTTATTTGCCTTAATAGGAGGATATCAATTGGAACATCGTCTCAGTGAAGTTGCTTTGCAAACTGCGCTTTCATGCTCCTCTCGCCATTATGCTGGGAGATCCTTTCAGATTTTCAGGGCTCTGAAGCAGCCTCTCACTCCATCTACACTTTCTGATGTTCTCTCCAGATTAGTAGAAACTGTTGGAGATGCAGGAGAAGAAGCTCAGGTATTTGAAATTTTTCCCCCACTTCATTAGAAAGCTGAGTCTGCCTAAATTATGTTCAATGACAGCAAAATTTCAAAGCACTGTTTTATTAAGTTGCTTTTTATTTTTAAATATTTCAAATATCAAAACCGTTTTAATCATTACTCTTCCTGAAATTCACCTAATTAACTGAAGAAAAGTTGTGCACATTCTCTTCTGCAGCAATAGGCTCTTTCAGAGAGTTTGATACATTTGTTTCCTGTAGATACCACCTCTTTGATTGTTAGAGAGTACTGGGATCAGCCATATAAGAAATTATTCAGGTTTTCTTTTGTTAAGAACTTCACCTGATAAACTGTTAACAATCATTCAAATTGTGTCATTGTACATCTTAAGAGTGTATCTGATCTTTTAATACTGCAGAATGAGTCTGAATGACTTCATCCTTCATCCTTAAAAACAATGCAAACCAGAATTAATGCTTATAAATAAATGGAAGCTTTTCCTTGTCTTGAAGCTATACTGCTAACTTGAGCTGTCTCATGAGGATTGTGTTCTAACTGAAGCTTGGAATAATTTAGTTACTGATACTAATTTTATATTTTTATATTACTGCTCAGTAGATTTTCTGTGATCTTCCTTGTGCATATTGCATAATTTATAATGGCCTGTGGCTTTCCCCAGGGTTTCGTCATAGAGCTGCTTTTGACTTTAGAATCTGCTATTGATACATTGGCTGAAACCATGAAGCATTATGATCTGCTTTCTGCCCTTTCTCAGTAAGTTCTTTTATTAGTCAATCTTCATTATGCATTTTTCGTACATTTGAATTATTAAAAATCTGTATTATAAATGTAATGAAATAATTTCTTGTCATCTTTGCAGAACAATTGTATCCATATAGCAAAATTGCTTGCTCTGGTATATTTTTATCATTCTGCCTCGAGCAAAACTTGTAAGAATCTAGATTTCCTGAAAAGGACATCTTACTGCCTTTCTGATTTACCCTCTTGGGTTCAATTTTATTTTGTAAAAAAGGTATTCAAGGAGTTTCTTATGGCTCAGTTCTGAAATATTACCAGTTCTTCTTAAACTTCTTGAATTTAAAGGCTCTGAAAATGTTGGTCATTCTTAGGCCCTAGGTTTGTTGTCCACATATAAGAAGTGTAAGTGAACAGTCTGTCTCATTTGTGTGTCTCATTATAGTTTGAGTGGTTACCTTGATGATTTTTTATCAAACTGAAAGAAAATCCCTAAATGTACAGGCATCTGTATTTATTTGACTTCTTCGCGAAGTTTTTGAAAACACTGAGGTTTCTAGGAATACATTCAATTTCTCAGTGTCAGAATAGAAAGGCAGTGGGTTTCCTAGGTCAGATACCCCGGACAAACACATGGTAATAATTGTAAAAATTAATTTCTCCACTTTTACCATGTCTTTAAATAAGTGATGGATCATCACTTACACATAATCTTTGACATGCTATGGGCTAATTTTTCAGATTTTGCTGTAATTTTTATTGTATTCTGGGATTGTAACAAATAGATTTTGTAGAAAAGATAACAGGATGCTTCAATCTTGTCCTTATTCCATAAACATATTTCAATTATAGATACAGAAATGCTGTATTTACATGTATTATAATACTCTTAGAGTGATGAACCATAGTATTCACTGCATGTGTATGTGACTAGTGTAACATCTTTTTTCTTTCTTCCCTTTTTCTAAACTCTATGTTACTAAAGTATTTTGCATGTAACATCGTGTAATACTGATTTTCATTTTAGAACCTCATACCACGATTCTGTAATGGGAAACAAGTATGCAGCTAATAGGAAAAGCACTGGACAGATAAATCTGAGCACAAGTCCCATGAATAGTGGCAGTTGTTTGGGATACTACAGCAATACAAGGAGTAATTCCTTGAGACTGAATTTGATCAGTGAGCGGAGAGGCGACCGGCGACGGAGCAACACACTGGATATAATGGATGGAAGGATAAATCATGGTGGAAGTTTGGCAAGGACTAGAAGCCTTTCCTCCCTGAGGGAGGGAGGGATGTATGATGTGCAGCCCACTACTGACCCTGTCAACTTGATGGCCACCATATTTTGGATTGCAGCTTCGTTGCTGGAATCAGATTATGAGTATGAATACCTTCTGGCTCTCAAGCTACTCAACAAGCTTCTTATTCACATGCCTCTGGATAAATCAGAGAGTCGGGAAAAGATAGAAGAGGTGCAGAATAAACTGAAATGGAATAACTTTCCAGGCCTTCAGCAACTTTTTCTGAAAGGCTTTACTTCAGCTTCTACACAAGAAATGACAGTTCATCTCCTCAGTAAACTCATCACAATTTCCCGGCATGCTTTGGTGGATCCTTCTCAGTTAGCAGGTATCTTCAGTAAATATGCAATAAAAATACATTTTTTCATCAAATTAAGTGGAGTCAAATTCAGTAGTAATTGTGCATTTGCCTTAAAGAAACACTTCTCGTAAACGCTTTCTGCAGTTGTCCATATTACACTGCTGCACAATGGGAATGAGTTACAGACTATTATTATCTCACAAGCAAGATTGCATGTAAACTTTATGCATTGACTGTTGTTAGCAAGTGAGATTTAAGAGCTGTGTAATTTTTTTCATGATCTTGTGCTAACTAGTTCAATTAGCACTGTATACACATTTTTAGAAACCATGTGACATAGTGCCTAAAACTATCACATTTCATGGTAGTTTTGCTTAATTGGTCCAGTGATGATTTTATTTTCATCATACATTTTTATACCTGGTACAGACATATTTATATGCATTGTTCATACACACATACTTAGGTAAATGTATGTGTATACATAATTTATATATCTGTGTGAAAGTTTGTGTCGTGCTACAAGAGTTTTAAATACTGGCTAACTCCACATTAAATTAAGTCATATTAAAAACCTTAAGGGCTCATATAACTCTATTCGTGTATTTGTTTAGGATTTCCCCTAAACATCTTGTGCCTACTTCCTCATCTGATACAACATTTTGATAACCCTACTCAGTTTTGCAAAGAAACAGCTGACAGGATAGCAAAGGTATGTAACATGATGCTTGGAGAAGTATCCAGGAGGATATGTATACCAGTATTGTTTCTATGTTTTTGGGGGGTCCCTTAGGTAATACTTCTGTGTGATTCTAATAGTGATATACACGTAACTATGAGAAGTCATATTTCGAAATATGATCCAATCTAATTTCTATAGCTGGACCTTGTATCAACCCCTGAGTTTGTTTGTCAATGAAAAAACACATTTAGTTCATTATGTAAAATTTAGATTTCAATAACAAATTTTCTTACTATTGATATAAATTACTTTTTCTTACTTGCCTGATTTTTCCATTTGTAATTCTGAATGTCAACCTAATCACATTTTAAACATGCTTCCTAATTTTCTTATGAGAAGGAAGTGATTCTTACTGGTAGACAGAGAAGAAAGGTTGTATGTTCTTTCTGTTACTTGGACACAATGAAATACATCTTGAAATATTTCAGAACTGTAGTGGTTGTTAAAGCAGAACATGGTGCACAACAGCTGTTGTCAGCCAGGATGGTGTTGCAGTGGCCTGACAGAGTCTTTGTTTTAAGGAAAGATGTGCAAAAGGAAATAGGAAAGAGCTGTCTGGCACAGGACATGGAGTCACACACCTCTGGCAGCCCTGGCTGTGACATGTGAACCACTAAGCTCTGCACAGGCTGATTCAAATCACTTGCCTGATACAAGTACAGAAATTACTGCTGCCCTTAAATACTTGTATTACTCGAGTGAGGGACATTGGTTCATCATACCAAATGTATGATGAGTAGATAAACTTGGAACATGGATGCCACAGTAGTAAAATGCAACAGAACTGTAGGTAGTGCTTGTGTGATTGGTTTGAGTTCACTTACTAGAAAATAACTGAAGTGAAATCTTGGAAATAAAATCTTGGAGTGAAATCTGGGAGAAGTGCATAATGACTCATGAATGTTTGGATTTAAAAAAAAAAATATTTCTCATATATTAAATATGGTTTTGCTTTTCAGGTTTGTGCAGAGGAGAAGTCACCAACTCTTGCCAATCTGGCTCATATGATGAGTTTGTACAGTACACACAGTTATTCCAGAGACTGTTCTAACTGGATTAATGTAGTGTGTAGATACTTGCATGACTCTTTCTCAGATGCCACATTTAACCTCATAACTTATCTTGCAGAGGTAAATTTTTACTAGAAGTATCTCATGTCAGTAATTCATTGCCAATTCCTAATTTCTCATGATTCTGAATATTAAGGGGAATAAAGCATGTACTTTCTACCAGGAAAATATTACTGAAATGTTATAGGATGTAGAAAAGGGATGACTGCTGCCATTTTGGAGTGCAGTAATTTATATATACCTTGAAATTATAATCCATCTAGTGAAAGATCTCCTTTCGTGAGAGTGGTGTTTGGCAGTAGATGTTTATATTCTGTACTACATTAATATATGCTGTCTTGGCTTTAGCAAACTAAGCTTAATGCAAATTTTAAGATACCTTCTTTAATTAGGTACATGTCTTTTTCACTACTTTAAAAATAAATTGCAAAGTTCAGTTGTAAGTAGTGCATAATGTAGAAAATTATAATTAAATTATGGAAATCAGTATACTATTCTGCCAGCCATTCATACAGGAAAGCTATTAAGTACTTTGTATGAAAAACTTTATGGAACTTGTCCTTGAAGTGCACCACTTTAAACTGATGGAGACATTGTTAAAAATGTGTTCATTCTTACAAATGACTTTATATGTACCTATTTTGTTTGTAAAACTGCATTTACCAACCTTCTTTAAGGTGTTGCTGTAAGTGTTTTTCATATAGTTTTAAGATTTTGAATTAACATAAACACTTATTTAGTGGGAAGAGTTTTACTATTTACTACTTTACTGTTCTAAAAATACGCCAAAATTCAGGGGGAAGAATGAATTATAGCAAAAACCGTTGTGCTGTTGCATTACTGTTTTTTAGTGCTAAAGCAAAAGTTTGAAAAACAGGAAGTGGTACATTTAAGTTTCTTGAAGGGAAAAATAAATGTGCATAGAAATTAGCTGTATTTTAATGTTTGCTCTCACTTTTTGCAACCATTAAAGGCCCTAATTAAATTTTGTATTTTAAAAACCTTTTTTTAGCTGTTGGAGAAAGGTTTGTCCAGTATGCAACAGTCCTTGCTGCAGATCATATACAGTCTTCTGAGTCATATTGACCTATCCACAGCTCCAGTGAAGCAGTTTAATTTGGAAATCATAAAAGTTATTGGTAAATATGTTCAGGTAGGTACTTGGAAGAATTGTAAAAGCCTGTCTGCGCATTATCAAAATTACACTTGAATTTTGGGGGGAATTTATTTCAGATATAAAAATAGTTCCGTGTAGTCAGATTCTATAGGGGTTGTTTTTTCCTATGTACTTAATTCACTAGATGCTTTTATTTATATTTTTCCAATGTGACTTGCATCTGGTGGAACAAGTTATCTGGGTGAATGTATGTCTATTTACTGATGTATGCAGCTCATCATATGTAGTTAGAGAAGATGATCCTTCAACTGTTAAAATACAAGGAAATGTTAATGCTAAGCTGCACAAAAAACAAATAAAACAAATGTTTTATTTACATGCATATGTTTTAAAAAGAATGAATATTTGAATCACTCTCAGTAATATATCCATGAGGAAATTTAAGGTGCATCTTAACAAAATTGAGTACATTCTTTTCAATAAAGTCCCCAAAAGATGAACCACAGTGTTTCGCCCAATGGTAGTTTAAGCCTTTGTACTCAAAACACAAATTTACTGAAAATCTATTTCACAGAAGAAAGTCTGGCATCGTACTGAAAGATTTTATAAAAATGCCTAGAGCATAAAACCATTTCAGTGTACAACATTCTCTTCTTTTTTCTCTGAATTCCATTATTGCCAAATGTATTTCAGTCAAATGGTTTAATCATAATTAACCAGGAAAAGTCATGTTCCCTGGATGTTTTGTTATTGATGGGTATGTACTTTAGATATTGTGCTCCTGTCAGAGTGCATTAGGCAAAGTGGAATGATTAGCATTAGTTACAGTTTTTGTGGCCCAGCAGCTTCTTGCTTCACCTCTTACCTCTGTCTGAGCTTTCTGTGCAAGCTCACACTACCATGGAATGTAATCTTAATTCGATGTAATCTATGAAAAAATGGTACTAGTGAAAAAATTTTCCAGAGAAGTCTTAACGTATTTTTGATAAAATATGTTACTATAAATGACAAAAGAAAATACCATAAATTATCATGTCTTGTTTAAATGTGCTTCTACTTACTAAGCTTTGGGTTTTTTCAGTCTTCTGCAATGACAATGCCTGTAAATAATTGTAAGTTGCTACAGGATAGTTCCAGTTTGAAACTCCTTTTTTTATGCTTATGCTGCAGAGAAATTGAGGAGATTATTGAAGATTCTCATTATCTGCAAAGAACCATAAAGCATACACTACTTAGAAAATTGAAAGGGATGTTTACTTTTTTTAATGCAATAAAAAATATTTTTACAAACATGGCCTCCTAATTAAAAAAAAAACCAAAACGGACATCATGCTGATTTTAAAAATTGGAAGATTTAAGTTTCAGGCAGAATCCTCGCATTTCCTTGCATTTCCAGGAGTGTAAATCTTAATCTTTGCACAAAGCTTTTATTTTATGTTTCTTCTTCTGATTCTTTCCACAGTGTGTGTAATTGAAACCACTGAATTATTTAGGTTGTGTTAATCATCTTTTTAAGGAAAGTCTGCTTAACACAGGCTCTGCCTCTTATATTCTCACACTTTTTTCAAAGCTTTTTTTAAGCACTCCATTGGTTTGATACTAAAAACTTTGTAAATGTTTTCACTTCTTTGTTAAAATCTTTTGTATTTCCTCATCTATTTCAAGCAAGGAATAGTTTTGCTTGTTTCAAATTCCATTTACTCTCCCCATAACTGTAAAAGAATTAACGATGGCAAGAGGTGGAATAGTTAGTTTGAGCACTATCAGTTACTGTAGTTAAGTGATAGTTAAATACTCTTAGTTTCTTTTTCCTGGGTCACATGCTTCAGACAATGGTAAAAACCATAACGTGGTGTAACTGCAGGGATGGAGGGACATGCACTGTGATCTGGTTGTGGCTGGCCCAGTGACCTGGAGCTACTGAGCCTGCTTGGCTGGACCTGACCACACACCATGGGATGGCCTGGTACTTTGTCACTGCTTTCCTGGCACTTCAGGATCTAAAGTTTCCCACCTGTGCTAGCCCCTTCAGCCATGTGTAATAGATGAGAGGTTTTGAGTTGGGGATTCTTACAAAATGCTACTATACATAAAAATTGCTGTCTTGGTTGAAGGGATTGTTCTGTGATCGGTGTGTGTTCTCTTCAGAGTCCATATTGGAAGGAAGCCCTTAATATTTTGAAACTGGTGGTGTCTCGGTCAGCAAGCCTTGTTGTGCCTAATGATATTCCAAAGTCTTATGGAGGTGACATCGGTTCTCCGGAAATCTCTTTCACGAAAATTTTTAATAATGTCTCCAAGGAGCTACCTGGGAAGACCTTAGATTTTCATTTTGATATATCAGAGGTAATTATTATATTTAGATGACAATGCACTTATGACTTGCTGTTACAAATTCAGGTGTTATTTTCTGTTGGCCTTCTACATTTATATGTTTTTAAATAAGTACAATTTTTAAGAATGGCAGAGATTGAAGTTTTATGTACTTGTAAAAGAGAGTCATACTGGAAGATAAATTTCAAATTCTTTTATGATGTTTGTTTGCCTTTTCCCCCTTTTGAATATCTGGAGAGTTAATTACTAAAAGTCAGTAAGATTATTCTCAAGGGTATCTGTGTCAGAGAGCAGACAATGCAGCTGGCTGCTGCTTGCAGCTGAACATGCCGGGCTTTCAACAAATGAAGGGCTATGCATTCAAGGGCTGAGAGGATTAAAACCCTTTACTGCAGTTTTTGCTTGACTTGGGAGGGGGAAGGAAATTTATAGGAGGGATAGGATACAAAATGTAGGAAATTCAATATGAGAGGGATACACTTGGAGAAAGACCTCCTGTGTTTAAAATATCACCCCTACCACCAGTGATACTCATTCTACACCTGAAAAGGGGAGCATGGCCAAGTGACTGCAGTGTAATGTAGCAGTGTGAAAATTGTAGAAACTTTAGAAGTGGTCAGAAGTAAGAGCTGGTTGAAGCTAACCCTAGATAATGATTGGAGATATAGATGTCTTAGGAACATTACTTAAATTGCTAAGTACATTCACTACTGAAGTTTCAGGGCATGCAGATAATTGAGACAAGGTGAATTCCCACGGAGTTCATTGGATTAGCATTTGCTGTCAAAAGAGTTGAATTTGATCATTGTTTTTTCAGAAATGTGTGTGGGTTTCTGAAGTTGCCGGCCTGTGAAAACAGTTTGTTCATGTCAGGGAATGATTCTACAGAAAAGCTTTACATATTTTAAACTTAGAACACAATTGGTTTTAAAGTGTGTTGAAAAATATAATTGGATTGTCAGCATAAAACGTGCATAATTCAAAGCCACACAAGTGGACAGAATGGCAGCTTGCTGCCTAGGGTGCAAGTTATTCAGCTTTGTATTTCCCAGTGTACCAAAGCGCAGTGGATTTGGCATGGGCTTTATAGTATGCTTACAAAAAGATAAACCCTCCTACATTCATATAATGCTAAATTCTAAAGTTTAATGTGTAGTCTTTATTAACATAGATTTGAATTTTAAGGAAGTGTTTGTTGTCTTTGCCAGACACCAATTATTGGGAATAAATATGGTGATCAACACAGCGCAGCTGGTAGAAATGGGAAGCCAAAAGTCATTGCTGTAACCCGGAGCACTTCTTCAACTTCCTCAGGCTCCAATTCAAATGCACTGGTTCCTGTCAGCTGGAAGAGACCGCAGCCATCTCAGGTACATTGTGCCTCAAACATTTTACACGTATATTAGAGACAGTGTTTGTATTAAGAAAAAATGTATTGAAGTGTTATTTGAAGTCTGTATTATGTCTTAGCAAAACAGTAAATTAATATGGCATAAACTGAAAGCTGATACTGGTGAAAAGTAAAAAAATTTAAGATTATTTTAGAGGCTGTCAATATGCGATATGACTAGTTGAAAAAGCAAGTGTTTTATATTTTTACCTGCACCTCCAGCAGCTGCCTTGCTATGTGATTTTCTTTGGTATATTTTTCAGAGAAGGACTAGGGAGAAGTTAATGAATGTGCTTTCTCTGTGTGGTCCAGATTCTGGTCTTCCCAAGAATCCTTCGGTAAGTGGTGATGGTTTGTTTTGGTTTTTGAACTCAACTGGCAGAATGCTATTGCGTTTTTAGGTTTTGGTGAAGTTATGAACAGTGGATTTGGACAAATTAGTTTTGGTTCAGCAGTTCACAAATTCAATTGAAGGATGAAAAAGAAGATTCAGAAGTAATAGATGACTATTATTCTTCAAGGACTCCGGTGGGCATGGTTGTCTTGGCTAGAAAAGTGAACTGAACTAGGTCTCCCTTTTGTGACTAAATCTCTGTCTAGTCCATTACAGATGCTTTTGAGAGAAGGGGTAGCAGTAGCTGAGGACTGCAAGGGTGTTGAAAATACTGCTGTATTGAAAATATCATAGAATCCATTGAAAATAACCAGTGGATCATATACCTTGAAACGTGATTATTTATAGGAACAATAGTCTTAACTGTTGAGTAAAAATGAATTGGTTTTACTTCTGTATAAAGAACCCCACTGGCATACTATGCTTGATGGTGGTGATGACATTGGCAGCTTTTAAATTAAAGTGGATAGCCTGCCTTTGTTATAATCTAGAACATATTTTTTTATTGTAGCATAGAAGTTCTTACTTGGGGAAAATATTGGTGGGAGAAAGATCTTGAATCTAGTGGAAAAAGCTAAAATAAATAAAAATAAATGCCTGAAAGCTGAAATTAAATAGATTTTAAAAGTGTATCGAAATAGACAGAGTATTGTAATTTGTGAAGGTTATGAAGGCCTCAGTAGCCCAGTACTGGATCCCTTTTAAAGGTGTACAGTCCTTCCACAGAAGTTTGTAGGTGAAAACAATATGATCTGTGTCATGCAGATGATTATTATGATGGATTTTTTTGTTCTTAAATTTGACAGATATTGTGGTTATGAAAATGAAGTTTGGGTGATGTATTTTCTCTCTATTTATACCTTTGTGACTCTTAGTTACATTAAAGAGAGAATAATACCACTAATTTAAATATGTAGTTTAAAATCCATATAGTCTTGAAACAAAGTGTTATCAATATAGGGGAAGTCATGCTGGCTGCCACTAATTGCATTAAATGGCAGGAAGCAGGATAGCTGACTTTCGGAGTTACAGAAATTCGAAGTTCTTATTTCAGTTTTTACCTATATCTGCAGGTTGTGTTTTCTTCTAATGAAGACTTGGAAGTTGGAGATCAACAAACTAGTCTAATTTCAGCAACAGAAGAAGTGATTCAAGAGGAGGAAGTGGCTGTAGAAGACAATACCAGTGAACAACAATTTGGAGTTTTTAAAGACTTTGACTTTTTAGATGTTGAATTGGAAGATGCGGAGGTGAGACCTTGGGGTTTCTTCTGTGTGTTTCCATTTGAGAGCATTTTAAAAATAAGGTTGTGTTGGTGCAATTCTAAGGAATTGGCAGCCCTGCTAGCTAATCCAGTTCAGAACAATTTGTGACATGATGGAGCTTAGATAGGGAAACCTGGACCAAAAACTTGGAAGGGTTAAGTTGCTGCAAATTGTTGGCTGATTTTGGGGGGAAGAGTTGAGGTTTTTTTGGAGGGATTTATGTGACTTTATCTGAAAGTGAAGTGATATGACAGTGTAAGCCAATGTCAGCCTGAACACCTGGGTATCATGCAGGAGAAAACTTAATTATGGAACAGTGTGTTAAAAAAATGGCATAATCATTGTTTCTGATACGTTTCTGGATTTTGAGAACTTGGAAAGGCTTTCAAAGTAACAATCTGTATGATACATATCTCATTATATATGATTGACTTGCTCTCTATAATTGCTTGCTTTGACTTTTGCATTATATCTAGTGTATTGCAGTTCTTATATTTCCTCTACTTCTTCTGTCAAAAAGAGAGATTGGAGGTAAAACAAAATTAAGTACTGAGAAATAGTAAAGATTCTGATAGCAGCTACTACTTGTTTCAGATCAATAAAAGGCTTCAGACCAGAATTTTCTGAAGCTTAAAAGTATGACTGTAAAAGGACCGGAAAGGAAAAAGTTAAAAAGTTTCTTGCAGGAAAAAGTTTGTAGTTTCTTGCAGTGGTTTTCTTACAGTCTATGCAAAATATTGAATTAGTAATGGAGATCCTTGCTGGTTATGAGTCCACAAGCTACTAAGAATATCTACCTATCAAAACACTGATTGTTCTTCTCTTGATTTATCTAGACCTCTTTAAGGGTTCCCCTACTAATTCTTTAATTTTATCTCACTTTCCTCCTGTTTCCAGTGTGTGGCTTCACTTCAGCCAGTACTTGCACCTTCTAGGAAAAGTACAGGCTCATTATGGTCTATTACATAGATGTAACCACATACTATTCAGACACCATTTCCTATATTGAATACAAGTAGTCAAACAGTTCAGAATTGAGGCTCAGTAGTATTAAAACATTATTTTAACACTAGACAGGACTTTGCAGATAGGATGGCAAAAGTTGAAAACTTCACCAAAAAGTTAACCTTTAACTTCACTTTCTGTGCTATTTTAATAGCAGATCGTAATTAAGAAAAGACAGTTTCATTTTATTTGCCTGAATGCAACATGTAGTGTTGTACTAGAGAAAAAAAATAAGACCACAGATAGTACAGATTTAGGGTCTTACATATAAATCGTGCACTTTGGCTGGTTTTTTCACCAAAAATATAGAATGTTCTTTGCTGCTAATAATTAAATGTCAACAGTATGAACTGGGGCTTTTTTTGCATTAACATCTGAGTAATATCCAGATTAAACTTAGGTGTTTCAGCCCACAGTAGTAGTACTTCGTTGTACTTGAAATTATTTTGCTTTGCCATAACTTTTCATCCTCTTTTGAAGAAATGAAATCACTAAGAGAGAAAGAGATTACAAAGTGTTTGTTTGCAGATTTATTGAGTCATGATGACTTCTTAGGTCACCACAAGAGATACTCTGTTAAGGAAGTTTTGGAGCCGTGTTTGGGGCTAGATTTGGTGTTTTAGTAACTGTAGACTGGTGAAGTGAACTTCACCATGTTTTCAGTATTGCTTAGCTGAATTGTTGAAGGCTGATGAAGTGCTTGAGAAAATCAAAGATCATTATTGTACTTGTGAATTAAAATAATAGTGTTTTTAAGATATGGGTATGATGTCAGTATGATGGATATTTGAAACCCAAATATCTCAGCTTGAAAATGCACAAAGACAATGGTTCCAGCTATTGGTATTCAGGGTGCACTTCATAAAACTGAGACAAAGTAGCTGGTAAAACAGTTAGTGACAACATCATCTTTTCTACCCTGTATATAATTATTGTTGATAGTGTTTTGTCAGTTGGATGTGGTCAGTATAGATTCATGTGTGTTAGTTAAAGACCTTCATCAGTGTTTGTTGGAACAGTTGCTTTACGTGTTACGCTAGAGAAAATGTATCATGAGCATGCTGATTTTAGTGTTTTGTCGTCAGTTTGTTGTTTTTTTTCAATTTCATTAGAAAGAGACATTATTTTAAATACTAGCTTTCTGACTAAAGCTTTTTTTCCAGAGCTTGAATCAGTCTTTTACTGTTGGCAAATCCTATGTAATAAAACATTTTTCCCTGGTTCTAGAGTATCTTTAAGTGTTTGTCCTCGTTCTTTCTAATTATATGTGTTTTCCTTTTTGCTAACCAGGAGCTGCAGGTAAGTTGCAGCCTGGTGCCCTGGCTTGTTCATCTGTTGTTGTCTGTGATGTGTTTGTACTTTCTAGTCAGATTATAAAATCAATACTGATATAGTTCTAGATTACATATTGAGTTACTTTCCAAGAAGATATTCAAAAGATTTCTACTTCCTTTGCCGTATATTTTATTTTCAAGCATTTAACAAGGTACTTAAAATTTTAATAAAACTAAAGGGCTGATTGAAACTCTGTTCATGATGCATTCAGTACTCACGTTATCACTGTCTCATTTGTGTATTAACTTAATTATGTTGAAACTCATACATACCATATGTGTGCAAACTTTTTTATTGCAGGGTGAAAGCATGGACAACTTCAACTGGGGTGTTCGCAGGCGCTCTCTTGACAGTATTGACAAAGGAGACACGCCGTCCCTTCAGGAGTGTCAGTACTCTGGTAGCACACCCAGCTTGAACTTGACCAACCAGGAGGATACTGATGAGTCTTCAGAGGAAGAAGCAGCACTGACTGCAAGTCAGATACTGTCTCGTTCACAGATGGTAGGTTATTTTTCTGTGGAAGAAATCTGAGAATTTAAGCTTTCCCTAGCACATTTAATGGATATGTGTGGCTCACTTTCAGCCTAAGTGACATAGTAAGGAACTAAGTTAATGTGGCTAAGCTTCTTTTTTATAACAGCATGAATGAAGGAAAAAGTTACTTTACCACACTGGTGGTACATAATTTATAATTTACAATTTTCGATTTTTAATTTTAGTACTATATTAATTTTTTTAGTGTCTTTACACTTACTGTATTTTTTTAAATATAAGCACAAAATTGCATCTATTATATATAAAGTGTGTATCTTTATGGATTTCTAGATCAAAAAACCTCCCCAAATGCTAAATAAGATCAAGAGTATTAAGTGGTCATATGGGGTATAAGTTGTGTTTAAGAACAGAAATTGCTAATTAAATTATGGATTTTGAAGCCTGTGTACATATAACTTAGGGAAATCAAGAATGCTGGCCACTCAGAAGTCTCTCTGCATTACACAAATGAAATTTTTAAAAAGTTGACTTGATGGGAAGCAGCTTGATGCATATGTTTCTTTTCAGACTTTAGGCAAAGCTGCCAACAAAATGCTCTGCTTTTCAATGGTTTCAGTCTAGCAAAAAGAATTTCTAAAACAAAGAAGAAAGTCATTTTCCTTAAAGGAAAAAGTTATTTTCAAAGTGAAATGTTGCAGAAATGGGTGTGATGCTTGTAATAGTTCTAGTGCAAAGCTGTGAATTTCTTAAATATGTGAATGAATTCAAATAGCTAACAATACTGAAGCAGCCTATTTCAAAATTAATGTGTTCTTTACCTGCAGTTTTTGTTTCCTTTGAAGAATTGTGTTTTTTTCTTTTCTTAGTTAATCAGTGATTCTGCCATAGATGAAACAGTGTCAGATCATGCTGGTTTATCACTTCAGTCTCAAGATTCCACTAGCAGTGTGGGAACAGAAGAGGTGCTTCAAATCAGAACTGAGACCCCAAGTTTGGAGGCTTCTTCTCTAGATAACTCTAGCAACCAGCTGCCTGAGGTGGGGAGAAATGTGGGCTGGTGCATGGCTGATCTGGGCTCCTTCTAGTTTTAGTAGCAACTTTGGCTTTCTTTTCAACTGAATTTTCATCTGTTACACTGATTAGTTGATTTGCTTTTAATATTTCTAACCTGTTGGCATGTTCTTACAAAATGTTCCCTCAGCATGGAGACGATTTGGATGGACTGAGGGAACTCACCACAGGTTAAAAATATTCTTGAAGGGCTGATCATGATCATTTCATGGTGCAGAATAAAACAGGCTTATATTCAAAATGCTTTTACTTGATATGGTTGAAATCCTTCTTGAGCGACATTTTCCTTCAAATACTTTTTTGTTTTCCTGCCCCTGTCCCCCACCTTTTTGTTTTTGGCTTTCTTTGGGTTGTGATTGGTGCTATATGGGAATAAAACCTCAGGCCAGCTGTGTTAGCAGTTGGTTCCATTAAATAATCCTTTAGAAAGGACTACAGATGCTAGTGGTATACATTTTTGGAAAGGCCCATGAGGACTGAGACAGATTTCAAGCTAATGGCCGCCTGCAAATCTGTGAGTACTTAAGTTTATTGTGTTTTCAAATGTTTGAATAATTTAAAATTTAAAAAGACACCCCTAATTTAAAACAAACTCTCATCTGCTACAATTTTTTCTCCAAGTGACTTGGTTTATGTTTTTTATCTCTTAATTTAAAATTATTTATGCTACTGGCAATCTTATTTGCATCATGTTAGCTAATCCCATCTTTAACTATACATGCAGTTTTATTGAGTATTCCAGAAAATTAAGCCGTTCCTATATGTATTTGATTAACCAGTGAGTGCACTGTCTCTTAAGAATGAGTCTTCAGCCAGCCTGCTTTAAACAATCTACTGGTTAGCTCAAGTGACTGGGCTAGTTCAAGTTTCTAAAGGCTCTAGTTTACCTGTTTGCTACTAGAAAAATTGCTCTTACTAACAGGCAGATCACAGACGTAGCTAATATTTAATGAAGAAAACTGTAAGAACAAAAGAGGATAATAAAGGGAGAGTGACTGATTTCCTGTGATAAAATCCTCACCTTTTAAAGGTGTAATATTATGATGTTCATAAAGTGCTTTCCCCCACATTTTTTCATATTTTCCCATTATGGTTATCTATGTGCTTTTTTTAAAAAGTGTTTCATTACACTGCTGTTGATATATTGTCCCAGCTGTTGCAGAACAGCTGTGCTTAGATTGTCAAACAAATTGTTGTCACTTCTTGTGCTCATCTCCAGCACGCATTTTTGATCCAATAGAATTTTATTTGAGGAAGAACACTTAATCTAGTTGAACTTTTTTGCACACAGGATAGATGCTTTATGTTAAGATTTCAGAAGCAAGAAATCTATAAGCTGGAATTCTATAGAATGGAATTCACCACAATAAAACTTTTGCCTTCTCCATTGTTGGCGTGTGGTACATCCTCAGCTGTAACTATTTTTTACATTTTCATAGTTCTTTCTGAGACTGTCCTTAGAATTCATTGTTCTTTTGCAGCTACCTTTATAAAATCGCTATACTGCTGTAATACAGGTGAAAATATTCACACAAAAAAGCACCATTGTAATTTTAAAATCTTGAAAACATTTAAACTGGGCTACAAAGTAATTCCATGATTAGGTAGCATTCAGAACAAATTGCTGTATATAAAAAAAAAAAATACTGCAAGTGCATACAAATGCATTCACTAGATATGATGTGTTCCAGGTTTATTTTGTGCTTGTTAGAATATGAGACTTGGACAAATACATAGATTTCTTCAAGTACAATTCTAACACTCAAAAGTTATTATTCTGCAAGACTTAGCTATCTGGTTGGATTTTGTTGCTCAAAAAGAGAGCTGGCTTTTTGCTTTCTACTAGAATGAGCTTGAAAATGTGCACACTATTGACTCATCTTGAAATATTTATGAACCCGGTAAAACTAATTTTGTTCTGAATACTTACACTGTACAACTTGTGGCACAGGACAGTTGTTTTTTCCTGTGCTCCTATACTTTATATATAAAACTCTTTCAGCACAAGCATTTCATTATATGCTAAAGTCAGTTATCAAAATGTTTTTAAATAAGTATATATCAAAGTTTATCTAAGACAATATGGGAAAAATGGAAGCCATTATTCACAAACAGGATTGTGTGCTGGTTAGATGAATTGAGTTCCTTGTTTGTCTTACAGAGATGCTGTATTTAAATTAATAGTTTACTTAACTGTATTTGGCTGATTCCCAGAAAATGTAAAAAAGATATTTCACATTCCAGTTAAGAATTTACTGTCTATCTGAGAAGAATAATTTTGTTCAAAAATAAGTTTTACAAGCTTATGTATATGAAAGTTTCTGACTAAAATGATTCTCTATTTTACTCACTTGCACTGTAGGTTTGTGAGGGAGTAGTTTACTATAAATAATTTTCCTAAGGTTCTGGCATTGGTAACTACATAACTATATAAATCACCTTTTTAAGATACTTAAGGAATATTCATACTGGTAGTAATGTCGAATGACACACTGAAAATCGGGAGTCACGGCACTATAAACTTGGCAGTAAATTTATTAACTAATAACAAGCATATTTTCAAACAAGTGTCTCTCTCATATGTTCATTTACCAGTCATGATCTGTGCAACTCTGTATCCTGTGTTAACATCTATGACAGAAATAGACCACTGGTTCAATCCAAATTATTTTGTTGAGGTTTTATAAAACATGCATTCCCATGTGCCTCAGCTGCTCAGTAGGACAAAATTACTCTTTTGTGAAACGAAATTCCAGATTTTAGTTTAACAAAAGAGGCATAAGAAGTGAAATCTTCTAGCTGTGTTAAATGTCAGCAGTGTCACATTGAGGAGTACCATAGTTAAAGTGAGATTTGGTAAGGATTACTGTGAAAGAAAATTACATGGTTCTCTTTAAAGCTGAATTGTCTATTCTAATATGTGCACAGTTATTTGATCTGTTTCAACTGATGAAAACCATGAAATGATGTGTATGCTTAGAGGCTGTCCAAAGGTTCCTTTGGAAGTTTTGAATATGCCAGTAGAGGAAGACTGGCATACTAAGAATGAAAATATGTGATAATTTTTGACTTTAGGAAGTAGCAAGTGTTATTTTTATTCCACAGAGGAATCCAATATAAAGGTTTCAAATGAATTAATCATAAATTAATTGAATCTTAATTTGTCTATTCAATATAGTGATGTTAATGAATATAATAATGCTAATGGAGGAAAGGAGAAAGGGTCATTCTAATATTACCTACCTGAGTTTAATTATCCTCTCTCCATAATTACCTGTTAATGAAAGCCTACATTTAGAGATTCAGGGTAAGACAATTAAAGATGCCCATATTAGCATTAATTGCAAAACAATAAAAAAAGTGGAATGTCCCTTGTCCACTGTTTATCTATTACAGTGTTGCTAAGTAGTTATGCTTTAGAAATTTGTTAATATGGAGAGTGGAAAGAACAAGAAATATTCTGGTACTTTCTCTAGACTCCAGAAGCAATCATGAGGCAGTCATTTTGATCCTTACCTAGAAAAGCAAAATATGAAATCTTGGGTTTGTTTGATCTCACTTAGGTTGAGGTTGTTTGCATATTTTTCTATCGGTATTCTCTAACAGATTTAATTAAGTGTATTTGAGAAATTGTATTTGCTCTAAATAAGTCACATTCTAGGATTTTAATGTTTATTAGAAGTTAAAAACACTACAAATATGCTGCCTGCCTTTGCCCAAGTAAAACTCCGTGAACAAGCCAAAGACCTGAATAGTTAAAGTAAATATTTGTAAATAATCTTTTATAACTGTTACTTTACCATAATAAAAACTGGTAAGAATACATAGGCCCTGACAGTAAAACTAATAAATGACTGTATGATTCACAGGAAGGCAGTTCAGCAGTAAGGGATGAACAGGTTAGCACTGCTAGTGAAGACACTGGGTCGTACCTACTGCATGAGCAGCAAGACTGTCTGGTCTGTCACGAATCTCTGGAGTTGGAAGAGACCCCAGAGCTGGTAGAGGCAGCAGCTCCTGAAAGCTATTCTGAATCTGTCTGTGAAGAAGATGTCACTCTTGCTTTGAAAGAGCTGGATGAGAGATGTGAAGAAGAAGAAGCTGACTTCTCTGGTTTGTCTAGGTAAGATAATCTTACCTACTGGTATAACATACTGGTTATAAGTAAAAGAAATTACATGTTATCAGTGCATTGTCAAACAGACTTTTCTATGGTATGGAGATTTCCATTAATCCCATAATACAAAAATATAAAATGATGGTTTGCATAACTGAAATAACGGTTGATCAGTTTTGCCAGTTATAGCAACTAAGCTCAATACTTTTTTCAGCAATTGTTTCTGGTACAAGAGAAACAGTTGTGCAGGAAAATATGAGAGTTCTCGAATAAAAGAAATTAGCACTTTTCTTTGCCATCAGTAGGACAGAAATGTGAAAAATGAGCTGCAAATAGTATAACAGAGTAAAGCTCTTTAACTGCTCTGATTTATAGCAGCACCCAAAGACATGAAAAAACAGGAAAAAAGGTTTTTGTTTCTTTTTTTTAATCAAAGCTCCTATAGAAGTCAGGTCAGTTTGTCTTTGTATTTGCTCAAGGGTTATTTTCATTATTAAGGTTCATAAGTCACCTGTATACTTCTACGATATTTTAATGTAAAATAACATTTTTAAAATTTTAATATGGAGAACAAAAATAACTATTGAAAGGAAAAGTTAGTTAGTCCAAGTTGGTTGGAGTTATATGTAAAGTGAAACTCTAAGTCCCCTGGAAAAGGAACAAGAAATCCCAAACAAACAAATAAAACCTACAAACCAAAAAAATCCAAATTGTTCATAGACATATTCGTATTTAAAATTTGTTCAGAAGTTTAGATTGAGTAATAGAGAGACTTGGTATATATAGGAACATTGACTTGATATCTGTTCTTTCAGAGAGATCTCTTAAGGAGGAGCTTTTTCAGGAAAGAACACAATAGGAGATATAAAAGAAGTTGGTTGAGAAGGTTTTACTGGGAGAGACAGAGAAACTTGACTCTTGTGATTCCATACATGACCTACTGCACTAGGCCTTGTGAGAATTCAAGGCTGGTACCAGTTAAGAGCAGTTTAGCTCCTCATTTGCACCCGAACAATCCCTCAGGGTTTTGTTTTATTTTATTTACACTAAGCAAGCAAATTAAAAACCCCATGGCTCTAATCTAAAGAGTGACAGAAGTGATAGGGTTGGTATGCTACTTAGGAAAGATCTGAAAATTTTTTTTGAAGCTTTGCTTACAGATGATAATCAAAAGGGATTTTTCTTAGCTCTTGAGCTTTGTGCTATTCAAATGAAGGTATCTAAAACCAACACTCATACTTCTTGTTTAAGACATGTTTAAGTCTTCTTTAAGAAGTACTTAGTGCTGCTGTGGATGAGGCAGTTGTCATAGAGAAAAACTGTATGTGATTTAAAAGATTATTTTAATAAATTATCTGTATACTTGGAATCCTTCTACACATATTTGTGGTGCCTACACAGAGTTATACAAGAGGAAATGTCAAAATGTATCACCCCTTGTAATACAAAATATGTTAAGGTAATCGTTATTTTAATGATTGGAAGTAAGTAGTATTGATTAATTTATAGTTTAGTATTTTTATTGGATGTTTGGTGTGCCTAATGAGTAGTATGACAGCAGACTGCTCTGTGAACAAAGGCCCGTTAAGCTGATTGTCCATAAAAATGAAAGTGTTTCGATCTATCTCCATTTGCTTATGTTACTTAAGACAGTTATGAAGCACTATTACATTGCTGAATGAGGTCTTGTGCTTCCCTCAAGGAAGGCTAAAACTTGTTACAGATACTGTTGGACCATCTGTTCAGATCAATAAAAATTTGAACAGGATGTCACTTCAGTTATTGGGGGCAAGAAAAAAAATGCCTGTTTCTAAGTGGTGTACGTATGTATAGTGCTGTATATACCGATATAAAACCTCCAGATAGCTCTTTGTCTGTAGTTCTGTGTAGAACTGACATGTGGTAGTAAATTTTGGAGAGTTGTATAAGCAATTTTAAATATATTGCAGTAGCAAAAGTTTTTGATTGTTTATTCTTTTCTTGGCTCATAGTTACCTTAGTTGGTCTGTTATTTATTTGACAAAATGCTGTTTTGAATCCAAAATTCTTGATTTTTTCCTTCTTGCCTAAACTAAGGTGGTTTTTAACTAAAGAGTTTGCTGAGAAGGTAATTTCTGTTATTTATTGTTTGTAGCCAAGATGAAGAAGAACAGGATGGTTTCCCAGAAGTGCAGACTTCCCCTCCTCCCTCTCCATTTCTTTCTGCCATATTGGCAGCTTTCCAGCCAGTAGCTTACGATGATGAAGAGCAAGCCTGGCGCTGCCACGTCAATCAAATGCTGTCAGATACAGATGGATCTTGTGCTGTCTATACATTTCATGTCTTCTCAAGATTGTTTCAGGTCAGTGAATTATCTGTGTATGATTGCTCATTTGAAATCCTTTCCTCCTACTTCTAAAACTATTCTTCCCCTTGAAACTGCAAAAGCCACAAGATTGTGGTAGCAAGAAGCTTTAGAAAGGAAATCAAAAGCAGGCCAGAAAAACACATTGCTAAAGTAATGTTACACTGTCATACTCTATTTTTCCATAGGATATCTGCTGTATGCATTGCCTAGGAGTGAACCTGCTTGGAAAACAAACAAAAATAGAGAAGAGCTAAAAAAATCTTGCAAGCTCTTAATCCAGGTTGTGTCCCTTCTTTTATTTTCTGAACATCACACAGGCTCTGTGATGATTACAGAATTAATGTCTTTCTTCTGTGTTTTTTGTGGGAGTCATTATTGTGGGATCTCACAGCATGACAAACATTTATCTTGTATCTGTCTTGGGAGAAAAAGGTTTCTTTCTGCAGAGAAGTAATTGAAACACCAGGAGATCCACTGGAGCTGGATATTTCAAATGCATCTGTTTAACTATATTTACCTCATAGATCTGCTATCCAACACAAAATGCCCATGGCTTAATTTTTCTGGTTCCCTCCTCCATATATGTAGGGGATGAGTTTTTTACATTTTAAAAGTAATGCTTTTTTGCAAATTCCTATGGCATAGGATAAATATAATTAATTCATTTTTTGTACAGGCAATGTGCTAAATGAGCTAAGAGAATATTTGGCACAAGACCTCTTGGCTCCAGCCCTTTCTTGTATCTCTGATATTTTTTGATTTTGCTTGCTGTTTGGCATATCATAATGAATTTATCAGTGAAAATCCCACACTAGCACGTATTTTAGCTAATGTGTATGGGTAGTAACTTAGACGTGAAGAATTCATACTCTGCCTTTCCCATGGAATAATATGTATGTACATCTATACCCATTTTCCATTTTATATTGAACTATGTTGCATTCTGGCCATGAAATTTCTATTATAGGTTGTAGATTTTTGTCTTTTTGCTTCATCTAGACATCAGAGATTTGTTTTGTCTATTTTTGTTTATTATACCAAAGCTTAGCTGCAGTTGGTTTTCGCACATTCATTCATTTCCTGAAAGTGGTGAAACAAGAGCTCATATTCTCTTGTGTTCATTAACAAGGGAGTTAGGAAGAGGGATAAAACTTGGCTTAACAGCTGTAAAGTTGGATACTCTGCACAATAGTGTTCAAGCATGGGTAAAAAATGTTCCTGAGGAGTTGTTACTGAGTACAGAGAATGGTTAAAAAGATCAAATGAATCCTGGGAGGCCTTGTTTGGCTGGACGTTTCCATTTTGCCTTCTGGCTCCTTCTTCCTGTGTTTAACTTTGCAGCTGTCTGTATAAACTTTATATAGTTTTATTCTACAGATAACTTCCACGATTAATGAAATAGTGCACTGCAGAGTGCAGCGTTACATTAGGCTAAGATGACAGTCTGCACAATCAAACGTGATAAACTTAGGACTGATTTTTGAAGAAGGTAGAAACCCTGCAGGTGGCAGTTTTGGACACAGATTGTGCTACACAGGTCGCATACTGACTCATAAAACTCTAATTTTCTGCAACACGAACACTTGAAAATAAATGGAACTATCTGTACTGTGTAAAGGCAAATAGTCATCTACCTATACTGAGGCTAGAGGCCTAGATAGGAAAGGGGTAATTGTCTTTATGGATACTGGTTGGTTTTATTGTTTTATTGCATTTTCCAGAGCTAATTTTACATAACTATTCAGAGAAAATTATATATTAGTTTGTCATTTAATGAAAAAATATAATGTGATGGAAACTTGGAATGGAAATTTGCTCTGAAGTTCTTAACTGAAAAGCCAGAAGAGTAGTAAAACACAATGTAAGATAAATGTTTTTCTGATTTGACTTCTAGACGATTCAAAGAAAGTTTGTATCTATCACAAATGATTCAGTCAGCTTTCTTGGTGAAAGTCTGCAGCGCATTGGAACAAAGTTTAAAAGTTCTCTGGAAGTGATGATGTTGTGTTCAGAATGTCCGACAGTCTTCGTGGACGCGGAAACGGTAAGAATCTCAAACTTGCACGTTGGACTATCTGTCTGCTTAAACATTTCATGTAACATACAAAATGATGTTTTAATATGGGAGGAAAAAAGAAACTCTTTGAAATCAGAAAGGAATTAAAATCTTAAATGGCCACTATGTATCATGAACACTGGAAACCACCAGTGAGAAATGCATTTTCTCCAAAAATAGACTCCCTACTGTAACAGTGAACAGTAAGGAAACTCACTGATAGTAGAAGCCACTATAATTCCCTTACTACTCTTTACCTTCCTTGCTTGTTCATATTTATTCTATGTTCTCTGCACAGGTAAGAAAAAGGAAGACTACTTATCTGGCAGCAACTTTGCCTTTTTATATTATATTGTTTTATGTATATATTCAGTGATGCATGAGGAGAACATTGTCACTACAAATATACAACGAGAAGACTTTTAATTATTTGCTGTCGTGCAAGTTGAAATCCTGGTTATAATAGATACTAATCCAAGAAGTCAGCACTCTGTTCAGCAGCAGTCAAAAAAACCCCTGTGCTAGAATTATCAAGAAAGGAGACAACAAAACAAGAAACATCACTGAGTTAATGTACATATTCCCAGTATACCTACACCCTGAATTTTGGGGGCAGTTTTGGTGCCCTGTTCTCAGAGCAAAGGTAGTAGCACTGGAAAAGATAAAAGAAAGATCACAAGGATGATGAAATATGTACATGTGAGATATGAGTATGTAGGCTATGATTTTTAGCCCTTTAGAAGATAAGTCTGTTCACAGATGTCTTATCATGGATAAGTGTTAGAAATTATTTTATTTTTGTCTTAACTAATGTTAAGGTGATCAAATTAAGCCTGCAGTGACTTACAGAACATACAGAACCAAAGTCCTTCATGTAATACATAATCAAACCATGAAATGCTGTCACTTTTTATGGTGACTGTTCATTTTTTCAAAAAACCACTAAAAAAGTTAATGGAAGAAGTAGCCCTGGGAAGATCCTTTAAATATGCAGAACAACACATTGACAGAGGCTTAGAAAGCACTCTGGGGCAGGTGGATCACACCATGTTTGCCCTTCTTTAAACAACTGCCATCAGACATTGTCAGCTGCAGGGCTGTGGTAGATGGATCTTTGGCCTTGACACCCAGTGTGTGACACTTCTCCTGACCTGCTTTTTTTCCCTTGGTACTAAGGGGCAACTCTTTCTTAAGCTCTCACTTAAGAATATGAGGACTAAAAAAGCATGATACAGATAGTGCATTTCAAGGGTATCACCTTAATGTTTTTTGGTTTTATTTATGCGACTTTAAAAGCAGTAGAAATTGACCAAAAAGATAATTTCTTTGGTATAAGAAGCCGCAAGAAGAGTTACACAGGTGTCTGTCTAAAACAACGTTTTAAAATAAAACAGCAAATATATATAAACACAAATATAAAAAGGAATAATAACTATAGCACACAAATACTTGTGTGTGTCCATGCACATACACACATTAGTGTTGTTACATTGACAAATACTGTATAATTACATCTTTCCTCTCCACATAATTTAAGTGAAATGAACCTGCTTGCCAGATTAATTTTCACTGATAAAGTACAAAGCTCTTAATGTATGCAAGGACTGACCAGTGTGAGGGAGGAAACATCATGTTAAAGATTTTTAATAAAGGAAGTGTCAGGGGAAGAACTAATTAAAAAGCCTAAGTGAAAATAAAGCTACAAGGAGAAATTGTGTGGACGAAAGCTGAGGTAGTAGTCTGTGAGGGAAAAAAAGAGATTCTGAAACAATGTTGAAAGAGGCAGTCATTAATAGTAGAAAATTCTTCAAATATCCAGTGGATCCTGCTTTGACCAAGTCCTGTTTCTTACAGACTGCAGGAGCTTTTTATGGTAGTATAATTTGTATATTGAGGAAGGCAGATAGCCCTCAGTGGATATTCGTTAGGATTATACAGGAGCAATCTAGCAGCAGTACCTTTCCTTCCTTCTACAGGCTGTTCTATTTACACTAGTGGGGTGTGTGTAGCAAATAGTATTCTTCATTATGAAAGATGTAAAAATTGCTTTGAAATCTCTTACATGTTAACTAGGTACTACTCTTCTTATTTTGGAATCAAAACTGTTGTTCACTGATTTAAATGGTAGAGCTACATGTGTTAATTCACTTACTCAAAGGTGTCACAAATGACATGTGCCCAGCTAATTCTAATTGGTTTGTTTTTCCAAATATGACAGTGGGATTCTATATTATGTAATTTAGATATTAGACTGTATGAATTATAGTCAGATGTTACATGACGACAGAGTTGATTGCTTTTGTCTTCCAGCTACTGTCTTGTGGCCTGCTAGAAACATTGAAGTTTAGTGTTTTAGAGCTCCAAGAACACTTGGATACCTATAATGTCAAAAGAGAGGCAGCAGAACAGGTGAGTCTCTTATCTTTCAAAACAAAAATATTAGATCCTGCTTGTCAAGAAAATGTTGCAGGTCCTTATCACAGGCATCTAAAGGTAAATTGTGGGAAAACACTTCTGAAATAAAATCCTGTTTCCTTTTCTTACTACTATTCTATGTGTATCATCTGAACCTGAGGGGTTTTTTCTTTTGTGTAATTCATTTTTGTTGCGCATACATCTGAAATTGAGTTTTTAATATATAACACTGCACAAATCCACTAACAGTGGGAAAAACATATTCCTAATTTAAGTCCTCTTTTAAAAATATTAAAGTATTTCTAACATAAATATGAATAAATAATGGAGTTTTTTTAAATTTATGTTCTGCTTATTTTATTAGACTAGGGATTCACCTCCAGATTAAGACATTTACAGATAACTATCTTTATGGAATTCCAAGTGGATTAACACCCATAGTATTCAAGGATCAGTCAATATATTAACAGGAATCAAGAAAATAATGCATTTATCCTAATACAGATACTGACTTGTGTAGCTGAATAATTCTTTATATTTCTTTTTGGTGACTGAATCTCCACTGAGAGTAATGGGGGTTATACAGCTGTGTCACACAGAGACATGTAAATTTAGGGCTCATCTTACAGCTGTATCTCATTGAGGATGGTGTTTATGTGTTGTTTAGAATAATGCAGTTTAGTTTTCAAGGTATATGCTAGTGGTTATATCCTTTTTCCAAAGAAATGCAGTTTAGAAGTTGAAAACTTCTGTAGCAAGGGTCTATATATTTGGTTTTGTGAACCTGTTTGTGAAGTTTAGAAAGTAAGATACTAACTCCAGGAAACTGGCACAGGTAAGATTTGTATTTCAAGAGCCAAAAGAAAACATGGATCTACAATCAGTTTTGCAAATAGAGGGAGCGAGAGAATATATGGGGTTTTTTTTGTAGAGGTGATTATTCCTAGGAACATTGAAGATGCTGAATTTTACTGATCTCAGCAGCCTGTGAGGGCATGACAGTATAGGCAAGTTTGAGTGACACAAAACAGAACCAGAATTCAGGCCAAGATGCCTTGGCAGAGCTATATTTTGCAGCACAAGTGGTTCCATGTTTCTTGATCATACTGAGTTTATTAGGAAATTATGGCCTTTGCCTTACAAAGATTGCTGACAGCTCATCTGTTGAATAGACCAGACATGCACTTTTTTGTGGAAAGGATCTCAAAAGAAATGTGTTTTCCTTGAAACTAATGCTAAAGTATGCCACATAGCACTGTTAATGTAGATAAACTCTTGGCAGGATCCAGGCCAGCATGTTTGCCCTGCTCTGTGGTTATAACAATTTATTTGATCTAATATAATGAGCTACATTTTGCCATGTAGGGTTAATCAGAAACAAAGTGCTCATCTAATGACTAAGATTGTTTTAGTCGATGTAATATTTAATGTCTGGCAATCTCCAATGCATAATGCTATCAGCACTCCTATGAGAGCATAATGTATTTCATTCTTCCTTTTAGAGAGCAGCCCTGAGGCACAGAGGTTGTAACTGATTTCCCCCATGGTCAGACAGGAAGATTTGTGACAGGGTAAAAAGGGACTCGTGTGTGGTTGTGTAATTAGAATGACCACTATCCATACGTGCAGGAATTTTACATCAGCTCCCCATTTAACCTAGTTTATCACAGCAATAACCAACGGTGTTGTTTTGTTGATTTGTCAAAGTATAATAAATTAAAACTACATCCCTTTCAGATTGCCACAAATTCACTAAAGGTATTATTATCTAATTTTGCAATGCCACATTTCATATTGACATAAATCCATGCTGGATATTAAGAACTTCTTTGTATTTTATTTTACTAGGTAAACACATACTAGTATCAGTTTGATGGCCTCTGTCATTATATTACAGTGAAGGAGTTGTTTTTTCTGTCAAAAAGGGAGCACAATAACATGTTACTGTGGTCAGCCTGTCTTCTGCCACAGATTTGTGAGTGACTGGAGCAGGAGCAAAGTTCATAGGGTTAAAGGAATTGTTCTGAAACAACTGAGAGCATTTTGTCAGGATTTTTTTTAATTTAATCATTTATAAATAAAAAGAAGCAGTACTGAGAAGGAAGAAACTTCTAGCTTTGACCAATCATCTCTCTCTTGATAGCACATCATTTTGACAATTTAGTGCGTTATTTAAGTGCTTATTGAGCATGTTAATTTAGAAATAGTGACTATCTCAAATAATTTACTTCCCTAAAACATTTTATAAGTATTCCTTTAGTTGTTGGCCCTCTTTTTCTAAGGTGTATCTTATATTAAATGTAAACTAAGAATCTTCTAAGCTGCGTCTTAAATACATGTTTTATTTTCTTACTCTGTCTTCTTAAACAAGAGTGTAGAGACTTCCTCAAGTAAAATCTGAGTTTCTGTTGTTACACACAGCTGTGCTATGTATCCTCTTAAATCTGAAAGTATTAAAGAAAAATGCTTAATCAACTTAATTCAGACCCTTGGTTTTTTCATAGAAACACACAGAAAAATGACCAAATTAAGTGATTGGTCTATTGAATAATAAAGTAAATAAAAATCAACAGATATTTAAATAAATGTAATTTGTATGTTAATCTAGTGTCCTCTAAAATCAGCCACTGGAAGAATCTGTATCTTAATTTCTTTAATGAAAAACCGTTGTTTTAACTTTATCCTAATAGATGACATTTGTCACTCTCAGTGCTGTGTGGTGACAGGTATTCACCTGAATCAAATTGAAAAAGTAAAAGGCTTGGGCTGCAGTTGCTTGAAACTCTTACCTATGCACCAAGATAAGACAAAGAGGTACCTATAGTATATAGGCTTTTTACCATGTCTGTTTAGGGTTTGATCTGGCAAACCAACCTGTGCTTGACCAAGACCAACCCCAAACTTCCATGTGTTATGCTTTCGATAACACTTTGTAGGAGATACATGGAGAAAACATGAATTGATACAAAGCAGACACATAAAGAAGGTTATTCTGTCACACTATTCCCAAAGAAAAAAATAGATCTTTCAACCATGCTGAACTTACATTCTGTAAAAATTCTCAACAAATTGATTTTGTCACCTTTTTGGAGCTATTGTTCTGTTTTCTTGCAAGGGGACTGCTTGGACTGCATGTGTGTATTAGGGACAAAGATACTGAATCATGTAATACATGTAATAGAAAATACAAGCTTATACACACAGCATTCTAGGCACACCCTTTATTCAGACTGGTTCTAAAATTTATAAAAAGATCTTAAAGGAGTGATGTGTGAAAAGAAATACTAGCTTCACAATTGCTGATGCTGTTGGTTGCAGTGCAAACCTATTCCATCGTTCCCAATGGAGGCTGTCTGATAAAAAGAAAAATGAGATTTGCTGTGGATGTTGGTATCCATGTCACTAATTGAAACTGACACTGCAACGTTCAGAGAATTCCATTTCTCCTCTTGATGAGCACACAGGCCTAGTTAATTCACTAAGTAACCTTTATTAAATTGAGCAGATGGGAAATCACATTTTTCTTTTCCTTGCATCAGACAAAGGTTAGAAAAAGGTCACCAAGATTCCCTCTGAGATTCAAGATACCAAAATTTAGCACACGCAGTATGCTAAATTATTCTTCCTTGGATGTATAGAGCCTATTTTTCATTTCAGATGATACTATTTTAACTCAACACGATGCATTCCCATTTCAGTAATACCCATGCTTGCAGTTGTTTGCAGTGTACAGAAAAATTTGCTGAGCCCTGTACCAAAAGGGTGATCAGGTTGTCTTGTCCAAAAAGAGTATATTTTGTTCTATAAATGCTTTATAGTAACACAGATATAGTCACAGATATTCATGTGAATGCCAGTACACATGGAGGTTATTTTTTGAGAAATTTGCATGGTTGGTTAAAGGTAAAAAAAGAGACTGCCCACTGAAATTAATAAACTTGTTGTCTGCTATAGGAACTGGAGTTAAATGCAGCCCCTGCAGGTTTGCATTGTGTAATGCAACAATGCTTCATCTCCTTGGCTTGTATGAACTGGAGGTGATGCTAAACTCCCACTGGAGAATTTGGGTTTTTTCATTCCATCCTGTAAACCTGCACGTAGATCTACTTACACAGGAGAGCTCTGTTTCCTTCTGTTTCTGAAGTAGTCCCAAGAAATGTAACAGGCTTATTCTCTAATGTGAATTAGTGCTATATTTTTAAAGGCTGATAAATCACATTGATGTAAACCTAGTGCAGAAAGTAGAGGGGCGTTTCTGCTTCCACCTCCTCATACATTGGCCTGTAACAGTATCAGTTCAGTCATGGGTTAGTATTTATGCTGAAGTGTACCATCTCCATCTTGGGTAATGAAGGCTACAGGAAATAAAAGCTACAATGTGATATATCAGAGTGCATATCATCACTGGAAACAACATTGGTAGACAATGGATTTCATACCACAATTTCTTAGGTTATCTGAGAATGTACAAGACAAAGTGTCTTAAGCAGTTTTTTCAGTTTGCTGTTTTAGAAGATGTTCAATGTTGTTTATATTTATTTTGCAGTGGCTAGAAGACTGCAAAAGGACATTTGGTACTGATGATGGTATTCATGGGACTAACACAGATGCCCAGGTAGGTATATGTCATTTGTGAGTCTCAGGATATGAGATTAAAAATCGTCTTTATTGCACAAAAATTCCAATATTTGTAGAGAGATTAAAAATGTATGAAAAGCTTTTCATTTCAGTTATCATCCTATCTTTTGGAAGCTCAGAGTCTCATGAAGTGGCAATAAAAATGGGTCTTCTTAATAAAAACTGCCAATCTGTCTTGGGTTCTAGACTTAATAACACTGAGTAGATAAGCAGGCTAGATACCATCTGTGTACCAGCAAGTCTGCTTTTCTGCTGCTGTTTCTAGAAGGAAAAAAGATTAAAATTCTAGTTATATGCTCACATACATTGTCTACTCAAAAAGTTCTATTGAATTTAATATATTTAGTACTGTAGAACTACATAAGACCTTTCTGGAGCCAATATTTGGGTGAGAAGAAACAGGGAGTAAAGTAGCAGTATAGCAAAAAGCTCATTAAACACTTCTGTCAAAATATCATCTAACAATAGGTTAAGTAACCATTAATATTAGTTGAATAATTTGTATGTATTTGCATGGCAGTCATCCATGTTTAATTTTACTAATTGCTATAAGAGGTGATAGCTTTTCCCAAAATGGACTAGGACTGTTGTTTTGTTTGGTTTGGTTTTTTTAATAGAATAGCTGCAAAATATTGATTCAGTAAAAAAAGCAAATCCAAAACCCGATATTAATAGGTATAAGGAGTCTGCCATCTGAAGTATTGTGGTAAGGATAGTGAAAGATGTAAGAAAGAGCTGCAGGTTGCGGATGAACTTACCTTTTCACAATGACAGTTTGACAAAAATCTCAAATCCAAGCTGAGAAAGGAGGAATTTTATTTCCTTAATGCAGTTGAACTATTCATTGATGCACTTGGTCATGTTTCTGCTGCTGAAGATGTAGTCTTCAGCAACAGCAATATTTACTTTTATACAGTTTTCTTTTGCTGTTCTTCATATGTGCCCACATATATGTTTGGGGATTTTTAATTCAATCACAAAATGTACCTGAATTTTTTTAGAGTAGTGAAACATGTGGTAATATAATGTTAATTTTTATACTGCACTGAAATTGCACATTTTTTAAAAATCAAGTGAATAAGCTTTGGCAATACAAAACCAGCAAAATAATTTGCTACTATTTGCAAGGACTTTTATCTTGCCTATGAACACTTTAGTGTATTCAAAGTAAAGTACATGTAAAATACATGTAAAGTATTTCATACTTTAATGTATTTTATACTAAATATACATCTTTGTATACTGACTGGTATATCTTTAGAAATAGATAACATTTACTATTACAATACAGTAAATGCTGTATATATATTAATTAAAAAGCAGCATTTCTGTATTTCAGTCCATACTTAAAATTTTGTTTACATACACCAAGAAACTGTTCTACCATTTAGTTGTCAGAACAGAATCATTCTTACCATGAAAGTAAATGTTACTGTTCCTACTGTGTAGCTGGGGAAACTAAGAAATGGAAGACTAGCAACATGCAGGCTTTCAAATTGCATTTACAGAGAGAACCCATGATTCCCTGGCAAGGTAGTTTGGCCTGTTCTTCCCTGGTTCTGCAGGGTTTGAAGACAGCCTCTGAAAAAGAGTTTGAGACCAAGCATACTGATTATTAATTGTGGGGACTTGTTTTGATTTTGGCTTTTAATCCTAGCCTGCAAGGGTGGCATGCTGGTAATTCTTCAAAAGTCCTTGTAAATGCAGTGTGGGGCTGCTAAGTCTATGCAGTCAAGCAGTTGATACTAAAAATGTGTAAGTGTTGTGTTGCCCAGGAAAACAGATATATTTTTCATTCACTAACACAAATAAGATTTTCTTACTAATTTTTAGCACTGTGGTCCATACAGCTAAGGAATAGTGAGATTAATTCTGTTCTGGCTTGTGCATTGCCAGAAGACTTGGAAGTAAATCTAATTATTCAGTTCTTGCTATTAGTACACGTAAGCCTGAAAGAATGCATCTGGACTCTGGCTAGACTGTTTCTACAGGACAAGCAGGTAGAAAAATCAGATTATTTCTCAAGTAAGCATGTATGTGAAAGACACTGAAGCAGTACAAAGCCATTTTTAAAGGAAAACCTCTCCTGAATTTTTAAAAGGTAGTTATCGGGGTGTGTTTTGGGGGAAAGGGATTGATTATGGCTTACAGTTATAATGAGACTTGGCTTTAAAAATACTGGAATTTAATGACTGAAATTATTAAATAGTCAACCCTGCCATTTCTCAACATACGATTGATTCTCTGTGCTTCATTAAGGTGAGTCATCGAAGTCATGTTGACTTCTGCAGTTCAAAATCTTATGTCATCAGTGTTCTGTGCATCAGAAATACAATGATTGTGCTGAGTATATAATAGCATAGAGTGCAGAACAAAAACATGCACTGTAACAATGCAGTGTTTATAACCTGGGAAGCACATAGTATATAATTTACCATAACATCATGTACAACTATGTGCTTAATAAAGCTCAGCTGCCTCTATCTGTTGGGAGTCAGACATCTGCTGCATCTTTGTATGTTTTGCTCTCAGACACATGCTGTGATTCCAACATGTTTGTCCTGTGCAGGGCCAGGAGCTGGACTTCAGTGATCCTTGTGGGTCCCTTCCAGCTCAAGATATTCTATGATTCTGTGGTTCAGTTTGCTATAACTACTGTACATGCCTGAGTCCCATTGATACTCTCAGTGCTGTACAAAGCACAGGAGTGGCAAAGTTCACATCTCTAGTCTGACACATATATTTTCTGACTGCTTCTCTCCCTATCCCTCTTCCCCAAACATTTTTTCTGAAATGGCTTGTAAAAACCAAGTGCAATTACATTACAGAAATCTCTCGGTGATGTTGAGAATTGAGTTTAGCAAACCCAAGAATTTCTAAACTGATTCAGAATCCAAATTAACCTTGCATCTCCAATTTTAAAATGCATTGTTTTTGCTTAAACTATTGTGATACAGAACAAATAAGAAGCTTTGTACAGATGCTCAGATCTGAAGTGTCCTTGATTTTGATTACCTTAAATTTGTGCGCCTTTCAGACTACACAATGTATAAAGACCAGACAGGGTTGTAAGAGTGTTATTCATGCTGTGAGACAACAAAGCTGACACTTTTTATCTTTAGTTATAACAGCAATATATCAGCCTGTTAATATTTTTTAAATTTAGGATATATTTGGAGCATGTTACATGTATTTCTTCCTCCATTTTACCTGGGACATCTTTTACCCTAATTAAAATTATTTCCTACACTAATTCTTGCTCTTTTTTCTTTCTTTGTATTTTTGTGACCTGCTCATCTTCTTGCTTAGCAAATGGAAATTCTAGCAGTAAGTGACAGTTCTTGATTTATCAAATACTTAACCATGCCAGTCACCAAACTGGTCTCCATCTGTCTTGTCCATTTGTGAAATAATGATGTCTTGTCCTAGACTATTACAGAAATGCTGTGTGCTTCAATTTTGCATCATCTAACCCATTAGACTGTTGGTCTTTATAGATAATAGGATCCTGTAGTTAGTAGAATGTTATGAAGATTATTCCATTAGCACTAGCTTTTATGTCTGTATGTGAAGCAGTATTAGCACTGTCTGCACTTCTGACTAGTGTTTTAGAGGCATAAAAGCGGAAGCAAGACAGTGTGTAAATTAATTCTGCTATTTAATTTCCTTAAGAATATATCATGTGTTATTTTCTAAAGCAGAGTAAGGACTACCTTTTATAAAGAAAACATTATTCTTGCTTCCAGGAATGAAATTATTCTCCTCCTGCTCTGCCAGACAGTGTAAGCTAAGGGCCAGGTTATAGACTTTACTTAAAATATTAATAGTTATGAAAGATCTTATACTTATGGACCACAACTGCTTATTTTGGATAATAGATCTTGAATTTAAAACAGTAAAATATCAACAATTAAAGTAAGTGATCTATTAAACTCTTGGTTTTAAGACATGAAATCGTGAAATGTTCCAGACATTTCAAAATGCCTTTTGAATCACTTCACATTCCACTCTACCCATTTTCTTGGAAATGTAACTTATTAAAAAGTGAACTTTAAATCTCTGTGAGAGGCTACTTGTAAATCTAGAACTGAATGAAACTCACTTTCTTTTCATTAGCTTACTGTATGTTAGCTTCTAAATATTTTAGCATTTTCTTTAGTAGCCAAATTAACTACTTCTAATTTTGCACACTCTATACTGAAGAAGTTGTGATTTATTGTCTCTTGTACTGGATAGTAGGAGGTTTGCACTTCCTGAATATAATAGTGTTGTTTACATTTGTAGGAGCTGGAGTTGTGTCGGAGGCTATACAAGTTGCATTTCCAGTTGCTGCTTCTGTTCCAAGCCTATTGCAAACTCATCAGCCAAGTAAAAACAATCAAAAAAGAAGCAGAGGTAATGAAAACCACACTATTCAGCTAGTAATTGTCGACATTTTAAAAGCAGACAATTTAAAACACATTTTGATAACATTTTCATCAGTGGGACATCCTTTTAGAAACTGGAGGAGGATTCCAGCTGTTTTATAGCCAATTAATAAAATATTTAAGTAGAGCTTACAAAAATTTTCTGAGATGTTCAATTATCTGTGTTGATTCTTGTAGAGCTTGAAAGCTCCTTAAAAAAAGACAGGAATGTAGGGAGTCCAGTGATGAGGATTTTAAATATTTCAGTAGCACTCCTGGTGTATTCTAATCAAGCTGCAATCAGGGCACATCAGTTGCTCTCAGCAGAGCTGAGCCTTTCCATCGCCCTGGTGTTTCCTATAGCAAACACCATCACTTTCTACCAACTTATTCATTTAACAGTGTCACTTCAGCCACCATTCAATTACTCTGCAACCTTAGTCCCCATCCTAAACACAATTAGTAGTGCATTCTAGACAACCATGCATGTTCCTCACTTGCATTTCCGGATTTTTTTAGAGGCTGCAAATAAGTTTGTGTGTGAAGAACGCTGTGGAAGGTTGGCATCACATGAGTCTCACTACTTGCTTAAGTTACTCAGATGCAGAATCATGTTCTGAGAGATGGCCCCGTGTCTTACTTACACATTGCAGCTAAAGTCAAATATATTATTATATACACTGGCTGCACTACTCTCACTGGGTTAGCAGGCTTCTAGATTTTTTCCTTCATATTTAAGATGTCTTTGTAATGGCATTGTTGCTGTAGTAGCTTTCTGAAATGTTTCGTTCTTATTGTCTTGTTTATTAAGTAACATAAGGAGGAAAGAAATTTGTTTTTTGAAATAAATTTTTAAAAGAACTAAGATGGAAACTTCATCAGGGAAAGCCCAAATAATTGACATGCATGTTTGGGTCATTAACTGTATACTTAAGCAACATCAGAAGATATTGGTTGCTCTTTTTCTATTTCTCTTTATTGCACAGAGGAGGAAAAATTAAAACCTGATCTTCTAAAAATTATTTTGGCTTGAAATACATTTAAACTAGAAAAGATAACTTATATTTGTTTTAGGTAATAAACATGTCTGAAGAACTTGCTCTTTTGGAGAGCTGCCTGAAAGAGGCCGAGGCAGTGTCTGACAGTGGCATCGAAGAAATTGAAATTGCAGAGGCTTCCCAAGCTAGCACAGAAACAGCTATTCACTCCCTCATTGAATCCCTGAGAAACAAGGAGTTTGTGTCAGCTGTGGCACAGGTCAAGACTTTCAGGTAAGCCAAATTGCATATTCTTTTCCCTTGCATTTTCCTGTCTTCTGTTCAAACGTCTGTTTAAAGAACATTTGAACATTTAGGTTTTGTTTAATGTTTCAATCCAAACTGTGTTTACAGGTCTCTTTGGCCCCACGACATCTTTGGCAGTTCTGAAGATGACCCAGTTCAAACATTGCTGCACATCTATTTCCGTCATCAGACACTTGGCCAAACTGGCAGCTTTGCAGTGGTAGGCTCCAACCAAGATATGTCTGAGGCCAGCTCAAAGCTGATGGAACTTAATCTAGAAATCCGAGAATCTCTCCGCATGGTGCAGTCCTGTCAGCTTCTAGGGAAGATCAAAACAGGAGTAAATCTTGTCACCACTGGATTCTGAAGAGCTGTCATTTAGAAAAGAACTGATGATAAAGACGCTTCAGGCTATTACTGAGCACCTTTCACAAAAAAAAAAAAAAAAAAAAAAAAAGCCAACAAAAAACAAACTTCCGGAAGTCCTGGCAACCAACACACTTTTATCACAGCAAGAAACTGTTTCATCAGAAGTAAAACCCTGAAAATTGAAGTGAACATCCTACTTGACTGCTCTTTCTACACAGCAGCCTGTGTGGCAGTAGTATTTTTTTATTAAATTTATGTATAAAAACTTCATGAAAGGAAAAGGGCTTAAACATAATGCATAGATATGCATTATTTTCTGTTGTAACAGAACTATAAATGATGTTTGCAGCAACAGCCTCTACAGGTTGGATCAATATTGCAGGTGGGATGAGGCTAAAATCAAGGCTGGTTTATTTTGGCTGAAGACCTGCAAGGCTTCCTGGCTTTCCAGCAGTAGTAGATAAAACCATCAACTAACACCTAAGGGAGACACTTTGCAACATCATGAAGAATGTGCAGTCAAACACGAGTAGAATGACATACGACTGCAAAAACCATTGACTTCTCACTTTTTATTTGCTTTTGTTGTCTGTAATAAGGAAATAATGTGTGTGAGTTAGAATGTATGGCTATGTGACAGTTGTTTTTTGAAGGTATGGATGATTGTTAAATAAGGTCTCAGAGCATGCTTGAAAGAGCTGCAAGATTATTTTTGAAGAAATTTTATTTTATTAGATCTAATCCTCATAGTGTGTAAATGTTAGGACATTTAATAATATTTTAAACTGGGATGTCCCAGTGTTTCTAAAAGAAATAATATATCTGTTAACTTTATTGGAATGCTGCTCAGTTCTCTGACCAGTGCTTATGTTACAAATATTGATAACAACTAACCAAAAAGTAGCTGCCTGCAGAGACTTTAAAATGTATATTAAAGATGTATGCTGCCCATCAGCAATTCTCATTAGAAGTTAACTTATTTTATTCTGTATATATTCTAGAAACTGTATAGTGCAAAACCAGTATTTTTCGTGTAAATTTGTGCAATGCACTGTTAAAACAGTAGGTGTATAAAGCTATGAGGAACAGGGGGCATTCCCTCTTGGTAGTCACATGCAGTACTTGCAGTCTGAGTAGCCTGCAGGGTTGGAAGAGTTTGAATGCATGTATATGCATCTTCATGACTCAACTGAAGCCTAAGGAATTGGGACTATAGAAAAAAAAACAAACAACAAAAAAAACCCACACCTGATTACCAAAACATGCAAACAGGCAATATACTCATAGTTCAGTGTCAAAGTCTGTAGCATAAAACAAACTGGATTCTGTTGAAACCAACAGCATTTTGTAGGGAAAAAAAGAAACAAAAAAAAAAAAAAACCAGAAAAAAAGAATGTAGTCCCACAATTCCTGTAATTTGAAAGCAACACCCAGTATTTTTATATACATCTCTTACCCACTGTGATTTTTTTTAATGGGCTCTAATTCCAGAGTTTAGAATGTAGAATTGAAATTCTTAGCTCTGCCTTTTTGGGGGAATTAGGCCCCACTAGAAATGTAATTATGCTGAAATGCATTAATTGAAGGCACTGTGCACGCTGTTGGACTGCTGACAGTAGTTATGTTATCCTAACAAGTTCTGTAACTGGTCAAGGCACATTCATATTCACTGTATTTTTTTTTCCCTGTCCCTGATAAAATTGAATTATTTTGATGGTTTTGTGGTACTGTAGATGGTGTTCTTAATTATTTAACTAGTATTTACAGGGGATAGGTGGTTTTATTTAGGGGCGCATTACACTTTTATTTACATCATCTTTTACCAGCTTTTTTTGTAAAAATAAAAAACATTGTATCTCTTATTTTGTGTATTTTTACAAGCTAGAGGTTAAATACTTTAGCTAAACGGACTAAACACTGACAAAGGCCTGGGTGCCCTAAAGTAATTTTTCTCCTTTTAGGTCCTGCCATTGCAGCAGCATTTTTCTAGGCATCTTCTGAAGCTGTTAATGGATTTCTCATGAAACTCAAACCTGAATTCATTTATGTAATTCCTTATGTTACACATCTTCCTCTGCTCCATTTATAATGACTAGTGGAACCTGCCCTATGGAGCAGAATCATGTTAGCTGACTGTCTTTTGATAATGCTTTAATTTCAAAAATTACTCAACTACTGCATGACCCTGCATTACCTGGTACCAGGTCTGTGCTGAATCCAAAGCTGTGGTAAAGCCATCTAGAAACAAGCAAAACATCAGACATCTCCTGTAAGATGCAGCAAATACAGCACTGAGACTGAGCTAGCATGTGCAAAAGAATCTTGTTATGAAAAATCTGTACAGAGCAAGTTCAGGATAGCTTTGAAGAACCGGCACCATGAAGGCTGTTCCACTTGGCATAATTGCAATAGGTCAGGAGTAACTTTCCTTCTTCCTGCTGATTCTAGGAATCAGTGCATCATGGACATGACAGTAAAGCTGAAAAGCAACTAGAAAGTACAGAGTTGTACTTGACATAAAGCAGTAAAAGCACTAAACATATTTAGGTACGAGGGATGACATGTAGAGCTACTCTGGAACTGAAGAATGCTGCAGGATTAAGGAAAGTTTGTTTCATATGGCTGCCCACTGCACTGTACTCCAAGCCTTGCAATAGCTGATAAAAGTTTGGGTGGCCTCCTTGCTGCTACCTGCCATGTGGAGCCTTCATCAGCTGCTGGTGAAGCACAGCACCCAGTTCACATCAGCTAAGCCTGTTCTACATCTTATCATGTAGAACCAACTGCTGCTTTGGCTGTAGTTAGCAGGGACAACAGCCTTTAAGTTGTACTAGATGTCACTGATAATCACATAAGAGTCACCATGTTCACAGCAAGTAATCCTCAAACCAATGTTTTGTGAGGATAAATAGGAAGCATTCGGCTGCTCATATTGCCATGACTTCATACTGACATGGCACAGAGCTGCAATTCTCTGACTCATTACTGAGGTGCACAGACTCATCACAGTTTCTCAATGAATGCATCAGGAACAGACTATAGCTACTAGAATGGGGAAGGCAAACAGGAAAACATTGAAGAACATCCTTGGAGGAGAATATGCTCAGAAATAAAGACATCCCAGATCACAGCTGCAACTGCAAACTGAGGCAGTGGGGCCAGGTGGCTGCAGAGGGCCCCAGGTGCATTCCTCAAGCTGGAGGCTTGCCACTGCTCATCACCGTACAGCTGAGTACAAGGCACACGTATCTACAACAGAACATTGCCCAGCTGTGGGGAAATTGAATAGTGCTAGGATGGAACTTGCTGTGAAAGTCTGCATGAGCTGGTAAAGCAAGGGATATTTCCTTTCACTGTGATAACGTGGAAAAACACTTCAGGTAGAAGCACGAAATAGAATTGTGTTCTGCTCTGGAGGGAGTTGGTCTTCTTGTTCCCAGAATGCCTCACACTGCTATAATAATGAATCCAGCAAGAATAAATAAAATTACTTGGCACTAAATTGACACTGAGGCATTAAGCCTACTGCAGCAGGTTTAAGGGGCATATTGAAATAAGGCAGGAATTTACAGCAAGATCAGTTAACCATATAGTGTTAACACTCACTGCCCCTCAAACAAGACACGTTGATACAGAGACTATTGTTTGCCTACCCTGCCACACACTGGCTTCCACTTACATACAAGACCACCTGTCACTGAAGCTGTTCTACAGCATGGGTTCAGACTGGTTCTCCCTTTAGCCTTTAATAGACTGGTGTCTCAAGCTGGGTACAGGTATAGATAAGTTTGCTGTAGCAAATATAAAAATCACTGTTTTCAAAGAGAAGCTACCTCGAGTTCTGCAAAAGGCTTGGTGACTATGCTCAATTTAAACATTAACAGTTGCCAGTAGCATTCTCAGAAAAGTAGGTTTTCATTTGTGTTTACCCAGCTCCATAGCTGAAAGGTAGACTGGGGCAGGGGGGTAGGTTTTACTAGCTTGAGAATCTGCTGAGATGGTGATGCTGCAAGTTAGTCATGGGGTCAGCGTGTAACACTTGGAATGGTGTTCCTATACTGGACACCACCACTGAGAGCACCAATAGCCCACGGAAAGCATCATCTGCAAATAACCAGTGCTGGTTCTGCCATTACTACAAACACTACAAGTCCAATTCCTAGCTGCAAACCCAACCCCAGAGGAACGTGGGAGTTCAATCCTTCTGATGGCAGGCATTTAAACTGCAATTAGATCAAACTTTAAGTATAATTCACTAAGTGCACAGCTCTTGCACTTCACGTGCTGATTGAAAAGGAAGCCAAACAGATGCAGTATTATTGTACCTTGCTCCTCTGAAGTGTCCCTTCTCTCCATAATCTTGTGCAAGTAAGATGAGCAACACATTTACCAAGAAACCATCACCATAACATCAGTGACTCCATTCCTCAGCATTTTCTGAGAACTGTCCCTGAAAAGCTTCCTTTTTCTTTTGCCTAAAGGCAAGAACACCAACTTAGCTAAATGCAGACCAGCTGCACCAGTAGAAGTGATTCAGTACTTACAGAGCCTTTCTCAATTTTCTAGTGATGAAAAACAGGTGCAGGATACCATGTACATCGAATAGAAGTATGCAAAATAAGTGAATACTACTATGCAAAATAAGTGAATACTACTGGTGTTTTGTTTATGAAGGATGGTCTACTACCTACTGCAGATGTGAATTTGATGTTAACTTCAAGCATTTGATTAGTGCAAGAGCAGTAACAGAAACCCTTTCCACCTGAGAGTCTATGAAGTCCTGAGTCTAGGACCTCTAGGCTTGTTGTCTATGCAGTTTACCATATGCACCTTCTGAGCTGTGCATAAACCCACCTGATCATTTGAGCATGCTTTGCAATATTTTTATTTTTGTGCTTTCCTAGCTACATCTCACCAAGTACCTTCAACAATACCAACAAAAACAAAGAAAAAAAATCTGCTGTACTTGCAGTTTTCTTGAAGAGCCCTAAACAAAAAAAAAAAAAAATAAATCCTCATCCCATTCAGATGATATATTTGAAACTGAACGTGCTATCGCAGGAGAGGCGTTTTCCTTTGCATCTTCCACAGAGGTCCTGGCGGTGAGGCCTCTTGGGATCCACGTGGCGCATCTTCACGGGGCAGGTGCAGCGCGTCTGCTTGCAGCTCTGAGGGAGAAGGCGGCGGTCGGCGGGGGCGGCCTGGCCCAGGAATGGCCGGGCTCAGGGCAAGGCGAGAGTGCCTTACCTGGCAAGTGATGTCCTCCACGCGGTACGGGTTGTAGGACTTCTGGCAGGTCCGGCAGAACTGACGGAAATAGACCTGCGGGGAAGGCCAGGGTCAGCGGGGGGGCGGCGGCGAGGAGCCCTCGCCGGGGCCATTCGAGCCGGCCCTTACCTTGTTGGTGCCCTGGACACACCAGACGTAGGCACTCTCCCAGCGGATGTTGCAGGCCTTGCAGTGGTAGTACCCGTACTTCTGCTCCAGGAACTGCCGGGGACAACGTTATTCGACGGTGCGGGCGCCTCCCGGCCCGGCTCTGCTTCCCCGCGGCCGATACTCACCTGGAAGCGCAGGCGGGTCTTGCCTGCCGATGACTGCCGCTTCTGGGGTGAGGCCGGCGGCTCTGCCGGCTTCGCCTCGGCTGGCTCTGCTGGCTGGGTTGGCGGCTCTGCCGGCTTTGCCTCGACTAGCTCTGCTGGCTGGGTTGGCGGCTCCGCCGGCTTCGTCTCGGCTGGCTCCTCCACCGGCTGAGCCGGCGGCTCTGCTGACTTCGCCTCGACTGGCTCCTCTGCCGGCTTTACCTCGGCTGGCTCTGTCACCTCCTCCTGGCTTGCCTCCGTCGCCGGCTCCCGAGGAGCGGCCGAACGCTGCTCGAGTGGCTCGGCCGGGCGCTGCCCCAGAGGCTCAGTGCTACCCTCGGAGGGCTTCTCCCAGCTCGCCCGCACGGCAGCCGCCTCCACCGCCCGCTGCTCCCGCAGAGCGGCCGGCTCCTCCTCGACGGCCGCCGCCTTGTCCTGCTGCTGCGGCCGCCGCTCCAGCTCCGGGCTCGGCTCCTCCAGGAAGGCGGTGAGTCTGCGGGACGCTACGGGCGAGTAGACGGCGATGGTGCGGGGGAAGCGCACGGCGCGGGTGCTGGTGGTGGCCGGGCTGCCCAGCTCCTGCTCCGCCTCACGGGGCCGCGGCGCGGCGGGGCCGGGGCGGCGGCGCAGCAGCGTGCGGGGCCCGAGCGAGCACTGCACCGAGGCGTCCTGCCGCGGGTTCACCTGCACGCCCACCTCCTTGGTGTTGGCCTTGCGGAGCCGTGGCGTCAGGTTGGGGTTGACCTGGGAGAGGATGGCCTTCAACTGCGCCCGCTGGTAGTTATCGAAGTATTCGGCGGCCGCCTCCCCGTAGCCCGAGAAGTAGCTGCTGCCCCGCGGCCGCCAGCTGCCTGCCGACCCTCCTTTGCCCTTGGGCGGTGGGTAGCGGTAGGAATAGGGGTGGTAGGCGGTGTAGAGATAGCTCGCCATCGCCTCCTCGGCCATTTCACCGGACCCGGGGCAACCCCTCAGAGGTGGCCTTAAATATCCCCGGGGCGGGGCCGGGCTTCCCTCGCCCCTGACGAGCGCCGGCCTTGCGGCCCCTTCCCATCCCCACCTGGTGCGCGGCCTTGAGCCATCCCCCACCCCCTCACAGCTCCCCAGCTGAACCAGGCAGCGCGGCTCTTAATTGCCTCCAAGGGAGTAAACAGCGGAGAACACGAGTTTGGTTTGGCTTGGCTTCGCCATGTATTTGTGGTGACAACAATGAGAACAATGCTTTGACAGTAGGTGGGAGGCACAGAGATACACACTCGGCGCGATTTTTCCTGTCATCTGAACTGACACTGATTTGCCATTGACTCTGTAGAACAGTCTTTCTTCCTTCTACCCATTCCTGCTGCACTCAGCCAGGCAGCAGCCTCCTTGCATTAAGTTTTACAGTTACTGGTTTGTGTTGCAGTGATGCTTTTTCTTTTTTCTTTCTTTTTTTCTTTTTTTTTTTTCCACTTTTACGTTTGAGGAAGTAGAACTGTCATGGTAATAAACACATATCACCTTGTACAATGGGAGCAGCTGGAGAAACGATGGAGGCTGGGCAGCTCCGCTTGCACAGCAGCGAGCACAGCCCCAGCCTGTTGCAAGCACAACACACATTCATGTCTCGGGGAGTTGCCTCTTTCTCCTGCCTAAAGCGCAGTCTGAGTCGGCTCCATCTGAATGGAGTTGTGCTCCTCTGTGGTCACTGTGCCATATGAAGTATCAGCTACCTCCTCTTCCTTCAGTTTCTTGTAGGAAATATCTGTGTCTTCCTCTTCACCAAGTGTATCTTGCTTGTAGCTGTCTCTTCCATACATCTTGTATGCCAGCACAAACAGTCCTGCTTCTGCTGACTGAAAAAGCGCATATAGCAAGGGAAACATGTACATGCTCCCTATGATCTCCGGGGAGAAGGTGAGTTTTAGGATGGCAGTGCAGAGCTGGACGTTTTGGCACCCTGTTTCCAAAGATACTGTTCTCCTGCAGTGTGGGGGCATTTTAAAGACCGTGGCCAAGCCATATCCCAAGGCATAGCCTGCCAGAGGCATCAGCACTGCAATGGCGTAGACAGATGCAGGAATCTGTGCCAACAGATCTGGGCCCAGCATAGTCCCAGTCAGGATGAACAGGACCACCAGAGTCACCAAGAGAGACCACAGGGAAATCTGGCAACAGATACAGACATTGATAAACAACGTGAGGGCTATTATTTTGAAAGGATAAGCATAGCAGGTAGAGGCTTGTTAAAGAGTCTAAATGGCAAAGCATGGTTGCACTGCCCTTCCCAAGTTTGCTCCTGGCCTGGAATTTTTGTGGTGTTTGATCATATCCGAGGAAAGGAACCGGCTGAGGTCACCCTCCATCATTTTGCTTTGGGATGACTTGCTGGGAAACAAGCAAGTTGTTCCTCACTCTTCCTTTCTCAGTTAAGCCAATTTAATAGCATATTTTAAGGAAGCGTGGCCGTGCCTGCAAGTTGGTTTTGCCTGACCCAGGGTGCAGCAAGAGTGGGGAGAAAGCAGGATGTCATGGAATGCCTCTGCTACAGGGTCCAGGATGCCTCCCAGGGTGCAGCACCACGCTGCCCTCCTCCCTATGTGCTGCGGTAGGGGATAACCCGCCCTTTCGCTTGCTTTCTCTGTCCTACCGCTTTATTTCAAGACTGTAAGTATTTGTATTCCACCTAAGTAGTTGAATATACCTGTGTGAGACTAACACCGGTTTGGAGGGACCAGAAAGCTTAGTGCCGTCGTCTCCCAGTCTCCGGTGCCTCCCCCGGGCATCCCCCGCGGCGTGGCCGCCCTCCTCCCCTCCGGGCGCCGTGCCTACCTTGACCAGGAGGTCGGCGGCGCGGGGGTGCCGGTAGCGGATGAGCACCCCCAGGCCAATGGGCAGCAGGGTGCTGCCCAGTGTCAGGCTTACCGCCCCCAGGGGCAGCAGCTGCACCACGGCCGTGTTGATCCAGTGGCGGCTGTAGATCCAGAGGCAGAGGGGCATCAGGAAGAGGGCCAGCAGAGTGGAGGAGGCCGTCATGATAATGCTGCGCCGGGGGAACAAAAAAAATTGCTCCATCACAGCGCGCCCGGCCGGGATACAGCCCCGGGAAGCCCTAACCCCTGCTAGAAGTGGGTTCTGCAGCCGGCCGGGCACTTCTCAAGGCAAGAGATCGCTCGCTGTCCATTCTCCCCTCTCCATCCTCCACCCCCTTCCCTGCTCCGGCCAGGGAGCGGGCACGCAAGCTTTTTGGGGAAGGAGGCATATGTAGGGGCTCATGTAAGATCCTCCACGGCAGAGGCAGGAGAGTAGTGCCGGCGATTCCCAGCGCCGTACCCGCCCGTCCGACCTTCCCGGTCCCACCGGCGGCAGGTGCCAAGCGAACCCTCTCCGCGTCCCGGGGCCGCCGCAGTCCCCCGGCCGGCTGGGGGCGAGGGCCAGGGGGGACCTACCTCAGATTCATATCCCCGTCGACGAGCACCGACATGAGGTTGGAGAGGTTGCCGCCGGGGCAGCAGCCGCATAGCAGTACAGCCACGGCCGCCACCTCGTCCAGGGCGAAGATGACAGCGAGGAGGAAGGCCACCAGTGGCATGGCCACGAACTGTCCGAGCAGCGCCAGCAGCAGCCCTACGGGCCGCCGGAGCTGCTGTCCCAGCTGCCCCAACTCCACGGCGCAGCCCAGCCCCAGCATGGTCACGCAGAGCCCCAGCCCCACCAGCACGCTCAGGCCCTGGCTGAGGGAGCGGTCCCCGAAGGTCTCACCGTCCCCCGCCAGCGACCCGCCGTCGGGGCCGCCGCCTCCCGCCGCCGCCGGGGGCTGCGCGGAGCTGGCCATGGGCTGCGCGGTCCCGGGGAGCTGCCGGCTCCCCGCCAAGGCCCGGAGAGATCGCGGGCGGCGGGGCGGCCGTCAGTGCGGGACGCGGGGAGGGCTCGTCCCGGAGGGCGGCGGAGCCCGCATCCCTCCCTGGCTCCGCTCGGATCTCCGGGCGCTGCTGACGCGCCGCGGCCGCTGTCCCTGGCTGCCTGTCTGCTGCGGGCGCCGCCCGCGCGTCCCCGGACCCACGCGGGGCCACCCCCGGCGTGGGCGGTGTCTCGCCTCGACGGCGGTCAGCGGCGGCCGCCAGCGCCGCCCGGCCCCGGCGGGGGGAAACGCAGGCGGCGGCGGGCTCGGGGCCGCATCCCCCCGCGGTGCGACCCCCGGCAGCCTCTTCTGGAGCCAGCAGGGCCCGAGCTTTCTAGCGGTGGGCCTGAGGTATCACAGGATTTACTTTGGCGTCGGCGTTACAAAAAGGTCAGTTAGAGACGCGATGTGGGTGGGCAGCACTAGACCCCTCTGCCGAGGGATTGCCAAACTCGTTCCTCCTCCAGGCAAGTTGCTTTTGATGTGAAGGTTTTGGAATGTGTGAGGAAGGATGGAAAGCCCTTTTATGAGGTCGAGGAGGCACCACTTTCTGCTGGTGAGGACCCAGAAACTTGTCAGGAGAGGTGATACCTTTTAAAGGGTAGACAGTACACGTGAAGGAAACAGGCAAGCTCACAGGCACACAAATATTCAAACCAGGGTAAGACATTTAGTCTGTCACCCAAAAATCACATCCAAAGGCGATTAAACTGTTTTCAATCATAAAATTGTACTTACAAGATTTACTTTTCATTGAATTATTGTGTGTCACCCTGTTCCTTTAGAAGTGCTGTATAGAATGCCCAACTAGACTCACAAGGGCAGGAGTACTTGAGAGAGAAGGGCAGCTTCCAAGGGCAGGAGATACGTCAGTGACTCTCATTCTTGGCACTACTGTTGGCCTCGTCTTAGGTATGTAACTCGTTCCCTTGTTCACCCACAGGGTTTAGAGGGGTCACAGCCACCACTGCACATTGTCACTCCTGGGTGAGGGCAGCTGATTCAGGACAGAGCATCCCCAGGGGCTGCCCCTTGGCTGCTGCACTTCGTGTGTGGCTCTACTTCTGCATGGAGCACTTTGGGTCACAGCTGAAGGGGGACATACTGGATTTAATGGGACAGCCTACAGGAGCTGCCCTGACTGCTGCTTGCCTTAAGCTTCATCAAACAGCAAGTTTGGGTAAAATTTTAGGCTGTCACGGGTCTTGAGTAGAAGTTACTGATGGCTTGAAAGAAAGACAGACACTTTGCTTATTAAACCTTTGGTTCTTTCTTGGGGCACAGATGACACAAAAAATCCTGGGAAAGCTACTTTGCCAAAATGATGCCAAGTTCAATACTCTTCTGTCTGTGTTTGTTTCCTTATCATTAGCCTAAGGAGAACTCAGGGAAGATGAGTCATCAGAGCTGAACAACCAAATAGGATCAGGATTGCTTTAGTTCATTCATATTTTTAGGTTCTAAAGGAGGGGAGCTCAGGATCTGGCAGGCTTTTGGAGCCATTCTCTGGATTTAATTTTTGGTTTGCATATGCAGAAAAGTGCTTGCAGTGTATTTACTGTGCTTTATAAAGTCTTACCACTGCTATATCTTATTCCATCTGTCACATCTGTGCTTTGCTTCACAACATGCATTTGCTTATCATACCCTCCCTGGTTTGTAAGAAATGCCTGAGTGATTCTCTGTGGTGTGGCCAACCAGGGATCACTGTGGGCAGACTCAGGATGGATCCACTGTGCAAGCACAAGGTTTATTGAGCAGGTGGGAAGGGCACAGCCAGGCCTCCTGCTTTATCTCTGACTGTCACTCCCCAAACTCCTCACTGCAACAGGGCTGGTCACAGGAAGATATTTTTATATCATAATGTGTGGCACCTATGGTGCAGGCACTTACAGGAGGAGTCCAGTATCCCTGTAAGCAGATGCAGGCTCTTTCAGAGCCCACCCACTCAGCATAAACTTCAGTTTCAAGGGACACTGAACTATAGTGGGAAAATGTCATGAATGCCAACAATGAATGTCAACAAATCAAGACCTCTTGAGATTTAGTTATAATTAATCTGCTAAAATTAAAGTTAAACTCGTGGTTTAAACACGAGCAGTGAAGCTGACTTCAGGGAAAGCCAAGTTTGAACCCAGCCGAAGTGTTTTGCTAATTGTCCATCCACAAAGTACCTCCACTCCAGGTGGGCATCTGGCATATTTTCACATGCATCATTTAGAATTAAGAAACATTGTACCTGATGCTGAGCATGGTTCTTGTCTCTAACTTGCTGCAGGCTTTCCTGATATGTCATTGTGAGAGCACAGTCTGGAGTCTGGAGTGATGCTGAGCAATTTTGCAGCATCTGGCTGTGAGGGAGCCAGCTTACACATAGCAAACACCTCTATGTATCTAAATCCATGGATAATTCCCTTCTGCTTTCTCTTGTGGAGGGCAGGAGAAAGGACACTGCCTACCCTGGCTTTACTGGAAGCCACAAATTGAATATTTGAGTATAAAAAGACTTGGCAATTAAACCTGATCATACATCATTCTCAATTATTCCTTGTTAGTCCCTCTGTTGAAAAATGGGTGAGAGGATAAGAGTTAGCAAAAACAAAGAAGAGGAGGGAAAGGACTGCTAAAACATGATCTTGTTGTAGTTTTTAACTTTTATTAAAAATATTGCCTTACAATAATCTTAGAAGAGGGTAGATTTTCACAGAAGAGCACTTGTGCTATATGCTGTCTGGAGAGGCAGAAGTCTCTCAAAGCCAAGGAATTCTGTTTGCTCCTTTATAACAGGATTTTTGTGCCTCCCATTTATTCAACTAGAATCAAAGGTGGAAAAACAGAGGATAAACTTGTAAGGAATTTTGATAGTACTGTAAGGAATGAGCAAAGCAACCTTGCTGTTTACTCAGTTAGTGACTGCTTCAGCACACTGTGGGATGTTTCAATCACTTGCTTCTCCTGACAGAGATTAAAAGTATCTAGCATAGTCTGGGACTACTGCAAAATTGCAATCCTTGTCTATGCTTCCTCTTGGTGACCCCCAAGGGAAGTCGTTGTGAGTGTTGTTCACTGAGCTGAATTTGGGGCAGCAAGAGGAGGTTTGGTGTGTGCCTGTCACTCTGCAGGCTCTAGAGCCTCAAGCAAGAAGGGTTGGTTTGCAAATCTCAAGTGAGTTAAGGCTAAACCAGTCTTGAGCTTGAAAGCCTAAATGCCAAACATGTTGCACTTCAGGTGTGTGCATGCTGTAGTTATAAGCACTCCATAAAAGCAGCCAATGGGGCTGGGTAAGAAAGCAAAGGGTGGTCACCCCCTCTTTTCCTACTCTTCCCATTTCAGCTCCTCCTGCCTTGGCTCTTGCGTGCTGTGCCTGGCTCTGCGGGAAGTGGCGTCACCCTCCCATAAATCATGCTCTGCCTCTCTGCATGTCCGTGCCAGCTGATTTGTGGAGCTGTGCCGGTGTTTGTAGAGGAAGAGAGGCCTCTGAAGGATAGTCCTGGAGGATGGGAAGCTTTCAGTCAGCACCTTAAGGCACCGGTGTAACTAAAGACCTTGGGACAAAATACTGCTGTGAAAGTGATGTTCAGGTGAGACCTAGCAGGAGTAGTTTCTGATTTCCAGGGGATGTACAATCCCTTAATTTCTACCTTTCTTGCTACGCATCTAGGCTATGGATAGAAATAAAATTAAATTAAAGACTTCTTAGGGCAATAATAATTTACCATGGGAAAAAGAAAAGTCTTTGCTGAATTAAAATATTTCTTTATTGTGTATTGTGTGAGCCCCTATATGAAATTTAGGGTAATTTTGTGGTAAACTCCATGAAATGCAAAAGCTTGATCTTATTTATATTGTAGATCCAGAGCACTTATTTTTGTGGCTTAGAAGAGCTAGAAATTGGAGCCTTATTGTGTGGAGATATTGGTGCTTTTGCTTGTTCTTCCATGGTTATCTTTGTGCTAGGAAGGACATGTTACCTGGTCCTTTGCTGAACTAGGACTTGTCTTCCACTCTGTCTCTCAAGAGCAGGAGCACACGGGGGCTTTGCACTTTTTGTCACTCCCACCCATAGTCCACCTTCATGGAGCCAGCATCTGTAAGATCTTAGCAGACAAGTGACTTCTTCCTTCCTAAAAAATTTATGTTGTTTTGGAGCTTGGTCACTAAACAGGTGAGAAAATATATTTTGGAAATGAGATGAAGCACTGAGATCTGTTTTTCCCAAGAAACCTCCCCAGCCAGACACAGGCAGAAACTGCTTTGGTGAGGATGTGCTGATTGACTGACGTTGCTCCTGCCCCAAGCTGCTTGTGTTTCACACAAAGGCAGAGTGAAGTTGTATCATGTAGATGGAGAAAACACAAGAGTGGTGGGTTTCCTGCTAGTTCATTGCTCCTGCAGCTATCTGTAGTGCAGAAGCACTAGAACAGACCGGCCTTTCCTGCATCCCAGGCTTTTCTGCTACCGTTCAACATAACACCTGGCCACATCTGCAGCACTGTTATGTCTCATCCTGAGCTTGTTTGTCTTAAACTCTCCTCGGTCCTGTCCTTAGCAAGGTGCTGCTACTCAATCCTGCTTGGTAAATCTCCACAATAATCAGCATCTTTTATTCCATGGCCAGCATCCTCAACCGCTCCTAAGATCTGAATTTCAGGGTGCAGAAAATTAGATAAATGTTCATTCCTCTCCTCTTCAGCAGCAGTCATTGCTGTGTTCCTGTTGTCTCCTCTTACAGGTGAGATCCCATCAAATCATCCATACCTTCTTCTGGCTGAGGTGGCAAAGGCATCCAGGCACTCTCCTCTGCTGCGTTGCATCTGCCTCTCTTCTTCTCTGCTGTCTTTGTGATTTCTCTGTTCATGGGAGTGCTGTCCCCCTTTTCTCACGGGTTCCTCTTCCTAATGATGCCTGTTTTGGTACAGTCCTGCTCTCTATGCCTGCCTTGGGAGCAGTGCTCTCTCCCAAGCAACTTAGAGCTTCTGAGATTTTATTAAATTGGAGTGCTGTGGAAGGGAAACAAGCATAAGCCTCGTTACCTGGCTGGGCAGTCTCCTTTATGTCCCCTCTGTGTGTTCAGTCTCTGAGCGAATGGGAACAGATCCTTTAACTGAAGCTCTGGGTTAGCAGTCAAGGGCAGAAATTATTAAGATAAAATCCTCCTATTGCACTTGGTGTTCCCCCATGTTTATTTTTAAGGTGTCTGAGGACCATTAATCAACAAGTAAGTGCATGATGCCCCAGGTCGCAGTGTTCCCATACTTCATAATTAGAGCTAAGTGTATAAGGCTGCGTGATCTGCCTTCTAAATGAAGAGGCCTTTTGCCAATCATCCCATTAGAAAAGGTCTTCTCGTCCATGAAAAAAGATGAAATCAGGGAGTCATTGAAGAATAATTTTGTAAATTGACTGCTGACAGTGAGTTGTTGAGGCAGTTGTATCCCTACAACTGTAAAACAATTGCTAGCAGCAAGTTTTTCTTTAAGCAAATAAATGCCTTTATGTGAGGTACCTTTACCCAGTCTCAAACAAGAAAGGATTCTGCCTCATTCACTGTTCCCTTTTGTTGCATTTGATCTTTTTTCTGGAGTTGGAGTATTATCAGGATTAAGATGAAAAGCAATAAATGACCTGATGACTAATGCATGCGTTGGTCCAGAAGAGCCAAAATTAGCATCCTGCCCCATCAGACAGGGACAAGGAGGTGAGATGAGGATGACTCTGAAAGCACTAGATTCAGATTTAAAAGTCAGTGGTATTTTGCATTGCAGGCACAGGTATCGCTTTGCACAGCTTCTCACAGCCACAGGACTTTAGAAACAGGCATGTCTTGGATGTCACAGCTATGACTGACCACCCCAAGAGCATCACAAACAGCCTGCTCAGCATCCTCACTGATGCTGTGGGGGACCACACTGTGGTCTGGGGATCCCTGGTGGCTGTGAAGGACAGTGGTGCCATCAAGGCTGGAGAGCACAGTGATGATGGCATGTGCACAACCTGGTAAATGGTGGGGCTTCAGGATGGGTGTGCAGTTGCAGGTCCAGGTCCTGTTGGGTTTACTTGGCATCCATCACCCACTGAGGGTCCCAGACCCCTCTTAATTTGCTATGTAGGAACCTGGGGTTAGGGGCATAAATCAAGAGAGGTAACGTGGAGGTAGATCACACAGATGTGGTTTTGTGCCTATACAATCTATAATTTGGGTTTTGCAAAAAAGCCCCAGATCAGAGTAAATGACACCAAGATATTTTCCCACAGATTAATTTAGTTGTCAAAAGATGTATAAATAAATACATTTAGTTCCATCTACAGCAGCAGTTGCTTCATAGAGTATTCATTGAATTGAAGAAAGACACCCAAAAGAAAAATTACATCACTCACCTGCCAAAGCTTTCTCCATATTAAAAAGAATGTAAATGGTGAGCCCCATGGGAATGATAAGAGTTAATAGCATCAATATTCTGTATCTGAGGTTACACACAAGAAATATCTTTGCACTCAGTTGCCAGCCATTTGTATCGTGGCATTGAACGTTCCTGGATGTGGACTAAAGCTGTTTTGTGCTAGCATGACCATACAATAAAAATGCTTCTTGTCCTGCTGCCAAATTTTTACCAAATATTAAAAATGAGTATCAGTAATGCTGATCAGCAAATATGCAAGCCCTTCAAATTATGTGCACCATTACCTAAATTAACTCTTGAGCTTGAGCTGTCTAGAAAAAAATCTCAGGGAAATGGGGAGAAATAAATCTCAAACATCACAGGCATCTTTTAATACTTGTATAGCTAATGTTGTATATTAATCTTATGAAAGTAGCCTTGACACAGTGTTATGTGCATTTTTAAAACTGTGATGAAGCAGAACATTTTTTAATAAACTATGGTATCAGTAGAGTCTGTATGTCACTGCAGCTGAGGCAGATGTACTCTGGGTATATTTGTTGTATATTTGTTGATTTTCCAGAGAGATGAAAGCATGAATGTCTTCATCAACAAGATCTTTTATTTCCTTTCTGTGGTGCCTAAGCAGAGATGCTGAGTATAAAGCCAGAGGAGTATTTGTTCCTGCCTGGGGTATTCATTCTTCCACTAGCTGAGAGTAATCTCTTATTACAAACTCACAGCTCCTCAGAAACACAATGGATTTAAGCTGCTGTAAGAGAGATTGGAATTAGATACTGATGGGGCAAATAAGAGCAGTGGTGCTGAAGGCTGGATAGTCTGGGCAGGCATCAGCCATCTCTTGGGAAAGGCCAGGCAACCATCTCCAGCTGCTGACTTCACTTTGGGGTGACACAGTGGCACCAGGTGACCCCACAAGGCTCCACCTGGCCTCTGCTTACCTGATTGTCTGGGACCTCGTGCAAATCCTTTATCCTCCGCGGTGACCCTGCCGGTGCAGGTAAAACCTCACTCCTCTCCGGGGCCACGTGTGGCTGGAGCTGCTGGCAGCACCTTCGGGATCGCAGGCACCTGCCCACCTGGAGATGTCAGGTGCAGTTCATAGCCCAGAAATGAAGTCTGTGCCCTGAACTGCTTGCAAGTTTTATTGACCTGGCAGCATCTTGCATCCTGCCTGCCAGAGAACGAGCCTTGGACAGAGCTGTTTCGGAATGGATAGTCAGAGGAGGGAATAAAAAACAGTTTGTTTCAGCCCCTTGTTTCAGGGTGAAAGAATTAAAGGAAAACAAAAGATTGGAATAAACATACACAAAAGGGCCACCATAAGAACTTCTTTCCTCTGCTCAGTCCATTATAATATAAGAAAGCAAAAATTAGAGATATTAGTAAAATAATTTTAAGATATTAAAATATATCAATTCCTAAATTAATATAAATAAATATATGACATTTATTTAATACACACCATTTAAAGCATATCGTTTCTAAATAAAATATTTGAAACATATATTTTATCCATATATACATGGGTATTCTAAATGCTGAGGAAGTTTCAGAAGGAGATTCTTGCCACTGCAATCAAAGCTGACTGAGACCAAAGGAGTAGCTGCCCACAGAGATCTGTAAGGTATCAGTGCTCAGTGCTTCTGTGAGTGGTACTTGCAGTAACACCAGGTCCAAGAGGAAAGCCCACCCAAACAAACCCTGCCTAAATCCCTGCAGGCAAGGGAGCCCTTGCAGGATGGGAGCTGAGGATGGACAGGAGATAACAGAGTCACCACTTCCCATGAAAATACAGAAACTCGTTCTTTCAAAATAAGTTGCTTCAAGCTAACACCAAAAAGTCTGAACAAATCCAGTTCCCAAATGTAAGGTACTAATGCAAAACCAGCTAGGGAAGGGACCTTCCCTATCCCCAAAGAATTTATTGAGTGTAAAGATGCAGGGTCATTACATTATCATGCTCGTACAGAGGGAGAAGTTATCCATGGGAGGGATTAATTTGCATAAGATCATGCTGGAAATGGTGGCAAAGCTGCACACTGGCAACAAGAGCACTAAGCTCCAACTGGTACCATGCTCCTGAGGAGGCAGCATGTACAGTGTGATCCTTCATGACAAAAAAAAATCTGTTTCTCTACTACTACCAAACATCCACAGAATCAATTTTCACTTGTAGCTTCTTGGAGTGTTTGAGTGGTATTGCCGAGACCTTCCTTAGGACCTGCCATAAGCAGTGAGCAGTCACCTCCAGTCTCCACAGACACGTGAATTCTGCTCCCAGAGAGACTCAGCAGGGAGGATGACTGCTGGGTTCCCCCAGCAAGCAGCAGTTCATTGTAAGGGCTTCTTTAAACCCTTTGGTTTAGTAGCAAAAGAAAGGTGTCCAAGCATATTTACCCTTCAAGTGGAGAGGCTGTCTCATAGCTCGTGGCTGCTCCCTGTCTCTGCAGCATGCTGGCACTCACTGTTAGCATCCCAGGCCTTCTGACATTCAAGACATTTTTGGCAGTGATCTTAGCCTTTATTAGATAATGAAAGATATTATCTGAGAACTCAGAAGGAGATTTTAGAAAGACCTTAAGTAACCAAAAATTTAATTTTGAGGGCATAACAAGCACTAAGAGCCATTGGCCAACCAGTGTAGGAAGCACTTATATAACAAGTGCAAATTTCACTGTTACTTGTGCAAAAATGCATGCCATAGCTGATCTCTTCCCAGGAGATTTCTTGGATCAGATGCCCAGATCTGGAAGCCCTGAGAAGCCAAGCTCTGCAGAAAAGGAGACTGACCCATGCTCTCTGTTGCAGAGTAAGTGATGGCATCGGTTTGCAGTCACTGCTGTTGCCCCAAAGCCAAAGCAGTCCAGGTGCAACGCAGACTCCCAACCCGTCCAGTAATTTCACAGACATACCAATGGGAATTGTGGCTCATTGCTGTGCTTGGGTTGCTCAGAAGAGCTGCTCTGGGGGTAGGCTCTACTTGAGTGCTGTGCTAACTGCCAAAGCAAGAAGAGGAGGGGTGTCTGTCTTGTGTAATCCATGCCATCTCTGAGTAGCTCAATACAAGCTTCTTGCATCCCACTGTCTTGAGATGTTGCTGGCTCACCACACAGCACCACACATTTAGCTGGAAAAACCCAGACCAGTAGGAAGATATTTCTGAAATCAATTTAAGGAGGTTTAAATCTACGTGACACTTGTGTAAGAAGTCTAATGGGGGTGTTTCAGATTCCTCAAGAGGTGATTTTTATGGCCTGCAGTGTGTGGCTTCATCCTCCCTCAGACTAGGGCTTTCCTGGCATAGATGCAGCTGTTAATTACATTCAGGACCTTATGGACAACTCAGTGAAAGCTCAGGACAACGTGGTGAATTTAAGCTGAACTAGACCAAACATGGGATGAAAAAGCAGAGTGAAAGCAAGATCGCCCTCTAGTGACTGAAGAGTCCTGGGTAGGAAGCAAAGAGCAAAAAGAAAACCCTGCAGTATTTTAATGAGGAAAAAAAGACAGAAAAATAGAAAGGCTAAAAAGAGTGCATAAATGGGTTATAAATGTAACCTACCAGTGGTTTTGAAAGAAGGTTTCTGGCAGGCAGATTTCAGTGACTTCTTTTGGTAATTAATGTTATTTAATTATCTTGATAATGAGAGGGATGCAGAAACTGGGAGCATACTGATAAAATCTGCTAATGAAAATAGTTACGAGACTTCAGGGTGGAAGGCAGCACAGAGAAACGGTCTGGGCGAGGAGGGGGCGAGATGAGCTGAGTCAAGGCTCTGAAGAGGGCACAGGGATGGAACTCCTCAAAAATAAACACCTATTTTATTGTACTTCAGTTCTGCCATTGAGGCACTTGGGCTGGGGAAAGGAGACTTAAAATGATGTTGTACCTTTGTGAAGGTGGAGATATAGGGTACAAAATCAGTAGGGACTACTACACAGTAGCAAGTCTTGAGTGGGAAGTTGTGAGGTGGCTTTGTAAATGGAATTTTCCATTTCTTCCACTGGCAGTGGACCACTGGGCAGGAGACCTGGCATTGGTGGCTGAGTGCAGGGACCTGCAGAGGACTGTATTTCAGTCCCGGGGGCAAATTTTCCCATGGGGATAAATTGTAAAGGTGAGAAGTCCACCATATATCAATTAAATCCCTCTATTCTGCTCTGGTAAAGGTAGCCTGAATTTGCCAGACTTTATCAGAGCCTTGTGTCGCCAAAAGCTGCTTTATTACTGAGGAAAGCTGAGCTGGGCTTGGGTGCTTTACGAGATCCATGAATTTTAAGCAAATCCCTTTAATATTTCTCCAGTGTGTTTGTGGACATGGGTCCCACCATTCATGCTGAGCCTGTGTGAATGGCAGCATCAATAGTCACTAAATCTTTGTTGATGTTCTTTTAAAGGGAAAATAAAAATCTCTTGACTCTGACATTTACAATAGTTATTATCTGCTCTCTGACATTTGGGCTCATAAACCGAGGTCAACCAAATTTCTGTTCTTAGCCTGTTGTATCAGACCAGATATGAAGTGACTGCTGCCCCCTTCTCTAAAGAGCAGCCACCTGCCCCTCGCTCCCAGCACGTGAGTCAGGAAGCCTGGGAGTCATTTCAGTGATGATGAACTGAGCCTCAAGAAAATAACCGAGTGTCCTCGGGAGTGTATGGCAGAGCAGGGAACCAACTGAGGGTCTTTTATAGCCCACTCTTGCACCATAACAATTATTTCTTTGAGCCCACAGGCGTTCAGGAGGTCTGTGTGCACTGAATCGACAGTGCTGGCCTGGCAGCAGTCCTGCCTGGTGTTATCAATAGCTGCTGTGGCAGTGCAGCTGCACCCTCAGCAAGGAGTTTTGGGGGGCAGCCGTGACCCCTCTGCCAGTGCTGTGTGTGCAGGCAGGAGCATCCTGTGGCTCAGGAGCTGCTGGATCCTGCCAGCAAGGCTGGTCGTGGATGGAGTGGGATGCTCCAGGCTGCTTTCCTGAGGCTGTGTGATGGTGGTCGTATCACACTGCTGTCTCTGACATGTAGGCATGGTTTTAAAGGGATGAGAATCAGGACAAGGCTTTCATGACTCCTTTGAACACAGGTCACTTGAAGCGGCAGTAACAGAGGTTTTATGTGTCTCCATTAGCTTGGTGGGGAACAGATGGACAGAAACAATATAACCCTGCCCTGGGCTGAATAGCCGGGTGAGTACATGTAGGGGTAAATGGACCACTGTGGAGCTAAGAGGCTAAGACAGGAGCTGAGGCAGAGCATGAAAAGCAGAGGGTTTGCCTGATCTCCCTTTTCTTTTTCTTTGAGAGGAGATTCAAAATGGTAGCAAGAGCTTCAATAAATTTTTTATTTTTAAAGGAGGAGACAAAGATATAATTATGGTGGCACAAGATACTCTGTCCTGCTGCTCATCATTAAGACAAACAGCTTTGAACAAGAACACTTACACTGCCTTTAATTTGGCACGTATCAGGTTCAGTCAGCCAGCAGCACATTTGGCCTTACCCACTGCCCTGACCAGCAATCAAACTCACTGTAACCCAGAGCTTGGTCCAGCACTACTTTCTCCTGGCAGCAGTTTGGCACTCATGTTCGGCACAGAGACCAGCAGCAGCTGTAAAATTCGCACAGCAGTGTTAACTCTGCTGAATGAAGGGCAGGTTAAGGATCAGCTGGACAACTAAGATATAGTAATGGGTTGTGCAGTTTTGTTTGCTGATACTGTCTAAAGGGAAACAAACAACTTAGGAAGAGTGCTGTAAGACAAATGGAGGAGACTGCTGGGAGTTCCAGTGCAGTGATGCTGGTGTTAGAGCAGGGCCCCCCTGTCCAACCCAGCAGCTGATCTGTCAGTGCCCAAGGCAGGTGCCCGGCAAGAGCAGGAGACTGGAGAAAGCCCAGCATGCTGGCCCCCTACCCTGACCACTCTTCACCAGCAACACATCATATCCCAGCTATTTCCTGATCACATTTGTGGCTTTAAGCAGCCAAGGCCACAGAGAATGCCAAGTCAAGTCACTGATGATCTACTTCCACATTTAATAAGCACCTTTTTCTCTTAGGCAGGGCAGAGGTGGGGAACAACGGGGACAGAAATGTCTTTATTCACCTTCCTGTTACTATGTAGAGAGTTTCCATGAAAAAAACCCTAGCCTTGCTACTGGAGGAGGGTGGAGGTAGCTGGTGTCAGGCTTCTGGAGATCATGTGCTGGGTGGGGGGCCAGTAGTTTGTCTGACATCAGTCCAAGCTGTTTGCCCTAGTGAGGTTTTTAATCAGCCTGTCATAGCAGGGCTGTGGAAGGTTGCAATTTTCCAAGTTCCGAGAAAATAATGGCAAAGAAATGGAAAAAGACAGAATAGAAAAGAATATAAAGTCTGTATTCTGTGCATTGTGCATGATAACCAGTAGCTGATTGGCACTGGGGACAAATCACAAAGTCACCTTCTCGGTAAGGCATAACCCACTCACCCCAACTGGTGTATTGTCTTGAATCTCCCATACTGTACTGCCAATGGAAGCAAGCTGTCAGGGATAATTTAAAAAACAGCAAGGAGGGGCAGAAAATACTGAGGGAGAAGGCATCACACACTACTTTCTTTTAAGCTTTACTGTTGTTATTAGAACTACTATTTACTGTATTTACTGTTTAAGTTATTAAAACTATTTTCAAAAGAAAATGGATTTACATTAATTTTTTTTGCTTTCAAATGAAGCTGGTGAAGGGTCTGGAGCACAACATCTATTTCTAGTTCTTGTGTTCTAGTTTTAGCACAAGGAGCAGCTGAGGGAGCTGGGGGTGTTTAGCCTGGAGAAAAGGAGGCTCAGGGGAGACTTTATCTCTCTCTATAACTGCCTGAAAGGAAGTCGTAGTCAGATGGGGATTGGTCTCTTCTCTTAGCTAGTGACAAGAGGACATAACCCCGAGCTGTGCCAGAAGAGGTTTTGATTGGACATAGAATTTTCTCCACAAAAAAGGGTGATTAGACATTGGAATGCACTGTCCAGGGAGGTGGTGGAGTTCACCCTGAAGGTGTTGAAGGCAAGACTAAACATGGCACCTAATTGGTTGGATTTGATCATTTCAGAGGTCTTTTCCAACCATGTGATTCCATCTGCCTATGCTGCTGAAACTCAAATCACAATGTATCTTCTTTTGTTTAGTCTGGTGAAAGGTACAGTATACTTTTGTTCCCTGAGAGTGCCACACTGCATAGAGACCTCAAGCATTCAAGTTTTCAAATATTTTTTTTTATTATTTTTAAAATTCAGTTTGTAACAGTGGATGATGCACCATGTTAAAAATCACTTTGCTGGTAAGAAGTCATTTTTGCTACCTCTTCCTTTAAATCCCTTAAATGCTGAAGAGCTACAAATCAGCTTAATCACTAGAGTTACATTTTGTGTCCTTCTAAGTGCTTAACGTGGTCCCAACATAATTTATAATTTAATGCAAAGAGGACAATGACACACAGCAGAACTCCATGTGGTATCACAGCTGAAAACAGTTGTAAAAAAATCTTGTAGAGAGTGAGTCTGGTGGAATTTGCTCATTTCAGTTAACTCTTGGAGCCAAAAGCATCTTACATACAGCTGCCCAGGGAAGAAAACATGGATGCTCCCGAGAGCAGCCGAATCCCAGCTTCACGTTCCTGAAGCAGGACGAGGACAGACAGGCTGCCTGTAGGTGTCAGACTTGGACTGCACAGCTGCATAAATGCAAGTCAGGAGCAGGTGGGGCTTCTGGTTTGTTTCTTAAATCAAAGCAACCTCACACGTTGCCTGTTTTAAGTAAAAAGTAAATATTACATCAAAAGTTCGTTCTGTTCCAATCAAAAGAGTGAGAACTGCAGACAGTACTGCTGATATGGTCATTTCCCATACCTGTTTTAATGCAAATACTTCTGAGAAAGAAAAGGTAAATTTTAAATGATTGAATTGTGCAGACTTCTCAAGACCAGCAGCATAAGCATTTTCAGCCTTCTGCCTCCTTACATGTTCATGGCTTTTTTTCCTTCACCACTGCAGTCAGTCTTCTAGAGGAGAACGCACATGAAATATAAGAACCCAAAGGAGCTGTCACACCTTCCCTCAGAATGAGAACTGAGGAAAATACTGTTTCTGATCTTCACTCTTGCAATACACTGATGATACTAATTATAAACAACAGTTTAATATGGAAGAGTTTGTTACAGAAACCTACAAAAAGAGAAGGGCAAAAGGCTATTAATTACCAGATTCTGACACGGCTCTACTTTGCTGAAGGCAAATGGTACTTGACTGCATGATTAAAGTGACAATACCTTTTAGAAGCAGCAGGTCTGAAGCCACTTCTACATAAATACGTCAGTTAACTAGGGGGAAACATTTTAACCTACTGGCGTAAGTGCAAAATGGGGACTATGCTGGGATAAACAATTAAATTAGAAGTTTTACAGCTTAAATTTTGTTAAATTTCATATTAAGTGGCTACTAAATAGAATTAAACCTGCCCTTATTACTACCAAGACAAAGATGGCATTTATATTACTATTGCATCCATTGCTTTGTAGCAAAATGCAGATTACAGAAAAATATCAAGTTCAAAACTTCTTGCTTGTATGTGAGCCAAAGATGGAGGCATTCATGTAGAAGGTAGATAAAATGTGTACTTATCAGTTCCAAGAGGGCTTAGTAGGTACACTTTTACACTGCTCAATTTTCTGCATAAATTCCAGAATTTTCAAAATTAAAATTTTGTTTCATGTGGTGGTGAGCACAAATCCTGAAAAAAGGGAAAGGCAGGCTTGTATACTTCAAACGGCCCATACAAATCACTCTGGATGAAAATTTAGAATAGTTTTTCATGTAAGTCTGAACTATGCATTGTCCTTTCAGAGCAGAGGCAAGACAAGTCCACCTCTGTCTCAACGAAATCACAGATTTCACCCAAATACAGTGTTGTATTTAGTTCATGAATTATAGTGGGCAGAAATCAATACTGGTAACCTCTAGAAAAGTGAATACAGCTCCTGAAAAACAACCCAACCAACCAGACAAAAAAGCCATAAAATAACATTCTCTAAATTTCTAAAAGCTTTTAAAAACTTTGTTGTAAAAATAATGATCCCGGGAGTATTTTGTGGTAAGAATATTTTATATATTTTTTTTACACTTTTAACACTTACAAAAACATTCAAACACAAAAAAATTAAATAACTTTGGGAGCAGAATAAATCCTTCTGCCTACACACATACATCAATTCCAAGCTGTTGGCACAAAAAGTAATCCACATTCATAAAACCCTTACTACTATATCAAACATAAGTTAAGTAAATCATAGGCACTATTTTATCAAATCCATATTTCCACAATTCTGCAGTAAATCTCTAAACACAGAACCCCATGATTTCCTGATATCAATGAACTGGTAATGCACAAAAGCTTTCTAGCAAACAAACAGTCTGTCTTCTCAGGAAGTCATTTGCTGTATTCTGGGGGTAATAGCAGAGAAAAAAAAATCCCTATAAAACTCAAGCTGAATTTACCCAAGCGATGAATTACTTAACTTAAGGAAACGTACACAAGTTTGATGCAGCCATGGTAAAACCCCCAATTATCGTCATCTAAACTGACTTTGAAAATTTACAAGTCAAGCAAAGTTTGATAAAATCCATCAATTCAAATTCCCCTTTCTTCAGTGAAGACTGCAGCATTGATTTGGAAAATGCTGAAATATTAAAATTCAGGCTTTACTGAGAATATGCACATTTGATCTAGTCCTGTCTTCTGCCGAACAGTGACATGAGATACTGACATCCATTCCCTGTACCTGCAGGTGAATCAAGGCTAGATTAGTGGTATGTACTACTCTGTACTGGTGAAAGGTGGTTTCTGCTGAAATCTGACAATTACAGTATATCTGACACCCCGACTTTGAAATCTCAGCACAGATCTTGGTCTCGGGTATGAAGTCACCCATCAACCCAGAGCTTGCTTGAGTAGTTTAAGTAGCAAGTTAGTCTCCACTCCTTCCTATTTGGTTTCTTCCAAGTCAAGTAGTATTGCATGGCTTTTCATCCAGGAATATGCTAATGTTGGCCTAAAATTCAAGTGCTAGAATTTCAGGATTAGTTATCCTCTTAGTGGTGGGAGGTAACATACACCAGCAGTCCCAAACTCACTAACTAATGGGGTCGAAGGCTACCTACCGTACAACCTGACTTGTAGTGTTTGTCAGTCATTGCACAAAGGATATACCATTCACATTCTCTTACTTCATCAACTGTACATCCAAAATATTGAAAAAACTTCAAACAAAATCCTTTCCACTTAACTAGTCCCACCCAATACAACTTTAGCTACAGATTTTTGCATTATGTCTTCCAAAACAGAAAACAATGGTTCAATGCTAAATATATAAGTTGTTTTGAGCAAAATGTATTTGAGTAAGTCAGAGCCACCAGAGGAGTTTAATAGCTTGTAAACAGACACAGCAGGTTTCATACTCTGTTACCAGTAATGTAAGATACACATATGTAAGGCAAAGTATATATTTAAACACACTTATATGGGCAATATCTTCTGTAAAAATATTTACAATTTAAAATAAACCAATTTAAGAAATGGATGAAAGTAAAAAAATAGGATACAGAAAACTCCCTCATACCATGGAACATCACCTAAATGAATATCATTTGGCATCAAGAGTCAACTAATTTCCTTAAAATTTGTATGTTACAAGTGCATAGTTGTGTTTCCTTCTCCTTAACTATCAGCATTTACAGTTGCTGCAGGCTGCCAGTATAGTGGTATGGTATTATAACAAATCAAAATTATCACTTGCTCTTTCTTTTGCAAGGAAACCTGCTATTAAAAAATTTTCCCCAAATAGCAAGCCATGTGTTAAAAATGTGGCTACAATAGTGAAGGCCATCTTTCCTGAGCCAGGAATTTAAGGTTAGAAAGATTGTACAACTGATACTAAGCCCTTTTGGTGATCAAACATAAGAGTAGGTAAAGCCAATAAATCAACATAGGAAAGATGCAATCTATACTATTGCATTGTGTGTGTCTGCTACATTCAAACCTTTTAATGCAGTATAAGTCATGGCTACAACCCCCTGTTGTGCCTAATCCTCCAGAGTACCTTCTGATTCTTCCTGCAGTACTGAAGGACAGATCCAGTCCGAGCTGGGATCTCATACAATTGTTAAAAGCAACGTTTCCTTAGCACTGTAGCAGTCTGCAATCAGAACATTAGCTCTGATTCATGTAGCCTTGTTTCAATAGTACATATTCACCAATCTTTCTGCTGACTTAAAACAGGCTGAAAATGAAGTTTTGGATAATGTATGTTGACAGTTATCCTTGCTGTTTCTCAAGATGGGCATTTCTTTGGCATTCATTCATTTTTGCCCCGACATTCGCCACTCTCATAAATGCTCATATTGATAACATTTTTAGCAAGCAATAAAAAGCCCCCAGAACTGATAGCAATTTAATGTAGAAGTGATTGCATGACCACCAAACATCTGATGTTAGATGTCATTAAAGTGCTGCTTTGTAATAATCTCTGCCAGTTTGTGCTAATTAGAGACAGAGAGGTTTGGAATTTTTACAAATTCCAAGAGTCACATCTGAACAGTTTGTTTAATCAAGCTGTCTTTTAGCCTGGTGAGGAAGTATCCATGAGCACTGGAACTCTGCATTAAGCTGTGCAGATCAGTAGCAGCCATCTTTCCAACTCTCATCTTTCACGTTGCTGTATGTCTTGGGAGTGGGTAATGATCTAAAATGAAATGAGATGTTTTTTAGTTTCATATATATCTGTTCAAGTCTCTCTCTACAATACATAAGAATTTAAAGATTTTATAAATAACTGAAATACACACTTCATTCATTTGCTTCTTTGCAATACATAGTTTACTTAAGATAAACCCTAGAGTATTTGCAGTTTCAGGTTGCATGTTTTGTATCTTGGCAACTACCATGCCAGGAAAAAAAGGCTAGATAAATAAACAGACAAAAAACTTATTGCTATTATACTCTGTGAAAATGCATACTTAATCTGCTTCCACCTAAAACAGGCCATTTTTTCAGTGATGTATAAAAACAGGCAAATCCTTGTTTAGAATATTACATTTTGCTTACATCATAATCTGACATTTGCGGAAACTTGATTATGGTACTGTGTACAGAGTCTGCATCATAGAACCACGGAATTGTTTAGGCTGGAAAAGACCTGTAAGAACATCACGTCCAGCACTGCCAAGTCCACCACTAGGCCATGTCTCAAAGTGTCACATCTACACATCTTTTAGATGTCTCCAGGGATGATGACTCCACCATATTCCTGGCCAGCCTGTTCCAATTTTTGACAGCCCTTTTGGTGAAGAGATTTCCCCTAATGCTCAATCTAAACGTCCTCGGGTGCAAGCTGGGGCTGTTTCCCTTTGTCCTATGCATGCAATCTTTAAAAAAAGTTTTTAAAAAAGTCAATTTTAAAAAAATTTAGTAAAGTGAAAACTTTTCTGTAAGACAAGATGTGATTTGGACAACCACACTTCACTACTATTAGTAAATTTCTGGAAAAATAACTGCTTTTTATTACACAAAGTTCCATACTGCTGACCAATGCAGGCTCTAACCATAAAAGTCAGTGCTGTGACAGTCACTTGTCATTCCCCTGCCCAGCACTCTGTTTGCAGAACAAAACTTTTCCACTGTGCTATTTACCACCATTTTATCTCTACAGTACTAGAGACTAATTGTTTTCCCTTCCCTTTAAGGAGATTCTTAATATTTCTCATGGATGACTGTTGCTTTATGTCAGCTTCTATTTGACACCTCCAGTGAAAACTGACATTCACAGTTAATACTCAGTCTCTCTCGCAGTAGTTTTTGAAAAGACACATCAAGCAGCTTCTACAGCTGAGTGCTAGCACAATTATGTTTAAGCTAAAAATTCCATTTCATCCTGTGGGTTAACTACAGTGATTTTTCTGTTAATTAGCAAATGCTATGGATGTCTCCTCTGTCTTGGTGCATCTTCCTTCTCCAAGGTTCCAGCTGCCCAAGGAGAAAAACTACTCTCACCATGGTACTGTTGCTTGAGTTACAGAGGCAAGTAGTTATGACTTCAGAATGTGTCACTTACAAAAGTGAATCTTCTCTTACCAGCTATATTTCAGTAACTTTACCACACGCAGACAAATTCTTGCTGCCTTCTCAGCCCAGACTATGATTTTAATTACTTAGTTCATTATCTTGCATTAATGATTTCACTTTCACTCATTCACCTTTATTCTCCCATTCAAGAACCTTTATCTCTCCGTTTGGATTCAAAACTGTTTTGGAAATAGTTCACATGGAGGTCTCAATTTCTGTTCTGAAGACCATGAGATCAAAATAACAATTGCAAGAACAAGCAGCACAAATACAGAGTGTACATAATTCATTTTGAAAACTTCGACCTAAGACTACCTGTCAGAGACTCACCTGCGAACAGGCTGTGCAAGTTTGCTACGAGGCACTGGGATGCCCCCTGTGGAAGGGGCACTGGGTCTGGGCAAACCACTCCTCATCCCTGCTGGTCTGGTAAGAGTAGTGCTGTTAATACTGCTGGCAGGGCTTGGCAAGCCTGAGCTCTGGGCTGCAAGAGGCCCTGGTGAAGAACTACTGTGCGTCAGTTGTGCGGCTTCTGGAGAGGCAACTGAGCCCGGTGCGTGGCTACTGAACGCTTTCACTGGCTGTCGCAGAGCTAAGGGAGACGGTGCCACAGGCGAGCGGAATTTACTCGAAGAAGGTACTGGAAAATACAGAAATTACTTTCAGCTTACGTTACTATATTACTGAAATGAAAAACTGGAAATTACTTTGTGATTATACAAACAATATGGAATGTATAATGGAATACAGCCAATCAAGCAGCAATGAGAAACAGGAATTCAGATGTCCTCTTTGTCATGTGTTTTTGATATCATAATTCTAATGCCGTCTTTGTTCACTACAAATATTTATCTGGATTTGTAAGTAATCCTAATCAGGCTATAATTGTTGCACCAGTTAAGTCAAAAGAAATTGAGAATTTCTTAAGAAGAAATTTAACTGCTTCAGAAACACATGAACTTAATTCCCATCTGTGAAAGAACATGTCGAAGAAAACAGTACTCTACTGTGACACAGGCTTTAAACAGATTCAAAGTGTATATTAGCCTTCAATGATGAAATTTCGAGTGCAGAGCATCTTGGCGTTTCTTTTATGCTGTTCTTTTTAACCATTGAATTAGAATTCATCTAAAGATATGGTTACATCCCACATTTTCTGGCAAATGGGAAAAAAAAAGATGGGGTCACCTCTCCTGGTTTCAGCTGGGATAATTAATTTTCTTCCTGTTACGATGCTGTCGTTTGGATTAAGGATGACATCAGCCAACCCCCAACACCAAAGAGGTTAAGGTGCTGCTATGAAACTTAAACCAGACAACTCTAACAATTTATAGCCTTCCTCTTCTTACAAACATTACCTAAATTATCAGTATAACTAATACCCATTTATAACTAATACCTCGTTTTTCTGGTACTTTGTACCTAAGTTAGTATGTAAGGTCCTGTTATCAAGTCTTTTGGGGATAGGTTGATAAGGCAGAATATTCAACAGCCCTTTGACAATGCAAAACCCTAAGCATAATTCTTCACAAGTATGAGAAATATTTTAAAATTATACGTAATTTATCACTGAACAGAATACTTAAATTAACCCATAATCTCAGCAATGGAATGCAATTTCACCAGCTTTTCAAACTGATTAGGGTGGGTCAGTAAGAGTCAACACAGGACGATCAAATCAGTCATATAACAAAAACCACGTTTACATTTAGTAAATTTGCATAAACTCTCTCTCTTCTACTAAAAATATATGTTTTGTACTGAGACCAAAGTTGCATCATTTTTGACAGATGTTGTACATAAAGAAGCTGATCCTTAATACAGCTTTTATCATCTTCAAGGTAGATCCAGTAAGAACACGAGGAGTGAGAAAGGAGATGAGTAATGCAGGAATGTAGCATCCTAAATGAGGTACAGAGAAACTTCTAATTTTGAGATTGTATTCTGAAGCCATTTCTTATAGGGAATGTCTAGGAAGATTAATATGTACCTCATTATAGATGTGAATTGGATTTGATTCCTTTCTGGATTACCCAAGGGGGCCTTTCCCCTGATAGTAATATCAAACACAGCATGAAGCCACTCATGGGAAAAGCTGACAAGAAAAGGTGACAGAGAGGTCAAAAACACATGACAGTTGCTAAGCAGCAGGGAGAATAAAAAACCTTAAAATAAAAGCTGGCATCAAGCCAGAGTATGGATTAAGGAAAGCATTAGCAACAGAATGACTGGACAAGAAGAGCATCAAAGTGCTCCTAGGACTAAGATAGATTACATATAAGTTTTTAAAATGTGACTTCGCCTATAACATTGATGCAATCTGCAGAATTTCCAAGTGACTCTACAGTGTAAATACTGGGAGCTTTTATCACTGAACTCCTCATTACAAAGCTTGGAACACAAACCCAGCACCATGTTAGCATCTACCAGCAGCACAGTGCCAGTGTATAAAAACTGAGTACAGCTTTGGGCCTCTTACAGGTACAACAGGGAAAAGGTTTTTAGGTACAGAATATGAGCAACAAAAAGTTGCAACAGAAGAAAGCTTGCTGCATTCCCAGCAGAAGGATCCAGTAAATCAGTCTTCTCCATCCTCTTTAACCTTCTGCTGACCATATTTTACCATGCTGCAAACTTGAGCTGTCAATTCATAAAACATTTCCTGTCAGCACAGCATTGCAGACATTGCTGAGAGCTATATTCATTCTTGTACATAAAGGAATGAATTGTCTTCCAGAGCAGCCACATGATGTAGTGTGGCAAACTGCCTAATAATTCTGTTCTACAGAAAAAGAATTAGGTCTCAGAGCAGTTTTGGATATTCATAATAGTCAGTTTGGCCTATCTGTAAGTCAGGGTCACAAAGAGTGAGGTGCATAGTATTTAGCTGATCCATGTTTAACACAAACACGTAAAAACGTAAGCGAAGTGCTTAGTAACTTTACACAACTCAATCTCTTATAAAATAAACTAGAAACAACTACAATTAAAACATCTGGCAACCAAAAAAAAAAAAAAAAAAAAAAAGGCATGGTGCAGTCATGACATTTAGATGTCCTACCCTCTCTGGATTCTGTCCTGGATTGTGGGCAGAGAGCACGAGATCTCCATGTGGCAAAGTAGGATGCTGTGAAGCTGCAAACTTATTTGGCTTGCACTCCAAGGCCAGCTGCTGCACACCAACTTGAAAACAGATTAAATTCTAATGCAGTTGTTAAATCACAACCATCATGATGAGATGAATCAACCCAACATGAAAGAACAGATGAGCTATAACTATAGGAATACACTGATCTGTCAGCTCAGTACAGGAAAGATGTGGACCTGTTGGAGCAGGTACAGAGCATGGATGATCATCACTCCTATGAAGAAAGGTTGAGAGAGGTTGAGGTCTTCAGCCTGGAGAAGAGAAGGTGCTGGGGAGATGTTACCACAAAGTGGTAAAAAAAGCACCAGTGTGTGTGTGAAAGGTGTCAAGCTATGTAATGAACAGTATTTTAAGAAGGTAAAATAAATTTTTGCTCAGCTGTTCATTTCTCTGAAAGGGAAGTCTTGCTTCATTACTGCTAAACACTTCTATACTCATGAGGATCTCAGATCAGAAGAAAGAAAACCAACACATTAGAAATAGCAAATAATTGAAAAGGACAAAGCAAGTAACTGAAAGGGTCTTCATTTGCAGTAAGAAATGCCAACAGCCTTAAACTGGAATATATAACTGGCAGCGCAATGTGCTCTGTTCCACATTCTCTAAGGTTTAATAAATTTTTACAATTAATATAAACTCAAAGAAAAGCTAATGTTCTGTACATTCCTACAGTTTCAGACTAGGCCATTGAGCTAGTAAGTGTTCCAGAGAGCCAGAGGAAGGCACGGCCAACTAGAAAGAAAGCAAAGAAAGCTCTGCAGAGGAATAGCGATGGTGGCCTTATGCAAAGCAGAACATTGTGAGGACTTTACTTGGTATGAAGTATGAAAATTGCTAAGAGACTTCCTCTTAAGATGTGAATCTGTTTCACAGTCATCATACTTTGCTAAAACTTCCTGCGTGGCATGAAGATGACTCTAAGGAGTTGGCATTGTTAAACCTCCATGAGAAACACATACATTCTGTCAGCCCCTCATGTCTGCACCAATGACTCTCATAATGCTTAAAGGATTCTAGCATCTACAAGCTTATGAATTAGTCTCAAGTGTAAGATGATCTTTAAAATGAGATCTTCTTGATTGTAGTAGACAACAGATCAACTATGCTTAAAACCAGAATCATTGTTTACCTTAACTGTGAAACTGAGGCAGTGTCACATACAAGGCTGCCAGAGCTGATTAAAAATCAGATAGAACCGTCCAATTAGATTAGAGACTTAATATTTCATTTTATTAAAAAAAAGTCAAGTTCAGCCATTAGCAAACTGGAATATTATATACAAGAGTCTCTAATCCTTTAAGTCAAAAATCTTAATTCATCTATTTTGGCATTAACCTTCTGATTTTGTGAGGAAAAGAGAAAGCACAAGTACATGCAAAGTAAGTTGACAGTCTACATTAATCTTTTCAATGATAAATTTGTTAGCTTTTATTCCACCACAAAGGATTGCATGAGTATTTTTACAACCTTTGTTTTAAAAAATGTATCTTGCAATTTAAAAAATTCCAACACAAATATAGCCCTAGCAATATGTATTTAGGAGTCTACTTTTCTAATCCATATTTCCTGATTAATGTTAGAAAGTGACTGTTCCTTGGATTTTTATCTCAAAATTCAATCTCCTATATAACAGAGTTTATTTTTAATATTTAGACCAAGAAGTTAACTTTCACACAGCAGGGACCACTTAGTTAATCTCTACAGTAATTGCAAGAGCAAGTTTATTAACCTAGAACATGTGAGATTTAATGCAGGCGAACCAGGCTGAGATTTGCTGGAGCTTGGTAAGAGGTTATAAGTTAATTACCTCCTTTTGTAGATGGAGTTTGAAGAAACTGTTTGGTTTTGAAGGCAGCACGAGGCAAATTTTTCTGCCTTTGCAGAGCTGTTGAAAGACAAGAAGTGTTATATTTGTCTAAGAAGATAAGAAAACTAAATTTACTGGGAATTTCAGAATTGTATCCACTTGTGGAGCATCAAGGAACAGTGTGAGTAAAACACTCAAAAAGCTGTTATGACTCTGGAAGTGATGGCATTTTGTGAATGGTGCTTGCTCTTAATGGCAAAGAGTTGCAGAGGAGTGTGTCAGAAATTTTGCAGTGCAAAATGAGCAGATTTGGTAGGAGTAAAGCTTCTTGCAGGGCAAAAAGCCCAGAAATGCAAAACAAAAATTAAAACACCAAAAGGAGAACAAGCCACCTAGCAAACATGCTGCAGCAATATGAGAGCAAGATTAGATACAAAGATGAAAATTAAACTGTTGCATTTGATCTAGCAAAACCAAATTTTTCATTTTAGAAGTGTTTTCAAAAACTATACAAAAGCATAATTTGTCTAATATAATCATCATATAAACAAATTGTATTCTTCAGTTATGGAGACTTAAGCCTTCTTGAGAGATGTCTTTTTTCTCCCCTCTTTAAAAGCTATGCAAGAGGACTTAAGCTTAAAATGAAGACTTAACACTAAGATTTATCAGCTGCCAGCATGTACACAGCATGATGGAAATTGTCTTTTATTGCTCCTTTGCTCCCTTGTCCTGCCTCTTGTCTAGTAACATTCAAGGTCTGGTATTGCCTTGAAATGACCTCACTACCTACCAGTTACCAAGAGAGAAGCCAATGCTCCGAGAGCTGCAGAATCTTGGCATGGAGAGAATTACTTATTGCCAGAAGGAATGCGTTGACTCAGCCTATTTCCATTGCAGCACATTTCAGGGGGGGAAGGAGGAAAGTAGTCAATGAAATAAGGCTTTGACTACACAGAGAATTCATAAAATGATAATGCATGAATAAACATCTCTGCTTATCTCCATGTATGATGTTTTATATCAGCACAAAACTGATTGCACTAGCAAGCTTATTTCCATAGTGAGAAGGAAGAAAGATGGGGGAACAGCAGTGCAAAAGATCCTGACCCTGAGTAAGGAACAATCCCATCACCAATTACTGAATATCGCTATAAGAAAGGTGTGAGGGGGAACAATTTGAATCCTAATATTAGTTAGTCCTTTAGTTTGATAATATTCATTATATGCTATCACCTTTCCTATGCTTCAGTCACTGCAAAATACCCATATTTTATCAACTATAAAAAATTCATCACGTGTTTTAACATCACGCTGAAATTATGACTAGGCAGTCTATTCAGTTTAGTCTTAAAAACTAACTAAAACTGTCATGTTAAGCAAACAGCAAAAAGGAATTATTGTTCATAAACACAGTAAAATTCTGCCTGTGCCTACGACTAATAAAAACCTTATTCCTTCTGCCAACTAGAATCTAATGCAAAATAGCCTGTGGCAATATGTAATTCTTACTCAAGTGGCACACGGTCTTCCTACAAGCTTTTTTTAAAGCATACATATGACCAGCCAATTATGCACAGTAAGGTCCCTAAATATGAGCACAATTCTTAGGAATGTACTGAGGCAGACCACTGGCCAGACTGCTTCAGTCCTCAAGTATTCCACTTTATTATTTTTTACTGAATCACTGTTTTTTGTTATATCACACAAAATGAAGAAAAGCTTCTTCCTTCGTATTTTGTTTTGTCCTAATCCACTCAGATTTCAATATGCTACTGCACATGGCACTTTCTTTTCCCATCATTATTCACACTTCTTGCAAGTCAGATGTGGGATGATATGGAAAGGATTTTAAATATGCATATATCAAATTCCTTCCTTCTCAATGGAGACTCCAGGAAATGGACAATAGCAAAACATTTCTGTGCACTGAAACACTGAAAAGAGCTTAGGCAGTACAATTTGAGCAATGCTGAGCAAACATGCAGTTTGAGATAAGGGCCCAGTGCATGTTTAGCCACACCACTTGCTACTCTTGAAGTGCTCTGTGTGCTGTGACATTCCCTGTCACAACTGCTGTGTGTTGACCACATGTAGTTACATTTACTTCTGATTAACTGAACTACTTGGACTACTTGGTTTCTTCAAAACTTACTCTTCCTCCTTTTACTGTGAACATGCCAAGCAGATGGATCTTGGCAAGCAGACCAGTCACTTTACTGATATTTGAAGAACCTACAGCTCTTCGAGGAAGTTTTGTATTTAGCTCTTGTTAAAAGCATCCATGTGCTCATAGTGCTACCAAGTACAAAAGCATCACACAGAATCCAAAAGCAGGTAGCCCCTACATGGATGCCACCATACAACTTCTAGAGCTTTGTACAATCTGTGTGGTACAGGACCCAAATACAGTTATTTCCCATCACTAACACTTCAGACAATACCTATTCCTTGGGGAACACACATATGACCATATATTCCAGTGTTTTAAGTGAAATACTTACTAGCTTTCATATTAAAAAAAATTGCTTTCTGCAGAATGGCATGGAGAATCATGTAAATGAAGATTCAAATAGTTACAACTGCTATTTAATTCAGTCTCTTTTCAAAAAAAATTTGGATTGTTCACCACATTGCAGCTAAAAGTTAAAATGCCAATGTTTTCATGTTTACAGTTGTACCTCTAAACAGATCATGCCTGTCTTCTCTCTCTTCTGTAAGCAAGCAAATACAATTAGCCTATAAAACTGTAAGAGGAATTGTAATTTCAGAAACTTACTGGATTCCTAGCTCATTTTTGAATGCCAGCGACCATAGCAAGTTCAGTATTGCAGCCACAGCAAATGTGCAAGTAAATTATGAACCGCAAATCTTTGACAAGGAGCAAAGTAGTGACCTCAGGTGGCAAGCCAGCGTCCTTGCAAAGGTAAGCTCATGCAAAACTAGCAGGTGTATGAGGAAGCTTCAAATCCCAAGACCCAGAAATCATCGCCAAGGGAAAACAAAAATTTGCTGCAATTTAACAGTGCTTTGTGCAAAGTGACAAAATATAAAACCAATAAAACAAAAAGTATACAATAAAAAGGACACAATTCTGGAAATCTTTATACAATGTACAGTTTTGCAGAAAATTTTTTAATTCAGACTAAGCAAAGATACTTACTCATTGACTTCACACACAAACCGTTTTACGATTGTCAATAGCAAGACTCTGACAAACATCTGTAAGAGCAGGGAAACTGTAAAAGCTAGAAATCTGGCCTTTATTAATGATATTTAACTTACATTTAAATGTAAGTTGGTCTAGAGTGGTTCACATTTGGGGATATAGTCTATGAAAGAAAAGCAAATTTACCTAGTAATTCTTAATGCATCCACAAGTTGAAAAAAATAAATATAAACACAATCACACCACTTTGGCTCCTGCAATGAAGTAATTGACTAAATACTGAATACTGAGACTTCTCTTGTCTGATCTTTCCAGAAAGTTTAACCATGAATATACTTTTAATTCTGGAAATAGCCTTCTAGCTAAGTTGCTCTCTATGCTCTTCCCTTCCCAGTTCACTCAGTTCTAAAGCACCAAATAAAATCTGTGGAGATTTTTAGTAAAAATATTTTTTGTTCATTTTCTTTCAGCTCATTTTGGTAATTCTTCCTATGACCAGAACAGCACAGCTGTAGACCAGCTGTCCAAGTGCTCTGAGTGCTTTATACTTTGATAAGCCTGCCTAACAGGTAACAATGGTGCATTTGAGCTACACAAAAGTCCTTTCAGCTGGAAATCCCACCTTCTGAGTGTCTGCAAAAGGTGGAAGAAGAGGGCCAAGGTGAAAGGATGCTGGAGTAACTTATGTGAACAAAAAGTCACACTAACTTCTATCTACTACAGTATCACACACCTGGGATTGACTGTCCACACAACCCTTACATCTTCTCTGAGTTTGTACAAAGACAAATCCTGGAGTCTTTTTGGCATGGTCTCTTCCTTATTTTGTATTTAACTGTACTTGGCAGCTTTAACACATTGTTTTGAAAGTTCTAAGATAACCAATTAGGTATGCCACTATGTCTTCACTGTTCTACAAATACAATACCCCTAGTTAAATTCACAAACATTACTTTTACATTTCTTGTCAAATATTTAGATTACTGATGAGAATTTTTACAGTTCAAAGCTCTACACATAAAAATATTCATAATGTGTTCTTCCCTGGAAAATGTCACGTAAGATTATTAAATTCAGAAATTTGTTTTAAAAGAAGTGGTCAGGAAACATTTAAACAACAGGAACTGGCAATATTGACATATAAAGAACCACTGAATATTTAATTTTCATTTGCTTTGGCTTCTTTAAGGTCACCATTTTCAAGAGATTTGTGAAAATAGCAGCATTCTCATATCAGCACTTAACTTTTGGAGAAACTAGGAAAGCAGGAGTCCAGCAATGGGCTAATATGTTTTATGAGACACAGGTTCATCCAAACCTTTTTTAGGAAGTAACTGACACTTAAAGTAAATAAAATGGGCAACTGGATATAAAATCACGTGCCAAAAAAAAAAAAAAATAAAGAAGGAAAGAAACTGCAGACACAGGTTAACTTAGATTGTTAAACTGAAATGAACACTTTCAGGTCATGTTTCATTAGTTAAAAAAAAGCAATACACATCATCTAGGTGCTTTTTCAGAGCCTAGAAAGAAAACAGTTTCTGACATGCCCATATACTGTATTTACATTATTTACATTACTTTTACATATACTTTTAGGAAACTATGAATGACACCTTAATAAGAAATCGGACTTTTTTGAGTATTTTGTGTACCATAAAAACAGATCCACAAAAATCTGATTAAAAATCAAGATTAGCACCTCCAGTGTAGCATGCAATGTTTTGCTTTGCCCTGAGAGTGGGAGACAGTCGAATACCATCACTTAATTCTGAAATTTACACTGGAGTAGCACTAAAGGTACTTACTGGCTGAGGCTTGAGGTTGAATGCGAGGTATTCCTCCATTTGGCACTTGGAAGTTTGAGTCACTTCTGCTGTTTTTCACAGACTCAGCTTGGATGTTAGATGTCCTGGACAAGTTTGGAAGACTACGCCTTAGTTTTTCTGTATGAAATAAATACAAAGATACCACAATGTGTAGTCTGATGCTGGACAAAGGTCAGGTTGCAAACCCGTAGTTGAATCCCAAATGTAAATGACACAAAAAGTCAGCCATATAAAACTACAATGCAATTTAGAAGTGTATTTTGTTACATTACTTCTTCTCAAATCTATCACATACCAAATATTTATGTATCTAAAAAAGTAAGAATGTACATTTTTCACCTATGGTGAAAAAAGTCAAGCATATTGTGCTTTGAAATTGAAACATATCTGGATTGTGATTCTCTGGGTTTTATTCTATCTTAAAAGCTGAATAATTTTTACTATTATAAAAGCTGACAAATCTAATTTGCAGTTTTGCACACTTTTCAAATTATTTACCTAGAAAGTTATTTGTAAAAAAATGCTTGCCTGAAGAGTAAAAACAATATAGATATTTGAGTAAATTTTTGAGACTGCCTTGTCCCATATCAGTCATTACACAACAAATAACAGCTATCCACTTGGAAAGGACCTCTTCATACATAGAAATCAAAATTATTGAAGTATCCAGTTATGCTTCATCTTTCACATATGACTTGACTTATCTACTCAACTAATGCTGATATTTCGGGGGCCTTCTAATATTTGTACCACTGTTCACAGAATATGAAAAGATGCCATTAAATACTTCTCAAGTCTAATGACATTCTCTGTATCTCCAACCCATGCAGAGCTGGGTTGATGACATACTTTGGATGGAAGACTGAAGCGGCCTTGACAGGATGAGTGGCCAACCTGATTCTGCAGAGGGATGTAGGGAAGAAATAAGTTAACCATGCACAAGGACTTAAAAGGTGAAAACAAAACTAAGTCTTCACTGGCTGAATATTCCAACAAGTGTACTTTCTTCACTTAGCAGTTTCCATTGCTTTACACTGCCCTTGGTACATTGTTGAACCCTGTCAACCAAATTTCCCTCCAACCATTCTAGGCAAATAAAATTAAAAGGGAAAACCTGAGCAACTTTTTTGGCTACTGCTGTATAACTCTGAACATCCAAGCAACACTCAACTGCAGAAAACCTACTGCAAGATAACTCCTTGGAAGTGTTTCAGAAACACATGATCACACACTCTATTTTGATCCCTCTGGTATGTGGGATACTAGCTTTTGGTACCATTCCTCTCATAGGATATTTTTATTGCAGCTCATCTAGCATGGATTTTCATTTAAGAAATGAATGGGAAAGGAATTCCTGATTAATTCACAATATAATTGATTAGCTTTTGTGCTGCACATTTTCCTAGACACCTAAAATTTCCTCAAACCACTATTACTAGTAAGGGGAATTCTTAATATCTATTCTTTCTAAATTTAAAATCTTACTCGCTGGATAAAAACTACAATTGTTGAAATGGAAATATGCTTGCAAAATTTCATCCCAGTAAAAGGAGTTTCTGCCAGACTGCTACCAAGAAGAAGGACATTCAAGAAGAAAAACTGTATCAGGATTATATTATTTTGTTCTATGCCACTATAGTATAATTGTTTGCATTGAATTTACTGCAAACTTTATTTATTATTCAGCAGTTTTCACAACTTTGAGATATCTAAAATATCCAACAAATGCATTTATTAAGTACTAATGTTTTTAAGACTGTTCATGAGAGTCAGAGTCCTGTGCAACCAGAAGAAAGCTGCCTCACAGGCTACAGGCATGCATAAATCACCATGTTACTCTTATCTGACCACAGTTACTTTCATCTACATTTTCTTCTGTTATCTGCAACGCCTAACTCTACTAGTAAATGACTTTTCCTGCTTTATTTTAGTGCATTTGCCTGCCAAATATAGACCTTGCTCACTATGAAACTCAATTATACTCATTGACTGGATAACATCTAAAATAAATATATGCCTGTCAACTCATCTGACCATAAGGGTGCCCCAGCAGAACTTAAGCTTTGCTTGCTCTGGTTTTCTTCAGCAATTCAGAGATTAAACCACGATGTTACACAGGCACAAAGTTTTAGGACTGCACACTGATGTAACTCCTTTACAGAAACTACACAACTACTTGTGTAATGAATTTCAAAGGTTTTTACCTTCACTTTTGACATTACTAGTTTGCAAGTCTGTAGGATGGCCTTGAAGTGAAAGACGAGGTTGCTGTAAACGGCTAATCATAGGCTGTGGTGACACTCTGCTGTACTCTATGCTTCGAGCAGGTGATCGGGAGCGAGGTGAATTCCTTGGAGATTGTTTTGGTGAAGGCCAGGGAGAACTGCGAGGTGATGGTGAGAACCTGCTAACAGCAGGGTGCACTGTGTGATGTGTGCCATCTTCCTCATCTTCTAAGCTCTGTGCATCAAGCTCCTGGTCACTGAACGTGCCTCGCCGGGTGGAATTGCAAGAGGAGCCAGAACTACGCCGAGAAGCTGAGGCTGCGTACTCTTGCCGCAGGCCTGGCAACAACAAGAGCATTGTTTACTTGTGTCCAGCCCACAAACAGTTCAAACTAGAGACAGTGCACACAGATATCTCCACAGTTCTCAAACTCAAATTTGGCTCACCTTAACTCCTGTTATTGGAGGCATTAAACAAATTCCAGCCAGTACCAAAAAGTTATCTATCAGCTAATAGTGACTTGAAATAAGTAGGTGAGCTCATTCCTTTTCCTAGTAAAGCAATCATCAATATAGGTGTGCTGTGTATGTACTTGTTCACCTCCTCTCCCAGGCTGGAACTAGCAACACAGGCCACATCATAATTTTGGTATCAAGTAACATCCTGTAACAATGAAATGTCTCTAGCAATGTAATAGTAAATCTAACCAAAAAAGCAACACAATAAGCTACTCCTAGAGGAACTGGAGGTGTTAGATCAGTGGTCTCTGAAGTGTGTTGCCCACACCCCCAGGGATACACAAACCAATCCACAGGCATACAGCATGAAAATTCTGAACAACTAGTATTCTTAAAACAGCATTTATCTTGCCTTTATCTCATACGTTAAAAAAACCTATAATTTTGTGTATATTTGTAGATGTTATACATTAGAGTAATACATGCATATAATTTATTAAAAAGTACATACATTGGACATTTGGTTTAGGTTTTTTTCACTGTTAAGGATATATAATAAAATAGTCTGGAGACCACCTAGTTAGACAAACAGAAATTATTACCACTTTCTGCAAATTCAGATGGACAAAAAGACAGTCTCAACTAAAGCTATAATGTAAAACATGTATATAGGCACTTTTTGTAACTATTCTTTGCCAATTGACTATACATTTTGGTGATTTAAATTATGGTTTAAGCACTGATGTGAACAAGACTAGATTCATCTTCTGAGAAGAATGGTGGTAGGCAATAGTCCATTCTAACAATCATCCTTTTAGCAAATACTGTACCTTACAAATTCATACTCTCCAGCATTGTTTTGTCCATTGTTCCCAAAGAAAACTTCTGCACAGCAACTTCCTTTCCTTAGCCTGCAGCCTGAAGTCCTTAACCAGCTTTCTTGGGCAAACTACAATTCCACAGGCATAGTAGAATTTACACCCCTTTTCCATGCTTACTAAAAAAGTGCTACTGCAGTTATTCAATAAAAAAAAACAAAAAAACCCCAACAGTTCTACTTTGATTTCAGGAAAAAAACCCACTTACTTTCTTCCTGCATTCGTGCTAAAATTTGCACATCTGTAACATCATTTAGCTTATAATTAGACCCAATAGAGTCTTCGTCCATCTCTGATGCACTTAATTCACTGTCCAGAGAAGACTGTGGACTTAGTGGAGGATTTCTATCTCCTGAAATTTTAAGATGACCTATGGAAAGAAAAAAAAGTAAGAGGAATTGTTGTTATTAAAAAAGGCAAGTTGCATTTCCTTTCCTAGTAAAAACCACCAGTTTGAAGAAATTGTACTGAGACATTGATCTGACAGACCATTTGAAACATTTGATTATTTCATTGCAAACCCAGGCTGAAAATGTAACTTACAAAAGCAGAGTTTAGCCATTACCTTTTAAAAATGGGCAACTTCATAAAATCATTGCATTAGTGTAAAAACAAATTAGTGGCAAATAATTTGCTCTATCATAGCACATTCCAACTAGTATGAAGTTTGCACAGCTCTACAAAAACAGCAACTGCAGACCTGGTTCCATCTGAGCTTCCATTTTCACCTCTCTATACTGCCTTGTAAGACAGTAAGTTTGACTGGATCTTTCTTAACAATAAGGATTTGCTGATCCAATGAATATTGATTCAGTTTGGAATGCTTAAAATATACTTTATCTGAAAATTACTACCTATTCCACATATGCACCTTTGGTAACCTGTAACATGGGAACTATAACAAGGAAAAACACTTCCTGTTTGCTGCCTTCTGGATGGCACCTCCATTTCCTGGTACAGCTCTGTCCCCCAGGCAGATATGCCATTGTAGCACACAATGCAGAGCAGAGCCACTGAGATTAAACCAAAAACTGAGTAATGGGTCTCATGCAATGCAGGCTTCTGTAAAAGTCTACAGTGAACTAGTGACAGCTGGATTGTCAATGCAATGTTTTTTCACTTTCCCTGTAAGCTAACTTAAATTAATTATATACAGTAAGCCAATAGTCTGACTTCAGAATAGAGATACATTCCAGGCATCATTTTTTCTCAGGCAAAGAAAGTGTCTACAGAGCAGAATAAAAGAAGAAAACATTTCCAGAAGTTACTGTGCACACTGATTGCTACAAAATCTCATGTGCTTAACTGGAAGGCTTGCTTTTTCCTTATATTACATTGTTTCCATCTTGGAGGTACTGGTAGATACATTGCATACCAGATGTTTCAGTTAGTAAACAACAGGATAGTTGAAAAGACTTCACAAATACCAACTCCTACCCTTTGAACGGTTACCACGGAATTTATATCCCTGTCAATTACAGGGTCACTTCCAGAAGCCATTTGGAACTCTACAAAATGAACCCTGTGTGTTTTGGTCTAACTGCTAACCACATATATCCGTGATTTTTGGAACATGGACACCGAAAGAAAACATTTTACATGCTTCTCATGCCAGAAAGTATGCAAAAAAGCCCTTCTAAAAAGCTTAAATACTGCATGATGCACACATCCTACAAAACACTGAAAAGTTCTGGAATCTTTCTTACTCTAGATCAATGCGAATGTTGTCTATCTGAGCACATTTGTGAAAGGAAAAGGAGGAAGAAGGGAAAAGTGACCTACCTGAGGTGCCAGGAGGTATGAGCTGTTTCACTAAAGCAGATTTCACTGGTGTTGAGGAGGGAGAGTTGAAGCCACTGCTGTAGGGGCTTCCAGTATTTGGACTGTAGGAGCTCGCGTAACTGACCGCACTGAAAGGGCTGCTGTACAAACTCTGTCTCTTGAGAGCTGCAGGAAAGAGGGGAAAAGTGATGAATTATACTGAATGAATCAATGAAAAACAAATACAATACTATATTATGTCTCCAGTGTGATTTAATTACTATACAGTTCAAGTAGAAAACTTCAGTCAGCAGAAATTTTTTCACTGCTTTCTTCACCTCAAAGATATAACCATAATGTGAAAACAGTGGGAGAAGAGGGCAAGACAAAATAATGACAAATGTTTTCCTTTTAGGAGTCAGATCTACGATCACTACAGCTGATGTCTTTGAGACGTTCAGTGTAGCTGCTGGGAAGCAGCAGGAAGGCAGTAGCAGCTCAATTACACTAACATACACTGTATACACAATTACATACCAACCAGAGAACACCATGAAGTGATGTTCTCAGAACTCTCAGACCTGTGTCTGAATCACACAATACTCTACAGTAACCCCGGGACTGGCACCACACAACTAAGCAGTATCACTTACAAAATTTCCCTAAGCATAGGCTAAAACGAAAAACCAGTAAGGCAAATGCTTCTGTTGAGAATTTAGGGTACCATGAACCTACCAGACTAAAGAATATTGACTATTTCCTACTATTAACCTTCTGTTCTAATGACTTGGGATTTTTTGGCCATAGGCTTTAACCTCATACACAATATAACATCCAAACTGGGTATGTTCCTCTGCCATTTACTGTAAATGTTTTAATGTTGAAGTATTTTCAGATGAATTTTAACAGTGGTGAACACTGTGATACTGGAATTCTGCTGGTTGTCAGGTGTATTATTTGTTTACTTACTTCATTGTTTTGTTCAAAAGTTTACATTTTAAATATAATAGGAAATAGAATTTCAACTACAGGAAACTAGTGGTATCCAAAAGATATTTAGACACTTTTGCTACAATTCAGTTCCTTCACTGCTGGAAGTATCTCTATGCATTAATGTATATAAGAACAAATTAAGTTGCAAAATGTTAAGATGAAAAAGCTAGAAATCCCAACCTGATGTTATGTAAATCCAGATTAGATTTAGTTGCAGCTCACTCAGCTGCTAAAAGTAAGCTATTAAAAAAAATTGTGTGACATTTTTCTTAGTGGAAAGGGGCTTCAATGAATGCAGTAAGAATTAGGCTACTGATATCAGTGGACAGGAAAAAAAAAAAAAGAACTAATTGAACCCATATTTCTTTACTAAAAATCATTGTTGCTTTGACATTAGAAGCCAAAACAGACTACAATTGCATGAAATGCTGCTTTCAGCAAAGCCCAGAAAAGCTTCAGCTTCTTCCCTTGGCTCTTGGTCACTACATCCTCAGTTGTCCAGTGCAAATACTGGGGTGCCACACTATTATCTGAGCTACTAAAGTAGATTTAAGTTAAAAAATATCAAGAGTATTTTAAATGATTGTATTACTTAATCAGTTCTTAAGGGTGCCCCCAAAAAAAGTATCATCCAACCTACCCAAGGGCAGAATGCAGAGCAGAGGCAAAAGCAGCAGAAATTAAAGCTGACTTTGCAGCAAATTCCTAAAATTGCATCTCGTGTCAAGATCCTTTCTAAACCAGTTAATATTACCAGTGTTTTAGTTAGAGTGAAAAGACAGTTATACATGAAGGATGCAAGGTTTATATTCCAGCTTTCACTGCAAATCTTTAACAATATGAGTTCATTTCAGCAAATTGTGAATTCACTAAATTCTAGCAAGTATTCATGAGGTATCTTCAGTTTATTTTGAGTGTCAGAAGGGAAAACCTCCATTATATTACAAAGCTCAGTAAACAAAACCAGTAATTACAAGTCACTCTGTTCTGGGTGATTATGATGAGGCCTTTGATATCATCTTCTGGCATTCACAAAGGAATCCCAAAACATCTATTCCAATCAAATCTTTGTTCTCACACCAATAAAAAGTTTACTTTTCATCTCTTGCCGAAAATGTCATTAAAAATCCTTAAAATGTAAGTCTGCACAACAGTTCTTTCTTTTGTATTTATTATGCAGACAAGTATTTTAAACTACTAACCACAAAACAGAAAACAATTCTGCTACTGCATATTCTCCAAAAAGGCTCTTTGTATAAATCCATAATGATACAAAGTATTTGATCATACACAGATTTTTTTGGATGAAACTTAGCATGATTTTGCCACATGTAAAAAGATTGCTCCAGTACGTGGTGAGACTTGATACACACAGTAGTTTTTGTGTGGTGAGACCTGATGAACACAGTAGTTTTCATCCTAGCTAAAGTGAACCTTCTTCAGCACAGTACATTTTCCCAGAAAAAACAAAAATCTGGATTCAAACCCATTTTCTGGATCAGAATTCCTAAAAGTTTTCCAACATGGATTTCTGTGACTCAGGAAGACACCGTTATTTTACAAATAGAGATAGGGTCTTTATTAGGAGTGTCAGACAAAATTGGCAAGACAGATAATCATTTTAGCATTAAAATGATCCTAATATTAAACACTAGCTTACAAAAGATTACACGTTAGCTTTCAAAACACCAGAAGGAAGAGTTGATAATCAACAAGTTTATTTTAATGCCAATTTTCTTTTATAACATTCAGAAACAGTATGCAGCATCTAATTCCTTTTAATTCTGATTTTGCTGAAATGCTCACGAATTTCTCTTTTGCTGTAGAAAACAGGAAAATTTGAGTGCAGAATATATCTAAAGTTCTCTCTAGTCTGAACAAACTTCCAACACTGAGCATGACTTGCTCTGCAACTGTAAAACTGACTGCTGACAAGGCACTGTACATGAGTAACTTAACAGTAGCACGGAGCTGAAAGCTTTTCTTCCTCCTTTATTGTCATGCAATTAAATGTACAATGGAAGAAGAAAATGTGAAATACAAGAGTGCATTTGAGACTGGAAAAGAGGAAAAAGATATTAAGATTAGAAAGAAGTAACAACAGGAACTAACAATGTAAAAAGAGTCAATGCAAAAGAAGCATCAGCAAGGATTCAGGAAAGAAAGTTACAGAAGTGTGAAAAACCTTATCCAAGGAGACTGGAACCAAAATCTATGAACTGAAGCCGTAGCTGGTAACAGGTTAAGTGACGGGTTCATGAGGTACAAGTACTATGCAAAATGCAAGTTACAGGATACTCCTGAAGTTTGGAATAGGAAATATACACAAAGTTACAAGAAATACTACCTGTCTTCTCCAGTGGAGCTCCCTGCTACCCTTATTCTGTAAAGGAGAATGGTTGCTCTAAAAGACAATTTTCTGTTTTGTTGAAAACTCATTTTTATATGTGATCTGCTCCAACCAGCATGTGCCCATCTTTTCTACCATTAGTAATTCCACCAATTAATACTATAGATTAATTGTGGCATTCTTGCAAGTACCACTGCCAGGAGCAGATTCACAGGTCGAGGAAAACTAAAAAGGAGGTGAAGTGACCTAAACATATCGTTTGAATGAAAAAACTTTCAAATGTGTCAATTTCAAGAGAAGTTTCCTGCCATTCTGCTTCAGCTATGAATTTTTAAAGATACTCCACGGGTAACAGAATTTGTGGTACTTCTAGAAGACTTCTACTCAGTTCTGAAAGAAGTTAACCCATAAACGGAATTATGTCAATCAATTGCTATCCATTCATAAATACTCAGTAGTAGTCAGATTCCCAAACCTGTATCATCATTCATAATCCCTGTGATGTGAGTGCTTTTTGTTGTTTAGAATCTCAGTCTTTGCCTGTATCTAGCCATATATCATGTTAACTGTTCAGGTAAATTTTAATAGACATTTGTCCAGATAGCATAAAAAAGCACAGAAATAGGAAAAGACTGAGGGTGATTCATACTGAAGGCACTTTCACCACTATGCCCATGATTTTTATAAGAATAAGGAATGGATTCAAATTCTATTAAGAACACTTTCAGTAAAAACCAGAATAAAGAGACAGATTGCTCCAGAAAACAATACAAGGACAGGGAAGAAGTTACAGTCAAATAAACTCAGCACAAAGTTTATGTATAACCACAGAAATGAGGTGGCTGCTGGAACCACTCCTGAAACTGTGTATTCACACACTCTTAGCTTAAGTCCAACTATTCTGCTCTTAAGTCCAACTATTCTGCTAATTCCTCAAGATAGCAGTTTAACATGTAGCAGTAGCAGACTACAGAAAGATGGAACAGGAGAATAGCTATTAATAGCAAGAAAGTAAGTTGCCTCAGCATAATTTTTAAAAAAAGGCTCCAACAAAGAAACAAAATAAAGCAAGAAACCAGATGGACAGAGAATTCTAATCAGACCTTCAGCATTTTGCTGCTGGTTTGACATAAAAAAGTCTGGTAATAGAAGGACAGAGAATGCAGACTTTCATTCTCACAGGGTCAAATACTCTCCAGTTTTGAATATAACCAACTAATTAATATTAAGGAAGAAACATAAATTCTGGATTTTTCTAAAATCTGACTGATCTTAAGCTACTGGGGATGGGAGAAAAAGAAATCATCATCTCTCCAAAGTATTAAAAAACTTAGGCCTCCATTTCTTTAGATGAAATGAAAGATATAATCTAGCAGAAAACCAAGTTCCATGCTAACATATTAACAAGCACTTAACAATTATGATACCTTAATACAGGCTTCTATTTTAAAAAAAGATGAGAAAACTTTTCAGTTAAAAACACTGTCTTTTCCTGAAAACATCAGACCAAACTATGAAGATATGATAAAACTCTGAAATCATGACTAATGATCTAATGCCTTCTTTCATTTAACATGATCCAGAAAATCAGTAGAATTAATGACTTTGTCAACCATAATGAAAGCTTTAGAAACAAGTAATTGACAGATGTCTTACCTCACAACCATTAGCTAATTTTGATGCTGTTTCAGAATAAATACATACAATCCCGTGGTTTTAGTGTGCAGAAACTCACCTGACATTGTTTGCTCCAGCTTGTGGATCAGTGATTTTTTAGCACATTCAACATCAGGACTTGGATAATCCAGTACCTGTCTGCACCAAACCAATGGACTGACACTTTTTTGCAGTGGATTCAGTTTCTTCTTTGGAGATGTATATAACCTGGAAAAGAGAGGAAAAAAATAATTTAAGAGGACAGACAAAATGAGCCTAAGATCAGACATGCAACAAAATACCACGAAGTATGCTATTTCTGTTTTTATACTCTAGCTACACTATAGTACAATCCCAAAAGATAAAGAAAGCACAGATTTGACCCTAAAATTAACTATTTTGGATAGACTATAACAGTGGCAACATATGGCCACTCAAAGACTTCAGACACATTATGTATATGGACAATTTCACTGTCACATAAACTTACTAACAAGGATCAATCTTTTAGATTCACCTGAAAGAAATTAAACACTAAGCAACAGAGAACTCTTGTTTCCCTATACAAAGGAAGCAATAAGCATCTTAGTAGCCAAGGAGTAGTGCTAAAGTACACACAACTACTGTTTCAGTAGCCTTGAACAATAAACAATTTTTATTTATTATTTCTATCCTAGCACCTGATCTTTTCATTCTCTTTGAACACAGAACAAAGGGACTATCTCTGTCCTAAGGAGGTACACAGTCAAGCCTTAGCAACAAGGAAAAAGAGATAATACACACAGGAGAGTAGAGAGAAACAATGAGATCATATTGTTCTGCCAGATGTACTGAAGCACGTCTGTCAGCATCTCCATTAATTTTGTCTGTCAGCATCTCTATTAGTTTATTTTAACATCAACATTCCATGACTTAAGAAAGTAGTAGTCCAGTTTAAAGACTCTAAAAATTTAGCTGAAAACTTCTCCTCCCTTAACAGACAGATTAAAGGAAAAGTCAAAACCAATCACACACTCAAAACAGGGAACTTCAAGACTTACTTTGGACTTCTAACAAGAACCAAACTTGGAAATGTGGTTCAGCAAAAGACAACAGTGAACTGCAAAACATACAACTCTAGAGATTATGTGTGTAGAAACAGCTAAATGAGTGTTTCTTCTAGAGTAATGACAGACTTCATATTCCAAGTGAATATGATTGTATGCCACAGCGTCACTTAGGAACATCTGACAGTCTAATCAGACATGCTTCTGTACAAAATACACAGCAAAGGTTGTTCTCTTTATGCCAATGACATTAGCAACACAGAAGTTATTTCCTACAACTTTCTCTCTACAAGATTATCTCATCTCTCCTCTGTAATTTTAGAACTTGAACTCTGTTTGTGTTATAATAGCTTTCAGAGATTTTTTGTAATTACTACCATCAAGTTCACTTCTTACAAAAACTTCCCAAGAAACACGTTTTAAAACCACCCAAAACACTGATCTTTGTTAAGAGCAAGCTCCAAAACACTCTTCCCTCTAACACTGAAATTAGCAAGCTGTGCTTGCAGATACAGGCTAGAAAATAGTTATTAGCTGCCAGGTTTTAAAATAAAAATGAAGCTGTTTGTAACAATCCAAATTGTCACTGCTACTTACTGTAGTTCAAGGAGTTTATGCTTTGGCCAATACTGTGCTGTCTGTCATAACTGCTTTTGTAGAAATGCCTGCAATCTTCACAGGCACTCAGCCCAAAAGAAAAGCTAAAAGCCCTTCATGTATTTATAGCCCTGAAGATCCTTGAAAAGCACAAGAGTCATTCAATTTTCACAGTTGTGTAAACAAAGATGCCACTTTCTGTAATTTCTATGACATCTCCATACTGTTAAAAGTAAAGTTTAACATTTACTATCTCTCTAACACTCTGAATTTACTGTCTTTTTAGTATTTGCCTGTACTCCTTTCTGTCCTAAGGTATGTTTATACAATACAAAGAAATGTCAAAGGCAACAAGGCCAGCTTTTGCCCAGTACAGGCCAGACTCACTCCTAGTTCTCTGGATAGCTGACATGCCTTGCTGTGTTTGAGAAGTTCCATGCACATTCGGAGTGTTTACAGTGATAGCCAGTATAAAAGGCAAGAAATTAAAGTGCATGTCCTCTTTAAGAAACACACAGAAGGGGTACCTTCAACAAGCATACAAGATTGTTCTAATCAAAACTCTACCTGGTATTTTAAGCTTCAACACATTCTTTTCAGGAATTCCCAATCGTTGCATTTGTTTCACAAGTAGTTTATTTACTGAAGCAATCCAGGCTTACACAGCTCCCTCTTTTCCACCTCCCTTTCTAATCAAATATATATTGCATATTCCCCCACGTCTTTCCAGTCAACTGTTTTCCTTCATCAACCTTTGTTTCAAAACTTAGGCTTCAAGGTAAGACAGAACTTGAGAACATACGTATTTCATGCAACTCCACTATCTCACATCACACACATGTACACTGATGCAGTGACAAAACAGTTCTTTCAAGGCAGTTTCTTGTACATTATGCAATTATAGAGTCTCATTATAAAGCAGTGATCTTAATATCTCACCTCACAAGAACAGCCAATCTCAAGATTTTAGACTGACTTAATTCCACTTGCTTTGCCTAATCTGGATTTTACAAAAACCAAAAGGACCAAGGGCAAGGCTAAGAATCAGAGTGATGCCTCTATTACCTCTTCCTCTCTTCCCAACATTAGAAAAAGAACAGATACACGAAGCATGTACAACTAACTTCACACAGCTAAGTGGTCTTCATCAAACTGTTTGACCCAAAAGATACAGGTCCTCCTTAGCTGAAGAACCTTCCAAGATAGATCCCATTTGTACCTGTCAATGTCTACAGCAATACAACAGCACTGATTCAAGTGCTGAAGATTACCAGAATAACTTCATACATCTTTAACCACTGTAAATCAACTCTCTCAAAACAGGAAATTAAAAACGATTGAGGAAGCTGACAACTTACAGTTGCCACCCACACTACAAATGTTAACACACTAGAAACATATACTCCAATCTCTCCACAGAGAAAATACTTAACAACTCAGTGACATAAGGCAAAGTAGAAGAAAACGGTGTATTAAAAGGAGCTCAGGAGCTTTGATCTACTTTGAAACAACATTAAGAAGACCAGACACTATGACTCTGCTGCAGCCATTAATATTAGCTTCCTCTGGTTCTTACTAGTCAACCACACCACAGCAGCACCAACCTGAGGCTGAAAGCAGCCAAGGGCTCTACTGATTAGTTCCAGGAAGATGCAGCACAGCAAAGGGCAGAGCTTTTGCAGGAAGACTGCTGTGACTACAAGCATATATGATGTCAGCCAAATGGGGCAAGCTGCAGCATGTTGCACTGGGACACAGCTGAGTCAGAAAACGCTTTGAAGAAAGAGGACACGCCACTGCAGGAGGAGTGGAATATCTGTGTACCGATTACCTCACCCGAGGAACAGCTCCCAGTGCATTAAAATACAAGAGGCCACTTGCCACAGGCATGAAACAAGAAGCTGAGATTCTAACTGGGAAAAAAAAGGAAGTGTCTTTTTGTATCAAAACCCTTCCACTGCTCAGTGTAAGAGTGAGGGAAAACATGCAGATGAACATGAAGTCACAAATCTGAATTAGAAAGAAGATGGCAAGTGGAAGGAATTTGAAGTTAGAGCTCATTTATTTTAGCTACACTAGCTTTAAGCAAAAACTGGAAGGTACAATAAAGGAAATTAAATGGGAACACACTAAACATGATGCATGCAAAAACAAGACGAAAAACCTGAAGACATGATGAGGAGAAAAAGCTGAAATCCAAGGATTCAGATTAATAAGAAATGCCCCTAAAATACAAGAAGGAAATTTCACAGTGAAAAGCTACTGAAAATATATAAATTAGGAGATGATAATACTGGACAGTCTTGGAAATAGATAATTTAGAATACAATAGTGTCAATCTAAAGTATTTTAAGATAATTTAAAAGTTTCAGGAAACCTCATCTAAAGTGGCTTAAGCACATTAAAATTTAAGACGAATTTTGAATGGACAGTAAAGATCTGAAAAGCATCTCTGGTTCAAAGCCAAATCCATCAAAAATTAAGTGATATCTCTGCACTTATGTGGCTTAAGGATTTCCTTTCCTTCTCCCCAGCCACAAAATTCCTATGCTACAGCTGTAGCAGACTGAGATACACATTACTTAGCCTGTAATTATTAGTTTTCAGCTCTACTTTGCAGAATACTTTTAGTTTTGAGAGATGCACAAATTACAGCAAACTCCACTCTATGACTATAAACTCAAGGATACGAATACTACAAAAACGCTTTGACAGTCTCATTAAACCTTCATATTACAGTGGCACATCTCAGCTACATGATGCGACTTTTAAGTAGAATTAAGAATATCCAAGAGTGCAAAGTACTATTTGGAACACAACTATCTTTCTGTGCCCAACAATTAGATAGTTAGCTGTTACCCAGCTAGTTGCTGGAAATTACTGCCATTGTTCATTTCCTCCTCCAAAAGAACATGTTAGTCTCGGAAAAGGATGTTGTAGAATGGGAAATGGGCCATCAAAAACACCATCATGTAGCTTCCCTAGGACTATCACACAAATTGTACAACTGTCCACTATTTGAGAAGCTTTTCATAAGAAATTTTGAGCATAAATAGTTTGAGCATATGTGCTCAAACATAGCATTGTTGATATTTACATTGAAGAGAAAAAGGTTGAGAAGTTCTGTGTCCTATTAAAGGCATTCCAAAATAAAATTCTGTTTAATGACTATGCTTGAGAGCTCTACCAACACCTACAAGTAGTAGAAATGTGAATCACGCCTAAACCAGACATGATTATGTAGTAATTTTAGGACAGTAAAGGAAACCCATATCAAAACTCTCATTGTATTGAAATATCAAGCATATTTAAAAGCTATAATTATCACAAAGAAAGTCAGAAATGGGAATAGTTCTTCCTCAGGATTCTTCCTCCAGTCCTCAAATATCTGTTTCGCAACAAACACTGATATCTCAGAGACACTAATCAAAGTGAGTATTATTTAATGTTACAAGTTGTTTTTCATTATAAAACTGGCAACTTCCATAACCCTTCCTTTTCCTACATGCCCCTTTTCATATTACCTTCCTAGTTTGTGAAGATATTATCTGAATTTGATTAAACCCCAACAACTTTAAATCAAATTGATTTTTTATCTGCCACAAAATGAAGAGCAACAATTTCTCTTTTACTTACATCATGGAACAGAAACTGATCAGAATCTGTCCAGTTTCCAAGGAGCCTAAACCACATTAAAACAATGAAATTTAGCAGTTGAACAGGAAATGCTGCAATGTAATTTCAGCAATGGGATTTCATTCAGGTGGAGCTCTATCCTAAAACAGTCATGGTATACTTTACTAGCTCACTATGGCAAACCAGGATTCCAAAAAAATGCTAGTACTCAAGGGACATCTAGCAATATGAGATGGAACACAGCCATTACAGATGACAATCATGTATCTCAAACAGGCCCTGAGCCAACTAACGATAACGGATGGTAGAATGAAAACTTACACTATTATAAACAGGTGCAAATTAGAAATAGCTGCTGAATGAGAGTGAGTATAATTGCACAAGTATGTGCCTTCCATTTTAACTAGTTAGGATACACAACCAGAGTTCTTAAAAAACACTGCAACTATTGCTTTAGCTATTTAGTTAGTATAGAAAAACAGCAATAATTTCATTTTAAATACACAATAACTGCCTTTTGTTTGTAAATGAGGTCAGTCAGTTGTCAGCTATTTTAACCCTACCAAGGAGGCTTTATGCTGGCAGGAAAGTATGGATGCTAGGCTATTTTTTATAGCACTGTCATTTAAAGAGGACACAACTGTTCTGAAGTTTGCTGAGCAATTACATCTACAAAATAGATACACAGCAAGATCTATACTCTTATGCACATGCTGCAAGTAAATTTTGAAGAAAAGCACTGCATGTTTTGCTCACATTTAAAACAAAACTGCTCAGAAAACTTAGGTGAGTGATTGTGCAACAAGTTGCCACAAAAGAAATTAGCCTGGGTTCACAGCACAGTAACTACCACAACACGGTAATTACCCACGTGTGCACACTTATCCTGCAATAAACTCAAGATCCAATAAACTCTTTTTAAAAGCAGCATGGCAAGCCACCCTGCACACTGTTACCCCAATGTCTCCAACGTGCTGCACATCCACACCCAACCTTACCCAGCAAGTCAGGCAAGGAGGAGCATACCACTTCCCTAAAGATTTCTCCACTCTGGTCACCCCTTCTGCCCTTATATCTTTTCACCTGATTAGTATGAAAAGACCTGTTCGGATTGAACTTTGAAAAAAAAGTTAAATCTGGTTCAAGAACAGCCAAACAGGAACACCCATAGAGCAAATTATGAAAGTCACTGATAACTGGAGGAAATAATCAGCAGGCCTAAAGCTTACATGGGTCTGTGCAGAGCTCAGTACAGAGTGCAAGTACAGATGTGCCCACTTGCAAACTTCAGGACCTTATCAGGAAGAAAGTTTCAGCCCACTAAACAGCATTCATTCAGAAGCACATGGACAAGAAACTCAATCTAAATTCACTGAAATATTTTCAACGATTTACCATATAATTTGAAGATTGTCTCATGGGAAAACGTTTAAAACTTGAAGTGTATCTGGGTTTAACTAACCACAGAGAAAAAAAACAATCAAGCAAAAATATAAACCGTCCCAAAGTTCACTAATACTTTACACTTCTCTTCTATATACTTATCTAAATGCAATTAAAGAATTAAAAGCTAAAAATGTAGATTTAAAGAAACATGTCACATTCTAGTATCAATTTCAATCACAGTATCAAGTGTTCTGTCTTAAATTCACAGACACTAATCTCATGGAAGCATTAAATATAAAACAATGTAATTTTAACAGTTAAGAAAACTATTTCTTCTGCCATGACAGGGCTTAAGGTGACTTCATAATGGGGTATGAAAATACCTGTATTATACAAAAAAGAGAAGAACAGTGATAACCAGCACCCTTTACCACCTATTATTGCTCACAGCAAAGTCCTTTCAAAATCAAAAGTAAAGACAAATCTTAACTTCTCTATGTAGACAAGAAAAACAGGCAAGATTAATCAATTCTTTATGAACCAACAATTATTTAAATTTAGTTTGTTTCCACAAGAGATTTCCTCAGCTGCTAAGAGGTATCTGATTTTTACAGTGTATAATCCCGTATTTTAAACAGGATTTTTGGTTAAGCAGTAGTGATCCTTTTGAATCTCAAAGAGTTCATACGAAACTTACATTTCATCAAGTACATTCACCCTTTCAGTGGATTAGTTTTTTTTTTTTTGAGTGACATTGCATAACCAAGGCCTTAGGAGCAGGATCTTTATGAAGCAGTTTAGGGAAATCCACTATTTTACATCAACCCCTCCTACTATCTTCACAACCTTGTTTATTACATATTGCTCCTTTAGCCCTCTGAAAATTTCAAACTTCATTAAGAGCAATAACCTCCATTAATCAAATGCATAAATACAAAGTCATCTTACCTTCACAGGAAAATAAAAAGCGTTGGACTATTTAGAGTCTCAACAATAGAATTAGGAGGTATTTAGAAATTCCAAAAGCTTGATTTCCATTTTTATTCAGCACTTTGGAACAAAAAATTGTCAATCTAGCCAAACTATGCGTATCATTAACTACATATTAAACTACAGCAGGAAAACACTTTTAAAAAATAATTACATATCTATATTTTGTGATATGTATGGCAATTAGTACATTTTTACAATTGCTCTTTTTTGTTTCATGCATTTGTGTCTTAGTCAGTGTCCCATGCCTGAGACTGAAAATTAGTTGCTAAAATACTTCAGCATTATGGTTGCCAAAATATTAGTAAAGGAATGAAGAAGTGCAAAAGATTGCCGCTAAGTTCTGCAGTCTTATGAGCACTAGAACTTGCATAGAAACATGACGGTGCCACAGGAACTGGCAGCCAAACACCTGACACCAGCAAGGGCAGTGCTCAGTGAACTCCGTGTGTGCCCAGAACTGCGTCAACAAAAACACACAGCACTTATGCCACCACTGTCACCATACACCCTGTCGGGGCATTCTCTTAAGAGACTTCATTATTTAGAATTAATATATAAAAGGTAAGATCGATTGCCACTAGAATGTATGACATGTACAAATTTGGCCATCCCACTCCAAACTTGCTGTGCAAACTTACTATATTCTGTTTCCTGTAAGAAACAGAATCCTGTAGATTACAAGGCATACAGTAAGAAGTAAGAGCAGCTGCCTTGCACAGACTCATCTTCTGGGAGATGATGCCTTGTGTTAATTTAGCGTTGGATGAGAATAAACTTATGCTCTCATACTTCTCCAGTGGATCAGGCTCAATGTCAGGCAAATGACTTCTCCAAGAAAGTGCACACAGTCTCCTCCCTGAACAACTAAAACATTGCTCATGCATGGAATCATTCCAGCATTTTTAAAGGCGTCTCTAACTCTGGAAGACATTTTTGTTTGTTTTGTAAATTTATCTGCATGTTTGCTTACAGAGATCTTTACAGATGGACCTGCAACCAGTTCTGCTGCAAGACAGTTTGCTTGTGTGACACTTTTTGTCCCTGTACATGCTTCCCTTGCATTTCTCTGTTGACATGGTGTTGACACGGTGCTCCTCCCCACTACTTCTCCTGCAGCTCTGAGGCTACCCCCCAATAACTGTCATAGGAAACTTCAGAATGACAGCTGGAGACAGCGTGATGCTTGGAGAGAGAAGTCTTCTTGATTCTCAGTGGAAGCTCATCCAAGTGTAATAATGACAAGGCAAACAGCCACCTGCAGCTGTTTCTGCTGGAGCAGCAGTGTAGGCAGTCCATTTATAACGAGGAACCACCTAAGGGAAACCGTGATCCTACATCATTAGCAATAAATTAGAACACCTAAGGGCAACATGTTTATAAGATGAAAAAGTGTTACATTTGCTGTCTTTACAGGTGAAAGGAATGGAGGCATAAAAGATGCCTGATGCATGTCTGAAGTCTAACAGTACCTGTGCGCTAATTCTGAACTACCCTAGAAATTTTCCACAAGTTTGTCAACGCCTCCCCACCGCTAGTACTCGTGAAAACCCTGACAGCTGATCCTCCGGCAGCCCAGGAGCCCGCTCGGTGTCCGAGTGCCCCGCAGGAACGCTCCCACCGCGGCCGAACAGCAGCGCAGAGCCGCGGGCCTCCAGGGAGCTGCACCGCCGTGTGCAGAAAGCCAAACACCCTTCCCCGGCAGGCTTCGGTACGTCTCGCAGAGCTCATTAAGCCCTTCACCCAGCCCAGAGGGCGAGGCTGCCTCCGCAAACAAAGCCCCGAGACCCCCTCCGACATCGGGCACACGCCTGGAAACAGCCCCTTCCCCCCAGGCACGGAGGGGAAAAGGGGGCGCGGGGCCCTGCCCGCCTCCTCACCAACTCGCCCCCGCCCCATCCCCACCCCGGCCGCCTCCTCACCAGCCGGTCTCGTCCTCGTCGCAGCCGGCCAGCCGCTCCAGCTCCTCCGGCCTGAGCACCGCCGCGTCGTCCAAGAGGCCATTGCCGCCGCCGCCCCCATCGCCACCGCCGGGCTCCTCGGGGAGCGAACGCCGGGCGGCGGCCCTGGGGCTGAGACAGCGCCCGTCGGGCGACGGGGAGGCGGCGGGGGACGGCGAGGAGGGCCCGACGCTCGGCAGGCGCTTGGGGCTGGCGGGGGCGGCGGGCAGGGCGCCGTGGCGGCTGCGAAGCTGTTCATTCTGCTTCTCTAGCTTCTTCACCAGCTCCTGAAGCTTCCGCACCTCCGCGTCCGCGTTCACGCCCGAGCCCACATCCTCCATGGCGGCCGCCGACAGAGCGGCGGCTGCGCGGGGAGAGGCGGCCGTGCCGCCCCGTCTACGCGGCCGGGCGGCCGGCGGCGGGGCAGGGCCGGGGCGGGGCGCAGGACGCACATCCGCTGCCGCCATGTCACCGCCTCCCGGCTGGGCCGCCCGAACCGCCGCCCCTTGCACCGCCTTCGCTCCGGGCGGCACTGCGCGGAACGGCGTAGGGCGGAATGGCAGGGCCCGGAATGGCACGGCGCGGACTGGAATGGTGTGCGATGGCCGAGCATGGCGGCGGCCCCGGCAGCGGGAGGCTGTGACTCAGCCCCGCTTGGGGCCGTCCGAGGGGCTCTTGCTGTCGCCTCGTTCCTGAGGCCTGAGGGAGCGGCGCGGCCTGGCCTGGCCTGGCCTGGCCTGGCCTCCGTGTCTTGGGCACTACAGGTCCCAGACAGGAGCTGTACAGGAAGCCCCGGAATACCTTCCAAAAACGTTCAAAACCTCTAGAGAATACAAGGTGTGGCCCTGGTCCGAGGCCTAGGTGATAGTGTTGGGCCTACTGTATATGACGGACGTGTGAACTGAACATCCTTTGAGTTTCCATTTTATATAAATATATGCATAGTCATTTATAGGTTGTGATTTTGCCATCCGTAGTAAAACTTACACCTTTAGGTTTAAGGAGTTAGTGGGGCTTGGGGGTTTGCCACAGAATCACAGAATGGGTAAGGTTGGGAGGGATTACAGCTGTTGATCTGGTCCAACCTCCCTGCTGAAGCAGGGTCATCCTAGAGCTTCAGGGCACTGGATTGTGTTCACTGGGCAATATGTTCCAGTAAGAAGTTGATATTCAGGTGGAACTTCCTCTACATTACTTTCTGCCCGTTGTCTCCTGTCCTATTTCTTGTGATGTTCTGTGTCTTGTGACAAATTGTCTCCAAATTTAATTGGCTGGCATGGTGTGTGTGTCCCCCTTCCCTGAGCTACTGAGAAACAGTGTCCTTAGTGCCATCCCTTCACAATTTTTTCCTCTTTCCAAGTTCCATCTACTCAACAGCTTGATTTTGGAGCCTGCTTTAGCTGGGGAGAGGAAGAACACTAGGAAGTGGGCCAGAGGATGGCTGGAGTCTGCAGGGGATGATGCTTCTGTGAGTAGTTTTTACCAGGCTCAGGAAGGGAAGAAGGAAAATAAGACTGGGGTGCTCAGATCTGTGGGATGTGCTGAAAAATTGCAAAGTTTAGGGGCAGTAAATGCTACATAATCTGGGTTTAGGTATGGTGTTAGGTATGGTGCGTGGACTGCTGGATAGTTGAGACTGCCAGGCATGAGTTTACAGCATTCTTACAAGACTAGGTCACTTCCTTGCCTTATGCAACACTCTCCCCTTATACATTCAAATATGACATTCTCTGTATGTTCAGCATTGTTTGAGGATTTATTCTGGGGCCGTTTTGCACTGTTGCTGTTAGCTTCTCACCAGAATCCAAGCCTTGAATTAATCATGTTTTTATGGTAGCAATAGGAAGAGTTTAATCCTTTTTGTACTGCAGCTACTGGGATCAGAGGGGACTGGTGGCTGGAACTGGGAGTGTGACAGAGTGTGAAGTGGGGCTGTGACAAAGGGCTCTGCCATGAGATGTAGACGGGCAGTGCAGAGGAGCTTCTGGGAGATGCTGCCAAAGCTGCAGCTGCTCCTGGTGATTCTGTCATGTTTAGGGGCCCCGTCTGTTAGGTAATGGAGCAGCTCTGAGAGCTCTTTAGTGGTCAGTGCACTGCCTGCATCCTGCCTCTCCTCTATCTCCTCGATCTTCTCCCTTCCTCTTCCCCCAGTTCATTTTATGATCTGTCTGTCCCCCACATTTCCTACTCCAACTTTCTCTCTCCTGCTGACACCATTACTTTGCTGCCAGCAGCCGTAGCAATTTTTTCCCCACACAAGATACACGTTCTGGCAGGTGTGTGTGGACAAAGGGGGAGGAAAGTGAGAAAAAAGTTCTAGAAAAATGTTTCAGAACTGCTAAATCATCTGCTTTTTTACAAAGAGTAAGGGCAGTAGAAATGAGCATAAGGAGTCACTGCTTAGTAGTCACCATAGTCTGTGCTTTGAATAGCAAGAACCATGATTCTGCTTTCTCATTCATTCTTGTGCTGTGAGTGGCCTTCTCACGTGCTGGGAACTGAAGAGCAGCAAGGCTTGGACCATAAGCTTCCTATGAAATATCAAGTCAATAATAGGCTTCCATGACCTCAGATTGCAAGCTTGCACTGGCCAGATGTGAGACCACACCCAAGCATTATACAGAAATTGTGATTATACAGAAATAGTATTAATTGATTGTAATGCCACAAAAATGAAACCTTTCCACTGCATCACAAGAGCAGAAGAGAAATTCCTCTGTATGTGAAATTAGATCTGTTACAGAGTTTTTTTGTGAACAGCTGTGATTTCATCCATGCTGTGCTTTCCCTTTTCACAGAGAGGGAGGTGAAAAGCAGCCTTTCCACAGCACGATTTTCCAGATCTCAGGACATATATGGGTGTTTCTCTTGTATGACTTGGGGCAGGATCTAAACTCATGAGATGAGAGGAAATGAGGAGCAGTCTCTCCAAAGGAAAGGAAGTCTGAGCAAGGCTCTCGTGTCACCCAAATAATTCAACACACATCTTTCTGACAAGTGGTTCCTAGAAAAAGGCCACCAGGAGCCTTGTTTTGCTGACCTTTGAGCTGTCTAGTATGGACAGCCCTATGGTTGGTTTCTCACAGCTGTGATTTGCTGAATTGTTGTCTTTACATCTGTCAAAACTGTTAGACTCTGATTTCACTTGTCACCTGGGAGAACAATCCCTCAGGGGAAATAGTACATGAAGATGGGCATATGCATGGTGGGAAGTTACCATTTGTTGTAAGTATTTAACTTGATGCCTGGAAAACTGGAGTGGTTTTTAAGCAGCTTTGTTTATTCTCCTGCAGAAGGGTTGTTGCCTGCCAGACTTCTCAAAGGAGGTGTTCACCAGGCCCACACGTTTGTGTTAGGCAGTGTTTAGCTAAACCCTTGACAAAATATAAAGTATTGTTTATCATTACCATATATGGCATGTGCAGACATTGAATACAGAGTGGAAGAAGCATGTTCATGCCATAATATGTCCCTTTCAGAATTAAAGTCAGAATTATTCATCTGGTTCTATTAAAAGAACTAACATTGTAACTTCAGTTATTTACAAAAGATACCTCTGAGTATGTCAGGCTCATCAGTGAGACAACATGTTTAGCCCTTTAGATTGGAGTTTGAAAACTCAAAAATGCTGTGTCTCTGCATACATCTTCAGTACCCATCCCCTAAAAACTGTAAATAGCAGTGAGCTGTGCATAAATACACTTTAAAAGTCTTTATAAATAATTTTTAAAAAGTGTTTTATGCTGACAGTGTCATGGATGACTCCTTACCAAGTTACAAGCCTGCCTGAAGGGCAGGCAAAATTCCAGTCAGATTCTACTATTGAAAGTACATCTATTTTTGGTATCATCATGTAGAAAATGTAGCTCTTTGGCATGAATTTATATGCCTGTTCTTTTTCTGTACAGGAAAAAAAAGATGTTAACATTTTGACCACAATTGTCTTTAAACACGTGTTTTGTGCTCTGGAGCCAGAGTAATTTTAGGATACTGGATAATCAGATTCCTAAAGGAGCTGATATTCATGTCATACCATGTAGCTAGGAAATGTATGTACTTCAACCCTTTTAGTTGTTTTTAATTAGTGTACTGATTATCCTTTTCAAGTATTATAGTCACATTTGAGCATTGTAATAAATATTTCATATCGCAAAATTGCAGAGTGGCTGGGTTTGGAAGGGACCTGGAGGTCATGTGGTTCAAGCCCCCTGCTCAAGCAAAGCCACCTGTTCGACCATGTCCTGGTGGTTTTTGACTATCTCCAAGCATGGAGACTCCACAACCTTGCTAGGCATGCTGTGTCAGTGCACAGTCACTCTCAGAGTGAAAAAAAAAAAAGTTTCCTGATGTTCAGATGGAGCCTCCTGTGTTTCAGTTTGTGCCCAGTGCCTCTGGTCCCGTCGCTGGAAATAGGCTGTCTCCTCTTGGCACACTCCCCTCAGGCATTTATATGCACTAGTAAGATCCATGCCCCCTACCTTTTCTTTTCTGCAGTAAACAGTCTGAGCGCTCCGCCTTTCCTGGTAAGAGAAAGGCTGCAGTCTCTTCATTTGTGTGGCCCTTTGCTGGACTGTCTCTGCAATATCTAGTTCTCCCTTGTGCTGGGGAGCCCAGAACTGGACACAGGACTCTGGATGTGGCTTCTGAGTAAGGAAGGAATAATCATCACTCAGCCTGCTGGCAATACTTTGTCTGAATCAGGCAAGGAACCACTCACCTTCTTCACAGCAAGGATTATTGCTGGCTCATCTCCAACTTGGTGTCTGTCAGGACCCCCAGTCCCTTTTCTGCCCAGTTGCTTTCCAGCTGGGTGGCCCTCAGCAGGTACTGGTGCAGGGGGTTGCTCCTGTCCAGCAGCAGGACTTTGCACTTCTCTTGGATGAAGCTCATGAAATTCTCCAGCCAGAGGACCCTCTGGATGGCAGCATGACTCTGGTGTATCAGCTGCTCCTCCCAGGGTGGTGTCATCAGCAAACCTACTGAGGGTACACCCAGCCCCATCATCCAGGTCATTTAATTAAGACACTGAACAGGACTGGACCCAGATCTGACCTGTAGGGTACAATATTAGGCACTGACCCCCAAATAGACTTTGTGCTACTGACCACTGCCTTTTGGGCCTGCAGACACCTATTCTGCCCTGGTCTGCTCAGTGGATTTGTTTCAGTTTGAGTGATGCATGAGAGAAACAATAAATGTATCTGCAAGTTCAACAACAAACTTTTATTTGCAAACTTTAGAACATTAAGGTAGAGTAAGGACGTTTGCAAATTTTAAAACAACATCCAGACAAAGTAAGGCACTTCACAAACTTTAACTAAACAAGCTTAAACTTAACCAAATTTAAATTATTCAGATACAACAAAGTACTTTCTAAGGCATTGACAGGAATTTTTTAGTCTGGCTTGCAATATATTTTGAGAAGAAGTAAGGAGAAAAGGCGAAAGAAAAGGGAAAGAAAAGAAAAAAGAAAAGAGAAAAGAAAAAGAAAAGAAAAAAGAAAGAAAGAAAAGAAAGAAGTTAGTTCAGTTTTATCATGGAGTTAGCTACCAGTATTTCATGTTTACCAATCGCTAGGAAATAACTTAGTTGCTCTTTAAAGAACTGCTGAGCTCAACATACTTAAAATGCTGTGTTGACATTGAAATGTCTCAGAACATTGGGAAAGGATTTTCTGTCATCAAGAAGATTCACGATTTATGTTCAGTTGCGAGTGCAGTGATTTACCCACTCACTTGGGTAACAGTGAGTGAAACCTGACATGTCTCCACCCATATGAAGCAACCTTCTGTTCTGTCATTCAAAAAAAAGTTCCTAAATTTGCTGAGAATTCTCCCAACATGCCTTAATCCAATGCTGGATGGAAAAAGACTTCATTGCATTCTAGAACTTTTTGAAACAGTTTTCCCTTTGCACTTTTTTTAGCATGAAAAATCACAAAATCTTCAGAATGCAAAGTAATTGGAAAGTCAGCAACTTTCAAATGTGTAGAAAGTTTGAAATGCTGCATACTGGAAAAGCAGGCATGTTTTAAATTACTTTTTGCTTAGATTTGCAGAAAATTTTGTTACTGAATAGGAGAGAGTATTCACATTGCATAGACAAAACTTTGCAATTAAACTACGTTTATGCTCCATTTATTAATGTATTGTATTTTATAAGGCTCTGCTTCTCTCTGAAGACAGTATGCTAATGCTGACAAAAGTAATTTTTAATAAGATTTGCCATCAAGAAAGGAAGATGTGTGACCATGAGTAACCAAAATTATGTAAACAAAAGAAACACCAAAGAAGCCTGACATATTACATTGGTACCTGAGTCTGGAGAGAAAATGAGAATGTTATTTGAGAAGTGGCATATCACTGTATAATGCAACTTTTGCTCTTTTTTTTTCTTCCCTGTTCTCTTTTGAGAAAGCTTTTGGCTATTTTGCAAAGTATCGAAGGTATCCATCGCCATCTAGTGACACCACGTTGTGCCTGAGTCTGAGCACATAACCGGAGCGTTCCCAGGGAGAAGATGGTGCACCAGGACTCTTGCCACCCTCTTTCAGTTGTCTTGAGGTCAAGAGACCTCGGTCACGGCTCTGGTGGCTCAGGGCTCACTCCTGAGGAGGTGGCTCAGAGAGGGTACAAACGTGTGTGGAGAGTTTCTAGTGGGACAGCTCTTGCCGTGCCTGTGCAGTGGGGAGGTAGCACGGTTATGTGTGTGCTCTGCACTCTGACCTCTGCACTGGCATTTTCCTGCCCACATTTTGGGAGCACTTGGAGAGGACACCCTGCACAGTGGAAGAAGTTCCCTGTATTTGGAGGATGCCATGAAGTAAATCCTAGAGTGTAATCAGTCCCAACACTTACTCATCTTCTTTTCTTCAAGACCAGTATTATTTAAGGCAGTGTCATGATGTTTTCCTTTTGGGTTCTTGTACGGTAATTTTTTAATATCAAATGAGAGCTAGTTTTACCCAACAGTGGTAAAATAACAAAGAATTCATAAGACTGAGTAAAACATTCCCTCTGTGGTCCCCTGCTACTCAAATAACCCAGCTAACCTCAATGAGGAGCCAAGTTAGCCACTGTGCCCTCTGTCAGCAAGGACGAGCAAAAGGAAAGGCCCTGCAGGGAAAGGAAAATTAAAATTCATCTGTTTCCCAGAGCATGTTTCTCAGGGCCTAATTAAGTGCATGCCTTTTTGCTGAAGTCCACAAGAAGAACCATCTGTAGATTTTCCACTGCAAGAATATTATAGGGTTTGTGAATGAGAGGCAAATTGGGAAAATATTGTTTAGAAATCACAGTGGAATACAAGAGCAGGCTGTCCAGGAAGGGGGCTTGCAGGCAAATGGCCCTCTCATAGTGGCTCTCAGCAAAGTCAAAGGAAAATAGTCTGGTTTTGATATGACAGATCACTGACGAAAAGTCAGTAGGCTTGATACAGAGATTCAGCTGCCCAGTTGCAGGTGGATCTTGATAAACAATTTGATGTAAAAAAAAATCAGAACAAATGTATTCCATTATTTTCCTAGTGAAGTATTTGCTTCCCTTCTAATATTATCACATCATTCACCAAGCAGACTGGGATTTTTTTCTTTTTCAGTAATGACTACAACAGCAAGATCATCCTTCAAAGTGTGCAGTACAACTAATTTATTTTCATGTGGTTTAGCTTTATTTTACAGACATTTTACAGACTCTAAACATTAGGAAAACCAGCCTGATAAAATGGTCTGTGTCATTGTTCATGCTCCTGCTTTGTATTTCTTCTGTTTCTGTTATTATCCCCCTAAGATTTCAAGGTCTTTGGAGCAGTTATACAACTTTTGTTTTTTAAGTGCTTAATTTTTCTCTGGTACAACTAATAGAACTACTCAAGGGGAAGTCAAGCTATGCAGAATATAACTAGCTGAAATATTATTTTAAAAATATTGGTGCTGCTCAGCTGATTTGAAGCCAGAATGGTTCAGACAGATAACTGTGGAAGGCAACTGGAATTCCTTTAAGAATTCCTCCAGAATTGATCTTCGTGCTCCAGAAATTATCTTCAGCATGTATCCCAAAGTAAGAAAAAATTATTAAATAGCTCCATTCACAATTAACTGGGAAACCCTGAACTTTATAAAGTAAAGAGTGAGTCTACAAGGAACAGAAAATGAAAAAATGTCTTGCCAGACAAAAGGCATGTGAAAATGTTAAAAGTCAAGCTTAGGAAGAGGCTGCAAAAGAAATTTAAGCAAATAGTAAAAGATAGCTTGGCCATATAAACAATAAAAAAGGAGTGGATGCCTTATAAATGATGGATGTGGTTGCAATTAAAGGTAATTAAGGTCCCACCCCAAACTACCTGATTATTTGGCTCAGCATGAGTAATGGTAATGTTGCAGTACACAGAGCTGAACCCAAAGAGGTTTGTGAGAATGGGTGTGGAAAGAGAAATTGTGTGTGAGATGAAAGAGCTCACCTGTCAAGGTGGACCAGTAGCAGAGATAATAAATTCAGTAATAAGGTTTTTACTAAAACAGACAACACTACCATATGATTAAAAGAATAAAAAGTGAAGTAGCAGTATTTAAGGAAAAAATTGGTGCGTGAAAGTGCATTATGATGATTCCAGTTGTCTACAAGGACTCAACATTTTGTGAAAGAAACAGATATGAAAGCAGATAAAAATTGGAGACATAGTTACCAAAGATAGATTGTGAAAAATCAACCTGTATTTTTTCTTTGCTAAAATAGATAATGTTTTTAGAAAATTAAATTGCATGAAAGCAAAACCATATAGATTTCAGTAACGTGACTGACGTGGTGTTACATGGAAATCAGTGTGATGATGCAGGAAAATCAGAGGATAGAAAACAGCCAAAGAGCAACAGCAATTACTGTACTTAGAGGAAACTTCCCTGGCTACAGGGGATGATTTATGTAACTGGTTTAGGGACTGACTGCATTTATTATTTCTGTTAATTGTTATGTCCAAAGAAAAGGAATAATTAATGACATTAATTAATGAAATACCAAAAAAAAATCTGGACTGAATTGCCATTAAACAACGTCTCAATTGACAGAAATCGAAGGCAACAAAGGCAAGGTACCTAAAAGACTAGGAGGAATTTCTTCAGTACCTACAGGTTTATCAGCTGTTGAATAAAAATGAAAAGCCTGTCTCAAAATATTTATGAAACTGTTTAAGCTGAGACCTTATGGAGATTACTCAGAACATGTCACAGTGATGAAAGATTAAAACACACTCAGAGAAGTTTAGGAGAGAGAACCTCAAAATGGCCAAGGAAATAGTGAAACCTTTAGTACAGGTCAGGTGTCTTGTTTGGCTCAACCAGATGAAACCAGATGTGGTTTTAGAGAGCAACAAGGGTAAACACTGGGGAGGAAGAACTATGCAAGTCAAAGAACAGTGCCCCACGAGCATGTTTTCCAGCCTCCTCCACATCAAGTTGCAATTCTACACAGTCTGAACATTCCCAGTGTAAACAATACATTAATAAGCCATACACTGATGGTTTACTATAACCAAAACCTGATCTTACACTCCTTATTTATTCCTATTATCAGTGGGAATTAAAAGCTTGTAGCATCAGGATCCCTCAGGTGCTTTTGTAATTCAGGTAGGTTACAAAATTACAAGATTTAATGTTGGTTTTTGTTAATGCATGTAATAATTATGAGTGTCAGTACACATACCATGTTGCAAATGTTCACTGGCATATTTCTATATATATATGTATTTCAATCAAAATGTGAAGCTGAGGTGTTAGAATATGATAAGTAAAATAGCAATAGAACTATTCTACCTTGCTGCCAGGTAGAATATAAATTTTTTTATACTTTTAAGCAATTATTTTTCTCTCCCAAATTAAAAAGGGGAAATAATATCTGAACATGGAGTTACTATCACAGAAAATCTATTTATTGAGGGCCTGACAATAATAAGCACAGTAGAACATGTAAATTTTATTAGAAATTACCTTCTGTATGTATCCTTCTCTTTAAAAATCCCTGGCTCCTTGCAGTATTCTACTTTGTACACATGCAGTTTAACTGATTTTACCATTTTCAGCTTGAAACAGTCTTTGGAGTGAGCTGTAACCTTTTAAATGCCTTTGTTGCTTAGTGAAAAGGCTGAGTCACTTGTTGTGAGGGATTTATGGAGGATGCAAAATCAAAATATATGGGACAGATTCAGCCCAGGGGTGGTTGAAGTCAGAGGTGCTCTAGGGCTAAATATGAGCCATATTTAGGCTGCCCCAGGAGAAAGGCTGAGGCATCTTGCCCCCACAACAACCAAACCTGCATATTAGGGCAAAGCAGGATTCTGGTGTCTGGTTCAATAAGACACATTTTGCACTTCCTTTATTAACAGGTCTGAACCTGTTCCACTGATGCACAATTCTTTAAGTACAGAAAGCCCCTCATAAAAGTTAAGCTATATTCGGATCTGAGAAGATGTGCCAAAATGCCAAGAGTCAACCCTTAGTGGAAAGTTCAGAGTAGAGGGAAAATTCAAAGGCCTCTTATTTTTAACTGAGTATGTAGCAGTTTGTCTCAATTTCCCAGCTCAAACAATGTGGCAGGCTGGTGAGAGTGAGATATTTTCTATGGGCTCAGTTCCTGGTATTGTTTGCAAGCCAAATGTGAGGGTAGATAGTAATGCGTCAGCCCACTCCTAGTCATGGCACAGGCATCTCCTACTAGTGACAGGCCTGGGTATTAGAACAAAGAAACACATGAGGCAAGGGACTTAAAGACTTCTTCCTTTCTCATAAGCATTTTGGCAGGAAAATTTTGAGAAAAACATTAAGATTTACCCAAGGAATGTAATTATTAAGAAAAACCCCAAACAACAAACTTTTAGTGCTCTTGACAATTGATTTTTTCCCTAAGAATTGATAGCTAAATAGTTCTCTGAAAATACTGGATTTATGACAAAGTCCAGTGAAGCATAGAGGGGTACTGATTTGGGAAGACTAGGGTTATGGTCTGTTTATATTGCCATATCTCTGCAGTTTCAAGTGATGAACCATATTGTGTTGTTTCATTAGATGTATAACAAATGGTATGTGTGCAACCATGCACGTGTGTGTATCTGTGTTTATACATGCACATGCATACACACATACACCTATTAAACACCATATTTGCAGACCACGTTGGACTTGAAAAATTGTTAGAATGTTGGACTGCAGCTTCAGGATGTTGTAAGGAAACAGCAATGAAGTAGGAAGTGGAAATTCCCTCTTTATGTCACTTGACAGTCCCTAACTCTCCCTATACTTCAATACTGAGAGGTTTTAGGAGCAATTAAAGCAATTTTTTTCAGCAAGACCATAGCTTTGGACAGGACATTGCAAAAGGTGCAACATTCATCTTCACTCAGCTTTACTCACAGCAATGTACATCCACAGGGGTTGAATTAGAAAAAAAAAAATGTATTTTCTGTCTCTATTTAATTGGTAAATATAACTTGAGAAGTGATCATCAGTTAAATAAAACTTCCTAATATGAAGGTACAAATTCTTTAATAACAAAACATGCTACTTGCTGCAGCTGTTTTGAAAGTTTGTAACATTATTGTCTGACAATGAAGGCTGGAAAATGGATTTTAGAGTGAGTGTAGGATGTCAAATTCCCTCTAAAATAATAGTAAGGTCATGTATGTGATTATCACAGTGGATTTACTCTGAGTTATCATTACTGGGATGCCAGCCTGATAAGGGCAGAAATTAAGGTCATGTGGCAAAATGCTTGGACTGAAGGCTGCTGCCATACTACCAATTGCATTTCTTCAAGTGGGCTTATATAGTCAGTATAAAATACATCAGGTGCATGGTATATTTTATTTTACAATTGTCTTAGGGAATCCCAAATACACTAAAGCTCCTTAAGCAAAACCATAGTCTGATCTACATGTAAATTCAGAATGATTTAATTAGGAACATAATTAAAATAATGTCACAATCAGAATCTGAGGTTCTCTTGGGGATTTGGCATGATAGCCTTCTAATCAATGTGGTTCAGCTGCTTCTTATAATTAAATCAGTTAACATGGTTATATACACATTGATACAAACCTCTCAGAACTGGAGATAAAATACTCTTTTCTCTTGAGAGAGAAAAGTTATGTTTGCATTTTTGCTTTGCTTTCTAACCTTACTCAGTCTTACATAATACTTTACATACAAGCTAAACTTACATATTGACACCTACTTTTCCATAGTATATTCTACTTAAACAGACTCCCATATTGACACAAAATTCCCTTTCAGCATTTCCCCTGTAAATCTGGTGTAACTCCACTAAAGTCAGATGTGAAGTTCCAGTTTTGCTGAGCTCAGATTCTGTTCACTGAGTACCCTTATACATTAGTTAAATTTTGCTTTGCCACCAGTATCTAAAGGCTAAACTTGCTTTTGGACTCTGGGAGTTGGCTCTTCAAGCAGATTTGCTGTTTCCTTAGCAGCAGCATGTGGTAACCCACATATGCTATCACAATGTCTGAGGCTGCCCTGCAGTGTCACCTAGCCAGAGATTTTGCCCACAGCTCCTGGCAGCTGCATGCTTCAGATAGTCCACCTTTAATACATTAGCTGGTAAGGCAGTAGGTTTCAAATCTAAAGATCCTTAGAGTGAATCCTACTGTGGCCCTTCTTGGTTACCTCTGAAGGGTTCTCTGAGAAGTATCTAGAAACTCAGAGAGCACAAGCTGAAAATCACCAGAGCTGAGCAACCCGACATACTAATAATCCTCATCCTTGTCTTTTTGGATAGTTGTTCTTTGTACCAGGACCTGGCAAAGAATTTCAGCGTCCTCCTTAGCACTACTGTGCTGCACCTGAATGTGCAAATAAATGAAGACTCTTTATGTTCTCTTCCATGTTCCTGTCATGGTATTATATTAGCACATTAAGCTCCCACTCAAATCAGGCTGCACTGTGCTGAAGACAGGGCCCTGTTTTTAATAACTAACTCCCTTGTTTGTGGTAAGTTGGACTGCAGCATTACACCATAGCACAGAGAAAAAGGAAAGAAAGGTTTGACAAATGTGTGTGGTTATATGATTTTACCAAACATTGTGGTCAAGCAGACCCACCACTTATTAAAGAAGTTTCACAAACTCTTTTGCAAGTTTATGGATCTGGTCGCTTTAGAGAAGTCTATGCATGGGTTTTTAAAGACTAGTTTAGCCTGATACACACACTTCTTTTACCTTTTGTTCATTAAATCAGTAACCATATTAGTGTTCTTGCAAAGCCTTGTGAGTTTTACTCCTGGTATATCAATAACCTGACTGTTTGATTAACTATTTCCCCAGTTTCTTTTTTCCTGCATGGAGTTATCATTCATTTATGACTCCTTCCTAGACTATGGATATGAAAATCCCAAAATGTCAGGTGACACAGTTTCATGCCAAAGGAAAATCTGGCATCAACTGAAAACAGTTCACCCTGAAAGAGTAAAAAGTCATCATGGTGGAAATCATCCTGCAGCCCCAAGAAGATTAATCTCAGCTAGACCAGCAAAGATTATCACCACAGTAGGTCATGGCCTGCCCCTTCCCAGCTGCCCAGCTGCCAGTAGCAGCTACATCCTCCCGCTTGGAAACACCAGCTTCTTAGTCCAGAAAGGAAAGTTCCTAGAGGGGACTTTTCAGAGGAGATGATGATCAAGGAAAGGACAAGTGATACATATGGATAATTGCTGCTCCATACATCTAAATTATAACCACAGCTTGTGCACAGATCTTCCATGTTGTGCTGGACAATGTTTATAATAAAAAACGCTACAATATTCTAAAGCAGTGGGTAAAAACCCAGATTCCCTGTGTTCCAGTGTTTTCACTTTCAAAACTCCTTAGTATTTTGACTGTACCTTCCTGCTGTGACTACGATATCTTGTAAATCACAGAATCATTTAGGTTGGAAAAGACCTCTGAGATCATTGAGTCCAATCTTTGACTGATCACCACCTTGTCAACTAGACCATGGCATCAAGTGCCACAAATAGTCGGTCCTTGAACACCTCCAGGGATGGTGACTCCACCTCCTACCTGGACAGCCCATTCCAATGACTGACCACCATTTCAGTGACAAAATTCCTCCTAATGTCCAGCCTGAACCTCCTCTGGCATAACTTGAGACTATGTCCTCTTATCCTGCCACTTGATGCCTGGGAGAAAAGACCAATCCCTACCCAACTACAACCTCCTTCCATGTAGTTGCAAAGAGCAATACACCTGAGCCTCCTTTTCTCCAGGCTAAACACCCCCAGCTCCCTCAGCCCCACCTCATAGGACTTTTGCTCCAGACTCTTCACCAGCTCCGTTGCCCTTCTCTGGACACACTCAAACACCTCAGTGTCCTTCTTGTAGTGAGTGGCCTGAACTGGACACAGGACTTGAGGTGCAGCCTCACCAGTGCCAAGTACAGGGGGTTGATCACTGCCCTGGTCCTGCTGGCCACACAATTGCTGATACAGGCCAGGATGCCATTGGCCTTCTTGGCCACCTGGGCACACACTGGCCCATGTTCAGCTGCTGCTGACCAGCACCCCCAGGTCCTTTTCTGCTGGGCAGCTTTCCAGCCACTCTTCCCCCAGCCTGTAGCACTGCAGGGGGTTGGTTTTACCCACGTGCTGAACCCAGCACTTAGCCTTGTTGAACCTCACACTACTGGTCTTAGCCCATGGATCCAGCCTGTCCAGATCCCTCTGCAGAGCTGTCTTGCCCTTCAGCAGATCAACTGCCACCTAGCCTAGTGTCGTCAACAAATTTACTGAAGGTGCACTTGATCCTCTCAGTGATCCATATCAGCGATAGAGATACGGAACAGGACTGGGCCCAATACTGAGCTCTGGCGAAGACCACTAAGGACTGGTCACTAGCTGGATGTGACACCATTCACTCTCTGGGTCCAGCTGCCCATACAGTTTTTGACTCACCGAAGAGTGCACCCATCCAAGCCATCAGCTGCTTACTTTTCCCGGAGGATACTGTGGGAGACAGTATCAAAGGCTTTGCTGAAGTCCAGGTAGACTACATCCACAGCCTTTCTCATCCACCAGGTGGATCACAGGGTCAATAAAGGGAGATTAGGTTGGCCAGGCAGAACCTGCCCTTCCTAAACCTGGCTGGCTGGGCCTGATTCCTGGTTGTCCTGTATGTGCCTTGTGATCACATTCAACATGACCTGTTCCATAACCCCATTGGGCAAGTACCTTTCCCTCCAGTGGCATTTGTCTATAACAGACACATTTTATGCTGTGTTTACATAACACAGCTGATAGTACCCTGCACCAAAGTCACAACCTGTTGCTATGTTGATATGATGTTTTTGCTTCTTGACAAAATGTACGTCTCCTCAAGACTAGCACAGCCAGGATACATCCTTGTGGAGGCCCATGGGCCTGCCATGGCTCCACCTGCAGCCTTGCCCTGCAGGGATGTCCCTTGAATAGGATGTCCCTTGAAAGGGCTGTGATTAGCTTATCTCAGCCCTCCTGGAAGGATGCTACTTAGGTTGGCACACCTTTTATCATGGTGAGTTATTCCCGAAAAGCTTCTGTTATCCCACCATGCCCTAGTACCCATGTTAATCCTTTGTAACCCATTGGTCTTTCCCCCTTGGTACCACCCTTGCTTTCCCCCATAAAAACCCCAGTTTTCCCCCCAGTTCTTTAGGGAGCTGTCGTCCCTGGCTCCCTTCACAGAGCTGCTGGATAATAAAGGAATCTCTGTGGAATCTTCATACGATGCTCCTGTCTCTCTGTCCCTGAGTCAGCCTGGCATAGCCTTGCAAGCAGAGCTGCAATCACTGAGCTGATCTCACTGAGAGCTGATCACTTGTGGCCACGGCCACCACTTGCTGAGGCTTATCCGGTGGCTAGGAGACCTGCCAGAAGACCCCCTAGAAGGCAGTCCCTTGTGGGACTCTCTCTCTGGGAAGGCTGGTGCCTTCCTGGGTCTGGAGCATCGGATCTCCACGCACCACGTAGCAGTCAACACATCCTCACATTTACTGCAACAAAACACAACCCAGCGGCTGGCATTGAACTGGCATACATCTTCAACACAACAATATTTACTGCAAGAAAAAATATTTTATGGTAGGTCTCTATTACTCTCCACAGTTTAGTTGCTTTCAGTGGTACAATGGAATTTTCACTCCCAAAATCTCTCAAAACTGCACCAAAGCTGTGGAGAAAGGAAAACCAGCACATCTGCTGATAGGGAAATCAGATAATGAAGAATGGCTGCAATTTTTCTCTCATTCATAGGGTTCCCTCTTAAGAGTGTTATCTGCCCACAGCATGTGAGGAAAGAGAAATAAACAAAGAAAATGCTCAGTGACTAAATTGACAGAATCCTCTGAGAAATGAAGGGACAAAGAGGATTTGACAGGCATGTAAAGGAAAAAGAGAAAAAGCCTCTCTGTGATCAGGGAATGGGTAGAGATGTCTCTCGCAGACCTAAAATATTACAGAGTGGTTTTTTGAACCCAAGAGCACACCCAAAAGAACAACACTGTCTTCAAAGAGAGAATGGGCATGAACCATGGGATGATGAAGCATCAATAGGTGAAAAACTGCTGGAAAAATGGTCTATTAAAGCTGCCATCCAGCTTGTGTATTTCTTTCTCTCTTTTGTAGTATTACACTACATGTAGGCCTGAAATTTCATAAGCCTCAGTCTTTCCCAAAGTGGAGACTTCCTCCTTGAGAGTTTGCCGCAAGAACTCTTCACCATTACTCTTTCCTTAGTAGTAGAGCAAAATCTTCAGAAGCAGTGTCATTCTGTAATTGCTTTGATTCTACCATCCTGATGATGTCCTTTGTCTGCATTGCAGTAGGAGAACACGGAAGGGAACTGAGAACTGCAAACTCCATAAAGTTTGCAAGCAAATTTGTGATCCACAAGTCCACCACAAATGCTCTGTCAGGTAACTGATCAACATCAAGATAGTTTACCCCTGATCAGTAGTTGTAAGAACAATTTCAGCATGGCAATGGCCACATGCTTTGAACCACAGAGATGTGCCTTGCTATCCCTGTTTCTGCTGCAGCTCTGGAGTGACGCCACAGGAGTAATGTAGCTGCTGCTAGTTAAGTCACAGTGTAGCATAACACATAATCTACTTGTCTGCTAGATACCACTCCTTTCTAGAGTTCAGAAAGGGCACCATGTAGGTGCTATTTCAAGTTCCTCCTTTAAGCAACTGTTCAGTTTTACTGCCCTTTCCCTGTGCCACAACAGCAGCAGGGGGGGTGAGGAAAGCTGTAGCTGCCATTGCTTAAAAATCAAGCAATAGTTGCCTGTTTGCAAAGCTGACTGCATCAGTGGCAGTGGGTAAAGATGTCTGAATGGATGCCTGAGTGTGTGCGACCACAAATGTGTGGCTATGGAGGGAAAGGGCAGTGGTGACATGGGCTGGTGGTACTGGTCATCGTAAAGTGGCTGCATGGAGACTGCCCATGTATGTAAAGCAGAGAGGCCTCAGACATTAGGCGTTCAGCCTGTGACTCCCAGGTCTCAGCAGTAGTGTGACAGGCGTGGGAGACATGGTCACAGTGCCAAAGTAAGTTGGAGGAAATCCCTCAAGTGAAAACAAAGGCTCTGTAAGTAATTTCCTCTGAGCTGAACAGAAAGACATCTGTGTTGATACAGCTATTACACACTAATCACAACAAAACAGTTCTCTTGCAAACAGCATAGCCCCTGCCTGCTTTCCTCTAGATTGAAATGTGAGAGACGTATTTCCACTGAACTTTACAAGATCTTTTTCTTTCAATGTGGTTTTGCAGTGAGAGTTTCTATAGGTCAGACTGGTCTAAGAGAAGGCAAGAGAAGTCTTGAGAAGTCTAAGAGAAGTTCAACACAGGCATCTGAGGGTGCAAAAAGCCACTTCAATTATTCTGTCTTTGGGTGGTTTGGGGTGGCTGGATGAGACTGTTGCGCATGGTTAATTATTAAATAAGGCTCTGTAACCCCGGGGGTCACTGGGACAAGCAGATCCGTGATGGACATTGAAGAGGAGCAACCTCGGGGTGCACTGTCCACTCGGGATGGGGGAATGCTGAACCCACCGCCACTCCACGGCCCAGCCCGGAGCCCTGCGAGCACTCATTCTTACTGTGGTTTGGTAAGAGAAATGCTGTAGTCCAAGCACAGCATTCACACAATTTAAAGCCAACTGGGGCCAGGAACCTAAATTTTGGGGGAGAGTTTGCAACTGCTTCGAGTTATGTCATTTGCCTTTTTCTTGTACTTCGCGGACAGGATTCCAGACAGCTCCCGATGGGTCTAGGGGCTGTGGGACATCTCAGTTCGGCTTCTCGCCGTGCCGTACCCGCCCCGAGTGCGGGAGGGCGCCTGGACAGTGCGGCCGCCCCCGCCGCTTCCTCCGCGGGCAGCCGCGCTAGGCGGGAGGAGAAGGAGGAGGAGGTGCCTTCCTGGGCCGGAGCGAGGCAGTGCGGTGCCTCTCTCCCTTCCTCCCTCCCTCTCTTCACGCCGTCGGCGTCCGGACTCCTTCCGCGACGGCGGCCGGGACACGCAGGTGAGGCAGAGCCGGGGGTGCCGAGCGGCGGCACCGGCCCGCTGGGGGAGCGGGGCGGTTCCGAGCAGCGCGGTTCCGAGCAGCGCTCCGCCGGCCGGGGCTGCCCCAGCGCGGGCAGCCGGACCCGCGCATGGAGCCCCCGCAGCCGCCGCCGATCGCGGGTCTTGAGTGGGTGCGGTGCCGCCAGAGCGCAGGGGCTGCACAGGTGTCACAGCAGCCGCAAGCGGGGACCGGTTTAAAAGACGACTTTTAAACCCTTGCTTAAAATTGCTCTAACTGTGTAATATAAGGGGTTGTGGCCCAGGCTGCCAAATCCATTTGAAAGCCAACATTGCTGAGTATGTATTTGTTTATGAGACTTCTCTGAGTCTTACTTCCATGTAACCACTGTGCTTTGCTAAGACTGTTTCGCCTCATCTCAAAGGAAAAGTTGCCTTCTGTTGAGTTTAGTTATCCTGATAATTCCTCCTGCTTTCTGTCCCACATCGGGTTACACTTTCTTGGCAGTGAATGCTCTTGCATAGCCCTTTGCTGGGATCGAGCACACCTGCTGCTTGTTCAGTAGGCGACGAGACTCGCATGGTGCTTTTCCACAGACTTCCTTTCTGTCCCCTTAAAAGTGGGAACGGATAATTATTTGAGCTGTAACCTGAACTTTTAGTACAGGCATGGCCATGAGCTCCCTGCTTGAAATGACAGATGCTAATCTGAAATACTTATGGTTGTTTTATGAGTCAAATACATGTGGCCTCTATGGATGGAAAAACTGACTGTAGTAGAAATGCAGACAGAAAGGTGTCTTGCGAGTACTTGCTTCTGTGGCATTTGTTATTATTTTAGAGTGTTTCTGATCCTCTGACTGTCTAACCCTTGATAGAAGATGAAGTTTTGTTCCGTTTCTCAAAACTCTTCAGAGACTGGATCACTGCTGTTATATAAATGTTTGGAGTATTTTCTTTCCTTCTAACACACCAGCTATACTGCTCAGATTATGCCACCTGTGCAGAGGAGGCCCTTTAGGTGTCCTGGTCTTGCTTGCTGGGTACTGCTCTTGTAAAGCTCCCAGATAGGGATTTACTCATAGCCATTTGATAGTTATGGTTTGTAAGGAGACTGTGGCAGGAAAGGGCCCATTTGCTATCAGACTTTCCTCTGATATGCTTTATGTTTCTCTGGGGCTTATTTTATGTTTTATTTGTTGTGAAATACATTTTACTAGGAAATGATCACATCTATCTATGCACTTAATGAAAGGGTGTTCCTCTAAATTTCTAAATGAATATTATGATTGTTTTGAACCAAATGGTCGATTTCTATGTGAGGTTGCCTGCTGAAACCACTGAAAGCAGTGCAGCTTGATTATGTTTGGCACATTTTTTGTTTTGATAAGGTAATCTCATAGGTGTGCAAATCAAAACCATGCTGGCACTTACACCTCTGTCTTGAAGGAATGCTGGTTATCAACTGCCAGACCTGCTTTTATTAGCCCTTCAAAATTTATAGGAGTACCACCTTTTTTAAAATGTTAATATAGAATTTTTAAAGTCTTTGAAATATTGTAAAATCATTGATTGTGAGGCAGCTTGAACTGTATCCTAAGTTAAATCACATTTTAACGCTTAGTTGTAGGCGTTGTGGATATGGCATTGTAGTGTATCCATTAGGCTGCCTACAGTAGAGAAAAAGAGAGAAAAATAATAGATAAACAATAAATAAACAACATAAAACAATATTTGCTCCATATTTTTTTTATCTTGTCCTGAAACAACATTGTATTCAGAAATGCCATGATATGTGATATCCTGTAATGAAGTTAAAATAACTGGGAAGTGGTTAATTTCATAGAATTACTTGGAAGCATTAAGAAAAGTCTTCCCCCCACAAATATAGGTACAACCTATTGTAGATTTAATTCCCTCTGTGTTGTGTTAGCTCATAAACTGAATGACCAAGATAAGGTGCAGAATAGTGTAAGTATCATACAAATATTTATACCTCAAATATGCAAAACATTTTCTGTTTCTTAGACAATGGAAGTCTGTGCTGCCTGCTATCAATGCAAAGGTCATGGAAAATAGTCTTTAGCCTTTGTTAATCATTGATGTCTATGATGTTTTTCTACTTTTGCTTAGTTTGACTTTTTCAGTAACCTATTACCTTTTCACTGCTGAACTTGGAACCGTTCTTTGAAAAAGGAAGATTTATGCATGCTGAAGAATCAGCTGTAGCAGTCTACAATGACTCTCCTGCAGAAACTTAAGTGTAAGGAACTATAAAAACTGAAAAATGTGGAAAACAATTGCACTCAAACAGAGTGAAGTACAGGTTGGCATAATGAAGAAAGCCTGAAGTGGTGGACCTTTTATATTTCTAATTACATATGTGCTCCTGAAGGACATATATCATATATTTTTACTATTATATAGATGCATCTATTTGCACAGAATTACCAATACCTTGTCTGGAAAGTCTCAGCAATGGTCAGCCAGTTGTTGCTCTGTGGAAATTAGAGTGAAGTTCATTAAATGACCTGTTCATACCCATAGCTTTCTCCATTATGCAAAATACATGGGAAAGACTCTCACTATTGCAGAGGGATCAGCCCAATTTACCCTAATTCTCCTGGCCAGGATCTCATGATAGCACTAGACATTAGAGGTATTACAGATATAATGGAACATAACTCTCCAGAAACCCATGAAATTGCACTGGTGTTTTACCAAATGGTCATTCAGGTCTCAAGACCTGAACAAATACACGAAATGTATTTTTGTTAATGGAGTGGTTTACTTCTAGCAGCAAATCACCAGGTTGCTCTGCCAGCCCTCAGGCAGAGGAGCATTCTGCTCTCCTGCTCTGGTCTGTTTTTCTAAGTGTATTTTCCAAAGGAAAAAGCATTAGGAAAGAAAGTGGTGTGCGAGTGAGAGAAGCAAGTGTTTGGGTGGACGTGTATCCTCTTTGTCTGGTGTGGCAGAAGAGGAACTGGGGAACCAAGCACTGCCCCGTGGCCATTACAGCACTGGCAGTTCTCAGTCATCCCCTGCCCTGGCTCAACTGCACGGGCTATGATTCAGAGTCAGGGAGAACACCATGTGAGATAAAACCTTGAAAAAGAGATACACAATCACATACCAGTATGAAGATAGTCTCATTGTAGGAGGTGCTTTGTGGGGAGGGGAGCAGGTTTTTGCATTTCCTGAGCATGGAAGTGGGATGGAAAGAGAGCCATTTCTTATAAGTACTTTGAAGTGGCCACTGTGTTCAGATGGGGTCATGAAATCTTGGGAAAAATTACAGAAGTCTCCTGAGAGTAGGTCTGTCCATCATGGGCAGGGTTTACTTTTCTTCGGGAGAATGACATCACCTGGAATTTGTCTTTGGCTTGTACAATACCCAAACATTTAGGAGGAAATGACATTGCTGAAAAGACACCTCTCGGTTGCATGACTGTCCTGTATTCTGGGCAGTTTAGTAAAGCTCATGCTTAGCGTGATGTGGTCCTGGCTTTGTGTGGTGGGCAGGAGATAGGGTTTTCAGGAGCCTCCTGCAGAGAGGAGTTGCTCTGGGAGAGTCTGAGCCTGGCCCACAGCTGATGTACAAGAGCTGTTTCCCATCTGCTGAGGCCAGCTGTGGTACTCAGGTTTTGGTGAGGAGAATAAGTGTTTGGCCATGTTTGCAGTCACAGCTCCTCTGCTGGAGCAAAGCACCAGGCTGCCAACTGGGCTACTCTGTTTCAGCTCTTAAGGTAAAAATCCTAAGCAACATTAAACAAATGCAGGAAAAAAGGAAGTAGTGGTGTGCTGAGGCATGTAGGACCTGAGCAAAGGCTTTCTTGGCACTCCTGCTTTTTCTCATTTCCATTTCTCTTATCAGCAGATATGTGAATGGGTACCACTTTGCCACACATAGGGTATAACTTCATGTAGGCTCAAGTAGGTCAAAGCTGACTTTCCTATGAGGAGTGGTTTTGTTCATCCTTGTGCCTATTACAAGCTGTGATCTGATTAACTCGTAAGATCTAGTCCTTGTTTTCAGTTGAATGTGGGGCAGAAAAACGTAGGTTTTGGTAGTAAAGAAAGCAGGATTCTTCCTTCTGAAAGAGGGTCTGGGCAGGACACTGGGTCCCTGCCCTTCCAGGGACTGTGTACTGTACACTAGACTGGGACAAACTCCTGACCGTTTATGTTTATGAAACAAAAAAAGGCTCTTGGTTGTTTTTGGGTTTTTCCCCCTCTGCAGGATAGCCACAAAACTCACCATCAGACCCAGGTGATATCTGCCCTTTCATTTTAGCTGAACATTGTAAATCTGTCCTAGGCAGCCCTGTGAACAAATCCTGTCAGATTTGCTGTGCTGTCTTACAGGGTAGGTGAGGTAATTGTAATATATATACTAATATATTCAAGGTTGCTACTTGTCCTGTGAATTACAGGATGTCCTACATCACAGGGTAAGCTCCATATCCTGTGTGTGCTTTCCCTGCCTTCCTGCCCATAGGGAATAGTCTGAGCATCTCTTCCCAGCTGGAGTTGCAGACACAGCAATTCCCAGTGCCATGGCAGGAGGAGAAGAGTGGGGACTCTCCCACATTGTATTGTGTGACCCAGTTCAAGGGATGTGCAAAGTGAGCTGAGCTGAATGGGCCTTTTTCTGTCCCATGGCAGATCCCCTGAACTGGTAATCTTAAGTACACTTTGGGATCTTTTGAAATTAAAATTTCTACCTAATCTGTATCTAGAAAAAAAATCTTAAAATAATATTTTTTTAACAGGAAGAGATCTAACACTCCAGTATTAAGAATGGCTGGTTCAAAATTGCTATTGCAACTTGAATTTAGCTCGCTTACACATAATCTGTTGGATGTTTAGTTTTGTAGCCACATGTGATTTTGCTGTTTCATTCAAACCATGGCTGGCTGGACTGTTTCAGTTTGCTTTGTCATAGTCAGCGATGAGGACCATCTCCTCCTCAGAGCTGCAGGCTGGCAATCTGTCATCCTCAGTGGTCCTTGAATATTTCAAGTTTGGCTGTTGGAAGGGGACATATTTACAGCTCCAGTGTGTCGAATGAACTGTGAGGATCTGCTTTATCAACAGGGAGTTTGGGAGAATGGCATGGTGAAAGGCTGTGGAGTATGAGAGCAGTGAGAGCAGGGCCATTGTTCTGTGTCAGGGGCTGCAGGCAGCCTCTGCCACCACAGCTGCTTTCTCTTCCCACCAAGGCACTCTCTCCAACCATGGAGGGGACTACAGCTTTCTGATGAAAAAAATAGAAGTCACGGGTAAGCAGCAAAATTCCCTCAATTTGGTTTAGTTACTTTTCTGGATCTCTTAACCTGAAACTAACTCTGAATGTCAATGTGATGCAGGCACTCCCCATGAAAAGCTGAGACCTAACCATAAAGGACTGTCTTTGCAGTGCCTTAAGTTCTTTTAATTTTTACCTCAGTGGGACTGGATATGGCTGCCCAAGTTCTGATGATGTTTCATTGATTCTCTAATATCCTTGTGTCTCATCATAGATAAGCAGAGTGGAGTAAGATGCCATCAAGCATTAATGACTGCATTGCACTATGTCTCAGAATTAGCTGAATGCTGTTCCTTAAGACCATAAATGTCTTGTGACACCTGACAAGTGCTCCTATTCCCTGTTTAACTTGCAACAGTTGAAACACCTCAATATCTGAGATCTGACATCAAGGAGAGCAGAGATAACAAGCTGCTCTGGTAGAGATGCTCACCACCTTGCATTAGCCAGAGGAAAGGGAAAACCCAAGACCACAGCCTGCGTCAGTTGTGTTTATTTTCAGATTCGGTGAGAAACTTTTCCCCTGAATTAATACTTATACATTGGCATGAATGAAGCTGAAGTCCTTTGGTATTCGCAAGTGGCTGAAATGCAAGTAAAAGCAAGGATTTCTTTCACTACCTCCTGTGGGTAGACAGGTGTTCAGCCATCCCCAGGAAAGCAGATCTACATCATGCAAAGCAGTTTCTTGGGAAGACAAACACTCTAACTCCAAATGTCTCACCTTCCTCCTTCTTCCTCCCACTTTGTACACTGAGGAATATCCCTTTGGTCAGTTTGGGTCACCTGTCCTAGCTGTGTCTCCTCATCATTTCCCATGCATCCCCAGTCTCCTTGCCAGTGTGGAAGTACAAAAAGCAGAAAAGATCCTGGCTCTGTGCAAACACTGCCCAGCAATAACAAAGCCATCTCTATGTTATCAACACTGTGATCCATACAGTTTCAAAACACAGCCCCATATTAGCCACTGTGAAGAAAGTTAACTCTACCCCAGCCAAAATAAGCATATCTATCCAACATAACAGGGTAAGAGAGTCTAGAATCACAAGATAAGCACACTGACCTTGCCAACATCGCTGCTTTGCCACACGTGGGAACGGTAGTTCAGCATCTCAGCTGAAATGTCGTTCATTTTGTGTTCGATCTCTTGTGCCTGTTTTGTAGTGGAGGGGATGTATCCTGGTGAAGACAACATGGGAAAATGTGACAAATGGGAACTTAGATATTTTCTACCCACTGTCTTGGGTTTTTCCTGCACAGAAGGCAGTTCTCACCTGTAACTTTAGATTCATTGTTTAAATATAGATAAATGTTGCTTTTTCACACCTACTGAGCCCTATCAGTTGGTACTAGTCAGTCAGTAGGTGTGAAAAAGCAACATTTATTAAGTGACTTTATAATACCACCTCAAAATAAAGACTTTGAAGGTAAATACATCCATTAGTCGTCATGTGAGATGGGCCAATAATTCATCATCTGAGTCACCTTCTCAGCTTTTTCTTCAGCAGAAGTTCTCATGTTTGTTGAAGTATTTCTTATTGTGTAGCTTCCACAGAGTCTAGCAGGTGGAGAACAAGTAGTTCTTTAGTAGGTGGAGAACAAGCAGTTGTTTAGGAAAAAAGGTCTTGGAGTGTTTGGAAAGAGAAATAACTGAGGAAGTATTAGTCATTCCCTGTGCATAAACATAGTCATAATTCCTATGTATTTTAGTTAGACCATGTCAAAAGAATGTCTTGAATACTGAAATAAACTAAGCTTATTTTTGGTCTAATATATTGCGTGGTTACCTGAGATTATATAAGATTTGGGAAGACAAGTTCAAATTGTGAAGAAAGTTAATTAAGTTGACTCTTTTATGGTAGTTGAAAAGGATTCCCTCAGGCACAGCTGACCTCTTTTCTTTTTATATTTTTCTTTGCCATAGATTTGATTTGTTTTTCTCATATTTGCAGTTTTGTGTACAATAGCAATTGTCCTTCTGCTTGATAGTGAGCTTTAGGATTCCTCAACAGAGTTAGGTTCAATAGAGCTTTTATTTTTCCAGCCCTCTAAATCTTCAGCCTCCTGGAGAAGTAGGAAAATCTTTTGCACAAGAATCGCCCATTTCCTTTGCCAATCTCATCTTTGACTGTTTCTTTAGTAAATGGGTGTTACCGTTTCTCTTCCCTTCTTATTGGCCGGGGATTTTTGGAAAAAAGGCTGAGGCAGCACTCTGCTTTACTAAATGTCCTGCCTGAGGGGTAGTGGTGGAGTAGCCTTGGTCTATGTAGAAGTGAAGCACATAGACTCTGCTCTTTAGGAGCTTCTGCTCCTCCAAACCATTGCCATGCCAGTTTGGAGTTAGTTCTTCCATGTCCCTCTCTAACCTTACTTTGAAAATACTTGCTGGAATAAAGTGGATTGTTTCTTTCAAAGGTACATAAACATGTAAAAGGGACAAGTACACCACATACCTCTTCCCAGTTCAGACCCTGTCCTTCCCTCTCTGTTCTTACTTTATCTTCTTTTTACCTTTTCTCTGTCAGATGAGGGTCAGTTATACTTGTGCAGGTAAAGCAAGCCAATATTCTTCACCAGACCTTTATGCTGCACAAGTGAATTAAGGAAATCTCTTTATGCTCTGCCTCATCTTGCCAGCTACAGTCAAACTTCTTGCAGCATTCTGAAATCCTGGTGGTGACACCATAGAGGGCAAAACCTGCTGGATGACAACAGAAAATTGTTTGTCATTTTCACTCTGCTTTATACATGGTAATTAGAATAAAAATAAACCTGAGCTACGAAGTCTGGACCTGGGAAAATCTGTCTCCCTTTTAAGGGTTAATATCAAATACTGAAGTTTCAAAATATTTTTTTCTTTTTTCTTTTTGTGCCTTGCTTTTCCATGTCCCAAACTAATTTTCAGCTTTGTCTTGCAGCAGACAACATTACAAATGATAGAGGTTTTTGGTCTGAATAAACTGAAGGCAAGATAGTCAATGCAAGTTTATAAATATTGCAAAGTTTTTGTGTGGGAGAAATAAGAATACTACACATATTCAGCTCTAGAGGAATGAATAAAAATATAAGAAGTTGTTGAGGATAGTGAAAACTGATCAGTCCATCTTTTGTATGGTATCCCATAGCATTGCTAACTCAAACCTAGTACTAAATAATTTCAAATAAATACTGCCTATGTCAACATATTTTCTTCATCATGGATGGTTATAATGTAATTTTTGTTTCATAAATTTCCTGGATAATTTAGTTGAGAAGAAGGTGCCCTCTAAAGCTGTGAAAGGATAACTTAGTAACTGGAGTGTAGGGCTTGCAGGAAATCCCAGTGCAGAGCTATAGCTGAGTTTATAAATGATTTGGAGACATGTACATGCCGTTCCACTAAATCATAGTTGTAAGGGGAAAAGAAACCCTTTTGGTTGCTCTTACCGTTTTTCCTGAGCTGTTCTGTGCACTTGGGCTCTACTTCTCCTTTGCAATGCTTGATGAGCTGATACTCCAGTTTGGTGTCATAAACCACCTCAAGGCCAACTTGAGCCTAAGAGGGACCAGCGCTTATCATTGTTTTCTTTGCCTACTCCAACCACCTAAGTTAGAGTGCTAAAAGGTAACAAATTATGTATTTTGTAAAATGTAGTGAGCCTGTTTCCAAGAAATTTTGGAAAACTGGTTCTGACTGTGATAAAATGCTCCTTCTCTCTGTGTGTACATGAGCACCTTTCAGCTTAATAAAGGGTATTTTGCAACATCATGTGGACAGAATCTCCAATCAGAGTTGTCACAGAGTTGCCCCTTAGCCTGTTTACTTTTAAACTTACATTTTGTACAGGAAAATATGAATTTTATTTTTGCAACATTTGATTATATATAAAATCAGCCATTTATTGTTTGGCTGATTTTCAAAGAGAAACTAAGCTTTTGCAAATCTTTGACTATAATTTTGAAATCTATTAGAAAGTAGTCCCCCCGAATTACATTTGTCACAGTTAAAAAAAATCCAAAATTATGTATGACAGAAGTGGTTTCTGAGTGTCTGCTGTGTAAAAAAATAAGGGAGGATAAAAGTAAATCTAAATATTTCTAAATATTTTTTACTTCTCCTTTTTTTTGGATATGATAAATTTTGTATGTTATTACAATATTTTCCCCTGAATTTGAATTTTAAAGTTATGACAGATTTTTGCTAAAGTATATTTCTTTTGTATTTGCATTTCTGTGAAATTTACCTTTTGAACAGGGATTAATAACAGTAGTATTTAATTTTTTTGGAGTTTGAATTTGCAGCCTTAGATGTGGGGCAAAAAGGCAATACAAGAGTGTATTTTGCAACCCTTGCTTGCACTGAGTAGTAATTATTCAAATAAGCCTGTGCTGGATACTTATGTAAATAACTGTTCACATGTAACTCAGTTCAGAGTTTCATGATAAAGCAACAGAAGCTCCAGCAGAAAAAAACAGGGTAAAGAGTTCTCCTTTTCTTGTTCCTTCTGCACTGTTTCTGCTCTCTGCCTGCCCCACTGCAGACATTTTCAGGGACAGAATATGAGCTTGATCAGCAAACTCATCTGAATTAATTAAAAGGAAGGAGGAAAAATATTCTGAAACTTATAGATTTGAGGAAGGATTGCAAGGTACCACTTGGGTTTTAAAAATTGACATTTTGATTGATACTTTCAAAAACGGAAGTAGTGAATATTCTATAATTTTATTTTTTTAATCTACTGCCTTAGGAGGTACATTTTCAATGTCAAATATCCAGATTTGGAGTTGACATGGGTTTGGATTGATATGCCCCAAATCTGAAAAAGAGCAGTTGTGCACGATGCATGAAATCCAAGTCCGAAAACTGAGGATTCTGATTTCTTAGAGGGAGTGTCTGTCTTGATTGCCCATCAGTTTAACATTAAGACTTTGCCCTGAAGGACACAAATCCCTAGGGAACTTTTACCTTTTACCAGGAGGTGATGAAACTCAGAAAACAGTTCCACCTTGCTTTTAATTTTCTTTTCAGATATAAATATTTCCTTCCTTTTGTATTGTTGCGATAAGTGTGTTTTTCAGAACGTGTTTTTTTTCTTGTGAACCCCTCCATGACTATGTGTAGTGCAAAGATTTGTGCCTTTAGAAGTGACAATTACAATTACATTTGTGGTCAGAGAAGCCCTGATCAGACTGCATGCACTTTCTCTTTTCTGCTCGCTAGAACTTGCATTGGGAGTTTCATATATTTATTCATCTTATTGAATGTTAAAGGTGCTTGCAGTCCAGCCGGCTTAATTAGGTGACTAATTGTTTCAATAAACAAGCACAATCTGGGAGCTGGGAGTGGGAACCAGAAGGTATGTGAGGTGGGTAGTGTTGCAACGCCTGAGCTTACCACATCACTTGGTGGCTCAGTTTTCCCCAGTGAAAACTGGGAAAGGTGGCATGCATAAGAAGCTCTGTCTGCAAGTGAAAAAGTACTTTGTGCATTTGGACCAATATTGACTTAGAAGGCTTCTCTGAGCAGTTGTTTTCATTTGTTTTGAGGAAGGTGTATGGTGACTCCATGGCTGTACAGATTAATACTTGTGTAATGTGAAGATGGGGAACAGAAACTGATGCAGGTATTTTGATACTTAAAGTTGAGTATGCTTTCCTGCCCTGAGAAGAGTTAAGAATCTGTAAGTCTTCCTGATTTCTGCCATAATTCTGAGTCTTCAGAATCTCTGCAAATTAGATCATATTTGTTATTGTGTAACTACGGTTGGCAGGGAACAGGGCAATTCCTTGGCACGAGTAGTATTGTGAAAAGTTTATGTTGGGTGCCAGCCCAAAACTCCCAAAGCTGTTTATAACAAGATAATGTGTCATGCAAACAGCTTCATATTCTGAGGGATGGTCTGGGAACAAAGGGTGTTTGGGGGGAAGCAGGGGCAGGGAAAATGTGCAGAAAATGTCTAAAACTTTACTGGAGAAAGGTAGTGATATATGAGTTTGATAAGAGCTAAGTGTGGCTACTACAGGGGATTCTTAATGGAGCATTGCTATTCTGAAAAAGAACTTTCAGAATAATAGGTAAGGGTTCAGTTATCCTGAGTCTCATTTATTGAAATAGAAATGTATTTAGAGCCATTGTCTCAGAAATAACCCCAAATAGAACAGGTTTCTGTGACTGAATGATTCAAAGATTCAAAAATCAAATTCAAATGATTCAAAAGATTCAAAGGCTGATCGTGTTACCTGGGAAACTGGTTCTAATCTGCTAAAATCTTCATAGAGATGATTCAGTGTAGCTACCAAGTGCAGACATTTACTGATGTTTTTATTTTTTAACCCCGATTTTGCCGAAAGGATTGTTTTGAATCTTATGTCATGTTAATGTAAGCTGGTAGAGAAATGAAATATCTTAGCATTACCAAGATTGAGATTTGAAGTCATAGTTAAATTTGAATCATTCTTGCGCTGTCTAGGATCTAGGGATCTCTGAGTTCACAGTTTATAAGATGAAAAATAATTATGTTTTTCTTAAGTACAAGCAAAGAATTTTTACTATTGAGAACAGTAGAATTGTTTTGAGTGGGAGAGCCTGTGACGGGAACCCTTAAAGTTTTGTGTGCATTAAACTGGTCTGAAAGTTAATACTGACTTATAATTTTTTAGATAATGTTTGTATTTTCAGTTGATGGTAGTATTCTTCCTTCTGCAATTACCTCTAAGATTGTCAATTTATTTTTAGAAGGGCAATAAATCAGAATTAGTCAACTTTAGTAGTTAAATAACACATCCAAGACAATTACTGATGAAAAAAGATCTGCCTTCTTCCCAGAATGCAATATGACAGATTACCAACAAAATGTGTATGCATTTCAGAAGAAGAGAAATAACAGAAAGAGATTATTCATAATAATCACCGTTTGCAGTCAAATCATCGTCTTTTACTTATGCAACTGAGCCTGGTCTTATTTTGTAGTTCAATTTAAACCACTGAATATTTTTTTAACATATGAAGAGGTATTAGTAGGAAAGAAAAGGATATTTTAAAGCTGTTAACAATTACTTCCAGCTGTTGAGATAGCAGTAGTATGGGATATGAGAGCTCAGCTGGTCAAACCAGGGAATGAAAAGTAGCATCAAGACTGGACTGGGAGGCAAAAGGTATAATTTCATGTATTGTGACAGCAATTAATTGCTCACAAAATGAGACACACTAAAGTGTGCTTTTGATTTTATTAAAAATTAAATTGTGTAAGGCAATGTTGTGAGGAGGTTTGTGGTTTTTCAAGATTCTCTGCCACAATTCTGTGAAATGTAGTTTTTTCCATGCTGAAGTTATGTTGCCTGCAGAGAAAAATGTGCATGCCACTTCCCCAGTGAATTCTGAAATACTCGAAGCAGTAATTAGGTGCATAGAGTAAGCCCTGTGAAAAATGAATTTTTTTTTTTTTTGTTTTATTCTAGGGCTTTGGTCTGGGTTATCCCCCGCCCCCTCCACACAGTTGAGAGATTGTTCAGTCACTGGTGCCTCAGCAGATGCTGGTGTTCCTTCTTCAAGCCATGGCTTCAGCTCCAGCTGTGCTCCTCTAGCCTGAGTTGCTCTCCAGGTCTGTGCCTGCAATTTCCCCTGGATGTGGAGCACAGCTTCAGGCAGTGGTGCCATGGCAGTTGTGCCATGGGCAGGGCTGGCAGAAAGTGAGCAAAGAGAAAGGGAGTGGGGAAAAACGTTTCTGGAATAGCTTCTCTACAACCTCTCCCACACCCTTCATTCCTGCCTCTGTGCCACTTCATTTCATGTGTCTGTGCAGGCAGCTGCCTGTGCTGCATGATGAAATGTCTGGTTGGATCCTTCCCTAACCTGCTTCCCAGCCCTGCAGGAGGAACGCCTGCACCTGCACAGGGCAGGGTGGCATGACAGGACAGTGGTGAGTTGCTGAGGGAGGAGGTCAGCTGTGTTTAAGCTGGCATCATTGCAAAGAACAGAGAGATTGCCTGGCTATGTCTCTGGCAGGACCCTGGAGCCAAATTTGCAAGCGAAGTAGATGTGGGTGCATTGGTTTTTATATACTCCTAAGTTTGCTCTACTAGTAGCAATCATGATGTAAAACTTAAAGCAACTTGACATTACTGAGTGACCAAAACTGTCTGAATTAAATTGTTTGATTTTGATGGTCAACATGAAGTCTTTCTCAACAGAAATTGGAAGGCATATGTATAGCAATTTCTGAAAAATAAATTTAAGTTCTTTGTTCTCAAACTGACATCTTCTAAGCAACCATTTGTGTCTGAAAATTTTCATTAATAAAATTGGGGTAGGTTTTCAAAATTATTTTTACTAATCCATCTTAGGTACAAAGGGTTGTAGTAAATGGGATTACATCAGGCTGATGACTGGTCACCAGTGGAGTTTTCCAGGGCTTCATTTTAGGCCCAGCACTCTTCAACATCTTCATAAACAACTTGAATGCAGGATTGAAAGAATACTAAATGAGTTTGCCAAAAATACTAAATTTGGTGAAGCTGTTGACTGTCTCAAGGGCAGAAAGAGGCCCTGCAGAGAGCCCTTGACAAATTAAGAGAGATGGGCAATCACCAACCATATGAAGTTTAAAAAGGACACATTCTGGATTCTGCACCTGGCACAGAGCAACCCTTGTTGTGTTTATAGACTGGGGAATGAGAGGCTGGAAAGCAGCACTGTGGAAAGAGACCTGGGGGTCCAGGTTGATAGCAAGTTGAACAAGAGCCAGCAGTGCCCTGGCAGCCAGAAAGGCCAGCCCTGTCCTGGGGTGCATCAGGCACAGCATCACCAGCCAGGCAAGGGAGGGGATTGTCCTGCTCTGTGCTGCACTGGGGCAGCCTCACCCTGAATATTGTGTGCAGTGTTGGGTGCCACAATGTAAGAAAGACATTGAACTATTAGAGAGCATCCAAAGGAGGGCACCGAAGATGGTGAAGGGGCTAGAGGGGAATCCATATGAAAGATATCTGGGGTCACTTGGCTTGTTCAGTCTGGAGGAGACTGAGGGGAGACTTCACTGCAGTTACAACTTCCTTGAGAGGGGAGGAGAAGAGGCAGACACTTTTCTCTCTCATGACCAGTGACAGGGCCCAAGGGAATGAAGTTGTGTCAGGAGAGGTTTAGGTTGGATATTAGAAGAAGGTTCTTCACTTAGAGGATGGTTGGGCACTGGAACAGGCTCTCCAGGGAAGTGGTCACAACTCCAAGACTGACAGTTCGAGGAACATTTGGACAATGCTCTCAGACAAATGGTGTGATGCTTGGGGCTGTCCTGTTCTGGGCCAGGAGTTTGACTTCCATGATCCTTGTAGTTCCCTTCCGTGCAGGATATTCTATGATTCTATAATCTTCAGTTTTGTATATAAAACTCTTTTGCAAATGACATTTATAATGCACAGACCTTAGCAATTAAAACTTCTGCACAGGTTAGAAACTTCTGTACAGGTTTGTGGTGAAGAGCAGTTGTACACTGCTGTTTGTCTGGAGCACATTTCAGACTTCTCACCCATATTCTCTGTGACAGAGGCTGCAGTGTACCTTATTTCAACCCAGTCACGTACAGCTTTTGGCTTCCTGGGTATGTGCCAGAGCAGCCCTCAGCTGAGCAAAGCCTGAGCTTCCTAGTCTAATAATTAACTTCTGTAAACTTCCAGGTGAGCTCCAGCTTTCTGTAGATTCAGGCAGTTTCATTTATAAGTAGAAGCTCTTTTTGTTAGACATCTCCAATTCTGTGATCTTCCAAACATCTGGTAATGTTTTATTCCTCATCTTCACAGGAACTGATGTTCAATGGCTAGAAGAGAGCTGACAAGTGGCTGAAATGAATACGACTACTATCCTACAAGAGATTTTGATTAAAAGATCACAGCAGAAGAAGAGGACTTCTCCCTTAAACTACAAAGAGAGGCTTTTTGTACTTACAAAGTCTGTGCTAACGTACTACGAAGGTCGAGCGGAGGTAGGAGACACAGATTTATACTACAGATTGCCTTTGTTCCTTTTTGCTTTTGTGCAATACTGGCTTTTTTCCCTACCATATGTCATACTAGCAAGAACTGTTTGGGGAAATGGTCATTAGTGGCCATGAAAGTGAGCTGGCATTTCTCCTATTTAATAATGCAACTTAATATAATGCAAGTTGACAGAGGTGTAGATAACTTACCTGGTAGTCAGTGTGAATTGGTTCTCAATCAGAGAAGTAGTGCATAGCCAGGATGGCAGAAATGACATAAAACAGTGTTTAGAAGTGATCATCAAAGCTGTTTTCTTTCTCTCTCCAGAGAGGTGAAAGATGACTGCGATGATGAATTGGGGAAAACGTAGAAAAAGTTACAATTGCAGTTTCTTGTAGCCATGTGTACTGTGAAGGCCATTACATTCACATCTGGCAATTAACTGCATTCAAGCAGGAGAAAGAGCATTTGATAGGAGCAGTGCATTGCAGACCAAGTTCGGCAGAGACAAGATCTATTAGAGTGGATCCTGCAACCTGGTGATTGAAATGAAGCTCGAAGCAGTTTATATTTGACCATACAAGCAACTCATCTTGGTTACCACTTTCTGTGTAAATTCAGTTACTCAGGAAGTCATTAATGTAAACTATGCAAATCCTCAGACCAGCACTTTTTCGAATGAGCTCCAGACTCAGTTTCGTCAAGGTCACCTGCCCCCAGAGTGCCCTGTCATATCCTCAGTGTTGGGGGTGAGATTTTCCACTTGTGTGAGGTTACTTTCCACTTGTGTGAAGCTGAAGAGGATTAAAATGACTGCAGTAGCTTGTGAAACATGTTGTATGCCTTGGGAAGCCATTTAACAAATAAAGCTTAATGCAGAGAACCCTGCTACCTCATGTGTTGGCTGTCCTACCTCTGATAAACGAAGAGGGTACAGAAGAGCTCAGGCTTGTTAAGCATGTTTCTCTGCAAGACCTTATGGCTGCACCAGAACTGAGCTCACCTACCATGTTACAAGATGCTCACAGCAGTTTGTTCTCTGAAAGCAGCTTGGACACAGTCAGGGATTAAGAACAAGAGCAGAGACTGAAGCTGGAGGGTTGCCTCTGGAGACCGTCTGATCCAAGCCCTCTGCTCAAGCAGGGCCACACAGAGCTGGTTGCCCAGAACCAGCTGGCTGTTGAATATCTCTGTCCAGTTGGCTGTTGAGAGTCTCCTTTGATGGAGTCTTCACAGCTTTGCTTGGCAACCTGTGCTAGGGCACAGACATCCTCAGTAAAAAAAAGACCAACATCATTTCCTGATGCTCAGATGGAGCCTCTTGTCTTTCAGTTTGTGCCCACTGCCTCTGGCCCTGTCACTGGACACTGCTGGCAGTAGCCTGGCTCTGTCCTTTTTGCCCACTCCTTTCAGGCACTTTATGTCCCCGTTTTATGATGGCAGAGTGTATCAGTTACTCCTATTTTGGTGACTCTAACCTCCTCCCAGAGACTAAAGAGGTGGGGGCTAAGAAGCCTTCTGAAATATGTCTTGCATGCTTATCCCATGTCAGCTTACATTCAGATTAAATAGAAATGTGACAAACAGGTTTTGCAAGTCTGGTTGTCACCCTTTAAGAAGTTACTACTTCCAGCTTCCCCTCTTCCAGTCTTCCCCTTTCAGCTTTCCCTTTGCTCTGCAGGTCAATGTCCTCTGGCTAAAATGCTTTTCCAGGAGACTGACTTGTGGATCTCTCTGAGAGGTTTAAACTCTCAGTTTTATTTACAGTGAGATTGAACATGGCAGCCCATAGAGCCCTCAGCAGAGGATGCAGTAACTTCTTTAAATATTTCCTCCTAAAATACAGCCAGTTGGGCTGAAAATATACACTATGCCTATGCTATGCCATCAGTTTACTGCTGAAAAAGGCAGGTCCATTTCATCCCTGTCCTAGCCTTCCTAGACTCCCCCATTCACTTGAATTCATTCTGGCCCTTCTTGGAATCCATACTGCTCTGAAAAAAAAATTGCTAATCATGGAATCATAGAATGGCCTGGGTCAGGAGGGACCTTAATGTTCATCTAGTTCAAACCCCTCTGGGCAGAGACACTTTCCACTAGACCAGATTTCTCAGAGCTCCATCCAACCTGGCCTAGAGCATTTCTAGGGATGGGGCATCCACCACCTCTGTGGGCAACCTGGTCCAGTGTCTCACCACCCTCACAGTAAAGAATTACTTCCTAAAATCTGATCTAAACCTACTCTTAGTTGGAAGCCATTCCCCCTTGTCCTGTCATATGCCCGTGGAAAGTTTCTCTCTTTCTTGTAGGTTCCTTTCCCTGCTGGAAGGCTGCAATTAGGTCAGTAGAAAGGTATTTGATCTGGTTTTATTTTTGCTGGATTGGTGTTCTGCGGGGTTAGCACGCTGCATTAGCTGGGTGCAGGATCTAACTAGTGCCAGAGGCTGTGCCAGGTGCTGCAGGAGAACTGGATGCTCCCACTGTTGACATCAGCAGGCTGTGAGACTGGCTCAGCCATAATGCATTACTTTCCAGCCTCAAACCATTTTCATTTTCACTGTTCCTCCCCTGTTAGATTCTTTTAAACATTAATCAGCATTTTATTTTATTAGCAGTGTTGTCTGAAAATAGTGAGCGCTGATCTTAAAGGGGCACACTGAATATTTTTGTCTCTTTAAAATAAACCACAACTGTAAGATTAAGATCTCTGTGGCACAGTTATTCCTTTGTGTCTCTGGACAACTTAAATGGCAAAGAAGTTTGTGGGTTTAATTATTTATTTGGTTATTGTTTGTGTTTTTTAAAGCTAATTATAGTGGCTATAAATATGTATTTACAGTAAAACAGCTGCATATTCTGACTGAGGCAATTTCTATGAAGAGAAAAAAATTATTAGCCATCAAGACAATTCTGCCCCCTCTGAATAACTGGGGGCTCCTTGCTGAAGTAAATGTGACTACAGTGTATGCTGGTTGAATTTAAAGACATGACAGATGAAAGGATAGGTGCAGACTGATTTAATTTTGGGCTTGGCAGTATTCAAAGCCCAGATTGGTGAGATAAACATGGAAATCCCAAGCCAAGAGGATGTCACACCCTCATTTGAATCCCCTAACTGCAGTGGTAGCAGTCTGCCAAGGGTGGTTGAGTTCTGCTCCTCTAGGCAAGTGTGCAATTCCCAGTTTGATTGTAGGCCAGTTTGAAGTATTTTCTTGTTTTCTTCCATTTTAACTTTTATGGAAGTTTAGTAGAGAGAGTTCAAGAAAAACCCAGGGTTTGTGGGCACATGAATAATCATACCACTTCTTTTTTAAAAACAAGACTAAATTTCATTAACCAGATTAACAAAAATTCAAATTGTGGGCAAGGTAGGATTATTAATAAAGTGACATAATTAGACATTTTTATGTCTGGTGACAGAAGTGGAACATTTATGAAAACAAAAAGCTGTCAACCGTAGCAAATAGTGTTCATGTAAATGCTGCTGAGAGATTAAATTGTTCTGTGCAGCCGGAAGTGGAGCATCACTTGCTCTTTGACCAGAAACTGCACATAATAGACCCCACTCTTCTCTGATTTTTCCTGTCTTATCTACTGAAAAAGTCCTTACTTGGAGCAATAAATTATTATCTCCTAAACATGACTACTAGCAACAACTACTAAAATCTTGTTTTAACTTGCTCATAACTGGTTTAAATCTTTCTATACGTGCTTTCAAGCAGATCAGGCCCCCTGTCATAGTACAATGACAATGCATGCCTGCAGTGAAGCTGGAACTGCACTGCTGCCATGAGAAGGAGAAATACAGTTTTTTCCACTTAGATACTGCTCTGCTGTTAAGTCATGGAGCTGGTGTGTGAACTATTGGTGGAGCATAGCTACAGAATCAGTGAAGAGGCTGTATTTCAAGACTGGTTTCAAAACACAGAAGCCCAAGGAAGGAGAATCTTGGTTTAGGTCACCTGTGCAAAGCTCTACAATTACAATCAGTATCATGGGAAACTTACTTTGCATAGGAAGCCAATAGGATCTTGGCATTTACTGCTTAACTTCTTGGCATTATGATGTTGGATGAAAAATGTGGAAGAAGTATCATCTTTAGGTTTGTAAAAAAGATGGACATTAAGAAGCTGGAAAATGAAAATACATCAGGAACTGAATTGCCTTAAGCATCATGGAGATAGATCTTTGATGTCAGAAAAGAGGAATATTCTGTTTAAGCTGGGATGTGTTCTGGTTTTGTCTTTTTTTCTTGGTCATAAATGCTGAGATTTAATAAGTGTAGCTGTTGGGAAAGGGGCATCAATGCACTGTTGCACGATATTGGACTAACAATGATTATAAGCAAAAAAAAAAAGGCTGAGCTAATGTTGTTTCTTGAAGTCCTTAATGGTATATCAGCTGTCATTGTTGGAAATCATATTTTCTGTGCTTTTCCTTAATATTGCAAAAATGGCTATTGAAATCTGAATGTGATATGGTCCATTTACAATAAGAACAAAAATTCACTGTAGTAAGATATAACTGCATTGGTCTCCAAACACAGAGTACTGGTCATGATTGTATAAAAGTAGGGAAGAAGTAAAATATATTCCTATTCTGAGTATGGAGATGTACTATAAAGCACATCTTGCTGGTTATGCTACAGTCAGAAAGACTTGAGATATATACAGTGTTCTCAAACATGTATTGCAGACTTACCAAGCCAGATTTAAACACATTTATGTAGACAGTAGTAACTAGTTTGAAAGTGGCACGTGGTAGGCATTTTTTCACAAATTGGGCCTTGTTCTTGAGGACTGCTGCACCGTTCTTACTGGTGTCAGCTGGAGTTATGGATTGTAATGTGACTTTGTTGGATAATCTGGTTGTATAGCAAGGGCAGTGTTTGTAGTGTTTGAGTGAGGAAACACAAGCATGAAATATTTTATTAGGAAATCTCTTTTCAATTTTGTGTGGTTTGAAAACTCAGCATAATACTTCAGCTGTGCTTCTGGTTACTTTCCTGAACTATTTTCTTCCAAGAAATCAAAACATATGAGTCAATATCAAATTGATAAGCAAATTTAAGCAATTTTGAAATTACCTAACTTGTTTGAAAACCAAATATTTCATGCAGTGATACGAAAAGAATCTCATTTGGAATGGCTTTCTGTATTTTTGACCAGCAAAAATTTAGCTGAAGTTCTATGACTTTTTCCAAATTGCTAATTTCATCTTGAATGGAGTGTAGGGTTGAATTCCAAGGAGGCATTTGTGGAAATAACACCACATATGCGTGGCCCTAGGTACATTTAGCCATTTTCTGTCAAAAGTGACCTTATGTCTTAAATATTCAACTTAAAATTCCTTGACGTTTATTTTCGAAGGATTGATGCATTCACACTTTCATCTGCGTCTGCTTGCAAAAATCAAACCTTAAGTGTTTATCTAGGAGTCCACCTTGTCACTGAAATTTTAAACACTTCAGCTGGACAGTGGAAAGGAGGACTCATTTTACCAGTATGGCTAATGACTGGTGTCCCACAGTTCAAGTGCCTCACACACTCCTTTGCAGGGTGGCTGCAAAGAACAGCATCATTTATTCCTCTTAGACAGCAGGATGGACCACACAAAAATAGCATCCAAGCTACTGCGTCCATCAGGGTTGTCCACCACATACTCATGGTTTATTTTCTTTCTCCTGATGCCTTGGGTTTTAGCTTTTATATTTCTCAGACTCTCTGCTGCTTTGTATGTAACTCTGAAACTTCATATTAGGTGTTAGTAAGTTCTCTTCACAGGGTGGTTAGACAAAGCAATCCCTTCCCAGCTAGAAAATCAAGGTACTCAAAAAGCATAAACAACAGCAAAGGAAAGGAGGCAAGCCAGGGGCTGAGACTTCATAACCTGGAGCTGTTGTTGCACGGTTGATCCCAGTATGCAGATGAATCAAAACTTATAAAAGTGTAAAGACTTGTGACCAGCATTCATCTTGGATTTGACTTGGATATAGCCCTGGCCAGGCTCTTGCACTGCCCAAGGTGTATCTTTTCAATAAATACCTATTTTATTCCTTTTGCTCTGTCTGCTCTCTGTTCCAGGTCAGCCTTTCCAGGCATCACTCCTTGTGTGGCAATGGTTTTGACTGCTGTGAATCTTTTCTCTGGTATTTCTGTACTGGGCAGTTGATGGCCCCAGCTGGAGCAGGCTTGCTGCTGCATTACAGAACAGCCATGACAGCAAGTCACATGTACTTCACACAGGTTTTAGTTAGCTAATACTGGCAGGGCATCTTACTTGGACTTGAGAGTGCCACCAGACTACAGATTTTTTACTCTATATGGCATTTTAGGCAAGGGAAATTCTTCATGATGAAGGAATGAGCGTAGGTGTTAAAAGTACTTCTTTCTCAGCAGTGAAATAGTTGAAAAGAGCTGGTCTGTGCAAGTGAGATGTTCTGCTAGTTTCTTGGTTTAAAACCTCTCACATTGATGTTTCTCATGAACGTGGTGCTTCCAAAAGACGACACAGATCTGGTCCTAATTTTACAAATCCTTGTCAATGTGTAGACTCTTAGTATCCTCATATCTATTGACTCTGTGCAATGTTCACTTTCACCATGATATTTCTCTCTCTCTTTGTTGCTCAGCTTGCTCATCAGTGATACTCTTTAATTTGAAAGTGTGCCAATGTGTGTGGTTTGGTTACTGTCCTCCCACACAGGGCAATTAATTGAATTAACCTTTCCATCCCACAGCAGCTTGCACTGACCATGAATATGAAGCTGACGATGAGCTTATGAACATTACATTTCTTCATGATTTAGCATCTTTATTGTTTGCTCATGTTTGCTGTATGGATGGCAGTTCACATCAATAAGTAGTTTACACTGGCTTTTGCATTTTCAAGAGGCATAGGCTAAATCCTGGTTCCTGTGGTTACCCTGCATGCGTTTGGGTGGGCAGGAATCTGCAGTGTTAGAAAGGAGGACGAGAAGGGGAAGAGTTTGAGCTGCAATGTCCATTAGCTCTGGAAATTCTGCACAGAGGATATTGGAGTAGGCACATCACTTACCTGTTTATTAGTGTGCAGAAACCATTTGCTTCTACAGAGAAGGGAAATGATAGTTCCCTGAGATAAAACGTTTAAGAGTCTTATTTAGAAGGATACTTCTGTGGAGTCGAGTAGAAGGCAGCTTCTGAGCAGCTGAACTTGGGAGGTACAGAATGTTCTTGTCTTCAGTAGTGGTATTTGCCATTAGGATCAGACTTGTGTAAAAACGTCTTTGTATAAACAGAACTGTTACAACTGATAAAAGCCATAAAACAAGGATATAAATGAAAAAAGGAGAATAAAAACCTGAACATTTTGGGAGGTTGCTCATTTTGAAAGTCTCTTCCTAAGGAAGAAAGGTCCATCTATAAAGGTTGTGTTTGATTCTTGTAATTTGAATATAGAGGAGACAGAAGCTACTGAAATTACAGTGGTGATATTTTAAGGAAGGAAAAATAAAAGCTCTGGGGCCCAGTCTGAAGCTGTGGGTTTCAGGGTAAAATTGCGTCGCTCTATTGCGACATTAGTATTGTGCAAATACTTCATTTGGAGCATAACAACATTGTAGAGTTCCAAAAAGCTATGCTTCTTACTTTTTTTTTTTTAACAGAAGAATAATTCATTCTACTGTTGTTTATTCCTGTAGTGCTTATCCTTTATTATTTTTAAAATAATTACCCTGATTTATGGGATTTCCTTAGTCATTGCATAGGTGATTTAATTATTTTATATAAATGAAAGCACAATTCAGTATTACAATGCTTCTGATCACTTCACTGATTGCTCCTGTATTTTAATGTACGATGAATAGCTTCTGAAATGAGTAGGTTTACAGAGCGTTTTTTCATTCCAAGTCACAGGTCATAATGATAGAGCTTTCTTAAAATACTTATAAGTGAAAACTGTTTGAGTTGGAGACATAACATAAAGCTATTCATGTGAATGGGAGCAGCTTAACGGGTGCATGGGAGTACTCACTTGTAAAGGGCAACTCATAAAGAAACCTAAGTTGTAAAAAAAAGTTGATTATGTTGTAATAATGATTCCCTGTTTTCTACAACATCTACTGAAAGAAAAGTCAGCTATAAAATGAGAATCTGCAGTAATCCTCTTTCTACAAGAATCTTGATTTTTATGAGATGGAACAAAGGAGATGTAGATTAAATTGAGAAGCATACGTTTTAGTTATTGAGATGTAGAAAAAGCATGGATGAGAATATTTACCTTATAACTAGACAGGAGTGGATGAGTCTTAAAAGTCTTTAGAAGGAAGGACTGGAAAATAGATGAGAGAAGGCTAGAGAGGGCCTAGATTTTTTAAAACTGTGCAGAATAGAAGCTGAGAATCTTTAATCTATGAAGGTAATTCAGGGAAAAATGCAAGAAAAAACAGACTTTTTGAAGGTACTTGGAAGATGCAGAAATTGCACATCAGCCAACAAAGAAACAAAACAAAATAATCTCAGGCTTATCTATGCTCTGCCTGCTATGGGATAACAAGCCTTGTGAATAGCAGAGACTGCAGATATCCTGTGTTTTCATCCCGGCAAGGGTTTTTTGACACTGATGAATGAGACATTTTCACATGTCAGCATTAGAAATTACCTGTATAAATTTCTTGTAAATCTGATTGCAGAGCACATGGGAAGCTGGTACTATGTTGAATAGGCATCAGTGCCTTGTTTTCAGATTGAGAGTCTGTCTTGAATGGAATGGCCTATTCTGCATTTTAGTATTTTCACTACTGATAATGTTGGAATACAAGCTTGTTGAGTTCTCAAGTGAAATAAATCTTGAAGGAGCTGCAAGTATTTTGAAAAACAAGTCTAGAAAACCATGTGGTATATTAGAATTAAGTGTGTGGTGGGTTTATTGTTTGCTTTTTTTTTTTTTTTTATTATTTTGTAGAATGCAATTCAATGTGAACAAGTAAAAAAGGCAGGAATGCTGAAATGTTTGGATACAGAGCAGCAATAAGTAGCCAATTGTCAGGCTGTCCCCAGGTCCTGGGTTACAGGACAATGAATCGTAAACTGGATATGCATCAATGATACCTTGTTGCTGTGCAAAAGGCAAGTGTTACATTAGGATAAAAAAACATGACTCCAAATCCTTCTAATTGAATAGCAGGGCATCGGCTGCAGTGCTGCATCTGGTTTGGGGCAGTAAGTTTCGAGGAAGTTGTGGATCTGCCTGTGAGGTTCAGGGCAGGAGCTGCAGGAAGGATGAGCTTCCCAAAAGCCAGTGATGAAGGGTTGGTAAGTGGAAAAGCAATTGTTTAAAGCAGAGAAATGTACTGGAATCTCAGAAGACAAAAAAGCTCTCTCAGCTCTGTAGTTGTGGAGTCCATCATATGAGCCTTGAGGAAGGAGCTAAAGCAGCTGGTGCCTTGGCCAAGGCACCTCTTGGGTCTTGTTTTGGGCTCTGGTTGTTTTCCTGTGATGCCTGTGGCCTTGGGATCTCCTCTCTGCTTGGCTCATGGAGGCTGAGGTGTCACTCACCCAGCAGCCAGAGGGTGGTCCTGAGCAGGGAGAAAACAGCAGAAATGCTACAGCTGGGTTGGGCAGACTAAGAGCTCTGTGTGTGTGCACTTCACAAAATACCAAGAAGAGAAGACTTGTCTGAAAGAACCTGAAGAGGGATGGCAGTTATATTGACAGCTGAAGGGTTGTAGGTTATTTGGATGTAGGCCACGGATGGAGAACTGGCTGATTTATTCTGTGTCCTTTTACTTTTATGAGGTTGCAGCAATATATCATAACTGCAGTGTGCATGTTTGACTGGCTGCCTCTCCATTGCAGGAGAAGAGTAAGTTACAGACAATGAGCTCTAGTCATTGTTAGGAAGTTGTATCAGTGCTATGGCAGAGAATATATTTTTGTGATTTTCAGTCTCTTCAGTGCCAGTCATTGACAGCCGCAGAGCAGCCAGACCATGGTAGCGGATTCTCTGTTTCTTAATTTGCAAGACAGGGTTTAAAACTTTCTTCTCAATTATGTTTGTATTTTTTTTCCCCTTTAAATTCTTCCTAGCAGTCAGATGTTGAATCAGGTCAACTAGATCAGAATAGTAATCACCTTTTGCTTTTCATATCAATTCTATCCATTTTCAAAATATAAATAAAAATACTTGATACTTGCTTTTCTTAGTAATTTTAAAAAATAATTGAACGGAGAAGGATATTCTTCAATATATTTAACACACTGGAAAATATAGGAATGGAAAAAGTGGCCACCTAACACTAGCTACATTAATTATATTTGCATAATCTGTAATTGCTTGTCTCAAGAGGGAACTTCAGAAGTATCCAGTCAGTGCTTCTTATTAATAAATAGCAATACTATTAAAAGAAACAAAACCCCAAAACCGGAAAGCCCAACCTCCTGCCCTGCAAAGAACCCAAAAATGAAAACACCCATACATTTGGCTCTGGAGTATATTCTATCAGAGCAGCTATCTATAGACAGTGTAGGCTTAGCCAGGCTTTTCGTGGTTTTGCAAAGTTGAAGAGCAGCTCCATAAAAGGAGATAAAAGCAGTGCTGTGACGTGCTGTGCTTGTGAGAACCTAAGTGTCACAACTTCGTGTGTCACATGCTGATGACCTCAGGATTTCCTACATGGGGGTAAGCATGGAAGAAAGAAATCATATGAAAAACAAAGAAAGAGAAAGAGAGAGCATGGCGGGGACAAAATCTAGATATTTCTTGCCAGCTGGGCTGACTTATACATATTTTCATCAAAGCTTTTATTTTTTTCCCAAATCTAATAGGAAAAATCTAATTGCCAAATCTAATCTTTGTATTGTTCAACACGCCCACATACACACATACTTCTGTGAGGGTAAGCAGTGCAGTATGTTCATCAGCAAAGAGGAAATACACTGAGGAAATATTTTCATCTGATAGTGAGGATATGGCTTCTGAAGCTGTAAAGCTTCTGTATTTAGCAGAGGAGTAATTCCAAATGTACAGAGGATCTGCTGTTTGATTGTACACTTATCTAAAACTTGGGTGTTTATTGTCTTACTGTAGTCTAAGCTGGTTTTTCTTTTTAAGGAATTGTGTAATCCTGTATTTGTTCCATATCTGACAACGTAGGTCTAGTGTTATGACTTCATTATATGACTGTTTAATATGCTAAAATAAAGAGGAGTAGCTTAGTTTTCTTGGATTGTATGGAAACAAGACTTGGGCATACCCATTGTGAGCAAGGAGAAGGACTTCTAAAACTGTAATAAATATTTTGAAACATAGGGAAATATGAAATATGTATGGCATTTTGAAAGGCTTGTATAATAATTTCTGTATAGTCACTTCTCTTTTGTTATTTTCAGCAAGAAGATACATCAAAAAGAAAACCCATACCAAAACCCCAACCTTTAGTGTGACTTTGAAGAACATATTTTACCTATTCATTTTCCTTCTTGGGATTTAGTATTTTTATACCTTTATTACTATTCTAACCATATTTGCTTCTACAGGCCTCCCTCTAGAGGCATAGATCTATCTTTAATAAAGGAGTGGACTGGATTTGATAGGTTCCCTTCATTTCACTGACCCGTGATTTTTCCAAATCCTCTGTAAATACTTATATCCCATTCAGAGAGCATGCTGGTAATGTTCTGGTAAAATACTGCTACTTCTACAATAAATCTAACATTTTTCTACTCTGTTAGTCACCTTCCACCTAAAAAAATATTCTTTAAAAATCCTACACTTTGGCATTGCATGATCAGCCATTGCACTAATTTTGTCTCTTTGTAGCAGAGGTCACTTGTTGGAAAGAGTGGTTATGGTTGAATTTCTCAGGGCTGCCTCATGCCCACATCTCTGCTTCCCATCTGCTTCAGGACTTGAGCTCTGCCTGGATTGTGCATTTCATGTCTTCTGTACAGTTGGGTCCATAGAACCCATTTGCCTGTAAAATAATGCAATACAGTTATGGTATGCAAGATGTTCTATTATTACAAAGGGAAATCATTTAAGTAGGGAGGAGAGAGGAATTCCAGTGATCTCTTTAGCATTTTTTCTTGAGTCCTTTTTTTTTCTTTGTTTTTTCTCGGCACCATATTTTATTAATGAGTAATGGCCAGCTAAAACAGAGCTGCTCACTTGGCATCAAAAACTGTTGCTTCTGATGTGATCTGAAAATGTCTTGAGCAGTAGGTTTGTTTTTAATTTCACGTATGCAAGGATTTTTTTTTTTAATCTATAAAATACGCAAAACCAGAAGAATCTTCCCTGACGTTAGATTTAATAAGGTGGATTGACTTGTAAGGTGGGTCAGCTATGTGTTAGCATCTTGTGATGAAGCAAACTGAGCCACCCTAAATCATGAAAGCATACAAAGGTATGACCTAGGAAATACAATTATTAGAATGATGTGCTATACATCAGGGGATTTCCTTCATGTTTTTCTCCAAAAATATTAGATGGTTATCTCGTTGGATTCCTGTCCTTTCTCCTCCTGTCAGTGTCCTCTGAGTGAGCACTCACTGAATGCCAGAATTGGCATGAAAATATCTGAGCCTGGGAAGAGGGCGATTCAGATAAAATAATAGTGTGTTCCTCTAAGGGATTTATGTCATTCTGGATACAAAAGTATTGTCTGTCTGTCTTTCCTGCAACCTCAGTTAACCAGCAGGTGGGATCCAAACAGTATGAGTACCCCTCTGGACACAGAAGGCTGGGTGGGTAGGTTACAGGAGTGGCATTTCTTCTTCTTTGCATGCTGTTGTGCAAGAAAAACTGTGCTGAAGACACCTCTCCAGATGTCATGTGGAGTGTTGAATTCTGGGGTTCATGAGAGGGCTGATCTCCTTTGGACCCTCCTGTTCTGCCTTGGCCAATCTGGCAGCCCTGAAACTGCCAGGTCAGCCACACAGTGACAAGGAGAGGCAGTACTGCCTGCTCTGCTGAGTGGTGTAGTGTTTTGGCTTTTGCACGACTGTATGTTTCACTTTAGGGAGTCAATGTTCAAGTAAGGGGATACCATAGAATATCCTGAGTTTGGAAGTGGCCAACATAAAATAAACAGAATATTTAAAATTATTTTTTGGTAAAAAAACCCCAGGGTTGCATAGTTGGTGCAAAATTATTTTTCAGCATTACTTGATAAATCTTGGTAGGTAATGCTTATGATGTACTTTTTTTCTTTATGGTTGGTTAAAGTGCGTAATTTCCCCATATATTCCCCTTAAAAAACCTACCTCTCCTGTGTGTATTGGTTTTTCTGGTAGCAAATAAGTTGTAGCTTTATCTGAACTTATCCCTTGTCATTCTTCCTGATGCTGACCATGACATACATGAATTTTTCACGTATGTTTTCTCTGCAGTAATCTACATAAGACTCAGAGTGTTAAATGCATTTTAAGTGCTGATGAAACTTCATAGGTAATTAACTATAGTGTTCCTAGGGTGATGGAATCATAACTGCTGTATTTGAAGTTGTTCTTTGTTTCTGTTTCTAAGACTGTGTTTTCAGTTGCTTGTGATTGTACCAGACTTCTGCTATTTGGGCTAAAATTTCCATCCCCAAGACAGGGGCTGAGTAAGGATTGACATATCTCAAATAATGCAGTAATTGCTAATTATTTCCACATTGTGTGAACAGTATCAGGCTTTCATAAGGTGTACTCTGGACTGGATGTTCTGGGTGTGCTTGGCAAATCAATTTTTTTGATGTGTATTAATTCAGTACCAGCTATGAGCTGCTACTGCTTTTGTTTTGTTCCAGATTCCAGTAGAAACTTCCTCTCCTATTAGAGATTTGCTTCTCCCAGAAGTGAGAGGTGGCTCTATACAGTCTTTCTGTGGATTTCAGTGTAGACTAAAGGCCAGTACACCTGCCTCTCATTATCAGCTATTCTTCCAAGGAGCTGCCTCTCCAGAGTGTTGAACTACACTGTGAAACCATGCACTGTGAAGCACCTCTGAGCACATGTGCCTTCTTTAAAATGCTCATAATTATCAGTGTAGGTGACTAAATCTTCTTGGATTTAGTCTGTGCTTTTCACTTTGCTTCTCTGGGCTTCTGCTAGCCTTGTTCAAAGAAGTTCCTTCAATACAGACCCCACTTTGGTCCAGGGCTACATCCACATCTTCTGCTTTCTGTCTCATCAGGGATTTGTGTTGCCTGTGTAGCATCCAAGTTTCTCTGGAACCTTAGTGGAACACAGCAGAAGCCTCCAAATGGTGGAAGCAATTCAGCAACAGAACAAGGGAGCAGATGAGATGATACCAGTTTTAATAATTTAAACTCTGCAGGGGGGAAGCCCTTCTTTTTTCTGAAGTTATTTTTTGTAAAGAAGAGTATATTAAACCCGTGATTACATCTGATTGGAAACCTTCTATGTAAAGAATCAGTACTTTTCACTAAGCAGATTTACTGTACTCAGTGCATCTTCACAAATGCAGATCTTTATACCCTCAGCCTTCAAACAACTTCTCCAGTTAAAGTCACATAAAGTGAAATAATTATTATAACTGGGAAAGAAATCAAGGTGTCTCTGCTGAAAAAATAGAGAGAATTAGATAAATTGGTTGTCTTTTAACAAATGTGTTTTTCTTTTCTCTTATAGAAAAAGTACAGAAAAGGATCTGTGGATATTTCAAGGATTAAATGTGTAGAAGTTGTAAAAAGTGATGGTATTATTCCATGTCAAAATAAATATCCTTTTCAGGTATGTTTTTTTTTAAATACAAACTATAGAAATTACAGTGCCCTTTTCAACAACACCAAGTAATTTGGACATAACTGCCCTTAAAATTACTGTCAATTCCAAATAATGAGCCCATTCTTTGTCTCTTTGGGGCTGGTGGGAAGTAGTTCAGGATTGGTGGTTAAAACACGTCCCCTGCAAGCTCTGCAGCCCTTGCAGTCCCTTCCCTTGGGAGCTGGGCCACATACACTTGGTCTTTTTCTTTTCCTCACCCTCTCAGCTTGAATTTTGACTGGAAACTGCCCTACCCTGGTCTTCTGCCAGAACAAGTTAGCTGACAGCCTAATTTCGCTGCCATCATTCTTTCACATTAAATTAAATCTAATTACCATGAAAATATATAGGAATAAGAAAATCAAAATAAAGCTTGTTGCCTTCTATTTCCTTTTTCGTTGTGAATCGAATGGAAATGAACACAGAAAACAAAGGGCTTCGAGGGGAAAAAGAAAAATGTGGGGGTTGGATGCTGTACCTCCTTACTACAGAGGGAATTATTGGAGTGAGGAGGAATTCCACTGCTGGAGAGGGGAAGCAGGGACTCTGATCCATTTTTCCCAGAGCAATACTTGCTTTCTTACAATACAAGCAGTGGAGAAATAAAAAAAGAGTCACTCCAGAGCAATACTGAATCAGCTGGGAGAATGTCTGATTACAAGTAACTTTCATTAATTAAATTGAATTGTTTTTAGAAAAAAAACAGTGAAGAGTGAACAAAGCAAAGTGTGAAGCAAGCATTTTAAGGAACGCTGACGAGATAATATACCATTATAAAATTCTTCCTAATTATCCTGAAAACCTCATATCTGAATAATGAACCTTAATAACCTTTCCCAGTTTCTGCATTTTGTGCCTGAATACACTAATTTTGCCAAATGTAGCAGTCATTTGTCTTGTTCCATTTCCTCTATTTCTTTAGGAAGAAATGAATTAACATTATGAGGTGAATGTATTTTGATTTTTTCTTTTCTCCCCTCCAGGTTGTATATGATGCTAATACACTTTATATTTTTGCACCGAGTGCACAAAGCCGGGATCAGTGGGTGAGGAACCTGAAAGAAGGTAATGGGAATTGCTTATACCTAAAATCTAATATAGGCTGATACCTTTGCTTGAGCTGTCTGCATGGATTTGAGTTAACTTGGTGTTGTGTTTTGGATTTGTGGTCAGAACAGTGTTAAAAACACGCTAGTGTTGTAGTTGCTGCTGAGCAGTGCTTGCACTGCATGGAGAATTTGCCTTTTTCCTGCTCTGATCCCACAGTGAGTAGATTGGAGGTGGACAAGAGGTGGTCTGACCAAAGGGATATTCCTGGCCATATGAAGTTGTACTCAGCAATAAAAATTGGGGTAGAAGAAGACAGGGATTAGGGTTTTTCCCTCCCTATTGGCTGCTGCACAGGGGCTGGCTGGGCATTGGTCTGCTTGTGGGAGATGGTGAATGATTTACTTTACATTACTTCTGGGTTCTTCTTTTTTTCTCTCTTTTGGTTATTAAACTGTCTTCATCTCAAGCCAAAAGTTTTTATCTCTTGTTCTTTCTGTTCCTTCTCCTGTCCCACTGGGTTGTGGGAGTGGGTGAGTGCCTGGCTGGGTGCTTAGGTGCTGGCTGACATCAACCCAAAACAAATTACAAAAAAAAATGCTAGAGTTTCTGCTGCTTATATCCACCAATTTTAATTTTTCTATTGGGCCAGCTCATCAATTGCATGCACAGGTACTTGCATACACAGGGTGTGGTAACAGGTACTGAGAGCTTCAAATACTCAGTCTGATCTAGTTTGATTTTGTGAAGTGCAGCTGTAATCAGAATCCGACTCTGCTTTTGCACAATGAGTTAAAAAGTTTATCCAGGCTAGTTGATGGCATCACTGAAAAGTTTTGTTTGGATGTAGCTAGACAACATTGTGGGCCTTAAGCTGATGTAAAATGATAAAAGGTATCTCTGCTGAGATATGATGAGATAGTTGCTTTCAGAGTGAGTAAAGAGGATTTTTTATTAGCCTCTTAATGCCCTCGCTCACCATCAGATGCTCACATTAATTACAGGTGGTCTGTAAAGTAATAAGAAATGATTCCTGGGCTGGGGATCAGAGGGCAAGGAGTGACCTCTGAAACTCAGCAAGCCCATGGAGTGGGGTAGGGAGCCTTCCAGACCAAAATGATGAATTGTGCCACAGAATAGTGATAAACATCAGCTGTCTTTCCCTCCAGAACTCTGTTGGTAGATGAATTTGAGTCACTTGCAACAATAACAGAAGAGGAGGCAGAGCTCCCACAGCCCACACAGCTGCCTGACTGATTCCAGTGGTGCAGGGTCTCCTTTCATTGATGCACCAAATGCATCCCTGCTAGGATGGTTGGTGTAGGGGGGGAGTATGGCACGCCCTTCTGGAATAAAGTTATTACCCATAATATATCCTCTATGATTGTTGTATGACCTCCATGCAAACTTGCAGGAAGAGAAGCTGTGCTAAATAAGGCCAAGCAAAGATTATGTCTCATGTCAAAGATATTGTAATATGCTTTAAAAATTACCCTCTTGCAGACTTTTTTTTTTTGGTATCTTTCAATATATGCTCTTTTTCTTCTTGTAGAAATAAAGAACAACAGCAATATAATGGTAAAATATCATCCTAAGTTCTGGACAGAGGGAATTTATCAATGCTGCAGACAGACAGAAAAATTAGCACCTGGCTGTGAAAAATATAGTCTTTTTGAAAACAGTAAGTACATGTTTTCTTATGAAGTTCTTCTGGCATATTTTTCTGCTTTTTTTTTATATCATTCTGTCATCACACTTGAATGCCCTGGGTATTAGGCAAATTGATAGAGCAGAGTCAATCATTGATACTATACCTAAAGTAAGTCAAAATTGATTACCAAGTATTCTCTAAAAAAATAGAAAAGCCGGCAAAAAAAATGTTTAGAGAAATTTGAAAGGAATTATTGAAGTTGCTGAATTTAATTTTTTTTTCTCCCATTTGAAACTTATTTGACCAAGTGTTTACCTCAGACTGAGGATAAAACCTTATGGTGAAAAAGATTCAGCTACAAATCTTGCCAGCTCTTCAGTTATTTATTAAAACCTCGGCATATCCATATGAAAGAATAACTGCATTGCATTCAGTGTTACTACACCAAGATAAAAATGATACAAGAAGATTTAATGTATTGACAGTGACTGGACTGAATTTCCTCAGAGGTTTGTAAACGTTCCTGTGCTGAACCTGGATGAGCTGTGACTTCTGTAGGCACTGCATCTTCCAGCATCCAGCTTGCAGGTTCTGCTGAGCCAACAGTGGATGCTGTAGTGTGCACTGCTGTGGCACTGCAGTATTGTCCAGCAAAGGATCTAGTAATTGTTCAGTCCTCAATTTAAGGAAAATTCTGTAGCAGGGAAAGAAATTGAGCCATTGCTAATGTCCCAGTTAAACCTGTGGCACCCAATGATTTCTTAATGTCTGCACAGGCAGTCAGGGGAACCTGGGGATTTAGTTGCATTAGGAGAGTTGCAGAATAAACAGTGGCTCATGGCTGATCTGATGAATGAAAATGAAAAGCATGACCTATAGCTCAACCTTTTAAATGTATAAAAAAGTAGTGCAGGAGAAAAATAATTTTGGATCTGAGGGATGTAATAAGAAAATACACACAACTGTTCTGCATTATTTACCAAAGCAAGGGTCAGGGGCTTATGTGTTTTAAAAGGGCAGATGTTAATACTAACAGACTTTTAGATCATGGTGACAAGAGCACTGCTTCATTTTCTTATGCCTTTTTTATCTCTATCCTTTTTTTATTTCTCATAAATTTCTGTATCTGTGGGCTGCCTCAGAGCTCTCTGTGGCGTGCTCTGGTGTGGCATAGATGTTGCCAAATCTGTGGTACCTATAGGCACCTATAGTTTAATTGGAGCTGTCCTTGCTTTCTGAATTTCTAAGCCTTACTGAAGGCTTGTTAAGACATGCAAACCTTATCTGAAATTTAAACCTTTTATTTAGTTTTAAATTTTATAGCTAAATGAATAGGTATAAATCCTCTCCTGTGCTTTGTTTTTAGATGTAAGGAGATTGTCCTCTTCAATGCCAGAAAAAATTGTGGTAGGTAGAATCTTTAAAATATTGACTAGATAATTACTGCTTTTTGAAAAAGTACTTACATTTCTCAAAATACTTGCTGTGTCCTGGAGCAAAGGTCTATTTCTGTATGCCTCAATGGGCATCATGCTCTATCTCAAGGTGAAAAAAATCCCACTGAAATTTAGCTGCATCTATTAGCTGTATCTGTACTGCTGGTGGAAGATATGGGCAAAAAGCAAATGCCAGCCAGCTTTTCTCTTTACTGGCAGCTGCAGGGCTGCAGCACAAACCAGCCCCACGGATGGCACCTGCATGCTCTGCTGCCACAGACCCCAGCTGGCCCCCAGGCCACCACAGGACTAGCCCAGCTTTTGCCTCCAGGATGCACTGGTGTGATGGTAAGGGTGAATGGGGTGGAAAGGTGGAGCAGCATGGGATGATAATTTAATAATGTTGTGTTGTTTTCAGAGAAGACCTCCACCACCTGTTCCTCCAGTTGAAGAAAATGGGAATGAAGAGGAGGAGATAGTGGTAGCAATGTATGACTTTGAACCTACAGAACACCATGATTTAAGATTAGAGAAAGGTGAAGAATATACAGTGATTGAGAAGAATGACATTCATTGGTGGAAAGCAAGAGACAAATACGGGTAAAAATTAGTTCCTTATTTTTGTTATAAAGTTCATAAGTTTATTTTTATATTGTAGAAGTTTATATTGATTATGTGTCAACAAATAACTGCTTTAGACCCTACATTAGGCCCAGACTCTGAAATCTCATCCATATAATTCCATGCAGAAGCCAATTTTTAAAAATGCAATACTCGATTTTGGGACCCAAGTGCAAAGACAGTTGCAGAACTGGAAGCCTTTCCAATTATGTTTATTTTCCAATTTTGTAGTTTCCCAATTAAAGCACCAGCCATCCTTTAAAACCTCACTGTGGCAAAGTATTCCCACTTCCCTGGGGAACATCTCATTAGGGAGCAATATGATTAACATTTAGTTCAGCAGGCTCCAACTTCCGGACTTGAATAATCATAATTTTATTTAATAGCTGGGTCATTAGGGACAATCTTTGAATAAGTTGAGAGAGAATTACAGTGAGATGCTGTAATGACTGCAACTTCACATTCCCTGTATTAGAATTTTCCCTGCGGTTTTGAAGATGAAAGTTTTCATATTTCAATATTTATCAGGTTCCTGTTGCTGTATGTTATGGTTAATTGTGAGTTATCAGGCTGTGCCAGGCTCCAAACTTATTTCCCTTGACTGACTGGAACTTCTGAGTGCAGAAGAGTGACAGAGGGTTACTCACTCTCCTTTGACACTTCTGCTGGTTTTCCTGGGCACTTCTGCTGCCCACGACACTTTTCCAGGGGCGCTGAAAGTTAATGTGGAAACGCTGATGCAGAAAATTAGTTTCTGAATAATCAGTAGTAGAGTGGGTGGGTCAGTAATTAATAAATTACTCTGAGAGACCTCTGGTAATTAGCAGAATGAAACAACTGTCTGCTTGGCATGCAATTTTACACGTTTGCACTCAGATGATATATTCTGTATTTTTTTAGAAAACAAGGATATATTCCAAGCAACTATGTAACAGGAAAGAAGTCCAACAACCTTGATCAGTATGAGTAAGTGAATGCTTGAATGAAAATTTGGAATATCATAAAATGAAACCTATGCTTCAAGAATGACAATGTGTTTTTAACATTTTGAAAGCAACTGTTCACATATGGTAGCACCTAGAGGTTTAACTTAAACAACTGAAACAGGCATCTGTTTTTTCAGATTCTCCTCATTGATTGTGTTGGGATTTATAATGTAGGGTCAAGTCAGCAAGAGAGCCATCAGGCATGTAGTATTTAGGCTATCATTGTTAAAGCAAAAAAAACCCTCTTAAGTCTCTGATAGACAAAAGGAAACTTTGAAGAATATCTACCATTGTCATTGTGCTAAATGTTGTTTTAGTAGTAAAGTGACATGCAAATCCAAAGTTTGTAGGAGAAAACAGTGGAAATCACTCCCAATAAACATAAAAGATTGGATGGTTTGGAAACTCTAGTTTTCAAGAAAATATGTAATTTGATGTGCTTCAGGTTTCAATGTATGCATGTAACTTAACAGCTATAAATGCCCAACTTTTTTTTTTTTAATGCTTTTTCCTGTTGATGTTTAATTAGGGAGTACTTATTTAAGAACATCAGGGTGTAAAATTTAACATGATAGTCTCCAAATCTGTTCTTGATACTCAAACATCATTATAGGATAAACTGTTGTATCTGAGAATTTAGGACATACTTCATGGCTTGGAGCTGTAAGAAAATAATAAATAAAACCAATTTTCAAAGCTAAATTAGTAGCTTTCCAAAACTTCACTCTCAGCTACATATGGCTCCTACTTGCCATGTTTTGACAGAAGGCAGAATTTCATCTGGGATTTTGCGCTTAGCTTGACTAGAGGGAATTCTTTGTTGCTTTCTCATCTTAGAAACTCTTGCTAAGAGCTCTGAGCTGGGCTGCAGGGCTGGCAGAAAGGGAAGGAAGGAACTGGACTGCCTTATCTGGTCCAGCCACTTTGTGCTTTTACCACCTTGGGGCCAAAATTCTCTGAGTCTCTGCACAGTCCAGGGAGCATTACTCCAGGTCATGTACCAACTGCAAGAAACCACTATCTCCAGAACAGGCAGAATCTGATTAAAGGCTACTGTGCCACTTCCCTGCTTGGTTACTGAAATAACAGCACAGCTCAAAACAACTGCACCACACCATTTGCAAACTGCCTGATTTTCCTTTTTTTATTATTCTCTGTGAGTGGCTGACATGCCAGTACTTCTGCAGCTGCTTTAACCTGCCCATGCAGCACAGAGCTCAGAGATGTGCAGCTATGGCACTTAGTTCATAGTTTCAGCCTCCCCTTTGCTAGGTGGGTCCTCCCTGGGAGCCCAGAAGGATGGAGATGCTGGATGACAGAGCAGTCTGACAGCCAGCCCCACGGGTGGTTTGACTGCTGTGCAGGCAGCTGCTTCCCCAGGGCTGCCAGCCTTCCCCCTGGGCTGCTCTTCACAGAAACCACTGCCATCAGCCTGGACATGTTTGACAAGTCTTTTTTCCAAAAACTTACATCAGTTCCCTGAGTTTTATGGGCTTTTGTGGGATCTCCCTGGATTTGTTTAAGGGATTTTTTATGGAATAACTCCACAGTGTAGTAGAGACTGATTTTTGCATGTTATCAAAGGTTCAATTCTTGATCTTCATTTATCATAACATTATTTAATCTCTAGCTTCATAATACTTTGCTTAAAGCATTTTAGGTAAATCATGCACCTTGGGGAAGTTTTATTTACTGATGCTGTGTTGCAGGTGGTACAGCCGGAACCTGAACAGAAGCAAGGCAGAGCAGCTCCTCAGAAATGAGGTGAGCACATCAGCCTTGCAGTATCAACTGTGAAATTCACTTTAAATAGCTCCTTTAGTTAAAGCAAAGACTTACTTTGAAAAGTGAAAGAATCATGTAGCTTAAAACCAGTTGCTCAAAACTGTCAATATGCTTGTGTTCTAGGACAAAGAAGGTGGTTTTGTGGTGAGAGACTCCAGTCAGCCTGGCCTGTATACTGTTTCCCTTTATACAAAATTTGGAGGGTGAGTTTCTATGGCTTCTCTGCACACCTTGTCTTGTCTGAATCCACTTGTATCTGTATCTAAATTCATTGGCTGGGAGAAAGCCAGGAGAAGGCTCAGTGGAGAAACAAAGGCTGCTATGATAGAAAAGATGAGTGACTAAAATGAACTTCTCAACTCCATGGTTAGGTCCCATTTGGCTTAATCCAGTGTAGACCTTAACCCCAACCCAAAGAAGGAAGTTTTGCTCTCCCACCCAATTTGGTCTCTTCTCTCCTGCCAGCCTGCATTTGTGTCCACGGGTGTGAGCTGGACTGGGGAGCTCACTGGGCTGAAAATTAACCTTTTCTGGGTTAATCTTCAACTTGGTTTGAGCAGTGAGATGAAAGCAAGCTGCCAGTGCTTAGGATGTTTGATATTCAAGCTGTTCCCAAAGTGTGTGTTACTGGGCACCTGTGCTGGCCCTTTCAGTTTACTTTTCCTTGTCAATGTGCTCCTCTTAAAAAATTCACAACAAATGACATTATATTATTATTAATGGTTATTGTTATTATTTTTCCAGGGAAGGTTCATCAGGAATAAGACACTATCATATAAAAGAAACAGTGACATCACCAAAACAGTACTACCTCGCAGAAAAACATCTCTTTAATTCCATTCCAGAAATAATTGAATATCACAGCCATAACGCAGCAGGTAGATGGATTGGATTCTTTCTATCACTTAAGGTTGATTTGGAAAGGAGTTTGAGACATTTTATTGTTTTAATGACATTTGGCGGGGGGGGAAGGTTCTGGTTCCTTCCTTTTCAGGGAAGCCATGAGACACTGCAGTTTCAAATTATTTCAAAACAGACAGTAATTTGAAAGGTTTTGTGTGTGTGTATATATATATATATATGATGTAGAAAACGTTACTGCCCCAGAGTAACAGGAGAATAGTTGTATCAAGTCAGGAAAAATTGTTCCCTTAGCTCCACATAGTGCTTTTATCAGCTGCCTGTAACCCATAGATGGATAGGGATGGTACTTCCCCAGAACCCTCTCCAGGTCCTTGCTTTTTACCTGCTGGTCACTACCACTTGAAATAATCTAACTTTCCCATACAGCAAACAGATGAAGAGAACAGTAATGGGTTGTTCAGAAAATCCCTACTCTGGATCCACAGGTCATGGCTGATGCTGGTCTCTGCCCACTGTTTGATGGAATGGGGAGAGTACAGGAATTGGGTTCAAGGCACAGATACTAATACTTCCTTTTTCCAAGTCTGATTTGTGCATAAATCTCGCTCATGAGCTATGGTTTCCAGATCTTTACATCAAACTCAGATGGCCCAGCATATCCTGATGACATTCTGCAAAACATACTCCTACTTTTCATTTATTACAACTGATTTTTCTACATGTTCTTAATTGGAGTCTGCAGTGAACAAGAGGCTGAGTTGCTGCCTGGTGCTGTCTCAGAAGTAAACTGTGTCTCTTGAATTATCATTGAACCTCAGGTCTCGTTACCAGGCTGCGTTACCCAGTGACCCCAAAGAAGACAACAGCACCAACAACAGCAGGATTCAGCTATGGTGATTGCCTGTTATGTTCATCTACACATATTCTAGTGTTTTATGTATGCTAAGATGCTACAATACTTTCTAAAATTTTTAAAAGATCTCATTCTGTGCTGTGGTAGGTTGTATGAACTTATGCTGGTTCAAGCTGTACTTTCAAGACTTGCACAGAGTATCGGCATGCAGAGGCACCACGGCTGGTGGTGTGTCAGGGTGTGGTGTGTGGTGCCAGGGACTGTAGTGAGGAGAGGCACAATGTGCCACTGGTGCTCCAGAGGAATTTGATATTTCCCTCCATGCTTTCTGCCATGGATACCTTGAGCTCTGCCTTATTAGAGAGCTGTGCCTTTGGTTCCTTCATTAGTCTCCAGACTTCTGATTCAAATTTAACCCTTTGATCTTTGTTGAGGAGTTACTTTTTAAAAATATGAATTTGAAATAGCCATTTTTCAAGCATGGTGATGTGAGCCACTTCTACGCGTTGGCACAACTTTCTGTGGTGGCATTGTGTTGAAATCAAATCTGATAGTATCAGTATGTAATTACTGGCCTCAGTCTGAATTTTGACTTCTATATTAGTCAAGAGTTGCTTAAAGGTCACATCTACCTAGAAGTTTGTTTTGTGTTGTGTAGAAGTGTTCAGTTTTCAAGTTAATTCTCAGACATTTTCTACGTAAATTCCTTAATTTGCTACTAGTCCAGTTTTCCTTTCTTCTTCCTTATCCTCTACCAGCTTAGTAGGTTCCTCAACTATGGAATGATTTGTTTTGTAGAGAAATGGGAGATTAATCCCTCAGAACTGACATTCATGAGAGAGCTGGGCAGCGGTCTGTTTGGCGTGGTGCGCCTCGGGAAGTGGAGGGCTCAGTACAAAGTGGCCATCAAGGCAATTCGGGAAGGGGCCATGTATGAAGAGGACTTCATTGAAGAAGCTAAAGTAATGATGTGAGTTGTGTGCTTGGCACTTTGATTTCCAGCCCCAGGCCTCTGATGCTGTATACTGATTGTAAATAAATGCTGGGGGAGGTGGTATTTCTGCAGTTTTGTGTGCTGGAGAACTAGCACTGGGTGGAGGAAGTAATAACAACGTGATCTCAATCTTTTCAGGAAGCTAACACATCCTAAACTAGTTCAGCTGTATGGTGTGTGCACACAACAGAGGCCCATTTACATCGTGACAGAGTTCATGGAGCATGGCTGCCTTCTCAATTACTTGAGACAAAAACGAGGAGTTTTGAGTAAAGACACTCTGCTTACTATGTGCCAAGATGTGTGTGAGGGAATGGAGTACCTGGAGAGGAACAGCTTTATCCACAGAGACCTGGTAACATCCCATTAGGCAACACACTTCTCTTTGAAATTTTTATTTTTGAACCTATTCCTATAGTTTTTGAACCTATTTTTCTACCTATTCCTTTTTGAAACAGCCTGTTTGTTTACAACTGCTTCTGTTCTTGCAGAAATTTGAGTGGATGAAGTTGGCTCTTTACAGTCTAGTCAAGTCTCTAAAACTTCTCTGTACAGAAAATTATGAGAGGTTTTTCTCTCCCAAGAAAATGGAATAAAATCTTTCTGAAATTCTTGTAAATAGTAGTAATTTGTGCTGATATAATAGCCTATCTCCTTTCTGTGAGAAAGGTGCCATTTTCACCACACATTAATCCCTTAAGATGTTATTTTTTTCTGGGGATCTTTTACACAAGACTAGAGTTGTGAAAATGGTACTATCAAGAGGAGATGCACATGGACTTTTATAATGAGAATACTCCACTGATCTTAGTAAATGGCTTAACTTGCTAAGCAGTGAATACAAAGACCTAATTAGATTGCTGTAATTTGTCTGCAAGAGATTCCAGGTTTTTCATTGAGCTCTAATCATTCCCCTTGCAGGCTGCCAGGAACTGCCTGGTGAGCGACTCAGGAGTGGTCAAAGTCTCGGATTTTGGAATGACAAGGTATATGTGAGTGTGCAAAGGCATTTATGGAGACTTGGAAAAATTCACCTATCCCTTGTACATAGCCCAAAGGCAACACAGACCAAGCAAAATTGCATACAAAAATGATCATTTTTTGACCTCTCTAGTCTTTGATGGGGTTTGTTTTGCCTTTTTCTTTTCTAGTGCCTTTAATGCTTGCTTGTTCTGTGTTGATTTCCAAACTCATTTAAAAAAAGACAGAGCTTGTGTTTCAGAGAGCAGAGCTGCTGCAGAGATACCAGTTCAACCCTTTTTTGGTAAACGGACGTTAGAAAGAGGCTGTTCAGTGAGTTTGGGATTCTTTTGGGATAGATGGTTCAGAGCTGTGCTAGCTGAAGGGCTGGGAGATGCTGAGATCTAGAGGGGTGTTAATTTCCTGCCCGTGTTAGCATCTGCGTGGGTGATGTGTTGATGAGGCAGTGGTGGGAGCAGCTCTTCCAAGAAAGGTGTTGAAGCTCCGTGGTTTGACTTTTGCCACGTGTCTGTGTTGCTAAACTTCTATGTCCCCTGACAACAGAACTCAGATTGGCTGGTGAAAAACAGAACATGAAATTTCTGCTTTTGCCTCATTTTCTCTCGTAATAGAGATGTTTGACTTGCTGGTGGCCTAGACCTGTGTTGTATAGCTAATAAATCACAAGAAAGGACTCTGGGGTAATATGGAAAATCAGCAGAGTTGTGGCTGAAGCCCCAGTACTGCCGCAGGGAAGCTGCTTTGTCATGTGATGCTAAAACCCTTGGCCATTAGGTGGCGATATGAGCTTCTAATATTCCAATCCAAATCTAAATTAAAATTTGCAAATTTGGAAGCTGGCAGAAGGATATAATGTCTGTCTTTTTTATCCTTTGTTTTTGTTTATTTGGTTGTTTTTTTTAGGTATGTCCTTGATGACCAATACACAAGTTCTTCAGGGGCTAAATTTCCTGTGAAATGGTGCCCCCCAGAAGTCTTTAATTACAGCCGATTCAGCAGCAAGTCAGATGTCTGGTCTTTTGGTAAGATATTCATCATGGAAAGAAAGTGTATTAAGAAAGTGTATTTTTTATATTTTATTAATAGCAGTTAATTTCAGGTTATTGTGAAGGATTCAGACATCTGAGAAGTTCAGAGAAACCATTTGCCATGGTTTTATTAGTGATAAAATTCTATGGACACATTTAGTTCTGTTTTTCATTAAAACCCATGCTACTAGAATAAGGTGTTTTCAGTGATGACACATGTGAAAAATGTCTAGAATATGGATGTCAAACTATTTATCTATCAGAAAGCTTGAGTCCAGGGCTCCAAATAAACACAAATGTTTAAGAAGTTCATTATTTTCTTTCTTTTTTCTCCCCCCCAGGTGTTTTAATGTGGGAAGTATATACAGAAGGAAAAATGCCCTTTGAAAAAAGCTCCAACTATGAAGTGGTGACAATGGTTAGCCAAGGACATCGCTTGTATCGGCCCAAACTGGCCTGTAAGCAGATGTATGAAATGATGATGATGTGCTGGCAGGAGGTAAATATTTTTATATATATATTTTAATTTTTTTGGTCTTTGAATTGAAATAAAGGTTGGCCTAGAAACAGCAGTTATCTCCTCTAGAGCAGCATTCTGAGTGCATCCAGGTCTCTCAGCTATTCATGTGCTTATTCTTAAGACAAAGATCTCCTCCAGGTTTGCAGCTGAACTAGAGCTGTGGTAAGATAAAACACTGAAGAAATTTCTATGAAATGAATGAACTGTCAGATTAAGTATGTGAAGAAATTTCGTTAGAAAATTAAATCATTTCTCATTTCAGAGGCCATAAAATAAAGTTAATATAAAAGAGGCATCACAGTATGACACCTAAAATTCTTAGGAGCACAAAAAACTTGCCTAAAGACAGATTGGAGCAGTTCATTGGGGAAGGGTGGGAATGGGGAAGAAAAATAAAAATGGTGTACAATTATTCAAAATAATGAATTATATGAAGAGTGTAGTCCAGCAACACCTATTTATGTCTTTTTCAGCATAAAGAAAAGCATAAAGCATAAAGAAAAGGTGTTGCTTACTGAGATTAAGTGGCACACTCCAAAATCCAGACAAGGAAATATTTTTACATTTCATACCTAATGAAATGCTAAATTCCTCGCCAAAGAATGATGATATGACCAGTAATTTATCAAAATCAACACGACTTCATTGACTTCTGATCACAGCTGTGCATGCTTTTTATTTTTAGAAACCAGAGGATCGCCCGACTTTTGAAGAGTTGCTTCATGCAATCTTTGACATTGCAGAGGGTGAAGATGCTTTTTGAAAAAAGGCAGCAACAGCACAAGCAGAGGAAATAAGGCACTTCCCAGACATATGTGGCTTCATAGTTTCTTTATAAGGGTTTGATCCTGTAAGCTGTTTGGTGCTGCTAAACAATGTGGGGAACCTGAAATATCTGATGCACTCCAGAACAAAGAGAGTTTTTACATGATGTTGGGAAATGAACACAGTATCTTCAGCAATTTTAGCAATCTCTATATTTTCTCTGAAAAGACAGCATTGCATAGCTGTAAAATTGAATTCTTTACGGAGGGAGAAAATGTGGCCAGAGGCCAGGAACCTCATTTGCATTTCGCGGGTTGGGTTCATGTACATACATTCCAGGTTTTTGGGTTTCTCTTTACATGGGCAGTAGCATTAGTAGTGATTTGCATGCTTAAAAATGGAAGGTATCTATAAATGGCTTTTTACTGGAACTGAAATATTTCCAGAGATTCTCCAGAAACATTATTTTTCTTGGTTGATGTGTGTTTATCAAGAAGACAAAACGTGCCTCTTTCATTTGCACATACTAAGTTGCTACCAGTTTAACATAACACTCTAAAAGCTCTGCTTCATGAGCTGTGATATGCCTGGAGTCATTGTAAGCTGTGTTTACCAGAGACCTCCCATGCTTAGTCTTTATGTTATTAATGAAAAATAAGTCCAAGATTCAGCGCAACTGGTTGTCAGTGAACCATAGTACCATGTTTTTGATTAATTATAAAATAATTTATATGCTGTATGTACTGTAAATATATAAATTGAATGCATTTATTTATACAAAGTGGGGGGGTTTTGTCTTGAAATGTTCAAGCACAAATTTGTCCTTCCTTCCCTTAAACACACAGTTCTATACAGGGGGTTGTAAATGAAAGAATTTCTCGAGTGTGTTTAAGAAGGGCTCGTGTTTCTGTCTGTTGTCTGTACATACAGTGATCTAAACTTTCTGTTCATAAACAGAAGATACCATACTGCATGTGTGTATAAATAAACTGAATGTTAACTATTGTTTGGAACCAACTAATTTGTAGCTTATAATTTATTGTCAATGTGTTGTAAGTCAAACTAATTGTTCACATGAATATGGCATTAATGGTAGTGCGTGTTTATATATGGATATATAGATATATACATTCGGTGTGCATACATACACTCTCTCTTTATACATACATACATATATATATATATATATATATAAAAAATGAACGCATATTTAAATTAATTTGGCTGTGATTAAGTGTTCAACATTACCTGAGCTCTCCCTTGGAAGTTACATGCCCTGTACCCTCTGCTGGAAGCTAACGTCTCCAAAATCTTACTGAAGCCTTCTTTATATTTTTACTCCTGTTTCACTGTAGTCACCTTTTAAGTAACTCCTTTAATTGTTTCCATTTTCTGTTTTTACTTGTGCTGTTGTGCCATGAGTAATAGCAATTAAATTGCACCACAAGTTTTTTTTTTGAAAGTAGTCAGAGAGAAGTATGGTGAAGTTTATTTCCAGTGAAATTATTAAGAATAAACATAGTTAGCTTAATACATTCTATCATTCTCACATTTGAGTATTTCAGTAATCAATTTTGCAGATGTTTGGATTCCCACACTGCTGTGCTTAATGTTTGCCTTCATGTTCAAAAGGCGGAAGCCTCCTCTTTCTTCGAAGAAGTGCTTTCCTTTTCTCATGCTATTCTATTGAAAAGCTAAAGGCTGCCAGAAAAGATTCAAATGCCCATTTCCTTAATGACAAAGTCTCAGAAGATTATTCCAACCATGCAGACCAACCTGTCAAATTGTTGAGTCCAAAACCACTCTCCAATCAATACCATCAGCAGGTATGGTTAAAAGGGAAAATCTAGGGGTTTCTACTCTACCTAGTAGAAAAAGCAGTGGAAAAAGCCATGTGGAACATTTAAGGGAAGCCAAGCACGTCTTTTCTTCCCTACCTGCTCCTTTGAGGCCTGCTTTCTCTTAAGATCCTCCAAAGTATGGTGTCACTAACTCTTTCAGCAATACATCATGTCTTAAGTAATGTTTCCCTTAAAGCCCAAATGAAGCTTAGGAAAATCAGAAGATTAATTGATTACTATGAACCTTAAGCCTATTTCTTTGCAATAATTAAATATTTATCATTGACTAGTATAATAAAACACCCCCCCAACTGCATGAACTTTTGGCAGGAGATTTCTCAGTGGGATGGGTGCTTTGAATCTGACCCTTTCACCTGCCTCTTCCCAGTACCTGAAGATAATTTCTGCCTACTTGGTATTGGGCTTGATACTTAGAATGTCAGAAACTCTGAGGAATCCAGTTTCTAGATGAACTCATTTTTTGAGTTGAATGTAGCCTTAGGTAGCTAATTTTAGAAAGGATCAGAACACCTCTGGAGGCAGCTGTGTTGCTGACTCTCCTGGTGTCGTCAAAGGCAGGGTGAAATGCTGTACCATCCTTTCTTCTGGATGAGCTCACTCACCCTTAAGCAACTTTCAGCCCTTCCTCCCATTTTTATTATAACTGAATTTTTTCAAATCTTGGGGTCAAAAATTCATCTGAACAAAACGAAATGCTGTGATTTATATCTGATGTGGCTTTTAAACTTTTATTTAAAAGAAATATTTAGACCTACTGGTAACAGTTTAATAACTTTCTTTTCTATAAAATGTTTGATACTAGAAAGCAGACCATTTTTTCTCCTTCTACTCTGTTTGGGGCTTTTTTTCTTTTAAATAAAAGGTAAGTAGGCGTGGTCAAGCAGTATTTGTGGTTTACCATGCTTCATATCAGAGCAAAGAGCTCAGTTTGGGCTGTTTTACTGACACAGTTGATGAAGAGAGGTTTGCATTTTCATTTTAATATAAACGGATAACCAGACATGATTCTTTCTACCTGTAAGTAAACTTGGCTGCATATTTTGATCTTGAAGTTTTGTTTAGTGCAACAGCAGTGTACTTAGTAAATGAAGTATTTAAATATTGTCATAAAAATGCAAATCTACTTTCTCTTGCGCTGCTAAGGGGACCTCTGTTAAGACTGCTTGTCTTGACTTTTAAAATTAAGGCACAAATATTAATCCATTGTATGATGGATTTAGCAAAGCAACTAATTTTCATATATATAGGGAGATATTTCCACATACTGTTCTTAAACTTGCAAATTGCGTAGACATGGATAAAAAATTTGGCAGAACTAAACCTGTCTTTTCTCCAGAGTAAATTCACAGGAAAGACAGGAAGCCTCAGCTTGCACACACCAAAAGCTGAAGGCTTGTATTTTAAAGTGCTTTTAGAAGCAAACTATACTGTGTCTTTCTACCAGGTTATTGATTTTTGTACTAATGTTGCAAACTGACAGGCCACACCAGGAGGCACACCATGTGTTAGAGCAGAGGTCTGGGTTTGATGGGTGAAGCTGAGTTTGTAGTGTTGAACACAGTTAACCTTCTGCTCCATTGCAAGAGCTCCTTGCAAGGCACGGTAGAAGAGTGCAAACCTTGGACATGGACTAGAGTGATTTCAGTGTTAGTAGTGCTCTGAGAAACAGTGACTCAGAAAACGAAACTCAAGTGAAGAAAACTGTGAAATAATAAAAGTATAAAACGCAAATGATAAAAGTTAATTTCTAACTTTTTGCTTTTGTCTTTGATGTTACTTTCCTAAAGCTGCCGTTTACAGTGAGTAACAACTGAGGACAGGAGGAAGATTGCACATATATGTGTGAATATGCACATATACAGTGACATTATCAACCCAAAGTGTACTCTGGGTGTTGTGGGACTCTTATCAGGCCACGATGTGTTTTCACTCTACCTTCTCTGTTCTGATGGGACTCTCTTTAAGCTGCTTAAGCAAATGGCTGTTCCTGACAGCTGACCCATCTTTTTCTTCTTCCTCTTGCATCCCATCTGCTCTGTTTTATTTATCTGTGCACAGATAAATTTATTTCCAGGACTCAGAAGTTGGTTTTCAAAATGTCAGCTGCACATTTTTAGGCTGAGTGTTAGTCATAGTAGCTTCAACACCAGTTTCCTAGTGTTTTTACTTTAGCCACATGCTTCTCGTGCCATGGTTATTTCTTGTTTTCAAACTGAGCATCCTAATAGGTCTGATGTACAGCACTGTGCTTCAATAGGCTGTCATGGCTCTGTGCTAGTGTTGGGATTCCTATTTGCTTACCTGTCACCAGGGAGATAATGTGAAGCTGCTTTATAAACAAGTGTCTTCCTCCTAAATTTCTCGTTTTCAGAAAAAAAGACATTAGCAGTGAAATGCACTATATTTGTTCCTGTGTTAAATAACTTTGTCTAAGGTGGCAAGCTTTCATAAAAAATTGCAAAAATAAAAAATTCTCTATACAATTGAAGAAGGAAGACAGCAAGTTCTAGATTCAACACCTCAAATACTCTTCTTTTTTAATTTAAACCTAGGTTTTAAACAACTGAATTTAGTTGTTCCATTATGATGTATGCTGAGGATCAAAGCAATGTGTTTGGGTAGCTTGTGTTTTGATAGTACTCAAGGGAATGTGAGCTGAAAGATTTAATGGGGCTGTGGGTGCTGGAGAAATCTTCCTTGCTATGGATTTAAAAGAAGCAAGATTTGATCACTTATTATTTTTTTAATTTTTGAGAAGCTTTTTGGTTAGGTAGGAAAAAGAGAAGTGGAATCTAAAATTAATGATAGCTCCTTAAGTACTTTATTTTAACAGACTTCAGAATTAATTTACTGTTGAAAATTATGGAATATGTCTTCCTCTTAGCCTGTATTTCTTTCCTGTGTCCTGTCTAAGCAATCTGTCATTCATAAAATGGCAAATCTAACTGGTCTCTCTGTTCTCTTCCAAATATGGAATCCAAAATGTGATTTCCTTGCTGATGCACAACTCTCAGTGATACCACCAGTGACTAATCTTTAATTTATGGATTCTTCAGTGTGGTTACTTGAGTTAGGGCCCAGGGGATCAAGGCCAGCTTGACACTTCTTGACAAATCCAATGTTTTGCTTAGGAAAATATTCTTGGTGAAAAATCAAAGGAAATCAGGTAGAATAGTTCCACTGATTTCAGCAATCTAGTAGAAGGGATAATCAAGAAAGAATATGTTAAATTAGTAAATTCTAATTATCTATTTTCAATTTATTTGTATTTTAAATGACAGCTTTAAAAAAAATTAAAATATAGGAGTTTAGGTATTATAATTCTTTCTCAGTTTTTCTGTTGGCTGTTGAGAAAAGAGAAAGGAAGGAAGAGCACAAGACGTGAGAGGATGCATGTGGGGGTGAGAAGTGTCAGGCAGGAAATGCCATCTTCCTGCTGTGTGACAATGTGCTCTGCTCTGCAGCCCTCATCTTCCTTGGCCACGAGCAGGAGGCCAAGAGGGGAGCAAGTCAAATCAAATTATTCACTCAGTGTATCAAAGCTTTCCCCATCTGCAGTGTTGGCCAAGACTTTCTGAAACAGCATCACAGTTTGGGCTTACTTTCTGAAGTAAGTTATGAACTTAATAAATACGAATTTAATTGGAAGGGAAAAGTGTAGTTCAAGAAGATTACCAAAGACCAGGGAAGATGTAAAATGCATAGATCAGTACATGAGTCTTTGAAATTTCAAGCCATCAGGTCAAAGCTTCTGGCTTTTGGTCAATTTAACCAAAGCAGGACGTAGCTCTGCAGAGCTGAAGGCCTTTCTCTGTGGGCTCTGATAATGCTTCCCAGCACACTTGACAAACTTGCAAACAGAAATGAACTTTGCACTGCATTAATTTACACTGGTACTAATTTCTGGTGAATTCATTTCACAAATACTCTAGGAGTAAAGCAGGGGCAAAAGAATTTCAGAAGTGACCAAGGTTGCTGAGAAAAGATGTTTAAAGACATTCATTCTCAAAGAGCTGGAAATTATCTGCTTTAGGATGATAAATGTCTGCTGGATTGATAGGCTGTGATTCCACACCTAAAGTACTCCAACAGAGTGAATGAGGAAAACTAAACTTTGACAGGACTGTGCAAAGTCTGTGTTGCTCTTTCAGATCCTGCAATTCAGCATGGTCTTATCTGATCCACGGCCTTAGTCTAATCTGAGCCTTAATTTACAATCTGCAGAATTTATCATATCATATTTTGTCATCTTTATTGGATTACACGCTACCCTTGGAAAAATTGCTCACCAAATGAAGCATATGTCCCAGGAAGGAAACATCATAATTGCAGCTTGAACCTATACCTCTTCTGTATGGACAGGAAAAGAGGCTAAATATTCAATACCATATATGCTTAGGGTATTTTTTATCATGTCACATACAGTCATTTATTCCTAATAGCTTTTAGCACAGTAAAAGGAGGATATCAGACACAAAAATCATCCATTAGCAAAGTAAGTCTGAGATTCACTGAAGGCAAAAAGGATTCCTGACCCTACACTACAAATATACTCAAATTACTGGGCTAGTAAAGAAAATAAGACAGAATTACACATCCATAATATCTGTCTGAACCTGTTGCTTTTATGGTAACAGCCAAATCTTTAAAATCTTATTAGAAGATTATTCTAGTATTACATAGAAAGTCTGCAGTGCTGCTTCTATTTCTTGTAAATGTTGTTAATGGAGAGCAAATAAACTGATGAGAAATTTGACTAGATGGTTCAATGAGAAGAAACAGGATTTCAAATATCAAGTTCCTATTTGCAAATAACGACATACTTTATAGACATTGATTAAACTTCATGTCACTGGATGAAGTAAAAGAAACCCAAGCCTTTTTTCACCCACAGTGTTCACTATTTATGAGGCAGTTTTAAATGGCCAAGGGACAATTCAATGTACACTGGACAATTATGCAACAAATAAACTTCATTGGCCATATCTTTTTAGCCTGCCTTCTGTGAAGACAGTTATCTCTGTCAGCTGGCTTGGGTATTTTTAATTGCTGCATTTTTCACAGCTGTCACTAAAACCTTTTATCAAACAACTGATGGTGTCTTCTGATAACTGTCGGCTCGTCTGTTTCCCACACAATAGATTCGTCACAGGATTCAACAGTCTAAGGGAAACTTCACCTGGACTTTCAAGACAGTCTAAACAAACCACTCATGAGACAGGGCTCTTCCAACTAAGAACTCGGTTTGGTCTTACCATTCAGACATCCAACATTCTTGTTTCTTTTATTAGCACAAGATTTGCTATGTTGTGTACCTTCATAGGGAAAATAATTTCATTTTCCTAATGTAGTAAGGTTGCTTAATGTTTTGAATGCTAAGATTCATACTCTTAGCACATTTGGCTTTCAGTTGGTAACAGGCAATGGCAAAAAGTCTCACAGGACACCAGAAGGGACATCCTGTTTATTCCAGGCTGGATTAGGTCATTAAGTTCAACAATGCAAAAGTGCCATGAGGGAAAAACAAATAACATGGAAGGAACTGGTAGGACTGCACAAAGAAATATTATATGAAATACAAAGCAGCAAAATTCTGAGACCTTGGGAAGTCTATTTCAAATAAAAATCTGAGGCCTCTTTGCAAACTATGACCTCTGTGGCAGAGAAAAATAAGACATATAGTGGGATATAAAGTTTATTTTGTGTTAGTGCAGCTGAATATGAGGGAACCTTTTCTCTCCATCCCTGACTCTCATGCTTCTTTAAAGACTGTACATTGCACCTGAAAACCTGAGCCTGTGCTGCAGGTGCCCTGCCACCTGCCCAGTGGTGATGCGTGAGGGTGAGGCACTTCAGGTAACTGGCCCAGCAGAAAGGGATTGCCTGCCCTTTCAGCATCCTGTCTCGCTCAGTTTGAGATGAGGTGCAGAGGGAAAGAGTATGGGATCATAACTGCTGCAAACTTGGCTCAAACTGCTATGGGAACACAAACTGGGGAAAGTACATCTCAGCCTGGGTAGAAGTGGACCAGAGCAAGTATCAACCATGTATTTACCTCATTAAAATCTTCTTAATGCCTTCTGACCTATTTAATATCATGTCCTTTGTGCTGCACATACAAGATATATTGGATTGGTTTCTCTCTAAATTTTTGATGTTTGTGATGATGTATCCAATATATTTTGGATTTTATAAATGCTTTTATAAACAAGGATTATCAGCCCCTTGGCATGCAAGTTTAAAAGCATATATTCTCTCCACACTTTAAACCTGGACTAGTGCATTTATTATATTAATGGCTGCAGAAAAAGGAAAATCAGTATTAATTCAAAGAAGTTAATGTAGTGTGGCTCCTTTAATAAACCTCAGAATAAAGAAAAGCTTGTCTTGCAAGCGTGGTTTTGTATTTGACTTGAATAATTTTAAAATTATGTCAGTGCTGAAGGGGACAGTTCTCAACCTCCTGTCCCTGAGAAGATTCTCATATGCCTCGTTGCACTAGGTAGAGCTTCTGCAGGGTGGTGTTATCAGTCAAATCAGTATGAATTCGGCTGACAATGTCTCTTTTTTAAAATTACTTATTTTTGCTGATTTAGTGAGCTGATTTAGCTCATACATATGTCCTTATAATTGCCAAAACATTGTAAGGGAGACTGTGGTAGGAAAGCTCTGCTGTTTTTGGTGGCTCCAAATTCAGCCATTATGATTTGCTAGATATCTCACAGCAAGACAGAGCTAGCAATGGACCTAAGCACGTAGGGTAGTCCTTAATTCTGTAAGCTTTGTGAACAAACAGGAACACTGTAAATATGGAAAATGTTCTTATTCACAGATCACACCATCCAGTCTGTTTTCTGCTGCTGCTGCACAGTGCAAGAAAGGTATGTGAAATGCTTAAGCTTTTCAGTAATTAAATATCTACACATAAAGGACTTCGTAAAACATCTGCAATAGAAGAGCAAATATGTGGGCATTTAAAAACCCTGTATTCTGCATATCCCTAATGAAGGAAGGCATGTATAGCCATGGACATTTTTATGTGGATGTTTATAGATATGCATTCACACAAATGCTTCATGTTTTTCAAAATCAGAGAAACGAGAACAAAAGTGAACCTGGACCCTGACACAGTCCTCGTGACCCAGTACTCTGCCTCACAACCAGACATTTCTTATGAATCTATTTGGAAATGCAGGGTAAGTAACATTTTGGCAGGTGAAAAGAGAGAATTGAAGTGATTTGAAGTACAGTGGCTCAGTAGCACAATAAGTAGGGGAGTAACTGGCTCTTGAGCATATAAAGTTCTATGTTGCATAAAAATTAGAGTAAAAGTAACTAAGCAAGTTAAAGTACAGAAAAGACTAGTTATGAAGAATATTTTTATTTTTCACCAGCGCAAGAAACAATTGCAATTTAAGGACAAACCATTACCTCCTCTGCCTGCCGAGGCCTTCGAAGACTACACCAACAAACCCAGAGTTATTGCACTCTATGACTTCTTTGGTAGAGGGCCTTTTGATTTACCTCTCAAGAAGTCAGAAGAATACATTGTCCTCGAACAGTATGATCCCCTCTGGTGGAAAGCAAGAGACCGACATGGGTAAGAGAGAGGGCATCTATTTCAATCTCCCTACACAGAAAGAAAAAAAGCCCAAAACAACCTGTGCAAAAGTGGGCAGATAGAATGAGACTTGTGGGACTATTTAGGAACGGGCCTGAAAGTGTTCAACTACATATGAGGCACACAGATCAACTGGGCAGACTTTCAGCAGGGTTTGGCACCCCAGAAATGGACAGGGATCTAGAATCTGTTGGGAATTCAGAGTTAAGCCTTACATTCAGGAATTTCCTGAGCAACATAAGGGTGTTTGAAGACCATGTGAATCACTGGGCTCTGAGCCATGTGCAAATCCAGCTTTCTGTATTTCAAGTGCTTTACAATGGAAGAACATGTAAAAACTTCATGAAACCATAGAGATTATGAAGACATACCTGAAATAATATCTCTTACCCAAAATACCTGTTTATTTTAGAGAACTGGATAACTTCAGTTAGAATCCTTTCAACAATTATATTTGTTTTGTGTTGTTCCCCTTTCTCCTTTGCATTTTCTTCAGTGTATCTTGTACTCTGATGTTAGGAATAGTTGTATATTATGTTATAAACATCTCCTTTCCCTTCAGATTTCTCCTTTAAATATTTTAAATGCTTTTTCTCCACTCATGTTTTCAGCAAAAGTACACTGACAACTATTTTGTATATACAAGCAAGCACATACTTTATATTTCTTCATATAGGAGCTTTGTACAGGCCAGAAATAAAGATGGTGGCTTCTAATTGAGAAGAAAAACATCTTTTTTCTGTATCTCAACCTATACCATCTGGCTTTTTAATCTGAGAAGCCATCCACAGTCGTGGGACAAAAATGTCGTGCCTGGGATGAAAGGACTCAAATTTTTACTCAGTTCTAATGCTGGAATTCAGTATCTAGCAACATAGCCCCTAGTATAAGGAACATTTGTAATTCAACAAAGGGATGATATATATCTTAATCCAATTGATATTTTACACTGTACTATAATATTATCCCTAATATGCTCTTTCAGGAATGAAGGTCTAATTCCCAGCAACTATGTTACTGAGAACAAGAAAAGCAATTTAGAAATATACAAGTAAGTACCTTTGAATATTATAATTGTGCTTTCATTTCTAAAAATGGATTGCAGAGATACATTTTAATGCTTGATCCTTCAAATTTTTATTAGACATTAACATGTTTATCAAAAGCTTTTTTTTTGTTGCAAAACACCGCTCTTAAAATGGATTAACATTCATTTATATGAATCATAGTGTGAGAGCCCAGATTTTTCCTGTTTCTCTAGACCCAATGCATAATGTTTCTGTATTCTGATCTTTGCCTGTTGTGATCATGTAGCTAATTCCAATTACTAGAAATTTAAATTACTGGAGAGAAGATTAAAATTCTGAGAAATTGTAGAGAAGAAGGGCTTGACGCATCATCCAGGACTGTAAATTTCATCACAGTTTGGCATAACTTTTTCCTGGAGTTTCTTTTATTTGAGCTAATATTTAATCACAGTAAATTGGGGCCAAAATGTTCTAAAAGAAAAGTCTAATAAAATCATTCCAGATTAAGTTATGTTCATATACAATGATAGTTCTAAACATATTTTTGACTTGGAATAGTGTACTAAACTGTGAAGCAAAGCAAACATTCATTTTTACTGGCTGAAATTAAGGATGGGTTATCATCTCCTCGTTGCAGGTGGTACTGCAGAAACATAAACAGAAGCCAGGCAGAACTTCTTTTGCACCAGAAGGTAACTCAGCTTACACATAGAGCTAACAGTACTGAAAAATATCTATCAATAGAGGCATTAAGAGCATTATCACAGTCAACTCAAAATCTGTTTGGTATGCTGTAAGAAAGAGAGTACCTTAAATCAAAAAAGCTTTCTGGTGTAAGTGCAGAGTGCAGATTATCCAGGCTTTACAAAGCTTTAAATTGTAGCCCTAGCAAATTCTATGTACATTTTCCATGCTAGATAAATCAAATTACATGATTTACTGTGCTTGTCTGTTTCATTAGACATTGAAGACTCAAATCCATGTAATAAGCTAATTAGTGAGCTTAGCAGAACTTAACAAACTTCTGTGTCTTCCTTAAACAAAGAGCAAATGATCCATATTGCATTCTATCCCCTGTCAGTTACCAAAATGCCTAACTCAAACTCTTTGGGTCTTTGCTCAAGGACTAAACTCAGGCCTGGGACAAGAAAAACCAAGGAAGAACATCTCAGAATTGTTTTAACGTTTTGTTTTTCTTTTCCTAGTCATTTGTACAATTTGATTTTTAAATGAATTGAAGCATTTTCACTACTTCACACTGAAGAGTATAATTCAGCTAAATTTCTTATCTCTAAGAAGCTGCCTGGTACTTATTATTTTCTCTTGGTTTATTTTGCTCTGCCATGTACCTGGCTATCCATTCCTGTTCTCCACTTCTTCCTCCTGAATAGTCATAGGTATTCTACAGAATTTGGTAATTGCTGCAAGTCCTATCTCAAGGGAGCGTTATTGAAGCTCAAAAGCATAAAATAACTCTATTGTATTTCTTTTCAGCCCAAAGAAGGTGCGTTTATTGTCAGGGATTCAAGCCGACAGGGTCTTCTTACGCTGTCCATGTATTCACGAGCTAAAGGGTGAGTTTCTCTGAATGGCTATGATTTGAATCAAGAGGTGACAGAAAAGCTTCCTCCAAACTCCTCAGAGTAATTGGGTATGCAGTACACAAGAGCAGGGAACCACTGGGATGCTGTTCATGTGGAGTTAATCACCCTGTGTGCAGAAAAGATGATGGTGGGCAGGGGATCTGGGAGTCAGTGTGCAAATGCCCTGGCAAGACAGGATTACCTGCACTCACTGAAACTCTCAAATGATCTGCTGTGGAAACCATGCCACAGCCTTTGGCCCCTGCACCAAACTGTTTCCCTTCTCCACAGGCTCTGTATACTGTAAATCCATCCCAGACTCTGCTGTCCTTAAGCTTTGCCTATTTGTCTCCTAAAATCACCTCATCCCTTACTTTTGCCAGACAGCAGCCACAGGACTCACACTTGCCTGTATCAGCAGCAATCATCTACAGCACTGACTTAACCTATTTCAAGTGGTCTTACATCCTCTTCATCAGCCCTTCTACATCCCCCTGTATCAACTGTGTCTGCTTTCCTTGTCTCCCTCTTACAGCAAGCCAGAAGTGAGAGCAGCAAAGGCATTGCTGTTACCACCACCCTTTTCCTCCCTCCCTCCTTGGAAACATGGGGCCAGCCCTTCCACCATCCCTGTGCTGGGACAGGCTCACAATTTCTGTAGGCTCAGCAGTGTTTCTGATAATGGCTCAGTAATGCAGACGGTATAATGTTTCTGTATTCTGATACAGTATTCTGTATATCTCTACTTCTTGTGACCCTGTGTCCACAATTTAGAGTACTAACCTTCAGCAACCACCAGCCTGAAATGCAAACTTAACTGCTTAATTTTGAGTGTCACAGAAAGCAGGGATAGATAGGCAGCAAAATATACAGAAAGAGATAAAGACAGATAATGCAAAGAAATACAGAAAAACGAAGGTATCAAATAAGAGCTCCAAGAAAGACCCTTTGATAAACTAGAACAGAAAATTTAATCTCATGCTATACATGAATATGTGTTCAAGTTTTTGGGAGAAAATGTGGGCAATTAAGAACATTTTAATTTTAAGAGGTTATATTCAAATAAATGCTAAATTAGGAGGAACACTTCTTAAACACTATGGTTATTCTTATGAATGCAATGATATACGAATAAAAAATACTTGGGCAACAAAAACCATTGTGCAATTATCTCCCAAAGCTGGGAGAAAGAGCCATTAAAGGAATCCGTTTTTTTTCCCCTCCTGAAACAGTGTCCCAGCTACACAGAGCCATTTTAAGCTGACAACTATGTCCCAAGTTTTCAGATTTTTCTATGCTTTCAAAGTGAATTTAAGCAGATTTGTAGTATAAATTATTTTTACTGAAAATCATAATGCTTTGTTGATTTCAGAAGTCATAATGGAGATGTCCTGCACTATCAAATTAAACAAAATCACTTGGGACAATATTATGTAGCAGAAAATTACCTCTTTTCATCCATTCCTGAACTCATCGAGTATCATCAACACAATGCTGCAGGTAAAACATGTGAGCTGATAATGGTTTTGCATCCTTTTCTAATGCTTTCCTTATAAAAAGAGATACAAATGTTTCTACTGCTAATGAATTCAAGTATGCCTTGATTGTTTCTGCCAAAGTCATAGCTGTCATGTGCATATACCGTGGGGGAAGTGAAACTACCAAACTCATCTATATGTATGAAATGAATTAGCAAAGATAAAAGCCTGCTCTGTATTCTCTTGGTTCATATTTGACTGAATGGGACTTGGGTGAAATTTGATAATAAATCTTTCTTTGTCTACAAAAGGACCTGCATATGTGCAATTTAATAAAAGCAGAACCTATGCTGAGCATCAGTAAGAAGCATTTTACTGATTTGGAAAAAAAACCCAACCCATACCACAAACAATCAAGGGCAGAATGAGGGAGCACAAGGACTCTCTAGCACTGGCTTTCAGCTTACCAGGATTAGACACCTCTCACTGTTGCTGATGGCAGATTTTTATAATTTTTAGCGTTAAAAATATCCTTCACCTTGGTTCTGCCCATCATTTTAACACAACATAAAATGGTTTTACTCTAAATGAATGAAGATGGGAAAACCCACAGATATCCCTTGCACTAGAGGGGAAGATATGGGAATGGACAGAGCCTTTTGCTGGAATCAGGAAAATTGTAGGAAACACTTGTAGCAGAAATGGTCCTAAAAGTAATAGTGGGAAGAATCAATGAACTCAGGGAATCCTTGGTGAAGAATGTATTCACTATTACTGTTGGCTTATGAATGCAAAGAAAATAAATGACAGACACAAAAATACTTCTAACCTGGGAAGTCATGCTGGCAGACACTGCTTAGGTTGATGATAAAGTATTTTAGAACTCATTTAAGATCACTATCATGGTACAAAAAAGCAAGAATATTACTGTTGGCTTTATGAAAGCAGAAATACTTTTTTAGTCAGGGCCCTATTAAACAGTCTTTCTCCATTCCTTCTCACTGTAGTGTTTTATCTGAGCAAACTGTAGGCAAAAGTAACTTCAAGAAATAAGAAATTTACACCAGATCCCAAGTATTTTTGTTTGAGAAGAAGTATGATATAGTGTATTTGAAGATTAAGTAATTGGTCAGCAGAATTGTGGCTTTGTCCCCTACAGGTCTTATCACACGTCTCCGACATCCAGTCGGATCAGATGGATGTGCTTCACCAGAAACTGCAAGACTGAGTTATGGTAAATTTTTTATCTTCTTTTGAAGGAGATTTAGCTATCTGCCTAGGCAAGAATTTAGCTCATATTCACCCAGCTAATAATTAAGCTGTATCTGTGAAATTCCTTGGTAATAACAAACACATAAACAGTGTAAGGTATCAGTACCAAATGAGACACCTGACTCAGCTGCTTCAGTGCTTCTGTTGCAACAACCAGTGCATTCAGAGCTATTTGGACTTTTCTAAGCAAACCTAAGATTCAAATAGACATTTAATTGCTTTTGAAAGGCTATTTGATTTATGTCAATGCTTAGGAAACCAAAACTGAGACCTGAAATTAATACTACTTATGGAGAAGATTTTCATTGTCAGTTCTGCAGGTTTTAGAAATAAGAATGGGATCTTACATGGTATTAAAACAAACAGCAATAAATGGCAGTTTTGTGTATGTCGATCAGGAATTTCATACCAACTATTGGACAATATGAACCTCCAAAACAGAGTATCTTTCATGTTCCCATGAATCTCAAGGCTTAATATTTCTGAACTATTGGAGTTATTACAATAAAGGTAGCCAGTGACTATTTCTGTAGCTATACTCTCCCTCTGAACATGTTTGGAGCTTAGAAGATCACATATATTGCCAAAAAAGTTCTCATGTGTAATCAAAGCTAAACACTTGTCTTATCTTCAAGCCTCAGACATTGCTACATTAAGCAAAATCACTAATCACATTCTTTAAGTGGTAAAATGGCATTTATATTTAAGCATATATGAGCCAGTGAAAATTTTCAGATACTGAAAACTCATGCTATAGCTGATGAACAAGTGCAATGCTTTGCAGTGTTCATTAACTGCTATCAGTTAATCAGGTGTGTCTCCTGGAGCATGGCTCAGGAAAGCTGGCCTGACTCTCCTGACATATTGGGTTACTTTTGCAGAGGAGTGGAGATTAGACCCATCTGAACTGTTGTTCCTGAAAGAAGTTGGGCGTGGGCAGTTTGGAGTTGTTTATCTTGGTAAATGGAAAGAGACTATCAAGGTTGCCATCAAAACAATCAATGAAGGTGCAATGTCTGAAGATGATTTCATGGAGGAGGCCAAACTTATGATGTAAGTACAAAAGCTATTCTGTCACTTTACCACGAAATAAATACAACCTAATTCCATTTCAAACAAACAGACAAAGTACTTTGATGGGAATGGTGGACATGTGGGACAGAAAGTCTGATATAAAGGTCTGAACAAGCTGATGCAGACGCTTCCTATGCCCAGACTCGTTATTTAGAGTGTGCCTTGCTTTGCACTGTGGAGCTCAATGGGGAACAAATGTTCTGGTAAAATGTAAATGTGCTCATACAACTATTCTTTAATCCGTAACTCAGTGTCTCTAGGAACATTGGCAGAACTTCTATCTAACTAAAGCTTTTGAGAAACTGTATTACCATATCTGCAAATTTTGCAAAATAGGGAAGTATCCACATGAGGTCTTGGCAAAGCCCAGAGGAGAAGAACCCTTGCAGGGTCAAGGCCCCTGTCTGCAAGCCAAATGTAACTTGACCTTTCCATTTTGCATCAACCAAATCAAGTTTTACATTCACTGCATTTATATAACTGATGAACAATTATGAGTTCACAGAGTGAACTTTCCGAAGCAAGTGTAGAGAAAAATGTGCTAAGTGCTGTGAGAACTCTGAAGACTGCTGAATAGGACACTGTTTATCAAGTAGTGAAAGTATTTTTCAAAACCATCATGAGAATCAAAAGTTTAGTTACCTGCTGAGAACAAATATTAGCCTGTCTAAAATGTGATTTTAAACAGGAAACTCTCCCACCCAAAGTTGGTCCAGCTTTATGGAGTGTGCACACATCACAAACCTCTCTACGTTGTGACTGAATTCATGGAAAATGGTTGCCTGCTCAATTACCTTCGGCAAAGGCGGGGGAAACTCTGCAGAGATGTTCTCCTGAGAATGTGCCAGGATGTTTGTGAAGGGATGGAATATCTGGAAAGAAATAGCTTTGTTCACCGTGATTTAGTAAGTACAATAGATTTTCTATTCGTTATCATCAATATTTCTATTTATCAAGAGGTTCTTGATAAATATTTGCAGTAAAGAATGTGCTGTTGCATTTTATGGGACACTATGTATCCTGTAAGACTTCAGCTCTGCAGGATCTAATAAGGCAAACCCAAATTTTCAGCTGTTATTTTGCCCATGGACAGCTCAAAAAACTGCTTGAGAGAAGTTTTTCCGTTGGAAAAACCCCTTGAGAGGTCAGAGAAAATTAGGATATTGACATGGAACTATCTGGTATTAGGACATCTCAATAAAATAAGTGATTAGAACACAACCAAAATCACAGCATTACAAAAGGTCAGCAACGATGAGAATTTTAAAAATGAAAATATTTTCCCATCTATATTTTTTGGCTCCCTACTGCTATACGTTGATGCTGGGATATATGAGTGGCTTTTCTGCCCATAGGCAGGGAATTAGAGGAGGGGAATTTATTTAATCCTTGATAATTTTTCAATGCTCAAATTTGGATGTAGAGAGGAAATCTTCCTCCTCTCCTACCTAGCTGCATGAAGAAATGTAAAATCTTGAAAATTACCAAGAGGTTGCTGATTTCTGTAATGAAAACATCACAAAACAAATTTTAAAATTTACACTAATTGTTCCTAGTGCTGGTGTTCAGGAAAGTATCTGGTTGGATCATTAGACTCTGCAGACTAAAATTCTTTCACTGTTCAAGAATATGTAAACATATTGCAACTCATACTCCAAGCATTTAAGTTGCTATGTGCTATGTATGTGTAATTACACAGTAGTGAAATATGTTCACTGACCCAGAGATAAAAATTCACTAATATTTTTGACCAATGCACTAATCTCCTTTCAGATATAAACAGTATGAGCTGAAGCAAATATAATCAGCTGCTGTATTTCTCTTAAAATTCTTTAGCACTGATTTCAGACATGTTTCTCTCATTTTCCCCAGGCTGCAAGAAACTGTTTAGTCAACGCAGAGCACGTCGTTAAAGTCTCTGACTTTGGCATGGCAAGGTACGAGACATTGACAAGGTTTTTGTGAGCACCTATTCTCAGACATCTGCAGCATGATCTTTAGTTAACCTCACTGCTTGCTTCACTGGCGTGGGGAATCCCACTGTGGGTAATTTTTGAATCCTGATGAAAACTGTAATGTTGTTTAACCACTGTACCATGAACTGGATGTTGTGCCCTCCTCTTGCTCTTGGTGAATGCAAGATAGGTAAACAAAGTGCCAGGTAAACTTCAGAGGTGTTTATGGACAGAGAAATGCCCAGAGTGCACAGGGCATCCAGAAGCTTGAAGAAAGAAGTTTCCTGAGCAGGATGGAGGTCAGAAAGTCGCTAGGGACAGAACTGGAAACTGGTGCTGACCTCTCGAGGCAGCGGTAGCTGAGTAGGTGAGGCAGAATGCAGGGAGGACCAGGCGGGCAGGAAGTGTGATACATGCTGCCCTAGCAAGGAAGTGGTTTTTCTGCTTAGTGACAGAACCAGCCAAAGTGAGGAAAGAGAGCAGTCTCGACTCTGACAAGCACCAGCCTGAGGAACATAGCCTAGCCTCACAGACTTTCCTCAGAGGATGCGGCTGAGCTGACCAAATGACTGAATGCTACCCAAAGGGGATGTCTTCTTCTTTCCTCTTGCAAGCCCAGCACAAAGCTCTCCACTTTTGTGTTTTACTGGCTGTTTTTTCCGTGGATTAGCAGACTGAATCAGCTCACTTAGGAGGCAGATGAGCTTGAAAGACAGTCAGTGGCTCTGAGCAGAAGGTCGTGGTGACATTTACCTTGCGGCTGCAAATCGTTAGATCAGCACAGACATGCTCCTTTGGTTTTACCCCTATTTCTAACCTCGGGCTTACAACACCCTAGCAGTTCATAGCTAAGGACTTGTTTTTCAAAGGGCCATCCTGTACCTCGGTGTACTGCTCCCCAAAAGAGTAAGGTCATTATCAGGGCTCTGGACTTATCCAAATGAATCAGAAAACACAGTAAGACAAGGTGGCTCTCAGACTCCAGAATAAGAATAATGGGCCTGAATTGCTCACTGTAGCCACAAAGTGGAGATCAGTGGTGTGGCTCTAGGACTCACACTCCTGGGGAGGCTGTGAAGAAGCAGTAGGAACACAACCTAGTTCTTCAGAGCACACACCACTGCTACTACAGGTTATTTTGTACTGCTGTTTCATATGTTCCTTATTCAATAGCCTCCCATGTTTCTGTGCCTGCACTAAAATGAGGAAGTGAGGCAAAGAGATTATTTATTTCAATGCGACGTCCTTTAAAAGGTGCTTTTAAAAAATTACCTTTATGCTTTCCCTGAGAATAAATGTGTACTGCACATCTGTGATCTGCTCAGAAACATTAATACTTGGGAAATGTGCCCAGAGTTCATAAGTATGTTGGGGTCATTTTACCATTTAAAGAGTTGCCCTCTAAATACCTACATTAGGCACATAATTTCATTTTAGGTCAGCTCCTATAAGCTTGGGCAAAAACAATTACTTTAGTGCACCTACAAGAACTGTTGCCTTGAACATGATGAACATTTCTTTGTGTATTGCTTTGGTAATAATGTCCCTGATATGGCATCTGTAAAGATGGTCAGCAAGAGTCATGTTTGGGCAGAACAAGAGGTTGAAAAGGTGCATCCTTTAAAAAAAAGACTAATTATTTGTTGCTGCTGATTTTCCTGCCCATGGTGAAGTGATGTGTCTTATTAATATACACCTAAAAGATGACAATAATAACCATCCTGTCAGTCTTATGATAGTATCAAAATGTTTTATTCTGACATATTTCTGATCAATAATCCAAATCATTAATTTAAACAGAAATGTCTTTAAGTGCATAGCTTCCAGTATATTTTTTTTGTGTGCATTTTATACTAAAATAGTGATATAATTTTGTTGTTTCTAAATTGAAACTATTTTTCTGGAATTCTAAACCATTTGTGGAAATGTCACTCATTCAAATATATATGGTTTCCTCTTATTCTTCAGGTATGTCATTGATGACGAATATATCAGCTCTTCAGGTGCCAAGTTTCCAGTCAAATGGTCATCTCCTGAAGTCTTTCATTTCAAAAAATATAGCAGCAAATCAGATGTCTGGTCATTTGGTGAGTTGATTAGGTGAAAGCACAACCATACTTCTCTAAAACTACTGATGTGATTTAGGAAAGTGTAACTTTTTACCCATACTACCTATCTTAAGCTTCAGTCCTTCCCATTTTTCAAAGTTTGCTTATAGTGGACAAACGGGTTTTTCATTCGGAAAATTCTGCACCTAAAAACTAGATTTTGACTGAAATGTGCATTTTTGATGAGTCCTCATTAGCCAAACATATTAATCTCAGTTTCAGGGACCATCACCTTAGATGACTTTAAAGAGAGCAGAATTATAGTAGTTGAAAATTGTTTGGGTTATATCCTTCATTCAGCTCAGGCTGCCCATGTTTGCATGTATTTGTCAATACACAGAAGAATCAGGAATGTTTTTATTCCCCTAATGCTGTTAAAAGCTTGTGGGTTTGGCATCTTTTGTTTTGTCCTAAACCTATTTTGGTTCACTTCTAGGTGTACTGATGTGGGAAGTTTTCACAGAAGGCAAAATGCCTTTTGAAACCAAGTCAAATTCTGAAGTTGTCCATGAGATTTCTCAGGGTAACCGACTTTATCGACCGCATTTGGCATCACATCCTGTGTACAAAGTCATGTACAGCTGCTGGCACGAGGTTTGTTCCTCTTCTTTTTTCCCTGGGGAAAAAACTTTAATATTAATTTTCAACATAGATATAAAAGCAATCTTAAAAGCTCAAGGCATTAAATCCTTACCTCACATCCGTGGCATTCTCAGCACCTCCAGCTATGTTTTTCACAAATGGCACCTATGTTTACAAGCCTCTGTTCTTTTGATTGTTGCAGCTAAGAAAAGCAGAGCACACTCTCAGTACAGTAGGTCTAGACCATCCCTGGGTTGGAATATGCCATTGTTGTCATGTTTCTCTGCTGGGTCCAATGTGATACTTTTCTCACACATTTGTATCATGCATAGCTTTCTCTAGATCTGCTCTGAATGATAACACATTCATACCAAGTGGATATGTCCACTAAATGTAGATTTTGAATCCCCTTTTTCAAGTGTATATCGGTATCTCTGTACATAAGTACAGTTCCTAGGCTGCACCCCTTTCACCCTCTCCAAGATGATTTAGTACTTCATGTTCTTTCACCATTTGTCCAGCACCTATTACTTCCTATAATGGTAACAAAACACTGACTTCATCAACTTCTCCATCTGATTAATCCCTTAAGAGCCCTCCTTCACTCGTCTCTAGAAGAAATTAATCTTTCATTTTAAGTTAAAAGTACTTTCAGAAGAGCTTTGTGTGCATTTTTTTCATATAAATGTGCAGGCATACACAGTGAGTAGCTGGGGAAACTTGCTGCTACCACTGTCTCCTTTATCTCCCACCTTTCAACTCTGTATAATATTTTTAAATCCTGAGTGAAACAAAAGCTTAAGAGATGGAAATCTAAATTGCATCCAGCTTGCCTGCTTACTGCAAACATTGATTGGGGTGCCAGCCAGCAGAGAGATCATGGGGAAGAAGTTCTCTTTTCTGTCTGCCACCAGATAGGAGTTTGTTCCATACTAAGCTGCAGCACTTCACATTTTACAGCACTGAAGATCCTGTTTCAAAAACACATGAAGCATTCCTGAATACTATGGTTTCCTAACAGGTAGGGCTTTCCATAGACCTACTGCAGGGAGAAATTCCATATGAATTCTGATCCAGAATTGAAATAAGTATAAAGAAATGTCAGGAATTTTTTTTAAAAAAGTGCCTGTGCTCATGCTGCTGGTCATGAATAACAGATTTTTCTTTTTCTCTAAAATGACAAATTTGATCTTTTCTTCTGTATTAATAAAAGGAAATGTAATTTTTAAGTGGTATCTCATATGTACTTGTATCCAATTCTGAAGTCTGGTACTGTAATAGACCCATCTAACACAAATTTATCCTCTGCTTTTCTTTTCAGAAACCTGAAGGACGTCCTACTTTTGCAGAGTTAACAGTGACCCTCACAGATCTAACAGAGATGACATAATCACAGATTTTATACCGATATATTTACTGAAAGGTTAGCATTAAGCATGCCACTAATGTAGCTGGTACAGAGAACCTCAACCTTTTACAGAGGTCTCTACATAAATCACAGTACCAGCATCCTACGTATTGAAGCAGCTGCTTGGTCTTGGCCCAGTTTTTACTTATTGGAGAAAGATACTCCAGGATGCTGGTTTGGGACTCTCAAGGCTTTGTTTTCACGGTTAGAGAGAAAAATCTCCTGTCTGAAAAGCAGTAACCAAGCCTACTTACCTTATTGATCTTTTTATTCATTCTCTTGTTCAGAGCTACACTAATTCTTGCATCAATATTATTACATTGTTTGTACTTACTGTGACTCATGCACTGGGGAATACTGGTTGGTAGCAGCAAAAATGATGGAAGAACTCTGATAAAGCTCTGGCTAGGTCACTTTTAAAAGCAAGTCCTTGTGCACTGCAAAGCATCCAGCCCTGGAGGACCAGAGCAGTGTTTCCAAGGGACAGCAAGCTAAGTGACTGGCTGCTGGAGCAGTGCCCACACGTGTGCCTGGACCCACTGCTTGGACAAAGGCAGGCAAAGGGAGCAAAGGCAGCAGTCCTCAGTTAGCAGCTCCCAAGTCACATCTGAGAGACTGGACAGACTGAGCACCTCTGAGGCCATTTTAAACCTGCATTGCACGTCACGGTGTCTTCAATTCCAATTCTGAATAACAGAAGGGGATCAAGGATTATTTTATTCCAACCTCTCCCAGAATTTTCCAACATTTTCTCCCATTCCCCTGCTCTTGCCTACTCACGCCTTTGTCCTCCCCTTGCAAATGTGCAGAATGGTTAATGGGCAAGTTAAAACTGGAACCTGACTGGATCCTGTGATACTTTACATGGACATGTCTGTACCCCTACTTCTTATGTTATTATTCACTTTTAATTTTATATCTTAACTATGGTCAATACAAATATGTTGTAGAGAAGGAAAGGCTGATGGAATTCATAGTTATTTAAGACAAAATAGTTAGACCAATACAATATTTAACTGCCTTGTGAATATGTGATTGCATAGGTGAATACATCACAATATTTAGTTTTTTAGGGCTTTGTAGACAAAATATATAAAATATGCTAAATAAAGAATGATTGAGTTCAATTTAATTTTTATCACAAATTGAGTCACAGTTTAATTTTTTATTTCCAAATTTAAAAAATAACTGTAACAATAAAATTAAATATAGCAAACCCTACAAAGTTTTGAATTTCTGAAAGATAATGGCATCTCACAATCAAATATTGTCCAGGCCGTAATCAGTCACCTTTACTGCAATAGTATTTTGATTGTTATCAACCCTTGGGAAAGAAATTGTTAGTCCATTGTTTGAACATTTGGGAGTACTTTCAAACACACTTCTAAGGCATTTCTGCATGAAGTAAAGCATGATATTCTCATTATTTCATGTAATTTGCCAGAATAATTGCCACCAACTGATGCCACTGTTTACTTTCATAATACATTTATTTAAGAGTATTCAATCCTTTATCAGACTTATGGCTGAATGCAGATCTATAATCGTTGTGGTTTATCCCCGGCTGGCAACAGTACCATGCAGCTTCTTATTCACTGCCTCTGCCCTGCTGGGGTAGAGAATCTGGAGGAAAAACTTGAGGGTTGAGATAAGAACAGGTTAATAACTGAAACAAAATGTCACAAAGCAATAGTGACTAAAAAGAGAGAGGGATGAAACCCAAGAGAAACAAATGATGCACAGCACCAGTGCTCATCACCTGCTGACTGACGCCCAGCCCATCCACAGGCAATAACCAGCAGTCCCCAGCCAACTCCCCTCCTCCTCCCCCCCAGTTTATACACTGATCTTGACATTCTATGCTATGAAATATCCCCTTGGCCAGTTCAGGAGAGCTGTCCTGGCTCTGTTCCCTCTCAGCCAAAATCGAGACAATGACACAATACACACATGGAGCTCGCCACAGTCTATGCCCAGGCCACAGAAGTACAAAGCTTTTCAGCAGATGATGCACTACAAATGTGAAATGCAAACTCTCTCCACAATATAAAGTACATGGGGACTTTGAATAATATATGAGGCATCTTTTTTAACAGCCCTTGTAGAACTGATTTTGCCATATTACTGCAAGTTAATATGTAATACATTATAGCACCAAGCAGTAAAAATCAGCTCCATTAGTTTTATGTACTCAAAGCACCTTGCTCCTGCCTGCCTCACTGAGCTGTCCCATGGTGAATGTGCACCCATCCTGGAAACATGCTGGTCTAATACCTGAAGCCAATAATCCTTGCCTACCAGGCTTCCACTTCCCAATATAATCTTTCTGTAGGGGGCTTGGGGAAAAATTTCAAGAAGCTGTGATTAACATTCTGACACAGATACATTTAACAGCTGCTATCATCAAGCTGATAGTAAATAAATTAAAAAGCACTAGAATTTGCTTCAGAGTCAGTGAAACTGGTGCTTAATTGGCAGGAAGAAATGGTCTGCAGTACGAAGGTCAGGTATCTATAGTGTATTTATTTACCAGAACAGCTACACCCTTAAATAAAGACTGAGTAGGCCTCATGGTGATGATGAGCTTATTTCAAATTCCAACCATATTCTAACAGACAAAAATGGATGAATGATTGACATCCTTGTCACTGACCACAAAGAGGTTTCTGTTTGCTGTTTTTTTAAACCTCCATGTGATAAAAATGAGATCTGGAAAAAGCAGTAAAGGAGACATCTCCATACAGGGAACCTTCCATCAAAGGCTGTAGGAGTGTTCAGCATCTGTAAAATCTTAGCTACTGTTTCCTGATCAAACATCAGAAAACTTGGAACAAGTCTGTATTATGGATGGGAGGAAAAAAGGAACTCCAAGCTTTTGTGAGCCAGCCACTTAGGATATATCTCTTTTCTATAAAAAAGATGCATTGTTGACAAAATGGAATTTATTTTTGAAAAGTGAAATGAATTCACTTGTCAAAAGTACTCCTGAGAAGCAATGCACACCAATTACTAGTGTGTACAGGGCTGTTTCCTGTGCCATTTGGTTTTCAGACCAATTCCTGCCTCCTCCCTCTCTCTCCCTCCCCAGATTTCACAGATGGGTGGCCCTACAGGCACACCAAGCACATCACCATCCCTCCTCCCCCGTGCACCACCAGTCTGACTCCTGCTCAGCCTCTGAGCCATGTTCTGAACCATGGCACCATTTAAAAACCTGCCCAAAAGGAGTCAGCTACTGCAAACCTGTCCTGCTGGAAGGATATTTTCCAGCACACTTGCCAGTTTTATTTTGCTGGAATTTAAAGAGTGAGAGAATGGCATTTACTAGAAGTATGCAATTCCCCATATGGCTCCAGGGTGCAACCCTGATAAATAGAGTTAAAATTTTGAATTTGTACGCTTTGGCACGAAGATATTTTTTTATAGCATGGTTCTTTCAAGTGTGTCTGGAAAATGAAGATGGTAGAACAGATTCCTATAGAAACTAATAACTGATGTATTTCCTTCCAAAATCGTACAGCTTTTTTAACCTATCCAAGTCTTCTTGACCTATCTACATTTAGCTAGTGCAGCTATGTAATGAACTTAATTATCCATTAATTTGTCCTGAGGTATGGTAATAATGAGTAGCTGCCAAGATTTGTTTAGTATCAGCATTCAAAAGCTTTAATTTGGTTAGCAATGGATTGCCTCTGAGGATTGCTTTGTTCTTCTTAACCATTTGCCCTACATACCAAAACACATGTAATTACTTTATATAATGTCCTTCATTTCACTGCCTGGAAAACCTGACAGCTCACTTAAACACTCTCCATTGAGATTGGTGGTGACACAGACATACCTAATACATCAGTTTTGGATTATCTTCTCTAGTTTAGAAATATGAATGACACTCTTTTTTTTATCCCTTGTTTAAAAAACACAGATAATTTAGTACATAACCATAAATAATTTATTACAAGAGAAATATTAGCAAATTTTTTAAAAAATCAAAGTTATTCCAAACTAGTAACTAAATATAAACATTTAAAAAAATAGCATCTCTTACAACAAATGTTTTTATATAAAAAATTAATCACTAATTTATTTCTAACATGATGGACCTCTTGTACACTATGAAAACCACCATTAACTTTGTTTTTTTGACATTGTTAGAAAATAACATTCTTTTATTGTTAGTTGCTATTTATGTATAATAGCAAATTAGCAGGTCCTGTAGAAAATACAGGAATTTTGCTTGGTGTAAGTTAATTATTGACAGCAGTTAGTATATAAGGGGTCCACACCCTTCTCAAAGAAAGTATTATGACATATCTTTAAAAATGCCAGTGCACATCCATTCAAGAACTGGTTGCTTTTTCTTACAAATAATTCATTTGGGCACACCATAGTGATGATTCTATGAGCAAATAAAGGGGCTATGTACTATGCAAAAGCATTTCTTTTTCTCTTTTTTACAGTCAGTATTTTCTTTGGTTATTCTTTGGATTGTGTAATTCAGAGTGAAAAGCAATTCAAGTTTTTGTTAAAAAACAAACTATAAAACCCCTCCATCCTTAGTGCTTTTGTTATTTGTATTACTCGCTTTTAACTATAAAGATTTTGAACCTTGAATCTGGTCAATTAAACCAAAGTATTCTTTATATTACCTAAGAAGTAATGAAACCCTGCCAGCAGATTTTCTTGTCTGAAACTTTTTTAACACAAGCATTTTAGCAGCAAAGAATTGCTGCGAATCTCATTACTCAATTAACCTGAAAAATATTCCAAACTGATAATGTATACAATGTCATTATATTTTGAAGGCAAGTATATTTTTGTGAAAATGTCCCTTTTGCTGGTTAACAGTGATGCCACACAAATACATGAAATACAAGCAGCAACCCTTTTGTTCTTACAGATAAAGGATGAGCTTTCTTTGGCAGAACAATTTTCTCTCCATCCAAGCTGTCATATTCCACTAAACGTTTTGAATATTAGAAAACATACAGCCTGCTTCATGAGGAAGTTCTGCTTGGCATATAAATCATAGCTGATCAAAACCAGTTTTTAACTGCTGAACTGCTGGCATACTGAAACTTTCTGGACTCACACTTAAGAATCCAATTATTGGAAATACTGTTTCTGATGAGCTTGTCACCACCCACATGTCTGATTGCTGAAGTTACTCACTTACTTACGAAGTGGAAAGCAAAGAGGACCGTAATGAGTAAACCATGGGCTGTGCAAGCTTTTTTGTGACAGGAAGATAAGTGACCACAACTGAGGAACCACAGTACTACAGTACAGTTACCAATCTTCAAGACCTCTTGTAGGTTAGCACATTGTTAAACATCTAATAGAGGCAAATACTCATTTTTAGAAAAGATGAAAAGTCCAAACTAGAAAAAAAGACGTTCTGATGTTTGTCACCCCTTGCCTACAGCCCATTCTTTACCTAGCAATTTTAGAAGTAGTGCATGGATTGTAAAATGGATTTTGCACTTATAAAAGTATAAAAATTAACAGGACTGCTTTATTATTAATAAAGAACAATACCTTCCCAGAAAATGAGGAAAAAAATTGAAAAGCTTAAATGGGTTCTAATTAATAGATAGCCGTACTAGGAAGCATATACTAGAAGTAAGGAAATAAGTAAAGCCCCTTCTTAATCCTCAAAATAATATTTATATATACTATATAATATATATACATATAATAAATAAAACAAAGTGGAAAATTTTAATTGCATGTTCTCGTTTTCTCCCACCTTAGAATACTTAACTCTATAATCTCGTGTAACTTTTTAAACCAGTAGAAACTGTTTTCAGGCCTCTAATGAATTTTATTTTTTAAAAATTTGGTGTTTGTTTTGAAATAAAAAAGTACAGGCACATTCAGAGATTCACAATCCATTCAGAATTCCTTGGGTAGAAAAGCTGAGACTTAGCAAGAATTGTATCTGCTAAATTTTTTTTTGTGACATCTAATCAATGTTCATTGGCAGGTCATCAAAAGTGAAAAAATCTTGCATAAAATTTTATATTAAAAACTAGGAGGGTTGAACACTGTTTTCTTCATATTATGCCTTCAATAAACATCCTTCATGTAGAGTATCTACAAGCTTGCTTGGCAATAAATTATAAAAATATAAAGAAAGCCAGAAATAATAAGGCCATCACCAAGATAATAGCAGAGTCTGCCACTTCAGCAAGGATTATCTTTTATCATTAAAAGAAAAATGCATTTTTTAAAACGTGGCTTACAAAGACCATTCTTTTTTGCTAAAATTTCCTAAGAAGAGATGCTGCATAAAAAACGGACCGTGGTTTTTTTCATTGCCAAACATATAATCACCACCAGGTTTCTGTCTGTCATGCTAATTACTGAACATTTTCATTCATTATTGCCAACAAGCTGACACAGAGAGGAGTGGCCCACACTTAACCGGCTTCATAGACAAATTTCCAGAGGACTGCAGAAAAGTAGATCATTCTAGTAGACATGGGTGGGCTGACTTTGCAATTCATGATACTTCGATGATGACCACTGCTTGAGTGTTTCATTGACTGAATAAAATGTTGTCTTCCTCATACACCAAAGCTGGGTCTTCCATGCTCTCCAGCAAAGTGTCACTGGTTTCAATTTCACGGTGTGGTAGTGACGGTTCTTTGGCAACAGTGGACATCAACTGGCTCCAGGTGATGTTGGTGTTCTTGAAAGCATGCAGTAGGAAAATGCCAATGATGATGCTGCAGAACCCACTCAGGGTTCCAATGATATCACCCAGTCCCATACTACTCCACTCCTTGAACAGGATGATGGAGCAGGTCACCACTGTTGTAGTGAAGCACACGTAATAAATGGGTGTCACAAGGGATGTGTTGAACACGTCCAGTGCTTTGTTGAGATAGTTGATCTGAGTGCTGACTGAGAGCACCAAGATGCCCACCAAAATGTAAACCAAGGGATGGCGATAGGCTGGCTTCCTCTCCAGCATTTGTTTAATGGCAATGCCCAGGCCTTTCACAGACGAGACGGAGAAGGCACCGATGAGTGAGCAAATTAAAATGTAGATCAAGATATTTGTCTGACCTCTCTTTGGAGCCACGAAAACAATCAGGACAAGGGCAATGACTGTTAGGAGAACAGCAAACGTAACAAACACTGTAGAAAAAAATAGGAAAGGGAAGAGTAATGCACATGAGATAAAATACCAGACTATGTCGATGAACATGCTCAGAGTTGTTCAGTGTCCTGGACACTGCCCTCTGAACTGTAGCATGTGTTCACTGCAATTGCATACAGACCTGGATCTTGCAGCTTTCTTTCCATCTCATCTAGTGAGGTGACCTCCTCCTCCTCTGGGGCATGAATAACCATGACTGTTGACCCCAAGATGCTCAGTACACAGCCCAGCTTTCCATGAATATTCAGCTTCTCATTCAAAAAATAGGATGACAATATAGCACTGTTCAGTAAAATAGAAATAAAATGTTCAGCTCCACGAGCCACAAAACACATTCAAAATCTCCCTGTGTAGCCTGACAGTAATTTAAAACCTCTTTTGAATTTGGATATATGGTAAACCAGCCTGAAACAATCAAACTGTAAGTTTTTCCAAGAAAGTTGGTCATGACCAAGAAGGCAAGGTCAGGTTTTAGGGAGTTTAGCAACCCTCATTGCTTTCCTCCCGGTTGTAAAAAGGCCCAAATTGCCAAGGAATTTCTCATTCCTGATTTCCCGTGTCAGGGTATGCAGGCTCACTGTAGACTAACCACATGAGCCGTTTCTTGCTTCCAAAAATGGTTCAAAGCACTTCATTTGCCATTACAACCAATGCACATGAGTTTTGGAAATTGTTCCTCATCCCTCCCCAGGCTCTCCCACCCAGGCACACTTTCTGCCTGGCTTGTCAGGACTGCCCCCAAAACACAGAGAAGGTACGTCTCCCCCTTTGAAGAGATCAACCCCAGGATCTCCACGAGGCTGATTATTTAACCTATGGACAGTAACATGGCCCAAATGACATTACTCACAGGGCATAATTAGCCTGTTAGAGCACAACCTTGGGCACAGACACAGGCTTTATGGTGTGTGAACACACTCTATAACAAATAGTTATTCAACCCACTGATCAAAATACAGACATTTTTTTCACACAAGGGTAATGAGTTCACTGACATGAAGTTCTAACAACCTCTCTGTCTCATGAAAATTTGAACAACTGCTCTCCCCATCAAAGAAGAGGGCAATAAAAGTCAAGGTGTTTTGCACAGTAGCAAATTAATCTTAAATTTGCAGGCAGCCAATTAATCTGCATTTACCAACATGCTGACCCCAGCACCACTGCAGGGACTCAGTTATATTAATTTTGCTATGACAGAATGGCTGCAGTTTTAGCAGATCGATTATTGCAAGCATCTGAGACGGTTTTTTGTTTGGGTTTTTTGTGTTTGTTTTGAATATGTGGTGCATGTTGTTTTAAACACAATGTTTCATATAGTATACTCAGTTCTTAAAAACCAGAGTTTCACATTTAAAATACAATAGTTTAATTTTGCTAAAAATATGCTTAGTCCATGTCTTTTTTGCTGCTATGATAGCCACATTACTGTATGTGCTTAAGAGCTTGGAAATTATTGTTTTCTCCATACATAGGAAACAATAAGTCATTGAAGGACATTTATGTTTCCAAAAACCCACAAATTTTAATTATGGATACAGAAGAAAGCTAAAATTTTCTTTGCCTTCTTTCCAGAAGGATTTCAAAAAGACAAAACAAAACCAAAAGGTTTACTAACTGTGCCTTAATATGAAATTATGCTCCTATAAATATAAATGTTTTTGAAAACATTTTGTGAAGGAATAATGCATTTTTATTTGAAGTTTTTTTTCACAACTGAAGAACAGGATAACAGTATTTTAAAAAGTTCCAGTTTTCTAGGAAGAGATAAATACCTTCTCTCAGCAGTATACCTGCTATATGCTGGTAAGAATTACTTTGTTATCTAGGTGGAAAGCTACTGGAAAGGCATTGAGTGGCCTTTGCAATAGGACGTTTGATTCTATCTACCCAAAGAACTCAGTTCTAAATGAGGAAAAATATCTTTCCACCAAGCAACGAAAAGCATTCTTTGTCCATAAATTTTTTTTCAGTTTTCTTATTAAAAATCTCCACTTTCAGCCAAAGACACTATTTTTTCCCTCATGCAGTGAGTGGTTCATTTGCCAAGGCTTGCTCCCAATTGGTACTGACCTTATGAGAACACTCAGTGCACCCAAGGGGGTAACTAGGGTTGCAGGTGCAAAGGCATAGGCAGCAAAGTTTGCAGCTTCTCCTAATCCCACTGCAGAAGAAAGAATATTTGGATCAGCTTGGAGGAGGATAGTAAAAGACACACTATTGTAAATATTTTGAGTGACAGCTGTGAGAGCAAATACAAACCAAAATCTTTTTTCTGCACTATATATACATATTTTCATTCAAAATTAGCTGTACAACCTCTTCTGGAAACAATAAATGCTGGAAAAAAGCTAAATACTTTTCTCCTAAGTACTCCTAGAAGCTGGACAGACGCAATTCCACTGAATTTGACCAGATATAAAAGAAAAGATGGTTATTCTGCAAAGAACTCTGAAGACCAAATGGAGCATTTGAAAGATGGCATATCAAAACAGCTTGTCATGATTGTGATTGCAAGGACATTTCTTTTAAGTGAAGGGAATGAAAAATCAGGCAATAAATCTCTTTAAAACAATCTGCTTTTTGAATATTTACATATAGGCTGTGAGGAAAAAGGTGACTTACTTGATAGCAGTCCAGCCCACCAAAGCCATTCCTTCAAATAAGAATATCCACCTTGTCCTGAAAGAGAAAAAATAACCTTATTTTAGAAGAAACAGCTCACCTTATTGTAAGAAACAAAAAGTACAGCTTCACATTTGCACATACAAAGTACCAAAAGAGCACGCTACTTGGATGCAACAAGAATATTTGGTTTTGACTGACATTTCATTAACCACTCTACTGCTTTCTGACCTGGACTTCTAAAAACTGCTATTTGCTATATACATAGAGGGGAAGCTTCAAGCAAAAGTAAAATGTTAATAAAGATTGCTGGTGAGCTTAAGAAATGTTTCAAAATGCTTTTCCAGGTCAGATCCAATATATTCATATAATCAATTACAGAGTGACTCTCCTTTTACTTTAGGATGGAAGAAATTAGAAAGAAAAATGCCCCTGAATTTTTTTTTTAAACATAAAACATAAGTATATGGAATATTCAGTATCAGGGTTTTTTCAAATAACCAAATTCTCTGGAATAATATATTGCAAGAAACACAACAAACAAAATAAAAACTGTGAATGCTATGTGTTTAAATCCATGCAAAGGAAATTATGAGATTAGTGCAACTGTTCTTTTTCTAGCTCCTCATCTGTTGACATTGATGAAGGGATAGTTGTAATAACTGGAGAAACTTGTGTAATAAATGTAGTTTCTACAACTCATTGTACTAACTTTAAAAAAGAAAAGCTAAACCAAAAATCTAAACCTAGTTACCAGGTTAAGACTTTCCATCTCAAACGAGAGGGGAAAAGATCGAAAAAAGAGGGAGAAAGGCGTTTTGAAGGGTAAGACAAATGGAGAATTTTATTTGGTAACTAATTGCTCTCAGTGAGGAAATAGCACCAGCTCATAGATTTATTACCCCCTGCACTTCCCATAGTCCTATGAATTCTGAAATCCCAGTCCCTGTAATCACACCAGAGAAATAATACCATATCTCCATCCCTCACCAAGATAAGACTTCTGATCACCCTTGAAGTAGTTTTAAACATGTGATCTGTGACTTGAACCTTGATTTTGCCAAGTTAAAAATGATATTTGTGTCCCCAGCAGGAGCAACGCTGGCACCAGCCCTTACCAGCTCGGGTGACTCCTCTGTCTGCCAGTTTCAAAAGTCCTTTCTTCTTCAGAATGAAACTAGAACCAATAAAGATACTGGAACCTATAGCCAAAGCCAAGCCAATGGAGAGGTGGTACTTGCTTGCAGAAGGCATTGAAATGCTCCAGTTTGTTTCATTGCCAGTCCCCTCCACAGAGGCAGGGAAAGGAGAGCGTGATTCAGACATGCTGATGATCTGGCACCATGCTTAGCAGGAGTCACAGCAAGAAAAGGACAGCACAGCACCTGAGAGCAGAAAATGGACAAATGATTCATGAGACAGGCCCAGCTCTGGAAGAGCTTTCTCCACTCTGCTCACTCCTTTTCATGTCTTTGCAGAGCACCTGTAATTTCTGACAGTGCAAATAACACACAAAACCCACACAGTGTACACAATGCTTCCCTGAGTCATACCCACCTGCAGCTCACAGGACATTACATTATTTTACATATATATTTTGCACTTCATTAGTTCAGACAAGCAATAAGGGAAATACAAAGGAATGCAGCAAAAAAATATTAGCTTAAATTTAAAATTCAACACAAAATTTTAAAAGCTAACCTGAAACCTCAAGATGGAAGGGCTCATTTTTGTTGTGCAGAGACCACAAACACATAGCCAAATCCATGATTTTGGACCTTGCCTGTTAAATTAGCCTGCTGCTATTCGAGGCTTCTGTTTTTACATCGGTAGCTGAGATTGAAAAAATAAATGGAAAAAAAAAAGAAGGAAAATCAAACAAGGAACAAACTCTCACTGCACATGGGCACCAAGACATTTTATTAAAATTGTTCAGTGAATACTGTACGAGCCAAGTCTTATTTAACCAATCACAAAATTTTCAGGCTTCATTACACCTCACAGCAAATTTAATCTAACCTCAATAATCCGTGGATGGAGTCAGATCACAGGCCACAGAGGACAGCTCCCCCAGCTATCCCTGCAACACTGCTGGAGAGCTGGGTGATCCTGAGCAGAGACTGGAGCTTCACACACTCAGCCAGCCAGGCATTATCTGCATCACTGTGATGACAGTATGTGAGAATGAAATCATAGTTATCAGCCTAGATTTGTTTTTAAAGGAAAAAGAGGTATTGCATTTCCAAGAACAAAAGGAGGTGCTTTTTTGCATGGGGAAGCAGGGATCAAGCAGCAAAGCTGCAAAAGGGCTTTGGCAGTCTAGGCTGATGTCTCAGTTTGTCACAGTAGAATGTATCAGGCAACCAGTGTGGATTACAGAATCTAGACTGGAATACCTTTAAGAACAACCTAAGAAAAGAAGGCTTATTGTGAAGATACGTTAAAATACGAAACAGTTTGCAGAAGTACAAAAGTTCCATCCACTGTGATATATATGAAGCAAGGGATGCAACAATTAGTTTTGTCTTCCGTGTTCTTCCTGTAATTAAAATAACACATGAACGATTCATCCTGTTGGGTGCCAGCATCAGTAGCATACTCCCTTTTTTTCTTTTTTTTTTCCTTCCCCCCCAAACTGAAAAAATACCACTTAGGGACTTGGTAGGAAAAGCTCTGGAAATAATAATGCTATATCAAACTTCACTGAACAATTAACAAGAAGCAGACAATTCATTTAATACAGCTGAACAAGGAATAGTTAAAATACATAAGGTCTTAAAAATATCATATTTGCAGTTGGCAATGCTGGTATTAACTCTAACTCTGGGAGATAGCACATTTCACAAGTAAGGAAATAGTGAGTACCTGCTCCCTGTTTTCTCATTCCATACTACACAACAAACATAGTACAGGAAGTTATAATTTGATTTACAGGCTGTGCAAACACATTTCCTTGTTTGCCAAGAGTGTTTCCATGTAACAGGAGTTATTTTGTATTACTAAGTCAGACTTAATAAAAATGTTCCCACAAGATGGGTATGTTCACATTCCCCAGCTGAAGATTAAAATCTTAGGGAACTTAGATCAACATGCAGTTACTGTTGCATAGTATGTAGGATAGGTACTATTCTACACTCTTGCTTATCGTAACTAGAAATTACAGTTGGATAATGTAAAAATATGTAATTAGCATTTGCATCTGGAAGTATTTTGAAATCCTAAACTATTAGCATAGTCTTGGAAGAAAAATTTGCATATACTTGTTTTGACATAATTAGTGAAGAACAAATCACAAAACAAAATTACAGAAAAGTCCTTTAAGCATAAATATATTTTCTCTTAGTAAACACATACCAGGGCAAGACAAAATTGCCCCTGCTCATGGCAGGGGGGGTGGTCTAGATAGCCTTCAAAGGTCCCTTCCAATCCAAACTACTCTATGATTCTGTGAAAAAAACCCCATGGAGAATAAATGAAATCCCTTAGCTCCCAATATCTGTACTAATGCTAAATCAGGATGGTGTGAGAAGCAGAAACATTCCTTGCCTTTAATTAAAAGAAGACATTAAAATAAACACTCCTGATAAGTATAGTCTTTCAGCTATCTGAAACAGCAAAGGCAGCTTTCTATCAGTGCATTGGATTTCTACAGTGAAGAAAATATCAATTTTCTTCCCCTTTTTTGTGACTGATGTACTTTCATTTAGCTGGAGATGAATGGCAGGCTTATTTCATTTCACATGACGCTACTGCTACTTTTTCTTTGTACTCTAAAGATTTTATTCCTCAGCATACATTATGACATCAAATAAGGAAAATTTAATCATGCCATTTGTACTAAGTCACCCAGTGACTTCCACAGGTTGTTTCTCTCCTTTCTGAATAACAATTTTTGCCCACATTCACAAAGAAACATTGGATTTGCCACTGAGAAGAGTAATTTTGAATACTTATGATCTCTGTTTATTGCGCTGAGCAGCTTTTCATAGTTTAAAACAAAAGGTCATGTGGCACGTCACTGCACTGATCAAAGAACCACCGGAGAGATGGGAAGAGGAGGCTGATCCAGGAATTACTGTTATTTCATTACACCTGTAATCCCCGAGGATCACTTGGAAAGGTTAAGGAAGGTGACAAACCACTGAGGCTGCCCGGCTTGCTCAGCACAGAGTTTCTGTAGCTAAGCGAGTTTCACCTCCTACTTCCAAATGTCAACAAACATGAACCTGTCAGCAGAACCACTCCTTGCAGAAATAATCTCTCTCAGCTCTGACTCAAGGCTGGCAGCAACAGGAAACTTGTCTGAGCTAAGGTAGATGCTGATGTAACTTATAAACTTTTTTTATGATTCAGCTAAATTATTCTTGTTTGTTTTTTGTTTTCCCTCGAACGTCTAAATATTCTCTATGTGAATTGGGTAGATCAGCCACCCCGGTGCTACACACTGCTTGTGACATGTGCTGTCATTCTGCAGGGCTGATCTGGTTAGTGACAGCCAACTTGGTTCTTAATCTGCACTGAAGTTACTGGTCCTAAATCATCTCGAAAACGAATTGCTTTGATCGGACAATAATTTAACCATTTCTATTAAGCTCACGACTCAGCTCACCCCTGGCAGAAACATGAAACGTCTTTCTCGGTCTCCCAGGAAATGTCACGCCCACCTTTGCCAAGGCGCGGCTCCTGGGGCTGCAAGTGAGCGTACCGAGAAGCAGCAAGGAGTTCTCCCCTGGCACACCTGGCGTGGAGGCTCACCAAAAAGCACAAAACAAAGATGTTTAACCCGAGGTAGCCGCGGGAAAAGCGCAGGAGCCTCCCCGGCGCCGGCCGTGCGCCACTCCTCGGAAAACAACCGGGAGACGTCCGGGCGGAGGAGAATCCTGTGCGTGCAGGGCTCCGGACACGGCCCCGCGAGTCCTCCGGACACGGCCCCGCGAACCCTCCGGACACGGCCCCGCGAACCCTCCGGACACGGCCCCGCGAACCGTCGGCGCAGCCCCCGCGCCGTCCCCGGCCCCCGCGGCCGCGCAGACAGACACTGACCCGCACTGCAGGACGGACGGGCCCCATGGGGCGGGCCCCATGGCTGCTGGCCCCACGGCTGAGGACTCCCCTGGCTCCAGCGGCTCCGCCCGCCCAGGCGCGGTCCGGCGCACCTGGGCGCGCCCGCTCTCCGGTGGAGACGGAGGTGGCATCCCCGCCATCCAACTGGACCAGTCCTCGGGAGGAAAGGGCACGTAGGGCTCCAGGAGTGACCCTGAATAGACTTTCTAGATCAAGTCCCAGACCTGGGCAGTTCTTTGGCCTCACCTGAACACTCAATCCAAAGAAGAGCGCTCTCTTCTGAAGTACTTTGGCAACATTTACCTCTCCCGGGAGTTTCTATAGATTTAATATTCTTCCCCTTCGCAGCTAGGAGAAGAGGTGAGCAGTCTTGAGGTGCAACCACTTATGTCTGTGGCAAGCTACCAGCGCTCGCTTTGGCCAGTGAATCTGCGGCCAAACTATGCCAGCGTTGTAGAACAAGGGCAGTGCCTGGTGATGCATACCCTCAGATGACTCCCTGTGACTTAACAGGCTCCAAGTTGTTATAAGAAATAATTATCTTTATTACCCAATCAATAGTTGCAACGTGGAAGTCGAAGGTCTTGGTTTTGACATGATTAAGTGAAATACATGTACAAAATGTAAGGCTTAATAAAACATTACATGTTGCCCACCAAACTTCCTGGGACAGTCTGCAGACCTTTAGCGTGTGCAAGGATTTCTCTAACTGGAGGCAAAATTGCAAATTTAACAGACCTCCACAGAGCACCACAGGGACATGCAGGATAGAGATTTGAGCTGTAACCAGGCTTTGCAGCACAGTACCAAAACTAATCATCATTGTTTTTGAAAAGTTTTAACACTGGGGCATACTGCTGAATTATGATGCCATTATCAGCAAAATAACATGATTTTCCTTGCCTTAGGCATCCTTGACTTTGCAGTCCTGTGGTTAAACCAAGAGATTAGTTTCAATGTCTTTGTCTCATTTTTTATTTCTGTATTTATTTTTTAGCATAACCACTACCCTGTGTATTAGGAGAAAAGAACATTTGTGATTTTTATCACCATTCCACTTTACTATGTTTACACTATAAAAACTTCCATGAAAGGTGGCCTGGATCCAGTTCTGGCCGCATGATTAAAAGTTTGACTTCTTTAGCATTTCTAAAGCAGATTACTAGTAAAAAATCCCCAGAGCAATAATTTAAAATAGTATTTGAAACAGTTATATCAAAATTTTAAAGCACAATCTGAAAGTTTGGGAGCAAACTGTGATCTTCTTGTACAACATAAGCATGTCCATAGGATAAAACCATATACAAGTAGAGATGCATATCTGCAGTCTGCTTCAAATTCCTATTTATGTTCAATGTCCTCTCAGATCTGCCAATTCTGTGTGTTCCAATACCTGTTTCTACAAAAATGTGTCAATTTTTTGAGCTTGCTGCAATCCTACAAGTGACTCAGTTGGCAGATCTGCTGAGAAGGGAAGTGGTAATATCCACAAAGTCCTGCTGAAGCAGCAGAGAAGGCGAGAGAGGGTGAGCTGCCAAAGATCACCTCTTCCTCTGGCACAGCTCTTGCTGACCTGCTGCTCATGGCGTCACTGTGGTGTAGTACCCAGAATAAGAATACTGAGAAACAATACAGCTAACACTTCTGTAGATGGGCCTCTGTACCAGCCAAGTCCTTTAGCAGACCATGGACACCATAGACTATTTAATTAATGAATAAAATATTTAATCTGATTTACACATTTTTGACAGCTGGCTGAACATGAACCAGCAGAGTGCTCAGGTGGCTAAGAAAACCAATGGTATCCTGCTGGGTATCAGGAATAATGTGGCCAGCAAAATTTTGTCCCCCTGAAGTTGACACTGATGAGGCTACTCTGTGAATCCTTTGTTCAGTTCTGGGCTCATCACTACAAGAAAGACATTGAGGTGATGGAGCAAGTCCAGAGAAGGGCAATGGAGCTGGTGAAGGGTCTGGAGCATTGTGAGGAGTGGCTGATGGAGCTGGGGGTGTTTAGCCTGGAGAAAAGGAGGCTCAGGATAAAGCTTACACCTCTACAAATGCCTGAAAGGAGATTGTAATTAGGAGAGGATTGGTCTCTTCTCCCAAGTCAAAAGCAAGCAGACAAGAAGAGGCAGTTTCAAGTTGTGCCAGGGGAGGTTTTTCTTCACCCAAAGGGTTGTCAAACATTAGAACAGGCCACCTTGGGTAATGGGTAATGGTGGACTCACTATCCCTGGAGGTATTTAAAAGGTATAGATGTGTATTGATGGATATGGTTTAATGGTAAATGTAATAGTGTTGGTTTAGCTTGTACTTAATGATCGTAAGAGTGTTTTCCAACTTAAATGATGCTATATACTTATTGCTTCTTGGCTGAAAATCTTTACATGCTTCATATTTTTATATTGTTATAAACTGCAAAAACCACTATGAAACTCTTTTTCTTCCGAGAAAAAATATGAAGTCACAAAAAACTTGTGACTAACAATCCAAGTCAATGGACAGATGCAAAAAACTTGCAATCTATAATATTATTACAGAAGAGACTAGGCATACTTCATGTGTGAATACCTCACTGATGATTAGCAGTTTCCATACTCAACTTGTTTTGAAGAGCTTCGAGACAATGTCAGGAAGAAACAAACTACATAAAAGTAATTTATCAGCATTGATATATTTTTCTTTATTTTGGATGACATGTAAAAGTCAAATGGGAAAGAAAATAAAGTATTGATATGCAATCTTATCAACTGGCATAAAGAGGAAAAAGATACCAGTTTGCCATTCAAAATTACACTTATGGCTGATTTAGAGCAATGCCTGGATCATGAGCTAATGCAAACCAGCACAGATCCATTTAATTCCCTGGAGCTGTGCCAAATACAGCTAAGCACAGATCAACATTTTGTATATGAAGTAAAAATATGTATGTACTAACAGTCAAAGCAATTTTGTGGCAGTTTCCATTTCTCCCAAAGAGGAATAACCCTGAAACCCTGCTATGCCCTTCTGTGTTATTGCACTATTTTTCCCCCCATTAAATGTGTGAAAAATGCAAGAGGAAATTTAGGTTAAAATTCTGCTACTTATGTAGTTACATAACTTAATTGATTATATAATGTATGAAAGTTTTCATGAAACTTTCCTTAAAGCGAGCAAGTACTGACTTTAATTGTTGATCTTTGATAAAAATGGAAGCACTGACTATCTAGCCAATTTTAATCTTTCACATTTATAACTAAAACAGTCACTGGAAAACTCATTTTTGTGCCTTAATAAACCCCATGTTTACCCCTGCATTAGCCATGAATTGACGTAATTACCATAATTTGTGTGTCTCCTTGGATTTCTTATAAATTCTTTAATCTTGCTGTGTATTTTTTCCTTATGTGCATATACATTGAGTTCCTTATCCAGTATTTAATTATATTATCATAAATACTGAGGATGATGACAACAAGTTTCACCACAATTAGAAAGGTTGTTCACTGTCCAGCTAGTTCAGGTGCAGACATGAAGCAAGATCTATCTCTTTTATAATTATTTAGGAAAATTCTCTGTGGCATTTTTAAATCCTGTTATCATTGCTCAGCTTCCCTGTTCTGCATTACTCTGCCAGCAGTCACTGCTACACAACAGTATCCAAACATGAGTTCTGTTCAATACAGAAGCTACAGACAGATTTATTACCTGTCCTGAAATGTAGCCACAAAAAAATTAATGAAATAGATTTGTGAATGAAGCTCTGACTGTGGGAACTCTGTCTACTCCACTACATGGTGATTTAGTGCAGACCTGCAGGAGCATTAAATGAGGAAATTAAATTCAACTGAGAAAACAAAATTGTTTGTTTTTTGTTCAAAGTTCAAAATTATTAGATTGCTGTAGTTGCTGTATAGAGATTAATTGTAAACATGTTCCCTTATAAATGCCCAGATAGTGTCACCTTAACTCCTTCTATACTACAGAGTGAGTAACATGTAAGGCTAGATTTATTAAACCTTTTTTATCTACAGTGCATTTTCTACCACTCTTATTGGTGGCAATGCCATATATTGATGATTTTTCTTTAAGCAGAATTAATATGTGTTGAATCACCTTTGTATGCATAAACATTTTAGCATCATTATTCTTCACAACCAACTGAGATTTCCTATGTTATTTTAACTTGAAATAAAATTCTGCTAAACAGAAGTACTGACTCTACAGAGCTTCTGGAACTCCTGTGGGGTCACTACAATTATGCTTTATCCCAATTATACCACTGAATGAAGATGTAGTATTTTCTGGAGGGTATTCTGATAAGCCAGTCTTTCTGTTCCTTGCAGGTTTCAGGCTGGGAGTTGAAGAGACATCTCAGGGTAGAGACACCCACCAAACCTGGAAGGCACAAGGATAGTCTTACTGCAGGTTCATCTCAGGACACAGAAAAAACTGCCAAGCATGGCCAGACACAGTGTGGACATTTCAGAAGTGCTAGTCTCTGTGCAGAGTAGTCATGCAAAAACTAGGTTCTGGACCTGGAGGATGATGGTGAAAGTCTTTGACACAGTGTTTGAGCACACTGTGTGGTGCTGTGCTCTGTGCCTGAGAGCACTTGCAGTGCTTTGTGATTTCAGCCTCATCTGCACACGAGAATCCAACACACCAAAATACATCTTAAATTTCTTCTATTTCACTCTCCATCACGCACCCTAAAGTAAAAATACAGTACCACCTACTGGTGGAGACACTGTTGGCACTGATGGTTTTCTAGTCATCGAGCCTCATTGGGGCCAATTGAGCTTCATGACACTGAATTCTACACAAGAGAATAAATAAACCAGAAGCCCTGGAGTCTTCTCAGCTACAGCACTTCCAACATGACATTAATTGCTGAAATCATGTCAGCACTAGAAAAAACAGAACACTATTTGCAGAAAATAAGCCTGCCAAAACTGTGGTCCCAATTCAAACACTCATATGTTTATAGAGCTTCCACACAGTGAGCTGAAAGACAATGTTGTGCCATTAAAACTTGCTTATAAATAAGTCATACGTATGTGTAATGTATCTAGTGTTTTGGCTATGGGTGTCTGAAACTACACATAGCCTTAATAGGATTGAGGAGAATTACAGATGATGACAACACAATATGCAAAAATAGATTGTAGTTGGCCTACTAAAACAATAATCCATTAGTGCAGTCATTCTCCCATCAGTCAAGGTTACTTCACTGGAATACAGAATGACAGGAAAAATATCCATGAAAAAATATTGACATTAAACTAATATAATCGTCAGTGAAGTCAATGACGGCTATGTCATTTTTAAGGGAGGGCAGAATTGACACCACTGTGTTGAGCTCATCCAGAATTTGTCCTACAAACTTCTTCACAGGTTAGTGAGGTCCTGACCACTGTCAGACAAGGAACTGGCCAGGCCTAGTAGGACTCATCTTCCTCTGTTTGAGAGCTTTGAAAAATTCCAGGGTAAACCAATTAAGAAAAAAAGTAAGTTAGCATTGCTTTGCAGGACTTATTATTTTATAAGAAAACTAGTAATTTTTTACCTGATTAAAAAGGTGTATCAACTCTTTTGTGACACATAATAAGGCATCTATCCCAAACATTTAGTGCCATCAGAATCATTGCTCAGCACTGAACATTGCCATCTTCCAGACTGCAAGACAAGGAAAAACCCTGGAGAATGACAGAAGTAAAACAGATCAAGATTCAATACTAGTTGGATGCAGTAACCTCCTGAGATTCCTCTCATATCTATGATCTCAGGATAAGAGATGCACTTCAGCTCTTCAAAGACCACAGTAAAGCATATACCAGAATTTAGAAGATTATTCATTTCTTTGTCTATTTGTTATGTTGCAGCTCTTACTCAAAACTGGTGTATGTGGCTTCCATTGTGCCTAAGATTATGCATTTCCTTGTTGCCCATTACTATCTTATCTAAAATGATTTTTATTCTGTAAATTTCAAATGCATGTTCTCTTTTCTGGAAAATGGAATGACTGTCTTCAAGGTTGGAAAGTCATAGCAGCAGATGTGTCTAATTTGTTTCTATCATCAGGAGGCTGACCTGTGCTGAACTTTCGTTTTATGATTAAATCCATAAGCTCAAGTCACCTGGGCTGCAAAATTTAAGTTGGTTCCTATGATTGCTAATGGCATTTTTTCCTGCTGCCCTTGGTTATAGAAAAAAGTGTGTCATAATATTGGAGTCCCAGGGGCTTCAGTGCTTTCCTGGATTCTGCTTTTTTGTGAAGCAAAGTTAAAATGCAATTCAGTAACTTTAGTTCAGTTGTGACAAAGATATAAATTAAAGTTTCAATTTTTACCTCTTTTTGCTGCTTAAGAGCCCTTTTTTTCATTTACAAAAATGGGCCAAGTACAAGACCCCAGATTGAAAAATTTATTAATCAAACTTCAGAGAACATTATTTTCCTCATTCTTCCTTCATCCAGCAGTGAAATATGAAAGGTGAGGTATGCAAATACCATCTTCTCTTTTGAAGTGTATGGTAGGATCCTCAAGGGGCCTTTCTTGACTCCCTGGCCACTCTTGCACATATCTAACAGAGGAGGAATGCAGCTACTTAAAAAATTTTGCTAAGTCATAAACCATCCTGAAACTGAAGATCAGTTCAGTGTTTTAAAACTTCATCATCAAGGCATTTTCCACTAAAAATGTATACACAATTCACTGGATTTTTTAAAGAACCAAAATATGTTCTATTATATAAGAACTTTAGGTAGTTTAAAATGTTATTTCTTTTTCTTCAGCCATATGGTGTACACATTAAAATAAACAGGAAATTTTCATTTTTCTATTACAGTAAAAAACTCTTACTACAGTTAAAAAGCACCTGCAATATTAAGAAAACAAGTGAGCAGACAATACTGAATATATAGTTATTTACAGTATTTGTTTCCAGTTTCAAAACGGAGCACACAATAGTATTTGTCACTTCTTGTGCTTCTAGATAGGGCTAGTAATCTGCTCAGGTGAAGGATAACACTGATTGCCACTGTCACTTTCATCTCCCTCTAAATCTCAAAATCCATCACTAGGTCAAGGAAATCCTCCTCTAATAACCATGTCCTTCCTTGGGAATAATTCAGAGAACTGCACAGGGGCTGGCTCTTTGTGAAATCAATCAATAACAGATTTATTTATGAAATGTCGATTATATTTAGCTTTTTTTTGTGGTGATTCTGCTTTTGTTGTAAGGAAATGTGGCTGATTTAAAGGACTGAAATCTCTATTAGAAGCAGCAGATAACATTCCCAAGGTAAGCATGCACACTGCTTCTTGAAATGCTTATTGCAGAACTGCTAAGGACTCTTAGCATGTTAGAAAAGACAGATCATGCTGTAGCATGCTGCAGATTTCAATGTTAATGAAGATTTTTTGGCTGCTTTTTGTAAAGAAAAAAATTAGATCTTTATATGATGCCCAAATCTGTTCCAGGGTATCCTTATTTAAAGCATTTTCTCTATGAAAGTAGTGGTTAGAAGTGTGAATGTGGTGGGCCAGTAAGAGACGAGAAATATGTAAAATAAAAGCAGAAGTGACAGAAGCTCGCATCACAATTCTGTAAAAGGATAATACTGCTTTCATTTTCTAGCAGCCCTAAAGATTTTGATGTACAGTAATTAATATAATTAGTTTTGGGGTCATAATGCTTGAAAACTTGGCTATTTATCATAGCAGTTACATTTTAAAAACTCAAAAGTACTATAAAGGAAACTATTTGGGATGATACAGTAAAAACCATATGGTAAAATCTAAAATATGTCTAAAGAAAGCACCTATCTATTACCCTCTGAATTCGCTACCTAAATATGATAATGTGAAAATGTGCATCCCAATATTAAAAAGCACTCTAAGAAGTTGTGACAATGTATCATTTTAAGAAAAAATATGCCTGACTAGAGAATAGGAAACATGATAGTGATAGAATTTAGTAAAGAAATTTGAAATGCTTGAAAATGCATTAAGATGAGTATGGACACACTGAGTTTAATGTGATATTTTCTACTGTGCCCAGTTGGGCAAATGCTGTAGCAAAGCAACAGCAGTCCCCAAACTAGATTTAATTACTGTGTCTGTCCAACTTGAACTGGCCACATGTTGCATTAGCACTTCTGTGTCTTAGACTTGGGAACTTAAACTCCCCACAATTTGCTTTTAGACTTAGTGGAATTTGAAGATATTCTTGTGCTACACATCCTGACTGATTGACAAGGAAAATAACCTGGTGCAGCACTTACCTAAACTTGACATTCAGACTTGGTATTTTGAGACTATAGGGTAGTTAGTACTTCAATTCCTATGCCACTTAATGTTTTCAGTGCCTCAGTAATATGAAATGTCCAGCCCTGCCTCAAATGGCAGCTCCTCTTTCCCAGCAAATCCTATGCATGGCTGCCATGGCTGCTTCCCCAGAATACACAGTATCCCACAGTGCCTCTGCTTAGACACCAACAGACCCAGAAGAATTTGTTTATTTGAAAAAATGCACAGAAAAGCCTATTAACCTGAAGAACATGGGAATGTAGAGGATACATATTTTTTTCCCCAGCCTTCAGGCTACATGCTCTGGATTAGTTTCTATTTTATCATACTTATCATCATCTTTAACCTCTAGTACTAGTGCAAATCCGTATGTCTGGAGACCACAAAGTCAAACTTTTATTTGGTTTTGTTTTGTTTTTTTTTTGTTCTTGAAACTAAGGAAGACTCAAAGAGCAAAAGTAAACTTGAAAAATATATGCTCTTGTTGGTACTGTGAGTACTAACATGGACTGGATTAGAGCCGACTCTGTTGGAGAAATTATTTCCTTTGAGATTAATGCATTTTCATTTCTCTGGTGCTGAGTTGGACACAGCTTTATTTTGCACCATTATTTGCATGGCCCTGTGGAGGATATAGGTTTAACCAGGATGGAATTTTGTGTGCTAGCACTAGTAGAGCTTTCAGAGCACCTGTAAGCAGATATAAAGCTACTTAATTGAACCTGGTGTAGTTTCAATCCTCTCACTTTCAAGCAGTAAATCAGTGGAAACCCTGACAGCTTTTAGTCTCCTAAATCTAACCTGAATCTAACCTGAAGTTTACCATGTCTTAGATATTTAGAATATTTCTATGTCTATTTTTCTTAGATCTGATCCTTGCTGGTAAGCATTTAAAGACTGATCAGTAATACTGGACTATATTTAGGACTATTAATGGAATAATACATCTTAAAATTTACCCTTTACCTTTCTATTTTGTAGAATGTTATATCTCAGTTGGTCAGAGCATGGTGCTAGTAATACCAAGGTTGTGGGTTTGATCTCTGTATGGGCCATTCATTTAAGAGCTGGACTCAGTGGTCCTTGTGGATCCCTTCCAAATCAGAATATTCTGTTACTCTGTGATATTGTTATATTATTTTTCGCATGTGTCATTCATGTCTGATGAGTGCTGAAAACATGGACTTCCCCTCCTATTTCCTGTATAGGCATATTTTTAGTTTCATTGACAAATGAGGGAAGTCAAGTAAGTCTGGCAGCAATGTCAGCTGTTATCATGCTGCTTCTCCGTCGTGGTGTGCCAGAATACACTGCTTTAAGACTGACCCCTATGGCATTTGACTTCACCTATCAGTGGTACAGACATCCATTTGTCAGTTTGTGGCTTACAGAGATCTCTATACTCTGATTTCACACATACAGGGATATTGTAACTGCAGTAAATAGCAGTATTAATACCTGTTTTACAATCCTCTCTAAATGGCCCTGGCAAGAGCAAATCACACTGGTAGAATTCATGCCTAAAGAGCTGGCAGTCTCACTGATGTCAAGATGTAAGTGACAGCATTGTAGGAATATGTGGTGAAAAAGGAGAGCAGAAGTTAGTTACATCAGTGCTAGAAAATTATGCAGTAGAATGCACTGTATTAGCTATAAAACATTTTCGTGTTTTTTCTTTTTTCCTTGAGATGAAGAGACCAGACATAAAGAGCCAATAACATTTCTATTTAGGTGTTTATAGACCACCTGCTATATGAATAAGGAAACGACCACATCAGTTTAACCCTCTTATTTACAGAAAGTACTCTTTGGTCCCAACTGAGTGTAAGTCTCAGTTATCAGATATACTGAGATTTCTTTGGACCTACTACCATGGGATACTTTTTAGTCTGGTTTTCAGGATGTCATTTGTGCATGAATCTGTTTATCCATCTTGACACAGGACACAGTGTTTTAAGCCTTTGTTTCAAAACTGAAAGAAACAGTGGTAGATGTTTCAAACACAATTGTTTAAATATTTTCAAAGTATGTGTCAAAACTCAGGAACAAGACCTAAATTTATGGTTCCCTAAAGATGTGTACTACGTTCCCATTAGCAACAGTTGCCAGGTCATTTTCTTGTCTGGTTGGAATGTTATGGGAGACAGGAAAGTGCAAATATTCTTGTTTGTCTTCAGGAAAGCAAGGATGTAAAGGATTCATTTTTAGGGGGAAAAAAAGCTACTTATTCTTGTGGTGAAGTGACTGGATTCTTTTTTTTATGCAGTCTTCTTCAATTATCCAAGTTAAAACAAACCTGATCATGAAGATAGGAGTGATCGAGACCCAACGCTCCCATACCATTGTTCCCACTGTGGTAGTCCATGACACCAGTAAGGACCTTGGACCAGTGCAAAAAGGGGAAAACAGGTGTGTCAAATATATTTTGTGTTGGTTTGTTTTTTTTTTCGTTTCATGATTTACATAGGATTAGCTAAGCACATGTAAAATTACCATATAATTTTCTTCAGTCTTAGTAATAAACTAAGTTTTTAAGATTATAGTATATTGCTTCTTGTAAATATTTAGGAGATTTTTTTAAATTTCAGCAGATATCCTATAACTGTGTTGTTTTTTTTGTTCCCCAGGCAACAATATCTACCTGGAGTATTTGCATGCTACAATATTAACAATAATAGTAATAAAGATGAGTAAGTATATTTGCCATTTGATAAAATGAGAGTACTACAATTTTGACTATAAAAGCAGATATTAATAATTGTTATATCTAAGATATTATTAGATATGATAAATACATAATAGTTTCATTAGAAACAGTTATGTCATTCATGCAAGCCCAAAAGAGACTGCACATACATTTCAACTTCATGCACATCAGTTATAATGATCATCATCCTTATTACCAAAGTTTCTGATATTGTATCTATTAATTTTAAACAAAAGTAGTTCTAGGTGAATAGAATAAGCAATAAGAAAGACACTTTTCTAAAAGGCCAAAAACCTACACATAGTGAATTCAGATGCTTCTAATAAATAGATGTTGAAGACATAGGATGTGCATCCCATGAACCTATCATATTTTTCTTTTTCTTAGAGAGGAGAAGAAAAGGAAAAAAGAAAAGAGGAGGTAAGATGAAAAGTAATAATACTACTATTTCTAAGATATTTAGTTTTTCTAAATATGTTTTAACTTGGTCCTTAACAATGGAAAATATTAATCTATTTCTTAGCAAGCCAGAAAAAAAAAAGGACGGAGAAACACAAAAGAACAAAGAAAAAAAGGAGAAAAATAAAAATAAAGATAAGTTGAAGAAGAAAGAAGATATAGAAGCGTAAGTATTTTTTGTTTAGGTCCAGTTCTGCTATATAACAAAATTGCTTTTGATGTAAGAACAAATTCATTCACAGATGTCCTGTAAAGATATTTATACTTTAGTGAATGAGTGTAAAGACTGCTGTTGTTCTCCCTAGAGTAGAATTGTTTGGCTTAACTTCATATGTGGACAACAGAAATATGCATGCATGGAGATGATCTGAAAACATTCATCAAGATATATGTCCTTTGGATCCTGATTATCTAGTATTTCTTGGATAACACACTGCAGCAAACCATGTGCCAGTATAAAACAATCTCTTCCACACACAAAGGCACCTACAAGCAAGTAAACTCTTCTATATTCTAAAAGTTGTTGCTTTATAGTCTTCTTGGTAAATTCGTAATTTTCTGGCTAAGGAAGAGAAATTTAAAACAGTGCAGTAGAAACCTGTGTTGTATGAATTCCTGTTCTTTGGCTTCTTTATGTAAACTATGCCAATGTTTTATCTTCCTCAGGGCTAGACTTTTCCTTATGAGAAAGGCATGATTGATTTAATAATTTATATTATTTAAAAATCAGTAGTCATATAATCTTTTTTCAATGATAAAATAAATTATCAGACAAGAAAGTTATTTGGGTAGGAAAAAAATAATTTAAAAATCACATGTGCCACTACAAAGTGAAGTGAGACTGCCAAGCTAACTTTGCTTAGCAAAATTTAGATTCTACAGTTTGTGTCACACCAAGTCACACCAGCTTCGCATCTTCCATGCATTTGAGCAAGGAAGTTTACCTTTGATAAAGACCATTTATTTCACACCAATAATTTCTGGAATGCTTAATTCCTCAAAAAAGATACATGTATTTAAAATCTCTCATTAAATCTCTTCCCCACCCCCCCCGCTTACCACTTAGGAAGAAGAAAGATATTTTCACCATTGATCCAGCAGGAAATATATATTACAACTGGTTGTTTTGCATCACAATGCCTGTCATGTACAACTGGACCATGATTATCGCAAGGTGGTGTACTCCTTTAAAGACTACATAGAATTTTAGAATTTCTGGAAAATCATAATATACTTGATTAGATAAAAAAATATTCTATTCATCACTGATTCATGCAAGTATTTAATTTTTGTTTTATAGTAATTTACTTTTGTTTTTTCTTATTCAGAGCCTGTTTTGATGAGCTTCAGCATGATTACTTAGCAGCATGGTTTATTATTGATTATGTTTCTGATGCCATTTATGTTGCTGATATGTTTGTACGGACAAGGACAGGTAAATATACTCAATGATTAATTATTCCTTTATATTTATGCCAGATTTTTTTTAATCAAAACACTACTACTTGTCTTATCTGAATAGCCTTGATGAGGTGCAGTAGTGAAAAAAAGACACTGAGATAGATTTCTGAAAGACTGCAGCCTTACTATAAAAGTAGGAGATATTCTGATGAAATTCTGACGTATTACTCAAAGGACAGATAAAGTTTGAGATTTGGAGGTACAAGCTGGTCTATCTGCAGCTGACTCACCAAACAAAAGTACCATGTGATGCAACCAAGTGAGGATCAGGGGTTCTGAAAAACCAGCACCTAAATCTGGTTTTTGTATTAATGGGAGATTCAAGTATTTGCTTGATTTTCAAGACCATTGAGCAGGCAAGACATCCCATTAACTTCAGCTGCACCTATTTATTTTAAAATATTATCCTATTGAGCTATTAAGTAGATACACTCAATATGGAACTGAAATTCCTGTGTTCAAATTCTTTTCCACATTAATCACCCTTCCGATAGCTTGTGGAGGTTTCTTTGGAGGGGAAGATGTTTTTTTCAGATGCGCACCATAGTGGAAAAGTGGAGGAAAATATTCAGATCTAGAATTTTTTATTTTTCATAGCTCAAGCTGAACCATACAGGACTAAGCTGACTATTTGGAAATAAGAAATTAAATATTAAAGAGAAGTTATGTTCCATATGGAATTTTCACCCAAAATATTTTTCAAAGTAGATTTGGACTGACATTAAACACAATACATTTGAACCTGTAGCATTTTTTATTATTTACAATTTTATTTTAGGTTACCTGGAACAAGGTCTTCTGGTGAAAGAAGAACATAAGCTACGAGAGAAATACAAGAAATCTTTTCAATTCAAACTAGATTTTCTGTCAATCATACCAACTGATCTCTTATACTTTAAGTTAGGATTGAATTACCCAGAATTAAGAATAAACAGACTACTCAGAGTAGCTCGGATGTTTGAATTCTTCCAGAGAACAGAAACAAGAACAAACTACCCAAACATCTTCAGGATCTCTAACCTTGTCATGTACATTGTGATTATAATTCACTGGAACGCCTGTGTGTACTACTCGATCTCAAAAGCCATTGGATTTGGGGCTGACACATGGGTCTATCCCAACACCTCAGATCCTGAATTTGCCCGCCTGACTAGAAAATATGTCTACAGTCTCTACTGGTCAACACTGACCCTGACTACTATTGGTGAAACGCCCCCTCCTGTAAGAGATTCTGAGTATTTCTTCGTGGTCATTGACTTCTTGGTTGGAGTACTGATCTTCGCTACCATTGTTGGTAATGTGGGCTCAATGATCTCCAACATGAATGCTGCTAGGGCGGAGTTTCAAGCAAGGATTGATGCTATCAAACAGTATATGCACTTTCGGAATGTGAGTAAGGACATGGAAAAAAGAGTTATAAAGTGGTTTGACTACCTGTGGACAAATAAAAAGGCTGTAGATGAAAGAGAAGTCTTGAAGTATCTGCCAGATAAACTAAGAGCAGAGATTGCGATCAATGTTCACCTGGAAACGCTGAAAAAAGTTAGAATTTTTGCGGATTGTGAAGCTGGTCTGCTGGTTGAACTGGTTTTGAAACTCCAGCCCCAAGTATACAGTCCTGGAGATTACATTTGCAGAAAAGGAGATATTGGACGAGAGATGTACATTATCAAAGAAGGCAAGCTGGCAGTAGTTGCTGATGATGGAATTACCCAATTTGTGGTCCTAAGTGATGGCAGTTACTTTGGAGAAATCAGCATTCTCAATATTAAGGGTAGCAAAGCTGGCAATCGAAGAACAGCCAATATTAAAAGTATTGGATATTCAGACTTGTTTTGTCTGTCTAAAGATGATCTCATGGAGGCTTTAACAGAGTATCCAGATGCAAAGGCTATGCTGGAAGAAAAAGGCAAGCAAATCCTAATGAAAGATGGGTTGCTGGACATTGAAATTGCAAATTTAGGAAGTGATCCTAAAGATTTGGAAGAGAAGGTCGCCTACATGGAACGTGCTATGGACAGGTTACAAACAAAGTTTGCCAGGTTGTTGGCTGAGTATGAAGGTGCACAACAGAAAATGAAGAAAAGACTTACACAAATAGAGAAAATACTGAAGCCAATTATAGAGGAAGAGTTTGCAGACTTAGAAGAGGCAGGTCCATCCACAGATAAAGCTTGATTGTCAAAAGTAGAATAAAAACAATGGAAGTTGCCAATAAGACTGAGGGTCAAATCCTGTCTGGGGCTGAATAGCTCAATTTCTAATCTTTGTAGTATCTGACTATTACTTACAAAAAAATTTCTTTGTTGAGACAATGTCACTAATCTCCTACAAGCAGTGCATATCTGGCAGTTTTGGGGCAGAAAAAGAAGAATCAAGAATGAGAACGAGAGATAACACTTTGCTCCTGCACAAACAGGTGGTATTATCTGCTAATGCATTTTGTACTCTGTATGCTGCTCTGTGGCAGATGCACATATACTGTCATATACTGGCAAATATTGGAAATATTGCTGATTGTTTTAAAATAATTTCTTTGTGTCTGCTTCTGGAAAGAAGGAAAGGTTTGGTAATGATTATATTATTTGAAGACATTAACTTTTATATTAAATTTGTGTATATTTGTTATATATACATAACCTTTATATATAATTTGCGAGCACATTTTAATATCTATTGATTAACATGAAATTAATTAAGTATGGGATATTATAAAAATAATTAGATATATCTACAATGTAGATGACGGTACTGAAGGCTGTAAAATTTGGAAAATACTGTTACTTCATGGGGTACACCTTGGCTGATTTCTTGAAATATAAGTGGGCAGTTTGAAATAGTCCTTTTTTTCAGGATAATACATGCAAAGTCTGTAATACAGAGAGGAGAAAATACAACTTTTTGCAATCATCAAGATGAAATATATGGATGGCTCATAAGCTAGCTTTCTTTTCACAATAATAACAAATACTATACAAATATACAAATAATATACAAATTAAGATATACATTAAAGATTGTTCTGTTTCATGCAATCATGTGTCTGTGGAACATAGACGTTCAAGTTTTGAAGATTTGTAAATAAAAATGTTTATGTCCCTAATGTAACACTTGTTTATGCTGGCAGAATGCAAGGGGAAGACACAACAGCAACAGGCTGAATTCTTCCTACAATGTCTTCTGTAGAGCCTTTTTGGGGAAGAATATGACTAAAGAGACTAATTTATTTTCATTGGCAAAAAATGGTTTGCTTAGTTATAGTCTCAGCTGAGTATTTGCAGCCGGGTATTTTTGGTAGAATTTGATCATAGGCATGTAACATTAAGTTTGACGAAAGGTAATGAAGAAAGGGACTGTAATGAGAGAATGGATAATTCTCTATTTAGGGAAATTTGATTATCCTGAGGAACTGGGCTGCCACTCTTAAAAAGTACTTATGTACATGTTGCTGTCAATAATATCGCTATTAATGAGATGGAGATAATATAAATTGTGTGTTTTATAAAGTGCATTGCTTTCTGGCTGTTTTATTTTTTGTAATGTTGATGCTTTCCAGCATGCCAGAGATCTAGAAATAACTCCTGATTTACTGGAAGGATGACATTTTCTGAAGTACTTAATGCATAGGATATATATGGAAAAAAAAGGGTAAATATAAATACAAAATGGTTGTTCATGCCCTGTTGATCCTGTGCTTTGAATGACAAATGGTTTAATTAGCTGATAAGGGGAAAGGTGTGCCATCCTGTCCATAAAGATTCTATCCCTCTACACAGGAACAAGGATTATTCTGGTATTTAGCTATATTGTGTGTGTTGGACTTTGCAATCAGCATTCTTCCAGCTCAGGTCTTGAATATAATTTGCAATCTGTATGCCAGCAGCAACCTATCCTATATGGCTACTAGGCACTTAGGAAGCACTTCTCTCCTTTGTTGAAGTACTTAAGACTTTTTATTAGATAAATGTGTGAAGTTTTAATAAAAAAAAAAAAGCAGATACCTACTGTTAATTTTTTTCGGTATTTATCCTTCAGTCTAAGACATGAATTGTATTCACTAGCTGCCTCTTTCTTGAGAATAAAACCTCTTTGATTTAAATCACTTCAAAATAAAACAGAAAACCAGAATTGATCTCCGTGGTTTGCTTACTATTTTCAGACTACTTATGGTTGGAAATCCCTATAACAATTTTTATGAGAAGGTATTTGCTGAAAAAAGGCTAAATGCAAAGTTTTCTCCTGGCACATGACATAATGTAAGTGCTATAAGGAAATGTCAAGAAAATTAAAATTATTTCAACCTGTCTTTATTTGTCAGAATTTGGAAGGCGCACAGGTTCCTCAGTATATATTTCTGTGCCCTAAAATGCGCAGAAACATATATTGCACTAAAATGCAACTTTCTGGATGTACTTCAGCGAAGTTTCTAAACAGGCTTTGGGGTGGGTTTTTAACTCTCATACTCCAGGAGCTATGAAGTTATAGGTGTTATAGGAGCTATGAAGAAAGTGTCTGCAAGAGCCGCACACCGCAGGAGCGGCTGCCAGGAGTTCACAGCGGGGAAAAGGAGGCTCGGAGGAACCTCATCGCTGATACAGCTACCTGAAGGGAGACGGTAGTGAGGGAAAGCAGTGTCTTCTCCTAAGTAACGAGACAGGACGAGAGGAAATGGTCCCAAGTGGCGCCAGCAGAGGCTGGATTAGTTCAGATTAGTTAGATTAGTAACTAGGTTTTCTAGTCGCTACGACAACTTTCAATCGAAACGGTTGTCAAGCACTGGAATAGGCTGCCCAGGGAAGTGGTGGAGTCACCATCCCTTCAAGTATTTAAAAGCCGTATAATGTGGCACTTCAATGGTTCAGCGGTGGACGTGGCAGCGCTGGGTTAATGACGGACGCGGTGATCACACACCCTTTCCAAGCTGGAACACTGTGACCCAGGGACTGACCGCAGTCCCAGCTCCGAGCCCGGCCGGCTGAGGCGGTGCCCGGCGCCGGCCCGCCCGCCGCGCGGGGAGCGCCGGGAGCTGTAGTCGCGCTGCCGCGGGAGCACCGGCGGCCCCGCCGCCTGCACCGCCGGGCGGAGCGGCCAGGCCGGGCTGGGCCGGGCGGAGCGCTCTCCGGGCGGCTGTGCCCCCGGCGGGGGAGGCGGAGAGACTGGTCCGACCGCCGTCCTTCGCTCTCTGGCGAGAGACAAATGGAGGCTCAGTGGCGTCAGGGCGGCCGGGGCCGCGGCCGTGCCAGGCCCGGGGATGAGCTCGCCGCTCGCTCCGGGGCGGCCGCCCGGCCCCCGGCCGCTCGGGGCCGCGGCGGTGCCCGCGCTGCGGTAGCGGGGACCATCGGCGAACGGGCCAGCGGTGAGTGTCGCCTTCTGCCCTCTACCCGCGCTGCCGGGCCCCGAGCTGGGGAGCTGGCGGTGGCCCGGAGCCCCTGCAGGTGGTGAGGTCGGGGCTGCCCCCATGGAAGGGAGGCTGGCGGGCCCCGGCCCCGCTCCCGCCTGCTTGGCGGTGTCGAGCCGGTGCTCGCCATGTGCCGTATCCTGCCTGCCCGTTCCTGGCGGGGGGAGATGCGGAGGCCTCAGGCAGTGGCGAAGAGCGAGGAGCTAAGCCCTTGCCAGGGTGCACAGGGTGCACCTCCTTTTTATCGGAGCAGAAGAGTAAAGTGTGAAGAAATGGATGAAACATCTGTTTCCTTCTGGTTGGAAGCAGCCAAGGGAGTCGCTCGGTAGAGACAGCGTTAGGTGCGCTGGTCAGGGAAGCACTGCTCCGGGCTGGGCAAGGTGCGGGCTCTCGGTGCACGCGGCAGCTCGGAGTGCAAGTTCATCCTCGGGAAATACACCAGAGAAGTGCCAAAGACAGCTTTTTTTAGTGGCAGCATAGTTTCTTAAGAAGAGCCTTTAAACTTGATGAAACCCCACAAAATATATTGGGTCTAGTAGTCTAATAGGGAAAGGTAGTGATCTCTTGTGAAATAGCATGAAATAGCACTCTTGCAATAAAGATTTGTTGAATTTGAGGGAGATCAGCGAAAGTAATAATTTAAGAAATACCAAATGCTGGAGAAATACCTGTGTGCTATCTGCAAGTTATAACAACTGTAAATTTGTTATAAACAAAACTGCGTGTCTTGTTTTGTTTTTTTCTTCCTCATGCTGTGACAGCTGTGTTTGTGTGGGATGTGTGAGGTTTTTTAAGTATCCTTTTCATAAAGCATCATTATGGTTGCTTATGTTCTGGTATGTTAGGTTGGATTTGTCAGCAGTAATTGACAGATAATAACTCCTGCTGTGAATTTTATGATAATGCACAGTGAAGAAGTAAATACTATTTATCTCTTCTTGTGTGGTATTGAAAATGTAGTGATGTAATACTCTTAAAAAAATAAAATCAGCAAACTCTTTAAAGAAAAGGACAATTGAAAGTATGTAGAACTGTATGTGATGTTTACAATTAGCTATCGTGGTATTAATCATCATTAGTATTTTCTCTTAATAGAATTATCTTCACTGAAGAAATTTGATGAAATTAAGAAAGCTAATCAGGCTGCAGCAAAAAAGCTAGTTGAAGACCAGTTAAGCTCCTCGTCTGAAGATGATGATGAAGATGCTGAAGTAAAACAAGGGAAGATTTTGGACAAGACATTTACCATTTACACTAGTCAAACTGGTAATGTTTATTTCACAGATTGACTTCCATTTTGGTATGAAAGCATAAGCAATTCAGTATCATTGTGTATTAGAATTTTCCTGTAATTGGAAGGAAGGCACTCTATCATGACGTCTTACATTAAATTTTTTTTTTCCCAGCAGTGCGTGCTCTCTGTGCTTCTTGTCTTTTTGTGCAGAAGCAATGGTATAACTTTAAACTGTATTAAGTATGGCTTTTTTATTAATACATGACTGGTTTATTCAGAGAAAAAATACTGCTGCAGTCTCAACATGTACAAAATAACAGATCAAACATTACTGATTGCTTTAAAATCTTTATCCATTAAAGATGGAGATGCAAGTGAGCTGGAACGTACGAGACAGTACATGAATGAGGCTTTTCAGTCAGGGGCCATGACATGTCTCATCTGCATTGCTTCAGTTAAAAGGAACCAAGCTGTAAGTACTTCACAGTAATCTTTTAGAGCAAAACAAATGTAACTGTCTGAATAACTTGTATTATATTATAGAGGTTATTCTTAGAATTGATAGCTTTAAAATGGTAAAAGTACTAAATGCAAATTTGGCATCTTAGGATTTTGAAACACTGGAAGATGTAAGTGGTGATATGTATAGCTTGTAGTTAGAATATGTGTTTTTTGTTGTATGCTTGTTATCATAGTGTAAAATAGCTATTTAAGTTTTAGGTAGTAGCAGGTGACAGATAAGTGCTTGAATGTCAGTGCTTGCAATTGTGTGTATTCAATAAGCTATGGAGTAGTGTCCTGGTTTAGGGCAAATTTTGGGGGAAAACCTCCAGAAGGAGCCCCCAGAAAGCAAACCCCCACGACTCCTCCCCCCCACCACCGGGTTCGGGAAGAATTTCCTGAGAGAGGAGTGGAAAAAAACCTGTTTATTTACCAAACGAAACCACTCCCCAGCACAAAAACCAACACCAGCTGACAAAAAAAACTCTTTTCACCGTCTGAAGGGATGACAAACTCAGAAAGTCTCTCCAGCGAGTGGTTGCCCAGTTATCAGTCTCTGGCGCTGGGGAATGACTGCTGCAGGTGACAGAATGCAGACTCCAGGTGTTTCCCAAGTCCCCGTCCGGAACAGGTTCAGATGGTATCCAGGAGAGGGAGAGGGGGAAAAAAACTGCCTAGCTGAACTAACTAATAAGCAAAAGCAAGGGCAAAGCAAAGCAAAGAAAAAGAGGCAGAAGCGAGCAAGCCAGCCAGCCAGCCAGCCAAACCAGCCAGCCTCTCCTAAACACAGACCATGGGGGAGATGAGCCGGATGATAACAAGACTAAACAAACCTTCACTTTCAGAGTCAGTCCTGAAAGCACAGGACATAATACCAAGCATAAAAAGAACACACGATTGGAGATACAAGCACCATAATGTCACCCTAGGACAAGTAGTAAAGCAAAACATGAAATAATAGAAAGTTAAGAGTACTGTTGTTAGATTTACAGCAGGGAAACTAAGATAAACTTGTCTACTCTCAATGTTGATCAAGCGAAAAAGAAGTGTGTGTGTCAGAGAAGTTTGTCCTATTTCATATAGGTACATTTTATATGGGAGAGATTTCAGGACAAATGTTTTTTCCTTTTTCTATTAAAGTTAGTTGAATTAAAAACATGTTTGCAACTGTATGTTTAACATTAAAAAGAAAAGAAGTGCAGAAAATATTTTAAAATCTTATGATAGATATACACAGACTACAAGTACCCAATGAAACTGTAGTCAGTATCTTCTTTCTAAAAAGAAATTAAATGTATTTTGTGTGACTTCTTAACATATTTAATCCGTATTCTTTCAAACCTTTATGAATATGTTTAGCTTGATATTTAAAGTTCTGTGGCTCTTGATAGAGTTAATCTTATCTCAGCAAAAGTGAGTTGATTTGGTAATTTGAAAGCCTTCTTTTATAACTCAGTGGTTGCTAATTATCTTGAATCTGTATAATTTCAGCCAAGACTGTTAGTTTACGTAATGTCTCCTACTTAGCTTTTTGGGAAGTTAGTTACCATAGTTCTAGAAACTTAGTCATTGGCACTGCAAGTTAATGGGGAAAGTCTCTGTATTTTCACAGTATTATTTCATAACATTGTCTTAAGTTATTAAAAAAAATTACTTAAAATTTCCTTCTGCACTTTTCTTACCAAATTGCTATAGTTTTGGGTAAAACCAAAGTCATCTTTATGGTGCCAGGTGGTTTAATAAGGGAGAGGGGCACAAGCTGGGCCTTGGGAGGTGCAGGTTGGATACTAGGAGGGTAGTATGACAGCTGGAGTAGCTTGCTCAGAATGGTTGTGGAGTCCCCATCCCTCAGGACTTTGCACCTTTGCTAGGCAAAGCTGTGTCTCAACAGAGCTAAGCTTGCAACAGCACTTCTTTGGGCATCAGTTTGTGCTACGTGACCTCCAACAGTGTGTTTAAATCAACATTTCTCTGATTATCTGAGTATTTTGGGCTCCGTCAGCCTTGGCAAAAACTTCCCATGGGAATTGAAAAAAAGATTATAGGTATGAATCCATAACAGTAAAACTGTATTGATGTAACAGTGGATATAACCTATCTTTGGAAAACCACTTTTCAAGGGAAAAATAGCAAGCTTATATTTCTTTAGATATTATGGAAGTTCATCAGTGGAAACAGAAACCTCATGTAAAACAATTGACACTTGATGTCTGTCTGCTCTTCAGGTCTGGAGCTGTTGTGGATGCTTTTGTATATTTCATCTGGTATGTATCCAAAAGTGGGCCAAGGACAGCCTCTTTCTTGTGTCTTCTCCTTTGACGGATGATGATTTTGGGAAGAAAGATTATCCCTGGCCATGGTGAGCTCCTCATGGTACATTTACAAAGTTATTTCTGTTGGGAAAACCATGCAAAGTGGTGCTTCTTTAGGAGGTGTGGTACTTGTATATCGTGTTCACAACAACAAAAATAAGAGTTTAGAAGACTGACTTTTCTATTGCTTTTTAAAACTGTTCTGAAGTTTTCATTACATGATTCAGAAATATTTCACAGTGATATTAAAACCTTGCTGCATCAAATTTGTTTTAACCTCTGAGAAGGTAACTTATCTGCCATGTGTCTCAGCTTCTGACATTTATTTCTGAATGGCTTTAAATATTTTTCACTTTTAAAGTTGGCACCATGAAATAAGTTTAAAAAATTAATATTTAAAATAATATTAATAATCAATAAAATAGTAATATTTAATGACATTTAATAAAATACAATTAATATTAATATTTAAAATATTGTCAAATAGCAAGATGAAGGGATTTATTTATTTTTTTCGTCTCAGTATAATCCAAACATTAAATCAGGTCTTGCAGTTTTCCTTGAGATGGTGTAAAGAAGAAGGTAATAATGTGGCTGCATGAATAAAATTTCCTAAGCAGGTTTGTTTAGGAAATAAAGTGTCAATTGTTGAGTGGCAGCATCTCAAGTTGATAATGCCTCTTCTACTATGAACTTGTTTTGTTTTTAAACATAATGTTCACGATGAAAAGAATTTCCAGGCAAATGGTATTTTATTTTACATTTAAGGACATGCTAAAACTATGCTATCACTACTGAGAAATGGTTTGTGGTCTGTAATGTATTATATCAGGGCAAATTGATGTTTGATTTGATAAAAATGAGTGCATAGGTCTTTCAGAGTCTCTCTTCTTCTCAGAGGGGGACCTTCTTGTCTGTTGTCTCTTCCCAGGGTAGCCAGCAATGTGAATTGCATTGTTCCTTCTTCCTTGTGTTGCCTCTCTTGTCCATGGCTTGCATAGGGCCTGTTGGGCCTGTGGCACTTTATAAATTCCAGGCCTCTAGTGTCTATTTACCTTTAGCAATAATTAATTTTTAAATTTCTGTCAACATCAGGGGTGAAAAATGAAGGTGTGCATCTTGAATCTAAAATTTTTCAGATAAAATTCTAATTATTATGCATGGTTTGAATAGCATTGCTAAACTTTGTTTTACATGGCTAATAGACTGCTAGTAGTAAACCCCTGGTTTTTTAATTCTTTTTTTTTTAATTGGTTCTATTTAGGTAGGTTAACTGTTGCACAGATTCTTTTCATATTGCTTGACGTAGAAATTGTTCTGATTTTTGCTGTGCTGATTTTTTGTCTATATATTCTTAGAAAAAAGAAATTGCATTAACAGGACAATTCCTTAGACATTCTAATTAATGTATTTGAAATACATAGAAAGACCTTTATTCTGTGTTACTGCATATTGTTTTTTTCGTTACAGTAGTTGTAAAAATGTTAATTGGTAGCAGTGAAACAGTCTTGGGAAACCAAAATGATAAAAACTGCTCTTTTTAAAAAGTTTTAAAAAGTTGATTTTGTTTTCACTCCTTTTTCCCTTGTTGTAGTCCAAAATGTAGGTTTGAATACAAACGCTCTGAAACTCCCAGTAAGTATTACTGTTATTGTGGAAAAGTGGAGAATCCAACAGTGGACCCATGGCTGGTACCTCACTCCTGTGGTCAGATATGTGAGAGGGAATTCAAACCTTCCTGTGGTCATAAATGTTTGCTGCTTTGTCATCCAGGTAAATCCTCTGTGTTTCTTGGCTGTGTGACCTGTTAAACAGTTCAACTTAGTATCTCTTAAGTATATTTAAAATTCTCAGAGTAAAAGAGATGTAGTCAAGGCTGCATTTGCTGAATAGTCATTAGGAAGATACTCTTTTTGCTGTAATTAGGACCATGTCCACCTTGCCCAAAGATGGTCACAACAACCTGTCACTGTAAGAAAGCCAAGCCAGTGCCCCGAAGGTGCAGTGCCAAGGAGTGGTCTTGTCGCCGGCCGTGTGGACGAACATTGCTGTGTGGGCAGCACGCTTGTGAGAATCCCTGTCATGCAGGTAGACCAACTTTTCTAAATTTCAGAGCACTAGTTGTTACTGTTCTTAAGATACATCATTCTTTTGCAATTCCTACTCTCAATGTCACTTTGCATTTACATACAGGAGATTGTCAGCCTTGTCCACGTGTCAGTAAACAACGGTGTATCTGTGGGAGGCAGACAGCAGAGAGACTTTGTGCAAGTCCTCAGTGGCAGTGTGATCAGGTATGTTGAAGCTATCCTTTTAAACTGATTTCTTGCCTTTATTTGATTACTTGGTGTATTAAAGATTGGAAAAACATATTCAGTAAGAAAAAAGTGTTTTTTAACTTCTGAAACTGTAATCAAAAGTATAAACAGCATTGTTTGAGAAGGGATTTAATTGGTGACTCCATTAATTTTTATAGTAGTTCAAACGTTACTGTTCTGGAATTATTCTAGGGTTACCCTAGCAGTGAATTTAACTTTGTATACTCTTTTTCGTGCGCTTGAGGTTGAAATTTCAGCTGTTGACTTCAAAAATAAGAATGAAGCCACAACTTAATAGACAAGAGTTTCATGCTTATTTTTAGGACTGTAGCAGAAAGAAAAGTTTGTGAGTAATTCTTTGAAGTATACGTGCGGCCTGGGCTTAAGACCAAGGCTATGGATTGACAGACTAGAAAAAATAAAAATAACTAAAAAAATTAAGTGTTGGGGGGGAGACTGCACGAGGAGATACTTGGCCATTCTGATCCCAGTAAGAAAGGTACTTGACCTCCGTGAAGTATCAATTAAAATGCAGTTTATTTTAGCTAATACTATAGAGAAAAGGAGTATAATTTGAAGAATAGTATGTCTCTTCAGATCTCTGGAAGTCCAAGCTGTGCAGTATTGAATGGGCCGTGATAGATGTGCAGCATACAGTGCAGACCCCATTTTAGTTGTTCAAGGTATTGTAGGATCTTCTTACAAGAAAGCATCCTTGATCATAATTTCTACAGACAAACAGGGTATTCAGATGAGAACTTCTTGCTGCACTTGTAGATAAAGGCAAGGACCTGCAGACAGCATAATCACTGGTAGCAAGTGGGAGGTACCTCCAATCTCTTCTGCTGCGATAAGTTTATCCTGTGGCCAAAATGCATGTGCAGCACAATGCAGGCATGAAGGCTGAACTGTGTGTGCAGCACAGCACAGACCTGCGACTGCTCAGGTTTTCTGAATCACTAACTCCTCACTGTACTATGGTCTTCCAGGCAGGATCACTGCAGGGATGATCAGTTTTATTTAGCAAGTAGAACTCAGCAAGTGCAACATTTATTAACAGAATTCAGAAAAAGTAAATTCCATCCAGAAGCATCTCACTCCTTTTTTTACTCTTGGCTTGCTTTGGCTTGGTATGTAGTTCTCTTATATTGCATTCACTTGGTTACTCTGAATTTTTCAGGTGTGTGGGAAATGTTTGCCATGTGGCAATCACACATGTGAGCAAGTTTGTCATGCTGGTCCCTGTGGAGACTGTCCTCGTTCTGGGAAAAGGTCCTGTCCATGTGGAAAAACAAGTAAGCTACTTTTTTTTTTTTTTTTTTTTTAGATGATAGATTGAATAAAAAGACCTCCAGTCTTTCACAGTCTGTAGTTCAGGCAAATTCTGCAGGGCAGGGTCTATAAAAAGTTCTTATAGTCAGCCATGACAGTATATTAACGTTTTTTGCGTAGCTTTCAAAGCTTTATTTAGCACTAAGGGTTTAATTTGTGATGTGAATAACTAAGTAATTCTAAAGAAGCTTTTAAAGAAACAAAAGACAACTGTAATTTGAACTTACTATACATTGCATTTTTTCCTAAATATTTTGACTTATTTTTTCCTAAAGGTTTACTTGTATTTCTCTCTCTTTATCTAGAGTTTACATTGCCATGTACAGAAGATGTGCCTACCTGTGGTGATAGTTGTGATAAAGTTCTGGAATGTGGCATCCATAAGTGTTCACAGCGCTGTCATCGGGGTCCCTGTGAAATATGCAGACAAGTTAGTCTTACTTTATCAGGCTCACATTTTGTTTGGACTCTTAAACTATGTGCCTGGAACAGTGCAAGTCACCTAAGGAAATGCAATCATAATCTATCACAAAATCTGTGACTTTGTTTATAGAAAGCAAAATGTTCTTTCATTATTCACCTCTCACCCTTACACAACTCTAAATAGATGAGCATTGTGTTGAGTTGAGGCTGTACCTGTGGATGAGTGTATTGCTTCGGCTTGATTTTGTTTTGTTTTTTAAAATTATTGTGCCCTAAAAGACACTTAAATTTTTCCCCATATAGCTTCCTTCTGGCTCTGTCTTTCTATGATATTCCTTCATTAGTGAGATGGAAGGTGGTGTAACATAACATTATTTTCTTCTTTGTAAGAAAATTGAGTTTTACTGTACTCTAGATATCTCTGGAGCTTCTGTGGTCTGGCCTACAAAGCCATTGTTCTGTCAGGTCTCAGGCTTCCTGAGCCAGCTTTGGCTACAAAGTCTAGGTGATAGTATTCATCACATGACAGCCATGATGAAGGTCAGACCTACTCATCTACTTCTTAAATTATCTGTATACTTTAAAGGTGAATCTACTTCAGAGAGAGGTATTTTTTATATGAATTTGTTTTACAATTATAGTTATCTTGCACGACACACTTGCATTGTGTATGCAGTGTAATGTTACTTTTCCTTGAACTTCCCTTTACAGATAGCAGTGGAACATTTTGTTTTCCTTTTTTTTTCTCTTTTATTAAAAACACTCTGTCCTGTTGCCCAGGAGGTTGAAAAGCAGTGTCGCTGTGGGAAGCACACCAAGCGCATGCCGTGCCATAAGCCATATCTGTGTGAAACAAAGTGTACTAAAATCCGGGATTGCCAGAAGCACCAGTGCCGGAGGAAGGTTAGTGCCATCTTTCTCAAATGCATTTTTTAGCTGACCTTTAAAAAAAAATCTATACAAAATCACATCAATTTGTTGCTCCACTTCATATTTTCTTCCATGCCACTGAAACTAGTTTTCAGTGTACCAGAATTCTTTGAAAGGAATGACATCAAGTAAAACCCACTGGCCTTATAAATAGGGAGGGGATTTTGACAACTGCAGTTCCCGATGGCAGGTTTACTTTCAGATTCTTGAGTAGTCACTGATGCTTTGAGCATTCTGCAGTACTTACATCAATTTATTTCCTACTTTGTAGGAAGAGCTGGGAATCACTTATAACCTTATCAGGGACACACTATTTTTGACAGCCCAGCATTCCATCCCACCTTCTAATATGCAGCAGTGCCAGCAGCAGTGGTCTGACACTTGGGAATTGGAGTTTTGTTTCCCTTCGTGTTTGAAGTCAAAAGGAATGATTGACACTCAGAAGTATCTTTTCAGTTTATTTACTCAAGAGAGCGTGAAAGTTGCCTGCTATTTGTGAATTAATACATTGTGAAAGTTGGACTACTTACTAAAATAGGCATGAAAAAATAATTTCAGGTATTTTTGAGTATTATAGGTATAGTGAATTTATGTGAAAAGATTACAAAACAAATAAATGAAATCTTGACACCTCTCTGATGAAAAAAAAAGATTTCTTGTTGGAAGGAGGGTACCTTTCGAGTTAATAGAAAAGGTGATGTTCTCTCCTGATACGGCGTCCACTGATGTGATGGTTTTGTGAAATGTTCTGATTCTTTCATGTTACTAATTTATTTAATATTAGAAAGTAGATAATTGGTCTTGAAATTATCTGCCTTTATTACAGAGGTAAAAGGTGTACTAAAAAAAAAGGTTAGGAACATTTTTGTGCTGGGGACAATATAGCATAAAAATGGAAGAAATTGCAGAATAGTGAGGTAAACTGTTAGATGTCCTATCTTCTGAAATTATTTGGGATTAAAATATTATAATATTTTGAAGTTTTAAACGTTCTTATGCTTTTTTGAAGCCCTCTGTCTTTTTAGTGTGTTGAAATGATGCCTTCAATTGTTTGTTTTCTTGTGATTTTGTAATTTGAATTTATTTTTTAACCACTTTATGAGTGGCCTTTTTTCTGGAATGAGTTTGAGGAAATACAACTAAAGTGCGCTGACTTTTTTCTAATAAGTATTGGGAAAATGAGGTAATAGAGGGAAAGTGTATACCAGAAATTTCTGTTTACAGTTATTAGACTTCATGGGGTTTTTTTTAATAGTGCTGTTCTGGAAACTGTCCACCTTGTGATCAAGTCTGTGGGAGGACTCTCGGCTGCAGAAATCACAAATGTCCTTCAGGCTGCCACAGAGGTAAGAACAGATGAAGAATCCCTGTAGTGATGGAATATTGTTTATTTTTGCCAAATTTCATGCTTGCATGACTATGTGTGGTGCTTAATAAATTCTCTCCATTGTTGCATGTGAGATTTTTGTGGAGGCAGTGTGTTTGAAAGTGCTTAGAACTTCAGTTAGTGGTTTGAAAGTGGTTAGAACTTAAGGACTTACATAGTGGCAACATGAGTTTTACCTGGTGATTTTGCTTACTTCTTTGCTTACTTCTCCTCTGAAAATGCTCTTGTCTCATTTCCAGCTATGTAATACAAAAGCCATGGCTTGACTTCCTTTTCCTAATAATTCTGTTCACTGAATATGCATAACAAGGTCCAAATGCATGCAGAAATGACTGCTGCTGATTGAGTCTGGATGGTTTTAAAAAATCCTAGAATGTAACATGTGGTACAAGTGGACTTAAAATGAAAAAAAAAAAAAAGATGGAATTTAAATATATATTGGTATCTCACTGGTAAAAGAATATAAGAACTTGTTACTCACTATAAGAAGGATAACAAAAAAGTTTGCTTCTGAATCCATTGACCTTGGTTAGAAGGATGCTGGAAACGGGCAAAATTACCTGTCAGATTGCTTTGACATTTGCTTGGTAGGAGATTAAATTGGAATGACTAAAAAACTGTCTGCCTTCTCAGCAATTTTCCCCATAGAAGCTGCTGCCCTGCTGAAACAGCAGCCAAGTAGCCTCTGTAATTTCCCTTAGTATTCTGAAGTGTAAATTGCAATGACTCAGGAAAGAAATCACAACTTGTTCAGCCAGTCTTCCTTCTGAGGCAGTAACTCTTAGGAGGAGAGGACAGGTAAATGTGGTAGTTGTACCTGTTAACTTGCTATTATATCTGTCACCACAAGCTAGCAGTTTGGTTTTTCTCTGTATACTGTGCCCCTTTTTCTCGTTGCCTTTTCTTTCTTCTCCATCCCCTGTAGCTCTCTAAAATCTTGGAAATATGTAATTTTTTATGTACTGTCAGAAGAAAACTGGTAACATTGCTTTTCCACATTAGTTTGGTTGCTAACTAAGTCCTAGAATAAAATTCTGTTTGGAAAACCAAAGAGCTAATGCTGTATTACAGGATAAACTTTTATGTTTAATGATTATTTATATTTGATGCTGCTTGCATTTTACAGCCTGGCTAAAAGTGACAATGATTTCTAACGATTAACATGAAAGCAATAAAGAATGTAAATATTCAAATATGTACACTTTGAAGAGTAACTTATAAAAAGAGCATAATTGTCTATTTACAAAAGTTTCATATAATTAAGATAATGACTAATGATACTGGGTGATAAATTTATTTTCTTTTCTAAATTCTGTGTTTTAACAAAATATAGTCTAGTATAGTTTGTAATAGCTTCGTAAATGTTTCAAAGTATTCCTGATAATGGTAATTATTTTAATTTAAAAATATTTATTTTCATACGTTTCTCCTTATGTACCAATATTTTAATAGCTACAAAAGTTATGATTAATTATTTTATCTTTAGTACGTAATACCAGGTCAGGGTAATTTTCCTATGAGCTGCCAGATTGCAGTGACCACTGATGTTAAAGGAAATAGATGCCTCCTAGAAAATGACTTCCCAGATGGGGTCCTTTAAAAGGCATCAAATCTCAGAATTTTTAGAGGTTGGTGATAATAGACACTTGGCCTTTAGTAGGAGGGAGTCTCTGAAAAAACGTAACTTAATCTATTCTGTTTGTGGTTTGGTTTTTTTGCTTATCTTTTTTACTTAAATATTTATCGTGCTTGCTGAAACTTACAGTGTGTTGGCAGGGAATAGAAATGTTTTGCTTCCTACTGTAGTACATTATAACACTTGATTTGAGAACAGTGTGCTCTCACCTTCTCAGGCTCTCTGAGTCTCTGATCTCTGCCTTTCTGTATTTTTGAGAATGTAGTCAGTTGTCTTCCTTAATAGGATATTTAAGTGAGTTGTAGACATACTAGCCACTCTGGGCAATATAGCTTTAGACCTTCAGTTTATTTTGCAAAAGCTGGAGAGCTTGAGAGGTGAGCCCTTGGGAATCTCAAGAGATTTAACAACCAGGTGCAAGGTGCTGCACTGGTTGAGGCAGTCCCTGGTGATGGCTGAAGCATGAGGGGTGAACAGATCTGAGCAGCCCTGCTGAGAGGCTCTTGTGGGTGCTGTGAGAAGCTGGGCATGACCCAGCCATGAGCACTCACAGCCCAGAAAGCCAAACGTGTCCTGGGCTGCATCCAGAGCACCGTGGGCAGCAGGGGTGGGAGGGGATTCTGCACCTCTGCTGCACTCTGGTGAGACCCCACCTGGAACACTGCATCCAGCTCTGAGATCCCCAACACAGGAAGGGTATGGGCCTGCTGGAATGAGTCTAGAGAAGGACCACTAAGATGGTGAGAGGTATGGAGCACCTCTCCTGTGAGGAAAGGGTTAGAGAATTGGTGTTGTTCAACCTGGAGAAGACTGGCAGCCTTCCAATCCCTAAAGCAGCCTACAAGAAAGATGAAGGGGGGCTTTTTATAAGGGCAGGTGGTGGCAGGACAAGGAGGAATGGCTTTAAATGAAAAGAGAATATGTTTAGATTAGATATTAGGAAGAGATTTTTTTATTGTGAGGATGGTGATGCATTGGAACAGGTTGCCCAGAGAAATTCTGCATGCTCTATCCCTGGCAGTGTTTGAGGCTGGGTTGGATGGGGCTTTGACTAGTACAGTCTAGTGATAGGTGTCCCTGCCTATGGCAGGGGGGTTGGATCTAGATAATTTTTAATGTCTCTTCCAACCCAAATGATTCTGTGTTTCTGTGCATGCTGAACATTATATTGTTATTTCATTTACTTTGCAATATAAAGGCTGTAGTGCTTCCATCCTTCTCTCTTCAGCACCCTTTTGCCAGTGAGACATCTGCTTCTTGAATTGCAGCTTTTCAGATCCTGCTAACAAGTCAAAATTGCTTAAAAATTTTTGCTGTCAGTAACTTTAGTATTTTTTCTTTAAAGCTTCAGAATGCAACATGATTAGTAAGCTAAAATCCCATGTCCTTGCTTTTTTTAGAAGATTCATATTCTTGCTTTTTAATTACTCAGTAATAAAACTTAGCAGTTGGCACTTGGTGAAGAAACGGTTTGTGAGAGATATGAATTAAAACGTAGATCTTCTACAGATAAGAATTTTTAAAATGCATCAGATTAGTAACATTATATAGAGATGGAGGATCTTTTCAAGGAAGCATTCATTATGCATAGACTGAACATTAACATACAAAATCTGCAAAACTTTATTGTACCAGTTTTTCAGTGTCCTTTTTTGAATATAGATGAAAGATGACATTTCTCCATAGGTATGTAAGACTGAAATACAAATAGAAAACATCTAAGTGTTGTGTGATCCAAATAACTGGGCTTCTTTTTAAAATGTGAGAGGGGGATTATTTCTGACTTCCTTGTCATATTGTTAATGTGTTTATTTTTAGGTAGTTGTAATCCATGTCCGGAGACTGTAGATGTGAAATGCAATTGTAGAAAAACTGTCATTAAAGTGCCCTGTGGCAGAGAGCGTACCATCAAACCTCCCAAATGCAAGCAGCTGTGCAGGTCAGTATAGAAAGTGTGTCTGTTTCCTGTTCTTAAGTGGAGTTTAAAGTTTCCTTAAAGAAAGTAGTAGAATATACCTTGAAAGGCAAAAATTGTTCCTTATCTGATTACAGTTATTACTTCTCAGTCTTCTGTATCCTTGATTAGGCAGATGGAGATTAGCAATAATCCTTCCTATCAGATATCTCTCTTGACACCGAGGTTTCATGAGTAGCTTGCCTGCTTCATGGGGGAGGTTCTGTCTCACCAAGCTCTTCCAACTCTGTAGTCCAGCTCATTTCTTCAAGTCATCTCTGGTATGTTTTGAGGTACCTCATTGAGGCAGTTTATCTAGATAACTTTACTAGCAAAAAGGAAAAAGAATATTTTCTGCAAGGTTACGTAGTGCAGAGTAGAATTAGGATTGAAACAGCTGTTTGAATATGTAAATCAAACTTTGATTTTCAATTTTATTTAGAATACCTCTCTAATTTTATTGTAATGTTAACCATCTGCTGAAGGTGAGAAGTAAACTAATTTAAAAAAACACCAACAACTTGTTCATTTCAGTTCTTTGTATGTTGAACATATTTGCCCAGTAACTTCATGTTTCTTACTGTCATATTGATTCATTCTTGGATTTGACTTCAGTCGGCCACCTACCTGTCACCATTCTACCCAGGAGAAACACTATTGTCACTTTGGGCGGTGCCCTCCATGTCGCCAGCCCTGCCAGAAAACCTTAACGTGTGGTCACTTGTGCCCTGTTTCCTGCCACGATGAAGCACTTGTGAAGCAAACTGGCTTAGTAAGTAAAAAACAGTGAAAAATGGTGTACTTGTGTTCAGAACAATGAGCATCAGTTTGACCTGAATCTTCTGTTTTGAGGCTTTTGGAGTTCAGAGTAAACACATAATCCAGCACAGAGGTACGTATACTGCTCAGCATGATGCTAAGTGGTTCTAGCTCCTTTGTTCCTAGGTAATTTTATAATGCATAATTGAATTGCTCAAAAAATTAAAAGATTCTTGTTGAAGTTGTATTAAAAACATTTAATTTCAGCTTTAAGCAATTGCTTTTAACATAAGAGCAAAACAAAAATTGAAGTCTGATATTTACAAATCCGTCAAAATTTGCACAAGTTAGAAGTCTGAAGTTGGCAGTTTTTAACATGAAATGTGTTATGCACTGCATGATGGTAATTGAACTAGCTTACTAAGTGAAATATTTGTACCTTCATTTGAACTGGTTAGAATTGTTTTACTGGTCTTTTCCATTTTGCTTGGTGCTTAATTTTTAGCACTAGGAGCCACAGGACTTAATTTTCCTATCCCTATCCAGGCTAAAGATAAAACTAATTTTTTTGTCTGTGTGGGATGTGGAGATTTCCATTAGTAAAAAGCTAGTTACTAGAAAGTGAGTATCTTAGAACTGGAAACGCTTTAGATGTTACATTTACTTATGGTCAAGTAGATAGTTCCATTTGTGTTTTGTATTCAACTGGCCTCTTTTGCTCTCAGCATCAGTCTGCAGGGCCTTGGGAGCAGCCATCTGAGCCAGCCTTCATTCAGACTGCACTGCCATGCCCTCCCTGTCAGGTTCCTATACCAGTGTAAGTACTAAAATAAAAGTAAAAACCAATTTTAAAAAGAGTTTTTATATGGAAAGATAGTTACTTTGTGTCCCAGAAGTTACCTGGGATATCTTTTTTAAAGTAACTCTTCTTCAGACTAGATCTCTGAAATGACTGAAAAATACGGTGTATTAGCAGAGACAAAGAAGATGCTGTTTGGAACAAAAGCAGGTTACTTTCTAAAAAGTATCTGATTTCATATACAACTACAATTAATTTGCACATACAACAATCCAAACAGCTGTTGAAAAGGAGAAGGCATTGAGCTGCATAGACAGGTGATCTTCTTAGTTTGCACTTCAAAAAATAAAACTTCTAAATCCCCTAAACAAATTTTCTAAATCAGATTTTTTAATTTTTTAACAGGGAGTGTCTTGGACAACATGAGGTGAGTCATGGAAACTGCACTGTGAAGTGAACTATGGCAAATATCTTACTTTGTCAGTCTGTAAAACAAAAGGCATTGAAAAGAAATAATAAATTTTTAATACATATTTTAAAATGAAGTACCTTAACACAGCAGCTTACATATCAGAAGGTATTTTAGTTCCTTTCTGAAGAATGTGTAACTATTTGATTTTGTAGAATTCATGGACAGAAATTTAATCTCATGATTTATATAGGTCTTTGTGTTTTCTTGCAGGTGTTTAAATTGTGTTTAAATGTTTTTCAGTGGTCTTATTAAGTATTTATGCTTCCCCCCTTCTATAGTTAATATTCTCTGTTACACATTCTCGAGTTCTCTGAACTGCCCTGTATATTTTAAAAGGATAAGGCAGAGAAGGTCATACAGGAGAATTCTCATGTGACTTGGAACTAAGCACACATGGATGAAATCAGACAATATAGTGGAAACTTCTTTAGTGTTAGTTACTAACTTGTCTTTCTGGTGTGTAGTCTTCTCTAGTTTTAGATGAAGTCACTGTTTTGGCTTACATAAGAAGAGAATTTAATTGATGCTTAAATAGCTGTCATCATTATTCACAGTATTTTCTAAAAGTTATGGAATGTAAGATTTTTTTCTTGATTTCAAAAGATGATTGCTAAACGAATTAAAAAAAAGTTTTTGCTGTTAAGGCTTTGTCTACTGGTGTGTCTCTCATAAATTCACTGTTCAAAGCCTGACTAACAATATTATAAAAAACCCTAGGATCATTTTAAGCAAGTAAAAAGTTTTAGAAAACACTAAATACAAAGATATTGACGATACCACTTTTTTTTTTTCTTTGACCTTTATTAATAATCTCTTGATGTGTGTTGTAATGGTGCCTTGATTATGTTTTGGTGACATCTTCAAATATTGTTACCAGTGTCCATGTAGCTGCAATCTGAGCAACACGTTCACTAACCCGTGCAGACTGTGTGTGCAGCTTTTCCACAGAGCTGTTTTGCAGCTTGATGGTTCTGAAGAAAAGTGTGTCCTGAAAGTGGATGAAAACAGCACCAGTGCATGTCTGTTTGTTGCTGAAACAGATGGGCTTTGCTTTGTTTTTCCACAGTAAAACTCACATGTGTATTAGCCAGTTTTTTATTGAGTCAGTGACGTGGTTTTTGATAGGACATACCGAATCTCACCCAAACTTCTGTGAATTGATGTATAAACAAAATGCAAGCTGTGGTCAATAGACCCAGTCTATAACGTGATCTAGACAGCATAAAAGGATTTAGTCCTGTTCAAATGTACATGGCTATGAATTCGTGCTTCCTCATGGCAGAAGGACAGTATCACTACTCTTACTAGAGAAAATAGTAACGATTACTACATATTTATTACTACTTGTTTCAGAATAGTTTATAAAATACTTCGTTTTCTATTGCATACTAGTCTTGGCAAAATCCTTCAGCGGCTTTGGGTCTCTTTTATTTATGGATTTGCATAGAAAATAAAGACAAATCCCTGTGAGTCTACAGCTGACTTTATTTAGATTTTTTGATGCTATATGGTACTATAGATGAACTGTTACTTCTGTCAGCCAGCAGAAGGTGGTGCTGCCTTCCTGCTGAAGTGCTGCAGTTCCTCGAGTGAAATTGTCTCCTATTCTTTGAGGTTTTGGTGGAAGTTACAGAAAAGAATGATTCATTAATGTGTGTGGGGAGTTTTTTTTATTTGCGGTGGATTTTGTGCTCGTACACTTTTGTGTTGTTCTGAGATCTCTGGAAAAAAACAAACATTTTATGTCTGTTCACTTTTTTACAGCAACACTGGTTCTTAACAAATAATCTCAGCTCAAATTAATTTACTTCTGTTAATAAGTGAAAACATTTATGAATTCTTCCGTCCACTAGAAGTTTCCAGCCCCTGAGGGGATTTTCACTGGGAAATGGGAACTGTCCACAAGTGGCAAAAGTAGTACCAATTTTCTTAAGCAAAATTTTGCTGTGAGTATGTGCTGTTGCTGTAATGTGCTACTATTTACGTTGGACTGTTGCTATACCTCTTATAGTAGAAGATATATAAAAAAGAAAGAAAGTAGGAAGGAAGCAAGCTGTAAAGTCTTCGTGTATTTTATCGGGATGCCTGCTGACAATATGTAGAACGGAGAACAAAAACAAACACCTTAGGACTTGTATAACAAGCATATGTACTGTTTAATTTTTTTAATATTTGGACAGTAATTCTTATTTGTGTAGGTATTGGAGTTGGTTGTTTGTTGGGGGGGTTGTGTGTAGGCTTGTTGTTTCTTTTATTTCTCTTTGGTATTTAATTTAGGAAGTATTTTTAAGGGATTTAGTTTGAGCTCTTAGATGATCTGGCATTTAGAACAAGCAATTTATCACTGAAGAACAGACGTAAAATTACTTCTCAGATTATGTAATTATATAAAATCTGTGCTTAGTGGAAGTATGATTCTACATGATGTTTAAGCTAAAAGAATAGTTCTTTTAGCTAAAGTCTATAGCCTTTACATATATTTAGAAAAATTATTAACTGATCATTCTTCCGTTTGTAGGTTCTTAAAAATAGCTCTCAATTTTGTTTCAGGTTCTGTGTCAGAAAAATCACATATCAATAGTTGGTGCCATCCCAAAAAAGAAATTTTGTTGTTCTTGTTTTAACTGTTATATACATTGGAATTTCATAGCAGTAGTGCATGTATGCTCTTTTAAAATCTTTTAAATTTAAGTTTTTCTAAAATCTCTTTTTATGGGAAACGTTAACTAAAGCCGATACAAGGCAAAGGAAGACAAAGAAGGAAATCTTTACTGACTATGATAGCAATTTATCTGCTGTATATAATTTTCTTCTAGTTGCTTCATTTCCTTAGATGTTCTAGAGGAAGGAAAATACTCTGTTTCCTTGTAAATATCCTGTGCCAGGCTTTCTGTCCTAGGCATATCATTGAACTCTCTTCTTGTTTTGTTTGTTTTTGTTTGATTTGTGTTTTGATTTGTTTTGGTAGGAATTTAATGGTATTTTTTAGTATTCTGAGTGGGTTTTAGTTCAGGTTCATTCATAGGAGGAAAACAATTCTCTGTCTCTAGGTAAAATTTTATGTAAAACTTGTTGAGATTCATCTTTATGGCTAAACACCTTATAAAGGTTTCCAGAATTTCCTTTCCCTGTCGATTTTTGTTTTCATATTCTAATTGATGTATTTGTTAATTGCTCTTATGCATTTGGGAGATTTCCTGGTAAGCTTCTGAAAGTTGTCGTGCCTTTTTTTTTCCTTTCTTTCCTTTCCTTGTTGTGTGGAAGACCTAGAGTCCGAGAATGATGCCTTCTTATTTTTTTCCTCATTCAGCTTTCATAAAACACTTATGGTTCTTGTCTTCCTTCTTCGTTCTTCAGCTCATCAGCCTCCTAGAGTTTGTGGCTACTTTGATATTTGTCTTTGTAAGCAAGAGTTCTGGCCCCCATCTAGCCATTTCAGAAACTCATTCCAACTGTAGGAAGTAAAACTTCACTTTGTCATCTGGATTTATTACACAGCAGAGAAATCGGGGGAAAAAATAATGAAGATTTAAATTAATGGAAAGTTCTCATATTTTGACTACAGTGTCAGTTGATTCCAGAAGACTGTCATATCTTACCGAGCTCAAGCTGAAGCTCTGCTGGATGCAGCCAGAGGGCTGGAATGTGCCTTCCAGTCTGCCCTCTGAAAGCTGCCATTGTTGCCTGGCTGGCTTGTGTGCTTCTCCACCCTTGCCTTTGTTTAACAGTGCCTCTCATCTGTGTACCAGTAACATCCATCAGAGACAGAGTAGGATGTTTGCAAGGGGCAGTAGTAGCCAGATGTTCAGACTACTTGACATGGTTGTTGTGTTAGTGCTTTAGCCAGCATTAGCTTCACCTTTGACACAAGGGTGTGAAAGTGGTTGGATGTGATGGTCTCAGGGTTTTCTGCCTGTATGCTATGCTTGGTGTTCAGCTTGCCATGCAGACTTCTCTTTAGTCTTGGTGAGTCAGAATGATCAGAGGAGTTCAGAAGTCTTGTGAATTAACTGGATTTTGCAGTGATGTGATGTGAAGTAGTATTTCTTAGGTGAAACCCAGAAAAATTTATACAGGCAAGTAGATTTAAATAGTACTTTGTGTGATTGAGGAAGATAACTTGGACAGTGCTGTAGGGTGGCTGTCCCTCACTCTGCCCTGTGGGGCCATCTCTCCTTTGTTTTTAGTTCCTGTGTTCAACTGTTTGTATGGCCAAGCCACTGGCAAAAGACAAGAAACTTTTTTCTATTGATTCCTTTTCTTCCATTTTGATTATTTGAATCATCTTTCTGTAAAGAGAGATGTGTGGTAGGATATGTTCAAAGTGGTAGGAGTTTGCAGTGAGGGCTGTCTCTACAGCAAAGAGAGAAAAGGAATGGGTACCCTGCAAAGCTGTTCAGTCAACTGCATTTGCAACATAAAATCACACCCTTAGTCTTGTCAAAGTGAGTTATGTCATATTAGCCTCTTGTGTAATAACATCACAAATAGTTTTTCTCTGTGAAGTGATCATGAAATTAAGAAAAAAAATCAATTTTTTTGACAGCATCACAGAAAACTATCCTTTTTTGTATAAGTATTATATAATTGGAAAATGCCAACAGTGAGTTTCCTCTAATCCTTTTGTATGGAGAGACTTGTACTATTCAGCTTTAGGCAGGTAACCTAGTTAGGAGTTTACATTGATTTCAGTACCGATGAAGAGTAATGGCTTCTAAGTAGATGCTCTGAAGAGTACTACAGAGTTCTGTTAACTGGAGTGTTGTCCTCAACTTGGAAAGGACAAATGTTACATAAGACATTAAAATCTTAGTCCTGTTAAGGAGTCATTTCTGCTTCTCCCTACCTCTCCTGAGAGTTATATTTGATATAGTCAGTATTTGCTTTTCAGAGTTTCTGGCTTGCAGATTCCATTTTTCAAACTGTAAAATATTTTGGGTTTATGGTGACCATAATACAATTAAGCCTGTGAAAGTAAACTGTTCCTGTCTTCTGCAATAATAGCAAAGTGGCCTAGGAACCGTTAATGGAAGACATGAGTGTAATTCAGAAAGATGGAGCAAATGACACTAAAAGATTGAATGTAGAACAGTCATTCAGAAAGAAAGGGAAACTATCTGCAAACGTTAGCTTGTTTAATGAAGTGTGGTTTTTTCCTGTTATAATCGGTGTAAAACGAATTTGTGTGGATACATTGTTATGTGGACAGGAACCCAAATGATACTTAAAAAAAAAATCACATAGAATTTCACTCGTGTTTTCTGTTTTACAAAGATATGGGAGAACCAAAACTTCCCTGTAATAATTCTGTATCTCTGTGTGTGTAAATATATACATCTCACACACTATATATGTGCAATGTTTGTATATATATCCCACCTGCATATCTATATTTGTTTATTTATTTATTTTTAACTTTTAGGTTAGTCCATTACCATGTCACGCTGCAAATCCCTACTCATGTAAGAGACTTTGTGGGCGGCTTCTTGATTGTCAGAATCATACCTGTATGAAAGAATGTCATCATGTTACTAAACTGAACAGTAGTGCAGATGGAAAGAAGGTAAGGTTAATTTATTTTTGCTTTTGTTTTTGTGTATTTTATATGGATATGCATTGTATTGAATTTTTCTTGGAAAATAAAGAATTTGCAGCTGGAAGGTATAGATCTATTCCAGAGCCTGCTGGGAGACTTGCATGTTTGCTGTTCCCATTGATACTGTGACAGTTAACTAATCTGTATTTCCTTAGACTATAAATCTGAGACAGCATTACATTTTTTGCAAATTCTACAACTTTTTGTGTTGACATTACTTCGATTTCATCAGAACCTTGTTTAACACCCTTTAGACCTAACATAATCTAAAGTTACTGTTTGTAGCTGTCAAGATCAAGGAAGCTACTGATAATCTCTATATACAAATGCACTTGCAGTCTACTGGGGAAACTATTTACTGAGGAGAGCTTAAACAGGTTGAGGAGGCTGGGAGACCTTTAGGAGTGCACTGGAAATGTTGCAGAATTGCTGAAGACTTTTCAAAATACTGAGGTGGTATATTCATTTTTATCAGTGTCAACTAGAAACTGTAATTTATGCAATTAAGAAGTTGTAGGTGTTTACCTGAAGATAACATGAAACAAAAGGATAAAGCTTAAAGTTGTTCAAGGTATGAGCAGTACACACATATATGTTTTGTGGTTTGGGAGAGTCATGATTTGGAGGAAAATGGCTTCTCAAGGTTTTTTTAAGCATTGCTTTAGAATAAGTTGCAACATGGGCAGTCTGGGCATTTAGAAAACAGAGAAGCATTCATTCAGTTCGGTACAAAGCAGAAATGTTATATTTTAACTAGCTATTGTATTTGACTTAAATAGCATAATATCCCTGTGGATTAGTGTCCTGGAAGTGGTGGTGGTGTCATCTAATAACTGTATATTGTAGCTAACACATTTATCTATTTATGATTGTGGAAATTTTGTCTGAGGAGTATGGGCTATTAGTGCAACTGGTGGAAGAGTAGCTTGCAGGAATAGACTGACATCAGTAAATAGTGAAATCAGTAAATCCCCGGTTCTGACTGTAAGAGGCTGCCTGCCTGCTGCTTCAGTTAAGCCAATTAAAATGTGAATGATTCAGGACTATTCCTAGCTCCATTTTGAATGAGGCAATACATTCTCAGAAAAATGGGAGTCTATGTACCTGCAAAGCATGGGTAAATCTCATTTCTCAATTTTCTTCAAATCTGATGAACTCAAGTTGGCGTTGACCTTTAGAGCTTTTGTTCTCTTGTTTTGGTAGACTAAATGTAGTCACAGCTGATTAAATTTCTGGCTTATATGTCTGAGTAGTGATTTTTCTGTCTGGAATTTCTGCATGTTGTGTTATAAAAATGTTGCAGAAAGGCCAGCTGTTTGCTTTTACCTACTGTTAAATGTTATATGTCATTTTTCTAAATGGTTTTAGTTGCTGTTGTTTTTCTTAGATTTGAATTTTTGTGAGTTAAAATTTGTAAAAGATCATTGTACAAAGATTTCTCTTTAAACTTCAGCAAAAATTGTTCAACTATAGAAGGAGAAGGAAAGGGGACTGGGGGAAAAACTATCAAAACCTTAAAATTCTTATGCTGTTATTTTGAACAGCATAAAGTGGAACACTGGTGTTGGAATAGTCCTTTTGGGGGAAGCTTTGTGTATCTTCATTCTTGGATAAATGTGCTTTACTTTAACTGACTTTTTGGAAACTGAACATAGAATGTGATAGTGGACCTTAAATACTGTGCTGTGTAGGTTCAGTTAATAAATCATGACAATCTGTATGGGTGTGTTTGACCGCAGACTGGAGTTCTGCAAGTGTTGTTAAGAATATGAGCAGAAATGAAGTTTATTCACTGTGCTGTGATGTTCATCACCTTGTGCCAGTGATCATATCACCTGGAAGGAGAGTGACATCACAGCTCTGGTAGACTTGTGTAGTCTGTGGAGTAAAAGCAAGACCTTAGGCAACTCCTAGGATATACCCAAGTTAATAATCCTTTTTGGAGATTATACAGAATATCATATGTGTATGGAAATGGAATGACTAAAAGTTTGTTTCTTGACATTAAGCAAACCAACCCCTCCACCCCTGTATTGGAGAGTAATGTGTAATGACACAGGCATTACGAGAACACGATGTGTGGGATAAGCTAGTTTTGAATATGTAATTACTTATTTTTCTAAGAGTTTTCCTTAGAGAATTATCAGGGGTTATGGCCATTTTCCAAAGCACTAATATTAAGGAGGTTCTTTTGTGCCCAGGAGGGAAAATAGAATTCTCTTTGACTGACAAACACTGGCATTTCTGGTTTTTTCTTAAAAAACATATTTTAGTAATTAGTCTTGCTTGTGAAATATCTTACTGAATGGCTTGGTTCTCATCACCCCAACTCTTTCTTCTGGTAACAGGTCATTAACGACACCTAACAAAACAAATACTTGGCATTTTCTTTAGTGTTTTGTTTTTATTTTGTTAGGCGGGTCCAGAATGTTCACAGTGTGAAGAGGAGTGCACCAAGCCCCGGCCAGCTGGCTGTCCTCACCGATGTGTTTTGCCCTGTCATCCTGGGGATTGCCCATCATGTCACCAGATGCTTAAAATAAAGTGTCACTGCAAACTATCAGTACTGTATATTGAATGCTTGTAAGTGTCAGAACACAACCCAGCTTTTCATTTGAATGCTATTAACTGGAAATAATTTGAAATATCTGGGAATGGGAGCTACTCTTATGGCCATTTAGAAAATTTCTCTTGATTATAATTTCTAAGATAATTTTTTCTATTTAAATTTTGCAAGTGTTTGCACATTGCTAAAATTGCTATATGGAGTTTCATGAACAGAAATTGTTTTTATAATACAGATAATCCTTTGAATTTTTCAGATACATAGTTATCTGCCTAGCATTTGTTCTATATGTGCTTCTTTTAGAGTATGCAAAGAAGAATTTTGTACAAGTATTAGAATGAATGCAGTTAGTCTGAAAGGTCTTTGTCTTCGCAGTTAACGTCCTTCAATTTCTAGCTGTTTTAATTGAAAAACTGCTTAGTTTTTCAATTTGTACATATTTTTAATCATTTGTATGTGTGGATAGACATTAAGCTAAACTTCACGAAATATGAGTTGGAACTTGGGGATTGTTCTGAAAATATTCGTCATATGCAAGTATCTTTTTCTTTGTTCATTTTATTTAAAGTGCCTCAAGTCCTCTAAATTTGTGTGGGTTTGTCTGTAAAACAGGGCAGTTTATATTAGTCACACATGATGTGGACAAGTGAGTCCACTTTTCTTTACAGTGAAATATACTGAAAATACACCCCTAATTGCATTGACTTTTGTTGTTTTTAAATTGGAAATTTTTTTAAACACAAATACATCTTTTTACAGAAAACTAACGTGTGCTGATTTAAAAGAAAAGGAGCTTCTTATTTCCTGCAGAAATCAGTGTCCAAAAGAGGTAAGCTGTATTAACAAAGAAATATTTGAGTTGATGAGTATGTGGAATTTTGTGAATATAGGCCAAACAATCTAGGGAAGCTTAGTCTAAGTGAATATGTTAAATGATAGGTGTGGAGGTGGTTAGTGAACTGTACTTGAAGGACATTTATTAATGTATTGCTGTCAACTAGGAGGATTATGTTAAAGAAACAGGTTTGTCTCCAAGGCACTAATGGCTTGAATGTTTAAGCATGCAGATAAGGTTAAATGTGGAAGAGTATGTCCTCTGAAATGGTTAAAAACTGGTCATCAATTTATATCTTGAAAATTACAGGATGCGGTTTTATTAGGAGAAATGCTGAGAATTGTGCTTGCTGTTCTCATCGAAGTGCAGGTTTAGAATCCCTATCTGTGCAATTTGGAGGCTGAGGGGTTTTATACTTAATAAATGAGATGAGCTAATGATGCCCTATTGTGTTAGTGAAATATATGTTAAGTAGTGTTAAAAGGAAGAGAAGCCAGTTAGTCTCTCTGCTGTATCTGGGTACATCTGAAGATTTGCTTGTGAAGGAGAGAAGAATAATATCCTTACTACATGATACTTAGCCTATGAGCCAGTAGCATCAGTAAAGAAGATTCCAGTTCAATACTACGTTTGAATAATAAACTTTGTGGAACAGAGCAGGAGCTGGTTGGAGAAGCTACCAAATTTTACAAGCAGTTTAGAAATGTTTCATGATTTCTCTTGCAGCGGTGTTACCCACGAATGGGTGTGAGAGGTGGGTCAATGGACCCAGCAGGCAGTGCTGTGGTTGTGTGCTGCTTGTGTGCTTTCAGAAATTTATTAGTTCCTTAGTTGTCATTAATTGTGCTGAGAGTGACAGCTCTTTCTTTTCTCCATTTCCCACTAGACTGTTAGAAAATGCGCGAAGTGGAAAAGCAGGAATTTCATTGTCATCCAGTGTTAGAAACTTCAAATTTGAATCCTTGTCTTTTTTTTTTTTGTTTGTTTTGAGAAAATGCAAAAATTTACAAGATTCTTCCTGCTTTCCCAACAGTGTCTGTTCCTCTGCTTTTCAGTCAAGATTGTGTTGACCCCAACAGGAAAGCTGTGCTCTATACATACTTGCATCTTCTGTTTTTTGCCCTTGTAGATGTCTATCTGATGAATTTTATTTTTTTTTCTGTAAATGAATGTTCCTGTCACAATTTTCTCATCTGGATGTCTAAAAGCTTTTTTCCTGGTGGGGGAACACTTTGGGATATTCTTTAATTATCCATTTACCTCTTAATTTTGTCCTTTCTCATCCTTTTCTGTTACTTTGTTTTTATTTGCTCCAAAACTTCTTTCTCTGTATTTTCAAGAGTGCTTATAATCTCTCATCATGAACTATATATTCTCTACTTCAGCTTCTCTTCAAAGAATTTTTTTTCCTGTAGCTCATCTTTGACTTTGATTAATGTAACTGTTGTGATTTTTCTGAACGTATTCCCCAGACTTTGTCTGGGATTTAAAATCCACCTAGCAGTGCTCCCAAACTTTAGCTTGCAGTTTAGAATTTCCCTGTTACATAGATGATGTCTTTTTTACTAAGTTTGGTGGGATGTGAAATGAAGAGTATGGCATCAGAATTTACATTAGTTTTATAAAGCTTTAACTTAATTCTAAAATTCTTACTACTATAAATGTTTTGGAAAATAAGGTTTTTTGCAGCTTCTGCTGTCCAGGGAATGGTTCTAGTGTAATTGATGGTTGAAAAATACATGTTCTTCCTTTCCTGTGATGCTAGCTCTAGCTCTTACTGTCTTGCATGAAATGTAGAAGTTACCAGGTATTAGTACCTTCTTGCTTCAGGTAGTTCATATCTTTGTGTTACAGTTTGTCATACTTTATTCATACTCATACTTTGGTAACTACATGGATACTGTATGGGTTTTTTATAATTTCTTTGTCTGAAAAATCTGTTTTATTTATCTGAATACTGAACAGTTCTAGAGATGATCTGTTCCTGTTTTATAAACAAAATATATCTCTGCAGCTTTGCGAAAATTACATACCTGTATCATTATATAAATTATACTAATAGCTCTCTTTTAAAGGAATAGTTGATAAACACAATTTGAAGGGGCAGTCTTAATAGACACCCCCCTGCCACTTCCACCACCACCTCTCCCCAGCAAATACAGGCCAAGCCCATGTTGTTGTTTTTGTCTTGTGAGATGAGAACTTAGAAACAACTTGGCTAGGGATAAGATGGATAGGACTACTGAATTTAGAGCATTTACTGATTGCAAATCTAAAATGTCTGCTCATAACGAATTTGGAAGTGTTTTTGTGTGTAGTTCTTGGAAGCCTTAAGTAAATTTCAAATTAGTATTTCTTGAGAATTTTGTTATTCAGTGTCAGGAGCTGACATTGAGTCATTCTCAGCTCAATGAAGTTGATGTTTGCTGTAAATCAGTGTGCACTATCATTCCTAGCTGACCATAGTGCAACTTAGGTTCAGTAGAATGCAGTATTTTACTGTAGTTGTCATTTTGAGATGTTTTTGTAATGGAAATTGCAGTAGACTGTATGCCACCATATTTATTTTACAGTTGCTGTGGTACATTTGGGGACAAAGCAAACCAGTTATATTGTCTGGTCCTTTGAAAACATGCTACAGAAGTTTCACGCTTTTCTCTTGGCTATTGCAGTATAAAACTAAAAAAGTGGCTTCCAGCATTACATAGTGCAGCTCACATTTCCTTTCTGCTTTAGGGAGAAGCAGTGTCTTTAATGCTGCCACAGCTGTTATATATGAGATATTTTAATTAAAAAGTTAATTCTCTTGTTTGGTAATAATAACAAGATATCCTGTTGAAGGAAATGCACCTCTTTTTTTCTTAATCAGAGTGATTAAATTCTTATGATTGTGCTTGCAGATGTTTTGAGACAATTGTTACATAGAAGTTTTAATTTCTATCAATTTTCATTGTTCATGTTTTCCTGTCAGTATTTGTGAATATTTATTCCATGTAATTAGTATTTTTTGACAAAATAGCCATACTTTGTAGTTTGACTGTGCACTCTTCTTTTGTCTTGATGTGAAATATGGGACTCCATTATGATAAATTTCATTTAACATGATAGTGCAGTAGGGACAATGTCATTTTCCCCCCTGTACTCAGCACTGGTGAGGCCACATCCAGAATCCTGTTTTCAATTTGGGGCCCCTCTCTAGGAGAAGGACATTGAGGTGCTGGAACATGTCCAGAGAAGAGTGGCATTGCTGGTGAGGGGTCTGGAGCACAAGTCTGATGAGGGGCTGAGGGAGCTGGGGTTGTTTAGCCTGGAGAAGAGGAGGCTCAGGAGGGACCTGATCGTGCTCTACAACTGCCTGAAAGGAGTTTGTAGACAGGTGGGGATTGGTCTAATGTCACACAAGTGACAGTACAAGAGGAAATGGCCTCAAGTTTTGCCAGCGGAGGTTTAGTTTGGATACTGGGAAAAATGTCTTCACAGGTGGTCAAGCATTGTACTGTGCCCAGGGAAATGGAAAATGGTAGAGTCATCATCCTTGGAAGTGTTCCAATAAAGGTGTGGATGTGACACTTGGAGACATGGTTTAGTGGTTAACTTAAGGGACCCAGTGATCTTAAAAGTCTTTTGCAACCTTAACAATTATGTGATTTTATAAATTTTATAAGTATGCGTATCTTTTTGGGGTTTTTAATACATTGAATTAATTAGGCATTCTGGAAATAAAATTTAGTTCTGTAATTAAATTTTGCAAATGTGTGTGGATTGCAAAAATTTAGTTTTGTCTTTGGAAGTGGTAAAATTCTTTTTACTTAGCTTTTGGGATCAATGCTCAAAAGTGCTATTTTCTTTAGTACCAGACTATTTTCTTTATTATCAGATGTGTATTAACAGGTTGTGTTTATTACCTTCTATTGGAGTTCACCTAAGCCTCCATAAGTGTTGACAGTTTATCATCATAAGGTATAATGTTAAGATTTCAAGGCATTGCCTATGGGAAAAGTATTTGTAGGACATTATTTGATTGGTTTGGGTTTTTTTTTTTCGGAGCTGTGGATTAAATCCCTTCTTTTAATGGCCTTGCCATATCAAACATAAAGCTTGTTCAATTTGGGCTTTAGTCCAGAAGCTATTGACAATAGATTTTGTACAGTAGAAAAGGATCTAAAGTAGTCACACGCTTTCTGTTTTAGCACCAAGTAGTTCAGCACTGTCACTTAAAAATAAGCAAAAAAAAGACCCTTTCCCATTACATTTTTTATCCAGCAGAAGCAGCAGAATGGTTGCTTTTGTTTTCTGAGATCACAGGGAAATGTTATTTTGCTGTTCATTTCATAGCTTCTATTGATTTTTTTGGTTTTTAGTGTTGGTTTTACAGTGGAGGGAGTAAGAAGAAAGTTCCCTGCACAGAGATACAGGACAAGAAAAAAGCTGGCAGGGAAACTTAAGTGTGTACCTTTGTGTTCAGTATAGGATTAAACATACTCTTATGCTGTAGATATTTTGGTCTAATGGTGTCTAAAGAATTTTACTGCAGTAGCACTTAGAGGTCGAGGTGAGGGTTACTGCCTTAAATTTGCAACTCTGACATGTCAGTTAGGACATGACTGTTTGGGCTTTGACACTATTAATGAAAATGTGCCTAATTACTATGGAAGAGTAAGCTGGAAGTAATGGTTCTAGCCATGACTTGTGCTAGTCCGCATGAGGTGACTTGCCGGTGAGACTAAATTGATTTATTGTGTATGATACTAAATGGATTCATTGTGTATGATGCTCTTGTGTAGGAAGCCAGGAGCCAGACCCTTCTATGGCACAGTGTTCATGCAGTGGTAAATTGGCTTTGCAAAGACTGTGGTCACTTGTGAGGCAACTTGGCCATTAGACTCCATGTTCTGCGTGGTAGTCTTACCTTGGTAGCATACAAAGCTTAGACAAACTTCTCCCCTTACATTTTCAAAATGAGGCAAAATAATTTTTTTATTTCAGGGACAAATATTTGCTGATGATCAGTTGTGCCTGAAAAAAACCCTAAATTCCTTCTTTGATAAGGTGATCAATTTATTTATTTTTCCCTCCAGATAAAAAGAATGGATGAGATCTGCTGCATAAGGCTTCAGCAGAGTGAGTCAATGCTACTTAGTGAATAGTTAGTTCAGATACAGGAGAGGGTTAATACCAGGATGAAGGTGGCTACAGGGAACAACTGTAATTGATTATCTTTTGAACAAACCACCCAACTCCCTCCCCAAAAACAACATCAAAACTAAAGAAAAAGTTGGAGGAAAAGATATTAACAATAAGGAAGATTTCCCAAGGACTGAACTGACACTTAACTTTGCATTGTTTTCAGTAATGACCTTGGCAGGCAAAAACTTTGTAATTTTCTCATGAAAAGTGGGGTGTTGTCAGTGTATGTGAATTGAGGACGTGCATCTGTAGAGCACATGTATTGGGGTCATGTTATTAAATACAGAAAAAAGCCAAAACACTAAGACCATACACGTGAAGCTTATAATAAGCTCCCAGGAAACAGCAGATATTCTTATTTTCACAGCATGATCAGCTGGAGAGAAATGCAAAGAGAGCTGAAGATGTTGTGGGGAAAGTACTCCACTAAGAAGGAGGTGCAATTAAGGCATTGTACAGAGTCCTTCTTGCTGAAATGTCATTTGAAATATTACATGCAGGTCTGGCTGTATATTCAAGAAACATTGATTGAACATAGTTAAAATTCAATTGTGGGAATACTGTGATTAAATAAAGAGCCTTTTAAGAAAAGACAGAAATACTTCAATATGAGGATAAGAACTGTGGTTTAGACTACCTAGAACAAACTCAGGAAACTAAAAAAAAAAAAAAGCTCTTGCATCTTGTAGTGAGCTCCTGGAACACCCTCCTTAGTGAGACAGTAGAATAGGGTCAGAATGGGAGACTGTTTTCACACCAGGCTTTCATCCAGTCCTGGAAGGATACATGAGGTGCCTGCCTGTAGGAGGACTGGATTTCAGGACTAAACATGGTGACTTAAAGGTACCTTCTAGTCCTGTATGAAATGTGCTGAAACAGTAAATAAAAAACTGAGCTGAAGCCACGAAGTTTCTGTAATAGCTTGTGACTGTCATGGACATGAAGACATGTATATATGTTCCATAATTTTAGTCTGAAATATTCATGTTCTGTTTAGGTGTGAGTTTCATGATACTAGGTCAGATGTTGTGCCAGTTCCAGTGGACTTCTGAGAACCCAGATTTACTACTCGAAGTGTACCCACCTGGCTTTGATAGTTACTTACTGTTTTCATTCTTGTGGATGATGTAGTATGTTGTGTACATTTTTAAAAAAATTTAATAAATGCGAAAAATGTATCTTAAAATTTTATGTCTTAGAGCATTTTCCAATTTGTGTTAATCTCTTGATGACAGTGAGAGGTGAAATTTCACTTTTAATAAAGAACACTGTCTAATGCTATTTTAAGTAGATGGGGGCTTTAAAGCTCTCTGTAAGTAAATTGCTTAGATGTCTTCTGTGAGATTCCACCTTCAGTTATTAACAGTATTGTGTTATGTAATTGAAAATGGAAAATTGTTATTGTGAAGACTTCCTATGAGCATATGAGCAAGGGATATTTTTAGTCAAGTTCTTAACAATGAAAAAAATCTGTTTACTTTCCTGACATATTTTATCTAATATAATGCTGGGAGCACTGCTACATTCTTATCACTCAGCATACTTAAATTAGTAACTCAATTCTTACCCAGTAAATGAATGATAATATTTTCTTTGTAAGTTAAAAATTGCATTGGCAGTAAAAAAAAAGTCTTTTTCTTTCAGATGGCAGAAATGGGATAATCTGCCAAATGCAAAATTTAGGATTTTGTGAAATTATTTTGGATACCATAAGAATTTTGGTGACCTTTATTTGACTTTTGCATAGTTCAGATAATGCTTGAATACAAGATTTCTTCTGAGGTATTTTTGATTCTGATTCTTTCCTCTTCCTTTTTTACTCTGTCTCATCTACAAGTAGCTACAGTACATATAATTTCAGTTTTCAGCGTTTTTGTGCCTTATCCATTTGTATTCCCTCAGCATAGAGATAGCTAGGGTGATTGTTGTATATATTACTGTGGAAATGACTGTTCTTGAAACGTGTGAAAGGAGGAATTGTCTTCTAATCAAGCTGTCAAAGAGAAATCATCCTACAGGAACTGAAAATCAGTAAAAAAGAAGCAAACATTTCCTCCCACAAACAAAGAAAATAAAAATCAATTATTTCACAAGTTAAAAGACTGATTAACTGAATGAATTTTCTGTTAAAATGCTATGTCTAAAATAAAATAAATTCATATGTTTTTGGTAGTTTTACAGTGTTTTATTGATGAGTTTTATTTGTGTTTTGTTCCTTACAGTTGCCCTGTGGTCACCGGTGTAAAGAGATTTGCCATTCAGGTAGCTGTCCTCTTAACTGCAGCCAGAAGGTCAAACTCCGATGTCTCTGTAAGAGACTGAAAAAGGTAAGTTTACCTTTTGCATTTAAAAGTTGCATTTTTTGAATGATCTGTATTCTTTGCATGTTTCTGAGCTTGTATGGATGAGTTATGTGGATGCTGCAGATTGGAATAGGGACAGTTGCTATAGCAGAGGTGTAACAATTCACATGAGCTGAAGATCTGGGTTGCTGCATCAGAAGATGCACTCGAGAATATAAAATCTTGTTAATTCTAAATGTTAGCTGCCTGACTTAAGATAGCTTTATCTTCATGCACATTTAAATTTCTGTAGTTTTGTAAGAAAAATACTCAGATGACCTGGAGTGATTTGAGAATAAAAATTACACTTTTATGATGATATTGGGAAAATTTACGGAAGTTGGAATTAGCACAGATGTTGTGAAACCTGACCTAATGTGATTAATTAAGGCTCCTTGCAAACCTAAAAAGAAGTATGGGCATCAGCATCCTTAGCTTCTAACACAGATAAGGACAAAGTAATATAACAAGTTTACTATAGCAATATAGAGTATTATGAGGGGAACAGCAGAAATTCATATAAAGTCTTGACAAATAATAATGTCTTAATGAAAAAAAACCCCATGATCCGTCTTAAATAAAAACTGTTTAAATTACTTTTTTGGACCCAGTTAACGTCTGATCCTTCCATCAGTTCCCCAGAGTCCTCAGCTTCTCCAAAATACGTCTTGTGCATCTAAGAAGTCTTGCAGGAGGGTTGCTCAACAGGAGAAAAGATGACATATATAGAACAAGTGCTTAAAATTGATCAGCTTCTGCTTACAGATAACCAATTTGTTGTTTTCTTTTGTTAATACCTTCAGTACTAGGAGAAAGGAAGAAAGTATGATTGAGAATGACTTTATTTCCCCCCGACCAGACTTTGTCCTGTAATTTAAGACTGTAATCTAACTATAATCTAAGTAAAGATAATCTATATGAAACTACTGAGACTCTGAATGCAAACTTTCTGCCAGAGGTTCAGAAGGTTGTCTTACTTGTCTAAGGCAAAAAAAAGTTAGTAAAGAGGAGGAAAAATTAAAGTGGACTATTGATTTATTCTTCCTTTCGGCTTATTTTATGAGAAAGAAGGGAAAAAAGAGGACAATCTAATGCATAATTACAGGTTGAAATAACATTCAGTCATTAGCTTTATTTTATATATAAAGTCAATGTTTTACTAAATAAGAAAGTTTATTTATTTTCGTAAAAAAGATGACAGATGAAATCTTATGAAGGGAAATATTATGAAAGACAAATTATGTTTAACAGGAAGTACAGTGCAGCAAGATACAAGAAGGCCAAGTTTCACTGGAATGTGATGCATTATGCAAGGAAATGAAGCGGAAAGCATATGAGGTAATGTATCCATTGTAGCTATAATTTCGTCTCAGAGCTTCAAGAAAAGTAGAAAACACATATTTCAAGGCAGTACCTGCAGAAATACAGTGTAAGTGGATGTGCTGTTGAGTAGGAACTATTTCTTCAGACTTGAATTTATGAATGATGTTAATTGACTCAAATGCCATTTTAAAACAGTATTATTTTTCCTTTTTTTCTTTAAATTGATTAGAACTGGTTCTTTCCTCTTTCAATGAGAACAAGTGATGATCAATGATGATAAAATAGTCATTAGTTCTATCGGACTAGAGTCAGACTGCTTCAAAAGGCATTGTAAGGTTTGTCTTTCCAATGAAGGTTTTGCAGCTATAAGTTGCACTGCTTGTCCAGTGTGGAGTATAATCCTGCCACATGGTATTAGTTATCCTATACTGGAAGAACTGAGACTTTACAGCAACTGCAGAAAATACTACTTAGGCTGCTGTTAATATGACTTCTCCCTAGCTCAGCTGTTTTATGAAATAAAGAATTTACTGTATGCTGTCACACAGAAAGGAAGGATATGATCCTTGCTGTTACAAACCTTTAATAAAAACACATACAGAAAGGGTTGATTCATAAGTTGATTGGGTTTTATCGGGTAAGTATTAGATGTGATAAATTTACAACCCAAGAACTCAATGGGTAAAGCTGGCAAGTCAACTTCTGCTCAGATTCTCAGGATTGATTGACAAGTTCTAACAAGGACCACACTGACCAAATCCTGCAACTTTGCAAGCAGGTCAAATGCTAAAACTCTTGGGATATGCCTATAGGGAATCCTAGCCATAACAAGCAGTTCCAGTAAGAATGTGAAGCTAAGTTCACAGTATATGGAGTCCCTCCCTAAGCAAGGTGAACTCACAGTCAGTCTGCATGAGCTGAGAGCCAGCAGCATGTCTCAGTGTGGTGCAGTGTCAGTGCTGTTTGACTGGAGCAGATACTACTGCCAGTTTTTGACCCTGATGTTGTAATCCACAGGGAGCAAATGGCTACAAGTTTCTGCTGTAAGCAATGCCACAGACATACTGGATGGCACAACGTAGATATGTGTACCTTCTTCTTAGAAGAATGTGTATTTACTTGTTTTGGAGTTTTTATATAAAGTGATAAAGTTTTATTTAAATTCTTTCTAGGCACCTTTTTGTAGCCTGTGTTGGCTTACTAAGCAAATGACATACTAGAATAGTCTCCTATTATAGGCACTTGATGGAAGTGGTTTATTTATGTCTATTACTGTTTAATGTGTCCACACTGGAAAAAAAAACTTGTTGAAAACTGCAGACATTTACAAAGATAAATTAGTTTGCACATTTGCATAACACCCATTAATTTCTAAACTGAGATGCATTAATTCTTAATGAAACTTTTCATATCTGGCATCTAGTGAGTAAGCACTTCTTACTCAGTAGGTGCCTAGGAATTGAATGTGTCTTTTACTGTACATTTTATTAAAGTAGTCCTAGAAATGTTTTTCCATGCTGTGATTATAATAGTTAAGGTTCCCTTTATCTGTATACATTATACCTTCGTATCTTATACAAATATGACCACATCAGTGTAAAAAAAAAAAAAGAAAAAGCTTTTCTCTTGCTCTTTTCCACATTTGAAGGTCACTTTTTCTTCTGTAGCTGAAGTTTTGCCATTAGACGGCAGTGAAAAACGAGGGGGCTTGTTGTGTAGCTTTTTTGCACACCAGACTGAGATTTCAGATGTGCATAGCTGAAAAGGTCCTTTACTCACATTTCTAAAGAGACTCTGGCATTGTATCTAGATTAATGAAGTTTTCAATATTGCTTTTATTTGATACAAGGTTAGTAATTTAAAAATTTGTCTGAAAACAGGACTTTTGTCGTTCCTCCAGTGCCTGCTATTTGAGCTGCAGCATGCTAAAGCATGAGCTAGTGTGCTTTCTCTTTAATCATCAAAAGCTCTTGAATTGGAAATTATTTGTAACCAATTCTACCAGTATAAACGGTATTCAGTGAACTGTTTTCATTGTTAGTACGCAAATCATCCAACTACTAGGATCAAGATTTTTTTCATTTCAAGTTATTAATAGGTTTTTATCTCTAAGTTTTCTAAGATAGTGATTCAGTGACTGCAATGCTAAAAGCCTCAAAAAGGTATAAGAAAAGGGGGATATATGAACTTTTCCCATATATTCTTTCTGTGGAAACTTAAAAGGGTGAGATGGTGTCTTTCTGTCTAATGGCCTTTGTTGGATTTATCTCCTATTAGCATGCCTGGTTGTTTTTCAGTTGACATAAAGTTTTGGCATCTACACATGTCCTGTAGCACTGAAATTCTAGATTTAGCCAAATACTCTGTGGGAGTAGCATACTTTCCTCTGTTGTGAGCCAACCTCCTGGTAAATTCATTTTATGCCTTTGCATTATGAAAAAGAACTATTGATGTTTTATCCCTGTTTGGCATCTGTGTACTCTCAAGGATTTGGTGTCCTTTTAGTCACCTGATGAATCCTAGTTATGCATCTCTCCAGATGGAAGCCACTCCATCCTGTTGTCTTTTGTGTAATGTTCAGGCTTCATATTTATTTGTTATTGTAGGGCCAAAATGGAACACAAGTGCTAAGATTCAAGTATGTGACATCTTTACATATTGACAATTTTTTCTGGACCATTTTTTTCTTTACTTTTTTCTTTACTTCCTAGCATTTCATTTGCTTTCTTGAATATGGCAAAATATTTCTATAGAATTATCAATTGTAACTCATGATTACTTTTCGTATACCTTTTGGATGGTGGAGCTCACATGATGAAAAGTTTGCAGACTTTTGATGAGAACCATTCTATAGGAGTAATTATGACTCCTTAAAAAAATAGGTTTAGTTGCTGTTTACAACAGTTCATTATAACTTTGTGTGTCTGGACAGATAAAAGAAGCAGAAGCCAAAGCTGCTCTTGAAGAGGAGAAGCGAAGACAACAGGTATTAGCCTTTCTTCTTCCTTGTCCACATCATCCTCACCTTGTTCTCGTTAGTAAATAATGTAATTTACATACATTTAAAGATGTATGGTTTTTAATGTGATATGCAGAGTCATTCCTGTCAGCTGTTACCATACTCTGTGTGCTGTACGTTACTTAAAATGGTCGAGGCCACATTTTCCCAAATAATTTTCATAGTTTTGTGCAAAATGGTAAGTTCATATTACTATAGCTTTTGATAATGTAATTTATTTTTAAAATACTGGGTATGCTTTATTTTAATCAAACACTTTATACAGCATAAACGCCACAGAATACTGAATAGCTGCTGCAAGATGTAAATACTGGGTGAAACTCCCCTTCTCCTTCCTATCATGAAAGAACAAGGACAGCTAGATGAGCCTTTGTCCTTCAAGGTCTCTGGGGTGGGAGGGAAATGTGTATTTACTGTAATTGCTGTTGGTGGTGAGGGTATGTGGTTGGCATTGCAATCCACAAAGCTGCTGTGCCAGCTGCCTGGAGGTGCTGATACTAGTCATATTTAGGCCAACACTGTAAGCTCAGTTGGTGGTGATGGCTAGGTCAGGTTTGTCATCTGGTGTCGGCATGCCTTCCAGCCAGTTCATGCCCGTGTGCCTGTGCCTGAGTGAGCATTTGACACCAAATCATATTCCATGTCCAGTGTGTGTCTTCTGACTCCTTTTACTCAGTTACCACAGTATTGAAGTATTACACTTGTGTTTTCACCTGCCTGTCACACTCTGTTTTTATCAGAGATCAGTGGCTTGCTCCCTTCTTGAATGGGGGCAAGGGACGCTTATAGAGCTGATCCACTTGTGCCATTTCCCCAGTCTCATTAGGAGACACAGTTTCTCTGTGGGTCACAACTTCTCTTATACATTTTGTAAGTTCTCTAAGCAATTAATGAAAATTTTACGTCTAAAATGCTCTGGCAAGGCCTGTTTCTTTTGTCAGAGGGGAACCTTGTCTGCACATCCTGCAAGAAAAGATGGTTATGCATTTATTGTCCAGAGCACCAGGCACTGTTTTGTTGTAATCCTGCAGTGTTTATTGCAACATTCATATCTCAGCTGTCTACAGTAATGAGCACATATTCCCGTATATAAATCCTAGACAGTTCACCTAATTTTTCTTGTTCTCTAAGGTTACCCTGGAAATGTTACTTCTGGCATATAGGTCAGGAAGTGTAACTTACATACACATTACTGAAACAAATTGGGCAGAGGAAATATGTAGGAATTGGTCCTGCGAGCTAAGTGCTGAAGTGTGCTAATGGGCATTTAAACATGTAAAGAACACGCTTGCAGTCCTAGAGCTAGAAAGTAAAGTTGCTGATGTTTGTCTTGCACTGAGTGTTTTCATGTGTTCCAGAAGACATCCCACCCAAATACTAAATTATTTCTGCTTGAAATCACTTAATTACAGTCCCTCTAGTAAAGTCTCAGTAAGCAGGCTCCTCTGAAACAGTAGCAGATTCACTCTACCAACACAGTGTGCTGGATTTTGGCTGGGTTCTTCAGCAGTGATTGTTTCTCTCTGCAGTCACACTACCACTGCTTTCTACTTGTACATTTTCTGAAGTCTCACAGTTCCAGCCCAACAATAGTAACTTTATGCAATATATGGCAACTGATCCTACATATATGTTTTGTGATGGATGCAAGTTCAGGGATAGAAAACTTCACCTCTACATAATGAACTCTATTAAAAGGTTAATTAAGAGTTGTTACTTAGTGCATTAGGAAGCAGAAAAAAAAATAGGACAAAACAAATTGTAAAAAAAGAGACAACTGTAACTAATAAATAGGCTCTAGAACTTCATAAAAGTACTAACTTCAACTCCTGCAGCCTTTTTATGAAACCTTGGTTCCCATCCAGTTAGAGCTCATAATCTGCCATCTCTTGATGGAAATTGGTGGACTCGTAGGTTGTTGGGTCACACTGAGTATATTTGAGTGTACTTCCTTCTGACAAAAGTTTGCATCTTGTACCACCTTCCTCAATGTCATAAGCACATTTTTGTAGAGACTGTTCATCTACTAGTCACAGTTTCTTAAACCTATTTTGATTAATACTTCATTAAATGTTTTATATAAAATTAGTGCTCTAGTAAGTCTGTGCATTTATATTTTGGTATTTGCTATATTTGGTAGCAACTTCTGCTAATACCATTTACAGATGGAATCACTTGTTTCTTAGTGGAAGAGATGGCTTGGCTAGGCCTCTTGTCATGGCCCTAGAAGCCAAATTTTCCCTCTGCTTCTAATTCAGAGGCACCCTGTGAAGCCAGGGTTTTCACAACCCAGCTAGAGGTGGAAAATAGATCAGTGCTTTGATTATTTAACAACTCAGACCAAGCTCTCTATTATCCTCTCCATTGTAAAATATTTGGTTAAATTGTCAAGCTTTTTGGAGTTTCAGTACTGGAAGTTAGGGTCTTGAACCTGAAGTGTAATTTACTGAGTTGTATGAAAGATTTAGTTTCCCTTTTTTATGTACAAATAAAAATTTTTAACAGATCCTTAGAAGTTAAAAAGTCAAGTGTTCCCCTCCCCTATTAATTAAAATAAATCCTCGCTTTCAGAAAATACACTTTATCACTCTTATTTGCACTCATTTAGCTCCATTTTCCTATGGGAATGCTGCTCCTTTCAGTGCAGGAGGAATATAGTGAGTAATACGTGAAAGAACAAAATCCAGTGCCTGAGAAACACTGAACTAGATGTTTTGAGTATACAGTTTAAATAAATACATTTCATTTTACTTTTATTATGTTTATATGCAAAGAAATTATGTTCTTATCTGAATAGAAAACACTAGGCTTGTTTAGCATGCAAAGTTAAGCTTGTTTGAATACTGGGCACAACCATTACTTCACAGGACATTAAAGTGACACTTCAGGAATGTGACAGACAAAATCTGAAGGTAGCTTATCAAGGGTAGTGATGGCTTCTCTCATATTCTGTGCCTACAAGTCTCTTTTTGTTCTATGTTTTGGGGTTTTTTAAAATTATATATTTATTTTTAGACAGGTTTTTTAGAGTTCGCTAGGAAAGCAATTCAACAGCTATTACATAATTTTGTTTCAGGTCTGTATTTTAGTTTGACTGTGCAATTCATAGAGCTTTCTGCTTTTAAAATGTACCAGTCACAAGTGTATAGTAACTGTAGAATCCCCAAATTTTACTGAAGTGTCTGTCTAAAATTATCTACTGCCATGTTGTATATAAAACCATAAAACCTCTGCCCTTGCCTCCAGATTTTGGATTTTGAAGAACTGTTTCATTAAAATACTTTGCTTTTCTAAGGGAGGATTAGCTTAGTTGAGAGTAACCTTGTTTCAAATAGGCTGTGACTTTGCCTGAACTCTTCTCCCATGTCATCAGAGAAGTGCCAAAAATTTCTGCCTTTATTAGGTACAAAGGAATAGACATCAAAATAGGTCCCTTTCTCCTGCTAATAGTGGTATCTGGCACAGGAAGGGAAGAGCTGCTTTGTGAAACTCTGACAAATATTTGTTGTCAGTGAAGGAAGACCAGACATCAGGCAACCTTGAGTTCTGAGGGAGAATTTTATTTACTGAACTACTACTCTGTCCATTTCCCAAAACAATCTTTTTCTTGTTCTTTTAATGCACCTACTGTATTGTCTTAGTCCCTCTTCCTGGCAGCACTGCAGTCGTAGTCACATAGATTAATTTCCTCTCATGGCCAGGCTTTGTCTCTGTTCACTGTCCATGATTCCTCTGCTTCAGCTCAGTCTTGTGCCTTTTGCCCAGCCAGTCCCAGCTTGCTGTGCTCTGCTACTCCCATCTCTTTTCCCTTTCACTCGATCTGGTTTCTCTGCTCCCCAGTGCCTTGTCCCATGTTTTCTGTAGTAGCTAACAACTTGACCAAAAATCCAGGTAATCATCAGACTTTGTCTGATTTTAGTTTGTCTCAGGTCTTTAGAGCATCTCTTCTAATTTTGCTAGTAATTAGATGCCTTCTCGTTGGAGCCTCATCCTAGTCTTCACTGTATTCTAGGCTGCCTAGTTCCAGTTTAATTTTAGCTTTGTACACTCAAATGCTTTCTTTCTGTATTTTCTTGATGATCTTTTGAAAAAATATGAAGGAGGATGAGGAACAGGGATCAGAGATCCTGTTTATTTTCCAGGACCCTGAAACTGCCATTCTTTGTTGGAAGCCTGGCATTCTTACTTTTACAGTTGTTTTGCTCCATTTTTGGGCTTATAGGCATGTGCTTCCTATTGGACGGTATTATATACCCCTTATAGTCATATGAGTGATTAAATGTGCAAGTTATAACATTTAATAAATGGAATATTTTTGTGTGTATCTAAGATTATAGCATTTAGTCTAAAATTTAGTGAGCATGCAAATATAAAGAAGTGAGGGAAATACCACAGATTTTTAGTTACTTATGTTTTTATTAATTCTGGCAGAGTGCATCTTCATTATGAGGGAATGCCTTGGAAGGTTTCAGCCTATGCCCTTATAGAAGTTTGTAAAATAGCTTAAATGCAAGTGTGTTTTTCAATAGGGGAAAAAAAAGTATTTTTAACATATTTCATGGAAATAAGAGTCTTATTTTAGCTTAATATATTCAGCCTGAGTTAAAAAACTGAGCATGCAAAACTTCATCTGGCTGCATTTTTGGCAATGTTTTTTATAGGAAACTAAACAATGGTTTAATAACTTGAAAGCAACGTGCTTTGTACCTGTGGGATGTAGTGCTACCATCTTATCTCTGAGATGTGTAACTTCTGTTGGCTGACAGTTACTTCTATTAAATGTTATTTGGTAATGTTACTTAAAACCTTCACATTTCCTTGTTTTTAAATCTGACATAAATGTCAACTGCTTGTGGTTCTCTTTATTTAGGCTGAACTGGAAGCTTTTGAAAACAGATTAAAAGGACGAAGAAAGAATAAGAGAAGAAAGGATGAGGTAGAAGTTGAACAATCATCATGGCAAAAGTACAAGAACCTCATTATGCTGCCAGTGTTGGGAGTTGCTGTTGTGATGGTTGCATGGCTCATGGTCTACAATGAGTGAAAACAACTCAATATTTAATATACCTCAGTTGGACTTTAGGTAGCTATTATTCCTAGAATGTTAGTCTGTATGTAACAGAACTCAATAAGCATAGATTATGTATGTATACTATTTGCTAAGAAAAACGGAGAGGAGGGAAGAAATGTCACTTTTTGTGTTACTACATACACAGCACAAAACTGAACTCAGACACTGAAGGTAATAGTAGATTCTAGTTTACACTGAAGTGCTGATGGTTTGACTGAGATTTGTTAACATCTCTTCTATTAGTAATGTTATTTTTCCTTGTCTCCATTTCATAATATTAAGAATAGCTTAGTATAAAATGCTTTATTGAATATGTTTCCTGTAAAATCAGCTTAGTGGTTTATTGAAGGTTAGTGATCTTATGCTAATCTTTATGTTGTATCACACAATAGTTTCTGTGCTTCATGCTTGTTTTAATTATGATAACCAACAGGGAACCTTGGGTCCCTTTATGCTTGAATATTCTGAGGCCTTGTTCAGAGCTTTGTTCAGATAAAGCAAATATGAACTTGTCTTTCAATTCAGCTATATCACAAACAAAACAGTACCCCCCCTTACAAACTGAGGTTTTCTTGTTTTTTGTTGTTTCACCCCACCCCTTCCCACCCTTGTTTCCTCAAAATTGAAGTAACTGAAAAGTTCCTTTAGTGGACAGATACACGTGCTGAACATGGATGTGAAGAAGTTTCAGAGTACAGGGTTGCGTTCTCACTGTTGCCCCAATTGCCAGCAGCAGAAAAACAATTTGAAGTGAAAATTCAGTATCAGTTGTCTATGCCTATGGATAAATGTCAGAGTTGGATATTTGCATAGGTGTGCAAAATTGTAATTGGGTAGTGTAATAATACAGTTATATGATGTTATATGAAGCCACCTGGATGGTGCTTGGTAGTCACATTTAAACCATCTAGCTAAACTTGTAAATGTTTAATATTTCCTTACTGACAGTTTTGAATACCTTGCTTTAGGTTATCAGTATTGGTTGGTAGATCTGGAAGGTTTTTATCTGGCTTTGGTATTATCAGAGAAACTATGTAGTCTCAGATGAGAGACTGCAAGTTAAATTCAGGAATGAGGAGATCAGAAAACTGAATTTTTAAACCTCTGCTAGAAACTTTTTGCTCGTACTTGAGCATTGCAGGTTATTGCAGAGTGATTACAAGTTCCTGCAAAAAATGTCGTGCATAGCCAACGGGTATTAGTATTATGCCCTTGTAATACAGGCATATAATTTTATCACAAATCCTACAAAAGCAGTGGAACCATTTGTGTGAGTTAGTGGAAAACATTGCAGTTTGCTTGAAAGCTCTTTTGGTTGATTTTGAGTTACTTGTAAAGTAACTTGTAAAGTATTAATTTGAACAGATATCCAATTGTAATTCTGATTCAGCAGAAAGAAAATAAAATAGAAAAGCTGGAAAAAGGCAGAAGCTTTTGATTACATAGATTAAGAAAACTGGGATAAAATAATTTTCTTTTCAATTTTTTACAGAATTTGGTGAATGAGGAGAAAGGTGGGGAAAACTTGGCAATATTTAGCATGGATTGATGCTGTTTTATAATAATATTTTTAAAATTGACATTTTATAGATGCATATTAGTTAGGTATCAGACCATTAGTATTTAAAGTTGTAGAATTAATTGAAATTAGACTGTGCAAAGTTGCATCTCCATTGAATTTCTTATTTTCTAGTATAAAAAGTAAACAATGTTTCATATTGTTGCTTTCACTTTTTTCCTATCATATTAACGCCTGGAAGATAATTCTAGATATAAATATGTTTTCTTTAACAGAGTGAGGCGATACTATTGTATGACTGCATATGTCAATAACTCTTCTGTCACTAAGGTAAAAGGAGAGAGATTTTTGTTCAGATGAAGTAAAATGTGATGGGTTATCCAAAAGTACAAAAAGATACCTTTCTGGCTGAAATATGGAAATCAACATGAATGAGAACACTGGAAACAGCTCCTATCTTGCATGACTATAACTAATTTTTCTGTTTACTGCTAGCTTTACAATAAGTACAATGGAAAATTTATCCTTGCTTCTACAGCAGAGAGAAGAAACTGCTCTCAAATGAGTTATACTAATTAACTGCACTCCTTATATGTTTGAAGAAGTTCTTAGTATTCTTTTCTGCATATTTGTAGGAAATACTGGAGAGGAAAAGGCTTCTCATTGATCATCTTCATTAAAGATTGCCATGCTTTTTTACTATACAAATTCATTCTGTTCATACAAAGTTATGTGTGAGTGGGCATATTCCCTTTCTTATAGGATTTGTATCTCTTCTGAATCTTGCATATGCAAGGCATACCTATTTTTAAATTTTATTCAAAATAGTTCTTTATATCTTATCCAACCATCTGAGTCATTTGCACTCTGTTGGTCTGCCTGCTGAACCACATATTTATTTCTTGGCATAAAAAAAGTGTGGGGGTTCGAGCAATCTGCAGTTTAATAAATCAGTAGGGGTTTTTTTTCCTTTAATATATTTTTATAGTTAATGTTTTGCCTTTCTTTGATTGGAGCTGCGTGTTGTCAACAACTTTGAAGTAAAAGGTACAGATAAAATCACCTTTATTCAATGTTAATGAAATATGGTCATTTTAGAAAAGAAATTTTGAACTAAAGGAAGGGTTTGGTAGCAATTTATATGTAATGTACTGTTACATAATGTAGCGAGCAAATATTTTGAATGTTAACAGCTTACAAAAAATGCATATTGATCAATATACATTAAAGCAAATTATATAACCTGACCTGCTGTTGAAGGGAAATTACAGCAGTAGAAGTCTGATGATGACTTAATGCGTAGAATATTTAGCTATGTGTAAAATGAAAAAAAACTTGGGGCTTTTCCTGATTCTGAATTCAATGTGGTAAAAATTTTATCCTTTCACTGAGCTAAGGTTCTTAGAACTGGTCAGTATGTTTGGGATTGGAAACTCCTAGGGCAAGTTTTTCCCTGTAACAATATCAAATCCATTGTGTGTGTTAATTTAATGTAAAAACCAAGTCAGACAATAAATGTATCAAAACCAACCTGAAAAACTGTTTGTTCTCAAGGAGAAGTGGTGTTGTGAAGTGGCAGACTTCCCAGGTAATGATGACTGACATACTGCAGCCCAAGTTTTAGGTATGCTTTTTGCCCCCTTCTGAGGCAGTGATAGTTCTTGCTTTTCAGATTGATGCTGGAATTATGTAATTGTGTTCCCTCATGTTACTGCTCTGATGAAATTGGGAGAATGAGTTGAGGAAGTCGAGTAAGTTGAAACAAATGGGAAAGGACTTTGTATTTGGCCTCACAGGGAGAAATACAGCTGATTTATTAGACATTTGTATTGACCTTAACTTCAGAGAGAAGGAAAGGTTACTAAGCAGATAGCACCAAAATTTGTTCATAAAAGCATCTATGTTTGATTGTGGCTTTAAAGCAGTGAACTCTGAGCTTTAAATCTCAGCAGTAGTTCAGGCTCCAAAACGTATCTGCCCTGTGCCAGCTTTCTCTGAGTGATGAGCTTGTGTGTTGTGAGGTTAGGGCACAGAGATGCTTGGTCTAGTGTGTTCCAGTGCCAGGCAGTGGAAGGCAGCTGCCATGTGTGTGGCAGCTGCTCTCTGGTGTGTGCTTTAGGGTGGAGCATTCTTGTTTAGACAGTTCATGTGCGACCTTGTCCTCATTTTCATTTTAGTTAGGATATTCCTCTTCTGCTTTGGTTTCATCCTGTTACCAGTTGTTATCTATGAGCATTTCAATTGCTCCCTTTTCTTGCTTCATAAATACGTTTGTATTCCTGTCTGCCCTTATTCAAGTGAATTAGTCAGTTCCTCTAGAGAATTAGAAAATTAAGAATCTGTAGTGTTTTGTATTTTCAAGGAACAGAAATGCAAGGTAAAAATTAGGGAAAAAAATCAAATGAAGTCAAACTAATTATAAGATAATGAGAGATGCTGCTTTCCACAAAGATCGAAAGATGATTAGATGATAATGAATTATTTGAACACTGCATTAAAATGTCCATATGCCATGGTATCAGAAAACAAGTCTGTGGTATGGATAGCGTATGCATATGAACTGTGATACTGAGTAAACTCAGTTGTAAGGCAGGCTAAACAGCAGCTGTGTAGAAATAAGTCATACTCTGAGGGAACTGTGGCTTGATTCAACCAAGTATTATTTAAGCTAAATAATTGTTGCTCCTGCAGTGATTTCCATAAAACCACCCACAAAACCAGAACTCAGGCTTTCTTTGTGTGCTGCTGAATCTTGTTGTGAAACTCCAGTTTAAGTGGTTCTCATATTGGAGGAAATGAGTATGAGATTAGGAGTCAAGAATGGCTTGGAGTTTGGAATTCAGTTCTCCAGCTGAAGCCATCCTCAGCCAAGGCCAAGCTGGCTTTGCAGTCTGAGTCATACTGGACCTCTTAGATAGAAGTTTTTATTTATTGTTACAAAAATTCTTGACAGGGCTACATAATCAAATTATGCTTTGATTCCTGCATTACAGCACAAAATATTTGTTGTTTCACATTAAGCAATATGATTATTTTGCATAAATTATCTTGCTTCTCTCTCTTTCCATGCTTTTCCTATTTTTTATGCAATTATTTTAAAACCACCACTGTTTTCCTCCAGATGCTGGAGGTTGGTATGGAGATCTTTGGTTGGTTGGGTAAAAAGTGTAGCACTGAATTACCATGAGCAGAAGCCTCTTAAGTACACTTGCACTCCAGAAGAATAGAGAACAGTCTGCACCATAACATTTGCACACAAACTAACAGGGCATAAATCTGAAGGTATGGAAAAGAAACTGGGGGAAAAAAGCTAAGAAGCGCATTAATCTATTTATATATAAACATATATAATATAATGTGTTTATGTTTAAAAACAAACACGAGGGGTATCACTGTCACTGATTGTCAAGAGTGGTGACAGGGCTGGAGGCCATATTCATGGAGAGGTGGTGGTTCACGTTTTCTTGGGTGTTTTCTGATTCACATTTTGAATGACAGCACTTCAGAAGCACTAAATCATGCACAGTAAAAACTGGAAGCCTTTCTGTTTTACAGATGTCATTTCAGAACCCAGCTGCAGTGCCAGTGACATCTTTCTGTGACTCTTGAAAGGATCCTGAACTGTTTTTATTCTGGTAGCACACACTTCTGCCCATTTTGTACGCATTGTTTTGCTTTTTATCTTGTTGACTTTATCATGCTGGGATAGTATTGGTGAGCTCTGTTGTGTGTGCAGACCATGGCTTCAGTCAGACTTGATATCTTTGAATGCAAATAGAGGGCAAGGGAACAAACAGATCAAATGCAGGTCTTAAAAGCCGGTATTTCAGAGGGGTAGGACATTTGCTCTGTCGTTTGCAGCTTCAGGCGGCACGTGTCTCTTAGCACAAGAATTTTGCTTCAACAGATCATTTTACAACAACCAGCACATCCCTCCAGCTCCGGATCGTTGGGACCGGTCAGGACCCGGATCGGCGCGGGGACAAGGGGTAACATCGTCGGGTCGCCGCTGTTCTCCCGCGCAGCGCTTCCTCGCAGGCGAGGGACGGGACACGGCATTGTCAGGGCTGTCGCCAGGGGGCTGGGTCCGGAGCCTTCCTGCGGGGAAGGAGCTGGAGAAACCTGTCGTTGGCTGCGGGAGTTCCTCCTGCCGGAGCTCCTTCCCCTCCGCTTCTGCGTTGCCAGTGCCTCTTTCAGCTCTCTTTGGAGCGTCAGAGGCTGGGCTGCGACAGGCCAGCCTCTGAGCTACAAAGGGAAGCGTTGCAGTCCCTGCAGGTGCGAAACTCTCCATCCCTGGGCTGAAAGGAAAGCCTTTGTCTGACCGTAACGTAAAATAAAGCGCAGGGAAGTCCACTCGGGAACCGCGGATGAATGAAGGGACCCAGGAGTCTGGCCCGCGCTTGCCAACCTCCGCTCTGAACTCTGCGCCTCGACTCGGTGGGCCGAGAGCGCCTGCAGGTCCGTGCGCTGCGCTGGCTCCGGATCGCTTCAGCCGCAAGTGCGCGCCCGGGCGGCCCGGGGACCAGGGCGCGGCGGAGCCCCGGCGGGCCGAGGTAAGGGGTGCGAGCGGTGAGCTCCGCGGGTTCTCGCCCTTTACATCATCTCTGACTCAGGCTTTTCTTCCTACCTAAAGCTTTTCGCAGCGTGACGAGGCGTCCCTTAACCGGATGGGGGGATGGGGGGCGCAAAGGCTGTGCCCACTCCATCCGCCCTCCCCGGGGGACGGCTTTAGGGCGAAATTAGCAAGTGGGCTGTCTCTCAGCTTGTCCCCGAGGGATAGAGCCTTGTGTGCTAAAGAGGTGGGGATGTGGCTCTTTCTCGCGGAGGTTTATTATTATTGGGTGGAGGAGCGAGGAGGGGGAAGTCTACAGAGCAGACAAAACGCGAAGCCCTCCCCGCAAGTGTGTCTGTGCGGGAGGCGGGTGGACGCAGTTCGTCGGAGACCGAGGCAGAGAAGGGTGAGGGGGTGGCCAAAGTGGAGAGGGGTCAGCAGCAGCCAGAGCATGCTCTCCACGCAACAGTTCCCTGCCCTGCCTGCGGAGGAGGAGTGCTACCGGCAGGTCCTCTCCGCCAGCCGGGTAAGGCGAACCTCGGGGCGCTCCCCTCCTCGAGGGGGGCCGCCTGGGGACCGCGAGCCGGGGGCTGGGAGGGCGGCTGGCTCAGCCGCTCGGCGATCCCGGGCTGCGGGCGGGGGCAGCGCGCTCAGGGGACAGCGGGCCGGCCCAGCGGGCAATTGCGCGTTGCGCCGCGGGGCCGAGCGGCAGGTTGTCCGGCAAGTGGAGAAGGAGTAACCCCCTCTCCGAGCCCGCCGAGCTGTTGTAGCGACAGCGGACCCGTGGCTCGCAGGCAGGGACGGGGCCGTGTGCCCCCGGAGGCGCGGCATGGGGGAACGGACGGCCGGGGAAAAGTGACGGTCCGCGCCCCACCTGCTGCGATGGGGCCGTCCAGGAGCGCTCTTGTGTGGAAACTTGCGGAGACGCGCCACGGACGGCCGCGTTCAGAGGTGCGGGATGCAGGTGAGCCGCAGCCAAGGCTCGTTGTTGGTCTCACGGAGAGCCGAGCGGCGCCTTCGCCCCGGTTTTCTCACCGAGCGCGGAAGATCAGCGGGACTGCTGTGCCCGGGAAATGTTCTGCCGCTGGAAGGAGCCGGGAGGAGTTGGCCGAACCCGACAACAGGTCCGGTCATGATCTGCAGGAGCAAAGTTTGGGCTTAACCTCTGGCAGGGCTGTCATGGCAGCTCCATCGGCGGCCGGGCTCCCGGGGAGCCGATGCACCGTGACCCCAGCGCTGTAGTTGCCCCCCCGGTATCAGCGGGAGCTGGCTTTCCCCTTGCGTCGGTGCACCCTGGGGTCGGGTGGAGGGACCCCCGCCCCGCCCCACGGCTGCCCGGCGGGATGGTACCGCTGGCCGCCAGTACCCACGGGAGGAGGTTATCCTGTGCGGGGTCACGGAGGGGGCACTTAATCCTTCCAGGGAGAGCCGGCCTGTGTGGTTGCAAGTATCCGAAGGTGATAGCGCGGGTGTGGGCAGTCTCCCAGCACACATCTGTGGGGAGGGATGAGGGGGATCTGCCGTTATGGGAGAGGCTGCATAAGAGGGGGCGAGAGGGAACTTGCAGGAGGCAGCTGCTGCGCTAGTGCGACCTTGCAGGGTGGGTCCCCTCAGCCTGCCCTTCCCTCCACTGGCCGGGGCGCAGGCGCGTCCCCGGTGTCCCGGCGCGGTGGCGCTGGCAGAGGGGCAGTTGTACAGCGGGGCCGGTGCGGAGCCCACGGCGGGCGAGCGGGAGCGCCCGCAGGGAGGGACCGGCTGCCCTCGCCCTCTCCGCCACCGGGAGGGACCGGTGCTGAGCTTGATGCCTGCCACTTGTGGAGAGCGCGACGGAGCTTCCCGCGCTGTCACACCGATCGTACACGACCGAAATGGCACAGCGGGGTTTCACAAGTTTATAAGCACGGCAGCGTACTTGAGTAGTACCATTGCTCCACTTGATTTAAAATGCAGAATCCTTGGATGCATTTCATGGCAGGCGATTAATTAATTAACTTAAATTACTACCAGTCTGGTATGAGATGGTGAAACTGAAGTGAAATCAAATATCTAGAGCTTTTAATGCGTTCACGGGATGTCTTGGGAAGTTTTGGCTTTCAGCAGTAATAGTATGGTAGTGGATTTTTCCATATGGCTACGTGCCCCCTTCCTGTGTTCCTAAAAGATGGCTCAGTCAGCAGAACTAAATTCTTTTGTTTGTTTTTGTAATGGATGCTCCAGTTGGAGATCTCTGTTATAAGATGCTTGGGTAGTGTGGTACATAGATGAATGAATGTATCACTGAGATAGTCCAAACAACTAAATAGTTGTAATAATACAAGAAATTAGAGAACTGCTCTGCTTGTGTCCCTATAAAAGCTAGTGGCATCCCCAGAGGACCTTGGACATCTGGGTTCTGTAGAAGGATGGGGACTCCTTCAGGTGAACAAGGGAAATCCTAAACTGTATTCAAACTTTTTAGAAATGAAATGCTCGTGACTTTTTCCCTCCTCCAAAGGTCATTTATGAAGTACCCCAATAGGCAGGTGTGTCCTGCCTGTGGAAAAGCCTGGCTCTCCAACCCCGCATATAATCCTCACTCAGCATGCATTTTGAAGGAAGACACCAGCACTCATTTTCCCAAGAAGGTTCTGGTGGTGGTGAGCCAGGCAGCACAGCATGCTTTCCCATGTTAGAGGAGTTTGCTTGTGATCTTAGAATCTCATGAGGCCATCGGGACAAAGTACTGTTTTTCCCGAGTCTTTTGGAGCTGGAACTATAAAATACTGAAGAAAACATTCACTTCCTTTCCAGAAGTCTTAGCTGGCACTCAACTGTATGCAGATAACTTGAGTGTCCAGTGAATTAAAAATATTGTAAGTAGATGGTTTGAAATGTGTCATGATTGGAGGTGTTCTATAAAATGTGCACAGGGCAATTTTATATATATCTTATTTTTTGGCTATTAATTATGTACTAGATGATGTCTGCAGATACAAGTGAAATCCAGGACTGTTAACATTGCCAGTAATTATTTTAAAATATGGGTTTACTTGAATGCAGGAGTTGACATTTTTAAAAATTTTCCTTTTCCTGCTAAGCTGATATGCATGTTTAGGTCTTAGCACTCAGCTCCCTTGAGGAACATTACTGTCCTGGCATTATATTAAGTCCACGTATTACCAGACGCATAATTTCTTGTCATTACTCGCATAGCCAGACAAGGGATGTGTGCAGAGGCTGAGATGGATAAGCACCTAGACAGAAAGCTCATTTGTCAGAAGGAGAATGGTCCTTTCAGGAATGGTCCTTGAAGGTGGAACAGGTAGGAGAATGCTGGGATGGTTATATCTGGCAAAGAAACCCAGCAGCTCCTGCTCAACTGCTCTAACCAACAAATGCTGAACCATAAAGAAACCCTTTGTATGCAAGCAGGAAGACAGGTCTTCGAGCAGGGTGGCTGAGAGAGTGTTTGAGCTCTGTGAATCTTTGCCATGCTGAGGTGCAGCAGATTCAGGTCATCCCAATCCAGGAGACACAATATAAGCACTACGGGCACTTCCTTAAGAGGTGGGAGCTGTGGCTTTGACCCCACCTGGACCAGGAGACCCTGGGTACCAGGTCATCTGCTTTCAGGCTGAACAGATCATGCTGTTAGGCAGTTACATACAATGGCACTATCTCCTAGTGTGGTCAGGCTTTAAAAGATGGTGGTTATAGCTACATTGTGTGGGAAGAGGCCTGTCAGCGTGTCAGGTATCCTTAGCAAGTGCTTACAAGGCCAGATGAATGTCTTGTTTCTGAATGCCAGCCAGGGTTTGGCAGGGGCGGATGTCGGGCCACTTGCAGCATGGCAGTTTTAGACTTGCACATGCAGCTTAGGCCCTTCCAAATGTGCCTGCCAGACACCTCCTGATATTTAAATGCCTTCAGGATGAAGCAGCTAAGTAAGCAGCAGGGGTTGAGCGGGGAAGTCTGATTACAGTTTGAAATACTGATGCTTGTAGTCTGTCCCAGTTTCTTTCCCTACTGAAAAGAAAGGACCTCATAAGTGGCAGGCTGGGTACATACAGTTCTCCAGTGCCAGGAGAGAAGGGTAGGTGATAACCCGCTGTGAAGTGATGGATTGTCATAGTCAGAGAAAGCAAGCTTGAATCCTTCTTGTAAAGGTCTTCACACTCAGAACAGTGACTGAAGACAGTATGCAGATAGTTCCAGCCTGACTACTCTCACTGCCTCTGAATTTTTAATTCTCTTGGCACTGCCCAGTCAGTTGTCTTGTGAGCAAGTGCAGTTTCACCTGGAACTGTCCTGAGCCTCACTCTGGGTGCCAGGGCATGGGAGCCCCCAACTCCACTTGCTGGGACCTGTGGCTGCGGCACCAGCATGTGTATGGGGTGGCCCTCACTCCCCGAGGGGCTGCGTGAGTTAAACTGGGGGGAAAGAGGGAAGGAAGGGCCTCTGTCCTTTTGGGAGCAGCCCCCGTGCCCAGCGGGCTGTCCCCTCTCCCGGCTGCGGCCGCCTTGCCCGGCTGTGCCGAGGGGCGAGGGGCGGGCTGCTCCTGGGTGCCTCTCCCAGTCCGCAGCCCCCCGGCAGAAGAATACGATGCCGATCGCATCCTTTCCCTTAGTCCCCCGCCCTCTATAAATAACTCTGGCTGAGCTGACCTGTCAGATTCCCCCGGCAGAGCGGATCCCCTGTCCCGGGCCGCCTGCAGTGGAAAGTCTGAATGCAAAACATACCGCAGTAAAAATAGAGCGGCCGGGGAGCCCCGGGCAGGTCCCGGCTCTCGGTGCCGCTCCGGGCCCGGCTCCCGCTGTCCCCTCTGCGCTCCCGGCTCCCGTCAGCGCTCAGCGCTCCCTCCTGCTCCTAAATCTATGGACACTTCAATGCCCCACTGGTGAATGCTTTTCTCGCTGTCAGATGGAAGCATAATTAATTTTTGCTGTGGAACAGATAGTTCCAAGTAGCGTTTCTTATTTCAGCTTGCCTTTCTAACCAGCAAAGATGAAAGAAATACGAATAATGGTTTAATATCCTAAATGTAAAAATAATAATGAGATGACTGTCAAACAAGAGATTCTCATTTCAAAAAGAGGTGAGAATGTTGCTAATCTGAAGTCTGAATTAGATTCCATCATGTGCCTACCTTGTGCAGACAACTGCTCCCCTTAAGGGATAGATGCTCCTTGGCTATGGTCTCAAGCCATTATAATTTAAAGCAATACTTGCTACTAAATTGTGCATATATTATTTCTGGTTGTTTCACCTGCAAAACTTGAATATCTGGCGGTTAAAGCCAGCAACAGACACCAGAAGATGCTGTCTGGTGTTGCTGTGCTTTGTCCTTCTGCTGCATCCATGTCACAGTTCTTGGCCATCAGTGCCCAGTGGTGGGGTGGCCTTGGCCCACAGCCAAGCACCACATGGCCTCTTGGTCTCTCCCTACCCCATCCTGCGGGATGGGGGAGAAAAGAGAAAGAATGAGAAAACTCATGGGTCAAGATAAAGGCTGGGAGATCCCTTTCTGATTACCATCATGGACAAAACAGGCTGGAGTGGAGTAAGTCAGTTTATTACTGATGGATACATATTGACTGATTCAGATATTGTGAAACAAAAACAAAAAATGAAGCAAGCATTAAAACACTTCAGGAAAACACCACTCATCCCTACTTCCCAGACTCAGCTTCACTCTAGACTCCTCTCCTTCTCCCTTGTTATCACCACAGGTGGCACTCAGTCCCATCAGTGAGGCAGTGAACAGTGCAGGGAAGCATTGTGGTTCTCTGCTATTCCTTTATTCTTATTCGTTCTCTGCTCCAGTGTGGATCCTCTGTGGGCTGCAGTCCTATTGGGAGTATTTGCTCTACCATGGAGCACAAACTTCTCTGACCTTGGTGTTAGCACTGCTGTTTCTCACTCTTTTCCCACTTCTCTGCCTGCATGGTGTGTGCCCTTTCTTAAATACTTCTTCACGGAGGCACTTGCAGCTTGGCTGATGGGCTCAGCTGTGTCCTGTGGTGTGGATCCAGGTGGAACTGGACATACCTGGCACACAGATGCTCCCACTGTCTTCTCAAGGAGGCCAACCTTGCCGTCCCCCCACTGCCAGCAGCATGCCACCTACATGGATGTCCATGTAATCTAGATGGATGTGATGGCCAGAGTACTGACCAGAGTAGCAGTGTTGCCTCTGCGGTTGTCTGCTTTCCTGTCCCTCCTCCCCTATTCCCGAATCATGAAGGGATGAAAAGAATCCAGCCATCCTTCTGTTCATTTTCATCAGTTCTGTCTTTAGAGTGGAAACTTTGCATCATCTGCTTGTTTGCGTGCTGCACAGTTTACAGTTCTCTGTTTTTTTTTTTAGTTGTTTCTGGCTTAAGGTAGCTTGTTAGTACTTTGATCTCTACAAAGTGAATAGAGGCTGAAAATCAGATACTGATAGAGCTGCTTTTGAATGGTGAAGTTTATGCTGTGATGGCTCAAGTGTTGCTCCTGGGGGACAGCTCCTGTAAGTCTGTGGGAAAAAAGACTGTCAGGGCTTCATCACTTGCAAGTCACTTGCATCACTGCAGGTGTTCCTGTAAGCTATTGCTATTCCAGAATTCCAAGGCTAATTTTTTCTTGCAAAAGAAGTATTTTGTATATTGAACATTTAATTAATCTTCACCTAGTCCTTTAAGGGAAAGGTAGAATTTCCTTTATTTAGGACTGCATCAGATTTCATCTACTCCAATCCACATGTTGCAGTTCAGGGAGATTCCAATATTTAGTGTATGGTGCTCTTGCTTTGGCACCGACTGATCAGTGATTGTCAAAGTCTGTCTTTCCCTTCACCCCTTTCTAAACCTTGTAACACCCAGTTCTGCTGTATACTGAACCCAGTGTTTTAAAAACTAATGTGCTAGAATCTTTCAGAAATGATTTGTTTGATGCCAGAGAGAGTTCACTTGGCAGTAATTTAGCACTAGTAGTAAGTGCCCAGAGCAATTCCTAATACTGTTCATCACCTCAAAGAACTCCTTGTTTCAAAATAGCCTATACTGTCACTCATATTTCTGAAAGTTACTTGATAACATCAAAGACTCAGGGAGCATTTCCTAAGGAAAGAGACTCTTATTTTCCCTCTTTTCTGCCTCTGAGTGAAGCAGTGAGAAATTGCTTATGTGCCCTTTGCATTGTTCATCTCACTAGATTTCAGAAAGCAGTCAGATCTTTCTTGTGGAAATAAAACCACTAGTAGGTAGCATTGAGGAGTTTTCCATCCCTCACCTCCGAGTCCTGCAGCTCTGCATTCATGTAATAGTACAGCATATAGCTGCAATACACAATTATGTTTTCTCCAGACTCCTGTGGGACAGTGGAGTGACATGGAGATGTCTTTAATTGCTGCTGCTTTTGCTGTCAATTTTTTTGCTGGGTGAATTATTTTGCCCGTGTTACAGCTGTCCTGAAACCAGTGGCACCTGGAGACTGTAAAAGCAGCACATGCTACATTTCTCAGGCTTTTCTCAGCCTCCTGCATTTTCACATCTCCAGGAAGACACACAGATAGCTGAGCCCACCTTGCCTTAACAACCTGTGCATTTTTGCCATGACACAATATTGAGAGACAGATGTTGCTGAGCGATACCTTATTGTTTCAAAGATGCTAGTTCTGTGCATCTGCAAATATTGTCTAAATGGATATCTGAAGGAATATTAGGAACTATAGAGTAAGCAGCTATCTTCTCTTTTTCTTCCCTCACATTGCTTTTTGATATGCAGCAAAAAGGTAACAGAAGAAGTAAGTAGTAAATGCCTTTTCTTGAGCTTCATTTTGTCCCTGCTCAGCCATTTTAAGGGTGTTAGCTTAAATAATTCGTAGTGCATGTAGACAAGTCTGGAAAGGAACTCTGAAATGATGATTGAATGTGTTTAAAAGTTGTTAACAAATCCTTTTTGCTATAAAGTGAGAGATATGGATTAGTATTGATGGTAGTCTGGATGGTTTGAGAATCCAGATGGTTTCTATTTGCTTTTTCCTCATCATAGATAGGATTATTCTATGACTCCAAAGAAAATATGAATGGAAGGAAACCTGGCATCTGTTCTAGGGATGACAAATTGAATATTCCTAGCCATAAAGACAAATTAGATTTTTTCTTATTTGACAAAATAATCACATTGTTATTGTTTCAGTGATTTAGATGGATGTTTTAATCCCATAAATCTTTATGTGATCTATAAAACTTTAGTATTATATCATATATACACCAATGTAAGTGCCTTGTTAAACCACTTAACCTTGAGTTTTCTGTATCAGCTCACTTTTTTTGTGAGTTCAACAATATTGAATAAGTTTAATCTCTAGTCACCTCTCTAGTTATTTCTGTCACAATGTCCTGGTAGTTTCAAAAAATATCCTTCTCTTTCTTCATTTTCTTTTACTGAAACAAAATGTTCAAAGTTGACATGTTTCTGAACAAAGTGGTATTCTACTGAAAAATGAATGAGTCACCTCTAAATTTTTTAGGTAGTAGGTCATTCGACCTTTGTGACATTGTGTAAATCCATTTTCATCTTTGAGAGGAGGTCAAATAAAAATCCAGCTATGCTGAACAGATAAGGCTTTGCTTTGACACTAAATCATGTCCTTTCCTTTGATTAATATTGTTGTTTGCCTTATCTTTGGTCCAAGAGTTAGTATCTTTTTTATTCACAATTCAGAAAAAAGTCAGTAAACATACATTCAAATCCTAAATTTTAATTTCTTCTAGGCAGATGTTTATAGTTGAAGAATAATTACGCATTTTAATGAAAAATTAATTAAAAATGCATGAGAGGTAAAGAGACAAATGCTTATAAGAAGATTCCTGCAATTTTCTAGCTTGCATTCTACTTTACCATCCAGTTGATATAATTGAAAGCATCTGATTTTAAATGGGTTAAGCAATTACATAATCAGCAGTAGGGTTAAGCCTACTGATGAGACATTAACAGGAAAAAAAGGTATGTCCAATTATGAGCTCTAACTACCTTGTGTGGAATGGGGCTTCTGATGGGGTTTCTACACAGGCAGTGGGTGACTGATACACTGAATGTGAGTCATAGGACAGGCAGGATTTCTTTTTGCCCCTTCTAGTTTTCCAGGCTTGAAAGATTCTTTTAAGAGGAGGTTTTCCTCTAACACTATCACTCCATCCCCTCAAATATTTTTGGTTTTTTTCCTTTTTTTTTTTTAATTGTCAGAAAGTAGGCCACTAAGATTTTTCTATGGGTTTTTTTAATGGTTTTCAGTTTTTCCTTTCTGGTGCTAGTGGCTCTTCTGCAGACATCTGCTCCTTGAATTCCCAGCAAGGCAGGAACCTGAAGAGGGTACTGTGTTACTCCCTGCTTGCTGGGTTGTGTGTAGCCAGAGGCTTGCCATCAGTGTTCAGTGTGCTTAGCTCAATGCAATGAACATCTGGGTAGTCAGGAAAGCATGAGAAGAGTCTCTCTGTGTGTTCAGAAAAACAGCACGGCACCGTGGAGACTTTCATGAGTAACTTCTGCAAGCTGTAGCAACTTAAAGAAAACTAATAACCCCTAGAGCATGAATTTTGCATTAGTTAAAGAGTACTTTCCCCAGAACCATTTCCCACTGCTTGCTGAAGTGGGCTGAATGGATGTTCGTGTTCTGGCACTGGGAAATATTAGATAATGATAACCATAGTCTAATCCTTAAAATTAATGCCTTTCATACACACTTCAGTTTTTAAAAGAATCTTTGCAGTCTTCCATATGTTTACTGAACCTTGCTCCTCTTATGAGGCATGGCAACATCACACATCTTTGCCACCAGCTGTGAGCAATAAAGAAGAGAGAAAGAATTGTAGTAAGGTTGCCACCAGCTGTACTATTTTCTAATCTGAACATTCTTGAGAATTCAACAAAGTCTCATTGTAAATGTGGGAAGTATGCCACAGTAGTTGTAAGTTTACATCAGTGAAATTATAAATTATTGTAAATATGTACAATATTTAAGTAAAAATGTAAACAATTAACATCAATGCCAAAACAGAATCATTATTCAGTAGCACTTCTTCTTAAAAATGAAGAGATTATAACATACTGATATTTAAGAATGATTACTATTGTTCTCTAGTAATGACAAATATCCTTCTTTCCCTGTTTTCTAATTCAAATTTTGAAAACTGATTTGTACTGACTGTATATGTTGGCTAATGGTTTGTCTAATTTTTATTTATAATGAGATGGAGAACAGATATTGGTATCATGCTTCACATGTTCAGTTTTTGCTCTGTAACCATCTTCCTTTAATGGCCAAGCTATAATGGCTGGTATGGTCATGTCAGTCCAGTATCTAGAGGTTTAAGACCAGCATCATAAGAGCAGATGAAATCACAAGAGGACTTGTGATGATTTCTGAGGACAATGGTATTATGAGGTCACCTGTTTACTGCCCCCTGACATTCTTTCTGCATTTCATGGTAGTCCGTCTATTTTTTTCCATTACAAACACTAAATAATGCTTTGTATGTATATCTTGCTCAAGATATATTAATGCTTCTGATCTAAGAGGTGTCTTCTACATTTCTATGTAGAGACCTATCATGCACAGAAGATACTGACAGCAGGCAATTAGCCCTAATGATACTTCTTTATTGGGAGAACATCTGTTAGTTCTATGTTGACAACAACAGGAGATATTTTTGTAGAGTGCTTATATCATGATTCAGGCTGTTTTATAGACTAGTAACTTAGATATTTTAGTATCTAAAAGGAAAATTGCATGCTACCATAGGCTTTTCACCCATAAATCTTAATGTAATCTGTCATTTCTCTGCTGTAATATGACAGGCATATTATTGAAATGACAGCCATGAGATCAAGATTCTTTCCACATCTTGCAGAAAATAAATTTTGGTCTAATGAATTTTTAGTCTTTCTGTAGTCAGATGGGACTACACACACTTTTCCATCTTACTTTTTTCTGCCTCTGTGGTTCTAGAGAATAAGCTGAGCAGTCTGATCCAGCAGTCCTAGATAAACCTAGAATTTTAAAAAAATCGGCACTGAAATTTGTTCAGAATTTCTTTTTAGTCTATTTCCTTTATTGCAGTCATTACTGAAAGAATGCCACTCAGATAAGCAGGGGTTAATGTAATTTCATTAGGGACCAAACTTCTTAGCTGTCAGAAGAACTTTCCTGATGTTTTTAGGCATCCTCTCTCCTGCCTATATTCTTGTGAAATACAAAGCCTGTTTGTATTAAAAGCAAATGACTTCTTGCCTTAAAAGACAAACACTATATTTCCTAACTGTAGTGCACATAGTATTTAATTCAGAAAAATATTTCCGAGATTGAGTTTTCTAACAACAGTGGTAGGAAGAGAACTTGCACAATTGTTCTTCAAGTATTGAGAATATGTTTAAGTCCAGTGCTAGTGATTTTTGGCTAAACCTATTTTATGCTGAAATCTTTAGCATATAGGATTGATTTCTTTCAATAGGCCCTCAAGGATTCTGCTTTTAAGTCTTCTTGTCCTTCCCTTGAAAAGGGAGATAAATATGTATCTACCAGGTACCTCAGTCTTACAGACTTAGAGAATGAGTCAGAGAAACTATTAACTACACAGAGAGTTGAGGGAGACTGGTTTCTCCTCTCAGCCACTAACCTAGAAGCTTGAAGTGAGCCAAGGAATAAGCAGCTTGCACCCCTGTTTCCTTCCATAAGCCCATTTTAATCTGAAGATTCCATTATTTATGTCTTTAGTCTATTATTTGTTCCTCTATTGTATTATTTATTAGAACTGAGAGAACAGAGCACATCTGAAGTTTATGCGGATACCATTGTCATACTAGAGCACTTCAAGCTGGTGCACGTATTCTTTGTGTATTGCAGTATTTGGTGGCAAGAGGAAAAGAAATACTAACAAGGAATATACAAACAGTAGGTGTAATGCATTCATCTTTAGGTATAGGACATTTTATTAAATTCTCATTGTTGATATAGGAACCAGTAGCACTATCTCTAGTTTTAGTTCATATTCATCAGAGAAATGGACAGAAAAAAACTGATATAGATGTTCAAGTGATGGAAAACGGTAAAATTGGGAACCTGGAAAAATTAAATTTATGCTTGCATAGTCACTGATGAGGATTTAAATAGGTATTGTTTTTCCCGAAGCCTTGTCCTGTAGAACGGAAAAATACAACATACTGTTTAGTTGAACATATATATTTACATTGCTGTTCTACCGAACAAGCAATTCATGGTGCTTAGAGAAGCATGTCTTTAACAATACAGCATTCTTTTCTTGAGCAATCACTGGAAACAAATTTGGATACAACAGCTCATTTTAAAATCTGTGGCAATGAGTTGTCAATACAAAGACTGAGATTTATTGCTTTCAGGAGTGGACAAAAAATGTTGGATGTTCTCATTTAGTATTGAACATTTTTGTAAAGTAAGTAGTATTCACAATGCCAGTAGACTTTAGAAAACATTTCTCACAGAAGCAGAGGATCACCAGACGGTCACTCTTTTAACTGGCATGTGTTTAATGTGTTCTGCTAGGTTAACTCTAAGGCATATGTACAACAGTGGTGGTAACAGTTAAACAGTGGTGCTCGAGATTATTAAGATCTCATGTACCTCCAGAATATTCAATGTCACCCCCTCCTCAGAAAAAGAGTAAAAAAGTGATGATGAATACTATTTCTGAATGTTTTTTCAAATATTTGAGAAGAAAATTTAATTTCTTGTAAGTTTCTACTCCTAAGACAAACTCTTTGTGGAGTCATGGGTTGTTGGAAAATCCCAGCTCTACGGAGACAGGGCAGCTGAGAGGTGTTTTAAAATATTTTATTCTATTATCAGTCTCATTGAAGGGTGAAACATAAGAGATGTAAAACTCTATGCCATTCTATCAGAAGCCAACTTATTTCCTGGTTACAATACCTTATAAATGTTTTTCAACCTTTTAGCTTTGGCCACACAATGGTGCTAATACTTCTAACACCAATCACTTATTATTTTATCCTGTGTGGTCTTGCCACAATGCATCTTTCACAGTTCTAATTCTCCAAAACATCTGGTCTTTTTGCAAGGCCATCATTTGAAACTTGTTTCCGGTTCAGTCTCTCTCTCAACAATGTCTTCTCTATTCCATGGCCTTTCTAAGTCAGCACATCTTATCTCAGAGTTTGCATACAGATGGACAAGACTGTGTGAGCTTTGAGTCAGGCTTTGAGAGTCCTCTACAAATCCATTTCTCACATTGGGTCAGAATTTACTTTGTATTACATTGGGTAGAGCTGGACATAATTTCTGCTTGGGACTTGCAAGAAATGCATCTTGGTTGGGTGTCATTTCTTCAGGAAAATGAGCTGGATCTAAAATTTGTTTGTCTCAAAGAAACTAAGAATCAGCTCCTGAGTGCCTTGATTTCTGGGCTGTGTAGTGATTGTCCTGCTCCTTGTAGTTTGGCCCAGAAGAACTGGGTTGTTTTTTACAGAATATTATTATTTCAAGGCATGGCATGCTCTGATTCAAGAGGAGTCTGTGTTCATGTGGTTGTGGTATTCTGCTGAGTTGTAGATCTAATTTTTTAACTGCTTCAGGTGAAAGAGGGTATTGAACTCAGTTGCTCAATTTCCTGTGGGAGCACTGCATCTGCTGCACCATTGTCTGTGCTTTTAGAAGTAATTATGGCAGTGTTTTGGGAAATTCGTGTTCATAGGAGAGCTGTGTTATTCTGCTGTTACCTGTGCTCAGAACTCGCAAGGCGGCCTAATACAGATTGTGCAAACCCAGATTGTGGAATTCAGGGAAGCCTGCTATGAATACAGCAGCTAAAGCTGCTGGATTCCAGCATCACCAGAAGCAAAACGTCAGGCAGTCACTGAAGACTTTTACCTGAAAAGGAAGAGAAGACTTTTACTTGAAAAGGTAGAGAAGTGTGGACTGAAGGAAGTCAAGCAAGTATTGTCTAAATGTCACATGGATTGAAGTTCCTAATATTCACCTAAATCCTTAACTTTACCTGTGACTGAATGTTTTAGATGTCAGTTATGGACAAGGGCAGTAATTAAGATGTTTGAAACATTTCCAACTTCTGAATAAGCTGCTTAATAAGAAAAATACAATTATGAAAACAAATTAACTCTCTCCAGTATTATTTATATTTCTCTTGTTGTGGGAAATGAGATTACAGACCATGTCATCTCACCCAGACTGTTTCAACAGACACTCTTTATTCTCAGCCTGAGCTGGCTGTTTCAGATTTTCAGAAAAATCCAACATCTTTAAGTTTTCCACCCTGCTTGCTGGATAAATCTAGTAGTAGGACTGTGTTGAGACCGAATCATTGGAATAGGAGGAAGATTATCAAGTGAGATATTACTGGCAGCTCACACCATACCAGTACCATGTGCATTTTTAGTGTAATGTCTTTACTTTGAACAGTGGAAGTAAGAAAAGAAGTCAAATGGGACAGACACTGCACTGGATGAGTCTCGAAGTGGTCAGAGGACGTGATGCTTAGCAGTGTCTGAAAAGATACATACAACTTCACCAATGCATTTTTCTTAGCTTCTCCTGTCTTTTGAGGGTCTGCAGTGCCTAGTAATCAGGGGTTTCAGGAATAGTTGATAATTGTATTATCAGCAAGGAAAATTTCCTTCCAAATAGTCTTTGTGCCATGCTGGAGCAAAAGACATTGCAGAATGATGGAAAGTTATTCTGCAAACCCACTTATGTCTACAGTCTTCTCGTTCAAGGCAGTAAATGGGCAGTGAGGTTGTGGGGGAGTATAAATCCAGTCTCTTTGCAGCAATTCCTTAAGGAATAGTTCAACTTCGGTTTATGCTAGTCAGTCTGATGACCCGCTCTTTACAGAAAGGCACGTTCAGCAGAGCCAGCCAAAGGGATAACAACCCACAGAGACTGGCATTTACAAGACTAATATTATTTATGTTGTAGACTTCAGCCTCTTGAGGTTCTTCAGGGAGAGGCTGTCCAGGTAATGGATGCCTTTACTCTTGTGTCCTGACACAACCAACTTTGATGTGATTGATCTTCCTGACAAAGAGGATAAACTATTAGTCATCCTTTGGAAAGACACTGTCTGGAATGAATAAACTTATCATCCAGTTTCACATTATCACAGGGAAGATTTTATTTTTTGGTCAATTTCAAATAAAGGGTCATTGACTTCATAACAGTTTCAGTCTTGCTATTAAATATTAATTTGGAATTTTGTTTTTGTTTCTATTTAAAAAGTATGAAATTTCTCTAGTAGATGATATCATAATATTAATGGAGTTAGGTGTAAAAAATATAAAAAATGCATGTTTAGGCTTTTGCAAGGGCTTGAATTTTTGTACTTTGTGCAGCTCAGTTGAATTCAGAAAATTGTTTTTCTCTATTCTTTTGTATTCCACTCATAGAACAGAAAATGCGATTTGCAAACTCTGTAGAATACTGTGTTAAGTTTTAATTTTACAAAGTACTTAAAAAATCAGACATCATTACTGTGCATAATAAGTCTTCTACTGTCACTTAAAGGTTATAATAGCATCTTGATTCTTCAATAAAAGAAACAAGAACGTGGAGCTCTTGAATAATTAGCAATGGATTATTTTTTATTATAAAATACTCTTTATTTAGCCTTATTCTTTAAGTTTATTATGTATTTTACATTTTTTAAAATGAAATGCCTATCCAACAGCCAGCTCATCAGAAATGTTTAGAAATTTAAATGAAGCCATAAGTCTGTGGATATTGAGTAAAGTTTAATAAATTATATAGATTGCTCTAGACTGTCCACCAGAAAGAAAATTTACATATAACTTGTCATTAAGAATCTCTTAGCCATTTACAGCATGTATTTAAAACATGTAGCTGTGTAGTAGGGAGGGAGGACTGCTATTGAAAACATAGGAGTTTCTGATGGTCACCACCATGATAAAACTGCATTTTTGTTTTTCAGGTCTTAGGAACAGATGAGGATAATATGGGGGATGGTTGCTCTCAGAAACTGGCTTCTGCCAAGTTCCTTCGACTTTCACTCCTGATACTGATTCCATGCATCTGTGCCCTTATCCTTTTGCTGGTGATCCTGCTTACCTTTGTAGGTGAGTACTTTTTAGTTAAGGAGACACTTTTTAAATTAAAGAGACTAAAACTAAGACCACATTCTCAAGTGCTAATATAATTGTGGACATTAGACATGTATCTTAGCACACCTACCTAAAAACCTAATCTGCCTAGTGACTGTTTGTTGCAGAGAAATAAATCTGCTATTTGGATTTGTATCCTTAAAACATATTTAAAGTATTGATGAGGAAACCTTTTCTGATTTTCTCAAGGTGTATTTTTGAGGAATACATTATCTTGAACATGTAGATAGTTTCCAGCAGCCATTTTACAAGTACAAAAGTTACTTTTGTTACCATTTTAGATCACTGTCAGTGGAATGAAATATTTATCCGTTTATGTCACACATTCATATGCAAACCTGATTCTTATTTTCAGGTGAAATTTAATTTATAAATAGCCACAAATCTTTCTGAACAGCATACAAAATATGTATCAATGCAGAACCCTAAATATTTTGTGGAAACTGGTTCAAGGTGTATTAGATTTCATAATGGCTTAGTCTGTTAAGTAATTTTGTGTGTATGTTTTTCATAATTAAAAAGTGCTAATTTATTACCATGAATTTTTTAAAAAGTCTTCCCTTTGTTACTTTTACAGGAGCTGACATATCATTAAATTGCTTCAAGTACAAAATAAAAACCACAGTAATACTAGGTTAAAGCATTATTTTTTCAGGAAAAAAAAGTTTCTTAAAAATTGCTTTCAGTGCTAAGTGTATTTGGGGTTTTTTCTGTCGTTAGTGAGAATATTTTCTAATTGAGCTTTCTTAGGTAGTTCAAAAGCACATCTGAAATAAGAGGAGTAATGTATCCAGATAAATATATTTTATATTATATTATAATTTATAATATTATAATATCATATATTATAAAATTATTATATTATTATGTCATTATTTATTATAATATTATATTGTTTATATATATATATATATATATATAATATTTTCCTATTTTATTTCCAATTTCAATACACATCAAACAGTCAAACAGTTAGCAAGCATAGGAAGAAGCTGAACATGTCTCAAAAGCACTGTCAAAATCAGGGCAATTTAAATCTGTTTTCTCAATTCAGTCTGTAAAGGATATGCAACATGACGTTGTAGGCCTGTTCTTTTCATTTAGTTTAAATTAAGGAAGTAAAAAAACCCCCCAAAGCTAGTGAATATTATGATTGACAGGTAAGTCTTGGGTTGTAGCTCTGAACTAAGAATAGTCTGAAATGGATTAAGATCAAGTAAGTCTTGCAATTAGGAAATAGGAAGTCATTACATTTTCTTTCCTTATGTTTAGCATTCCATTTTTGTCTTTCATATCCTCTGCCCTAGATTATCATTCTTTGCTGAGAAAGCAGATAAAAAACCAGGTGTATTTATATCAGCTCTACTCAATCTCTTTCTCAGGCATGTATCAAACTGTCATTAAAATGTATGAAATCATCTGGGAAATGGGGCCTGTTCTGATCCTACTTATGTAGCAAAAATCATGATTATCTCCTCTTAAGTCAATGTAATTACTGTAGGGTACAGAATAAGGCTTGATGTTATAACCGAAGTCTGAAATTGGTAAAGGTCCCTTCAGAAGCAGCTTTTGAATTAACATTTTATAATTTACTATTCTTCTCAGCAGCTTTCATTTTCTATGCATTGATAGCCTAGAAAGAAATGTATTTGATGACCAGAATTAGATGAACTAATGCTGTGGACATTTGAAGAGTGTGTAATAGAATATAGTCTGTTATAGTAACTAAGAACACACTATATCCAAAATAATATTTCATATTCATTTTAGGTTAAATAGTAACTGAATTCTAATATTGGTATGAAGTCTTACAGTGTAAGACAGAAGTTGATAGTATTGACTTGGCTAATAGAAATTATTTAATGGAAGGAAGGGAGGGAGGGAAAAGAAAGAAAGAAAGAGAAAGGAAAAAGAGAGAAAGTCAGTCTAATACTGCAGCTTTACTGATGTGCAATTGTTTGCTACACTACGGGACCTTAATAGTATCAGTAATGTTCCTATTTCTCCAGAGTGCAGACTCATGGGTACAGACCCTGCAGGAGAAATCTCAGTTCATATGTACTGGCCAGTTGTAGGAGTGAACCAGTGCTTTATTTCCCTTGCAGCTGCCTCATCCATTACCCATACTTTGCTAGGCTGCTTTGCTCTGTTTCATTAGCCATTTTTTTGGGGGGGGGTTTGAGCTTTCTTACTCTGAACAGCTAGAAATCTTTCACAGTCTACACTGCCAGAATCTCAATTAACTAGCTTATACAGTGTGACTATTTCTTAGATCTCTTAACTGTCCATTTTTAAGTAAACTGTCTATTTTTAAAAACCTGTGCTTAAAATGCAAAACATTAATTCCCCAAAGTGAACAGCAACTGGAAATGATCATTAAAACTGCTGGAAAGCGTTGCTTTGAAATGAATGAGTCTGGTCCCAGTACCTCTTATTTTGTACTAAAGCACAAGGTACTAAAGCACAATGTACTAAGCCAGCATACAGTATGTTTCTGTCATCTGGACATGCCCAGCTGTATCTGTAGACAGAAATCGAAAATAGTTACATCTATTTCTCAACTAATTAACTATCTGGGTTATGATTTACCATCTACAGCTGTGTATGAACTCAAGCCTGAAGAATAGTTGGATATAGTGTACCTGTATACAGGAATAAAGTGCCTGTTCTGTATGTGCTGCATGTCTGAAACACTGATAGATAATAATTAATTTATCTTCACTGAAGAGATTAAGAAAGAACTGATTGTTTTAAAGCATCACTCTGTTTTCTTAGGCATCCTGAAATTTAAATATAGATGCTATAAAAACATATCCAGTAAGCTTAATTTAAGATATACAATCGTGTTTTTAGGGGAAGGGTGGGGGGAAGGTTGAAAATTAAAGCAAGTGGGAGCCCAGCACAGAGGGTGGAATAAAATGCCTAAATTCTCTATGCTGCATTGATAAAAGAAGAGGATAGGAGGAAAATGTGAGGGAAGAAGGAGGTGACTCAGGAAGGTGACCTAAAACTGAGTGGAAACAGAGTTGTCATCTAGTGCTAGCAAGTGGGGAATGCCAGAAGCCTACACCTGCCTTCCTCAAGGGCAGATGTACCTGAGCCAGGCTGTTATTTTAGAGGGGAAAAATGTTTAAAGGAATTTTAATACTGCTCATTGTCAGTGGAGATGGTACAATTAGGAAGTTCTCTTGTGTCAAAGAGGTTCATTGTGTGGTCCCCCTGTTAAGAGGAGTTCTTTCCACTAGGAAACTGTAAAAATAGAACAAAAAACATTGTTGGAACGATGGGTGGAAGAAGCAAACAAGCATATGGGGATCTCAGTGAAAGAAGTAAATGACCTCATGGCAGTGATAGATATAGTTACTATTTGTTGTTCCAGAAAAAGAATGAAATAAGTCTGAATGAGAAGAGGATAGAATCCAATGGGTAGCCTCAGTATTTTGCTTCATAATATTTATTTGATCACCATATTAAGCCAAAGGAGGTTTTCAAACATCTTTCAAGAGTTAATCTGTTTTGTAATGTATTGCCTCTTATTCTGCTGAGTGATATATAAATAGCTAATCATTTTAACTTTAATTTAAAATCAGTATTAATAGCTCTTTGGGACCAACGTCTTCCAGCCTTTTTCTATTTTTATGCTGAGTGGAAGAGAAGAGATGAGTCTAGGGAGGAGAAGAGAGAATGTGAAAAAATACCTTAAGCTATTGAATTATGGAAAAATACAATGCACTTTCCAAAAAGTTTAAAAAGCTTATTTTAACTTTTTGAAAACTTAAAAACAAATAAAATAAAACAACTAGTTAAGTTTGAAACCTGAAGCAAAGTAGGTTTTTGAATTCTAGAGATTCAGGGCTTTGTTTGAACACAAATATCTGGCATCCAAATAAAGCCACGTTTAAGCGAGCACAGTGTCTGAGCACAACCACTCACTCTTCCTTAGACTTTAGCAAATCATATTAATACTAGTTCCTGTTTGTGAAAATGCACTTACCGTTTGGTTTGACCAGAGGACTCGAACAAAAAAAAATGCTGCTTAAATAATTTGCAGGTGGGAGATTTTTAGTTGCTTCTGTAAAATATACACAGTGAATTCCTCCAAACCCCAGTGATATATGAACATCTGCTGGTGGAAAACCAGAAACCTTACCATTTATATATACAGAAAGTTCCCCTGGGTTTGTCCAGTAGAAGTTAGACATAAAGATTTACTTACAGTTAGTGACTGGAGCCAAAACAATCCAGCCTAGATAAATGAGGATGTGGTAAATCTCAAATTGTAACTGTTTCATTGAAACTCATTATATTTCAGAAATTTAACTAGTTTTGCTTGCTGTCTGGATATGCTATAGTTAAAGGTTACTTAGTAAAAAAGAAAATGCTGACATTGCCCCTTCTCAGCTATTCCAGTTCCTTTTCTCCCTTACCTATAAAGCTTTCCAACCCAAAGTCACTTCAGTTGGATACTTCTGGCATTTTTAGTTACTTGTAGCTGTGATTAATAAACATTTCTGCCTGCCCAGTCCTTGAATTTCAGACCAGTTAACTGATTTATTCTAGCAGCAGAGTGCATAGAGAAGTGAGAAGAGGAATTCAGTAATGGGAATGGGCTCAGGATACCCTCTTGGGTTCTGTGTGGTGCCTGGAGTTGGAAGAGAGGTGGCTTTGTCTAGGGACAGAGCCTGGGGTAGTGGAGGGTGAACAAGGCCTGAGAGGTGATGGTGCAACCAGCCATTTTGGTAAATGCAGTAACCAAAATGAAAATTAAGCCTGGGAGAGATGGTGGTAGGTGTTTTGTGGACTTACAGTCCATGTGGACTCATGGAATCATAGAAAGATTATCTAATTCCAACCTCCCTGCCATTTGGGGTTCATCTGTACCAAACAGCTAATGAAGGATCAAATGAATATGAAGAAAAGTTTCTTAAAGTTATCAGTTGTAAGGTACTTAGAAACATTTGGGAGACTTTATGTTTTGAGGATTCCTTTTGAATTTATTTTATAATCAAGTCTAGATGAACTGTGCTTGTTATGATTGTTAAGCTCTTTTACATGACCCACTAGTGGCAAAAATTGCTTTTGCTATTTACCAAAAATTTCTTATATTTTAATACAGAGTGGTGCTTCTCTTCTAGCATTAAACATGACTCTAGTACATTTGGTTAAAGAATCTGAGATAGTATTTGTAGTTTTTATTATCGATAAATATATGTTCTATATATGTTTAAGATGTCTTCTTTATTATTTGGATTAACAGGTTAAAGATCAGTTCTCTAACTTTATAGTTTAAATTCCTGATGCTTGTGGGATACATCTACTTACTGTTATACAGCTGTTTTGATTTGTGAATTATAATTATTGGAATGAATATAATATTGCAACTATTCAACACATACAACTAAGAAAAGTCTGTTTTTGTCTCTAACATAATAAATGATCAAAAAATAAAGCCAGCAAGTGACTAAAATCTTGGACAATAACTGTATATTTAAAATCCAGTATCAGAGAAGAATGACAAAGAACTCAGGGGCCCATTTTTAGCAGTGGTAGTTAAATTACATAATCTTATATAGAGAAAACAGTACCTCTTTCCATTTTACAAATTAATAGATATGAAATATATTAAAAATATATTGGTTCCCTTAAAGCTTCAAAATTGGGTTTCTGAAGATGGTGGTACTATGAAAACAAGAGATGATGCAACTTAAAAGGAGAAAAAAATAGCATTGTTCATCTTGTTAACACAATGATTGAATGTATGGTGGAGCTCTTTGAAATTGCACTCTGTAGTTTTAAACATGTAAGTATTCGGTGACATACTATAAATATGATTATAATTTTTTAAGCTCACAGAAACATTTGCTTTTCTATCCTACAGCAACCATGTTTTATGTGCTACTGTTATTTTGTTGCTAGATAGAACTCTTAAATTTAGTTGTCTTTAATTTTAATTTAGAAATTAAAATACTTTTAAAATCTGTGTCATATTTATTATTAGCTTCCTAAAACAAATTGGTAACTTATTCTTCCATATGATGGTAATTTTGGTGGTTTTTTTCCTTTATTGCAGGAGTGTTAGAAAAAACATGCTTTTATTCAAATGGAAGTGAGGGTCTCACAGCTAATGGTGACTTTGAAACGTCTTATGACCTTTTGCCAAATACGGTTGAAAATAGTTCCAAGACTGATTCCACAGTGGATCTCAGCACACAGCCCTCTCCCTGGACCACCATGCCTTTATCCCACATTGACCAAATGAGCCAGAACTCAAATACTTTCAGAGAGTCTTTCCAGGAAAATTCCTTTGGTCCCCCAACTCAATCCACAGTGCTCCGTCATCAGCCTGCCTCTGACGCTGCTTTGGCAGAGGGCTCTGAAGACGACACCCGGCGGTTTGCCACTGCAGAGGAGGCGACGTTGTGGTCTACAGATGCTTCTTCTAACAACACAGAGAGGATGACCACTCTGCCAGTGTTAAGTCCTACCCATCCACCTGTGTCACAAAAAATGGATCAGAAGAAAAGTAAGTTTATATTTTATTTGGCTCCATAGTTCTGACCCAAAAACCACAGAGCATACTCATGCTCCCCAGTGTGTTTCTGTGAGGTCTAAGGAATGTGTCCCTTTTGATAATTTATTTTGTTGTGTACATTCCATGTCGCAATCAGCTGGTTTCTTATTGGAACATTTATTCAACCTGTTAATGAAAATGCCGTAAATTCTCTCAGGATGAAAATTTACAATACATTCTTCAATTGGTGATAATCAGGCTTACCAAGGCTGGAAATGAGTTACTGCACTAATTAAGTCTGTAAATTGTATATTCTGTGTTTCTTTAAAACTATGTATGTGGCAAGTACATTCCTGATCTCGGGATGTAACTGCAGTTACAAGTCTTTCTGTCTTAATGGATAAATTCTTCTCTAATTTGAAGCAGTTTTTCTGTTGAGCAATAAAGTTCCATTGGCATTTTTGAGTAACAACAGTTAACTGGGATCAGGACTTTTTTTTCTGTTTGACTATGAAGGTAGATGCATTTTATTAATGTCATAGTGAATGCTATTGATTCATCATGTCAGTAGTAGTGAAGGATTCCCTGATACTGCTTTGCTAATTGCTGAAACACAAGGGTACCATATTGAAATGAATCAATTTCTCTGGAGCTGCTTATCCTTTCTTTTTTCTTAATCCCACCAGAGCACAAAGCAAAACTTATTCATAAGGTCATAGAGAAAATGTAATATAAATCACTGATTTCTCAGTATTTTCTTCTCTTCCCTAGACTATAGTGATTTCATAGGCCATTTGAATGGTGCAGGCTTTTTGAAGGTTCTATTTGCTGAATTATTTTTCTTATGTAGATTTCTCTTTTTCTTCCCCTGTACCCCAAACTCAGAATAAATGTATATAAACGCACACTTGAATCCTATTAGTGGTTCATTTATTTACTTATTTTGGCAACTTGGCAAATTATCACTGTGCCAAGGAACAGCAAGAAAGCGTAACGTGCTACTCTACAAATATTTTCATCATCATATTTGAGATACCTGAAATTCCAGGAAATATAAATGAAACAGTGTAAAGCCGTTTGTCTTTACTTATCATGTTGGAATGAACTCTTTTGAGATGCATATAACATGTGTATGTAATATGTAGATGTGTGTGTATGGCATGTGATATTTTTCCCTCCTACAGTTAATGCAGGACAGCACTACAGTGACTCAGGACAGCCTTAGGTCTGGATTTCTAATCTTTTTGGTATTATACAGAGAGACATTTCTAGCACTTTCCAAGTGTGTGTTCTATTCTGGTAAGCGTAGTTCATTCCAACAGCAGTATGACTGCGAGTATATTTGGTAGGCATGACTACTTGGAATTCTATTGTGGCATAGTATTTTCTGTGTAAAGAGAAAAGGACAAAAGGTTTTCAAAGAGAAATTTGAAACACCACAGTTTTCTTAAAAAAACCCCAAACCCACAACAACAAAAAAAATCCCATCCCAAACTGAGATACCTTGCCCAAAGCCAAAACAAAAATATCTGGAGATAGTATGTTACTAATCAATAACTTCCCAGTCTTTGACCACTTTCAAATGTTTTGTTTATCTGTATTCCCTGGGACATTGTCTTAACTCCGTGTGTAGATTTTAAAAAAACAAACATATTTTAAGTATCCAGAAGAATTTGACCTCATAATAATCCCATAGCTCTCCAAGGCACTAAAAAGCAGGGGATTTCTAGCACTGTCTGCTACTCGCTTCCTTTCTTGTCCTGGCCTTTGCAAATGAACTCCTTATAGTCATCTTTAGTCTGATCTATTTTTTCCCCTAAGCTTGCTTCATGGAGAGAACCCTAAGGTAACACAGAACATGGTCTGATGTTCACAGGAAGTTCTTATGTATTCTGATGTGGAGGACAATGAGATGTAAGTGGGAGATGACATATAAATGAGCTTTGGAACAGTGAAAGTGGAATATTCTGTTGGAGTAAAAATGATTTTTTTGGGACAAGTAAAACATAAAGACCACATTGGACTGGTGGTAGTAATCAAATTCTCTCTTGCTTAGTGTCTGAATCCAACTGTGAGCATTAGCATATGCCTGAAGAAGAATAAACTAGGGCTGGCATGCTGAGGCACTTGAATGCTGTGTGGTAGTAGATTCCAGTGAACTGCAGTGAGTCCTGATGAGTGTTCATTCGTCCTCCCATGAATTAACGTAATCACTTTTGAACCCATGTAAAATGGACATTTGAGTTTTTTAAGCATATCTTCTAAGGAAATTAAGCTCTAAATGAAGTGTGAGGCTGATGTTCTGTCATCATCAATGCACACTAGCAGATCATCCCTCAGTACAAGTTTCGTCTGGTTCAAATGTGGGGAGGTGAATACATTTCTTTTCATATAGTAAGTATGTGTAACTTGGACTTTATGCTGATTTTATACAGTACATAAAAGATAAATGATATGTCATAGAGACTGCCAGTTCAAAGCCAACCAGACAAAATTCTGTGAACACATTTGGACTGGCATTCACGTGGCTGTTAAGGTTTTGGTCTGATACTAGTATCCCTAGTGCTGGATTTGCTTCACTGGTGGACCACATCTTCAACAAAAGACATTAATAAGATAAATTATAAATCTCGTGACCATATGGTATTCAGTCAAGACTTTAACACAAGTAAGATGTTGCTGAGTTACTAACTGGAGGGGAATGAAATTTGGCACATATGACATCAATTATTTAAGAAGTCTTTGAGGCAGAAGGAAGTTCTTTGGCAGAAATTCTAGTGAAGAAGAAGAGATGAAGTAGTTTATTTCCATTTTACAACGGGAAGTAATGCCCCACAATTCTATTAGAAAGTTCTTTGAAGAAGACAGTGAAAAGTGAAATACTTGAATTTTCAAGATGCTATTACCAAGAATCTTCACCAAGAAGTCTAACAGATGTGCTTCTCACAGACTATGTGTTCGTTAAAAGCCAGAAGGAAAAATAAGAATGAATGGCTGGGCTCCAGAGTGAAGAAGGCTGCTGATGGAGTCTTACAGACACACAGTGTTTTCTGATCAGGGAAAACAGAAAATAATCAAGTAATAACATTTCTGCTATATAGATTTATCTGCCTAAAATGAATAGCTGGGAGTCACATAAAAGTTTCATAGTGGAGAGAGTGACTGATAAAATGTTTAAATGACTGTGCTAACAGATGTGAAAGAATGCTGGAGAGTGGGAAATGATGCAAACTCTAACAAATACAACAATGCTGGACTTTCAGCTAGTGTTGCCACCAAAATACGGACCTGATGGTTTACTGCATTCACCAGTCTGTCTCCATGAGAGCCCTCATCATGAACAAAGAACAAAATGGAAAACCTTGCTACATCAATGTGTAACTTCAGAAAGATTACAGCAGAATTGGAAAAGGCAACCAGACCAGTAGAGACATGGAAATGTGGCATGTGGCAATGTTAGATGTGGGGAGGCACTAAATAAAAGGAAAACAGCAGGCTTATGAGTAAGTTGTTGTGGTGGATATTCAGATTGTTATGAGTGTCGAGGTGAAATAGGAGTTACTCAGTGTTTTTCATTATATAAGGAGTTGCTTTTTTTTTTTCTTTTTGCCTATCAGGCAGTAAGCTAAAAGAAAATAAAGGAGACCTCATGGAACTTACTGCCACAGGATGATGGGAAAACCAGAAAGTATGAAAATGCTTGTAGAACTTTGTGAGGAGTTGGTCTCTTGGGGCTTGTAGAAACAGTAGTTCACTGGCAACTTCTGACTTGTGAAGGTTCAAGACTTTTTGTTGCCAGAAGTTGTTGCAGTCCTAGGTGGTTGTTCCTTATATTTGCCCAACATTATTAGAATTTGTCTTGAATATATAATGCTGGCTCTTACCAAAGGTCAGCTTCTGAGTTAAATGTATCTTGTGTTACCTCTGTATTGGAAAGCAAGTGAAGGAATGTTTTTCCTATTGAGGGATTTGAGGTTGTGTGACATAATATATAAATGTTTTCTGGAGGCATGGGCCATAGTCCTAAGTCATGAGGACGGCTCACTGGAGAGTTTTCTGATAGCAAAACCATCAGGATGGGATTCTTAGGTGAATCAACAGGTTCAGTAGTGTTCATTCATAGAATTTAGAAGTATATTTAATAATGCTCTGTTCATCTGTCAATCAATGCTTAACAAAAAAAGACCACATATTAAATAGTAACTATTGTAGAGACTAAAGCACGATTTCCCAAGGAAATATTAATACAACTTATTGATACTTTTTTCTCTTTGAAATAAAAGCAGACTGCACTTAGGCAGTAAACTGGGAGATTTGATTCAAATGAAGCAGATTCCCTGTTTTGTAATACTGATGATCTGGGGAGACAGGAAGGAGAGTGAGGGCCGACGTTCTTCCTAGAAAAACATCCTTTAGATGAATGGAATATACACTGGGACAGGAAGTATTAGTATCTGATTTTGTTTCTTGCACTCATTGGTGCATTTGCATATGTATATTTCATATCCCTTTTTTTTTAATGCCAAGTCTCCAATAGATTTCCCCTAGCAGACAGTCCAGTAACGCCTCTGCCATTTCGCAAAAAGAGTTCCAGTGGAGAACTACACCGGTGGTCAAATCCTAACGTGAAAAGTAACATGGCCAAGCCTGATCTTGAGGCGTGCCCGTCCGTGCGTGGATCCCCGCGGCCCCGCACGCTGTGAGGGGCTGGGAGGGCCGGCCGCGTTCCTCGGCACGGCCCGGCACCCTCGGCACGGCCCGGCACCCTCGGCACGGCCCGGCACTCTCGGCACGGCCCGGCACCCTCGGCACGGCCCGGCACCCTCGGCACGGCCCGGCACCCTCGGCACGGCCCGCCACCCTCGGCACGGCCCGGCACCCTCGGCACGGCCCGGCACCCTCGGCACGGCCCGCCACCCTCGGCACGGCCCGGCACCCTCGGCACGGCCCGCCACCCTCGGCACGGCCCGGCACCCTCGGCACGGCCCGGCACCCTCGGCACGGCCCAACAGCCCCCGCGCCGCCGCCAGAGGGCGCCGCGAACGTAGGTCCCGCGCCCCGCGCGGCCGGAGCGGCACAGGAGTGTGGGCTGGAGCGAGGCGGGAGTGGGGAGAACTGGGGCCTGGAACGGGGCTGGAGCGGGGCAGAAGTGAGGCCTGGAACGGGGCTGGAGCGGGGAGAACTGGGGCCTGGAACGGGGCTGGAGCGGGGCAGAAGTGAGGCCTGGAACGGGGCGGGAGCGGGGCAGGAGCAGGGCAGCGGGCGCTCCCGGGGAGCGAAACACGGTCACTTGCGCAAGTGTGGAGGAAGGTGAACACTCCCTGAGCCCTAAACGATTGCTTTAAAGAACGAAGTGGGAAAGTGTTCTCGTAAAAGCGAGTCACTGTATCAGTTTCAAAAAGCACAGGGTTTTTGTTTGCTTGCTTGCATCTTTTATTCTCCGTAAGTGCAGAGGAACTTTGGGTCTTTTCACCTTTCGAACAGAGTGGCTTTAGTTTCTTAGCAATCCTCCACTCAGCCTAGATGTTACCCTAATTCTTTTATCACTTAACGATGTACAATTTATACATGAAATAAATCTCTTTGTTGCTACCCAGCATTTCTTACTGTGTATTTGGGGTTCTGCCACTGCTAGAATTCTACCACACAGAATTTTGTGTTCTGCCACTACTACTACAGAGAGGGTCTGACTCACCTTTCTGTTTGCTAGCAAAGTGAAATATGAAAACCAGCGTGGGAATAGCTGGACACAATATGTCGCAAGTGGTGCAGAAACAAGAAATTCCATGTCTCTCTGCCTTGTGCTGCTGCTCATATTAAAGATATTTTTTTCTGCTGAAGCTAAAATATCTGGTAACTGCATTCCAAATCAGTCCATAAGCTTGAGTCTCCCTAATCCAAAGTATTTCCAGCAGTGATCTAATAAATCATTTTGTCTTTTAGCTCAATTTGTGTTTTATATACAAGTTGGAGTAGACTCAGTTGTGTATGAGTAATAGCAGCACTGGACCCATGCTAATTTTTTAGGGTATTCTTGTCCTCAATAATAAAAAAGAATTCAAGATGTTCTCTTGAAGGGAAAATGGTTTTGGTTTTTCATATTGGCATAGAAGAATGTAAGCAGTGTCCTAATTATCAGGTGAGGAATTTAACCACTCAATTGTATCTTTGACATGCAAATGCAATCATGAATAGAATAATATGGTAACTATTAATTTTGTTGGTGCTTGGGGTCATGCTCAAGAGTATTTTTTCTTCCACTGGTACAGTCTGTTTCATTACCTCACTTATACCTACATTTTCTCTCGAAATTAAAGATAGTGAAAAGACCTGCTGTAAAATTTCGGCAAAATAGTTCTTATTTAAAATTGCATTTTTTCACTACTCAAAATAATCACTGAAGCCATTCTGCTTTTCTTCCCTAGAAGAAATTTAAAATGGTATTTGCATTTCTTGGGGCAAAATTAGTAGCTAGAAGAGAAGCATGTGGATTTTCACTAAATTCATTATCAAGAACCTGGTTTTCATCAGGTTACCACTGTTGTTTCTTATGAGTACATGGGCATAGCTTGGAAAGGAAACCATGAAGTTTCTGACATGTAAAATGTATTAACTGAAATCCAAAAGATTCTTTAAAGCCATTACTCTCTATGTAGAGCAATTTTTCACTACCGTTAATGTTTACAAGGGAAAAAAAGCTTGCCAGTTTTTATCACCTGGTGTGTCACTGCTGTCAGGTAGCTGCAAGTTTGCCAAATTCTTCAGATACTTGTATGAAATTTTAATGATGTTGTTACCATTTTCATATGCTTACCTCTAGCTAAGCTTGTGATTTCAATTCTATTTTATAAATTCGTGGCTCATTATTGCAGTTCTTCTGGTTGTAGTTCATCTCCTCAAATTCAGCCTGATGAAACAATGCTCTGTGTAAGATATCTAGTAGACTTCAAATATTTGTTAGGATTAATGCAGTGAGTACTGCGAATGACTAACATACCCTCCTTGAAGCTGTATGTGTCTTTCCTCTTTGGCCTTTCAGTGGTGTGATTTCCTTTAGAGTGAGAGATTCCCACTTCTACTCAACTTTGGAAGTAAAGTCAGCTTTGTTCTAGTTTAGATGACGTGCTTCTGGAGTTGTGGATGTGTGTCCCTTTAAAACTTGAAAGAATGGAAGACTTTCAGCTTTATGCCTGTTATGCATTCATCATGGGTTTTACACCTTGTGACTTGTGTTTTAAACAGATGTTTGTTATCAAATTGAATCATGAATTGGCCAAGAGGCTAATCAAGACATGAAATGCTTAATGAAACTTTCAAAGATAGGAACAATGAAGCAAGGCATATCTGAAGATAATTGTTTGAGAATTGCAGGCACTGACTTTGGTTTCAGACCCATCATCTTGTCTGAAACTATTTAAAAAGTATTTGTGTGGCTATTTCAACAAAAAATATGATGTTAATATATATTTTTCTGTTCTATATTGTGATTGATCACTTTGTTTCCAAAGGTAACCTTACATCTGGTAGCAGTATGTGATTTTATGATTGATTAAAGGTTATCTGTTTTGTGCTTCTGCATGGTCTCATATGGATTATAACACCTAGAATGCAGCCAGGTGTGGATCCAGAGTCATTATTAATATAAAATGATAAGTTCTAAACCCTTGTCAAAATACTGGAAGGTCAGAGCGTTAATACAACTAGGTGATTTGCAGTCACTCTCATTTTTCACGATCATGTGAAATTCAAGAGCAATATAATGAGTACCATGGTTTGAAATCATTGTAGGGATAGGAATTTGAGAAAGTGATAAACAGCCAAATACAGCCAAAGATTAATTTATCTGTTAATCCATACACAAAATCTGTATTTCTCACCTTTATTATGACTGCTAATTTTAAAAATTGTACTCTCCAGTGAAATAAAATAACTTCATACTAGAAATTAGGAAAATCTTTTTCACTGGATGGGTAGTGCAGAAGCCATTGCCTACAGTAGCTGTGGGATCCTTTTCCTTGAGTGTTTCCAAGACTCAGACAAAAGTCATGGATGACAATGTGCTGGCAGCAATCTCACCTGGAGCAGCAGGTTGGGTGGAGACCTCCAAAGGCGTCTTTCTACCAATAGTTCTGTGATTCTAGGGTATAAAAAAATTGAGTAGAACATGAACATTTTGCATGGTTGAAAGAAGTTTAACATTACAGCTGGTTTAATGGTATTTAAGATCACTTAATCCTAATTTTCATGGGGAAACTTGTACTTTCTCTCTGATATAGGCAAACAGTGAACTATATGAGAGAGTACTGAAGGAAGCTATTGATATTTTTTAGTAGATTTATTTTGAAAATAAATTCCCATTCTGCGAAAAGCAGTTGAAGTACAAGGATTTAAAACTTTAGTTTGCAGAAGCAACGTGCAGGCATCATGTTCCTAAAATTTAAATGCAACCTGAACTGACATACAGCTGTAACAAACTTAACCATCTTAAGCTCTTAAACACTTTCCTTTTACACACAAAAAAATAGGGTTTTTTTGACCTCTGATTGCTCAGGCTGAGAAAGTTTGTCAGAATTCTTTGTTCACATAACGGATAACTGCATTAATGTAGCTAGCTAGGCTTGTTTGTGAACAGAAACATTCAGACTCTAGTGGTAGAAAAAGAATGCGGCCTTCACTCAATGTTTTAAAAATGCAATGTTTAAAAGAAACCTCCAGTGCTATGAACAGGAGAGTCAGTAGCAGTTGGATAAAGAAATGGCCAAGGAAGTTGTATCTCATGTCTTCAACACATATTTTGCCAAGTGGGCGATCAAATTCAGAACATCTAGGCTGTAATATTTCTGGCTAACACAAATGATCTTTTAGAAACAATGACCATAATGAAACAAGCACATACATACCACTGAAAAATACAGTTGTGGGAATTTTCCATAGGGAAAACAATAATTTGTTAGACTGATCAGCCTTAGCTAACTGGGGCTTTGAAGATCAGCACCCAGATCTTAAACTTCCCCTGTGACTTTCCATATGGGAAGCTGCAGGTTGGAAAGCATGTTTTGTGTGTACTTGCAGTGCTTTGCTTTTCAAATGAGGTGCTGTATTCTGCTCTTAGGTTCTAGACAGATTTTGCAGGGAGGGGTTTGCTGTGTTAGTTTTATCTGAAACTGAGGTGGGTATTGTTATCATTGTGAGATGTACTTGGGAAAAAGAAGCCTAATTTCTTATTAAATAGATCACAAGAATGGCTATCCTAGAAAGGTAATTAACCAGAGAGAAGTGGACAGCTCAGGCACGGTCTATTTCTATGCTGACCTATTCATAACCTAAACTATTTAAAATCTTTTTCAAAGCGCTGTGGAGTTTTTGTTTTGTTTTGAACATAACAGTATTGCAATAATTCAATGTTGTCAATCAAGCTAGCATTAATTTTCACTTATTGAAAACATTTGTTAGAAAAGCCCACCAAAAAAATCCAGCCAAAAACATATGGATGCCCGCCTGATTCCAGTGGAGGCTACCATTTTTTATCCCTTTTTTTTTTTTTTTTTGAAAAGCCTATCAAGAGGAATACATGTTTCAGAAGAATAGCAAAATCCTGTCCAACTTAATGTAGCATGGAATGCGGCCTCTAATGATAGATGTAATCGTAAAATTAATTTCAATATGTGCCTTTTGTTTAATGGTAGGCCCTTAGAAATATGTTTCCAATTTCACTAAAGAATTCTGTAATTGGGAAATGACTAGTCAAAATACCAGACCTTGAACACAGGCCTGCTTGCAGGGGGGTACATGTTCAGCCTCAGCTTTGGCTCTTGAGTTTACCTGCTCTCAGCTGTGCCTGCCCAAGGGATTAAAGAAGTATGTGCTTCAGCCAAGAAGAGCAGCATCTGGAAGCAACTTGCTGAGAGAAGTGCTCCAAAAAATGAGGTGACTTGATGAAGTGTCCAGCCTTGTGCAATATTCTTTGGTCAGAAGAATAGCTGAGTTAGAATTTAAGACTTGCTCTGAGCAAGAAGTGTCTGGGGCAGACTGGGTGTGGTGTTCCACTCTAAAGCAGCTGGTATAGATTGCCTTAAAAAAATAGTTATGATAACACTTAACCTCTGATCTAAAATATGAGTTGTATTTCCCTCATGGCTAATCCACTCTCTGTGACCTGGGGGATAATGAATGGTTTTTCTCTCGACTGCAGGTGGTCAGTAGCCTCACCAGCTCTCCCTTTGGTACCTGTGGAGCACAAGGGGGAGTAGACAATCACTTTCAAATTGTATAATTCATTAGCTGAATGAAATTAAATGCAGAGCAGTTGTTTTCAGCTAGTTCTGGTGCCTGACTTTTGTTTCAGATCCATGGATTGGATTTGCTGTTCAAAAGTTTGTTTTCCTCTTCTCCACATGAACTATTATGAGTCAGATTTATTTAAAGGCTGATGTTACTGAGAAGGTGTCCCCATTCCCTTTGCTCCAAACCAAACAGTGCTGCATGTTTTTTGTGGCATTTGTTTGCTCAGTGATCTGACTCAGCTCTAACCCTGGCTAAGTTAGGTCTTGGGTGGTTTGGCACAAAAGTTGTTTCAAAGAAAATAGCAAGCACACATGGTTGAAAGGAAGCAGTATTGCACCGTTGCATCAGTTCAATTGTCTTGTGAAATGTTTTTCTGACTGTGTCAGTTGACTTAAAAGTCATGATCTTCTGTTAGAAACTTACTCGGGAAGTACCTTGCTTATATCTGTGGGTTGCCATCACTGTTACTGAGCCCTCAGGAGACAGAGTTTGTCAAATGTCTACCCACATGTAAATGTAACAAATTTACTACTGGTTGTCTTCAGATTATGTCTTTGTGCTGTGTTAAAGCTGTATAAATGCACTCCTCTTAAGTCTTTCTTTAGGGATCAAGACATTACACATGTCATGTGTAAATTGCTTCTGATAATTTCCCATAGTCTACAGGATCATTTTTGCCCCTTGTCAACTAAAATAAAAGCTATTAGTGCTTTCACTCAGGTGCTTTGTAATCCATGTTTCCTTTTTCAGTATACTGTATAGAATCTCTGTTCTAGCAAATGAGAAATGCTTATTTTTCACAGCTAGTGTAGGGGCTTCTTTTTACATTGTTTTCCATCCCTTCGTAATTTTTACATTTTGGTAACGATGGTATTGCTGTTTTCACACACTTTTGCTTTTGTGTTGTCTACAGACACAGTATTTACCAAAAGTTTATTGGCTGTGGGAGCCCTCTTGAAAGAGAAGTACTGGTCAACCCTTCAAGGATATTTTGATCTCATCAGGAGAGGCTGTTAGAAATGAGGACCTTGCTGTTGTTTGTAATATTGTAATAATACCCGAGTATGGAGTTAATTTGTCTTTTCCTTCACTTTTTCGGTACTTAATGAATGCTTTTAGGTATGAGCTCTCTATTTCCATGGTACAACTGAATAGTTTGTCAGTTACAAAGGAAATGAGAAGTGTCGTGGAAGTGGTGATTCTGTCACCAGTGGGTTTGTTTTTCTATGTGGATGTTACAAATTTTGAGAGTGATAAAGCAACCCCTTATCATTTTAGTGGGGTGGTTTTTTTGTTTGTTTGGTTGGGTTTTTTGTTTGTTTTTTTTGTTAACAGAGAGCAGATATAAATGGGAGACAGCAACAAAGTAAACACCGATCTCTTGATTTCTTTTGGCAAATGACTGTGTGGTAGTAGTTGAAATCAGTTTAGAATAAGATAGCTGTAGAATAATTTACTTTTCAGTAAGTTGCCATCTTTAAGAATTAGAGATTAATTTTCATCTTGAAACTACAACTTTTTATGCTATTTTTTAAAAAGGTGAATATATAATAAAGGAATTATTTAGTTCTGTAAGAGGACCTGTGCTTAGTTGTAGGACAATGAAACATGATGCCTGATGTACATCAGTAAAAAAACCTTAAGAAATAAATGCTTTTGAACGATGTGATTTGTATTTAATAAGCTTCTTACTGATTACAACTTCTTTTTTGTTCATAGTATCATTATTGAAATTACTCCTTTGCAGTTATCATTCAATACTTATTTAATAGAGTTGCAGAAATGAATTGTGTCTGTTATTCTGGAAGAAGTTTTGAGCTAATCAGAGGCAGTTGACATGTACTTTATACATGACGTTCCTTTTTAAACATCAGTTTGAGTAGAAGTTTAAAATACTGTTTTGATTTTGTGCGAATGTACCTGAATAAATACAGAAGGAATATGTGCAATTGAAGAGAATCCTAGCAGGAACCACAGATGAGTAGACATTCAGCTCTTCATTCATTGTGTTACTTCAAATTCTTTCACTCCACTTTCCTTGTCATGAAGAATTTGGAACCTTCTCCATCGACAGATGTCTCTGTAGCAATTTTTTTATTTTTCCAATGTTATGGTGACAATGTGTCTTGATTCACATTAAATCACACAAATACAGACGTCAAGAGAGTGACATATTTAAAAAGGGAAGGGCACTCTTTAGAACAACACTTGAGCATATGCTAACTTCATTCCTATTCAGACAGCACTTCAGCACATGCTTAAAAGATGCTCACAGTAGAGAAGCTGTCTAGCCTCAAGATTGAAATTCAAAATAAGCCAATTATGGCTTTTAAAATGTCACTTGGCATGTACCTCCTGTGTTGATTTGAATAGGGTCTGCTGGTACACTGAAATTCTGAAAAAAAAATTGTCCATGTAGTCTATAACTAACTTTTATCCCTACATGCAAGGATATAAAGAATTTTAAGCAGTTTCTTCTATCAGGATCTTTAGAACAGTACTAAACTTAAGAATTCCCTTAATTACCCATGGTCTGACAGAGAGGTTCTTCACGTTTTCACAAACCTGACCTCTGATTCGAGGCATACAACTAATGCTTACTAAAATAGTGTACTTCTAGTGAGATAGATGCCTTTTAGAACTGGATATCTCATTTTGGATATACAATGAAAGATGTTAAATCTTGGTATGGCAGTCTCAAATATTCAAAATAGTGATTCAAAATATGTAGGAAAATAAAGTTAAAAACAGTCTTTGTAATGTTTTCATTAACGTCTGTAATTTTAACCGCATATAAAACACTTGTGATTCATTTAGCTAGACTGAATTTGGTAGGATGACAAGGTAGTCTGATTAAAATAAGTGTTTAATTTGTTATTTAGATAAAGGTACATTTGCAGTATTTGTGTTCTAAGTGTTTCAGCATTCCATGATGGAAAAAAATGGAACTGAGATTCAAGTGACATAAAAGTGTAATGGTTCTTTAAAACTAAGATATTCATCCAAACAAAGCACCCCTAGTCGTTATAAATTTTAAAATAGGCTAAAATTATATGCATCTGAATAGCTTACAGCCTCATAAGTATTTTTAAAGTTCTTGTGTACATCATTTTCAAAATCCTTACCTAAACTATAAGCCATTAAGTGCAGAAAAATTGGATGAAATCCAAGTAACAGAAAATATCAAAGAATCACAAGCAGTGTGTAGAAGAGTAAATTGCACTCATGATCGAAAGGTAATATACACTCGTTATATGTCATAATTGTTAGATCATGTTTGAGATCTTGGGCCATGAAGAAAGTATACAAATAATATACAAATAGTATACAAAAAGCTCCATCTGAAAATAAGAGCTGCATTAACAATACAAGGTAGTAGTAATTACTGGATAAAGTTGATATTGCAATAGAGAAACTGAAAAGAAGGTAAAGATGAAATATAGAAGGAAGTACATGACAGGTTATGCCGTATAAACAGAAATTTCCACTGTGTCCAGAATAAGAGAGTTTCTGGGGAGGAGACAGCAGGGGTTTCCAATAGATGGGAAGACTCATTAAGACACTGAAGAGCTTGAAATTGTCAAAGAAATGAAATGCTTTCATTGTCTCACTATTTACAAGGGCAAATTCAGGATAGCTGTCTATAATATAAGCATTTTAGGAGTCTTGAAGGAGAAATATTAAAGGAAAGCAGAAAAAGAAAAAAAAAATCTTTAACCAGCTGATTTAAAAACAAAGCGAAGTGAGCTGCATCCAAACTGAAAGTATGAAGAAAATTGTGACTTATATTGACTGGTAAATTTTAAGTAATATAGCCAAACTTTCTGTGATGTTTCTTTATTGACTTTTAACTGTGACTCAGAATATGTCCTGACACCAACAGCTGCAGATTAACCAACTGAGTGCTTTTTAGAGGAATTGAGAGTTTTAGACTGGGGAAAATAGTACAAGTGCTACAGAGATGTTTGTGATCAGGCTTGAAAAAAATTGAAGTCTAGATTTTTTTAAAGCTATTTCCTTCCACATCTTTACTTCGGTTTTCTGTCCATGTAAAGTTTTCCTCTGATTTATACTCTTATATAGTCAATATAACCTGACACTGAGACCCATGAGAACTTTATCCTGTAGCAGGAATTACACAAATGATCTTAATCTGTTAATGCATCTTTGATGTGTCATTGTCTTTTCCTTGCTTCTGTCTAGCCTTCCATATAGAAAGATGACCTATAATTTCCCCTTCTCTCAGGCTTCCTCTCCCCACCCACATCACTGAATTTTTTCCATGTGACTCTGAGTCCAATGTGTCTGTTTAAGTTATGCTTGGTTGGCATGGAGTTTATCTTCCCTGCCGTGGCCACCTCCATGCAGTGAGAAGCACATAAAAATTATCCAAATCTGACATGACAAAGTGGGATCTAGGCTAGGTAAGTAAAATATTTAAAGAGATGGTTCAGCAATGCGTGAGTTGAAACTAACTTTGTAGAATTGTTTCAGTTCTCATTTGTGTCTCAAAAAGTGTTCTCAATTTTATGTTCATGCTACTTGAATTTGGAAAGAAAGGACTTTTTTTATTAGACTATGACAGATTGCTCTTTATGGGCTGAAAGATATCCACACAGTTTCTCTCTCACTCCGTCCCCTCCACAGGACACTGGGAGGCAGGAAACAAGATGTAAAATGTCTTAGGTTAAATGAGAGGCAGAGAGATCACTTATCAATTGCTGTCAGGTGCAAAACAGACCTGGGAAAAATTATTTGAATATATTGCCAATTAAAACCAGAACTGGATGGTGAGAAAAAAAACATAAGGACCAGAACACTTTCTCTCATCCTGCCCTACTTTCACAGGCTCAGCTTCACTCCTTCATTTCCAACTCCTCTAACTCCTCCCTACTATGAGCAGGAGGATGGGGAATGGAATTCTGATCAGTCCATGTGAGCTCCACTCTGCTGCTGCTTCCTCCTCACAATTTTTCCCGCATCAGTGCTGGATCTCTGCATGGTCTGCAGTCCTTCCAGAACAGATCCTGTATGGGCTCTCTGGGTTGCAGTTCCTCAGGATAAGCCTTTTAAAGCACTGGTCCTTCACAGGCTGCAGTTCCTTCAGGACGTGGGCACCTGCTCTGGCATGGAGCCCTCAGCAAGCTGCAGAGTGGATAACTGCTCCATCCCAGTCCCTTCCATGGGCTGCACAGGAAATTTCTGCCGTGGTGCCTGAAGTGTCTTTCCTCCTTCTTCTCTCACCTCAGTGTTACAGGATTATTTCTCACACTTATATTTTCCTCACTCAGTGTCCTGTGCAGGATTTTGCTGTCCCAGCACTGCTGCCCTCATGGCTGAGCGCTCAGCTGTACCCAGACAAGTTTTACACTAAATTGTCTAAGAGGAAGCAAAACCCAGAGAAATAAAGTGAGAGAAATGATACCAAAATTTTATTTTAATTATAAATAAAATAAAATAAATTACAACCATGAAGGACAAAACAGGAGTTAATACAGTGAAATCTTTTGGCTGGAGGATGATGTGATATGTTTTAACCATTGCTGTAACCATCAAGGCCACAACATCCTTGTAAACCATTACCGTGTGTTGGCTAAATTTTCCTTTGACAGAAATGCTAACAGTACTTTATTCTCTCTGTATCAGGTATTGTAATTAAAAATATCCATTCCTTCAGACCTTATTTGTCTTGTAGTGTTAAAATTTTTGAGTATGACACCCCTGCTACTTTGATTTTGTTGGTCTACTACCAGCGAATTAGTTTCTTAAATTTCTTAAGATCTGTTATCCTGAACTTAAGTGTATTTTTCCAAGGATCTAAAGAGTACACAAATAGTGCTCTTTCTACTAGTTGAAATGGGAGGGAGGTTTATTCCAGAATGTATATGTATCCTTTTTATTTTCTTCAGTAGTGTGATGGGACTGTCAGCTGTTCTTTAAGGAGTAGTTGATGTTTTCTGTATGATGTGTCCTGGGAGAGAACAAATAGGAGTGTGGGAAAAATGCCAGGAAGAAACTGAGAATGTGTTTAGAAAGGAAGAGTCACCCAGCATACACGTTCAGCAGCCAAATTACCCATTGTGTCAGGAAAGGCAGGCTGCTGCGAGTTGTGGAAATTGAATTTTCAAGTTAGTATTTGTGGGAAAAAATTGCAGACACTATGCTTTAGTTGCGAAATTATTGATTTTAAAATCACAATACTTAAAACAAAGAGAAAGCAGTTTGTAAGTTTCCCTGCTGTGTGGATTCCAAAGGATAGATCCTAAGAAAATTATGGAGAAAACATCTGAAATACAGTATGAGATATTCAGTCCCAAGTGAACTGTATATTGGAAAATTAATATCTGCATCTTCTGTTTTAACAGAAATAAAAAATGTACAAGATGTCACAGTAAATGAAAATAAGTAATAGTCAATTAAAATTTTTGAAGACAATAATGAGTTTTGGAAAAAGTATGTGCTGGAAAAATCAGATGCTGGATGAGAACGCTGTAGTGGAGCAAAAGTCCATGACAAAGCAGATACTTATCAATAGGACAGAAGAGCTAAAAAAGGCATTGTATTGGTTCATATGTCTCACACAGGAAATAGTGAAATCAAGGAGAATGACAACATTTTTTTAAGGTCAGGGGAACATGGCAACTTGGGATTGCTAAAAAAATTGATGTGCTGAGGGTAATTTCCATATCACAAAACCTGCAAAATGCAAGTTAGACTGGATGTGTTCGCCTTTGCTTTGCTTCTTTTAGTGGGATTCTTCGAAATTTTCAAGACATGTTAGGATTAAAGATAAGATTTCATTCCTCGTTGGTAGAACTTCTGCTGTGAAAGAACCAGGTAAATATTGCCCTTTTTCCTTTGATTTACAGAAGCTTTACCAGTGAAATTATGGACTGGAACTGTGCAGTTAGTGCTGAGGGCATGCCAAGCTAAGTGTTGTAATGAAGTGGGTGGTGATTGCTGCTGCAAGTTGAACACAGTTCCATTTTCTGAGAGCTACTTAAAGATGCTCTGTAAAAGCTCCTCTGATTAAAAAGATCATTTTTTAATTGAAACTTGAGATGTTTGACTTGGGATATGAAAATCAGGCTGCCTACTTTTCTCTTCAGCCACATACTCTTCTTACATACTATGTTATGCTTTGCATACCTGAGACAAAGACATGTTTTGCATATCTTCTATAAAAGTCCTGTTAAAAACATAGCCACATAGCCTAGCTAGAATCTAGGCAGGTTTACATTAGCTTTAACTGAGACATGATTTAACTGCATTACATTTTAGACACCTGAAGGATCCCAGATGTGTTTTTATAGTGCAAGTGAGAAAATGGATGCATTAAGAATGATGAGTTACACCAAATTTATTAATTACTTTTTTTGAGGAAAGATGTTCTTTCCTTTCTCATTAGACAGGAATTGACTCTGATGCTGCAATTCAAGTAGTCCTTTCAAAGGGCTTGATGTTGCTGGGCAGTAATGACACTTTGTGTAAAATCACTGCTTAAGCTGCTGTGAACAGCACTGATCTTACCCTCTGGTTCCTGCCACTGCACTGTTCCACCCCTTCTCCCGTCCTGGAAAATTTTTCTTTTTGCCTAAGAGATATTCAACCCGATTATTTGATCCAAGTGAAACAGTTGGTTTTTCCCCTCTTTCTCTCCTTTCACCCTGTGCCCACCAAAATTACATTGTGGTGCAAGAGAAGAGAGGAATTCATTGCATGGCCTCATAAATCCAGAAGCAGCAGTCACTTCTGGGTGAGGAACTATGGCTTTATTGTCATTACAGCCATGGCTCAGTTTTTTAAAACTAAAAAGAGTGATTAAGCTTAGCTGCAGTTCTAGTTGCTTTTCTTTGGGGCTGCTTTGTCTTTTGGGAGAGAAGGTAAGTGGTTATTTTCAGTCAGCTCAGCCTGCTAGTTCAGTGTATTTTGTGCAGTCCGTAGGAACAGCCTGAAGAGGAAAGTGGGAAAGGGAAAATGAGCAGTTTAGTTTCAGCAGGACTGAATATGAAGTTGTAGACTAGCACTGCAATTGTTGGAGTAGAAGAAATAACTTTTTTACCAGTTCAGTCCATTTGGCAATTTCTGGTGCTAAACAGAAAACTCTTAATTCAGATGACTGTCAGAAATGACCCATATAATTAGGGACCATGCTGTTCTGATCAACCGTGTTTTCACATGCTGTTATTGCCATTCACTGCTCTTCTTACCTTCCTGTAGGTATTGCCAAAACTAGTTTATATTCCCCATAATTGCAGCCTTACAGTACTTAAAGGGACCCTAATCAGAATGATGGAGAGAGACTATTTGCACTCTTCTTGTGTGATTGTTCTGTTGCGGGGACAAGTCCTGGGTTTAGTCTCTTTGGGTTTTTTTTGTTTTAAAAATTATTGTATAAATGCCACAAAATTGCTTCTTCTTATCCGTGAATTTTGAATTCATTGCTCTGCTGTCCAGCCAGTAAGTACTACAAAAAGATCAGATAGCTCCAAGAAACTATACCCTTCTCTGTCAGGACTATGTGAATTTTAAAATATCTAAAGCAGTCCATGCACGTGATCTCAGCTGAAAATGTCAGTGCTTCTTGCTGCATGCCATGGCAGGGACTATCTTGCAGTTGTGCATCAGGAGATACATGATGATCTTGTGAATAATTTTAAAGAAATTTCACTTGATGAAATTTCTACTTGTGAAAGGTGAAAGGTTGCAAAAAGAGAAACTTTATGGAAACACTAAAGCCAGAGCAGCTTCAGACCCATTTTTTTCTGTGTGACTTCCATTCTCAGTTTCAACTGAATTTTATTGTATCCAGGCTGTGTCAAAAAGAAATTGATTTTGTTTTATTTCTATTCCAATTCAGAGGATTGTGAAAATAGCTAAAATCTTATTTGGTTTTCCAAGCTACTCTTCTCTGGTTTAATTCTTTCTTAGCTTTTGACAGTATTATGATAGAATTATGGAATGTAATCTTACCTGTGAGATGCCAGCATTGCTTTTATGTTATATATACTGACTAGTCAATTCAATACATGCTTTGAACCAACTGTTCAATGGTCATACTATTGTTCCAAATATGTTGTTTTGATTTCACAGGTGCCTGCAGAAATATCACCAACACTCAGTGCCAAATGCTGCCATATAACTACACCACTGTAACTTCAGTTTTTTCCATGGTCAAAAGTATTGAAATGGAAAAGTTCTTGAAGTTCTTCAGTTACCTCAATCGTCTCAACTGCTATCAACACATCATGCTGTTTGGCTGCAGTCTGGCTCTCCCTGAATGCATCAGTGACGGTGATGACAGGTATTTGGGAATGAAAATCCATCAGTGACTAGAGCCAATTGTGGTAAAATGCTCCCTGCCTAATCAGACAAGGGAAGATCCAAACAGTCTATGACCTCATTGCAAAATTCCTGTCTGTCAAAGCTGTTGTCAACATTTCTGCCATGATAAGCCAACTGTAAAAGAGCTCTCTTAGAAAAATGTTGCCACCGTATAAACTGTGATATTAGGGCAGTCAGGATTATTTCCCTGAAGAAGCCTGTCCAGAGTTCTTCTGCCTAATTTCTTCAATCTGGCTATGCCAAAATGGAATGCTTTGTAAAAACAATAATGCCTCGGATATGTATAATATTGTCATAAATTGGGGTGGCCGTTAGTTCAACTTCAAATTTATTTTGTAATTTCCTTCAGCAAATTTAATATTTTAAATATATTTTTGGTATTATACTAGTAGGATATGTTCAGAGTGACATAAACTATTCTGGAAGCTTAAGGAGCATATATTTTTTCTGCATTTACATAATTTCACAGCATTAGTATAATGTGCATGCACTTTAAATTCAGTTTGATTTGAAAAAGCATCAGTGAGTTTAGTAGATCTAAAATCAATACATGACACAAAAAGGGGAAAAGGAGTATTTTTTTTAATGTATGTATACCATCTTTGATGTTCCTGAGGGGGAAAGAGAGAGGACAGATGACTTTGTCCTTGTTTTCATTTTTTATTTCCAGTTCCTCCATTGTGAAATTCAGTGGAAGAGAATATGACAATTGAAATGTTTCCAACAACATAACGAGACCAGGAAGTTGAGAGCTGTGCAGTTTAGAAGGAATAGGATACTTATGAAAGAAGTTCTGTGAGAACTGGTAAAAAATTCAGTTGCCAATGAAAGGTAGAGTCTCACTCCAGGCAATATATGCCTGCCACTTCCAGTGCATCACAATGATTCCTGCACTGGCTAATTGAGCTCGCTAAAGTGACAAGAAATTAACCCAGAATAAAGGTGTACACGATTACATGGATAGGGATTAATGGGGAGGAAAGGCAGCACAGCTAACAGTGGAATGAGATAGACCTTTAGACTGGCTGAGTGGTTTAAAACAAATGTACCTGTATACATATCTTTGTTAGCCTACCAAAAGCTATTTTCAATTAACCCTGTTTAATTAATTGAGTGCATTAATAGTTATAGCACCTCTGCTCCAATTCAGCATTACAATTGTTCTGCTTACAGAATCTGATAACAAATAGCTTTACACTACCTGTTTTCTGTAAAAATTATTGAACAAAATAAGAAATGCTCAACAACAGAACAGGCCATTTCTCTGTTGCTTCACTTATTCTGCCTTGTTTGGAATTTGACTTTCACAAACCTGTTGAGAGTGAGTTGCATGTATCAAAACTGCAAAGCTCTTAAAACAATCAAATAAGTAAAATGCTAAAAGGATAAATTTTGTACATTTCTTTTCCATTTCTTTCCTGAAGACATGTTTTTGCTCTGGTTTTCAGTGACAACCAAAATACTTTGAGATTCAAGAGTCAGGGTTGCCTTGCCTTGCCTTGCCTTCCCTTCTCCTCTCCTCCCCTTCCCCTTCTCTTCCCTCCCTTTCTGCTTGCGTTTTCCTTCCCTTCCCTTTTCCTTTCTCTTTTTATTTTTTCCCTTCTTTTCCTTTCTCTTTTTCGTTTTTGTCTGTAGCAGCAGTCCTCTCCCACTAATTCATAATTTAAAAGCTGTAACTGGATTTTGATGTCCTATTTTACTTCTTAGAGGTCAGAGTGGTTCCTTTATTTGTATTTTAAAATCTTTTTTGGTGGAAAATATTCTTGCCCCTGCAGACTGTTGGGTAAGAAAGTCCAGTGTGAGACTGCAAATGATGTAAGATGACGTTAGAACCTGACTTCAGTTTTTGTAACTGTGTCCCAGAGTGTGCCATGGATGTCACTGAAAATGTAGTGACTGCAGTCAGAATAAGAATACACAGGAAGAACAATAACAGTGGATTGACGGTGTGCTGGTTAGTTAAGTCTAGTTTGCTAAACCTCAGTTGTCCTAATGTAACTTCTGGTTTCTTCTTTAAACAATAATACCTTTTTTTTTTCCTATAGGCAACTAAGTGACTTTTTGTGATTACTGTCCTTTTTGTAGCATCCAGTTATTGCAGACAAACACATATATTTCACAGCCAAGAAAAATTTATTTTAAGGAGCATCAGATCTGCAAAAAGTAGTTATTAACACCTTCCCTTCTCAACCCAGCCCTTTCCCTGCCTTCCCCCCATAACTCCTGTGAGTGAGATCTAGAGAAAAGCACATAACACAGGGGGAAGTTACTTTGCATATGCTGAGTGTAGATACCAAAAATGAAAGAGACAATCCTTTGTTAGGTCTGTTGAACAGGGGAATCTGGTTAGCAGAAAGATCCTGAAGCAGAAGAGTTGCTGTGGAAAGCTTCTGGTGGTAATGAATGCAGATACGTCCATGTGCTGTAGTGATTTTTTAGGGGGGACTATGGTTGTATAGAACATACAGCCAAACACCCACTGACAAAACACCCACTGATGTGAACAGTTGTTACTGACATCGTCATTATTTCCTCCCATCAGTTACAGCTGGTTCCTTCTAACGTCAGTGGTTCTATATCCGATCACAACTTTTGATTTGTTGTTCTCTTTGTTTTGTGAAGCAATTGTTCCTAATGTATGTAAAGTCTAATTTGACAAATGTTGTTTACACAGTGTGGAAGAGATGAAACTCCTGTGATGCCTAGACGTCTATTCTTAGGTATTGCTGAGAGTCTGTTGGCAGCTTGCAGCCGTGGGAGCAATAATTATAACAAGAAGGAACAAGAGGGAAAGTTACAAGTGCTAATCTTTGGCAGCCAGTGAGCTGTCATTACATAGCTTTTCTCTGATACGTAAACTTATGTCTGTTTCCCATTTATCTTTCATGTACTTATAAACATTGTTTTCAATAACACTTGAAGGAGATTAAGTTTCTAGGCAGAGAGCATATTCAGTATTTGGTTAGGTGCAGGGATTTCTGAATGCTACCACAATATTATTGCTCTTCAGAAATGTTCTTCTATATCTTACTGCAGTGAAACCATGTGTGACAGTAAAAATACATTAATTTTAAAAGCTGTATTTAATTTCAACAACTGAATATAAAATCAGCTAGCCCTGCTCTTTTAAGAAAATATTTAACAGTATCTGTATACTGCTTTTCAGTACAGAAAAAGTTTGAAAGTACAACTGAAACCTGTGTGGAAATGTAAAATGGAAAATTGAAGTGCAGTAAGTCTTTTTTCATACTTACCCATATTTTTTGTAGTAATTGACTGCTTATGTAAAGGTGTTATGCAACTTCCTCCTTCTTGAGTGGATGGATGAGATCTTTCCAATACGACTTAAAAATCAGCCTTAAAAAACCCTGTCGTACCACAGTCCAACAGCAATGCTATGAAAACATGGCTCAGTCCTGAAAAGTAATACCAGTGGTGGAAGAACACCTTCAATTAGATGTGCTGAGCTAATGACTTCTAAATATTCCCAGCAGTAACTTTATCCTTTTGGGTAGTAATAGTCTGTATCCTCTGATCATCATCTGCAACACTGGTACTTCTTTTGTTGTAAGAGAGATCTCTCCTCAGAGCTATTGATTATGATTAATGATTTAATCTAGTGAATTCTCCCTCAGCACTGAAAGACAGAGTGTGCCAAAGTTCAGTTACTACAATGTAGTGGATGTTTATTTATAGCAACTCACATGCATTGCATTCCACAGTTCAAGAAGACAAAAAAGTTAATCTGCAATGTTTTCAGATTTGAAAAGGAAAAAAAAAAGAATGTATTTTAAAGCCAAAATTAATGTAAAATTTAAAGAATCAGAATCATTAGAGAAGTTCATAGTGGGTCAGCCTATTACTGCATAATGCAAACAGACTGACTGATGCTTTTAATATTTCTTGCACTCTATGAAATAATCAAATTTGCTCAAAAGACTTGGAAAAGTAGGCAGGCTATCTAAGATCCTGAAGCCCCATGTACATGTAAATTTGAAGCTAATGGATTCTCATACCCCTGTGTTGCCATGCTGCCTTTAACACAGAAATAATAGCTTGAGTACTTATATTAATCCTCTTTGTAGAAGTATATTCCAGAAAGTTTAGGAAGTGCCTTCCCCTGAGAGATCCTCAGAGTCTCCTATCACCAGAGATCAAGCTTAATTTAGGCTAGAAAATAGTATTAGGGCAATGCAAACTAGGAAGTGTAATATGCTCCCAAGCTAAAATTCCAATGCACCTTACATTTCTGTACATTTTTACTCACTCTGCTTTTTTCATGTCATGTGTCTTTGAAAACAGAGTTGTGAAGTGGCTTCTCTTCAGTTAGGGCTCAAAGAGTCCATTTGAGATCATGGCTTTTTATGCTGGATGCTGTACAACCATTCACTGATGGGCAGCCTCCTGCCTCTGAAAGTTTATAGCCCACATGAAGAAAACAAGTAAAGGATAGGAAAAGAAAGTAATGCTGTGACATTAATGGCTGAGGAAGCCAAAACTGAGCAAGAAATTTGCAGTAGAGCAGAGAACTACTCTGTAAAACTTTACAGCCTGTATCTTTAGGTGCAAAAGTATTTTTTATCTTGATTGAAGTCTGAAAATTAATTTCACTTGTTCATTCACTTTGCTTGTGATCTAATGCACAATGAATGTATGGGAAACTCTCTGCCATAATTCAACATTTTTCTCCTCCTCAGTTTAATTCTAAAGGGCAAAATAATACAATGAAGGGGAAAGACTTTCTTTGATTTTCAAACTCTTTCCTAGAAAGGAGTTTCTCATGGAAATGTCTATATGTAATGTATTTTATTGTGCTGTAGTATCTATTCTACACACAACAGTAGCCAGAAATTAACAGTGTAGTAAACAGATATTAACTAATGAAAATTAGGTTAATACTAAATAGATTCTAAGAACCTGTGACTAGTTTGCGTGCAGTCAAATATTATTTGAAGTGCTGCTGATATGATTCACAATGGCAAATTCTATTCTGTAGTTTTTTTTCTGGTTGACTGTCTTCATCTTTTTTCTGTAATTTATAAAAAGAAAAAAACAAATAGTGTGATTTTTCACTGTGGGCCTAAAGTAGGATGAAATATTAGGTCCAAAAAAAACAAATCCAGAAATATGTGTCGTGTCTTTTATTAAAAGCTGTCAACAGTTTAAAACTATTTCATTAATGTCCTGTTAGAAAATGGAAGAGAATCAGCCTTTATAGTGTAATAGATATCTGTCTGTCATGTTGAGTATAATCCATGAATAAGAACAGTGATGTGGTTATTTCCTTTTTCCTGTTTCTATGAACTTCACTTGAAAATTAGCCATGTTCTTTGTTTCTCCTGCTGACAGTGAAATTAATTATATTTTATCACAGTTATAACAGCTAAACTTATTAAAATAATATGTTATTAAAAACCTACTTTTTAGAGTTGAGGTGGAGAAAAAGCTGACTGATCACGTGGATCTTGTTTACATACCTAATGAGAATTTTTGTTTTAAGGCTTTAAACAGGAAGCTATTAGCATACATGTGAGTCAGTATCTGTTAGACAAAGTCCATAATGGATTTAATTGTGTATGAATGAGGTATGGATATGTATGAGTTTGTATAGGCAATCCTCCACTGGCATGTTTCAATTTTGTTTTTAATCCACTTGATTAGACAAAACAGCAGCTGCCAGGACCTCTGAGTGGATGATCCCATAGGTAGTCTGTGACCCAGCTTCTATGCTATCCATTTATAATGCACCTGTGGGATATATCAAATTACAGTTGCACAGGGAACTTTGCCATTCTCCAGCTTTTAAGAAATGTTTAAATTCTACACATTTATGAAGTTAGCTCCAGAGTAATTTTTGAAGCAAAGGTGTTGAGAAACCCACCTGAAAGGACATTTAGAATCCTCTCTCATAAACCTATCAGAGATGATTTTGTTTAAATTGGTGGTATTTGCTTTTAAACGTTAAGCCTACTGAACTGGTGGCAAACACTTACCGGTGATACCAAGGAATAAGGTGGGACAATTTTCTCCTACCACCATATTATCTCTTTATGTTCTTCTCATGACTCCAACCAGTGTAGTTCTTGCCATGACCCAGGCACATGGAGTGGAGGCTTCTCTCAGATGCTTATAAGTGGTTACCAGTTGTTTTCTGAGTTTGCAGTCCTGTCTTTCACATCCTATGGGAGTTGCTTTATCCTCTAATATGCTTCCTTTTTGATGGTGCCTCTTTAGCCCAAGGAATTTAACATGACTCACAAAGGCTATTCCAGATGTAGTTTTGGCAATAGTTGTTTGTCAAGGAGATACAGAAGATCAGAATCTTCAATTTAAAATAAAGCCGAGGTGATGTTCAGTGGGTGAAGTGATTTATACATAGAATGTTTCAAAGCACATGTCTTTTGTTTTAAATGTTGCCATGACTTGACTTGCAGCCCTTCAGAATCCAGCAGACTAATTGTATACAAAACCCCACACTTTTGTAAAATCTGTCTTTGGATATATCTGGTTCATAATCCAGTCTTCAGTTTTTAAATCTGGTTACGGTCCATTAAGTGCAAATGTGACTTGAACCACACAACTGTGGACCTCCAGCTAATGAAAAGCATGTATAGTCAAATCCTGTCAAAAGGAACATAAAAATTAGAGTGTTGCAAATGCTTGCCCACAAAAATAGTGTTCTCTGTCTGCCAGTTATTTTTTGTGTGTCTTGTCATTTATGATTTAAAGCATTCTCCTAAGGGAATTGATGTAAGTCTTACTGTTTAGCAGAAAAACTGAGGAATACACTGGGTCTGTGTTATTTGAAAAAGCCCAGAACAGCAAAACAAATGAATAACTTTTTCTTTCATTCTGTCCTTTCTACCAGTTAATAACCTTCCAATAGCTTTAATTTAACCAACAGTTATAATCATGATTTTATGGTGCAATTTTTTGATAAGTAAAATATTGAGGATGGAGTTGCCAATGGAAGATAGTCAACATGTTGTGGGAAACATTTTGCAAGGCTTTCCTGTGCAATGTAAGTACTCAGTGTCAGCTCTCGTCTGCCATCAAATTGATAGCACACTAATTCAAGGTGAAGTAGAACTAATTTACAGCAACAAGAAAGTGAAATGGTTGAGAGGTGTAATACATTGGGTAGTAGGGTTTCAAACTAGCAGAACTGTCTAAGGTATCTGTAAAATAGCAGTAGACAGTTCTGAAAGTGTTTATGTGCAGTAACAAATATGCAAAGTGATGATTGAAAACATGTTTTAGTGAGTCTACTGAACAGACATAATTTCTGAGGAGACAGTGAATAAAATCTGGGTGACTTGAAATGGAAAATTTAATAGGTAATAAATAGATACATGGATCAAAGAAAATCTACAATATGCAGATTCAGAAAGTGATGAAATATTTGCACAGAAAAAGGATCAGAAAATATAAATCTTCAAGTCCCAATTCCTGCTCTAAGGAAAGATAATTTTTCAAAAACCAAAATTTTATTTCTGCTGACCTATGAATATAACATGTTCTTCATGAGACATGAGTGAGACTTTTAGCTAAGAAACATCTGTTTTGCATCTGACTTCAAAGAAGAGAATGCTCACATTTCTCTGAAGTATTGGAGTGGACCATCTTGCCAAGACATAAATGAAGAAACTTGAAGAAACAGCAGTCACAAAATAGCATTTCTAGAGATATAGTTTCTTCTCAGTGCAGCCTGTATTGTTCATAAATCATTTCATAGTTAATGGGTTATATTAATAATCTTGTCTACTGTTATTCATACAGCAGAAAAAATGTGCTAATGAGAAGATTATAGTTTTCATTGTCCCTCAGAACTCACACCATGAAATCAACGTTATATTCATCACCTTAGGAGCCACTGCTACTTTCTCCCAAGCCCATATAAAGGTGACAAATACAAAGTTTGCTTTTTCAAGGAATGCTAGGGAGAACATTGGCAATGATGTGGCATGGACCAAAATGCCTATATTTAAAGTTGACAAACACGTCTTAGAGGACCCTTTCTCAAGATATGTATAATATTTGAGGGAAAGAAAAAAAAGAAAAAGCTTCTTTTTTTGGATGTCTAAATAATGCCCTGGGCAAATACAGAAGGAAAAATGGGTTGCTTATGAAAAGTGTTCAATAATCACCAAGAGTGCTCAAGTGTTTGAGCATTGAAACATTAAATTTATTTGGGAAGTTGCTGTAATAAGTACTAAGCTCTTCCTCGTGGCTGTTAGAAGAGAAAGATAATGGAATTAGAAGATAAAAAACCTTAGGGGAACTTCTGTTTATAAAGTTTATGTACCTATGGATATGCCTATGGAACTTAATCCCCAATTTCTAGCTTACACATCAGAAAAGTCGCGGAGTCTCTGAAAGCATCTCTGTAAATGTCACGGCTCATTTGCTGTGGGTGGACCTGAAGGGTCCCAATAGCTAGGGGTGGCACTGGATCTAGGTACTGGATCCTGTACTTACAGGAACAGGGCCTGAAGTTAACTGTGTGATGCCAGCTCTTTTACACAGATGCAGTGTCGGGAAGGACAAACCAGGGACAAAATATAGGGGAAAAGGACAGATAAAGAGGATGCTGAAAAGCATGTGTTTTCTACATTCAAAGAACTGTCCCTTCCCTGCCCACAAACTGTTTAAAATTACAGGTATGTATAATTTGTAAATAAATCATTATAAAGAAAGAGGAGATTCCCCAAGAAATTAATTTTTAAAATAAAAAATTAGAAAAGTAATATAGAAATGCAGTCAGTGGCATCCTATGTTGGCCAGAATTATGTGTCTGGTCCAATGCATGTGAAGCCAGCATTTGCCATAGCAGGCAGCATCAAAACTTCATGCAGTGTTTCACCCTCCCCACTGATCTAATTTCAAAGTGTGTTTTGGGGGGAATTATGGATGCACCAGAGTTAAAAGGTTATTAGATAGAAAAACATTTTTGAGAACAATCTGGCATGGAAGTGTCTGAACTGTTTCACAATGCTGCACAGAAGGGAAGGAGGCAGAAAGGAAAATCAGGAGGGCTGGTTATTTTATTACTGAATATATTGTTGATTGATTGCCTTCAGCCCTGTTGTTGCAATGACTTGCTGTATGTATTATCTATTATAAGGTGTGGTTTATAGTTCCTAAGTTGGTGTGTTAACTAGAGATCATAAGTCATTCGCCTGCACATGCAGTATATTATTAATAATAATATATTATTTCTTAAAAATAAATATTGATCATTTACATCGCTGAAATAATTGTTTACAATTACTCTTAAAATTAGTATGGCTTTTAGTTAATGTTTGTTTGCTAATTTAATCTATCTTCTAGAAAAACATGCTTTTTCACAAAATAAAATTTATTTAATTTAATAAATTGCAAGAGTTGTAGGATAGGAACTTCCGGTAAAACCTTTGATTTTCATAAACATTTTGGGAGTGTTAACACTGATCATTTCTTATTGGACTGGTGTATCTGGGCTCACAACCAGAAACACACAGATGAGGTAACATTTTATCTGTGTTTGGTAGATAGAACTCTTCTATTAGATAGGAGTACACCCTCTTGTGCAGCAATTAGTAAGCAAAATGGTTTTGGGTTGAAGCATGGTTAAAGAATTTTCGAAGAACTCATATGCTTTTCAGCTCATGTTTAACTTCTTTTAGTGCCCATCTTATTAAAAAATAGCTTAAAAACCTATTGAGGACTCAGTTAGCAAGGCGTACTTACCTCTCACAAGTTTATCTCCTCTGTCAGAAGTTGTTGTTGCCCTGTTGGACACCCCAGTGAAAAGCACCAGGTGGGGAGGAGAGAAATTTCTTCAGGCTCAGATCAGGACGAGCATTAAAGAAGAATTAACCTCCTCAGGGCTGCTCTCACTTGGGTTTTGAGTATCTCTAAGGATGGAGGCTTCACAAGCCTTCTGGAGAACATGTTCCAGACTACTGTTTCATGATAGATGATGCTATATAAAATGCTAGTGGTGCTGAAAGATTCAGTATTATCCTATTCTCCTGCTTGTTATTTCCCATCTCACCCATGTCTTTTCCATGGCCTGTCAAGAGTATTCTTTCAGCTCCATGACAGATTGGATTTGGAAACTGCTCTGACTTAAAGTAGGAGTGACTGATGTTGCCCATTGTGTAACAGCATGAAATACTGTGCTGGCATGAAGAACTAGGGAAGAGAGCTGGGGAGAGGCTGATAGGGGGTAGGACAGCTTCTTTAAATTGATGAGATCTGCTCCTGCCAGATTTGTTTGTGAAACAATTTTAATGTGAACTTGAAATAGTATGATAATGGCTTACAATGATTTTCTACTTGACAGAAAAGACGCGTGAATGTCAGTGAGTGAGAAGTGTGTCTGTGATTCTTTAGGATTCCTGATAAGATGCAGCTCACAAAGTTTTAACTTAGGTTGATTCTTGAGTTCTTCCTTTTGGTAATTCTCTGAAGTGCACAGGGAAACACGAGTTCTGGAAAACTGCATGAAATTAAGGGTACCTTTCACAGTCATCTGTGGAAATGGAAGGCAGTTCTTTAGGTACAATATTGTTTTGGGTATGTTTATTTTCCTGAAAATACCAATACTTAGAGCAGCTGTGCAGTGTATGATTTACTTCCAGTTAGTCCAGAATTCCTGTAGCAATGCTGTGATTGAAATACTGGTTTGTGATTCAGAGGACTTCTCTTTCCCAAGCGTGAATTTTGTTTCCTAAAATCAAAAGATCTTGTAGCCTGGATTTTCAGGCATTTTAGGAGTTTGTTTTGTTTTTTAAAAGAAATTTCTACAGAGTAAACGAAATAAACAGTGTGTTCATCATTTGCAAAATAAATACTAGGCAAAAAATTTCAGAAATTTGACTTTATTTAGGAGTCATTTTGGCAGATAGTACAAGATTGTAAAAACAGCTTGTAATTGTAGCAATATTCTTAATAATACTTATTTAAATTGATTCACGGCTGAACTAAATCTCTAATGAATTAATTTAGTGCCTCTCTCATATTCACTGTTGTCTTTGAATCAAGTTATGGCATCAGTAAACAAATTTGGAAGGGATGATTGCTTTAGTCAGGACAGATCATCTCAACTGACTGTGGTCATTGTACAAAACACACTGAAAAATTGTGTTTTGTTTATTTTTCTTTTCAATGCTACATTGCAAAAATTGTGCTTCTGCTGTACACTATATACTTTAGGATTTTCTGATTGTTATGGTATCATAAGCTCAACTTGTGATGTATTGTGCTGTCATAGAAGGTGACTGAGGAGTCAGAGGGAATTTCTGAATTTGTTTCTTGCTCATTCATAGAATCATACAGTATCCTGGGTTGGCAGGTACTCACAAGGATCATCAAAAGATCAGCTCCTGGCTCTGCACAGGATCATCCCCAGGAATCACACCATATGCCTGAGAGAATTGTCCAAGTGCTTTTTTTTTTTTTTTTCCTGTCAGGCTGATGCTGTGACCGCTTCCCTGAGGAGCCTGTTCCAGTGCCCAGTCACCCTCTGGGGCATAACCTTCTCCTGATACCCAAGCTAAACCTCCCCTGACTCAGCTTCATGCTGTTTCCTGGGGTCCTGTAACTGGTCACAAACTTGAAGAGATCGGTGTCTGCCTCTCCACTTCCTCTCATGAGGAAGTTGCAGACTGCTATGAGGTCTCCTCCTCAGTCTCCATCTCCGTGCTGAACAGACCAAGTATCCTCAGTCTCTTCTCATATGGGTTCCCCTCTAGACCCTTCATCATCTTTATTGCCCTCCTTTGGATGCTCTCTAATGGTTTCATATCTTTCTTACATTGTGGCACCCAAACCTGTCCCCAGGACTTGAGATGAGGTCGCCCCAGTGCAGAGCAGAGCGGGACAATTCTCTCCCTTGCCTGGCTGGTGATGCTGTGCCTGATGCCTCCCCAAGGCAGGGCTGTCCCTCCTGGCTGCCACAGCACACTGCTGACTCAGACCTGACTCCTTCTTTTGGTCAAAATAGTTTATCTGGGTTTTGTCTACAAAATAAATTATTACACTGACTAAAAATTCTGACTTGCATTGTAGAGACTCTATGTGTCCATCCTTAAGGATATCAACAGAGTTCGGCCATATTTTCTGAAGAGCGTTTCTGAGCCTGAAAGAGATGTGAAATAACAGCAGTTGATGTAGATGTAAAATTCAAGAGCAGCTGAAACTTCCTTTGCTAATTTTTGGATGGATAAGAAGTCTTTTTAATCTAATGGTATATTTGGATTTGCTCCCACTTTCACTGGAATCAGGAATTTATATTTCCCCCCTCTGTCTGAACAGCCTTCAGAGTTCTGTGTGAGCTCTTTGTTAAGTTATGGTACTCTTGGATATCAGATGCATTCTAAGACTTTTGCAAGTGTAACTCTTTAGCTATCTCTTTCCTGTTGCCATAAGATATGGCAACTATTAAGCAGCAGTTAATTTGAAATGTCATTCTTCGAGAAAAAAATCTGTATGGATCCACAGAAGAGACTCTAGTCTAGCTTTTTCATCTAATTTGTTTTTGCCATGTTTCTGTTTGTTTTGAAACAGATTGTTCTTCCATGCTGCAGGCAATCCATTCAGCATCTCCATCTCTTTCATTCTCATTGTATAACCCAGGCTTTTTTCAGTCTCTTGGAAAGGGCATTCCTCTTGTGGCTCATCTGTAGTTGCCAAGCTTTATGACAACAAATGGGGTATTCATGAGTGTGAGTTAGAACTGGACTTCTGCACTATCTGTAAATCCTTATACTGAGTCCCTGTAGGGCAGATGAGTGGACACCTACCTGCAGTTCAGCCAATTAATGCAAGGGCTTATTCTTGTCTAAACAGCTGCAGCCATTACTCAGGCTGCCACCCCAGGGAAACTGAGCTGCTGTGCCTTTTGCCAGGTTCACCTCTGAGGCTTTTTTTCTCCTTTAAGGTGTTTGATGTATCTCAGACTGTGGGTCCTATCCTTTTACGGGTAATTTTGCATCTTTGTATTTATATACAGGAACCTGCTTTGAGAAAACACTACATGCATTTAAGCTAAAAACTGGGTGGAAGGTAATGCAGCTAGCTTTGCTTTGAGTGTTGCAAAGCATTACGTGGAATTGAGGTGCCATCCATAAATGTTGCTATATGGACTCAGAACAATTTTGTCAAGTGGAATAACCACAAAAGTCTAAAATAATTTTGCTTTCTTTTGAGATTTCATTATGTAAAGAAGCAAATTTCAGATCTAAACCCCTATCTAGAGACAAAACAAAAAAATGACAACTTTAAAATGAACTTGCAAATTAGAGATGAAAACCAAACAATAAAATATAAAATACATCATTTTCTTGATTATGTGAACCATGATCAGCCAAATTATTTTAAAAACAGTGAATCAAGAAATAATATTGAGAGGTTTATGAGTTTGTCTCATAAAGCTCTTTCAGTGACTATGCTGCTCTCCATATTGGAGGCAAGAGGGTAGTGAGAAAGATTTCACATGAATGGCCACTCTAGAAAACAGTAATCCTGGGTGTGTGCGTTTGCTCTCCTGTAGAAACTTATTCTTCTGACATTTATATTCTCTGGAAGTCGTTATTGTTAGAATATAATGGAAAGTATTAAAGACAATTAAAACTCATAAAGGCTGATGTGTGAGTTAATCACTTCAACTCGTTTGATTTCAGGGCTGTAGAAACAAAGAGTAACCTCGGTTTTCTTCTTCCCGTAATTTCATCATGTTTTTCTTTGTCCTTGTATTCATACTCCCTGCCCCAGCAATCTCTCACAATTGTATTACCAGTTCATTTATTTTGCCTTAGGCCTGAGATCTATCACCATTCTTAGCATGAGTGCCTGTGTATGAATGATACAGCAAAATATCCTACAGTTGTTAGGAATAACCTGAATGCAGGTTATTGTGTGGCCACAGAAAAAGTTATCCTGAAACAACTGAAGAGATGAAGCTAGAGAAAGAACAGTAATGAGAACCAGCAATAGCTAGAAATGTTCATCAGTCTTCCTGCAGTCAGATTGTCTGTTGACCACAAATGTGGCCTTTAGCAGATGCAGTCAACAGTTGTGTGTTCTCAGAGTGATCTTTGTGCTGTATTTTCAGCTCTGGCATAACAACGTGATTGTAAGCCTTTTGCAAATCATTTACCCTCTACTGTTTTAACCTGTAAAATTACAATAATGAATTTCTCAAGAGGGCATGTCTATAGCAGTGCTTTTACCAGTGGAGGTGCTATTGTGAAAACACGAAGAAATGCCACAGATAATAATGAGCACTAGATATATTATTGTATTTACCAAGTTGCAAGGGGAGCTCCTGCATGATGGTTAATTGTTTATTTTATTTAATTCTTTTGTCCGCTCTAGAAATTTCTACTTCTCCCTCTACTGACATCTTATTCTTTCTTTGCCTATATCCTTTTGGAGGACCCAATCAATGGCCAGATGAAAAAAAAGTGCTTTTTTTTTTGGTCACGTTACTCTTCAGTTGAATCAGGTATTTGACCTCCCATTATACAGCCTAAAAACAATTCTTACAAACAGCAAAACTGCACAGAACCAGATCCAGGAATTTGGGAACCAAGCTGCATACAGTGCTGCTGCTTCCAGAAAATACATACCCTCAGTGTCTGCTGAAGCTGGGAGTCAGACCCTTGAGCTAACTTGAATCTTGAGCCAACCTTAGAAAACGTGATAAATTCTGCAGCAAGAGGAAAACAATCACCATGAGGATCTTCCCGCTCCTTATTGCTTCTTGCAGTATATTTCTTTGATAACTTCTAGTACTTAAAACAACCACTTAAGAAACAGAGTCTGCCAAGGAGCCCTGTGCATGGTAATGTGATTGCAAAGAGAAATGAGTGTTAGAGAAGGAGTAAATTCTGAAAAAAAACGGTCTGAAAATGTAAAAGATCTCCAAGTTATAAGGAGGAGGTCCCTGCAGGATTATAATCAGGCAATTTGAGTTCCAATTTAAGTGAATGCCAGGTGATTGTCATGACAAGCAAGTCAGATCGTCTGCTTCCAGGCAGCATTTAACCTCCTTGGAAACTTAAAATCACTTAGCAGAGTATATGCTGTATTGGATATACCTGCTTCAATGAATATTTAATATAAAACTTTTGATAAATAGCTTCTTCAAAGATGCCTTATGCAAATTAAAAGCCCTTATATATTCTCTCTACTATTATTAGAGATAATTAGAGATAATGAAACTATTTTTATTGCTATTTATTAATATGCTTTTTAATAAATGATAAAGAAGATTTCTATTTCTTTTGGTGCCATATACTTCTTAATGTTGGTATTTCTGTGCAGCTGAATTTCCTGAAGTCTGGATTTTGAGTATGGGGAAACCAACCACAGAGATAAAAATACATCATATTTTCTTTCTTTCGTCAAACTCCATTTTCAAGAGTTTTTCTATTAATATCCTGCAGAGCAGAATCACACGCTAATATGTTATAGCCTGCTTCTGTGCCTGCCACTGGTGCCAAATCAATTATGATAAGATTGCCATAGACGTGCCGGTTTATTTTTAAAATTATTGCTCTCTGAGTAGCTGTAAATAAGACTAATCAAGATAAAGACTTCTAATAATATTTTCATCCTCCAGCACATTAAGCAACAAGTCCTTACTAAACTTGATCATTATCCGGAAATATTTAATTTATGGAGCACACATGGCTCAACATTGAAACTGGGCCAAATATTGCAGCAGTTGCTGGATAATCCCATGTTTTCTGATTTGTCAGAGCTTCTCTGCAGACTACAAATTCTGCTTGGTTATTAGATCACCATGTAGTTGTCTTTTAGAAGACTGGTAATTTCCAGATTATTACTGTTCTGTGCATGTCTGTAGTAGGTTGACCCTGGCTGGTCACCTCCAAAGATGCACTAGTACTCCCCTCCTCAGCTGGATAGGGGAGAGAAAATAGAACAAGTCTCACAGATCAAGATATGGACAAGGAGAGATCACTCACCAGCTACTGTCATAGGCAAAAGGGACTCAACATGGGGAGAGTAATTTAATTCACTGCCAATCAAATCAGAGCAGAGTAATGAGAAAACAAGCCCCAAATCTTAAAACAACTTCCTTACATCCCTCTCTTCTTCCTGTGTTTAACTTTGGTCATCAATTCTCTGCCTTCTGTCCCCTCAGAGGTGCAGGGGAATGGCAAATGTGAACTGCAGTCACTTCATCAAATATTCAAATGCTGGACTGCTTAATTTAACTAAATGAGGTGAACTTCTTGTATTTGTGGGTTTTTCCTCATATAGATGTAAAAAGTTCAATGTGCAGATCTTCTGAAAAAAATTACTCCTGACATTTTTAGAAGCTTTTTAACAATTACGTGTAAGTATAACTCTGCATAGTTATATTTTAAGATAACGTCTTAGTATTATTTTTATAATTTTGATTGAAATTAATGTTCAGTATGTTGAAAGACCTTTGGAAACAAGGAACCAGATAGATGGAAGTCTGCTATAGTTACATTTTAAGAAATTGACATATACATACTACTATTGCCTGATTGCTGAATTCCAGGCTGTAGCTGAAGTGTGGTGCTTTGAAAGTTAATGATTTAGGTGTGGGTCAGGAAAAACAGATCATATCAAATACTCCAGGCTTGTATGAAACTTTGTCTGAGAGTTCTCAAGAAGTCTTTATGTTTTGTTTGTTTGGGATTTTTTTTCACATAGCATTCCCATTCGTAGAAATCATGTGTACAGATTAGCTAACTGATAAATTCAAGCAGATCTCTGTCACAGGCTTGTTAAATTCAAGTAATGCCCCTACTAACGCCTTTTTTAAAGAACAAAAATAAACTTAGCAGAATGTACTGTCTTCACATTACTACTTGTGATCATCAGGTATGCTCCATTGCACCAGTCAATGAGGTAGAATCACTGCTTACAATACTTTTACCTGTAATGCAGTTTTGTAGCACATTTTGTGCTTTTGTAAAAAATGAACAGAAAGTTAAATTAAGCATATCAGATTGAATAAAATACAGGGTTATCACTCACCAACAGGTCAAATCAATACTCCATTTTAGTTATGTGACGTCTTATTTCTAACGTGTATTTTGAAACTCAAATGTCTTCTGTAGAAAGAAGCAGCATTTCTTTTGGCGTTTTCTATGTTAGGGAGCCTCTGTCAAGCCAGAAGTATTATTAGTATATTAGCTAAGAAGGAAAAGCTAAAAAATATCTGGAGACAGTTACTTGCCCTGTCAAATCCCTTTTATTTAAGGAGTTTCTCAGGCTCCAGACAGGAGGCTGTGATGGCTGCTCAAGAGCTCTTGTGCTCTTCCTTTCCATGCCGAATAGGTTGTGTAAAAAACAGGAGGGTGTTTTAGAACATCTTTATCTGAAGAGCTTTTACAAGTCAGATGAACTTAGTTTGCTAGTTATTTAGACATAAACTGCAAAAAGCTGTGTTGAAAATTTAATCACTGTAAGGGTATGAGTGTAGCTCTGTTGAGCACAAAATTTGTCAAGAGCACTTATTACTTTTTGCTCTTTCTAAAACATTTTCCCAAATCACTAAAGTAATAATAATTTATAATTTTGTTCTTTGTCTCTTTTCTTTAGCCGAGGCCTCTTGCCCTGCAGGACATTTTGTGAGGCAGCAAAAGAAGGCTGTGAACCAGTCCTGGGTATGGTAAATGCTTCTTGGCCAGACTTCTTGAAGTGCTCTCAATTCCAAAACAAAACTGAGAATGACACCACTACAAGGGTATGCTTCTCACCACACCAAGAAAAAGGAAAGCAGTGTATGTTTCCATTCTTAACTGTTACACTGTGTTTATGAGTTTTCATTTAATAATGTATTTTCTTCTTGTGTAAGAAAAGCTCTGGGTTGAAAGTATTATTTCTTATTCTATGTTCTGTCTTATTACTGTGATAAAGTCTGGTTGTCAGTTGATTATAGTTTGCAGTGCTTTAATTGTTTAGGCTGATTTTTTTCAGACTTGTGTTAACTTGAGGCCTTTTTATTTTACATCAAAAATTCTGAGCTGTTTCAAGGAAAGAAGATTGGAGGAAAGCAATATGACCTGTTGACTTTTTGTTTGCTAGCTCTAGTAAATATGGGTTTGTTATTTGGAGTAGGAACCTGATACACAGGGCAAATTTCAAGTGTATCTCCTTTTTCCTTGCTGTTAAAATGAGCCCAAAACTGATCAGGAGGTAAACTTCTCAAAAAGCATGGTCTTTATACACCCATACATAAAGTCATAGAATAATTTTTTTTGTTGCAAAAGATGTTGAAGATCATCCAGTCCAACTTTTAGCTCAGCACTGCCAAATCCACCACTAAACCACATCCCTAAGTGTCATGTCTATGCATCTTTTAGATACCTTCAGGGGTGATAACTACACCACTTACCTGGTGCCTGTTCCAATGACTGACCAGCCTTCCCATGGAGAAATTTTCCCTAATACCAATCTAAACCTCTCCTGGTGCTCCTTGAGGCTGTTTCTTCCTGTCATATTGCTTGTTACCTGGGGGAAGAGATTCACTGCCCCCTTGATACAGCCTCCCTTCTGGCAGTTATAGAGAGTGATCAAGTCTCCCCTGAGCCTTTTTTCCTCTGGGCTAAATAACCCCAGATCCCTCACCACTCCTCATAAGGCTTGTGCTCTGTAGACTCTTTCCCAGCTCCATTGCCCTTCTCTGGACACACTCTACACCTCAATGTCTTTCTTGTACTGAGAGGCCCAAACTAAACACAGGATTCCAGCTGTGGCTTCACCAGTGCCAAGTACAGCAGGGGACAGTCACTGCCCTGGTCCTGCTGGCCACACAATTGCTGATACAGGCCAGGATGCCATTGGCCTTCTTGTCCACCAGGGCATACACTGGCTCGTGTTCAGCTGCTGCTGACCAGCATTCCCAGGTCATTTTCCACTGGGCAGCTTTCCAGCCACTCTAGAAACAAGGCATTTCCATCTCTCAGAGGCGCTGCTCTGTTCTCTACATCCAAATCTAGAGGTGAGATCACACTTGAGAGCAGCAAGCTTGACTTTTTTCTCACTGACCCCATTGCTGGAGTTCCCTTGCTGCCATCTGAGACCCTGCTGTTGATACACATTCTGTAAGATGAAGAGACTGAGGCTTGTACAGTCTATCTGTGGGTTCTAACTCTGTTAATGACTTCTGTGTGACAATAAACAAGAAGAAATGGTATGATGAAAACGGTTTTTCAATTTTTAATTAAAAACCCCAGAATTTATTCTTTAAAACTACTTTAAAAGGTCAGGGTGGTTATAGCTTGTTTCTTTTAATGTTAGTTAATGGTACAATTAAAATAGCTTATGTGTCCTGGGCTACCTCCTTGCAGTTCTGAGTATACATAATGATAAAACCTAAAATTATTAGACCAAGTCTTTTACCAGTTGGATTCTCTCCAGCTCTAAAGGCATATTTTTGAAGAGTCACGAAGTAAAGAGGCTCTAGGTCCATACCTGCCTTCATCTGTGGGAACCTTTGTACTGACTAAGGTAGGGAAAGATCTAAAGGATTGTGTCTTGTTGAAGTTGACTGATTTCCAATTAAACTGAACACTGTCCACAAATTTTTATTATAGAGTACTGTGGTATTTTGTGCAAGTTGCTGTAGTGAAAGCTGCTGGGACCAGGGTCTTAAGTGTATGATAAAAATATATGAGATGTATGCTGAAAAATTAGGTCTAATGGATCTTTCCAAATGGGGACGATAAGCAAGTAATTATAAAATGCTTTTTTTTCCCCATACCTCAAATTCCCTATGTAAAATGGGACTAAAAGTGTTCTTTTAGCTCACAGGGTTGTTGTAACCATATGCTTGTTGATGCCTTTGGTATCAGAGGGATAAACATTATAGAAATAAGGCTGTAGCATGAATAAATACATAAATGTGGTAAAGGCTTACACATTGAACAGTAATTAGCCATGAACAATGGGTGAATATCATATCATTAATTGAGCATGATCATACAATGAGGTATAATTCTGAAAAAGCAACAGAATATTAAAGGCCTGGATTTCATGCCTGTGTGGTACATAAACTGAATACAAGGTATAATATAAATATGCCTGTTAAATTTCGACAAATAAACCTAGTCAGAGTGTTCAAAAGCCCCACCAAACCTAGACAGCTGAACTTAGATTAAGCCAGAAGAGATTTGTCACTTATGAACTTTCAAATTTCAGAATGTCCTGTGGCTAAAATAATATATTTAGTATTGCTAGAGAAGAAGCTTTTAAGAATAGTGCCTGGTTAATGATTATTCCATAATCTTTATGGCAGGATTGGTATTCATCTGGTAATGAACTGCAGAAATCATATGTAAGTACACATTGGAAGCTTGCTTTTTCTCACCAAGGGAAGAAATTTAGGGTGAATTGTGAGATTTGCTGCTCCTACCTGACAGACTATGGAGACCCTTATTGTTCTTATTGTCTTCCAGGACCTGGAGGGAGCCTACAAGATGATGGAGACAGGCTGTTTACAAAAACATGTAGTGATAGGACAAGGGGGAAAGACTTCAAACTGAGAGTAGGTTTAGATTAGGAAGAAGATCTTTACTGTCAGAGTGGTGAGGCACTGGAACAGGTTACCCAGAGAAGTTGTGGATGCCCCATCCCTGGAAATGTTCAGGGACAGGTTGGATGGGGCTCTGAGCAACCTGATCTAGTGGAAGATGCCTTGTCCATGCCAACAGAGCTGGAACAAGATGATTTTTAAGGTCCCTTCCTACCCAAGCCCTTCTACAATTCTGTGATTCTATGACTGTGGAGAATATTTTGACTTTTATTTTTATTTTAAAAATGGTTCTAATGTGATTCCTCTGTGACTGAAAAAGGTACGAGTTTGGGTTCACTAGGCTGCTTCTCTTCTAGAAATAAACTGTGCTGTTCTTGAATATTTGTTTCTGCAGTTTGTATATTTGAAAGAATTTACTTCTCTGACCACAGTAGAACCAAACAGCTGAGGCTGATTCTCTGCTCTAATACCTTTTCATCGTGTGCTCAGCCCAAACTGCTTTTCACACTCTTCTCAGGGTTCAGTTCCTGGAAATTTCAAGAGCATGTCCTTGGCTTATGACTGCTTATTTCTCAGCTCTGTGGTTTCTTTTAGGGTTTGATGCCTCCAGATTACATGCAGTGAATCCTTCCCTGCCCACGAATGCCTTGCTTATAATTTGTTTTGTGTGATGTAATTCTCTTTTGCATCCTTAGTGTGTTTATCAAAGTTAAGGTCTGACTGCTATACCTGTTTGTTCCACAGATTCTTGTACAGTGTCATCCAGTCACCCAATACCAAACAAAACTTTCTCCTGATTTCTCTTGTTTATTTTTGTCTGATTGTAGCTAAAAACTCCATATCCTCTGCATTTTCTGAATTGAAGATTATCACTCCTCAAAAAAATCCTTGAATGTCATATTTCCAAGCCCTGTTGGAGGAAATATGCTTGAGTCATGTTCTAGTTAGAATCCAGAGGATTTATCCTGGGGGCAGTTAACAGTTTTCCTAAAAAATGTTTATTGGTTAGAGTAGGGATTGTCTTGTGGATGGTTCATGCGTCATAGCTGATATTTATCTCTTTGTCTAAAAGTTATCTCCACAAGCATTGGAAATTGAGTGTACAATACCACTGTAGGTAATCTATTATGAAGTACATCCTGATGTGAACACAGATGTACTGATTGTACTGGAAAATACAAGCCGTGCCATTACAGTAAAAACATCTGAATGTAAAATGATTGAGTCATTCAGTCATCCTCTGAGTCACAGAGAAAAAGATGCAGGTCTGAAGGCTGATGTCCTTCAGATTGATACCTGTTTACACAAGTGACAAGTGAACACTCAATAGATGAGAAAATCAGCTACCCTAATAATAGTTGTAAGAATTTATGTTTTGAGATTTAAGATAGGAGGTTGAACTGGTTTTACAGGTCTAATGAGCTATGAGCAAGTAAGGGAGTGAGAGCAGGAGGCATTATCAGTCATTCATTCCACATATAACCAATAATGCATTCTGAAGGGAAGAAATGACAGAAACCTTCCTGGAGGCTGTTATCCATCTCTCTACTAACAGAAAAATTTCAGCTCTGCTTTTCTCTCTCTCTCTCAACTGACACTCTTTATTATGCTATTTTATTTGCTTTGACCAGCCAGCCCACAGCAGAAAAAAACCCAGTAGCATGAATGAGAAGTGAAGCAACAAAATAATCTGATTTAGACTAACATGGAGGTCTCAAAAGAGCCCTGAAATTATTTTCTGTTAATTTGAATGGTAAAGTGCTTTCAAAAGAAGCAGTTAATATGATGCTTCTACTGTTTATTCAACAAAACTATGTAAATTACAGTGTAGGATTATGAGAAATTGTTCACCTCTGTATTTTTGCTAAAGAGGCATTATGAATGAATGTCTGTTACTGTTACAAAAGTGGTGCACAAATGGCCTGGACTGCACTTCATTGCCAGGAGATTTTGGGTTGGAAGGGACCTTAAAAATCATCCTATTCCGACTCCTCTGTCCATGGACACCTTCCACTAGATCAGGTTGCTCAGAGCCCCGTCCAACCTGTCCCTGAACACTTCCAGGGATGGGGCATCCACAACTTCTCTGGGTAACCTGTTCCAGTGCCTCACCACCCTGACAATAAAGATTTTATTCCTAATATCTAATCTAAACCTACTCTCTTCCAGTGTGAAACAATTCCCCTTGTCCTATCACTACATGTTCTTGTAAAAAGTTCATCTCCATCATCTTGTAGGCTCCTTTCAGGTATTGGAAGACTGCAATTAGGTCACACCTAGCTTCATTCAAACTGGTATTAATTAGGAGAATTGTCTTTGAGGAATAACTTTTGAGTAGTGAATTCAAATACCTGATTGTAACTGGTATTTAATTTTCTATGGGCAATTTAATTATATACATCCAGTTGATAATTTTTCTGAGAAAAAGCTTTTAAAATCAGGAAGACATTATCTTTCTTTTGTGCCCTTGCATTTACTTAATGCAGTGAAAAGGAGAAAGATATGATTTGTTTACGTTTAACATTGATGCTAAACAGCTGCAAAAACAGCAATAATAACAGGAAGAATTTTTTTAGAGGAAAACAAAATGTTTTTCAGGATTATTGTGGTGTTTCATGTGAAGAAACTATTAAATTAACTATTTCCTCTACCAAATTGCTGCTTAATTCTATTGATCCTGAATTATATTTTGTGGTGTTCTCTGGGTTTTATTCTCCTGTTCTGCCTGTGTCCCTGTTTTTTGCCTTTTTCCAGCTTGGAGTTTCTTATGTGACCTTTTTAGGCCGCATCACTTGAGTGAAAGAAAAAGGTCTTTTGTCTTTTTTCTCCCACCGGGTTTTGCATCCTAAGGAAATAGAGAAATGAACAATTACATGGGGGTAAGAAGTCGCCAGCTTTTCTAATTCCATGATTGTGACCACAGTATCAAAACTTTCTAGAATTGACAACAACGAGATGCATACACTGTACTGCAGGGTACATACATGGCATAGGGAGGTGATGAAAATCTGAAAGTGAGAGTATAGAGGGATTCCTCTGTGTTCCCTTGTGCTGTGGTGACTATATTGGGTAAGGGAAAAAGTCCATCTGTCTTTCAATTCTGACTCTAAAAGCTGACAAAATCAAATGCCTAGGAAAGGAGAACAGGCCAAGACTATGTGGCAGTTCTTTTCCAAATACTCCTGTATTTTCCATCTGTTTGAGATTCAAGGATTTTTCTGTAATTTGTGACCTGCCACAGATTTTTATTCTATTAATGTGTCCTTTTGTTACATGTGTCTATGTACATTTTAGCATCCATAGTATCGTGTTCTAGAATGTTACAGCTTGTCAATGTATTGCATGAAGAGCACTTGCCTTTTGGTTGTTTAAATACCTCTTATTTCTTCCATAGCATTAGATAGTAAATGTGGTATCCTCCTCACTTTGAACAAATTGGAGGCACTTGCCGTGGTCTTTGTCACAGTTCTAGAATGCTTTATATGTTGCTATACCTTGAAATGCAACCAGATGTCAATCTTGAGGATGGTAAAATAATGTTTATTTCAGTCTGTGCTCTCTGCAGCTTTCCAGGGACTTTTCCACATAATCTTCTATAGATGACATTCCAGTAATCTAGCTGGAAAGTACAACACATAAATAAATGGTCTTGCCTCCTCAAAGACACTTTTGATAGTACACCAGACAGGTTAAACAAAACACTTTTTGCTGCCACTGGTATTTAGTTCAGGATTTTGGAAGCTATTCCAAATTGTAAACCTTTCTGGGTAAGAACTAAAACAAGCAAGTTTCTCTATTAGAAAGGATTACTTTCCGTTTTATTTGGGCTCATTTTACATAATATTTTAATTCTTCAGAAGTTTGGGTGTGTGTATATTTGCATTATTTTATTAAGAAATGTGTAAATTATTTACAGAGGTGTCAGTAATTAACACTTCCCAGCATATTTCTTTAGAATAACATCTTTGCCATTTGTAATAATTTTGAGTGGAATGGGCTATATTTTTCCTATTTCAGACATCTATTTCAGGCATTATTTCTTCTACTGCTGTTTTGAACAGTTTCAGCATTTCTGAGTATGCAGCCTGTGCTCAATAAAGTCTTATGAATGGTTGCATACCTAAATCCAGTAGGTTCCTGATCAAATACCAAAATTTAACATTCAACAAAAATGTCTGCTTTACAGCATTAGAAAAGGCTTTTATATTTTCCTTTAAAATCTGATCTTTGGAGGTACGATGGAATGGTCAGCCTACTGAAAAGTTCTTGCATAATCTTGGTAGAAAGCAGAAATTACATTTATTAGAGGTACTGTTCACAGTGTGTGCTCTCCTTGCCCTGAACACTGCATTGACTTGACCAAACATACCCAGTCATTACCTATTAGAAGACTGTAAGAGGTGAGATTAAAATTTCTAAAGATTCCTTCTGATTGCTGCTAGATGCTTAAACTGACGTAAAGTGAACTAATTTCAGTCTTCCTCTTGTTTTTTGTATAACATGCAAGATAAATGGGAAAATGCCCACTTCAGGTGTGCAGAAATGGAGAAGTGGTTTCACATAGGAGCAAAACAAGACAGAGATGTATTAAGGAGGCAGAGTCAGGATGACTTATAAGTGCTTCAACACACTTTTATTCACAGCCCAGAAATGAATATGGGATACCAGAATCTTTTCTCTTCTGATCTGTAAGAAAAGTGATCAGATATCCTGCTGTTAACTTTCATTCTCCCAGGCCAAATTGGCATATTCACCCAAAAGATAGGAGTTACTGCTGCTATCTTAGTACCAGTGAAGCTCTGTACTGGTGGAGATCTCCATCAAAGCAAATCAAGATGGTTACTTTTGAGCTATTTATGCTCTTTTCCTTTTTAAACAGGAAGGAAATTGTGTAAAAGCCAAGTTATAAGAATGCAAGATTACCAGTCAGAAAGGTTGCCTTTCCAACCTCTATGGGTCTTTATTGTATGATGAATTACAAAATTTTGATTATGCTATCATATTGTATTTTTACCTGACATCATCATCTGTGGGATAAACATCTGGTGTCCAGGGAACTAGTGCTTCCATACCAAGGAAGTCTGTTGTTTCTAGCGGCCTCTGTAGAGCTTAGTGACTGCAGAAATGAAGAAGTGCAGTGTATAGGGCAGGGAACTGGAGAAATAAAAAGATAGGCTCATAATAAAGTGTGACATTGTCAAATAAAATGAGGTTCTTGCCCTGTCACTGTTGCAATTAACATGCTGAACAAAGCACTTGAATAAAAATTTTCTCTACTGTTCTTTGAACATTTCCAGCTAACTGGGCTCTTCATTTGTATAGCTGGAGTGTATTTGCAACTGAGACAATTGCAGCTACAAGTAAAAGCAACAAAAGCTGTTCTTTGAACATGCAAAATAACATCAGTCTTTACCCTCCAAAAAACCCCACATGCTGATTTTTGTGTCTTAGATGTTATTATTCATTATTTCTTATAACTTCCACTTTAATATCTCATTGCCTCATTTTTCCTGCTATAAAATGAGACTGTTGAATGTTATCTAATCTCATGTTTGTCTTAAGGCTTTCATATTTTGCAGTTCGTAAGACCCTTCCAAAACTGGTAGAATACAAGTGAGGCTGTAACTCTTCAGTTTGAGGTTAAGAAATGTGTCCAGCCACACAATGTGAGGGAACCTGCTGAGGAACACATCATAAGGGTGTTAAAAAGGATGATGCTGGTGGTTTTGAAATACGTTGTTTCTGGTGAAGAATCACAAACATTAAGTGACACAAAATAGTTGAAATTTTTTGGTTAAAAGTCTGTTAGTAGTTTGGGCATCTTTTTGTAAAGTTAGAGAAAACAAGAGAAAATCCTCCTTTAAAATACATTGCATAAGCAGCTTTCACTGCAATAACAATGTCCTCATTACACAACTAGAAAATGATGTTTGTATTGCAAAATCAAAATTATTTGCTGTCCAAGTGGACAGTACACCTGGGAATGTAATAGAAAATATTTTGAAATTATTCCTAAGTTTTTATTACAAACAAATTTTCCATAAGGAATGTGTGTTTCATTTAACTAAGTCTAAGTTAACAGGGGCAAACCCTGTTTCTTGGGGATGATAAAATAATAGTGAGGCTTAGAAAATAATGTAAGTATATTGAAAAACATAATCTCCTGCTGACAAAATTGAGGGTGCTAAGGTGTGTGTGTTTGTGTGTATAGACATTGCCACAGTGTGATAGAAAAGACTGCTATTCTAGGACCACAACTAAAATTAAAAATCTAGATAAATAGCTGAATGTGCAACCAGTGCAAGCTGGAGCTATTTGTCATTTTTGAAAAACACTGACAAAGCATGTCCACTGCTAACTGGTACCTTGCAGCATCCCATTGTTTTGGCAAACTGTGAAGAATACCAAAGGGCTATACAGTAAAGCCAGTCTTAAGCAGAAATTATTGTATTTTTTGTAGGCATATTCCAGATTAGCTGTAAGGCTCCTTCCTTCATTCCAGGGGCAGATTTAACAGGTGTAATAGTCTTTTCATGACTGCCTGTTGAGGTCTTTTAGAATGGGTCATTCACTGATAGAAGTTTCAAATGGCTTTGCTCTATCTCAAAAGTTGAGATTTTTTTTCTTTTCTTTTTTTTTTCCCTCTTGACCTTCTTGCATTAAGTGATGTTCCTCTGAGAGCTATCCTAATGTTTTCCGAATTGGAAATATATTTCAATCCCTGTGGGAAATATTGGATATCAGTTTACCATTTGTAAGACTCTAGTAGCACTATCTTTACAGTGTTGATGGTAATGATTTTTCTCCACATTCTGTCTTTTCTGCTCTCTTACAGCGCTGTGTGGAGGAGACGAGAGTTTCTTGTGTGCCAGTGGGATCTGCATCCCAGGGAAACTTCAGTGTAATGGCTACAACGACTGTGGTGATTGGAGTGATGAGGTCCATTGTAGTAAGTTTCTTAAACCTTGAAGTGTTCTGCTGGAGTACTGAATCCATTCAGGGAAACCTGGAAACTGAAGCAGGTTATTGGCAGAGAAGAAGAGCTTTGCATATATTGACATTTGGATTCTGTCAGTTGCTGTGGACTATGTTTAGCTTTGCTCACTCAGGCCACAGCATGTGCTTTTGATCTATCAAATTTTATGCCCTGAGGCAGATATTCTGCAAGGAGCCACGTGGAAATAAGAAGTATTTGGTTGTTTGTTTTTTGTTGTTTGAATGGATCAATAGTATGCATAAGAAAGGAGCAATTCTGATAATCAGCTGAAAACTGTTGTAGCTTTATCCAGGTCCTTGGCATTGATTTTAGAGTAGATGCAAGACCATCTGTTTAGAAAGTTCTCTTGGTTTCAACCCCGGATGTGATTTATTTAAATTAATCCCACTATGTGCTGCAGTCGAATGTACATATGTGATAGCTTAATTTTTTTTTTTTGTCTGTGGTAGTGCATCTCTTTAGAGCTCCTATGTTTTTTTTCTTGTTGACAAAGTACCTTGAACTACAAACACCTTTAGGAAAGCAGAGCAAATGTACTGTAAGAAATCAGTGAGAAGGCAAGAACAAAAAGAACAGAGGAAAATATGGAAAAATTACTAAATAGGGATTGTAGTAGGACATAATGCCACGAAACAGGATTTCTTATTCAGACTTTGAAAAATGTCAGATTGTGCAGTTTACACTCAACTCAAAAGATTTGTTCTTATTAGTGATTTAAGAGCCTGGGCATTCCAAGACTCATAAAGCTGCTTTTAAGGAAGTTGTTGTTAGATTTTATCTGGGATACTCCAAGGAATAAATGAGGACAGCAATTTCCTCCTGGTCTCGATATGAATAAGGCTACAGCTTGCTTTTCCTTTAATAGCCTATAATTCATTTAATGGAGATTGAGATAATGTCTATTATGTAAGAAGTATTGTATGTTTCTATTTTCCAAATCTTCTACCAGTGTCATCTTTAGATTTGAAATAAGCTCAAAAATTTAAAAATGCCTATGAGACTATGACTCTCAAATTCTATTAGAAATGGGAAAAGAAGAAATTAGTTGTAAAAGAATAAATATATGACATGTCTTGAAAAAACAAGCATAAATTTCATGAGCTAAGATTACCTTTGAAAGGATGCCTGTCTGTTTAATGATACAGGGTTTATATGCAGAGGATGTCTTTCATTAGGATGCATGGTAAGAGCTGAGGAGAGGTCAAACAAGACTTTCCTGAATTACATAGCAGAAAGAGCAAAGCTGAAGGAAGACCTATTTGTCTGAAAGCTTGTCTGATAAAAGAAGCTGTGTTTCTTGCAGTCCTTGCCTCTCTCAAGGTCTTTAGTCATGTCATTAAGTTATAGAATAGGTTGCTCAGAGTCCCATCCAACATGACCTTGAATATGTCCAGGAATGGAGTGTCTACCATTTCTCTGAGTAACCTGTTCCAGTGTTTCACCATCCTCATTGTAAAACATTTATTCTTTATGTCTAGTCTAAAAGTACCCTCTTTTAAAACCATTACTCCTCGTCCTATGACAACAGGCCCAGATAAAAAGTCTCTCCCCATCTTTCTTATAAGCTTCCCTAAAGTGCTGAAAGGCTACTCTTTCTCCAGGAGAAACAACCAACCCCAACTCTCTCAGCCTTTCTTCAAAGGAGAGCTGTTCCATCCCTAAAATAATTTTTGTAGCTTTGTCTAGACCTCTTCTAACAGGTCCATGTCTTTCCTGTGCTGTGGGACCTAGAGCTGGATGCAGCACTGAAGGTGGGCTTTCACAAGAACAGAGCAGAGGGACAGAATTACCTTCCTCAACCTTCTGGTCATGCTGCTTCTCATGCAGCCCAGGATACACTTGGCTTAGTCTGGGCTGCAAGTGCACATTGCTGAGTCATGTCCAGCTGTTCATCTACCAGTTCCCCCAAGTTTTTCTTGTCAGGGCTGCTTTCAATCTGTTCATTCCCCAGCCTGTGTTGGTACCAGGGTTTGCCCTGACCCAGATGCAGCACCCTGTATTTGATCTTGTTAGACCACAAGAGTCCCATGTGCCCACTTCTTGAGCTTACCCTGGTCCCTCTGTATGGCCTCCTGTCCCTCAGGTGTGTCAGCCACACCACTCAGCTTGACGTCCACACCATCTCCCCATCTCATCTCCAGCTTTTCTGAGGCTATGCTTGATCCCTTCATCTATGTTGTTTATGAAGACATTAAATAACACTGGTCCCAGTACAGAGCCTTGAGGGACACCACTGGTCACTGATGTCCTTTGGAATTCTGAGCTATTTACCCTTGGGATGTGATTGTCAAACCAATCCCTTACTCACCAAACAGTCCACCCATGAAATCCATCCCTCTCCAATTTAGAGAGTAGGATGTTGTGGGGGGTTTGCCCAGACCCATGTGCAGCAGGTCCTTCTGGACCCATACAGGGATCAAACCTGCCATCTTAGCTTTATTAGCACCACGCTTCAACCAACTGAGCTTATCTCAAGGTCAAGTTGTTGAATGCAAAAGATTCACCAGTCTTCATTTGTGTTTAGTGGAGTATAGAATAGGAATTTGTATTTAATTTTGTGAAAATGGGGGTTTGCCCCATCATTTCTAAAATTTAAGTTGAGCCTTTTACGAGTGGCAGCTGCCAAGTGCCCACCTTACTTAACAAAGTAACCAACTACCTATACAATAATTATTGCCAATATTTTGAAGAAAATGGATATTAATGCTGTTAGATTTTCATCGAGTGAATCTTATTTCCCTGCAAGAAGGTTTTTATTCTTTTTGTTTACCCTGTCTCTGTGGGCCTGGGAGTTGTTTACCCTGCAGGACACTGCAGGAGCTTCAGAGGTATGAATGGAAACAGGAATGGGGTATGAATGGAAATTAAGCAGTAAATTTAAACAGAGGAAATAATATAGAAAAAGGCAGTTTTGTTTCATTTGCAGGAGGAGCAGTGGAAGAGGCATAGAGACTGTCAGTTATGTCGCTGCAGGCTCTGGGGTGGTGGTGGAGTGCTGTGACTTTCTAGAGAAGTATCTGGGGGTGACATCCTCTGGGCACAGGCACGTCCTCCTGGGCAGAGAGTGATTTCAACTCTTTTGTGAGCTCTCTGCTTTGGCCAGCACAGGAGGAAGAGACGGGAGCCGCATGTGCTGGTCCAAGGCAAAGCTTTATTCTTCTTTCCTTGCAGGGGTCCAGGGACAAACAGGCTCCAGGGTTCTGAGGGAGCAGGGCTGATATAGGAAAGCCAGGGGGTGGGGTAGAGCATCTAACCAATCATCTGAGGGCTCAGGGGCGGTACAAAGGGGCAAGGGCCAATGGGGTACAGGCAATTTACATGGAACAGAGAGGCATGCCGGGAGTAACTTTTTGTAACCATATGAGGTGTGCCTAAGGGCATTACCTCCAGGGGGGAACAGTGGAGAGTTTTGCTGAAAGGCTTTCAGCCTCCACAGAGTTACAGACTGATCATTAAGATTAAAGATACTTCATGCTGTTGCATATTCAAAACAAGTAATGTTTAAAATTTGCTGTCAGCTGGGTGTTGGTCTCCGTACAGGAAGCAAGAACTTAAATTTGTTTTCATTTAGTGTGGGGTTTTTTGTTATTCCCCGTTTTATGAATAATAGTTCTTTCTGAAGCTGAGTTAACTATTGTATATTGTATAATATTGTATTGTAGCTCATGGCTCAGCAGTATAATTTTACTTTATATCCTGAAGCATTTCCTTTGTATTATCCTATAAATTCTGTTTGGACTTCCTAACTTGAAGAAAGCACTAATACTTCTGTAGGGGAAGGAGAGAAAATGTTCAAGTTCCAGAGTTTTTTGTTCACCTGGGAGGTGAAACACTTGATTGACTTTGAAGGGGTAGAAACACCACTGCACCTTCTGGAATAGTTCTGCACCTTTCAGTGTATATTATCCTTAGAAGGACATCCTGCTTTCAAAGTGGAACCACTGCAGTCATGAACACAGGAATAACATGTCAAGAGGAGGGAAGGAAATGGTAGCATGATTCTGTTGTTTCGTGGTTGATCATCTCAGAAGAAAGGAGGCACTTTTGTTCCAGTCCCCGCTTTTCAATCTCTCTCTCTCTCTCTGTTTTCTGGAGAAGAACTAATTTGAAATATATATGCCAGTAAGAACAGGCATAAAGGACTTCCTTGGTTCCAGTGGCATAACTTCAAGAGGAGGGAAGGACTGTCTACCCAGCTGTTCTTTATCTTGGCATTCTCCCTGAAAAGCCAGAGGTCAAAGAAAAGTCTAGAAGAAGGCAGTGAAGCTGAGTTACCCACTTCCTAGCTGTGTGCTTGAAATCAGAAGTTACTACTGATGGGACCAGATACCACAAACCATAATTTCTCTTCAACCTGCTTAACTACAGCAAAGATTCCATGTTTTTATTGAACTCGACATGATTCCATCCAGTATTATGGTTATTCTCAGAGAAGATCTGGCAGGCTTTACCGATGCATCCAGTCATGAAAAAAAAGGCACTTAGGGCTGACAGTAAGAATTCCATGATGAGAAGGCACCAGGCCAAATCTGAGCTCCAAACTGCATTAAAGCTCATTTGAAACCATTGCAAGATCAAAGGCAGGCTCAAAAGCAGGATCTAGGGATCTTGATTTTGATGTTAGAATCTTCATCTCCACTTAATAGCCACATCAGGTACTCAGGATTTTTCTAGTAATCTATAATGGTGAAGCCTACAACATTTCTTGAGAACTTTATGTGTGTAAATTAGTTAAACATTTAGATTCCTGTGTGCAACCAGAGCACTCTGTCCTTATGGTATTGATCAAAAAAAACAGCTAGTAGGGAGAGACTAAAAACTTCTAAAAATGGCTTGATTTTTCATGTTCTGCCAGATTAGTTTCTCATAAACTGGTACACACCGGTATTAATGCAGACCTGTAAGTTGTAAGGTATCTGTAGCTAATCTTATGTGTAGTAAGCACATTCCAGTGTTCATAGTTTATATGAATGTTCCAATGCAATGTTACCATTTTACATGCTTTCTTTGTAGACTGCAGTAATGATGTATTTCGTTGTGACACGGGAAAATGCCTCAATTATACCTTTGTTTGTGATGGATATGATGACTGTGGAGACCTTAGTGATGAACAAAATTGTGGTAAGTGAAAGTTATGTGCTTTTCTGAAGTCTTTAAGATATCAGGACTGCCTAAGCCAGTAATCTTCTTCCTTAAACTACTGAAAGAGTAATATACCCTGCTCTTACTTTATTTGAGCAAAGTGAAAACAGCTCACTATATGCAATTTGAAAAGGTTTAGAGGAGAATTCTGGGTCAATCCAAATCTTGAAGGGTTTGGTATTTGTAAGAAATACTGCTATTTTCAATTTGCTTTAAACTAATTCCAAAAGATGCTTCCTTGCTAGCTTGACTGGATTTAACTGAGAGTAAAACAGACTATATGATGGTATACACTGGTGGGGCCAGCTGTTTTATAGCTGAATTTTTTTACATAAGATTCATAGTGAAGTAATATGGTTTGATTATCAAATTCTGTTTGTTTCAAATTCTCTTGCCAATCAATGCATGTTCTGACTCATGATGCTTACCTACTTACTCTATGTATCTACCTACATTTAACTTCCACAGGAGAAACAATGAAGTTTATCCATTAAAAATTAATAATCTTAATATGTAAAGATTAGGAATCTTTATTTCTAATCATTGTGAAACTTAGAAAGTCTTATTTTTACTAACTTTTGCTCTTGTTACTACACCTGAGAAAAATTAAGTTTTCTAAGATAATTCTTTAACAGTTAAAATATTATTTCTCACTTTTTTCCTTTTGTTTTTCTAAGGAAGAACACAAAAAATAGAACTGAAAATCAAGGCACCTTTTTTTTACTAAGTTTTTTTAATATTTCTTCTCCAAATTAAGCACACTCGAAGACCTTTCAATATTTTCTTGTCAGTTTTGGTTATTTTGTGGTTTTTTTCATAAATAATCTTAGTTTAAAGACGATTAAGTTTTTCTAATTGTTAATCTGTATCCTCTGTTTTCTACCTTGACATAGGTTTTTTTCTATACAATTTTTAAATTCTCGGGTTTTTGTTCATATTATAAGTGGTTTTCATGGTAGATTTGGAGGACTGGACTGTGTCTATTCTCTCTATTTATTTTGATGTAAAGTCAGTGTGCTCAACAGAATGCTCTTCTTTGTGCATTCAGGTAGAAGGAGTAAGATGACAATGGAATAATTTCTTTGTAGATAATTCTTATGAAAATTCCAAGTACATGCAAGAAATATAGTTTCTGAAGTTGAGATACATTTTTAAAATGTCTTAATAAAAAGATAAATGAAGGAAATTATATTCTCTGGTGGCTACTGAAAATGCTTGTTAACTGAAAATCATCTTCTAATGTGCTTAATAAATCTTGGAAACTTGTTTATTTACAAGTAGTCACAGCTGTGCACCTGAGAGAAGGAATGAGTGCATCACTATACAGGCAATACAATTAAGAATATATGTAACTACCATCTGCAAAAAAGTCTGCAGATATAGAAAAAAAATCTTATTTTTAATGCAGAATGGCTTGTTAATAAGAAGATTAGATAATAAGCATAGAAAATTGATCAGCAAATAATAAAATATACAAATGGTAACTTAGAATCCTTTTTTTTCCCTTCAAATTTGCATTTTATGTAGATTGTAATCCAGTGACACATCACCAATGTGGAGAGGGGAGATGTATAACAGCTGATTGGGTATGTGATGGTGACCATGACTGTATAGACAAATCAGATGAGATCAATTGCTGTAAGTTCCCTTAATCTCTAAATTATTTTTTCTTTCTTTGAAAACTGAAACAAAAAGATAACTAGTGTACTCACTTGTAAGGCAAAACTATAAACTTGTTTTACTTCAGGAGTTCACACTTGACAAATGTCTGTTTTCAGTAGACAGCAGTAGCAAATTAAACATTTGTTCCCTTTGTTGAGAAGTAAAGCATTGCTTTGTGTTAGAGCTTCTTGTCAATTACAGAATTAGCTTTTTGTTAATTGTAATGTTCGTACTACATGAATAAAAATGATGTGCATTTTTTTCCTTGGGGAAGCTAAGACTTCATCTCAGCCTTTTGCTAATACCTGACATTTATAGTTTCAGTCTCTGTAGGTAAAGATCAGCACAGCTGTAGCTACTGAATAATTTGCCACACAATGAAAAATGTCTTGGGGTCTCCAGTGCTAAGCAGTATTGTCAGCTCCTCCCAAATAAACTTCAGTATGATGTTCAAATATAATGCAGAGCTTCACTAAGCTACATTGATCAGAATATTGTCTTTTTAATATTTATTTTTCTCGCTAGCATGTCACAGTCAGGGTCTGGTGGAGTGCAGAAATGGGCAGTGCATTCCTAGTGCATTCCAGTGTGATGGAGATAATGACTGTAAAGATGGAAGTGATGAAGAAAACTGCAGTGAAAGTAAGGATATGCCTCATTTTACTCTTCTTACTAAACCAACCATTGACTGTTATGTTCCACAGCACCTTTAGCTGAAACTTTCTGATAAATTACTTTCTTTACCTCTCAAATTTACCTCTCTTGCCAAGGCTGGTTTGTATGTGCTTTCACCCAGGAATTTGTAACCAGACTTCTTTTAATACTTAAAAATATTAAAAAAAGATTAAGAAGTGGGGGTGATATTTAGCACAGTATTTAGTTTTCTGATGTGATCAGCTGTTACTTGAAATACATTGTTTGGAGCATTGAGAATCTACTATTACAGGAATTGATGTAATTTGAGGAGGAATTTTCTCATTAAAATACTTGGGAATCAGAGAAAGAATGTTTTCATAAGTAAACTAAAGATTTAGTGTGACTAAGGGAAAATATGTGAGAGCATAAGTTTTCACAGCTATTGATAGTTGTCTTAGAATGGACTCTGTGAGAGAAGAGGGAACTAAGCAATGTCTTGAGCCCCAGAACATGGTTTCCTAAAGTCACTCAGAAAGCAATATTGTCATACTATGATGGTTTCAAAATTTGATGGTAATTCTGACGTGTAATTCTCTTTTTTCTGATAAGGTATAGGTTCAGATTGCAGCCTTTCCTTCAATGCAAGAATTACTAATGTCTTTTTTTAATGAATCTTGTTGTAAAGAAATTAAAATAGTTAACCTTATGCAGAAAGCTAGTGCTGACAAATGTAGTGGTAATAGGACAGGCTTATTAATAGTTATTAGAGTAGAAAAGACCTGTTATCATAAAATAGATACACAGTGTGATTATATAAGCTTCATTTCTTCAGAAACCAGTTTAAAAAAAATCCTTTCATAGGCATGTTACTCAGTCTCTTCTTTTCATAGAAAGTTCTTGAGATCTTCCTACTCCAATTTAAATAACTTAATTCGAAAAAATGTCTGAGGAGCTGGAGCACAGAAATTATCATTCTTTTTCTTCACTTTTAATGTTGACATCATAAAACGGTCTTGCATGAAATATCTTCTAGTTCTGACTGTGGCAACCTGAAAACCCACAAGTTTTTGTCCTCAGTTCTGACTGTGCACTTCCACAAAATGTTCACCTTTTATTCTTCTTTCTTGATGTCCAATCTCAGTTTTATTCTATGAATTCTTTTATCCTCCATTTCTCTTGCATATGTGCTAGAAGTCAGTGATGTATTTTGTTTTCACTGCCTCTTTTTTTCCGTTTTGATGTTGAAGCAATGGTTAAAAATTTTTGGTATGATGAATAGATACAGGTTAAAATATCCAAGCAGTAGTATGGGATGATAATTATGTATTCAGTGGTCTCACTACATGATGAAAGATCTTTCTACTTGGCCTAAAACTGCAGAGATTTTAAATACAAATATTTTCTAGTTTTTATCATTAATTCTTTAATGTGCAAAAGTTCTATCCAGTATTTTGCAGTATTGTGTAGAGCAAAATTCTTTCTTTAGGCAACCATATCTCTTCCATCCTAATTTGCATGAAAATATGTTGGCAGAATTTAGATTTCATTCATCTTTAGTTCCTTGCAAGGTCTATGTAAAAGCAAGGCAGAATTCTTGTTTGTAACTTACTACTGTATTTCTTATATAATTTGTTGTTTCCAACAACTGCTAAAAATTGATTCAAAAACTTTTCTGCTCTACAAATCAAAGAAAAAAAATTTAACGTGTCTGTCAGAGTCAATGAAGTTAAGGCTAATGCAGTCTGGAGTATTGTTTATTTTACAAACACAGTAAATATGTGAAATCAGCATAGAAATTTGAGATCAAGGTGTAGTGATTTCCCCTTGCCTATAAAAGGATGCAGGGATCTTGTGTCCCAGTGGAAGTATATACATTCAGAGATTACAAATGACCATTGCTTCCTCTCTATCTGGATGAGAAAAGTGGTCTCCTTCACTACCTACCTGAAGGAAATATAAGATATGGCATCTGTCTATCAGTACAGCTCTCATTCATTTTGTGACAATAGAAATCTAATATAGATGTACTCACCACTGTTTCTGCCATCTCTTCAAAAGACAGGGTACAGTGTATTTGTAGAAATTCAGCATTATTTGTGCTAGGACCAAAATAATCTACATTGTAGCACAGGGACTTTTAAAGGATAGGAGGGAGTTGGAGCAAACTTTAAAATTAATTTTAATGTAAATATTTGGGATAGCTTTAGAAGTCAAAAGGCTTTTCCTGCCTTTCAAGTACCATTTTGCAATCAGATGCAGCTGTAAATTTGCATGGTCAATTGCTATAGAAAATAAATTACCTCTATTGCTTCAATATATAGTATATATGAGTGGAAGTAAATCCACATAATTGTGATGGATGTGACTAAATCATCAGTTCCTTTAGACAAGATTATTGCCAAGGTTATTGAAACTAGATCTTCAGCACCTTCTGTATGTCCAATGGAGGGATGAATGATTAATGTTCATGGGCAGTAGTGCAATACATACACTAAGCGATCAGGGCAATAAGCTATTTTAAACAGGATAAGATGATAAACACAATCTATTTAGGCTCTCCTTACCGAATAGTAAACTAAATGACTGATTTTGTGCATGGAGGAGAGAATTTAATGGTTTGGAAAGGACTTATCACATCTATGAGAGAGAGAAGTCCAGGGATTTGTCAGACAAAATAACTACCCAAGTAGTTCAGAAACTTTTGATGAATTGCTGGTTTTATTTATTCTGAAGTCCATTATTAGGACCATTTTTGGATTTCTTTTTGTTGTTGTTTTTTAACCAGTCAAAGGAGCACAATTACGCTCCATCTCTGACTTTTTTTCAGGATGTCTTTTATTGTCAAAAAATAAAATGAGAAGCAGATCATCTGAATGACATTGAAGAGTAATTCCCAGACAGTGATCTCTTTCAGCTATTCAGGACCTATTGTTCTTTTTGAAATGTGATTTGCATGACTTTTCATATTCTGCCTGGTAAATGTCTGTCAGAGATCCATGCCTCTCATTCAGAAACTGGGATATAATTTTTTATATTGAACAGAGGGGTAAGAAAAGTGAGAACTGGACAGTGTTGCCCATTTTTCTTCCTTACTGCATTTCAAGTGCTATTGGGTACATACTGAACTATGTAAAGCAAATATCTAATTTTTATGTAAACACTGTACTTCCTCATTACACTTCAGTCATTTTTACTAGTTTGGTAAATAATTTGAAAAGTACATTTCTATTTCCTCAGATCAGACCCTCTGTCAGGAGGGAGACCAGAGGTGCTCTTCCTGCCCTGATCCCTGTGGAGCTTCTCCCTGTGAGATGAGAAACAGCCAGGCAAACTGCAGTAAGTAGGTCATGTGCTTCATACTGTTATCTTTTAGGGTGTTTTAGGTTATAATGAGGATTCAGGGTAGAACACAGTAAGTAATACTTTAATTTTCTAGCTAATGTACATGTAAAGGGATGTTCCTATGCCATGTTATGAGAAACCCAAGAGCTTTTTAGTGAAGATGTTTCCTCAACTGCCTGTAGTTCTTATCAGGAGTAATAAATAATCTGAACATGTCTTTTGGATCATCTCACTTTGTCCTTTTCTAGTCCAGTGAATATTTAATTGTTTGTACACAATGGAACAGCAAGACAGTTTGGGAGAGATTTTTCTTGCATAACATCTGGAAATACTATTGTCTTTTTTTATATTATTTTTGTTGTTCGTATTTTGACTGGAGTTACTATGTCTTTGGTAAGACATGAGAATTCTCATGAAAAATTCGTTTTCACAAAGTAGTACTACTTTGCCCAGATTACTATCTGGTTGAAAAATTCCAAAGCGTAGGCCACATTTTCCAATATTGAATATGATGGACATTTTCCAAATGTGGTAATTTGGCTGGCATTATAGTGTATATACAACATATTTAAGATAACAGAATGAGTATCTGAAGGGAGAGTGTAAAGGAAACAGGGCTCAGTGACAGGATCAGAGGCAATTGGCACAAAATGAAACACAGGAGCATAACAAAGCTCTGACAATAAGCACTTCTTTTACTTCAATTGTGACTGAACACAGATTGCTCAGAGTGGTTGCAGAGACTCCAATGAATAGAGCAAGTGAATGATAAACACAGGAAGATATTAAATGCAGGCATAGTTTATGTGGTAATGTCTTGGTTTGTGAGATTTTTTTTTTGTTGGCTTCTTTTAGTTGTTTCGGTGTGGTTTGGGGGTTTTTTTGTTTTGTTTTTTGGTTGGTGTTGGTTTTTTAGTTTTGTTGTTGTTGTTGTTTGTTTGTTTGTTTTTCTTTACCTTTTTTTTTTCTTTTTAAAATTCAGGATAAAAGATGCAATGAGTTTTATTCCTTGTTCCCCACTCATTAGGTTATACTCAGATATATTATAAATAAGGGAGTAGCAGGACCTCTTAAGCTGTAGGACAGACTCAGAAGGAAAGACTAGCATTTGGGCTACTTTAAATGAGTCAGATGTTCCCGTGGAGCATATGTTCTGTTTATTACTCTCTGGATTGTCAGGAATTGTGTGTGGGAGTCAATGTTATGATTTTCAAACCTACAGTGATACTTTTGCACATAACATAATAGAAGCTTTCTAAACACAGTGTGAAAATTATAATCATATTGAAAACATGTAAAGAGCTATCCTCCAGTGGCATTTCAGTGGACTAGATTTTTTTCCAGAATTCACTTAAATTTCTATAAATATGAGGCACAATAAAAGAGAATGGTATATGCATTTCAATCCTTTAATCTTGAATAATGTTATGTTATACAAACACTTGCATATACATTCGTGTTCATCCTGAAATATTGATTAATGTGCAAAGTTCTGTACACATAAAAGAAAGATGTTGACTGGCCAAAATCAAAAGATGAGCCCAAACTGATCTGGGCATCTCAGACAAAAGTGTGAAAGGACAAGAGATGGTTCATCATGAAGAAAAGGAAATGGCATGTAAAATGTAAAAAAAAAAAAGATGTAAAATGAGCTTCAGATTAAGCATAAATAGTAAAAAAAGTTATGACACCAAATGCCAGACCAAGAAAGAGTGCCCAGTTTTGCTGATTAGCTGAACAATTGACTATTGGATCTTCTCCCAGTTTCTCTCAAAGATACAGTTATGGGATGACACAGTTATCACACTATACTAACAACCGATGCTAGCAACTGGCTAGCAGAAAATATTAATCATATTAAGGTATTGTTTGGTCACAGAATAGGCAAATATATGCATTTTTTACTTTTGAATGGCATACTTTTTTTGTGGAAAGCTTCCTCAATATATCCAGAGTAAATAAGTTCAAATAATTTAACAATCATCTCATTGCTAAATAAGAAGTTGAATTTCAGTCTCAACTGAAGTGAAATTCTGTCTGTAGTTTTCTGTTATGGTGGAAAATTGCAAAATAAGTATTTCTGAATACCAGTGTGAGAAGAAATGCAAAATCTACGCTATTTTTTAAAAACCAAAATACTTGCATAGTTCAAAATTTGTTGTGATAAACTCCCAAAAGTTGGAAGATTTTTGAATGTAGCTACAATATATATAATCATATGGACATGTAGCTGTTGCATCTGTGTTGTCTTTGCTTATCATTCTCATTTGTTATTAGTTATGTCTTACCCAAATTAAATTATTAGCATGTAGTCTGTCTCTTGCTCAATGCTTGTGCAGTACAAAATACTGTGCAATTCATAATACATGTCCCCTCCTTCTAATCTTGGTACGCAATGAAAAAGAATTAAAAGCAAATCCTGACTTCTGTTTTCTGTACAGAGAAATTGTGCAGTCTCTGTCACTAGAGATTTTTTACAACCTGACTGTCTAAAGCCTTGAGAAAGCCAATCAGTCCTCAGAGCTGACCTGCTTTGATCAGGGCATTGGAGTAGAGACCTCCTGAGATCCTTTCCAACCCCAAGTATCTGATTATTTTTGTCTTCTTAATTAGGGCAATTGCCCTGTCAGTGTGAGATGTGTCATGGTAGTGGGAAATGTGTTGCTGTACAGTACACACTGTACTGGTTTAAGGATGGTTTATTGTACCACCTTAAAGTTGTCATTCAGAAACTTAATGAATATTAATAAGGACATAAAAGTACTTTAATGGGTTATGAGGTAGGAAGAATTCAAACCCACCTTTACTGGTGTGAATAAAGGATCTCTAGCTCTGGAACTTGCAGTTTTTCAAGTCTGAGATGATATCCCCTGACTGATAAATTTGTTAAATAAGTATGGAATTATTTCATATGTATTTAATCTCACACCATTTATGGTTATGTTTGTTTTCTCTCTGTGAAAGGTCAGTGTGAACCAATTACTCTGGAACTTTGTATGAACTTGCCTTACAACTATACTTATTACCCAAACTACCTGGGCCACAGGACACAGAAGGAAGCCTCAATCAGCTGGGAGTCTTCCCTTTTCCCAGCTTTGGTTCAGACCAATTGCTACAAGTACCTGATGTTTTTTGCCTGTACAATCTTAGTACCAAAATGTGACCCCCATACAAATCAGCGGATCCCACCTTGCAGGTACTATACTAAACCATATTTCATTTAATTCTTGACTGTCTGTCATAGTAGTTTTTCACAATTTTATGCTTTCATTGAAAATGCCGAAAGTTTTGCTTTAGAATTCCATAGGAAAAGGCTACTGCTGACCAGGATGTCCAGGTCTCTCTTTGCAGGGCTGCTCTCCAATTTGTGCTACTCCATCCTAGGTGCAGGATTAGGGATTTGTTCTTGTTGAATTTCATGTCCTTGATGATTGCCCCAATGCAAAGGCCTTGGGAGTCCACACCATCTCTTGGTTTTGTATCATCAGCAAACTTGCTAATGATGCACTAAACTGCTGCATCCAGACCAGTGATAAATGTACTGAACAGGACAGGCCCTGCAGTTGAGCCCAGAGGAGCAGCACAGGTGACCAGTCACCAGCCAGATGCAGCCCTGTTTGCTTTTCACCCAGTGCACTGTGAACCTGCTCACTCCACTGAGCAAGGTGACAAGAAGGGTGCTCTGAGCTTTGTATGCTGTATTTTCCATTTCTGTATGTTTGATTAGAATTGTGCCACTATAAAGGGTGTTTAAACATGGAATCAATTAATTTAATTTGGAACATTAGCATTTTGTAATAGTTCCTTGCATTAGTACATTGCTTGATGCAAAGCCCTATCCAAATGTTCAATAAAACCTGAGATTTTAATGAATGTTTACCTTTCTAAATTAGGAGTGCCACATCATTCTGAATTCTAGGCTAACTTAGATTTTCTGCTTGTCAAGAGTAACTATTCCACCATCCTCATTGAGTAATATCACTGTGCTTTTTAAAGTTATGCCTGTATTTGTTGGAAAGAGACTATGTTCTGTAAGATCTCATGGCTTTCTAAGCAGCAGTTGTTGCAGGTTAGGAGATGTAACAAACCTGACCAATCTTTGACCTGCTGGCTGCTAGAGCCCTCTCATTCTGTATTTCTGCCTCTTTTGTTCGGCCTATCTTGACATTACTGATCAATTAACACCTGGTTGAAAGAAAAGTGCACCAAAAATTGCAGTACGCATCCTAAAATTTCTTATCACATGATACTGTTGGCAAATAGATAACATTTCTTTGTCTAGTGTTTCTTAGTGCAAAGTAAGAGTGAACCACAAAGAAGTTTATGAATATACTGTTAAATTCTCACATAGGAACTTAATGGGAAAGAAAATAATGCATACAAGATAGCTTCAAAGTTACAGAGGGGTTTGTGTAAGCTCTGTATCAGGCTTGCTAGTTTGAAAATCAAGAGGTTTTTTGTTTGTTTGTTTGTTTGTTTTTAAAGCAAGCAGTATAATAAATAAAAATTGAATAAGTTCATTCTGATGAAGAGGGACACAAGTTAAATTATATGCTCTTTACCATCATACCTAGCTAAGAGATTTTAGGAAGTGTCATGATACAGTTGAAGAGTCTTCACATTTTAAGTATTAAACAGATGAAGGGGAGCTTATAGGAAGCACAGAACAATTTAATTTGATAGGAATCTCTGGAAGTCATCTGGTCCAGCTTCCTGCTCAAAACAGGGTAGCATCAAATTTAAACCAAATTAAATATGTGACATAAAACTTTAAATCATAAGAATCAAAGCTCTACTTTTATGACAGTTTTGGTTTCACACTTATGTTAGGTCACAGATAAGGAGTGTTTTTATCAGGAAGGGACACCTTTGAAGGTCCCTCTAGATCTGTAGTATCTGCTTAACAATAACATTTTAGGAAGAATTTCAGATACTCATATAACGTAAAAACCTAAAAATGTTTTAGAAATCAAAACAAAAATAACCTCATACAAAATAAAAATTAAATAAATTTGATATTTCAATATAAATGTAAATCTTCTTTACAATTTGAAGCTTCAAGAAGAGAAAATATTACACTGCCAGCACAGAAATTATATTCTGAGAATCTTCTGCTGACTTTCAAAATAACTGCCCTCTTGTTTAAATATATCAGTGATTAGTTGGTCTTAAAAGGACGTATGTGTTGTTTTACCTGTCTTTTCCTGTAAATATGAAATTGAACTTGGCTAATGCAGTTTTTCAGTGTTATGCTTTTTAAGTCAAAGTGTACTTTCCAACCATTTATTGCACATTAATGTTATAATTCTGGATCTATTATAATATAAACTTATCAGAGATGCATCAGGTTTTTTTAATACAGCACATGGATCTGTTTTCTCATTGTGATATAACTAAATTGTTTTAATTCTAGTTCCCCTATATAAAACAGCTGTCCCTGCTTTGCAAGGCTTTTTGTTGTCTTTCTTGTTTTTTTGTTGTTAGTTTGGCTGTCATGCTTTTGTTTTTTAACTGTAACAGTCTTCATGAAGTTTTATTCAAAGTAAAGAACACAGGTAAGAGATTTTTTTGGAAAAAAATGAACTTATTGTTATTTATAACGTTCATTGATATATCAAGTATATTTTCAATTTCTGAACATTATCCTTCATCTCTGATAAGGCGTTGATAATATTAGTCCAGGCCTACTTTGAAGTTTAAATAGATTCTAATTCTTTCATCACAGATAGACAACTGGATGGCTTATAATATCTTGGAAAAGGTCAGCTTTGACCAAAGATCTGAGTGTGCAGAGAACACAGGATGAAGCGACTTAGAAGTCTCTGCTATATTATCCTATTTTTGTTATGGGGTTTGCTTTTTGTCATTGGAAAACAAAAATTCTGTCATTCAGACATCTGAGGTTATAAAGTGGTGTCAGTCAACCTTTTTGATAATGAGGAGGATTTAAAAGGGAAGAGAGAGTCTGTAACATGGTTGACTGACATCCATGCATTCTGTCTGGTTGCTCAGCTCAGTGGTGAATTGTTTGATGTGGGAAAACATTGATTCTTTTCATCTAATTCCTCAAGACAAAACTAGATTTGGGTGGATTAATACTGTATTATTTTCCCCAAAGAGCATAAAATAATTAATCCTGTATGCATTTTTTTTGTTGGTTTTAGTCACAGCATTTCCCAAAGCTAATTGCAAGAAAACAAAAAAGTTACATTCTTTAAAAGGAAAATGAGTGGAATAAAATACCTTCCATAAAAGGAGCATATCTAGAAGAAAGATGTGTAAATAATTAAATTGCATAAAGGCAAATTTAAAGTGTCATGAAAGAAATTGAAAAAAACCCCAGTAATAGAATCCTTTGGTTGAATCTTTTTCAACCTACTAGGATCCCAGACAAAAGTAGTGGCTAAATGTTTCAAACATTAGGGGACTTTTCTCTTTGTAATTTTGAAGCAATTTACAGTGGGTGTTTTGAGAGACACCATAGGTGATTTTCAGTCTCAATGGATTGAACAAATTCTGCGCTGAGTCTCATCTTTTATATGGTTAAAAAAAAATGCTGCAGAAGGACTATATTGATGCATTTTCCTGATTTGACCAACCAAACTTGTCTAACACCAGATGAAGATGTAGAAGGTATTACGTTGCTGTAACTGACAACAGCAAGACCAGGTTGGTCTGAGCTTTACATTTCCTAAAGTTTTAATTTTATTCAATTCCCTTGGAAGTTCTTCACTCTTTTGTTTGCATGCTTAAATATTTTGTCCTTCTGAAACCATGTGGCTTCTGAGGTAGCATAACAAGAAGAGGTAGCATTTCACTAGTACAAAATGTGTTGTTTTTTTTTTTTCCCTGAAGGAGAGCAGTTAGTGATTCTTAAAAAACGTTATCTGCCATCTCTTACAGAGGAGAGCATGTTTGTAAGCAGTTATATTTGGTCATTATTACCTATTTATAACATAACTATTTATACCATAACTGCACAACAGTACCTTAAAATAATGTTTGGACCGTAGCTTTCATTGATATATGTATTTTTTCATATTAAAACATCTATTAAACTGATCTTTTTCTTGATCTTCATCTTTAACTTTGTCTAGGATTATTAACTTCTAGTATCTGTGAATTTCTAAGCCATCCATTCAGCTACTTGGTGCAATTCTGCTTTGTCTCCCCAGGACGTTATGTGTGCAGTCTAAGGAACGCTGTGAGGCTGTGCTTGGGATTGTAGGTCTGCAGTGGCCAGAAGATACAGACTGCACTCAGTTTCCAGATGAGAACTCGGACAACCAAACTTGTCTAACACCAGATGAAGATGTAGAAGGTACTCCAGTACACATTACAGCAAATAAAAGATTTAAACGGGTTTCCAAAGTCATTGGTGCTTGTTTTTTACACGTCCTCTTTAAATTATGATGTTGAAACTGTGGAAATTGTTCCAAACTGAGTTCCACTACTCAGCCATGACAGTCTCTTGAATTCTTTGCTGGATTTCTTGCTCCAGAGAATTGCTAGCACTCAGTGAAAGAGTTCCTTAAAGATCTGCCAACTCTGTTCCAATCCTTTGTCCCAGAATAGTACTGTGAGATGATACAGAAGCAGTGAAAGGGTTACTAAGTGGAAAGTTATACCTGGTTTTATTAGTTGAAATAGACATAAAATTGTCAATCTCTTTTCTCTTTTTTATCCTGAGAAATCTTTATACTTATTTCAATGCATAACACACCACCACAATGGTGAGAAGAGTAACTCAGAAATTCATACCCACAGTCTAAACATTGCATGCCAGTGATTTGGCAAAGCAGTGACATTTGACAGAGGGCAGCATGTGAAGGAGAGCTCTGGATAATGTTGCTCCACCACCTTCCTGGTGCAGTTATGAAGAGTCTTTCCTGGTACATAGTTCCAGCCTCACAAGCTTTCTATTCGTGTTATTTACCCTTTAGAAACAGTCCCAGTGATAAATAAGTGCCCATGTCATGATTAGGCTTTTATCTTATGGATAAAATTATCTTTTATCTCCCTGCTCATTGTCACTGACAGAATGCTCACCCAGTCACTTCAAGTGCCGCTCTGGGAGGTGTGTCCTGGCATCCAGAAGATGTGATGGCCAAGCTGACTGTGAGGATGACAGTGACGAGGACAGCTGCGGTAAATAAATTCAATGAGCTGGAATGGAGGGTAGCTGCAGCATTAGAAAATGAGCTTTATCTTTCATTCAGTTACTTGAATTGTAGCATGAGAGTTCAGAGAATAAGCCCCTTTATGTGTATGTTTTAAAGCATTGGGGATTTTTTAAGACAGTATCAGTAAAAATACTGTAGTGAGAATCCTTCTTAATCAACATGAATACAATTTGTAATAACTGATAATTTAGATTCTGATAACCATAATCTGGGATGTTTGAGTATTCATTAAAGAATCAAGCTAAAAAATTTCTGTAGATTTAGTTCTTTTCCTGTTGCTGAATGCTTTACTGAGCTAAAATGTAACTCCCTGGCAGATGAAATCTTGAATCTGTGGATGTAGTTTTAAACATACATTATAATATTCTCATTAGAATGTATACACAAAAAAATGTCATTATGATATTGTATTGCTGAAGTGGATTCTGCATTTTTTTTCAGATTGGTCAACCTCAGGTTACAAGTACAAGCATAAACCCTCCAATATGTTTCTGAGTTTACTTTTACTATAGATGCATTTGACTTTTAACTTAAAGGGATGTATTGAGCCTGAAATAATCAAGAAATATCTTGGTCACTACATATCCTTGTATATGCTGGCAGGACAGTTTCAGAAGGAGAAGAGAGTTCTAAATATTTCTTGAGTAAACAGTAGCCTTCAGGGAATCTACATGCAGGCCTGGCATCCCTATGGGCAAAGAGAATAACCGTTCATCACTAAAGATTTAGACAAAAGGTGTGCTTATGAGCAAAGGATTGGAAAACATTCCAGCACAGTAGGGTTAACGTGCACAACCTGTGTATTTTTTAAACTGAGAATGGTTTAAGAGAGAAGCAGAGTTTAAATGAACAACAAAACTGTGGCAATAAAAGAATTTCTGCTCAGAGACAATAAAATAAAATCTGACACAGAAGGCTAAAGCTAGGTTAAGGTTCAATCTTGGCAGGCCTATAAAACGCTTATTTTTAAAAAGCAGATTATTTTAATGTTTGCAGTAGCCAAGAGTTTATTTATCTTATTTATCCCCCAGGTGTGATGTATTCTGAGTCTCTGGGAGTTTCCAGATCATGCTTGTATTCTCTCTCCTTTTTCTTTCCTTCCCTTCCCTGACTCCTGTAAAAAAGAAAGAAAGGAAAAAAAAAAGGATATGCTCTTTGAAATATGATTTAATATTAGGTCATTCTCTTGTTTGGGTTATAGAGGAAAGTCAGAGCTGATGATCACAGTGACTATCAGAGTTTGACATCTCTTTACTTTGAATCCATTGTCTCAATTGTCCTCCCTGCCAAATATTTTTTGTTGCCATGAACTTTGAACTCCTTAGAAAACTAATTGTTATGTGTCTTTTAGGATAATTTTATTCTCCTAGACATTAACATATGAAATATTGTTCTAATATGTAACACTCAATTCTCATGTGGATCTCCCTTTCTCTAAAGTCTAGACAGAATGTCACAAGCAATCAGCAGAATTCTTATCAGTTTCTATAAATACGGAAGACTGTATCAGCTAGGAAATTACCTCTGTCAGAGTGACATTACGTTGGCTGTTACTGAAGAACAAAAAGTCCTTGTAAAGCTCCAAAAGTAACTGTCTCCAACTTATTAATATTCCATGTGTGAAGGACAAAATCAAAGCTTGATGATCTTTCCATGTGTAAACGGATAGCTCAAATTTTATTAGCTTTATCCTTTTAGAATGGTTTTCTAACATTAAAAAACACTGAATGTTTAATTTGAAACCCTTGAAGTGCTTTAAATTACAGACATGGTACAGCTTTACAGTGCAGGGAGAAGGAGGCTGAAGAAGACTAGCTACAGCTTTCTTATGCTTAGACTACTCTCTACAGCTTTCTTATGCTTAGACTACTCTGGCCAAAAAATATAAGTTAGAACCATCCAAAGGGACTGAGGTATACTCTCCCCATGCTCAGTAGAGCTGTATTCAGCACCCACTGTCTCCTTCTGTTAGCAATCCCTGCCATACTGTCACATTTGTGAGAGGACATCTCAACCATGCAATTGCAGTGAAATCCTGGGACTTTAGTGCCATTTACATTGGGATTTTGAGAGAAAATTTGACTGAGATTACTGGAAGTGAGACTTCTGAGTGCAATAAAGTGTAGAAAAGGTAATTTCCAAAAAAATATTATTATGAAAGATGTCATGAGATTTTGTGGTATTAAATATGGTTGGTTGTAATTGAATGCATTAAATTGCTGGCTGCTGAACAGTGCCTCTGGCAGGGAGCAGAAGAGGGTCCTATACCTATTAAAGAAATTGAGGACATAACATTCATAGCCAATACTGTCTTTCACTGTTTTCTGCAATCTGGGTTTTGACCTGTAGTATTTTAGGTGAGAGAAAAATATGGTGGTCTTGACATTAATGATTTAATGATAGTTGTGTGGGAAATGTATATATGGATAACCATTGGTAACTGACTTCATATTATGAAGGTAAGGTCATATATGAAACCATATATCTTGTCAAAATGTATTTTTGAAATGGGGGTAATGTACATACAAACAAGCTTTCCCACCTCTGTTTTCACTTCCTTTCATTGAATTAAAAATGCATGTCACAAAAATAATTAGAGATGAAATATAAATACTCCACATGGTAGATGATCTCCACCAACAAAACAGTGTATTTGAACAATGAATTCAGTAAGTAGTGAATTTTTCATAGGGAATTGTCTCTATATTTGTTTATATGATTAGTTTTGGACAGTCCTGGTACACTTCACAGTGTAGCACTGTAATGTGTGATGAAGAGGAAAGGCAAACATACATTTAATCAGTTGTAAACACTTTGCTAAAAAATTGCAAGGTTCATAAATTATGGGAGGTTTAAGCTTTTTAAATTTTATATTCATATCAAGATCCTAACATGGCACTCCTTGTTTGCTATAAGAGTAGAGATTTTGTTTGGTTTCAATTAATTTTTCATTAATAGAGCACAAGTATTGTCGAGAAGGAGACCTGGAAAGTGGTGTTACCCAAAAAAGTTATTTGATCATGAGGAATTAGTTTCAAAGGTTAAGGCTATTTATTTCTCTAGGCTTTAATGTTTATTGACGTGTTTTTTTCAAATCTGAGCAAAATCAAGCACCCCACACATGCAGGTACAGTTAAAACCTGAATAGATTTTCCCAGTAATCTAGTAGGGATTATCTGGTTCATAGTTGTAAAATATGTACTTCTGAATTAAATCTTCTTGGAAAAAATATATTTGGTTAGTAATTTACTGCTGATACACAGCTCCAGGTAAAGAAAGGTGCTACTTTAAATCCTAATTTTAAATTTATACCCGAATTATTTGCATATATGAACATCAGGGCTATCAATTGAATTTGCCCTTAGATTAAAATGAAAAGTATCATCTATAGAACAGGCCAAATAAGGCAATCAAATAATCTGGTTTACTCAGGACACGTCATTTTTATGGCTTCCTATGAAACCAGTGTCAGACATGCAGGACGTTAGCATGTCAAAGTATTTAAACTGGTATCACAATAAAATACTTTATTAGATGATGGAAGTAAAAAGTGGAATAAAACAAGAGAAAACTATTTTCTAAAATATAGCTTGGGCTATTCTTCATTTCCTCTAGCTGACCAATAGGAATTTCACTGTCAAAACACTTTGACACAGTTTTGTATTGCTTCTCTTTCTACCTTTCATTGTGATTCTGTGTTAGATTCTGTGTTAGATTCTGCGTTAGATTCTGCATCAGCATTGCCAGAAAAAAAAGTATGTATTTCTACAGTGTTTCATGGAGGTTCCATGTTTTTATAGGATTTATTTTTGAAAGACCACAGAATTTCTACAGATTTCAAGATTGGAAAAGCTCTTATATTACTAGTAAATGTGTTTCAAGAATAATGGTGTATGGGTTTTGAACTAATTGAGCTAATGCCTAAACCATTAGAGATATGTATAATATATAATCATGATGCAATTACTATTTTAAAAGCACTGAAGTATTATGAAGTGTTATAATATTTAGATACATTTATCAAGTGTACGCAGTGCCAATCTTATTTCCATTTCTTCATTAGTAACTATCCTTGGTACCTTCTAAAATTTACATTGCAAGTGAAAATATTTTGTGTATTTCAGGACTTTTAAGGAACAAAACAGTTGATTCAATGTTGCATGCAAGTATTTCAGAGCTGTGCTTCTCTGCCTCCAGGTTGTAGAGAAAGAGGTCTTTGGGAGTGTCCTGTGAAGAAGCTGTGCATCAAACACACTATGATCTGTGATGGTTTCCCAGACTGCCCTGACATGATGGATGAAAAGAATTGCTGTAAGGACTCATGCAGTTTGTTACTCCCTAAAAACGCTGATCACATTTTTGGGATTTTGGGGTGCAAAATAAATCAAAGTAAAAAATGCTTTATGCTTTCTATAGGCAGAAAGACTTAGTCATTCCCTCAGTTCCCTTTTCAGTTTGTCTGTGGCACCAATTTCTCCCTTTCCTCATCCTGTGTCCTTTGTTGTTGATCCTTGGATCCTTGCTGTCTGTTTGGTCACTCTCGTCCTCTTTGTCTCTTTTTTTTTTTTCTCTTTCTCTCTCCTTGTTCTTGTGCCTTTGTACTTTCATTCCATGTAGATTTTTGAATTCTTTACCCAAGTTTCTCATACCTGCTCACTGCTCATTTTTTCCTTGATTTCCACTTGACTTTACTTCTGATCTGTTTTTTGGTAAATGTCATATGTCTCTCTTCCTTGTTTAATTTGTTTCCTGATGGGCATTTCTTAGATTCTGTCTCCCTACCTGGCTCCACAGATTTCTTCTACAACCCAAACTGTGATAACAATCTAGACACCAAAGGTATTACAGTACCCTGGTGGCACAGGCACACTGTCTGTGTGCACAGTGCACGTCTGTTCCAAGTGCTGGCAGGGGCCTGCCTTCACTTCTGTTTCCACTGTTTCCATCTGAGGATGGGATGGGAAGTGGTGGAACATCTGCAAACAGCAGCTGCTTTGCAGGCTCCCACCCTGCATACTAAGCTGGGGAGTGCCCTGAGATGTTAGCTCCACTTTCATTTATATGTTAGTGGTACTCTGAATTCTCTTCTCTTGAGAAAACCTGGTGCGTGAGCATGTTCCCAGGGCAAGGAAGTAGAAAAGACATACTGGGAGAAAGTCTGCAAAAGAAAGGAAGGATCATTGGTTGGTAAACTTGGTTGAAAACTGAAATTTTTCATTCTCTGAGTAAACCTGCAATTTTTTCATTTTTGCTGGGATGTCTGGATATAATTTTGTGATTTGAAAGAAGTTGCTCCTGAGTCTCTGGAATTCTGTTGCTAGGAGCAGAATGGTAGGCACATTTTATGTGCTGAGTGAAGCCTATGAATATGTTTGCCAAAATGAACAGCAGCCTTGCATGTATTGTGAGATCAAAGTTTTTTTCTTTTTGGGAAACTGAAGCTCACAAAAGATTTCTTAATCTGCATTTCATTGTAAAGATTATACCATTTAACTTCCAAGCTCTGTGCTGTAGTCTAAGGAGTAGAGGTGGCATTAAAGTGATTTACTTGTGATCACACATTAAGATCATGACAGAGAAAAGATTACCAAAGGGCTAAGGTTAAGCTAGTTTGTAATTACCAGAGTATATTTCCTCTCTGCTTTTGAGCTGGGGCTTGAATATTTTAAAATGGCAGCAAAGTTTTCCCAGCTGAGGGCTTCCAGTTTTTTGAATTATGCTCTCTCTGGAAGGGGGAGTTAAAGTGCTTTTTCTGTTTTTGCATGATTTTTTCCAGAGCCAGAAAGATCAGGGGTAGACAGCATTGCCTGCTCAATCTCTGTGGTTTTCACCAGTGTTGCAAATAAATGCTTGGATTGTATGGCAGTATAAATGCTGTACATCAGCCAAACATGGGCTCAGCTGAATGCAGCTCCCCTCCATGGATCCGCTCCCTCTCTGCCCTCCCCCAGGTCTCAGAATTCCCTAATGGGAATTTATGGGGTTTATAGAAGCTCGAAGTGTGTTAGTGAGGAAGGTACTGCACTTCTACACACCTGCCTTTTGGAAGGGAGGTTGTTGGGGGAAAACTAAAGTCATTTGCAAAGGGAAGCTCTTGTGGTTGAGACTGAGCAGATTCTGGTAATCCGTATGTAAAGATGCCAGCTATGAACTGGAACATGTCTATAAGTACAGCAGTTCTCTACCTCTAAAGTGGAGATATAAATACACAATTTTCAAAAGCAAAGGCAAATTCAAAAATTAATATATAATTCTGTGGATGAGAGGAAATAGATATTCATTGTGGTAAAATAATTTTTTTCTAAAACCATCAAGAACTAAACAAATTTGGATCAGTCAGCTAAAAACATGGGACAATATTTTCTCTTAGAGCTTCTGAGGAGATTAAACAGGTTTCATATAACAAGACCACAAATGATATTACATAATCACAGATCTTGCATTTGTAGACACTCTTCCTTCTCTCTGAATTGCAATTCCCTCTGCCACTGCATGGCAGCAACTACCTTCTGCTTCATCATGCTGAATTTTGTTGCAAATCTGTCTCACTTACTTTTCCCATAAATCTGATCTGTACCTACCTTCACCTCTCCCTCTCAATTTTTCGTCTCAATGTGAATTTCACTTTAATCATGTCTTTCTCAGGGGGAAGCATGTTTTTGTCTTTGCAGCATTTTGTGGAGAGAGTGAACTTGAATGTGCCAACCACGAATGTGTGCCACGTGAACTCTGGTGTGATGGGCAGGCAGACTGTAGTGACAGCTCAGATGAATGGGACTGTGGTAAGTTTCTGCTGTGAAGCGCCTCAAAGTGGTGTTTGGGGAGTGGTAGTAATCACTGGTGATTTAATTCAGAATACAGTGGGGGAAAGGTGCTCCCTCTATTAGCAAAGAGACGACTGGGGGAGGTTGGGAAAGTAAAAGCTCAGTGTGAAGTGTAACAGTGCAAAGAGATAAAAAAGTGATATAGAAGAAAATGTGTAGATGATGTGTGTAATCTGGAAAGTGTTGTGGATAGAGGAGAGATTAAGAAGATGTTGAAATTTGGAAGGACCTTTTGAGAATCTTTTTTGCATGTGATAAAAGCAGTTCCTGAACTTTCATATACAGATTAAGAGAGAAGTGTTGATGGTCTTTCTGTCTAGATTATCTAACAAGATTAAAGCTATAAAAATTAAGGCTATCAGCAATTCATGTGAATCTGTGCTGCTGAATTAGAAGTATTTGGGTTTATTCTTACCCTCTTGATGCCTTTGCTGTTCAGTGTCTCATGCTGTTCACTCTTAGCAAGGTTCCGCTAACCATACTTAACCTTGGTTGTAAATTGCATAGCTATTCAGCATGCGAAGCTAGGAAAAGTGCCAGCAACTTGGAAGAATCTTGAATGCCATTGTATGTTTTAAGTTTTACATCTATAAAGCTATTTGAAATAATACTGAAGTTTTCTTCCTTTTTTCTTTCCAGTTACACTGTCTAAAAACGTGAATTCCTTGATGCTCCTGACTGTTCACAGGTCAGCTGCTGATAACCATGTTTGTGCTGATGAGTGGCAAGAAAACTTAAGCCAACTGGCCTGCAATCAGATGGGTTTAGGGTAAGGTCAGTAGTTTGTAGCTTTGATGAATTTCTTAGGACAGTTGGAGTGCTGGAGTTAGATGTGAACTATCATTGATCACTGCAGTGTTAGACCTAGTGTGGAAATCGTTCACAGAGAAAGGAGGTGATGAAATGTTGTGAACGATGGCAGGAACAGATTTTCACTAAAATCTAGGCACTTTCACCACTTTATAAATTGCAAGATTGTTATTAAAAGTGTTTTGAAAAGAAAATGGTGTTTTGCCAAGTCTCAGTACTTGAACTTACAGTTATTGCTGAGGCTCAGAATTGTTTGGCAATGTAATACTCTGTTTCTTCCTAAAGATTTAAAGCAGACTTAGGAAATACAGGAAAAATCATCTTCATTTATTTGCATTCTGCAATAAATACTCTGAGTTAGACAAGTGGATGGATTTAACTTGGGCATCTCTGAACAACAAATTGTTTAAGAGAGGGTTTCTGTGTGGAACTCAGAAAAAGAAAGCCTCTAAGTGTCTTACTGCATGCACACTAAATTGTGGAATAATTGATGCAAAGTACAACTGTTGGATAAAACCAAGTTCAGCTGTTCTGATATTCACAGCTGTCTCTTACTAGGAAGAGACAAATCTGATGGCATATAAAGCTATCTTTTGCCAGTGTCTGATCTCCAGACTGAATTAAGAAGTGTCTTTTCTGTTTGTTTTTCTCCACTGCTCATACTGACCTGCATGCTCTTCATACCTTTCTCAAAGTGCACAGGAAGATAAAGACCCTGGGTTAGGGAGTCTGCACTTAAAGTACTCTGTAGAGTCTTACACTGCAGGAATATTTGACATCCATTCTAACAGATGCTCTAATTGAACATCATCCACCTGTAAATGGACTGCCTGCCATTCTAACACACAACAATTTTATACTCCTCTATCTAGTTTAGTGTATCTAAATAATATTTGCTTTATCTTTATGCTATAGCTTTATCTAGCATCCTAATAAAGCTTAATAGAATCATGGAACATACTGAGTTGGAAGGGACCCATCAATATCACTGAGTCCAGCTCCTGGCCCTACACAGGACACCCCAACAATCACACTCTGTGCTTGAGAACATTGTCCAAATGCTTCTTTTACTCAGACAGGCTTGATGCTGTGACCACTTCCCTGGGGAGCCTGTTTCAGTGCCCGACCCTCTCTGAGTGAAAAACCTTTCCCTGTTACCTAACCTAAACTTCTCCTGATGCCTCATACCATTGCCTTGAGTCCTGTCTCTGGGCACAGGATTGAAGAGATCAGTGTCTGCCCCTCTGCTTACCCTCCTGAGGTAAACAAGTGACCTCAGACACCCCTCCTGCAGCTTCCCTTCCAGTCCCTTCACCATCCTCATGGCCACCTTTTGGATGCTCTCTAATAGTTCAATGTCTTTCTTACATTGTGGCACCCAAAACTGCACACAATGTTCAAGGTGTGCTCGCCCCAGCTCAGAGCAGAGCAGGACAATCCCCTCCCTTGCCTGGCTGGTGATGCTGTGCCTGATGTCCCCAGGACAGGGCTGGCCCTCCTGGCTGCCAGAGCACTGCTGGCTCATGTTCACCTTGCCATTGGTCCTAACATAAAATTTACTTCTCTTTCCCATGATACTTGCTGCTGAGAAAATGGAAAGGTATTAAACTGTCACAACACCTCTGATTCCTTCCTTTTTTCAGAGGTATGCCTAGGCTGAAATCAGCATGAGTAGAAACCTGTACCTTCCTGTTTCTTCACTGATGCTTGCTAACAGATGTTATCAATCCTAGACTTTTAAGAAACGTAAGAGACAAAAAATGATTCTTAAATCACACAAGTCCATTTTCTAACAAGGTGGCATATTCTACAAATCAAGTTTTCTACAAGATCTTTTTAGCAGTGAGAGGTAATTGTGTCAAGGGCAGTGGGAAATTAAAATCTGAAGTCTACAACTTTCTAATACTTTCTTGCAGTACCAGAAAACCAGACTAGTGTTTGTCTTTCCTTTCCTAATGCTTGATTTTGTCAGTCACCTGAAACCTGGTTTGCTTAGCTATTCTCCAAGTTTTTGTGGAGTGACACTGCCAAAAAATACACTAAATTAGCTGTGAAAAGCCGTAAGAAAAAAAAAGATTGTAATACGTTACCAGAACTGATTTCCAAGAGGAGTAAAATGAGAAGTATAGTTATTTAATTCTTTTGTTAACATTGCATAGGCATTCAGTGAAAATGTCACAGTGGGTAATATTTTCTGTATGGTGAAATGGAAGACTGAATAATTGGAATTTCATGCCACTGTGAAATCTGATCTGAAGCCATGAACTTAATCTCTTGGCATTTTTGTCCTGTATATATTATTTAATTGATTTATAACAAGAGTGGCTGAATGTGAGGTTGATAACATTGACTTTTTAAACAAGCTCTTTCTACTCACCATTGAGGGTCCAGGTAAATTAGACTGTATATTGCACAGAACTCAAAGAAAACTTCCCCTTTTTATATTAAAAAAAAAAAAGTTTTAGGCAGTGCTTATTCTGCAAGTATTCCCAACAGGAACAACTTGTGTGAATATACAAATTCTGTCTACTTTAGAACACCATGCAGAACCATCCAGTTTTGTAGCTGTGCAGATTTCTTAATAATTACTTGAAGCAACCCTTGTTTTGTTTTAATAGCTCTCTTGTTTATTCTTAGAGAAAAAGAGTGCATGTGAGATATCAAATTGAACACTTATTAATGCCTTAGACCAGGAATTACAATGAATGGTAGCATTTGGAATTTTTCTTTTCTGTAAAGCTCTGCAAACTAATTTTCATAACTGTCTGGTGCTTTGCCAAATAAAAACTCCCAATTGCTATATGATGTGGTAATGTTTAAAATATAAAGGCAATGTCTTTCTAACAGCTTTTGGATATTTTAGTTATTTAAAAATAATAGATATTTTAATACTTTAGGCCAAATTAATCTGAAAAAACAAATGAAGATAATTAAATGATAGTGGTTAAAGTTAGGTTAATTTAACAGATAGTGGTAACACATTTTACAGAATAGAAGTCTGCCTGTTTGGAACATACAAACCTTGAGTCTGAAGCAACATGAAAGTTAATTTTATTCTGGCATTTCACAAAATGCAAGCAATTTTACTGGCTGTTTGCTAATGCTAATTCCACAGATGATGTGGTTTTCCAGTTTTTCACAACACAACCCATGGAATGTGTTGTGTGATGCACGTTGCAAAATCACATAAAGCCACAAGTTCCGAGCATTGTCTGAAAGGTTTTGTACTAATGATGGCCGGTGCTCAAGTTATGCAACATGCATTATTAGCAGTTATTATGCTTTCCTCAAGTACAAAAAATGTTAAATTTGTTTGTTTGTAATGCTAAGAGCTTAATGGGAATGCTCAAGTCTTAGGTTTCATAGTTTACAACCAGATGGGACTATCTTGCCACCTAAACTGAATGCCTCTTTGTGTCAGAACATATCAATTTATTCAGAGACTCCTGACTGAGTCCTAAATTTCATTACAGTGAATTTAAATGCAGTCTCTGGCAATTAGTTTTTCTGTTAAGACAGGCAGAGAACAGAACAGCAGTCAGTCTCACATCTGTCCTGGAGTGTGCTAGAGGCTATGCTGCTGAGGATGGGCGTGCTGTGGAGGTTCAGAACATGATATTGGAATGATGTATTTTGTCATGATGTTCAGTTGAAGAAACCTACTTTCAGATACTTGGAAGTCCACATTCTTTGTTGATGAAATGGTGATCATAAAAGCATGGTTTGCTCAGCTCTGAAAGTTGATAAAGGCAGTAGTGGAGTTGTTCTGTCATTCTGCGAAAATATTCAAGAGCTTGTACTCCGCAGAGTACAGAGGAATTTTACTTCACCTGCCCGTCTAGTATAAGTGTAAAATCACAGCTGTCTACCAAGTTACTTGTTTTTAAAAATCTACTGTTATCTCTTTCTGTGACTGTGCTCCTTTTCTTGGAGGATGTGTCACTGCAGGTCCACTGAAACCAGTAGCTCCTTTTCTTCTTTTTCTCTTCTGTAGCATCTGCTGTTGTGTGTATTCATGAAAGGGACAGGCAAGTCTGTTGTTTCTGCCTGGCCTTTTGTCTTTCCTGGTGCTTTTTCACTCAATGTCTTTGGTATAAAGATCTTGAATATTTGACAGTTGAGCAGTCAAGCTGCTGGATGAACAATCTCTTGTTTTTACATGATCTAATTCATTTCTGCAAGATGAATTTATTTCTATTTCTGCAAGACGAATAATGGAAGCACAGCTTATTGTTTTATTTGCTTAAAGACCATAACAGAAACAATACCCAGAATCTTTCTGTCATACTCATGTAATAAATTTGAACTTCTGAATGAAATTTCATTTTCTCCAAGAATAACCATGACATTTAGTGAAACAAATTCCACGCCAAAGAGGAAGTATTTGAACTCATTAATTCAATCTAGGTTTCTAGACCCATTCAACAGAATGTAATATTCTCTTAACCCACCTTGAATTTATTCATGTTTTCCATGGCCACAGCGTTCCAGTAATGCTGTAGATGATGTAGTAAGATAGCAGATTTTTCACATTTCATTTAATTTTTTAAGAATGGCAACTAATAACTCATTACTGAAATTTACTGAAAATAGAGCTGTGGTACATGTGGAAGGCTATTCTAGTAAAGTGGACAAATAATAAATCACTGTTAAAATATGTAACCTTTATTCAGTGTGTTAGAGTTGTGTTTGATAAATATCTGATAGATTATGTCTCACCTTTCATGTACATATATAGTTTAAAATATAATTGTTTGGATAAGGCTGTGTTTGAACAAATTTCAGCCTTATAATTCCTGACAAATTGTGACAATTTCTTCAAATAGTCATTAAGCATGTTGTCAGTGCCCTCATATAACACTTTCTAGTTCCATGATTGGATTTTTTTTTTTTTTTTTTTAATTTAAACCAAAATGATAATTGTTATTTATAATTTTTTTATCTCAAACATCCTTGGAGCTGTCTTAAAGTGCTTCTGGGTAATTGGCCATAGGTCTCCATACTTGACCTCCAGAGGTGCCTTCCAAGCCCACACATTCTGTGATTGACTAAAAGAAAGTACAAAAATACTACCGAAAAAGAAAATGTTCTTATTTTAATAATTCATCACAAATCCTTTTTTAAATTATTTTATGCTGTAACTTTTACATTATAAACCTACTGCCCCCTTTTTTCCTTCTTTTTTTTTTTTTTTTCAGTCTAGGGCCTTCCAGATTCAAATTTACTCCATTTAACACTAAAAAGAAATTAAATCTCTCTGCACTGAAAATTTATTCTGAAATCTGTAAGTTGAAGTAAGTTTTGGGTTCTTTTTTTACTTATATATTGAAACTAAAATAGTGCAGGTTTAGACTAGACATAAGGAATAAACTTTTCACAATGAGGATGGTGAAACACTGGAACAGGTTACCCAGAGAAATGGTAGACACTCCATTCCTGGACATATTCAAGGTCATGTTGGATGGGACTCTGAGCAACCTATTCTGTAATTTAACGACATGACTAAAGACCTTGAGAGAGGCAAGGACTGCAAGAAACACAGCTTCTTTTATCAGACAAGCTTTCAGGCAAATAGGTCTTCCTTCAGCTTTGCTCTTTCTGCTATGTAATTCAGGAAAGTCTTGTTTGACCTCTCCTCAGCTCTTACCATGCATCCTAATGAAAGACATCCTCTGCATATAAACCCTGTATCATTAAACAGACAGGCATCCTTTCAAAGGTAACCTTAGCTCATGAAATGATGTCAGCATTAGCTTTAGATAAAGAAGTAAGCTCAAAAATTTAAAAATGCCTATGAGACAATGGATCTCAAGCTCTGTTAGAGATGAGAGAAGAAGAAATTAGTAATAAAATAATAAATAAGTTACAGGTCTTGAAAAAACAACAATAAATTAGACTATGGGTAGGTTTCTTAGTGAATAATAATTCTGTAAAGGATGATGTTGAAAAAAGAAACAAGGAAATTTTGTTCAAATTCGTTGAATAGTTTCATTACAGGGGGAAAAGGGTTGAAAAAATCAAGTTATTTGCTTCAAATCTTTGAAATAAAACAACCTAAATTTTGTTTCAAAACAACATTTTTTTTCTCTGAAATACATCCTTTTTTAAAATGAAAGGCTAATTGACTTTAAATGAAGGACTTTACATTTAATTTGAAATTGAATTAATGCTTCTAGCTAAGAAAATCTAGATTTTTATTTGAAGCTTTGACTTTAGATGGTCTCAATGGGTCTTTTTTTAAGTTTAGCTACAAAATGATACTTTATGAAACCCATAATTTACAGACTCAGAGAACAAAGTGTTGTGGTTTAATGCCAGCCAGCAGCTCAGCCCTGCACAGCAGCTTGCTCACTCCTCCTGATGGGAGGGGGAAGACAATCCAGAAGAGTAGAAATAAGAAGGCTCATGGGTTGAGATAAAGAGGATTTAATAGGTAAAGCAAAAACAATTCACCCAAGCACAGCAAAACAAGGAATTCATTCACCACTTCCCATGGGCAGGCAGCCATCTCCAGGAAAATGGGGTTTTCACCTTCACCCGTGATGGGGACTTGGGAACACAAATGCCATCACTCCAAACATCTCCCCCCAACTTCCTTCTCCTTTGCATACTGAACATGAGGCTGTGAGATGTGGAGTATCCCTTTGGAGAAGTGGGGTCAGTTTTCCTGGCTGTGGCTCCTGCTGAGTCCTTGTGCACCTCCTTTTGCAGTGCACATATGCCTGTACATTCTGGTTAGTAGATCATGGAATGATATTTGCTTAATATGCCCAGAGAAGGGTCTGGAAAATAAGTTGTGTAACAGGCAGGATCCAGGGCCGTGACCTCAAAGTTTGGTTTATTCTGCCAGCTGTGTTGAAAATATTTCCATATGGTTACACTGACAACTTTACCATATAATAGAATTCTTTGATCTCTGTTAGTTTATACAACCAAGTGGGTAAAGAATGTTGGTGTTTTGTAAAGATTTTTTTAAAAAGAAATATAGTCTGTATTGAGAATTGGACTTTAACATCCTGGTTGGCATTACCAGGTACTATCATGAGAGACTGGGGTCAGAGGCCAATTTAAGGACAAATCACAGTTTTTCTGAAATTCTCTCAGTCTCTTTTCCATGAATTAGGATTTAGAATTTGGCCTTTGACCAGTGTGTTTGGGAGAGTACTGTGTGAATGTCCTTGTCATTGACAGGGATTGATGGCTAGTCATGAATGGTTCTGTGCTTGAAAGCTGCACGACAAGTAAATTAGAAATGCTCTATTTTTTCCCTTTGGCAGTTAAGGTTTAATAAAATAGCAATTTCTCAATTCTATCAGGCAATAATTAGACTGAGGAGGTGGATATATGAGAATATCTCCTGGTGAACCATTCTAACCCTCACATACTTTTTAGGTTGCTGCAGAAGAGCGGGTTTGATACTGTCACCAGTGATTTGTTCTGTTTTGCAAAGCAGGCAGCTTGGACTTAGACATACTCTCAGGTCTTATTAACAAGACCTAGACTGCTCTTTACTGTTAAATTTTAATGGATTTCCAATGACAGGAATTTAAGAAAATATTTTTTCTGTTACCTCTTTTACATATGAAAATCTAATTTTTTTCGCATTTTGGGAGGCCAAGAAACTGTTGAAAGAGTATCAATGTGTGCATTGCAGTAAATGCCACTAGAAGGTTCTTGCTGTTCCTGATTCCAGTTCTGCTTCTTGTTGGGAAATACAACGTGGCAGTCCTATGTTGGCTGGCCTGACTTCTCAGGGTGATTTCATTCTCCTACTGTGTATCTGCTGCTTGTGGCTTTGCCATATCATTCTGCCGTGTGTCTTTAGAGTAAACAGGTATGTTAGGGCCTCTTCACCTTCATAACTCTAACACAGAAACCTACCAGAAGTTCTATCAATGTCTTTCATTTGTTTCAGAGGACCATCCAAAACAGAAATTGTAATAGAGAATGAGCAAATGCAGGAGCAAAAATGGCTGAATCTGCACTCAGACTGGAAGAATAAGAATGCATCCACTTTACACGCACTTCTAGTGAATGGGTAAGTAACAGGTAAAAAAAGACCAATTTCATTGCTGTGGGTGGTCACTTACCAATGCAGGATGACAAACTCTTTGGTGAGCTCTTTTTTTCTGTGGTATCTGTGTATAAATCCCAAGACATACTCATATAAGTTGTAGGATACAGTCTACAATTATTGTAGTGTCTAAAACCACTGTAGTCTCTTTTGAGACCATTCTGTGAATCCTCAGGGGCCTGTTCTGGTAGATTAAGAGCATTTGAGTGATAGAGAGGGGATGCCCTTGAAGCACCTGGACCAAACAGCTTTGTTAAATCTCTGCTAAGCAAGAAAGTCCAGCAAGTACTATATCTGCAGCAACATCTTACCATCCACTGCAGCCCATTTGGTCTGGATTTATTAATTTGGAGCAACCACAGCTTCTTCAGTAGAGGTTATATCCACTTACTGTAGGTTTCCTTAGCTCTGGCTTCAGATGATGGTATATTCCTTTTAATTAACCCAACTAAGCAGGTAGTTACTAATGAGAAGCCAGGATCTCATGGTTGAGACATTCGAAGTGTGACTTTGAAGAGCCAGTGAACTAGAAATCCAGGGCAAAACTGGGAGAGCCACCTAATCCCCACTGGCAACTGCATTCTTCAAAAAGCAGATTCATGGTTTCCCTATTCTCTTTGACATGCTCAAGAGCTTTCAGAACACCCTTCTTCTATAGAAAATCCTTCTGACAAGAAAAGATTGTCTTGGGTAACTGCAGAGATACAATATGTGTGAAGACAAAAATCTGAGGAAGAAATCTGCTTTTCTTTTGCTTGGCTCCGTTATATTCTATACTCAAAAGTTTTCCCTAGTGGCAGAATACTAAAAAGATTGCACCTGCAAGGATCTGAGTTTGCTTTCTTACATCTCAATTTTTTACCGTTTTTGTTTTACATTAGTATTTTCCCCATTCCTTTGTTACAGTTCTTCATCCAGAAGGGCCATTACTGAACAGTGCCTTATACTTGAAAGTTGTCTTTTTAACTCTTTGATTTTCCTTTCTCACTGTCTTTTTCCTCTAGCCTAACAGTATCTAAATGCTTTTCTCCAGAGTAATACAAGAATAAACACCTTGGGTTGTGACCAGATGCAAAGGCAGATCCACAGTCATATTCTGTTCAGTCATTAAAGTGCAAAGCAGAAATTTCAAGGTACTTTTTGACATTTTTGAAAGAGGTCTGCTAGGAAACATATGAAGTAATGGATCTGGAGCCTCTGAATTACAAATTCTAGTCACAAAAGATTTAGTTTTGCCCAAAGTGCAAGTTAAAGGAGGGAAAACATCAATAAAGAGGATTATAATGAAATCTATTGCATAAATGAAAGCTACATGTAGGAAACGGATGTTCCAGTCCCACTGATTTCAGAAAATGGATAACAAGAAGTGAGAAGCTAAGGGGGAAGGGTGCGTGAAGGCTGAGGCTGGTTTTATTTTGGCTGTATCAGGCATCCAGTCCGGATGGCTGGGAAGTGCTCCCGAGCCCTGCAGTCTAGGTGTATTCATCTGGATCAACTGCAATATGTAAAACATTTGTGCTGTGGAGTATGTTGTATGTTTAAAGGAGTTGCCGGGCTTCTGGACTAATGGGAACTTAGCCAAGAACTAACAAATACACCACTATTTCATAAAGTTTTGATAGGAGTGAATGGCACAGTGCAGGCAATGCATATATAAAAGCTTAAAGTCTTCTCTTTAGAGCTGGCTGTACGGTAAGTCAAAGAAACAAGTGCAAAACACCAGCATGGCTGGTCCCAGTTATATTCTATGTGTTTTCTTTGCCTGTTAAAATTGTGCACAAAATTTTATTTCCTGAAATTGGTTGTCTACTATATCTAGAAAAATAATTTTATGAGCAGGGTTTCCAGGAAGAGAAATAGACTGATTTTCACAGTGTATGAATGAGGTATATGCAATGTAGGGGACAAAGGTTTGGTTAAATTCCAGATTCGAGGTAATCTGATGGGCTGGCTGACACTGTTGTTTTGTCCACATTAATATCTATGATTTAACGTGAAATGAAGCCTCTTTTTAGGTGGTTGCAATTTTAAAGATACTACCTACCTGCTGAGACTAAAATCTGCAAATAATTACCTGGCAAAGAAATGACCTATGTATCCAGTCCAATGTAACTCTGCACCTACCTCAGAAAAGCATGTACACAGTAGGAATGAAAAAATTGTGGAAATGAAAAGAGAGACAGCTAGTTGTGCAACAGTGCTTGATGATTTAACTGTGATTTCTCCTCCCTTGACAAAAAAATCAATTCTTCCCTCTCTTATCTGAAGATTTTCAACAGAAATGATACTTTTTTGTTGTTCTAATACCTATTTATGCAGACTTTGTGGATTCTTTTAAAATAGCCAAACTCTAAGGGCATGAAACATCATCTGTTATCAAAGGCATTTCAAAGAAAATCCTGTCCTTTGACTGTAAGGAAGAGGAGACTGGCAATCTGTGCTTTTCAGGTGCCATAAATAAGAACTTGATAGACTGTGCATCCCAGCTGACCTCAGAGCTGGATCCATGCCCAGGGAGCAAGGTAGTCTGCAAAATATGTAACACCTACTCATGAAATGTATTGTAAAGCTGAACTAATATTGTGCATTATCTTCAGGCAGATGCTGGAAACTATGGATGATCTGGCATAAGAAACTCCTTGATTTCCTTTTTACAGTTTGAGGGAATTTTTAACAGCTGGATTACAGCAATGAATACAATACCTGTGCTGATTTTCAAATTACCAAAATTAATCAATTAATGAGATTTCCACTGTGTTTTGTTTCAATATTTAGACAGACGTGTCAAAGCAGAAGCAAAGTGGCTCTCTTTTGCACTAAAGAAGGTAAGAGAGAAGTGCTTATAAAACAGATATTTTTCAGAATGTGTTAAATCACTTTTAAAAATGCAGATGTTTAGTTTGGATTCATTCTGAAATTTTCACTAAACCTCTGCAACATCCAATTTTTCATTGGGTTTATTTTTCCTTACTCAGTTTAATCAGCTTTTCTTATGTTTTGATTAGGGTGCTGTGCGTTAAGGTACCACAAAAGGAATTTTGTCAGCAGTTAGGTTTCAAAAAGTAATTTGATAAAACTTCCTGCTGAAAGTACTCTTAACCAGAAGAGTGGTTAGCAGACTATCTGCCTGGGAGTTGAAGCTGTGATCTGTTTGTTAAGTTCAAGGGGACAAAAGAACCTGAAGTAGAAAGTTATGGACCAAGTCTGTTGGCACAGCAGGTTGTGCAATTTTAAGTGGTTTGAAAATGCAGAAATTCATCAGTGATGAAACCATGTTCTACGGACAAGGAGAGCTTTGCTGAAGAACACTTGAACTACAAAGTAGCTTGAGTCAGGGAAAAGGAATTACAAGACAGGAGCTAAATTTGGGAAACGAATCAAAACATTTGCTACTCATCAGAGGAAGGAAAAAGCTCAAAGGAGCTTTCAAAAAGCTTGTTGAAGGTACTTTGTTCTGACATATGTTGCTTACTCTATGAAGTCAAATGAACACAGTAAGAATTATAAGGTACAAATAACCATTGCTCTAGTTCATTTCTTCAGCACTAAATTCCCAGATACATGCAATAGCAGCATATCCTCCCTTGGGATGCTAGTTGCAGAAATTAGTGGTGTTCTTTTATTCTTTAAATTAGACTGAGTATAAACAGGATAAATAACAAGACTGACATCTTTCAAATCCAGAAAATAAAGTGAAACAAAAGTGAAGGATTATTTTAGAGTAGTAACCAGCAGGTGGTAATCTGGTGTAATTCTAGTGGAGGTGGCTTGTAAAGTGTAATAGACAAAGAACTAGAATATCTTCAGATCTTTAAATACTCTCCCTTAGTAATTTCAGCAGGCAGAGTGAGTTTTCTGCTGTGTAGCTGAGTAAATGGCATGACATTAACCTCCCACCTGACTTAAGAAAAACCTTATCATTGCTGAGCAGATTTTCCAGAAGCAATTCTGGATAATACGAAGTAGACCAAACACGTTGCTAGCTAGAAGGAAAAAGACATGAGGAGACCTTCTGGGCGGAAGTCAAGATTCCAAACGTAGCTTGGTTAATATTTCAGGCTTGGTTAATGTTTCATGCTGATCCAGGCAGAATTCATAACCAGAGAGCAAATCCTTTGATACAAAGGAACGCAAGAAGTGGCTCAGTGTTTGACGCTGCTGTGTGGTTGGTGACTGCCTCATGTACTGCATGGTTTAGCACAATTTCAGGGCTGTTACCATCACCGTGTGCCCCGCTGTGCTGCCGAAGGCTCTCTTGGTGCCATCTAACCGCTGCTGTCCCCGCAGACTGCGGCCGCCGCCCCGCCGCCCGCATGAGCAAGAGGATCCTGGGGGGCAGGACCAGCCGGCCGGGCCGGTGGCCGTGGCAGTGCTCCCTGCAGAGCGAGCCCAGCGGACACATCTGTGGCTGCGTCCTCATTGCCAAGAGATGGGTCCTGACCGTAGCGCACTGCTTTGAAGGGTGAGGGCTCAGACATTTTACTGCTCGTGTAAGCTTGCACCTGTGAATGACCAAACGCACACGGGGCGTAGGTGAAGACCTTTGCAGAACGGCCAGTCATAGAGACCTAGTTTTAGGAGACTGACAGAAAGTAAAAAGGTACAAACCAGCATCAGCTGAGGTTTTCACATGTTTTATTATTCACTGCTGGCATCTCCACTGATGAAATATAAATGAAGATGCCCTGACTTTGAGCTGGAAACAGGAAAAGGAGGAAGACCAAAGCCCTAATTCTGTACCATGACAGAACTGCCAAGGCTTTAAAAATCGTCATCTGGACCAGTGTAGAAAAGACCCTGAAAAAATGCTGTGACCACTGATAAAAAGAAAAACTGAGTATTTACTCACAGTGAAAATGACATATTGAAGTCACTGCCTTTTCTTTTTATATAGTCCACTCTTTTATTAAGATTGCAATTATTAACAAATCAGTATTACAATTGAGTGCCCCCTGGTATCAGAGGCCGTGGTGGAGGGAGAGTGTGGAGTGCAGAGGATATTTACATGTCTTAGCAATTGTTTTGATCATTGCCAGCTTTTTGGTGCTAACCAATATTTGTTCTTGACCAACCACAGATTTCAGAGGGAGGTTTATTGTCTCATTTCTTCTGTCTTGCACTAAAGTTTTTAAATTGGGTTTCTAAAGAAAATTTAAACAAGTATTTTCTGCTGTAGTTAGCAAGTTAGAAATACTTCTCTGGTATGTGGTTGCTTAATCCCAATTTAAACTGGTGCTTGCTCACTGGAAATTATTTTAAACTTCACTAAACACTTTCTTTATGTTTAAGCCAGCAGAAATTATATGTTAAGCAAGATTCTCTTGAACTGATATTTCTTTATAGTGTTAGTCATTCCCTTTTTCAGTAAAAATTTACATTTTGTCTTTTCATTTCTGAAAAACTGAGTTCTTTGGTGTTTGTCCTTCCAAACTAACTGTGTGCTAAACCTATATAATACAAACAAGAATACTGTATTTTATCAGATTTTGGGTCCAGAAGGAATTTCTCTTCTTTCTCCATCTATTTTTAAATATACTGCTGGAATATTTCCTGTCCTTTGGAAGAACATTTTCTGGTGATCTAAAATAAAGGGTGGGACAGAGGTTGATCCTTCAGCAATACTGGGGTGCTATTGAATTTGCTGGATAAGATTCCTCTCATTACTGAAAGATAAGGAAAGCAGCTGTCACATTATAAAGTAAAAATTCTCCCAGTTTTGTCAAATGCAGAAAAAGTGCCGCTACATTTTGGAGATGTTCATTTACCCCTCGTGTAGAGCTGCATAATATCCCTGTGAGCTCACAGGGATAACTTGTTAAAAGTTTCTTTGACATTTATATTCAAAAGACCTTAAAGTACTAAGATATTCTGGTCTAACAACTGATTGAGAAGTTACGTGAACTTTTTTTATCTTCTGCCTTTCTGAATAGATTGGGGGGGATGTACCCAGAAGCCTTGAAATTCTTCATTTGTAAGAACTTTTTTGTAAGCTTAATATATCATCAGCAAGACCATAATTGATGTCACAATTTATTTAATACATAAAGTATTTTAAAAGTTTCCCAAACCAACCAGATAAGACAACAACATAAAGATATTTTAAAGTGCTCTGGTCCTTTATACAAAATGCTCCATTTTGTGAAACTCATGTGAAGTTTGGAATACAAAACATGAAGACCACATAAAAATAATACAAATAGCCATGAATACTTGTAGAGGACATAAAGAGAGCTGCATTAAACATTGTGTTGTTTGAGAGTTTTCTTATTATAGTCCCCAGAGTTTTGCCAAGATCATTTTGAAATGCATTACATTTGAGGATTTTTTTTATGTGTAGGACAATGCATTCTGACTGACTGCTTATTTCTCTAGGCAATATTATTTTATAATGGTCAGAAACATATACACAATAGTCTATGAATATTCTCAGCACTTAATTTCCATAACTTTATGGAACAACTCTCATGGAACAACTCAACTAATTGATCATGATGCTAAAATGATCATTATAGTCTGAACTGCCAGAATTTTCATCCAACTCTTAAGATAAATGTAGTCTTGATTTAGCAACCGAATCTCTTCACAAATTACAGGAATTGCAATCCTGTTGAACCGTGTGAAAAAGCTGAAATTTTGCATGTTTTTACTTACACTGCTTTGAATAAGCTTCTGTCCTGTGAAAGGTGCTTAGTTACATGGACTTGTCTTCCAGCAGTTGTGAAAAAAGGTTACTTTTTGGAGAGCTTTTAGCATCACAGACTAAATAGAAACCACGAAGAACCCACAACTCATCCTGTGACCAGTTAGGATCAAAAGATTACAAGCCTCGAAGCCTTTCATAAAACCTGGGCTTTTCTGGTGTGTCTCAACAGACAATAGTTCAGCGTTCCCCCCTGTATCATATGTATCGTTGCTTTGTGGTCTTGTATGTTTACCAAAGAGTCTCAAAAAATTTAAGAGTCCAAGTAACCCTTTGATCTTAGGCATAGAAAGTATACTTGGCACAGACTGAATGCTGAATAAATAAGGGACTTTTCCCATGGCTATCATAAAGTATTTAATTTACACAATATAATCGCTTCTTTGAGACTCCTTAGGGATTTCAGCGAGACATAACTGCTGTAACCAGACTACTGAACAATATTCTCACCCCCGTGATTTTGGTGTGTGCCCACCACTGAGCATGTGAGCAACTAATGCTGGGAAGCATCCAAGGGATGACTTTGGCAGCCTTTAATACAGCAACTAATGCATGGTTACATGTCTTCTGATGGAGTGGGTTTTAATGTGTTTGATTACAAGCAGGAGGGACATGGAAAGTGTTGACTTCTGTTGCTCGGATCTTTGCTGTAAGGAATAATGCATAAATATTTGTTTTCTTCTTGTAGTATTTGTATGCTTTGCAAAGTGCAGTGCAAAAAGGAAGGAAAAGATATCTTGAGTGTTTTAGCTTAAAAGAAAGACCTTGACTGAAATGTCACCTTTTTTTTTTCTTTTTTTCAAAGGAGAGAAAATGCAGCTGTCTGGAAAGTAGTGCTTGGGATTAGCAATCTTGATCATCCATCAAGTTTCATGCAGACCCGACTGGTGAGGACCATCATCCTCCATCCACGCTACAACAGAGCAGTTGTAGACTATGATATCAGCATTGTGGAACTAGATGAGGATATCAACGAGACAAGCTATGTAAGACCTGTCTGCTTGCCCAGCAAAGACCAGCTGGTCCAGCCAGACACCTACTGCTACATCACAGGCTGGGGACACATGGGCAACAAAAGTAAGATGAGTATTCCTGTGACTTTTGAAAAACATGTGAAGCTTTTACTGAGTTAATCAAATAAGTGATACCACTGCAAACTTCTACCCATTTATACTATTACTGGATCGTAGTAAATACTAGGAGAGTGTAACTACTCTTGAAGGGATCAAGCTGTGACTACAGCCTAGCTTTTTCAAGCAGCAGCTGCAATTTATGCTCCTTAATACTTACTTAGACACTGGTTTGATTTTTAAAAATGTTGAGGATCTGGAAACTTCTATCAAGAAAGCCCCCCACATTAGTTATGATTTTAGCCATGTAAGTTGCATTCAGAATGGTATTGCAAACTTATCACATCATCAGAGCAGGGGAAACACTCTGAGCTCAGTGAAAGCTGGAGCACTGGCTTACAGGCTGGAGAACATGAATTACTTCGTACTTGTGACACAATTAATTCCCTAATCACAAGTGTTGTTTTTGTGCCTCTGAACAGAATGTTAGTGTGTTTTCCTGTTTTGGGGCTGCCACAATCCTTGACAAGAACTGTTATGTAAATAACGGTTCGGGCAAAATGATTTTGCATGAATAGTATGCAAATTAGTCTGGCCCCAACACTTCTAGTGCACTAGCCATTGTGTTTCTCCCTTTACTATTATTATAATAATTACTAGGGACGGCTTTTCCATACACTGGGTAAGGAAATCTTCCTTTCCGTATTGCTTCAGTGGAACTTCAATTGTAGTGTTTGGATTAGATGTGGTAAAAATTAAATTACACACATGAAAGGTAAGCTGTTTACTAGCATCTCTGCCCATCTATAAGTATCTCTACATGATGTCAAGAAAAAATCTCCAACAGATGTTTTTTGCAGCACTGGTAAATGGAAAATTTTTTTTGTTCTCTGATGTGGTCAGTGTTGATTTTAAAGGTTTTTTATGCTAGGAAGCATAAAAAACCACGGTGGCTACATAGCATTTAGTACTGCATACCCTAGGCTGAACAACTTTGATTAGAATTTGAGCTCAGTCAGTTGCTTAGACTAGGAAGAAGTCTTCTATTGCCTCTTGAACATATTACAGTAATTTCAATAGGTTCAAATTCTGATTTCCTGGTACATTCTGTAAGTCAACTTAACCCAAACATAACTAAAATGACTGTGATTATTACCAAGTTTTACCATGACAGACACCAAGAAACAGGGAGGTCCCTGGAACAGTGAATCAAACCAGTTGTCCACCTCTCTCACATTACTGTTTTCCAGCCACTACTGCCCCTATCTTAAAAGTCACCAATTGCATCACGTTAAAGTGCAAATTCTCAATAAACAGCAAATATCACACCATGTGCTTAGTCCTTCTCCAGAATGCAACACATAGTGCTCTTTCATTTATTATATATATAGAGAGCAATATTTATAGTGTATCCCAATGGAAATGTTTGTTGTACTTCATGGGAGTTATAATAGGTAAATATTTGTGAATTTGTGTATAGTAAACAGTTCTGTTTTTCAGTGCCTTTCAAGCTTCAAGAAGGAGAGGTTCGCATAATTTCTGTAGAACAATGCCAGTCATATTTTGACATGAAAATCATCACCAGCAGGATGCTGTGTGCTGGCTACGAATCTGGCACCGTGGACTCTTGCATGGTAGGCTTCTCTGTAAGGAGAAACAGAAAGTTTCAACAAACAAAATTGCTTTTAGAAATCAAAGTACTGTTGATAGCATAGGGTTAAAATGTTTCTAAAAATCATGGGAACTGCATACAATAGATTCAGGGGGAGGTGGAAAGGAAGATTGGGTCTGGTAGGCCTGGGAAAGCAAACTAGGCCCTGGAAACGAATATTGAGCTTTGTTAATTTCTAGATCATGTGAAGCTACACCTGCATATTTACCATATGATAAATATGATTGTTAAATGTAACGATTGTTTGGTAATTGAATATGATTATTGTTTAATTGTAATAAGAATAATGAGAAAGAATATTTGGGAGAGCCTAATGAAAATTGTAAGAATACATGCTTGGATAAGATCAATATATATATAGTATACAATAGAACAATATGGGTTTAATAATTAATACATAGTTATATAACGAAGAGGGTATAAAAACATGTTCATCTCGGATCCAGGTCAGAGTCAGATTTGGGTCTGCATCCCTGATTCCCAGAGTTCTTCAATAAAGCATTTGCATATAATCATCCTGTTTTCAACGCTATCACTGTGATGTTAATTAGGTGTAGTATACTTTATCTATTCTAGGAATGACAACTGTCAATTTACATATTTTAACCCAACCTCTATTATTACTATTATTGTTAATATTGGTGTAAACAACTTCATGATAATGAAATGCTGCTTGAAGACTCTAGGGTTTATCTGTACTAGTAAAATTTTTAGTTTGTATAAGCCTTTTGCAGGTAATTTTTTGTATAAAGGTAATGGGTAATAAACACTGGTAATGCTGTGTGTAGCTACACAATTCAGCAGAGCAGCTGGTTTTTACAGCTATTTGCTAAAGGCAAATGGCTGTAGGAACTGTGAGATGGCTTTAACCATGAGTGCTAGCCACGTGTATAATAGACTGTTTCAAACTTTCCTGTTGCAGGGTGACAGTGGAGGACCACTTGTGTGCGAGCATACTGCAGGGCGCTGGACTTTGTTTGGTTTAACATCTTGGGGCTCTGTCTGCTTTTCCAAGGTTTTGGGACCTGGAGTTTACAGTAACGTGTCACATTTTATTGAGTGGATTGAAAGACAAATATACATCCACACCTTTCTGCTAAACTAACTCCAGATGGTAAGACTTGTGCTGACGGACAAAAGAAAAAAGGAATCAGCCCTTCAACACTGAAGGTTTTGCAGTCCAGTAACTCTGTAAAAAGGAGTTTCAAGCTCTGTCTATTCTTGTTGTGGAGCTATGGAATATGCAGTGTATGTTATTGGTCAATCCTATGATCCTGAATATACTTTGTGGTAGAATTAATAATCCTTTTGACTTTTCTTTTAACTGTGTTGTGGTGCTATTCCAAACACTGCAAAAAGCTTAAAAGAAAAGAAGCAACCACTTTCTGCCTTTCAGCTGTTAAAACTAAGCAGTAGCACAGACTAGAAAAAATTTTTAAAATAGCCTATTTTAATACTATTCAATTAGTAGCACATGCATTTTCACTCACTTCTTGTGATAAGGAAGGAATTTTGTATATTCATGTGGCACTGCAGGACATACCTTCACAAGGACAGCTCTCAACAGGGCCATACCACATGCTGGAGGGTGTGGAAGATAGTGATGGGTTTATACATCCATGTGGCAGAGGACACATCAAAGCACACGTGCAGGTTTCCAAAGGTGTGTAGCCATATGCGTCTGGCGTGCCTGAGCTAATGCATTTTATCTCTCTGGGTGGTTAATTTGCATGGGCATAACCCTGTACTGTCCTGATTCCACAGTTTCTGTTCCCAGAGCCAGCTTGGGCATCTCTTTGGGGTAATGAAGGAACCAGTAGGCCAACAGACCCATAACTACCAGTGGAGACCAAAACTTTATTGTTCAGGCTCTTTGGACAGCCTCTAGCACTTAATCTTCCGAAGCTTCCAATGTCCTAATGTGTCCAGGAAAACACCCGTGTCTCAGCAGCACTATACTGATCAGTGCATTTATCAAACCTGTGCCCCACTGGCTTTCCTCCTCCCTTTGTATAATGTGTTCAGCACACAAAGCATGCACTGACCATCTCCAGCCCTCTAAAAACATAAGAGGGTTGGCAATACCACTGGTTTCCCCTCTTAGAGTAACCTAGTTTGGACATCTTGTGAGAGATGGAAAATGCAGATTTAAAATGCAAAAGATGCAATGTGGGCACTGTCCCAAATATTGGGGAACTGGTTAATTTTTATAGGTCTCTTCTTGTACCTTGCATTTAAAGTTTAGTTTTGACTTGCAAGATAAAACATTTGGGAAAAAGAAGCAAGCAGAAAGAAAATGAGTGATAGAAGGCTTGGAATTCCAGCTTCTGTTCAAATGAGTATTAGAAATACGAGAAGCAAAGTAAAACAACTTCACCAGCAAAGGCTCAAGGAGTCCAGCTTGCGTGCTTGGTAGTCAGATGTGGAGCACTCTGTGTTTAACTCCAAGAGAATCTGGTTGGAAAAGATGATGATGGAGTTTGGTACATATTTATGGTGCTAGAGGGAAAGTGTGTCCTATCAACTGCTGTAGATGATGTCCTGCTCAGGCTGTCAGCTTTTAGGAGGCCAGAATAGGACGAGTCAGGAATCTGAGGATTACATGATAAAGTCCACTGGGAAACAATGCATTTAAAATTTGTGTTTTCAGTGCTGTGCCTAGCCCCCTGTGAATCCAGCCTAAGGCACAGAGTAACCCTCTCTGCTACCTCTAGCATGGCCCCATGACAGCATGGCAGGGCCTTGCCAATAGCATGACTGCTGCATGTGGAAACATGCATTGAAAAACCCAACACATGGACATTTCGGGTACTATTGATGATGTTGCAGCTCATCTGCATAGATCTATTGCTTTCATGAAGGTTTATCTGTTATCTCCGTATTGTCTCTTTAAACATGGCTAACATTAGAACATTAGTCACTCTAGACTGCACTGTAGACATGAATATTAATAAATACTCAATATTTATGTTACGGATTCTGAAACTATTTAAGTGATTGAATCACTGTTTCATGCTCAGAAAGAAAACTCTTTGAGGCTTTGCTAGGTTTGATTGTTGGGTTTTTAAAAACTATTAATATATTAAAGCTGTAACTCTTCTTCCCCCAGCTATAAATGAGAGAAAGCAGCTGTGACCATGTTTATCTAGTGCAAGTAGATTACAGCTGAAGCAGGTTATTGATGCCCTTGCCTCAAAGATATGGAAGCTGGAGCTCTCAGTCTTCATTTCAGCATTCCTCTGGGACTGGGATCTCTGTGGCTGTAGGGCAGAAAAGCTCTGAGTCCTGGAGCTGGTTATCAGAGTTCCCTGAGGAGGAGGTGGGCTAGTGGTTGTTAGAGCCAGCTGATTGATGTCAAACAGGTTCTGGCCAGGTCTGTTTTCCAAAGAGGTGCTGCTGCAGAATGAACAACCCAGCCTGGCTTCTCTCCATCAGATATGCACCAAAGTGCATAAAATCATTCATGTAGATATTAGCATTACCCAATGATAACCTATAACTACACATTTTAATTAACTGGATGTGGCCTACCACCAATTTCCAAGCAGTCCCTTCCAGGAAATGAGGGACAGTCCTGCCTAAACATGAGGTCCAGCCCCATCCAATATGGGACTGGTCTGAAGAAATTCCAGGCTGAACCCCATCCCAAATGGCTTGGGTCTTACCCTTTCCCACGACTGTGTCTGACACAACATTCCATGTAAAGAGGAAATTTGTAATTTTATACATGTATTTTTATACTGTTTTTTTAATGTGTGCATACATAATGGGTATGATCATAATTATGCTGTTTGTCTCACAGGTGTAGCTTCATTGTAAGGTAACATTTATCGGTTTTGCTTCTACCACAGCTGTATCTCCAACTGGAAGCAATGCCACTCAGTCAAGCCAATGCATTTCTTTCTAGTTGTACCAATAAAAATTTACAATCATTTTCCAAATAATTTCTCTGTTGAAAATGTGTTTTAATTTTTAGAGAAACTGAACGATAATATGGAGGTATTAAGTTATAACTTTAGCAATAATGACCTAAAAATAGCCTTCAAAAGGTATTTTTGAATCCTTAGCTGACGTTTTAGCAGCCCAGTTAGCACTGCAACATTTGTGGAGATTCTGGCACTACTACCACTGTACAGCTTTTAGTTTCTTCTGTGTGTATGCTTCCAGTACAGAATATTACCATGAATACTGCTGCCAACAACTACTCTGGACTTAGAAATCTGAAAAACTAAAGCTGCAATCAAATCTGCAATCTGAACATGTTTATGTTCACAGATGACTGTGCTGTTTTCAGTGCTAAAAAATAATAAAGGGAACATTGAACTGTTGAGAAGCACAGGGAGTGCAATTTGTTTCTGCCCTTCATTTGGCACTACTTTAGTTATGGCCAATTAATATTTTGAAGCTTGTATTGAAGACTAACTACCCTTATCTCCCCTTCAGTAAAACAGCATGTAATCACAGCAAATGCTCTCAGGTATTTCTTCTGTTTGTCCACCACAAAAACCCAAAAACCCAGCCCCAAAACCACCACACCAAAAAAACTAACAAACAACAAAAAAACCCTAACTCCCAAAGCAAGTTTTACCCAACAGGTAACTTAGATTATGACCCAGATTGCTTGTCAAAATCCTCTAATTAGAACACAGCCTGTAGAGGACCGTTTTAAGCAATATGGAGTACCAATATGCAATACACACACACGTACACACACAGACGTGTTATTTTCCACCACTCCAAGTGGTACAAAAGCACTTAAAATCTCAGCAGAGAGGAACAGTGTCCGGAAAGCCTCACCACACTAAGTTGTGAGTAATGGAGTGATAAGGCTTGTAAAGAGTCATGTAATAGCAATTTAGATGTCCCAAGAGGTACCATGCAGCTGGTCTCAGGTCTAACAGGTGACTCCCACTCATGTTTCTTCTTGGTCATTTTGATGCCATGGTTTAGTCAGAAGGGTTTGGAAGATCCTACTCTGAATACTTACAGGTTTTGTATGAAAAAAATGCAGACTCCTGATACTAAATCATCATCTACCTTGCAAATGTGCTGGTAGGTTCTGCTTCTGCAGCAGAGGCAGGTCACAAGCTGGTGTTGTTCCCAAACTTTTTCACAGTGACGGGGGGACAGAGCTGAGGCCTGCACTCCCTCACGTCACTGGAAGTGCCAGGGCTCCAAGAAAGTTCAGCATACCTCAGTTGTAGAGTTAGAGACTTGTAAAATATGGATCAATCTCCTCTCTTGTGGCAACAAGTGCGGAGAAGCCATGGATTTAAAGTGCAGAAGAAACATTCAGGTCAAATAATGAAAACAAAACCAATATTTGACTCTGAGGGCAGGAGAGAACTGCCTGTTTCTCTGGAGCTCTTTACAGCAGGATAACATCTGCTAGGAAGGACAAGGGTGGAGCTGAGCCTGCCTTGGGGCTGTGGAGCAGAGTAGATGATTTCACTTCATCGCAGTAACTCTCTTCCTGTATGATTCTGCTGCGCTACCAGCTTGTCTCCCTGCACAACCTGCTGACTGTTTTGCAACCTTGCAGCTCCCATTTCTTGTCAAGAAAGCTGAGATGTTTCACTTCGGAATCCCGGAGTATGCCCATGGCAAGGTGTCCCCCAACAGCAAGAAGGATTTTTACATCCAAACATCTGAAAAAGTAACTCAAACCAACACGATCTCTTGGAATTTGAATGTCTACCATCACTTTAAAGTTCTCCACTAACTTTATGTTAGAACTTACCAAGAACATTTTGTCATATGTTGAACCAAATTAAAAAAAAATATTCAGAAATTGCTGTCATCACTTTCTCCTTCCACTGCTTTGCTTCTGCAGGCTAAACAGAAAGTGTATTTTCTCTTTTTCTCCTCACTAACACTAGGGATAGAATCAGCCCTAATTACATTCTACCTTTTGAACACAGAGCTGTTTTAAACATTTGGTAACATGTGGTGACCGGCATGTGAATGAATTCAGCATGCCCCTACGTAGCAGCAGCTGTCCAGACCTCACAGCGTTTGTTTAAATTCTTTCAGAGATCTTAAAAGATGTGGAATATGTAATGTTGATCATTGGTGTGGAAAGCTCATGGTTCAATTAAAAAGCAGAGCCCTTGCCCAAAACATGGTGCCTAAAAATAAACACACAAATCTTGGCAATTTTAAAGCAGAAACATTTAGAAAGTAACAGAACCAAAAAATGGGCTCAGCACTAATAATTCATTAGCAGCTACAATTTGAGGAAACTGTTTATTTCAACAGGTGCTGTGAATACAAACAGATTTCCTAAGTTTCTCTTTAAATTGCCCATGTAACTTTTTGGGAAGTAAAAAGAAGGCAGTATTTTAGAGTCTGGAATCTAGAATTTTTGTGCAGTGTGTGAGCATGGGAAACTCTCAGAGACCAGGACTCATCTATCTTGGAGAGAAATGAGCAACAGCACTCAAATATGAGACATGCAATGCACTATACCTTCTTTTGAGCAGCCTTTAGAGACACTTAAGCTGATTATTATCAAAGCCTGGAGGAATGCAAAAACACCTGAGAGTGAAGAAGAGTGATGTTATCAGCTAGAAGCTGCTATTTGTAAGGGAAGACAAATTGGAGCTCCTCACTGTTGCTGGCAGACAATTTTGAGGTAGTTTAGAGAAAAGACAGCCAGCCAGCATCTGAATTGAGTGAGGTGGGAAAGAAGTCCATTTGGTGGCAGATAACATGAAATCACACATGGAGTCAAAATGGAGTGATACAGCAGGAGGATGAACTGTCATGGAAAACAAAAGGCTGCACTTAGGATTTGCTCCTTATGTGAAGAGGAAGGCGAGGAAGACATGTTACATGAGTCTCATTTGGGTTTCTTTCTTATGGTTAAAATGGTGTTTTGTCCATCAGTGAGATGACTCCTGCAATAGCCTGGTGAACAAACTAGACCACAGTGGTGATATAAATTACTGTCTACACACACTACAACATGTAATTAAAAGTCTTGAAACAAGCCAACCAGTAACACCACATCCCAGCCATGTTGGTTATTTCATAGTTCAGCAAGTGGTGAATCCCAGGGCATGCTAGGGTTCTAGGACTGCAGTGTAAGGAAGCAGGCTGACTTACCTGGACTGGATTCTGTAAATCCACATTCATGCAATGTCCTGCCCATAATACCACAAGGCAATATGCAATGTTGCATACAAGAAATAAGCAGCATGCAAAGTCTACTGGGTGAAGAAATATAAAAAATAATCCAGACATTTAGACCTTGAACATCTTAATAAATTATGGAAAAGTCTTATAAACAAAAAAGCTTTTAAGGAAATCTGTTCATCATCTGCCTTGGCTGAAAAAAAACCCCACAGAATGGCATAAATCAGCAGTCATTACTCCTGTGTTTAACCAGCTAGCATTCCAACTTTGTAAAATACAGTAAAGCATCTTCTTCACACAATACAGAACTCAAAACTACCTTGTGTGCTACAGTTACAGCACTGCTGGCCTTTTCAGAAGCACACACACACAGACTTTGGCACATGAACTGTTACCACCAAATGCAAATGTATTAGTTTCCTTTGATAAATTCAGTCTTTACAGAGTTCGAGTCACTTGTACTCCCAGACTCATCCTGAATGTCTGGTAAGAAAGAGGTGTTCTTTACTAACCCATCTCTTGAACAGGTCTGTAAAGGTGTTTTAGATGCTGGCCAACACTGTCAGTGTTTTCTTCCTTCGATACAGCACCTGCAACTGAGCTCGAAGGCACAGAAGTAGGTTGGAGCTCCACTCTATCATTCACATTGCACTCATCTTTCCATCTCTTAATTGCTTTCCTCTGCTCCTCATGGGACAGTCTGACAAGGTACTTGGCTCTCAATACTGGAGATGGAAACAATGTTCCTTGGAGAACTCTTATCAAATATCTACAAAATAAACATAGTTACAAAGAAGCTGTTTAAAAGAAAAGCCAACATATTTCCAATAACTAAAGGAAACCAAACACCATTTCAGTAACCCTGATGCCTATTTCCTGGACTGGAACTAGATGATCTTTAAGGTCTCTTCCAACCCAGCCCGTTCTGTAATTCTGTGATATTAGAGCTGACTTAACTGGCAACTTAGGTTGGATTTAATCACAGATTTTTGCAGTGAATTTTCAGTCAACAGGGCATCCAACATCTGTCCCTCCATCAGAGAACAACTCCTTTAAACCTGCAGTGAAAGCCCCAACTTCACTCCCTCATACTAGAAGCTGCAGAGGACCCCCCAGCTTCACAGTGCCCCTGAGTGGGGGCTTTTCAGCACCATACAAAGGATCATATCCGAAACAAACATGGGAAAAAACATACATGTGACAGCAGTAGTCCCATAACAGGCACTTCTGCTTCAAATCACTCTAGTAGAAAAGCTGAAATTAGTCACAACAGCTATAAATCTTCTGAGGTATTGGCACAGGGAGAGTACATATTACTTGAGGAATTTATAAATAGTTTGCCTTTAATTCACCATGAAAACTACCGTTGTCTTCAAAATTGAACTGCCACATATTGGAAGCAGTCACCAACCCGAAACCTTTATCCTTCCTTGGCTCTCTACAGCCCAACCAAAAGGTCCCAGAACAGCCTTTATCTATTAATTTGTCATGTAGGGGAGATGTACTGTGTTTGAAAGAAAAGGTTCTACTGTCACCACCTGAAGCAAGCTGAGAGCAGGGATGGAAAGGGAAGAGGCCACATGTTTCTTGCACCTCACACTTTGTCATTCTGCTGAAGTGTGAACCAAAGCCATCAGTCAGATCAGATCAGTCGTGATCCCCAGTGAGTGCAGTAAAACTCTTGATGACATGCTTAAGACACAGATCAGACATGTTCAAACAGGACTGAATATTGGTGGCCACTGCAGGCATCTACAAGCATGGCTCTGCCAGCTTTCCTGCTGGTGGGACTGATAACTCATGGAGCCTGTACTACTGCACTTGATCCAGAAAGTGTGCTCAGACTGTGTCTAATGATATAAAATTACATCATGTGAGCAGGAAACAGCACTTATTCCCCTCAACTCTTCTCAGTATCTGTGCAATTAAATTTCAAGTCTCATTCTTTCTGAAATTATGTAAGAGGGAAAGAAAGAGAACATAACACAAAAGAATGAGTAATTAGCACTGGAGACATTTCATTAGTAGGCTACAGACTTGAGCTCACACTCAGTGAACTGAAGATAGCTGTGGCTACTAAAGAATGCTAAACAGAGGGTTTGATGAAGTCTCTTTCACTGGTTTTCACATAGTTTGTTTTGCTTTGTTGGCTCACTCAGGGTCCCTGTTCAGCATACTGGAGTCTTCACCTCCATCCAATATTACTGCCCTTCCAGGGTGAATGAATTATTGAACTTGAACTTCAGTGAGACAAAAAAATATCAAGACCCCTTGTGAGTCTAGTCAGCATACTTCCACCCCACAAAAAAGCCTGTACATGCATTCTTCATTCTAAATACTTTTGTACGTATTCATGCCATAAATGTCAAAAAGAAAATAATTTTACAGACTAAGCACATTATTTCTTTGTCTATATATAGTACATGCCCAACTTTCGTCACTAATTTAACTGATTTGTATATAAATTACGAACTGTGATTACAAAAATTAGTTTTTCTTTACCCTCCAAACACAGTATTTAGTATTATATAAATCACAAAAGAATTTTTTTTATTACTGAAATTTACTTGGAGAACTAAATGGTACTAAAAAGTTGTCCTCACATAGCTTTGTCTAGTAGAATCATGAAATTTTCATTTTTATTGGGGGATGCTAGCGGGGAAAGACCTCTACCCAGAGATTTGTAGCATCACTGACTCACAGAAAACTCATTTTAGTAACAGCAGCAATCTACAATTATAAAACAGAAACTCACCTGGGTAGCAGAGCAATGCAAGTAGTTAGGACACAAACTAAGTAAAATACTGGGTCTGTCATGTGCTCTTCCATGATCCAGTAGAAATCTGATTGTGGGTTGTGGGTTTTGCAGGTTGCTCCAACAGCCAGAGTGAACACAAAGTAAAACAGGATGCTGCCAACTATAGCTACTGTATGTATCCACGTCTGCAATTCAGAAAAGGAAAGAATTAAGATTTAAGCTGTAAAACAGAAAGACTGTTACATCTGTATTTGCATGAAAATGCACAGTTTTCCTCCAAGGGCAGCTGTTGAATGTAACAGAGGATACATCTGTTCAGATAATACTACTAATTTCATACAGTATAGTCCAGAAAGAATGGAGCCTTCTTTCTACAGTATATAGATGTTCCAGACATTTAATTTTTAAAATTCTCATCAATTCATAGCTTTTCATTCTTTTGTGAAAGACATTTGCCTCAGATTACCACCTCATCCACTGACAGCATAGAAAGCTTTCTCAAGCAAATGGAGGTGAGATCTTCACATGACAACATCCTTATGTATCTGGCTTGAAACGTTGGTTACCTTTCTACACTGGAGTTTTCTATAATTTTACACCTAAATGGCTATAACAGCTGCTAAGAAAACAACATTGTCACTGGTCTGACAGCTTGCCAACATAAAAAAATGCCAAACAAAACACATTTAAGTAAAGTTCTCTAATCAGAGTGTGAACAGGCATGCTATACATATGTTCTCAATAAAGACATTGTAATTATGGCTTTTATACTCCCAAAAGAACAGTGAAAAGACTGAACCACAACTTGACATTTCATCCACTATAAAACAACCATAAAAAATACCTTTAAAAAGTCAAAGAAAAAACAAAACCCATTATTAAGAATCCTTCTACTGTACCCATTACTGTATTTTCTTTAAAATTATGCAAAAATCCCAAATATGAACCTTGTAAGGGCTCTAAATTTATCCAAGGTAAATGCTAAATGCTAATGCTTTAGCTTGTGCAGACTTAAAAACTGAAATAATGTTTCTTAACATATCGGTTTTCCAATTCTGGCATCAATATACATCTCTGAGTTGTTTATCCTGGCCACAGAGAAGATCAATTCCAAGCATTCAAAATCAGCAATTTACACTGTTGTCTCTGTGATGCAAACTTTGTGAACTAAGGAAGTTTCAGCACATCACTGGCAGATTTTAGCATTTGCAAAACGTAACCAATATCCCCCGAACCACCCTACTTTAAAAGGAAGCAGGATCATTTCACTATTTACAAATAATTCTGAGGCCAAGTTTCATTAATTTTAGTCATATTTTTATTGGTTCCAATGACAGGTGCGTTAGGAGAGCTCACATGGTCACATAAGCATAATATTTAGGGTTTGAATCTTTTATACTTAATTTTCTTCTGTATATGAAGTCCTTTCTTAACTGTAATTTTACTGAAAGCTGTATGCACATACTCTGTAAGGAATATACTCTTTGGGAAACAAAGTACTCACCACAGACTTGCACTCAATGAGAAGGTGAAACAGCATTATGAAGAGTGCTGCTGTATTTATGGGGTTTCCAAAAGAAAAAATGTCTATGTCTGACCCACAGTAAGTCTGTAAAGGAAGACAATGGTCAGCATTAAATATTCTTTACATATAGTCCTAATATAAAGTGACATGAGTAACTTCAATACCATACATATTTGCATACACACAGTTCAGTTCTGTTCTAATGATGATGTTCTTAATATACATTCATATACAAGGAAGTAAAAATCAAATACTTTGTTATATTCTCTAATTTGCTTAGGTTTTAAGTAAGTCAAAATGTATAAATGTATTTTGTAGCCAGCACTTACAAAGTAAGGCACAAAAAAGCAAACGAGACTTTGGTAAAAAGCATCCAGCAAGGTTATCCAGAAAGCTGAAGGCAAGTAAGCCTGTAAGAGAAAAACATAATGGCATTGAAACAAATTGCTACATTCTTAACTAGCATTAATTTGGATCTGAAGAAAGATTATCTGCAGAAGTAATTCCAGTTAGTTTCCAAGTGAAAAAGGCATCATCTTTTGTGTTATAGTTACTGGAACAAAGATTTCCCTCCACACGTATAGCTAACTGTTAGTATTTAAATCAGTAGCTAGCTCTGAGAAATCTGAATCTTGCAGCTCTTCCTATTAGAATGGATGTACCAGAGCCTCAGCTAACTGAGTCCTAAGGAGGGGAGGGGGCTGATGGACAGGGAAGTACCCTGCAGCTCACCATTGCTGAACACCAAGTCCCACCTTCTTTCATCTCCATCCCTATTTGCTATGTGTGCTGTTTGACTCCTCTGTGAGCTAATTTAACTCATTAGATGTGAGAAATCAAATCACTTTTTCTGCTGGAATAATGTTGGATCCCAGAAGCCTGGTTTTTTTGAGCTTCCTGTGCTTTCTGGCACTGACCCCCTGGGGAACACTGCTTTTGACCTGAGGCCTTGGAGAAGGCTTCCAAATTTGAGTGATGAAGTTAAAACCACAGGTGTGTAGTTAAATAGAAGTGTGTGCTTTCACACGGTGAAGGGTTTTAAATTGGAGGTTTTTATAATATAGTGATAGGTATGGGACAAGATGAAGGATTCTGGGTAGTGTCTCTTTCGGTTCTTCCTCCTTCTTCGTGGTTTCAGGTAGCAGTTTCTGATTGGACAGTTAGTGCCACACTGAGGGTCATGGGAATCTGGTTATTGGGTTTAAAGTATAAATAATACAGGTGTTATTTCTCTGTTGGACTGTTTAGCTTTAAGAGACCTTGTAGCTAGCTGCATTCATCTCCATTTTGCTCGCTTCTAGCTGGTGGCTAGAAGTGTTGCTGAACTTTCTGTACTTTAGATAAGATTTAATAAACAACCAAGCCCGAACATGAGAAAATCCATTTCCTTCGTGTGTTTTTTAATCCTGGTTCTGAGTGAAGACAGAAGAGACTCCAGACAAACCACTAATTAAGTGGTGCAAAACACCACACCATTACAGAATACAACATTGTTCTTTTAGTGAGTTAAGTCAGGTCCTGGGAGGACCTGATGGGACAACTGAGCTGACACAAAGAAAATAGTTTAACTATATGGATGAAGAGGAAACAGGAAGAAAAGAAGGGAGAAGGGAATAAGACTTCCTCCCTCAGTAGCAGCAAGCTGCTATGACAGATTAACCACCTAGGAAATAATAGTTGCCTATGCTCTGGCTCAGCTATATCCCATTCCTTCAGGCACTGAAGTGAGACACAGAGATGAGAAGCCCAATCATCCAAGACGTCCTCTACAATTAGTGGAGAGATGGGTTTTTCCAAAGAGACATTTCAGCCCTTTCAAGAACGGAACTGCTGTCTGGAGGTGACGTGGGAAACTTACTTGCCTTTCAGGAAAGTGCTTTCAACTACTGAAGATGAATCCCATTTACTGTTCCATTATTTTTTATAGTTTATACAAAGGTGTACACTTGTGATGTCATGGTGCAATATTGTGATATTGCATCTTATTGCATCTTTTAAAGCATTTCTGTTTCTTTGATACTGTATTTAATTTCAAGCAAATATTTCTGTGTGCTTCCATGCAAGAAAGGAAATTATAACAACTCCAACACAGAGCAAGGAATGACAGATGGACAAAAGACAAAAACACTAACATAAGATAAGGAAATAAAAAGGGAAAGAAATAGATATATTATGTAATGCAGTAATTCTGATTATGTTGCTTCAAAACGTTCATCTCAGCTCAGATCACTGTATTGTACATATCCTGAAGATCAAAACAGATCATGAGGCCTTACAACATTTATTTAATCAAAAGTCTCTGACTGACAAAGCAAAGACCTGCTCAAGCCAATTTACAGAGATTTGGATTGGTACCAAAAGAGCACTTTGTTTTTCAAAAATACTGTAAACCAAAAAACATGAAATATTTAAGGGTATATAAAAAGAAATGTAGAAGTCCACAAACAAGCAAAACAAATTGTCCATTCACTGTATGACCTTCTTTCCCTTCTAATCCAGACCTAAACTTCTTCCAGGTTATAATAAATGAGACAACACCAGTACACAACATGTTGTATCTTTTTTTTTTTTTTAGTAGTACTTGTTAGAACAGAGTGGAAGAGAACAGAATAAAATATTTCAGTTGGGAAGGATTATCTGGTTCAAATGCCTGACCACTTAGGTCTGACCAACATTATTAGAGCATTGTCCAAATGCCTCCTTAACACTGACAGACTTGGGGCACTGACTACACCTCTAAGAAGTCTGCTCCAGTGTATGACCATCCTCTTGGTAAAGAAATGCCTTCTGATGATATTGTAGGATCTGATGATAAAGAAAATGTTGAGTTTTAGGTGACTCATATAGTCAATGTTTCCTCTCTCTGGACTATTAGCACCTATTTTGTCTCAGGCTCAGTATGTCACTGCCTTCAATTATTATAATAAAGATATTATTTCCATTATTAATTTTTTAGAAATATAAATTTAAAATTATGCTAGAATTCATACTATGTAAAGCAGAAATCAGGAAAACCCCCACTGATTTATGTAATTTTGATTTAGAACCTACTCCCCCACTCCCTTTGATTTTCTGTGCTAAGTGTTTGGACAGAATTTACTCACAGACCAGGTATGATGTATAGTGTTTTCAGGTGGGAAGGCAAATTTCAGAACATATCTGTAAGGTGAAAAGTACCCTGACTGACAGAAGTTCTTTGAGGATTATTTGAAATTAATCTGCTCTGGTTCTTTGGCAGTTGAGACTCTTATATGACAAAGAAAAGATACAGAGTCTATAGAGTGCCCTTATCTTGCTCAAACAAATCGCAGTTTGAGGAAGCATGTTGACAGCTGACATAATGAATGAAATAAATGTGCTGGTAATAATGTTTGTCTAATGCATTGTTTTACCTGAAGTCCTTAATTTCTTTTATCATCCAGATGTCTGATAAGATTGGGTCTATGACTAAAAAGAGCCTAAAAATTGTTTGGAAAATAGGTTTTTGTTTGTGCACATATTGCACAGGTCTAGACACTTCTTAATAGAGAAAGTAATTTAAAACAATGTTTGAGATGAAGCATAAAAGAAGGACAGAAATGATACAAATGCTGACCATTTCAATTTGCTTCACGCTAAGCACTCTGTAACCTACCACAGATTTCTGGCTCGTTGTATAAAGCTGTGGGAGTTCCATGAGTATCTCTGCAGATACATCTTTGTCCAAGACACCATAAATGATGGGTGGCACCGATGTAAAAAGGAGATTGAAAAGAATCAAGATCCAGTAGTCAGTCATTGATGTGCCTGAAAACCCGCAGAAAAATTGGTACCAAAACAGGAGGTTCACATAGGTCTGAAAAGCCAAAGATGACACGATGAAATTTTAGCCATTGACAAATGCTTTAAAAACAAGAGAAAAACCAGTAGGTCTTAGGTCTGGTTAAAGTAATCTGTGGAAACATTTCAAAATCAGACATGACCTGCTGAAACAGTGATGCTGCCACCATATTACTAATGCCCGTCACCCACTGTTCAATCAAATCAAATAATGTCTTTGATTGGGAAATTTAGTCCAAGAAATAAGTCTGGTCTCTGCAGGCAAATGGGAAACAGAACTATTTGACACATGCTTTTTGAAACCATTCATAATAGCAAGAGAAAAAAGAAAAGAAAGCCTTACTAAACCTTCCAGTGCTCAAAAATATGTAAACTGCAATTTCCCTGGAATGGGACAGCTACATACCACATTCTTGTAGAAGAAGTAAAGCACCATGTTGGTAAGTCTGGTATAACACCAGTGACCATGGACAAGCAGCAGCTTCCTGAGATGTCTAAACTGAGAGATTGCAAAGTCACTTGCCATCACAGCCTGCAACACACATGAAGAAAAGGATAAAACCAAATTGTTAAAGATAAGCTTCAGATACTGCCAACCAAGCAACTTATTCATTGCTGGAAATTCTTGTAATTTTTTATACATAGTGCTTGCCAGGTTATCCTCACTCAGATATCCTCTTCCATACAAGACTTTACAACTAACACACAGAGATCAGTCCAACACAGCACAGGCAGGAATATGGCTGTCATCATTATTAACACACAATAAATCACTGCACAGAAATCACTGACATTGACACTGAGGCTGCTCATTTCCCTGCACAACATGAGTAATATGGAGCTCGCTGACAGGCAGCAAACTGTTGTTTGGAGCTTGACCTGCAGCATTCAGCTTCTGATTGCTCCTGGTGGAGTGCTGAGGCCTGGGTGGTGGAATGCTAAGGCCTGGGTGTGAGGCTCAGGCTGTAAAGTCTTGCCCATGTAAGGGAACAGACTGTGGAGCTATTGAGTCTCCAGAGTACACTCTGAACTGACTTAAAATGGAACCTGACACTCATTTGCAGCTGTCTTTGGATACACTACCTGCATACCTTCCTGGCCAGATATTCCCACACCAGTGTCAGCCACCTGGATCATACTGACATCATTGGCACCATCGCCTACAGAGAAAAGAGGAAAAATCAAAACTAGCTTTGCTGGCTATCACATTGCTATGGAGGTGGCAGGCAAAGACAAATATCAAACACCAGAGAGTTCAGAGAAATACATTTTTATTGCCAACACTGAAAAACACTAAGGAAAACACGAGTAGTAAGTGGAAGGCCCAACTGAGCTGAGCTATGTTCTCCAAATAGTTAATAGCTGTTCCTTTTGTCAGAATTTAGCTGGCAATCCTGCACCAGAAAATATGGGTGCTTTAAATCACAGCCAGTCACCTCCCCTCTGCCTCCTTATTTTGGGGGGTTGTGATGGTAAGAAAAATGCTCTTACTTGCTGCTTTACATGTTATATAACAACGGTATGACTGACGCTGTTCTGACTGCTTTATAGTGACATAAGTTTATGGACTAAATTTGCTACTTCAGATGATAAACATCATCTTATGTCAGAGACAACTACAATTCAAAGGATTATCTTGCTCATAAAAGAAATTTTGTGACAGACATTAACAAAATACATGAGAGAAGAAACTGGCTTCTTTTCAGAGAAAGGAGGATAACCACAAGACTCACCTACAGCTAATGTCATTGCCTTTAGCTTACTTCGTACCAGTTTGACCAGGACACTCTTCTGCAGTGGTGTGGCTTGGCAACAGACTACAGCCCGACATTTTTCTGTGAGTTCCAAGAAAATATTCTGTAGGCTGTCATGAAGGACATGTTCTAAAGTCCTTCCATCAATAACCAGGCCTGCACTGAACCCTTGAGCTTGGGGGGAGAGACTTGAAGAGACATTTCCAAGTTTCTCACTGGTGTTTTTTTTGACAGAAGCATTCTTCTGGATGCCTTCTAAAATTTTGCTCATTACCAAGGCACAGGCATCCTAATTAAAGACAAGAGAAAAGTACCTTATGAAATACTATTTGTACTCTGTCTCCCTTTTCAATTCATAAAATACATATGGGGAAAAGGTAAAATGCTGTCCTTGTATAGCATTTATCTTGAAAGGCTCAGATATGAGGCTGAATAACTCTTTAAAATCACTAAGGATGAAGACTTGCTAATAAAAGTGTCTGTGGTAAACTTTGCTTAAGCAGATTTGCTTGAATATTGCACTAAGAGAAGAGAAAAAAACCTATGCAAGCCAGAAAACCTTCACACAGACTAGCAGGAAAAGCAACTTGTAATATAAATACAGCTTTGATAAAACTTTTGCTGTCTGTGTTTTTTTTGTCTTGCTTAAAAAGCCACAAGTGCACCTCATATCACATTACAGGTGAGCTGCCATTAATTAATGAAGAACCAGCCTTGTGGAATGTTTTACCTTATCAGAATCAGTACAAGATACTCAAAGAGCTCGTGGTATCAATATTTGTAAAGCACATGCAACACAGAAGAAACTACATCTTCCTAAGTCTTCTCAGCATTTTACTTTGAAATGCAACAGTATCAAATCCTGTTTTTTATTTCTAAGCTTAGTCAGAGGGAGGAAGAGCACTTCTGCAAAAGGGCCTTAGTTCTTTCTCACTGTCAAGTAAGACACTAATTTCCCAGCAGAGCAAAAGGAAAAGTGTTGGCACAAATCAAACTCCAAGTTGGACTAAAATTGGACAATTGGATTAAAAGTCCTTTCTTTTTCCACTTTAATTTCCCCACAGTTACTGTTGCCACACTATCTTTTATGGCATATACAAATTGTATTTCTTAAGATACATATAAGCAGAGAAAAAAGAAAAAATAACAAGAACAATCCTCTAAACCTGAGGCCACGTCAACTCCTTAGCTTATCACAGAGAGAAATAAAGAAGTTTATTCAATTAAAATAATTAATAATAATCTAGGAACTGTATATAATGAAACATATGTTACATACATAGAAAGGAGTTCATATTTTACCCAAAAGGAAGAACAATACAGAAAAGCAAATGTTCTTCGGTTTCCCAAGCAAACAACATTTGCTTTTCTGTATTGTCCTGTGGAATAAATAGCCTTATTGAATTTTTCAGCGTAGAAGAAAATCTACTTTTCTACTCACCCTACTCTGTGATTTAAGAGTGAAGATTCTGTCCTCGGGTTCCAGCAGTTTACAAGCATAGGCAATGTTGACAGCTGTCTCTCTCTTGTCACCTGTCAACATCCATATTTTTATTCCAGCTTTCCGTAATGCTTGTATTGTGTCTGGAACACCCTCCTGCAGGCGATCTTCAATGCCAGTGGCACCTTGATTTAAACAAGCAGAAAGATTAGTGCTGCTGTATTTCCACAACCAGAATGCTCCAAGAGTGACAGGATGAGCTAGTTCTCTGTCTGTACCCTCATCCCAAAACAGACATGCTACCATGACACGCCTGGAAATTCCTGAAAGCAAGCACCTTGGCAGTTTGAAGTAATTTAACCTCCATACTTTTGCTTCTATTTAATGTTAGGGCCAAGTCATATTGCTTATTGTCACACCGGAGACATAAGCCTGCAAGACAGCAGGTCTCCAAAGCAGCTTGACTTCTTTCTGTTGGCTTTAGTGGCAAAGGGTACCTGTATATCCTTAAAAAAGAATCAGTTTGCAGCACTGCTCTGGCTTCTCTCCAGAAACTGGAGCCAGTAATCCCAGAATTCCTTTAGTAACTAGGTTTATGGCATTTGCACTAAGCAGATATGACACAAAATGAGGGAAAGAGCAATCTTTACACAACACAATCTATCTCTCTTCAGCTTCTAGCATGAGAGGTCTTTACCACCACAGTCAGATCTTTGCACTTTGTTTTCCAAATGTTATTTGCTGGGTAGTTCTCTAAAATGATTATCCCAGACTGCCTGCAGTTTACCTGTCACACACCTACAGCAAATATTTTTTGCTTCATTTCTGTACAGCTGAATGACCTTCAGAGGAATGGTTCCTGCAGAAGCATGCAGCTTCTTTTCTATTCTGTTATTACAGGAGAACACAGCACAAGCACACCTGCTGTGCCATGAATATAACAGTGATAGAAAATATGCACAGAAGTGGGGTATCTCTGAATATTTGCACAGGCAGGCCTGTGACTTGTTACTATCATTTCATGTGCTTGTTATAATGACATTTAAAAACTCTAGTGAAGACAGAAAAATACCCAATAATAACAATAAAAAACCCACAAAAAAACAATACTAGATTTTTACAAACAACAAGAGAGCATCATCTGTCTCCAGTGTGCTTTACTAGTACAAACTTATCAGTGAGATTTATGAAAATTCAGGAGTTTTGATAAATTCCAAATCTTTAGAAAGCTATGTGTTACACGGATTGAGATCAGCACAGCTCTCTGCAAGCAAATTCCAAGTATGAACATCACAGGCATTTTCCTGAGAGTTACAGTATTTTCTACCTACCAAGCAAAGTTAGTTTGGTCTCAAGCCTCATGGCAGATTCAAGCAGCAGGTCCTCCCTATTGTCAATGCTGGTTTCTGCTAAAAAACGATGATTCAACCACTCTGCATATTCTGCATCACTCATCACCTACACAGGGAGGGAAAACATAAGGCATGTATCTATACTGGGTTTTCAACAGTGTATCATAAGTGCTCTTGTGGTTACTTCTGCTGTCAACGTCCAGAACCTACAAGTGCAGTCCCTGGCAGCACATTGCTCAAGAATGCCCATGGATTTAGTACAATGCTCAGAGTATCAGATTACGTCGCTAGGCTACTCATTGGCACCTTGCAGGTTCCTGGGGCTGCCTGACAGATTTCCACTCGGATGGAAGACAGGCAGGGCAATGGGCACAGTGCCCTCTCCCTACTGCTGCTCACCTGCAGCACTGACAGTGCCACAGAGCCACCGCACAGCTGGCACAGCCACACAGCCTGCAACCCACTTTGCATAAAGCTTTGTAAAGAGACTTTTCACCTGTTTCAACCCCTATGGAATTCTGCTTCCAAGCAGCTTTTAATTTAAAATGGAGTCTCAAAACATCACTTCAGTTGTGCATCCACAGCTTGTAACACTGCAAATTGTTCGTGAAACCCAATGAAACAGGTGTGACAATCTGTTTTCTGTGTCTGGAATTCCACTCAGGGTAAAATTCACACAAGGAGACATGCTTACGACTCCTAAAGAAAAGTCTGGCTATTTGACCATCCTTGTTTTAAAATTAGGATGCTAAGATGTTTGGCATCCTAAACCAACAGCAATGGCAATTAATGGATATCAGGAATTGATCTGGGTTTTCTTACAAATTCCTCCTAAAAGAACATCAGGACAAACGAAATGTGGAACTAGAAGAATCTGTTTAGAAGATATGATGTTTTCTCCATTGGTGATACTACTGAGGCTGGTCACAGACTGCAAACATTCTTCAAAATATATATTAAAAGAAATACCTTCTTAGCAATACACAGAGTGCGCAGTCCTCTTCTGGCATAGTCATCCAAATGCTGCTGAGTTCTCTCTTTAATCGTCTCTTCAATTTCAAAATTATTAGTATGTACTATCACACAAAAAGAAGAGTAAGCAAATCAAACATGATGTTTAGGCTAAATTTAGTGGAAAATTTTGAAGGCCTAAATGAATTCTTAAAGTAACAAAATGTTAAAACTTATCATTAAAGAATGATAAGGGCAAACAAAGAATTACAAGTTCTATAGATACCTTCAGATGCAGTTCTCAGCAAATCCATCATGACTGAGTCTGCACCTTTTGTGTACACCACCACTTTGTTGGAGACTGGATGCCGAATCACCACTGACATCCTTTTCCGCAGTGAATCAAAAGGCAGGATATGCAAAAGCTGAAACGTTAAAGACCCCAGACCTGCAAAGTCCACAGTTACTTGATCTGGAGTCCTGGACTGTAAAACACATTTATAAGCCCTAGCAGCATGAACCAAGGCAGCTTCGTCTGGACTCTCAGCTTCATAACATAGTTTTGGTATGGGAGATAATTCAGTAGATGACACAGCATGGTTGCATTCACCACCAGCAGCTACATTCACCAGATGTAGCTCTCCAGGCACCTGAGAATCTTCTGGGCTGTCAGTATTCTGAGGTTCAGAAATCCTTTGAGCAGCTCCATCTGAAGTAGGTGAAGCCAGTTTCATCCTAAAAATAGACAGCTTTCTCACAAAACTATTGGGGCTTTCAGATGACGATTCCTTTACACTTGGAAGTGGGGAAGAATTTAGTCTACAGACTGAAAACTTCTGGAACATTTGCCTGATTTCCTCAAGTGATTTAATAGGCATCCTACTCAGCGAAGAGACTCTCATCTGGAACAGAATAGTTAGAAAAATTATGTTAAATTCTCCCTATTTTATTTTATTAAGGAAAGACACCTTACAAAGTAGGTATGTTTCATAATGAAAGTAGTAAAATTAAAATTTATAATGGGTGTGACTGCTTGTATTAAAGATCACCAGCTCAAGTAAACATGAAACCATATGAGTACAGTAAACAGCCTCTATAAGCTGTGAAAGTACTTCAGCTCTGATAATTGGATGTGTTTCAAGTTTAATTCATGACTCCATGCAGTACATTTTTTCGGAACTTTCAACAAGGAACAGAGTTAGTATGACACTGTAACTTTTAGAAGTTGTGGTAAACTGAACTAAACACTTTAATCTTTGCTCTGAATTAACAAAATTGTGAAAAATAAACCAACCCCCTCACACTAACTAGCTACAAGAACTGCTAAACATACAGTACCTTATCAACAGTTTTTATTGTTTTAAATTAAAAGACAGTTCCCCTGTGATCAGTATTACAAAATAATAACGTTACTCAGAACAGCTAGAGAGGTAACAGCTTACAAAAATAAAGCATACAAGGCTGACATTCCTTTCTCATTGCTGCTGAGCAAGTAAGAATGAGTTACCAGGAAGCACGTTCTCTTTTACCACTGAAAAGCAAAAAGTAGGGACAAACTGCAGCTCCATTCCTCCACAGTTCCAGCAAATTGTAGTGTGTCTCCATTCAACATCATGGAAACAGAGACTAGGAACATCCTTTCATTGCTTCTTTCTCTGGCTACACTGAAATCTCCCATTGCCTTGAGTTCTTTCCTGTCATTCCCTAATCATGAACTCAGAAACCTCCTTCCACATTTCTCCTCCCAATATAACTACTAGTGACCTGGAGATCTTCTACCCTGCTGGCAAGTTATTCACACATATTGCTCTCAAAAAACCAAGACTCTCACCTGTATATTTTTCTCCATCCCATTTAAGGAATAGGTAACTACTGACTATGAACTCACCTGCCTCATCCACACATGGATCTCTAGGCTGCCTACTACACTTTCTGGAAATGCTTGGAAGCACACTAAAATACCAAGCTTATTTATACATAGGAGGAATTTCACACCCCACAGGTTTTGTGAATGCCTCCAGCTATGGTTGTAGGTTTAATACCTAGACGGACACCAAAATCTAGTTCTGCACACGTCACTAATTTTTTTTTCCCAAAAACAAAGTCAATGAATGCAAATCACCAGGTAATGAGGGAAAGAAATCAAAGCTGAACTTGGGAATTCAGTCAAAACTGGCAAAAAATGGGGTTATGAAAATCCCATGCTGAAAAATCCAATTGAAATGTGAAAAAAAACACTATTATGTTTATAAAAGAGGTAGGTTGTGTCCACTGAAAACAACAAGTCATTACTCTGAACTACTAAACCTGGACAGCCTAGCAAATGCACTATTAATTTGTGGTAAGACAACTTTATACCATACAGCAAAGCAATTTTTCTTCAGACTAATATACATATAAAACTTCATCTTCCATACTTTTGCTGAATCTCTATTTCAATAGTCAGGGAACAGGTAAGAGCATTCTCAGTTTCAGTATTCTGTGAATCTTCAGTGATTACTCTTATTTTTCAGCCAACAATTTGTGAAGGTAACCTGAGTGTCAATGTATTCTTACAGGAAGTTATACCCGTATCTTAAAAACCCATAACTAGAATATGGAAAAAATTACAACTGCAATTTAATCTCCAAATTTGTCTTGCAAAAGTTACAAATTGTCACAGAAACAAAAAGACTGAAGCCTATTTATTAACATTTTTAAATTCATTATTTATTATTCATTAACTCATTGCACTCCATGGTTTTACAGTAATTCCCTTCTTTCTAACAGGACAGCAGATGTGAAAAGGATAATTTTTTAAATGACAGTTAATTGTATTTTTCTTTTTCTAACTGAACCTAAAGGAGATCAGCTACTTGTAAATATGGCCAAATAGCCAAAAGCAAGGCCTTCTTACCTTCTGACGTGGCTGACTGGGGCCTGAAAGTACAACAGTATTACAGATTGCCAGAGCAAGAAAGAAGTCAGTGATATACATTGTCTCCAAAGATAACTTGCTGCTAGCTTCTTCTGGTTGTTGATAGGAATGAAAAGAAATTCGACTGAACTTCTCCAGCAGCTGCGTGTCTGGTACAACGTCTGTCTCCTATTATGAAATGAACAAAACTGTCCATCAGGTTATAAACTTAGTCTCTGGTGATTAAATCAATTACAGATGATGGAAGTGTAGAAGCTCATACAACTTCTCTCCTGTGCTGAGTTGGTTACACCACGAAACAGGAACACTGGCACCTTCACTGCCTTGTGCTAGTCCACTGAAAACAGCAAACTTCCTGCCCAAAGACATAAACATTAAAGGCTTAGTTCAGAGCCTTAGACACTTCAGAGCCTTAGACACTTCAACAGAGATTAAGTATGATGAATGATATTTAGACACCTTCAGTTACAGAAACAGAGTTCTTTCCTCTCATAACCTCAAATAAGTATTGGCCATATAGATATTTCCTATTAAAAACAAAAGAAAATGCTAGAAACCTCTTAAAATAAAAGAACAAACTGTTATTAAGTTGGTAATTTCATTTGAAGGGATCAGGGATGCAGAACAGCAAGAGTCAAAGTATATAACTTCATGAACCAACATGTATCTGCAATGTCAGTTGCAAATAGCATGCAGCCAAGCCATCATGAGACCTCTGACTTTGGTGGAAGAGAGAAAGGATTGCTTAAATGACAACCAGTTTGATCAAATGGGAGTAAAAAGAGATATCTTCATGAGTTAATTCAGAAATTTAGCATCAACCTTCTACTTACAATGGGACTGCTGAAAGCCATGTGTCCTGAGTGGGGAATATCACCTGCTTCATCTTGCCTTTTGAATGCAGAGCAACTACCAGACAACTGATTCAAAGACTTTCTGTTCAAAGGTTCAAGCACAGCTTTGTTGTTGTGCCCCTGACATTTTGATGTAGGGGTTGAAGAGCCATACTGACAATCAGCCGAATCATCCTCTGAATCCATCTCCTGATAGGCTTCCAACCTCTTTGCTAAGGAAAGAGAAACAAAATTACTGTTCCATGAGCAAAGAGAAACATAGTCAAAATACCACCTAAAGTAAGGAATTAGTTATATAGTTAAGAATAATCCACCATTTATGAAAAACTAAACCTGTAAAAAGCCACCACACTGTCTTCCTGTTTGAGCAGCATTCTACTGGATTGAATCCAGAAGAGGGAACAAGAATGATCAGAGTTCTACATAACATGAGTCACATGGATACAGTAAAATAAGCTGGAGTTACACAGTGTGGAGGGAGCAGAAAGCATTCCCAAAGCAGAAAACCTCTTTGTGTCCCTAGAACAGGCCCCATGGAAGACAATACCTTAAAGATAAAAAACTGCTTGCTTAGTGACGAATACCAAAAGGCATCCAGCCCCCCCTTAGTAGACCACTGTGTTATCTTTCTGTAATATTAGTGGTTCATTTTCCTTTGGTATTTATAGGCTAGTTTTGAATCTAAAGTCCTTCGTGGATTGGTTAGCATTTAGAACTCCCTTGGTAATTGGTTCAAAATGTAAGACCCCCAAAACATATAAAGGACCCTTTAGAAACCCCAACTGTTGAATATGCTAGACTGGATACCTTCATAGAATAAACTATGGAGTTGTGCCTCTCTTCATGTTCCCATCTCTTCACTGCTGGCTTGAGGGCGAGCCACAAGCCAGATTCTATCTGGGCAAGGCCTGGAAGCTTGTCCTGTCACTGAGGACTGCTGGGGCACTCTGGGGGTCTGTGAGAGACCCCAAATCCACCAGCGACAGCACAGCCTCCAGAAGGGCACATTGATGTGAGTCAAATGCATGTTCAAGTGAAGGGAAATTGCACAGAGATAGGAAATAGCCTATTTTCTGTGCACATTGTGGCTTATGAGAAGACTCAATGGTTCCATATTGTTCCATGGACTCAGGCTAGGTATCAACAAAAACATATCAGAGACAATGAGACATATATGCCTGAGAAAGCAGTGAATAGGACCTTACTGGAGATCTTGAAGAAGTAAAACAAAGAATTTAATAAACAATAATAGCAAAAATTCTGCTTTAGGCCAGAAAAATGGGATCAGACTTCCTGATGAGTTTTCTAGCCATTATGTTGTGATGGATCAGGATTGTATGTCAGGGCTGATAAATACAGCTGCTATCAGGAATTAATTTAAACTGTGTTTATTGTCTCAGTATTGGACACCCCCTCACAAAAAGATACACATTTTCTGAGTTTTTAATTGAAAAGCAAGTTTCAATAATCAAACTTTGTCTCGACATGTGTAATACCTTTGTGACAGAGATGTAAATGCAATTCTGTTCCTCCCCACAAATCAATGGTGTAAAGAACCTCTATAGCAAATGGAAACACTCCTATGCTATCATGTGCTTGATTAAGAACATATCCAAGTGTTTGCACTGGAGTTCTGAGAGTGTTTGACCACATGTCAGAAGTTGAAATCTCTGAAAAGTACTGGAACTATATACACTATTCAGCTTTCAAGTTTTACCTCTCACTGTGAAAACAGCATTCCATGAGCATACACTAGCACTTCAGTGCCTAAAATCCACAGACAGCATGGAAAAACTGTTCTGAGAGCTATGTGTTGCCTATTTATTTTATTAAAGTCTGAATACAAACAACGGCATCCCAGCAAAAAACCAACATCATCATACATTGCAGACATGTCCAGCAACACCACTAATTCCCTATTTCTTTATTTCAGGTGGTACCAACTGTACAGGAAAGAGGTGAAAAGCGGGATATCATTCTGTTTTATGCAAACAGAATACCTATCCACAGGTCAGTTCCCAGGTCTGTTGCTCTAAATGAGATGAAAATAGGTTTATAATGTCATTTGAGAGTCCTGTATTTTCTACTGTCTTCTCTTTCTGCAACACAAATGAAAGAAACCTGTCCCCCATCCTGCTATTCTGATGAGTTCAAGGAAACAGACTGATCAGAGCTTATACCTTCCTTGGCAGGCCATCTTCCTGATATCAACATGAAACCAATAACATAGCTCTTTTAAAATAAGTGGGTAACACGTGGGTAAGTGGGAACATAACTGACCACGGCTCTCCACAACTGCCAAATACAAAATCCCACATGAGGCATTGATACCATTCCCCAGAAAGCAGCACCAATTACTGAATCAATGAATGAATGTGTTTGTAGGGGCAGGTTTGGACAACACATGCCTATCCTGCTCTGCTTCCAGGCTGTAGAGAAGCTGCATGCTCTGTCTGAAGTAACATGTGGCATCTCTTACAACACCACACTGCTGTACTGCCATGGTCCAAGAGGCACACGTCACTTTAGACAGAACACTGCCTGGGGCATCTCAATGGAGGATTATACTGAATCACAGGCGTCCTTTTACCCTGGGAAATACAGATATAAACACCGAAATATATGATCAGATTAGGCAGCTTCTATACAAAAGACTGTACTGTGTTGCACTGCAACTCTTACCATATGTAGCAGGAGCCTTGCAAACAGCAGCTCTATGCATATAAACAAATGTAAACCAGGGCTAAAAACAGGACCTTCAATGTTTTTCAAACTGACTTTCAGGGCTCATATAATTTCTAATTTGTTAGGAAGAAATGCATGTTTACCCTCCAGGAAAAAGACAGGGCAAAGGAAGAAGCAATTATGTACATAATTAACACTAATAATTTCAGAAGATAACCTTGTGTGAACTACCAACAGAAGCATGTGGAGGCATACTTTCCCTAGCATACTGAGACCTGAATCAGCCACAGCTGCATCACTCACACTACTCTTTGGTTTCTTTTCTGCAAGTTTTCCTTGTTATAGGAAATGCTCTGAAAACATAATGTGCTTTTAATCTAAGTTGTTCATTCATTCACTTCAAAACTTAAAACATTTTTTCTCACTTTGTTGCTGTCATCCTCCCCAGTACAATTATGCAAAGCCAAAGAAGCATCTGGGAACTCTCATCATAACACCTCCAAAACATGTGCAGAAATTGCTGTAAAACTTGTCTGCAAAACCTGGTCCTGTGACACAACAAAAGAAAGGCTGAACTGATTCACTGCTGTGGCCAGCAGAGTGTGCCTTTTGCTTGCAGTTGTGAGCAGTTCATTGAAACCACAAAGAGGGTTTACTACACAGCTGTGCCTCACATGTCCACCCATCATCAGCACCTCATCTTTGATCTCAAATGGAATATTTGCATTGCCCACCAGCAAAAGAGCAAATGTCTGCAGGCACTAGTATATACACATGGTAATGTAATAAATACTTTGTGGTTTTATATAATTAATAAAATGGCTAATTAAATCATTCACATCACTCTGCCCAATCTTCTCTTGTGTCTGGAGTTGTATCTTTTCCTAGCTCCCAGAAGACTTTAAGTTGGCTCTCATGAAATACATATTGAAAGATCCTACACTTTTAGACAATAAGATCAATTAACTATTCATTAACACTGCTTTTTGACTTTCTGGCTAATAATAAGCAGCTGTGTAAGATTTAAGTAAGAATACAACAGTCATTTTCAATCAAGTTACTTACCTTTGCAGCACTAACACACACGGACAGACATCTGATTGACTTGTACCTTAAAATTACTGTTAAATAATGTATTAATACTGTTAAGCATGTATTTAATCTGGGTTACTATACCTTAAGAGCAGAACTAAGTCAAAGTGGACTCTTAACACATACTACATAAAGGTTGTACACTGCTAGGACAGTCAACAGGATGTTTAAATCTTAAAATGCTAGATTAGCATTGGCACTCTAGTTGGAGGGAAAAAAAAAGAGTAGATGGGCAATTTTCCAATGTTCTGGGTTCTGAATATTCCATGGAGAGAAACAAAACAGAGTAGGCATAACTTCTTCCATATTGAGTAAAGAATATTTAGCTCATGGTATCAAATATGTTGGAAAAATGATCCAGGTAAACAAAGATTTAGCATCTTACCATTTTCCTCATGGCAATACTCCTGTCCTGCAATGCTGCATCTCCGAAAAACCATCTTATTTTCAGTGAGGGTTCCAGTCTTGTCAGAGAAAATATACTGAATCTGGCCAAGGTCTTCAGCAATATTTAGTGCTCTACACTGAATAGTTGAGTCTGTTTTCTCATGGTAAAAATCAATGTCATTCTGTATTAAATAAATTTGTCCCAGTTTGACAATTTCAATTGAAACATAGAGAGAAACAGGGATCAAGACCTACCAAAATAAAACACAGGGATTAAATAAAACCAAAGTCTTTGGCCAGTTATAAACACGAAGTAGCTCTACTGAAGCTGAAGAGTTACTTCAAGGGTGCAAATGAGATCAGAATATGACCCACTTTCAAAGCAGATCAGTTACCTGCAATAGAATTATCATTGTCCAGAACATATAGAAGCCTGCTAATGTTGGAGGACTCAATTTCCCATCTGGCCTGGGGATGTTAAAAAAAGGTACTTCCGAATACCTACTTAACCAAATTCCATGACCTTGAAAACAAGAACAAGATAAAGTCAATCAGTTTTATGTAAAGTGTATCACAGCTCAGGGTTATTGTGGTAGCTGTTACACTGCAGTTCTTTCTAAGCTTTTAAACAAGATGAAACAAGAGTTTCATCTCTTGAGCTTTTTTCCCCAACAGGAGTCCCAAATATCAATACATACATGAATAAACACCTACAAGCATTCTATCAACAGCATCTACATAGCATACCTCAGAAGTAAAAAATATTAACTACACTTCATAAACAGTTTTTTTCCCTCAAAAAAAAAGCCCTCTGGCAATTAATTTTGTTATCCTTGTTTGTCCAGGTTTTAGTCCACTAGTGAACACATCATCGTGCCATCATTTTTAAAGTTTAAGAAGTTTTATTAAATATATTTTAAACATATTTTAAACACCTTTATGATCCATCAGAAAAGTTTGTCTGCTTAGATTTACTCAAGCTAACCCCCTAAAATACCAAGTCAGTACAACTCCAGTCAAACTAGGTCTCTCACCTCAGTGTGTACCTGCATCTCAGGTTACCCCAAAAATCCTAAGAGAAAGTAGGACTTTTGCAGAACAGTTAGTGAGAAAAAAGATAAATGGAGAAACAGGCTCCAAACCCAAAAACATCAAGAACACACTTTTTAACCACACTCCAGATAAACATGAGAACATGAACTTAAACCTCACAGCACTCCCAACTTTCAGGAAATTACACATGGATGAAGACTGACAAAATCAATCAGCCCCAAAATAAAACACAAACTATTGCAGGCTGAGAGAGGAAAACAGCAGGAATCTGAGCGATTCTCACTTACCTATTGCACCACTTAAACACATCAAAAGTAGAAGCAGAACACACCAAAGAATATCAGTGTTCACTTTTCTCTCCAATTTACTGCGCTTGTAATGAGGGCCACTGTTATTCAGCATAGCTTTGGTTTCATGACCTGCAACCAAAAAGGAGGTTGAAATTCTCTAATAAAAAGTATCACAACTGCAAGTGCTTTATATTTCTAAAGCTTTGGAAAACAGAATATTACTATTAACTAATATTTGAACACCCATTATAAACATAAGCAAATTAGATTCTCCTACAATACATGAATTCTGTCCCAAAGAAAACTGAACAAGTTAAATCAAAATCTGTCATGTATACCTTAACTTTTATTAGCTTACATTAACTGTCACTAATATTCTTTCCTAGAGAAACAACATCATTCTTGACCCTTCCATATTATTTCTAACATTTTCTACGAAATCCTACACCTGTGTTACAACTTTCTGGCTGGATACATCATATTGAGTAGTGTAAAAATATCTGTTCTTTCTATAAATTGTAGAGCAGAACTAGAAGAACAGCACTAGTTTCAGTTTAGGTTAAGAAAAACGTCCTAAGCAAGTCATCCATTTTCATGTCCATTTCAAAATCTCAGTTTGCCATTGCAACTAACAAGTTGAGGACCAGGACCTGCTCACACACAACAGATCCACCCTTCCGGGAATAATCAGGGGTATCAGTTTTTTACTGTTAAAACAGAAACAAACAGAACCCAGATATGCATTCTTAACATTTCTAGGTAATGGCTGGATTCAAGCTTTTACTCTCCCAATTCCCCTTTATACAATACTGCTTCTTAGGGCACACAACTATCTTGTTTGCAAGGCAGTCTGTGAAAGCCAGGGCAGTTCACTAACCTGCATATACCACTATGCCTACCACAGCTTCTGTGTTTCTTACTGTGCATCCTCGGAGCAGTAAGTTTTCCTTGCTGAGACCCACTCGATCCATGTTTGAATGCTCACTGCAAAAACGAACACATTGTTAGAGTCTGCAGCTGAAACGATTACCAATCAGGCTTTGCAAAATCATTAGGAACAGATTTCCCAGAGAAGCTGCACATCACTGACTGCCATCCTGACATCTCTGATTGGACTTTCCAAATGAATGGAGTAATATAAAAGCAGATCACCCTTGAAAATCCGAGCATGTGGGTGCTGCATTGCCTTTTTTTTTCCATGTAAAAGCCTAGCATTTGCCATCTGGCATACGAGAAGCAGGCAACACTACTGAAAAGAGATCCAAGAAAAAACCTGGAGATCTGAAACCCTATCCTATTCGGATTATCAGCATCAGAAATTATTTGGAAAAAATATAAAATCTCATCCTAAATAAACTGTGAGCACATATACTTTCAGTGCAGCTAGGCTCACTCTTTGTCAAGGTGCATCCCGAGACACTAAGATTTATACATATTTCTTTTCATTCTCAAATATCTAATGTGTCAGTGTGCAAAGGGAAGAATACAGACATTCCAACTCTCAAAACCTAAAAGAGGTCACCCATAAAACAGTATTTTGTTTTCTTGTTATTTATAGAAAGTCATAAACCTGTAAGAATTGCAGAATCATAGAATGGCTGGGGTTTGAAGGGACCTTAAAGATCATCTCCTCCCTTATGGACTCTCCCAACCCTAACCATGAAGGAAACCTCTAACATAAACCCAGCCTGAAGAAAAGACACAGAGAAGCACACTGTTCAAAAGGACTGAAGGTTACATAAAACAAATCAGAGTAGGAAAGGCTACACAAAACAAATCAGAGTAGGAAAGAAAGCCAGTCCTTCTGATTTCCAATTCTAAGCAATGCAGCTTGCCCAGTCAGGCCGTGGTCCAGACCAAATACTGTAGATACCATGTGTTATGAAGAACAGATTTAAAACAGCTATTTCAAGTATGAAATATACAATTGCAAAACAGCCTGAACTAAGATGTTGAAAATATTTAATACAAAATAAAAAGCATCAGTGCCCCATCTGCTGCTCAGAAAACCCCTCTGGAGCTATGTCTGTTGTGCTGCACTCAGAAACAGTGGTGCAAACCGACCTTTATTCATATTGTTATTTCTTAAAGCAAACATTAAAAGATCTCTGAAAATTAGGAAGAATGCCATAGCAAATGACAATAGTTTAAAGAGCCACCAAAGCTACTTACACAAAGCCTCGGAAACGACTGAGGTCATTGTTAGGGCTTTCACACTCTATTCTACTGGAAAATTCTTCTGGATCAATTTCAGAGACCTAAAGCCATGGGAAGGAAAAAATCCCAGAGAACTCAGACAAAATATGACAGAAGTTAAAAACATCATAAATTCAGAGATTCAGATACTACTATCTAACAATTTTGCCTCTAAACTGTAAGTTGTTGGTGGTGTTTATGGTCTCCCACCCAAGTACAAATAAGACACCACAGGACTTCCTAGTAAATATTAAATACTGTCAAATATCACTTGAATTGCTGATATTTTGAGAACACTGGAGAGGAAAAAAAATGGGGGGAAGGAGGAAGAGGAAGAAAAACACCACAAAAGCAGTAAGAACATCTGAAAGGCAGAGATTTCCCACAGACTTTTTAAATTATAGGAAAAAAAAAAGAGACACTGTCTTCTCTGCAAGCAGAATTTCTTGCAAACAGACTTTTTTCCCAATACCATTACCAGGATGGTTTCCATGCTAACACAAAGAAAGCAGGTAGAACTTTGCAATGACGTTTGAGACTTACAAATACTAAAGAAGGGGCTGTTATGAAAGACCAGAAGTACATACTGCAAATGAAGAGCAGGTGAGCTCTTCAGTGAAAAGTCAAGTGAAACAGATCTCCTGTATTAATAAGAATGAAACATGACAAGAAGTAAGAGAAAAGCCAAAAGGCCTCATCTTTGGACTTACCTGCTATCGCAATTTAATTTCAATTAATGGCATATGAGTATGCTTCTAGTCTCTAGTATAACATAGGCTTGCCTCTAGTATAACTGAGTAATTTCCAAGCTGAATACCTGCCACTAACTCTTTAGAAAGCAACTTGTTCTACTCTTTAAAAAACACCCCAATAAACAATTTAAGGTTTCGAACTCCTAAGCATATTTCTCTAATTCACAGGTGTTACTGAATATATCTTAGACATAATGACAGGTCTCTGAGAAGGCTGTACTCCATCAGCTGGATGACTTCTCACTAGCAGAATAGCAATGGTGAGCTCAAAACACAATCCTGTAAGTAGAATTTGAAACTTGCAAGACATCATATTGTTATCAAGTACTTTATTAGCTAGATTAAAATACTTTTTTGCTATGTTTTGCTGTATTCATGTGTCACACTGTATTAACCTCAAGTCAATATGAACACAGCCTTCGACATACAGACCATTCAGTCTCTTTGCAAATTTAGTTAACTGTGAAAGACCTGTCTCTCCACCAACCTGTCTCATGTTGATTTGAACAGCAGGTATATTTCTGCAAAATGTTAAACAGAATACTTGGTCTATGCTTTTCAAGAATTTTGCACTCTACAATGATTGCCCAAATAAGAACTACTCTCAGAGTGATATAGCCAAAGCAGTCAATTCTTTTCTTCTACTGTCTGGAAACATTGAAATATATAATGGTGGTGGAGCTTCTTGTAATATACCTTGAAACAGCAAGCACTGAAACTCTGGGTGTAATTTATAGTGGACACAACTGCCTACACTCTGCCAGCATAAAAGAGAGGTTACAAAAACTATGTCCAAAAGCAGGTATCTTGATAAGGACACTCAGGTCTTCCTGGACTATACATTTATGTTCTGTATTTTTCTCATTATAATCATAATTTTGGCAAAGCAAATACTGAGAGTAGAAGCCTTTGTACATTATTTCTTGAGCTTTCCTATGTTTCCTGGCACAAAAGAGAAGATTTAAATTTTGTCAGAATTAGAATTACTTGGATTTTGTGTAAAGGTCCTAAAGAAGGGAGACAATAAAGATGGAAACTGAGTAAGGGAGCTGGGAATGATAGGCCCCAGACACTCATTGAAATGGGGAGATGCAGATTTCCAAGGCCAAGCCTGCTTGCTTTGGCTGTGCTGTGTTCCTGACACATACACCATTTGATAACAGCATGGGAATGGAGTGGGTGTATAAGCTAAGGTGGAAGAGGAGAGCTAGGAATGCCTTTGATCAGCTTGGCTTAGGCGTCCCAGAAGAAAAGAATAGCACTTTCCACTAGCTTTGAGGATGCTGCAGCCAGGACTGGATTCAGTCACTGACCCTGCAGGCTGAGAAGGAACCAACTGGTACAGTTTCTTGCTATCTCTTATAATCTAATAGGAAATACTCACTGTTCCCAGTGTTTTAGTGCAAATGGCATATTAGCTTCTTCACCCCTGTGAACCTGTGCATGGTTCAGCTTCACATGAGGGGTAGAAGGAAAAGGAAATTAAACCCTTACTAAGAGGAAGCAATATTTGAGTATCTTGAAAGCAGCAGAGCAATGTCATTTTTTTCTCAAAATAGCTCATCAACCTCAGGAAGTTGGTCCTCGTCTGTTTTGTGTATTTCCCTTTGAATGCCAAAATGGTTGGAGACACCGTGTTCTATGTTTCATTACCCACTGCTATTTAAGAACCCTCAAGTTACTTTCCCAATTTCTTTACCGTTGTCATTTAAGCACTGAAAAAATAATTAAAAAAAAAAATCACTTAGAGTTTCAGCTCCTGTCTCTTGCTTTCATTTTGTCTTGCCTTCTCTTAAAGGAATCCCACGTGCATGAACAGGTGCCCCATTGACAGACGTTTTCACTGTGTTTCTACCTGCTCATCACAAAGAAGCAGAACATAACCTTGGACATAGAATACGACAATGTAATTCTTGTCTTCATATATTCCTTAGTTTGGTGTTTATTCCTTTTCTTCTGAGTTTAAGAAGTCAGGCAGTCAACCCCTTACATGGCGCTGCCAGTTTTAGTTAGCCTGAGTTTATAAGGACAAATTCCCAGGCTGGAGCTCAACTGGAGGTGCACTTGAGGTCTGTGAAACATTCAGAAACCAAGTAATCTTGTCAAGAAGATTCCATAATAACTTTATTTTTTTTTCTTATTTGAAGACAAAAATGAATGAAAGTCTTGAGTGAAGGAATTGACACCTTTCTTGTACAGTATGACTTTTCCTAGAATTTTGGTACAAGTTCTCAGAAAATAAAGAAATCAGTCTCTTTCTTGAGTGGGACTCAAATTAGACCTTGGTAGCAGGAGCTGCTATGGGAACTGGGCCACCTCAGTATGCTGTAAGCCTGAAGAACCATTGGAATTTTGCTTTTGTGTAATAATATGTATATACAAAAGGATCAAACAGTCCTTCCCACCTTGCTGCTTTAAGATTGAATCAAGAAATAAAAATAAAAACAGAAGGAAAAATAAAAGTAAGCATGTGACTGTTAGGGGATAAGAAAGCTTTGTTCATGGATAGCACATCAAATCTTTGGTATTACCATACCCACTAAGTGATGGCACATAGAGACAACTTCTTCTTACTTCCTCACCACTGCTGTAAATTCAGAGGCAGTTCAGGTAATTTTATCTCCAGAGGACTGAACAGTCTTGTTATGGACAACACTGAAGTTCCCTGCTGTTGTTTAAGCATGGTGTTTCAGCAGCAGAACTGAAGACTACAGAAGTGTCAGGATTCTTTAATCTTTTAAAATTGTCTTTTTTGTGCCAGCCTCACCATTTTGGCTGCTAGCTGTAATATTAAAGTATTGTATGCGAGTAACAAAGCGTGTGCAATGTGAAGAAACAGTGAAAAAAGATAGTATCTGCTCTTCTCTCTAGGTCTTTATATAGCACTGAAGTTCCTTCTAAAAAACTCAAATTTTCATCCATGACAGGTTATGCCCCATAAGTAACTACTTGAGCTTTACCCGAATTATTAATTTTGCTGGTTTTCATTCCTTGAAATAGATCTGTCTTTCTCTGGGTTATGTGAACATGCAAAGATTTGCTCCAAAACCACTCGAGCAACAAATTAGAACTGTATTACTTAGCACCTTGATGATAGGGATTGCTGAGCTACCATGAATGAGGCAGTCTAGAGGGCTGAGTTGTTTGGGGTTTTTTAGCTCATCACCTGTCATGTCAGCTTTCTTACACTACTAGAAAAGCACAATTCTCACCTGCTCTGAATAACCTCTCACCACCTGTCTCTGCTTTAGATTGGTTTCTCCATCAAGGCCTGCAGTTTCAATGTAACAGATCCCATCCGGGTCACTAGAATATAACAGCACCATGTCAGCAGGAATGATTTCATTACGGGATAGCCGGACGAAGTCGCCAACATTGACATTTTTCCAGCACTCATCTAGGTATTTCTTCTCTTTCCTGGAACACATAGAATAACAGTGATATTTTACAAATGCAAAAGGTGAAACTGAGAAAAACATACAGGGGCTATTTGTGATGGCTACTACAACACATCAAAAATGACATTTTCCAAAATACTTGTTTTCTCATATGGAAACAGAGCATGTAAGAAAGAAAAACAAAACAAACCAAAAACATTCACTATACTTCCTTTATCTTTGTGTTTTACATCTTGGAATATCCTTTTATGACAAGTATAATAGAAAAATAATTATGTGGGCAGCACTGATATATACTTGGAGAAGTTTTTTGATGGTTAATTTAGAGTATGATCAGTTTGCATTCCTGTCTTTTTATTTTCCATGATAATAACTCCTTAGCAGACTCACCACTAGCAGACTCCCTGCCTGACTTGCACCCACAGCGTGCAACACTGCAGTCCTGCACGGTGGAACACAGCTGCTAACACTCATATCGAACTGTGTGATGCACTCCAGTAGAAAACTATCTTGCTCTGTTTGGGGAAATGGTATCACACTATGAGTACAATGCGATGCCATTAACGGGTGATAAACTAGCAGCCTTTCAATTTCCATGAAGCCATTTTAGAGAAATTAAAAATACACCTTTCAAAACAAATGCTATGTACAACAGTGCTTACCTAGTCAAAGTACCTTGGTTAATACAGTACGAACACATGCACGAACTCACTTGCCTCAAAGCAAAAACTGTTTTTGCAGATTTTACACTAATTACATAACCATTTAAAAAAACTGGTGGTTGAGTCTCAAGTAGTCCCGGAGTGAACTGATCTAAACAGCCCTCCTTTGAGCAAGTGGGTAAAGACTAAATGACTTTCAGAGACCTTTTCCAAATTACATTATTTTATGCTTCTGTAAGTATCATCCAGAAGGTAATCAAAAGATTTATCACCAAGTTTTTCACAATAGTCATAATCAAATGGTAACAATAAACCACAAAGACTTACCTGCTATATACTTTGGTTACTAAGTTGTTTATCTGTTTATCCATTTTGTACCTTGAGTAATCTTCCAGACCATCCTTAACAGCAATAATTGTCAGAACCCCTATCAGAGGTAGCATTGTAATTTCTTTTTGGAAAGCTTCAACCACAGGAACCCAATTTAGGACAACTAGAAACAGGAAATACAAATTGGCAACTCTGAAACAAAGAGAAAACACAGGATTTAGCTGTGCTAGCAGACAATGATCTTTATTTCCCCACTCCATGCTATACAGACACTTAAGTTATCAGCAATTTATCTTTTCTTCACGTGCAATTTAAGGAATAACTACCCAGAACTCTGTTTTCACTCTCCTGTCAATATATTACTTAGCAACACAGTTGATCAGGTAATGCAGAAACCAAGAATTCTCCTGTATTTTCAAAACTGTCCTCCAGGCACACGTTTTCCAGAGTGAGGTACTGGTGAATTTGCACTCTCAAATTTCCAGGTTCTTTAAACTTAATTTTATCATCTCTCAGGGAAGATATGTTTTAAATAGGAAGCCATCCTATAACCTCCCTGCATAGCTTGACAGATCAGCAATTCTCCAAGCAGAAGGAAGATGAAAATAATTGGAAAGAGAGAAAGACATGAGGGAAGGGGAAAAAGACACGTGCAGAAAATACACTGAAAATCCTACTGGCAATTGGTGTTTGGCAGTGCTCCAAGCGCAAGGAATAGTTCAATACTCCAAAGAACAGAATAAGTGGAAGGTACATAAGCTAAGGAGAAAATTATTAGCTCAATAATGATACTCAAGAAACTCTGACCATATAACACGCATCTTTTCAGAAGTGATAAGTCAGCATGAGGAATAATTTTTTAGTATATAGTAACACACACAAATATTTAAATAGAAGGATTCTGTTTCAGAAGAATTACCACAGTCAAAAAGGAGTTCCTTACCTGTGAAATTGTTCAAATAAATTCCGTGGTAAAAAATTCAATAAAGTATACCTAGTAGTCCGTATTTTGTTGTTCATGTACAGTTTTGATACCTTTTCATACTCTTCTTTAAAATGTCCCAAACAGGGTATCACTATCCTATGCTTGCCAGTAGTTTTTGATGATTGATAGCACTTGCTACTTGAATTGCTGCTGCTGCATTCTCTGCTCTCTGTTGATATCAGTTGCTGCCAGCGGTATCGGGCCCAGCGGATGGGATCTGCCATTGCACCTGAAACATTTTATAGTCCAAGGAGGGTCACCTCTCCAGAAATGTTTGAAAATACAGCAAGTTATACAACATTTTTGTAAAGGCTTTTCAGCAAAAAGCCAGAGCTACAGTTCTGAACGAGCCTTGGGAAAAAAGTAATTTTCATAATGAACCCAATCCAGACTGTTAATATGTTATGTAAGGTCAGGAACTTCTGCTTCAAAGATTATATTTATCAAACCTTTCAGGATCCTATCATTTCACTACTCTGTTGAAAACGCATAATATTTCTCTAATAGCAGTCCACCCACCAGTTTCTCATGCTGTAGCATAGTGCAGAAAGGCAGACAAGCTGCTAATTCTGCAGAGAACAGCATTTTGAATGGAATCCTCACTTCAGACACTGAAGTCCATGCTGATGGTTAACAAACCTTAAATTCAGAAGTCAACAATCTAGCAATATCCATCTGAATACAGCTTTAGATTCGAAGTGAGGAATTGCCAGTGAAAGGCACTAAGTAGCTATCATCAACAAAACTTCTTCCACTAAATTACAAAGAGGTTTGAGAACTTTTAACAACTGACAGAGGATGAATAAATTTCATGCTAATGCTTCTCCTTTAGCCACCTAGCTAAGCTCTGCATTCTAACCAGGAATTTGTTTTCCTACAGAAAGCCAAAGTTCATAGCTAAAGGTGATACTCACTTATAGCTACAGGTGTTGCTCACTTTATGAAATCACCCAATGCAGTCAGAAAAGGCCTCTTGCACAAACCATCCTTTGTAGAAGCTCAGAAGTGCAGGTTTTTATAACGAGGTTTTTTTCAATTTGAAAGCTTTAACTAATAGTTGCTACATTTCTTGTATTACTTCTTCCATGGAACAGTTCATCATATATTTGCTTAAAACTATGAATTGCATGAGCCCAAAATCATCAGTACTTCTCCCTTCTGGGAGTACTTTCTTTCCATCTGGTATCTTACTACCTGCATATATTCTAGCAAAATGTTTGACTACACACAAAAGCTGCTTCTAAAACTTGCTGGATCTTCCTAAATGAAATCTCTTAAAAACAGACTCTCCTGTGTGGTTATCAAACTAATCCTGACTTTGGTTTCAATTCAAGCTTCTGTTCATGTGGTATCTTTCTCTTTTACTGACAAATGCCACTCTGTCCTGCTCAGATTCCTTCAAAATGTTGCTCTAAATAGTAATTTTCCAAACTATCAACTTGACTATTTTATCCAGACTATCTTCTCTTACGTATCTTCCTTGATTCCTCTATTATAACTGCAGAATTCTTGACACATGAGCACAATGCCCTCACCAGGCCCTCTAAAAATTGGGTACTATTTGTATCTCCACATCAACCCATTCTGAAAAAGATTCTCCAAACTTCCTGAAAAGCCTAAGTGTCTGTGTCACTACCCCACAGCTAGAAAGCTTTTCTCTAATGTTATCTGGCATCTTCATATCCTCAAATTAAGACGGGACATTTTTGTCCTATCACCATTAGATGAGGATAGCTACTGACTGCCACGGTGTCTTCGAAGAATGTAACCGTGTATATGAAAATCATGTTCTTTAGAAATCATGACCTGCACATGAAGGAGAGAAAAAAAAACCCAAACCCTTCTATACAGCAATTCCTCTCAGTATCCCCTGGCAGTACCCCACTGTTCTTGCACGGCCCTTCTGCAGTGTTCCTCCAGACAACATAAGGGACCAGTCTGAGCAAAAGGCTTTCCTTTTTTTTCAGTCCTAAACCTTGTGGTCCCAGTAATCATCAGACTACCAAAGGTTGCAAGGGAATGCAGCTATGTCTGGGACTTCTTAGAGAAGCAAGAAAGACGAAAATTTGTGAAAATTTCCTAAAATACATGGCATCCTCTTATTTTCACAGAATGCACCATCTTCCATCTTTGCTTCCTCTAATCCTATGGCCTGGGAGACAGTTCCCAGAAGCTGCATAGAGGTTACTATCCCATATTAGTCAGGGTCAACCTTTCTTCCAGAAATGGGAACTGACAGAAGCAGCGACTTCACACCAATGAATCACTTTAAATGTATGGCTACCACACAGTCATACATATGAACACTGATCTGTACACGTGTGAAAGAGATACTTCAGTTAATTTACAGTGAGCCTGAGAACAAGTCTAAAGCTTGAAAGGTCTTAAAAAATGTTTAGAGACTGCAGAACGTACTGCTAGTGGAGTCCATGCATGACTATGCAGATTTCAATACACCTAGAGCTCTCAAATCCCCAAACTAACAAGGACCCATCTACAAAAGTCAGGACTGAATTAAAGAACAATACTGGAAATGAAAGAATTTTTAAAAGATGACTGGCTGAAAAGAGGTAGATTTGTTCTTTTTCCTGCAATCACAAATTTTAGCAGTTCAACACTTAAAAACTCCCCAAACTTCTGGATTTTGGATGGCATCCTTAAGGCTTGACCATTTTGAGGAAACAACAATTCTCCTTAACTGTCTCTGCTGTGACAAATCAGTAATTGTACAAACAGATTTTATACAATGAGAGGCCTTTTCAAATAAATGTTTGCTTTAACGAAATATATGCTGGATTATCAGGGAGAGTTTTAACATGATTTCTTCTGTTAAATTTATCAGACTCCTTCAAGCTTTCATCTTTAGCATGAATCATACAGGGTGTGTCAATTAACCACGCTTTTGCCCAATAGTCTGACATATCTCTACACACTGTTACAGTGTACAGTGACCTAGTAGCAAACTTAAATAAGTAAATCTCAGGAAATTTCACAAGATGCCACCAGCCAGATATTTGAGAGCAGGTCACATTTCTAGTGAAAATCATGTTTGCTTTCATAAGACCAGGCAAGCAAACATCTGATACTGATGAAGAAGGAACTCCTTCTTGATCTCCCAAGGCTAATAGGAATGCAAAAGCTTTAAATAGGAGATCCTGTTTAGTGAAAATTATATAGGCAAAATAACCTATACAGCTAAAATACACCTCACAAATTTCAAAACCTTCTAAATTCTAAGTCCTTTTGGTTTATATGATCTTCTATCTGCTCTAGATTTGATACCCAGTGACCACTATTTATAAAAAATAAAACAGTTAGGAAAGCAGGGAGGAAGAGCACTGGACATTTTAACATGACAGCATGTTAAGATGGAATTCTTCATCACTGTATGAGGAGCTAATAGTTTAAACTGCATATGAAATGTAATTGAAGAGCAGTCACCCCTCATCACATACATAACCTCCCTGAGTCCAAAACCTCTGCCCCACCCTTCCTGAGAGAAGCAGAGCTTTAAAGGGAACAGGAAACATCAGATTCAGTTCTATGCACTGCATATTTTGTCAGTATCTCCAGTATTCTAATGTAACTACTTCTAACAAAACTGAAGATTGTAAGGATGAGAAATAACTAACACAAACCCACCACACTGGAAACACTTTATGAGAAACAACAAGTAATCTCCTATGATCAGAGAGCTGAATCAGACAATTAACAGACATCTTAGGAAAGAAGTATCTGGATCTCATACTCTGCCATAACGCCCTCTGACTCACCTGGGATTTGACTGAGCTACTATTTTGCAAATGTTTTTTTTTCTTCAAATCATTTGCATCATCATTTTAAAATAGCAGTTTTGAGGTTTCAAACTTCAGAAACCTCTTTTGCATTTCTTAATTCTTTTGAGTAATTTTATTCTTCTTCCTCATTAAATTTGGGTCATAAAAAATTGAATATAGAGTATTGAACACATTTTCTGTGGTCAGGAGTTTCATCAGCTTCATATTATGTATTTTAAAGGATTAAGTCACCAAAGATCAAATTAAAAAATTAAACAACTTTTCTAAGAAATTCATTCCCTTAAAACATTTGACCCTCCTGTCATATTATTATTCATAGCCAAATCTTGAGTTCCCCAGCTAATGTGAACTTAAAGTATTAATAAAAACCAGCAGATTTTCTTGAAACACTAGCAAAAAACTCACAAGATGAGTTATTTTGAAGCACTATTTTGAGAAGTTTATTTCTAAAAAATAGGTTTTTTGTTTAAAACCCCCAAGAATAATGTTCATGCATTTGAAAACAGGAAGCCTAAATGATCACATACTAAGTTTTGAGGACAGCCTCATCCAAGCTAGCCTGTCCTCATTTTCATGCTATACACTATTCAAGTGAACACGCCTGATCTTCCTAAATGGAAACAGCTGATACAGAGGCAATTCACGTATGTCACACTCAAAAAGGGAAGTTCTTGTAGTAAGCTTAGTAGCATAATGATAATGATGAAATGTGGAAGGGAATTATATAATAGTGGATTTATCTGCCTTCTTGCTTTTTTCCTACACCAGCTCCTTCATGTGCTTTGATTTTTTCCTCTTCTTATAAAGCACTTTGAGATATGAAAGCTGGAGGGACTAGATAAAGTTAATGGGAAATAGCTGGCTGTCATACCTTAGTTAAAGAAAGGCACAACGGCATCATTTTTACCACAAGACAGATCAACAGTATACACTTTCCATGTTTGACCATCCTACATCACAATAAAAACAGGCTTTGAGAACTCTGCAAGTGGTAATGCTGAGAAAATCCCTACTTTTAAATGGTCTGTACCCTGGAAGAAGGGACTTGCATCATAAAGCCCCGTGTAAGCATTCTTTTGTATGTGTATTTCACGTCCATAAGTTGTGTTCTTTTCACATCACTTCCCTTCCACTGTCTCTTGTAAATTCTGACAGCCTCCAATTCTGTGAAGTATCACCTGCATACAAGCCTTTGCTCCTAGCTTTCCTGGTGGGGGAGGGAACTGACACAAAAAATTCTTTAGTTCCAGTTATAATATGGGTAGCCTTTGGCAAATCACTTAGCAGTCGCTGATCTCGCTCATACTAGATAATTTCTAAAGATCATCAGCAAAACAGATGTGTAGATAATTTAGCTTATGTTTATCCTGCTCTGGAAGTGCACCTTACTATTATGTTGTGGTCATTTGCTCACGTGTCAGGTGAAGTGCCTTACCATTTACCCTGGCTTCTCCTAACCACTTCCTCCCTTCTGACAACATCCTTCTCTTTTGTTGTGATCTCCAAACAATTAGTCCTCATTTTTCTTTCAGAAAATTCTTTCTTAAATGCACTTGGTAAATGACATATTTGACAAGAATGTTCCGTAGACCTTTGACACATGCATGCTTATGGTGTGTGTCTCCATCCTGTTCCTTCTCTGGCAGTGTGCCTTCCTCTGGGCTGGTTTCCAGTAGGAATTAATAAATCAATTCTTGCCAAACAGATATGCAACAAAAATAATTCATTATCTTACCTGAAAATTTTCTAGAGCACCTAAAAGGGAAGCAACTCAGACAATGGATCTCCCCAACAACATGCCTTTTTCTTTCCTCCCCACATGAACATATCAGGATGTCCTTGCAGGCCTGAGGTTCTGGGTGACCAGGGAATATAAAAAGTGCTATCCTAGATGGAGGTCACACTACACAATGCTATGGAAGAGTGGAGTCATCCCCAGTCCACACAACAGCCCCATTTAAACAGTCCCTCTTAGCAAGTGTTACTGCACAGGTACACTAGCACTTTCGTCACTACACTGACAGAACCATACTGGCTTAATGTTGAAAACTCCTCCTAATCATCTTTCAAAACTCAGAAGCTAGTAGAAAATTAAGAAGCTTCAGGGAACCAGAGTCTGAAGATTAATTTATACTCTGAAGAACAAATACTTCTTTTCTCCTAAGGTTTGCTACTTTCTCTGTAACATGCAATTTCACAAATTTGTCACACGTTTGCAAGCCAATATGAAATCTGCTAAGACATTCTAATATGCCAAATAGATGTGGATAAGAGACTTTTGCTGTTAATATATGGGACAAACAGGCAAAAACCTGCAGGAATCAAAACTTTAATTTGAGAAAATGATGAGGTCATTTGCAACCATATATTCTGAGATATATTTATAAAAGAGATGTAAGAATTCTTGAATTAAGAGTGGAAGGCAGACCTTAGTATGAAAAACTAGTTGCTGTGGCACTATTTCACCATGCACTCCTATCTACAAAGCCTAATTTAGCATGTGCAACACTGAAAACTTGCAAGCCTTGAAAAGCCTTAGATCTTAGAAAGGAAATTTCTTGGTTATGAGTATGTTAAACCAGCCATCAACAGCTCTTCACAAACGGAAAACAACCAGCAGGATGCATTAAAACCCAAGAAGTGCCAAGGCCCTGACACAAAGATGGATGCAAGATAATTTAATAGTAAACCATGCAGTAATACTGGTTAACATACTACAGTGTGGGAGCAGTATATAAAAGCAGAAAATCTCCTCCATCTTGGGAAAAGTTATTTAGGATGCCAATCAGATCTCATACCTACAGACACAACCAAACCACACACTAGCAAACTTTAGGTTTAAATTTCACGTGAAATAGTTTCAAAATGAAACTGAAGACTGCTGGAGAGCAATCATCTGTGAAAATATTTTACATTTTTTATCACAAAAGTTCAGCTTTATGCCCTGTTCTCATGTGCCACATTGGTCTCAAAACTGTAAACCAAAACCTTACAGTTTGTCTTACTCTTTTACGACTGTTTTTCCATACAAGTGTATCTTTAATTTATGGTCAGGCAGCATTTAGTCACTACAGATGCTTTACTAAGTGTGAAATTCACACGAATTTCACAGTAAAACTAAGGTGTGGGCCATGTTAAAAACTTATACTAGTGTTCGTGTAACACAGAGAATGTGATTTTTTTTTTTGTAGCTGTGTACACTCCCTATGCTACCATAAATACTTTTAAGAGAAATGGATCCATATTGGCAGTATTACCGGTTTTTAAAGGGCCAAAATGCTATTGAGCAGATAAGGCCTAGCATACACATTTAAATTTATACTGAAAGTACCTATTACAGTAATAAACTGTACTTGAGTTCCTAAAAACCTAGATTAGGTCTCTGACTAGTTTTTTCTGTTCTGGTTTTCTATGACACCTACATTATCCGCTACTCAAAAGCTCCATAAATTCCCACGGCATCCACTGAGGTTTTCAGGTTTCTAGGGTTAGTGAATTTTCAACAAAAGCAACTCTTGTACAACCTCAGGAAAATGATCAGATTTGCCACAGAGCAATAAAACCTGCCTACTGCTTGGGGATATATTGAGAGGAATAACCTGTGACTCCACTTTAACCACTACAGACTTCCTGTAAAACTACAAAACATGACTCTTGAGATGTTATTTCAAACCTGAAAGTGAGAAGTAACCTATAGCAATGGAGGGCTCAACTACAAATGTGTATCTTTAAAGGTTTTATAATAAAAATGAAGCCAAAATATATAGAAGCCTAAAAACAAAATATACAAAGAGTTAAGAATGCTGAAATTCTCAGCCTAGTAACTCCAAAACTATCTAAGACAGTAGAGAATCACTGCAGTGAGTAGCTGGACCGAGTTAAAAGTTAATACTGAGCAGAATTGTTTTCACTTCTACCTTGCACTCCTGGCGTAGTCAACTCCTTCATAATGACTCTGGTACTTACTAAACCTGGTTCTTACTGATCTGCAAGACTTTTACTAACTCTAAGACAATAACATCACTGGATTTCCCAATCCATCATTACAGCTGTGAAAGCACTCATGTTGGCACAAGCAAGGTGGGACAGGAATGGCTGATTAGAAAGTATCTTTGAGTACTCACGTAGAGCACTTGGTCCCAGTTTCAGTATAGTTTTTATTAAAAACATATATCAGCTCTGGTTATTGCCTCTGAAATTCAGATCATCCAGGGCAGTAGCAATTAACAAAAGAATGTGATCCTCACCTGTTGGTCCTACCTTTTGCTCCTGTATGTAAACAGTAAGTGCCCACACACTAACTATAAAAATTCAGTCTAAAACACTGGCTTCAGACCAGCTTTAGAGTCACACAGAAGAGCTAAATGAATTAAATTCCAGTCCAATCCTAGGTAAACCACTTAGTGCCCTCTCTGCTGGAAAACACCACTAATGAAAACAAGAATAATGACAATTCTGTTATCTTTTGGTGATGATATGAAGACATGTACGTTTTTAAATAATTTAATTTTTAATTTTTAATTTCTCAACACTGTGGTCATTAGTGAAACATGAATACCCTAGAACTATTGCTTTGCAAGTATTAAAACAATAGTAATTTTGATATTAGAAGTACATTTTTCTTCAGTAGCCATCTTTCCGACACGAACTTGTATTATTCTTTCCCACCTTTAATAATTAAGTCCAGTAATTATTGCTGTGATCCAATCCTGTGAGCGAACATGTGCATTCTGCACCCCGCCGGACTCCCCTTAACTTTCAAGAATTTCCCTGCGACTTACATGGACTTAAGTCTACTTCCTTGCCATGAATGTGTAAAGCAGTAAAAAGCTGATACCTCAGTCACTACCGCGAACTGTGAAAACATAGACTTTTGTTTGTGGAGTCAAAGTCAAGGAGATTAACATACGCAGTGCCGGGGGAATGGGCCGAGGTCGGTCGTGACCCGAGGGACATTTAAACCCACAAATCGTCCTTTTCCACCGCCCACGACGCTCCAGCCTCCGCCGGGATTCGCAGGGGCCGTTCCGGTGCCGGCAGCGCTCCCCGGGCCAGCGGCGGGCGGGCTGAGGGGACCTCCCCGCGGCCGCTGCTGCCGCGCTTCCCCTCGGTCCCGGAGTCCGGCACCGCTATCCTCCCGCGCCACCATCCCCGCGCCCGACCCCGCGGGAGAGCTGCCCTCCTGCAACTGCTCCCAACTTACCGAGGGAGCCGCGCACATCCCCGGGAATGGCCGCGCACCCGCCCCGCCCCGCCGGTGCTGCCCGGCCCCCCGGCCGCCTCCGCCCCACCGCCCCTCGCCGGCCCACACCGCCCTTGGACTGCTCGCTCCTTTCGTCCCTTTCCTGCTCTGATCCTTCTCCCCCGAGCGTGACTGAAGCCGGACCCGCCGGCCTGAGCTGCGGCCGGGGACCCTTCCAAAAGCGGCTCCTCCGCACGCCCCACGGCTCTGCGTGAGGGAGCTTTGATGGCCGCCATAGAGTACGTGACGCTTAGTTAGTTATTGTTTAAAGGTTTGTTATTGTTTTGCCATAAGGCCTCGGCAGATGGAGTTTGGGGTAGGAGGTACGACTGTCACAGAACCTGACACCCTTGACAGCTCGTAAGGAAAACTGATGTTCTTAATCTTTTACAGTCATGTACAACACCGAAGGCAGCTTCCCCTGTCTAAGCGTCAAGTTTTCTAGCCACTGGGCTAATCAAGGTTAGCAAACACTTCCTCTTGTTTTCTAGGAAGTAAGCCTCGGGCTATTGAGAAACTGCCCAAATTGCCTTAAACAAATCACTATAATCAGGAACCTCAGTGAGTTGTTTCATCAATAATCCTTGCAAAATCCCACATTGTCCTTTTTGATCTTACTGCCTTCCAGGACACTCGTGAAGGCAGCCTCTTACAATGAAATCACATGGTCTTGTACATGAAAGTGAGGATTCTTTATTCAAGTCCATCTTCTGCTGAAAAAGAAGAAAAAAAAATTCACCAGGAAATGTTAATTGCAGATCTCTTGGTCCTTATTGAAATAGACTGAGTTGTCCAGTGTCAACAATGAATTCCTAACAGAGAGCTGGGGGGGCTGTGCTGAGTATGGTACTTGGTTGTGCTCTCCTTCCCATGTATATGCATGGTGTTGTGTTCCACTGCTTCCTGCATTCTAGCATGCCCTGCATCCGTGACCACACACTGAAAACATTTTGTTAATGTTCAGTGAACAGCGGCTGATGGTCTCTTCTTTGGAGTGCCCATATGGCTAGTAGAAATTTCAAAACATATTGGCATGTCAGATGGAATAAAAATTATACATGAAGGAAGTCTGTAACTACTGCCTTGAAATTACATAGGCTCTTTTTCTGGGCAGAAAAAGATGTGGAGTTCTGTTTCTTTACAGGATCTACCACCTTTGCTTGCTCAGGTGCTGTAGGAAAGAGGAATCAACTTGGGGAGCGCAGAGCAAGCTGCTGCAAGACACAAGGTGGTAATAGGCTTTGCCAAAACCCACTTACTTTAAAGTGATTTAATTTGTTAACATCGATTTATTGGAACATTCAAGTTGGCAGAGATGTTTGACAAAGAAGAGAATATCACACACCTTATCACCAACAGCAGCTACTGTAATCCCCTTGCAGCTGTAAATAATTCATATCCAGACTCTTACATTTCCCATTCATGTTTTTTCATGCATGACGTCCATTCTGTAAGCCTGCAACTTTGAAAGGCATTATTTTGTTTCCCTTGTTTGCACAGCAGTAAAAATTGCCTCAATTAGGCAATCAGTGCATGCAAAAATATCTGACCAAACCGTAAATGAGCTACCCTAGCTGCCAGAAAGAGCACAGCTGCCTTAGTGCAGCACTCTGTGTACTTGAATTAGATAGAGCATGTGAGCTGTTTGGAGAGGTAAGGCTGATCAGGTGAATGAGAGGCATTGCTGACTCCTGACTTGGCCATTACATACACATTTTCACTTTTATCCTTCTGTACAATTGTCCAGTAGTACAAATGGTCTTGATTCCAAGCATGCAAAGCAACCATCCAGCATGTCTGAAGTGTAATTAAACTCTTCTCCCAGGTATCCTATGGAAGAGTAACTACAAAGATCATAGTCACCAGACATAATGCTTGATTGAGAAATCTCACTGATAGCTTTTCTGTGTGGAGGTAATAACACTGAACATCCTCCACACAGATATATCCTTTTTTTTTGTTTCCCCAGAGAGATCTGCAGGTGTCTTTTATATCATCTCCTGAACTGCCACGTGAAAAAGGAAAACTTCAAATTTCAGATCATCCAGGCTAGTGGCAATTTACAAAAGAATATGATCCTCTCCTGTCAGTCCTACCTTTTGCTCCTGTAAACAGAAGGTGCCCATATACTAACTGTAAAAATTCAGTCTAAAACACTGGCTTCAGACCAGCTCTGGAGTCACACAGAAGAGCTAAATGAATTAAATTCCACTCTGATCTTAGTACCACTAAGTGCCCTAAACCACTTAGTGCCCTCTCTGCTGGAAACCACCACTAATGAAAACAGGAATAATGATAATTATTTTATCTTTTGGCGATGATATGAAGACAAGTATGTTTTTAAATAAGATGTTTCTCAACACTATGGTCATTGATGAGATGTGGATGCCCTGTAAGTATTGCTTTGAAAGTACTAAAATAATTCTGATATTAGAAGTATATTTTTCTTTAGTAGCTGTATTTCTGACAAGAACTTGGATTATTCTTTCCCATCTTTGTGAATACTTGTCATGACTAAATCCATTAAGTATTATTGTGGTCCAACCCTCTAAGTGACCATGTGTGCTCTGCACCCCTCAGTACTTTCCTGAAGTTTCAGGAATTTCCCTTACTTATATGGACTTAAGTCCAACTACACAAGAACTGTTGATGACTCCAAAACAGTCACAGACCTCTTTGTGTATTTCAAACCCTTTATCTGTTCACAGCTGCAATAACTCTGCAAGTACAAGCATGAACAACTCAGCCTGCTGTGCTCATACTGGCACTGTCTGGAACACATGATAGAGAGGAACTCGTGAAATGCCGACTAAAGAGAGAACTCATGAACTGCCAATTAAGCATGTTGGCAGACTGAAAACTTTCCAATGAAGACCTGAAAGGAAGAGGGAAATTTGCCATAGCCTGCTATCAAACATTCCCCAGAGCACCTCAAGTTAATGGAATGCAAAATCTGGGTATAATTCTTCTCTGGGAGAATCTCTTCCCCAGAGGAGAATCATACCCGGTGATGATTCCGGTGCCAAATCCACATAAATAGCAGTGCCAGTGGGGATTTGGGGTTGTAGACATAATGGTTATCATTACTGCAGTGTGGATCACATTAGCTTAGTGCATTTATATGAGGTCAGTGGATGTACTTGAGAGATCCAGTGTGTATTTACAGGTAAATAGTGACATATTATGATATCCACTCTAGTTCAAATACATTTGAAGATGTGGTGGTATATTAATAATAACTTATAGCTAGATAGAGAATTGATTATTACCCAGTAATTTCATGATGTGTTACTTCCTTAGCTCTGCAGTAAACCCAAAAAATTTAACTGGAGCAGAGATTTCACAAAACCCCCCTTGAATTTTAAATTACATTGAATTATTGTTTACTAGATCATTGGCTGGTAAATACGTGTTTAGAGTCCTAAGCAACACTGCCAGTGCAAATTAAAACAGTCTGTTGTGCTTATCACTAAGGTAATTTCTTACAAGATCCTCAGGTATATTTCCTCACAGGACCCCTGGAAGACAGATACAGAGTGAACAAACAGCTGTTTATCTGCTCAGGTTTGTGTGTGGCCATAGCCTTTATTTACCATACACTGTCTAGATCTGTACTGGTTTATTGATTTCTTTGTGAGAAGATTGTTTTTATCACCGGAGTGAGCATTTTATAAATAGTCGTGAATTTCCTTCATCGCTCCCTGTGAGACAAGAAGGTATTACTACTTTCAGGTTACAAATAAAAAACTGAAACAAGGGAGAATAAACACCACAAGATTAAAGTGTTTGTTAGTGAATCTGAGCCTATATGCTCAGTTTGAAAGATTGAGCATTTGTTTTAATATTTAATTGTGCAAGATAGATTCTGTGTAAATTATGTACATTTTTAAATCTTGAGAGAGGTAGAGTTGTATGTAAATATTATCGTGGGAACTTTCCTGAAAGGCATTTTCAGGGTCATTAAATCCTTGTAATTGCAAATATGCCATACAATCTGTTTCATAAACTGACTGATTTTTTCTAAAACCGGTTAAGTATTTTGCTCATATTACTGTACTAAAAAAATTGTCCCGGAGTATGGTTGCTGTGAGGGTTAAGAATTACCTTGTAGCTTTGAAACTCAATTTCATACCCATTTGCTTATATACTAGCAGTGACCACTGCTTCTATTAAATAATTCTTTTTGTTCCTGTTTAACAATCCACCTTTGCTTTGCTAAAGTAAACCAGATAAGAATGAATCATATCAAAACTGACCGAAGGCTAACTAAATTTCAAATAAAAGTATCCAGCCAAAGGTGTAATGCAGCCTAACAATCCATTCAGACCTTAGTTAATGCTGGATAAATTGCTGTGACATACCTTGTGTAGACAAGTTTTAAGGGCATAACTGACTAATACTCACTCATGTAATCCTCATGCTTTGCTTGTGATTTATACCACCAAGTTTAGGCAGCTGCACAATGGAAGGAATCAGGAAGCTGGAATTAGATGCCAGTTCTGGAGGGCAGTTATTAGCAGCCAGTAGCTGTTATTATTATTGGCATAGGACTTACTGTTTGTCACTCACTGTGGTTTGGCATTATGTGTATTAGGAACTTCCATCCTGAAAGCCACAAAGATGATGAGACTTTTTGTTCTAGAGATTTTCATAGTTATCCATTCTGCAGAAAGTAATTATCAGCTGGAATTTAATAAGGAATCTGAAAGCCTTTCACTTTTAAGAGGCTCTGAATTAACAAGAGAAGCAGAAAATAATTTTTAATGAGATACTGTCAGGTTACTGCATCAGGAATTTACCTCTTATTTTACTTTATTCAATAGAGAAGCTGAGTTGGTAATCTATGAGGAGACTCCAGCTTCTAACAATCCGTATTCACTCTCCATGCACTAACATAGGCCCATGGAATAAGAAGACACAAAACTAACCCTAAAAGAAGGGAACACCATCTAATGCTGATACTTGTGTACTGATGGAAAATTGCATGATTGGAAAGTAGGTCTAGCTAAGTGGAATTGCACATAGGCAGTTTGATGCACTTGGAAAATTGCTTTATTCCTTCTTTTTCTGTTTACTCTGATGTAGCAATTTGCCATGGCTAATCTTCAACCTTATCTACAGCTGTAAACTTGTCATTAGCTGGTTTACACTGTTACCGTTTCATTGTGTCAAAACACTTTTGATATGCACTGATGTGCCTTCTTTTATTTTGTATATGGAAACAAGTTGACTTGTTGAATTTATCCTCAAAGAGCCTTAATTCTACACTTTCTTTTTATCAAACCACTTTATCATCTAACAAAAGGACCCGAGTGAGTGATATCAAATGAAATATTTAGTAACTGTTGCTTTTTTCTCTGTCTTTGCTTGTATAAAGTTATGGTCTGGGTTATAATATTTTTCAAGTGTTTTTTTCCTATTAAATTTTTCTACAGTTTTTCTAACACAATTTCTGCTGGACAGTGACTCCAACCTGCCAAGCAAATTTTGTCAATATTCTAACTTAGCTACTTATGCCACAATTACTATATCCATTTCTTGAACAAATAAAAATAATCCAGCAGATGGATATGAAGATACCACTTAGACTTTTTAATTCTCTCAGGTATTTTTCACAAGGGAAAATACAAGGCTGGTTTCCCATAAAATTGTCAATTTAAGGTTAGGAAACCTAGTATCAGATTAAAAGTGTCCACAAGACACCACACTGAAAAAATCTATTTTTTATGGTTCATGTATATTTAAACATTTTTGAAGGTGAAACTTTGCCCCAGCAGACATTATATCTGATCATTTCACCTTCTAGAGCCAGTGTAAACCAAGATAAAGTATAAACAAAGATAGACCAAGACTGAGACAAAGCACAAGTACAGCTTTAGCTAACTTGTTACTACATGCGTGTTTCTGATTCATTTGGTGAGCCCAGTGCATCACAGATCTAAGATGAATTAATGAAAAGCCATACCCATGGTAAAGACAAGAAAGATTTATATTTTCACAGGTATTGTAGGTCAAGTTCAAATTTAGAAGAAAGCTTAGGGTTTACTTATAACATGCAGTATGTGATAATATTAAACCAACTGCTCCTTGCTAGAACTTTGTCATATATTCTATTGTAAATAACATAAGGAAATAACATGTCACACTTTCAAGTGAACAATTTATATTTTCTCCCTATTTTGCCCCTATAAGTAGAAGAACTATTTAAGGAAAACTAAGAAAATTAAAATAATTGTAATTTTTCTGTTTTCAGTTGCTTAGTATTTCTTTAGAAATATTCTCCAAATTGTGAAATGAAAATTTCTTACTATATTCTGTATTGTGTCACCTGCAAGAACAAGTAGGTCATATCTTCACAATGCAAGCAGATTTTCTAGAGAGCTTTTCTCTAGAATTTGCTCCAGAGCAATTCTAAATAAAAGCAAAAGTCCGCTACTTTACTGAAATTAAACATAACTCTCCTGATGTAATAACATCAACCCACTGAAAACTTGGTGTGAGCAAAATAGTAATCAAAATACCATTGTCACCTACATAATAAGATTCACTATTTTATTCATTATTCCTATAGCAACTTCTACCATTCATTATTACTATAGCAAACCCCATTTGTACGTAGCATTTCCTATGTACAAGACTCTTGCACTTGTGCATGAACTAGAGGACTTCCAGACTTTTCAGATGGCTGGTAGTGTTTTTTTTGAAAACTAGAACATTTTTTTTTTCACTAAGAGAAATTACATATAGGCAAGATGAGATGTTTGTATTGGTACAGTGCCTTATTCATCAGCAACTAAGCCATGAGAAAATTCCAAATGCAAAAAAGTGCTTCTCTTCTTTTTGTGTCTTTGTTAATTTGAGACACTCTCAAGATTAAAAAAGAAAAAAAAGAAAGAAAAAAAGAAAAAAATGAGAATTACAGTAATATGATTCTTCAAAGCACAATTTGTCCCAGGAGTCACGGAGCTCATGGGTCACGTGGTCATACAACTGCAGCATGAATTAGCAAAGTTTGAAAAGCTGGTAAATATTCAGAAGTTGTTCAGGACACTGACAACTGTTTCTAAAAATCTAGTTTTCAAATTAATACTTGAATAGTCAGTTAGCTTTGAGAGAACTTGTCACTTTCATAGTATTTGTTTTGACATCTTCTTTTGAAGCCTATTAAATTGTTATTTCCCATGGAAAAGACAAGAGCAGTAGGAAGTAGAGATGTGAAAAGCTGCTCCATAGTGTATTATTTAGAGACCACAAAGAAGTCCAGAAAATCTGGCTAAATACAATGTGCTGCCAAGCTGGACACAGTCTGATAAGACTGAGAAAGACTTATAAATCACAAGGCCATTTTGTGAGGAATTCTTGAGAAGAAGTTGACTTTATTTACCCTGGAAAAGATTTAGTCAAAAAGCACTGCTTTGCCTTAATATGGATGTATCTGTGTAAACAAACTGCCTTTCCTCAGTCTGTCATAATTACCTTCTCTTTATGTGCCCTTGGTTGAAACAACCTCTGTCAGCAGAAAGAGAGTATTGCCACTGTAACTTTCACCAACTGCTGTTTTCATTTCATGTCAAAATATGATGTGATAAAAATAAAATCCATAGTAGCTGTGATAGCTCTCAACTCAGAATTATATAATAAATACAGACCATGAAGTCCTGTGTAGATGAGATGTTTGTAGTGGTATGTTTGTTATTTTAGGAATACTTTCTCCCCACTGCTATTATGATGTGTTGGTACAACTTGCTATGCAGCATATTCCAGCATCTACTAATTGTTGTTTACTACTAGGGTTAAGAGTCACTATAATCTACCTACTGGGCATTTTCTTTTCTGTTTTATGATGTCCAAAGATTTTTGAAAAGCACCAACACATTCTTACCATTCATTATGAGTACTGAAATCTTAAGGTTAGGCTTGGAGAAGCAAGGGAATAATTGGCTTAGTTTTACTATATCTGCCTGAAAGGGATTGCTAATTTTCTGTTGTTCTCATTTTGAATTCCAGACATTACAGTCATTAGACCTGAACATTGTGAGTAAAATTCCAGTCCTGATGTGTACCTGGTGTTCAGTTTGCCTAGAATTTTTAAGCATGAAGAAAGAGACATAGAAGGACAGAAATGCTGACAATAGATTTTTCCTTATATGATGGTATCAATAGAGGAGATTAAAAGAAACTTTCTGCATGTTCCCTGAGCATGGGATAAGAAATAAAGGGTCTGAATTGTAGAATGGAGAGTTAGGAGAATATTCAAAATGTTTTTGTAGGATGGAAGATGAAGATTCCTCCCTCTCCAATCAAAGAAGCTTATGCAAATAAATGTTTCATGGGGACAGGAGAGGAGGGGCAGGGTAGGTCTGTGAATGCCGAGCTGCTTACAAAGGATGGTGACCAGTGGTCCCAGCTACTGACTCCAGTTTGTCTTCTGAGCTGTTGTTTTAGTGGGTATATGGCTCAAGCCAATACAGGCTCCTTGGAGTACATAGGATGTCACTTTTCTGGTCTAAGCTATTCTCCTGCCTCTGTCCTGCAGAATACTGGGTGTGATACCAGCTCCTGGCTCTTCTGTTAACTCAGCCAGGCAGGTGTTGAGATGTACATAGCACAGGTATTTTACAAACCTATGATATTTACTGATTTCAAGTAATATGTACAATATTTTTTCCATCTAGTACTTCCAAGTATGTTTGGAGTGTTTCCAACAATAACACTTCCTCTCTGAAGATCTTACAGTGTAGCAGAGCTCTTTTGAATGATCTCTTCAGTGTGCTTTTGTCTGTGAAAGGCAGTACAGATTTTCAGTGTATAAACTGTGTCACTCTAAGGTGGTGTTGAACCACAGGAATGTCCTTCAGAGCTATTGCTACTTCTTCAGTGCAGTCTGTGGGAAGGACAGAACTGCTACAGAAACCAACAAGATGATTTTGAAATATCTGTGAGAAGTGAATTCAAGAACATTTAAGAAAGTTCTTACTATATCTCTTACTGGAAAAAGGAGACATGGTAAAGTGTAAAGCTGGACACAGACTGTATCCACAGCATGCATGACACTGTACTTCTCACGTTGCAGTGAATACTTGAGTATTATATTTACTGAATAGGGACAGAGGGAAAGAACCAAAACTTCTTATGGTTTTGTATGTTCAAAATTTACAAGTAAAATTATTTGAGAAACAGATTTGTCATTCAGAAGGAATTATGATTATAGATTATAAAGAGCAATTAGGTGATAAAGTATGCTATGCACATCAGTGTCGTGTCCCTTTAGCCTCACTATGAACTTCACTGTCTCATCAGAGTGTAAGAATTAAACAGAGATACGTTATTTTCCTTTAGCTGCAGCAGATCACTGACCATGATTATATGTAAGCTTCTACAAAAAACTTGACGATTCCTGGTTTAATAATTAAAGTGGTTCACTGATTGATACTCATGTGTCAACCAATTTAATCTAAATATGGGCTATGAGAAGGGTTAGTTTTGTCTTACCCCTCAATGCCAGCCACAAAGGTCACTTCTGTCAGAAGTGGTGCTCTGTTCATGGTGGAAATATAACCCATGAAAAAAAAGAATGCAAAAATAAAATTACTTTTCATCTACATCAGCTGCAGTTTCATCCTGCAGCCCCAAGCACCCTAGTGCTAGCATGAGGGCTGGGGAGAGGAAGCAGAGCTGGCAACAGGGACTAGGGGACCAGGGGGAGAATATCCAAGCACCAGTGTAAGTGTCCCACAAGGAACTATTAATCAGGTATGTCAACAGAAATAAGTAGGTTAACTGTGTACCTTACCAACACAAAGGGGACAGTAAATGCATTTTTTAAATGCAGTGGAAACACTGAGACTGCAGTTGAGATGATGCTGAGCTAAATGTGGGTTGCCATGGAGAAGGGATGTCCCAAACTGGATATACTTACAGCAATGTAAAACATTATGCTACTATATTATATACACATTATATATAATAATTATATATTGTATATAATAATATATAATTATTACTATATTGTTATGATAAAATGTATGTTACTATAATATTAATAACCTCTGGTTATTAAGTTATTTCCCAATGATTTAATTATTGCCATTCTTCCAAAACCAAGGGCAACAAATGGATTGATCTTAAAATGGGTTTAATTACTGTACTTTAGCTTGTAGGTTATCCTTATCAGCTAATAAACTCCTCTACAAGTCACCAGCAATGTGAATAAAATAAAGTTCACTCTACACTTTTCTCTCATAAAATTGGTTCTTTCCTTGCTGCTCTGAAATCCTTGCCTATGTCCTTACTGTTCTACAAGTTTCCCTCCGTGATTTTGTGGTTATTTGAGAGCTTAACTTCAAGGGGTGGGGTGGGTTGTTACTGCCATGGTACAGAAGAATGGAAACCAGGTATTTTTAAAGGTTAAGATTTGATGGCAAATCCAAATAATGCAGTTCCAAACAAAGTCCCGACTTCCAAAGGCCAGTTTTATATCCCCTACTTCACTGAAGTTGAACATGAGCTCCAAAACATGGATTTAGTTAACCCAGCTGTGGTTTCCTTGAGCAGTCGACTTTGCTCCTCATGGGCCAATAGGGTGAATCAAAAATATTACTTTAAAACTACATATATATATGAAAAATGAAAAGCGAAATTCTTTATTCTTCAGACTGGCAAAAAATTAGCTGCTTTGAAAATGTTCACTGGGTTAGTGTCTCATGGCATGGCAGTTTCCTACCCTCTTCTATATGTTCCTGTCTTCATGTGCTCCATCTTTGCTCTCTTCCAATTTTCACTTGTTTGATCCCGTTCAACTGAGTGGGACAGTCACTACCTTTCTCTTTATTTTGTAAATTATTTCATTGCAAGTCTGGATCACCTTCGTATTTCTCCTGTTGTCGTTGGATTTAAATTGTTTGGAGCAGACGCTCCCCCTGGTGCTCTATTTTGTAGCACGCAGCACAGTACAGCCAAAGTGGGTAAGTTTCCAGTTATCTAACAAAGAAAATTCTAGGGGAATAAAGGAAATTATTATTGAAAATATTTTTTAATTTGAAATATTATTTAAACAGCAGCTTTGAATAATTTCTCCATAATAAAATTGAATAAATTTTCAGGAAAACTTTCTTAGAAGTCTGATCTACTACCAGTAGCAAACCCTGAGGAAAATGGGGGGAATTTGAAAGTTTTCAGTCAGCAAAACCTGAAAGTCGGTTCTTCCCCATATGTTTCTTCTCCAAAACTTCCATGCACCACATAATTCCTACAAGGCCACGTGATTGTCTGTGAAGAAGTTGTGCTGCAGGCTGACTTAAGCAGCTTGGGTGTTTTACAAAGACTTTCTATCCACCAGTTCGGACTTGTAGCTGCTTTGGTATTCTTTTGGTATTTGCCCAGTGTTATACCTACATATGCATAACTGTGACTGTAAATTGGCCTTGTGATTTCAGTGAAATAAAGTCTGCCTACAGATATAATAGTCTCTGTGCAGTTTTGTGACGTGATAGAACTTGAATTCTTACAGGTTTTCTCATAGAAGAAATCAGGGCAATTTTGCTTCTTTGCATTCACATTCAATCAATTCAACACATGGAAAGGTCATGTAAAACCCTGTTCCATAAACCTTCTCCACTCTGTGGCTAGGATTGAATTCACACTTTGATAAAGCATAAAAAAAATGAGCTCTTCACGGTAAACACTGTACAAGCAGCACGCACTTCTGCAGTCAGTGTTTCTCCTAACTTCCTTTATTTGATTTAATATAACAGAATAGTTGGTGCCCGTTATAAGTCTTGAGCTTCCTCTCTTGCCACCTACTGCAAATATAACCTGTTAAGAATCAAAAAACAAAGCTGCAAGACAGGCAGAATGCAAAAATACCTTAAGTGTTATTGCATATAAAAGCCTATAAAACTGGGGTTGTTGCGGAGGTCGCACAGAGCACACTCCGGTCCCGGAGCGCACGGGGCGATCGCGGCCTCGGGGCCGGGACTCGAACCCGCGCCGTGACGCAGAGGAGGGCGGGTGCTCGCGCGTGCGCGTGCGCACCGCCGGCGGGGCGGTCACGGGCGGCCGGGCCGGGCCGGGGGATGGCGCGGCTGCTGGAGAAGCTGCCGGCGGGACGGGCGCTCGAGGTGGGCTCCTCGCAGCCAGGCGGGCCGGGTTCGCTGCGGGCGGGCCGGGGTGCCGCCCTCCGGCACCTGGAGGGGCGGCAGGGCCCGCCGGCGGCGCGGGGCCGCGGAGTGAGGCCGCCTCTCCCGGCAGGCCGCAGTGCCAGAGGACACGGCTATGGGAGACTGGAGAGGCCCACGGGCTTGGAAATGAGCAGTTGGGGTTGTGCTGTGCAGCTTGGTAGTCCCGGTGCACTGGTGACTGAGGCGCCCTCTGACGCGGCATCTGCAGCACATCTGTAGTTGTGCACGCAGCTGTTCAGTCCGAATGTAAATCCGGGGTGAATCTGAATCACGTTGTGATTCCTGTGGCCAGACCTCGAGAACTGCCTTTAAGGGGAGAAGGGAGGACGGTTCATATTCAAGGCAGTACCTGTTCGTGGCTTTTTTATTTGTAGTCTGGAAGCATTGAGGAAGTTGCCAGTGGAGGGAGGGTTGACAACTGAATTGCTTGATCGGTCTCATATCAGTTATAGATTAACTGCGAGAGAATAATAAATTACGTATCACATCGTTTCAGTTCCTTCATAAGGTGGTTGATGGCATCTGTGGCCGTGCGTATCCTCGATACCAGGATTATGGCAACGTTTGGAGCTTGTCAGAGTGGATGGAGGTTTTAGAAGAAACGATGAAGTATTTTAAAACTGCAGTTGGCAGAAATATGTCTGATGAAGAGGTAAGGGCTCATCACTGATTAGCTTTGACTTCGAGAGATCATAACTGGAGTGATTAGTTTCATAGTTTGTTTAATCCTAAAATATTTTTATGGTGTAAGGTTTGAATGGTAGTGGATTGAGCCTAAATAGGTAGAAGGTGAGCAGCATTTAGAGATACACTGAGATAGAGTTCTACAACAAAAAATTAAATAGATGCTGATTTTTTAATATTTTTCTAGTATCACAGGATACTTGTTAAAATACTGGTGTAATCACTTAAATTGGTATTTTGAGTAGTAGATTAAATCTGTTTCTAGAATACTGCTCATTAGAAATAAAACCAATTCACCTTCTTGTTTGGTTTTCTTTATTCATTAGTACTGCATTGAAGTGGTGTAAAATATTGACTGTGCGTAAATAAATTTTGTAAAAATCTAACTGAATGGAGGACCATGTGGTGCAGGTATGAACTTGGCAAAATTCTGTTCTATTGTTAGAAGTATTAATTCTTATCTTTTGCATATTGCTTGTATTTTGACCACTTGCTAGCAGCTGGGTCAAAGAAAGACACCTGTGTAGCCTTGGGGTCCTCCCTACATCAGTATATCTGTTTCAGCTGAGCTGATGTCTTTAGGCTCTGCCCTGATGCTGAGAAATTTGAAGACCTAAACCTGAGTTGTTTGGGGGTGTGATGTTCTTTAGATCTTAGGTGTGGTATGTAAAAAGTCTGCTAAAGCCTCTACTCTCTGGTGTCTTTTAATTTAAATGAATATTTAGTTCTCTGTATGTTGCTGTGGTAAACAAGGACTCTTAACTATCAAAGACAGAGAGAAGCCACGAATGGCAACTTTCAGCTTAAATATTTTAGTTATTGCAGGTGGTACATGTTACTGCTGTGGTTCATAGTGCAAGTAATCATGGGTTTTATTTTTATTTTTGTAGGCTGCTCAGCAGATAATTGAGTTAAATTCAGACTCTCAAGAAGCAATTACAAAATGTCTGAAAGCTAGAAAGGAAGAAATCAGGAATGCCCTAGTAGAAAATGTACATGCAATCTCTTCTGCCCAGCTGCAGGATTTTGACTGGCAGTTAAAGGTAAGCGTTGCCTTAATGTTGTTTGAAAGAAATGTGATACAGTCCCATTAGGCCTCTCCCTCTGCAGAACGGTTCCATTTTTATAGGTATTGCCAAAGCACATTAATGACTAATGCAAAAACACATCAAAGACTTGCCAGAAATTTATATAAACTGCAAATGTAAATTTTAAAATTTTGTTTTATTTTGTTTTCCGCCCTTTCCTTTTAAAGCTGATCAGGGAGACTTGGTGCTATTCAGGAACACCTCAAAGCTTTGTATGCTGTTATGATTTTGAGGCCTGAATAAACAGTATTTTTTCTCAAAGGAAAAGGAAGTATAGGCTTAAAATTAAGATTAGTTGACTGATTCAGAGTAAGTTTTCTTGACTTTTTTCAAATGTTTATATTTTTGCAATTTACAGTTTGAAATAATTTATCATTAAACTTCCTGTTTTGGTAGTAAACCAGTGATGATGGTGTTGCCTAAATTAGGATGGTGGTTTGAGGTTATGAAGACATTTTGTTTAAATTAAGCTTGATCAAAGACTTAAAAACACTTCTTACACTGTTTATATTTTTGGTTAGACTGTGAAAGCTGTTAAACAGAGCTGTTAAATAGTTTTCCATGTTTATGAGAGTGCCCAGTAATTTCTGCAGCAAACAGCTTTGGAAGTAAAAGAGCAATGCCCAAAACAGACACGTTTTTGCAAGAGCAGATATAGCATCATAATATGCTTTGGATGAACTGTTACTGGCCCTGATCTCTTGCTAGCTGCATTTACTGCTGCCAAAAATAGGGCATTTACTGCTGCCAAAAATAGGGACTTATGTGAACTCCTGTTTTTTGCTTGTGGCTTCTTTTAAATTTTTCTTCAAGAGAATTTTTTGAGTTTCTTTGTATTTTGTGATACAAAATTTCTGGTACATGTCTAAGCTATTATTTTTCTTAAAACCAGTTTTTTTTCCCCGTGAGCTGGTTATGATTTTTTTTTTCTTTTTGCTTGCCATGATTGAACTGTATTGCATTCTGTTCTTTAAATAAATAAGATAGGTATATACAATATTAACCTATAGTACTGTCAACTGATCTTTGATTTTAATGCATTTTAAAAGACTTATCTATGCTAGAGTGAGTATTGTAGTCAAAAAAGAAAGCACAATTGACATGTTAGCTGCATCAGTGTTTGTCTAATAGGATATCTGACAGTGTGTTTGATCAGCTGCAGAGTGTTGAAAAATGCATAAAGGTCTCTTCTTTCTCCCAACAAACCTCTTCTGTAAATCCCTTCTTATTGATTAGAAGACCTGTATGAATATGGTGATTACAGAATCTGCGTAATTCTTTAAGTGCCGTGATCAAATGTATCGTTTGTTTTCATCTAGAATACCAAAATGTGGCAGCCCAGAATTTTAGCCAGTTGGTTTTGACAAGTGTATATGACAAATCTGTGAAGAGAAGGTCTTTATGCAATATATTGTTGGTATTAACAAACAAACAAAAATCCTAATAACGGAGGAGAAAACAGATGACTTGTTTGAAGTTAATTTTGTCATGCTCGTGTTTGTTCTGGTGTTACAAGTTCAGTATAATATACAGATGTGATATTATTAAAGACAAAAAACTTAATGGTTCCACCTTACACCTTATTGTTGTTGTGTCAATCTTCCTAGCTTGCTCTTTCCAGTGATAAGATCTCCATGCTGCAAATGCCACTCCTCAATCTTGATTTGGATGTGAGAGAAAATTGTGAAATTAAGCCAATTTCTATAGAGATGAATAAGGAAGAGTTGCAGAACCTAATAAATGCACTGGAAGCTGCTAATAAGGTAACTTTTACTGATTTAATCTTTTGTTTCTGACTTGTTATGTACTGATTTATTTTAAGCAGAACTCATAGAATTATAGAATAGTTTGGGTTGAAAAGGATCTATAAAGGTTGTCTAGTCTAAGCTCCCTGCAATGAGCAGGGACATTGTTGGCTAGATCAGGTTGCTCAGAGCCTTGTCCAGCCTGACCTTGCATGTTTCCAGGGGTAGAGCATCTGTGTCCAGTGTTTCACCACACTCATAAAAATTTCTTCCTAATATCTAGACTAAATCTACTTTCTTTAATTTAATATGATTACCCCTATCCTGTGCTGAAAGATTGGTGAGAACTCCCATGTTTCCCTCAGCTTCACAAAATGTCAGCGTCTGGGAAAGTTATTTGGTTCATATTAAGTCCTTTAATGTCTATGGCATAGTAAATCAGGAGGAAAGTTACAAAAATTACAGTATAGTAACCCAAGAAGAGAATTTCAAGTGGAACTATAAGGCTTCTGAGATACTGAAGGATCTCAGATTTCTTAATAGAAAAGGCTAAGGAAAATGAGGATTTGAAGAAAATGGTGTTTGCATGAAACTATAGCCCTTAAGAGCTTTTACAGCTTGCTTCTGTATGGATTTTCTTCCCTGGAAAACTATATAAAAATAGTATGTGAGCAAGGATTCTTCCAGGAGAGACTTCAGTGTTCACATGCCCTTTGTTCTGCTTGAGGGTCTATATGGAAGCTGTGGGATGTGCTCAACTCCATACTTAGTTCTTAGAGGAGGAATTCACTTCAGAATTGGTCCCTTGACCTTGCTTTGTGTGGAAGGAATCTCATTGGACCTGGACTTTCTATTCTTCCTACTCTGCTTTTTGATTACGGGCAGCTGAAGAATGGTTGGAGTGCAGTAAAGGGTAAAGAAAGTTAGTTATTTAAAGTGACGATTGTGTGAGATTGTAAAAGAGATTTGAGAGAGGAATGGTGTGTTGTCCAGAGGAAAGAAATGCTTATTCAGTTGCATATTATACTGAAACAGAAAGCAAAAGGCTTCTTTTCATAGGCTGCTTAAGTTTTGATCTCAACCAGCTTTAATCTCATTCTTTTTCTCCTTTTTGAAGGTTGTCTTGCAGCTGAAATGATGGAATTCAGATCAACAGTATCTGCTGGTGATGGCTGCCCAAATGATTTGGGGAAAAATGTGTTTACTGCAAAGTGAAAAGTTTTTGGTGCTGTAAAATACTGAAGTTAGAAGACTGTTATGACTTGTGACCAAATGAACTACTAATCCTTCAATAAAAATAATAAATTCATGTATCTATTTGACCAAAAATATGAAAATCTAATGTACAGTTGCTTTTAGTACTAAAGATTTGTAGACACTTGAAAGAGAATCACTTCTAACTTGTGCCATATTTGTTTTGGTAAAACTTTGGCAGTGACTACACAGGTGCCTGGTAAAACTAAGGCATCTGGCTTGCATTGTGTGTTACCTTATCTAAAGTGCCATGCTAATAACATGAGAGTATTTGTAGCATAAATGTATTTATACTTGTAAATATGGTAAATAAACACCTGACTTTGTGTATGAATAATTGTAATAGGTTATTTTTTGATTTATGAATCTCTAGATTCAATCTTTATAGATGCTGGGGAAAATAATCTTTGCAACCAAAAGTAGTGTAGAACGACAGAACAGTTGAGGTTGGATGTGAGCTCTGGAAGTTACTTTGTCCAGCTTCATTGCTCAAACAGGGTAACATAGAGCAGGCTGCACTGGGCTGTCTCCAGATGTCTCCAGTATTTCCCAGTGACTGAAGCACCACAATCTCTCTAGGCACCTTGTTCAGTGCTCAGAAGTTGTAAAAAAAACAGTGAAGCTTTACTCAGAGTAAAGTTGGAGTTTTCTGCTTAGGTTTTATGTCTTAGTTGATAGCTTTTCAATTAAAAATACTGTTTTCAGAAGGGATGCAGTGCTGGAGAAGAGCTGACCTATATAGATTATGAGAAAGATATTCCTGGCTCACTTAATACAGGAGATAATTGGTAAATTCTACTCTAAACTTTTCTGAAACCAGATGGAGTTTTGATTGTAGCATGTAACAAAAGTTAAAAGCCTGAACACTAGGGAAGGGAACGCCAGAAATGTTATGGTTTCTACTACTTAGACCATTTATCCATACATAAAGAGCAAATTGTCTGTAATGCCTACATAAATAATAATTTGTGATTCTCATTGTGTGTGTCTTAGGCGAATTTTGTATAAATAAGACAAATTATTGATGACTGAACTTTCTTCATAGTTTCAAAATCAGGGTCTTGAGTTTATTCCACTATTTTGTTGTGCCATAGGTTTTCATATATGAAAAGTTTAATACACTAATATTAAATAATGGACTTCAGAGTACTGGTCACAGAAGAGGAGGACAAGAAGCTCTTGTAGAAAGGCTTCTATAAAAAGGATTTTAATGGGTTTAATGGATAGGAAATTTAAATACATTATTTCTCTTTTATTTGGTACCAATACATTTAATCAGATATACATGGTCAGTGTCAGCAATTCAAGAAAGAAAAAGTCTGGAGAAGTGGGTAAAGAGTTGTAAAAATGAAAGCATGGAAGGTGTATCTTACAGTGAAAGGAGTGCAACGTCTAACATGTACAGCCTGATCATAGCCTTCGATTTCCATAAGCAACAAATTCCATAATGGATCAAATATCAGATAAAGGCCTTCTATAAATGGTACAAAATCAGGTTGGAATTGATAATTGTTTAATTTTATTAAAAATTGGGGAAGAGTTACTGCAGGTTGTTCAGCAGTGTGTTAGGAGGATGCAGGTTTTTTAATTGTGAGTGTAAGGAGTGAATTTACCAAGTTTATTTATAGATATATTTTTGTTGACTATGCTTTTTCCTTTCCTCTAGATCTAGTTGCTTTGTAGGAGAATATGGCCTTATGTGTTTGAATGTTCCATTTATTGTCTGATGCATGTCTGAAGGTAAAACTCTTGCCCATGTGATGGGCATATATTGCTAAAAGGCTTTTCTAGAGAAAAGAGGCTTTATTTTTTATTGTTATTGTTGCCATGCTGTTTTTATCATTTAGGACAAAATGGCTGGAAACTACTTTTATTTATAGTAGCAGATTTAATAACAGCAATTTATCTCATAAAAGTGTACACTATCATTTGGGATGTCATTTGGATAGTAGAAACTTCTATGCTGATGTATTCATACAATTTATAGATGTATTGTGAAAATTAAAGAACATACTTAGAAAGTCTGTACTTCAATGACAGGTGAATATTTAAAACTAGTTTTTAGTGTATTGCTGAAGAGAACTTTTGTGTTGCTACTTCTTCGTTTTCAAGATCAACCATTCAAAAATAAAAAATAGTGGTATTTTCTCAACAATAAAAGGCCACAAATAATAACTTCCATTTTTATGTATAACTAGTGAAACTTCTGTTGCAGAATCTGCTATGTATAGTGGATATATATATATATACTGCTGATAAAAAGCAATTTTTAAAAATAAATGCTACTTTAAATATTTCTGACTTTTTCTTAATAGTAGACTTAGAGTGTTTACATAGCTTCATTTGAAATTCTCTAGCAACTAATGTAATAATGGATTTCTAACTAAGAGTATGTGGTGGTGTTCAGTCTGTAGTATCATCCTGTATTTGTCCTGTATTGCAGCACTGAACTGAAAAGGCTGAAAAATCATTTTTCAGTGGTTTTTTGCTTTAGCAGGAAGGCAGGTTTTTGATACTGCTGTTGTTGACAGAAATAAATGTCCAATGAGATGCTTTTTTTTTTTAATAGGTGTTAGACTTTATTGAAAATATGAGTATTTTTTAATATAACCATCAAAATGATGTTTTAATCGGGAGCATAACAATACCATGTGAATGGCTGGAGGGGGACAGGAGCAGCAGTTGACAAGCAGTTGAGAACTAGCAACTAGAACATGACATTGCATTTGAGACGTGCATCCTGACCTTACATCTCTACAGAGAAATGTAAGGCATATAATGGCCTCCAGCAGATGGCAACAAAAAGGACCAAAAAGAACGGAGAAGAGAGCTTGCTCTTTGTACCATGTGTCAGAAAATGGTTTTTTTTCTGTCTTTGCTCAGAGAATTAGGTACTTCTGGAACAAGCAAGGTCTCCTGTTGTGACAGATAAGGCATTTGTGGAGGCTACCAGACCAGATTAATGCAAAAAGCTAGAGCTTTCACAAGACCTCTTACACTGGTGTTATCTTCATCTACACTTTGCTGAATGCAGGTAGATATGAGCAGGTAGCGAACTTACACAGGACAGAAGCATCTGAATCAAGCTTGTGGCCAGGAGCACATCTGACAAGCGTGCTCAGCCGTGCTCCCTCGTGGCTGAGGAGTAGCAGGTTGGGTAAAGATGTTGGCATTGCATTTCCACACAGAGGTTTTCACAGAGTGGGAAGCTCTGACATGCAGCCCCTGGAGGAAAACTGTATGCTGGGAACAGAGTTTAATAAAACTGCACCAGTAAAAGCTGAGGAGAGTTTATAGTGTGAGGAGCCCCACTCAAAAAGAAACTTGTGCCTGTGACTAAGAATTAGGCCAAAGGAGTGAGAGTTTAAAAAGACCTCATTAGCATTAAAGAACTGAATTTTGTCCTTGCTTATCTGCTCTATTTGCCTATATCTGTATTTTCCTACATTCTTCCATGTGTGAACTCATTCTAATTAACTGGCTACAGCATGTGGAATAGCTTTTGCACATCCCACCAAGCTAACTGAAAAATATTGTTCCCAGGAGATGTTTCCCCTTTGGCCCAGTTCAAGAACATGGGTTCCTATTCTCCCAGTCTTTACCTGGCAGAGCAGCTCACTTCTGGGTCCTGCAGTGGTGTGGATAAAAAACCCCACAACCATCATAAATACATTCAAGAAATCTCTTTGGTTTTGCAGGTACTAAGGAGAGACTTCTTGAGCATGTAATTTACACCAGAAGCAAAACTTGCACAGGAGGCTTCTTGAACCAAAAGCTAATGAAATCAGTACCTACAATATAATAGACACACCATAGGAAATTTTAATTTCACCACCTAAAAAGCACCTACAGAAATTCACGTTGCATAAACAGACCTGCAATTTGAATCAGAAAATCAGCATCTCTTGATGCAAAATATAAAAGTGAATTATAAAAATAATGTTACTTTCCCTCCACTGGCATTCACTGCACTTTTCTCTGTTTCACAGAAATCTTCCCTTGATTTCAGAAAAAGCTTTTTTTCATATCAACCACGTTAGCTTTGATCTTGGTATGCTAAAGGGAACGAGAACTGCATCTGAATAGCAAACTGTCAGTATGGAATTGACTATTGTTATAAAACTGCTTTTGCAACAAAGCAATTATATATGCCAAGAAGCTGTTTTTAAAAATATCTAAATAAGTCTGTAGAACATTTCTGAGTTCTGAAGCAAACCTTTCTGATGGGAAACATGTTGAGACATAATTATGCTTTCTGCTGAAAGGTGGTTTTAAGAACCAGTAACACCCTATCCTGAAGTATGCACATTTTGCTATCATTTTGATTTGTGAATTAATATTTATAATGCAGTATCAGCAGTAAAGGGATTTTTACCCTTCTAGCACTAAAGAATGCTTTATTTCATAAGTGCATCAAGATAGTAAATTTTTTTTTTACTTCTTTAAATCAACCTCAGTTACATTTGGTGGTATGCACTCTTTCCTCTGTAAAATTTTAGTTCCTACCTGCTTCAGGGCTTCTCCAGAAAGACCAAATGACTCCTACCAAAACCTAGAAAAGGAGGCAAAGGCAAAGGTCACAGAAGTTCATTCTTTGGACTTTTGCAGGCCTGTGTGAAGAGTACTATATAGAGAAGGCTCTGGCTATTTTTAAGCATTGGGTTACTCAGCTAGTTTAGCTAATAGAGTAATGAAAGGCACTGGAAGGTGTGGGGGTTTTTCTAACTAGGAACAAGTCCACAAGGACTGCTTTGGTGATGGACTATCTGTGGGGAAGGATTCCTAGCATCATATAGATTAAATAAGTTTTTTTGAGTGCTACAGTATTTTTTTTTCGGGGGCGGGGGGAAGGCAGAGGTTTCAGATCTGCTGTATTTCTGTTTATATTGTTTTAAATGGGAGCCAGAGCAACAATGGATCATCTAATGAGAACTGCTGTTAACTTCCTTTGTAAAACCCAATCCTGAATTCTTTACCTCTGCCAAAGTTTCATTCAGCTCTTTCTTGAAATGATGATTTGCCAGCTTTGTTTCAGAAATGTTAGCTACACTACACAATATTCAAAGTTTCCTCTGAACATCTAAGAAAACCGAGTAATATGTTGTCAGCTAGATGAAAACAGCAAATGACATTTCAGAGATAGGAACAAGGAAACTGGTATGTTCACAGGTGTGAATGAGATGGCTGATGTCACCAAAATGCATGATCTGCTAAAGGAAACCATCTTTATTACATTTTTGGCAGTGTGATTGATTTTATACTTTTGCATGAGACTATGCAGGTACAGAGAACCAGGGATCAGTTAAAAGAAATTGATCAGAGATGATCTCTAGCAATGTGACGTGTTTCTGCATGTATTGTGTAATTATTTTAGTTCCTCATTGGTATTGATACTCAAATACAATTGGATTTTGCAAAAAAAATGTGTGAAAGAGTGAGTACCAGGCCATTTCTTAGATTGCACCAGCATGAGACAAGAAGTGGTGGTTTTATAATTCTGGGAGACTCAAGATTATTTACAAAATAATTGAGAAATACACATGTCAAGGAGCAAACAACATAATTAGAGTTAACTCCGCACTCCAAGGCAGTTAGACCACAGTCACTTGGTCTTCTTTTAAGAAATGCAAGATCTTTTCTTTGTCACTTAAATCTTTCACCCTGTGCATATAAATGTCAGCATTATTACATGCTGAAATTCAGTATTCTTGTGTGATCTCCTGCCTTCCTTGGGCTGCAGGGTGGTTGGTTGCCTCCTTCTATGGAGATAAGAAGAAACGTCCTGTTTCTAGTCACAGATGTAAGGAGGTCATACTTTGTAATACAGAAAGCATTTTAAAAGTATTTTTTTACATAACAGATATAATCCAGTCTTTTTTTTATTAATACTCCCAAGGATGTGTCAGCAATGCATACTCAGTATGTGAGAATTCATGAGAAGAGGCTACTTGGTGATGAGAAACAGCTGGTGGAACATGGCCTTCAGGCTCTGGGTGACTTTCCTCATGATTATGTCAAGAAATCCTGTTCTTGCAGTACAAAGGGAAGGAACATTTCCTGTAAGGGTGAACTAGGATAAGCAGCAGATATTCTGAGATATCAACCTCTTTGCTGTTCAGTGGTAGCATAAAGCAATGTCAAAAATATTCCTGTTTCACTGAAAAGACTATTTTTTGTGTCCAATAAGGCTGGAGTTCATCAAGCTTCTTTCCACCAGGGAAGAGGTGTGGATTAATGTGAGCTTTGTCCTCTGCTCACCTAGCTGCTTTGTTGAAACTTGTAGGAATGTAGTATGTCAGATAATTGATATTGAAATCATTGATAATTTCAACCAAAAGTTAAACTGTTCTTTTAGCTTTTGGTTGAAATTATCAATGGATTCAAATACAGTTGGGACAGTCCCAGGTAGGCACACAAATATACAAGCTCAGGGACAGTAGAAACTCAAAGCCTCAGGAAAACGAGCCAAAAACTACTTTTACTAGAAATTGCATGAGAGTTTAGCAAACTGCATGGGAGTTTAGCTAAAACCTAATTAGCAATAGGAACATATCTATGCTGATCTTGAAGTCTGGTTCCTCAGGGCTGGGAAACTACTGAAGTACAGCAGTGAGGGAACTCAGCATTACAGCATTATTCAGCTTTATTGCTTAAAGCCAGCCAAATTACTCCAACCTATTGATGGGAAGAGATTGCGTTTCTTTTGTGCTCCATAATTTCTAGCTGTAGATGGCAATGTACCTGGGTAACCCATAAACACTCATTTTGCCATCCCATGCCACTAATAGCCACTGGCTTTTCCTTGCTGCCAAACTATGGCTCTCAGGTGAGAAATATATTCTGCTTTTTTCTCTAGAAGTAATTGTACCCACAGTCAGTGGCTCTTGCCTCTGTATGTGATGGGTTATTAGTCCCTGCTGCCAAACTTTGCACGGAGAGCTGGCAGCAGTTGCCTGACTCGAGGCTGTGGCTCCCAGCTCCTGGGGCACAAGGGTAGATCCTCCTATTTTGGAACATGCTGTTCTTGAGGAGTTTTCTTTTGTCAATGGCTTTTACTCTGCTCCATACATTTTTTTTGTTGTTGTAACTGCACAGTGTAACTGCTTTTAGTCCATGTACCTAACAACTGTGCCAGAAGTATCTGGCTGAATCATAAGCTAGGAAATATGTGTATGCATATGTTAGGGGCTTACAAAAAAAAAGCTGAAGAGCAGTAAAGCTGATTTTTGCCCTTGTAATCAAAAAGAAAGGATCCTTTTTTTTTTAACCAAAAGTATTTTTTTAATGTCATCTTGGCTCTTCTAAAATGTTCACTGCAGCTGTCGTAAGGAGAGGTTGTAGTGTCTCTTCACCACTGGATCAGCTGGGCTTAATTACTTACCTGAGGTCTGTCTGTGAATATCTTTGGGAAATCAGGTAATGCAAAACATGACTCAATGATGGTTGCTGTATTTTACACTACAAATCTGCAGAATGCATTACTTTGTTTGAATTACTTTCTTTGAATTAATTTTTGTGTCTAAGTGAAACAAACAGTGCAATACAACACAAAGCAGGCAAATTCAGTGGCTCATGGACTTACTCTGTAAAGTCTTTTGCCAGTTCAAAGAATTCAAAACTATTTAATGGGATATGTGTTTGCAATGGACAGCACATATGGTTCTACTGCTGTCTTCTTCCTGGTGCTATTTTTTGCAGTTATGAAAAGTTCAGTTTGCAAGACTTCCTTATGTTCTCTGTATTCTTTATTTTACAATCCCAAAATAATATTGTTAGTTTTCACTGAAATATTATTGATATAAACATTGCTGAAGTAGGATTAAAAACTTAATCAAACTGTCCCATGTGGGATTCTTGTTTAAAAATTATTTGGAGTTATTTTAGGGAGGGGATAGGCATACATAGCCAATTTGTCTGAATTAATAATTGTCCTGAATCACCTCAAGTTGTACTTAGTGGCTGATTAATCTTGTAAAATTGTGCAACTCTTTAGTAGACTGGAGGTTAAAGGATGTAGCAGCAGAGAGAAGACATTGGAGGAGACCACCATTGTGCTCTATTGAACTTGGGATGAGACTGGGATTTTGCTAATCTAAGGGAGTCTTTGAAACTATCCATTTTTCTGTGGGCTCCAATGTCAAATGCCTGGTTTGCAGCCTTATAATTTTTGTAGTGAGTAAATTAAACTATTCCCTTTCTTGTTTGGTGATTCTGTGATTCTACTGCATTCTGCAGAAGCCTGCTGCACAAAGGGAAGGGGCAGCAGGCCCTGGTCTGTGAGAAGGTTCAGGTCTTGCACAGGGTGACAAACCATAACACGTAGGAGGATTTAATTTGTTATGATGTTCTGATTAAAGAGATTGCAATGTCAGTTGGCAATAAAGTCATCAGCTGACCTTACTGCCAGGCAATGAGGAGCTACTGAAGAAGTTTTCCACATCACTTTTTTGTTTGTATCCTGACCAAAGTTTTTTTCTGTACCAGCTTCCATTGATAATACCATCTCAGTACTTACACAGACACTGTTGTTTTGTATATCTTGATTCTCCTAAGAGTATGAAACATTTGCAATATGAAAAAAATTAAGTAATAATAGTTTCAATGAAGTGCTCTTAGGCAATATAGTGTCAGTGCTTTTAGATAACAATTGGCAATAGAGCAGGAAAATGGATTTGTATAGGTAGAAGATGACTGACCTATTGCTTCTCAGTTACATGGACGTTGCTGGACCTTTGCCTGTGGCTCCTTGGCTGGAGTTGTGCCAGGCAATAGGCAGCCAGGTAAGAAGAGGCAGCTCCTCAGGAGGAGTGCACCCAGCATTGCCAGTGTGCTGTAAGACTCTCCTGGTTCTCAGTGAAATAAAGAAATCTGAAGGAAACTGTGCAGAAATTTCCTCAGATCTCTTCCCATACATCTACCAGCTTTTGGGAGAATGTTGCAATTACCAGCCACAAGAAACCTGGGTGTCATGAAAAATCTTGGCCTGGCATATCCCTCAGAGTTGCTTCAAGGAATCACCATGTGCTTGTTTTCTACTTTTTAATACAGCATTACATATAGCAGAATTGTTCTCATAAATATCAACTTTGCTACTTTGTGGAAATAACAGAATTCCATCGAGATCAAATCAGCTGATTCCTCGCTTGGAAACTCAGTGGGGTTTCTTCTCTACTACCCTTTCTTTCTTTTGAAGATCTCTGCCTCTGCATATGTTATTTGACTTCTCCTTGAGTGATACTTCTCAAACACACTATGGAAATACTTCCCGTTGTAACTATTAAGTTTGAAGTGAAGCTTGGTGCAACAGTTATAATCCTTTAAACTGTAATTTCTTCAAATTTTTCTACACTAAATGGTGAAAGACAGTGACACAGACACTACTAGTAGTTTGACTCTGTTGTTTGGAAGCACGCTGCTGTGAGCTGCCAATATGTGATAAGAAATACAGTGGGACAAATTTCCACTTAAGTAAAAATTAAACTGGGCACAGAAAGGTCATGGGTGATGCACAAACTGCAAAAATCAAGGTAGAGTGAGTTTTCTCAAGATGCTCCTTAAGAGCTGATCTGTATATTGTGATCTAAATGTTGTGACCCTGGATTTGTGTTGTGTTGTGTTGTTGGTTTATTTTTAAAGCTTAAATCTAGAAGTGTTCCATGGCAGAGCTGTTTACGTTGAACAGGGAACATTATAGCCACTGCAGTTCTTCAGAATTAATGAAATAGAGAAGGAAAAGAAACAAATCTAAGTATGCTAGTTTGTAACATTATTGCATAATTTAGTGCACATAATACAACCAGTAAACAACATTGAAAAGAATAAACATGATGGGAAAGACCATTCTGGACCACTTGTCTATCAGGTTAACATCAGTCAAATCAGGGATTTTGACTTTGATCTGGGATGCCCTCCTGCGTAAGTGTCCTTTTTTCTGGAGCCTGTGCCTGTCCAGAGCACTCCTGTTGTAGAGGTCTCTGCTGGAAGGGGCTCTTCTGTACTCCAGGCTGGCCCTGTTGCTCATGTACGTGGTCACGGGTTGGGGGTCACGGAGGATCGTGAACATGTCTGAGTTGCACATGTCACTTCGTATTTCAAGTGCTCTGAGGATCATGTTTCCACAGTCATCATCAACCTGTGTCAAGGAAGGAATGTGGGTTAGACAGGTTCCTCAGCCAGCCCAAGGCGTTTCCCAGATGGACCTTGTGGCTCCAGTGTCAATGTCTCCTGGGGCTGCAATGACAGTCCTGTCTGGTACAGCATTCACAAAAGTGAAAAGATACTGAATATGCTTTCCTGACTAGTGGGAAATTAGCTATTTAATATCTAAGCACCTTCCATCCTGACTCAGCTTCTTGTAATTCAGTTAACTGTCTCATCCTCTGTGAAGTAACACTTTTGTAATTTTATCTTTTACTTGGATCATGGCCTTTATGAAATACCGATTTTTAAAGCCAGGTGACTGGCACCTGAAGCTTTCACATACTCAAGATGAAAAGAAAATGTTGCTGTCTCTTCCCATTTTAAACTGTTTTTGACTGTTGTAGTGCTTCAGGTTAGTTTCTGGAAGTTGGGTTCATCATATGAAGAACATGTAGATACACATGTGTTTTATAAGTTATCGTAAAATACTTGTGATGAGAATTGATTTTGGGCAATACAGGGATGAAATCATAGCATACCATTGACTTGTTCATGTGCAGATAGAATAATCTATTTTATTAAATGAAAACTTGCATTCCATTGCATTTTTATGTGTTGGTGCCAGAAGCAGTTGTTTCAAATATGTTTGCCATTTTATTTGCACTATTAGTCAGAGCATTCTTTTAAATACCTAAGAAAAGAACTGGAAACTGTATGTACATGTCTGGCACAAACAAGTATATATGTATATATTAAATATATTTGTATCCTTGTCTTCTTATGTATAAGTGTAATTAACCATGAATTGCTGCATTGCTGTGAAGTGTTCTTCTTTTCAGAAATCTTTGGTTTTCTGAACATTTGTAGTTTTGAAGTTTTTGTGATATTTCCAGGTTGAATTCTGACTTCTTCATAAAGATTTAATAGATGTTTCAAATTCACAGATATTTAAACATCCACTGTAGCTCTTATGAGGGAAATATACATCAGAACACAGGCCTCCTAAATTAAACTTCAAGGTCTTCACCTTGAGGCTTGAATATTAATGTTGTTTTTGTCAAACTGTGGCATTGGACCTATCCCAAATTTATAACAAACTCAATCATGTCCATGGATGCCTTTATATCAGGGAATAAGGTATTAATTATAGACAAATTCTAATCTTGTGAAGCACCATTGATATACAGTGCTTTGTTTACATTCTGAGCTTTGCATTTTCAGTAAGGCATAGCAGAGATGGGAAATTACCTACAGCAGATTTGAAGTATGTGCAAGAAAAAATTCCAAACAAAACACACAGGGAAGCCCAGTCTTTGTGGGGTGCTGCAAAGGAAAGATGGGACCAAAGAAAGTTTCAGTTCCACATGGCAATGGGGAAGATGTTCCTTCCCATCACCAGGAGAAATCTTTACATCATTTCTGATGGCATGTTTGCTCTGTGCCAGACTCAGACCTTACTAACTGATAGCAAAGCAGGGAAGGGACTATTTGTACCAAAGTCACACAAGGGAACTGTGGAGTAGAAGTCTTTTAAGTCATCACAGATCGAAAATGCACTGGTTTGGTTTAGAAATTGATTCTGTATGTGCTGAAATGAGCATTCAGTGGTAGCACTCCAGTTCCCACCATTGTTTTGGTGGGAAAAGCTCACATGTTCTGGGTTTAGAAAGGCCAACTTGTCATAAATCAGCATGGTGTTTCAACTATTTGCTTGAGATATGAGCTACCCAATTCATTCTTCTTAGGTCAGTTCTTCAAATTTAAGAAGAAGGAAGATTTAAGCTAGGATCTCCTACTCTCCAGAGGACTGCCATAACTATGGAACTATTAATTTACTCTGAAGAGCTGACATTTTTACTGTGGAAAAACCTCAGTGATCTCAGAGCTGTCTCTGTGTAAAAAGATATTTTTTTTTAATTCTAAGCAGTTTTGATAGGTCAAGTTTTTCTTCCCAGTTTTATGAAATAGCTCTTTGAGCTGTCTTTGATTACATAATCTAATGTGTAAGTTAATTGACTTCAGTGTTATAATAATAGTAACAATAATGTAAGCATTATTAAGCACTTATTATGACTTTTGGGAAGAAAACTCATAGCTGCCTACACTCTGAAGTGATTCACAGGGATCTTTCTTAAACTAATATATCCTGACAATTTATTATGAGCCAAGCAGTGTCTGAATTCCTGCTCTAAGCATTCTGAATGAACTTGTTATTTTTAAAATGAATTTAATTTAAGCCCTTTTAGGCAAGATGATTTGTATGTCATGAAGCAAGTTGGTCTTTGAATTGAAGTCTTTGCAATTCAGAGCAAAGAGCCTTATACTGATCTTGACTAAATTAGCTCATGGAAGTATAAAAGATGTTCTTATGTACCTGGTCAAATGCTCTGTGCAATTTCCCACATGATTAAAAACCCTTTCAGTATATTTTGAAGTTCACTGCAAAGTATTAAAACTTGTGCAGCTGATCTCCTGCTGCTGAGCCAGCAACCGTGCCGAAATAATTCTCCTCAGATGAACTTGATTATAATTTAATTGTAACAACTCACTCACACCTCCATCCAAGGTATGACCACCCCTCACTGTGCATTGTGCTCTGTATTTTTTTGACTCTAAAAGTGAAGCAAGAGAATTTTACACCAATCAGTAACAAAGGTGTATATGACTAGTCACTCAAGTTCCACCTAAAATGTAAAGAAACAGGATACAAATAAGTTGACAATGGAGAAAAGTTACAGAAGACTCCAGTTTAACTACTGGCATTGGTTGATGGGCTGAACCTGTCTTGTACCCCATAGGGATGCCTGTTGGGTAAGAATCACTGTGTGTGGGCTGAATACTTTCACTGGGGATTAGAGTTTGTCTGTGTATTGCTTTAATACGTTTTTGCAGTCAGATACTATCACTAGCAATCCTTAAATCTTAACCTGTCACAATTTTTTATTAATAAATAGTGATATTCCATAAGCTGTTAGAGTGAGTCCTTCCCAGGTGCTGGCAGTGGGTAACATACTCAAATAAAGAGGAGGACCCACTAAGGGGTCATAAAGACCTGCCAAAGGGTCTCCCTTGGGCTGTCTCTGACTAAGTCAGCCAAACCACCCTGTGATCCAGCAGGGCAGCTCAGTGAAGGGTCCCTCTAACAGGATCCTGACAGACTGATCTCAGCTTTCCTGGGACAGACAAATCAAACACTAAGTGTTGAATGAATGTCCCCACACCAAGGGGGATGAAACATCCTTTTTTCACTTGACACTTAGAAAATTAGTTCCCTGCTTAGGATCATCAAATGATATTGTAAGTCCAACATAGTTAAGTAATAAAAAGAAAACAACCAAAGTAACAGGCCCTTATTGACCACATAAAAAATAATCAGACAGCTCTAGGGAAAGTGCATGTTAGCATTCCTTGACAGAGAATGTGTCTCAAATGCTTAGTGCTGTCTGGAATTAATTTTAACCTTTTTTTCTTTTTTTTAACCTTAACTGTTGGGAGATAAAAGGTAAGAACATCTGTTTTATCTCAATACAAACTCATTATTTCTTCCTCTTAAGATGAAAGACTCAGGGCCATGTTACTCACATAGGTTGTCTTATTGGAACAAACACTGTAGTGTTACCATGATCTGATCTGCAAAGGAACACCTTATGCTCAGCAGGGCTATACTAATTCACAAGGAGATTTACTTGAAGGTTAAGATATTTGTGTGGTTATGTGCTTCCCTTCCTTTTCTCCTTCCAATAGCCACTGTATTGGAAAATTTTAAGTTTTCCTCGGAGCCTGTGGCTGGTCTCTGGCTTTCTATCCCAAGTATTTAATGTTTCACAGGACATTTGAAAGAAAAGTGTGATGCTGTGCAGAGCTGGGGAGACAATCTATCATTTGTCTTGTGTTGTCATTTATGAACCTTTTGACGGGGTGGCCCCTTTCCCACTCACATTATGATTGCATCCTACCTTTTTTTCATACTTAAGGGATATCTTCTGTGTAATTATTATTTATGCTGTAATTTTCTGGGGAAAGAGAAGCAGTTGCCTGCATGGACTATCTAAATATTTTCTTGCTGGGTGATTTTTCCTATTTATCCATAATTATGGTGGTGTCAGTGACATCTAGCTTTGACAAATGAACAAGGAGATATAAATAGTATTTATGCTTTATTCAGAGAAACATTAAGATTGTCTACTACAAATTAATACTTTTTTGTATATTAAAAACAAAGATGGCATAAATTGTGAAGTTGGAGAGACTTTATTTCCATCTTCTTCAGTCTGTAGAGCATGGAACAGCCACCTATGAAACAGCAGTTCTGTTTCACTTTTCATGTGGTCTTCTCTATACTGCTAATATCGTGGTCAGTTTGCTGAGTGTTGCTCACACATCTAAAGCTTGTGTAATCTGGTGAAGAAATTTGAACTCTTTTAGTCTTTGGAGTTGTATGTCAGAGGGGAATGATTGATATCTTCACCTGGCACAAAGAGATGAAGCACTGTTACATATTCTAATAGTTACTGGTCCCTATATGGATAAGTGGTGTGGGACAAGAGTAAGAGGGAAAAAATGTCCCATAGCGATACATACTTACAACTGTATTTCTTTTATGCTCAGAAAAACCTTTCCCCTCTCTGGTGCAGGCATTGTAATACCAGTGAAAAATCTCAAAAAATGATGGAGGGGGCAGGGAGCTGTTTCACTGGAGGTCACATAACCTTGCTGTGTCCCACTGCTCTGGTCATGTGCACTCTTCCTGCCAAAGAGAGAAATACAACTGTTGGAAATCAGCATTTTTATGCTGAGTAAAATGAATGTTCACAATGTCTCGCATCAGCGTGTGGAACACAAAATTCACTGATATCCACTCATATGTGTGTTTATGTATATGTGTACATATATATATATTTAAGATCACAAACCTGCACTGTACAGGCAGAAAGCAGTCTGTTCATCTAAAGCACTCTCAGTCTCAGAATGAGATTGCTCCTCTGAAGTGTGAGCACTTAGAAATCCTGGTACCAAGCATGTATGACTTCGTTTTTCTATCAGAAAAATAGTGTATGCAACGTGGTGCTTTAAAATCTTTTCATCCCATTCTGAGTACCAATCTCAGTGTAATCTTTGCTGCATAACATTTAGACAAAGGCTTTTGGTTATGAGTTATGGCATTTTGTTAGTTAAACAAACTCTCCAAATATGCAGGAGAAGAACTTACCTGCACTCTTATCCTTTGCTCAGTTCAGTGCACTGGGGTGCAGGTAGCCAAGGCTGACCTCTGAAGAAATCTTGATTTCCTCTTCATCATGAATCCTTGCTGTGCTGCTTCTCACCTAGGCTGGGTCATCTCAGGAGCTGTTGAGGTAGCTAGTCAGAGTTTGTGGGTTACGTTGTTTTTTTCCCCTTCCTTATTTTCCATAGAAATGGATAGACAGTGTCTGTGCACAACAATTCATGTCAGGGTGGCTTATCTCCTCTGCTCTGTGGAAGACAGCACTTTGTGGAGTCTTGGAGACTCCTGATTGCCTGAACTGAATTTGTGCCCTCACTGTAATAAAGCATCTCCTACCCAATGGGACAGAAGGCAAGTATAAGTCAGAACTTTTAATGGGTTCCTGAGTTCACTGAGACTGAGGGAATGACGGTGTTGTTAATGACGTGTAGCTGTAGTGGTGGGACACCAAACACACAGCTCTAGAATTAATAAGATATCACAGAGTTTCTGAAATGCACTTCCTGATGTGTATGTGACACTGTAGCCATCTATCAAGATGAAGTCTTAGTTCTCAGAGTTTTATGTGCTGGTGTCATTCTTCAAACTGAACAGAGGGCTCAAATACAGTTTTGTCCAATGTTATCACCTCAGGCCACAACAGTAAAGAAGTTTATAGGACAGCCTGGGCAAGATCTCATTAATACTTGGATGTAATATATCATAAGCAAAGCACAGGAATGAAGAAAGAAAAATTTTGGCTCATTAGGATATGTATTTTCCTCCGAGTCAGACTGGGCCAAGTACAACTGAGGCTTCAAAGGCTTTCTTTCTGAAAAACTGGGAAAAAGTGAAATAGGTTTACAGATGTTTGCAAGTGCTCAGTGATTTACTGCAAAATCAAACTCATCCTCATTAAAAATATGTACATAGTATTACTTCCTGAAAGTTTTCTAGTTTGATTTTTAAAGAGGGGAGAGTTGTGGTGCGCCTGAATTTAGCTGAGGGAAAAATCCTGACATCTATGAAAGCTTTTAGAATCTAGCAGCAGCATCCTTGCGTTCCTTGAAGTTCAGTGCTACAGGCTTCATTCAGGGCTCACTGAAGCAATAGAGCTTGTCTATGCTTTTCATTTGTAGTGAAGTTTCTGTATGTAAAGATGAACTTTATTATAAACATTTTTTCTATACCACCTTCTAAAGCAAAAAAAAAAACCAAACAAAAAACCAGTTGAAGTGATAAATATTTAACTTCATTGTACCCCTTGTATTTTTTCTGCAAGAAATACAAAGAAGAAAGAAATGTATCCTGAATAATCATTTTAATTTTCTGTATTTTCTTACTCTATTTTCAATTGAAGATGGAACAGACCATACGTTACTGCAATCTTCTTAAAATACAATTTTTTCTCTAGGCAATCTTAAATGCTTTTGCACGTGTTCCACCTGTATTTATCTCTATTATCATATAAATGAACATTTTCACAGTAAAAGTAATGTTTGAAAAGATAGCTTGAACATTTTACCTGGACTCTATTTGTTTCCCGTATGCTTTTCTCGCCTGTAGCAGGTCTAGCCCTGCCTGCTGTCTTTTTTTGACGTTGAGGTCCTTTCCCAAAGAATATGTAGTTTACAAAGGCATATTCCAGCAAGGCCAGGAACACAAACACAAAGCATCCCATCAGGTAAATATCTATTGCCTTGACATAAGGAATCTTTGGCAAGGTCTCCCTGAGGTGGGTGCTGATGGTGGTCATGGTCAGTACAGTTGTGATTCCTGCAAAAAGAAGAAATAGTAATTGACTAGTAAGACAAAGAGGAGATTTGAGCACAAAAGACATAATCACAGCATTGCACTTCTCATGCAGATGGTGATGATCTGGTTCTTAGCAGCCAAAGGAATGTTTTGCAAAAGTGGAAAGGAACATATCCTTGCAAGTCTGCTGATAGCACCTTCCTTGACTTTTCATGCAGTAGAGGGTGAATGAAATAACCTCCAACAGCCCAGGCTATGTTGGAACTTCTTGCCTAAATTTTTGCCATAAGTGTTAGCTGACCTGGATAGCAAAGAGTTGATTGCTGTTCTTTCTATGTGAGAAAATGCTTCTTAGTTCATTTACAGCAGTAGCTCTGTTTGACCCCATAGGTGACTTGCATTGCTGTGGGAATCTGCAATAAGTATCTAGCTTTTGATTTAAAATGGAAGATTGAAAGGAGAAAGGGAAGCCTCTTGATAAAGTGATGGTCTTTGATGAAGAGAAAGTGATATATATGCTTGTACCAAAACAACTTCTCCTGTTAACTAGGTGCTTGCAAGTAAAGCATTTCCATCTCATTGTGTTATCCACCACTGAATGATTTTTTTTTTCTCGTATGAAATTTTTTCTTTTAGCTGGCTGAAATTACTTTTTAGTCTGTTTTTATCACAGGTCATTAATGCACGTAGATAAAAGCTCTAGTCACAGGTCTAACAAGTTTAATTTGCAGGGAGATGGGACAGAATGGCTTTTTGGCAATAGAGTTGAAAAACATATGCCTTAAAGCACAGACAGCTGAAGAAGATCTTCGTTCTTATAGAAAGTTGCAGGAAGGAACATGGCATGGGAAAGAATCAACTCCATGGAAAAACAGACTTATTTGATGTAAGCTGGTATATATCCACTGATGTCAGTAGGATCTTGTGTATTCATTCCAGTCACAAATCTAACCTCAGAGAAACTTTTTAATATCAACAGGGATTGTTCATGCAGGACAGTGTAGGTTCCCTTAGACACCTGAATTAGACTTTTACACTCCATTTTGGAAGCGAGATGCTTTTGGCCTGATCCAAAGACTATTATGACAACTGGAAGTCAGTCAGAATCCCAACATAAGTGTGGAGCAAGAACTTTCAGAAGTAGGCAAGGTCACCCCTGCCTGCCTTCCTTACAACCAAGGCCCTGTGCTGCTTGAGTAAGGTCACAATTAATGATGCTACAACCAGCAGTATGGATTTGATATCACTGTTTTCAAAGGCAGCAAGTGTCCATGCAGTTCAGTCATTTTGAGAAGTTACCTAGAGCAACTCTGGCTGCGGAGGCATCGTAATTGATCCAAAACGACACCCATGACAGAATTGTGATCAGCGTGGAAGGCATATAGGTTTGCAAAATAAAGTATCCAATATTTCTTTTAAGCCTGAAGCTAAGTGATAATCGAGGATATGCTCCTGAAAGAAAGAAATCATATAATGACTAATGCCTCACAAAAGGTAGGCACTGATATTTCTGGGTTGGAGGAGGATGGGACAATTGCTTTTAACTTGTCAGTGCTTACCTGTTGTAAATTCCACTCTCTTTGATACCATCTTGTAATCCACAATAGAAAATTGTGGGAGCTCGATGTTATTAACTCCTGTTACTGCTGACTCTCCTCCGTTCCAGTAAAATTCAATATCATCAGTAGTGTATCCATCTGAAACAGAGGCACAGTTTGATTATTGACTTTTCTTCTTGTTTTATTACTTTGCTTAAATAGTTACAGTTCAAGTGAAAGGAGCTGCTGTTAATCAGGAATTCAGCCTTCTGTTGTGTGACATTCCTGTTACACAGAATTCCTTCTCTATGCCCCGAGGAAGCTTCTAGATGTAGAAGAGAAGAATACAGAAAACAAGGACAGAATTCATGATTAAAATTTGTTTTCCAGCTAGCTCTAATGCAACGACTTTTTAGTCAGGCTTGAGTTGCTCAGTTTGCCATCAGACAGATACATCATCAAGAAAACTTTTAATCTCTCTTTGGAGGAGCTCTGACAGTAAAACCGGGATCAGTTCCCAGATTTTAATTTTAATTTCCTATGCATTATGTGACATAATATAGAGTTGAGAGCCAGTGGAGACAAAGATGATTCTAGAAGAATTAAGGTGCCTGTAGTATCACCTGACAATGTCTGTCAGAGCTATAGGTAACCCTTTGATATTCATGAAGCATTTTATATTTTAATTAGACCATACCATCTTTGATCTTCTGTTATCACAGAACTATTTTTTACTCCAAAACTAGCACCTTTCTTCTCATTCCTTTTAACAGTGATGTTGATTATTTATAATGTAATCAAAAATTAATTTGCCATTATATCACTGGAAATGTTAACATTATAGTTACCATTTTCAGAAATATTTTGATTGAGCTCAGAAGTGACTGAGTTTCAAAAAAATTTCCCAATTGACATAATTTTTGAACTAATATTTAAACTGGTTCTACTTTATTGCATTTTTCTACTTTCCCCAGATATCTACCAGAGGAGAGAACATCTCATCTATTTTTAAATTTTTCCTTCAGGTATTAGATTTAATCAGGTTTAAATCATGTAATACAGATCAAATAAAACATGTGTTTGAACTCAAAGCTTTAGAAAACTTGACAGTACTTTTGCCAGTTGAACCAACTGTAGCTTTAGAAGCCTCCACAGAATTAGGAACCTATCCTTTCATATGCACAAGTAATGCAATATCAAGCTAAGGAAATTAGTCTTGAGATGTCTTTTCCTATGATGGTGCCCAGTAATAGCCTCATCCCTGGAAGGCTGACCACATGCAGAACAGATCCATGGTTTCCCTGGTGACTGTCACAGAAGCTCTTACAACTTGCTGCCAGGCTCCAGAGCTTGCATGGAAAGTCTGCAGCTATTGGACAGCTACCTTTTGGTGCAAACACACAATGACAGGCTGAACAAGGTTAAATGTTCACATATTTTATTTCTGAACTGCTCAGTGCCATGGTGTTCTAACTATCCTAATCGCTCTGAAAACCACACTAACCTATGTAGTATGGATTGCTGCTGCAAGCTTAAAACTGGGTTTCCATTACTTACAGTATTTATTTATTGTTTTTTTCCAAATTAACCATCCCAGGGCTGTGACAAAGAGCTCTGCATGGCTGGATTTCATGACTTTTCACTGCAAAAGGTCAAGGTAGCTGCTTGGTAGTGAGACTTCAGTAGCTGCTTTCAAGGCTTTGCACACAAACCCCAGGGATGACATGAGCTACATGTAGAGTGTGATACAGAATGACTGAAAGTGAATGAAGGCTCCTACAACTGTTTAAAAGACCACGACTGAGGTTGGCAGGGAAGTGTTAACTTCATCTTCTTGCAAATCTATTCTATAAAAACTTTGTCTTGAAGGTTTCTCTTCTCAGGAATGGTGGTGCAAAACAGATGGCATTGGAATTGTCATCTCATACTGAAAGGGTATTGATTATGTGTAGACTTCATACCACACAGATATCTCTACATGAGGTAATACTCATCTTTTGTCCTTAGGGGAGAGAATAAAAAACCAAAAGGGCATCACTACCTAGATGCTGAGCAGCTACTTGCTGCAAAGTCACTGCTGAAGGTTTAGATGTGAGAATCCTGAACTCTGCCTCGGGGTTTGGAAGAAAACCATGAAAATGATTCTTCTGTTCTGCGCTGTCATCACCCGTTGCCCCTTTCACATTCTGCCCTCCAGTTTTGCTCTGATTGTGCAGCTTCCTTGGACAGTGCAGGCTGGGACCCAGGGCAGAGACTGGAGCTACCTCCAGACCTCAGAAATTCCTGACTTGCAGCCTCTTAAGGCAGCCACAGTCAGCCTCTCTGCAGTTTCTCTGATGTTTTGAAAGAAGAGGTAATAGTTTGGCACCTTATTGTGGCTGAAATTACATTCTCTGAATGTGAATTATTAGTGATTTAATTGTTAAAACCCACAATGGTGCCAAATAAACACCTGGGATATTAGAAGGCAGATTTCAAAAAGAAAACAGGCACAACCTCCTCCAAAAATTTGCACTGTGTCATTGATACACTGTGTAGTCATGTTGGATCTTTGCAAAATGAAATTATGTGAGTTTTGTAATGTAGGGAAATGTGGTTTCCCTAGTCTTACTTTCTATGACTTTGGCTACTAAATAAAAAGTAGAACTAGTAGGTTATAAAGTCAGCTGACCAAAAGCAAGAACCTTGCATGTATCAGCTGGTGACAAGGTGTCACTGCTGACAGGCCATGTTTTTAATCTCTACAAACTTAAAAGGGACTTCCAAATACAACAAAAAGTGGGTCTAAGGTGAGCTGCTACTTTTTCTAAATATACCAATTTATTTCTCGAATTAAAGCTTCCCTAAAGCTGATGGAATTATGAGAAAGGGATAGTGATGTTTTTCACTCAGGAACATTCTCATTTTTTAGCTCCTTTTCTAGAAAAGTAGTAGAGCAAAAACATCATCCTGTGGTTTTAGGTACAGTGAACTTCAGTACATTCATTATTTCCCTGGCAGTCATTGTAATATCTCTTCTAGACACTAACAAGATGTATATTCTCCCTGATGCGATAGAATTGTTGCTGTGTCTCCTTATGTGCTTTGCATTGTTCTAGGTGTGTGGGAGGCATTGCTTTTCATGGCTGACAGTGGCTCACAGGCAGGCATTGGAGACCCTCATGTTTCATAGGTGTCGACATTGCTTTTTTTCTAGCAAACTTAAGAGGAAGACAGTTGGCTGCAGGTTAAAGCCAGGAATTGATCTCAGCTCTGAGCAGTGAGCAGGAGACAGATTGCTCCTCCATTTTTAAATGGACAGTGGCTTTGAGCGAGGAGCTGTGGTGATGTAAATGAAGAAACCTTCAAGTGTGGAGCAGTATTGACTACTGGCTAGCAGGCAATGGAAACCCCTTACTTGGTGCAGCAAATGCCTTAGCGCTTACAAAGGAAGAAAAGCCATTTCAGTGATAGGAAAAGTGAGTTTTGCCATTGCGGTGGCCAATGTTAATGCTGTTTTGTTCACTGAACTTATCTGTACTGCCCAGGTATTCCCATGGCAGCTCTTTTCCCATGTAATCCTTTTCCCTCTGCGTACGTATCCATGTCACCAATTTAAATGCATACCCTCTGCTTTTGTGTCAGAGAGAGCAGCGCTCGCAGCTGGGCCGTGATGTCTGAACACGAATTTCACAGAGGTCAGATATCGCGGGCCTGCAGTGTTTCAGTGACGCTGACAGGAGCTGCCGCAGGGTGGGCGCGACGCGAACGGGAGAAAGCGAGAACGGGAACGGGCGGGCAGCGCGCCCCGGGACCGCGCGGGGGCACCCGCGCTCCGCCTTGGGCCGGGAGTGCCGCGGGAGGGGGACCCGGGGCGGGGCAGGCGCGGGGGATGCGCGGGGGATGCGCAGGGAGCGGAACGCGTTTGCTCCCAACTTCTGGAGCGAGCATGGCCTCTTTGCTGGGCTAGCATCCCTAGCAGTCTGGCTCGGTTAATCAAGCAGTTTTCCCAGGAATTCTCAGTCTGGTTTTGTTGACCTAAATAATAAGTGACCGATAAACTTTTATTTATTTATTTATTTGTTGTATAATTAATAATACTCCCTGAAAAAATTTATTCTACTTAAGACTTTTTTTTTTGCTTGCTAGATTGTTTTCCACCTTCAAAACCACTAAAAAATTTAATTTAATTGCCCAACTCGAGATATAAAACTTACTTCCTAGAAAATACTGTCTAGAAATGAAAATATAGCACTTACTTGCCAAGTTCTTTTTGTTTGTTTGTTTGTTTTGGGTTTTTTATTTGTTTTGTTTTGTTTTGTTTCTCTCAGCAACTGAGAGTTCAAGTGAGAATGCTTGGTCAGAAGAGAAGTACCACAGATCTAAAAAGTAACTATATACACACATGGCAAGAAATAGGTTATACATAAATCTCCCTGTTCACAGAAGAAAATATTTTAGAAATGTTGCTGACATTGTGATATAGCCAAGTTTAACAGTGTACAGGATGTCACCAGGCTGTTCTATTTTACACTGCAGCACTTCTCAAATATCTCTGGGATAAATGAGGATGTGTGTTACATTCACTAATACAAATCATGGTTCCACTATCATCAGCAATTCAACAGAGATGTCCAAACAGAATCCCTTTTCCCTTCTGATTCTCTGGGGCAGGTAGCTCTGAAACACCCAGAGCTGGGTCTCTTCCTTCGGATCTTAACAGGGCTCTTCAAAAGACTACATTAAATCCGTGAGCACAAATTAGTTCACCGTGGGACCTCAACTCTCTTTCATTCCTCTTGGATTTCACAACTTAGTCTTTGTTGCTAAATGTATTATATTTTTCTTGTTATTATTCCTGATTGTGTTCAAACAGGAAGATAATGCATTTCTTCCACACGCCACCAAGGCAGTCCATACAGTGCTAAATGTATTGTACTATTTAAACTTAAACCTGACAGGTGAATGGGGCACCACACATCTGAAGATGGGCTTTGGAAATCGGTGTAACTAGTCAACATTAAGGTGATAGAATTGCTTGAAAAGGCTTCCTGCCACCTGTGTTCCAGTGTATATTTGCATCTGTAAGGTACTTTTTTTTTTCCACTGAGAAATATTTTTTTGTTTTCCCTGGGAATATGAGTTAGCCTTAGCAACACTGGCCCAAATGAAAACTTGGTTAGACTAAACATTGCCAATTATTTAAGAAAGTTTCTCAAATAAAAATATATTTTATGTATGGGGCAATCTGTTCCATCCCAGTTGGAGATATAACTTCCTGTCCTTTAGAAGAGGAAAATAAACGGTTTTACAGCATAAAGTCACTCTTGAAAGATCCTAATCTAGTTCAAAGAGTGAATTATAACCTTGCCTTGCTTGTTATAATTTTTTGCCAGTGAGACTTGATACAAACCTGAAAGTCCTGTGGGAGAGAAATTGTTTGGTTTTGCTTAATATCTGTTTAATGGCTAACACAGCAGGACTTCTCTGTATCACTGTGTCTCATCAGAGGGAAATGAAGGATTATGAATAAGTAGTCAAACTTGTATTGAAAATGCCTTACCAGTTAATTTGGCTCTTTCTACTGGATTATGCCAGTGATGGCAAAGGAACTTAAAGGCTAAAATAAAAATAATGCAATGAACAATCAGAAACACACATCAATATGTTTTAGCTAGTATGGCTTTCATGTGCAAGAGTACCTCCTGTAAGGCATGCTGGTATTTCTGTGTTCACTAGTAAGAATTTAATTCTCATTAGCTATTAAAAAAAACAAAATGAGGAATTATTAGGAAAGGGAAGCAAATGCAAAATTCTTTGTTTGCATTTCCATATACATTCCAATTCATGCTGTGCTATTTCATGCAGCTACCTTTTTTGCCCAAAATAGCAATCCTAAGTTGGCTAGAATGAAGGACACACTTGATTCCAGTGAAGAAAGGACCTATCTGAGTCACGGTTCTTTAGCCTGGAGGTAAGGTGGCTGATAAAAAAAAATACTGTAAGATCCTAAGTTAGCATGGTGAGCTTGAAGAGCACATGATTATTTGCAGACCATCAGACTTTCAGACCAAGAAAGCAACAAATCATATGTCTAGAGGCTAGTTTGAAAGAAATAAAGGGAAATTCAGCATACAGAAAAACTGCAGAAATTGCTCATTGACATGAGTGACTGGAGTTTATACTTGTTCAAAAGCTGCCATAGAATCACAGAATAAAAATCTATCCAGGCTGTTAAATATGGTACTATTTCTGACTGGATGTAGCAAAGTGCAGAACACTTACTGGAGGTGCTTACTGAGGAAATACCAGCACCAGTGTGTCCTAGGCTCTGTTCTGGCTTCATTGATATGTTCTGCTGGCCACTCTCAGAGATAAGATGATGGGCAAGACAGACATTTGATCTAAGACAGTACAACAATAAAGGGTCTGATATGTTCCAGTGCAGCCTGATTTACCCATCTCATTTCCTTCACCTTTACAACACTTTCCTTTCAGCACTGGAGTGATGACTTTTAGCCTGATGTTAAGAGCCTCTGACCCTACACATCTCTGTAATTCCTGTAAACCAAACTGTGATTTAAAAGTCTTGTTTATGCCCACACATTTTGTGTAGTAAAAGAAGCCTGCTCATAGTAGCTTAGAGGCTATGATGTCATTGAAAACTCTGAAGTTCCTTATATGCAAATGTTTAGTGAACAGTGCCAGTGATTCAAATTTGGACTTGAATAATTTTGACGACCTATTGTCTAAAAATTGTTTTTTAAATTCTTTTTTTAGAAAGCAGGCGAGCAGTATGTGTTCATGGCTGGTGTCCTCTTGTGCAGCCCAGACACTTGTGTAATTGTACATGGAATATGTACAAGGTGCACAACTGCTGTCAGCAGTTGTATCATCCCTGATACACACATCATACATCAGTTTCTACAGACTTTTAGCAAGTTTCTCATCTTGTAAGTTAGTTTGAGTGGCTCTGAAGCATGAAGTTTTAAGATGGCACTTTAATTACTTTGGTCGTTAAATATGCTGAGGAACATTTTGTTTAATCGTTCCCACATTTCTCACTTGTTTGCTTGGATCCTCTTCTCCTGTGGGGTTGAAACCACCAAAGTTTTGAAGTCACACTGTCGTGTTCTTATCTAAAGTCTAGCCAACAGTGATGAGGGCAGCAGCTATGCACGAGGAGGTTGACCCAAACAGTCTCCTTGCCTCACATGCCATTTCACTTGCTGTGGTACCAGACTGTCCTTGAGAGCTTGGAGCTGGAAAGAGAGGATTTGTTTCTTTCCAATAGCAAGTGTCAGAAATCCCAGCCGACTTCTCTTCCTTTCATTCTGAGATGCCTTTTTCCTGAAACTGTTTTGATCTTTCTGTTTCTCCCTTTCTTATTCTTCTTTTGAATGGACACTCTACTGGTTACCAGCTGTATCTCAACTGGCAGAAAGGTGAACCAAAGCTCCTGACCTTTTCTGGAGAGGTTTGCTTGCTTTTATTCTCCCTCTTTCTTCTTTTCTTCTAACATTTATTCCCCTCTGGTTTGATGAGGAGGAAGAAAATAATCCATTTTCAGGAGCAGCAAAATGCAGACCACACATTGTTTCTTCTCTAGTCCTGGAAGCACAGACTGGGAGTGTTAGACTCAAGATGAAAGATCTTGACATGTTGAGAGAGACCTGCCCTCTCCTGAAAGCCTCGTGCAATACTTCACCTTGTTTGCTAACTCAAAGGACTTCCACACCTTCATACAAACCTGACTAAGGTAACTTGCTTGCAGTGCTGTCAGGACTACATTTTATGTAGAATTTGTAAGTCCAGTGCAAATCTTTTTTTGACCCCACCAGTTTCTTCCTTCCTCTTTTTTTCTCATTTGAGCTGCTGTACAATAGATGACTCTCACAGTCTGAGCCATAATCCTAGAAGCCTTTTTCCTGACTTGAGTTGCTTTACAAAGTTAAAAAAGGGAGCAACACTATTTATAAGCACATTATGTAAACATTAGCAACAGAGGTTCAGATGCTTAGCATTCAATTAATTTAGTTCAGTCAATATTGCATGGTACACAGTTTTGTCTGCTCATATTGTAAACACATCTTGCCCTTGAGCACTTATTTCATCTGACTAATTAAGATCTACTTCTAAGTGCTCTTATTTTGTTGCCAGGCAGACTTGCCCAGCTTTAGATACAGCTGTTGTACTTGGTGAAAAAGGCATTTGAAATCCAGGTCCATCTGGCTGGTGCTCCAGTGTGTCAGGCCAAAACCTGCTCTTCTTTAAGGCAGTAGGGTCTCTGCTTTCCACAGGACTCAGACTGGAGATGAATCAGGACATTGTATGTTTCTTACTTATGCCAGCCTGTCTCACACAAGTACACATATTTCTGCACGATATTGTGTTCCCATCTGAGATAGTGAAAACCCTTTTAAAATTTTAATTATTTAATGCAGGTGCATAAAGTTCTTCAGATAGGTAAATGTGGAATCAAGTACAAGTCCACTGTACTTGGGCTTTTTATATAAATAGTGAGAATGAAGTTTTCATGGTAGTCTGCCCTTTCTTTTCTGATTCTCCTCCCCCCTGGGGGAAGAGGGAAGTGAGTGAGTGGCTATTCGGTATTTAGCTGCCAGCATGGGCTCACTCACTATCCTGACTTTGTAAGTAGCTGAATTTTCAATTAATGAACAACTGTAGAAAGATTTAAAGTTACATTTAGCTGCACTAAAATTTCCATTCAGACAAAATTCAGAATAATTGAGAGGAATTTGGCAATGCACATGTATTGTACACGCACTCCACATTTTCTGTGTGCATATTTTGCCAAAATAATTACATATTACTGAACTCATATACTGTGCTGAGAAAAATTTCATGCCTGAAAAATACCATGTTCCCTTGGGCAAAAGCAGGCTGAGTTCAGAGAGGAGTGCAGTCCTGCACCAAGGAGATGAATGCCTCCTTGGACATCAAGGTACTGCCTGAGGTACTGCTATGATTGCCTTTTTTTACTTAAGCACTAAAGAATGAGTAGGGGATTTTCTGTGGCTAAATGCATAGGCTAAAGTCAAGGAAAAGGCTTTTTGGGTGGTTAATGTACGATTTCTGCTTAATAGCTGCAGCTTCGTGTGGAGGGAGGCAGGCACGCAGCACACATTCATTAGTGAACTAATGTAAGGTGTAATGGAGGAGCAGGTGCTCCATGGAGGGAGAAGATCCAAGGTCTTATCATCAAGAGATGCTGAATGGTTTCCTGTCTGCCTAATCTTGTTGATATATATTCCTGGCCACAGTAAGTGTATAAAATATTTGAATTACAGGTTCTGTTGATTTGACCCTAAATTTGAATACAAATAAGGCAGTCATGGTCTGTCTGGTTTGGATTAAAAATTATAAAAGTTTAAATAAGAGGTTTTTTTTTCTTCATGAAGAACTCTCCATTGGTAATTTAGTGATCACAGAATCACAGAGTCATAGAAGCATAGAAAGGTTTGAGTTGAAAGGAAATTAAAGTTCCAACCCTATTGTCATGGGCAGGGACACCTTTAACTAGACCAGGTTGCTCAAAGTTCCATCCAGCCCAGCCTTGGACATCTCCAGAGATGGGGCATCCACACCTTCTCACCTATGACAGTGCCTCACCACTCTCACAGTAAAGAATTTGTTCCCAATGTCTAATCTAAACCTACCGCCTTACAATTTGAAATCATTACCCCTTGTCTTATCATTACATGCCCTTATAAAAAGTCCCTCTCCAGCTCTTTTGCTGGTCCCCTTTAGGTACTGGACAGTGCTCTAAGGTCTTCCTGGTCCTTGTCTTCAGGCTGAACACTTCCAACTCTCTCAGTCTGTCTTCGTAGGAAAGGTGCTCTGTCCCTCTTGGTGCCCTCCTCTGCACTCTCTCCAGCAGGCCCATGTCTTTTGTATGCTGAGGAGCCCAGGGCTGGACTCAGCACTACTGATGGGGTCTCACAAGAGCAGACTAGAGGGACATAACCACATTGCTTGACCTGCAGCTTTTGGTGCAGCCCAGGAAGTCGTTGGCTTCTCGGGCTGGGAGTGCACATTGCCAGGTCATGTTGAGCTTCCCATCTACCAAAGCCCCCAAGTCCTTCTCCTAAGGGCTGCTCCCAATCCATTCCTTAACTAGCCTGTAATTGTGCCTATAGACACTTACAGAATATAATGAATAAGAATGGAAATAGGTTACTCAGAAGATTGGCCACATATTCTGAGCTAAGTCACTGAGAGTATTAGCCAATATTGCACGTCACCAGGAAGTTGCACGAAGAGATAGCAGTAATGGGTAGCAATCTAGTAACCTTTAGGTGCTGCTTCAATCAGACAGATTACAGCTCAGATCTGTAATTAGAGTTACCATGCAGTCTTTCCCTGGACTATGGCTATGTAGCCCTGATCCTGGGGTCCAATGCCTCATGTGAAATAGGTCATTGTCTAATTCTGTTTCCATCTACGTGCTGATGGACAGTTGTCTCTTTTAAAAACTAGGCTTGTGCTCCAATGGTAACACGTATTTGAAAAACTGAGGGACGCGAATGTGCACCTCTCTGCACAGATGTTTCCTTCATGGCGAGGGAGATCTGACCTAGAAGTCTGGGAAACTTGGTGCTGCTGTTTCCATGGAAGCCTGATGAATTGAGGGCTGCCAATCACCAGAAACTATAAATTAAATGAAAAACTGTGTCAGTATGAATGATTTCTTCAAACAGCACTGAAATGCTCAATGTTTTCTTCTTGAAGATTTCCACAAACTGTGGTTTCTCCATAATAGCCTATGCCTCTTTGTACAATCTACTCTAGCACTTAATGCTTGTTGCTATAAGTTTATGAGGAAGGTGAATTAATAAATAAAGCTGTTAGAAGTGGTAGCATAAAGCTAATGGAGGAAGCATTAAGAGTTTTATCTGAAGGGCTCAATTCAGTTCTCTGTTCTGCAGAGAAGTTTCCTGGGGGGCTAGAGGACTTGCATTTGAGTATACTGCTCACTTAAATCTACTTCATATTAATATTGTCCAGGTCAGATAAGCCATCTTCCCACACTGAGATTTGAGGCATTGTGTTTTGTTATTTGTACTACTGCAGTATCAAGAAGCCATATATATAGATCAAGACAGAGAAGGGATGGGCACTGAGTAGATAATTTCACAAGATTTATAATATCTGTTAATACAGATGCCTTGGGGGAAAGGCTTCATTTTCACAAACTGAAGCAAATCCATGAGTACCAGAATCTTCCAGTTTGTTCTGGGGTTTTTTGCTTTCATACAGCAATTCACACCTTATGGCTGTAACATTCTACAATTCAACTGTATTGTCTCAAAGCACAGTATACCAGCTCTTCCAAGATTGTTATATTACCAGGTGCAGAGATTATGTTTCCTTCAGCTCTGACTGCAGAAATACAGACTCATCTAGGAGCACAGCTGCTTCTGGAGAAGTCAGCACCTCCTCTAAAAGAATCCTTAATTTTTTTAAAGCAAGCTAAGCTTTTCTTTTTGCTGTTTCCCTGGCTTGAGAGATCTCAGAGGCTAAAGACTGAGACTTGATGAGGCTGTGCTGGGGAGTGACTCAGCTCCATCTTTCCTGTCCTCTGTGATCACTGGGGGACACCCTGGGTCACATATTGCTACCTCTGAGATAACTGAGATGACACTAAACAAGAAGAACAGTTGGTGAAAACAACTCTGCATTCCTCTGTGTGTAATAAGAAAAGGGCTTAAGACACACCAAGTTTGCTAATTTCATATGTTCATGTTCTGGAATTGCTGAATGTCAAACTTTTTCTATTAAAATCTATGCATCCATGTTTTCGAAAATAAAATGGGAAAGTCATATAGACTAAACTATCTGAATCTGAGTAACTTGTAAATTTGTGTGCAGTGTAGAAATACATTGTGAAAGTAACATAACTGATTTATAGTCCTCTGGGGAAAGAAATCTTTCCAAGTGTGGAAACAGAGCAGTCACTGTGGCTTAACACTAGTGTGCTGTGAAGAATGAATTATTTTAGCTCAGTGGCTGACTTAAAAGATGAGTGGTAAGGAATGACATAAACTGAGCCAAAAATACATTTTAGCTTTTGATGTGGAAAAAAAAAAAAAGGAAACAGGCAGTCCTTCCTGGCTAATTTTTCAGTTTCAATATCCACAAGCTATTTGTGAATCTGCCTCTCAAAGTATCTAAAAAACAACTTGCTCAGCTTCACAGCTCTGTGCTAGTCTTTCTGTTCCTGTGATGTTTAAATCAGCTGCTGTGGATGCTCATGCTGTAACTTTAAAACCTCTCTTGTCTTGCTGCCTGCGTGTTCTCTGCAGCTCAGAAGGATGGCATGTCAGAACTTAACGTGGATCCACAGACTGTTGAGTGCGTGCAGAGTCTCCATAGGCAATTCTTCTGAGAGTGTATTTGCAGTGATACAGGCTCAGTGTGTGTATTCTGCATAGGGTATTTGGAGTAACCTAGGGTCTATTATCTGAATGCCTTAAGAAATTATAAAGTGAGTTTCAAATTGCAAAATGTGTTGCCCAGAGAGTAGTCACTCTGCTATCCCAGTGGGCAGTATATGGGATTACTTTGGCAGCCTTTTGTGCTGATCTCCATTCCTGCTCTTGCTGGGGTGTTTTGTATGGTACTGTCTTGCTTGTTTTATGAGTATGCTGTGATAAAGTGTGCTTTTCTGTGTCCTGCTGTTTCTTTTTATTTTGTTAGGCTTTGTGGGAGCTTGAATATGGCATTTGATCCAGGGGCAGAGGTTTTGTGAAATAAGGTAATTTGTGCATGTCATAGCAAAGGCAGCAATGGGAGTACTGCAGGCATGGATGGAGACCCACCTGCACATTGGTGAACTGGGAAAGCTGCCAATAGGACGACATGCTAAGAACATCCCATCACTTTTAGCTGGCACATTAAGTGAAGATGGACAGGCAGGACTTTCATTCAGATAGTTTACATTGCATCGCATCTCAGAAAGATGCACTCTTTGAATGATCTGAGTTTTGGAACCTCTCTTTCTCTCTTCTTAGTCCACCATGTTTGGAAGAAATTTAAAGCTGAGTATGTATGTTAGAACTTAAAGGAATTGGCCAGAAGTAGAAGGGAGTTTTTACTCCCAGTGCTATGCTGTAACAACCAGAGACAAGTCAAAGTGGAGAAAATGAGGGGGATTTTTTATCCAAGGTTTACAAGACCCATGGGAAGCAACATATTCCAGAGAACAGGTTTATGGCTGACAGGTCTCATGAGAGAGCCAGGGCAGTCTGGCAGGACGGTGAGTGAGAGAAGCTCTTCATCTATAGATATGGCAAAACCTAAGCAACTGGTACTGGGGGGATGCCCTCTTTAGGAAAATCAGAATTATAAGCTCTTAAAAAAGGCATTGGGTTCATCATCCCTCCAGACTTTTTTTTAATTGGGAAGGGGCCTTGCAACTGGCTTTTAGAATACTCTGAGCAGCAAGCTCCTTTGAGAAAGGAGAAATTATGCTTTCTGTGGAACCAATTTGATATGCTTGGTAAGAAACAGGATGAGACCAGATGACCTTTTAGTGGTTTTGGATACTTTAGGGAAAATACATAAGAGGACCCAGCTCAAAGCTCTTGCTGCCTCAGGTACGAGAACAGCAACATTCATTAGTGCATTTTTATTGCCAGGCATGAATAAATTACTAAATATCTGATGCCTGCAGACAGGCAAAGGAAAAGCTGTATGGGAAAGCTTGGATTTAAGACAGGTTTTTCATCTCTAAAAAAATCCCTATTTGTTTGAGGTGTACGTTCTTACATCCTTGGTAGTTCAAATGCAGTCATACCCTGGATCAATGCAATCTTGTTTCAAGCAGAGGGCTGTGATAAATCTGTTGAAATTTCATTCCACCAGATGGCTCTGTGCCAACAAAAGTGATAATGAATGTTTAGGTATGAAGTCAGTTGTTTTTTTCTGGCAACAAACTATGTAGAGGTTCAAGTGGAGCATTTTATTGATTTACTGTAATATCATTCTAAGTTGGTTGCACTTTCATAGAAGCATTACATATATTTAGTGTTAGATCTATTTCTATATGAAGACGGGACAGCCATACAAACAGTGGAATCAAAACAGAATTGCCAGTTTTTATACTGTAGCCAACTGAATAAATATTCCTCTTTTCCCCAAGTATCTCTGTTCAGGTTTCTGTGGGCCTGTTCAGTTCACCCATTCAAGTGGTTTCTAAGGGTACTGCTGACAAGGCTAATGCACGGTTCAATGTTGCAGTGTTGTTCCCAGAATGATGCTGCAGCATTAACTGTTGTCATAGAGACACAGATTTCTGAGTCCAAAAGAAGAGTTTTGATAATCAGCTCAGACTTCTTGTAAAACACATAGTAGCCTGCCAATAAATAAATGACTTTGCCAAACTGGAGCACAGCTGGGCCCTCCCTCTCCTGTGACAGTGAAACACATTTCACTGAAGTTTGTGAGATGCTGTAAGTAAAACCCCAAATGGGGATTTAATTTATTGTAAGAGTGATGCTGTCAGCACACATGTTTTTCTGACGAGTGAAAGTCAGGTGCAAACTTAGTCCATAAGATTCTGCTGTTACTGTGATACTGGCAACCACAGAGGGATAAAGAGTATTAAAACAATAACAGTATTCTGTCTTGCCCTCTAGGTAGTGCAGTGAGGTTAGCACTTGTACTTGTAAAGAAGGATGCTAGAGTGAGGCAGCTTTACACAGTCAGAAGTCTCTGGCAGGCAATCTCTGGGTGATAAAATTGTAGTATTTTGATGCTACTGTCCCTGGTTGTTTGCCTTCTCCTTCTGCTTGCTCCTTTATCAGCTGTGTGTCTGCAGCCATGGCAGTCCAGAGCCTGTTGTGGCTGCTGCCAGAAACAATGGACTTGTGCCAAGGCAGTGGGTTCTGCCATAGCAGTTGTGGCCCTTGCCAAAGGCTACCTGATACAGCAGAACTAACAGCTGGGAGATTTAACATTTTAAATTGCCAAGCTGACATCCATAAGAGCTCATGTGACAGTGCCAAGCAGTCTGTGTAACCTCCAGCCAAGTATTAAGCCTTCTGTTTCTCAGTATATACTAATCTGTGAGAAATAGATTGTTACAGATCCCAGCTCTGCTGATGAAGCAGTTCCAGTTATAAAATCCCTTGATTCTGTACACAGAAGTTTCCAGTGGCCATCATGGTATTAGACACTGGAACAGGTGTAAAATGTCTGATATAGTCTCCCCATCTTCCACTGCACAATTTGGAATAAGGTGAACTGGTTGGGTAAAACTGTGAAGAACGTGTGTGAAGGAACATGTGCAGCCAAAATGCTCCCCTCCTAAATGTATACATTTCTCTCATTGTCAGCCAAGCATAGATAGCTTCTGCACTCCTGTAAGATAGCTTTAGGAAAGCTGGAAATGCAATTTTTAAATGAAAATCTTCTGACTCAATATAGGCATGCATTATCCATGCCTTCGGTGTGCTGCTGGAGAGGTTTGATAATAGTGCAGTGTTTGGTTTCTTGTGCTCTTTTCCATTCCAGTGTCACACAGCTGATTTGCTGCTATTTGCAATGCCTGAAATTATTCACTGTTAAGTATTATTAAGGAACAATTCGTATCACTTTAGATTTTCAGTGACTGTCTTTGGCTAATTACCACAGCATCTCTATGAGGTGAAATAACTCACAAGTAGTGCCATGTTCATCTATTCTTTGACAAATTAATCTGTGGGACTTCCTGGTTTCTCTGGAACATGCTCCATCTGCAGCAGGAGTAAGTCACCCTTAAAAACTCATGGAAACTCATAAGACAGTCAGGTTGTGTGTGCTTCAGCATTGGTACTCTGTGGCAGTGCTGCACAGCTGCACAGCTGTAGTGGATGCACCAGAGAGCATTCAGGTTTTGGAGGGGAAAATGTGCCTCCAGTTTGCTTGGTTTAGAAATGGGGAAGCACCCTGGGACTTTCTGAGAGCCACCTGCCTGCCAACCCTTAGGAATGAAGGAAATCCTGCACCTCTCACAGTACAACAGGACTGTTCTGGAAGCTGGTGCCACATGGGTTAAACCATATAACTGTGCACAGTATAAAAATGAACAAGTCCACTTTCCAGTGCTTTGAAAATGGTTTGACAGTGAACATACTGCGCAGCATCTGTCTAGTGGTGAGAAATGCTGCTTGCTATTGCACAAACTTGCTTAGTGACTACAGCACCACCATCCTTGGCCCTTTTACTTAAGGAATAGTTCTGTCCTGGGGTTTATTCAATTCCCGTCTGTTCCAAAATTGTGGTAGATAAGCCTTTCTATCAAAGAGATATTTTTTTGACCAAAAAAATAGAAACAGATTCATTTTCAACCTAGCTCTGTGAACATTCGTGTACTGGCACAATAGAAACAGAACAGAACAGAAGCTGAAGGATGATGCAGGAGTTGGAAGGAGAGCTTGAGGGTGGGAGTCTTATAAACTGGTTCTGTCATGGAAGCAAATGCCACATGCCTAATACACATGGCATGAGCAGAGAAGCTGTGGTCATGTGGTCACCTCTTTATTCACCCTTTTTCATTCTGTCCCTTCATTATTCTCAAGGGGATAAGTGGGCACTACTGAGTGCAGAGTACTCTGGCTAGATTGTACTCAAATGCCTAAGAAAGAAGCAGGCAATAGAACTCTATTCTTCCAAACATGATGTCCTAGTTTATGTGTCCAGGACACATGATCAATAATTTTCAAGAGTTTTATACATGCAGATGAGAAGAACTGTGGTACATTAGAAAGTATATTTTAGGTGGACAATTGTCAAAGACACCAGTGCCCCTGACACATCTACTACCTGTGGGCTTCCAGTAGCAGGTAAGCACATCTGTGCTTTCGGAAAATCATTCACTTGTTAGTAGAACTGACCTAAATATTCATGAGAAGTAATTCACTCTCCAATTTTGACCTGTTGCAAATTGTGATCAACAAGTCTTAACATATCAACATGTATCTCTAGAGACATGAATTATTTATGTAAGTGTTCAAAAGGTCTGAAAAGCAATTTTCTTTTGAGCATGTGTGACTAGCCACATGAGTGATATGGTATTCTCTCATCCCTGATTGTGTTAGCACTTTAATTGCTTATTCCATCTGATGCTAATTTTGATTCTTGATGAGGTCTCAGTGGTAGTATAAAATCCATTCTCACTGAACATTTATCCCTACAAAGCTTCATTTATGTGAAAGCTTGTGAAAAAAGAGATATAAACCAGTAAATTATCAGTCTAGTTTCATTATTTGGGCTGATATAGGCTAGCAGATAAATGCTTATGTACTTTCAGTAATTCGTGTACTTCCTGGGGACTTCAAATCAACTATCTCCCAACAAATAAACTAGGTATGTGTTCAATATGAAGGCAGCTTCACTATCATCACCCATTTTGGTTGCTGTGGTATTGTATAGATATCCGTTTCCTCTGCTAATCAGATGGAAAAGTGACTGAGGAGAAGTGTTATGTGCTGTATTTTGAAAATCAAGGTTTGACTCATTGTCCAAAAGCATCCATTACATGCCTTGATAAGTTTAAGTCAGAGGATGAGCCAAGCATCAGCAAGCAAGAAAACTTTTTCTTGCCAAAAAAAGGCAGGGGACTGCAAAGCTCAAGTATGGGAAGACAACCATGCATGTTAACAAGCAACTTCTTAGGTCTTGTAATGTGGTGGATTGTGATACTTGGACTGAGTTTTGAACTAGCAGAAAGTGACTGGGGAGATCAGTGGCATGATGGGAAACGCTGGAAACTACATGGCCAGCATAATAAAGATTATTTTCAAAAACCTTCACAGGCACTTCTCTAACAGCTGCCATCATAAAATATAAAGAGACAGTAACAAAAATTTGTAAGTGCATGCCGTGTTCCTATGCTCATGGAAGACAATGACAAAGTTCTCATTAACCTCGGTGCTGCAGGATCAAGTTGTTTCCTTTCATAACCTCCAAATGATTTGGTAACAGCAATTGATCAGTCCTGCCCCACCACGTGGGACAGATGTCAATCGAGATGAATGTGCTGAAGTCAAGTAATTACTCCAGGTTCAGCAGTGATTAGGCACTGAAGATGGACAGTGCTTGGTTGCTGTTCTCTGAACTAATCTTCAAAAGATACCCTCCTCCCTTCCTTGACAAGAGATTGTCAACATCTTACAAGCTTGGATCAACCAGTATTGTAAATGAAACACAATTTAGCTTGTGTATTACAGAAATACATTTAGTATGTTCAGTGTGCAAGCTCACTGAACCCATAGTATTCGAACAACTTGCTCCTGTTTTGCCTACCCTGTGAATGTCGTTCAGTTCTCAGCTGTCATTTGGCCAACCCTTTCCCCCCAGTAACTTACAACTTTCAATTTCTAGTGTGCAGTTTTGCTCGTCCAGAGGATATCTGCGTAGATCCATCATGCAAGCAGCTGTTGTTGTGATCCTGTAGGAGGAGGGTGAAAAAAAATAATGAGACTTGAAACCACATTTTACTTGTTTTAGATGGCAAGATTTTCTACAGTGGGTTTTTTGTTTGTTTAAATACAGAATACACTTGAATTCCTGGCATGCAGTCTTTATAGATCTTGTAAAGCATGATTAATTTATGCAGCACAGTATACTAGTTACAGCATAAAGAATAAGACCATATGCTGAATATTGTAGAGAAGGATTTTGACTCAAAAGTTTATGTGTAAAAGCGTACAGTGTTTTGAAGAACATTCAGTGAGATTTCTACTTAGACATCTTTTTCTAAATGTTCTTAATTGAGATGTCTTCAAATTGTTTAGCAAATTGTTTTATTTATAACTCATACTGCTGATATATTTCTTTTCCCATTTCATTGTCACTTACTGCTGTTTTAATTTTGTCTGACAGGTATGTGCACTTTCATCCATGGTGTAGAATACCTGATAATACCTTATTAGTTATTTTTATGCTTTCATAATCAGTTTATCATTAACTATGATAATTGTACATCATCTCTTAAAAATGGTGTGAGGCAATCAAACACTAGTGAAATACAATGTTGTACAATGGTTACTTCATGAACATTGAGAGTAGCTATGATTGCAGGCTGGATGCTTCACATCCTTACTTCTTCTAGAGGGCATATGAGTCAATATTTGATCCCTAAAGGTATTCTCCATAGCCTAAGACTTTTTGCAAGGAAATTCCTCTCCCTTGTTAGACCATAAATCACAAGAACATGTGAGAAAATATTTGATGATAAGTCTGTGACTGTGTGGGAGGAAAGTTAAATGACTTCATGAGGATGGGGGTCAAATTTTAAAGCTCTATTTGAGAAAGACAATTAGATCAGTGTTTTCAAACTCACAAAAGTGAGTTATCACATTATTTTTTTTTTCTTTTTTTTTTTTTTTGTGATAGATGGGTTCTTAAATGCTCAAAAAACATTTGAAGTTGTGAATGGGCAAACTTGGCTTCTAATTTTATTGGTATCTCTCCTTCTCTCTCCAATGATTTATACCAGATTAAGGCAGTGAACCTCTTTTTTTGATCTGGATTTGGTCTTCTTGTTTCAGTTCCATGTTAATGAATGCCAAAGGAACACATCTTGAGATTTTACTTTTGAAAGTCAAGCACATTTACGTGCTGTATTGGGGTGATAATCCTTGCTGTCACTGAACCAACAGAATTTAAAAAGGAAAAAAATGCCACATGTTTTACTTCTGTGACATTCCTCAAAATTTCTTAAGTCTGCAAAATCCGTCTGTCATATCTAGTATAAGGAACATCTAGCAAGGGCTGTAGTAAGAACCAGACCATGAAACTGCTCTGGAATACTGTGTAAAGTACCATGAAAATGGTGCATCGATACCTTTTTTCAGGCTGATTTTGTCACATTAAATAGAAATGCATGTGTCTCAACGTGCATTTGCCATAAAAATACATTTGCCATAAAAATACATTTGCCATAAAAAAAGATCTTCAGCTGTGGTAGGACCTCATTTAGATTAGTCATGTATCAATTATACCTAACTGACAGGCACTGAGAAGACACTCATTTGTCAGACACCTGCTTAATAGTATTTAAGATCACACATAACAATGTACTAACATTAGTCACAGTTAAATGCTTTTTAATGAAGGTTTCATAGGGAAATGTTTTGTTCCCAATTAATAAATTGGCCTTTATGGTAATTTAATTCACCTATATCAACCAAAGCACTGTGGTGAGGTAGCACCCCCCCTGCTACCTCCTCAGGCTGCTCTATGATCTCAGGAACTCCCACTAGGCTTTTGAGCAATGAGTTGAGTGGTGAAGTGTACCTTGACTGTGCCAGAAATTCTTGCACGGCTAAGGCAGGGGTGGCACTCCCTGTACCAGGGAGTTTTGCTGCCTCCCCAAGGAGGGGAGCATGAAATAATCAGTCGTCCTCTGACAGCCTTGGAACATTATTTACCTGAACTGTAGCCTGAGTAGAACAGTACCATCGTTACTGACCTTTTTAAGAACTCCAGTATTGCCAGCTTGGGTTACAGCCAGGATAGAAACTCACTAATGACTAAAACCAAGCATTTTGTGACCCTCTAAGCAGCTGTTCTAAGAGTTGCCCTTTGAGCTCTTCTGGACTGCAGAGGATGCACCTCTCTCTTAGAGGAACTCCTCTCAGAGCTTTGCTATACTTGCAGGACCATCACTGAAAACTCACAGTGAGACCTGCACTGACACCCCTACTCTCTCCTCAAGGCTCAAGTCTTACCCACAGAGAAACGACATGGCATTTAACATTAATATTTCATTGGATTTGAGGGTAATTTTTAACAGATATATCTGTAAATTTATTTAGACACAGACGTCGTGTCTCTAGATGTTTGCATGTGTGAAGTGACTGAAACACACTATAGCAAATATAGCATGAATATTGCTATCTTGATCTATAATAAGTCACACACCCTTTTCTGCACATTTTTTTATTCCTGTCTCTGTGCAAATCATTCTAAACTGATTCTAATCCAATTTTCATTTGTATGCTTCATCTGCGTAGTAAGTAACAGAGTAAACCTTTCCATAGCACTTTGTGAAGTTGTATAAATTTATATTAAACTTGCTTTTGCTAATATATTGACAGCAATTTTTGAGTCATCCTAACCACTCATTTGTGATAACCAGACCAGTTATTAATAAGAGCAGGGTATCTATATGATTGACTTCTGCAGTTTTGCATATTTTACATAAGTTACATAAGCAACAGCAGTTAGCTGTTCTTTATATCATCAATGTAAATTGATAGTGCAGTAGTAATTAATGCAATTGTTTATATCTGAAATTTAAATATTCTACATAATCTTCTCCCCTGACATTGTATTTCTGACATCTGTCTTCTCCACCAGCGTGCTAACACAATATGGTCCCTCCTAAAGCTGAAAGTGCTTAAACTTTATTGAGAATCAGGTTTCCTTGAAAATAGCTACATGTAATTGCAGCAGTGCTTTAGGATTCAGCAACCTTCATTACCTGTAGCTCATAAATTTGCCTTTCAAGCATGTTTCTCAGTCTTGATAGAGCTCAGCTCTGTAAAATTGTTAGTGACATTATGCTCTGGATAACTACAAAACTTATTTAACAGATAAATTAAACCCACATGCAATCATAGTAATTGTTGTCTTGATGAAAAAAAAATCAAATATTTTATTATAAATAGAGTAAATAAATCCCAGACCTGTTAGTGATTGTACTCTCTCTGGGTGGAGAGAGTAACTGATGGCTTGCACATGCACCAGAAGATTAAAAATAAAGACATTCAAATTCAGAATAAAGGGGTGTAATAGCAGGTAGGAGATTGCAATACTCTGGATAGGGCAAAGCTGCAATAAATCTGTGTTCAAGAGGATTAGACCTGAAAGGCCCTTGGCACAAGCAGTTTGTGGCAATGGTAGAATATCATGAGGCTCTGTAAATGTTTAAGTGGAGGATTAATCCTACACTTGAAGCAGAACTATTTATATCTCAAAGTAGGATATGTTTTTTCCAGGCTTTCCATTCTTAAAATACATTTCAAAATCAGGTGTTGGGGCTAATTTATTTTGTTTGTACAGTGTCTTATATTCTACTATCCTTACGTTCTTTAGAATAATTTGGATACAAATGCTAAAAATGGGATTATGCAAAGAAGACAAGCAGATAGGTGGAGATATTTTATTATGCTACTTAATTTCACTCATGTCAGTACTCAGACATTCTGAGATGGAATGAAGTCTGAACTGCCAACAGGCAAGATAAATAGTATTTGCATAAAAGCAAAATAAACTGATTTAATTTTTTGAAATTGTGGCTTGGGGTTCAAATTATTTGATCCACTGCTTAGCTTTTACTTTGATGCCATATTCTCTGAATATCATATTCTTACTGTATAATTTTTTGCTAAAAATAAAATTATATTAAAAAAGCCCAATGATGTACATTATTTGCAAAACTGACTTCCTTAAGTAATACTGTCAGAGATTTCCCTGAAGAGCAGCAGGTTTTGTAGGAACAAATGTTAAAGCTTACTATTTTGAGTTAAATCATCAATGAGCAGTTACAGTAAGTTCAGAATGAATACAGGAAGTGGATTTATGGTTCAGTACTTAGACAATTCCTTCAGCATGCTGTCAAAAAGTTGATCCTCAATTCCTGGACAAGAAATAGATGCAATATTTAAGACAGCAATAATAATTAAATGTGAAGATGATGAGAGCTAAACAATGCAAATTCTATTGTGAAATGTTTCCTTCATTTGGAGGTCAGGTATCAAATTTTAATATGTTTGTTCTTTTTCTGTCAGTCAACAGACCATAAATTATAAATGTACATGAAGATATGAACTGGGATGGACTAATTTTTTTTCCTTAAAAGCTAAATTAAATCCTCAAATCAGACAAAGAATAACCATGCTTCCCTTAACCATTGCAGTGCTAGGGCTCTAGTACCTGCTGGAAGTAGACTTTCATATTCCACATAAAAAATGGCTTTTATTAAATCAGTGTTTATATTAACTTCACAGGTATCAGGGAACTTAGTCCCCTAGGAACATCAGAACCCAGATCTGTATCCCTGGCATAACTGGTTTAATTTTTCTGAAACGTGGAAGAATCTTGATGTTTAAGATCGAGTGGGGATGTCTTATAAGGAGAGTTATTGAAGGAATAGAGGAAGGCAGAAAAAAAAAAGTACAGAAAAAAAAGTACATTTAAAAGTACATTTTCTCTGTCCAGGCCATGTACAAGGTTTGCAAGTTATCATACCTGCTGACACCATAAATTTCCAAGCACAGTCTGAGTGCTTGACCCTGGGAGAAATGTCATCTCTGCACCTGCAAACATGCCCAACTCTACTGCCTGGAACAGCCTACTTGCAGGGTGTACATTGAGCATCAGCATTATTGGTTTGGTATTGGGTATTTTATATAGTGCTGTGTGCACTTGGGAAATCTGTGTTCAACAGCCTGTATGCTGCTTGTCTGGTCAAGTTCCATTAAAGTCTATTAAATTATATTTAATAAAGGAATTATGAGTACTAGTAAAATAGGCAAGGGCCAAAAGGTGATTAAATAATAATGCTTTCACAAATCTCATTAGAAGCTGAGAGAAAATTTGCAGTACGAGGTCCTGAGCAATATTGGGTCCTTAGTTTTAGGTATGAGTACATTAGCACGTGAAAACATTTCTTTTTTTTTTTTTTTTAAATTGGAAAACTATTATAGTTTAGCTAATTTTCCCAGTAGGACACATATTTGTGACTCTAGGGTGACAAGCTGTCAACTGCTAGGTCACTGCTGTAGACTGCAGCAGTTACTTTGAGGTAACACTCAATTTATACGGAAAGCTTTTGTATGATTTAGCTTAAAAAGTACAACACACGTTTCCTTTTAATCTTGCTCAGAGAAATAGCGGAGTTGAATAATCATGACAAAATAAAAAGGACCATGAGGAAGATGTGTAAAGAGAAAGACACGGCTCAAAGACCTATATAAAATTGGGTAAAGTGACCTGTTATACTAAGGTCACATAAAGATTAGGCAGGGAAAAATGGGTCAGACTATGGGCTTTCTATTGTATTTTATCAATACCCTGAACTTGCCAGTGTTTTATTTAACTCTCCTTCATCTTTGTCCCTTTAGTTGTCCACAGTGAACCTTGAATGAAATGTGAGCAGCTCAGCAATAATGTTGGTTGCCTCAGCTATCAAGTCTTGAACTAGTATAGCTACAGCCAGAACAGGACACGTGGTCGAATTTTGCAATGTCTTTCAAGGGCTGAAACATTACTTTCAAGATAAAAAGAGCTACAGCAGTCAGCGACAACACCCCCCAACAAAACCACAACAAACTATTGAAAAAAGCTAGAAGAGATAATTTATAGTAGCACTGACTAGTGCTCCAGCATAGCAATGGTCAAGGATTTGTGCCGAGACCTGGAGAAATCACTCTGGGTTTGTCTTTCCCTCTGTAGCTAGTAACATTCCTGAGACTGAATAGACTTGTCAAATATAGAGGAGGAATACTGGGTTTTCCCTGAGGTGTAAATACAAATGTCTGTTTTCAAGCAAAAGACAGGCATGAAAAGTTAATCTGCAGGGTGTCAAATCAATCAACTGCATTGGCTTGAAATAAGAATGTTAAAAAAAAAAGAACAACTTAAGGAAAGCATGACTGCTCCTATTGCTCTTTCTATTCACATGCGTTCTCCCCAAAAACTACTGAGCTGTCTGCCTGGGCTGCCATGTTGTCCTGTAGGTCCTCTGAGACACTCCTTATCCCATTCTTATTTTCCCCTGGTTATATCAACTCAACAGCTGCCAAGACAAATGAGGCAGAATTTGCCTGAATTGACTATTGTTCTTGAATCAGTTCATCAGTTGGGCTCAGTGTTGGCCCTAAAGATAGTTAAATAGCACCATATTAGAAGAGAGTAATGATGATGAAGAACTGATGAAGGCAGTGCTCCCACACAATTAATTTTGTCAAGTTATTCCCATATCAGTGGTAATGTTCACCACCAGGGAATTGCCATGGTCAGCTCATTGCTGGTAAGCTGCCTGAGCTTTGTCTGAGACAGAAATCCTGGAAGAGTCAAAACTCTGTTCTTAAAGAATGTTCCTGTCTATCTCAGCAGCAGAGCTAATCCTGTGGTATACACTGAGTCTCAGGCAGGGGCAAGTGTGCAGTGAGCACAGTGTGACATTCACCGAGCAGAGAAAGAACAGTTTGTGACTGTGTCTTTATATGCCCAAACAGTTAGTGGGTCTGATTCGGGAAGTGTTGATTGGAGTGAGGATGTGCCTAGTCTTGCTGCTGTGGTCACTTCAGTTTGCTTCAATTAGTATTCTTTACCATGATCCAGGCACTGGCTTATCATGTCAGTTTTGTGCCTACAAAGCTATGCAATGGTCAAATGCTCTTCTGCTAGACTGAACTGACTGAATTTGAAACCTGCTACCATTTGCTATTCATTCTTTCTACACCCGCCCCTTACATGTTGTATTTACTTCCTTTGCTGCTCTTTTGTTGTTTGTTTGTTTGTTTGAATGATGAAGCGCTCACTGAAAAAGGTCACTGCTTTCTTTTAAGTATTATACTATTAAGTATGTTCCTTTAAGTATTCCAGGTTCAGAAATCTCTTGGAGCTTTATGGGTTTTGTGATGAAGGCATTCGGATGCAGCACCCTGCGATAATGGTGTTGTGATCTATAGGACAATACTGCCTAAGAACTGCCTGTGGCAAGTGATGTCTTCAAGCAGAATTCTCTGTCTCTTACTCTGATTTTTGTTGTAAAATGTAAGCTGATGGTATCATTCCCACCTTTGACCTCCGTTCTGAATGCAAATAGATGTTACCAGGTGTGTTAAGCAGGTGTTACTGAATGTTTATGGGAACACTGTGCTTTTGCATTTTATGTCCTGCTTGGCAATTGATTTAAAAAGTTTGCCGCCCCCTCCTCCCCCCCACCCCCGGAGCTGTAGATAACATTTTTTTCCCCCTATAGTTTTTTCACAGAAAACGTTGACTTCTACAGTCAGTGCAAAGTAGGAGTGTCTCAAATGTTACATAATTTGCAATTAGAATGCTGTGGGCATGAAAATATTTTGGGGAAGGGGACATCACATTTCAGTTGTCTTGGGAGATGTACCTTGGCACTCAAAGTAACTGTCACTAAATTCATCTTTTTTTTTGCTTAAACTCTTAATGAATAATCTTCCAGCTGCCAGAACTCTGCTTCAGAGGACAGCCACATAGTTACTTAAATAGATGCATAGTACTATCACCAAGTAGGGATGGGGCGGGGAAATTATGCAAAATGCAGACAAACTGGAGAGCCTCAATCTCCAGCAGAGCGTGGCAATGGGAAGCAATGGGAGAGCTCATAAAGGGAGGAAATGAAAAGGGAGGTGGTGAGACAAAAGGTCTGTGAGAAAACATGTTGTTCTGACTGAATTAGAACCTTCTAAAATCAAAACCTTAAGCCAGATATTTACTTTTAAAAGATAATGTAAGACCTTTACTCTGTTCAATGTAGTGCATTAGAAATAGTTCAGAGTAGAATGAAGATGAATAGTGGAAGAACGGAGATGCTTGTAAATATCAAGAAATAATAATAAAAAATCACTAAAATTTTGCAGTGTAACCTTTCCAATATTAAAAAAAATGCTCTGTATTTGATGCTTCTAAGCCAACTTTCAGTGCAATGAGAATTTTTACTGCACAGCTATAAACCCATGAAAATAAATTTTTCAATATAAATCCCAAGAGGGCTATAACCATACCAGGGCAAACAAGATACTTCAATAAAAGTGCCTTAGATTTGGAGCTGAAATTTACTACAAATAGTAATTTGGTTTGACAGTGCAAGTATGTTGCAAGATAAAAAGAGTGAGCCAGATGGGAAGTGCTTAGCATAAAGGAAGGTCCAAGAGAGAAATAAAGTTAGATAACTGGTTTTCAATCTGCCTTGAATTAAAAAAAAAAAAAAAAAAGTGATAAATCTGTAGCTTTTTCAAGTTATGCAAACCTTCTAAAAGTGACTAAATGCTAGAAAGGTGCAGATAACATCCACTGACTGAAACACCCTGCCCAGGAGAGAATACAAGTCTGCTAGATGGCAGCAGTGATGTTAGTGTCATCCGGTATGGTCACCTTTTGGGTTGTTTTGTTGTTGCTTATTTCAAAATAAAACAAAATTCGACACCAGCATACTTATTGTGTGTGAAAGAAAGACATGCACACGTTCAGTTGTCCTCCCTCTTCTTTGACAGAAGCAGAAACAAGGCAACATCTTCCAAATGCAGCCTGGTTTGGAAGGCTTCAGGATGTGCTTGGTCAAAACAGCTGGTGGTTTCAGGGACCACACTTCTGTTGTTTCTTTGTTTGGTTTTTGTTTGTTTGTTTGTTTGTAGATACAGATGCCTGATCAGGTTAAGCATCTATTTAAGATGTGAACTGCTAGCTGTGCTGATGGTAGGTGAGTCCTGCTTCTTTTTTTAGGTACACAGAAAACTAGAAACTAATGAATTGCAGAAAATTTTGACTCGAGATTTTTAGGACTTTATGTTGTACATCATTTGAAACTACACTAGCTCCTAGGAGAGGGAAGGGGAAGTCAGCATTTTCTATAGGGGTCCTGTAATAAGAGATAGAAAACTGAGAAGCAGAAGGAAGCCTGAGGCAAAGGAAATGTTATAAATAACTACAGATTCCACTTGAATCTGTAGTTATTTATATGGCTGTGCTTCTTTATAATGAGCTCACCTATGAAATCTATCACCTAGGAAAGAGAACAGCATTAAATGGCATCTTATGGTATGACACTACTTTGTTTGTAACTGACTCTAAGACCTAATTAAGACCTCATTAAAATACGCTTTTGTCAAAGAATTCTTAGATTAATCAAGCCTTTACAGACCAGCCAAGCAATCCTTAATACAAAGTGTGATTGATTTCTGAAAGTTTTCCTCAAGTCTCTGGTATTCACTGTTTACTCATGTTCTCCCACCCTGTCCAGACAGTAAGTACACCTCATTTGTTCCAGACAGGTAGTTGAATATGAAAACTAATAATTCCAGTCAGCAAAGCTGGCAGCGCAATTATATCTTGATACATATAATGTGAGGAAACTTGAGCACCTCTGAAGAAGCTGAACTGCTGCAGTTAATCTACCGTGTGTGGTGACTAATTCCTTTGGAGAGCTGAAAGTAAAATGAAAACCCTTCATTCGGACATCAGTCAAAGGATTTTTTGTTTTGCCAAAATATTGATTCTGCTGGCAGTGTAAAGTGTGAACAAGGATATTTGATTGCTCTTTTGCACATCTTTGACTTGGGAGGAACGATGATGTGATTTTTCTGTAGGAAACTGATTGATAGTGAAAAATATTCTCTGTCCTTGTTAAGCAGTATTTCCTTTTGCAGGTGCAGCAGCACTACATGAAGAGACTCCCATCCTCTAATTTTTATTCTTAATTTTTTCCTCCTATGGAAACTAAAATCCATTATCGTCTACCAGCAGAGTTACTGATGTGACAACACCCTGAATTGTCTTTATGAATCTGTTTTTGTTGATTGGAAGCTAAACTGGCTAAGGAGTAACTATTTCAAGGGGCTGAAATAGATAAGAAGTGTTCACCAAAGCAACCTTTGTTAGCATCCATTAGAGAGCCGTTCCCTCTAGTAGGGAAATGGTGATGGATAACTGTCTGGGAGAGACAGACCTCCTTAAACCAGCACAGCACGGATTAGGAGATTATATATATATATATATGTACACACATATGTGGGCTTCTCTGTATGAATTATTTATATGAGCTCGTCCTTTTAACCTAGTTCTTCAGCTGGGCCTGTATAAGATAGAGAGTGAGCCGAAGAGAGTGAGTTGCTCATTTGTACTTAGAGCATTCGGTTTCTCCTGACTGCCAACACTGATGAGTCATATGTAGATTTCATCTGAGTTGCTTACAAGTTTGAGAAGAAAATCGTTGTTTGTGCCAATGAGGTATTTTTATCCTGAAATGTCTGTTAACTGAAGCAGTATTGATAAATTTCAATGGGTGGGGGGGATGAATATTTTGTAACTGGATCTTTTGAAGGGGGAATATTTTCACTGTTTTTGTCTTTCAGCAGTGATAGCTGTTTTACAAGGTGGGGAGCAGCTCTGTATGCCAAAAATGTCTTATAGGGAAGAAAAAGACACAAAAATTGTAAATAGTTCTAGAGTAGAACATGCTTATTTATTTGCTTAACAATTTATATTTAGAGAGGTAAGAATAACTTACGCCAATGTTGGTGCTTCATACTGGTTTATTTGGTTTTAGATAGTCTTTATATCAAAAATATAGTTTCTCTTTTACACTATGATACTTGGTGCTCTTTTCTATTCATCGAGTGCTGTGTGTACCAGCGATCCAGCAGACTGATATATAGCTGAGTAGCATGTTGAATGCACAACATCTGTCACTACTCCTCTGCAACCTGAACATCCCTCAATAACGGAGTATAAGAAATCTGTATTTGTTATAAACAGCGTGATTTCAAGAATTAAATACATATTATTTGGGAATTAAAACATGTATTTCACAATATAAAGAAAAGTGTATATTCTATAGATAACATAGATATATGAATGCTTTCCCCATGATATCTTAGCTTGAGTTTTTTTGCTTCTCTTTTTTTTTTTATTTCAATTTCAAAGCATGTACGTTGGCTTTAAAAGTTTCATGAAAGGATTTTCTAGTTCTACTCAGAATCCACAAGGCATTCTAATTTCTTTTTGTGGCAGAATATTTTTGAAATGGATGAAATACAGGGCAGACAGAAAGGTAGGTCTGTTAAAGTAGGAGAGTAAGTGGTCCAGCTAAGTACTTAAATTAGTTCAGGTAGCCCACTCTGTGCCTTGTTATGCAGTACAGTCATACTTTTTAACACTTAGCAACTTACAGGGTTGGCAGGTTTTAGTATCTGAAATCCAAGAAAAGGTAATAATGGAATCTCTTGATACTTTTTCACACATTAATTTTTTTTGCACATTAATTAATTGCATTTAGACTACTGTCAGAGAAAGGCTGGCTAAAGAACACTTTGATTTTTCACTAAAATCATGAAGGTTAGCTGTGTTTGAATGGCAGTGCCAGCACGGAAGGTTGCACGGAATGGTGAAAAGTGAGCAACGTGGGGATGGCTCTTCTATTGGCTCTTTGAGCTGAGAGGATCAAAGCCTTGATAAAAGAAAGAAAATGAGCACATTTTATGTACTAAAGCTATGAGTAAAATGAGGACAAGGCTTGTTTTCATAAGCTCCTTAAGTATCAGGACAGATAATTGTGTATTTTTGAGTTTCCTGGCTCAGGCTTGGTGTTGACCTGTATCAGGCTTTCACCTTTTTCCTCCTGTCTCGAGTAATCTCAGAGCACCAAGCCTGACAGAGTTCAAGAAGCATTTGGGCAGTGCTCTCAGGTACATGGTGTGACTCTTGGGGCTGTCCTGTGCAGGGGCAGGAGTTGGACTTTGATGATCATTGTGGGTCCTTTCCAACTCAGAATATTCTGTGATTCTGTGATCTTTAATATTCTGCAGGCTCAGACTCTGCAGGCTTTTGTTCTCTCCTAGCAACACGTCTGCATTTGATTTCTACAAGTCGTTGACGTGTAATTCTTCACAGTCAGTAACTGTTGTTGTGCCTGTTTCTTCTATCTTTAGCTTTTAAGAGCACTGTACAATAGGCTCTTTCTAATGCTACAGTGCCTTTATTTGTGCAATGTTCATAAGGACAGAACAAGTAAAAATCTTAGTTGACAGAGATGCTCGATAATGTTAAAAATACTGAATTAAGACTGAAGCTTATAAAACTAACTTTTCTGCTTATGTTGTCTGGGTAGTCAAGGATAATTTTCAGATAAAAAACAGGTTGTTTATGGTGTTAAATTCTCACTTTGTGTTGTTTCATTGATTTTCTTTTTTTAAATTTTCTTCTCCTCACAGGACAAGAGGGAAATACAGTAAGGCATTGCTACTTCACTACTGTGTCATATTTTCTGTTGAATTTCATAGTTCAGAAGTTCTTCCCTGAACTGTTTTGATGATGTAAGTCATAATAAATTACAAGGACATTCTTTCATTAAGATAAACTAATAAAGATGCAGAAAACTATGAAAGATATTGTGTCAACCTGTAGGGTTTTGTAACACTCATCCCTCCACTTACCACCCTATATAATATTTTGCTATTATTCCCAAGTCTAGTAGCTAAATAACATATTATTGCTAAGGCTTAGAGCCAAGAGGTTTCACCGAATTATTTCTTTTCCTTCAATGGACACCTGATTTTTGTATTGAAGGATGAGTTTGAAACCTTCACAGGAGAAGGGTTTTAAAATGGGTTTGGAAATGTTACATTTTAAAGTTCATATGCTGCATCTTCTACTAGTTTCATACATTTTTCCTGCATCTAATTTAAAGATGCTTTGGAAGGGAAAAATATTTACATATACATTTTGCTTATTGTTACCTTTACACAAAGTAAGTGCATACCTGGCATACTAAGAACTGCGATAAGTTTTTTCCTTTGATCTTTAAACTCCTCTTGGTATGGCCAAGACTTTCTCTTTAAGTATGCTAATAGCTCTTCAATTTAGCAAATAATTTGCTTATACTGATAAAATTTCCTACAGGTGACTGAGTATAGCAGAAGATTGAGTTATTCCCCATGAAAGCAAAAAGTCCTGAACAGCACTGTGCAGTATTCAGGCAGATTTACTTATAATCTTGTGAGCATGCAGGCCTTTGATTTTTTTCTCAAGAAAATGCTTTGATATTTTCACTGGCATCTTAAACATAAGCCTGACATTTTGCCATTAGGAAATAACAGAAAAAAGGAATTAAAAATGGAATAAAAGATCACTAGTGAGTGAAAGCTCATACATATATATCAAACAGCCATCACCTCAATGTTCACATAAGACAGAAGCTTCCATTGCCATTGAGAAAACATTTCCAGCTTATAGAGAGACCTACAAAATATCCTCAAGGATTAATCTGGAAACTAAACCTTATATCTGTATCATTCACGACCACAAGAGTGAAATTATGTGGGTACAAAATACTTGTAGGAGAGGCTGCTGTTCATAACCCAGGCAGTTTAATTACGCAGAGCTCTGAATGACTGTACCTGGCAGAACGAGGAGGTAGTGACTACAGGATGGGTAGAAATATTTTAGATGAATTTTTCAGGAAAGAAAATATTGATGATCTGTGAGTTATAGCAATTGTTCTAACATGTACTTAGCCTGAAATTTGTTTGTTTGGTTAGATCTAAAGAGGAACTTTTGTGCCTGAAAACTTTTCTGTATCTTAATCAAGTGGTGCAACGAAAATAATATTCTTCCATGAAAGATAATGATTATTTTTTTGTATTTTACTCTTCTTGCAGTCTTGAAATATCTGAGGTTTTGGGCTTTTTTTTTAATAAACCTAATTCTGTTTCTATCTTCTTTTATGATAACCACACAGATCATCCATCAGTTTGAACTCCTTATATTTAGCAGATAGGCTGTCCATTTGTATTATCATGAATTCTGAGAATAAGGGATATTTTGAGTATTTTGAGTACTTAACTAATACTAAGCATATGCATCTGCTATGTAGAGTTCTTTTTAGTGATCTGCTTATGAGAAATTAAATAAGGTTGCATTAACATACTATATATAGCATAATTAAATATTACTGAAACATCTGTGACACACCTTCAAAACAAAACCTTTCTCTTTGTTTCCTCACTACAGACTCCCAGCAGGGGGCTCCCAGGTAACACAAAAATCTTAGCAATCTTAATACACACTTGATGCCCACACTTGGATAATTGCATGTATTTTAAAACTTTATAGAATTTGAGTTAAATTACTCCTTAGAGTAGTCTTTTCCCATTTTTTTCTTTTTAAGCCTTTTACTCAAACCAGGTTTTGCCTGCTGAGCTCTTTTGGCTCATCTTGAAGTGTTTCAGTGGGAATTACTTTTCCTTGCATCCAAAGGTAGATGGTGAAAAGTTGAAATTTTTGCCTTAGGTGTTTTCAAAATATGTCTGATACAGGTCTTGTGCCAGTTTAGCTTAACTCTAATATACCAGAGAGACATTTTGGAAACCTTCTGCACTTTAGTAATTCTCTGCAGATGGAGTAAATGTATACCCTGTATTATCAAATTATATAAAGAGCAGAATTATCAGTCTCATGTAAAGAAATAGTTTTAAAAATGAAATAATGCTATACTTTCTAGAATCCTGCCAAAAGTTTTAGAGTACTAATTTTATAGCTTTTCCATTTACCTCTTTCAGTGAAAGACTCAGCAGCTGGAAACATTGTAACAAGACAAGTAAGCCAGCAGCCAAAAGTATTTGAAATTATGCCAGCTGGAGTCAACCGAATATTTCTTAGGAAATAATCTGACAATCTTTTATTCTCTCCCCTCTTTTCACATGAAAATCTAACTAGAGATTTGTCAAAAGTATTTCTTCAGAAACATTTATTCAGGTATAGAAATATTTCTTGCTGAATAGTTCAGAACTAATAAAATAGAGATTTTTAAAAAATTGGTCTCTGAAGGTGTATTCCATAGATGGTTTCTGACAGAAGAAAATAACACGAAATGGGTTAGACATTATTTGAACTAAATACTTAACAATAAAGTCTGTTCAATTTTTTTATCTGTCCCTTGGCCAGGAGATATTAAAGTTAATAAATGCAGCATTGAAAACGTAGGGGTAATTTAACTGGATAACTGTTGGGCCTCTAAAACCTGCTAAATATTAGCTCTAATTTTACTAAAAAATAGCTAGCTTTAAGATATATGGTCTTTTGTTTGTAAAAAGGCTTATCAATAAACTTGAGAACAAGTTTGAAACACCTCATATCTACTAATAAACCTCAAAATATTAAGTTTTCTACACCAGATCTATTTTCCAGGTTCTTGATTTACACAAATACAATAGGAACCGGACTGGAAGTAGATTTATGTTTCCAATATAGCCATCTGATCACACTGTCTCACCTAGTTTACAAATCCATCTATCTAACGATGGTGAAAAATGCTGCATTTGCAGTCTCTCATGACAATGCTCTCAGAGATTGCTAGAGAAGCTCTGCTAAAAGAGACATCAGCAGCATGCACCAGAGCATCAGACAGTTAAACTTTCCAGGTCTGAGAAGTTCCAAGAGTTTAAACTTCCCCAGATTTCTTCTGCTTGTGCCATGATACATGGGAAATGTCAGATTACCCTTTGTACATAATTTATCTTCTCAGACTATAAATTGATGTATAGAACTGATGGTAGTATAAGAGAGCATATATATTTCTTCTTGGATGACTGGTGTCTGGTTGAACCAAGCCTATTGTTATGCATGTGGCTTGCAAAATTTTGTCTTTGGCATTTTCTTGTGAATGTGAAGAACCGGACACTTTGCATATGTGGAAAACATTTAGTTTTGCAGTAAGTAAGCACAGGTAATTTGTATGTGTTTGTTTTGTTTTGGTTTCAACTATTTTTTTCAAAGAGAAGCTAAGTGTAATGAGTGTATATTCTAAATGACTTTACTCAAAAAAGGACCTGTGGTTTTTTCCATTTGTGTGCTTACTTGTGTTTTATTTAGTAGTTTGGGTTTTATTTTGTGTAGGTGTTTTCTGTTGTTGCCGTATCTGAGAGTTTGTTGTTTGCTTTTTTAATAGAATTTTAGAAATTGGAGCCAGTGCTTCTGTCAGTGGGACATGTTGCTTGTGTTGAGGTTGGAGACTGACTCCTGTGGGCAGGTACCTCAGCTAAGGTGACACCAGCCACTCTGGGTGTAGACAGAGCTGTACCCCGGCTGGGGGAGCTGCAGCTGATATTGCTGCCTGACAATTTACCCAGAGATTGAGGAATAGCTCACTGTCAGCTCAGACTCCTGTGTAGGTCACTCCCATATACATTTACCTATTATAGGTTTTAAGTGCTGAATGATTTTCAAGTTGCTTTGTCCACAATTTGAGTCCTGCTTTAGGCTCTGAGTAACTCCAGGACTTCTGATATTTCTAGATTCTTCCCTGGAAGATCATGTCTAACTATATTTGAAATCATGAATTGTATTTGAAGTACCTACCTCCTGTCTGCTCAGCTTGATTTCCTTATTAATGATTTTATCAATTAAAGCATTTTATTTGTCACATATTTTGCCTCTTAAAATGAGGTAATTTTGTCCTGGCAGTTATAACATCATGTATGTTGATAGATAGAAGAAGTATCAAATACAGGAATGTAGTACTGCATTTTATGGAGTAAGTGATTTTGCTTTTTACATTTTATTATACTCAAGGGCTTGGCTATTATCTAGATTGTGAATTCTCTTGCAGCTACTTTTAAGCCAGGCCAATGATATTTGAGAAGAAATCCTCTTTTTAAGTGGAGATATTTATAGAAGAATGAGGGTTAAAGAGAAAATATATTGCCTGAAAATATTTTTAATGCATTATTATTTGCATCTTTGCACTGTCCTCAAAAAATGGATTTTAATTTATGGTTAAATTACTTATAAACGCTGCACATGATTGCTGTAGTGAATTAAATCAGTGCAGGGTTGCTCCTCACACTAATACCCTTAAACACTTCATACAGTACCAGGCAACGTTCTGCATGCTGCAGCACAGAGCAGACATGCCCTGACAGCTCTGGGCTTTTAAGCAAGGGGATGTCTCTGAGAACTGCAGCCCCCAACTAATTTTCCTTTTTACTTTCATGTCGCTAGTAAACAGGCTGTTCCAGCATTTGTTCAGAATTTCAAAGCTTTCCAGGTAGTGTTTATTAGGAAAGTGCTTGTCTCTTTGAGAGAACACATAAATTAAGTCTCTTACTTCTTTTGTATCTAAGTGCATTTATCAATTTGGAGCAGGTCTGGTAAAATATTTGCTGTCTCCCCTAGGACCTTAATTTACCTGCTTGATACATTTATTGCACAGGTATGGTACAGATTGATGCCTCATCCTATGCCCCTCGGATTTTTGGTTGAACAACTGTTTCACTGATGTCATGAATCAACACCAACATAAATGAAATGAGAGTGTGGTTAGTTTTAAGCAGCTAAAATGTGTATTTTGTCCTTCAGTATTAATTGTTGTCAGCATGCTCAAAATTAATAGTAAGTAAGTTGGACATCTGCAGTGAAGTACAGATTTAATTACTATCCCTTTAAAATTTTTATCATTAGAGGGGATTTATTTTTAATAAGTGGCTTTTTAATGAAGTTCAGGACCTGAAAAACACACATAATGAATGAAATATGCTAAAATATGTTAACATATTAGGACTCAGCATAGATCTCTTTTATATACCTGTATATAGCTTGTATAAAAACATATACTAAATAATCTATACTGTAAAATATATTCCAGTTATATAAGTTAAATTGTAGTGGTTTATAAAATGTTTTTGCCTTTTTCTTTCAAAAATACAAGTGTAACTGTGTATGTCCATTTGGTGTTCTTTGCAAAATTTAAGTGTCAAGAAATATGTTAAAAATCTACTATTAAAGGGAAAAAACAAATATTATGACATTATGCAAACTTAAGCAGTGACTTTCAGAGTATGTAATTAAGTATGTGCTGCCTTAGTGGTGTGTATCCAACCGGCTACACTGAAGCAACAGGAGGTACACGGCTCAGTTGAAAAAAGCGTGTGAAGATTTTCTTTCTGGTTACTGAATTGTAAGATATCTCTGCATCTGAGCTTTTAGAGTGTGTAGAGGTGAAAGCTGAGCTAGTAAATACACAAAAATTTCTTTCTCATTTAATGCCTATCCCCCAAAGCAAGTAAAGAACGGAATACTTGTAAAAACTTCCCTATGCTATTATTGGAAGCACTGATTCTTATGGTGCGTGTATATAAATTTATTTGAAATACCTCTTGATCAAAAGTACTTCAGTGCTACTCTCTGTCATTAAAATTCTTTTTTCACTTGGTTTTTTTTCTCCCCATATGTTTGAACCAACTATAACGTTACTTATACACACTAGAGATAAGCCTTTGGTGGGACGGGAGCTCTTTTAAAAGTAAGACATAGTAAAAAAAAATTAAGACCATTTTATTTAGAAGTGAAATTTTGACGCAGATCAGGTTGACAGTGAAAGACTAATAATTTCAAAGTATCAGAAGATATTTGCACTTCTGATATGGGAGAAAAGGAGGACTTGCTCAGATTTAGTAGGCAGAACACAGCCTGTAAAACAGAGGATAAGAAAATCATCCAAAATCTATTTATACCAAGATGGTAAGAGATGGTGTGCTGCCTAGAAAATATGTAACCCATATACTGCCTTTTAGCTTTAAAATTAAACATTTGTTAAATATTGTCTAATCATTTTTATTTTTTTAAATAGTATTAATGAGGTTAAATAGTTATTAACAATATTAATATACTTAAATAGTTGACATATCATTTCAGTAATATAAATTTTATCTAGACCATACTTGAATTAAGTCATCTTTGAAAAAAACTTAGTGGGCTTTGCACTACAAAATGCTTATTTAGGTCTTCAAAGTGCTGTACTTGATAGCTGCAATCAATTACAGCATCTAAAGCTTGTGTTGAAATTCAAGCCTGTGAAGCCAGTTGTGACTCCACAACTATGTGATGTACTTCAGCTGTGGATTACAGGAGCCAATGCTCATGTATTTAAAGCTGAGCCCACGTTTAGTACTTGCGTGTTTCTGCTGGTTTTTTTAATAAACTCTCTATAGAGACCAGTTCAAACTGAAGTATTTCTTCGTCTTCCTTACGTATTAAATGTTTCCTGTGTTATGTATTCAAAAATCCTATGTTACATGGAATAAAAACCAAGTTGGGTAAAATTGGAGGAAAAAGTTCTGAATCAAACACAGGGAATTATTCGATAACTCAGTCTATGGAGTTTATGAATAGCTGCTCTCCAGAGCTGCATGCTTCTGCCCTGTCTGCTGTACCCTGGGGGTATGAGGGCAGAGGTTTGCTACACATGCCACTGGAGGGAATTCAGTTTGTGTGAGTCCTCTCCTCAGGGGTGAGGAAAGCACCTCTTTTGGGGATGGACAGCTGCTGGATTCACCATGGCTGTTTCTGAGACTATTTATGCTAAAGGAAGAGAGCAAGGCTGTCTCTGAGTTACACTTGGGACTTACCTGGCCTGGGCCAGAGAGGACCATATCTTTCTTTCATTTTCTTGTAGTTTTCAGCCTTCCTTTTCAGTTTGTGCTATTTATTAACTACCAAATTGCCAGTTAAATTTATTGAGCCTGCCAGCTCCATTTTGTGTTTGATGCTGAATAAAACCTTGGTGTGCAGGAAGAAACTTTTGGGTTTGCACATAGAAGCCCATAGCCAGTTGGAGTTTTTCAGATTTACCTGCAGTAGTAAAGGTCTACATAAATGATGCCCCATAAGTTTTAGCTGTTGTACCCACTTTTGTCTTAAATTTCCTCAGTTTCATTTGTGTCCTTTCAGTTATATAGTACTACAATGATATCTGCCTCAGGTATTCTTAATCAAATGATTTACCAGAATTATAAAATCCTTGATATGCTGATTTATATGTTTCATTTTGTATAATAAATGTGAATAAATTAGTAAGGATATTGCATGAAGGTATTTAAAAGTTGTGCAGATATGGCATGGTTTAGTGGTAGACATAGCAGTGTGAGGTTAATGGTTGGACTTAATGATCTTGAAGGACCTTTCCAACCTAAACAATTCTATGATTCTGTGATCATCTTGCACCAGCCATGCCATGGCCTTAAAACTGGGTTACAGGCCAGGAAGAGGAGATGACCAGAGAACTGACAGAGTGACACAGACAATTAAAGGAGTCTGCAAGCAGCTGAAAGGACAAAGAAGACCATCTTTCTGCCTTGGGATGAATTTTCCATGCCCTCTTCCTCCATTTTTTTGTTTTGAGTTAAAGGAATACTCCTAGCAGTGCTCTGCCTGTGATAAGGAGTCGTGCTGACTGCCCAGCAGGCACATATGCTTGTTTAAAGGTCTGTTGGGAAGAAAGTTTGCAGCAGGTGCAATGGGACCTGTCACAGGCTGAACAGGCATCCACAATGTGCATCTGAACTGCCTCCCTCATCTCCACCCCTTCCTAGGAGCTGTACATTGAGGAATGTCTACATTTGCCCGTGAATCCTGAAAGCTGACCCTCCGAGATGGAAATAAATGTTTTGGGAAATGGAAGAAATAATGAATAATTGCTTGATATATTTTTGCAAAGTTCTTATATATTTTTAGGGTTTAAAAATATAAAGGGACTCCCAAATTAGTTCTTTTGAGTCTTAAAATTCTCACTGCTAAATATTTTGCCATTGATATGTGAAAGAAATATTTTTTGTAGGATTTTCAAAATTATCATCTAGTCAAATACTACTTTATGATTTGCTCCGTATTTTTTCTGTAGTGAAATAAAGTGTAGCTTTGTTTCACTACATAGATGACATGGCTTTTTCTCATTTAGAAGAACTGCAGTCTGTTTTTTTGGCTGGATCTTATTGAGTACAGCTGTAAATCGGCTACTTGTTGCCATGATGAGTTGTCCTCAAAAGGATTCAATAACTGACTCTTTAAGGAAATCCATGAAGGTGTTTAGAGGAAAGCCAAAACTTCATAGTTGCAAATCATGGCAATGCCAAAGCAATCCACAAACTATTAAAATTTCATTGCAATAAAAGAGGTAAACAGCTAGCCAATTTCTTTAATAGCATTCTCAGCTATATTGCCAAAATTGAGGTAGTAAAAAGGTAATTCTCCACTTAAATTTACTTTCAAGATCATTCTAAAAACTAAACATTCTGCATTTAAATACAGCTTTTCCTGCATTCCACCTCTAGGATATGCTTCCATAGATATTGCAAGAATAAATGGTTAGTAAATCCAATGTTAAATGGATCAGTTCTCGTTTGTGAATTGATTGGAGATAAATGAATTTGTCTGCCAGTGTTTGTATCACAGAAAACTTCCTTTGTGTAAGAAGTGGTGAAAAAAATCCTTATGTTGAGGACAATGATTATTCTTCCCCTTGTCCTCTTGAAATTATAGCAGTGCCTAGCAAAGTGGCATTCTCTGCTGTAGCAGTATAAAAATGTGTGGTGTCACTGAACCCAAAAGTTTCAGATGCTCCAAACCAGATCTTCACACCTTGTCATGATATGCTCAGTGGCCCTGCCTTGAAATAAAGAATTTTTCTAATCAAAGGTGGGTTTGTGTCTGAACATCAGAATAGAGAGAAGTCTGTGTAAATGTGTCACTGAAGGTATGTTACACTTAACAACTAGCTCTTCTGAAGGATATGCTCCTTCCAATACACATGAAATTCTGCTGTTGTTTATTGTGAGGCAATGTCATGATAAAAGAACAGATGTCTCCAAAGTAACATGGTGTCATTTTTCTGCTAGTGAAAATCTGAGAAGAATTAAGAGGTGGCATAAAATACGAGGAAAGGATGACTTAAGTCAGAGCTTCCATTCCTGACATCACGACATAAGAATTTGAATATGGAATTCAGTACAATAAATTATTAATGTTTCCTTAAATATCTCAAAGACACATTACACATCTAGCATCTTACTTGGGAAAGGTGGAGAAAAGAGAAGCAAAAGAAGGAACAGTACGTATTGGTTTAAGATTCTGGAGCTTTGGGAGAGATTTCTAGAGAATCTTGCCTGAACAGGCAATAAAATTAATGAGAGAAAATGGGTAAGGAAAAAGAAAAAAGTAATCCAGTATTTTACCAGCTGCACTAGCACCAGGCTGGCACTGTCTCATACACCAGCCTCACAGTGCTGCAAATTTGCACATTGACCCAAAGGGATTTTTTTCTTTTTCTTAGGAAGCAAGTAGCTATACCACAGAAAATGATAATAGGTGCTGGTAGGAGTACTTGACAGAAACTGAAGAAACACGATCTTCAGGTAGATAATAATTAACAGCGACACTCAACTTCCCTGGCATATTTGAAATGAAATTCAAATATGGAAATATTTGAATTTGTGGAAATATTACTATGGAGTTAAATGCATTTGTGTGTGTAGTTCTTGGGTGAAAGGACGAGTTACTTGGTTAGTAATGTTACACATTTTTTACTACTGTGAGCAATTAACAGAACTGTCTTTTGAAGCAAGACATAAAAACAATGCACAATTTTAGAGGTCAGAAGGATTAAAAGTATTCTCTGTCTGCACAAGTTTATAGCACACATTGTTCTTTAAACTGTGGGGACATAGCTGAAAGTTACTAGACAAAAATAGCTAAAGGGATTGTTGAATTAATCATAGAAATAATACAATAATGGAGACATAGTGAAGTTATAATGCTTTGTTACATGATCTAAAGCCACTCCAGTGTATTATGTGCTTGTTTCCCTTGTTTATTCATCTGTAAAGCCAAATGGTTAACCTTGCTTTATTTCTCCTCAGCTCTGTTGAGGCTGAACATTGCATCAATGACAAACTGCTGTGTACATGGGTGCAAGCAAACATGTAATTTAGAGATTTTCTGATTGTTCCAATTTCTGTTTAAAGAAGCCAGTAAAATTTCATAACTGAGCCTGAACGGTAACATTAACTGTGGACAGAAAATAGAAAAGCTGTTTAGGGAACTAGAGGCATGAGGGAAAGGAAGCATTTGAATCATCCTTGAGATATGGTTAAAGGTCCTGACTAATTTGTGAAGAACTCAGACTCTGGTTGCAACATAACTGGTGTTGTTTTTCTTGTTCAAGTCATGCTACGCCAATACTCTGTATTCAGTAAGGAAAATGAAACTTGCCGGTCACAACCCATGTGAGAGGTTTGGTGATACTGTCTTCATGCTCTCTACTGCACAGATGCTAAATCAAGGTAATATGCTGCATAGTTTCTTTTCTGCTTGTGAGACCAGATTGGAACTGTGCTCAAAGTTCTAAAAGGCAATTCTGAATTTTACCTAAAAATATTTTATGCAGTATTTTCTCGTGTTTGGTTTCTTACGAGGCATATGTGTCATCTGGAATATGAAAACATTGATGCTTACATGAGTTCAAGGCAACCTATAGGCTGACAGAAGTATATTTATTACCATGAGGAAAGTGGCCACTCATTACAGATGCAAGTTTAGTGCAATAATTGACATCTGTTGTATGAAAAAAATTTTAATGTATCTTTATTTTTTAAATTCTGCTCATTTGTTATTTCTGTCTTTGGTTAGAGCTTTCTTGTGGGATGGGGACACTACATGTGCTTTTACTCACAACTACAGACCAAAGTCTGTTCACCAGATGTGTCTAAACAGCTGCCTTGTTCTTGGAAAAGACATGGTGAATGAGCTTGAGCTCTGAAAAAGACCTGACAGCTCAGCATCTCTTTCTGCATGTGGTTGGTGACAGCAATGCTACCAGTGTATATGGGCCCACCTGGCAATACTTGGCCTTGCTGCACCCTGAGACCCTGCTCCTTCTCTGGGGTGAGAGGCTGGGGAAGCCCAGCAACCTGGGAGAGTCAGAGGTTGCTCCTGTGGCAGTGTGCATTAAGGGCATGGGGCAAGATGAGACATACATTGCAACGTGTAGTTTATATTGTATACAACTGCTTGTGAGGAAGTGCTTGGCTCTAACACATATTCTTGCCTCTGTGGCAACTCTGGAATATAAATATATTTAGTTCCTGACCCTAAAAACAAAAAGAGAAGAGAAGAAAAGAAAAGAAAAGAAAAGAAAAGAAAAGAAAAGAAAAGAAAAGAAAAGAAAAGAAAAGAAAAGAAAAGAAAAGAAAAGAAAAGAAAAGAAAAGAAAAGAAAAGAAAAGTAAAAGAAAAAATATTTTGAAAATTTGTCAGACCAGACCAAACAGTCCTCTCCTAAAAAATGTCCCGCAGGAGTCAGTTTGATTGAAAGGAACTGTGGGAGGTCTGAAGGCAACGAGGAAGATGTATTCTTCAAATGCTCAAGTTTAGCAGATGATAATGACATCCTTTGTTCTAACAGCTAATTCCTCATGGGTCCCTTATTTTCTTTTTCACAACTGAAGTAGCAGTTTTGCTGTACCAGAACAGATCTGGCAGTATTAATATTAATGCATTGCCTGGGAATCTAACAAGTTCAAAAGCAAACTCACAGCTAGCCAAAATAATAGTTTTAAAATAATTTTTTGTTTCTTGAGAAGCTTGAACTGACGGGTGGAAGGCTTTCTTTGCATGATTAGTGTTGTGTTTTAAAAGGTTATGTTTTTATAGGCTAAGAGGTAATTAAAAATTCTATTTTCACTAATAGAATAATAATATTTCCCATATATTGTTTTCATTTTGAATTGCTGCAGAATTATTTTTTTTTTCTAGTTCTATCTTTTGTAAAATTTTGAAGTATTTCAGCTAGGTTTTATGCTTTATGACTTCTTTTCTGATTAAATGAACTATGCTTTCAGGTTTATATTTTCAAAACATTATTTTCACTGTTGAATGATAACAATGACCAAAGTTTGTTTCAGGTAGACAATATTATTTCCAAGAAAAGCTATCTTAACTTCAAAAATAATATGATAAAGGCCTACTCAGGCTCTGCAGCAATTTCAAGATAAAAAATAACCTGGTTTAGTTTTAATTTCATAGTTGTACCTTGTTAGATCATGCCTGTTCAAATTAGGAGATATTTTTATCTACAGGGATGAATATGGTTTGCACTGTATGCAGAAGCAGTTGTGGAGTGAAGTAGCAGTTATAAAGCAAGGCAGATTAAAGAAAACCTATACTCAGGCATATAGAAAATATTTAAATAATTAATGCAAATATCTCCTTTGTATTCTCTACCAAATATCACATTTCTTCAAGTGACTCCAAATTTTAAATTCCCATTGTCCTAAAGAGTTGGTGGAAAAATTTTAGAAGCAAGGAAGAGTTTGTGTAAGCTGTGATTGATTACCAGGTGAGAACCATAATAAAGAACTCTTTAATAGTTTTAACACACTCAGAAGAACTGAAAGAATGAGGCATTAGGCTGTGTTAGCTATGGCTGTAGCTGTTAAGGGTAGTGTTGTTGCTCTGTGGAAAATCCTTGGGTGTGATGTGGTTGACTAAATGGAGTATATGCTGACTCATACATGAGAAACAAGGAAAAAAGCATAGGAATGTGGCATTGGTTCTACCTGCACTTCTGCCAGCACAGACAGATTAAAACCCCCAACATACCGTAGGCCATAAAGGACTGTCCCATCTGGATGGAGCCGAATCATTCGGTTTTTCACTGTCACTCCATGGACAAATGATTTCTTGTCATTTTGGAAATACGTGTCCGGCACCCAGAGCTGGTCAGCCACTCTGTTGTCCAGAGTTAAGTTCAAAGGTATTCCAGAATAAGAGAGCCTTTTATCCCTCCAGGACTGCTGAAAGTACATGGTCAGGGTGTAGTCCTAGGGAAGAAACAAGAAGGGCTTTTTGTATTTTCATACCGATTGACTGACCAGAAGTTTATTTTTGGATGAATCTCAGTAACTGAATATCAGTAGCAATAGGAAATTTAAGGATCATGAGGGCATTATTGTCATTAGACATGATCATGAGTCTTGGCTTGTTCATATTAGTGTCAACTTGACACTCACCAGTGACAGTGACTACACCAGGCTTTCAAAATCCCTTGACCCAGAGGGAATAGATGGCACATTTGGGTCTCAAGTCTGTGGATTAAACTTGCTTTCTATTTTTTTCTTTTTAATGTGAAAAGGGCAGTGTTTAGCTGAGCTCAGCCAAACAGCATTGCATAGCATTGAGGATATTCTTATGATATTCCCTCCTTCTGATATTCCCTCCTTTCACCTTGAAAAATTCCCCCGACAATCCAGAAAGGTCTAGCCCTCCTCAGAAAGAGCAAAAACAACGTCAGAACATAATGGCTAATTTCCTATTCTGCCTCTGCTGGAGTTGCCAGATATAATGACTTTAGATAGCCAGGCATATCTCATCTCAGCCTGGGAAATGTGGTTCTTTCTGCCCTTGTCAATTGGATTTTACTGTATAGAAAATCAACACCTTTTTTTTGGCTATCATGTTATAACTTCACTGAAATACCATTTATGCAGCCTTTCAGCTTTCATTTTGTCTGAAAAGAAATTGTTCTAAAGGCTTCTGGTCTGATTTACTCTCTTGTATACGTCTTTCTGGGAAACTGGTGATTTTAAAGGCAGTCAATTTTTTCAAGTGGAAAAGCCCATGTACTTTGCAACTCATGGAGTTCTTAAACGATTATTAGAGCAGCAGTATGTTAGTCCAACAGTCTAACAGTCCAATAGTATGGACTATTAGTTTTTTCTTCCTCATCTCCTCCCCCAGCCCTGTTTTCAAGTGACAGGTCACTTTGTCACGTTTTTATGGTAGAAGTGCATAAAAATCATAGCTATTACTGAAAAAATTGGTCAGGAGTAAGATTTTCTTTTATGTGATAGAAAACCTTGCTTCTGTCCTTGTCACAAATCCTAGCCTGGACTCTAATTTTTGAAGAAACAGCATAAAAGCTGTCTGACACAATTTGCACTCTTCATCTATAGTGGCTTCTTAAGACTGTATCATTGCCATTAAATCAAAGCAGAGTTGTTACCTTTCAAAAAGACTTTCTACCTGAAATGTTTCATCGAACAGAGCTATAATACAGATACACCAGTGAAAGTCGTTAATAAAAATACTGCTCTTCCTTGACCTGGACCAGTAGTGTGTTTTTTTGGTTTTTTTTTGTTTTTTTTGTTTTTTGTTTTGTTTGTTTTTGTTTTGTTTTGTTTGTTTTGTTTGTTTGTTTGGTGGGGGGTTGTTTTTTGTTGTTGCTTTGGGTGTTTTGTTTTTTCTTTATGGATGAAATATCATTGATGATCAGTGGTTATATACAATAGGACAATTACATCCACTGTGAGCACAGACCCCAGACTTGCAAGGATTTCATAGCCCTTTTTCAGGCTTGCAAGTTGGTTGCTGCCCACAACAGACAATAGAAGTTGTATGCTGAAGGTTTGTTTGGTTTTTTTGCTGGCTTGGGTCCCTAGGAGGAGATCAGAACATCTTTCCTCTTCAGACCATGCTGGTCAAGCCTGGAACTACAAAGTAATGCAGTGAGGTATATGCTGCACTTTGCTGAGTAGGTGATTTAATTTAAATAGGGGTACAGAGGAGCATGAACAACAAGGAGGGAAGTTTTTGGATGTACAACTTGAATAGAGGTGGGTTAGAGGTGGGTCTCACTTAAAGAGGAGTTTGCCCTTTAGTTCCTCTTACACTTATACAGATACCAGTTCGGAACTGGATGAGAGGAAACAAAAATTAGAAACCAAAATAAAAGTCAACCAAACATGAAAGAACATAACAAAACCCCCACCCAACACCACAAATACCCCATAAGCCACCACTATTCTAGTGCAGTTTTCATACTTTTTATCTGTTTCCTAACCTGCCCTATTGCAAATCTCTTTAGGTAGAAAAGCTTTCAGAGATGACTGATAAAAGTGTTGCACCTGGTATCCTCTACATCTTCTGCCTGATCCAGCAGAGCCTATGCAGCCTGCAGCACAGATGGAACAGAAATTCTGATTATACATAATTACCTTTTCTCCTTCTTGCTTTTCTTTATATTTCCACTAGGCCTTAAGGCTGCTTTTGTGGAATTGTTATGCTGTCCTACAAAAAACCCAACAATTGAGAATGGTGTCTATGCACTGGTTCTCAAACCTCAACCAAGAGAAGAATAGCCACAGTAAGCTACAAAAGATCTTAAAGGATGTGTCAAATAAAAGAAAAAGAAATTCTGTCTCTTGGCTATGACTACTAGAAGTAGCTGAGTTGCTATTTTCAGCATCATAGTCTGTTAAAAAAATTTGTTTCATCCAGCTGTGCTTTACACAAAATGCTGCTGTTGGCAGCACCACAGTAGAGCGTGGTCCTCTGGTCTGCAATTGTGCTATACCATGGAGAAGTACATGGCAAGCCAGCAAGTGTTAATGAGGAAAAAAAATCTGAGCTTCATCCTAAAGGAATCTCAGTGTTTCTTAACTGAACAAATTATCTATTTTTTTCCCTTTTGTCAGTATGTGAGGGTATTACTCATTCAGTATTTTAATAAGAAAAATAATCTGATGTCATGTTTATGAGAGTCCCTGTTGCAGTAAATTAATATTTTAAGAAGAATAATAAAAGACTGTTTTAATGAAAAGCAAATTACAGCTGTGCTATAATAACCCAAATTTTATAGTTATAAAATTTATTACTGTTTTTTAATGGAATACAGCCTTACCTTTCTTATCTCTCATCGGCGAAGTATTAAATGCTGGCTGGCCATATGGCTAGACAAATCTTGGAGGTTCTTGTATTATTTTTTGTATTGTACAGTGGTGTGAGTGAAGTGAGGATTTAATGACTACTTGTCTTCTACCCTGTAAAACTTGCTGGGGATTTTGTGCTTTCAAGCTCTAGGCTATATGAATAATTTCTGAATCTGTCACATCTGTAGAGATAATTGGCAGCAGAATTTTTTTAGCTTCTTATGAAAGCTTCCCAAGATCTCAAGCACCAGTCTAGATATGAAAATAAATCACACTGTATTTAACTTTCATATTAAAAAAATTCTATTCATGAGTTTAAAAAGCAGAGCCCAATGTAAAATTAAAAACGAGAATCTGTTTGTGCAGCTAACCATTCTTTCAAATTATTTGTTTTTAAAAACAATTCACATTTTATAGAAACACACCGAATATTTTTTTATGAACTGTACTTTTCATAATTAAAAAGATCTGTGATTCTGATGAAAAATCATGATATTTTAGTAAATTTAATAGTGCTGTTTATGCTTTCCAAATATGTCTCCTTACATTTTCAGAGCATAGTGAACCTTTAGAGTGGAAAATATTTGAGCACCAGTAATAAAACTGTTTTGATGTGTATCTGGTCTAGTTTCCATTTTTTCCATGACAAATTTTGATTAATTAGTGCAATATGTATAGATAATGTAAGGGCAATAATAGATTTTTCCCTTCCTGTCAGATCTCTGTAAATCTTCTGAAATCAGAAGAGATACATTAAAATAACTGAAGAATTTGGACTTACTGGTAATTTTTACTCTGTAATTTACCGGTTTGGCACAGTAGAATATAGTGTGGAATATATTGCTATGTTCTAATCTAACCTTCTGAGATACACAGAACTAGTATTTCACCATGTTTATCAGTTGAATTTTGGATTCTGGTGGAAAAAAGATGATTTCACATGTCTGCTATACTATAGTTGTTTTTTCTTTTACAAATTCCATATTTTAAGGAGAAAATCTTTAAAAGGGAATGTTTTTATGTGCAATGTTCAGCTTGGTGGTCTAAAAGACCTTTTATTTTTCCCTTTTCCAAGGTGGCCTTAATCTAAGCTCTTTTATCATTTCATGAACTGAACAGCAGGTTAGCACATTATGAAATATTTAAGTAATAACTGAATATCAAAGCACACTCTGAAAGTCTTAACAGCTAAAAATGAATAATATGGATGCAGTTATTAGCAAAAGTTAGCAAATCAAATAATATTTTGTGAATTTGTTGTAGGTCAACATCAGACATTGGCTGTCTGCATGAATTTGTACATGTAGGCACTGTGAAGGAAAATGAATACATGAAGTGCACCAATGTCATACTTCTAATTGACAGCAGTGCATATTGGTAGTTGTGGGATGAACACTTTACACCCAAACAATCTTAAATTTAATTTTTTTTACTTGGGAGCCATCTACTAGTACAGTACCTGGCAGCCTCACAGAAAATGAGACGCATTGAAATTCAGATACATTATAACTTAATCAAGACAAATGTAACTGAAATTGAAATTTAAAATTAAATACAGAGTGATAATCAGAATATTAATATCGACTGCAATAATGCCATAAATGTAGAAAAGCAATATATGAAATCCTGCTGTGACTGCAAACTCTTATTAATTGGAAAAGAATATTTTCTGTGTTTATCTGATCAAGAATAGGAAGGGCAGAGTTTAGAAAGAATAGTGAATGCTAAATTTGCAAATTGTAAAAAATTGTACTCATTCCTATATTGCAAGAATGCTAGTGTATCAGAAGCAGCTGTTAGCTGTTCAGCAAGTTAATTGTACTACCTTGGAACTCCAAGGGAAGTTCTATATTTTCACCTGCAAAAGAGCTATTTTATGGTAAGAGGTTACCAATGGTGATGTGGGGTTTTGGGTGTATGTTTGGTACTTGTATGTGTGTTTCATGTTGGAGACCTTTTGTTTGTTTCTTTGCAGGTTGTTTTTGGTTCTTCCCCACCTCTTGCCTGCCCCTGATGCTCAATTCCAGATACTGCAAAGAAATTAGGGGAAAAAATTCTATCTGAAATTAAGGGGAAAGAATATGCTGGTTCTACTTATGCTCTTTTCTAAGAATGTCAGGGGAGCTGCCATCTCTTTATTAAGTCTGGAGTCCAGCCAAGCAAGGAAGCCAGAGAATTAGGGGGCACAGTACTTGCTTTTCTTTCTAAGGACAGAGTTCAGGGTTCCTGTGGTTGTTTTCAACAAACACTGATGCAGGATATATTACCTAGCTCTTCTCCTCTTCTATCCAAAGTAGTGGGAAGAGGGGAGAATTATTATTCTCCCCTGAATAATCAAATAATTCAGTATTCCCTGGCCTGGTTCACAGGAGGCCATGGTTCTTGTGAAGTACACTTCTGACAGGGAAAATAGAAGAGAAAGCTAGGACTTCAGGAGAATAGGATAAAACCCTTATATTTTCCATATAGAAGGTGTTTGGTGTTCTTTAATAGGATCAGAATTTTCACATAGCAAACTTCAGTTTTGCAGAAATCATGTTTTCCACCAGAAAATTACAGATTATTTATAGATGTGAGACATCTGTAGGAGAAAAAGTTGTTTGAGGTCTTGTTAGGTAGGCCAAGTGCCAAGTCCTATGCTTTGGTTAAACAGCCCCAGGCAGCGCTACAGGCTGAGGGAAGAGTGGTTGGAAAATGGCCCAGCAGAAAAGGACCTGGGGATGCTGGTTCACAGCAGCTGAACATGAGCCAGTGTGTGCCCAGGTGGCCAAGAAAGCCAGTGGCATCTTGGCCTATATCAAGAATAGTGTGGCCAGAAGAACCAGGACAGTGATCAGCATTGGTGAGGCTGTACTTTGAGTGCTGTGTTCAGTTTTAAGCCCCTCCCTGTAAGAAAGACATTGAGGTGCTGGAGCGTTTCCAGAGAAGAGCAACCAGCTATTGAAGGGTCTGGGGCGTAAGTCATAGGAAGAGCAGCTGACAAACTGGGATTGTTTAATGTGGAAAAAAGGAGGCTTGGAGAGATCTTCTCTCTCTCTCTCTCTCTCCAACTATGTGAAAGGAAGTAGTTAGTCTTTTCACCCAGGCAAGGAGCAACATGGAAAGAGAATACGGTCTCAAGCTGTACCAGGTAGGTTCAGGTTGGACATCAGGAGGAATTTCTTCACAGAAAGGGTTGTTAAACATTGGAAAGGACTGCACAGTGAGGTGGTGGGGTCACCATCCCCGAAGGTGTTCAAGAAGCAACCAGATGTGGCACTTAGTGCCTTGGTCAGGTTGATAAGGTGATGATCAGTCAAAGGTTGGACAACATGACCTCAGAAATATTTTCCAACCTAAATGATTCTGTGATTTTTAAATTTTGTTTGATCCAGTTGGTAGTTTCAGTTTCTAATAAAGTGCCTTGCAGTTTTGTTGTTCAAACGTGCTAATAATTCTTGAGGAAAGTGTTGGCATTTATAACTTCACAATCATGTTTGTGGCATCACAGTCGGGTCTTACAGAAAAATGCAAAGATCTATCAGGAATCCATATAGCTGTAATGACGATGCTCTTTATTGCTCAAAGCACGGCCAAGAACAAGATTAGACTCATAATAATGTCAGAAGTGAAGGCATTACTGTACTGGGATCCAGTATTACTCCTTGAAGTCAAAGCAAAAGTCCCCTGAACTGCAATGGGATAAAAAGTACATCCAATCATTACTGGAAAAGCAAAACAAAACATTTCTCAGTTGCAACCGTAAACTATATATTTTGTTGCATTTTGTTCAGTGTTCTAGTAATAAGACTTAGCAGAAGCAGTAATTCTGACATTTAAATGGGTTATTGTTATGATAGTTCTGTTCCATTGGTTTTGTATTATTTAACACAGAGGAGGGTAAAATCCCAATTTTATTTTGTATGTTCTGTTTTGCCTCCTGAGAAGAGTAAGAACTTCTAAACTTTAAAACAATAACCCACTGCCTTGTCCTTTTTTTTTCTCTCTTATTTGAACTTTGCTAACCTGAAAGGCTTGAATATGCCATTTTCTCTTTGTATAGGAAGAAGAGAGGTGATGTTACTAAAACGAATATGGATCACTTTGATTAGAAGTGGACTTGTCAAAATTTAGCAGGAAAGTAAGGCAGCAGGTAAGGTAGGCTTACAGATGTGTTACTGTTATTCTCACTGCATGCTGGAAGCTCCTTAAGAAAGGTGTAAAACCACTATACCATTCTCAAACTTCCAGCTGATTAACCCACTGTCTGGGATAGCAGTGAGATACACCAGTATAACACTTTTCACAGTTCAAATTTAATACCATGTCTGTCTTAAGTGGCTATGTTGCCAACAAAAGAATCAAAATATGTCCATGGTATGATTTGTACTCCTGGGAAGATAAATTAACTGCTTTTAGCAGGAAACAAGCAACGGTATGTATTCCCATGGTATTTGATTTTGCTTTTGAAGCTGCTAGTTTTTTGGGGTTTTTTTGTATAGAGGGTAATACTGTCATAAAGATGCATGAGGAGAGTGAGGAGAGTGGTGGAGAACAGGAAAAATATGGCACAGGAGATATAGACACTGAAGTAAGATGTTATTGTAATGAATGCTGGAGTAAAGAGATAAAAATGTAGAGGCATATACAGTAACTATATTCAATGTGTTCATGTATTTTTTACAGGCAGCAAATAACAGTGTCCTTGACACTTTGGCTCCAGTGAGGGAACTTGGTGTTTCAGAAAGAACAATTGAAAAGAAAACAAAGGAACAGAAAAGTTTCTTACTGCCAAGTAGCCCACAGACCAACATATGTTAACAAAAGCCAACATACATCCTTTAAGAGCAAACGTAGACAGCAGTAAGAGAAAAACATGTTTTCTCTCACACGTTTCTCTGTGACACAGCTAAAACAAGTTTTTGCTAAAACCGCCCAAACGAACCCAGCTTGTTTAGGTGGCCCATACCTGTCTATCTATGTCTGAGGACTCCAGTTAATGCTCAAGACCAAGTATTGACAAATATAGTCAACGCTCTTCTAGGTATTACATGCTGCTTTGTGCTGAAGTCCTGAATATTTTAGCATTCTTCTCCTCTGAGTTTTACAAAAACTTGTCTGTTCATATGCAGGCATGAAAGGAAATGGTGGAATGACATTTGAGGACTGTGACCTTATGCTCAGGAAGTGCTGTCCTTATCCTCTCTGCAGATAGGTGGGGAAAGCACACCAAGGAAAATAAATTTTAAGCTTTAACTGACATTCCAAAATATTTCATCCAGCTTGGAGATGAAGCATCAATACAAAGGAGTAAGACTGGGCATTCGGGTAAAAACTGTACTTCCCATCTTCTTGTGTGGACTATATGGAGATGGGTCTTCACTATGAGTTGGGCATAGATGAGCTCTGAGGGTCTATCACATGGAATATGATGCGAGGACTAAAGCAAAATAAGCCAAATATAGTTGGAAGGGTGCAGCACTTCCAAGTTCCCATTAAGGAAAAACATTGTAGAAGAGTGAAGAATTAATTAAACCCCACTTCCCTTGCTACCTATAAGCAAGGTAATTGGAAAGCAGCCTGTTTTCTAACAATGGCTGTTGCTAAAGCACTTGATTCTTTTTTTCTTTTGTAATTGCCATCTAGCTCAGCAGGGGTGAACTATGAGACCATTACAGAGTGCACTGAATGTCTAAGGAGGATGACACAGAGCTAAGAGCTCAGTAGAATTCCTTGTGGTGTAAGTGCACAGCACTGCAGTCAAAACTGAACTGTTTGCAATCCTAGAAGCAGATGGGAGATTTGTTGACTTTTGTCTTGAACCCTATTGTATAAGCACTAATAGTACCAAAAATCTTACAGGACCTGGACAGAAAGTTAAAGAAAACACAAGAAAGTGAGTATCAACAATATAAAAATGAGCTGGAGTCACAGGACAAAGTAGCTGACCATGTGAAGTAAAAGAAAATCCCCACAAACTTTAATTCTGTGTTGAGCAGGGACTTATCTTAAGCCAAACTTAAAATTAAGAAATCAGAAGCAAAGACAGCCAACCATAGCTAGACTCTTTGGCTCCAGGAGATGCTTAACAATGTAGGAGGGAAGATACATATCTTAGCATGAGGTTGGGCTAACTTTAAAAAAACAGTAACTGAATTTTTTTTAGTGTCTTTATATATATATATGTATATATATATATAAAATTTATTTTTTACCCATTTAGGAACAGGAGTTATTTCTATTTCTATGGGTCTGGTGATTGAAATCTATTTGATTCCTCCTGCCTGGCTCTCAGCTGTCATTCTACTATATCAATTCTCTTTAGTTTCGAGCAAAGCAGATGGAGGTCCAAGTGACATGTGATGAGTCAGTGGCTCTACCTGGAATAGAAACAGTAATTACATAGCTGCTGCCAGATCTTTATACTTGTGTATACCTTACTGGGCTTTTTTTTGTGTGTGCTTGGGTATTTTTGGTGGGGTGTTTGGTTTTTTTAAATTTATTTTTATTGGTTGGTTGCTTTGTAGCTTTGTGTGTAACTACTACTTTTCTTTTTTCCCTAAATGCTCAGGACAACTTTATTTCATTGTTCATTAGGCTTATGACTGAATGGTGTTCTATAAAATGGTTGTGATTATGATGACTTAAATGGCCAGAGATATTTTTCCTGTATATTTTTGGCACCCTGACTGCTTCACATAATTCTAACCCATAAATCATAGGTCAGACTGATACATTTTGTGCTGCATTTGGAAACCAAGGATAGAGGAACATCATGACATTTCTCCTTTATAATGACAGTCAAAGTGGAGGTAGTTTGCACTTGGAGTAGATAGCACTAAGGGTATTAGTGACATTGTCACAGTGCTAGAAAACTACTGACATGCTAGTTGCAAAATCCTCTGGGAACTTCTAGTCCAATCTCCTGTCAGAAGCAGGACTGTCACTAACCCTGTCTCAGGTTGAAATACTGCTTTCTCTAGCAAATCTTGAAGACCCTCAAGAACAGGAATTCCACAACGTCTGTGGGCAGACTCTTCCAGTGCTGCACTACCTTTTTGGTGAGAAATCTTTCCTGACATCTACTCTTACCCTCCCTATGTGCAATTCGTACTTGCTGTCCTTCAATATTTCATCTGGCACTACTGAGAGTGGTTTCACTGCAATCTTCCCTTCAGGACATTAAAAGCTGTGATGAGTATTTCCTTTGTCTTCTCTCCTTGCTAACTGAAGTAAGACAAGTTCTCATGTCTCTCCTGATAGGTTATGTGCTCAAGGCCTTGGCTACATTGATAGGTCTTCACTAGATCCTTTTCAGTTTCTCAGTATCAGGAAAGAAATGTTCTAAGTGCAGCTGTACCATTACAGAATATGAGAGGGTAATAATTTCCCTCTGTGCTGCCCATATCCCTGCCAGTGTCACTTAGTATACAGTTTACATGATGAATGTACACATTGTGGCTTGTATTCAGCTGCTGTTTAATCCATGAGTTTCCCATCTGCTGAATTCTGAATTTTCTGGATGGACCTAGAGATGGGTATAATGTTTGTTGTTTTTCCTATTGCCAGAGACTGCCCTGATGACACACGTTTTTCACCAGGGCAGGCAGTAGTTTTGAAATTATTATCACTGAACTCCTAATTACCTTTTGACTCATGTTGTGTGCATCTTCATTTTACAATTAATGTAACTAGAGAAGCCTTTCTTGTTGCCCTGCCTCTTTTTACTGTCAGGTTCAACTAGGATTTGAAGCAATATTTTTATGCTTCAACAGAATCAATGACTCATTTAGGTTGGAAGGGCTGCATTGAGATTGAAAGAGAATTTGAGACATGAAAGTCAAAGGCAGCCTTAGCTGCTCTCCTGAATCCAGGGCTGTGATCTTGCTTTTTGTTGTTTTTCTCTCCTCTCAGATTCCTGAATTCTACTATTTCATAGTCATTGAAATGGCAACTAAGGCTGCCTCTGACTTTCTTATCCCAGACTAATTTTTTCTTCGTGTAACTACAAGGTCTAGCAGATTATGTTTTCTTGTTAGCTTCTCAGTTACCAGGGAATTGTCATCAGAGCGTTCAAGAAGTTTTGTAGATTTCCTGAGCCCTCCTGTATCATCCTTCTGGCAGACACAGCAGTGGTTGCTCTCCCATGAGGAACAGGACCTGTGAACATGAGACTTCTCCCAGTTGCTGGAACAAAGTCTCATCTGCATTTTCTTCCTGGTCAGGATGTCTATAGTAGATACCCACAACACAATGCCAAACAATGTTGGTTTGGCGCTAATCTTGCTCCATAAACTGTTCTTTGGCTTCTGATCCATCCCAAGGTAGAGCTCCAAGTATTCCAGCTGTTTTCTCACATAGAGGGCAGCTCCATTTCCTCTCCTTTCCAGACAGTTGAACAGTAATTATTCTTGCTGGTTTCCTTGCCAGTTCTCTTGCCTTGTTTTCTCCTCCTGTATGCTCCCTTCTGTGTTTTAATTCATGGAGAGGCCTCTGTCTTAGCCTGGCAGTTCTGCTGGTGAAATTCTGGCCTTCTTGCATGGCATAGTGGATTGTTCCCGGTTTTCTTAAAAATTCAGCCTCATCTCTTTCTGCTTGATGACTGCTTGCTGGAGAATTTTACTTAGCAATTGCCCAAATAAGTGAGCTTCTACTGTCCTGATGTCCTGAGTCCTAGCTCCACTGCTCACTGTCTCAGCTATCCTCCAGATCCTGAATTCAATCATCTTGGGGTCACTGCAAATCAAATGTGCTGTAAATACTTGCTTTTCATTTGGGATATTTCTACAAAAGGCAGCTTGAGGAAAAGCTCTTCATGAGATTTCTCATGAGCTGCATAATTTAAATATTATTAAGCTGCTTACATGATAATCTAACATCATAGTCAACGAGTATACAACACTCATGCAGACTGTCTACAGAAAATTTGCTTTTGGCTTTTGCAGGGAATCAGTTTGCCTTTAAATGCATCTATTGTTGACACTAAGTCCTCAGAGCAGAATGGAGAGTATTTTTAGAGTGTTGATAATATAGGACTTAGTTTTATTTTTAACAGCATAATCAATTGGATAACTAATGGCACTGGCCAATTTAATATGATTAATCTGATTAAAACCCTACAACTGCAGTGCTGTTGCCAGTCTCACAGGAACCAACATTTCAAAATACTGTAGAGTATGTGTCAACATTTTAGGAGAAATTAAAAAAACACCAAGAGCAGATAACTCATTAGTCAGTTGGAAAGTATCTGATTAATACTCTTAAGTACTGATTAGGATATGGAGGTGCAGGCTCTTTTTCCTGCAAAATATATAACTAAGGAAAACATGGGATTAGCAATTATTTGAGGAATTGAATAGCTTAGTGCAGAAAATTTGGATTGGTGCCAACATACTGAAAATCTGGGAGAGTGTCTTCATGTAAATGACTTTATAAATAAAGCAACTTCAAAATCAGTTTTATTTAATGCTTAGGGCAGTAAAATCTCCCTCTGAGACTGAAGTTTCAGAAGGCTTTCACTTCAGTGAAGCCCAAGACAACTGCTACTTCCATCCCTTCCTGTGTGACTGAACACATTTGAATAAGCAGTTAGGAAGTGGAAGTAATCCATGTTAGAGATGAACTTTGTCATTATTGTTTTTGCATGGTGTTCTTTTATGCAAGTAAATTCCTTGATTCTGTCTCCATCACCAATGGCTATCCAAGCATTGGTTCTGGAGCAGGAAAGGACAACTAAGAGTGAAGGAGGAAGCCGAAGCAGCTTTGCAGAACAGCTCAGAGCAGCTGTGAAACTATAGCTCTGGAGTGGGATTTACAGTCCTAAGAAGCAGGAAAAACTAAAGGATCTTGTGAAAGATGTTTTCTAGCCAGAGAAGGACAGGGTGAACTAGAACGAGTTAGCAGTGTGCTGCCAGGCATGGGACTACAGCTGAGACTGGATTTGGTAGCTGTGTACAATTGTTCTACAGTGTCAAGTCAGAGTGACAGAAGCAGCTCAGATCTATAGCCAGGGTTGCACCAACCCTTCTCAAATGACTGTGACACTCGAGTATCTCATGGGTTGGCATCTAGTAGTCTATCTACTGTCTTATATTTGCTATATAAATTTATTACTCTTTTCACAGTGTTAAAAAAATATTGCAGGAGCTCAGCAGCCAGTCAACTGTTTCAGTATTACTTTGCCTCTCTTTGGTCGCTTATTAACTTGGGGGGAAAAAAACAGCATCCACAACATTTGAAAAAGCAAGGAAAGCCACTCTTGACTCTTCAGCTTTCCCTGGTTCGCTACAACCTGCTACAGAATGTTGAGGTGCTGTTGTGAAGTTTGTTCAGCATAGTGACCTCCGAGAGGGGCAGATGGAGCCTTGATAGCAGAAGCTATCAAGGTTTGTTGAGTTTGTCTTTTTTTTTTTAACACATCCCTGAACTTCTGAAATATTTATTTTTTGGTCCACCTTGAAAGGTCAGGAGAAGTACAGGTAGCAGTTCTCTTGCACACATCTTCACTTCCCTTGGTGCTTTTTAGAGACAGCTGTTTCACACTATGAAGGATAAAGTTATAACATCTAAGTGACCCATAGTTGATCACTGATGCAGATAATGTAAGTCTGGTGTGTCCTGAATTTATTGCAACTGATATATGCTAGTGGGACTACTGAGGGCTGAAGGATCCTAAATCCATTGGTTGTTGGCCAACCAATATTTTCTTCTGAAGCCTTAATTTCTGGAGTCATTGTAAAGCCTTAACTGTGTCAACTAAAAGTCCTCATGAATATTTTTCCATTTAGAAACAAGCAAACAGCAGTTTGTTACTGGTAAGTTTTCACTGTTTAGCAAATTAGACAATTTCAGTCCAAGAGTGGAATGGAAATTTAGTGTGTTTTCATGAGTGAAACAGACATTGTTCCAATGTACTTATTCCTCCTTCTACAAATATGACTGCTTTTCTGTTTCTTTTTCTTAATATCTCTACTGTGTAGTAAGATTAATTTTCCACTAAAATAGACATATTTAGCCAGAGAAGCTCTACATGCAGCTGGCCAAACTGTGAAGCCTAGGTCTGTGACACTGTTCAAAGCTAAAGTATGGTATTTTCTCACCTACAGCTTTTTGTAGGACTGGTTTAACCTCTCTCAGACCTAATCATAGGTGCTGTTATCAGAGCAGTACGAAGTGCAGAGGTCCAGAAGGCTTGTCTTTTCTGAAGGCAGAGGTGTTTGTGGACACAAATAGAAACTAGTGTCAGTGAAGCAGCACTCCTATAGAGGAGTAAATTACGGGAGAAATGTTACTCTTTTCCTCTTGCCACCTACAAAAGAGTCTGTGGCAAGAAGTGGATGATAGTGAGAAACTAGTCAGAAGGAGCTCCTGGGACAGTTGTTTGGAAGTTTTGGTGCTTGGCAGAGGTGACCAAGTCATGCCATCATTCCTGGTATGAGCAACAGTGCAGATGATGGGAAGGTTTTTCTTCTTTGTGGGAATGGTGGTGAATCTTGGTGATCTTCAATAGAATAAAATAGCTCTGGCTGGTGCCTTCTAATCAGAATTAAGGCCTTCACAGGTAATGAGACAAGTGAAGCCATAGCACGAAGTAGGATGCAGCAACATGCCATGCAGCAAGAAAATCTTTGAAGCGATATGGCAAGTGCCATACGGTGATATGGTGTAGGTGAAGTCAAGCACGGGTTTAGTAAGATGCACCTTTTCCATATTTTGCCTGTTATTTGCCTTACTTAATCACATAAACCTTGATTAAATAGTTACAGAACCAGTCAGTAGACATTGAATGCTAAGAGAGAAACATGCTGGCTAGTCACAGGAGCCTCCAGATGGATTTTTTTATCTGAATGGCTTTGTAGTTTTTCACTTATTTATAGTAGGAATGGCTTTTAGATCTGTTAGGGTAACAAATATAGTAATAAATTTACTGAACTACACAATAATTTATCCTCCTGCTTGCTTTCAGCTAACTACAACATCTTAAGGTTTCTCAGGATAGTATGAACATCTGTTCCCTGAAGAGCAACTCTTCTCAGACAATAATTATAGAGCTAATGAATGGAGTGGAGAATGGAGTTTAGGAAACAACAAGGGACAGCTCTGCCTTTCTTTGCTCTCACCTTAGTACATTCTTTTCACTAGACTGACTTCCTAACATACCCTACAGCAAACTTTCCAGATGCAATAGTCCATTTTCCTTGGAAAAGGATAGAAAATCAGATAGTGGCTCTAGGATTTGAACCCCTTGCTCTAACAATTGGTGTTAGCAGATAATCAGAAACAGACAGTCCTGCCTCCTTTTCCACCCACTCTGAATCCTAGAACATGATACCAGAAACAGATCTCCAGATTCACCAGTGTTGTCAGGGGAAGATCTCCTATAATTTCTCATAATTTGAGTGAAATAGATTACTCTTCTGGTATGCTTTTCAGTTTGCTATTTTTAGTGATAGAAGTGACACCTAATTTGCACTTGTTAAAACAGGCTTACAAAAGTGTGTTGTAAATAAATCTTGGGAGGAATATAAATTAGCATGGTTCAGGGTAAAATAACTTCCCTTTTGTGGGTCAGAATGAAAATAATGTCGGGAGGGGAGATTGTTGCACTTCTCTGTGTTGGAGGATTCTTGTACTTTTTATATAGTATTGGATGCTGACTACAGTGGAGACAGGACTTTAAATGGACACCAAGTCTTAGCATGACAGCCCTCTTGTTCTAAGAAAGCCAGATGAATGTTAACTCTTGGGTCTCTCATAGATCACAGATGTGATAAAACAGACAAACAAATGTTGGCGTATTGAACAGTAAAATAGCTGCAGATGAGTTAGACCTTTGTGGCTTCTGCAAGAAATATGTATACAGGTAATGTAATCCTACTGAGAATGTGTAGAGGACAGGATGGGAGAATAGCTTGGTTTTGGCTGCAGCAAAATGAAATTCAGTAGGCTTAATAGGTATCATATGGGGTCTGCTACAATGGTAGCTGCTCTATGACATGGATAATGCTTTTGTGTCTCAACTCCAGGGGAGCAACTAAGAAGACTTAGTCCCTGCCCAGCACTTGTTTTTTACCATATATCCTCTCCTATAACACCAACCTGGTGTTTGGGAAAAGCCTTTCTGTGATGAGGATATCTGTTATGTTAAAGATTATTGTTCTGTGTGAGAACAGTGTTTTTATTTCTCACTTTTTATATTTACAGGAAGAATTCTCATTCTTTAATCCTGATTCCAGTCAGTTTTTAATTGTATTCCTTCTTCAAATTCTGTCTGTAAAGATTGCTTATCATAATGATACCTATTTTCTACAGTATCAGCATAGATTCAGCAGTAGGTGTCAGTTCAATTCTGGGTGAACTGTTTTAATCTCTCCCCAAGCCTTTTCCTTCTTCATTTCATGGAGAGCCAAAGTCTAGCAACTGAAAGGTAATCACTATGGTTACAGCATCCAGTTCTAGCAACAAATCTAAGATTTAAGTCTTAACGCTTGTAGTGAAATATATATATTTGAGACACCCCCAGACATTTGGGATCATGTTTGCAAGTGTTAAAACAGACATTGACAGTTTGAGATAATTCCATTGCAATGCTTTGCTTGCAAGACAGTGGTCTGCTATTATAAGTGGATTGCTTTCATAAGAGGTGAAAGAATACTTACTAGTTTAAAATGCAGCTCAAAGCAATATTGGGTTTTCAAACTGAGAAATCTAAGATTTAATCACTGCCTGGTTTGAAGCCTGTGTCAACATTGTCAGCCAAAAGAAAGATTGAAACTTGGATCCTTCCCAGCTGCAAATATTATGAAGACATCACTCTGAACCATTTTTAGGCATTATGAGAGCTTTATGAAGCACCAGGATTTTGCAATCCTACAGCAGATGACTTTATGGCCCAGGTGGTTGATACTTCATGTGTTGAGGTCCCTCACCCCAATTAGTAACTAATTTCAGTCCATCTGCTTACAGATGGCAGAAAATCACTGATCTACCACAGTTCTCTCTAATAGATAGGTATCCATCCATAAGCCAAATTAACAACCCAAGACCAGAATCGCCCAGGGAGATTTGTTGAGATGACATCAGTGCCTGAGTACTGTTAGTGCAGGACTCGTGGCTCTTCTCAGAGACAAGTCTAGTGGGAAAATCTAGATAAATAATGCTTTTAAGCAGGCAAATGTCTCTTCTAACCGTGGCTCAGTCATAGAAGTGGATCTGGATAGAGAATATCTAATCTGGACCATTCTGTAGTTCAGGATAGGATACAGGATTGTGCTTTATGCTTAATGGATGGGAAAAAATGGTGAGGAGTTTCCTGCAAACTGAATTTCTAACCTGATTGCCAACTAGTGTAGGGCAAGGGATTCTACATCCCAAATCATAACAATGTGGGTTTTGTTATTGAATTCTCAGAATGGCACTATTTCCTAATCTCAGAGGGATCATTATCCTACCACTTTTCATAACATCTTACAGTATATTTGTCCATTCTGGAGAAAAGAAGACTTTGGGATGATGCGATTGCAGCCTTCACTATCTGAAGGGAGCCTACAAGGAAGATGGAGATAGGCTTTTTACAAAAACATGTAGTGATAGGATAAGGGAGAATGGGCTCAAACTAAAAGAAAGGAAGTCTAGATTAGATATAATTAAAAAAATTCTTTACTGTAAGGCTGGTGAGGTAGTGGAACAGGCTGCCCAGAGAAGTTGTGGATACCCCATCTTTGGCAGGATTCACAGCAAGGCTGGAAGGGGCTTTTAGCAACCTGTCCTAGTGAGACGTTTTCCCACCCAATTCAGGGGCGTTGGAACTAGATGGTCTTTGAGGCCCATTCCAACCCAATCTATTCTATGATTTTATGACTTATTTTCTAGATACTTTTTCATAGTGAAGTGCAAAACTAATTAGAATTTTTAATCAAATCTTTAAGCAAATCCTATTCAATTGTAAATAGTACATCATATTTTTTTCATTTGATATGACTTTTTCAACTTTCTGATACTGTTTTTTGAGTTTTTGAGGAAACTGAAATCTTATATAATGTTTAACAGCAAGTAACTTTTCTATTTAGTGACTCATCTTAATTGTGATGTATTTTTTTCCTGAATCTATCAAATAGTAGGAATATTAAATATAATATTCTCCAGCAAGTCTTTGAACTTTACATCTAAGTCAACTGTATCACAACTACCTAGAACATATTTACCACTGGATTTGTTTGTTTGTTTGTTTTGGTATATAAATTAGGATGTGGCAGCTGCTGCTCTCACTTGAATTTTAGATTGAGGATGTTTAAAAGGATACATTGTTTCAGATTAAGTTTTATTTGCATATAAGATCTGAAATTAATTGAAAACTCCTTTTACCCTGGAGTTTGTTTTGCTTTGCTTAGAGGAATCTCAAGAATTATGTAAATTGTGTAGTGGGGATTTTTTGTTTGGTTGTTGTTTTAGTACTATAAGGGATAAAATTAGAAACAGCTGGTAATGAAATAAAATGCAACATATGCTTAGCAACTGTAGATCAATGTCTCTTCTTGTTTATTCTGTGACTGGTTTCTTAAATAAAAGAAATCTGGTGGACCTGGCCATCTAATGTTCAGCAAGACATCTTTGATTACATGATGTAAATGGGAAAATATGGGAATTAGAACAAAAGAAGTGTCATGGTTTAACCCCAGCTGGCAACTAAGCACCATACAGTCACTTGGTTACTCTCCCATCTCTCCCAGCAGGATGGCAGCAAGAGAATTGAAAGGGTAAAAGTGAGAAAACTCTTGGGTTAAGATAAGAACAATTTAATAACAGAAATAAAACAATATTAGTAATAAACCATACTGAAAAATCACAAAGAGAGAGAGATAAAACCCAAGGAAGACAAGTGCTGAAAATGAAAGCAAGTGCTCATCACTAGTTGACCATTGCTCAGCCAGGCCCTAAGCAGTGGCACTCTGGCCACTTCTGCCCTGGTTTACTGCTGAGCATGGCAAAATATGGTGTGGAACATCCTTTGGGTCAGCTGAGGCCAGCTGTTCCTGACTGTGCCCCATCCCAACTCCTCGTGCATCCCGAGCCTCCTCCCCAGTGGGGTGGTATGAGCAGCTCAGGTGGCCCTGCCTCTCTGTAGGCACTGCTCAGCAGTAACCAGAATATCCCTGTCTGATCAGCACTGTGGCCAGCACAAACCCAAAACACAGCCCCATACTATGCAACTGAGAAGAGAATTAACTCCACTCCAGCCAAACCCAGAAAAAACAGTAGAATGGTAAGCATTCTGATTTAAAGGGGCTGTGCCAGTACTGTATGATGAACATAGAAGTAACATGCCAAGGGAGATTACGGGCAGAAATACTCAAAGGATGAGATTTGAGACTAGTTTTTATTTTCTTATATTTTTTTCTGCCATTAGAAAAATCAAAATGTAACAATGAAATTTGCAGCTGATATTAAAGTAAGGAGCCACCGTTACCATCAGAGAGTATCAGAATATCACAAGGATCATCTTGAGTGCTGGGGTGGTAGAAGTGGGGTTATATTCCTTAAGTGAATATTAAGAAAAGTCAGACTAGGAGACTGATTATAAGGAATTATTTTATAAGGTGAGACTTTGTTGGGGAATGGAATGTAAAAAAAGATGAAAGAGCTGCATACTTATCTATCTGATATGACACTTGAGCATCAAAAAGATGATGAAGCAGTGTCAGAAGGAAGTGTGAGATGTTTGAGGTTTGTTGTCTGGGGGAGGAAGGTTTGGCTTTTTTTTTTTTTTTTTTTTAGGTCAGCAGAAAGAAAAGAAAATTATAAGGATTTTGGATCACCCAAAAGTAAATACTTCATGAAAGTTGCTTGAAAATATTTTTAATCAAATGACACTTCATATTTGTTTTGTTTTGCTTTTTTTAAACTACTTAATTAAATAATTAAGTATAGATGAATATAATATAAAAATATAATCTTAAAAATTAATATATCAGGATGTTGACACAGTATTTTTTTAACACTGTAGAGGTCAAAATTCATAAATTGTGAGACGAATTAATGAATAATTTTTTAAAAAGTATTTCTATTCTGAAAGCCCTCCCCAAAGTTCCACTTAAATGATTCAAGGTGTGTGGGTGTTCAACCTCTTTGTAAAGTACACCTACCAGTTTTTATATGAATTACAGAATCATGCAAGTTGGAAGGAAGCTCCAGAAAACCTCCTCCAGGTCACAGCATATGCAATGAGATCAGGCTTCTTGGGGCCTCATGCACCTGAGTTTTGAATATCTCCAAGGATGGAAACTCCACAACCTCCCTGAATAACCTGTTCTAGTGTTTTATTGTCCTAACAGGGAAATCTTTATTCTTATGTTCAGTCAGAATTTCTCACATTCCAACTTTTGCCCCTTGTCTCTCATCTGATCCCTATCATGTGTGCAAGTTAAATACAAAAAACCTCATGTTCTGAATGAAAAATTTCATTAGCGCTGATTATGATTATTAATTAATATCAATATCAATATCAATATCAATATCAATATTAATATTAATATTAATATTAATATTAATATTAATATTAGTTACTAATATATTACATGATGATACTGACTTTTAAATTCTTGTATATTCCTGCATGATGTTTTAATATTTGTTTTCGAACAGGAAATGTTTCATTGCTTAAAAGCATGTTAAACTAGAATTATGTGGGACAACATAAGATAACATATGGTTAAAAGTTTCAAATGTATTGTAATTATCTGTAAAATAATTTTTTCTCCACTGAGTTTATATTTGAAATTTTTGGCTGAAATGCTTAGCTTTAAACATGTATACAAGAAAATCAATCAGATTAAAGGGCTTCTGTAATTTTCTAAATCTTCACTTACAGACAAGGGAAAAGATCTCACAGGCATGTGTTTTTTAAACCCCAACCTGGTGGGAAAAATCTCTCTCCCATTCAGGTGTAGGTAAGTCAAGAAATTACTTTCATTCACATATGATATTTTCTGAGGTAATCTCCAGCCTTATTTTACCCTGTAATATTCTAGTAATAGCACCTCTGTGTGTCAATGTTGTTTTTCTTTTTAAAGTGTTTCGGAAAAATACTGAGAATTAATTTTATTTTAGCCATGAAATGCTGTCATGTCTCAGGAGAAAAATGACAGAAATGGAGCTCATGAAGAATTAATCTTGAACATTTTACTGTGATCGAATTCTTATTAATAAAGAAGAAATTAATAGTGAGAGCTTTGAGCAACAGCTGTTAAAAGTCAAATGTATTTTACTTTGTTTTAGATTCTCGTTGAATTCCTAAGTGTGAAAAAACTTGGGATGAAGAGAGAAGGAAAGAAAAACAACCTTTGTAGTATATTTCCACCAAAGAAATGTTGGGAATCAAATATGGTATTTGCATACTTATAGAGATGCACAGGTGATTCGCAAATATATCAAGCATTTTCTTTAGCTGGTGTTTGCAAATAATATTTCTTTCTGGCCAATGTACAGTATATAAAGGAATAAGAGTGCAGCTCAAATAGTAAGTCTATAGGAATGCTTCAGTGTATCTTGGCATAAGAATTGGCTTCCAGCTAAGCCTTTTGTAATCATCTGAAAGCTTAGACAGAGGAAGATCTGACATTTGATTTTAGAATACTAGTTCATTTCCCTTTCTTTTCTCTAAGGTATATCATATTTCTTTAATAAAAAAGAAACATTTCCCTAACAGAAGACACCGATATTATGATAAAAGAACACAATAGAAGCCATAGAGACTAAAACAGTGCATTAATTTCTCATCTGTTTGCAAATATTATTTAATATCAATTTTTACTTTGATGTGGCTGTTTTGTATAGCTCTGACAAAAAAAATACTTCCTATTCAAGCCATGGTGCTCCTGACACTCTTCATCTCCTGAGCATATGCTGTAAAGCCACTGAGGACTCAAAATAACACTGGAGCCTGTACAAATTCTGAACACAGTGCATCCTGTCTCTCGAATTCTTCTGTAAACACTGCTTTGGTTAGGTCAACAGACAGCCTGGATTTTGCTCAGGCTTACAGAGCTTCTTCAATCAGACTGCAAAGAAAGGCTACAGGAGGGTGTGGTGGTTAAGCCAATACAACATTTGCATGGGAACAAAGAGAAAGTAAAATTGCCAGTGGAGATGTAGAAAGAGGAAGACTGTATTGCAGAAAAAAAAACAATTCTAATTTCAGTCCTGGGAAAATCTGGTAGAAGAAAATCAGAACCTTTATTGTAAATTTATCAAGGTGTTAGTGTCATACAAGAATTGTTTCTGAGCCTCTTGATTTTTATATTTGGTTACTTTAAAATACTGAATTTCTCTGTTAGAGCTTCACAAACTCTTATATATACTTCAGATATGTATGAACACACAATTTAACAATCTGAACTTTGACACTAGTTTTCTCAGGTACTTTCTGTAACTTTTTGATTGCAGTGTCCTCTCAGGAAGAATATTCAGCTTGATTTAGAACAGAGCTTTTGTCTGCTGCCATTCAATCATATATTACTGAGCATGCCATTCCTTTGTTTCCTTAACTGAATTTAGATGCAGTGGGATGGGCGTGCAGGTCCTTTTCTTGAAAGGAGTTAGTATTTCTGACGGATAAGTATTTATCTTTATGATCTTAGCCATACCTAGCACAACGGGGCTATAGGTCTAACACACTCTATGAAGGTTTGTTACATGTATTATAAAGTGGGAAGACAGTAATACATAGCCGGCAGCAAACCCACGAAATTATAAGAAAGTAATATGGGATTCACAGAGCTCCTTAAGCAATAAAAAGAAGCATACCACCTTTCCAAAGAAAAATTGGTAAGGGCAGATGTTGACTGCCTTTAGAAATCAATGCTCTTTTCTGAGAAATGCATCCGTTTGTAATGTCTGGTAGTATCAGCTGTAGGCAATCTCCCTGATCTCATAAAGACAACTCCTACATTTCACAGATGCTGAAACAGGAATCTGTTTTCTGATGCTAGTCTGGATCAATGCTTTAATGAAAGAAACCTAAAATCCTTCCCTTAGCTGCTGCTTTCCACTATGAGTGGCCACATGTAATTTTTTCTCCTACAATGATGAGGTAATTTTGAAAATGCTTGTGAGGAGATACAAAATAGGTAGACTATTTTGGGGACATTAACGGAGAATTTAGCACTAAATTCTGTGGTTACACATGGTAGCCACTCGACCATTCTTCTGAGTTTTCTTTATGTGCTTCTATTTCTCTAGCAAGTTAAGTAAATTTAACATTTAATTGCTATTCTTGTTTGTACATATAAAACTTTCAACCTCCTGCTTTGCAACTAAAGCAAGGTTAATTAGCCCACCCTAAAGCTCAGATACCCTTATTAGTGTGGCGTTCACTATAATCCCATCAAGAAAATTTGTAATATTACAAAGTGAAAGCAGCAGAATTTCCTGAATGCTTTGTTCACAAGAACTTACATGTTAACGAGCACAGACTTATGTCTGACAAGGACCTCTAAAGGAAATATAATCATATTAAATTCAGAGATATGCTTTTGATGTCTGTTTTGCTGTATTTCGGGTAAATTAAAAAGTCTGTGCATACTGCTTTGACTATTCCGACAACCTGAATTTTGAAGCAATTGGCCTGAATTTCTGCAATTGTTTCCGTTTTTGTTATTTGCTTATTGTGTACCACATAATTGGTTTTCATTTCTTTGTAAAACTGATGTCATTTATGTAACAAAGTTCACTTGTGAACTGACTAGTTTTGAACACGCTAAAGGAATATGCCCATTATCTTACAGAGGGAATTTTCATATTCCTTTAATTTGTGGGAACTGAATGTGTTTACAAAGACAGTATTTGGAGAGGCTTTATTTTGGAGTAAAATGATGTTTCTCTCCCTGCAACAGCCAATCATATCAGTTCTACCATGGTTTAGGATTTTAACTTAAAATATGCCTCAAATACCAAAAATGTGCTTTTTTATAAGTGCATCACACATGAAGAAAAAGAAATTTTTCCACATTTTCTCAGTACATTAAAAACGTACTGACCAGAGATATTCATGCAATGATGAGTATCAGAATCACTACCAATATAAAGATTTTTTAAAATTTTTTTTGATCCTAAGAATTTTATTTTGTCTGAATTCCTTTTCTTTCATTTTTGCTTCCAAATTTCCTCTCTTATAGGATAGTCTATTTTTCCATTTTAGCCTTTTACTATGTGAATATAAAAATATTCATTTATCATAGGAATAACTGTCTACTGATTACAGAAATGACTAGTATGAAAGGCTGTCAAATTCATGTACAGAATTTGTTTTTTAACATACTTGATATAAGGTGCTTTAGAAGATGAAGGAGGAAGTAATCCTACAGAGAAATGATAGGTCAAGCTCAACTAATTTGAAATGAATCCATAAGAAACATGACCTTTTTCCATAGAGAAGGAAGGCAAGTTATTTGCTACTCAGCTAATCCTTTCCTGTTGAAAGCATCACTGATCATGAAAACTTACAGATCACCTTGCCAAAGAATTTCTCCTCTCCATCAGTGACATAAGGTGGACCTTTAAAGCATGAGGGTTACTTCAACATATTTTTTCAGTTTCCTAACATTCTAGCTTCCATGTCTGGTTTCTTTCTTTATTTTTTCTCTCTCGAAGGTAAGTCTAAAGCCTACAATCTGTTAGATGTTTTAAAGCTCAGTTTTCTTATATGAGTTTCGTACTTTTCACAGGAGTTGGAAGATGCTGCATGAAAAGGGTGCCTTGTAGCAGTTATTTTCCACTTGCGAAGAAACTGCATCAACATATGGAATTCAAGAGAATAAGGTCTCTGTCATATGTTCCTAACTCACTTTTCTTCACTGCATTCAATATATTTCAGCAGTCATTGTTAGCTGCAGTGGTTTGGTTTATTTAGTGGATATTTCACTTCGAATAATTTCTCTTGAATATGAAAGTAGAAATAATTTCTGTTAGAGTTTTGCTTAAGTCAAGTTTATGTGATGCATGATTAGACACCTAGTCCTTCCTGCTTCTTATGTCTTCTTAATTCCAGCATCATCTTAATGCAAAACATTATTATGTATATATATAATAGAGTCCACAACCCAGAGTTGACTTGCAGGTGACACTGAATGAACAAGTACTAATCTCCAGAGCTCTAATGGGCAGGAGCCTGAAGTTTTGCCTTCTTGTGTCCCATTGTCACTTGCTCAACCTATGTTGAGCAGATGTTCTCTGCTGTACCCTCATTAGACCTCGGGTGTCAGGCATCCCAGCCAGAGGACCTGGTGAAACAGCCAGTGGCTTTAATTTACCCAAATCCATATGTTTTCTTTGGGAGGAAGACAAGATAAACTGCGGAAATAATGGATCAGCACAACTTTTTTGCAGCATGAGCTGGTGGTGAAGTCCATTTGTGGTGTGGAAAGCAGGGTGAACAACAAGGTACCCATGTATGATTGTTGTGATGCACACAGAAAGAGAGAGAACAGACATACACTTGACTTCAAGTTGGATGAATAGGAAAAGAGAACTTTATCTATGTGACATGACTATGGAAATTTAAGAATGATCGTGGATTGGACAGTGATGAAGGGACCTCTGACTCTAACTGGCTTATTACAATGTCAGTCAACTCTCTCTTCCTTTAAAGAGGAATGCAAACAATCCACTGTTTATCAGAAAGAGTATGAGAAAATATTAAAAAAATGTATCAACACTCAGAAGGCTAAAAACAGGCACAACACCCATGACCCTCAGGCAGGTCTGTGCAGCTCTGCTGTTGACAGAGGACACGCCAGGACACCTGTGATCTGTTGGAAGGTGTGCTGTAGGGTTACTTTATGAAAAGTCCTTGGTACAGGGGCATGACCCCAGCCTGTAGCCTTTTAGATCATCTCACCTAATCATGGTGAGGGCACTGGACTCAGACTTGGAGCTCGATTCTGTGAGTAGACTTGAGAATTTTCATGATTTGCGCAGCAGAAGATAGAAAAACAGATTTATATTTGATGGACATAATAAATAATGGAAGCAGATTATTTGAACTTAACAGTTTTGTGGTTTTCCTAGAGGAAGCGAATCACAGTTTCCATGTTTTTAGGTCCTCATTTGAGGAGGCATTTGAGGAGTCCCAATGACATCTCTGTTTACAGTATTTCAGAACTTCTGTAATAGTCCTAACTTTTCTTTGGCAACACATAAATTACTTGGTGAATAATATTTTCTTTTGGCTTATGTGGATGGACTTTGTCTTAAATAATAATGTTTAAAATAAAGCAGCAAATGTTGGCCTTTTGTTTTCTCTTCTTGTTTATTTCCTGCTTTGGCATCTCCCACATTTACTCTTCCTCTTCTGTCTAGCAGGATTCAATTAATAAAAACATGTCCAAGACATCTATCTGTATATTGTGGTTTTTTTCACCTTTCTGAGTTTATATCAAGCTATTTCTTGGTGTGCTTCTTCAGGGTTTCTTGATCAGCTGTCTGAGAGTCACAGAAACCATATGGCCGTTTCTTCTTCACTTTGATCCTAACAAATGCTAGGGTGGTGCTGGGCAAGAAATGCTTTCTGAAACTCGGACAGGAATACACGCTTCTCCTAGAAGTTCAGAACATTAAAACCATCTTGTATTGACACTGGCCAACACAGAAGTAGCTGTTATTTAATTTTTTTTTTTTACATTAAAGCCTAAGAGTATAATTACACTTGTCATGGTGAACTGTTCTTTTGTGTTCAGTACTTAACAGTTTGCCTTACTTTTAGTTTGCATTTAATTATCATCAGCCTCTGATGCCAGTAGGACAAATTATCTCTCCGACTGTATGGCAGGAGAGTTCTGTGTTTTTATGTTTTCCTTTCTCATATATGTTTGGCAACCCACCAAGGAAAGACTGTTTTTGTTCACTTGTTTGTCCACTATAAGTAGACCACAAGTAGTCTGATTAAAATCCTGTGTCTGTGTTTGTGGGAAGGAGGCTTGAATTAGAAAAGAGTTATGTAGCCACCAGAGATGAAGCATCATGTAAACAGACAAATAAGTAAAACGAAGTTTTGCTATGCCTCTGTATGAGATTCAGCAGAGTAGCATAACATGTAGGTTCTGGCCCAGGGACAGCTATGAAAGGACTAGTTTATAAAGAAACTTATAATATGGATAAGAATTGGAAAGATGTTTTGTGCATTCTTGCCTGACACACACCTGTAGTAATAACACATACTATCTGGTCCTTTGTGGGAAACCAAGATGTAGATGCACCAGAACCTTGTGTTAGCACATGGTTCATTTCATCATGACCACACACATCACTTCATGAAGATGTCTACCAGAAGGAAAACTAGACATGCCAAATGTTTCATTAGTGAGGTTTCAATGAGCTTTAATTGATTTAGGGCACGTTTCTCTTAACTATGTGTTGGGTTTATACTTGAAAGTATAAACTTCAACCCTTGAATAAACAAGTACACAACAAAGAAGGAGTTTAGAAAGGATGATCTTTAGAACCAGATCACAAATTCTAAAGGACTACATGGCACTGTAAGACTTTTACAAAAGCCTTACTGTAAAATAGGTCACCTGTCCTGCTGAGTAGTGGCAGATGTTAAAACAACTGCTCTGAAAATGAACTCTGCTCTGTGCTAAAGAGCCACCTACAGAGATTTGAGTCAAAACCCTGTGGTAAACATCTTTGAAATGGACTCATAAACATTGTGCCACACAAATGGGAACATAATTTAAAAAAAGAAAAATATGCTCAAATATTAAATTGGTACACGTGAATAAATGCAATAATTTGTCTGTTTGACAGAATATGACATTACTAATTATTTGACTAGCATTTTTAGTTTAGATTGCCAGCCCATTTATACTGAGGATATTATTTCTTTCTCCAGAGGACAGGTTTCTGAGAAAAACCTCCTGGGCAATCACTTTGGAAATCTGACATGTGATGCTAACAGTCTTTTTTTGGGACAAACTCTTCAAGGCTTCTATTGAAGGGAAAGGGAAAAGTTGAAAAGCAATCCCTGAAAACTGTCCTGATATAGTTTTGTTTTGTTTAAGTGTCTTTTCTTTGACACACTATGGAGCATCATGCAGACTTTTACCAGGTTCTCAAATATTTCTGCCTTAACTCCCATGACCATTAACAGGTCTACAGTTACATTCTACAACTACACCCAGGACTTTAAAAGCCAGGTACAAACCCCAGATACGTGCCACATGCTGAAACAGTCTCAAAGAGCAGCTCTGTGGGTTCTATCATTCTTTTTTTAAATGAGGCCACTTATCTGAAGATGTAACTAAGAATTTGGAAAAAAGGAGAAATGAAAATCATTCTAGCCCTAGAATGCTGTCAGATTTTTAAAAACATGTTTTATTGGCAGCTATATCCACTACGTCATGCTTTACTGTTCTTATTTTTATGTGCTATTTAGCCAATATTTACGATCTTACCTATTTACAACATTCAGTGGCTTGTTTTATAAACCATAATAAGACTAGACATAGTATAGATTTATTGCTGCTAAAATATCTCATGATAATAATGCTCCAATCCACTGTACAAGTGACAGGTAAGGCTGATTAATCCATCATCTTCTACTATAACCAGTTTCAGAAATTTATTATATTTCTTTTTTTTAATGACCTTCATAAGTCATCTGTGTGTGGCATCTTCAGGTGCTGAAAACACAGACTTTCAAGCTATATGCTAAACTGAAAGGAGGAGAAAAATAAGGCTGGGGGGATGGAGAGAGCTTAACAGACTATTCAAAACCATTTCCAATTCACAATTAACAAACAATTCTGAATGTCTTCATGCAAAGTAATAAGCTGCTAATATCAGGAAATGTAAACTTAACAGCATTTGTGTAGGAATGATTGTGGTGAGTTTGCACTGAGAATTTTTCTTGTTTTTTTCTTGGCCCTAACTTCTCTGTGCCTCAGCTCACTCACCTGTAAATAATAAATCTTGGCTATTTCACAAGGATGTTCTGAGACTTAATGAATTACACTCATTAAAGGACTGTAGTTATTATATTGTGATATAGAAAATGTCACACTTTAATTGGTATGAAATGTCTAAATAGCTATACATGGGAAGAGATATGTCTCTTGATGGCTCTTTTACCTTTTTAATTAGAAAAGCAGAAAGGAAGAGAAATGAAAAATAAATCAGTATAATGTCTCCTTTGCTGCTAATTCTGCAAGACTTGTTCCGATTGGGAATGTGTAGACTTTGGGAACTGGAGACAAAACAAAAGACAGCATAGTGCCTCCAGCCTAGAAAGAGGGGCTGGAACTCAACCACTGGAGGCATCATTTTAAGCTACCACCTACTACATACATAGCAGCTGAATCCTTTGGAAACCTATAGCTCTGGCACTAGAAATAGTGCCTTTGTACTGAGTATATTTTTTGAGACTTTTTTTGATTCAGAACCAAGGCAAAGTGTATTTGTCATTGCCTGGGGAACTGCAAGCATGTGGCTCCTCTGAAGGCTTTTAGTACATTTCTGCTTGAAATTTTGGTAGACTTGCAATCCCAAGTGATTTCTGGATTGCTTAGGAGGGAAATTGCCTTTCATCCTTTCAAGTAGTTTGGATATAGCAGCTACTCTCAACTCAATTAGTATTTATTACTAAAAACACTCCCTGCAGCTCCCCTACAGGAGAAAATTAACATTTGGTTAAGAAACTTGCAATTCCTTGATGCAAATCACAGAGGGAAATACATATATATATACACACATACACATACACACGTTTGAAGAAATGTTAGTTCCTGCCTCTGGGGAGGAACACCACCATTCACTGGTATATACCGGTGGACACTCACCTGGAAAGCAGCCTGAACATGAACCAGAAATGTGCCCGTGTTGCAAAGAAGGTTGATGGTACCTTGGGCTGTGTTTGTCAGGCAACACGCTGCCAGCAGGTTGGTGAATGCGATCATTTCTCTACTCGGCTCTGGCAAGACCAAAGCTGGATACTGTGTTCAGTTCTGGGCTCCTCAGAACAAAACACACATGGAACTACTGGAGAGAGTTCAGTTAAAGGGCCACAAAGGTGTTTAAGGGACAGGAGCACCTCTCCTACGTGAGAGCTGGGACTGTTTAGCCTGGAGAAGAGAAAGCTCAGAGGCAATCTCATTCATGTACAGACATGCCTGAAGGGATTGTCAAAGAGGACAGAGCCAGGCTACTTCCAGTGGTGCCCAGTGACAGGACAATAGTGAGCAGGCACAAACTGAAACACAGGAAGTTTCTCCTGAATTTCAGGAAACATGCTTTTCACTGTGAGGCGTGACTGAGCACAGGTACAGCTTACCAAGAGAGGTCATGGGGTCTCAATTCTTGGAGATACTCAAAAGCTATCTGGGAATGGTCCTGCAAAACACACTGACAATGGCCCTGATAGAGCAGAGAGGTTGGACCAAATTACCTCTAGGGGTGCCTTCCAACCTCTACAATTCTGTGATTTTTACCAACGTAGCATTTATGAAAAGTTTGCAGTTTTTAGGTGTTTTAAATCCTGGCTGTTTATGCAACCACAGTGTCTATTGAGGAGAGTTTGGCTTTTCTGACTTAGGTAACCACCCTTCACCAACACACATTTATTCAGTAGATTGAAATGTTTACTGAGATCATGCAAAAGGTGAATTAGACTCAAATGGGTTTATCTAAACTGTAGTGCTTCACACATTCTGCTAGCACATTGCATGCTGCATTAGCTGCTTTCTGCCTTATTACTCTATAAAGTTCTAAATGTTTTGTGAGAGAATTGGCTTTCCACATCTCATAGCTCTGCTGCTGCAGTTAGTGTTAATGGGTGAACTAACAACCAGTTTTAAAGAGAGGGGATAAAGTAGAAACATCTCATGAACAGTAATGTACCTTTTCCCTTAGAGTCACAGCAACTTAGGAAGTGAGAAATGCAGGCAAATGAACTAGTATGTGATATGCTCTGGGGACTTTGAGCTGATATATGGTATTAACAGGTATCTATTATAAGCAAGGGAAATTTTCAGGCGTCTATTCTTTAGAAAAAAATGGAAAATCTTTTAAATCCTTTTTTGCAAGTGTTTTGTTTTTTTAACTTCTCAGTGAAATTGCTGGGTACCTAACCTTTCTCCTGCATCCCACTTTTGCAATTTACAAACACTTTTGTTCGAAAGTTCTATTGCAGACATTCACTGAAGAGGCAAACTGGGCATGTGGTGAGCTCAACTAGCTAAAACACTTATTGGAGTCCCAGATGTTTAGCTTTGACCTCTATATATAATTTCTGTGGCTCAGGTAGAATGATGACAATCTGCATTGTCATTTTGTTTCTGATGTTGGAGTCTGTTGAAAATGATGTTGTTGTGCCATACAACACAGGCAGTTAAAAATAAGCATTCATGTATGTGTCTAGGAAGCCTTTGGATGATCCATTCTCGAGTGGATCTGATATAGAGACAAGCAGTTCCAAACAGCAGTATGATATGAACTAAACTCACTCCTCATACTCAAAGAGAGCTTAATTATATTATTCTATTTACTGTAAAATTGTAGACATTTTTATTACAAACCAGTTAAAAAAATAATGGAATGACTGGATTTTTTTTTCACATGGAACAAATTCATACACATGGCACCTGTTTTATATTGTGAAGTGTTATTTTTGTGGTCCATTCTAGCAAGGTTAATGAGTAAAAATCTGTGGCAGTGAAGAATTGTATGGACTAATTTGGCACTGAGATGACTACAAGGAAGAATAAATCTAGTGCTTATCAGGTAACAAATATCAAAATTATTGTTCTTTATAATTTGTTGTGTTATGAAGAGGGAAGTTTTGAGAAGCCAGTAGTAGTCACTGAAGAAGACTTTAATGCATTACATTTAGCCAAAAGTAACAAATTAGGGATCTAGGATTTGAAATGTCTGCAAAATCATTCACAAAAGAGAAATGGAGAGTTGCATAGTACAGCCTGCAGCTGTGATAAGTGAAATCTCTGGTTACAAAGGAATTATTTCAAGACTAGTCTTCCAAACAGCTCACAGCTGAACCTAACCCAAGACTGGCAGCTGAGGGCAGCCCATATAATACAATAGTGAAAAAAGAGCACTATGGTAGCAGAGAGAATCAGATTAAATCTACAGCTGTGATATGCATATGAAAAGTCTCAGTTTTCTTTGAACTCTTCCTTTTGTGTCCAATATCACTCCTACCAAAGCTTCAGACTGAAAAAAGAAATCTGTTCATCTGTTGAGTATTTTTTCCATTGCAATATAAGCTTTTGTAAGAAGAAGGAACAGATTCAAACACACATAGGGTACAGGAGATTTCTAAACTATATAACAACTTCTAGAAAATACTGTGTTTCTTTGAGGATAAAAAGGTGTGGTTGGTGTGCCTGTAGGCAGCTGACCAAGGTGCTGCGCACTGGAATGGGGAAATGTGTTGCAGTGGCACAATAATGTGGTGAAAGCATATCCCAGTATGTCCTGAAAGACTGACTGAGAGCCATTGGTTACGAAAGATGCAACATCTAAGGAAGCAACATTGCAAACTCAGGTGTACTCTGAAGAACTGGAAAGATACCAGGGCAAAGAGACTATTTCTGAAAGTACTACATGCTGTGAAAGAGGCTGAAATTAGTTGCATTGTGCACTGAAAACGGAATTTGCAGGGGATAAGGGGTTGAAGTCAGCACCAAAATCAATTCTGTGCTTGAAAAAGTAGAACTTAACAAAAATTTCAAGGAAAATTTTATGGTTTAGTAGTGGTCAGATGTGCCATTGCCTTTTATTTCATATACTAAGTGCCTATGTTATGAAGAAATTTTAATGAACTAGGTCCCCGAACAACAAACACCATTGGCAGTAGCATGTGATGAATTATTCAAGCAGGATAATCCTGGTAGAGTTGTGATGCTCTGCCTTCAGAGGCACGCTGCGTGTCCTGGGTGGAGGAGGGTTTCTGTCAAGGGTGTACTGTGCAGCCTAGCTTGAAGTCATGGCACCTAATGACTGTGAAGCTTTAACTTTGGTGAAAAACAAGTCCCTGCCCTACTTGTGAAGAGTGTCTATAGCATGAGTGAGAAGGGTTTCAGATGCACTTGAATTGTGGCACTTGTTGGAAAGGGTGTAAGGCAACCTTAAAAACTTTTGTTTGCCTTTAGAGACTCTCTAACATGGAGTCATTACTTCTAGATAGTACAAAGAACGCTTAGGGCAATACATTGAAAAATAAGAAACCCAGCAGAAGAACATGATGATTACTCCCAAGAAGCTGTTTTTGAGAATATTTGGCTTCTGGCTGAATAGAATCTATTAAGCTAATAACTCTTCTCCTGACTGGAACTGATTGAAACTGCCAGGAGCAGGACACCACTGTTGGGCAGTTTGGGATCACTTCAAGTATCAATTGGAGTTACAGCTCCTATTATAATGGATCTGACCAAAGATACATGGCTTTTGAGACCTTTATGCATAGCAAAGAGAGTTTTTTTCTTTTCCTTGGGCTCTTGCAGCCAGGTTTTCATAGCTTTTGCCTGCACTGCTGGGGAGTAAAGCATCACAGTGAATAGATGGGGCAGCTAAGCTGTTCCTTTAGAGGCCTTGTGCTCACCTCAGACCTGAGGCCCCAAGGAGCTGCTGTACCAGATCACTCCTCTGAGAGTGACTTCTTAGCTTTGAATTTCTAACTCTGGATGACAATGATCTGTATGCATTGCTCACTCTGCTTTTAAAAAACAATAGGAAGGACAAAATGCCACAGTGAAATGAAGCAGGGGAATGGCTAAGCCATACTAACATGCTTGGAAAAAAACAAAGCTCAAGCAAAGCCACTATTAGTGTCAGAGTTCCTTGGCTGTCACATTCAATCACACAAATCCCAGTGATGTTATCTTGGCAGCAGATGGAATTTATTATTTACGATGGGCTGTGGGGAACTTGCCTTTTAGTTGGATATGTTTTGATGCTACCATCTTTGTTCCCCTAGGCTGTTTCAGGTCTTCTGAGAGTCCTGGTGCAGAGTTAGTTTTTTCTCAGATATCCTTAAACTTCAAAATTACTTGTATGTGTTGCTGAAATACTTATTTTTGAGTAGACACCATACTGAATGTACACTTTGAATGCAATATTGCATGTCATATATTCTCTTAATAAAATCAGGCAGAGGATGAGTTTTCTGCTGTAAAATTTCCTAATTGGTCTGTAAGAAAAAGTGAGCACTGAGGACTAGGCAGTAATTTCCCAGAAATATAAAGATATGAAGACCTGTGTTTGGTGTAAGTGTGATGAAATTGGCAGACTTTTAAAAGGTTGGCAAAGGAAACATTTTGTAAATTAGAGACACCATCTCAGATCTACTTTTATTTAAAAATCTGCATACACACTAATTTTGAGCAAGGACAAGAGGATGCAGCACAGCATCATGAGAACAGATGATGAGCACTCAGCAGTTGTGAGGACAAGACATGGTTACCTAGCAACTTCTCAGAGCTGTCTTTTATAAATCCATCCTATCATGGATGTCATGTATACACCACAGTTGGTCTTCACAGATTTTGCACTACTTTGTACTGTAAAATATATCTTCTGAGCAGTAGCATTCTTGGCAGGTATTAAATCATGCCAGTCCAGGTTTTTCTTGTCCTACCTGCTCCCACAGCAAGGTGAGGGCTGTGGATTTGTTTTTTGCATAAGTTACCATGAGTTACTTGAGTTGAGAGATGGGCTAGCGTTTGTAGGAGCTGTTGTTGCTCAACCTCCTTCCTTCTTATACAGATTAAGAAAGAATGGAGAATGATCTGTGTTGATTTCCATGTCTATAAGCTGCTCTCCATCTTCTGCAGCAGAAGGTGACTATGACCTGTAATTTTTTCTTTCTGAGGTGAAGAACCCTTATTCTGTCTCAGTATTAAAATATGAGTAAGTGGAGATAGTCTCAATTTTGACAAGCTGCTTTAATATACCTCTATACAGATCTCAGACAGATTATTTTATTCTGGATAAACATTTTGGATGTTACATGATTACAGATATTTAGCGAGACTGATTTAAGGCCTTAACTTTTCTTTCTAATCTTTGCCCACTAATCACATTTATTTTAAGATAATGCAAGTACATCATTGTTTCCAATGGCATTTGAACTTGAAATTTGGAAATTCCAATCTTTGTTTAATACTATACTTCTAGAAGTATTTTGATGTGTATGCTGTAATACTGTAAAAAAGGAGTTGAACACATTATCCTAAATATTACACACAAAAAATACTGTGCTGATTCCTGCATTACCCTTTTAAATTACTTTCCATCCTTTGTTACAAGCAGAGAGAGTGCAGCATCTCTTGCTTCAATAATTATATCTAATTTGATATGTTATGAGCTGGACTATTTCTCTTGGATTCTGTTACAGTACAAGAAGTTCAACAAGCCAAGCTTTCTTTATGGCTCAAAAAAAAAGATATTAAAAAAGAATTTCGTGTTTTTAAGTGACCAAGTGCAGTACTAAAATATTGTGGCTTGTGACTTCCTCATGGTTATTTTAAGTGACTTTATATTAACTTGTAAACTATCAGAGACACTGACAAGACTGACTTTCCATTCTGGCTTAATTTTGTGTGTTTTTAGCATTCTTCCTATGGGAGAAAATATCACTGGAAATTGTCACTCTCTATAAGAATGTTATAAAGAAATTTTAAGATAGAAGCCTATCACAATAGTAGTGAATTCAACCTTAAACACATTTAGTGTCAAACTGTTTGGGGTTTTTTGTGCGTTTTTTTTTTTTTTTTTTTTTTTTGGTTTGTTGGGTTGGTTTTTTTTTGTTGTTGTTTTTTGGTTTGGTTTGGTTTTTTTGGGGGGGGAGTTTGTTTAAATTTCTGTCTGTAATAGAAAAAGGAATGACTGTGATGACAGAAAAGATTCTGCACTGTCTTAACCTATCTTGTATTTGTGTCATAATCTTGATAAACTCAAAAAACAGCCTCAAGAAAGTGTGATGTGATTCAGTAAATGACACATTCAAGTTGTATACTCTGCTGGTTACACTTGGGGAAGGGCAGAGTCAGAGAAGTTTTTCTCTATGAGAACTTCCTCTGTGAGTTGATGGGACCAATTGGAGGCTGGTTTGGTCATTGACAGCCTAAAAAAACAATTAGAGAAAGTTAGTTTGCTCCGTGAAAACACATTTTGAAAGAGGTAACCCGAAAAAAGCTCTCTTTCTCTTCTGGCAGCAGTGGAGGTGACAGGGCTTGCCTGGCTCCATGGCAGCCCTGCGGGCCTGGCAGCGGGGCAGGGCCGGGCCCCTGTCTGGGGAGCTGGCATGGCCCGCCAGGGAGGAGGGGTGGCCATGGGCAGGGCTGGGCTCCTGTCTGGGAAGCTGGCATGGCCCGGCAGAGAGGAAGGGTGGCCATCAACAGTGGGTGCTGTAGCTGAGACCCAGGGAGGCTGAGTGAGGTCCCAGCCATTCCCCCTCCTCCCCCTCTCCAGCGCCTGCCACTGCCATTTCTAGCACAGCCAGAGTGTTCCGAGATTCTGACACAGCTCCAGCATGGCTTGACTACAGTCTTTTTCTGTGTAAAATTTTAACTCTTTTAATGCTTAGATAAAACTTACAGACTTTTCAATTCTCCCCTAAGTTAGAAGAAAAAAGAACAGAAAAGCTAAGTTTCTTTTGACAAAAAAAAAAGAGTGAGAAGATGCTATGAAATTTGGCTAAAAATCCTTTTGTAAAGTTGTATGGATGAACTGATATTACACTGAATATTCCTATAAAACATGGAGAAAAACATGGGAAAGTTGAAGTGTTCCATTTGATAGATTGTTGACCAAAAGCCCCTGTGTTAAAGATCCTTCGCCCCAAGGAGAAAAAGAGATCTCTATTTCTGAAAATAAAGCATGAACAGAGAGAAAGAGAGATGAAGAGAATTTTTGTTTTAGAGCAGTTCATTCTTAAAAGTAAATACCCCATAAATTTAACATGGCCCATAAGCACAGCTTTATGAAGGCTGTGAAAATAAAAAGAGCTTCATGACTTGCAAGTTTTTTCCCAGGCAGATGCAAATCATAAAAGTAAAGCCACGAGAAAACTAGTTTTTTCCCTCCTTGTGAAAAAGTCTCTATGACCTAACAAGAGAAAACTTCTCTCTCCGAAGTAAACTGAAAGACTATTTAAGTTAAAAACTGACTGAACTAGTTTTTTGTATGTTTGTTTTGTTGTTATAAAAGCTAAGAAAGAGGAGGGAAAAGTAGTCTTAAGTTCTTATTCTGAATTTGGTTTTTTTTCTCTTTCTTTGTGTAGTTAATAATGGTTTTTTACCCTTTTTAAGTTTTAAGCCTGTCTTGCTTTTGCTCCTGGTTCTGTCTCACAACAAAAAATAAGTATACATAATTTAGCAAATCAAAACTATAACATTATTAGTGTGTTGGCCAAGAAAATCAAATTAAACCAAAACATTTTTGGTGGAGAATGTGGGCAATTAATAAAGTTGTAAGATGGGATCAATTAAAAGGAGTAAAGGCAAAGCAGGTATTAGATTATAAAGTAAGAATAATAGCAGAAAGTTTATATTATGATAATGGTGAAATATCTAGAAGTGGTGGTTAATGTTAAATTTCCTTTTTTTTTTTCCTGTTTAATGTAGTAAGTTGAATGTAATTTTGATAATAATTTTAAAATGTGTATTCACCTTGCGAGGGGTGGAATGTGCTGGTTACACCTGGGGAAGGGCAGAGCCAGAGAAGATTTTCTCTGTGAGAACTTCCTCTGTGAGTTGATGGGACCAATTGGAGGCTGGTTTGGTTATTGACTTCTGGCTGATTTCCCATTAAACATTAAATAAATCTTATCTATTATGGTATGCTATGCTCAATATGTGGCATATGAAAGTGGACAGCTGTTAAGATGCCCACGGTGCTGTTCAGCACATTGGCCAGCCAGCCAGAGTGTAAATGAAGAAAGCTGCCAAGCCCTGTGTGAGGACTGGGCATCAAAGGGGGAAAAATGAGGGCATGGTAGAAAAAAAAAGGTAGAGGGGTAGTTGCAATGATGGAAGAGAACAGAAGTGTTTTAGGACCTAGGGGAGGGGGCAGCAGATACTGCTTATCGGGTGAAGCACAGGTATTGAACCTACTTGTTCCAAGTTGGTTACTCATCATTTCATTTACCATCTGATTTGGTTTTTTTCCAACTGCATTATATATCAGCTCAACATGAAAGCAGAGGCTGGAGTCAAGACAAAATATTTGCAACCAGTTAGTTGCTGAGCAAAGTGAACTGAACAAAAGCTAAGGGTTAGAGCACAATGTAAGACCACCTCAGGGAAGCTGTTCTCATTCACAGATTAATTAACTGGAAATGCTATTTTTGGCCCTGTGAACAATACTGGAAGATGGTAAAAATTTTAAAAAGTCTTTCAGAAACACTAGTCATTGAGCAACCACAGGCTCTTCACAGGAAAAGGAGCAAAACCTGTCAGAAGTATGGACTAAAAGATTTTTGGGATACTCTCACTCCCAGCAAAATCCATGATGAAGTACTTGGTAACATAGAAGAAGACTAGTTTAGAAAAAAATGGTATATTTCTAACATGGAACTTCCGAAGCATTCTAGCAAATGCTTCATTCATTATTATCAAACTATTTCAAATAAACTCCTTGTGGTAACACATCTGCACACAGTCTATTTAGTCCAGAGAGGAAGTGAACTCAGGGAACCTGGTTTTCGAATGAACAAAATGAACAAAAAAATGAACAGCAAAAATTAACATACCTCCCTGTTTTGAAGGTTTATCAACAAAAAAACCTAAGTGCTCTGATTGCAACATTAACACTTAAACAGAGGGCAGTAAGGTGCAGCATTTTTTCCTATCAAATGTAACTTGATTAGTACAGTTCTTTTTATGTTATGTTTATTTGGCATACCTTTTTTTTACAGAAAGTTACATAGTTTTTGCCTTTTTATAATTTGTTATTGTGAGTCTCTTAACTGCCACCACGCCTTCAAATTTCAGTCCCATAAGCCTTGAATGATGTTTTCTTTAGCTGAAAGTAATTTTAATTTGAAATGCACACAGAAAAACAGTATCTTATTCTTTAACTCAGCAATGCAAGTCTGACGGCATCAGATGCCCTTAAGACCTATTGCTTCTATGACTTAATTACACAAATTAAGTCTACAAATTAAGCCTGACAACATCTGAAATTACTGTGATTTGTTCTATCTTCCCGACTCCATTTCCATGCTTGAGAAATCAAGTGCATAGGCAGGAGAAGCATTACTGTGCTCCCTGTTCATTCACGGGCTGCAGCATTGGGACCAAAGGGACTTGAAGCCATGGCATGAAATGCCTCCTCCCAGCACAGGGATGGGGCACACCAAAACTGTGGTTTCAAGAAGCACTACATGTAAGAAGGAGGCATAAAATTAGCTGCAATAAATAACATTATTTCTTCCCAGGAGGCTTTAATTGCTTCATACTCTTACGTAACTGGGCCCACTGAGAGTGTGGGTGTGTGTTTAAATGCACATCAGTGTGTTTTTGTCATGCCATTTACAGCAAATATGGAACTGGAGAGTGTCTCTAAAAAGAGCTTTGCTACAGCCACTCACTGCTTCAGATTGAGAATGGAGAAAAATGTCTAATAACATTTGCAACTGATTCAATTACCCTGGTTTACTGATGTATTTTATTGCTGATTCTTGATTTTTCCCCTTGCTCACTATCTCACGAATATTGTCCCCATCATTTAATAAACAATTTTTTTCTCTTTATATGATGTGTTATTTCACTTAAGAGTAGAATATTTCTCATCATACCTTTGACAGACTTTTTATGCATCTTAAAATGACAAATTGATTGGTAACTTGCTGGGCAGGCATTTCTTTCTCTACAACTGTAAAAATGAGCTTAGATTATTATTTGGACCAGATTCCAAACACCTATGGGGCTGTGCTTTGATGTGAAAATTTCTACCTTGGTAGAACACAAACAAGGCTCACAGTAGGTGAGTAGGTGAGTAGGTGAGTTTATACATTTTAGGCCTTCATAATTGCTCTTCAAAAATCTGAAAAGCTTTTGTCAGGTAGCAGAAGAAACGAGAGACCTAATGTAAAAAATTAAATTATTTTTACGTCATTAATAGCTGCAGCAAATTCTCTATTTGAATCCAAGCCTAACCCTCTAGACAGATGCTGCTTTCCTGGGATTGCAGATGGAAGGATGAGTTCAGGCTCTAGGTTCTTTTGCAAATTTCTCTTTTGGAAAATGAATTAACTCTTCTAGGATGAATTTGAGATATTCTTTTTCCTTTAGAGTTAACCCTTATACTAGCCAAAAACAGTATGAGAAGACCTCTGGAGTCAGAAGGCAGGCTGTATGGAAATTCAAGCAGAGGAAACTTAAGCTTATTTCATGTGTAAGTGTTCCTTGGTCCTTATGGATTCAGCATAGTGAAATCACATCTTGCAAATTGTGCAGGACATGTGCAATGATAGCAAACAGATCCTCCTTATGGCAAAGGATCTGTGTCAGGATCTGTAGCCTTCTGTTGTGAAAAGCACATGGAAGATGCAGTATGATCTGGTTCATATCCACCCATATACCCAGTGGACTGCAGGCTTCATATCAGTACAAACAAATAAATTTACTGCCTTGAAGATAAGATAACTCACTAATTTTGACAAAATTCAGTTTCACATCTGCAAGAGTGTGGCTCTGTCAGGCACCATCTACCTGCATAGGTTGGAAGCAAAGGCCGAATGAGCTCCATTTCTACACTTGTGTCTGTTTGTGTATTCAGTTACATCTAAAGCAGCTGCTTTCCCTGCCAATACCGAGCTTTCGTACCCACACCATGCCCTGCTGTCTGCAGGAATGTGAGGAGAAGGTTGCCAGCTGCCTCTCCCTCCCACCAAAGCAGCTTTAACTGCACAGCCTTTTCATTCTGTGTCAGCACTGGCAAGCAGAGCAGAAGCAGGGGTGCATTGCAAGAGGAAATTGCCTTCAGGGATGCATGGGGAGAGGGCTTTGAACCTGGAGTAGAGTTGGGGTCACTGCTGGGAGAACAACAGGATTTCCCTCCTATGTTTATGGCTACAAATTCTCTGTGTTCAGCACTTGCTTACTTTAGGTAACAGCTTATTTTGCGTGAGCCTTTGCCATCACTAATCACAGCTTTCAGAGCTCTGTTTTAACCTGTTCTGTCTGGGAACCACAAGCCAGTAAGGAATAACAGTCATGTTCCCATACATTGCACCAGCCCATTGGTGAAGCAGTGGGAACTACTGACTTCCTGCCTCACACCCTTTTTTAGCACATGCAGTCACAAAGGAGCAGGATGCTGCATGTGCTACACAGTCTGTAATTCCCAGTACAACCACTCATGCAGAGCTGTCGGGTATGTATTTCATTTTGAATTACACACACCATGTATTCTGATGATGAATTTGCTACAAGACTAGAGAAAGCTAACAAATTATTTATTAGACAGATTCCTGTTTATAATCCTTGTGGCTACTGCTGTATTGCTGCAAGATTTTAGTATCTTTGAGAAAGGACTTCATATTAAGAAATTTGTCATCTGAAAAATAAAGCCTGTCTGCACATTTGGTACAGAGGGACTTCAAATATCCAAATAATCTTCTAAGCAGGCTTCTTTTATCTTTCTGGGGAGGTTTTACAACTTCACTGTAGAAAATCCAGAGAAATATATTGTTTCTCTTAATAAAAATAATCTTTATGATTTAGCTTCTTTGTTATTCTTACCTCTGCTGAAAATGTGGTCACACAAATGTTGTGTACTAAAAATCTGTAATATAGGTTCTTGCATAGACTTCTAGACAGGGGAAGAAGCCCCCCTTGACAAGGGAATATGTCCAGTCCTTACTCCTTGCCAAGACAATGAAAGATGATTTTAATTGTGAGTTTTCATACATTCCTACTTTGTAAGTTTGCTGGATTTCTGCTTAACTCCTGGGGAAAGAGAATTCCCCCCAGAATTGCATATGCAAACATTTTAATCTGGTATTACTGTGATTTTAATTTTAGGCATTTATGGAGATAGGGCAGGACCTCAGATTTGCTACACCTCATGTTTTCTTACTTGAAAACATGCAATTACTTCTACAGGAGCTGCTTAGGACATCAACAGGATAATTTTGTTCAGTCCATTCCTTAAGGATGTGTGAAATCAGTTACTCTAGAACACGGAAATTGTGTTTTGCACAACTGCTCAAGCCCAAAGGCAGCCAAGTGAAAAGACAACAGTACTGTGCTTTTCTCCTCTGTGATAAACATCTGGTTTGCATGACAAACATCTGGTTTGCATGTCCACACCATGAGCATTCAGTTAGGATGACAACTTCTGCCAGGCTAGGTTAGGTTGAGTGAGCTGACCCCATGCTTTAATTTCATGCATGTGACTCTTGCTAAGAGTCTTGGTACAGGCAACATAAACTGCTTCTGACCCATATCTGTACCAAAAGAGAAGTGATATAGCCGTATTTCTGGATGCCAAGGCAAAATTAGCAATCCCTGCTGAGTCTGGATTAATTATTTTGGGCACAGTGCTGAAAGATATGGCTTCCCTGCTTCCAGACTAAAACTAGTATCTTCATGTTATCCTCTGTAACATGGAATCCCTGGAAAGGGATTAGCTTCATGATTATCTTACAGTCCATCACAGGGTGACCAATCATTGTCTTGGATACCTCACATTCTCCAGGTATGCTCTAGAGTCTGTAATTCAAGGTGCCATTCCACCTACTCAATCACACCACTGCAGGCCTGACACAAAGTGCTGCTAATTCAGATTTGGTCGCATGAAACAGAGTGGAAAGGGCAGGGAACAGGGCTCTAAATTTAGTCTGTTTAGAATGCCACACAACTGAGTATTCCCATCTATTTTCAAAGCTGCAATAAAGCTGCATGGCAATACTAGTAAATGTCATTCGTTCTTTGAATTAAAATAATTACTTCCAGCCAACAGTAATACATTAGAGCAATTCTCATCTACTACATTAGAGTAATTCTTGGCAGTGTGAACAAAATGAATCTGAGGAGTTTACAATACAACCATCCAACTAAAACTTGGAATATAAATTCTCAGCCTGTAATCACTTCCTTTTTTGCCTCTTCTCTTTTTAGTCAAGGCAGTATGATTTTTTTTTTTCAGTCAGAGAGTCATAAAGTTTCTGTTTGAAGTTTTTATTGGTTTCCAAAAATGTAGTTGATTAGTTAGTGTGATTTTTAAAAAATAATCATTCTCTTTTCAACAAAGATAATTTTCAAGCTTTAAGATATTTACCTTATTTACCTGAAATCACCTTTTTTTTCTGTTAATTTTCATTACCCAAATATATTGTCATACATCTTAACTGGGCTATGAATAATAAAGTACTGACCTTGTCCCATTTTCTTTCGAAACCTTTCCAGGAAAAGACTATCTCAAGTATACCAAGTGTGTATTCTTTTTGATTCTCAGTGTTTCATAGCTGTACTGACAAAAACAGCATAATCAAAGAGCATCAGCATTATATGAGCCTTTGAAATGCAACAGAAGCCAGTATTTTGTTACTGTAGTTCTTAAACCCTGATACTGATTTCTCTGTTGTTGGTATAACCCCCTGGTATATACTCCAACCCCCTGGTGGAGTTATTGTTGACTCACCTGGGAGAATTCAGTCGTGTTGAGGCTGTAATAACTAGAATGGGATTGGGAATGGGACTGGAAACTTGATTACAGCTCCTCCTGTTTGTGAACTGGTCTTTGCTATTCCTACTCACTGTCTGGACTACAGTCCAAACACTAAATAAGTGACAGAGCTAAATTTGAAGAGATTTAGAGACTTCAAACTGGTGGAGAAAACAGTATGCTTTGATTCTTCAACTATTTGTGATAAATTTTGAATTATTTTTGAACAATCCTTCAAAAGAGAAAAGAGAGCAACTCCTACTTGCTCCAAAGAGATGTTGGTTAGACAGTGAGCAAATACTCTCTGACACGTTTTAACAAATTACTTCAATACCTTTGAAAGGTACTTTTTAATAATCACATCTTTAGTTACCAAAGTTATTGAAAGATGCTTATGGCTCTAATGTAGAAAAGCATGTTAGAAGACTTGATCTGTGTCACAGGTTATGAGAAGACCTGTATAGAAATTGAATAATACCACTGATACTTTTTACCCAATGGCAGATTTACAGACAGCTAGAAAATTACTCAGATTTGAACACAGAGGAAACGCTGAACTTAATGGCTGCACTCTTGAATTATTACTGATAGACAGTATCCTGCACAGCAAAGGGGAGCCACCAGTCATAGGGTTTTATTTATTTGATTTTCCTTTATGAGTATTTGTGCTTTTTCGTATGTATAATTTGCCTCGCTGGCAAACACTAAAGGAACGCCTCTGAAAAACCGAACTGTTAAATTTTCCTTTTGTTTCTTCTTCACAACTAAACCTTTCAATACCACTGTAATGGAGAAGCAGAGATTTTTGCAAGCTGAGCAAAAGGAGTGGATGAACCTACGGTTTGACCAAGAACAACATAATGGGGAAAGGAAAAAAAATTACTGCTATGTAGAAATAGGGAAGCCCAGTATTTCTGAAATGTCAAAATTTACAAAAATTATAAGCAATTCTGCATCTCTTTCATGTCCTTCCCTCCAGTCTTCATCATTATACTATCTTCTGCATTTTCAGATATTCTGAACCAAACTAGCCTACAGCAGAACTTCCCAAAGAAACTAAAAGTAAATGTAAGAGAACACTGTGACTAAGTGCTGTACCAACAAATCTTGTCCTCTGTCCATGTTGGCCAGCATCACCTTGGCTAAATTCAGGAAGGATTTTTACTTGATATTGCTTCCAGTTGTTTTCATTCCAGAATATGTGAATTATGAAAAAGAAAGTAAAAACCCAGTTGTCTCTCTGTGGCCCACCATAGAAGCAAATTATATCACTGGTTTCACGAACTTGTCAGACTCACTCAGTGAAAACAAAATTGCTTTTTTTCTTACTGTTCTATAATCAATTTACAGATTACAGAAATTTATAGAAAAGACAAAATGGTCGAAGACTTGGAGACTCCATAAAACCCTGTTTGTTTGGGTTTTTTTGCTAATGTGTGCAAGTCTAGTAGATATTAGTAGTTTAAGTCTAGTTTATGATCAACAGGATAGAAGAGAATTTTTATGAAAAATGCATATTTGTAGGTATTTTCTTTCATAAAATAATCCTCTTAACCACTTTTTTCCCCAACTGTGTGAGGAAAAATTAATTCTCAAGTGATTAGAAACTTGAATTATAATCATTCAAAGAAACTCCTTCATTATTTGAAAATGCTGGAAGCAAACCATAATCACCTAATAAAACATGAAAATACAGATGCAGAAATACATCTATCATTGTCTTGGAGTGACTGTATGATGCCTGTACCCCCAAGTCGTCTGTTCTGTTGATGTTGAATATTAAATTCTGCAACTTTAAGACTGGTTTCAGGAGTGAAGGGGGGAAAGACGAAATGCAGAGTTTGTTATCAGAGACTGCACTGGCTCCCCTGCATTCCTGCACACAGACTGTGTTGTCTGTGGTGGACAGTGAGAGAGAGCTCTCCTTTGCTCTTGGTTAGTTTTTCTGGCTAGCTGAGGCAGAGAAGCTAACTGGGTTTTTTTTTCCCCTTTTCTTTTTCTTCCTGGAACTGTTTGAACTGGCTCTGGACTGAAAACCCAGAAGAGCACCAGGAGCTCACACGTGTGGCCCACCAGGCCTGGCCTGGGCCGCAGCATTCCCCAGCACGGGAGGGACTGAGAACAGACTGAGTGAGCCGGGCAGCCCACGGAAAGAACTCTTCTAAATCTGCCATCTCCTCGGAATGGCGAGAGGTTTTGCTGTTTGATATTGTTCATTTTTGTGCTGGGAGGTGTGTTGCCTGTTGAATAAACAGTTTTTCTTTTTTCCACTTCTCTTTCCACTTTTTTTTCCCTGAGTCGAGTGGGGAAGGGACTGCTTGGATCTTATTTCCTAGAGGGACCCCATTCAGAGGTTTCCTCCCAAATTTGCCCTAAACCAGGACAATCATACTGAGAAATAAATCCTTATTTGTGACTCTAGTTCTTATGCTGTGAAATTAATTTAGGTAATTCTTCTTTTAAAATTAAATCAGAAGTATCATAAAATATCATCCAGTCCTTTAGCAATAAATCTGATGGATGTTGCAATAACTGGTCATGTTGAAAAGCTCAGACATTCAGCAAAAGAAAATAATATTGCTACATAAAATACTACTGCAACTCTACAGCTGACTTAGGAACTGAATCAAGCTATCTAGAATCACAGCCTAAGAACAGCTTTCCTTTCTAGTCCTGGTTCAGGAAAGAACACCATTGCCTTTTACATGATCCGTAACACCTTCATATATGATGTCCTTGATCACTGTCCTGTGTAATTTTTCGTTACCACATAACATTTCTTTGCCTGATTAATAATTTTGACTAAATGTTTAAATAACTGTGGCCAGGCAGTCATACCTCTTTAGGAAATTACTTTTTTACAGGTATCTATTATTTTTAAAGGTTGTTTTGCTTGGAGAGTGCAATATACATACAGTTCTTTTGCTGCTGGTCAACTATTGTACTCCAACAGATGCAAATACTTGTAATGGAAAGCAAGGGATAGATTAATGGGTTTTGAAGTATTTTTTGCAACAGATTTTTGTACACTGACAATTTGTTAGCTGCAAATGCCAAGTGAAGAAGACTTCAAAGGATCCTACAAGAAAACCAGTAATACTCATTTGAAAACATGGGAAACATAAAGAAACAATGACTGCCAGAAGTACAGGAAGAATGGTTTATAAAATCTTCAGGATAAAATTTGGATTTCTGCATTGCATTGTGTTTTCATTTACTATTTAGTTCATCAAGGGATGTTTTCCACAGAACACTCTAAAGGGAGACAGAAACTGAGTCATAGTATTTTGATTACATTTCAAAAAATTTGTATCTTTGTGTAGAAATAGCAGGAAAGCTAAGAGTAAATTTCACAACACTGTTTAACATCATGGTCAGTTGCTGGTACTGTCTGGTTTACAAAACATTTTTTGGAGCAAGGTGTTTGGAATTTGTTTTAGTTCCAAAGATGGTAATATCTCTTCACAACCACGATAGAGCATCACAGGGTTGATTCTCATTTTTGGGAAGATTTCAGTGAATTTTGCTTTTCCTCTGTTTGTTTAGCAACGAAGAGTCAAGTGATGCTTTGGACTATTCCATTCCATTTTCCAGAGTTAATACCAAGTCCCTAGCATAATCTAGGCCTTTTATGTTAATGATAATCACTAAATAAATACAGGAATTTAGGAAGCATTTTTCAAGACAGCGTTTCCCCACCATACTTCCGACAAAATCCTTCTGCTCAAATCCCTGGTTATACAGCTACCTGAGCAAACACCTCTAGCACTGGTTATTGAAACACTGGTTCTGTCTTTTTATCATTTGAGATACAGCAAGGGATAAGGACAAGAGATGGGAGCCATGGGACAGCAGAATGCAGAGAGCTCTCTTTTGAAAGAAAATTTTCTTGGCCATCTTTTCCCATCCAGCTAATAAAACATTTTATAAAATAAAATTAAATAAAAAAAAATTTAAAAAGGTTAAATTACATTTTGTATTTCTCTTTAGATTATATTTGCTTACATGTATCTAGATAGTAGAGATTTAATCTGTTAACAGAGATGGACAAAAAAGCAATTGCTTTGTATTTAATTTTTAATGTTTAATCTCTTCTGAGAGATTTTGTTGCTCAGAAACCATCTTTTACTTTAATAAAAAATGCATTTATTTTTAAAAATTTGATTGTACTATGACAGATTATATACAATACACCATCTAGTATTTATATTTCAGTCTGGCATGCTCTAGGCACATTATTATCATACTATTTACATGTTTTCTGCTGATCCTTTCTGAAATACATTTCACTGATCCTCTGATATACTTTCATCACTTGACTCTGAACTCAAATTGTCAATAAGACTGTCTGTGTGTATCATGACTACAAAGAAACTGAGAAATTGGCCATGCCTGCTATCAAGGTTTTATATCACTCCCTGCTAAGGTGAGAAACATATTCTAGCTTGATGCTTAGAATCCACTTCAGGGTAACATACTGCCCACCTTCACCAAACTTGGAAACATGCTGGATAGAAGACGACTGTTTTGTTCTGGTTTCTTTTTAAGTACCATTCTTGGCCGGGCTCTAAGGTATGCCTCACTGTCTGGACTGAAGGCTCATACACTGCTTTTCTTGCTTCCAGTGCCATTTCAAAATGTCAGTGTTCGCCCTGGAAACAGACAAAAACCACTGAATGCCATCTAAATGACTCTCAAAGTGCAGGCTAATTTCAACAGGTCCATAAGTAAACTCCAGCTGGGTATCCTCCTAGAAGACACCAGAAGTCCCCCTTCACATCTGCCATGCAGGTGTTCTTTTGCTCACTTCTATGACAATGAATCAGGCAGCCTGTGAGCTTTCAGCTTGGCTGCCCCTTTGTGCATACCTCATGTGTCAGAAGATATTGAATATGAAAAAAAAAGATTTGGTGATAGCCTACTACTACATATTCAATGGAAAACCCAACCCTGAGAAAATTAGCTGGATTCCTGACACTAAAAAATGTGTTTACTTATCTTGTTGTAACATATTTTCACTCAGCCTTGCATGGAAATTCATTCTTGGCACTGATGTGGAAAGCAAGATAGAAGCTGCCTATCTACTAGAATTCATACTGTGGAATATACACTCCAGGAATTTGCTTGTTTCAGGTCTGCAATAACACCCAGGCTGAGTGGTCAAAGCCTTTCGTCTACATCCTTATGATGCCTGGAAGGCATCACTTATCTCAAAGATGTTGGTTCCAAATTTACTTCAGTCAGAGTACCTAAGAACTTGTTGAGAAGTAATTTATGCCAGCAAAGTATCTTAAACCTGTTTACTCCTAGTTCATTTCACAAACAAATTTAATATATATCATTTTCCAGGATGACAACCAGAAAGTTGAGCAGGAAGTCATGTATTAAAATAAACAGGCTGCAAGTACATTTAGGTAAGATTGCTTAGATGTAAGAACAGACATGAAAACAGAATTAATAAAATATTATTTATAGTATAAAAAAAAGTAGGGCTGTAAGGAACACAATTACAGGGAAATGAGGAGATTTGGGAATGATACACTGAATTGCAATTATTTTCCATCCAATATCTGAAAGACACTTTGTTCTGGAATACATACATATGCAGAAGTCGGCTTTTGAAAATACACTTTGTCTGCTTGTCCTCCTTCTTTCATCTCAATATGACTCCTTCTCTTTCATCTCAATATGACTCCTTCATTTCAGACTAGTGAAAGTCAACTTATAACATTGTTGGTGAGCAAAGCTTCCAATCCAATGTCAATGTGTAGCGAAAAGTATGACTCCAAAATGGACTGCTCCTCTGATGTGTAATGGCTTTACACATCAGTGATTATGTTTTCTCAGCAACGTCTGAAAATACACCTAGGAAGCAGGATCATAGCTAAGCATGCATCAGACTGCCTAAAGCAGATCCTTACATAGGCTGGCACTTGCAGTGGCATATGATGTGCTGTTTTATTAACTTGAAAATAAGTAAAATGGCCATTGATTTTAAAGATATCATATCAGAGAAAAAAACTTGGGGAAAAAAAAGCACTATGAAATGTAAAATAAAGGAGAGAAAATTACTCCTTTCCTTTCCTGAAAGAAGATATTTATATGTGATACAAAAGTCATAAAATGCATAGATGAGAAATAATGTCTTGGAGTCAAGGGGAACACCCTGAGGTAGGGAAGGATTGCCCAACAATGTTCGGATTTAGCTGCTGGAGATTTTGAGACTGGCTTGGAGTAAGAACAGTAAATACACAATGAAAGGCAGGATTCTCCTCACTTAGTGGATGGACTAAGTAAGATAACTTCTCTCATTTCATACTTTTAACAAATGTATCAATTTTTGACGTGGATCCTAAGTATCTTGTCATTCTTAGGTCCTGTTATTCATTCAGTATCTTTAAGCAGCTGTAACAACAGTTCACTCAGTTACTGGAACTTCTTGTCAAGTGCATGAAAATTTCCAGTTGGTACACACCAGTCATATTACCTTGTGTTGCCTTTGACTGGTCTTTCTCATAGAGACATGACCAAAAGAATGAGTCCAAGAAGCAATTTTATGCACCAAAGCACTCTAATATCCATAGTTTTCAGACACCTTGACATTACTTGTGCAACTGGTCTAATAATGTGGTAATGCTTGAATCATGAGAATAGGAATTGCTGAGCCAAAATGTGCTCAGCTTTAAATTTGCTTTGAATTTAAGGAGCAACATATTATAAGGCAGGGAAAAAGAATCCTTGTCAGGGTCTTCATACTGCCTAACTTTAGCCTCCTAACTTTGAAGAAATATCAGGATGACTTTGTATGATAGGATTAATAGAGAGAGAGAGATAAGAATACTTCAAACAAATTGTTTAGAAGAGGGAGGAAAACTTTCCTCTTCATCAGTTTAAGGAACCTGCATTACCTCTCTGGTGAGTAGACTGATAGCAACTGAAGATATTTGGCACTACTGCACTTAATTCTCATTCCAGCACATCAGTAGCAGCGTTTTGGAATTGAAGTACTTGACCTCCTCATCTACCCAGGAACTAAAGCTAGGTATCCACATTATTCTACCCCTCAGGGATGGTTGACTTTAAAAGTGCTGCTCCCGACATAAGACACGAATTACCAAGAGGCTAAAGGGCTGAAATTGCAATGCAGAGTTGCTACAGACACATTTTTTGTCAAAGTGCACATTAGGCCTGGCACTGACAGAGTACCCAGTGAAGTAAGTGTTCACTTTAGAAATAAGAATGGCCTGAGAAGAGTATTTTCATTTATCAGCCACACACTTTGCATGAAGGCTATTGTTTGTTAGGGTGCACTAAAATTCTTTCACAAATACATAAAGAAGAATGTCTTTTCCACAGAGGGAAACTTCTGCTCATACTAACTGCCCTGGTAAGTTTGTGAGACAGAAAGCAGAATTTGTGCCAGTCTTTATTGCTTCTTCATCCCCACATGCCAGCCGTGTAATACCTTGCAAAAGACAATATGATGACTCAGGGATAAATGTGAAAATCTGCCACCTCTTTAATGATTAGCAAAACCTTCTGCTTTTACATGTTGTTATCATATTCCAAAAACTGGGAAAATAATATTCTGAAATTAAGTAAGGTTAAATAGCCTTACTAACAGAATAATCATGCGAGTTGCTTACCTGTTCTGCTAATCACAAGAAATAGGTGTTTAGTGGCATCAAACACTAAACAGAAAAAAAGAGAAAGCTTAGTATTTTGATGTCTGATTCTTCTGACAAATGACTGTCATTATTGTCTTCTCCTGTGAAATCATCTGTAAACAATATATTCTTAAATATTAGAGTGAATATGTAAGCTAAATAAATAATGAATACATGAAGATTTCCCAAGCCAGCACAGAATTGTATGTGCTTTGAAAGGTAATGCTGACAAAGTATGCATCATACTGTGTGGTATTCAGAAACTTCTCTCTATTCTTACATTCACTATGTTCATCTGGAAACCTACTGTACTGGGCAAAGTACTGTGATGACTTTAGTTAAATTCACAGCTGCCTCTTGATATATCACTATATGTCATTCAGCAATACCACTGAGGAAAATGTAATTACTATGCAACATCTTGTGCTTTCTTGGGATTTCTCTCTAGGTAAGTAAGAAATAAATTCCTGTCAGGACCGCAGGAGTATTGCTGTAGAGATGTATGAACAGACCAGCTGGGTCATAAGCCATGATGCTGTGTTGAAATAACTGGTCACAGGGGATGTATTCTTTTTTAGCTGTAGGCTGTATGCCTTTTCTTTCCACCTGAGTGTGCAGAAACTTGCTCACTGTCCAAATGAATGCTCATACAATGCATTTAATTCCCATACTATCCCTGTAAGGTAGAAATCTTAACAGAGAAGCAATTGAGGGCCAGAGAAAGTGAAACAAACAAACCAATCCAAAAATCCATGTAAGGACAGAACTTTGGTTCCACTTGGTATCTCTTCCGAGATTCTTTCCTTCCATAAAGCAAACAACATGTAACCCCTGTAGGCACTGATCTCCTGCTGAACACAAGAGTGAAATCTAAGACACTGGCCTCCAAAACACTTTCTGAGCATGACCCAAGCCACCTGAATCACTACCTTTGGAATAAGGACCTCCACTCACAGCTTTGTTCTGCTGCTACAATCACTGTTGTGATTACAAGGAGGAAGAGGCATTAACACCCACACACTTCCCCAGTTTCAGTACAAAATTCAAAGCTCCTATTATGGATCTATTTTGATTTCTTTATTTTAAAGTCAAATATACAAATAAAATCAAAGATAATTGATTTCTACCTGCAAAGAACAGAAGAGATTTCCACTTGTGACTTTTAAAACTTGCATGCCATTCTGATAACGTTGTTGTGGGTGTGAATAACAAAAAAGAAGATGCGTAGCTAGTTGTTCATGTTCATTTTGTTTCCACTGGAGCTGGCTCAGCATAGACTAAGGAGACTGAGGTCTCAGATTAGTCTTGGAAAGACTGATAGCTTCTTATACCAACGTTTAAATTATACCATCACAGAATGGTTATGGCCGGAAGGGACAAGATCATCTAGCTCCAAACCCCCTGCCATGGACAGGGAGAGCCTTCACTAGACCAGGCTTCTCAGAGCCCCATCCAACCCAGCCTTAGGCACTTCCAGGGATGGGGCATCCACAACTTACCTGGGCCACCTCTGACACTGCCTCACCACCCTCACAGTAAAGAATTTGTTCCTAATATCTAATCTAAGCCTACTTCTTTCAATTTGAAGCCATTATCCCCTGTCTTATCATTACATGCTCTTGTAAAACATCCCTCTCCATCTTGTAGGCTGCTGTAGGGGTTGGAAGCCTGCAATTAGGTTACCTTGGTCTTTTCTCTAGGTTGAACAATCCCAATTCTTCATACAAGAGCAGCTCCATTCCTCTAACCATCTTGGTGGCCTCCTCTGGACTTGCTCCAACAGGTCCATGTCCTTCCTGTGCTGGGGCCCCAGAGCTGGATGCAGCCCTGCAGTGGGGTCTCACCAGAGCAGAGCAGAGGGACAGAATCCCCTCCCTCCCCTGCTGCCCACGGTGCTCTGGATGCAGCCCAGGACACGTTTGGCTTTCAGGGTGTGAGTGCCCATGGCTGGGTCATGTCCAACCTCTCATCTACCAGCATCACCAAGTTCTTCTCAACAGGGCTGCTCTGGATCTGTTCATATCCCAGCCTGTGTTGATACTGGGGATTGCTTCAACCCTTAATTTAAACACTAGGCTAGAATGTATGAATATAGCAACAGGAAAATTGTAAAAAAGCTTCAAGGAAATCCAAGTTGTCTGCAAGCCAAGACTCTGCAATGACAGAGAATATATTCCCATGAGGGTAACAGACTTCTTGTTTTTTTCTCACTTGCTCATTTTCATTCTTTTTTGCATTTTGCTTCTCAGCGGCATCATTATAACATTAAGCATTTTTTAAAGTTTTTTTCTTGATGTCTTTGTGTGTTCAGAACAGTTTATATTGTCTTGAGTTTACACATTACTGGCAAAATTTTTCCAAGAAAATGCAGTTACTGCAGGAAAATATAATCACCTTGAATAAGGTTGGTTTGATTCATTACTGAAGCAACTTCACTGATTTTCAAAGGAACCTAAGCAAAGAAGAAGGTGAGGCAAGCACTTCAATGCTCCATATACTCCAGAGAAGCCCTTCGAAGTTGATATTCAGAAGTGGAAGAACAGCTACTAAATGGGAATAATCTCTTTTCCTACCAAGAAGTCAAATATATTTTTCTTCTATAGCATTTCTATAAAAGACTACTCCAGAGCATATGGATATATAAAAGTATTAGCTAATACAGTATTTCAAACAAAGTGTATTGGTTCAAAATTGCATTTGGCTTGCTGTTGCATAAAGTTTGTCCAGTTTGTTCTTCCTCTAGAGTTCCTGAATATTCCAACATGTTGTACTGATCGCTTCTGTTTAGTGGAAATTACATGAAATACTGACTTTCCATTTTTTTTGGACTAAAAACTGCAAAATTATGCATACTAATGAGTTTAATGGATTCATAATGTTTTAGGTACAGAGCTCCATATTTTTAAATTTCTTTCCATAACACTGTGTTGAATTCTTCATTATTATAATCACGAGAATGAGAAGAAACCAGCACAACAATTGCTTTATTGCAAGTTCCTTCTAGCCCCACAAACATCCTTGGAAAAAAATCAACGATGCATTCATAAAAAATGTTGCCCGCATTGTAAAAGGCTCTATATAGTACTATTAAAAAAAAATCTGAACCACAGTATTGCTGTTTCAAATCTGTTGAAAAGAATTAGCCATCTGCCATGACAGCAGCTTGACCTGATGGGCCCTGCAAAGAGGCAGTGAGACCAGCAGGGTCCCTGCTGGGCCAGCAGTCGTTTCCTGCTGAATCAGGCCCTGACTATTCCCTGGAACAACAGGTTGTCCTCAGCAGTGCCTCTTCCACTTATTTGTTCTCTATGATATGGAGCACCACTGTTGCCTGCATTTCCAAATAGAAACTGTGCAAAAGTCATTGAAACCATAAGGTTACACAATAAACCCAGGTAATAAGCCTGCCTGAGTAATATGCCAGAATCATCTCCAGATTAATATTTAACTTTAGAATTTACAGGTAGCAGTCAATCCCATGTTTTGTTCCCTTCAATAGGAAACCAGTGACAAAACTGCACTGCCTGTGAAATCTGCTAATGTGAATGAAGCCTCTGAACCTCATCCATTTCTCTCCTCGACCAGTGTATTACTTTGATCAGTTAACGGTTTACAAAAGAAACACTGGTTAAAGAAAGGAGAAATCATAATGGAAGAACACAGGAGAGGAGGTATCATTCCAGGCTTGGTTATTCCCTCATGTCGTTGAAGAGCAACAATACAGAAAATTATAAAGAAACAAAGGTTTAAAAATTATGTAAACAGGAGAGCTGAACTGCTGCAAGCTGCTGAGTAAACTGTTGAGCTGGTGGAGCTAATATGTACTTCATTTTAGTGGCGTAAGAAATTTTATCTGTGAATATATTCATTGAAAACATGGGACAATTAGCATTTGGTCCAGTTGAATGGGACAGGAGTCCTCGGTGCACTGCAATAATTAGTACTTACAGAAGTTTCTGAGATACACAAGCATGAACATATCTACCCGCCACTGACTTCTACTCATGTTACTTCAGTTACACTTACAAGGCTCTTCAGGTTAAAAATATACTGGGAAATTAACTGCACTCCTCTTTTAATATGATTAAGATCCTGCATAATATCTAGACACCGTTTATCTGTTTCAACAGTTTTAACTTTGCTAACTCTTCAGTCCTTTCTATAGGCAATTAAAAAAAGATATGACTGAAATTCTTCCATCTCAGTCAAATGGATTGATGAGTTTTAATGGAGAACATTTATTCCAACCTTTAATTAAGTTTGGCAGTCTGAAATCATTAATCTTTGCTTTGAAACTATGTACTGTACTGTGAGCATTTAAAACCATACAAGTCAATCTTGTTATAAGGTGATGTCTGAGTGATAATACAGCTTTCTAGAAGCTGCCTTTGAATCTTTTAAATTACCTTTCCTTGGTTCATGACATAAACCATTAAGGATTTGTCCCAGCAGAGGATGAAACAAACCTCAGTGTGACACTGCTTTGGTCAAAAGCAACCATTTAATCTTGAAAGGTTATTGTAAAAGTGGATAGGCAAGAAATTCTACATTCTACATTCTCCATTCCATCTAAACTTTAACACAGAGTTATTGCTTAAAGAAAGAATCAACTGCATTATCTGGTGTTATTCTGCTAGATTATTCCGTGACTCCTATGACCAATTTCCTTGTGAAAATATTTGCAGTAGTTTAGCCCTTGGGGTGGAAATAATTTCATTTTAATATGTTTTCTGGAACACTGCCAGAGCTACAGGCATTTTTTATGTGAGAGAATTCTACAAGCATGAAAGTGCATACTTGAGATCCTGGGTCCTCTTTCTAGAAGAAAATCAGGAGTCTCAAAGAGCATTAAAGTGTAAAATCTTTCCAGTAGCCATCTTGGACTTTTTCATCACTTGCTAGAAGACCTCATAGTAATTTTTCTGGCCTTTACTGACGCTTCAAAGTACAGCACACTTAAGACGGATGGCAGATGAAAAACCACACTTCTGCCAAGCAGCTGCTGTTTGGAATACAACAAAACACATGAGCACGTGATCAACAAAACACATCAGCTGGGGCTATGTCTGAATGAAGGCAATCTCTGGGTTTGATTTAACAGTTTCTGTTGTCACAAAATACTGTGAACAGGATCAGGTCTTTCTGGTAATAGCTTTTGAGGTTCCTCCTCAAAACCTCCACTGAGGTTCCTCCATCTTTTCCCACCTCAGGGTGAACTGGTGGTGTGAGTGTTCCCTCTCTTGGTTGCACAGCTTCAGCTCCAGGTCTGTACTGAGCTGCAGCTGGTAGATAATTTATTATTACGGCCTAGAGGAGGTATGGAACTTTTCAGGCAATAGAGTACACAGTAAAGCTGATTTTAAAAAAAAGGACTAAGTTTTGCAGACATTGAAATGTATGCCTTGAATTCCCTTAAGAAGAAAAACGCTTAGTTTGGAAGGTTCTGATATTCTCTTTCAGAAGTCAGATGTAAAATATAAAATCAGAAGCAAAAGGGAAGTGCAATTGTAGAAAATGTGAAAACTTTTAATTACTCACTTGCCCTGTCCTGCACACAAGGAAAGAAACATAAAATTTGATTTTATGGATTTATTTTTCTTCTTTTAGAAAGAAGTTAATTTTGGGGAATGAGTCTTTCTGTGTTAATCATTGACTGTTCCATTATTAAACAACCATTTGGGACCATGAATGTTTCAAAAGGTTTGTACCACTGAGCTGTGGGACTTGGGCACATTAACAGATCACCAGCTGGATGTTTCCAACAGTCACAGCACAGCCATGCTGTTTGAGGCAGATACACTAAACAGGCAGTGCTGGGGAAATCTTTTCATTTTCCTCTCCACGCAACTAAAAAGCCTATCTCTTTGCAGGAATAGCCCTTATTCAGTTACATCCTACACACCTCAAAATGGGTTCTAAAGCTTCCACTACTAAAGTGGATGTGTCACCCCTTTAATGTCATAGGCACCACTGTGATATAATTGATTAACTGTAGATTGCAGGAGTCAGGAGAGTTGCACTTGTGGGAAACTGTGGCATTAACATTAACATTAGACAAAAGAAATACATATGTTCTAAAGGGCATCCACAACTAGTTTGTGTAAGCCTTGAAATCAGAAAAGTATTGTGCATGTCAGCCTAAAAGAAAATGAGGACTACAGCTTATATCAACCCTGAAGCTGGTCTCAGGTTTGTTCAATGTTCGAAAAATTAAGATATATCAGATTTCTGGATCATATGAAATAACATTTACATTATTGCTTTATAAGTTTTGCCTATTTATCAATTTTGTTGAAGAAATACTTATTCTTGTCATCTGAAAAATGATCCAACAAAACATCCACTAACAGTAATCCAGTTGCTTAACCTCAAGCTGCCCATTTCTACATTCATTCCACATTTTACTCTCTAATATAATTACCCCCTTTGGAATAGACAGTGATGAAATAAACTGGCCCTTATGTATCATTACTTTATTAGTTTTTCCATAATTGATAAAAAAAAATCAGTTACTGAACATTCTTATTAATATTAAAGGGCCTTTGCATGTCCTTTATGCTCTTTAGGATAGTTGCTATATAACAAAAAAGTATTTCTCATTTCTTCTTCTGCCCTACAGCTAAGTAAATTTTCATTAATAATTATTAAGCTTTATGAATTTTTAGAAAAAATATAGTTTAATCTGTATGAACATCTTCATGTGTATCTATTTAGACCAAGAACCATTTATTATCATTTGTGTTGCCACACTGGCTGGGGCTAAAGGAATTTTTGACATTTTAGTTCTATATGAACCAGACTTACAATTACAAAAAATGAGACTTGGCTGCTCTGATGCAAAGAGGTATGAGATGGGGTTTATAATGCCAATTTGGTTCCCTAGGATTTATTTCCTACAACAGCCACCATGATGAATTCTCAGATTCTTAATTAAGACAGAAAGGAGGAATAAGATATGTGAAATTCTGGCTACAGCAGTAAATACAGCTTAAGTCTTTCTCAATCTCCAAAAAGTGTCTTAAGATAACCTGTATCCACACACAAAAGCCCTTCTACCATTTCTGGAGCTGGAGTCTAATGCATGAGCAGTGGCCTTCAGGATTTATGGTCAAACCTTCAGTGCCTTGGTTCTAAGCATTACCCAGCTCAAGTGTTTAAGCCCACAGATTCAGCTTCTCTTGGCTAAACATCTACCACTGCAGGATGCTACAGCCACCTGGGCTAACATCAGCCCTAAAGTAAGGGCAAGGCCTTTGCTCTCCTACGCCCTGGAGGATTCCGTGGCAAACTGGAAAATTTCTGTTTATGTGTATATATATATATATATATATAAACACATACATCATAAATACATATATGTTTATGCAGTTGGCTTATTTCTTTGCAAAAAGAATACAAAAAGTGAGTGGTTTAAGCTAGTGTAACTTATTTCTGAGGCAAAAAAATGTTACCCAACAGGTTGGGATGTTAAACTAATCTCTGCAAGATTTGTGGCTTATTTCCATGTTTTCTTTTACCTCTTATTGCTGGGACATGAAACCTTCAGTCTGTGATCACAGAAACGACATCACCATCAGTGTAAAATCAGTATGGTAGGTCAGGAACAGTGTTCCCAATATAAAATAAAGGGCTTTTTTCTTTTATTTTTTTCCTTTCCTCTTTGGTGTCTTTTTTAGCCAGTCTATAAAAGGTTCTTTATCATATGCATATTTTGTAACTTTAGACATGTACATGACATCTTTTGCCTATTATAAAGGTTTGACCACCTTTTCTTCAGTAAGGAACACATTTTAGAGAAAATTACAACATGTACTGCATATGAATTTTTTTAGAGTCCAGTTACTTCTCTCAGCTGTTTCTTAGTAGATGGAGCAATACATTATTAGTTTGCTTGCCCTGAAGCATGACGCTAATTACTGCCAATCATTCTACCCATGCTTATTCTTGATGTACAAGCAGCACCTTCAGCTAACTGCATAAAGGCATCAGAGTAAACCAGATATCACAGCAGCCTAATAGATCTAGTCGTAGCATGGTTCTTAATGGACTCTGTGTTCATGTAAACGTCTATTATATTTAAGGAGCTCTGTCATGAATGAAAATTAGCTGAACAGTCATTAACTGAGACAAGAACAAAGGTCATCTTGTGCTTTTGGAAGGTAATGTGTGCACTTACTGTAGCAAGGCTGTGAAAATCAGATGGAAAACTAAATTAAAACTTATCTCGTGGTATATTAGGGAGAAAGCATAGTTAGAACCAGGCAATGGTCACTAGGATGTTTACATTCTACTTCTCCTGCTTGTTTGTTGTATGACAAGCTCTTCAGATTATTACCTGCAAAAATCAACATAAGACAACGCATCTGATGTCAAATGGGAGTCGCAAGAATGAGCATTTCAATTAATCGTCCTGTAAAAGTTGGTATGGCAGCTCACTGCAGTATTATTAAACTATCAAGGTATAAAACAATGCTATTTAACGAGCTGAGGAGATGAGGACTGAGCAGTAAAGGAAAAAATATCCAGAATAATTGATTTCAAGACTATGCAAGTCTTGGTTCATTAACTGAGTAAAATTTTTCACAACAGTCTAGTAGATTAGAACAAGCCACTTCAACCAGCCAAGCTACTTGAACAGACAATTACTACTATTGGTACCCTCAGAATTAAAAAAAAATTCTGTTGCCTATATCTCAACTTTTTACTCAAGGATTGGATGTACTTGGACATACAAATCAGTCTGTTGACATGGCAGACGTCTACAGCCATGACCATGTCTCACCCAACACACCAAAGGAGAACACCTCCTTCATAGTCTCTCTCTCCCTGTATATAAATTTTTACTCTTATTTATGCATTGAGACCTGAATACGACATTTAATTCTGTGCACACTATGATTGGGAATATGTGTCTCTGTCACTCTGGATATAAGGTTTCATGTTCCTGAGGAAAGCCAAGGGATAAGACAACTCCCTCCAATACTGCTAGGATGAGCCTGACTGAACTGTGGTGGATCCAACCAGACTCCCTCGCCAGGAGGACCTCACATGATGAGGATACTGCCCTCCTGGCTCCTATTACTGGTTTCCTTCAGCAACAAAACTGCCTTACAGCTGGAGGACACTATAAATTAAGATCTACCGAGAAACATTTCTGGCTCTGAAGCCACAGAACAGTAGCTCTTCCTAAATAAATTTAAAAAAAAAATCTATTAGACACAGCTTTTAAAGGAAAAGATGAATGACTTACATGTGACTGCAACATTAAGCATCTCAAGGCTATGATTTCTCAGAAATAAAAAAAGTACTAGAACAAAGCATTACTTTACTAGGTAAAAAACCTTTTCTTATGCCAAGATATCGATTGTCTTGTTTTTGCAATGATGGATGAAATTACTGATCATTGTCCAAAACCAGGCAGATAATCTCTAACAACACAATAAACACAGAACATTAGATATGGGTACGTACAGGTAGCACTTGTGATATGAGAAAGCCCTTTCCAACTGATTCAGAAAGGAGACTCCATATTTTGCCTTCAGGAATGGCTACAGCTACAGCTGGGACCAGTTGCTTCCTTGCTCTGTGAGATGTGACATTTTATGAAATGAAAAAATTTTCTTCCTTTTTGACCAGTTTTAGTCAAGCTGTCCCCTACACACAGAGATTATTCAAAGAATCTATTTAGCATATAACTTCTCTTTCCCAGAGGCTGTGCAAGTGTTAGAACAGAGAAAAAAGCTTTGACAGGTACAGGATGCAACTAAGAAATGCCATGAGCTAGTGCAACACAATTAATGCCCTGTAAGATTGCCATTGGAAACTGTCACATCCACTCCCCTACAGATTAGCAGTATTTCAGGTGTTGAGACTTTACAATATAAGTTCTGGGCTTTTCAGAACAGGTGTTTTTGTGTTTCACTTTGGCATTTTCCAGGTGTGAAAGCAGCAATCCCACTACAGAGTCGTAGAAATAGCTTGGAGTTGGAGTAGATTTGTTCTTTGACTATTTTGATCAGGTCTATGTTATGTTTTCTCTGCTTTATCTGTGTGGTCTGTACCATGTTCCTCCCTGAAAGTACAGTACAGCAACAGGAAGACCAGGAGAACAGTTACACACAAGCAGAAGCTGTGATATATACAACAAACAACAGAAAAAACCTAAGTATGAAAACAAAATTTTAAAAAAATCTATGAAAAGATTGTTTTAATGACAGCTATTAAACAATATACCAAGGAAGAAATCCCCACTCTTGGGTAAATTATTTCAAATGAGTAAATATCACCCACTAAAATAAACTGCTGATCAGGATGGAAATGTAAGGTTTCTAAGCTTCTTTTAACTAAGTAGGTATTCCCTTAGGTACAGCAAGCATCTGAGATTTTCATCTGAGATCAAACGTAAGAAAAGAGAGTGAGACCAAAATGCCCATGATGCTGACTAATTCAACATGATTTTGTACAAACGTTCAAACTTGCAACTGATTTATTGTTTTCTTCTGGGAAAAGAATGTCAAATGAGGCAGGCACTAAACAGTCACATTTTTGCTTTTTAAGCTTGCTTGTCTATTAGCATTCCTTCCTGCAGGATAACTGAAATCAAATACAGTATGTTTCACACTTGTAGCTATGAGACTTCTGATTTTGACAGCTAGAAACATCCTTATATACTTACTCTGCAGTGTTGTTATTTTTTTCCCTTCTACAAGACAGTGTTTTCTAGAAGTTCTTCTTATTTTTCTCTTTGCACCTTTTACTCAAGGCTACTAGTGTGCAAAGTGAACTGTCTAACTCTTTAAATAATTTAACATGAAAGCACGCACATCTGGCCATCTGCTGCCACAGCTCAAGAAACTCCAGCATTTTCGACGGTAGCTACTGACTACGCAAAGGGCAAACCAGGCCAAGAGGCACATAGAACCTCAAACCTGCAGTAGGTATTCTGACCAAGGCAGGGAGCTCTTCTGAAGTGCCGCCGCAGGCATGCCAACATTTTCCCAAAAAACGCAAACAACTTTTCCTAGCAGCTGCGACGTGCTCGGTTATTTTGCGGCGATCGCCGTGGCTCGGTAGCGCATCCCCGCGCAGGGCCGATGGCAGGGCGGGCCCCGGGGCTCCGGCAGCCCCAGCACGGACGGGGCGGCGTGCGGGCTCCACCGCCCCGGCCCAAGAGTCACTCACCATGTTGACCTCTGAGACCACGTCGATGCTGGCGATCTCTATCCGCATGCCCACATCCACGGGCGGACCTGCGGGGGGAGCGGGAGGCGGCGTTAGCGGACCTGGGGGGACCGGGGCGCGGGCTGGGGGGGCGCGAGCGCTCACCTCCGAAGTCGGGGCGGAGGCGGATGTCATAGCCTTGGAGCAGCCTGTCCACAGTCTCCTTCACGTAGGACATGTTGCTGGGCCCATCGGCGCTGCGAGAAGAAGCACAAGCGGGTTAGAGAGGCGGCCGGGCGGCCCCGCGCCCCCCTGCCTCCTCCTTCCCTCCGTCCGCACCCCGGCGGCGCTCACCTGCGCGCCGCGCACGCCACGGCCAGCGCCAGCGGCAGCAGCAGCGCCCGGGGGCCGGCCCGCCTCGCAGCCTCCCCCATCCCGGCCGCCGCCTCACGGGGGACGAGCCGCGGACTGGAAGTTGGTGCGGAGCGGCGAGGAGAAACAATTCCCGCGAGCGGAACGCATGCGCGGAGCGGAGCGCTGCGGCCCCGGGGCGCCCCTCTGCCCGCCCGGGCACGGCCGCGCTGCGGGCTGCTGAGGGCACGGAGGGCTGAGGGCGCGGAGAGGGCTGCGGGCGGCTGAGGGCGCGGAGGGCTGAGGGCGCCTGGGTACTGAAGGCGTGGAGGGCTGAGGGCGCCGGGGCGCGGAGGGAGCGGCGCCGCAACAGGTGCCGCGGGTGCGCTGAGCGCGGCGGGGCCCCGCGGCCGGCGGGCACAGCGGCACCGAGAGCCCCGATCTGCCGTGGGGAAGGGGCTGCCACCGCCGGGCACGGCCCTGCCGCCGGAGCGCCGGCTTCCCGTCAAGAGACAGTGAATAGCCGTTGAGGGCGCTTCGGCGAGAAAATTCCCCTCGCTATTATGTTAGCCATGAAGTGAAAGGGGAATGGCAAATTCGGTACAAAAGGCACATTTTGGTGCAGGTAGCGTTTTGCCCGGCGCCGGAGCGCTCGGCGCTCCCTTTTAACAAATGTAATTGATCTTGCGTTTAGAACACGATTTTTGCTTTTTTTTTTTTTTTTTTAGACTCTCGGGATGGATGCTGTAATGTAACCTTTTCTCTCTTGCGCTTCATTACGCAGAGACTGATCCTGTGAGCCCTGAGAACAGTTTATGTCTTTGCCGGTGCCACTCGCTTTCGCTACACCGTAGCGCAGCAGAAATAATATTTATCCCTTTCAGGTTCAACCCATCTCCTCTGTGTGCTTCACAGTCCGGTGTGCGGTGCCCTTGGAATAAGTATTGGATGCTTTTGAGTCTGCTTCAGCGTCATGAAGACTTGTTTCTGAGAGATGGCAGACTTGGTGATGTTTTTTGTAGCTGAAATATGCCACTATATTTGAAAAATGCTGCAATATTGATATAGTTTGTGACATATCCTGGTGATAGTTTTGAGGATCTTTTGGGACAAATTTTTGAACAATGCATTTTTCTATGAAAATTTGTCACTGTTGGAGAAGGAGCACAACGTGCTTCCTGAGAGATTACTATGGGAGTCTTTCATCTCACATCTGCTTTCTCCAACCACAAGTGTACAAGTTTATGAAAATAATTCTTTTATCCGTTCTTTGTAACAGTATATAATAAATATTTTTGATTTTCTTTGAGATGTTTTATACTTTTTTCTCTTTTCCTCCTAGTTCAGTAATTAGCTGCTGAAAAATGTGTCCTCCCAGTTTAACTTGAGAGTACTTTAGGATTGCTTTTTGGAGTTTTCTTCAATTATAATTGCTGTGGCTTGGGTGGAGCACTTTAAGAAGAAAAAAAAAGAAATCCTGCCTATAGCTGTCTACCAAAGAATATCTTTTTAATTAGAGTTATACCACACACAGCCATCATAAAATTACCTGCTTCTTCTGTAGCAGTGAATTATGGTTTACCGTGCAGCTGTGTAGTCCCTTTAACTTCTTGATGGTATGCAGAATTACATTTAGCTTTGTTGTAAACTACATGAAAGTCAGATATGGCTGTATTTAAGGGAAACCACTGCTCTCCATGGCTTGCCAAAATCTGTCTTAAGGCATAAGTGCAGAGATTGATTCTACTAGAATTCTTAATCTGCTGCACATTTCAGGGCAGCTTTAGTTCAGATGACCTGTAGTCTGGCCCCTGGACTGAATGCCCATTTATAGTTGAAATGTTTTAGGTGAATTTCTGATCTTGTCATCTGGTCTGAGAAGGCATGAGCAAAGCCTCTCCTTCAGGTCTACTGCAATCAGGAGGATTTCTCAGCCCAGCAATTATACTTCCAGGAGGGAATAGGATGTTCTTACTGGCAAGCTGGTTCCTCTGAGAACTCTCCCAACTAAGCTGTCCGGGCTTCTGGAGACCAGCCTTGAGCTTCCTCCACTGAACATCCCAAAAATAAAACCCAAATTGTTGAAATTTAACTCCATTTTGTACAGCTTGATTACTGGGGACATCTGTGGCCGTTAGGACACAGGGAGAGAGAGAGACTTACACTCTTGACTTTGATGATTTATGTAGTAAAAGGATTACTTTATTTACATTACATGTCTATTTACGGAATTTCAACAACGACTATGGATTGGACAGCGAGGGTAAGACCTCCTGACTCCATAGGTTCCATTAACTGTTTATTAATCTTCTCTTCTTTTAAAGAGGAATGTAAAACAATCATTATTTATAAGAAAGAGTGTGAGAAACTGTACAAAGAATTTATCAGCAATCAGAAGGCTAGAGCAGAAGGCAACAGAAGGCAACAGACATCTAGGCTCTGAACTTGGGTTTTGAAACAACTGCAATGGGGGCTTTGAAACAAAGAGATGTATATGGTATTTTAATAATCATACAAAGGAGGAGCTGCATGGCATTACACAGCCAGAGCAGAGGAGATGAGAAGGATTTCTCTTGCCATATGGGGAGGATGATGGAAACATGTCTAAGATGTGTTTTCCATTGCTTTCAGGACTGAAAAAGGTAAATTATTATCAGTAGGACTTCCTTTCTAACACATGTTGCCAGCTGAAGTAGTCAGTGAATTAAGAATTTAAAGTTCTGGTCTCTTTGCAGATGATCTGTTTCTAGGAGAATATAGTATGCTTTTCCAGGCCACCAGTGTGGAAGAATTTTGACATAATTTTGATAAAAGCATTCCATGTGACATAGTTCTTGCTTCAGGATCTATTTAACAACCTCTTGTACAAAGAACAAAGACATCCAAAATGAATGACTATGGGGAAGGGGCTAACTCTCAAATATTGTCAATATTGTTTGCAAATGTTTTCTAAAAGCTTATAGAGGTGACAAGACATCTGGACATCAGATCTGGTTTTGACATGTGCTTCAATGGCAGCTGCTTCTGCAGTCAATAAATTAGATTCAAAGCATAGCAGTATGTCTTTCCATCCACTCCAATAGGGTTTGCTCAATCACTCAGGCTGAGTGAAACCTGATGGGTACTCAACATGGCCTTTGGGCATCTTGGAAGTTCCTGAGCACCTGAGAACATAGGCAACTAAGTAGATGGCTAATTTGCAATTTTGGGAATCAGGCTGCTTAGTGACCAAAGTTCTAGGAGCTTTATCTGGAGAGTTTTGCCAGTAGTTCTCAATATTTTTAGTTCTCTCTCTGAGATATGCAGCTGTATATCTGTGTTTTTTAATAAGACTGGAGATAACACAGCTACTATACCAAGAAAAGTGCATGTCCTCTGCATGGAAGTGTCCACCTTGACAGAAATAATTAAATATTTCTATTGCTATTACCTTTCCTATCCACTCTGTCAGTGAAATGAGGGTCCATGGCAGAGGTACCACCCTGACCCATGTGTGTTATTTAGTGACACCAGCAGTGTGCTGAGGTGGGATGCAGCCAGCTCTCAGCCTGTAGGAGCTGTAACCCCCTTGTACAAACCCAGTTTGGTTTTCAAACACCTGTGGTGGCTTCAATTTCTGCTCTTATGGTCTTTTCTTATGGTTATTTGCTCATACCGTTGTTCAATAAGTTTCCTTGAAACCATTGCCAATGATAGTGCCAAATTCCTTTCCCAATCATTTCTACTTTGGGTTTAGTACTGTATAGGGTCTATGAGATAGACATACAGCTTGTAAATAAGAATTTTAAAATATATTTTCTGGTCTGTGTTAACAATGTAAATATAAACAATAATAAACTAAACCAATTGAAATACAATAGTTCTAACACATTAACCATGACTTTTTTTTTCTTATTCTAAGGCATGTCAAATGCTTTCTAGAAGCAAGACAAATAATATAATCATAAAGCATGATGCAGAAACTATCCTGGGCCAAATGCATGTTCATTTTGTACCTTCATTATGTTTAAACTTTCAGGAAGAAATCTTTTTTCTTACACAAATTAATGTTCCCACTTATTTAATACCTTTTCTGCACTGCTCATTATAATTTGTCGTCAGAAAGTGCCCACCATATAAAGATAATGTCCTGCTCAGATAATGTTGGCTAATTAGAAAAAAAAAAGCAAGATCAATGAAAAAAAGGGAAATTTGAAATTCTTTCTATGTCCCACTAGTTAAGATCTGTAGGCAGGAAGACCGCAAGTTTAAAAGAAACAAAAGGGAAAAAATGCAAAAATTATGACTATGCAATCTCTCTGTAGTGATATTTTGTACCTTCTTAAAAGTAGAATGAAAGTAGGTGTCTCCGTGTGTCTGCTCAGACAACAGAGAAACAAAAAAGGTGATCTGTGTCCTTCGTACTGTAGACTTTGTATGTGGAGGTGATGGCTGAAAATGTTAATATTTTTGATATTGACAGGTTTTGAGAAACTGCAAGTAGGGACTTGAAGATCCAGGATACTCCTAATCTGTGTCCAATTGGAATTGCTGTGTGGATTTTTCATACTACATACACAGCTGAAAGAAAAATGAGAATTAGGATGGGTACACTTTTTTTTTTTACTTGGCACTGAGCAGGCAACATGTTGCAATAATCATATCAATAATATAAATTAAAAATTTTAGATCAAATTTTTTATCAATTAAGCTGAATTGTTAGGTTTGAAAACTATTAAGTGAAACCTTGGGATTATGAAATTTTACCTGTGCAGGTAAAAACCAAATCTTGTTCATATTTATACACAAAGAGGCAGGTAATGAAATAGGTCACTTATTTCATCTGCTTAGTGATAGCTCTATTGTTGTTTTATATCTACAGTAATCCCTTGAATCAAATAGAGCTTGTGAACTATCTTCTCAAACGACAGAAAACTGCAAGCTAGAATTACTTTTAGTGTGCCTTGAGGGTTTTAGTGCAGCAGCAAAATTGCACAAAGGATCGAGAAGAGCTGAGGACTGACATGCTGAACTTGTGCTTTATCCTGGGATGTGTAGACAGTATGGTACTGCTACACACCAAAGAGACACCCTCACCTATTTCCCTTTCCTTTGAGTGTATCAGTAAGCCCTCACTCTTGTCTCAGGAAAGAAAAAGGTACAAATCCTCTTTGTGCTTCATTTTCATCCCTCTTTTTATACCGTGTAAAGATCAATTAAGATCTTTCTAGTGCACATTGTACTTTGTTGTAAAAGACTGTAAAATGCTTAGGAGAGTTCTTCAGCTCCCTTGATTTTAAGAGGCTGATGCATACTGTGGCAAAGTGCTTATATATTTGTAGGATTGAGAACTTTGCTTCTATGCTTTTTAGGCCTGCTCCTGTCTTGATTTGTACAGGGTTTTTTTAGCATAAGAAATAGGACACTGTTAGTGGAATGGCTCAGAAATTATTTTTTGATAAATGGATTAATTTTATCCAGCTTTGCTTTTTCATTGTTTTCTGAAGCAGCTCACTGGAAATCCCTATTTAAATTATCAGGTTTTATGAGTAGTATTCTCATACTCACAAGCATTTTACCACGCAGAGCCACTAGAATGCAATGTGTCTCTTTGTCCCATTTCAGTGATGTGATGCACTCACTACAAACACTTGTGAATGTGAGTCATGTAAATAAGAGCCTAGCTTGTTTTCTTCTAGCAATAAGGAGATAGAATGGCTGAATTTAGTCACATATGCAATTCCTCTGGCAATATCTTCCATAAGTGTGTAGCTCCGAGAGTTCCTTTCTCAAGAAGAATTAAGTTAAAACTGGATCAAAATGAAATTTTCTTTGAGAAAATATATATTTTTACATTACATACTTTCAAGACATTTTTATTTAAAAGATACTCCTGACCAGCCTGGTCTTTGAGTTTAATGCATCTCAGAAAAGAAACTGAGCTTGGCTCTGCAGTTGAGTAGGAGATACTCAGCTGCTCTGTCCAATTTCAAGTATTTTGTGATCTTGTGGATTTAAAGTGTGGTAACATTGCTTTCTTCCTCTACTTCTGGTTTATAATTCTTCCATAGAAATGGTAGCTCCAGTTCATTTTTAATCTCCAGTAGCCTCTGCTTATTTGGTGTGTTATATTGCTGAGAAGATTGAAGATCTTGGCTAGCTGTTCCTCAAAACTAGTTTTGCATTAGAAGTTTTGAAGTTTTGACTTAAATCTGATTTGTGATGAAAAGTGGTGCTGAACACAGGCCTTTTCTATTGGCCATCACTTCCAGTTTTAAAATTAAATCTACCCAAAAGTATTCTTAGTGCACTGAAGACCCAGACTCCAACACATTTTGGTTAAGATTTTATATTACTTGTTTTTCAAGAGATTGTGCCTATATATGTTAAAACCCTAAAAAGGAAAAGCTAGAACAGAGCCAAGAATGGGCATCACAAATAGAAATGGTTCTTTATCTTGCTGTTGCACCTGCTTCATGACAGGTAGGCATTTTATATTTCCACTCATTATCAAGGTCCTCTGCTGCTTTCAAAGATGGAGGTGACAATAAGAAAAATTTGCATTGTATTTCAAGAATATGTTTACAAATGTGTCACCTCTCACATTTAAGAGTGAGTTTTATGGAAAGAGCAAAATATAACAATAAAACCTGCCAGACTGAAATCTTGCAGGCTGTTTTCTTTGATGATGGCAAATTCCCCTGGAATTCTGTTGTCAATTTACAGCCATGAAAATGACAGCATTAGGTATCACCATGCACAGTCATACCTACACTACGAGAAAACAATGTGGGCATGATTTTAACAAATGCAATAGTCCTACACACCAGCTGCTTGCACACTCCTTTCTTGCCTCAGGAGCACATTTGGAGAGTGAGATAGATGCTTCTGGCTTGCTGAAATAAAGAGCACGTGTGAACCTCTTCTGCTGGGAGTCACTGTCATCAGGGAAGTATAAGATAACATGTCATTTTACTTATCTCTTTAAGTGATGTAGGGGTGCAGGTCTCAAATCTATGATTTATATATGTCATGTGGGCTGGCAGCAGTCACTGGAAGTGGTCCATATACTGAGAAATGGATTGCGCCCTGTCATTTTTGCTGCTTTTGGCTAGTTGAAAAAGAACATTAATATAAAGGCTAAAATAAGTGCAAAGTTAAGAATTTGAAGAAAAAAAATAAATTGAACACAGGGAACTAGTAAAGATGTTCCTTAGCCAGATCACAGAACTGGATGCAACTAGTTTATTTAGCCCCTGTTGGTATCTCTTCCCACTGCAGTGGCGGGCACAGGGGCACAAGGATGCTCCCATGGATGACTGCTCTGAGAAGAGGTGTTCAGGAGAGATGGTTCAACAGCATGGGGTATTGCTTTATTCACTGTCCACACATTTTGGAAAAGACTGAAGACTTTTTGTGGCTGCCTTCAAATCCAGCTCAGAGGGTGAAACATCGTGACTTGTCTTTTAGAGCAATCAGCAGCATGTTAAAGCTCAGGAAGCAGTAAAAGCTGAGATAAGGGATGCAGGAGCATTCCCCTTGTTCCCTTGAGCTTCTCTTGAACAGCATCAAGCATTTGTGTGATATCAATATTAGCTTCAGACAGTTTTTAATATCATTTTGGGACAGAAACGAATAGAGGTTGAAAGAAGATTTAGTTTTATGTGCAGAAAAAGCCAAAAGAACAAATATCAATATATTAATAATTTGGAAATTTTTATCTCTCATCATTTCCCACTGTAAGGGATGGTTTTGAAATAATTCACATGAGTTGACTTCTCATATTCTCAATCTCTTTGTTGTGTCTTCCTTTGTTTTGCTAAGTGTCTCCTTAAGTGACTTGTTCATTGATTCAGAGTGTTTCTTTCCCCTCACCTGGTATATTCAGGCTCAATTTTTACTTCAACTCTGGACATTATCAAGGTCTTGCTATCAGAAAATCTGAAAATGTGTTTCACTGAAAGGTGCTAGGACATGTGAGTGGCAGACAAGGAAAATTCCTTTTCACTCCCCTTTGAGAAAGAAAAAAAATTTGCCTGTAGTCAGATAAGGAACTGAAGAATTAGAAAATTTGCATAAGAGGATTAAATCACAATAATGAGGTTGTAAGAAAACAAAGTATTTTAAATATAGAGAAAACCCCAACACTATAGTAAATTAGGAACTCAGAATGAAAAATGCTATCTTGTTCTGATCCAGAATCACCCGCATGAGTGGCAGGGTTTTTGTTTACTTCAGTGAGTTTTGGAGCTAAATGACCCTAGTATCTAAATCATACATAAGTCAGGGTAGATTTTTACTTCTCCATTCTGGGTAGGGAAAAGATCACGTATTGCTTTGGGTTAATAAGGCAGCAAAGATACCTTATCCCTCCTCTTAAAACCATTCACCTTGTGAAGTCTGCCTCTTAGAATTGTGTATTTATTTCTGTTAAATATTCAGCTTCCTTTTTGTCCCTTGGATTTTCCACCCACTCATTTTCACCATCAGCAGTGGAAGTCTTCATTCTCATGTCTAAGTGGCCTAAGAGGTGAGGGAGGTGATGATGGAGGCCTGCTCACGAAGACAGGGTATTTCTCAGATAGTGGTAATCTCATGTACTCTCATATCTGTATCCAGCAGAGAAATATTTAGAAAGCTGATTATGTATTAAACATCTGAAATGGGACAGAGAGTTGACAAAATGTCTAAACTACTACGGGCAAGGGTATTGGTTACATACTGACCTATTTGGTAATAATACTTAGTATTCCTATATGTTTTAAATTCACTGTGTGCATTTGATCTAACTGATGCCTTCAAATATCCGTGCAATATATGGAAGTCTTTTCTAAAATTTGAAGAACAAGAAATTCAGACATGGAGGTGTGGAGATCAAAATTTTAAGTGCAGATTTGGGTATTCACCTCCACAAGGTCTGTGTCAGTCTTATATATAAATTGATGCACATAGAATGAGCTACACTTGTTAGAAGATTTGGCCTAAATGACTTATCCAAGGTCATGGAAATCAGTGACAGAGTTGAGAAAGGCTCTGAAGGAGTGCATCTTTAAAGGTAAAAAGCAACTAAGGTATAAAACTATTTCAGTTTTAAAGTGCATTATGCCCTGTGAATTTTATAATTATAATAATGAATTTCTTTCATGCTGTTCTTGAAAAATTCAGTCTGGTACATAAGACACAAAATGCTGCAGCTGCACTGGATCAACCCCGTGGTATACACAAATCAGCACATTCTGAGGCTGTGTCCAGGAGTTTATATTGGTACTGTTGCAAACTACTTAGAGTGGACTTGTCACTGCACGTCAATTACCTATTGATTAATACATTTAGGTAAAAGCAAAAGGCTATTGCACTTTGTCAATTTTTGTACTTCTTTCACTCTATAAAAGAGCAGACTATCCTCCCTTCATAAGAAATATTTCAAGGATAAGAAATACTCCAGGAAGATTGAAAAGGGTGAGGAACTCCTTGGAGGCCCTTGACCTACCTGGTCTAACTTCAAGACTGGCTGTGCTTTGAGAAGTTTGGACCGATGACTTCTAAAAGTTGCTTCCAAGCTGAATTACACCACAATTTCCCTTTGTGTGGGTATCATTGTGTAGGAAGGGGAAGAGGTAGAAACTATACAGTGGATAGATACGGAGACTATTCACTGTGCAAAAGGTGAGCTAGCCGTCATCTAGCTGTAGAACGGGATTAGCTCCCTCTTGCTTGCCACTGAGGACATGGTCCCCCTGCTAGGCTGCCACTATAAAATACCTCGCTGGGTGAGTAGTGAAGATCTGGGAGCTAGTTATGGAAAGTGGCTAACAAATATCTTGTCAAATGGTCTCAGCTGCCATTGCTGTCAGCAGGAGAGAACAGCACACTGCTTCTCAAGCAGTTCTCAGTTCCTTGCAAATGAAACTCAAGTACACCTCAAAATACTTGAGAGTAATACTTCTTACTTCTTTTCTACCTGTTCATCCTTACAGTATTTTCTTCACCTGATACCTTTGTATTGATGCCTATAAGACAGAGCCACCTCCCTTGTGCTGCACACTGCTGCTACAGTGCCCTTTCCTTTCTAAGGATATGAAATTTTTCCTCAGTAACTTTGAGATGCGAGTAATGCCACTCCATGCAACAACCACCAGATGGTAATGAAGAGCAGACTAATTATGCGTCTTTTTTAGATTTAGTGTTTTACCACAATGGCAAATTTTGCTTTTACAAGCAGAGCTTACAGGTCTAAACACCAATTTGTTCAGCTGTTTACCTCTGGGCCAGTCTGCTTGACAGCTCAATTTGCACAAACCCCACCAATCATTCTCTTTGCTTTTATACTAAAATATGTGAAAGGGAATATTCTCGACATAATGCACAGATGCTGATATTATTATTTAGTACACAAATGTTCTCATTATAAGGGAAGCTTGACTATATTTGGTGTACCACTATATGAGCTATCTCTTGTAAGAAGGTGGATGCAGAATACCTTTTAAGTGACTGCATTTCTTGCTTCTTCTGCTGCTATTATATTTTTCCAAATATTGGGAAGGATGTACTTCTTTCAAGGTAGAAAGGAAAATCTTTTACTCTGTGTGCTTGACGTCAGCAAAGGGAGCAGTGTTGAGAAATGAACCAACCAAAGCAAAGTTCTTAGCTGAACATCATTGTCAGTGAAGAGATAGTGTTGAGCACAGCTCGCCAACCCCCCAGCATGGCAACATAAGGGAAGAGCAGCATCAACACAGCCTCTTAAGTACTGCTAGCCTCAGACATTTGAGAACCAGAAGTCAGTCCCACAGGGTTCATGAGATCAGAAGTCTCAGTTTTACTTACCTGCCTGTAGGATTTTGGGTTCTTTATGCAGTACTTGTAAACAAATTTTCTGGTTTTTCCTGGCATTATACAATCCAGAGATTTTGCAATTCTTTCCTTTCTCCTTTTTAAAGAAAAACGAGTCTCCTCCTCATTTTGTGCAAGCCAGGCACCAGGAAGGCAGGAAGAAAATCACTAGAGCTGTTGCCAATGGCTTCGCTCTGAGTCAAGGGCCAGACCTGTGGCTTCCATAGAATATTTAAGTATTCCCTGGGTATCTGCTCATGACTCATATACTTCTGGGATTAGTAAACAAGTAATGACTGGGAACAATGAAGCCTTCCAGGAAGGCAGTTTGTTGGTGCATCTTCTCTCTTATTCCTTCTGGGAGCAGTTGCCAGCAGCAGGATGCAGCTGTCTTAAAACCAGTAGGCAGAGCAGCAGGCTCTGCCTGAAAGCAGGAATCTGAAGGAGACTGCAAATGGGAGCATCCAGCCTTCCTTCCTCCCCTCTCCTTCAGAGCTATGGCAGCCCCCACAAACTTCCCCTGCCTCAGCCTTCTGCCCCTCTCTGCCCTGCCTGTCACTTCTGAATGATGCAGAATTTGCAACCGTTCCTTGTGGCAACCAAATTTTTGACACATTTTGCATTAAAGGTGGGAGCCCTGACAAGAAAAGGCAGGATACAGGGCTTCCCAGATTAATCCCCACAACCCTGGCTCCCATGAAATGAAAGAGACACAGATTTGTATTGCTTTTAGGAAAATATGCATTTCCCCCTACATGAAGAGAGTTTTCTTATCTTATTTTTCTGGGGATGCCCATTTTAGAGATGGAAACCAGGGGGTCTCCTTGATTCCCCACTTTGCCGCTGAGGAGATGACTGCAACTTGTCCTGATGGCCCTGGAAGTAGATGTGACATGGGTCAGTGACGTGCCAAATTATATGAGTGTGTGTGCTGGGAAAGTATTGGGGTCAGATGAGAAAGAAGAGGTTATGATCACACGAATCCTCTAGTATTTTCTTGGTGACAATACTTTTTGCCCCAAATTTCAGTTCCTGCAGTGAATGCTTCCACAAACACATTTTCTTCGCAGTGTGTAGAGTAGAGGTCCCCTTAATTATGAAGCTCACAGTTTACCTCCTTAAACATCCATGTGTCAATCACTATAATCCACATAAATCTTCTTGCAATCAGTAATAGCAATATATGCATGTATATATATATATATACACATACATACATTTATATATTTGCAACTCAAAGGATTTTCTAGTCTTATTCCCAGCAATCAAGGACATATGTGTTAAAATAACCATGGTACTGTAGAGCAGTCTTGTAAATACCATATGTCAGAGGAAAAAATACACAGCTAAATGCATGTCGGCATCAGCTCCTACAGTTTCGTAGGAGTTCTGGCCGTGGAAGTGAAGCAAAGCTGGGCCAGCTGAAGGTTCAGTTTTACTTAGAGCTTATGCTGTGCTTTGAAAAGACAGATAAGATGACTAGAAAACTGACCTGGGACACAGCAGACTGGAATTAAGCTCCCGTTCCGCTGCACATTGCTTATATTGGAAGCAGTTACATTTTGTACATTGTGTTGCATTGCTGCTTATGCTATATGTATCTCTATTCCCAGCAAAACAGAAATAACAGTACTTTTTTTTTTGTAACCAGTCTTTACTTAGTCTTGTTTATCTAGACTGTAAGTACTTTAGAGAATGCATAGGTAAAAACTTTGTGATCAGATGCTGAAATAGGAGCACGGAAAGAAGACTTCTGGAACTACATCAGGAAATGGAACTACAGGGAAAGCTGGAACTGGAAGAAGAGCCAGAAAGAGCTTATGCATCTATCTTACTGTTCCCAGAGCAGAACTTAAGCTTCAGTCAATAGACCCACAATCTACATTCTTTAAACATAAGTGCATCACTAGAGGTGAAGGCCACAGTATCCTGGTATCCCCACTGATTGAAAACTCTTCCCTGAACAGGTAGTACAGACTTTCTCTGAACTCCAGATCAAAGTTGTGGTAAACATGTAGGTTTCATATGATCTCTTTAATCAGTGTAGATGTTGGAGAAGAAAGGAATGAAAGATCCTTTAGTTAGTGCAGCAAAGGTATCCGTATCTTTTCTTGGTGATCTGCCAAAAATGCGATCGGGGTATACGCTTTCCAAAGAATGGATACTCAACCCCTGATTTTTTAAAAAAGGATGTATGTGAAGACAAGTTGGTTGTTCAAAACTGTAAGAAACTCTACTGATATGGATAGAAACTAAAAAAATCCAAGAAACCTATGTCTCAGCTATTTACATAAAGAAACATTGAGATACTTGGCAGTGATCTCAGTTTTATCTTCTCTTTTCTAAGAGTTAGAGGTTTTAACTATGCAACATACAGCTGGGCATTAAAGATTTTTCACAGCCTTTTCAATATTACCTTGTCTGTCTTCATGGATCTGACGTCAAAACTAAATCAAGTAAAAATCAGCTGAATAATTACATCTCCTATGGGAAAGGATGGAACCTGCAATTTACCTATATAATCTGTAGTGTTGATAAAGCCTACAGTTTACAAGAGAAAAAAAAGTCAAACCATAAAATTCAAACCTGTAAAGGTTAGGTAATGACTAACACAAGAAAATAACTGACTTTCTTTTTCTTTCCACTTAATCTGACAGTAAAGTAGAAATGGGAAGAGTGATGAAAAAATCAGCTTCTCTGTGTTGTACAAAAAAAAAAAAGGATTAAGCTATACTTAAGATCCATAGCTTTGGATAAACCTGCTTTTGAGGCTTGGCCAGAATGCCTGTTTCATCAAAAATCAGTAGTAGGATATATCAGTATAGGGACAGTCAAAAAAAAAATAAAAATTCTATTTTAAAAATTCAAGTGCTTTTTGAGCATATGGAGCCAGGCAAAAATAGTCCCCTTCTTACAATAGTACCTGATGGGTGAGATTTCTTCAGAGGAATCTTGGAAGAATTGGTGGTAAAAGCTGGAGAAGCTTGGAAAATGCTGAATTCAGCAAACACTTCTGGGGACCATCAATCCAGCTTGTGACCACTAAATCCTTCTTGGAGTCATCAAGTTATTTTAGAGAGGTGATATAACCCAGATATTCTGTGAAGAGATCAAAGACCATTTGAAGCAGTACTTTTCAAAACAGCATATATCTGCTGGTGACAAAGAAGCATCTCTGGAGCTTCTGTGTGTCTATGCTACAAATACTGTACCAAAAACCCCCCTAGAATAGCTCTTAAATTGTAATTCAGAAAATATTGAAATTAAGCAGAGCAATGCATAAATCAGAAGTAATAAAAAAATACTCAGAGGTACTATATGTGGCTTACAGGACTGTTTACTGTTATTTTGAACTGCTTTAAGTTTCCTTCATTCTTGTTTCGTAAATGCTTTATCAGTCTACAAATGATATAGTTTTTCAGATATCAAGGACAACAGCCTAGTTTTGGTATTAATCTTATGGACTTCTTGATAATCATTGCTGGATTTAAGGGAGATATTGACCACTCATAAATTTGAGACATGCTAGAATTTTCTCGATTTAGAAAAAGTGAAATTTCATCTAGTTCTAGCACTTGTAGGGAGTAAATGGACTCATGTGGCACCCAGATACTGCATCAATACAACCTGAGGCAGGCTTGGTATGACAGCAGGAGAAGATGCCTACATTTTCTTAGAAAAAGCAACATGAGTATGCCATGAGTATTTCTTGCCCTTGCATGGCATGTCCACAAATCTTGTAATCTGATGTTACCTTTATTGAATATTACTTCAGTTACTTCACTGAAGTACCTGTACTGAAGAGACAAAAGGTATCCTTAATATTGTTCTTTGCTATGAAGAACTTGGAAATCATTCGAAGACCAGCTCAGTTTCTAGATTTGATGAAAAGGGGAATTTCTTTGGTTCCTTGCTGTAGCAGAACTACTGACTTCAGGCATGGATTTGAGAGGGGGTTGTGTGATAGCATTTCTCACAACATTCATGTAGTGAAATCATTACTGGTGAATACCACTCAACTTTGCTATTTCAGCTCACGCAGGTACCTATACATATCCAGAAGGTATTAAAACAGTCTAAACCCAAGGGTGTCCCCAGCTCTGCCTGGATGTTTGTTTTCTTTCTCAGTAGCTGCAATAAGTGACAGTGCCATAGAGACACGTTTTGCTCCAAGTTTCTGACTAGCCAGCAGGATTCTGCCCAGTTCTCAATTACCCTCTATTGCCCTCAATTTAGTTTTTTGAGTTTCACTTCTGCCAGCAGAATATTACTGAGGTATCCCTATATAAAATAATCTCACTAGGAAATATTTTCAATATTCTGCGATAAGGGTTTACTTTGTATTTCAAGGGAGAAAAACTAGACACTCTCTTTACTGGAGGCCATTTCTCAGTATCCCCCTGGCATAGTCCATGCTAGAGCAGAAATTGATCCAGAGAAACAAATCACAACACTTTACAGAAGATCCCAAGTGTCTGATTAACTCGGAGAAATTTATCTGGCTCTGGTGAAATCAGACTTCTGAAGAGCTGTGCATCCATTCTTCTGTTGTTCCTGATCTGATTGCTAATGGAGACAGAGCAGTGGACTCTGGCTGTTGTGCTGATTTTCACCTGTGTGTGGAGTTAAACAGGCTGCTCCCAGAGCCTCATCACAAGAGCTGAAGTGACCTTGGCATGACATCCTAGCGTCTGAGTTGTCCAGGTCTGTAAACACTGCACAGAGCGCGTGTGCCATCCATAGGCAGGCTGCCCCACTCAGTGGTGTTTTGGCAGCACATTTGTCATTCCACTATGGCAGTCAGATCAGGATCCTGTAAAGCAGTCAGGAGATGAGCATCCTTGTCAAAATCTCAGGAAGCAGACTAGTAATCTGCAGAGGCCTAAATAGGGCTTTTAAAATTGGAAGCAGAACTGACTGCCTAGACAGAGTTTTTTGAAAGATAAACAGCGTCAGCAGGCTAAATGGATTTCAAGCACAGCTTTAATTGTTTTTCAAACGAATCAGCAAAGGGCACCCTAGCTGGAACAAACTCTGAAGTACAATCAGGAAGATTTCAAGTGTACAGTAGTTTTGAGGATAATCAGGCATTTCAGCGCTAAAAGATATTGTAGTAAGTAATGAATAAAGACTTTTTACTGTCGGCATTGACAGTACTTTAGTCTTTGAGTCAATTACAATACCTGCCCTATGTGCATGATGAATTTTACCACCCTCATTAAAATTGACGTGCACACTGATTTTTAAACCTCAACAATAGTGTCTGCATCACACTTGATCAGAAGAACAAGTTGTTTGTTGCCAATTCTTACTGCGTGTGGAACACATCCCCCCGTCCTCTTCCTTTCCCTCAGTTCTCCCCTTCCACCCAACCCGCCCTATACCCTGTGACAGTCTAACAACACTTCTGAGTGGATTTTACTGTAATTCTTCAGAATCCCTTGGACCTTGCATAATGGATTTTTTTTTGGGTCATCAAATCATGTTTCCTAATTATAGGAATGATAAGAAAAGAAAAAAGAAAAAACCCACCAGATATAACGTGAAACGATTCCCTTATTCTGGCATTTTTTTGCGTTTAGAAACCTGGGATAACCCACTCGCTTCCATCTGTTTTGGGCGCGCTCTGTTTTAACCTTGAAGTCAAAGCTTTCCTTCACCTCCTCTTCCTACCTCTCTCCTGCCAGCTCCTCTCCTACCGGAGCGGAGAGACCCTCCTGCTCCCAAACCCTCCTCACTGGGGAATTAATCACCCCCGCCCGCCCCCGCTCTCGGTTCTGTTCCCCTCGCGGGGGAGCAGAGGCGATCGGGACGAGCGGAGGCTCCGCCACCGCGGTCACCCCCGCGCCGCCCCCGTGCTCCGTGGCCGCCCTGTCACCCCACCTCCGCACGCCGCCGGTGCAGCGGCCGCCGCCGCCCGGGCCGGGAGGGGAGCGCGGGGCGGAGCGCGGGGCCGCGGGCGGGGCGGGGCGGGGGCGGGGGGAGCGGCGGGACCGGCGCCTGTTGCCCCGAGAGAGTTAACGGTGCGGGAAACTCGCTCGCCGCTCCTCCGCCCGTGCCGGGCGCTTGGCAACCGGGGCGCCGCGCATGTGGGACCGCCGGGGGCCGCCGCCGCCCCCCCGCCGGGCCCCGCGTCCCCCTCCCCGCCCCGGACAAGGCGTTTAACGTGCCCAGGCGTGAAGTATGGCATGCAAAGATGGTTTCTGCCAAGGAGCCAGCCATCGCCATGTCCTCGGGTCTCTCCATCGCCCTCCTGCACTGCCTGTGCCTGGCGACCTGGTGAGTAGCCCGGCGGCGGCGCCGGGGGGCCCGGGCGGTCGGTCCGGTGCCGCTGCTCCCGCGGGCTCCCGGCGGCTCCGCTCACCCGCTCCCTCTTTGCCTCGCAGTCTCACCGGGCCGCCAGGGCAGATCAAAAAAGAGGAGAAATTGTGGCCGGAGAATTTCACCAACATCCTGAACAGCCTCCTGGATGGCTATGACAACCGGCTGCGACCGGGATTTGGGGGTACGGTGGCGGCGCGGTGCCGGCGGCGGGCGGGGGGTCGCTGGGCAGGGGCGGGGGACGCAGCGCTCGCCGCTCGGACCGACCCGGTACTGACCGAAAAGGCGGGGGTGTGTCCCCGCTCCATGCTCCGGGGTCTGAGCCCTCCGGAAAGGGCCGGCAGCGAAGCAGCGCCTGGCCCGAAAGCCCCGGGGGTGCTGCGCAGTCCCGGCCGTGGGGGCCCCGCTGGGGCGGTCCTGGGCTCAGCCCCCGCTTTGCCGCTCTGCCCACATCCCGGGCTCGGGCTGCTGCTGCTGCGCTGGAGGAAAAATAAGCACTGAAGCCGCTGTGCGTTGGCTTGGTGGGGATGGAGTGACCTGTCTAACACCCAGATTCTTCTCGTTCTTGGCAGGTTTTGACACGTAAATGCCGCGATCGGGTCCTAATAGAAACAGGTGTACTTTTACCAGCCCAGGAGGTTAGGTCTGATGGATTCTGTTCCACTAGTTAGAGAAAATCAGAGCTCAGGTGCCAGTTCTTCACCACAGTTGCTGAAATTCCAGTTTTGATTTAGAAGTAGGAGACTTAATTGCCGTATAGGAATTGGACGTGGCGGAGTTCCAATTTCTCCTTCACTTATGTTCTGCGTTTGGGGGTTTTGGGCCTCTTCTTTTCCCCAGGCTGTTAAGATGCAGTTTTGTGATGCTGAAGAAGCAGCCAGACTTGCTGTTCTTTATGATTTTGATGTTTTTGTGTAGGGACTTGGAGCCAAAAATCATTAAGATCTAGGCAAAATAAAAGTTTATTTTGTAATCTGCAACGAAGATATTAAAAATGCAAATTTGAAAGTAAAAAACAATATAAAAATATTTATAAATAAATGCTACAGACCTTTCTATGATGCTCAAAGCTGTAACGAGGTTTTTATAGGCTGCTTCCAATACAGGATTGAATGAGATCCTTGCGTAAGTTTATGTTGTGAAATACTTTCTTCTTCCTCTGGAAGTACCTTCTCCATACATGTGATCCATCCACACTGACATGTATTCCAGCACATTCCTCACATGCCATATGCAGTGCTCTCACATGCACGATCATGATTGTTAAAGAACAGCACCTGGCACACATGGACCACTCTTATTATTTTGAGTGTGTGGAATAAATGAGGCCTTCTTAAGTTAGCTTACACATTAAGTGAGAAGGAAGCTAAATTTATTAACACCCGGAGGAGTCATTGGGAACTGATAGTCTTTTGCAATTTAGTCTTTGTGGAGAGGTTACAGACACTTCTGCACGCGTACAAGAGATGCGCTAAGTTTGGCATCATTTTAGGTTGAATGCCAACTAATTAGTCATCTAGCAAAGATGCTTTATGAGCATTATCAGATTTCCAAAATTAAACAACTACTAAATATGTAATATATGGTGATTTTTATTTTAATACAGTTGTCCTTTGCAGGATGTTTTGCAAGAGTAGGTATTTTTCCCCTGTAAGTGTGGCAGACTTTCAGCAAAATGCAATCAAGGAGAAAAAGTTCTTTGTATATTCTTGAACTTTCACATTGGCAATATTGAAGTAAATGAGAGAGGGAGGAAAAAGCTCAGATTTCAGTCTGGGTCAATATTTCACAAAATGGATATTATTTTGCTTCTTCCTTCCTCATAACCATCTCTATGGTTTACATTTAACCACTCATCTTTGAGTTTTGAACTTTTAAGTAAAACTTAGTGGGGAAACACTTTGTTTTTAAAATGATGCTTGGCTACCTAGCTCCTTACAGTGAAAATGATCTATACCTGATTTGAGAAGAACAACTTTGGATTAAAAAAAAATCTAACAACAAAACCAACCAAAGAAAGAAATTTCTGTAATTGATCCAATTTCACTTTTTGACATTACTCAGAATAAAAACTACAGACTATTTAATGAAATGGAGAATATAAATTTTTACTTATATTTTGGAGGTTTTTTTCCTGATGAATCTTTATCAGAAATGGGATTTGTAGCTTGAAAATGGGTCACTCGCTAGTTTATAGCATTGCAAACAAAATGTCAGAGGGTATGGGAATATTTAGAGATGGAAAGTATAGTGTGTTTTGGTAATGTTAAAGCTACATCACTTTCTGATGAACAGCAGAATACTTATTTTTGTTTTCTTCTTGAAGCTGATTCACCATCTAGTTTTCACAGGCCCGAAATGAAACGAAGGTTTTATTTTAAGAACAAAAGGCCTCACAGAGGACTAACTGATGCTGATTTTAAACTTCAAACTGATGAAAATATTTCTAACTCTGGCACAAATTATGTTTAAAATCAGACTCAGGGAGGTAGCCAAATTCTGAATTTTGCTGGCATGTTCCAGCGTTACCACAAATAAAAATATATGAAGATAATTCACGTGCAGAGCAAAGTAGAAGATGTTTGATTTTGGAATATTCCTACAGCTGGATCAGAATTCTCCATACTATCATTAATTTGCACAATTTTTAGTAGTTATGGATGAGAAGTTAAATTGCCCCAGCATGCTTGCAAATGTGGATCTGGTCTCCCAGGAGCATTGTGAACCCCAGTGGAGTATGTGGAAGCTTCTCTTGGTGGTACTTGCATAGGAGCATGGCATGTGTTGAGGGTTGATAGCAGAATGAAGTTCCCCTATGTCATTGGATTGACACCTTGCATTTTAATTTCGCTTTATTAAATGAATTTAATAACCTTTAAAAGTTGCTGTCACCTTACTAGGCACTGTGAGGTTTGGTAGTGTGGAAAACCAAACGAGAAGGGTTTATTAAAAGGGTTGCTAAAGACCATTTAAGGGAAAGTTCTCATTAACTTGGGGCAGGGGGAGAATAGAAAGAGAGAAACAAAGAAATGTCACCTAGAAATTGAATGAAGTAAAGCAGAATGGGCAGTTTCATGTAGGAAAGAAAAAAAACCCTGCAACTGCTGTCAGGAAGACTTTAAATGCATAAGAGGTTTGAATTTGAGTAGATGGAAGGTATTTAGGGACTAACGAGTAAAGTAATGCTGTATGAAGTTTGAAAATGGTGTGATGGAAATGAAGTTAGTTCATCCTCTACATGCTCTGTTATATCATTATTGTGAATTTCAGCATGCAATTTATAATCTAGGTAGGTTTCCTGGTCACAACTACTCTATAAAAACAGTGTTTTTACAGAAGCTGCTTGTAGTGTCATTAATTAAAATCATCACCTGCTGGAAAACTTCAAAAGTACTACCAGAGTACTATTTTGATTCAGTCATAAAAGTTTGAAGCAGAAGCATTTCTAGCTAAACCCTGTCTACAGTTTTCATCTGCTTTTAAAATTTTGTGTATTACATGAAGACAAAGTATAGAAAGTTACACAAGCTGTATTTTCTCTGAAAATCACCTTATTACTTTTCTGGTGATTAGTTTCAAAGTGATAGTAGAAGTCCAAAGTCTTTGAAAGGAACATTATTCGCTTGAAGTAAAAGGCCTGGGTCTGATTTGCCATTTTAAACCCTTGCATGGTTTCAGGCTTCTGAGTAACTCTTGATATTACCAATGCCCTGCAAGAGCTGATTCAAACCTGTATTGGATGGTAACTTAAAAAAAATTAATGATGTCTTTGAAATTTTCATGATGCAGTAGCTAATCAAACTTAAACCTGTACTTCGGGATGCAGGAAGGAATAAGGAGACTGAAGCTGATGAGGGTGACAGCACTGTGTGCTGCCATGTATCTGCTGATTTTAATGAATTGTGCCTTACAGAGGACATCTGATCTCTGGTGTCTTGCTTTTAATGGCCAATTGTATGGCCAGGCCAAAGAAAGAAAGAAAGTGGTGTGTGACTTGGCCTTCCACCCAAGGTTCTTAGGTCGGCTGTGAAACCCTCTGATTACAAGCTGCAGCATCACCCACAGCCGGAAAGTGGGACCCCTCTCCCTTCCTGAGTTTTGTTTGTGTGAGGTAGAACCTGGCATAAGTTTTGAATCTCACTATCAACTACTCGGGTTAGCTCTGTGGCTTTCTCTTTGGAAATTGCCACATCCGCTGCTGACTCCTGGATAGAAGGAATGGGACTGTGTTCATTCATTTCCTTTTTCTTTTCTTCCTCCTTTTGTATTCTTTCTCATGATTTTGTAACTGTGGAAGTGCAGCTGAGAACTTGGTGGAATTAAATATATTGGCCATTGTCTCCCCTAGGAAGGGTAGGAGAAGGATTCTCTCCCCCTGTGTGTTGTTGAGCTGAAGAACAGCATTTCTGAAGAGTTTCATTTCCTGTCTATGCAGGACTTTAGTCAGAAAATAAACACGGAATATATTTGAAGAGCAAAGGCATTTTCTGTTTTTAGAGAAAATAAAAATATCTACATGATTATTTGCTCTTACTAGGAACTCAAGCATACCTTAAAGGTTCCACTGCTCAGCATAATGGATATTATAATTTGTTTTTACTATTCAGATTGCAAATGGACTTGAAGTGAGCATTAAAAAGTGAAGCGGGTCATTTTTTTTCCCTGCAGTTGTCCATTCTTTCTCAGCTGGTGAAAGTTGATGACTCAAAGCTTAACAGGATATGGTGTTAGATACCTGTAGGTGACAGATTTGAATCTGGCCTCGGTTAGTAATGCTTGAAGTCATTACCATCTGTCTGTTGTTCAGTGATCTGTATAAAATTAGCTGATATTCTTAGTCCAGTTCTTAGTAGACAGGTGTCCACATCATGAAAACTGGCACCAGTATTAGGCTTATTGGCTGTCTCAGCAGAGATGTTTTGCTGATAAATAGGCAAAAACCAGTAATCTCCTAATTTCTGGAGGTATACTTTTCCTTTTTCAGGTTGAGTCATGCTAATGGATGAGCATACATAGAGACAAAGGTTATTGTGTGCTGCTGTGTTTGTTGTATTGTCTTTTGGTAGAGAATGTAGCCCGTGTGTTTCAATTCTGCATTAATTTTTTTAAAATGTCCTACCTAGTTTTGGCTTCTGAACAGAATTCTTACATATAGCAGGTGTCCTTAGCTGTAGCTGTTCTTTCTGATAGAATGAAACAAGAGAACATGTTTCATATGACGGGTTTTTTTCTTTTTTTCTCTCACTTAAAAAATGTCAACCCTCTTCAGGCAGCAAGAATTTGGAAGAGAAAACACCAAATTTTTCTCATGTAATTATATTTTTAAAAAAAATCTGTAGCAACTCCTTTTTTTATTTTGGTAGTTGTAGGAACTGATGTAATAGGATTTTATGTGGTTTATGTATCCTGGGATTGATCTCATAATAGCACCAATAACTGCTCAGTGTTGAAATTGTACTTTGTATGTTGAAACCTATGTACAGACTTGTTTGTTAATGTTTCTGATTAGTTGTGGGACCCTTGGTGGCAAAATTTGCAATATAGAGAAAGCCTGTGCAGGATTTGAATGTTTACATACAGCAGAGATCTCTGCAGTGACAGTTGCCTATGGAGACGCAAGGATAATGGAGCCTGAAGTCTTTCACTGGGAGCTGTGCTGCAGTTCAACCCCATATGTAGATATAAAATGCATGGGAGAGCTCTCCTTTGTTCCTCTTCCCAGGGTGAGGGCCCGGCATCACTTCTTCAGCTCTCATGTAACATCTATAACACTGCACTATTCTGTCTTTTTGCAGGGGTTGCTTTTAATCCTGCCTAAGCTTCTTTAAAGTATATTATCTTGCAAGCAGTGATTCAGACGTAGCTGTTCCCACTGCAGTGTGTAGGACTCTCCTCCTATTTCATTGACATAAAAATACACACCAGTATGATATAAATAGTTCTTCAGCATTCCTGAAGATTTGTGGTGGATAGATACTTTGTGAAGATCCATTGAGGGGTAAGCCCAAATGGTCATATTTAAAGTTAATTTGCCTTCTTACAACTCACTGCATTTTATTGCCAGTAATAGAGCGTTAAGGATTCTAATAGGATCTTCTGCTTGCAGAGCCTGAGTTGATTAAGTGGTGCAACACATTCGTTTTGGAGGGCTGCTTAAATCACCAGTAAAAGTAGGTTAGGTGACTACAGATCACCTCCTCGTTGACAGGAATTCCCACGATTAATAATAGTTTAAAAAAGAAGCAGCAGCATGACTCACTATTTATACCCCCGCTATTGTTACCAACTATGTTTTCTTCTAGAACAAGAAGAATAAGAGGTATTGGTGTCGCCATAGATACTCCTGGGTTGGCATTAAGTACTGGGATGTGCTAGAAAATCCAAGATTTGTCATTTCACAACTGTTAAGACCAGTGTAGGTGGAAGACATGGAGCATGAAAGGACTGCAATTGGAGAGAAAGGATTAAGGAGATAATCAGCTTCACTGTCTTTGCTCCTACCAGACACTGAACTGTTTGGCCAAGGTTTTGGCCGCAAAGCAAGGATTTGTAAGTCTGTACTAGCTGGATAACTGTTATGATGTCTAAAGTATTTCTAGATCCGCATTCATCTGCCATTTTCTAGTGGAATAAAATGTGACTTTAGCATCTGTTTTGTCACTCTTCTGCCATCATGTTGAAAAAGCAACCAAAAGTAAATGCTTTTTCGTGGCCTCATAATTGCCTGAGAGTTTCTGCTTCCTTCTTTCTCATGGATCATACTAATAAATATTCGACAACAGAGTAGCAGTTACTGGAGAGTGAACTCAAACATAGTTTTAGTCTTGTGCTGCTGTTATAGTGTTTCTAATAGCATTAAGTTGTAGGCTTGCTGATTTGGAGATTAGCTTCTTGATCTTAGCTTTCCCCATCTTTCTGAGAAACTTCATAAAACAAAGTTGCAAAAGCCTGTCAATGCCTGTTGCCCATGAAGCTGTAATCATTTAATAAAACAAAAGAAATCAGTTTCTGACAAGAAGCAGCTCGTGCCTGTGGGAAAATCTGTCCCTTTGTTCAGTTTGGTATGATTGTGAAATTACAGTGTTCTGTGAGCTAAAGGAAAGTGTATACCATCAGAGGAAAAACACTTAAAAGTCTAGGGTTTATTTAAGGACTATTCCTATTTAGTTTCTTAGAACTAAGAAGTAAAGCAGTTCTTGAAAGGAATTCAGGGAATTGTCTCTGTTACTCAGTAAAAAGGGAATACTGAATATTGAATTCAGTTCCTGAAAGGGATTCTTGCAGTAATTGAGTGCAGTATTCAGTGTTCTCTTATCATTGAGTAATAAAGACTAATTCCTGTATTTTCTTATTAAAGCTATGTGGGAAAATGAATTTTTCACTTCTATAGAACGGATTCCAGAAACATTTCAAGTTCAAATTAAAAAAAATATTTATGTATTTAAATCAACCCTGGATAAATTTTAATAGTGTGCTTATGGGAGATCAGTGGTAATTCAATCTCTTCTATTTCTACATGCAAGTATGACTGGGCTTTTCTCTCCTGTTTTCTAACACTGTAGATAAATGTCTTCACTTCTAATCTCTTGGAGCTCTTCTGCTCTCCAGAAATAAATATGTTCAGGAAATGTCACTGGCCTATGCTGTTAGTAAAATGAGTGATCTAACCACTCATGGATTTCCTTGACGGATGAACGTTTTGTTATTTGTAGAAAAGGGAGCAGCTTCCATTTGATATATTTTGAGAGTAACCCATTGCAAAACAAATGGCATGGCATGAAAATGTGTTATCTGGAACTTGGGGGTTGCTTCTTAAAACCTCTTCAAGACACACATGCCAAACTATGCAACTTTCCAGGGATCTCTGAGCTACCAGCTGTTGTACAGTGAATTTTCTTTAGAGTTATTTTGAAAAAATGCCCTTCTGTGAAACTTAGCCTACAGCAAAGCAATCTTTTTGACATTTAGATGAAAAATTCTTAGCTTTTCTTCTCTAAATAATTGGCAAATTCTGTGGTAAATCAATTTTACATGGTTTTCTTTTACTTTTTATTCACAGCTTGAGACTTGTTCTAGGTGCAAGATATTCAGGTTGCCTGTTTTCCCAATGCTTACTTCTTTTTTTTTTAATCTATTATCATTTGATTCAAAGTGACATCTGTGAAGAATGATTTTTTAAATTTTTTTTTTTAATTTTCAAGTGGGACATATTCTTCTGCTGCTAACTCTATTGGGTCTTTCCTCCTTTCATTTTTAGATTGCAAATATTATGATAAAACTCGAATTATCAGACTTGAGCCACTTATCCTCTTTAGTAATTTGAGTTGAAGGGGTTTAGAAGCTGGTTGTGAATTTGTAGATCATGCATGTTTCTTCAAACAGATACTGTTTGGTAAGACCTTCAGTAGATTTCTTTTTTTAAACTGACAATGTGAGTTAATTACCTGAATTAAACTGTTAGCTAATGCTTTGATCACAAAATTATCATAGTAGCTGATAATGATTAGCAGCTTTCTAGACTTTTACATTAGGAAGAGACCTAAATCCTAGTGAAATTAGTGCATGTATTCTTTGGTTTAAGGGGAAATGTAGAGTGTACTGAAGAGTGAATGCCCTTTTAAAATTTCAAGGTAGTAAAGGAACTAATACATTAAAATGGAACTGCTTTCTCTGGTGGTTGATTTGGCGTATGCAGCTGTAAGAATGCAAAACCTCTGCTCAGTGCACTGTTTTTGGCAGTGTCCTAAGTATCACTGGTTCTTTCAAAACAGGCATTGTAGCAGAATGTGGATCTTGATTCAAACCCTCAAAAATACTTTGACCTCCAACTTTTATTTTGGATATTAGTATTAAAGCACTTAAGTACGTCTCAGGAAAGGGATGCAATTCTTGATCCTGCAATACTAAATTGCTCAGTGCATGGCATGCTAATGTATGTAGTTCAGTTATTAACAGTAGGTCCAAATATTAATAATAATAAATGCTTTGAGGAATGTGGATTTCCTGGATTCAGAGATTCAGATTGTTAAGTAGAATAGTGTTTTTAGTGAGCCTTTTAATTTTTTGACATCAGTTTTCTTAGCCCTTGAGTCAACATTGGTTTTCTGAATGGGGATTTGCATGGAAATGCTGCTTTTGATTTACTTATGTGGTAAAGGTAATTGAGCAGTGCTTCTTATTTGAGACTTATATGAATTGACCTCTGTTTGCGTTTTGCTCTTGCTCATCCACAGAACCCTGAAAGCGGTAACTGTTCACACACCAGGATCATTTATGGGAATTGTTGACCTGCAAAATTCAAATTTTCTTGCTCACTTCCTTTTCATACATTAGGTCCTGTTACTGAAGTCAAAACAGATATATATGTCACCAGTTTTGGACCTGTTTCTGATGTAGAAATGGTATGTATTTCTGGGATTAAAATGCCATTTCCTGGTTCTGAGAAACCATTAGCTGCAGTAGGAGTGGATGCTTCATCTGTACTGTTCTGTCAATCATGCAAATTAGGCAAGATTAGTAACAGCTTAATTTACAGGTTATAATTAGATACATAAGGCCTGATTCTGGTCACACTTTCAGTGGGTTTTGGCTGGCTTAAGAAATTCACTTCATAGGATTTAAAACAGATTTTCACGGCACAGAGGCAGAATTCAGCCTTGCAGGGAGTGTTTAAGTAAGTCTACTGTGGGGAAAATGTGTAATTTCTTTGAAATTGCTTTTCATTTCTAAAACTTGTGTTATTCTCAGGTGAATAATAATGACATCATTTCAAAAATACTTGTTGACGTTTTCATTTCAGATGAATGCCCTTTGCTGATCTTTGTGCTCCTTTAAGCATCACTTCAGCAAATGTTTGTCTGATAAGAGTTTTCATAAGTATCTGCAGAAATTAAACATCCAAGTGACATGCATGAAATTGTAACAGAGGAGAAATATTACATTTGCATGTTCTGTTATTTGTGCCTGAATGGCTTTAGCTTTCAAGGTCAAATCCAGCAAAACTCTCATAAACTTCTAAAACACAGTGAAATACCCTTAAATCGTAGAGCAGTTGATCTTTTTATAACATATTCAAAAAGTCCCATGGAAACAACACAGCCACATGTGCTGCTGAACTTCTTCATGGAAAAAGCAGTTTCAGGGTAGTAATTTTCTTCCCATATAGTGCTGTTGTTCACTTTGTATTGCACCTGATTTATTTCTATTATGTGGAAAGGTCTGTGATAGCAAGATATTTTTTCAAGAGATACATTTGTGACAGCAGTCTCATGTTGAAATGCATCTTACCTCTTCATTGGTTATCATGTGCAGTATGATGCTTATCAGAGTGAGAAGGGGTAAAAGAATGTGATCCCAAGGAGATCTAGTAATATGTGCCTCAAATCTACAGTGAGGGCTGCACGGCAACTCTCAGGTTTCATTTTCATGGGAAGTTATTAGTTATATTGAAGCATATATATAGGCAGAAGTGAGAACAGGGACTGAAGATAGGTAAGGAACTTGCAAAAGGAGAGTTTACAGTTGATATGTCCCCTTTCTTCATTAGGGATGATTTTGGAGGCTATTTAGGGATACAGGAATAGTTTCTGGAGTACTCTTTAGTTAATATACCCATTAGTGACCCAGTGTAATCTGAATGTGGCTGCTCTCATAAAACTTGCTGCAACAGTGATGTGTGCTGTGGTCTCAGTTCAGGGGATGATCAGAATGTCTTTTTAGTTGCTTTTGTACCCATTTTCATTTTGTAATGAGAATGGTTGAAATCTTATATTACAAAATCTGTCAGGTAGAAGCTAATAACAGAAACTGCTTCTTATGAGCTATGAAGTTGCCAGCAAGAAATGACACTAAAGGAAACACTTTTCATGGATTAACTATAAATCACAGTGGAGGATACAGCCATGGAAAAGAAGACAGATATAATCCTAAAATGCATTACACTAGTAGACATGCCTCCTTGCCAATGCAAATAGATATGGCCTTACAAGTAATTTCAGTGAAAATATTATGCAGAAGAATTTGAAATGAAGTCAGAAAACATTATTTGGCTTAACAACAAAATCAAAAATGTAAGTTAGAAAGGACTTAAAGTCTTCTATGTGACTGTTTTCAATGATAGGTTTTTTTCGTGAAATGCTTTAGCTTCCCGAGATGAGAAATGCATTCTTTCATCCATTCATTCACACATGATTTCTCATGATGTGCCTGTGTCTGCAGTTCTACAATTGTTTGCATGTTTTCTTTGGAGCATCTCAGTGGCTTTTCTGAGGAAGTTAATGGGATAGTTACGTACTTTAAAAAGATGTATTTATATGCAAATCTCTGTATAATTTATTATCCCTGTTTTGTGGGCATGGCAAAGGACTTACTTAGCTTTCCTCAGTTAAAAGCTTACTTTCCATGAGATGAAGTTTTCTCTCATAACTTTAAAGTGGAACTAATCATTTGTCCTTGTATTTTCAATTTAGCCAACAGCAACCTATCTATGGATATATTTTCTTTAAAGATCTGTTGACAATTCTTGTCAGAGATCATTTTATTTCCAATTATATGCTTGACTTCAAATTCAGTTACCTGCTTCTGCAACCTAATTAAGTTAATTATTCCTTAATGATTAAATATGTATCAGTTTATTGATATGACTAATGTAAGAAATTAAGCTATTGAGACGTACACAAGACACTTTAATTGGTGGAAAAATGTTTGTGTAGTGGACTTAGGATTTATTTTTCTAATAATTTCTTTGCTCCTGAGGTATTTCTTCTTTACAGGAAACACACATGCAAATTTGATCTTTGTTTTTCTGCAATTTAATACAGGAATATACAATGGATGTCTTCTTTCGTCAGACATGGGTAGATAAAAGATTAAAATATGATGGCCCTATTGAAATTTTAAGACTTAACAACTTGATGGTTTCGAAGGTATGGACTCCTGATACTTTCTTCAGGAATGGGAAAAAGTCTGTTGCACATAATATGACAGCCCCAAATAAACTCTTCAGAATAATGAGAAATGGCACCATCCTATACACAATGAGGTATCTAATGTATTTGTTTGACTTCTTACAATTACTGTATGCAAAAGTTGTACTGCCTAGACAAAATGGCAACCAGAGACTATTTAATTTGTTCCATTATAGGCTTACAATAAGTGCAGAGTGTCCCATGAGATTAGTGGATTTTCCCATGGATGGTCATGCTTGTCCTCTCAAATTTGGGAGTTGTAAGTTGCAATTATGAAATTTCTCGTAACTACAGAATTTAAATAGTAGAATTAAATTTTGAGCAGTTACTAGACTTTCTGAATTTATTTGCAGTTATGTCTTGATATGCAATCCCTATGCAGACAAAACTCCTGTTAAGGTCCTTGGGACTTCAATTTTGGACCTCAAAAATTAAACCCAGAGAACTAAAAAGCAGGCAGCGATTCAGCTGTTATGTTAAACCCCACTATTCTGGTTACGCAGTTGCTTGAAATATATAATTTTTCTTGGTTCTTGGGGAGGAATTGGATACTCAGTGAAGTGAGAGATTCTCTGTAGAAGATAAAACAGCCAGGTAAAAGACACCTAGGGAAGCAAGTTAGCTGTCTTTCTCTACGGGCAGTGGAAGCACATTGGCATCTTAGGAAAAAGGTGCAGGTTATAGGCAGAGATTTGACCTCTAGTTGTAATTGTCCGTCTGCTGGCCAGTAAGAGGAGTCTGCATGGCAAGTTAAGACTAGATAAATAACTCTTTAACTGGTGAGAAAAATCTTAGTGCAAATGACTTTCCTTTTCTGCTTTGAAGTCAGATGTAGATTTTTGAAAAATGTTCAAACTTCGGATAGAAGGAACAGTTTGGAGCATTACAAACAAGAGAGGGTAGTTGTGGTTCCCTGATGTGAATCGAAAGCAGAGACCTCTGAGACCCCTGGAGATGGTTGGTCCACTCCATTAACTATCTTGTTTTTCTTTTAAGCCTTCTTGGTCGCTGACTTCTCTGCTTTAGACCCTCCAATGGCTGGACATTAATCTGTTTTCCTTGACCCCAGAGCTCTGAAGTCAGAAATGGCTGGAGCACCTTCAGAGGCTTTCATTGCCTAAATTTAGCTTATACAGCTGGGTAGTCAACCTGAATGGGAGTATGAAAGACACTGCTCTGATATGATTTTTCATCAGTGGAGACCAGGTGCTGCAAGATTTGTCTTTGGTATCAGCTGTATGATAGGGGGGCTTTGATAGTGGGGGCTCATCCACAGAAATAGCTCTTTAGACAGAATCACCACTCAGCAGGAATTGTGCTGAGCACTAGTCTGATGTTTCCCACAGTGAAACTTGAAATAACATGCAGCCATTTCAAATGTAAGACTGATTTAATTCAATTTTAACAGGAGTTTAAACTGTGTAGGGATTGAATGCTACTCTAAGATATGTCTTTTGCATTAAATGTAAAATGTTTCTTTGTGTGTGCTTATTTTGGGGCCATTGTGAATTTTTTACTGACCTATGGTTTCTGGCAAATATTTTAAACAGAAGTTTAAAATATTGTCATTTTTAGTATGATCATTCTTTTCTGTAAAGTAATGTGCACCCAATCTTCAAAATATATCCTCCTTGTACATACTCTTTTTTTTCTTTTTAGATTAGTATATTTTAATAGTAAACTTTTAGTTAGAAATTGCTAAAATAAAGATAAACTTTGCATGCCCAATAAGGGCTGATCCAGAAGGGATTTGCATTTAGTCTTCACATTCAGTTGAAGTGAATTTATATGTGACAGTGACACTTGACAAATAACCTCAGCTCTTTTTTATTCTACTCTGAGGGTGGCTTTTTGGGGGTAACGTAACATGAAGGGTATCTTCTGAAGTCGTTCATGTGTGTTTTACTGTTTGGTTTCAGTAGGTTTGGCTTGGGTTCTTAGTAAGGCATGAGGAAAAGTTTCCTATTTATGCAAACTGATGCTGTGTTGTAGATGCTTATCCAAAGAGTGAAATGATTTATACCTGGACAAAAGGACCTGAGAAGTCAGTGGAAGTTCCTGAGGAGTCTTCCAGTTTAGTTCAGTATGACCTGCTCGGGCATACAGTATCCTCTGAAACTATTAAATCTATTACAGGTAGGAACCTCATCAGTAAAAATCAACTTGAGATAAAAATAACCTGTAACATTGCCTAAAGATTTTTTTCTTTTTCTTCCTGTAAGTTTTATTCTACTGAATGTCATAGGGTATGTATTAAGGGCTGAGAGTGTAAATCTGAATTAGGTTTCTGTCCTTGAGATTTACATTTGCAGATTCATTACAGTAGATTGCGACAGTCTTTCAGAAAGCTAGAATGAGATCATTACTCCAAGGGACAAAATGAGCATTTAATCACTGCTTAAAATGCAGTTTGAAGAGTCAAGAGGATGCCTGGGTGAGGAAGTAATTTCTCAGCACTGTATCCACATTATGTGCAAAAGACTTCCTTTGTTTGGTGGTGCAAACAGCTCAGGATAGAAGTACAGCATACAGAATGGGTTATTAAAACCATAAAAACCCTCTAGTCAGATAAGGGTAGTCACAAATACATTAGTCACAATAGATACTTCTGCTGATTTGTGCTGTAAGAAATAAGGCACATGGCAACTACAGGCATCCAAAATTAATGAAGTATCACTGATGAGCAGTGTGGTGATAAACAAGCATATTCCCAAAATATTTTTAAAATTTGGAATAATTTTCTAAGCATCAGCAGGTTTGGGTTTTGTGAAATAGTCAAAATGAAACCAATAAAGCAAATATATTTGATGTATTGCTCTATGGATATTTTACTCAAAGATAAAATGGCATTTTGCAATTCACTAGAAATTTACTTCTCAGCATATAGATGATTATGAGTTAATAAAAAAAGTCTTTGCTGTCCCAAAAGGCTCATTCTGTAGTGCTTTATTTAGACAGTTTATTGAGTTTATGGTAAAACTGCTTTTTGGGTCTGTTTGCTTAATATGAATGATAATATTTTAGGTAAATTTAGAGTATTTATAATTCTTCTCAATGATTGTTGCATTTGGCTTGTTATCATAGTGGGGCTGACTTATAAACCTAGCAAAAAGTTGAGATGCTTGCATAATATTTGATGTGTGTCATTGTTTTTATTGTTTTATTCATCAGGTAGGTACCACAATGTTATGGATAATGTGGTAGGAGATACATTGTGTCTTGGGATTCTCTTCTTCAACAGTTGTCCAAAGGACTTTTAAAACCATGTTTATACAGTAAAATGTAATCCAGTATTAGTTGTATTATAGTATTTTTGATATCGACTTCTTTGTAAGGGCCTACTGTTTCTAGGATTTTTTTAAAAACCTTCATTCATTCTTGTTCTAAAAAAGATATCTTTCTGTACACGTTAAGCTATATGTGTAGCACCACCTTAAATATCCTACTTGGGAGTCTGAAACACAAATTTTATACACAGAGAAATTTTTTTTCTTTTTTTTTAGGTGAATATATTGTTATGACAGTTTATTTCCATCTCAGACGGAAAATGGGTTATTTTATGATTCAGACCTATATCCCGTGCATTATGACTGTGATCCTCTCTCAAGTTTCATTTTGGATAAACAAGGAATCTGTTCCTGCTAGAACTGTATTTGGTAATTATTTACTTTTTTTATTCTTTTTACATTTTCTTGTACTTGCTCTTTTAATAACTCTCACTAGAAAAGGCCTTTTTAGTGCCTTGGGGTATACTCCATGCTATTGCAGAAACAAGGCAATAATTTAAATTCAGAGTGAATTTTGCTATTGATGTATGAAGAATGTTGTTATGTGAACCTTTGGAATCTGAAGAGAAACTTGGAATATATGACCAGAAGGGTGACATGGTCATATGTAGCAAATGGCTGCTCAGCTCTAGGGATTCTACCTGCTTGAGGGAGCAAGATGGAAAGACCTGGCTCTGAGTAATACACTCAGGTCCTTCGTCTACATCCAGATCAGGTTTATCCTCCAGGGGACAGTAGTGTAAATACTTGAACTCATGGTTTATAGAATACTTGTAAAATAAATTGATTTGGAATGTGTGAGATGTTCCAATGTCTTGTTATGAGGTATCTGTGTCATCAGTGGAAGCTTGCTATGAGTAAGGCTGAGGTTCTGTTACTGTAATTTCATATTTAGTGCTTTTCTTTCCTTTCTACCTCTGCCATCATGAAAATGAATTACAAAAACAAAATGATCACAAGATATTAAAAGTGCTCTCTTCAAAATACAGCTTGAATGGGATGGCACAGTGAAAATAACAGAAAATCTTCAGTGGAAGACAAAGTGTGAAAAACTAAATGGAAATATGTTTCCTAACAAAGAAATAGGATAAAAACATTTTAAAAGCAGCCTAAAGCAGGAAGAGAATGTTCTATTACAAGCCTTTCTATAGACTGCTAGATGCTGGCAAGATGCTGCAGTAGTACTGGCAGCTCCAAGTCTTCCAGAAGAATGATTTAATAGGGAAAATCTGGTAAAAACTGTCAGCAAACTAATACTGTACTATCCCCTGCTTGTTTTTGGTTAATGTCTGGTCATTTATTTCACTTTACCCTAATTTTACATCTATTAAACAAACATTTTTAGAAACAATTCAGATAAACTTTTTACATGAAGTGGACAAATGTCTACTGAGGCCCTTAGACAGGGTAGCCTAAAAAGAGATGGGTCCTCTCCAGGGAAAAAACCAAAACCCTAACAACTTTTTGTAAATTTTTTTTCTCAGACTTAAACATTTTCAATGGTGTGGTTCTCAACATTTTCCCACTGAAGAAGGTTTTGTGAGCTTGAATCTGAATTTTTTAATCTCCTGAAAACTCTGAGAAATCCTTTGAGTTCCCGTGACCTAGCTATTACTCTTTTTTCATTTTTCTTCTTTAATAGGAAGGACTGATTTAATTGTGACCAGTTCTCTGTATGCCAGTGTGTAGGTGAAGCTTTTTTTCTTATATTACCTTGATGGAGCACCATCATTTAGCAAATAGAGATGTAAAGAATCTGTTGAAAAACATTAATAATGAGTTTCAATTCTTCTGAGCATAAGAATTGCATCTTGAATTAGAATGGGTACAGTGTTCTTTTCACAAGAGTAAGGACATCTCTATTTGTAGTCACTCGTTGAGGTTATCATGCTAGGATTTATGCAGTGTTCCCTACATACTTGGGGTTTTACATTTGTATGATATGAGATATTTTGGATAAAAAAAGAAAAAGGAACCCATTAATTTGTTTTTATCCAGAATTTGAAATACTACAATGAAGTGGCCATCTTTTGAGTTCAGTGTTCATGCTTGCACACTTTTTAATTAAAGTTGTTCTGTCAGAAGATGAAATTTGAATTAAATTTCATTGGCTGACTAGTAGCAGAACGCTGTAAAAAAACTTGATGGTTTCTTAACTAACAGAGTTCTTAAAATAATATTCTTCCTTAGCACCAAAATAATTTGTCATGACTTAATGACTCCTGGATTACAAGTGTGATCAGAGGCACAGATGCAGAATAATAACCGTTTTTGTTGCGGTCTGAGGAGTACTCCCCAATTTAACAACTTAAATCTTATTCAAATGTTTAGAAAATAATTTGTAAAAAGTTCTACTGAACCTGAAGTGAAAAACATGTGAAATGAAGGCTTCTGTGTTTTGTTCGTGTGAGTTGTAGATGATCTGCTGAAGTCACGGTTTTCTGTACCTTCTTTAAAAAGTGATTAACTGTTTGTGGCCTTAGCTGCTCATGGATTTGTGTAGCTTTCTGTGACTTAGATCTAATGCCATATTCACAAGCAGTAGAGAAAGACTCACAAGTGATTTAAAAGTCTTTGTTTGAAGCTGATTGCCAGTTTTTGCTTTGTTTTACTTTGATTCAACAGTTCTGTTGCTTTGTTTTTTTGAAGGCATAACCACAGTGCTGACAATGACGACACTGAGCATCAGTGCAAGACATTCACTGCCAAAAGTATCCTATGCTACTGCCATGGACTGGTTCATAGCGGTTTGCTTTGCCTTTGTGTTCTCTGCTCTCATTGAGTTTGCTGCTGTCAACTATTTTACTAACATTCAAATGGAAAAAGCCAAAAGGAAGACGGTAAAGTCCCTTCTTGAATTTCCAGTTGCTCCAGTACAAAGGAAAAGAAGTACAGAAGAGACATTCACGGTATGTTTTCAGTTTATGCGAACATTTTCTGTATTTTTGGTAATGTTTCTCAGTAAAAATTGGCCTTTAGCTTCCTCCCAGGTTTCCTTTGAGTTAATGATGCATTGTACATCAGGTTAATGGAAGACTAATACTACACTATATTCAATCATAGAGTTCTGTAAAACATTATTTGATTCTTATTTGCATTATTGAATAAACTCAGGGGAGAGGTGGCAATTATGCCCATCCATAGATGCAGTCTCTTCTATGTTTATTTGTGTTTTGGTGAAGGCCAGTTAGGATGAGAATCTTGAGGAAACTTACTTTCCTTTTCCACATTGATTCTGTATGGACTGATTATACAAGGCAAGATATTGCAGATTATAAGGGCATCATGTTGTCTTATGTGGCTAACATCTTTAATGAATTAAAATATGTTAAAGCACTGCAGCTGTACCTTGGACCACTTCCCTAAACATCACAGTTTTCCTTGCATTGCATAGGTTGCCTATAAAGATTTTTCTTTCTTTATCTGTTACAATTTCAGGAGTTTTTTAAGAATGTTGGATGAAAACTTTTTTACTGTAGATATAATTTTAACGTAATTTGTGTATCTTTGCATAGTAGTTCACCTCGATTCCTGATAAGTTTTTGGGGCTCTGTTTAACAAAATGCTTTCCTGCTTTCCTAATGCTTTGGATTAAGTGTGACTTGTGTGGGAGATGTTTTAGTGTGTGGACTAGCTAATAAAGGCTCAATCTCTTTTCCAGTTGAGCTCATAGGTGATTACCCTTTCCTCTCTTTTCCCATTCCCAATAAATGGTGCTTACTCTCTGAAGCATCTATTCACAAGACATGTAGCTAAGAAAGCCACTGCAGCACCTGTCCCAGCCACACTGGGCTAGCACTTCACAGCCATGACTGACTCTTGGCAACACCACTCAAGAAGTGAGACGCTGACAGCAGCGTTGTAATTTACTTACTCTTCCTGTCAGGCTGACTTTGTAATTTCCTTTGGCTGAGCCAGGATTTAAGAAGTGCTGTTTTAGACTAATTCTTGTTAATTTTGTCTTCTGTCTCTTCACATCTCGTTTGTCTCCTTTCCTATTCATCTTCTCATTTTTGTCTTCCCACCCCTTCCATTTTCTATAGCTGCACAGCTGCTGTCCACCCACTTCCATTTTTCTTCTTCTTCTTTGCCCTCCTACTGCAGATACTGTTTTCAATCTCCTGGTTATGTTGTTTTGTTAGCTCCCTTTTCTTCTTAAAAGGATAGATATGCTCCTGAAGAGTTTGTTATTTGTCACTCCATTGGCCACTGGTAAGAGACAGGAACCAAGAAATATGTTTATAGTAGCATGGAGTTCACTTTGTACACAGAAGTATTAGTGTTGTGAGCTTATGCTAAGCTTCTTGACTGTGCAACATGAAGTTTAGTAGAGTATATTGGCTTCTCCTGAGGAGTGAAAGTAAATACTGCTTTTGGTGACAGGTTTTATTTGCATGTCTAGGAAAAAAATTACTTAAGAACAGTTTAATCCTAGGTTTATTTATTAGATTTCATTTAAAGCAATAGGAAAAACAGTAGTTTTCTCAGGTAGCTTAATAATACTTATTCTCACGGAGGCTTCAGAAAACTCTTGATTCATGGACACAATTGCTTTAAGTTAGTAGTGTAAAATGCTTAGCCATTTATACACATTTTGGAGAAATTCCTCTTTCTGTTTTTTTCCTATCGTTGCTATTATTACTATTGCTATTATTATTAAAAAAATAAAAGGCAGCAATAAAACACACACATCTTCTTTCAACTTGAAAGATAGTAAAATGAGATGTGAACAGTTCTATTCCATTGCTTAATTAATACTGCTGGGATAAATATGGGAGTGTTTTCATAGATTGGGAAATTTTGAAAGGACCCAAGGGAGCAATCGACTCAAGGGGTTACACATTAATGTTATGAGTAAGTGAGTGATAGTGTTGATTGTATCTCGAACTTTTATTTTTTTTCACTGCTTTCTGCCCAATTCCCATACTAAGATTTGAGACTTTGCTCTTCCAAGACAGTTGTACAAGGTGAGCCACAGCTATTGTTATAAAGGCTTAACTATTGTGCAATCTTTTCTATGACTAGAGGATTATTTCTGGTCTCCCACTGTGCAGAACAGAAGCTAGGATCACTGCCTTACTTCTCTAGAACCTAACATGGATGTTCCACCCTGCTTTCCAGCCCATGTAAAATACTCCTTGCTATATTTTGTTTATAAGGACTAATCTAGAATTTTATTTTATTCCTTATTATTATGTATTATTTTACCTTTTATTATTATACTATTTCTTTATTCTTTATTATGAATCTGTCTTTTTGGTCTGCACAAATACTGTCTAGTTAGTGCTGATTTACTAGGGATAATGAAATCTAAGTTTCCTTGGTACTGGGATTGGTGGTGAGTTTGTGGTGCACAAAGAATGCAGGACAATACCTGGTCTGCAGCATGCTATTTGTAAGCAATGTTTCTTACTGTAAATCTAGACATTTTTTTCTCAATAGATCAATGATAGGCTTGATTTCTTGACCCAGTTAGTATTTAAAAAAAAAAATCTGTACTGTGCTGGCACTATTGTCATAGAAATTCTGTTGGTAGCAGTACAATTGCCAGAGCTCAGGAAAAGTTGTATTTTAAACTTGAAACTTTTTTCAAACAGACTTTGCCTGTAATACTAAATTACCAGTCTCCCAAAATTAAAAATTTTCACTTAGCCCAGGGAGAAAGTATATGCTAATTGGGAAAGAAGATGCCAGAATACCTAACCCTTACAGTTCTTTCTGTTGACTATCTCACCATTTGCAATGTGCTTTGGATCTTCTGCTACTTGGAGGGGGAGATCCCTATCTTAAGCCTATTTAGCCCTTCACTTTAGCCTACCTTGGAATGGCATAGAGGTGTCTCTGCCTGCTTTCTTTGCAATTGAGATCCCATCTGTACAGGTCCCCTGAAAAATTAACTATCAATTGAGGTTGTTAAGGAAAACAAACATGGTGACATTATACTTTTAAATAAGGGTTTTGTTTTATGAGCTGTTGATTCTGCATTATTGACTGGATGGTTTAATGCATTTGATCTTTTTTTTTTTCTCAAATAACATGGTGGGATTGTCCTTCAAGGATTCTTTGAGGGAGCAAGTTGGGCTATGAAACTTATAGAATATGAAGATTTTTCTATCAGATGATATTAGAAATTAAGCATATTAATAGTAAATTTTGGTAAAATAAATGGTACATTATTAGAAGTCCTTTTTTGACAGGTGTATATTTGACCAATTTATGACCATAGAATTAAAGTGGATTTTCTGTATTGAATCAGTTCATATATTACTCATATTAATTAGAATTTTTAGTGGTGAGTTATTTTTCTCCTTTCAGTCAAAACAACTTTTATAGTTGTCTTGGATCCAAGGCATCTCCTATCATTCATCATTATGATCAACTGTTTTGGATATATTGCTTCATATTATATATTTCTTCACTAGAACCAAAAAATGTTTACTGTAGCAAATGTGGGCTATCTGCTTTTCTAAGTTGTTCTCATCTGTAATTATATTTACTCTTTTGGAGCCGCATGATGGGTGTGACTGAGGAATATATTGATTAAAGTAAGCATTAAATGCAGTTCAGAGGCTAGCTAAGTAGTCTGAACTGTGTTAATTCCAACAAAACAATCCTGGCATCAAGCTAATTTACTGGGCTGAGGGTAGCAGGAGCAAGCCTGCAACAGCTGCAGAGGCAGCTTGTGTTCCTTTATCGTTTTGTTTGACTGTAGCCATGGTAATCTTCAATATTTTCTTATATTTCTTCCCTTGCCTACCCTATTTCAACTCCTCCTTCTTCTTGTCTTTAACTTCTTGTTACAAACTTCATGCGTTTCAATGAGGAGGAGTCCAGGTCTGCAGAAGACATCCCAGGAGTAAGATCCATGTTTTTTTGAGGTCTGCCTTGAGTTCACAAGGGACTTGGACAAACTTTCTGTCAGGCGCAGAGGGATAGCACTGAAATATGTCTAAGTCAAGAAGAGGTAACTTAAACTGTGGTTACCTGTGATTTCTTTGTTTTGGGAGCAAGTTAAAATGCTTTCTGTTTAGAAACAATGAATCTATCCCTAAATGTTCTGAACTACTTTTGTTAGAAAAAGCAGAAATGTTGCTGCAAGTCAATGTGTGATGGAAATGAATGATTTATAGTTTGTTATTGGACTCCTGAGTCTATTTTTATGCCTCTGTACTATTTCCTTTTCACTGGATTCCTATGAAGTTTATTTTTAAAGAGCTACCCAGTTTTGGAGATGAAGAATGCTACTGAAAAGTAGTCTTCAGAAAAAAAAAGACTCCTAAACACTGGTAACATGAGCTTCAACCTCAGCTGTTTGTTAAAAGTGTGAAACTCGGGAAAAATCAGGTCAGACTCAAAGAAACCCTTTTTGAATGGAATTATTTCTCCAAACTCAGTCACAAGTAGGTTGTAACTCTCAATTTTTCTCCCTCTTTTCTGGAGACAGTTAAATGTCACCTTGTCTCTAGCAAGTCCTGTAGCATCTAATGGAAGAACTTGGGGGTCAAGCTCTTCCCTGCTATGTAGGCACACACTGCTCTCCTTGCTTGGGTGCTGTGTGACTGGCATCCACCTCACAAGTTTATGAGAAATGTCCTCATGTGGACAGCCTGCATACTGCTTTTGTGTGATTCAGATGTATTTCCTCTGGTACACAATCCTTATCTTTTAGTCATTTATGGGCATGTGGTTACTGCACTGCAAAGAGAGAGAAAGGACAGCAACACACATGGACCTCTTTGGGGAAAAAAGGCCAACTTTATTTTACAGACAGCCCGTATTTAAAGTGTGTTACGTGCAGCTAGGACAGGACAGTAGTTCTTGGACAATTGGGAAAAACATTCTTGGGACAGTATTTCAGGATGTATCCCACGGGAAAGACACCAGGTGTTAATCTTTATTATGAATTCCACTCTGTTTTTCACCATATTATCACCCTGGGAGATTTCCTCCCTAACTGAAGCCGTAATCAACTTGTCAGCCTGGGAATGGACCTGAGAGTCAGGAGAAATCCAGGCCTGAAAAGAATTTCCAAGCTGTAATTCCCTAGCTCTCTAAATGTGTGTGTCCACATGGGCACAGTTCAAGTTATGTGATATAGTGGGAGAAAAGTGGAGACCCTTTGGCAGCCCTTGGTGAACTGACATCGAGAGCAATTAATCTGGCTGATGGCCAGCTCTGTTCCCCAAACTTCTGACTTACAGAACAAAGACTGGGCCTGATAAATTGTTCTGATGGGCTGCATACAATCTTGAAGTTATAGATAGGGTACCTACTTTTTTAGTGTACCATTTTTTTGTTGTTGTTCTTAATCCCTGAAGTTGATTAATGGTGAGATGTCAGCAGATACGCTGTTGTGTCTAAGGTCTAGACTTCAAGTGAAACTGAAAATTTTAACCTCTGGACCAAAACTTTTTATTTGAATCTGAATGTATACATATTTGTATAAATAGACATAATGGAGAGGTACAAAAAACGTACCAGACCACTTACTTTGTTCTTTCTTTGGAGTAGTAGAATATCTTCCTTTGTCCCAGCAATAGTGAAGTGGAGCTAAACCCTCGTGCCTCATATATGAATGGAAGTATCTGAAGAGCAGCTTGGTCTTGATGGCAATACTTGAGCCAGAGGTCTGGTTACTGGACTCTTATGTGGATGCATAACCTATCTCCTTTATGTGACTTAAATAGTCCTGCAGTTTGGACACCATTTCAGTTTTTAAATATAATGACCATTTTTTTCTGCTTCGGTACTTCTCCACTGCCTAGGGTGTTATAGTTAGGGTTTTTTTAGGGCAGTGGCATTTAAAACTCAGATTCTAATGAAGGACGTCAGGCTCAAGAAATGTATAAAGTTCATCTAAATATAAGGGCAGACCCATACAAATGGAGGCTGCTGTGCCATGTGAAAAATTTCTTTGACATGTCAACAATTTTCTGCTGCTCTAATTTCATTAGTGAACATTTTTGTTGTTGATGATTTACAGTCAAGATCATCATGCTAGCATCAGATTTAAATAGGATGAGAGTGGTTGCAGGTCGTAAACAGCTGGCACATTTTGCACTAAATGCTACTTGCAAGATAGGAGAGATTGATCACCTGGGAGAAGGTTGCAGTGACTTAGTGGGAAGTTTCAATGTTTGGGTACCTGAAGATAGAACAGATCCAAAATAGTTCATAAAATATTTTGTTAGCTGTGATGCTCAGGTACAATGTTTTGTGGGGCTTTTTATGCTTCCTTGATTTTATTTACCTTTTTGTTGTTTTGCTACTTTTTTTTTTTCCTGTTTGCTTTTTTTGTGGGGGTGTTTTGTGTTCATTTGGGGCTTTTGTTTTGTTGGTTTTAGTTGTAGGTTTTTTTTGTTTGTTTAGTTTATTTGGATTTTTTGTTTGTTTTTTTGTTTGTTTTGTTTGTTTTGAGTTTTGGTTTTTTGTTTTGTTTTTGTTTGTTTTTGGTTTTTTACTTGATTCACTAGACTTAGACAGTTCTACTGATCAACTGGCACTGTTCATAATGTATAAAGCTAAATATGTGCTCAAACAATATAACTTGGGCATAATTTTGAGACATAAATTTTTTTTTTAATATTTCACCTGATATGTCTTTTTAAATAGCACAAATCGAAGTGCTTGATTAAAAAAATTTTGTCTTTCTTCGACAACCTGATATTACTCTACCTTTAATATGGTTGGGCTGTGGAATTAATTTAAACTGTAAGTAGAAACATTTCTCAACTGCAAAGTGAACAGAGTAATTAATGGAAGTAGGCAATGTAGTATGAATTTGTGCCTAGATTCTGACCCAGCCGTGATGTAAATTCCACTGAATTCCAGAATTCAGTTATAATGAAGATAAAAAATGACAGGGTGTTTGATCAAAACTGTTGGGATTTAAAGGTGGTCAATGAAGTTTTTTCTTGTTGTAGTGAAAATGGTTTTTGGCAGGAGGTTGGGTTTCTTGTGATTTTTTTTCAATATGCACAAAAAGAAGCAGAAGTTTAGTTGCAGCACCTGGTGGATAACAAAAAATCCTTCTGGAGTGCTATCTTCTCCAAGCCTTACTAGGAAATGTTACAACTGATCATTCTTCAATTTCCTGTAAGTATTAGAATGAACTGTCACAAAGTAGACAAGGAAATATGAAGGATATACTTGGTTGTCATTCATCTCATGCAAAAATACCTGGCAATGTTTACTGCAAGTAGTGGAAGACTTTATTTAAATAGTATTAGGATAAGACTTCTTTTTGGAAACTAAAGCATAGTGCAGTTATTTTAAAAAATACTGCATCCCATTGTTTTGAATTCCAAAAGGATGTGTGAATGTCTTTTTCTGTCATTGTGATGATCTACTAGAAAAACATAAAGACTTCCATGCTCAAAAAGCCATATTATGTTTTTTTTCAATAGAATATACAACGCATATTTCTGCTTAATAATAAGTTAATTTCCTGCCAATACCAGTTTCAGGCATTCAGATAGGTCTTCTATTGATATAATGGCAATTTTCTCCCTTTTAAAAAAATCTTTTTTTGCAGAGGGAAATGTTACATAGTCAAAAAAAATATGGTAGCATTTCAGAAACATCGAGTCAAGGGCAATCCTTTATGAGGGTAAAATGTTCAGATTGTCCAGCATCAACCCTTGCACTGAAAATTGTTGGGGAATTTATAGTTTTCCCTGTGATGGTTAGTATGAAATGATGTCCCGGAATGCAAGACTCTTCATATTTTCTGCTTGAACTTTTTCATGCATTTATATTTACACTTTAGTTTTATTACCCCTCCACACAGTTTTCAATACTGGTGCATCCAATGACACCAAATCACATTTGAGTTTCCCAGCTGATTTCTGGCTGACTTCATTTTTACATGAAAATTGGAAATCAGAAGAAATAAGTATTGAGTGGCTTGGGAAAACCTTCAATTGGGAATGAGTGTTCCAAGCACTTTCAGCACACCACTAAAGCAAATTTAACTACAGCATTAAGGTCAACGAAAATTGAAAGATATAGAAAATAACTAAGGTCCTTGGTTCCTAATCACACATTCTTCTTTGTTTCAGAGATGTTAAAAAAATCACCTCCCTCCACAGTTCGTTGGAGCATGACTTAGGCTAATAGATTTGTTCCCTACCATAGTTATGTTTTCAGTTCTTTCATTTTGTCATAATATAAATAAAATCTTTAAGAATTGTGCACGCTAGTGCTTAAGAATCATATATATGCATACTTACATTTAAATACATATATATACGTTTGCCATGTGTAAGGCTTTTAGGCAGCACAGAGGTGGATAGGTTTATTTGGCATAAATTTGGCATCCATTTCTTTAAAAAAGGTTTTTGTAATTTATGTTTCTTTAATAACCTTCTATTAACTTTCCTCCTACTTTGTGCACTTTTTTGCCCTTCTAGTGGTAGAACATAGAATGGAGTGCTCTTCTTGCCTCTTTCCCCCTCCTATCAGAATTAAGATTGCAAAATAAGCAGAGTGGATAGTGGACTGGCTTTTGTAACTTATCTCCCCTTTGTTTTTTCTTTCCAAATAATTTGCACTGCTCTCTGCACTGTCAGAACTATGGACTACAATTCATTGTGTTTTGTGGCAGGTGGAGCTTTTACTTGGTCATATTCCAGGGCTCTATAAGGTAACCCAAAACCTCTAGTATTATTCCAGTGAAATTCTGATTGACTGGCTCTGCAACACAGTAGTAAAGCAGGGTAGATTTCTCCTCCAAGTTTTGCTTTTGCTCCCAGCAGGTCAATATGGTGACTCAGTGGGATTTGGGACAAGCAGCATTATTTACACTGATGACAACATGCTGCTTCCCTGATAAATGTCAAATAGTGTGAATTTGGCAGGCTATACAATGTCCTCCCAGAAGAACAGACTGTTTTCCTAAGAAGGATTGGTAAGGATAAAAACCACTATGGTAGATTTTAATAGTAAAATCTTACTAAATTACCACACAAACAATTTTGTTGTAACTAAACAGTAAGTGATGTCAGACTTTGGTTGCTCTAAGCCTTCTAATTTTTGCATGAATTTTTTTTTAAATTAATTTACTTCTCCCGGTATTGGAAGCCCATGCTCTCATATACTACATTACTGACTCTCTTATATATTAATTTACCTGTGACTCATTGAAGTTTTAGTAGTGCTGTCATGAAAGACACTAATTGTATCCTTGGAAAATTAACATAAAAGCATAAAGATGTTTATTGACCATTCATTTTTTATTTCATTCTACTAATACCTCATTGTTACATGCCTGATTATTCTAATAAACAATTAAAATTCTTTGAAATTTTAAAGCCGCTTTGATTGTAGTGCCCTTTTAAGGAATTTTTTTTCACCAGTTGGTTTTGTGTTTGAGTTTTATTTTTTACTTAGGGAGATGAAGTATGCAAAATGGTGATTAGACACCTGAAAGTCTTAATTACTAAATTTCCCTGGGTAGGCATGTACAGAACTGACTTGCTGCTTCTCAAGTGTTTGCCATGCTTCTTAGGTGGATTCTTACCCTGTTTCAACTCAGTGGCCAGCATGCCCATTAGACACAGCCTCCCACAAATCACACATGGGAGTCTGAGCAGACTTGAGTCCTCAAGTTTTCAATACTGGAGAATTAGATTAGTAGCCAGGCTTCTACGTAGTCCTTAGCATGTTAATTTCTATTGAAGCTGACGTTGTAATGTTAAATAATTTATATGGGGCCATGCAGAACGAGATGAGTTGGTTCTGGAGCCAGATTGTCTGTGCATGCACTGCAATGGAAGGGCAAGATTGAAGTGTGAAGAAAGCAACATCTCAAACAAGGAAGGATGATCACTTGTCCTAGAGTATCCAGTGTCCTGGTGGGGAAATGGTTGAGATGTGAAAAGCCTGTGTTGATATTCCTGTGACAGTCAGGGCAGATTTGGGAAGTGGTCTCCTATCACCAAACCCATGTTCCCTTCCCAGTTGCTGGGTTACAGTAGAGGAGGACAGTCTTTTCATGAGTCTTTTTACAGTGTCTTGGCTGTCTCGCCTCAGGAAAGAGCTCAGAGCTGGAAGGGCTGGATACAGTTGGGTGGGTCCTTCTGCAAAGGCATGTAATTTAGGCTGTGATCCTACCCGGGGCATTTCTCTCCAGCTTTGACAGCTGCTTGCTGGATGTGGAAGTGTTAGCTCTCTCTCCCACTAGAACTGGTACCAGATGGTGGTGTTGTGACTTGTAAATTCTGCTGTGCGTTTATCCCTGGGAAAAGACAAGCTACTGCTTTAAGTATGGTACTACCTCAGTCCCAGAGAGAGATACCATTTTAGTGATATCCTGTGGCAAAGATCTATTGTGAACTAGAAAATGTATTGACCTGCAGCTGCGAGCTCTCCACTTGAGTAAACAAACAGTGCAAAAGCAGCCCTGGGATTTTGCACAGTGATGCTGTGAAACTCTGTCACAGGGTGAGCCTGACATAGGTCTTCAGATATGTCTGTATATCCAACCCTACAACTGCTGAGCTGTTTTCCAAGGAGTTCTGAGGAAGATTACATTTAAAGTATATTGCCAATATATCGTTCTAGTTTTAATGTGCACCTGTTTTTCAGGAGTTGATGATGGCTGTGCTTCCTAGTGATCAGAGGTCCAAAGAAGGGGATTTTCCATGCTGAGCACTACTGATACTCTGTTAGCTCAGGCAGTAGGAGCTGCTTATTTTAGATTCACATCTCAAAAGGATATGTCCATCATAAAAACTGTGAAGAAATTTAAAATTACAGAGACTGATTTAAAGCTGCTATGTAGAGCACTAACAGGCTATGGAAAGATGCTCTTGAGCTGCGTGGAACAGCTGACTGTACAATGCTGTACCAACACAAGAGTTTCTCACAGCTTGCAGTGCTCTCACGGCTTTTGTTTTTAAATATAGTCCTAAGGATTAAGTTCCCTGATGTCCTGGTAATCACTTTTATCATTGCTGCATTCTCTCCAGGACTTGACTTGTGACTTTTAAATTATGTTCTTGTTTGTTTTACAGATTCTAGGCTGGCCATATCATAGGAAATATGCACTGTGGTTGTTACCAGCTCTCTTTGTTCTGTAACAAGATGACTAAGTTTGTCAGTTCAGTACTGCATATTGCTGTGCTGATGATCCCCTTCCCTTGAACCTCAGCTCAGCTGCTGAATGCTACTTCACTTCATGCTAAATTTGCAATCTTGACTTCATTGAAGTGCAAAATTGCCTTGCTTGTCAAAAACTGGTAATACATACAAAACAATCCAAAACAATCCAGTACTTTTTTTTTTCTGGCTTAAGTTGAGACTTACATAGACTTCGAAATAGTTTCAGAATTTCCACATTATGTGAGCAGCTGTTTATGGTGTACAAACCATGTTAAATATTGAAGAATTTAGATCAACTCATATTTGTGCATCATTTTAGTGCTGTAGTAAACAGTAGTATCCATCAAAGTTGAGCTTAAATGGAAAAGCAAATGATGTGTGAGTTGATTTTTGGCAACAGATTTGTTGTAGGGTTTTTTTTGTTTGTTCTATACATTCTGCCGTAGCTGACCATCAAACTTACTCCACAAATCTGCCTCAGTATTTAACAATAAATTGTATAGATTTATCCTGAACTTCCTAACAGCATCTTTGATTGTATTATTCATGATTAACTGCATGTTAATCTACTGGTCAAGGGAAGGATATAGCATTAATTACCACATTTTACACACTGTTGTGAGGAGGTTAGTTTAGATGTCCTATCTTCATGCCAAATGATATAGACTTTCTGTTCTAGGACTAGCAAAAGGGAATCTTGCACCAGGACATTACACATAGGAAGAATTTGTACTCATTGATTCTTTCCCTTATTTAGTTCTTTTAAAGATAGAAAGCATGAGAAATAGCATGTGATACTTAAAATTAAAGCAAACTTTCTATATCTTTTAAAGCAGTAAATACTTCAAAAATCTTTTTGCATTTTGCATGGTATGTGACAAAACTTATCTGACTGAATTTCAACCTCCTGTCCTATCCTACAGCCTCCTTCCTCCTCAGAGAAGCATGCTTATGCATAGGATGGGAATTTTCTAATCCTGTCTTACTGAATATTTTTTTGGTTTGTTTCCTTTTTTTATTTGTATTTACTAAGGAAATATTCATCTGGATAGAAAGAAGAAGTGATTATCAGTCTTATCTGAAAAAGACGGTAGTTCACATTTTCCCATATTTGATCAATTCCTTGGCTTTACTACACTTACCTATCTACCTCTGGCATGATCAAAGTTTTGGTGATAAATGTTTGAACTCTCATGAAGGCTGGAATTTAGTTTTCACTGTTGCTGATCTTGGCTGTTGAAAATAAAATAGGCATTAGTGTATCCCAGCCAACCATAGAGCTTTAGCCAATGAAGCCAATGTCTTGCAATTAGGACAATAAATGTGTTCTCAGAGCTCTTGAGAACTTTGTTTATGTGCAGACAGGAATTGTGCACTCAAATCACCCAAAATTTTGAAGTTCATCCATACTGTTTCTGCCAGTAAAGGCTCAGAGGCTGAATTCTCCTGACAGGATGTATAGCAAGAAGGTTTCCTCTTGAAGGAGGATATATCAGAGCAAAGTACTTCAAACTTCTGATTTGGTCATGGTTACAATCAGAGTTTCTGGTGTGTGTGGAATTCATTGGACCAATTGGCTGGACCTATCAGATGGATAAGCTATTTCAAAGGAAAGGTGAGGTGTCATTTACCTAAGCAGAATTTGTTGTTTTTATAGACAGGCAATCTTTATCAGATCTATTAAGCCTGATGCTGCACAGTGTAATGACTGGATGTTATGGTAGTTTTCAGGCTCACATTTTGTATTCCTGAGCTACACAATTTTAAATGGTCTCCCAAAAGTCTTACTGATATGCCTCTAGAAAATCAGAACCTTTCTCAATCTAGAGTGAGAATGTGAAAAATGTGCACTCAGTATTTCCTGTGGAGCCCCATCTGGGCTAGCACGGCAGTCCTGTTGGCTCAGGACAATTGAGCGGTTTCCTGATTTGCCCTTGTAAAAGAATCCTTACTTGGATAATCCCTTCCTTTCTTGGCTTGCATTTTCATTTGGCTTCTATTTGATTTTCATGTTATATTTCTTGTTTTTATGTTTCTGATGGGTTGACCCTGGCTGAACATGAGGTGCTCACCAAAGCTTCTCTATCACTCCTCTCTAAACTGCACAAGGTAGAGAACATATCTTGACCCATGAGCTTTATGGTATAAGGACAGGGACAGCTCACTCACCAATTACCATCATGGGCAAAACAGACTCGACTTGGGGAAAATTAGCTTAATATATTACTAGTTAAAGCAGAGTAGGGTAATGAGAAAATAAAAGCTAAATCTTAAAACATCTTTCCTGCAGCCTTCTTCCTGTGCTTAATTTTACTCATGAATGAATCTCCTGCCCTACAGTGGTTCACGGGGGTGGGAAATGGTAGTTACAGTCAGTTCATTGCAAGTTATCTCTGCCACCCCTTCCTCCTCAGGGGTAAGAATCTTCAAACTCTTGTCTTGCTCCAGTGTGAGGTCCCTCCTGGGGGAGACAGTCCTCCATGGACTTGTCCAGTGTGAGTCCTTCCCAGGCTCTGCAGCTTGTCGTGAGCTGCTCCAGTGTGGGTGCCTTCCATGGAGTGCAGTCCTTCAAAAACAGGCTGCTCCACACTCCTCCAGCATGAGGACCTCCACGGGCTGCAGGTTCATGTTTGTCACACGCAGGGGAAGTGGCCCCTCTGCCATGCAAACCTTGCCCTGCAAACCTAATCAGTGCTTCCAAACTAACAGGCAGTAGTTTCGTGTTTCTTGCTGTTGTTCTAAAAAAGATAAAGTGAAATAATTTTGGGAGGTAGCAAGTGCTTTGCATACGTCTATAATTTTGTTGGTCAGATTGTCATTATCACATTATCCTTTTACTAGGGATATATACCATAACTGAAATGACTGTGAAGTATTTTCCTAATACAAACTGTATGCTGTATTTTATTATGTTTTCAACAGAATTTGGTTCATTAAAGCTTGCCACACAATCAGGCTTGTTTAATATTTTTATTAGTGACTTTGTCACTAATCTTCAGATGATGTAGAGTTGTGAGATAGCTTCTGTATGCAGGAGAAATAGACTAATGTAGGGAGGAGTGAGTTATCTTTGTTGAATAAATATATAAGGGCCCTATGTATAAAACCAGTAATAAGTATTTTTGTTAGAAACCTTTTAACTGGACAACTCAACAAGGAGGGATACCTGAGTGGTGTGAATGAGGAGAATGAGTTATTGTCGTGATATTAACTTGAGTAAAACAAATGCAAGGAAAGGATAAATGAGGGGACATGATGGTCAATGTGCTGGTGAGGCCATCCTGACAAGGAGAGTGCATTCTGCTCAGCTTTGGTGAGACCTGGATCTGGGTGCTCCATGGCACATACTTGTTTCAGTATGTTTCAAGAACAAGATTCTACTCAAGAACACAAATCCAAACTATTACAAGGACATTGTGCAAGAACAGTAAGGTTTCTGTGATGCATTGTCTGTGGAGCATGTTAGAAATGCCATTTCTGTTTTCCATGCTCTGAGTGATTGGGAGTCACTTTCCAGGGAATTAACAAAAAATGTATCCGTGTTTTTGGTGCGTGTTATGCTGTGTTATTTTTTGATCTTACAATGTTATGTATTTGGCCTTTATGTGTACATTTATTAGTATGTTTCGAGAAAATTGTGTTTCTCTCTAAACTTAAGGTTTCTGAAGCATTGGAAGTTTTCTGGGTCAGTAACAAGAAAGCAAGTGCCCAGTAGGCTTTTACACAGATACACATTTTGACCATTTGAAATAGTATAGAATATTGTATTCTAGAATAGAGGCTTTAATGGAAAACAAGTAGTGAATCCAATAGCAATAGGTCTGATTTGGTCATTTAGACGACAGTTGAAGTCGGGGGGAAGATGAGTTATTATGCAAATATATTGATGGAAACAAGTTCCTACAAAAGAAATGGAGATGAATGGAATGTGAGGAGCCTGTTACCTGTCTGTCTTACCTGTGTCTGTAGTTGATGGTGCACAAAAGGGAAATATACTGAGATGGTGATTGAAAACAGTGGCAGTACAAATGAGCAAGAACATAAAATGGTGCCTCTGTAAATTGATTGCACCTAATTTATTGGTTTGCTCTTTGGACTATTCTTTATGGTTGCATGTGGATTGACTGAAGATGTGGTAATTCTATTCTCCAGCAGCAACACTTCTAAGCCACTTGTCTAATGTAAGCAGAGAACAGGAAGGAACTGAGACATGTCTTGGTTCCAGTGCAGATTTACTTTGCAGCCCTTGTCCCAGCCCCTGGATTTTTGCTTCCCAGGCACTGCCTGAGAGCTTTACAGTGGGTGACACTTACTTGAGCAAAGCCAGGTTGTCCAAGGATCTGCATGTAGAAGATAAACCTCACCTCCTCTCATTGACTAGTGCCAGCTTCTCCATGGCACAGAGATGTTGTTTTGGGCAGTGAACATTGATGACTTCCATCTGCTTAGCTTTGCAAGCCTTCAAGTGACATGGACTCCATCAGGTATTACCAAGTCTCTAGTAAATGTACTCCTGTCCTGATAGTACTTTATCATTTCAATTTAGCTGTCTTGAAAATGGCTTTACTATTCCTGGGTGATTGACAAACCTAGTATGAAAGTATCCAGTTTGCACACCTGTGTACTTCTGCACTTCCCAAAGAGTGACTCAGGCTTCACTATCAAACAGTAAAATTAGTGTTTCTTTCAGGAAATACCAGTTTCTTCTGGGGTTTCTTTCAGTCCTCTGCTTCTTTGGATTGCAGATGCAGAATAATAAATAAAAGGGATTGACATGCTTCTATGCAGGAAGGAAAACAGAAATTTAAGAGGCATTCTTTGATATATCAACTGTGAGCTGGCAAATACATTAGCCATGAACAGGCATAAAGCTGTGACAGTTTCAGATAAATTCAGGCCAACAGTATTGCCAGTGACAGATTTGTACTGTAATTAACAGGATTAGGGACCAGCATTCTGGTAATGATGGGAACAGCATCAAGTGATTTGATTTTTTTTTTTTTTAGATTTCTTTTCAACTTCAATTTCTCTGTTTCCTTGAGCAGAGCAGTGAAGCACAACAGGTGTAGCAGGCAGACACAGTGCCTCTCGTCACTACTCAAGGCACTACTAGTACCTTGAATTAACACCTAACCTGCTCCCTGTTACTGTTCTGTTACTTGGCTGGAGAGAACTGCTGTTGGACAAAGGAGGAAAGACATCACAGCCTGCTTTCTCTCCCTTTGATTTGTGCTGTGAGCTTTGGCAGGGTTCTCTGGGAAGGCTGGAGGGAAGGGGAACCAAAGGCACAGTTGGTATGGTGCAGGGCAATGCTTGGGAGTGGTATCATCAGAGAGGTGTAAAACATAAGATTTTCTATATATAACGAGTGGTTGTTTCATCCTGTCTGTATTTAGACCTGTGTACCCTGTCCTCAAGTCTTTTTCTTAATTAGAAGAATTAGAAGAATTCTAATATTCTATTATATTAGAATATTCACATATTATATCTAAAGTATTGTATGTTTTACATCATATTTAGGTGCAGGGCTGAAGGTGAGAATTCTTTAGATACTTTTCCAGAAGGAAGTTCAGGACATGTTAGTCTTCCTCTTAAGTGCAGAGAAGAAAGGCAGAGGCCAAGTCCCACTCCCAAAAGTCAGAAGAATATTAAACTCTGATGGATTTCCTATTCCTGTACTTCCTTATCTGTATTTCAGTTTCTCATGCAGCCTAATAAGTACTATTTGGTTGAAGAATATTTTTCAGAAAGACATCAAGTGCCTGAAGACACCAGGTGATGGAGAATTCACCACTTCTCTTACTTAATGAATGGAGAGGAATAGCTGATGAAAGACTAATTTATTCCCTGTTTCAGTTGTGCCTGGTGAATTTATAGCCTATTGTTGATGTGAAAAGCACTGGCTTTTTTTCTGAAAGACCAGCAAAGTGGTAGCTTGGTTTGCTGAATACTTGCATTTTAACAGCCACTTCTGTAGAAGACTAGAGTTCCTAATATGTGGTAGTTATTTTTCTGGAGATATAAAGCATAAACAAACTTTCATGGCTGGTAAGTTGCATTTAGAATATTTTTATATCATCAGAAAAATAGGTAGACATTAGAGAATCTGGTTTTGAGCTTGAGCCTGGAAAAAACTGTGACACTAACCTGAGAATCCTTAGCTTCACAGTATTGTTTGTATAGGTGCTGCATCACATGGAGTGTGATGCATTTAGATGTCTTCACTCTGGTATTCCAGCCACTGCTAAAAGGAACTCTTGTTTGTCACTTTATATGCTATTAAATCTATTTTCATGAGTTTTTGGTATCTTTGTTCTTCAGGATCAAACTACTGGTTGTATTCGTGAGTATTACTCAGATACTGCTTGATTATAGTTTCCATTGTTTTTGTTTGAGTGTTTATTTTAAGAATGACAAGTATTTTTTTGTAACTTTGCAGAGTACAGATGCCAATTCAAATGTGAGGAAAAGAACGAATGCCACAGTACAGTCTGAAGCTGATGGTGGGAGCCGAATTGACACAAGGCACAGCTCTGTCCAGCCTTCCTCTGTAGCTCAGGGGTCTTCTGACATTACACCCCACTCCCTTTCTGCATCAAGTCCCAACCCTTTCACACGAATTAATGCATCGGAGACATTATCTTCTGCAAGAGCTACCCCTCCAGCTCCTCCCTCTACCCCAATTTTAACTGGATTTGTATCCCAGCATGCCACAGCTGGATCCCCTTCCATTCAGCACTTGCTTGGATCTAGACTGGAGCAGATTCAGACCACCACACCTAATACATTAGGAGCATCTGCAAAGCCATCTGCTGTCACACCACCTCCTCCCCCCGCCTCCCACTCTGGCACGAGTAAGATAGACAAATATGCACGCATTTTATTTCCTGTTACCTTCGGAGCATTTAACATGGTCTACTGGGTGGTGTATCTATCCAAGGACACCATGGAAAAATCAGAAAGTCTAATGTAGTTTTGCTGCTATGTAGTAGTTCCTAAATTATACTCACATTTGATGCAGAGTTTCTTCTTTTGAAACTATTTAAAAAGGTCAGTAATTCTTATTTATAAAAGCTGTGTGCTACTCTCCCATTCTAAAGGCTGGAGTTTTTGGGGATAATTAGTTAACTCTTAACAGGGTAATGGGTAACAGTAATTGGTCTTCCTCCCTTCAGCCAGCAGTGAACCAACACTTGCTTGAGACAAACTATTCTGGCTGCACAGAACTTGCATTTGGGAGGAACGTGCACCTGAAAAAATCAGAGGCAGAGGTGTACAGCTGTGCAGTGGAACACATCTGACTGCTAGGAATATGCACGTTGGCTAATACAAATGAGGCACACAGCACTGCTCTCTGGACACAGCATTGCATGTCTGAGTGTGAGGTCTGTGTCCTGAATATTTTGACAGTGCTTGCTAGAAAAGGACTTTCCCTGCTAGATTAAAATTGACAGAATGGGGGGAAGAAAATCAATAGTGGCAAAAGGGAAGAGAATCCAGCCTGGGAGAGTGCAACTCCAGGAAAGTTATGCAAAGGAGTTGTAGAGCTCCGTATATTTTTACTAAGCATTATTTTGCATTGTAACATGGGAAATTCTCACAACAAACTAAGAATGAGTGAACCTTGTAAAATCTGAAATCTGATGTAATTCTCAAAATTGGATTTTCTTTTTTGGTAAGGTGATCTTAAGTGGGCGATATTTCTTTGAACTTGCTGACCAGCTTGAGTGGATTTATTCCTAAATTACATCAATTTTAGTAGATGAAGACCAGACCACAATGTTCAACTTTTTATTTGATTTCTTTGCTTTTTCTTTGGATGCTTTGGGGTTTGGGTTTTGGTTTGTTTTTGGGTTTTTTCCCCCCCATACTTTTCAGTTACACTCCTGACTTCGTTTAAACACATATTCCATTGCCTCATCGCCCCCCCCCCTTTATGTAATGTTTGTGTCAAATTAAATTTTCAACACAGTTTAAAAGTGGCCTCAAAATTAAGCAAAAAAGTGCCCCATTTTGCATAGATGAGTGTGGCATGTCACTGAGTGAATAAAAGACACCCTTTTTGAGAAGAACTGCTGTGACATAAATAAGAAAGTAAATTTTCTAGGTGGATCCCAAGCTAAAAAAGTTAATTTATGAAACTGTGGCATAGATAGGTGCTTTTCTTACCAAATTGCAGTATGCAAGCAGGAACGTTATTAAAACATTGAATAGTTAAACCTGATAGAAATCCTGGTCATAGATGTTATTTTCACTAGAACGGGTAGAAAACATATTGCCAATAAGTGAAAGAAATGTTTGTACAAATCTGTCTGGCTTGGCAAATGATGAGTGTTTCTGTGCAGGTGACAAGTGAAAATCAAAGGCCAAATTCTCAGCTATGATCTGGCTGTGCCTTTAAAGGTCTGGACTAATCCTTAGCTTCAGCTGATGGAATAGCAGATTGGTAGCCTATTGTCCAAGTCTTATGCTGCAGGGCAGACCAGGTGAGTGTTGAGTGGTTCTGTGCCCAGATAATGATCAAGGGATTTATGGAGAACACAAGCTGCTGGCAACAAAAGGCATTCCTTAGACTGCCCTAGGCTATGCTGGGACAAGAGTCAGGGTAAAAAGACCCCAAAATGGTGAAACTATGACCATGCCTCTGTCTCTCCAAGCCTTTTAGCCAGCTCATGGCTGAGATTCTGACCTTTAACCTTTGGGACCTGGGAGATACCTGGCAAGAGATAGTACAGTGTGCAGTATGGATCCCAGATGGTTCTTTCATGTGTAATAATGAACTGTAGATGATAGATTGCAGTGGGAATGTCTTACATAACTTGACTGTAATTGAGTGATATAAACAGTTGCCTTAGTCTTTCTTTTACTTTAGGGATGCTCTCAAAAGGCCTAGTGTGGTTCTTTCCTTTTTCATCTTTTACATCTAGAAGATGCCTGAGATTACAGCACTCGTTAGAAAAATATCATATCACAGAACTGGCATATCACAGAACTGGAAATGGAGCACCCGTGCAAGATGTCTAACTGCAGTAGTTTGTAACTTTGGATGTATTGCTAGTTGCTGTAGCTGTTTCCTCTCTAATTAGGTCACATTGTTACAAATTATTAGAATAGAAGATAGTATGCAAGAGATTACTTATTTGGTTTAGCCAGAATAAACAAAGCTAAACCTCTGGTTTATCAATAATTACTGATTATAATTGCACAAATGATAAAATACTTGTAGCATGAAGAATGGTGATCAGATGTGTGGAGAATCCAATATTTGCACCAGAAGTTACTGAAATTACTCTTTGCTTTCCTCTGTGGTGAAAACCAAGAATGTGTTCTCACAGGCAGAGCTTTAAACAATTCATTAGAAACAGTCGTCTCTTCTTTCCACCCATCCCTGTATACTGATTTTATAATCAGCTTTTCCTAGTGCATTGTTCAGTGGAATCAACACTAGTTCAGCCTAAGATTGACCTTAATGTGCTGTTTGAATTCACTTGTAGTTTCTGTTTAATTTTAAAGATTTATAAGGAGGAAAAAGGATTGCAAAAATAATAAATCCCAAATATTTATTTCTATGCTTCCATTTTGGGAGAAATTTTTAATGATACTACAGAAAAAGTTGCCTATTTTAAATATGCCAGTGTATTTCAGAAGTACCTTCCAAGACTTCCATGTCTAAATTCAAAATGAAGTACATTAAAAAAAAATCATTATGAGTCCAAGTCTAATTTATTGAATTGTACTACATTTTTATGTTGCAGTGTATGAAGAAATTGCTATAATTAACTTTCCAAAGTACATGTGGACAATGTAAATAGGAGTTTATTGTTAACAGTTGTTCTTCATTATTTTTAATCTCCCTGGATGATCAGAAACAGTAAAACAACAAAGAGCCTGCAATATACTCAGTGACACCATAACTTGAAAGCACAAAAAACTAAAAAGCACTAAATATAGCAGCTCAAATGTTCAAAACTGCTAACTAAAATCCTAAGGGAGAACATTGCAGGTGTCATCTCAGTGACCAAATAGCTTATTAGAGATGAGCTTCAGTGAGATGAACTCTACAGGAGCTATATTTTCAGTTTTTTGTTCTTTTTTTTTCTATTGGATTTGTTGAACAATCTTTTTTCTTTGACAGTATTATAATGGTTTAAAACTAACCAAACATTTCAGGTAAGCATACATTATCAACAGGAAAGGAAACTGGATAGAAAGGCAAAAAATCTTTACGCAGAAACAGAGATAGTTCTCCACTGACATTTCCCCGGAGACATTGTTACCAGCAGCAAAACTCCCACAGATTGCAGTGATGCAGCCCTGACCACTAATGCAGTCATTTGAGAAAAAAAAGTTAAAATTTGGTACAGGAAGATTGCCTTCACAGGAACTGAAGTGTGGTTTGTAGTCAATTGTGAGCCCACTGTTAACAGGTTTCACTGCAATTGTGAAAATAATGAAGATGAGAAAGGTGGCAAAGTTAGACCCCAGCCCTTCAAGGTGACCTGAACTCTTAGAGCTCACCAGCAGTAATGGAATCTGTTTTTCCTCCTATTAAAATGAACTTTCTCCATCAAATGGATGTAGATATTGCATTTCTTCCCCCGTGTATGTTTGAAAGGGAAAAAAAATAGACTTTTTACACTGTTTAGTTATCCACTCTACATTACCCTTTGATCGTTCAAGGAAACTGGATGATAATTGAAGGAAAGAGGTAAATAGTTTAACAAGGAATGTGATTAGAGCTTTTCTGTTAACAGGAGCTAAGATTTATTGATTACAGGGTGTTCAAGTGTAGCCTTTGGCATCTCATCATCTTCATAATTCAGAATGGACCTTACAAAAAATGGGGAAACCAAGTAAATGTGTTTAATAGGATTTAACCAGTATTTCTACAAAAAATTGAATTGCCAGCTTTTTGATATGTCCAGAATTCCATGTTCTTCCATTGTATTGTGTACCTCCTGTATATCATTTGGCCTCAGTGTACCTTAATGCTGTAGCTCATTGTCTGTATGCCATGTGAGAATGTCAGGGTATGCGGTATCTATTTATCCAATTTATCCAAAGCAAGCCTGACTTCCCATATTCCTTGTGCTGTTAGAAGTGTAGGGAAGGCCAGAATGGAAGAAATGACACACAGGCTTTGTAAGAGACACACACTGACCATCTGAGACATTTTCCCACAGGTACTACAGACTTCCTAGGAGAACCTTTTTAAGTGTGCTCTAGCACACTATGCATCTGAATCCCAAAAGCTGCCAAGGTCTGTTTGCATAGCAGAGTAGATCATGGACTTTGCACACTTCTTATAACTTTTGCTTGACTTAGAAGATTAAGGAGGAAAGAAATTTTGGTGAGTTGTGCCTCGTCTTCCTGGGACTTGCCAATAGGGTCTGACCTCACTAAAATAGAAGGGGTTTGTGTGGTTATGAATTTTAATACAGACAGCTGACAAAAAAATCACCATTGGTTTTATTTAATCCTAGTATTGAATAATAAATTAGAAAAAAAGCAGCTGTAGTTGTGAGAAGCCTAGGTTTAGTATAACATCTGGTGATGATATTGATCAAGCCAAGGGTGTTCAAAGTTGTGGAAGTCCTGCAGAGCTGCAGGGCTATACAGCAGGAAGTTTGCAGCAGGTCAGTGCCAAGTGGGGAGAAAAGGAAGTGCTTCCCTTCATACTCTGACAGGAGTAAAGCAATAAAGCAAAGCAGTAATAAAGCAAAGCAGTACAGCTCCTCCATTTATATTTGATAGAACAAAACTGTATAAACAAGATTTCATACTCAATGAAAATCTGAGGGGCAAATAGCATTGTGGAGGTCAGTATTAACCACCAAACACCAACCCCCCAAAAAACCAGGGGAAAAATATCCAGGAAAAAGTTTAAATGAAGTTAAATGACATTAGCAATTTTTGGAAGTTTTTTTTTACAAGACCTTGTATTTATTTCACTGTGGGCTTCCAAGGTGAGTTTACATATTTTTAAGAACCTCTACTGGTATCCACTGACACCAATGTGTTTTTCATTTAGTTCAGTGCACTTTAAACGGGAAGTTTAGTGGAAGTAAAAATGCCATTTGGAAAGAGTCTGATATGTGTTAGTTTGTATAATCTTCATTTGTAGGCTTCTCCTCGGAGTCAAGATGTAGCTATTTTGGAGATTGTGAGTGTGGTGAGAGTTTCAGTGTGTTCTGAGTAAATCAGACTCTGGAAGTAAATTTTTGCCACATCCCAGGCAAGTGAGAGTAGTGTGAAGTACAGAGCACCCTGTAAAGAGCTCTCTTTGCTAATGTTATATTTTGTGTTAACTGGAAGGAAAGAAAAATGCAATTATTGTAAAATTTATGGAATTTGCAAAACATAGTTTGTTTTCATATGAGTTAGAAATGTGGTAGGTATTTATTTCAAAATTAAATAGCATGGTCTTCTAGTCCATAACTTACTGCATCTAAAAGTATCTCTTAGACTTTCTTATGCTTTTTATATTATTCCTCTGGAAAGGATTTTAAAGAAAACCAGTTAATATCCATTGTAGTTCACATATTTTTTGGTCATAATTTTATTTTCATTTTCTTGTGCAAGAGGAATTGAGAGCATGATGGCTTCTTCAAAATAAGAGTAATAGCAGCAAAACAAAAGCCTTGGAGAATCCCTGTTTTAGAAGGTCTTCCAAACTCCCATCAATTTTTGAATGATTTTTTTTAAATAGCATAATTTTAGCATTTAAAAATATTAATGCTGTTGCAGCCTGGATACATATATACACATATCCCTTGAAATAATTTTATTTCCCTGAATTTTAAGGAGGCAAACTCAAGATACACTTGCTAATAGGTCTGTATTGAAAGAGTGCCTTTCTGGAAGGAAAACACCACGTGAGGTAGGTATTTTTATTGCTATCTTCATATAACTATTTTCAAGAAAAAGATCTGGAGGAAGAGTGTGGTTTTACTGAATTAATCTTCAAATAGGATGAAGATCTGGGCTATTTCCTGCTGGTCATCTTGTTGTTGTGTCAACATTTGCTTAGTGTTTTTGTAAATGCTGTATCCACTGTGAATGCTGTTAACTGATACAGCAATCTACGGGTGATCTGGTGACATAAAGAAACACTAAAGGAAATAATTGTTTGTGAATGTTTTCATCCTTGGAAAAAGCTTAACTGGAATTTGGTAGAAGAAGCAGATGACAGTATGAAGGACTCAGCTGTACTTCTGAGCTCAATACATTGAAAAATTTAGTTGAGTACTGCTTTGTCTTGCATCATCATCTTATCCTGGTGGCTCATCTCCATGGTAAGTAAAACTGCTACGAGGAGGGAGGACTCAGAAGTAAAGGTTGTCTACGAGTATTTCTTCAAAGTTATTTTGAAATATGAGATAGCTAACCTTATTACTAACAGTAATGTCACAGTGTGCATTATATTTGCAAGCTTGAAAATCTCCTTTTCTGTTAGGATGTACTTTTCATGAATAGATGATTCTGTATGTACATGTATTTAATTTTTAAATAATTTTTGGCAACATTCACTGTCACCGACGAGTGGTGAAGATTTGAGGTGTTTCAGATAACCAGAGTTCTTGAGCAATTACTTTAAAATATTTGTTTCATAGATACATGCCTTTTCAAATCAATACAAGCAGTGCTTTTGTGGTGGAAACTAATCCACCTGTGAAAAATCCTGGCCTTGAATAGTCAACCCATATTTGAAGGGCTGATGAAGCACATTGGGCAAGGCAGGACTCAGGGCATATTTATTCTAAGGCTTCTGAATTGGAGCTGGCTTATGCCCTGCCATCTTCTGAAGCAGTCTGCACCAGAGATTACCAGCAGAATCCATGGGCTTTTTGCAACCTTTATTTTTAAGACTCCACCGTAAAACTGTATTACTGCTGAATGTAGTGCTCTCACCTTCTTCTTTATTGCCTTGCTTTGTGTGTGGGGAAGTATTTCAGTGCTTGTGGGGGAGCAGGTTGAAATAACTTGTCTAGCTAAATCCCCAATTTTCTTGTTTCCTTTTGGCTGGTGAGAAGTAGTGGGATCTGTCTGATCTGGCTCCCATCTTAGTGCTGGTTCAAAGGAGAGCATGAGTAGCTTGGATTGATGCTTTGAGCTGGGTTAATGCTGGTGTGAAATCACAGACTGAGAATTCTCCTCTTACCTCCACTGTCATTAAAACAGAGGCTGTCTCAGGCTTTCTCAAACCTCCAGTGCCCCCTGTGGTAATTTTTCCTCCACAAAGGTGGTTTTGTGAATTTTATGATTGAGAAAAACAAACAAACAAAAAAAAAAGACCAAAAAAAGAGGCCAGAATTTTTGAAAGAGCCAAAATCAGTCAAGTTATTTGAAGAGAGAAAAGGAAGAGAAGGGAAAACATGAGTAAGGATGAAAAATTTAGTTTCTTGCTACCAAGCAGTTATTTTAAGATATGTCCTATTAGAGGTACTAGAACTGCATCTGGCAGGAAGCAGCCTAGAAATAATTATTTCTTCATTATAAGTATAATAAGAAAGTAATAAAGAAAAGTGTCTAATGTCCTATTATAAACATTGGTGTTCCATTGAAGCTGTTTTCGAAAATGGTATTTTCATTGTCAGCCAGGAAGAATTAGGAGATAGAATGAGTTTTATTAAGTATTACTGTTTCCCTTTGTTTTAGAACATTTCTCAACCAAAAATGTAAACAGTAACATTAAAAAAAAATACCTTTCTGGGACTCTATATATTTAATTTTCAGTAATGAAGCACTTTGGAACATTAGCATTTAACTTGCTTTATGTTTAAGACACTAAATAGAGAGAATGCTGCATCTGATTTAATTCAGTTATCAGAGGGGATGTGGGTGAAGAAAACAGCTTTCATTACAGTAACAATGAGATTTTAAAGTATCATACTTTCCTACTAAATCTGAAGATTTCATTCTTGTATCTGAATGCATGGGTGCTGCTTAGTGCTGAGCATTTTTGATAATCCAGTCGGTGCTACAGCTCGTGGGTTGCACCTGCATATGAAGTTGCCATGTCTGAAAATGTATGTCCACAACTTGGCACTTGCAGAGCAGGGATCCCACAAAGGGCAAAGGTGTGTGTGTAGCCCTCTGTGGGTGCATGAGAGCTGTTCTGTTGCTCCTGTGGGAGAAGATTCGAGTCTGTGGTCAGAAGCAGAGGGTGAGGAGAGTGGGACTGCCTCTTTCAGAGGCTGAGCAGAGTTTATATTGAATTAAGCCACTTATGAAAATGCCCCCTAAATTCTTTTCCAAATAGGCAGCTTAGGAGCAAGCTGAGTGCAATGTGGAATCGACTCCAACTGCAAATCCTGCACGGGGATCAGCACAGTTAATCTCCCCAAAGGTTTCTGATGCTGTGGCTAGGAAACTGAAAAGATGTGAGGTAGCTCCTGCTGCCAGCTGGAATGCCTTCATGTTGTTGTGCATCCAAGCTGTCCTGTAGTGCAACAGGGTCTTTGGAGTAGTGGGGATGGGATGGAAAATACTCTTCTGGAGTACAAAATAGGACAGAATGAAAACTTCCCTCAGATCAGCACTGCTCGTGTGCACTGTAACAGCACAGAACATCCCAAAGGAGCACCAAGGTGTGCTGCAGTCTTGTCTTCTCCTTGCCTATCTGCTAAATGGTGTGAAATGCAGAGTGGTGGGAATGACAAATACAGGTCTGGTCATGAAACAGAAGATGCTTAGTGTAAGTACCCACAGTCTCCTGCCAGCAGCTTGTGGGCCTTCCCAGAGACAGAACTGCATCGTTGACTTTTTTGTAGGTATAATTATTATGCCCCTACCATCTCTCCTGTGAACTTACACGTTGGAAAAAGGGGGTTTCTCTTTGATGCTCTATTTTGTTGCACAATTATGTAAATTTCTCCATTTTTTTGCATAATTATGAAGAAGAAAATCAAGCTGAATTATTCTCATTTTTAAAAACTTTTTCTTTGTTAAAAAAGAGATTTCCTCACCTGCACACATGGAAATCATAAGCTCCATTGCAAACTTCAGGAAGGTAGGAAATGCTTCTATGCAAACTTCTGTCTATGATTTTCTCGCAAAGATGGCTTTTGTTCTCAAATGAAATCTCTAATTTGGAGAATATTTAGTTAAAACTTCTAAAATTTTAAATGCAAAAATATTTTCTCTGTACTGAAAATGTCAATTATATTTGTAGACATTTCACTTAGGAAAGGTAAGGCAAAATGTAGGTGGGTTTTCTCTTAAGCTAAACCAGATGCTTAGCTGTGAGATATTCAGTAGCCATTTCATAATTACAAGGATTATAATTTTTCTCCTTTGGAGAATGTGGAGACGCTATAAAAACAGGTGGGAAATTTCTGTGGAGAGGTTATAAAATGCTATTTCTCACTTCCTCTTTGGCTATCATATGCATAAATACGGTGAAATCAGATAAGAAAAGATAAATGAGTGAAAAAAAGACTTTGATCTTCACATTCTCCGTTGATCTTACTAAGTATGCAATTAACCAGCTTCCCTGTATATTTCCAAGTTTTCTTTCTGCTGTGGCATGGGTGAACTGTGAAAGACCTAGGAATTTTTAAGTTCAATTCATCAGTCCAGTTAGGAAGGCATTCAGTGCTGGCCTTGCTGAGTTAGGAGCATGTTTTTGTAAGTGATGGAGAAGGTATCTCAGTTCTGGATAAGAGGCATTTTGCTGAGGTAAATGTATGAGTTAAATTAGCCTTAAGGGCTGCTCATTAGCTGTTTTAAACTTCCCAAATGGACAATTTAAACTCACTTTTTGGCATGTTCTGCTACTTATTCACTGTTTTGATTTGTTCAAGTTCTGTCCCTGACTTTGCTCCCTTGCATTGTGGCTGAGGTGAGGAGCAGCAGTTTCTGGGAAGGTGTGGGATTCCCATATTTCCCTTTAGCCATGGGCTCTCTATGCATCACATTTCCATCACCAGGTAGACAGCAGAATCTGAGCAGGGAGAGGGTGAGCATCTATGCCAGTGGCAGATAAACCCTGGCAGTCAAGCAGCAAGGCACAGTGTGAGTAGGGTTGGAGTCCTAAAGTGTGGTGTTTTTCTCCTCACCTTTTACCTACCACCCTTGCACTCTGCCAGTCCTGCCAGTTCTAATATTCCAAACTGCTGGGGCACTTTAGTGAGCTGTTAAAATCAGTCTATCTAACAAATGATGAGGAATATCCTTTCTCTCACTCTTTCTTCTAACAAATTCACAGTTGAAAGGAAGACTGGGAGATATCAACTTCTGTGCAAATTCGAAGTTTAGGACCAACTGAGGAACCAAAAAAAAAAAAAGGGAATTTATATGTGATGTGTAGCAGCTGCTATATCTTGTGTCATTTTAAAGTTGAAAATGAAAAGTGGAAAAAAAAAAGAAAATGGTATTTACTGATATTTAGTTTACTGTAAGCTTTTTTTATTTTCCTGAGAAGCCCTGTCCATTGCAACCAAAACATCTGGGTTTAGGCTTAGACATTGCAAGGAAGACTCCCAGTGAAAAATATGAAGTTTATGGAAATATTTTATCTTTTTTTTTTTTTTTCTGTAAAAGTAGTGGCATGCAGAAAATATACACTTAAAGCAAGCATAGTAAAAGTGCTTTTTAACCAGCCCCTGTAGGAAAGTCCTATCTTCTCTGTCAATAACTTACCACTTCTGCAATATGTGGCTATCCTAGATGCATGTTACAAGAGTTCCTGTGCCATGCCAAATTCTGATGTTTATCCCTTTGTATTGGCTTATACATGGGGAAAACCTGAATGGAAATCAAAGCAAGGGAAGCCTTTGGTTGAATTCTTTAACACTATTCTTGGTGCACATTTTAGTTGCATGGAACAATGTGGCTGGGAAGATTTGAAGAATCAGAGGTTAACTAAAAATTATTTGAATGATATGTTCAATGCTGGTCACCTGACTATACTAACAAACTTAAAAGGTGGTTTGATAGCTGTCAACTTGTTTTGCTATTGTGCAGCTTAACTGTTATCTTCCTGTATTATGAACATCTATGTATTTGGAAAATAAATCCATCTTGCAAGAAAGATTGTGCAAAAAATTGTTCCTATTATACTCCAGTGTATATTGCTGATGTCAAATAAAATACGATTGTGAGAGTTCTTAAACAGTTGTCTTTCTAATTGTGGCCTGAAGCAGAAAGAGGAAGGAATATAGTAAACCTCATTAATATGGATTCTCCTGAGATTATTGCTGTAACATTGGTTGATTCCATCAACCTGATCTTTTAGATATGAACAGATAAAGGGATGGGTTTCATGACCAATATGATGAATGTTAATCTGCTTTATTACATATTGAGATGACAGGTCAGTCTACTAATGTATCATTGTCATGATGTATCTCATGATGTCAAAAAGCTCAAAGCTAAATGAATTACCTTGCCTCTCTCACAGCAGCAGAAACAAATAACACACAGATTAGCAATACTCACTTTATTATCTAATTTATTTATTTATTTATTCCTGTGAGGTAATCTAAGAGCATTCCTTTCTTGCCTTATCTGCCAACAGACCATTTGTCAGCTGCTTTATTTCTTTACATGACCTAAAGTGATTTTTTATTATTCTTTGCTTGGGTCTGGCAAAGCTTCTGTACATTAGAGGCCATAGACTTGTAAAAACCGTGTTGCAGCAAAAACGAACTATAGCTTGCAGCAATTTTGTGTATAGAGGCATATAGGGAGAAATCATTTTAGTATGAGTAGTGGCCCATGCAAAGCAGGGAATGGGGAGCCCTAATTTATTTTGCTAAGTGTGGCCAAGACCATCAAATCTCTTTGCAGGTTGAGCTGATAGCTGTCAGAATGGCTTGCAGTGCTGCAAAGTGCTGTAATTGCTGCTTGCTTCAGAGACAGATGCTGATGCCAAGAAATCTGCTATGTTTGACAACCACAGCTTGATCATAGATGTGGGAGACTACAGCCCTTTCTCCTAGCTTCTGTGGTTGTCATTTTTAAGCCTGTAGCACAAATTAGTCATACATGCTTCTGCTGCCACTTAATGCTACATGGCATGATGCTACCTACCCCACATCTCACAATTTACTCACATCACTTGCATTGATTAGATGGGGATTTCTGCTGTTAGGTTATAGATGAGGCCTGCCCAGCATCCAAGGAGAGTTTCAGTGGATGCTGGGGTCAGGTTTTATATAATTTAGAAGTATGGTAGTATAAGAGGAATTCAGCCTGCAGGCTGAAAATTATCAGGAACTTTACCTGGGCTAGTGAAAAACACCTCCTAAATTAATTTTTAATACCTCTTTGTGTACTGAGTGTGATTAGGGCTTCTTAAGAGCGCTAGATCAATTTCTAGTTCCATTTAGGAGCATGAGACTTCTGTTGTATATATTTTCGGTCTGAGTTTAAGGGAATTGTACCTGTGTTTTCTGTCCAAGTGGTCTTTCCGTGGGCCTGTGAAATATCTGAGATTGAGCTGGAAATAGGGGGTCTCAATTCCCATTAAGATATATTTATTTTTATATATAGTACTTAGTGCTTCTAAGAGAAACAACACAGCTGAGGAGGACTCGGTTGTGGAAGTCGGGTTCTGGCTTTTTGCCTACCACTGCCTTCTGCCCTTTTTCCTCCTTCCTTTCTGCAGGGATCAGTCTAAAATTTGTATTCTCAAATTTGTATTTGGATGCTCTTTTGGAATGGCCCTGGAGAAGACAATTAAGTACGCTGTTACTTGAATAAAAATCTTGGTCTGAAATGCTGAATATTAGTGTTCATCTACTGAACAGCCTCTGACCTGGTATGTACATAAAGGTAAAATCTGCTCAGCCTGTTCAGTGGTCTGAGATGGTAAAAGTGATATTTTCTAGGAAACCAGGTAGATGACAGCTCCAGATATAAGTGAAGAAGCACCTGGGAAAGGCTGGATGTAGCTCACGTGACATTTCATAGCTCATGCTGGCAATTGTCATGTCAGGAGGGCAGCCAGAACAGGCACAGAGAGACAGGAGCTGTATCGACTTTCAGCACAGCTGAGTGAGCCTGGAGGAGAAATTCAAAATACAGGGTGAAGGGTAGTCCCAGTCTGAGGGCAGGAAGGAATTGGTAGCACCCTGATGCTATTAGGGGAGGGAAGATGAAGGCAAGAGTTGATGTGATTAAGCCAGCGAACTTTAGAGAAATTATACATCAAAGGCTTGTTTTTCAGCTTTGCTGGAGGGTCTTGAAGAGGAATAGAGAATTTACCTGTATCACTGAACTTCTTTAATGCTGATGAAAGCCTCTGGACAGGAATTATATGTCAATCCTGATGAATAGTGTGAAAGGAAACTTACTGGAGACCTAGCAGGTGGCAAGCTGTTGGGGCAAATTACCAAAGGCATTCTAGGTTGGGCAATGTGTCCAGAGGTACTCACTGTATTTATTGCAATTTTGGCTATTTTGCTTTAATGAATTTTTCTGTTTGCTCTGTGGAGATTTTTACTTTCTCATCTGAGAAAATTTCATTTCAAACTACAGGAAATTGATTAAAAATGCATTGAAGTGTTTTCTTTTCCAGATGACAAGAAGCTGAACAAAAAGCCACTCTGAAGTGTTGTTCACAGCATGGGAGAGCCTGCCAAAACGACACAAACAACTCGGGGCTTCCTGGTGTTTTATCTACTGAGGTTTTTTTTGGTGTTTGTTTTGGTTTTGGGGTTTTTTGGTTTTTTTTTTTTTTTGGTTTTTTTTTTTTTGTTTTTTTTTTTTTTTGTTGTTGTTTTTTTTTTTAATGATTGCAGATGGAGGTGTTGTTATATCCTTCCTTTACAAGGCTAATGGTTAGTGCACTTGTCCATAAGAGATGTTGAAAGTCTAAAAAACTTGTGTGTGTACTATGAAGTAACCACAGTCAGTGGGCCATTATAGCAAAGGAAAAGACCTGTGGAGTCCCTTGAAGCACAGCAGAAGGTATTTTGCTCCAGGATCTGAAGATGAAAGAGGTGTATGATTCTGTTACTGGTTCAGGAGATAATTTCATATATGTTTTTCACAGTGTTGCTGGATCCCCTGTTTGAGGATCCTATGCATGCAGGAAGCCTTAGCACCAGGTAATGTTGTACATGGAGTTTGAATGGATGTTTTAGAATGCCTACAGATTTGACCCTGAAGGGAACTGGACTCAGCTGAAGAGGCCCAAATGCTGTGTGGGTTGTATAGACACAATTCCAGCCATAGGAAGGCTATTTTCCCCAGGCACACAATCATCCTTGGAGTTCCACCTCAGTTTTGTAGTGTTATAGTGGTGTTGATATGAGGCTCAAAGAGAGAATTTGTAAGGGTAGCTGTGTCCAGTTGGAAGTTAAACAGGCCTGATTATTTGCACAAGTCTGGGCCTGTCTGAATTATTTTTGCTACTGCAGTATACCAGCCTCTTTTTTTTGCCATCCATTTGACTTTGATTCCTCTATTTATCCTCCTTAATAACAGTCTTTTCTTTTGTGGAAATGAATTACATCTGTCAGTTCAGGCTGGAAGTTGTGCTTGTGTTTTTTTCTAAATTTCCATCTCCTCCAAACAGCATTGCATCTGTGCTGTGTGATTCATTGTGAGCTATAAAGTACAGCAATGCTTTGGAGACAGTGTGTGTAAGCTATGCTTTGTATATTGACAGCTGAAGGTCAAGAAACTGGGATGCCTTAGGAGTGCAGAAGCACACCCCCACCAGATTCCCTGGCCATCACAGGAAAAGAGGTATTTGAAATGTGTTTCCATGCTTTCCATGTTGCTCCAAGCCATGCCTGAGGACTGGCACAGCTGGCATTATTTTAAGGCCCTTTTACTATGTTTTAAATTTATCATATAAGATTATAATTAATACCACCTTTGGAGAGCAAATATGATAAATTCTATACCTCAATTTAAGAAAATATTATATCTGTTTATCAATGTAACAACACAAGCAGGGTAATTGTTAAGTCTGCTTAATTTCTCTAACTGGGAGCCTCTTTTCCTTTGATTTTAAGAATCTGGGATCCTAAAAACCTCTTGGGCTTTGACAATTTTCACATTCACCAAGATTAGTTAAGATGTCAATCTTGTTTCTTCTATATATTCAGTTATCAAACTTGTGACCACTCACATATCACAGCATCTGTATGGTCTTTTTCAATCAGTTCTTATATAATGCATGTTTTATCTTGCCCTTATTTCCATATGTTGTTGTCAATAAGCTGCATTCTAAAATACAAGCAATTAGTCTTCTCTGGGACATGAACAGAATCATATGAAAATAAATGGCCATCAGTTTGATATTGCAAATGGTGACGGGGAAGGAAGTTGGTTCAGTATACTCTGAAATCTGTTAAAAATACTTGTGTCTGGATGCTAAGAAAGGTCTGGAAAGAGCTCATCTCTGATGGATTGCTCAGTTCTCTATCCAAGGTGTCTGTGGGCAAAACTGGGTATGTAGGTATATCAAAACCTACATATGAAAATTTCTGTTCATGTGCTGGATATGCCTTTAAAGTTCTTAGGCATTAAGTGCTCTGTCTGGAATGCAAAACCAGTGCATATAAATGCTACCAGTAAGGAAGAAATATGCTTCATCAGAGGGAAAAATTAAGGTGTGCTAGAAAAATAAGACCTGCAGAGTTTTCCCAGAGTGCTGAGGAAAAAAAATGCTGTTAGCAGCAACATACCCAGAGTTTTTAACCTGGAGAAAACATATCTCACTGTAAACCTGAGTGAAGCCCAAAGAAGTGGTTGAGGAAAATTAGGATATATTGTCTTCTCAGTTTTCCTTTGAGCCACCTCCAGACAGTTCCTGTGTAGCATCCTAATCTTTGAAATCTCTTTCTGAGACACCCTAAGTCTCAGATGAACATATGATAAGGAGTCAGGGATTCCAGAAGAGGAAACAAACAGCCTCTCCTTTGAACGTCTGGATTGCAAATTCTGGGCTAAAACTAGCGCAGCATTTTAGGCTCTGGTTCCTCCTGCTGAAATCCAACAGTCACACCTATTGCAAAGTTTGAACTTAAACCCAAGCAGATGCTATGTCACACTGATATAATGGCAAAGGCCTTTCTTCCTGCATCTTTTTTCCTAGGAATGAGGAGGAGGAGGAGAGAAAGGCAGGTAACAGGGAAGTAAAGCTGGAAAATGGATGGGAGGAAAAGATAACTCTATTCTCAGGTAATATTGGCATGATTTGAACAATATAAAAATTTGTTCTCTAAGGGGTCACTCTTTCCATGTCTTTTTCTTGAACAAGTAGGCCATGCAAGTCTTGAAAAAAGTTTAAGTTTGGTCATGTAGGAACATGAACTTCAAATTAGAACTTTGGTTAGTTATCTAGCCTCTATCCCTGCGCATACTCTGGTCTGGTTGTTCAATGAGTTGGGAAGAAATGACTTGTGGCAGTGACAGGTTACAGGTGCTTAAAGTGAGAGCAGAGGGAATGAGCCTGAGCATTTCTTTGTGTCATGCAGCTTGATCTATTGTTCCTTTATTCACATGAAAGTCAAATTCATTGAGTAAATTATATAGTGTGAACATCTCTTACTTCTGTTATCATAGTAGCAGGGTGTGCTAAATGGAGCAAATCAACCAAATCATTACTTAATCATGTGCTTAATTCATTGTCATGGATTTTTCCCCATGAGTATTCATTATGTCCTTGCAAATACACTGCTGTTGCATTTGCCTGTAACCATTATTTAGGGTTTTTTCACTATTTAGTTAATGCATATTGCATTAATATCTTTAAATTTGGATGAAATCACAAGTACCTAATCCAGGTTACAAATGTCTTTGTGCTGTGTTACCAACGTTTATTTAAAGAGTTTTGTAGGGAAAGTATAAAATAAAGACTTTTGCAATAGTCATGGGGAAACTCACAAGAGAAGTACAGAAGATGCATTCTACTCTGTGTGTGCAGAAACTACTGGAGAGCGAGGCACAGATTCCAACAACAGCCAAAGTGCAGTGGCACAAGGCCACCAGACTTAACCTCAAGTCTTGGGTTTTTCACCCTTTTCTTTGGTTTTGCTTTGTTTTGTTTTTGTTTAGGCTTTGTCCCATATACTGTTTCTGTCCTTCTTGGCTATTTAGTTCCTGCTTTTCTTTGTCCAGTGTTCCACCCCAACCTCTTTTTGTAATTGATTCCCTCAACTAACCTAATAATTGAATTCAGTGGAACTTGAGGACATGCTCAAGTGCTCTCCTGAAGAAGGATGCTCTAGTTAATCAGTCTAAAACTGTCTATGAAGTAAATAACATTTATGAAGAGTTTTCTGGGTTATGAATAAATGCAAGAACGATTTGTTTACGTTAATTTTGTCACAAATCACTTTATTAATAAATTGTTCAGGCAACTAGATAAACTTCTGAGATACCTGCTGTAGAAGAGAAAAAACCCCACTTAAAAATTAATTTAGGAACTTTTGCTGGCATCCCCCAATGCAGTAGCTATACTCTGCAGTCCTGAGCTTGGACAGTGAAACCCCTCACTGTGTGACAAACTGTCTGGATTGCTGTGCCCAGAGATGCTGGTGAATGATGTTACATCCAGCCAGCAGCTGGTTGCTAGCAGTGCTCCTCGGGGATCTGTGTTTTGGCTGGTTCTGTTGAATATCTTTAGTGATGATTTGGATGAGGGGATTGAGAGCATTCTCACTAAGTTCACAAACAGCACCAAGCTGGGTGGGAGTGTTCATCTGCTGGAAGGTAGGAGGACTCTGCAGAGTGATCTAGAAAGGCTGGATAATTGTATGGCCAATTGTATGAGGCTCAACAAGGCCAAGTTGAAGTGCTGGGTTCTGCACTTTGGTCACACCAACCCCCTGCAGTGCTACAGGCTGGGGGAAGAGTGGCTGGAAAGCTGCCCAGCAGAAAAGAACCTGGGGGTGCTGGTCAGCAGCAGCTGAACATGGGCCAGTGTGTGCCCAGGTGGCCAAGAAGGCCAATGGCATCCTGGCCTGTGTCAGCAATTGTGTGGCCATGGAAGTGATTGTCCTCCTGTACTCAGCCCCGGTGAGGCCACACCTCAAGTGCTGTGTCCAGTTCTTGGCTCTCCCCTTCAAGAAAGACATTGAGGAGCTGGAGTGAGTCTGGAGATGGGCAATGGAGCTGGCAACGGAGCACAAGTCCTGTGACAAGTGGCTGAGGGAGCTACCTGACAGGAGGTTGTAGTGAGGTGGGGATTGGTCTTTAATGCCATGTCTCAAATGTAAAGATAAGAGATGTTAAGTTGCTCTAGGGGAGGCTCAGATTAGATATTAAAAATTTTTAATTGAAAAAGTGGTTGGATATTGAAGTGGTAAGTGACCCAGGTAAGTGGTGGAGTCACTGTAACTGGAGCTGCTCAAGAGGCATCTGAATGTGACACTTGGATTGTGGTTTAGTGGTGATTATGGTGGTGTTAGGTTGAGGGTTGGACTAGAGTATATTGAAGGTCTCTTACAACCTTGATGATTCTGTGAAAGACATAATTTTATTTAATTTTTTATTTGGTTTCTTCTTGACTATGTCCATGCTAGAAGTTAAGCACCCAGCTAATATTTGGGGTGGATTTGGTTTGCATCAGCAAGCCAAGTGGGAGTTCCTGATGGGAGTTTTCTGAATACATAGTTTCCCTCACTGGAGGGCAAGAGGAGTAAATGACATCACTCTGTTCAGTGCCAGCTGGCCTAAGCAGCAGGCACAGTCCTGGGGAGGTTTAACCCAGCAGCATAGGTGCACCAGGCTGCAGCAGGGTGGAGAAGAGTCCTTGCATCCCTTAAAGGACCATGCAGGTGTGCAGCAAACTTTTTTGTTGGAAGTAAAATTTTTAAAGGCAGTTGCAGAGGAATACCCCACAGGGTTATAATAATCCTTGCTGTAGGTCAAATTTAACTACCATTATGGCATTGTATGCCATTAATCCCTGATTTCAAAATGAAATTGCATGTATTATTACAATTTGGTCCTTTTACAAATGCTTTTCATTCTCTAGGAAATAAGCCTAACACAGTGCTTCAGTTTGAGATAAAACTATTTAATATTTCAGACATCTCAGATGATCTTGCTGGTGCTGTCACATGCGAACTTCACAGCCTCTGACCACATGCAAGCAGTGCTGTACAAACAATTCACTTGAGACATCCCACAGCATATTCCACCCAGAATAAGATATGGTGATAGCTTCATGAATCATTAACCACATGGCTGATAATGTAGATAAACTCTGCACTCTTTGTAGTCTTTCAGGTCTGGCAGTAAACAGTCCTCACTGCATGCTGGTGGCTGATTTTGCTGCCTTCTTGCAGATCCCTTGAGTCCATGTCATAGTCATTAAACATAAAGGAAGCACTGGAGTTCTTCGAAGCTGAAATGTGTCATAGACCTTACTCTGACCAAGAAAGATGTCATAAAAGATGACATAGATTATCATAGATTTTTGTTAAAATTAATCTTGAAAACAAGAGTGATTGAAAAAGAAACACCTGCGTTTTCAAGTAAACAAAACAAAGATTTTCAAATTTTCAAAGAAAAACTTGGAAATTTTTTCCAGTTCTTATGGAAAAAAGATTAGTATAGCAACCAAGTAGGGATATACATGCCCCATTTTAATACTCTTGATCTAATGAAAGAACTTCAAGTGAGGGGTTGCATCAGCTTATAGACTTGCAAGTGATAGAGAGATAGAGAAATATAGCATTCTAAATGTAAGAAAAGGAAGATGATTGAAGCAAGGACAAATCTTGTTTTACTTTGCTGACTATTTGCACAGGTCTTTGACCCTATACTGCAGATGCAATAAGGATATGTACCCTGCTTGTCTTGAAGTGCAAAGGGAGAATGAGAGAGTTCAGGTACATAAGAATAATTTCTGACCCAGGTGAAGAGCTTGAGGGTAACTCAATGTTTTTTTTCTCTAGAAGGCACTGGGTCTGATTTGCAATTGTAAGCAATAGGATTGTTTAAGCCACCATGATCTATATGTCATCACCTGTAAAGGAATGATTTTTTTTTTAATCTAATTTTATCTAAATACTTGAATGTCTGTGCTGGTATTGCCATACTGAACCAAAGTTTAGGCATGTAAGTAGTGACTTTACAGAAGCTAAGACTCATATATATTTGTCTGAGTCAAAAGCTCAGGTGAATGTGGAAATAAACATGTACAAAAAACCATATTTATAGAACAATTGTCAGATTTTGAACTGCACAGAACTATTCAATATAATGACATTGATATTTCCAGCAACACTATATTTAAAGGCTAATTCCAGAGAAGTATCAGGTATGAAACTTAGGAGAAATTTTATGTTTTGAGGATTCCAACCTATGGGTATGTCTGAGGTATAGGGTACTTCATGTATTAATACTTGCTATTAGTAATAGAAGACATTGAAGTTAGGAGAAGTTATGATGAATGTAAAATGGCATTTTGGTTAAATTATGGCATTCTTAGATAAGGCTGTAGAAAAGAATTAATCAAATTTAATAGCAAAGAAATTAACAATAGAGAAATAGAGTGTCTTGGCAAGTCAAACTTTTTATATACAAGATAATGTCTAGAACTATGGAACTAATTAATCAGGAAATTATCAAGGAATGTAATATAATACAAAAAAGTGGGGCCAAAAGACCTACCTCAGCTGGAGAAAATGTTTCTTAGCTTGAACTGAATAGCAAGCATATCAATAACACACTAGTGCAGCAGACTGAAAAATATGTTAGATGCCATCTGGAAAGTTGCAGTGATTGCACTTTTTAAAAATTTCCTTCTAACAAGAAGCAATTTTGCAATCTCAGCTGTGGCAGAAATTATCAAGATGAGATGCTTCTTTACCTTTACTTAAATGATACATTATGCAAATTGAAAACAGCAATTTAAGGAAACAATTACATAAAGTGAATAGCTTCTGTGATCCTCAAACAGGAAATTGTAAGGGATAAAAAAAGCAAACCCTAAATGCTCTCTTGACTTCAAGCTAGTACAGGAAAAGATGCTCTATACCTTTCTTCATTTCAGGAATTGCAAATGCTGGTATAGACAGTCCTTGTAAAACATCCTTGTTGGAGGCCTTTAAACAGCTAAGAACGAATAAGTGAAGTAATACACCTGATGAAAACTTGGAAAGTGGAGGTAGTATCACTGGAGAGATATAGGGGTAATAAACAATTTACTTGCAGGGCAGAACTGAAAGTAAATTCTCGCTCTGACCTGAATTCCTGTACCCCTTCAGATTTATCAGCTTTCATGGGATTCATGGCTCTTTGCTGGTGGTGTCAAACAGCCTAGTGCTTGCTGAGCCCTGTCTGCCAGTGGCTGGTTTTTCCTGGAAATTTATCGATGTCAGGCTTTAAAACTGAGAAGATGGTCAGTGTCTCTGTGTCTGGTGAAAAACAGACATTCACAGGATGACAATACTGCATCCCACTTCACTAATTCAACTCCACTGCGTATTTCAGTGATTTTAAGCATGTGTTTCCATCTTGTTGGCTTTATGTGCTCTCCTGATTATCAGTATGTACCCTTTAGTCTTCTTCATTTTGTTCAGCAACTCAAACTCACGGGTTGACACTCAAGCAATAAGGGATACCTTTGACATTGGGAAAAAACTTCTCGCTGCTACTGTATTTAATCACAGGAGTGTCTATTTTTTTTTTTTTTTTTTTTTAGTTTTTATTATTACTTTTTCTTTTTAGAAAACCTGTATCAGATATATTTCAATACTGTTGGTCCTGCAATATGTGTCTAGGTTAGCTGATGTCTTATGGTCCATACTTCAAGAAAATAAGGTGTATTTCCTTTATTCAGAAAAAAAAATTAATCAAGTGTTGGTTTTAAAAATTATTATTTTGAGTCATATTTTTGTGAATATAACTCCTTGTGTTTCTTAAGAGTTTGAATCTTTGTTAAAAGGTCTCCTGCAACAGTCTTCATCACAGTGATTTGGTGAATGACAGTTTATCTGTCTAGTTTTTTTCTAATCCCATTCAAAGTCCTGGTCTATATATTCATTTTTCTTAGGTAAAAATAAAGAAGCTACATTTTTATGTAAAATGATCAAAATATTAATTTTTTAAAAATAAAAATACAGGTTTTACAAAAGCTTCTCTTAGACTATGATGTTCTCAATATTGCTTTTAGTTTTTAACTGTGCTGCAGCTCAGCTTTACCTTGTTGATTAGTATGTAGTATGTAGGGGAATGTGGTGAGAGCCAAACTATGTTTCACCTAGGCAATTCCAGTTATATCCTACCTTCTTTTTTGATGGTGCAGCTAAAAGGTCCTGCTCTTCTCTTTTAGCCAGCCCTCCACCCTCCACAACTTTCTCAAAAAAATATTTCAGCAGTGCAATGATGGAATGGACTGTGGAGCAAGGTAGATGATGTAATGTCAAAGAATCAAAAGTTGCAGATGAATTAATTGAAGTCGTGTGTGACAGTAAAAAGTGGGATATCAATAATATGAATGCTTCAGAATGGGGAATAAACCTGCACTCCATTAGCTTTTAAGAAGGGTAGCTGTGATGGACTGGAGTCATGGCTGTTAATTACTACTGATTACTACTGCTGTCATCACTACTGATATCACTGCATATTGGGATAAGGGACAAGAAGAGATTGGGTGCTTTAGCATCATATACTCTTTAATTTATTAAATTAATTTAATTGGTGTAAATATGTTATATACTTTTAGTTGGGATGTGGTTATTATTTTATATTGTTATTATTTAGGGCGTGTTTGTGTTTTCTTTATTTGGGGTTAGGTGTTAGATCTTAATTGCCAATGAAAGAGGAGTTTACTAGATACATAGTTGTTTGTCTGTAGTAATGTTCTTCTGGCTTCCCTCTATTCTCTAATATTGTAATTCACTGTTGAACATATGATTGTACATAAATTTGTATCAAGAGATAGTGTGGTAAGCACTGAAAATGTGAAAAAAGTTCTGATAATACAAAACATCTTGAGATTAAACTGACATGTGTCAGTTCCCTTTGAATTTTGTGAAAACAAAAGTAGGTCTATAATTAAGATGTCCAATTCGCAGACTATAAACTATAAGATACAATGAATGAAGGAAACTGAGCTGAAGACAAATGAAAATAAGAAGCTCAGAAACTGATTTGAAGGTGATCTCTGGGATTTAATTAAGGAAAGAAAGAAAAGATCAGGAAATTTGAGATTCAAACATTGTATAAAAGAGCTCTCTATCTTTTTAAATTAGTAAACTTCTCTGGTTTTTGGGAAGAATTTAGATTGCCTTCAAGCAGTCAAAGAAAGACTGAAGATTTTGAGTTAAATGCCTTAGAGATCAGAAAATGAGTAGGTAAAGAAAATTACTCAGACACAGAGTTAAAACAAAGGACCCTTTGTTCAGTAAATAAAGAGGAGATAATGGCATTTATTGTCTCAAAATAGTATTAGGATGGAGCAATATTACACAGAAACAATATAACAATAATAGAGAGTTGCACTGAAATAATATACAAATGCATGAGTAAAGTCATGAGAATGAAGTATCTACCCATCAGGGATTGAAATAACAGTCTATTTAATAGAAGAACTTTGATTTCTGAGTCAAAACTTGTGGGTGATGATAATGGAGAAAGCATGATTAAGGATGATGTGACAGCTGAATGAAAAAAGAAGCAACTAAAGTAGCTTCATGCAAAACTAGAGGCAGGTAAAAAATAAAGGACATTTACAAGAGCATTGAGGAAACCATTAAAATCAACATATAAACGATAAGAACAATAATGAATTGGTTTGGCTGAAACTAATCAGGTGTTAAAAAGATTAACTAAGTGGATAAGAGTAGGAAGGAAAGGAAATGAGAAATTAGGTCCATTAAGTTTTAAGAAGCTAATGGGCCAGAAAAAAATAGCTGAGAATTCAGAATCTCTTAAGAAGAAAATAACGATGTTGAACTCAAAAAAACCCCAGCTCTCAGTTAAAATCAGCTTTTCTCATTTCTATCCTTCCAAGAAAAATATCATATAGGATTAAAAAAAAATCAACAAATGAGGACCTTATATTTTTCATTTTTAAATTAGCTTAGAGGCTAATTCAATAAAACGTTAGAGACATACACACTTAGAATTGAATATACAGGTATTTTTCCTTGTATATTCACTACTTCTGAATGGGAAGCTGTGTAATTGCAGTAGGACCATGCTGTACCTGTCCTGAAAGCTCTGCATGTTGCAAAGGTGATCTGTTACTGGAAAGCTTCCTTTTGGGACACATTTCAATGCAAATAGCATTCACAGAGTGTCTGGTCCTGAGTGAATTATGGACATTATGAAACCTGTTAAAACAGTGTCTGTTCAAGATTTTGGTGGATGAATGACTAATTTGGCATCTGCTTGAGACTTGGGTGGTGATTTAGAGACTAGATGCTGAAATCAGGCAGGCTGAAGCATGACATGACACAAGAGTAGAAGGCTGTCAGGATTTTGGGTGTCATCAAATGGATTTGAGTACTTCCACAGTTTGAAGGTTGCCGAATGCAATTATATGGGAAAAAAATTAGGTTGGATAAGTCCTGCTGTGGAGCCTGCCTACCTCTTCTATATAACATGTAGCTGTTAGCTCAGATAATTTTCAACACATAAAGAGCTGTTAACCTGAGCTCATATCATTCACTCAAAAACAACCAACCAAACTGATTCATTGTAATCCTTTTCAGCACAATTCATTTCATTAGTGAAGGATATCTGTCGAGAGATTTGATAGATCCTGGGGCCCTGAGGAACATAATTACTTTAACACCCATGTCTGCCACGTAGCTGTAACCCCAGGGTTATGTCTCAGTCATATTTGATAAGGTACACAGGAAGAGATAGACTTTGACCCAAAGACCTTAGAAGCTTTTCACTATTTCTTTGTTTTTACATTCTTCTATAGTCTATTCCTCATCCTTTCTTTCCAGTACTGTGCAGAGGTTTTCCCCTCTGCAGTGCCAATCCTTTATCTTTCAGTGTGTGTCTCTAGTGCTCTCATCAGTCTGTTCATTCACTCATCCCTGTCCTGTTTTGCCCCTTATAGTCTAGTGACATGTAAGCTGATCACAGAAATCTTTACGTTCCTTTGTTCGAAGCACCTCAGCACAGTTCTTCATCTCTTCTTTCTTCCTGACAATTGTGTTCATGACTTTGTCATCCCAGTAAGTGGGAGTACAAGAACTGGCAACATCCTGGCATCCTTTTTGAGCACACACACTGGATAGTTTTGTTGAATGCCATTCTGTCACGATGTTCAAAGCAAACATCTACTGCAATGCAGCTGTTTGAGCTGTGCCTGCACTTGGTACTATTTTTGTTTGCAGTTCAACATATTTTCTTAAACCTCTTTTAGTAAACTCAGATACATGCTGCAGGCTGATAGCTGTTCAGAGAAAAGCATAATCCCTAGGAGCTGCCTGCCTTGGCAAACATGTACATGCTTTTCAATATGTCAACAGGCAATTATTCTAGCAGTGTTTATTCCCTCAGTTCCCTCAACCCAGCCTAACAATTGAGTATTTTTTTCATGTGCCCCCACTTACAAAAATCAGATGGGTGCCCAGAATTGTGAATTTGTCATCTGTGGATTCATCAGTCACAGCTCTAATGATTTAGTTATTCAACTTTTTACACTCTTTTAGAATTATATTGGAATACATATATTTCAGGACGAGGATCATACAATTTTTATTACTCATATGATAATGATTACGGATGTGAGTCCCATATTTTCAAAACCCAGATATTGACATTCTGGAGAGAGTCTTCATTAGCTATTTTTTACTTCCACAATATCAGGAGAAAAGCTAATTCTCTGCTGTTTTTCCCAATCAAGATAATTTCAGATTATAGAATCTTGCTCTGTGCATGCCCAGGGCCTCAGTTGTAATCATCCTTCAAAGCTGTAGTTTATTCAGTAATTAACTTGTTACTGTATGGCTCATGCAGTGTACAAGTAGTTCAGATCTTTATGTAGAACGGTCTGCTGATTTCAGAATGGCTTAAAATATTTTTCTTTGGGAATGTGTGGGTTTTTTTTTTTATTTCATTAAAACAGCTAAAAAAGTGGAAGCTGCTTTTCATGTCTTAGCCAATTTAGAAAGGTTAGAGATTAGAGTCTCCCACTTCTTTCAAAGGATTAAACCTGCTACAATGGATTTTTTTCACATCATGTCTGGAACTTTTTTTTGAAGAAAAGTAGCCATTGCAGTGCTTAGAATACATTGATAGTGTGATAACATACACTGCTGTCTGGCATGGAATGATTGCGTGTTTGAGATCTGGATTTATTCCCTTCAGCTGTCTGTTAGTGATGGGGTTATCGTTTGAACCTTTGATAGCATTTATATTGCATATATAAGTAACTAATTATAGTATTGATATTGAAGTTTACATCTAAGATCTCTACTAATATATTATTGCTATTCAAACAAGTATTATAATACTAGTATAACTTTTTTAACTTTCAAGGGGCATTAGAGTTTCCCCTCCCTCCTTCCTATTATAGGAATATCTCATCTGCAGCTGACGAGAAATTGTGGGACCTAAGATCCACCTAAAGATGTAGTGCCAAGGCCCTGACATGCTTCCTCCTTTTGCTCTACACTAAGTTCTATTTTCTACTCATTACAGATGTTTCCTCCACTTGGTTCCCTTTGCACAAGGTGCTTTGCTGTGTGTGTTTCTGGGGACTGTGTGGGCAGATGCAGTCACGAGAGGAGAAAATGTGAGCAATTGACAAAGTCCTTTGACATACAACACAGGCAGAACATGTGACTGGCCAACATGAGGAAGCACAGGTGATGGGTAACAGCTCACAGGTTCAAAAAGTTCTTCAAGAAAAGGAAATATTGAGGAAGAAAAAGAGATTCAAGGTTTTGATTTTACAAAATTATATAATCGTAGAATATCCTGAGTTGGAAGGGACCCACAAGGATCACTGAGGCCAACTCCTGGCCCTGCACAGGACAGCGCCTAGAATCACAGTATGTGTCCAAGAACATTGTCCAAAAGTTTCTTCCAACAAGCCTCTGGGTGAAAAACCTTTTCCTGATATCCAGTGTAAACCTCCCCTGACACAGCTTCAGTCTATTCCCTCAGGTGCTGTCACTGGTCATCAGAGAGGAGAGATTAGTACCTGCCCCTCCACTTCCCCTTGTGAGGATGTTGAAGAACACAGTGAGGTTCTCCCCTCAGTCTTCTCCAGGCTGAACAAGGCAAGTGACCTCAGCCTCTCCTCAGATGGCTTTCCCTTCAGACGCTTCACCGTCTTTGTAGCCCTCCTTTGGACACTCCCTAATAACTTTCTGTGTTTCTCATATTGTGGCACCCAAAACTGCACACAGGACTTGAGGTGAGACTGCCCCAGCTCAGAGCAGAGCAGGACAATCCCCTCCCTTGCCTGGCTGGTGATGCTATACCTGACGCTCCCCAAGACATTCTTGGCCCTCCTGGCTGCCAGGGCACTGCTGGCTCATCTTGTCATTGATGAGGACCCCCTGTAAGTGGTCCTGCTCTCCAGTGTCTCATTCCCCAGTCTGTCCATATATCCAGGCTTGCCTCATCCCAGGCGCAGAATCCAGCACTTGTCTTTGTTAAACTTCATATGGTTGGTGGTTTCCCATATCTCTAATTTTAGGGGAGATTTTTTTTTTGAGGGGAGAAAGAGGGATGAATAAAAGTAAAGAGGAATGTTTCTGTTTTAGAGTCTGGAGTGCATGGTGCTCCCACCTAAAGAAGGGCAAATTATTTTCTCATGGTGACTTTAACTAAATGGAGTTGATCTGATCCCTTGCTTTTGATGAAAAGTGAGACAATTGAGGATTTTAAAATTAAAGGAGTTGTAGTATTTACGGAGCAGAACGGAAGGAGGCATGGACAACACATCCCTGTTGCCACATCCATTCTTTCTTTGCTGCTACCACAGGCAATACACTGGCATTATCCCCTTGGTAGGAAGAAATGTTGAAGAAGGAACAGTAGAGGTAGGACCTGTGCCAGGAGCCTTTCATAATCCAAGCCTGAGCACATGGAAAGTCTCTTTGCCAGATGAATTTCTGCCTAATAATTTTTAAGTAACACTACTGCAACAGAAGCATGCCACTTTTGAACGTGGCTACTTCAATAAATTTGACTGTATTGGTAAAGTTCTTGTATCTCATATATGAGAAGATAAACATCTAGTTTGTCTCTTTGTTTTTCCCTTAGTATTCACAGTTTGCTCTGGGCACTTGCAGTATTTAGAAAGAATATCAGTCTGATTTGTTGCCTGCAAGAGAGTCTAATTAAAACAAGAGAGCAGGATGGGAACTGATGACACATAGTGCAGCTGAGCTGCTCCCAAAGCTGAACATGGCAGCTGTGGTTTTCGTCATTTGCAAAGCCTCAGCCAACACGTTGGCCCACAGAGTTAAAAAAAAAAAAATGTCTAATTATGTTGTTTAATTATTTCAGTTCCAAATTCCTGCTTGAAAAGTATTGCAAAAGAGGTGAGAAGCACTGCGAGTGCCATTATCATGTCTGTGGCTTGCCAGTAAATCAGAAATCATGATGCTTTCTCTTAGTCAGGTTCCTCCCTTCCCTGTGCCTGTGGTCAGGCTGCAGAGGAAGGAGTGTGTGCTTGAACCAGTCTCTAGCCCTCTCTCCTCCCCTGTCATTTGGCACTGACTCACAGCACTGTTTTTCAACATGATGCTAATTAGCTGCTGAGTAGTGAGATACTGTGAACTCTGAGAGAAAAGACAGAAAAAGACTTCAAAGATGTTTACCATTTTTCCCTTTTTAAAAAAATTGTGACAGTAATAAAAATTTTCTTATCACTGCTGTCTGGATCCAGCAATTTCTTGTGTGCAGGAAGACATTGCTCCAGGTTATTCCGGGGTGAGGAGGTTATGACTTTGTTCTTTGCTTTCTATGGAGTGGGCCAAAGAGAGGGAGCAAATATGGATTGCTGTGCTAAATCTGGTGGCTATAATTGGACAGGGAGGTGCTAGTGTGCCAAGCAGAGGAAAATTGATGCAGAAGAGAGACGGAGATTCCTGCATCAGAGCAACCTCCTGGGAGGGTGGTGTTAGGTCTAAGTCCAGTCTGGGGCACTAACACCTCTCCAAGCACAGCTTAAGCAAATGCTCTAGGTTGAAGTGATGAGGACCATTAGGTCCTTCAGAATCCCTGTTGTTTTAGCTCATATTCACAAATTTACTTGCTGGTAAATTGGTTGATACTATCTTGATTAATGGGTCCACTGTCTTTGGACACAGGCTGTCTATCAATTAAGCTGTTCATGAACCAAAGTTCATCAAAACTGTCTTTATTCAGAACCATGGAAATAAAGTGACTTTTCACACACAAATGGTTCCCACTGGTTATGCATATTTAATTAAGTGGTGGCCCACTTCTGCCACACTGTGTTATTCTTAATTTGCCAGTCTTCAAATAGCTTATTAAGAGATGAATGTTGAATACATTGTCAAAATGTAGGGGGAAAAGTCTTTCAGAAAGACTTTCGTTTTTCATCTGAGTCTATTTGTCTTTTATTTTCTTGATGTTAAAGGTCTTCCCTTCCCCAGTTTGGAAAATTCCGCACAACATATAACCAATATAGTCAGTGCCCCACTTGCTATTCATTTATGTGATCAAGGAGACCTCTGAACTGCTCAGGGAACACTTCGAGTCAACAGTTTGCATTCATCAGACTCATGATTAACACACAAATAAACTGTGACTGTAGCTGATGTACTTGGTTAGTTATCTTCAGATCATTGTTTTGTTCTCCCACAAAGTGAGTTTCACATTTCTTGTAACTATACCGAGACCTTTTTATTTTTACATGGAACAAATAAAAGAGAAAAATGAGAGCTCCAAGAATTCAGGTCTTTTCTGTATCCACTGTTTTGGTTTTTTTTTGATTGATGAACATTTTGCATTCCAAAGGAATTTAGTGTAATAACAGTTGTTAATTATTGCAAAGAGAAATTGGCTGAAGAGAAAGAAGATTTGTCTCCAGAGTTTAGTGTCAGTGTGCTGCTGATCCCTCTTCAGCTAAGGGAATATTGATACTACAAACAATGACTGCAAACCACAGTCAACTTGATTTCTTAATACTTCTTTTGGAGCATGTGTGAGCCAGTGGTATTCTCCTTTTCTGGCCAAGGTATTATGATTTGAATTCTCATCTTCCTCTCCAAACGGATGATTTTTTGTAATTAGAAAATTACAAAAAGACTTTCTGTAAAGTCTACATAGAAGGAGAAGTAGGTTTAATTTCTTTTGTTCTAGTCTGATCTTGTGAGGAGTTCAAATGTGATGATTGCATAGAAGTCTTGGTGCCCATCCAAGAGTGGTAGGAATTTAAATTAAAGATTTTTATTTATCTTAAACTGGAGATAACATAAATTAGAATTTGACAAAATGCACAAACTGGAGCAAAAATAAATTAAAATTTTTCAGCTGCCCTTGGATCTCTAAATCTTGTCAGTCCCTTTCCTTGTTTCTCTTTTTGCATGTGCACATCTGAGTATTATTTTATTGTCATATGTATTTCAGGATTTACTCATGCCTATTTGTTTAAACTGTGCAATCTGTAAACGTGTAAATTGTTGTTATCTGTCATCCAGATACCAGCCACAATTCCTTTTTATCTTGACCATTATTTTAATATAATTCAAAGTAAATATAAAACGGTATTTTGTTTTCTGCATCTTTTAGCATTACTCTTCTATAAAAGAAGTGAAAATTGCTCTTATATTTTTTCGGTGAGGGAGAATTACTTAAGGGATATTAAAATATACCATGATTACTTCTGCTCACTAAAATCCCATATCTGATCCCAGGTCATAAAAATTTGAAGGGGACCAAAATCAAAATTAACTGTACCTGTCCAAATGTGAATTTTCTCCTGAGTAGGCAAAGGAAGGTCATTGATAACACAGCCCATGCTGGACCTCTGCTCGTGTGACCACTTCACATCATGGTTGGTGAGGATGCACTTTTCCACTTTTAAAGGCTTACACTTAGCACTGCCAACTGTAAAGCAGAAGGACTTTACTGCCAACATGAGGCCAGAGTGGTGGGATGTGATGCTGTAACACATAACTAGTGCTCAAAAGACAGGGAGTTTCTTGCAGCCCATCTCTCTGCTCTATGAAGATGCATTACTTTTCAGATGCAATGAGCATGAGGCTCCTAGATCTGAGATTTTATTGTGCCACAGGGCCCAGAAAGACAACCATGCTTCCCAGTGACAGCAATCTTCTTTCAGCTGTGAATGTGTGTGCAAGAGGGGACTACAATTAATATTGCACAGTGTACGCTTTGAAAAAAATGCTTCATCAAAACTGTGTCAGCTTTAAATTTTTAAGTTGAATATTATCCTGGATTTTCAGACATTTTGTTAGGTAATGGATATATCCAGGTTCTTGCAATTCTAGAGTAGTAAAACTTTGACAGCATGTCAATGGCGCATCCTGTGAGTCAAAAGAGCAACAGGTGAGATTTCCAAGGCAGGTATACAATTAAGCTAGCAAAAGGGACATTGAAAGCTGTTATGTTAAGGATAGCTTTCCACATCACAATCCATGCTTGGAAAATGCTGTGGATCATTTTTTCTTTTGAAAAGGCTGCAGTAAAATGGGAATGGAGGAAGGAAGAAACAACCACAATGTAGTATATTCAGACTTCTTTTCTGCCAGCTTGTTAATGCTTGTTACCTTTATACAGCTTTTCTGCTGTTAAAATAAAATTGTAATAAAATCCCTCTCACTTTTCAATGAAAAATTTAAGAGACTGAAATGGATACATTCCTGCAAGGTCTTATCCAGAGCATCTCTGGGTTTTTCTGGTACTTCAGTGAAACATTTAGGTGTTCCACATTATTTCTTTTCCAGTTTTCAGTATTCCCCTCACAGGGATGGTTACTGGCTCCCTGACTCATCATGCTATCCAGTTGCTGTATCTCTTTCAACTTTAAGTATATGTTTACATAGTTAAATTTGATGCTCTGTAAATTAAATGCTCCACTAAAATCCAGGTAGGAGGCTGCCATTAGTAGACGCAGACCTATTCCTTCAAATCCATTGCCCTCTACAATGAGAAATTGCCACAGATCTCCCATCTTCTAGGGTTCTTATTCATCCACAGCATTAGTTACGCCAATCTCAGCTTTAACTTTCAACTTAAACTCACATGAGAACAGCTTTAGATACTTCTGTTGTAAGTTTTTAAACTACAAAAATTTTTGAGTGCTAATATGGTAGCTGCAAGACCAGAGTTGTATCACTCTGAAGGCTGGGCAACTTCACAGTGGGAACACCAGTACCTGCTTGGGTCTAGATACAAAAGGGGCTTACTTGCTTTTGGGCTTTGCAGCACCTAACTTGAGTCTAGAAATGAGGAAGAACTCTTAAAGAGATCAACCCTCTTGAATAAAGAATAATTTGGGTATAGCAGCAAACTTTAGAAGTGTTACTACCCTGACCTTCACCTTATTGTAATGGTAGTCAGAATTAAATGCACAAAATTTGGGCAAAACTTGAACTTAATTAATATTATACCAAATATCTTTTCTAAATACATGACTAAGTGGAATTCTAGCTAATTGTTTTCATTTTTTCTCATAATTAAATGCTTTTAGATACTTTTTACTTAGTAACAGTTTTAATCTTTTAAAACTCATTAAAAACCATGACCAAGGTACAGAGTGTAGCTTTGAAGAGTCTCACAAATTTTCTCTTTCAAGATTCTAAGCATCAAAATTGTGACCTGTCTGAAATTATACATAAGCCTTTATCAAAATGTTTGCCTTTATGATCTCCTAATTTGCATTTCTCCGGTATTATTTGTTATTTAAAATACAGCTTGCCTTGTTTTGTTTTGAAGCTTGAATTTCAAGTTACAGTAGCAATAACACACTCCAGTTAATTCATTTCCAGTTGAGCCTCACTCTGCTTGAGTGCTTAAAAAACCATTTGGCTTTCTGTCTTGTACCTTTTAATGCCTCCTGCAGCCTGCAATAACCATTCAAGAAATACACTGCTTGTCATGGCCTATTGGTTTAAATTAAAAAACCTAAATTTGGAAACTCCACACGCTCTGCTATCAGTTTTTCTAGTGTAAAGCTGTTCTACTATGGGAAATTGTCAATGGACTTCACCATCCCTGAAAAAAATCAACATTAATAGAGTAAAAACAGAGTAGAAGAATATTTTGGCTGTGTCATCTTGGTGAAATACAGTGTAGATATAAATGTGAAACCTGCCAAGTCATTTTAAAAATCCAAACTATTTTAAAGCAACCTCTGCCTTGGGGGGTTGAATGCACCATGGAGATCCTGAGGTGGCATGTGACATGGCAGCACCAGGCAGAGATACTCATGCAGTTCAGGATGCACTGCAGGAATATCAGCAAAGCAGCATGCCTGTGCCAGTGCAGTAACTGCCTGCATTTCTTCCTGTTTGGAGTGTCCAGCTTGTGCTGCATGATAATCACGCCTCTCAGAGATAACTTTTGTGGGGACATGTCTAATGGCTGTGATGTAAACACAGCAATTCAAGAGCATCCTAAGTCACCACAGCAGTTTGCCTTTAGGATAGCCCCCAAATCCCTTTTTGCTTGATTAGACCTACTCATGTGGTACCTAAAATCCTGGGGAAACTGATAGTCAACGGAGCAAGTCTGTACCCTCAGAAGGGATGCCATTCAGAGGAACCTTGACAATTTTTAGAAGTGGGCCTGTGTTCAACACCAAGTGCAAGGTCCTGCACCTGGTCAGGGCAATCCCAAAGAGAAGTACAGACTGGATGGAGAATGGATCAAGAGAAGTGCTATGGAGAAATACTTGATGTGTTGGAAAAGAAACTTGACAAGAGCCAGCATGTGTTCCTGTGCTACGGCCAAAGCAGCATGGCCAGCAGGTTAAGGGAAGTAATTCTGCTCCTCTACTCCACTCTAATGAGACCCCACCTGGAGTTCTCCATTCAACTCTGGAGCACCTAGCATAAGAAAGTCATGGACCAACTGGAATGAGTCCACAGGAGGGTCATGAAGATGCTCAGTGGGCTGGAACACTTCTTCCCCTATGAGGACAGGCTGGGAGAGTTGAGGTTGTTCAGCCTAGAGAAAAGAAATCTCTTGGGAGATCCTATAGCAGCCTTCCAGTATCTACAGTGGCTACAAGAGAGCTGGAGAGGGACCTTTTGCAAGGGCATGTAGTGATGGGACAAGAGGGAATAGCTTCAAACTATAGGAGGGAATATTTACATTAGTATTAGAAAGAAATTCTCTACCCAGAGGGTAGTGAAGCACTGGAAAGGGTTTCCCAGAGCTGTGGATGAACCATCCCTGGAAGCATCCAAACCAGGCTGGATGAAGCTTTGAGGAGCCCAGTCTAGAGGAAGGTGTCCCTTCCCATGGCAGGGTGGTTGGAACTAGGCCATCTTTAAAGGCCCTTCCAACTCAAACCTTGCCATGTTTCTATCAAAGTGTCACATCCAGCACTCGGCATTAAAGGTCTCATTTCTCCTACATATTTAAGACTACTGTATCAGCCTTGGAAAGGAATATGGCCTGATCTCTACTACAGAGGAAAGCTGATTAGTAAAAGCACATAACCAAGGGTAGACACAGTTGATATGTAAAGGGTGGCAAGCAAGCCTGTAAGGGCTCCTGCCACAACTCCAGCACTGCAAACTGACTCTAGATAGCTCAGATCAGTGAGGTGCTTGATGTAGGTTATTACACTTATGTATCTGCCTGGTTTATCAATGCTTACACTTGGCAGATCAGCTTCTCATCAATCTGAAGGGACATTTCCCTTACAGCATCCTACAAAATACCACCTAGGCATAAATTTATGTACAAAACTGAAAATCCAGGCATTTTTAGGTTCACTTAATGGATAGTACAGGGTCCCTTGCAATAATGTGGTAGAAGCCTGTGTTGGGAAAAGAAGTTGGTTTGCATGTAAAAGTTCAGTCACACCATTGGGATGAAGGAAGTCTAGATTAAATACTTTCAGCAGATCTGTCCTGTCCCAGGGGAATGCTCTCAAGTGGCACAGAACATTGGGGAAGTTGTGACCTGTGTTAAAGCTGTTCCACTGTGCAGATACACAATGTTAAAGTTTTATGGATGCCAGAGAGAAAAGAAGAGTATAGTTTGGCCCTTGGTATATCTACCTAGTGTTTTCAAGCAGATGCCAACTTTGTCTCTTCAGGTGTCAAGCTGGCTGAATGTGAGCCAGCTCTCAGCTGCAGTGTGCAGCTCTAGGTAATGCATTACTGACTCTAGGATAATTAGTAATCTGAAAGGCAGGATTTCTTTAGGCTGGATCTACTGCCACTCCAAAGCAACTGGAGAATATCCAACCTGCTGACAGAGCAGGCACTTCTTAAATAAGGGCACCCAGTTTTGAGTCCCCTGGAGAAGGCCCTGGACAGTCTGCAACCTCCAACTGTTTCTGTGCTTGTAGCTGTTCTCCTTCATCTATGTCACAGAAATCATACCGAGTTTGGATTGATCACAGCATGATCAAAGCCATGCTGTGCCAGTAAGCAATTTGTTCCTCCCTTTTTTCTGTTCCTGGCTAGGCCACTATAGAGCTTTTCAGTGTTTATAACTTTATAACTTAGTTATTTATCTCCAAGTCACATCACATGCTGTGTATTGACTGCAAATTGATTTTTGCTCATTGCGTAACTCTAAAAAAAAAGTTATTGCAGAATATATTTGAAAGCCTTGTCTCTTCACTTAGTGTTAGTTCATATGCTGTATCACTTTTCTCTTTTGTGATCAGTTTAGCATGAAAAGCTGTTACATATTTAATAGGCATTTCCGTTTGCAGTTTTTTTTCTTTTTAATCTTAACACATTTTTGTAAAACAGACTAAATCTTAATATGTAAAGGATTAACATGTGCTTTTCTTTTCAGATGGTCTGAGCATTAACATTCCATAAATAGCCCAATTTCCCCTGAGTTGATAAGTAGTCAAATACTTCCACTAAGGACATTTTTACTTTATCATCCAGAATGTGAACAAATTTAAATTTAACTGGCAATTATTGGTGATGAATGGAAGTAAAATATATGAGTGTTTTTCTAATTTAGTTTGCTTAATCTCATCTTCAGTGCTGCTAAGTAATTGCTTGAGAAACCATCAAGACAAAAGGCTCATAACAGGCTCATAGACTCCTATTGCTGTGGCATCAACTAATTTATGTTGTGTCAGCATCATCCACTAAGAGATTCTAGCCTCTGATCCCAGGAACTTTAAAATTATTTTTATTTGCATTTAGGCTCTCTAAAGAATATAAAAATTCTAATTCAACCTCACTGTGGAATTTCTGTGTTCAGCAGCTAAACTCTCACTGTGGGACAGCTCCTAAAAATCATGCTTAATTCCAGACATACACATTCCCTATGAGATCTCATCTCATTTATGTTAGTTATATACTCTGAAGGCTTGGTATCTATGCAATCATTAAAATCACCTCCTGATCTTCTGTTCATTTGTTCATGTTGCCTTTTTATTCTGATGTTTGGCAAATGTAGCAAGTTCGTTCAGGGTTCAGGAGCCCTTTTTCTTCAGTTCCAAGAAAGATACTTGTGGAGCCAAACCTCAAAATTCAAAAAGTGACAATAGATAAGAGTGGAGTGTCTACCACCCGGTATTCTAGGTATGCTACAGATAATTGCAAACAAAACCAGGACTGGTAAATACTTGTACCAGTGGAACCCAGCCTGGAGTATGTTGTGCCAGGCTGTACTGTACCAATGGGGTAAAGAGACAATGTTTGGGGGTCCAGCTGATACAACAACTTTTCAGACCTTTAATAAGCAAACTTAGCAAATACTTGACTCTCTTAATTCTATTACATTCTAAAATGCATTTAGGTATAAGAACATGGTGAGACTTCCTCTTGGGAAATGATAATCTGATTTTGGTCATATATTGAGGAAAGATGAACTTGAAAAATAGCTGATGCAGAGTAAGACCACTAGTGTAGTTAGGGTGGTTAGTAGCCTTCTTATATATACAGGAGCTCTGCTTGTGTGGTCACATCAGATTAAAGCTAAAACATGACAGCTGACTGATAACCTAATTAGTATCTAATATATTGGAGATTCAATGTCAGGTGAAGAAAAAGGTGATTGACTGATAATTATTTTAGTTCACTTTATCCTGAGTTTGATAACTTTTCATTCTTTTTTCATAATTCTAATTTAATTACTGTTTTTAAGATCACTTATCTGGAAGCCAAAAGGTAGATTGGCTTTCTTCAAACTTATCTGAATTCAACAAAAGCAGACAAAGAGCCTGTAAATAATAGTATTATTTACTTTTTTCCTTGAAATACATAGAGTTTTTTTCTTTCTCCGTTGTGCATGAAAAAAGTCAAATGGATTTCAAACACTCTTACATTACAGTTTGAAGCTTTCTTGTCCTCACATTGAAGAGATGTAAATGGTACAGGAGACTACTTGTGAAAATCCCGATGTTCATAGTTTTCTTGTTCCAGAGAAGCAATACTCTGATCTCCTTTCGATTATTTTATACCTTGGAAATTGATATTCCTCTAAGCATCCGACTACGAATTAAAAATTGTTGTTTTCTACACTTTGTAGATATGTTTTTATAAGACTATCATGATTTGGTCATTTGTTGCTCCTGCTATTCTAAGCTAATTAAAATTAGTCCAAGAAGCTACAATGGACAGTCTTAGGTTTCCTTCTGAAATGTATTTTTCTAATGTGCACTGCTCTCAATCTCTTTTCATATAATTTGACTGGTACATAATTAATATTCATGTCTTTAATTTGGTGTCATGGCTCAGGAATGATATTCTCTAATTTCGTGCTTCCACTGAGACTTTTTAAGCCATGCATGTCCAATTCGCTCTCCCCCTCTCCATGTAGCAGGATGGAGAGGAGAACTGAAAGCACAAAAGTGGAAATCACGGGTTGAGATAAGAACAATTTACTGCAAACAGAAATGAGATAAGAAAGTGAACAGTAAGAGCAGCAATGTTGATAAGAAAGTGTACAAGGTGGGCCAACAATTCCCATGTGATTGCTCAGAAGCAGCGTTGCCCATCAGGCTTATTCAAGCAGATGGGACCTTCTCAGCAGCAGAGACTCCTTTCCCCGCCCTGCCCAGCAATGACATGAGGTGGGATAGATCAACCTTTGGCTCCTGGCCATGCCCCCTCCTGGATGCTGCAACAATTAACCCTGTTCTGGCTGAAACCAAGACATTTGGTTAAAACATACAGTCAAGTTATATTGCTCAGAAGGATACAGGACTATCCTGACGGATAGATGCACATCTACATACCCAGCTACATGTGTTTCTTTTCTAAATTTTGCTGGTGCATCTCCATTCTGAGCACGTGGCTTTCTTGCTGAGATTGCACGATTCACAACTTCTTGAGAATCTGGATATGAGTCAGGATATTTCAGGATGATTAAGATAAGATCTAGTAAGGCAGCCACATTAAAACAGCAATGAACAATATCCCTGCTCTGGCAGTCACCTAAGTCAGGAAGGCTACAAAATTCATGCAGCAGCTGTAGCTAGGTCACAAAATTTTCCTTAGTTTTCCTTTATAGATAAATTAGAGACTCCATGGTTTAAACAAAAGTTATGTCACTGATTTGAGCTTCACTGTGATCTGCATGTGAGGTGGAGTAGGGTTTAACCTCTGCCCTCTCTAGAGGTGACTACAACTCTCATTTAAACCCTTCTACAGAGGAGTTTTCTGGCCTAAAGTAGTTTATTGTCTAGAATCTCCAAATTTTAAGAAAAACACACAACTGGAAGGTGACGAAATTTTAATCTCAGATACTCTCCTTTAAGGTAGAGAAGGTCATCTCCAAATCCTTTAGCCAAGTCTCTTGGGATGTATAGGTGTGTGCTGGTTTCACCTATGTTAAAAAATAAGTATATTTAAATAGGCAAATCAAAACTATAACATTATTTTAATACGTTGGCCAAAAAATTCAAACTAAACCAAAACATTATTTTTTAAAATAAAATTAAACCAGAACAAGGTGCAAATGTCTTAATATAAATCACAGAAAACTCACTCTCAACATTGTGTTTGAACAGTGAGATGGTGTATAAATAGTATTGGTTTAAGCAAACACTCCAGCTGTGGTCTGATGTAAAAAGTGATCTGAGGAGAGAATATCTATGGTCACTTGGACTGACAGTCCAGTAGTGACCAACCAATTTCCTTACAGCAGCAGCTGTCTTTCAAAAGACTGCTAACGGTAAAGAAAAATACCTTTTATTTACTATATAGGTGTTAGGATTCTCCAAATTAATTAATTAAAAGGCAGTTCGGAGAGTTTTTAGACCTCTGTGTAGAAGGTAGAGTTGCTTGTACTTATTTGAAACAGAACTTTAATTGCTATTAAACTCTGATGAAAGTAAAAAGGATATTTCACAAAAGGGCCAATGAAGGAAAAAGGAAGCTTTGAAGATTCCACAAAACTTTTCTGCCATAAAAATGAAGCCATTTAGAAAAATACTGCATATGTATGAAGTCAACTCTACGTATTTTCAAACTGAGGCTTAACCAAGAGCATTGTGTGAAGCTGTTGAGTCTATATGGGAATGACAGTAGCTAATTTTGAGTCCAGCCAGGCGTGAATGGACTTCATGGCTTTTTTGTTAGTCTTTTTCTCATCCTTTCAGAGCTGTTGAAAAGACAGAGTTATGAAGCCATCTTTATTATACTAGCAGCTCTGTACTACACCTGCCTAAGTTTTATAATCTTCTGCATAGCCTCTTGCATATTCGAGATTGCCAAAAGTAAAGGCATAAGATCCTACAATACAGCTTAATAGCTGTCCAATTTATCACTGTTTTGCACTGTTGACATTACAGAAACATGACCTTGCAGAACACCCAGATGGCAATAAAATCAAGAACAATCAAATACAGAGTTCTGTAAACTCTGATAGATAAACTCCATGTTACTATTTCTACTGCCTTTGTACAAAGATGAATATGTCTATGCAAGAAACCCAAACCCAAAACCAAAAAGCAAATCAACAAAAAAGAATCCCCAGCCTCAAACAACCCCATAGTAAATTTTAAATCTAAATTATTTCTCCCCGATTTTTCCTTTATTCTTTTTTCTTCTCTCTTGAGGTTGGAGCAGTTAACCTAATACTATGGTATTTAATGAAATTAGGATAATATTGGTATAGTGTTTTATAGCAAAAATAGATACTTCAGCAAATATCAGTGCTAGTTCTGAATAGGAAAACGAAATTCTTTATCTCATACTTCTCATTTAGAAAATAATGGCTATATTCAACTGTATACTCAGTATAATTTTCATTTTTATAACCATATCTAGCACATTACAGAAGTGGAGTTGCTATAGCACTTTTCAGTTTCTATCCTTCTACACCTCAAATGGCAAAAGTCAGGATGTCAGGATCTCAGTTTTTAGCTGCTCTCCATGTTTGAAATCTCTGGTGAGGAGATGATAAATTGAGAAGGATCATGAGATGCTTGTTTCTGTGCTGAGGTCTGCTTGCAATGCAGCTGCTGCTCTGTGGTACAGTCACCTTTGGTAGATGCTCACTGGGTTTGTTTGCCTTACAGTTCCCGAGACCTTACTCTTCTGTTTACAAGGGAAGTGAACCCAGAAGGATGTTCTAGTCTAATCCATTTTTGCTCCACTTTATTGTTACTAGCATTTGATTACTTACATATTTTAGCTGGTTTGTTTTTTCAGTTTGAATATAGAGTGTTCCACTTCAATAAGTTCTCTCTGTGGACTTCTGCAGAGATATTTTTGTGCTCTTTATTGGTATTTATGAGATTTTAGATATTCAAATATCAGTGTCATATGATTTCCTGATAAACTGTCCTACCCTGAAGCTGGATGTCCCTTCCTCCTGGCCCTTAGTTATGGGAATAAGCTGAGAAGATTCACCTGATTTTAATGAGGATGCCCTCAAGTGGAGTAAAACCCATTCTGTTGATTTCTGCTCTCTGAGGTTTTTAAGGCGGCAATATCTTCCCATTTTCCTCACAAGATGTTTGCTGATGAAAAAGCATGTGAGCAGAAAGGGGATCTGCAGCTTGATTCACCATTAATTCAGACTTCACAAATGCCCAGACTGAGAATTTGCAGATGTAGAAGTTACCTAATTTTTCAAAAATTACTGGTCTTTTTGTGAGCTAACGAGGATGCTGCCAGCCTTTGTTACTGTCCCATTGAGGAAGTCACTCAGTGGGTAGGAAAGGCATAGAGGGGGAGGTCAGCCCATCTCTCAACAACTCAGACTCCCAACCCAGCGGCAGGGGAGTGTGAAGATTGCTGTGTTTGAACGGGTGACCTTCGCTGTGGCGATTATCTGTGCTAACACTCCTTTCACCTGGGCGGGCAGGAAGGAGAAAGGTCTGCATGTGCCTCTGATGTGTGTTACTCTGCCTGCCAGTCCGTGGGGCCACTCGAGGTGTGAGCAGTTTCTGCTGTCCCCAGCCACCTGCTATGAAGTGCAGTTGCCTGTTTGCCGGCCCCTATGATTAAACAGCGCTGTTTGATTTAGTAGCATCTAATGCTCATCTTGATAACAAGACATATAGGACAATAGAGAATTAAATTAAATTATCTGCAAACCCAGTGACCCACTTTCTATTTTAAACAAAGCAGAAGTGTTTAAAATACACAATTTGTTCATTTGCCACACAGAAGAATGTGTTGGGAAGAAACGGTTATGCTTTGCATAATACTCTAACAAGAAAGAGCTAATGTGATATGACAAATTATATGTAGAACTGCAATGATAAAATACATTGGTCTTCTGGAGATTATTTTAATTGTTTCTTTTTGTCTTTCATATGCAAATAGATAAGTGCTGGTCTTATAAAACATTTTACAGCTAAGAGGGTGACTTATTAGCTGCCTTGTTAGTAACATTCACAGTGTCATCTTCCCAGTGCAAAGAATATGTATAAGAAGGATCTAGCCAGGATGACTCTGTTCATTGCAGCATTCATATTCTTACATATTTGAAATTCAGAGAAATATATATAATAGCAGGTAAAGTTTCAATCTTGCTGTCGAAGCAAATGTATTTCTAATTTACCAGGTAGAGAATGCTGAAACCTATGATAGAATGATGCCACCTACTTTAGCAACAGGCTCACTATCTGCGTCACTTTGTTTGGAGCATAATTACTCTTGTTTTAAATAATTGCAGCTATCAGTGCAGATCTTTGAACAACAAGGAGCACGTTCAAAAACAATAACCTTTTCATGAATTAATGGTGCTATAATTTTCTTAAAAGTTCTTTGCTTTTTCTTCTTATGCAACTGTCTATCACTCTTTGGCTAATATGCACATATCACATGCTTGTCTGAATAATTATTTTTTTCCTATTTTCTTGATTTACTAAAATGAGAGGTCTTAGCTAACAAGGCAAAATGATATTTTAGGAAAAGATTTCTACAGACAGACAAGAATTGTTGCAGTTGTCTCTTGCTTGTACAGTGTTTCTTTCTCATCAGCTACTTTCTTGCTTCTTACTGTTGTGTAAATAGACCATTAACAGGTGAAAAAATACTAAGAAAAAACCCTAAAGGGTTCTCCTCAACTCCTATCAACATTTATGATATTTTTAATGTATGTTTAATGTATGTATCTTGCTGGACCAAGGTGAACTACTCAGCAGTTAGACTGCAAACCTCCAAATTGATCTGACTAATCTTAAATTCACCTTCAACAATATTAATATATATATTAGTTATACATGATACTGAACCAATGTTTTTGTTTTTTTTTAACAAACACCAGGGAAACTGAAAGTAGAGAAAAAAGAAAGGCTATTTTATCTGTGTTCTGTCCTGAAACTCTTCTGTATTGCTGTTCCCAGAGGATGTAAAAATCCCTTTAGACTGCAGTGACTTTCTGCAATGACAGTTGAATCATATTTTTGTCAGGTTTTATGATGTCATTTCTTCTATCTAAGAACTAGCATGCTAAATTTAAATTTATTCTTCCAAATAATAAAGGAATTGTTAAGAACAGTCAGAAACCTTTGCTAAACTGATAATCATACTTTTCCTGTATCAGACATAAAATAATAAACCTATTTTATTTTAGCTTGATTTTTAAAATCTCAATAAAATGTTGCCCATTGTTGAAACCGATGAAACCCATTTCTTATGTCTTGTATCTGGATTCCCTGGTGCAGATGGATTGAAATCACAACACAGTCTTTACCTTGGCACTTGCACATCTTTGCTTCTCTCTCTGGCCGCCTATATTAACAAGACTTAGTATCTTCACGAAACTAGGAAAAAAAAATACAGTGTAATTAAGAATATAAAGTTAGGATATAAAGAAGGGATAAAAAATGTTTAAGGCGTTAGAGACATTTCTTAACATCTTTACGGTATTTACAATAGCACATTCAACTCTGTCATATTCATCTGATAAATGGTAATGACTGCAAAAGAGGAAGAGCTCACAGGGATACAGACAAACATAGATATTCACACAAAGATGTGAATCCTTGGTGACTTTAAACCTCATTTCCTTGAGGCAAAGACCAAGTAGGGGCAATTTCAGCTCGTTAGTTAAACTGAGGAAAATCTATGATGAAGCTTATTACAGCCCTTGTTCTTCAACATTAAGCTTGCCTATAATTTAACCTGAAAATGCTGAAAGTTGTAGCTACAGTAGTAATAGATGTACCTGGTTTTCAGGGTATTAACACAGATTTTTCTTTATTGGTTATTTTCTAGCTTGAGCTTATGCTAAGTAAAACATGCTGTCAAATCTGACTAATGCCACTGATGTTTACCATTTATAGTGCAGAAGGATAGAAACAGAAAGGATAAAATACTGCATTTACTTAGGGATATTAAATGGTCACTAGCTGATTATTGTAATAATCATTCTTCAGATAACTCTTCAGATACCCATGAGTTAGGGTATTTGATAACAGACTCTTCAGTCTCCTGGGGGAGTGTCCCACGCATTAGAGATAAAATATGCTGTGAAACTTGATAGCTCTAAATTTCTCTTCTGGTCTTTGTGTAAAAGAGCACTTGCTCTGGGTAGTGAGGTTATTTGTACCTATCAGATCAGCAGGTGAGATTCTGACATGATAAGACTTGGTTTCAGAAACACAGCTGTGCCTAAAAACGGAATTTGGCAACCAAGTTTATGGCCCTGAGTCTTGTCCTTTTTGCCTGAAGGAAAGACCTAAATAGATCTGGGAAGGGAGGTACTGAAGGCAGCTGGCAGATATTTTGAGAAGCAGAGCATCCTAACTGTTGGATGTGAGCCCTTCAATCCCTTCTTGGATTTGGGTCACAATTCATCTCCTACTGCTATAAGATATAACTTCAGAGGAGGAGAAAGCTACTATGTGTGCATATAGAGCCTGTGGGTTTCTTCAGTCTCAGGAGCTACTAAGTTTTGGGGCCTTGTAGCAAGCTGTTCATTAAATACTTGCAAGTTTGAGCTTTTTTTCCTCCATCTCTGATATTAAATTTACTGACATGGAAATAGAAATGTTAGATATGTAACTGCTTAGAAGCCCTTTAAGGTTTCTGCTAGCTGTGGGGAGGTGGGAAGTGGTCTCTGCTGCCATGGCATGGCAGATTCCTGCCCATTATTAAACTCAGTAGGGTTTGGAATTAGCTAGTTAAGGAGTCTTTTGCTCCAAAGGGTTAATATTGCTATATCTGCCTTCTCCTGAGAAAGAAATGCTGCCTGGTGTGGGTGAAGAGGAATATGAGCAAAATATGGATGTCTTGGTCCGAACAGTGATTAGTTCCTCATTAAAGAGACAGAGAGAGACACACACACAGTAACTATAGCAACCACTGCATATAAGATCCTCTACCCACCTCATCGTAACCCACGTGGTTACAACACAGATTTTAAGCTATTGTTACTAGTTTGTACAGCCATTCCTCTAACTGAAGAGTCACATAATAAATGCCTTTCAAATATACACATATATACATATGTGTTTTTATATTCACACACATATACAGACTCAAAAGAAACTGAGTTTCATTATGATTAGCTAAACAGATGGATAAAACCACCAGTATAAATACCCATCCATGGAATTTGTAATATTTTTTTCTTGCTGTCTAATGGAAAAGAAACGCCATAATGACTCAGGAATCATGTCACCATTTAATACATATATTTCTATTCTCTGAGCTATTACATATTTGATTCCAGCTGCTTCTTTCTAGTAAAATATCATTAACATTTAAAATTTGAGTTAATGGAGTAAGTCTCAGATATCCTGCTGCCTATATCAAAGTATGTTCCTGATCTCTCTCAAGTCGACAATGTCATTAACCTGTTCCACTGTACTCCACACCTGCATTAATGCATGATACTGCTCACCTACTTGGAATGAAATGACTAACATTTAGCCCACTGATCTGATCAAGCATAAATCTGAAAAAGACAAATTTCTGGCAAATGTTCCCCCTTCGAAGGAGGTCGTGGCAAGGTTTATAATATTCATCCTCCTCAATCTGGCCAAAATATCTTCTCCTGTACTAAAATTAAAGGGCAAAAGTGAGTTAAACCCATTGCCTCAGCAGCTATTTCCAAATCCTGTATTTTATAGACTTTTAGCTAGAAATTCTGAGAGCTTCTAGTCAGCAGAACTGAACATCTTTCTTTGGTTTGAAACTGATATTGCCAAATAGCAAGTCCTTCTACTTACTTCTGATAATGAAACCACTTAGTTGTAATAATTCTATCAGCATTAACATGATCAAATTTCAATCGAAATCTACCGAGAAAGTCTTTGTTCATGTGAGTGGATACTATAGCAACTGAAATGCCAGAGAGGATCAAATACATTTCTAAACAATTTCTTTTTACAACAGAGGAGTCTAAGTCCAGTTTCCTAGTCGTACAATCATGAGTATACTTCCAGTCACTGAAATGTAAGGGGTTTTATAGGTCACAAGACCTATTCTGATAGCTTTTTAAAAGCTTTTAGACTGGTTCAGTGAAAAGTGTTAATTTTTTACTGTTCTCGAACAGGCTCCTGCATGTTTTCTGCCTGCCTTTATCTTTTAAAGTGAAAAAAAATCCTTTCACCTCAGTGAAATATCTCCACTAGCCTGAATACCAAAGCAAAATTTCACTGAAATGTGAGCTCCACTGAAATTTCTTCTGTTTCCAATAAGGTACACATTTCCTTCTTTCTTGAAATAAAATCAGGCTCTTCAGGATCAAGATCTTCCTGACACAGTTCCTGGGCATGGGTTGCAACTCACTCTTTGTAGCTATAGGGCCATGCAGTGAGTTATCCTGGTCCTCACAGTGAACACTGGCCACAGTGACTCCTGGGACATTCAGTTTGCTTTTCTTGCATGTCTCCTGATCTGGGAGCATGTGGAGGCTGAAGTTTCTGAGGTATCCAGATTGTTCAGCATATCCAGATATTTGCAGACTACAGTGGATAATTGATACAGTTATCACAGAGAAAACCTGTATGTGTGAAATCTGCCTCATTACACCAGGGCTCAGCAAGGTTTAGACTAAGGTGCTTTTGCTTTCCTAGAGTCTCCTGGTCACATTGCATAACTTCTTCCCCAGAGATGCTTCTTGCCTAGGTGTGCAAGAAGCGGCAGCAACTCTGAACAGAAGGGCGTTGACAGGTGAAAAATAAGGAGCTCTGTATTATCTGTCTTTAAAAGCTACTTCAGAAGAGGTTGTGAAAGAATGTATGTGGCCTGTAATTACTTCTTGTGAGGATATGTCAGACACAACCAAAGAATCTCTCGAGATATATTGCCTTGGGTTCTTGCTGCCAGCAACACAGAAAAAAGGAATTTGTGACACAGTTCTAATTTGTTGTTCAGAATACAGTTAATTTTAAACCTGTCAAAATTAAAAAACAAACCCTGCAAACCCACTGCATGTTTCTATTATATTTGAAGCACAGGATGTCAGCCTGAGCATCTGGGAGAACTTTAACGTTTTTGTCACTCTATAAATGCAGTGGTATTTTCAAGTGTATCATGATGTACTGACAGGTACACCTTTTTCTCTTTTACCTTTGAAATAGAACAAAACTTTCGGAGATATTTCAGAACACAGAACACGCATCCCTTAATTTCTGCAATACTTTTTGTAATTGATATTTTAATTTTCATTCTATATGAATTTTCTCATTCTTTTCTTCCTCTTTCAGGTCAGTCAATGGACAAGTAAACACCTAGAATGTCTTTTTGTCTTTGCATGTAAATTTGTAAGGTGAAATACCTTTTCTCTACAATATTCTGACAAAACTTTAAATTATGCATAACCCACCTGATATCAAAAAACTGTTTTATATTTGTGCAACTTCAATCTCTTAAAACAGAGAATCAGAATAGTGTTCATTATGATTACGTGCATGTACAAAATGAACACTTGGAGTAAAGTTATGGGATCAGCTAGTAGAGTCTGGCATTTAGATACTTCTCTAGAGCTAAATTATACCTTTTTTTTTTCCATTAAAGCTGAAAGTCTTCTGAATTTCAAAACCAGTTTTATTGTCTGTATTCTGTAACTTATTTAAAGATCGTAATATAGCTTTTCCTGCCATTTGCAGGGAATGGTGGGAAATGGAAAAATCATGCAGATGAAGAGATGATTTGAGACTGATGTTAGCAGCAGAATTTTGGTTTTTTTGATCATGGGTTGGTTTATATGCCACTGAGTCTGCTGGGAATATATAGGGTCAACCTGTCTCCAAGCGAAAAAAGAATCGTACCTTAAGAGTTAGCAGGGCTTGTGGAGAGAGCTTTAAACTAGATTTGAATTAGGCTGGAGAAAAGGAGGCTCAGGGAGGAACCTTATCACTCTTTACGGCTACCTGAGAGGAGGAGGTAGTGAGATGGGGTTGGTCTCCTTTCCCAGGTAGCAAGTGACAGGATGAGAACAAATGGCCTCAAGCTGCGACCAGGCGCAGTTTGGGTTAGGTATTGGGAAATTTTTTCATGGAAAGGGCTACATAGCACTGGAATAGGTTGCTCAGGGAAGTGCAGCAGTCACCATCCCTATAAATATTAAAACAATATGTGGATATGGCACTTGAGGACATTAATGGTGACCATGGCAATGCTATTAGGCTGGCAGTTGGGCTTGATGATCTTAAGGTCTTTCCCAGCCTTGTTGATTCTATGGCTCTAACTTCCTAATTACACCAAATTATCTTCAGAAATAAAGTCATTTTGTTTCCCAGTCCCATTTTGTATGAATTTCCTTTTTATTGTTTCAGTTTGTTTAGGTGTTTTATTCTTTACAGTGAATGTGGTTTTGTTTGGGTTTTTTGTTGTTTGTTTAGTTTTGTTTGTTGCTGCTAGCCATGGACCCCAGTTACATGCTCGCACTGTGCACTCCTTTGTTCATTATCAGATTAAACAGCACAAGGAGTGCTTGTTGAGACAGGTATGAGCTGTGAGCTTGCCCTTGTCCTGGTACAGTCAGCCTCTTGAGCTGAAAACACTCAATACAAGCTTAGCTCTGTGATCTAGAGTGACAAACTTCAGTGAAACAATTCTCACTACTGTCTACAGCATCCTGAGACCTGTAAATGTCTGGCTGGAGAAGTATTCAGAAAATGGATGGGTGGATGGAACAATGGATTAACTGGAAATAGGCACAGAAATCATCCATGAACTGAGTCAAGGAGAGCTAGCACTATGCTGACTGGATGAGTTCTGACTGGCACCTGAACACCAGTGGGAAGTGGGGGTTTTGGCATTGCTGCCCCACAAACTAAACACAGACACTGGAGATTCCACCTCTGATCTCTCCTAAAGAAAAGCAAGTTTGGAAAGGCACTCATGATTTTAAAATTTAAGAGTATTTTAAACCATCTACATAGTGCCACCACATTTCTGAGAGGTACACAATCTTTGAGTAATGCAAAACATGGACTATTGACTGCCATTTTTATAGAGGATTATTAATGTGCAAAGACAATGTCACCTTTTGGAGGGTGTATTGTATTTGGTCCAGGTCAATAATCACTAAAAGTAATTAGTCTTGGTAGCTTGTGTAAAACAAACTGGTTGTCTCAATTTCCAAAGTATATGTAGCACAATGAATGCTTTTTATAGTAGAAACTTAAAACCTTGATCCTTAAGGATCCTTAAGGTTTCCTTAGCTCAAATGCTTCATTTCAGCAGGATGTATAAAGACTTGTCCTTAGTTTCACTTGAGCCAAGTACAATTCAGCCTCTAGTTCTTTATTTCTTTTCACCTCCAACCTCTTCTTTCAATACTCTGTCAAAAAGCAGTTAGTCAACTCTTACTCTAAAATAACCATCACAGTCAGATGGGAACAAGAACCAAATAGTGTCTAGTGTTTAAAAGACTATTCAGGAGTCTCATTTGCATTATAGTATATAACTGCTTAGTTCTTGAGGTGAATCTTGGCAATAACACTTTACCCAAGTTACAAAAAACAGACCTGTTTTCAAGCATATTTTATGCTAGTTTGGGATTCTTGGTGGCTATTCCTCAACTCAGAACATCTTGTTATTGCTTTACTTTCCTTACACTTCAATGTGGTCAGAGAACTCGAGCAGCTATGAAACACTCCAGTTTTCGTCAGAGCCCTGGAAGCTATTTTCAGCCTCAGATGATATTTCTGGTCCATTTACCCAGTGGGGTGTTCTGTTTGCCATGGCTGCAGATTTGGCTGCATTTCATAACTGCAAGTGACCTCAACCACAGTGGCCACTTTGCTAAGTGGGAGGTAGCACCAGCCACAAGTCAGGCACCCAAGTGCTGAGCTGTGCATTTCCACAATGCTTTCAGGATCAGCTCTTTCCTCTCCCTTCCCAAAAGGTGGCATAACTTCTCAGCACTCCCAACACTTACAGCCAAACATGACAAAAGGGTAGAGATCTCATGAAATTAGTCCTAGTTTTGTGGATGGCTGGTGAGAGGGGAGAGATTTAGTTTTTTCTCTGACAGAAAGTCTGGGCCTTCTGAGCTCCAGACTTCTACCTTCTCTTTGGTTCATTTATCATGCAGTACAATACAAATCATATAAACACGGGCTGCTTCTTTCTCCATACACAGGAAAATAGATTTCATGAGTTTTCCTGTTCAGAAATTATTTTTTCTCCATGTGCAGCTTTTTGTATTAAACTAGTAACTTCTTGGCAAGGTGTTATCCAGAGCAAATTTTCTAATAACTTTTTTTCTAAAGTCATGGAAACGTTCAACCTAGATTGGTATAACAGCGAATAACTGCTAGCACCAATGAAGCAGTGTCACAGGGAGCCTTGAAAAATATGGATTGCACAGCATGAAATCAGAATATACTAGCAGAACAAAAAAGATTCACATCTCAAAAGAGGCTAAAATGGAACAAAATTGAATTTAACCAGAAAATATGAAGACTCAGAACTGGCATGAGCCTATTTTAGAGCAGAAAATAAAATGAAGGAGTTTCACGTGTGGTACTGTAAAGGTGGCAGAGGTTTATTGAAAGATGCTCTTGAATTTTAGTAGTGTAACTACTGAGGCTGCAGGCCATGAGCCTACAGTAATGACAGAAAACTTGATATACAGCAAAATTCACAGATGCACCATTCCTCACTGGGTAGCAGTAAATGTTGCCCTAACTAAAGCAGAAGCACATGTACTGTTTACCTGCATATACTCTGAAAAAATATTTATATATATATTTTACATATTTTTGTCATAAATACACCTTTTGGGCCAAGTCACTAAACTGCATAGGTGTACAAGACACCCAAGCTAAAAGAAAAAAGAGGAGTTTAAATCCATGGTGAAATGCCAAAAGGGAAATCAGGATCTGCCATTTCATTATTTGCACCAGCCTTTTTGAACCATGGTGTGTAAAGTCCTAATTTGAGAGGCAACACACTGGGCTTGTACTTACAAAACCCTGCTGAGCTCGTGTGTGCTGTGAAGGTCAACTGCTCATGTTCATCAAAGGGCTTGACTGGGAATTAAGTCAGTAAACTCAAACATAATGAAACAAAAGAGAAGGAATCATTATTCACCAAGAGCATGAACATTTTATTATTTTGGTTCTACTTTAATGTCCTGTTTGTCTTGAATCTGAGTTGGCTTCAGGCATATGTTTCTGTGATAATTTCTGTATGAAAAGATTTGCAACATTTCACACACTAAAAAACTGAAAAATAATTTTAGGCCACAGGTCCTTCTCTAGCTTTACTTGCAGTTTATTTTTAAAGTTAATTTGGTATGGTATGACCTAAAGCATATAATGTTTTGCTCCATGATATAAAATGTTTAATTATTTCTGTAACAATCTAGTTAGTTTTGAAGTAAGAAGGAAAGACTTTCAAAAATGTTCTCTTCTCCACAGAAAGAAAATGAGAAAAGATTTGTAGAAAAATATCCAAATAATCATGAACACAGAAAGCACATCCTATGGAGGTTCAGATATGTTAAAATACAAGGAACCAGACAAAATGGAAGAATAGTAAAATATCATGTAACAGGGCAACTATAAATTGACTGAGTGAACAACTGGAAGATGACAAAAAATTACATAAAATATATTATGAAAGGCAACATTCCTGTATGTCCCAGATTAGCTTTGCTAACATTAAAATTTTCGTGCTGTAAGAGATGTATCAATAGAAAATAATCATGATGGGAAGAAGAAAACCTAGAAGGTCTCTTTTTTAAATTTTAAAGCAAATTTAATAATATTAAATAAGAATAAAAAAATCACACAACGGTTCTACATAAATCATTGTAACCTTTTGGATAGTAATGGATTAATGACAGTGCACAGTAACATTACGTCTTAACATTAGCACGACCATGCTCTGTTTAAGATGTTTATAAACTAGGTAATGGAGACATTTGAGCATCAAATATTCTAAGGTTCTAGTAAAGTCAAGTCCTGCTTTCCAGAATGGTTCCAAATATAATTTTTTCAGGTGGGGTTCCTGGCAATATAAGTAACATAAAATCAGCTTATGCTTTAAGGCATGTAACAGTGAACTTTTTTAAAAGCAATGAGTAGTACAATAGTTATAGTTTGCAAAAAAAAAAAATATGTGTGCATGAAAATTAAATAATTTTACAAATTAAATGATTAAATAGTAAAAAGAAATCCCAACTTGTTTAAGAACTTATATGGAGGGATCAGTGAACTTGTTAAACATTGATAAACACTAAACATATTTTAGTGGACTTTCGTATAAACATCTACTTTAAATTATCTGATGCTTTTAATGTGCAAATGTATGTCTTAAAGAAAACCAGGAGGTCCCTTGGATACCTGGGAGTGCTATAGTCTCCTACATTTGCATACACTATAATGGCATATTATAAGAAACATGGATTGCATTCACATTAAGTTTTTTAAATTCCTTTGTTTACAGCTGGCTCAGGATCCTCTTTTTCTACGGAAATACAGGCATACCAATCCTATTTAATTCCCCTGAGCCATGCTAAAACGGTCATGATTTTTCTATATATCATTGCACCATACTACAGGTTAAATTTATTCAATTAATTCACTTACATTCTTAGTAATACCCCCATATAAAGTGATAGTAGAGGGACATAATACTTCCCAATCACAACTTCATAATCATAGTTGTAACTTTTAGACTTTTCAAGTAAGTGTTGTCAGTGATGAAGCACTGTTTTCTTTCTCATAATCCACAGGTGCAAATTTTACCTACAATTGATGTCTATGACTAGACTACTACTGCTGCATCCACACCCGATGGAAACAGCTCCTCACAATAGATTTCTGTTTCCATAGCTCTTAAACATGCATCATACCATGCACTCATATGGTCTAGCAAATGACTTATTCTCATCTGATTTAAAGCATGGCCCATACAGTGAGCCATTGCAGGACTGGAGATTATTTCCAGGAGAAGAGAAATCAATATATTAGTGGTTCAGAGTTTTACTGTTATTTACCTGAGGAAAGTAAAAGCCCTACCAAAATTCTAAAACCCAGCAACACTAAAAAACAGTGGTTAAATGGTACTTGCAGTTCTTGTTTTGTCATGTTCTGTATTCCACTTCCTTCTACAAGGAACAGGCTGAGATTGCCTTAAAAAGATTGTCTTGACAGCATCACTAATTTTCTCTTTTGCATATGGATATTGTCTAGTACTGCAACAATCATAGGACTTGAGAAATGTGTATTTGTTAAAAACAGCTCAATGAGCTACTCTCTCAGAAAACTAATTAGTCAGTCTCTGTGTTACGGTCATTATATTTTTAAAGAAGAAACACATCGATAAATCTTTCTCTTGGTGTATCTTTGGGTAGATATTAGATGATGATGTCAGATGCAGTGCTGCACTCTTTTGCTAATGATTGCATCAGATCAAGGAGGACACTAACAATTATGAATTTGTCAGAAGCAAGAAAGTAAGTAGCTGAACCAATGCTTGAGTTGTAATTAAAAAGAGCCCTGTAGCTAACAAGAAAATTGTGATAAACGAAGCAAGAAATTGCTTGTTATCTGTTGTGTCATCTACTCTTTGACATTAATATTTTTAGAATAAAAGAGTCATGAAAATCTGTCCTCTGTCTGTTTATAGTTGCAAAGCTTAACAGCCATTATCATTATGAACAAGGCTGAGGCTTGGGATGGGCAAACTGACTAGGGGAAAAGAAAGGATAGTTAGTAATTATCCTTATCTGTCTCTGATCAAAACAAAATCATCTTTCACTGCTAATGACTTTGGACTTTACCTGCTGCCAAGTAGCTTTTGATTCTTCTGTTGCAATCTGACCAGCTAGTGATTGTGCAGATTAGGACTGTGCATTGCTTTGAATCTTTACTTAATACGTTTTAGCTTAAAAAACAAATTTAAGCTGGGAGCTGTTCCTCTCTTAATACAGCAGGCTTTTTGATGACTGCAGACTATCCAAGTTGAAAATTTTGCTTATGCTTGTCTTTTTGAAGTCTTATGAAAGCTAATCAACCAATTATAGTCCTAGTAATTCTTAGTTTGATTGTTAGGTGGTGTACTTGAATTATACCATGGCTATATGATGAAATTAATCTCAGTAATATGTCGAATAATACAGCTCTGAACCTTAGGCTTGTTGGTATTACCAGCAGTGAGCTATAGAGATGACTGAATGTTCATTCAGACTTTGTGAAAGCAAAGATGCTTCAGCAGTGAGCTCTGACTGAAAAAACCACCGGGATGATTTTTAGGCTTGCTGTGTCAGCAGCCTAATTGTGGTGCCGTGTCCTGCATCCTTAACAACGACAACAACAACTGCTTAATGCCAGTCCCTGTGCCTCCTGCTCTGGGCTGGCCAGGCCTGAGCCCCAGGACCTGCCCCAAGCCTATGGACCACGGTGGGCATGGTTCCCTCCTCCCATCCATGATATCCAGCTGCTCAGGCTGGGCACTCAGAAAGCAAGTTCCTATCTCCAGACTTCTCTTGCTATTCCTGGTGTGGTGTGCTGAGCTAGTCCTCTTATTGTCAGAGCTTCTCTCAAGTGAATTATATTCCTGCACAAGGTGGCTCCAAAATCTCTGCAAGTCTCTCTTTTATGTGTGTGTGTGTGTGTGTGTGTGTATGTGTATATGCTAAACATCTGAATGCAATATTTGACCTTATTAGGAATGAGCCTTGATCTGTTCCTATTATCAGACAACAAAGAAAATCTGTGTGGTCTTGATGTTACAATTTTCTGAAAAAAACAACTGAAAAATATTTTCATCTCCCTTGTTCTTTGCCAAAAGCATTTAAGTACAATTTATCTGAAAATATTCTAGTGTGTAATTACCAAGACAATCAATTGCCACGAGAAAGCTCTTAGATATGAGTGATTAGTGACTAAAGGCACTGATGTGTTTTTAATTATTTATTCTGTAAGTAATAGGATTTACTTGTAAAAGGGGTAAGAGCAACATAGCATTTATTATAAACCTCAGTGCTCTATTAATAAGGCAAATTTCCTTAATGGATTTAGAGATAAATATTTTTTATTCATCTATTTGTTTTATACGTGTGACAAAAAAATAATGATAAATGCATCAGAATCTTCATGTTTATTTTAGATTACTTGGATCATCATACTAACAGAGATTCTTAGTGATGGATGATGCCTATAGCATAATGTTTTCCCTAACCACGATTTCTTAAGCACAGCTCTCTGCCACGATCTTGCTGAGAAAGGATGTGGAAAAAAAAATCTTAAAACTTTTTAAGAAGGTGATCTCTGCCACCATGAACTGGCCTGGAAAGAGATCTTCATCAACAAATTTGCATTAAAAATTTTAAAGCTGTTATTTCTTGCCAAACTTCCCTTCTCCACTGAAATTCCTCTGCAAACTTATATGAGAAATTTCTGAGAAGCTGCAGAGACAATATTCTGCAGCCACAGTATAATTCCTATTACTCTTTAACACACTTTAGAGTTTTGTAAAGTCAATAGCATGTATTGTTACTGATTTAGTTCACCCTTCACCCCTCTACCCTGGCTGACAGTTTTCTACTTTACCCCTTGTCTCATTGGCAAATGAGCAGTATTCTATAAAAAAAACCAAAACTGCTGAGTGAAACATTTAGAGGATGTGGAAAAAAACCTAAAAATCTGCCCAGAAATGAAAAGTAAGAGGTCATGATTTTTAATGTAGTGTTTTGAATGGTCATTTGATCATAGCTGATGCATACCTATGCTGGGAAGAGATATCAGTCAGCAGAAAAACTCATAAGAAAAGTCAATACTTTAAATTTGAAACTGAGCAAAACTTAAACTTGAGATTAAATCAATGAGGCCATTTGTAGCCCAATGGTTGCAGTTCAAAAAGATATTACAGTCTTCACAGCAATTACAAAGTGACATGCAGTGGCCTACTTATGCTACTGTATGTCACTACAGAGACTTATTACATTCTGAGTGTGAAATTCTATTGAAATTAAGGAATAATACCAAGGGTTCCTGAATCGACACTTATGGTTATTTTATGCTGTACTTGTGCTGTTCCATGGATAAACAAATGCTCCAATTGTGCTACATTTTGCCATATAACAATTGCTGAACTCTTTCAAAACAGAGCAATCTATAAAATAAAACCATTTCTGTCATAATTGTGCTTTGTTTTCCTTAAACATTTTGACAGTGTAATTTATCTCCTAAGTGCCAATGTCCAGGAAAAAAAAATCTGTTTGCTAATCTCTTTAGTTCTAGGGTTTAATGTGATGTTAATAATCATGCCCACAACTTGCACAGATTTAGCAAAGGCATGAATCACAGCACAATTATATCTCAGTGAATTGAGGAATTTGTAAGCAAGCCAAAGTACTTAGCAGTTCCTGCTGTAAAAGTAGTGTAAGAATATGGTACAGTGTTTCCAGATGCAGTTCTATTACAAGCTGCAGCAAGAAAAGTCAAGGGGAAAATTTCATATTTTTATGTGAAAGCAAAGAAGAAGCTATTCATGCGAGGGTGGTCTTCATAGCCACAAAATAGTTTCAATTGAGGCAAGAACAATAGAAGTGTAATTATTAAATATAGAAACCCAGGGGATTCTAGTCTAAAATTACCCTGTAGTGATGCACATTTGAAGGGTGCTTTATCCAGACTTACAGTAATTATTGGTTAACCTATGTCACTACTGCCTGGCTTTTTACTGCTGAAGGAAGATATGCTGCCTTCAAGGATTGGCAGTGTCCCGCGAGCTTGTGCAGGCTCCTGTGCCACTGGAGGGAAAGGGAAAGGCCTGGCAGAGGAGGAGTGGGGAGATGCTCTTATACCCTTTGTTCTTCCTACAAAAAGGTAACTTACAGGAAACAAGGTCTAAGGACCTGGGGAGGCTGTCCAGTCTGACACAGCTGAAACAACTTGGCTAGTGCTTTACAACTAAGTGATGAGCTCCCCTCTGGCTTTCCAGGTTAAAGAAGGGAATGGAGTTTGCCCTGTGCCTCAGTTGCCATCGAGGGGGCCTGTGGCTCTCTGATGTATCCAGTTCTTCTGGCCCAAGCAGTAGCAATTATGTATAAATAGTTTCTGACAGATGTTTGTGTGATGTGGTCTCAAAAACTGCTAGCGATGGAGATTTCTCTATTTCTAGGAATACTATCTTAGGAAAACTATCACAATGCTTAAAGTTAGAAATACATCTCTCTTGATCTCTAGACAAAATTCCCCCAAGTGCAGTACGTTTGTTATTTTTTGACCTTCCTGCAATGGACACAGAAACAGATTGATCTATTCTCCTTACAAGAAGATTTTGTATATCAGAAGGATGCTCAGTCTCCCTCTAGCTTTCTTCTCTCCAAACTAAGTAGCTGCTATTCATTCAGTCATTCCCTATAGGATATTTTGTAGCCCTCCAATTATTTTTCTTGTCTTCCTCTAGGTTCTCTCCAGCTGATCCATGGATTTCTTGAAACTGATACTCTGTGGAAAGCAGCAGTGCTGAACAGAACAAGCTGGACGCCTTGCCTACAGCCCATTTTTTTCTATATATGCATCAGGACACAAAGAGAACTTTTAGACTGATGTTGTTGGGTACTTAAGTAATTATTAGGTCAAGACTTTCTTCTTGTGTTTGGGCAGCTAATCCCATCTAAGCACAAACAGAAAATACTTCTTTTCCCCAAAAAAACAATAATTTCAAAAATTGATTGAGATTGATTTTGAATTTCAAGAATTGATTTAAAAAGTCACCCAGAGTTCAGTGGAATCAAGCTGGACAATGTCAGTCTGTTATACGTGTTGGGTTAAAACATACACCCTGCCTTCCCATATGTTTACAGATCAAGTACTCTACAGAACTGACATATCCATACCACAATTATGAGCAGTGAAAACAATAACTACACCACTGTTAACCACCTTTATCATGAAATCATTTAGGCTAGAAAAGAGCTTTAAGATCATTCAGCAAACCTAACCTAAATTCTGTACAGTTTGCTCCTGCACAACTGTTTTATTATATTCTGTTTTATTATATTCTGGTATTAGAGGGGTTTTAATAAAAAGAGTGTCTTCTGCATAATCTTGTAGAGCCTAACTGTTGAAGCCAGATGTGGTCAAAATATTTAGAATATTTCTTAAGCAGATTTGAATATTCTGGACCAAACTCTGTCATCTTTTTCATACAAATCTTCATCTGTATGTTAGTCAAATACCTCCTAACTGAGTAGATGTGACCTTTTTTTCTTGCTCTTTTCTCTGGACTATTATTTTACTTTGACTGATAAAACTTTCAGAGTCATATTTTGCCTGTCGCTTTCTCTTTGTGAACATTCTTTCATTACTTCCTTGAGTTTCCTGCTCTGTTTACTTCTGTCTCTATAATTCATTGCAGTCTTTTTGATAGTCTTTCAAATTTTAGGAAGCATCAGCATATTTTCTCTTTTGTTCAGTGACAGTTTGTGTGCAGCTGAAGTCAGATGATGTCTCCTCATTGCTGGTAATATTTCTGTTACATTAATTTCTGTTGCCACTATTTCTTAGCAGGTAGGCCACTGATAGGAGCAGTGTAATAAACTGCCACCATGAGGCATTAGCTAAGCCATAATGCAATAATGCTGATGTTGGAAATAATATTCATTGCATGATGAATCAGAGAAATCTAGAGGCTTTTCTAAGACTGTAAGTCATATCCTATATGCATTGTAGTTTGTAGAGCTGTACAAAGTGATAAACAGAATCATTCTTTAATAGCGTTAGGGTGGCTGTAGATTCTTTTCTTTTTTCTGTTTAAGTTAAGATGGGATCAGTATTTTTCCTTTGTTGCCCTAAGAGTCTTCTGGTAGGAGAGCTTCTGTGTGTATTTAAGTTAGCAGAAAAAATTACCCTCTGCTCACCTATGCCATATGTATTACCAGTAAAAGAAGCAAATAAAAATTTAGAGGAGTAGAATGGTTGCAGCAGTAACTTGGAACTGCCTAAGGACAAATCAATTAGCCTTTAGTACCTCAGACCACTTTGTAACAAGACCTTTTAATTTTCAGTGCAGAATTCATAGCTCAGCAGAGTTATATCTACTGCTTGGACACAGCAGTGTAGCTGGTACATACAGTGTAGATGGTACCTACATACAACTAAATGCAGTTGTAAAGGAGGAGTCTTCCAAAGCCTTCTTTTTCTGTTGTGCTCTGAGCAGCCTTGCAGCTGATGTGGCTGAGCAGCTGGGTACTGACCATACTCTGAAACCTCTGTAAGATCCTCAGGTTACTCCACCTCTCACCTCTGACAAAAGCACTCTCACAGACACGAACTCTAAGCACCCAAAGACTTACATGGGATCAATAAAAGCCTTTAGTCCTATGCAAGTGCCTTTCATATTTGTTTCATCTGTAGTTTTTTTCTGTGATCATCTAGTGCTTATTTTAATCGTAATTCAAAATGTAAGGGGGGTGGGTTACAGGAAGAAATACCTTCCTGGCTTTGTAGGGTTCCTGAAAGAATAACTCTGAGAGCTATGACTTGCTAGTGCTGAACATTTTCTTCACTCTCAGTTTTAGTTGTTATGACACATTCAACACCTCTATTCAGTCTTCCAGGCAAGGCACGCAAAAATTGCTTTGGGTGATCTATATAGTTTACAGCAAATAACATCTAAATCGGATACTAGAGTGAATAGACCCTGGTTTGTTGGCAGGGTATTACTTTTTTCCCCATATGTAATGTCTGATTTGCTAACAAAACTCTGAAAGAAAGGCTCTAATTGTATTAAATAAAATAGGCATGAATGGCGCAAAATAGAAGTGTAATACAAATATGTAAAGCAGAAACACTTGTCATTGTTTTTGTTCTTTTAATTCTTCCCAAAGATGTCATAACCTGTCAGACTGTGGCCATTTGTCTGATTTGAAAATCTTTCCTTTCAACAAAAAGTGAAATGTTTCCATGGAGATTAGCCAGAGATAGCCAAATGACGAACTTCTTGGCTGTACTTTCGGTTTGGTTTCTATGGTTTCCAGACAAGGAGGGGGTAACTTGAAGTCACTGAGCTTTCTTTCTTCCTTTCTTTCTTTCTTTCTTTCTTGCTTTCTTGCTTTCTTGCTTTCTTTCTTCTTTCTTTCTTGCTTTCTTTCTTCTTTCTTTCTTGCTTTCTTTCTTTCTTTCTTTCTTTCTTTCTTTCTTTCTTTCTTTCTTTCTTTCTTTCTTTCTTTCTTTCTTTCTTTCTTTCTTTCTTTTCTTTTCTTTTCTTTTCTTTTCTTTTCTTTTCTTTTCTTTTCTTTTCTTTTCTTTTCTTTTCTTTTCTTTTTTCTTTTCTTTTCTTTTTCTCCCTCTCTTTCTCCCTTCCTCCCTCCCTCTCTCCCTTCCTTCCTTCCTTCCCTCCTTCCTCCCTTGTCTTTGTCTTATTCTTTGTCTTTCTTTCTGTCTTTCCATCTTTCTTTCCATCTTTCTCTCTCTTTTTATTTTTCTTTCTATTTCTTTCTTTCTCTCTTCTCTCTCTTTCTCTCTCCCCACATCTTTTATTTTTGCAGATTAATTTTGTGTGGGCCCATAACAAGCCCCAAACAAGCAAGGGTAATTGTTACCTTGGTCCTTGAAAAGCCTTATGTGGGTCAATTGTGCAGTTTTACATTTGCCCTTATTCTAAGACAAAGAAATAAAGAAAAAGTGATAAGACTTAGCATTCTGAGCAAAGTTATAGGGAAAATAAGTTTAAAATGACTACATTTACCTTGACTGTGCACACAATGACAAAATGGTAATAGGATTGACACCACACACATCTCTTTAAAGGATACAAAAACTAACAATGATATACTGCATCTTGGAAATATCTCAAGGCCTTCAGAATAAGAAATACTGCAGGTCTCACTAGCAATACTAAATTGAATGGAGAAATTTAGGTGTTAGAATAGTAAGCAGGGTAGCTAATGGATTTCTATACAGTGTCAAGAGAACTCCATAAAGCAAAAGATAACTGTCACTTTGGCATCTAAATTCTCATCTTTCCTTTTACTCTGCATGCTCAAGTTGTTTTCTCCAGAACTGTCACATGGTTGTTTGGAACTGGTGAATACATCCTTTCCATGCTACTTCAGAGAATGTTATAAAGCACACACTCTTCCAAAGGATCCAAAGGGTGTTTTCCTTGCCTGCTTCCTGGTTTCTTCCTTTCCCAAGTACAGTAACACAACTTATTTCCACTTCTTAATTTTTTTGAGGGCTAATTCAATTCTCTCCTACCACCTTTGCCATGTTTCTGAGAAGGCAGCTTCTGTCTGTTGCCACCAATTGCATTCTTCTTTTTCTGGCAATGTGATGCTCTTGCTATTTGGAACTCTTAAAAGAGGACTGAGTGAAGCTTGATGACTTACAAAGGCTCTTATAGCTGCCCAGTATGTACCACTCTGCAAATTTATCTCTCCGTGCTGTGTCCAGACAAGAAACTGATGAAAAATGAAGTATGTCACACAACCTGCTGTAAAGCCTAATCCCATTCTTTCAAACAAACAAACAAGAATAAAGAGTAGGACCTAGATTAATAATTCAAGCTACCCCCTTTCTATTGAAAAGGATGGTTAAAGAATTGAAAAAGCTGGCCATAATCCAACAACTCTGTGGTTACAAATAAAAAATAAAAATAAAAAGGTAACCCCCCCAGATAATAAGGATAGGGCACAATACATATTGAAAATAAGATCACAGAATATTATTCAGACACATATCTCCTCTTTCTAAAAGCTTTGAAAAGTATTTGAAATCTCTGCAGAAAAAAGATGGTTGGTGGTAGCAAAATAAGAGAAAGAGACCAGAAAGCACCACCAGCCTGACCCACAGTAAATTAGTGAGGAGGCTACAATACCTTAAACATGGGTGCAGCAATGGAAGGTGGCAGGTGCTGCTGTTTACCCTCCAATTGATTCCTGGTCACAGTGTTCACTGTTCTGCTGGTGAAAGGAGATGAAGAGATGGGCACATGCCTTGTAAAAATGGCACAGGGAAGGGTCATCCCTTCCACTTACAGCAGCCTCCCCTTAAATTGTCTTGTGTATGACTACAAGACTGCAAAGAGCTGCAAGGAGATAAAACAAGCAGTGGGTATCTGATACAATTCTTGTCTTAAATACCTTGAGGTGAGATGCAGTTTCCAGAAGCATTGCCAGGGGAATACTGAAATTGGTCTGTGTGGTATGAGATCTGATTAATACAAACGTCTAAAATATTAATCCTTTACTTCAAGATCAATGTATGATGGGAATTTTTTAGGTAATGAAATTTAATTGCTACCTTGATTAAGTAATAAAAAATTAGTTCACTGATGCCCATTTGTAAAGCATAACAAAACAGGGTTTTCACCTATGTAACAATACCTGATTGTGTGCAATACAGAGTAGAACTTATTACTGGCTTGCAGAATGGCCTCTTAGATCATCATTCTCTTGTAGAAAAGATTCTCCATGATGGAAAATATTTTCCCGGAGGGTATAGACTGCATGTTGTTTAGTGGATTAGCTTTCAGTGAAGACTGTGTATTGTGTTATTCATTGCCATTAGTCTGCTTTCCTTTAGTTATATAACCTGTTAAGAATGATAGATAATTTTCAGTTTTTCCTCATCAAAGCAGTATTTGTTGAGATGTGGTCCATGTCCCAGATGTACTTTATAGCAAAATTCCTGCCTTGTCCCAGATGTACTTTATAGCAAAATTCCTGCCTTCTACAGTGTGATTCTGTTGCCATTGCCAGTGTGCATTTGTCTCCTATCTTTTTGTCTGGGAAGGGGTCACAGAGCCAAAATACTGTGGTGTCAATCAGAAGCTGCTCTCATTTCCCAGAATTGCGGAATTGCTATGGTTGGAAAAAACCTTCAAGATCACCTAGTCCAACTGTAAATCAAACGTTGTGAAGTCCACCACAAAACTATGTCCCTGAGTGTCACATCTATGTGTCTTTTAAATACCTCGAGGCATGGTGGCAACTTCTTCCTTGGCCAGCCTGTTCCAATCTTGACAACATTTTGGGAAGGAATTTTCCCTAAAAGTTAGTCTAAACCTCACCTGGAACAACTTGAGGCTGCTTGCTTTTCTGTTGCTTTTTACTTGGGAGAAGAGACTGACTCCCATCTGGCTACAACCTCCTATCAAGCACTTGTAGAGAGTGATAACATTCCTGAGCCTCCTTTTTTCCAGGCTAGCCAACCCTTCACCAGCTCCATTGCCCTTCTCTGGACATGCTCCAGCACCTCAATGTCCTTCTTGTAGTCAGGGGCACAGAATTGAACATAGGATTCACAGTGTGGCCTCATCAGTGCTGAGCACACTATTGCTGATACAGGCCAGGATGCCACTGGCCTTCTTGTCCTAACTGGGACATGCTGGCTCCTGCTTTGCCACTGTCAACTAGCACCCCCAGGTCCTTTCCAGCTCTCTGCAGCAGTTTTTCTGCTGTGACCAATCACATACCTGCTGTGTGAAAAGCAACACTTCTTTTTAACATGTTCCAGATGTGCATCCTGCAATATCCATGACCTGCAAGGATGAATAGAGGAGCTAGCTGTTCTGCCTGCTCCCCCACACCACAGTCCCATGACTGGTGCTGCCACACAGCAAGGATGTGACTGCACTTCGACTGGGTACTGGATGTGCAAATAATCGTGACAGGAGAGGGGGATGCAGCTTCCAGTGCAGCAGAAATAAATCTATGGCCACCCTCTGGCTGCAAGTGTAGGTGTCACTTCCCTCCTCTGCACATTTTTGATAAGTTGAAATAGAATTGCATGCCATAAATTATCTTCAACAATCCATATCTCCTCAGTCATACCTTTCTGCAGTGATCTCTGCTGCTTAGAAAAGGAGAATAAATTAACAAGCAGGAAGGTTTTTACCTCTGATTGCAGCCCTGGGCTATCTCCCTTTATCAGAACTTCACAGGAAAACTGTTGGTTTTCACCCTTCTGAGGAAATCTTTTCCACTTAAGCTCATGACTCTCCTTTGCCTCTTTTAATCTTGGCAGAAAGTTCTCCCCAACCTGAAGCTTAGCTAAACATGCTTGAAGATGACTGCAAGAATATGTGATTATTATTCTGCCAGTGTAAAAAACAAGGAAAGACTTAGGTTGTAAGTCTGAATATTTGGCTATTGAATAAAATACTGGAACAAAAAAAAGCTTCAAGCAAATGAGCCTGATGTCATTTAGCTAAAATTTAAAGACAAAGTGATGTTAACTACATGATTTTGCTTACAATCCCCAAAAGGATTCTGAGACAGACTGTGACCAGTGAAGTCAGAAGGCCACAAAAGCAGGTGGATGATAAAGGCTTCAATCCATGGTGAGCTAGCTGTGTCTTTTTGAATTCCAAACAACAAAACTTTTTGATGGAAGGGAGAAAGAGGTAAACAAACAAACAAACAAAAAAACCCACCAAAAAAAAAAAAAAAAAAAGAGAAAAGAGTTCTTAAACCTGCAGGGAGAGCTGTGTGATGTGCTGAGACACTTCCAGCTTGTCCAGTACATATATTCCCCAACCTTGACCACAAACTGAAAATGTAAGATCCCTCCACAAGTGTAGCCATCTCTTTCCAGCTCAACTTACCATACCACCTAACAAGCATACTGTGACACTGCTGATAAGAAACCAGAATTTAATGTAATTTTAACTGCCATTGACACTCTTAGTGCTTTCTGCTGTAGACATGCAGGAGACTGAGAACTCTACTGGATGTGAATGTGAATGGCACTATCCTTGTTCCTGACATTAGGACTGATTATAGACATCCAGAAATGATGCTGTAGACTTTGCACTTTAACTCACTCAATATTTGTGCAAGAAACTGATAATTGGTCCAGAACTTGGGAAGCCTTAAGCAGAAATAATAGGTTGGCTACTGAAAATAATAGCAAAATAGTTTTCTTTCTTTGCAAAACTACTTCCTAAAAATATATAGCATGGTGCAGGAAATTAAAGATCTTGAAGTCAATGTTCTGAGTCCTTTTAATATTGAAATTGAACAATGAAATTCAAGATTCTAAATCGGAATGCTTCAAAGAAGGCATATTTTCCTCTTTTATTGGATATTATCGGTTCAGGATATTATATTGAAACATCTTTTGTGTGAAAAAAAGTTATTAATGTTCTGCTTTAATAGTTTTGCAGCTTAAAATTTTATGTTTATGAGCAGATATATCAAATATCATAGTAAAATCTGTCTCCCAAGCAGTCCCAACACCGTGTCTTCATTTGTATGGCAGCAGCAAGTCTCAGTCATATTCATTCCCATTTCACACATCCTTCAGAGGTCACCAGATCACTTTAGTTTAGATAATCTGTCCAACTCAGTGAATTTGCAACACGTGGGACAGCACAGAGATGTTTTAATGTGAAGGTTTTCATTCTAAGAGCACGAGAAATGACAAGAGGGAGGGACAGACAGGAAAAAGGGATATTAAGGAATTGTATGTGGTGTGGGGAGGGTAGAGTGTGAGGTGTGAGGAAAAGTTCTTTGGGATTAAAGAGACATTCTGCAAATGGAAAAAGTATTATTTTGAATAGATGAAGTGGCAGAACAGGAAGTTAAAAAATTGACTCAAAAAGAGTCATATTGAGTGCAAAGAGGGAGCAAGCAGTAGTTTTGAGACATTCCTGCAAGACTCATCTTTGCTAAGGAAAAGTTATTTTTAATGCACATTCCAATTTTCATGTAATATAAGTTGTATCTTTGTTCTAAACACACAAACTGGTCAAATCGTGTAGTGGGCTGTACCAAAGTTTCAACCCTTTCGAGTTAAAAATTGTGGTTTAATTTGGTGCAAATGGCATCCTGACCTGGTTTGACTCTCGTCGATACACCATTTTAGGACTTCCACCCACACCAGTAAAGATCCAAGCAAGCTCAAGGGTAAACTGTACTCCAGTTCCTGTTATTGACCAGTTGCCAATGTACTGCAAACACGTCGGGACATTTTTCTGAAGGGCCATCTCCATAGCGCCGCTTTGTCGCGAGTGTACCCCGAGCCCTGGCGAGCCGAGGCTGCTGAGCCCGGGTGTGTGCGCTCTGTCGGGAAGCCCGTCCTGGCTTCCCGTCGGGAACCTTTCCTGGCTCGGCGAGGGCAGAGCCTTTCCGGGCTCCTTTCGGCAGAGCAGGAGCTCCTTGCTGCCATCTATTGATAGCACGGCGGAAGGGCCTGCAGGGCCGCCCGGCGCCGGGAGCCCCTCCAAGGCCGGCCGGGGCCGAGAGCCGCCCCACGCTGCTTCTAAATCTCTGTTCACAGAGTTAACGAGTGCAAGGGGGTTCTTCTCAATGATTGAACAAGCCGAAAATGGTTTCAGTTTGATGCAGGGTGAACGAGGCTTCTGCATAACCCAATCTTAGTCCCGGGTCACGGCGTGTGAGGTTCAGAGCCTCAGAGACAGGGCGAGAGGGAGAGAAGGGAGAAAGGCTTCTGGGGCTTTGGCAGAATGAATTTCACAGTGACTTACAATAAGAGTTAAAAGAAGTGACACAGAGGTCACTATACTTTACAATAATAATTGTAAAGCAATAATTGTCAGACAGTTTGGAAGCATGAAAATCCCTTTGCCGGGCTGTAGAAAAGGCAGAGGACCAGGGAGGCTCCCTCAGAGAGAGCCAAGGGCAGAGAGAGCACACAGGAGAGCTGCACAGCCACGGGACTGGGGCCAGGAGCAACTCCCAAGGGCACGGGGCCCGGGCTGGAGCGGGGATGTGTGAGCTTGTGACCGGCTCTGGAGCTTCACTCACCATGGATAGTGCACAGGGTGGCTCTGAAAAGTGCGAGGGACACATGGGACCAGAGGTCTTCAATACTGGATATTCCTATCAGTGGGTGAGGAAACTGAGTCTGAAGACTCAGAATGCCTGAGTTGTGGATGTGTGTGTTTTGCTTTTTGTGCAAACACCTCTGTGGTTGTTGGTATTTAATTCCCTGAATTGATCTCAGTTTTGTTTCTGTATGGCTTTTGCTTCATACAATGACTTTCACACAGGAAGATTCGGCCTGCAGGAGGTTTCTCTTATTTTTCCATATATTTCAGGGAATGGCTACAAGCGGTTTCTCCTATGAGTAGAAGAAATCAAGAGATATTTTATCCTTACTATCTTTGCTCACAAACACCCACTTAAGAGTAAAGTGCCACCAAACTAAATTCAAGGATGTTATACAGACATTATATGTGAGCTGTTTGCTGTTAGCTTAACATTCATATGAAAAGTCTAAAACTACAAAGATAATGTGGAATAGATGAAAGGAAAAACTCTACCTTTAAAAATTAACCTAAAACCAACACACTGAGGAGTGCTTGAGTTGAGTGTGGTTTTCAGTCTTACCGAGGCTTTTAATATATTTTTTTTTCTGTTGTTAGTGTAATTAAGGATAATTAAAAGATCCTCAGTAACTACAGTCTGCATCTGGAAAGGCAGCATATTAATGCCATCTTCATTTTTTTCACAGGTTGTAGGGGTAAAGCAATATTGGATATTGCACAGATTATTTTTGTGTTGCGTTTACTATCAAAATAGACGCATGTAGGAAAAAATATGTCTCTCAGAAATAACCCAGGCTTTATTCCTAGTAAAATATAATTAATAGGTAAGAATGAGAGTATTATTGTCTGCTTATTAAGATAGTTCGATTCCTCAAAGGCTGTGATCTTCCGCTCAGGACACTCCTAACTGCTTCATTGAACTAAGCCAGCAGCTGAAGACAGCACTTGGCCAAGACATAGTGGCTGATGCTCACCATGCATAGCCTGGTGTGTGTGTCTGCCTGACCTCACAGAGCCCCAGTGTCAGAAACCTTGGCCACCAGAGCAGACACAGGCTCTGAGTCAGTGTTGCTGCTCTCATAGGAATCTGTGAGTGCTCTTTGGTAAAGGTGGGAAAGCACAGTTTGTGTTGGCTCGGAGATGGCCAGGCTTTGTGGCGGCTTTGCCAAACGCCTCAGATCCTTGTTTGCTGACTGTCCTCACACTTGCATACTCCCTGTGCCAACTCATACTGAGTGGGCCTGGCCCACTCTCCTGTTCCAAACATCCTGTGTAGGCATGATGTGTCCTCTTTACTGGGAAACATCTAGTCTGCCTCTGACCAGGTGAAATGAGCAAGGTTCTGCGCTGAGGTATCTCCTTTCTTGCTGGCATTCCAAGCCTAGCAGGAATAAATTACTCTTGATGATCTGCCTCTCGCTGTCCACTCCCAGTGTCATCTTTTCCATCTGCCTTCCTAGTTTCATAGCTCCTTGTTCAAGAGGGTCAACCCACAAAGCATTTCACTTGGGTCCATTTGATTCAAATCAGGGAGAGCAAGCATCTACTTTACAGTAATTAAGAGAAATCAAATTTTAAAGACTGCTTTTTCATCAGTCTTTTAACTTAAACTCTGCTAAGCTCCTTCCCAAAGGCGAACTTTTTCTGGAAAACACAGAGAAAGAATGAAAGAAATAAAAAAGAACATATGTTTTTCAAAACAACCCTACATCTTGGGGATGTCATTGACAACCTGAACGGCTGGAAACCATTTTGTGGAGAACAGCAGAATGGGAAGGTTGTGCTGAGAGAACTGAGACCTATGGAGGGGCTTTACAAAATAAATATCATAAGGAGAATGTCAAATTGTTTTTTTCATGATGAATTTTTCCTCTGAGAATCTATATATGAGCTTAAGGAACAATGTCAAGACAATACTGTTTAATGCTGGAATTTTTAGGTTCTTGTTAATATCTGTCTTCTCTTTGATGTGGATGAGGCTACTGAATGATATGTTCAGTTCTCAAGTCTATACTTTACAAACAAAGTATTGGAGAGGATTCAGAAAAGGATAAAAAAAAAGAGTGGGGGAACAAATAGAAAATAGGCCTTTAAATAGTACCTAAAGACTTTCAGTCTGTTTAACTTATCAAGGAGAAATTTAAGTGCTGAAAAATCTATAACAGTGAGAACAAACTTTGATAAGAGATGTTCAGTATCTGACTTGTGAAAGAAGAAATATTTAAACTTGAAATAAATGAAGCTTCTTATTAAAAAGTAACCATCCATTGCAATGGCTTGTCAGAGTGGAGCATCTTCCTTAGCTCTAGAAAGTTTCTATTGGTGTTTGGTCACTCTTTCAGTTAATTATTGTGTTTGTGCTATGTGTTTGTTTAGCTTGGCTTTTGTTTTTGTTTTTGCTGTTAACATTACCTATCAACATTTTACTGTCAGTCTTGAATGCTGAGCAAATCTTATCGAAATATATTATTCTTTGAGGATATCACAAGTTGGTACTGCTCTACTGCTATGTGTTCTCTGCTGAATTTTCAGAAACTTCTGATAGCTTTTGGTGGCCTTTGTTTAATTTTTGTTGGACTAGGCACCATACTGGCTGACCATACAAGCATCACAGATCTACAACACTGGAATCTCTGAGAGCTAGAAATTTTATATATGAACTAATTGGGGATGCCTTAGATGAGAGAAGTAGTATTTGGCATTCTGTGTGTGTGTGTGTTCATGTTTTTCATTTGATTCTCATTAATCATTACAGTTTCCATGTAGCTCACACTCACACACTGGTTATTTCATCTGCCATAAATCTCTGAGATATGAAGGGGGTGGTCAGTTGAGTAACAGGCTATTCCAGATAAGAACTACTTTGTACCAGGTGAATTTTATCTGAAGTCAGTGCAGAGAGCGAGCAGGGGACAGGTCATAAAAATCTATATTCAGTGTTCCTAATGCAATGGAGGTGTAATGGCTTTCACCTCAGGAGTAGGAAAGCACTTGGGACATCTTCTGAGTGTTAATTCTTATACCATCTTTCTTAGGGATTTATTTTACCTATTTACCAGAATGAAGAGAGACTATTTTCCTCTCTGCAGTTGCCACAACATGGAGCAGGAGCAGGCAAATAAAATTCAAATTTTTTTGGAACAGAATTTTGCAAAAATTAGAGGATAAAATATTTCCTGTATGACAAATTCTTGAAATCTAACAAGAAATACTCCATTTAGATTACTTAGCATTTAAAATTATTCTTTGGCATTTTCCAATTTCATGACCTTAAAAAAAAAATATTTCCAAATGTGAATTTTTCCTGAACTTACAGATGGCCTTCACTCACTAAACATAAATCCAGTTTAACTTCTGATTTATTTTAAATAAAATATTTATTTGTCAGACTATCTACTTTTCAAAACATAGATGATTCTTAAGCAGTCGTTAAGAACAACCTTTCAATAAGTTATGGCTTATTACACCATTATATATAGCATGCTGCCAGTATATAGCCAAAGTTTTGTACAATTGTATGAAAGCTTGAAGGCTTGCTTTTTAGAGTAAACATATCTGCATGTAAAGTTGTAAAATAAGTGAGGATTTGTTGTTACAGCAAGAAGAAAAATTTTTCTATTTTGGTAATACACAACTTACCATGTTTTTATCTGTTTCCCAAGTATATTTTTATGGTTAATACTTGAATATTTTTGTCCCCCTTTCAAGCAAAAAGATGGATATGATAAACCTCTGTTTGCTTGTAGCTCATAAGATATACCATTGGCATCACTTCTGTTTTTGTGGTTGCTGTCTGCTCAGATACTTCTTTTATGCAGTATACTTCCTTTATACATGCAAATCTCCTTCTAAAGCATAAGCATGACTCAATTTTTTGAGAAGTTATCTCTGTAATTTGGTGTTACTTCTACAGCAGTGATGTGTCCTGTATAGCAAGAATTGTTGCATTGTTTGTTTTGACCAAAGAGTTTTTAGATTTATAGCCATTTTTAGGAAGGTTAAAATCAAACTTCTACCCAGTGTTCCATACTTGATATGATTCATAATGACACATTATATGCATTCTTTATTTGCATGTGCTTATTCAAAAACCTAGTTTAAAAAAGCACAGGATGTGAAGCAATACAAAATTTACAAAACTTCCTTCTAGCATCACTTGCATTTCTTTACATTGACTACTCTTTGGTTCAGAGCTAAGAGGGTGGCTTCCCTTTGGCTTCTGTTAGTCAAAAACAGATTGTATGTTGATTTCCTTAACTCATTTAAGCATATTGTGTCACCAAGAAAGCAGACAAAATAAAAACACATGAGAAATTGCTCTTTGAGTGTTAAGGGCGTGAAGTTCACTGGAAAGTTTCTTACAACAGAATGTTAGGGCAAAATTAGGATCAAAATAATGGGAATTATGTGAACAAAATAATCAGTTTTGGTATCAATACTGAAGGCTGTTGATTGATACTTCCAGAAAATAAAAAATTTTTTGTTTACTACTGACTTCTTGATTGCTATTTATCACCTATATAGAATATGAAAAATGGGATAAATATGGTCACCTATAACAAATTAAAGGCAAAAATTTACCTCGGGAAAGTTCAATGTCATTATTTAAGCAGGATAATGTGATTTATGTATCGTTTTCCTCATAGTTTTTTCTTATTCTGTCTATGCATGACTCCTGCAGCAAATAAAAGCATAAGATTAATAGGGTGGTATGTCTCAGAGAGGCTATGTGAATTATTTTACGATTATTATGCATCTGTTCAAAGTCCACAGACAATGGAGAAGCTATTCATGAGCAGGTTTTAAAATTATGTTTATCATCACAAAAGTGGATATACTTTTGATTTCTGTTTCATTCCTTGTGAGTACCTTAAAATTGATGTAAAGGCTCTGAAATGTTTCCTGAATTATTATTGTATCACTATGGCATAATTTAAAAGAACTATTAAATGTGACTTATGAATCAAGTGGCTTGCCCACTGGATTTCATTGTTCATGACATGCACAATTTTTTACAGTGTTCCCAAAGTTGCCTTCTACTCAGCTTAGGGTTTGGATGTTTTTTGCCTTCTCCAAGCACCAATGCTTCGTGTTAAGACCAATAGCTTTACATGCCAGGTAAACATCTCTCCAAAACCAGATGCTTGGCATGGAAAGGCAATGCCAGGATGATACGGGGGCACTGGGGCTCTGTGGCAGCTGTAACCATTGGCTGCAGGCACATGAGATACATGCACTTGCAGTTACCTGATGAGATTTTAGCAGGCAACAGCACCAAAAATCTTGTTTTCACATGCTATGTCTTTGCAGCACACATGCCACAAAATGAAGTACTTTGTCACCTGCTTTAAACTGAGATGTTTCTCTACATGGTAATACTTCTGTTTACTGCATCTGTTGGGCTAATAAAGTGCTCATTCTTCAAAAACCACTGGTCTATGGAGCTGCACAATGCTTATTCTGTAGGAAGAACTGGAAAGCTACCAGCCCAGTTGTGCCAACTTTTACCAATTCACCAGGCAGTCAGGGATGACTTTGGGGTCATTGACCACCAGGGACCACCAAAGAATCTCCCAGGGCAGAAGATTGGATGTATAAAGGGGAGGAAAAGTAGGTTTATGATTTTGGGGAAAGAATTGTCATCTGTATGTTTATTCTGAGAGAATCAATGGACATATAAGTAACATGCAGTACATGAACAGGAGCTTTTTCTCTACTCAGCATGCATGATTTTTGGAGGAGATATCACCTTGTGGTACTCCTTATTCTGGCTGAATAAAGAATGTCTGCTTCTTAATGCTGCATTGGTGTTAAGAAGTTTCATTGATTTTTGGTAACACTTCCTTTCATTGCTGCAGTTAGAAAACCTAAGTAAACTAATAGAAGGTATTGCTTATGGCAATTTTAAATGGCCAAATAATCCACTACTGAAGTTAATATGAAGGTTTTTTCTTCCATTGCAGCTATTTATGCTAATAAGAGTTGATTTGGTAGAGTATTATCCTTTTATACGCAAGAGTCAGATTTCTCCCAGTGATTTCAAAGCAAGTGTATCTGCCAGACAGGAGCTTTTAAGTGCATCAGAAGTCTGAGAGCAAATTAAGACAAATGTTCTTTATATCCTCTCTGATTATAAGGATTAATTGTATGTACCTTTTTCTTTATTTCCTACAGTCATGTTGCCTTGGTGAGTGTTATATGGATTAGCCAAAGAGCAGAGTGTCAAGAGGAACTGTGCTTTGCTAGTAAGTTTTAGGTGAAACATGTGCTGTGGTTGTTGCTATTTGTATCCTGCCTTTCATTTTTGTTGAGGTGAAATTAAGCACCCAAGAGGGCTTCGAATTCTCTGTTGCCTGATACTGGAAGAGGCCACTTCTGCTTTATGCCAGGTGACACCAACACTTTTGGGTGGGGTGTGTGTGTGGTTTGTCTCTGGGAAAAACGGTGAAAACCTAAGTTATGCTATTGCATGAAGCTTCCTTATAGAGACTAGTCCAAAGCAGTCTGAGAAAAACACCACTCTGAGACACTTTCAAACTTGGAAAGCGTTGCAGAATGGGACATTACACTAGGTAATAATCCATTCTACTTAAAGGAGAGGAAATTATTTATATTGTGTGAAGGCAATCAGATATATTGTAAGTGTTAATCATAGATATGGCTGATGAAATTGTGTAGAGGAATAATCAAATATCCATGACTACTTAGGCTAAAAATAATGAAAACATTCTTTGATATATCTGAGGAATAAAAGACCTTCGTTTACAGACATAGATATTATTAAATTTTGATTATAAATAATAATACAGATGCAAATGATTCAAGACCTAGCCCTGTTCTGAAGCAGAGTTATAGCTCCATCATATAGGGTGTGGAAGGTAGGTTGCCAATTGTAACAAAGGGAATTGTGAGACATTTATCTATGAAAATTAAACATCTCAAATTTACATGTTTTGACAGCATATACTTGGACCTTTAAAGGCACTCGAATTGTATTTTTAGTCCAAACTATATTTCTTCAACCATGAACCCATGAGGATGTTGAAACAATACAGCTGGGTGATATTAAAAAGACCCCACCAAACAAAAACCTGTCTCTCTCCCAAACACAAAATTCAATACCTGTGACCTGACCAAGAAGAAAGCAAAACATTCAGTGGATGAGAATATTATACTAATCTTCATCAATGAGGCACCAAACCAGAAAGCATTTCCTGGTCCACTTCTATCTCTATCAAAACCCAGCAGACGTAAGCTGAAATTAGAAACCTCCAGTTTCGAACCAGCAGGCACCTTCATAGGAGGATAATTCAGTATTTCAAAAGATATGACACTGCACCAATTTCTGATACTTTAAAATGGAGGCAAAATATTTCCTACAATGGTTTTATATTTGCTACACTGGTTCTGTTTCTCTTTCTCTCTTTTTTTTTTCTTCCTTTTTAAGGATGCATAACTAAAATGTATAATTTTAACATTTGCAGCTACATAAAAGAGAGCTGGACGTGAGTTGGCAATTCCACACTTGCAGCCTAGAAAATCAACCATGACCTGGGCTGCATCAAAAGTGTTGTGAGCAGGTCAACTAAAGTAATTCTGCTCCTCTGCTCTGCTGTAATGAGACCCCACCTGCATCCAGTGCTGCATCCAGCTCTGTGGTCCCCAGCATCAGAAGGACACAGACCTGCTGGAACAAGCCCAGAGGAGGCCACCAAGATGTTTAGAGGGATAGAGCACCTCTCCTATAAGGAAATGTTAAGAGAATTGGATTGTTCGGTGTGGAGAAGGGAAGGCTTTGGAATTACCTAATTACAGCCTTTGAGTAAGTGAAAGGAGCCTACAAGAAAGATGGAGTGGGATTTTTAAAATGGTGTGTAGTGGCAGGACAAGAGGGAATGGCTTTAAACCAAAACACAGTAGATTTAGATCAGATATTAGGAAAAAATACTTTAACCAGAGAGTAGCAAGGCACTCAAAAAGGTTTCCCAGAAAAGTTGTGGATGCTCCATCCCTGGAAGTGTCCAGGCTTTTGGGATGCTGCTTTCCCTAGGTTTGGCTAGAAAGGGCTTTCTCTTGAAACTGAAGGTGGTAGTGGGGCTTCTGTAAATTAGTTTGGATGTTTCATTATTCCCTTCTTGTCTTGGACATTTTCTTTTGTTTGTTGTCTGTAAAAAAATCTGTTTATTTATTCACCTAAGAAGTGTAAAACTTCTGTATAAATCAACTGATAGGGCTCTGTCTAGGTGTGTCTGCAAGAAATTACAATGATCTATGACAGAGGTTACCCAAGATTTAAACCCTCATACATCATTGTGAAGCATTAGATTTACTTGTATCCTACATGCAAGTCATAAAGAAATGAAGAATGTGTGCATTTTGTTGTTTATTAAGCTGTAGATCAGCAGTGATAGGAAGGCCAGACAGATGAATGTAGGTAATGTACTGCCTTTCTCTTTGTTTAAGCTCTGTAAACATGACATGAAATTGGAGCTTTCTTTCTATCTTTTGTTTAGTCACTTACATTTTTATTCGCTGGCTGCTTTCTACCCCATTTCATTCTTCTTTATTACCCTCCTCACCATTGCAAGAGATTGCGTCATAGATAACTGGACAAAATTGCTGGTAAGAAAGGACATTCTTTCAAATACTTCTGTTACTGTTTTTAGAGGGCAAAGAAAAGTGACTTCCGTAAACAAATTTTTTTCTTTTTTACATTTTGTAGGAAAAGACAGGATTGAGTCATCCTTGATCCTATGAGCTTAGTCTTTAACTTAGCTGTAGTGTGTTTGAGGGAAGACGTTTGGAAATACTTAGTTCCTGAGAGACAAGAAAAAACAGGAAAAGTGGTGATCCGGTCAAGAGTAGAAAACATGAATCATAGTGGTTTGGTTTTTCTTTTCCTCAACCTAGTGTGAAATAAGAACAACAAGACATTCTTATTGTTAGTCTTCGGATATACTACTTCTGAGTGACAGTATTGTAGGTAGTTCTGTAAAAATTACTATGGCTTGAAAAATGTATGGAAACACTCCATGAGTGTCTGTGCATCTCATTTGACACAGAATAGAAAGTTATCCCAGAATGACTTCACATGAATTACTGCTATTGTTCCAGTTAAGAAAGGTGCATACAAAAAATGGGCTTGCTCCTGTAAAAATATATTGTCCATTCTTATCACTTTCAATACTCAATGAAGTATTGAATGATTTTTTTTCTGTTGAAGGTGGTATTTGACATATTAAATTATCATTATTAAATGATCTTTGGGTGGTGTGTTTAAGTGTTTTGTAAAAATAAGTCTGCCAGTTGTATACAAGCTACTTTACCTTTCATGCCTGTTCAGATATATTTTAATTTAGGTACAGCTAAAGATAAAAGCTTGAAGAAATAAACTTCAACATATTGATGCATATATTTCTATTCCTGGATCACTGATCAAGGGCCAAAAATCATGCCTAATTTGAGTCTGAAAATCTAAAATATGTTGTGACACAAAGTTCTACCCTTTGCTGTGCCTCAGTGTGTGGCTGGAGCTGTCAGCTGCACAGACACTGTGCAAGGGGCTGGAGACCCTTCATAAAGATGTATACTTTAACTAGGAGACAAGGAAATAAATTTTTCAGTCATTTTAGAAGAAACCTAAGAAAGGAGGGAAGCTAGGACTTTTTTTTTTGTGAAACATACAGCATACTTTGTTCTTCAGTGGCTTGGGTAATAAATAATATTTTGCTTTGACTATTTACTTATGTATTTATTCCTAAACAGATAAGTATATCCTTATGTATAGTTAATATATATAGGATTAATGTACATATATTAAGGATATGCTTGTGTATTTATTTTTAAATATTACAGGTAGTCATCTTTTATGGCACCAGTATTACTGGTGGTAATTTAACTAGTAGTACAGCCTGTGAGGTTGATGGGAAGGATACCATTGTGGTATAACAGTACAAGATCAGAAGGATTAATTCAGAAGCCTGTATGATTGAAGTCTTGATACAATGACATTAGTGGTATGAATTTGGTTTTGGTGCTCCTAGACAGGTGGAGCCCATTCTGAAAAGTGAATGTTTTCATGAGGAGACGTCACGTTAGGAAAAATGGTTGCTCCTGTGAGACTGTGCTGCACTTTGGGGGAAATGGCAGCTTTGCTGCACTGAGTTCCATGAGAAGTCTGCCTGGTTCTTTTCTCCAGCACACTTAATTTTAAATAATATGTCTGTTATAAATGTTTATTCAACTTCTCTCCTTTTAAACACCAAAAAAGGAATTCAGAGAAAAAATATGCTAAACTAACATCAGGAGCCAGATTAAACTGGGAAGATGCAGAGGTAGGACTGAACAATTCTTATTTTTGTGCTGAGTTATTTTGCACTGTTTAGTTTGCAAGATTCCTTTCCTGATAGACTGTAACATCTGCCAAAGCATAACTTTAATGAGGTAAGGACTGGTTTAGTCTTGACTGTAAATGGTTCCTACATTGTGCTCCCCTGCATTAGCCATATTCTTGAGAAGCATCTTTTCATACAAAAGAGGTTTAGAGAGTAGAATGAGAAAGAACACACTGTAAAATGATCAGGCTAACAGGAATTTAGATTTTAACCTCTACTGTTGTGTGTTGTGGTTGATGGAAGGTTACACTTGAGTGTGCTCACTGCAGAAGTACTTTTTGACTAAACAGGACTTTTGTATGAAAATAGGTGCTTTCCCCAGAAGGAGAGACTGACCTACAAAGGACAGCTAAAGAATGAAGCACACAAATTTTCCTGGAAAAGCTACGGCAGTGTTTCCAAAGTTTCACCAAAATATTTAGATAATATTCTCTTCATCCTTGTGTAAATTCCAACATTTTGGTTATGGCCACAGGTACAAACTGAATTCATAAATTCACTGGAAAACTTAAGAATGAAATATAAGAATGCATATACATCATCAGAAACTAGGTAGCAATGAATTGAGTCAGAAGGAACTGCTGTGCACAATATTTTGTACATTACTCAGAGTGGGAGTTGGAGGGCAGATCAGATTGGGTAGTGAAAGCCTGGAAATGCTCTGAGTGTTGAAGCTATCCATCATGAGGATAAAGTCCTGGGCATGTTGTGTCAATACTGACTTACTAAATGGCTCCATATTATGAAATTTGCTCTGAAGAAGCTTTCTTTAGTACCAATGTATAGAGAAGCCAGCTAAACCTTTCCAGATATCATTTCATCTTGTTAGATGAGCACGAAAATTTAGCACTTCCCTGAAGCTGAATGGGCTCTGACCCAGCAAATTATCTTGGATCCAAAAGCCATTTGAATATTGAATTTGGGCTATGCTTAAATTCATAGTCTTTTTGCCTTACCTGCTTTCCCACCAGAGATTTTTCTGGGAATTTTTTTTACGGTTCTTGAAGTCAGCCCTGTCCGTTGTGCATTCTTTTGTAGGAAAGGCAGCAAAATTTTCTGTGTCTCTTTAGCAGGAATATCAAAACTGGAAGCTGAAATTATGCTAAATGTTACTCAGGAACCATGGAATGGCACTGTTGGGGTCGTAAAGTTAAGTGAAATTGGCTATTTTCTGTAGTGGCCCCCTTTTGCAATTTAAACTTAAGAGGCAATGTTTAATCCTTACTGAATATAAAAAAATGCTTTAATCTGTTTTCAGAAAAAAAAGATTGTCAGGTGATATTTGTCCATCAAATACAACTTAAAACCAACAAGTCACAGAATAGAGTGTCCTTCTAGGTGATGATAAGTGGTATTTAAGTTCTTCTGAGAGGAGATTAATCTAGATGATTTCCTGGGGTCTCTTTTAGTCCTTCATGTTCACAGTTCCTAGATGCTGACAGCAAGGGAACATTCAATCAGTTCAACATGACGCTAAGTAAAAAATACTTACAATTTTTTTGCAATGCATAATTAAACCATATCATGTATTGCCCCAAGATATCATAGCAGACAGATGGCAAACGGGAACCCAGAAAATCTTAAAATTTTGTATATCTCACAGTATTTACAGTTGCACTAGAAGCGGGAATTATTTAAGGGATATAAACATTCATACTTCTGCAGTTTATCAGATGGGAAGATGAAATAAAATTGGTTAGTGTCAGATGTTCTTATTTTAGAAAACCATACATTGCTTTACATGAGACAAATGGTCAAGGTCTGTGTGCTAAACTCTGTGCTCTTTAATTGAGTAATGGCTTTTTCCTGGCAAAATTAGTTCAACTCAATTATGCCTTCTCTATGTGAGTCTTTTTTCATGCAGTGCTGTGTGCTTCAAATTAGGAGACATTAATAACGACAATGCAAGTCCTAAAAAAGTCACTGTTTTCATGAGTAGGAAACTATATCTCTTGCCCATCATAAACCAGCAGACAGTGGCTTCAGTATTCTATTCACCATGGAATAGTTTGACATGTGTTTGAACAGATTTTTTAGCGTTTTAGATGTAAAAGATTCTGTGTTGCTGAACAGACATACAGCTGGCTGACTGGCTGTACTTTGAGCACTAGTGTAGTTAGAGCACAGCTTTAGTGAAGTAAATAATAAAAAAATACTAACTTTTAAGGTTAGTCTTGTTTGTGATAGAATGAAATGCATGTTCCAGAAAGTTTAGGATGACGGAGATTTGTATTGCTGAGATACTAATGCAGAACTAACATTCATAGAAGATCTAAATATTTTTTCAATGATGAATGCTTTGAAAAATCTGTTCAGAATGTTGCTAATTTACACTACTGGAATGAACAAATTTAGAGGTGATTTGTATGTACACTATTCATAGCACATCTGAGTGCTGCATATGCTGAGCACCAAATTCCACTGAAGAGAATTCTCAATGAGACTCTGCATTAAGGAAAACACACTCTGCTGAGAGCAGGATTATTGTTGTTGAGAGAAAATGTGCAGACAAACCGGATGGATTTTCAACCCAGGGCTTACTGGAAAAAATAAAAAGGAGTCAACTATTTCTTAATATACTACATTGTAACAGAATATACAATCTATATTCTTCTTAAATAACTTTATCTTTTCTGAAGTGTGTAATAATTTTGAGGACTTCAATGTGTTGCCAGTGTTTAAGCTAACTTAATTGGTATAATCTATTTAAATCCTTAGAGCTATTCCATCAACTTAGTTACTATTCAATGAATCAGTCGGGGAATGTGTGAAAATACACCTAGATTTTGGAGAAGAAAACTTCCACTGTAATTTCAGAAATTCTCTTCAGATGGAACTGTTTCTGACTCTAAACAAAGTCCTTTTTATTTTTTCCAGTATCATTTTATTTGGATTCCTTTTTTTTTTTTTTAAATTATTATTTTCTTTTAGGTAACCTAAAAGGAGTAGAAAGGCAAGGAGATCTGTTGCAAGGATGACATACGCCTCATTGTGTATATGATGACATATGACCAAAATCTGGTTAGAAAGCAGAAAAGTGGTCTGGAGGGCTCTAAACAGGTACTAATATAGATATTTTTAAAGTGGAGGAAAAACAGAAGTTTGTGTTGCTCTTTTAAGCTTCTGTAGGAGTACTTCAGCTATAGAAAAAAATGGCTCAGCTTCAGTGGTTATTAGCGCAGAGGGAGCTGTCAGTCACCTGGACTCCCTTGAACTACCCACTGCAGAGTCAGGAACAGTAGATGCCAATGTTGTTGCCTATAATTTGGGGACCCAAGTGGCTTTGGTTTGAAATTAATTTATAGAGTTCTGAATTTATTTTTTTTTTTCAGAAACAATCCCTTCTTCTGGTTGGAGGTTGATTGAGAGGAAAGAGGAAAACACTGCATGTACACATACTGAAGTGCACGGGTCTCCACAAAATCATGACCAGCAAAAGCTTCTCTAGCTTTCTGTCTGCAGCATCATCTCTCCTAGATGTACCAACATAGCATGAAATTATCTTTTACAAACAGAGCAACTAGTTACTGTGAGAAGTGTGGTGAGAGCAGAGTGAGAAAAACAGCAGAGAAGAAAGGGAAGTTTCAGGAGGCTCAGGAAAAGCATTCAAAGCAAGGGGAAATCAAAGTGTACCTTCAGGGCTGGAAAACATTTTTCTATTCTAGAAAACATTTGGCTTCCTGCTGCTAGATTTCTCACCAATAACACAAAATCCCACACTGTCATTGAAGATTGGAGAGTCAGCAAAAGCATCATTTCCTTAGCTTGCTCAGGCACCCACACTTCTGCCCATGGCTCCTGAGCCTAGTAGGATTGGACATGCTCCTCATCCCTATGAGTGCTGAACATGTGGCTCTGGATCCTGCTTTTGAAACGTACTTAAAGACAAATGCAACAGAAAGGAGACTTGCTTTAGTAGCTGGCAGTGCAGAAGGAATGAAGGTATTGTCATTTATTGTTAGCTATTTTAATTGTAAAAATCGCCTATAGCAATCACCAGTCTTCTGGCTAGAATAATCTCTGTGTGATGGGTTTGGTTCTTTTGTCTACACCTCCATGCACTAACAAAGTGCTGTGCTATGTTCAGTAGTGTTTACGAAGCACTGGGATTCTGTGATGAATGTAGCCAAAAATTATTATAAGTATTTTTAAAAGAACCAAGCATTTCCTTTTGAAATTGATACGTTCAGTGCTTTGAAGTCCCTTGAGAACACAACTAGGATAAAATCATCATCATTACGTTGTAAGGCACCTTTAACAACTGCAGTAAGGAACCACACCAAACTTAAACTGAGATTTTCTGTGCTCACATGGCGAAGTTTATGTCTGGTATAGCCAGTGTCTGTATTAACATTAAAATATAAATATTTTGGCTTTGTATATCTTACTTACTGGTGCTTACTAAAAATAAAAAAAAAAAAAGTATATCATTAAAGAACTTGGTCCATCACTTGTTTCTGTTGATCATCTGTTGACAAATAAGAAGTTTTTTGTAAACATATGTGTTGGGAAGGATGAATTAGGGAAACCTTATAAATACGAGTGCCTAGCAAAAGACTTTGAGAATATGGAAAATATGAGCAAAATAGAAATTATAGCAATTTTCGACTGTGTGGCTGAAAGCAAGTGAATGCCTGAAGGCCCCTTTGTTTAGATAATGTTAGATGCTGCAAATACCAAAAAGCAAACAGACATCATCCCTAGGCATGGCAGGAAGGGTCCCAGATAAAATTTAGAGATAAGAAAAGCAGTAAAACATGGTAATATAGTGATTCCTATAGGTTGCATGCAAATGTTAGTGAATTTGTATCTTATATTAGATTGGTTAGTGGAAATTAGAATATTCAGCATAGAAGAAGATTTATTGTATTGTAAATGGGAAAATCTCTCTCTTAATCTCTTACTCTCTTACTCTCTTACGCTCTCTTGGCTCTTGCTTTCTTACTCTCTTCTCTTACTCTTGCTCTGTTTCTCTCTCTCTGTCCTGCTCTGAGCTGCAGCTGCAGTTCCCAGCAGGGCCTCATATATACCCACGCCCTACGAAATAAACTGCAAACTTCAACACCAGAATACAGAGAGCGCCTGAGTTTGTCCTGACCGTCCCCACACAGCGATTCCCACACATATGAAGTTAAAAATAATAAGATTCACAGCATTGCACAGTACCCCATGCCAGTTTCATTGTTGGAGTTATATGGGTACATTAGTACTGATAATTCAGCGCTATTAGATACACTTGCATAAAGAGCCATTGGTACTACAAAGTAATAATTAAAGTACTCAATTCCTGAATTATTTTTATTAGGAGGGGAGAAAGAAAATGTATCATTCCTGAAGATGCTAAGAGGTTAATACTTGTAGTAGGGCAGCTCTGCACAGCTTTCTGAAAAGAGAGGGAAAATTTCCCTAGAGGGAACAGGAAAACTCTCTAATAATTCTATTCTTTAAATTTTCTGATGGTTATGCATAGTTAATGAAGTTAAATCAGTAAGAATTTTCCTTCTATTCAGATGAAATAAAGCTCATAATATAATAAGGTTGTGACATATTGCTGGCTGAAAAATGTCCAAGAGATTTTGAACCGTCTTCCCACATGTAGTAGTATTTAATAGTGTGTTCCTAAGCCTCTTTTTCTAGTTCATTATTCAAAATGCTCTTTTTAACAAAAAAATCAAAATAGTATTTGAGTTTAAAACTATAAGGAGTATTTGTTTTGCATAAAGACGTAGAGTTAGAAGTGCCATTTTCCATCCAGAATTTAATAATTATTCCAGGAATGTAGGCATCTTTACAAAATAAAAAGCTTAAAAATCTTAGTTAATTATATACTCTTGTATTTTATAATATAACTGGCTAACATCCTGATTTTCAATAAGGGCAAGAAAGAGGACCCCAGAAACTACAGGCCTGTCAGTCTCAATTCAGTGTCTGGTAAAATAATGAAAAAGATTATTTAGGGAGGTATTGAAAAAAATCTCTAGTACAACACAGTCATTTATCACAGCCTACAGGGCTTCATGACGGGAAAGTTCTGCTTGTCCAACCTAATTTCCTTCTATGACAGGGTAACCCACCTAGCTGCTCTGGGAACTCCAGCAGATACAATCTTTTTGGACTTCAGTGAAGCTGTTGGTGCTGTGTCTCACAGTGTCCTTGTGGACAGTGTCCATCCCACAGCTAATAACTGTGTTAGGCACTGGGTCAGCAACTGGCTCACGAATCTGGACAGAGAGTTGTAGTGAATGGGATCAGGCTGGTGTCTGGACATCAGGCTGGTGTCTGGTCACCAGTGGGGTTCCACAGGGCTCCCTCCATCCTCAGCCCAGTCCTCCTCAACAACTTCATTAACAACTTGTACACAGGACTTGAAGGAATACTGAGTAAGTTTGCTGATGACACTAAATTGGGGAGCACTCTTGACTCCCTCAAAGGCAGAGAGGCCCTGCAGAGAGACCTGGACAAATTAGAGAGATGGGCAATCACCAATCCTGTGAAGTTCAACAAGTTCAGGTGCCAGATTCTCCACCTGGAATGGGGTAACCCTGGTTTTGTCTATAGATTGGGGAATGAGAGGCTGGAAAGCAGTGCCACAGAAAGGGACCTGGGGGTCCTGGTCAGTGACAAGTTCAATATGAGCCAGCAGTGCCCTGGCAGCCAGAAAGGCCAGCCCTGTCCTGGGGTGCATCAGGCAGCCAGGCAAGGGAGGGGATTGTCCTGCTCTGTGCTGCACTGGGGCAGCCTCACCTTGAATATTGTGTGCAGTTTGGGGCGCCACAATTTAAGAAAGACATTAAGCTATTGGGGAGCATCCAAAGGAGGGCAACAAGGATAGTGAAGGGTCTGGAGGGAAAGCCTTATGAAGAGTGGCTGAGGTCACTTGGTTTGTTCAGCCTGAAGAAGAGAAGACTGGGGAGAGATTGTGAAAGGAAGATGAGGGGCAGGAACTGATCTCTTCACTTATGATAGGTGACAGGACTCAAGGAAATAGGATGAAGCTGGGACAGGGGAGGTTTAGATTGAATGTTAGGAAAAGGTTCTTTATCCAGAAGGTGGTTAGGCACTGGCACCAACCCTGTCAGGCTTGATGCTGTGGCCATTCAGAGAAATGGTCACAGCACCAAGAGTAACAAAGTTCAAGAAGTGTTTAGACAATGCTGTCAGACACGTGGTATGACTCTTGGGGACGATTCTGTGCAGGGCCAGGAGATGGACTTGATGATCTTTATGTGTCTTTCCAAAACAGCATATTCTATGATTCTGTGTCTGTAAATTATATATCATGTGCTTTTTTCTAATTTGAAATTCAACAATATGTCTAAGTTGTAATCTATTTTAAACTAAGGCAACTTGTGCTTTAATACTTTCAGAAACCTTACGAGTTGACTATGTCAAAATATTGAAAGAATTGGCAGAATAAGTGGAGGTAATGATCCCTGTAAATGACCTTGAACTGTGAAGCCATAAATAGACCATAAATGCCATTTAAAAAATATGACATTATTCTCATTATACAGTATGCATGTAACTCTTAGAAGTCATTCAAGCAGAGATGATACATTCCCAGACTTTACCAGCTTTACCATGAGAACAGAATGGGAAGTGAATTATAGTTCCTTCAGTGATAGTATCGTAATAATATACATGTGACAAAATGATTTATGTGTGGAAAACTTAAAATGCTGACTTGTTCCACTTATCACTTGAACTGCCACACTTTATATTTTCACATTTAATGTTTTCACATAAACTGGTAACATTTTCAGTAATCCCTACTGAGTCTCTTTAATTGCTGTATGGAAGAAAAGCAAAGATGTTACTTCAGAAAGAACTGGTGTAGAACTACACTTCAATTAAAGTTCAAATCTTTCCATCTAGAAACAAGAAAACTCATTTAATGACCGTGTAATTGGACTTTGTTCTGGCAACAAACAATACCTGTCAGGAAAACGCTGTCAGTATCCTAGTGATGTGTGGTACACAAAAACATCCCTTCCTGGCTGCTTTTTGAAGCCCTTGGAAGAGCCAGAAGGAGTAAACATTTTCTTTCACTTTTACTGCTAGGTCTATACAACCTTGGTCCAGTGAATATTTCCAGGCTCTGTTCTTGCTTGTCCTAAAATGTGAGGAGAAGTTGAGGTGCTGAATTGCTTGGAACGACTACAGAAAATGTGAAGGGGCTGTACGAGGAAGGCTGCGTGTGAATGTAACATGAGAAAGAATGAGAAATTACGGTTATTTTCTTTCTGGACAGCAACTGTGGGAAGGCAGATAATTCAGGTGCAGTCTATAGGAGTAAGTTAAACTAACAAAACTAACGAACAAAATTCTGGCTTTTGATTTCTTGGTTCCTCAAAAATGACTGAAAGCTGTGGGAGGCAAGTTATTGAAATTTTGTGTGTTTGATTTTTGTGCAGGAATGGCCACACATTCTTTAGCAATTTATTTCTTGTATCTTTCCCTGAGTTCAACACTAGTGGAATGAGTAATTTGCCCTTGACTATATTAGCTCAATTAATGACTTCCTGATCTAAGTATATACAAATAAAAACTCACTGACAATTATAAGTATGAATTGACTCAAATTCTAATATAATTTTAATTTGAAATGTGAGTTTCAGCACCCAGTAACTTGTTTCCTTGCCAACAGTAACTATGATCTCTTGCTTACAGCTTGTGTCTGTGTATAGAAATACAATGTAAGTCTTCAGTAACAAAGCAACAAAGAAATTAAAATGGATAGACAGATCAAATTATACTCCACACCATAGCTGAAGCAATCTGCTCTTATGTAGCAGGCCTTGATTATAACTCTAATTCCTTCTCCATATAGTCTGCCTCCTATATTAATGTGTCAATTCAAGTACTCTTTACTCTTGTCCTACATTTGATTAAAAAAGAAAAAAAAATGCATCTGGGCTATATAATTTTAGAATAGGCTCCATTAGTTTGGTGACCTTGATTGACCTTATTTTTTGTTTTAGAAATGTGCATATCACATAGTCAAATGAACTAAAGACCCATTTTCTAAGAGAACTTAGAAATGAGAATGCAATGTTAGTGAAAAGAGAGTGAGCCTGATCTGAAATCAGTGTGTAACATTCAATCATACAAGAGGGTAGGGAAAAGAGAAGGCATGCATAATCCAGCTGATGTGGTTAGTGACATGCAATATTCAAAAACATCTCTGCAAGTAGTATGGATACAGGATCTCAATTTACCACACTTCCCTTTACCTTGCAATATATAGGAAAGAATGTGCAGCTTGGTATAATGATCAGACTGTATATAGGGGAGAATTTATATATGTAAATTGTGAGCCAAACCTGCACAACTGCGCTACTCCAACATGGTAAAAGTTGCACTGGGATGTGGTCTGGTATGCCTTTATAATTCCTGATTTAGACACCTGAAATCCTGAGCTTCCCATTCCAGGATGCTAATGATCATAAAAGGCTTTTTTTGTATAAAAATTCAAATAATTGCTTGCATGATCTTCAAAATAAATGCTATCCACACATGTGAAGGTGGAGAGGAACATATTCAAAAGCTGTGAAGAAGATTTTGTCTGTGGATGTTTGTAGGGAAATGGTTGAGGGGTTTGTTTTTGTTTTCCTCCTCTAAAGTCGAAATAGACTTACATGGCTTACAAAAACAAGTGCAAGCAAGTCCAAAACAGATGTCAGGTCGCAGTTTTCCCAAACATTCAGCTTCTGTTACTCATTGCTGTAGTGTGTGGATTCTTATGGGATTTAGGCCTCAAAAACATGTTTCTTTACTGATGAGCCCTTCATGCACTGAAAAAGTACTCTTTTTTAGTTTTTGAATAACTTTAACCTTAGCAAGAAATTAGTTCATTAATAAATGGAGTGAATTAATTATGAATTAAGAATGGCAAAGATTGAGATTCTCTGCAAAATTTCTTTGTTGTATATGCACACAAACTATAAACAAGAAAAAGCCATACAGAAATAATTTCAGGGTTGGACAAGGGAGCATGTGAGGAAACATTTGAAGAATCAGAGCCTGGGGGACTTGCTGCTCTGGAGAATTTCTGGCATTCTGTTGTATTCAGGGTGAACACTTAACCTGTCGCTTGCTTGAAAATGGGAGAAAAACACACCAGTTTGTACTGATTAGTAAATTAAGAGTAGAGAAGAAAGGGGTTGAGGCAGCAAGATAATCATAAACCTTCCATACACTTAACTTCTGCTTTTAGAAGCATAACAGAATTGTAGTAAAAACCATCTCTCTAAACATATAAAACCATTTTGAGAGGAAATGTTATGATTCTTATAAAAGTTGTTTTTTATTAGGCGTGTTTTGAATTGTTCTTTTGAAAGTACGATAGAAAATCATTGGCTGTACAGACTGCAGCAGATGAAATCTTTGGATTTAATTTCAGAGTTTTATCTCATTCTACGAAATCAGCTGACAAAAATTAATTCACATTTACTTGAAAAGGGTAATACCACATGTTCCAAAAAAAGAGCTGAAGGACTTGAAGGACTACCAGATGCATTAAAAATAATAATAATATGTCAAACAATATACTTATTTAATGGCCTGTTTTAGGGACTAGCAATTTAGCAGCATAAGTATTTTTTATGGAAATGGTAAAATATATCCATGAGTTCCAAACATTCAAAGTAGATGGTAGGGAAACCATTGATTTAGAGTAAAAAGACTAGATATACAGGCAAAAAAAAAAAAAAAAAAAAAAAAAAAAAAAAGAGACTGACAATGTGGAAAGATGGCTGTAAAAATTCTGGAATTACTATAGACATGGTAAAATATAACTTAACACTCCCAGGAATGTCTTTAAAAAGGAAAAAAATTCACAAGAGAATGAAAGAAAACCTGTCCAAAATCAGTCTTCTCTATTTTGAAATTTTGGCCCTAGGGTTTGTATTATTTATGTTAATTCCACGGGCTTCGGAGAGCTTTTTTTTCCCAGAAGCGGAATGCCTTGAAAATATATCTTTGGAGGAAACTGTGAAGTTTCCCTCCTCCGAACCATCTCAATTAACGATTTCATCATGGAATCTGTCCTTACGTGGTTACAGATGAATCAGGCTTTGCTGGAGAGTGAATTACCAGATACATAATCAGCTTAAGGTGAAGAAGAGCAACAGAAATAGATGGAGTGACATATGGGAAAAGATAAAATGGCGTTAAAAAATGCATAGCTTGGCTTCAGAAATGACTTCATCTGTGATGGGCTTTGACGATAGTTTGCAGCTATTGGGAAAAGTGTGAAACAAAAATAAGGAAAAAAACCTGTGTGAAACTTAGAGTATTTTTGTTTACACCAAGATTGAATTCAGCCATATGTTTTCTGTAGAGGTGGCTGTACATTCCTTTCAGCCTATATCCACTAGATTTTTCAACAGTCTGTGCTCTGTGAATAAAGACGGTATACAGACCTAATATTTCACTAGCTCTTTGCCATCCATATCTCGGCCCAGATCACATTTTTATAGGATGTGGAAGATTGTTAAGTTCATTTAACAGATAGGAAGGCTCCCAGTGTGACTGCAGGCAGTATCCCAATGCAGGCTTGTGCATCACCTGCAGAGCCCAGTGGAAAAGCATGCCAAGACTATAAACCATGGTATACTGCCTAAATTGGCTTGTAAAACTTTACACCAGAAGGGTGTGGCAGGGCAGGGAATTGAACCTGTTTGACTCCTCACTTCCCATGTTGATGTTACCGTGTCATACTTCCTCCCTCTCTTTAGTTAGACATGTGGTTTTATTTGGGACATGGCATGATGGGAAATGCTGTGGTATGGAAGCAATCCTATCCTATGAACAGAAATATCACTCTATTCAGCACTTTTACAAACAGGAATAGGTAAGCAGTTAGTCCTAGGTGGAAAGTAATTCTATTCCTATGATGATACCTCATTTTCTCCAGCAGAAACTCAGATTTTTTGGTACCTGTAAATCTTTTAATTTCATTGTGAATGCTGGACTAAATCACATGAAGCTGTGGTCAAAACTGAATTAGTTTCAAATAATGTCTGCAATGTCGCCAGAACCTTCCTGCAGCTTTACCTTCAGGTTTTCTTTCTTCTTGCTTTTTCCTCTCAATTCCTCTTCTAATTTTGTGGGTATGTGAAGCTGGTTGTTGTTTTCTTCTCAGGGATGCCAGGTGGTCACCTTTCCTCTGTGGCAGTTTTAGTTAAGAGCTGGATTCCTGGTAACTGGATGTCTTTTCCCATTAGTTGGCTGTTGCTTGTTAATGATTGAGCTGCTGTTTCATGTTTGCCACTTTCTTTTCACAGCTCTCATCTTGTTTCTCCAGTTGACATGTCAGTAGACTCCCTGACAACATCAAGTATCCTCTTGTGTTACCTCTGCTTCTCTTGCTGCTTCTGCTCCTTCCTGTGCCTGGCATTCTGGTTCTTGTTCATTTGGTTTATTGTTTGGAACAAAAGTCTGCATATCCGTGCTTCTTATATTTCTGAGTTTTTATTGAGCTGTTTATGTTCTGTTGTATTGTTTGCCTTAAGATCTAGAATTTTACTGAAGACAGGTAGGCTATTTTGAATTTTTTGTTGCATATTTATTGTAAGGCAGTGGGTAATTCTGGGTATGCCATAGTGGTTAAATTATGTGTGTTTTATTTGTGCAAATGCTTTGGACATTTTTAGAGTTTCTGTTCCTAAACAGCTCTCTGTGAATTTTATTTGTTAATAGTGTTAACAAAGACTTGAGACTGGACTTTATCATCCATTTCAGAAATGCAATATAGGTAACATAATTAGGCTTCTTGATAAGGAAGCAAGATCTGTTTTCAATTGAAATATATAGGTTAATTAGCATGGAATGTAGATCAGAGACACTGCACAGCCTGACTTTGTTTTTCAAATTCTGATCTTCAGATGTCAATATGTATTTTTCTATTGACTGTGCCAATGAACAAATGAATAGTGTCTTTTACAAAATCAGACTTTAAAGTAGGCTGCTAGTAGTGTCAAATCTTTTAGAAAAAGAGTTGAAGCCAGAGTATTTACCTCAGTGGAGAGCATTAGTCATGCATTAATGGACTCCTCTAAAATTTTGTATCTGTGTCACACAGTTCCATTTTTGTCAAAAAGGGCTCTCTGCCTGCCCTCTGTTTGCAAGAAAGGTGTCCTAAAACTATGACTGGTTCATGTATGCTTATAATTATTTCTGTTCTGAGGAACAGAATAACTCTTAGGCGACTAAACAGCTTTTGCCTTTCCATGCATAGACCAAGTTTGTGAGATGAAATGGTAGCAGCATGAGAGAAAATTTCCTGGGATATAGTGATTGTTTTTTCACTTATTTGAATCTCATTAATATTGTATGTGTACTTTATTGTACTGCCACTATGTATAGTAATAATATGACAGCAATATGTATACTAAGTTATTACAAAACCCTGGGTTACAAGGGGTTTGCAGTAGGACTGTCTCCATTGCTTTCCTGATCACCAGCTCATGACTGAAAGGTTAAAATCGTGTGACATATGACATCCAAAACCAATGCAGCTGGTGGGACTTGATAAAGCCATCTTTGATTGTCTGAACCTCAGTTTTGAATCAGGCACTAGGTCAGAAGGAGCCTTCTGGCTTATGATAGAAGCCAGGGTGTTTTTTATCTTGGGTCGATGGGTACCAGCCCATGATTTGGACATTGGATAGTTGTGTGCCTCTTACCTTTTTGTGTCCATTTTCACAATTCAGACTGCTTGGCTCTTCCCATCCTATGCAGACTAATATGTCAGCTATTCTTTTGTGCTGTTCCAGAGCTTTACCAAGACTCAGGCGCTGTCAAAGCTGTCTGCAGTCATTTGTGTGGGAGGTGTGTGAGGGGACTTACGCATTAACTGTGCTGAAATAATTACTGCATTTGCCTTGACTAATAAGTGGTATTTTTTTGCCAAAAAAAAAATTCTGGACAAGGGATAGAGGAGTATTTTACTCATTAAACTCTGTACTCACTAATTCCACAAAGATGAAAATATAAAATGCTTTGATGTAAAGAACCAATTACTTCTAAAAGATGTAGGAAGCACTATTTATGAAATAGGCACCATTTATTATGATTTTTTGTGCAAAGTTTAAACTCAGAATACTGAAGTCTTTGGAGAATAAAATGTTAAGTAATTCTGCAGTCTTATTTTTTTAGATGCTGCAGTTTCCCTGTGTTGCCATGGTAACATACTTTCTGTATAATTGCCAGGCTGCCTTACAGTGATGCAAATAAGTAAAGAAGTTGTCACATGGCATGACCTAGACTTATATTTGAGTGGAGATTTACTGCCCACAGAGCAGCAATAACACCAAAGATATCTGTCACCTGCAGGATAAGGAATTACATGTCACTGAAGTGCTGCAGAAACAAATGGCAGTGAATGTGAAGTGCTGGGACTTGCTGTTACACAGAAGGACTAGAAGCCCTCCCCCAAGCCTGCTCCTGCTGAGCTTATTTTTTCTTATGCTTTACATGAGTGGAGGATCAGAACTTTTATGGCTAACACCAGCCCCAAGCATGTTATTTAGGAATTTAATTTGTTTTGGAGATTCAAGAAGTCTGGAGCAAAGAGATTTGCAAAGAGTTATAGCTCTTAACAGAAAAATATGGCCTCTTCTCTGAGATGAATTGGTCCTGAGATCCAAAGAACTCCTCTCAAAAAGGGGTGAAAAAAATGGGAGAATTGTGGAAGGGGAAAGAGAAAGAGGAAACCAAAAGGGAACAAAGGCACTAACAAGTTTTCCTTAGTTTCTATTTGATGAAGGCAGCACTTACATCTTGCACACTTCAGGATATTTTTGATGTGAACCACAAATCCCAGTGGTTCCTGGGAATAGTCCCTTACCGGAACCCTTCACTTGGCCAAGCTTTCTGCCCTCAGTTCTCACTGTATCCTGATGTGTTGCTCCAAAAGGAAGAAAGAATTGGGGTAATATCTGTTAATATCTTAGAGATGAGCCTTGGGCATTTCTGATAAGCAGTCTGAGAGCACTTATTACCACATTCAGCTTGGGCTAAAAATAAGTTTCTTAAAATATGAATTTTAAAACATAAAAGTCAGAAAAGAAATAAAAAAATAAAACCCCCCAAACCAGTAAGCCACCACAAAATGCAGTTCTGCCTCAGTCTTGGCACTGCAAGAATTCCCTTGTTGCTCCAAATTACCCATTGTTAGGACACAGTAACTAGCTCAGATGTTCTATATACCATTGGCTCAGAGGTTTTCCTCTCTTACTGGACCTCTTTGTTCATTTTGTAAAGATGGATTCTGCTAAACCTCCCTCTTTCACTGCCTCAACATTTCTGCTAGGATAGGTGCTGGGGGATTACCCTATTTTGTTGGGGTTTTAGCAATTATTTCTGTAAGATGTTCTTTTGGTCTTTGTTAAAACCATATTATCCCTAGAGTGAGTTTCTCTCATTGTGTTCAGTAGACTTCTTGGTTTTCTTATGCATGGCTGTGAGCTTCTCTCTCATGAGGCTACTTGAACACCAGTAGTAAGGAGGATGATTTCTTATCCCTCACTACCAGGGGTTAGGTTTATTTTCTCTTTCCCTCCAAATTTGCCTCTGATTAATTAGAATTGTAGCAACCTCACACAGATATTTCCACCATGTTCCTTAATTAGTCTTCCTGGCTTCTGGCTCTTTCTTCAAATTATTTTAAGGCTGTAAGAGAACTTCATCTTCCTAGATTAGGAGGATTCATTGCTCATGCACAGCAGAGAGTTTGTGACTTCCAGTTTCACATTAACTTCTTTCTCAGGGACCATATGTGGCAAAATAGTGAAAATAAAAAATCAGACATCTCCTGCTTTCTGGGAAAAGGTCATGTCATTGCAAAATGTATCACTGTAATTGTGGGTTATTATGGATACATCATGACTGTTTTCTCCCTGTGAGAGCAGATGTGGAATAAAAAAATAGAAGTGCAAACTAGGGGAGCTACTATACATAAAACTACAAGATAGATTCAAATTGCATGTAGCCCACAGCCACATGGGAAGCATAATAATATTTTTTCCTTTCTCCCCCCACTTCTTTTTTTTTTTTTTTAACCCTTGAGGAGAAAAATATGGTAATTGAATAGCTGTATTTCAAATCATGATTGGATTTCAAGAGTCACTTTTTGTTTTCACTGTATGATTGGTCTTTGTACTGTCCTTTCTGCAGGAATGGATTATGGATCCAGCTAGAATGACAGAATGCAAAAATGTCTGAGCATATCTGACAGAGAATATTACCTAAGAAAAACTGTTATACATCCCTCCTATTCAGGAACTGTGAAAACATTGCAATAAACATTCTGAGCATGCAAACTGAAGTCCATAGACACTCAGGACAGGATAATTCAATTTTTATTATTCAGGACACACAGCTATATCAATATCAGATTCTTCCTTTAGAACAAGCAAACATCAGAATTTTAGAACTCTGATGTTGAAAAAAATGTATTAATTGTCTGAATAAAAATGACCACGTCCATATTAATTCTCTATTAGGTTTGCTTTAAAAATCTGGTTATTTTAAATGTAAGAGTTACAAGAAAAAAAATCGTCGCTGAAGTTTCTGTCACCATTTAATCAGGAAGATCACTGCAATTCAGAATTGTTCTCATTATAATATTTTACACATCCCATTAAAAAGAATGTGTAAGCTGTTTGAAGGTGGAATGATTTTGTTGTTGTCTCTATAATGGCAGGTTGGTCTACTACTTGTACCCAATGCTAATAAAGATAATAGTCTGTAATTGCTATGTTCAATAAAATTCTTGTAAATGGGAACACATAAAATTATTGTGTGAACCTCAGTAAGGTAGATGAAGACTTGCTTATATGAGTCTGTTGGGGAAAAAAAAGCAAGTATTTCAAATATAACATAGGAATTTTAAATTGCAAGCTAAGTTCTTTCCTTCCCTTTCTGCTTATATTCTGCTTTGCTCTTTTTCACATTCTCTCTTTTTCATTGTCCATCCTTTGTTGTTCAAATGAGCCACTGATACTTTAAAATCCCAAGGGAAAATATGAGGCATTTTCAACTCTTGTTTCATCCTCAAAACACCAGCAAAGAAATACTCTTCTCTACTCTACTATTTATGAAATAAAGAAAACAAAAAAAACCAACTCAACTGTTATTTATTTTTTACTTTGTTAAAGCAGCTTAAATTTCTATTAGTCATAGCACTGAAAATAATGAAGGAAAGCTATGGATTCTCATCCTGAAATTTGCATCAATATTTTTTTAGATATCTTTCTATGGGACTTCAGTGTATGAGATCCTCTCTTAGGAACAGAGTGTGCAGATACACACTCACAAAATTATTGTGTGTTTTTATCTCCCACATCATTCTGGTTCTGCCATTTTTATGACATGAATGCAGAACAGAAACCCAGAACCTCAGGAGTTCTTGCCCTGCTGTTCCTATCAAAGTGCTATTTAGTCTTGGGCATATTACAGTGACAGCTTGTTTCCATGCTTGTAACCCCTTCTTCAAACTGAGCAGGAAAGTATTTCTTACTAAGTATTCTCCCTGGGGTGTGCTAAGGATTAATTGCTGCAAGTGCAGTTCCTGGAACACATAAAGTTCCTTATAAGTATCCATCATTAAATGTTATATCACTTCAAGTACTTAACCATATTAGTGGGGTTTTTTTACTTAAATAGTCCCAGTGATATCTGTTTCTATTAATTATTTTTACTATTTTCCATTATTCTTAAACACAAATTAAATGGCTTTTGCTGTGGAAAAGCAAATTCACCAGACAGCTGCTTTCTTCTGTATTTAAAGTATATATACCTCTGTCTATTTTTGTTGCTTTATTAACTTACGTTTATCTTTGTCAATAAACTTTTTACTCCAGTGATTTTCTGACTCTTATTATTTGTATTAGGGGAAGTAGTTTAAAATATTAGAAGCAGAATATTTGCACAGCCCAGTAGCAGAGAAATTCAGAAGAAGAGAATCAAAAAACATCACACATCCTTGCAACTTGCAGAGGTTTCCGTACCAGTTTGAAGAATGAGAAAGGAAGATGTGGCAATTAAGATTTCAGGAAGCTATGACTTGAGCTGGCATGCAAAAAATAGGTATGTTTTTTAAACCAATTTCATTAACTTCTAATTAATTTAGCATCCAGTTAAAATTTTGCTTAGAAGGCTGTTCTTAAAACTCACTCTTAACATGCTGTTTTTCTATTCCTATTATTTGCTAGACCTGTCTCCTCTCTTCATGTGTAGTCTTACATATGCAGACAGAAATTTTCTGTTCTGGAGTATTATAGGCAGAAGGTTCCATTTCCTGCATTTTTCTGATTTCCTATATTTCTAAACATAATCAATACATTTCCAAAACCAAGTCAACCCGTCCTCTTGTCTCCACTCTTTCCACTAAAAAGGTGCAGTGACTTTGTCCGTTAAGTAAACAGAGTTTAAACAACTCATTTGGTTTAGTCTGCAAGAACAAATAGGTAGAGAGCCCTAATGTGATGGTCTAGATGAATTCCTCACCAACAGCGAAGGTACCTCATTCTTTCTGCTTTCTGGTTGTATTCCTATCTTCAGGATTTTCTTTGTTTTATTCTCATTAGCCATTTATTTTGTAGTATTAGTAATGTCTGGATAACTCCAAATTTAGGAGTTAAATTTATTTATTTATTAAAATAAATAAATACATTGATAAGTGTCATCATGAAGCTGCCTAATTACTTAGCACATTCACGGCTAGATCAAGAAAACCCTGGTTCCTGCTGTATATGAAATGTTCCAACCAAGATGTAGTCTATATCTTCCTTGCCTTAAGAAGCATTTACTAGTGCTAGAAATTAATTAAGGCTGAATTCCACATATGTCTAAGCATGTTCCTTACCTGGGGGGACACATGAAGTTCTATTGACTCCACATTCTTATCTGTAGCCTTAAATTTGAGTACCTTGCTGAATCAGAACAACTTATGAAGATGATAAAAGGGGGGAGAAAAGTTAATTTGCTCTAAATGAAAGCATATACAAGATACATTTTGATTTTGGGAAATATATGCAGTCTTTTCCCACTCCACAGAAAAAAAACCTCAACATATTGAAATTGCCAAGTACCAAAGGGATATTAAGGACTTATTACTTTCAAATTTTAAATCTGCCTTTGATTTGTCTTAGTTCAAAGCCTCAGAGCTGTAATAAATTTCTGAATGACCTTATATGGCTTTAGGTATGTCCTTGGCAAGGACACATGTTTGAGGCAAATTGAAATCTTGGACATGCTATAGGAGAACACTTATCCTGGGATTCTGTAAATAAATATCTTGCTTATGAATTTAAACTTGCCTATACTCATGTATCAACCTATTCATGTCTCAGAACATGACAAAATGAGCATATGAAGCTGCCCAGAAACTGAAATCACAGGTGTTTGGTACACCAAAGATCACAATCCACATTTTTCTGTACAAACAGTGATACATTACTATGCAGCCAGTGCTCAAGATTCAACAGAAGAACTTTCACACTCCCAAAAAAATCATGTGAAATGATTAGATGATTTCAGCAGTTTTCCCCACCTTCTGGATGGGAAACATAACACTGGGGGGTTTTGTGCATTCTCTCTTTTTTCCATCCAAGAGTATCCTGCATTGTAGCAAGGGAAATCATCATCTGGCTCCCAGCAGTAAAAAATTGCAAAGCTGATTGAGTCTGGCAAGAATTGACCTGGGTGAAAATAGCCAGAGTGTCTCATTTGCTGCATGGTAAGATGGTTGCACCAGTAAAATACTAATTACAGGTGTGTGAGATGGAAACATCTATGTCCTTCATGCCACTTGGAAATCTCATGCTTTGCCTGAATTTGACCATTCTACTCCCACATGAAGAATCTTAATTGCTCAGAAAAGACCCTGAAATTAATCTTTCAAATTCATTTGCAATTCTTTCATGACACCCTAAAAGTTGCACTATACATTCAATTTTACTGCTCTCAGATCACCTTCTAAGAGTGTGGATATGATTTTCTTGTGGCAAGCTAGAGATTGATTAAAAGAGTATGTAATTCACCGTTCTTCAACAAAATGTTAAGGTACAGTTTTAGTGCTAACTCTTGGATCTCTGGCTAAGTTAGGTTTTCCAGTAGGAACCTCTATAGATTCCAAACATGTTCATATATATTAGCAGAAGATAAATATGTGAGATAAAGATTTTGGCATCATGAATTAGAATTGATACATTATTTTTGACTTTAGAGTTTGAGCTTGTGCCCTTACACAAGTTTATTAAAGAATATTCCACTGATTTTGTAGGGCAGTGTAATAGAGTGATCTGTTGTCTGTACACATAACAGCATCTGGGACCAGCCAAACTTGTTAAAGACCTGCTATTTCTAAGAAGTCAAATTCTGTGAAGCATCACCAGCCTTGGCTGGGATGGTGGAAGAAAGAGAATACAGGTTTCCTAATGTTGTGATTATCTACACATTGAAAGACATGTTTTTATAACAGAAGAAAATTTAACATCAGGACAAAACTTGTGATGACTTACCCTTTAGAATACTTTATGCATATATTGGGGTCAAAGACAATTAATTATTTGGATTATATCTAATGCAATTATTTTGTTTTTTAAGCATTATATGTTTTGATGTTAGAAACTTCTTTTCCTCTCATGACTTACTCATCATAGTGGTTCACTAACTGATGACAACGATTGTATATCATTCTTTAGGCACTGAGTCACTCTGGAAATGTGAATTTCCTGACTTCTTCTCAAGAGAACAATATATTGAAAAGACCAAATAAAGATGGGAGAATAGTTCTTAACAGTAAATTTCTTAGGATATCAGTAGGAGAGAAATTATGATTATGGAACTTAAGGTTGACTTCACAAATAGCTTTGTCCTTACAAAATACGAAGTCTGTCTCTGGAACTCTCCCTCTGGGGCACTAATGACTTGCATTAGGAGTCTGTGATACATGTACCAATAGCCTGATAGCCTTGAAAGGCCAAATGCACTCAATTGTTTGTGTTAACAAGGAAGTGCAAACAGACTACATGTGATCACTCATTAGGTAAAAAATTCCTAAAAGCAAACAAAAAACCCCCAGGTGGCTGCTGCTTTCCATAAATAATGTAGAAAGATTGTGAACCACTGTGGTTTGGTTGTGGTTTAACTATTTACTAAGCTTACTAAAAATGGATGTCATGACACCTTTTGGGCACAAAATCCATTCTGGAAAAGTTATATTTTTCTGATCCTTCTGCTCTTGGGTGCACTGTAAGGCATCCTATCTGTGGCTTTTCTTGTCTCAATAGATGAAAAAAGCTCTTACACTTCATGTTTTTTTATGCAGTCTGTTGTCTAAAAATGTTTGTTGCTTGTATCTTGATATAAAGCTTTCCTTAATCTTGTACTCACTTCACAAATGTGGGCCAAATACAGTAAATTCAAGATAAACAAAGTGTACACATTCAGATTGAAAATGAATCCTCTTTCTGCAGGGTATGGAGTCCTTTCATCAAGCTGACAATTAGCTGAGTCAATGGACACATAGAATCACAGAATATTCTGAGCTGGAAGGGACCCACAGGGATCACGGAGTCCAACTCCTGCCCCTGGCTGAGGCACACCATGTGCCTGACAGCATTGTCCAAACACTTCTTGGACTCTGCCAAGCTGCTGCTGGCACTGCTTCCTTGGGGAGCCTGTTCCAGTGCCCAATCACTCTTTGAGTGGAAAACCTTTTCCTGTTATCTAACCTAAACCTCCCCTGACTCAGCTTCATGCTGTTTCCTCGAGTCCTGTCACTGGTGTAATGAGAAAGAAGAAATCAGTATTTGCCCCTCCTCTTCCCCTCACAAGGAAAGTGGAGACTGTGATGAAGTCTCCTTTCAGTCTCCCCTTCTCCAGTGATCTCAGCTGTCCCCCATGCAGCCCCTTACGATCTTCCTAGGTGAGATTCTGTCCTGACACTGGGCTGAAAAGAGAGTTCACTGTCGCTAATCTGTGGTTAATGAGGAACAAGATTTTCAAATAAGAAGTAAAAATTGTGACCTGATAGATAAATTCCTTTATGCACTACAGTTTCTGAACACAAAATTAAACACTCATTCAACTGTGAGCTTGATTTATGGCAGACCAAATCAGGAATATACAATCAAGTTCTAGTCTTGCCTATTTAATTGATTGATGAGAAAGTAACTTGTTGTAATTTAATAAAACTGAAAGCAACAAACATTTTCAAAGTATTATTATTTCTCTTGGGGTATGGATTATAAAATATGCAAGACGACCATTATTTCTTTCTGGATTCCAAGACCCAGGCTGCTTTTTATGCATGGCTTCTTTTTTTTCCCTCCATAGTAAATCTCAGTCTTTCTTTTCCAACAGAAGCTCAACATATTCAGGCTTGAAGTCTCATAACTGGTTTATTGTTTATTTTTCCCAAGATTACCATCACTTTCTCCCCTTTCCCAGAAAAAAATATGACTGCTAATGTCAGTGAAGCTGTCTTCACTGTATCTGTGAATATTTTGCCATTACTCTTTCTTGGAATCTCCATATCCACTGCTTTCCATTTCAACATCTAGTGCAATTTTTTAATTGAATGAGTAGTACCATTCTTCATTTCTTAAGATAATTGTAAATGTGAACTAAAATCTTTTGTGCAAGTATTTTATTATTTGTTTATGTAAGGTTATGACCATTGAAGAAATTGTTCAGTCAAAAAATGCCTTAGAGCAGAAACCATATATCTCCTGGTGACATGAAACTTCCAGTGTTTTGTAAGTGAACACAGCACAGTACCACTAGGACATCATTGCAGAATGTTGCTGTATATTGTTCAGTTACAGGTAATAAATATAAATATGGTATCTAGAAAGAAGTACCTGAAGGATATCCCGTATTTGTTCTTGATCTTAGAGAAAGGTACAGAATAATACATTGCCACTGTCTGCCTTTTGAAAGGGATTGGGTGCTGAGGCATTATTTTTACTTTGAAAACTTTCTTCTTAGAACAAATTTAATTGTTAAAAAATCCTGCTGGTAGAAGACAGCCCTCATGCTGGCTGCTCTCCTAAATCAGAATGGCTGAGTGTGCCCCATGTATCTTGGCAATGAGGATACCTTCCAGTACTACCAGAGAAGCTGTGGATGCCCTATCCCTGGAGGTGTTCAAGGCCAGGTTGGATGGAACTGTGAGCAACCTCACAGTCTGGAGGAAGGTGTTTCTCCCTGTGGCAGAGGGGTTGGAACCAGATGATCTTTAAGGTCCCTTCCAACCCAAGGCATGATATGCTAGAGCTCAGTGAAAAATTAGCAGCAGAAGCATCTCTGGTGGGAGGTGGGAGAAGTGGGAAGGCTTGACTAGGAAAATGCAACAATGCAATTTCAAGATGAAGTTAAAAAGCATTTTTAGGGAAAGATCCAAATGGGGAGCAATAAAATGTCCAGCATGATGGTAGCAAGGATCAGCATTGCCTAGCAGCTATTCATTTTAGTATTATATAGGAATGATAGCTGTGTGGCAATCCATGCATGGGAAAAAATTAGTGCATAAAAATAACATAAATACAAAAGAGGTGGTTGAAATCCTTTCTAACTTCAGAAACCATTCTTTGTCTAACTAGCTAAATTGAATCAGCTATTAATAATGCAGCGATCTTCTGAGAGATTCAGTCCATAGAAGTGATTTACTCTTGATATACCCAGAAAGCAGTATCCAAAAGGATAAGCAAAAGTTTCAGACTACAGAGATTTCTTGCTACTTATGTATTTATGGCTCCTCCACTGAAAAGGAAGCAGCAGGTATATGCTGGAATCTTACTTTTGATGTGAGATTCAAGGTAAGACTGGATAGACATCACATCCTAAGAAGCAGAAAGTGTTCCAGTTTAAAATTGACCCATGTATCTATATCTATTTATTAATTGTATTTTCAAATCTTCAGGAATAAATCTTTCTTGTGTCAAAATGTATGTATGCAATAGTAGATATTGTTAGGTCCAACAACTCTCTACTAAATAAAAATCTTCTTGGCTGACAGTATGTTTGCAAGTAGAGCTGAGCCTGTCAATAGCTGATGGCTGGCACAAAGGCCAGTGCTGCTCCTCCTTATGCCTCCCAGTTAAGCACCTTCCTTTCTGGGTTCCAGTACAGCCTCACCATGATGGGGTCCTGTTCAATGGTTAATTATTCAGGGACCTGAGCTGACAGAAATTGGGGTACAGTTGTGTAGTTTAGGGTTTGAAACTGGTTCATTGCAAGTGAGACAAATGCTAAGGAAATAGAATAAGAAAAACATTGGAATCACTCGATTGTAGTTGCAGGTTAGTTTCCTTTAGCTGTAATATGAAACTGCCTCTTGCATATAAAAACATATGCAAAGATACACATAGATACAAATTAACAGATTATGAAGAAACAGTAAAGAAACGGCTGTGTCAGTAGAACTGGATGTGAGATGGACGTAGCTTCTCTGCCTTTGTATTTATTGACATCTGTTGTCACCTCCCTTTTGCTATTTTCTTCCTCTTCTTCCCTAGTACTGGCACATTTCCAAGTGGTATGGACCAGACATTAGATCCATGTCCTAAGCCAATCCATCTCGGGACCACCTGGGGAAAGAGGGAGCTCTGTGGCATTGACAGAAGAGGTGGCTACTGCAGAAAGGCAGGTGCTTGTGGACTGTGACTTTAGCCATGGTTCTGTGCATTGGGTTACTGAGCATTTTGTTAACAAGAGGTCCAGAAACTGAGATCACATATTGGTCTCCTGACTATCTGAATTACTGAACTGGTAGCTTGTAATCTGTCCCTGTTTTGGACCATAGCATCTCAATTGCTATGCCAGAGCATCCTTAAACCTGTGGACACTTGCCTGCCTGGTTTTATTTAGTAATAGAGACATAGCTTGTGTGATTAAGAGAAAAGTCTCCAGGGGAAAATGCTCTACATATCCCACAGCAGTAATTTAATCCCAGCCCTTTTAAGCAATAATCACCTTTCATACGCCCTCTAATGAGTCAAGTATATCAATGTGCAGGGCTAGGGTGAAGGTTCCATTCCCCATGTCTTGTGATTGGCATGAGTAGGTCTTGGCTCTTCAGGCAAGAGGTCTCAGTTGTCAGTCCATGAAGGGGCTGGGCTCTTGGCTGAGAACTTAAGTCACAGCCAAGCCAAATTTATGTGTGCAGAGAAGAAAATGTTGCCCAGCTATTAGTTAATAAACCTGATACTGGCACTCAAATTACATTTACTATCAGATCTGTGAATCTGGCTGAAGTTTTGGATCAGATCATGGAGTGTGTTTCCATACTTGTTTTCCTTCCATCAAATCAGCTATTGAAAGAAAATGGAATTTTATCTGAGTTCTTGCATGATGAACACTCAGGTCACATGCTGGCACCCTTGCATTCTAGATACCTCTAGTATCTAGGGTCAACCAGCAATCCTACTGCAGTTAAATTAATAATGAGGACGTGACCTCAAAAAACCCCCAAATCATCTGGACTCTCATGAGTATTTGGAAATGCAATTCTTTGAGATAAAGGCCCCACTAAATAGTGAAAGTGCTAAAAACTTTGAAAGAGTGTTAAAGTTAGTATATTGTTTCTTGTTCCCTTTGTAAACCTCTTGTACAGGATTTCATGGAGAAACTGACTGTGGTTTAATTGAAACACATCAGAAGGCAGTGTTCTGGTGTTTTAATTACAAGAGAAGGAAAAAACAGCAATAGCAAAAAGTACTTGAGTAGTAATTTCAGCAGGTACATTGGCAGTATTAAGAAATCTCATTCTTGCTTATCGTTGTCAACAGGGGGGACATTGTTTCTTCAGCTCTTTCCAGTGAATCACCAGATTATCACAAATCAGTCCCCAAGTGCTATTGAAATAGCATGAATCGGAGAGAAAAGCAATTTTCTGACGTACTCTCTATCTGTTCATTTTAAAATCTGTTCATTTAAAATGGCTTTTTCCAGTGGATAATATGGGAAATTAACTTTCTGTGTCCTCCTGTTGCCACCACAGACACATTATTTCTGGGGAGCAATATATTCCAGATGCACAGACTGCAGAGATTTCCACTGCTGCACGTCAGCACAAAGACTACATAGTGAATGCTTATTAAGTGTCCACGTAAAAAGGATGTTCATTTGGACTAAATAGAGCTGAGTCATAGGAGTGATAGGACAGGATTTCTACCCCTTTTCTTTAGGATGCCCAAGCACTTATCCCTGATGAGAGTGAGCTCATGGTCACCATGGTTGAATGTTAGTCATCGAGGGCATGCTCCAGTTTGGTGAAGGTTTTAATTACAACTAAGCATAAAGACTCAAAACATTTTGTGTCTCTCCATATTCTTTTAAGAGTTGGAATTGAAATTTCAAAGGGAAAAAGTGATCTTATTTTCCAAGCTCTTAATGAAAAAGATATTTTTTTTCCATAAAGAAAGTAAAAGCTTTTCTTGTAAAACTTACCAGGTATACTTCACCCATACACTTCTGCATAGCAATCCTTATATAAGAGCTGTCTCAAATATGTTTGGAAAAACAATGTTATCAGTTAGAAAGCCAGTGTCTATAGGATGTCAAAATGCTGGGTTCCATTGAATTGAAATGTTTTATTAGAAGTTCCTTTCTTCCTTTTGGAGATAAATCATTTTCAAGGAAAAAGAAATGATAGCTAATGCCAATAATTTTACATTTCTATGTTCCCATCTCTTCTCTGATGTTGAAACCGAAATCCCATTTTGGAGTCAAAGTAGTGTCTTTTGAGTAAGACAAGGACAGTGAGCATGCTATGGAGGTATTTCAGAGAACAGCTGAAAAAGTCAATCAATTAAAATAAAGTCTCCTTCCTTCCTCATTCTGGTTCCCAAACATTGAATTGACTCAACTATAACTATTGTGAAGTGTCTATCTAAAATGTTAAAATGAGATTATTGGAAATGCTTGTTTAAATCTCTTGACTACAAGAAGGCAAAAATAATCCAGGCTGTAATTCTATAGCACAGTGTTAAAATTTGATTATATTTAACTCAGATTCTTTACCCAGTGTAACTGATGTGATCTTTGCACAAAAAGAAGTAATTTATATGTTCATTAGTGCCTCTGAGATGGAAGCAAATATTGCATATTAGGGCTGAAATGTGCAGAGTTCGCTGGCAAAAATACTTATGATATGGAATAGCAGTCATGTCTCTTGAAACCAGAGAGAAAGTTTTTCTGTTGATCATGATGACTGAATTTATTAGATGGCTTTTCAGTCTACTTAAATAAATTAATACTAAAGGAACTTTATTGTGAAACGTCCTAAATGAACACAATTTACTAATGTAGTTGGTTTCAAATATATGTCATATTTGTGTCCCTGGCTTGATGAAATTTAAGATTTTTTTACTCTTCCTTGTTTAAACATTTATTTGGATTGTAATGCTTATTAAACATGTGAATTCACCATAAAAAATTCTTAGAGGATAATAGCAGATCAATAGGTATAAATTCAGAGGACGAAAAACATAGCAATGCCTTAGTTGGCCTCTTCCCACGCTTATTTTAAACACTGATTATTTAACACACTAATTCAACCTTATTAGTCATATTGAAAATTTACATAAAATCATATGCCCAGCATCTTAATATTTTGAAACAAGTGATACAATCTCTTTGAAATGGCTGGGCAGACATTTGTTTTATATTTTAAAATGAATTTTTATGAAACTCCTACATGTGAATGAGAAGTTGGGTTAGCAGCTCTTTTAAATACTCTAGTGAAATAGCTTTAAAAACCAGTGATTGCTTTGCAAAAACCTCTACACAGCACAGTTTGCATTTTCATGCAACACTTTCCTGTCTCATGTTGCATAAGCCACTGGATTTTAAAACTTTTCTCCAAAAAATGTTTTGTGTGACTTGTGTATCAGACACCTTTGACAATTTGAAGTATATTTTTCTGCAGCACAGGAAATTCAAAGACAAATTACTTTATTTTACAGTGTATATGATTTGAAGTAATACATTGATTAAAAGGATTTGCACCAATGGGGAATGGAGTGTGTCACCTACAGGCAGAAACTTGGGCATTAAGTTTAAGTAAGGATTTACAGATTTTGGTTTTTCTACTTTGCCAGCTACTTACACGCATTCTGCTCTGCCAAGAGCAGAATAGATGCTGAGCTTTTCTGTACAATTGGAGCAAGTGTCCTTGAAAATCCAAAATACCCACCCACCACTCTTCAACCAAACTAGATAAATCTGAAGCATATGGGGAAAATATGGGGAACTTAACTTTTCTCTTTTTTTTCCAGAAAAATCCTTCAGAAATGTCAGTGAGAAGTAGAGAGTAATAAAAACCCTGTGTGCATGTGTGTGTGTGGTGGGGGGTTATGTTCTTGCTTGTTGTTGGGTTTAGGTTTTCTTTTTCCCCCTCTAGAACATATGCCTTCTGGAAATAATTTTGAAGGAACATACCTTGATAGCAATATCCCTGAGTCTTCTCATAATCTCCATCCTGTTTGGTCATTCCTTTTGTTTTGACATAGCATGGTCCCATAACTGAGATGGAGTTACTTCTGTTGGTCTGTATATTTGTTCTGTATGTGGGTAGGCAAGTTCCCATAGTGTCACACAAAGTAGGACAGTGACTGGGGTGCCCTTATGGGAAAGGTGGGTCAGAATGTATTTGGCAGATAAATATCTGTCTAGAATGTAAGAACCAAGTGCCTCAGTATTTTCTAAAAATAGAAAACAGATTGATTTTTAAAGTAGTTGTAAGCTCAGGAGAAGATGTGTGCAAGTAACAGGCAGCTGTTCTGGACATTGTTTGAGCTCTCCCTCTTTCTGCATGCCCTATGTGTTGAGGTATGTAACATGAGGTTTGGATTCTGCTCAACTCCTAGTTTGGATACAGCCTCAATTGCCTGTCTCAGCACAGGGTGCCTGGCACCTAGAGACCATGCACACACCAGTGACTGGAAAACTTAGGAACAGGCCAGACTATGACAGGTCCATTTTCCTCCTGGGTGCCCTATCCGAGGTGACAGCTACCTATGCAGAAGGGAAATTTGCTCTCCAGAATACTGCTCCTCTGGCTGTAAGGTACATGCATAGAGTTAAAAGGATTTATTGAGTTCCTTGATATGCTTGCACTTGGCTGTTAGAAAGAAAGATATTCTAGCTGAATAAAGGAAGAATTTCTCATAGTTATATCCCTTTAAAGTGAACCACCATTGGCAAAGTTCTGATGAGGAAATGCAAAATTGTCTTCAATATATGTACATAAGTTAATTATCACCAATTTATTTAAATGGGAATTATATCCTCCTGTCTTCAGGAAGGCCTGTAAAATCAATTGGTATAACTAGAGTCACAGGATCAATGCAATCAACATTCACTGGTTGATAGCAATCACAATAAGGCTTGGACACTATGGTTTTAATTTGTAAAGTCCATGGGTTCCTTCTCTAAGGGTCTGAGAAATGGAACTCTGAAATACTGGCAGGCTTTAATTCACTATATATCTCCACGGGAAGGATTTTAGAGGTCTGTAAATTGAAAATGTTTGAAACCAAAGTGCATTAGGTCCTTATATGAAAGGAGGGAGAGAAGGATGATAAAAATACATATTTCAAAGCTTTATTTGGAGCTCTGAGCCCTTTATTGGAAACATAAAAGTATACAAGTTAAAACAGAGATCACTGTGTCTTCATAGTGGTCCAGTCTGCACTTGTAAAATGAAACAGAATGTGCAGAGAGGGCCAAAGGTTTGCCTGGCAGGTAAGGGAGGAAGGGAAAGGGATGCTGGACACTGGCTGACTAGTAGTTTCAGCCTGCACACAGCCTGGATATTGCTGAGATTTAGTTGCACTGTAGTTGCTGTATAATTAATTCATTTAAGCCTGGACAAATGTCTTTGTCATTTTAAATCTAAATAAGCCCCTTCATTCATTAGGACACGATGCAGCATTTTGAGGTGTGTGTGCATTTTTCGAAAGCTTGGGCACTTTACTGAATCTCCAGGTGGACAGATTTCGTGCTGCAGTTTAGTATCAAAAGCAAATCCCCCTACCTGGCAGCAGGGCTGTCCTGGAAATGCCTTTCTGGCATAACTAAGGCAGCTTCTGCTGGGCATAGCATGACTCAGACATCAGCAGTCCCTCTCCTGGCCAAGTGTGTGAACAACTATTCCTCGAGCTCCAGAAGACGTTTTTATTTTTTTTTTCCCCCGATACTTAATTTCTTTTTGCTGCAGAAAGACATATATTCTAGCTTCAAGTTTTATGAAGATCCTACTACATTTTTCTCTGTATTTTATTCTTTAAAATAGGAGAATTGTCTTTTATGATTTTTACAAAAACATAAAATAACATTTTGCAAAAGCTTTTCTGTATTTCTGATTCGTAATTCTGGATGAGTGGAAGTGAGTTGATAGAAGTTGTAAGCTACTCTGCTAACTGTATCCCATAGTAATAACAGCCCAAAGTAAGAGAAAACCGTTCTTTTTACTTACTTACTTACCTATTTATATTCTATAACTAATCAAGGTTAAAAACAAGCTGTAGAATTCGCTGGAGAATGCACCCCCCTTGTGAAGCAAGGAAGAGAGGGGAGATTCCTGACCATTGAGACTGGCTTTGACAGATGATCACGCTGTAGGAAATACACAAATGTTCAATCCAGCTTTAATACAGCAACACAACAGTATCCTATCCAGCTAGTAAACTAAACTGGTGGACTAAATACTTCTGTCCTTCTTCCACTTGTGTAAAACTGACGTCTCTCTACCAAAAAGCATTTTTGTTCTATACTTTCTAGTTTCAATGACATAAAATTCCATGTCCAGGTATCTCTGAATCTCTGGTTTCTACTTTTAGCCTTAGATATCAAAGTTCCTAAATGAATTCATGAGATAATTTTCTTTCCTTATTATGGTCCTCTATTAACCTTTCTCATTTCTCTGAGATTTATTATCTAATCTTTGCTTGCCAGTGGCTGGAATACATTTGCCCTTTGCTCTTGAGAGTTTTGGGTACAGTAAGAAGGATATGGATCCTAATCACATTCATTCTTAAATGACTTTGCTAACATTTTTCATTCATATTTTACCTTCCATCCCTTTTGGGATGGAAATGAACAATGCATATCTGCTTAATCAAAATCAGCTCTAATCAATCACAGTTTTTTAGTGTGTAGATATATATACACACATATATGTAATGGTTCATTGTCTTTAATAGAGAAAGAATAAATTGAGGTAGTAGCATATCAAATAAATTATGGTGATGCTGTAGGGCTAGTAATTTTTACTCTACAGTAAAATTATAATGAGATGTGATATTATTAAAAATATTATTTAATAAAGACTTTGACAGTTTTGTAAAAATACTTTCCTGTTCAGCAGAAAATCTCCAAACTTGATCTTCATCCATACATACATTTTCATGAGCCTTGAGATACCTCACTTATTTCTGACTTCTGTCAGCATGTATCTTACTCTTCTGAGTTATTCAGAATATATGTTGTTATAAAATATAGAACTGTGATGTCACTGACTCCATATTGAGCCTTAAGGGGAAAATCTTAATATCTTAATCTTAAAAAACAAATTACAGAACTGTAGTGTGTTCTCTATGCCTTTTGGAAGAAGGTAGAATTTGTCTCAACCAGCTAAGAAATCTCAAAAAAAAAAGCCAAACCAAAAAAAAAAAGTAATTTTGTGTTTAAAAGTTCTAGAGCAGGCGTGGTAACATATTGCAATACTATATCTTTTTCATAACCATAATGAGCTGAAATAGTGAGATTGCTTGGAAAAGGGCAGGTTTCATGTGTAAAGAATCAGTATACACATTATTTGTTTGAACATACAATTTTCTGCAATACAGCTCCATCCAAAAACTAGACAGTGAAGGTATTTAAATATCTGTGCAATAAATGCTACCAGTGTTGCCAAACTAACACTCATCAGCAGAGTCTGTAGCTGCTTATTATAAAGTGTTTTCCTCAGTTTTGTACCACAATTGTTATAAAATTATTGCTATCATTTATTTCATTTTTTCTTCTACTACCAAGCAATAGTGCTGTAACACTCAAGATGTATAGAAGTAAAATAAGTCACTCTGCTCCTGCCTATAGATTTCCCAGTCAACACTGTCTTTCAGTGGAAAATATAGTTGAAGATGATGAAGAACGGGTTTCCAGTATTTTCAAGGTTTAATCAAAGAATGAAAAATATATCCGAAAACAACAAGCATCCAGAAAAATTATGCTCAAACAGTTGGTTTGCTCCCTTTTTCTTACCAACAGTTTTGTTTTCCTCTCTCACAGTCTCCTGTTGCAGCTGTTTCACTTTGCTAGAAACCCTCTATTTTCATGGGTACATCTATTTGAGACCTGTGGTTACCCACCTCTTTTGTCTTTCAGCAGCCACATCTCTTTTTTTGCTTTGATGTTTCCTAAAGACACCTTGTCAGAGCTTCCTACCTCTTTTTGTCCCTCTTACTTCAGCCTTCACTGTAGTAGGCACAAGGTAAAAATTCTTGACCTTCTTCTGTCATTTCCATGGCCCTTTTGGACAGATGTTCCAAATTTGAATTCCTTCTTCTGAAACACTCATTTAAAAGTTGATCATTATTATTCCTGACAGGACCACATAAGCATCTTCTACTGAGGTACTAAAACTTTATTTCTCCTGCAAAAATCTTCTGGTGTGTCCTAGGATCACAATTGCTTTACAGTGCCACTTTATATCAGTAATTCAGAAGCACCTCTCTTCTCTGTTTCTGACTAATGAACACTGAATTTAGCAACAGTATAAAAGAAGCGACTTGCAGACATGGGGCACACTGTGTGCTGTAGATCCTGACACAGCTGGAGCATCCCCCCGACACACCACCAAAGCGGAACCCAGCATATCTGAACCCCTACATGATCCTTTGACAACTTCCCTGCATCCATGCCCCTGTTCATAGTGCAGTAGTAGTGGTCACTTATCCCCTGAGTAGACTTTGAGGATCTTGAGGAATCTTTCCCTTCTGTGAGCACAATGAAAGCTCTTCCTTTCTCTTTCTCAGTTCTTTTTGTGCACAGATTTATTTCTACTCCCCTCGCCTTTGATGCTTCATGCCTTATGAAAAGAATACAGCCATTCACAATGTCTCAACTATTCAAGGCCATAAACGTTTCATTTTGAACTGTTACCCTTAAAGTCTTTGAACTCCCCCCAGTCCAGCATTAATTTTCCTGGGTTACTCACCTTGAGTTAATTAGTTCTCTGTGCTCACTGCCCACGTCTGTGATTTGTTTTAGAGGTTTCCTTACTTGCTCAGAAAAGGATTTCTTCTTTCTGCATGTGGGCGAAATGTAAAAATTGTCTTCAATATTCTGCAAGATTATTAATTCAGGAAGATGAAAATTGTATTGCCATTCTCTATGGGGAAACCTATTATTATATCACCATTAAGTACTGATTAAATATACATTGTCCTTGTATAAATATATTATGTTAATAGTCCTTCCATGATCTTATAATACTTCAGGATTATTCCAAAACCAATATATGTAGAAAATTCCATTTCTTTTAGTTGATAATGTGTTAATTTTCCTCTACATCCTCATTCCATCAGACCACAGAAAAGAGATTGTGGACCATATGCAAAACTTTAGATCTTAAATATGTTTCATAAATACTGTATGAAAATCATTAAGTTTTTGGGGGACTCATCCTGATACACCCACTATAGAGCAACCTGCAGACAAATCTAGCTTTTTAGCACTAAAGCCATGGAGTTACCTACCATTGAATGTTCACCCATCTCAAAGGTGTGAACATTATCAAGCAACTTTTGTTGCTCCTATTGCCAAATTCCACACTGTTAACAGAATCTGAGCTGCTTTGAAGATTCTTCACATTTCCTTCCCAGAAAATTGTAGGATACAGATGCTCTCACTCAAACACAGCTATTTGGGTGGAATAATGTGCTAGTTCCTGCCATCCTTCTGTGAAATACATCCAAAGGACTCACCTTCAAATCAGTCTCTGAAGTGAAAATGCTTGGAAAGAATTATGGGTCCTGTGGAAGTCATGAGAATTGGTTGGGGTTTTAACACTACAGCTTGGTTTGCCAGGTGACTGGAATGCAGAGATACATAAACTTAAGGAAACACAGCAACAGTATACAACTGGTGGCATAGAACTAATGTTTTACAAAGTGCATTTTGGCAGAGTTGAAGTACAATACATATAAAATAATGAAAACTGCAAACAAGCAGTCTTTGTTTAAATAATATATTTGAATAGTATTCAGGATCAACTTAAATTTACTCTTTTATTTTCAGCCAAATAAAACCATATTGTGTCATTTGAAAAGACTTACATGTCCTTACAAGAACTGTTTATAATTTTTGAGACTTGTTCTCAATGTGGCTGGTGTATTAGTGAAGTACAAAATTCTTCATTGCCAAAATATTTTTTTCAGTTTAAGGGATGGAATATCAAAGATTAATTTTACATTTAAAATAATGTTCACAAAATTAAAAGTAATCATAACAATTAGCTTTGAAATAGTAATTTTCTCAGTGTTTTGATGATGTAACACAGGAGCAACTTGAAGCCGGTGATATTTTTTTTTAAATGGAACAGGCTGGTAAAAATTCAGGAAGCTGAGAAGAAAATCACCGTGAAAATGAAAGATGATTGGATAAATAAATGATATTTTAAAAAATCTTTTTATCTCTTTGAATAGCTTGATCCATTTGATTTTTAAAATATTTTTAATGCATGATAAGAATTAATTAGAGGAAACACTCTGTTTATACTGAATTAAATATAGACCCGCTGCTGTGCAGAAAGAAAAAAAATGTTACTATCCCGCATTTCCTGAATGCCCTCCTGAGGGACTGCATTGAGTCCCTCATGCGTAAAATCCAGAGAAGAAAGACCTTCTCTGCAATCCAAACTACTCCAATGAAAGTATGTGAAAGCTACAAGTCTGCCAAATTGGGCTACAGGTACATCTCTAATATAAACGGTGCACGACGACTATCTTGCATGTTTTTTACAACTTCTTGAATGTAAGCTGCTGGTGGTTTTTGGTAGACTGATCTCTTTTTTTGAGCTACAGATTTTAATGTGGGCTTTGGGTTCAGAGAAATAGAAAGGTCCTTATACAAAAAACCCCCCCTGCTAGTCCTTTAAAATTTCAAAACTAAATAGGACTCCATTCGGCTACAATTTTTTTCCTTGAAGAGAAACTGGGAATTGTAACAGCCACATGCACTTTTTTTGGTGGGAATAATCCTGTTGGTCAAATACATAATTCAAAAGATACACAGTCAAGGATATGACGACATGAGGTTCCTGGTGAACTGTTGCCTGTGGTAAATGGGAAGCAAAAGAGAGGAGCGGGAATTCCGTGAGGACTGTAAAGTTGGAAGTTTAAGCTGTGTGACTAGGTAAATTAGATTTAAAAAGGACTCTTTTCTTCCATTCCTCTTCAGTCTCTTACATCCCAGGTCACTGTCCCTCTGCCTCTGGTGTTTGTGACAGCAGACTGAGATGCTTAGGGAGAGTCAGCACTGGGGACCATCTTGCAAACATGTTTGTGACATCTGGCCATGCTCATGCCTGCTCTTCAATACAGTGGCAATGTGGGGTTAGATAAAACTTCTTTCATCAAATGTGGCCCTGCACTCCTCAGGTAGGGTGGGGAAGGAGCTGTCCCTGTGCATCCACAGCATCCCTTAGGGCTTCCTAGGAAAAAGGGACTTACAATGCACCAAATCCAGCCTCTAAAGACAGGTGGCACAGTGAGGAAATTGTGCAGAGAGAAAAGGGAAACCCAAACAGGGAAGAGGGGCCTGTTGCCATATTCCCAAAATATGGCATGCAGCTTGTCCACCCACACCAGGGGCTACTTGCCAGGCCAGGGTGAAAACCTGTCCAGGTTCTTAGAGAGACAACAGAGACCATCAGAATGAGCTCAGAGCACAAAGCCAGGTACCACAGAATCAATTAAAAAGGACACAACAAGCTCTCTTCTCAAATAATCTTGGTGATGTTTAATGAACTCTTACCCTGAGCCCCCCTCTTTGTGTGGCCAACTTGAATAGCACCATGTAGAGCTTTTGGTTAACACAGTTCTTACTTTGGAGACAGTAGCATATTATTTTTATTGCAGATGCTCTCTTGTGTCCAGCAGTTGCTACCCAGAGTCCCACAAAAACAATACTGTGTTGACATAAACTATCTGCCACATGTAACTATTTATACATTCTCACTACATCTGTGAGATATGAGGGCAGCTGTTTTTCCTTGAAAATCCCTTGGCACTTACCAGCAGTTTTGACTCAGCTTTGCTGAAATGAATATTAAAATCCATCCCAGTTTTCTCCCCCTTTGGAGCATGGATGGCTACTGCAGACTCACATATGAAAGAGAAAGCATGTTTTGGATTCCCCTAGTGAGTCATCACTCTTTCACTGGTGATTCATTGATTGAAAGGAGAGGAAGGTAAATCAGGACTATTTATATGAACTGTCATCCATTTATCTGGTTATTTATTTATTTTAGCCTGGGGCATTCTCAAAGCAATGGAATGCAGTTGTGCTGACAGTGGCCGAGGTCTGAAGCTTTTTCTCAGGCTCTGGGCTGTACTTGGCATGTTTGGAATTGAGAAGAGATGAGACGGAGAACCTTCATCCACACAAAGATCTCTTGTGCTTAAGCAAGGAAGAGAGAAGGAAGGGTTCATATTGCCATCCTAAGTGCATGCTAGGAGAAATCATTGGGTAATTCAACCTCCTCCAGCAGGACAGGCTGAGAATCCATCTAACCACGTCCTCAGGTCCTGGTGTGGTTCTCATCTGCCCATCTTGGAAGCTTCCTGATCTCTCTATCTCTTAGTGCAGCAAGGGTAGTTTAGGAAACATCAATACTTAGAGAAGGCACTGAAATCCAGCAGTTTGTTTATGCAATTGTCTATACTGTGATTTAATTGTCATCCTGAATAATATGTCATCTGCAGTGTGCTGAAAAGCTAAATTCTTCTTTTAAATGCATAAAAATACTGTAATGGCAGTTAATTAACCCAGATATATATAGCTCCATGCTTCTGCAAAATGTGAGCAGACTGCTATAAACTACAGCTACACCCCTAAGCAATTATATGGTTTATGTTTTTTCTTAAAAAATATGGGACATAGCACAACACTTCTCCTCCTAGACTCCATCGATGAAGCTACATTTGTGTTAACTCAGGTATGGAGCACTGTGATTTTTGATGTTGTTCTTGCTGAAGCTCGGCAAGACATTTCATGTTAGAACTCTCTTTCGATTATGTGTTGTTACTGATAGAAGAACATCTTTGTGTGTGTTTTAGCTCACATTAGTCAAAGACAGGAGGAAACCCTTTGAAGTCCTAGGAGGCAGAATCATTTCTAAAATGTAAACTATTTGCCACCCAAGATAATGTAGTCTTGGATCAACAACAAAAGCTTTCCTGACTAGGAGCAGTTATTGAACAGACTGCTAACTGAATTCTGGCCATTTTTTTAAGCAGCACTGAAATAAGGTCAAAGGACGATTTTTTTTCAATAAGGAATTTAGAAAAGCATCCATTTTTTAAAATTTAAAATTTAAATGGACTCTTAGTAGGAATAAACACCACATGATAATTTTCTGCTCAAACCCTGGCACTGTCAAAACTGCCAGTTTCAGTATTTTTCAGGTGATCTGAAGGTCTGTATTGTGCTTCTTGTTCTGGAGTAACTTGTGCTTATTTACAAGAGACAGTACTTTTTGAACCAGTTTGTCTGAAAAGTTCATCCCTTCTTAATTCCTTTGTTTGACATACTATACTCAGTTTAGCTTTCTGCTTATTTGAACTGATCTTTCAAGTTACTGAATGCCCAGAAGCAGAATTTAAGTAATTAAATAGATATTTTAAATATAGACATATCACCACTCAATTGTGTCATCTGCCTATAGCCTGCATTATGGTGCTGGAAAGACATGTGCAGAAACACATTCTCTAAGAAGTTGTCTGAGGCTCTGAGGCTGATCTTGTGGTCATTGATAAATTTGTGTGCATCAAACATTATTTCGGATGGCCAGTATCAGCTAGTGACAAGGGGAGATGAGGCCTTTGCAGAAACAAAGATAACCATAGACAAATCAGTCCTCATATTGCCAGGCTGCAAATTCAGTACACGGCAAATTTTTAGGCCACACAAAGTGTCAGCAGTCTAGTGTCTTTCCTTTCTTTCTATTCCTGGAAAAAGGGTTGATTATAACTGGCCCTACATTTGTAAAATTTTCTCTGAATATCAATCTCATTGTAGCAGTACGAAGGGATTTGGTTTTGAGCTTTAAAATATATGCAAACAAAGTGAAACTCAAAGTACTCCTATGCTGTAACACTGATTTTTAGAAATTAAGTATATTTCTATCTTTCTAATAAACAACTTCTACTTGCCTCAAACTGGACACCTGAAACATGCAATATGATAGATCTATGTTGCTTTACCTTAAAAACATCTTCAGAGTCAAGAAATACTTGAGTGAACAACTGAAAGATAAACTGTATTTATACAAATAATACAAAAGTAATGATACTTACAGAACAATTTAACATATACTTACATTTTCAGCATTCTGTCTTGTCTACTCAAACAAAGGTCTCATTTTTCTGTAAACTCATTTTTAGCCATAGCTATAAAGCAGAAAACAGGGACTTGCAGATGAAGAAAAGTGTTGCTTTTATAAAAGCAGATCTCCCCTTCCTCTCAACTCAGACTGAGAGTGATTAGCCAGTTCTATTTACCTGAGCTTTCCCGTCTCAGCTGGTAAATGTGTGACATTGCCCTCTGTGGCTTGTCTTACATTTCCCCCACCAAGGGAGATCTACTCTAAAAGGATGATGAAAGTTTCACTACTCCTGATAGACAGCAAAGACTCTCTGCTCACTCTTTCTGTAGATAACTTTGTGTTTGGAGAGAACTAAAAATCCTCATGTGGTATTTAAGGTTCAAATTTGGGAGAAGTATAATCCTGGAAAAGAAGAAACATTCATCAATATTTAAGGTGGGAAAGCTCATTTCAATTTCCTGTTCTGCTGAACTTCTCAGTGCACATTGGAAAGCAACTTAAAGATGATTACACACAGCTGAAATAAAGCTGGCACTGGCCCTTTCCCTTTGCTCTTCAGTCAGGAAGACTGTATGATAGCTAGAGCTTTCAAACGAGCACAGAAACTCTTCCCAATCCGTAAGTGGCACAATCAAGTTGAAAACTCTGAGTTCTCAGACCCTTGCAATGGTGGGTACTGCATAAAGTTCTCAGATTTTTTTTGTGCTACCTTGTTATACTAGCATCTAGTGTTGGATGGCGCATCTCAAAATAATTTCAACTCTGAGAAATTTGGGATGCAATTTTGCGTAAGGAGGAGGAGTTTTGGACACCTAAGTCTTCTTACAGAAATCTGATTTCCATCATCATTTTATAGGGTTCCTGAAAAAAGCCAGCTCCTTCCTTCTTTTTTCCTCAGACTAGTGATCATGTACCAGCATGATGAGCCAGTCTAATGACTGACTAGGTCAAAAACTAATTTCCCCCACAACATTTTATTTCATCATTATTTACAGAAGTAAGATAACATACATGTTTAAAATTACATAGAAATTATGTCTTGGATATAACTCATACACTTGAACTTATATTTAACTATTTAATTAATATAAATAGAAATTTTAAAAGAATGAAGCAGACTATCAAGAAATTATTATAATATTGAAATATGTTTTATGTCTTTTTAGTGATAAAAATATTTATAAAAAGCATAATTTATACTAAAAAATTCCACTGCTTATCACATTCAAAAATTTCTGATGTATCACTTCAGTTTGCACACATATGCATCACTTAATTTAACTCCAGTGATTATTGTTTATATCCTTACAGCTCAGAGTGCTGCTGGCCTAGATATAAGGGTGAGGATTATTCTCAAGCAGTACAAAGTAAATGCTGATTACCTCAATCTGCCAAATTTTTTCTGGAAATGTTATACTGCAGAATGTACCCCAGATCAGAATTAAATTCTATTTTGCATTACTTGATTATGTCCATGACAGAAAATGATTACTTCGACCTTCCTGGTGGCTAGAAATCAGAGGTATTGTTTTTGAGTAATTTATTTTGTCTGAAGGATGGTATAACTCTGTCATATAAATGATTCTTTTAAGCACAATTCTAAAGGAAGCATTCAATCTAGTGTTTTGCAGGCTGGATAATGACTAGGCCTTGGCTTAACCTCTCCTGTGTCTCTATTACCTCTAAACTCTAAGAAGTGCTTATGAAATGTTACATACCTACCCTGCTATTCAATTTATGCTCACAGAGGAAGCCATTCCAATCTCACAGAAGAATTCTGAAACATCATTTATCAGTGTGTGCAGAGTTTCGAGATCCTTGGCAAGGGGGATAATAGGATTGTAAGGTCCTTTGTTTGTTTTTCAGATCTTTAAAATATCGAAATAGGGATTGAATTATATATATATATTGCAGCAAATATAGCACAAAAGAAATAAAACTTTTAAAGTGAAATATTTTATTTTTATGTTGAAAGTAACAATCTGTAGACCTGCTGCCTTCCTGTGGACTATTTCAAGTCCTATTCAAACCAAGGGCATGATTCCCCACCTTGCAGGGTGCTTGCATCAGGACTCAGGAGAGTCTCACAAACCCAAGTGACGTGTTAGATGCTGCATATTGCTTAGAGTTAATTGAAATTCAGTAATGAATGACAGCATTCAATACCATACCACAAATAACAATGCAGAAGAGAAGAAGGGCTCCCTGCTGACTGTGCACCTGAGGGGGCTCAAGTGCACTTTTTCTAACCACCTAGAGCTAACACATTTAATATTTTTGATCTATGCTTGCATGTAACTCAACAAAGCAACAACACCCCAGCAATACCACAGTTTTCTCCCCAAATACTTTCTAGTTCACTGGCAGCACAGGTTGTAAGTATGTGAGCCTAGCAGAAAAACCCTTCTCTCTGTTAGTAATTATATTGCCTCAGATTTTTCATGTTGCCACAGCCATTTGTCCCTGTACTCAGCTTTCCTGCGATTTGAGATGCCTCACAGGGCTGTCTGACTTAAAATGGGTTTGAGGGGTTATTTTAAAATTTCAGATTTGAAGCACAGCTTCAGTACATGAAACTATCTCAAAGAACATCACAGGTAATACCTGTGCTTAGAGCTAAAAACCCAGCACATTTTTCTTAGGAAAGTCTGCGAGCACAAGCTCATTATAAATGCGTACCTACCCCATGTGGCCTTTGAAGAATGACAATATGCTATCACAGCAACAAGGAACCACTTTGACTGCTTTCCTTAATGAATGTGTTTTTCTATTTTTTGATGCAATTTACATATGATAATTAGATTATAGCTTCAGTATTATTATTACTGGAAGTGTGTTTTGAGAAGGAATGCCATGAATATCTGTGGAAAAAAAAATCATTCTGCTTGGATTACATAATGTGTTTCATATAAGAATACATCATGAAGACTTCAGTTTCAGTGATTCTTTTTTTTCCCCTCTATTTTGATATCTGTGAAGTCACTTTTTCTTAGGACAAGTAGTCAAAACTAGTTTTCTTTACTGTGAGGGTTGATTCTGCACCTAGTATCTGTTGTTAATTCCTAATATGTGTGATTTACAGGCAGATCCAAAGAAGATTTTAGATTGACCATAGATAGCTAAGTGGCAATGAACAGAGCACATTTTCACATCTGGACAGGGAAAGATGAGGGCCTTATGTCTTAGGCACAGCCAGGGTTAGATGGCTGCTGAAAGACTGTTTTCCAGATTTCGGTTTTTGCTCCTATGTCCTTATCTTTGTCATTATCCACAGTTTGGGCTGCCATTTTACTAGTTATTCTCAAACAAAGCTATTCAGCTTATTCTCTCTCTCTTCTCAGCCTTTCTCCAAGTTACAAAATATTTAAAAGTTGGAAGGAATAAATTGTCTTGATAGACCAAGTGTTTTTCGTTCTCCTTTTGTTTCTCATCCTCTACTGTGGAGTCATTAGACCACTAAAAGAGAAGGAAACAAGGACACCTTCAATTGCAAACGGCAACAATTAGGAAGAAGGAACAGCCCAATGCTGTAGGTAACCTAAGAAATTTTTTCTCCTTCTCTCCTATTTCCCTCCCTTCACCCCTCTGCCTCCCACCCCCGCCCCCCCCCCATCCCCTTCCATGTCTTCATATCCTATTTCACACGTTCGTTTTGGAACTCCTATTGATTCAGGACCAAACTTCAGAATAATTTCAGTTAAACACAATAAGCGGGCCAGTGACATTAAGAGAGGATAATTGAGTTGGTGCTTTGGGCAGTTAAGAGATTGAAAGGAAAGGAGATAGATAAGGATTGGTTTAAAATGAAAAAGACGAAATATTATTGCCGGCGTTATTTAATTATTTTCGAGTTAAAAATGCAAAATGAGGGTACGCTAAATATAAACCCTTATCTTTAATTATCAAGCCTGTCCTGTTCTACTTGTACTGGAAAACCTGAAATCAATGGAATGAATCCCAGCAGCGATCCAGTTACTACCAGGGAAGGACTGCAAATACGAAAGGAGGGCAACGTGCTTTAAAAGACAATACAACAGAAAGTAATGCAATTTGAGGGGGGGAAAACCAGAAAAAAATACAAGCGAGGTTTGTTTCCATGTCTGCCTGCACCCGGAGCTCACATTAAATGACAGACTTTTCTTCTCTCTGCATTCCAATTAGACTGTGCCAATGGGCAAGTGGGGAAGGGAATGTTAATGAGGGAGCCGGGGAGCGGGGTGGGAGCCGGGGCTGGCGGCTCCCCGCTCCCGCCGCAGTCCCGGGGAGCGCGGCGCGGCTGCCGGGCTGTGCCCGGGGGAACGCACACTTCACCGGGCGATTGAGAGCCTGGGGACGGAGGGAGGGAGGGCTACGGAAAATGTGTTGTGCCGGGCTGGGGAGCGCTTTTCGCCCCGTTTCTCGTTCGCGCACCGGCGACTCTGCCGCGCCCTCCCGCTCCCGGCTCCGAGGCTGCGGAATCCGCCCCGGGTCGGTGCCGGTGCCGCCGCGGGCGGGGACCCCGCACCCTCTGTGTCCCGCGCCCCGGCACGCGCGGGCACGCGCGCGCGCCCGCCGCTCGGGAGGCGCTCGGTGCCGGCCGCGCTCGCCGCCGCCCCGCGTTCCCCACCGCCGCCTGCCCCGCTCGCCGGCGGCACCCGCCTCCCCTCCATCCCTCCCTCCCTCCCTCCTTCCCTCCCTCCTTCCCTCCCTCCCTCTCCCCCTCCCTCCCCGTCTCGGCCGCCCTCCGCTCCCAGGTAGGGTCCCCGGGGGTCCCCAGCTGCCGCGGGCGGCGCGGGCAGCGCCCGCCCGTGTCGGGGGCTCTGCTGCGCTCCGCAACTTGTCGCCCTGCGGGCGCTGCCCCCTCCGCCCCCCCGGCGGCCGCCGGTGCTTTGCCGAGCAGCTGTCAAACGTGCTGGGCGCTCGGCGGCGGCGGGGGGCGGCTCGCCCGCGGTCCCCGCACCGAGCCCCGGCGAATGGCATGACTCTGCCTCCCGCCCGCCCCCCCGCCCCCCCGGCTGCGGTGTGCCGTAGTGAGGCGAGGGGTGGTTAAACCCCCATCCTCCCATACATACGGTTTTTATTTTTTGTTCCTTTTCGTCTCGGGGCTTTCACATCACGGAACAGGAAAGCATCTGATGCGCCGGCTCACATGCCACTTCTGATCATACGTTGCCTCCTTGCACAGAGCAGGATCGTTGGGAAAGATGGAGATACAATAAGTTGCTAGTACTGAAAAGTGCTGCGGAAATCCAGTGGTTTCCTTTCTTCAGTGAAGTGACATATTTTCCTCGGGTTAAGTTGAAAGCACTGCTTGGCGGAGACTGACTGTGGCTGAGAGTGGGTTTGTGTTTTTCTTGCACCGTTAGGTTTTGCGAAGAGCAGCGATGAAGAGGAAGCTGGCACTCTCCGAGATGCAGTTGGTTCTTCTCGTTTTATTGGTGTGGCTACCAACAAGGTGAGAGGATATTTAGTTTTGTTGTTCGGTGCGAACATGTATGTTACAATCTGCAAAGGGTAAGCTTGTGTGAGGGGTTATAAAAGTATGGTATGTAGTAACGTAATAAAAAATCTTTCTTAGCTGTTTGTATGCAGTATTACACAGTTGCTAGAGCAAATGCTGTAGAATGTAGTTTAGGGACCATAAAAGACTGATCTCTTGTCCTTAAACGTTTTGTGAATTGATGCTTTATTTTACCATTAAAATAACAATTTCTTTAAATGCTTTTTTGGATCTTAAAGATTTGAATTACTCTATCACTGTGATTCTGTACCTTACAAAATGGAGAAATAGATTATCATGAACTCAAACTGCAAATCACTGTCTTAAAAATAATGGTCATGTATTTATCAATATGGACATGTCTTTTTTTTTTTTTCTTGATTTTTTTTTGGTCAAACATAATAGAATTCAGAATGATGCTTAAGCTTTAAACCTCTAGGTGGAGATAGCATACAACTTCACAATCACATTTAATAAAACAATAGCATCATTTATTAATCAACTTTTCTTATGTTGTTTAAAGTTCTCAATTTCTAAAGTGACAGCATAAGAGGAAGTAATTATTACTACATTATAGTTTTGGGTTGCTCACAGCTCCTAAACACGTAATTAATTGTAGTTTGTAACTTTGATATACTTGCTTTAGTTCTGGCTGCAGTAGGTCTTGTCCTAATATGGTAAAGATTGTATTCTATATAACGCAAGTTTCCTAAGATTTAACGAGTCTCCAATATTTTTGTAACAGCAAACAAAATATTTTCTGAAACTATGTTTTCTATTTCACTTTATATCTAACCATGGTGCAGTATTAGTTGAGTCACAGTGGGCCAGATCCTGCAAACCCTACTCAAGTGAGTAATCTTCCTGACGTCAAAGAGACTTTATGCGTTATTAAAGACTTTGTGCCTAAGTAAAGTTTGCAGGATGCGACCCTAATTTGATGTAATTGTATTGATCTAAATTTTTTAGTGGAATCTTGAGTTCAAAAACTGTTGTATCTCAAAAAGAAGCTTAAAAATGGCAGAGACCTATTCTGATAGTCCATGAGTATAATGATACATTTTACAAACCAAAAAGGAACCATCCAGTAATTGCAACTAAGAAAAAACTGTCACGAGTAAAATCACACATGACATTTTCATGGGTTCTTTACAAGTTATCTGATTTGGGTCGATTCTATGATTTATATGATGGAAAGCACAGACTGCAATGATTTACATTTAAATACTTCTTTATGCTATTGAACTGGGGACCAACATACAGCCTTGTCTTTTATAATTTTATAGCTTGCTTTAGAGAAAATATCACCCAAACCTACTTTTGGTTTGGAGGAGGAGGAGGAGGAAAACATGCTTGCTATTATGGCATTCAGAATACCTTCATTTGGAGATGATTAATACTCAAACATTTAGGATTAAAAAATTTAGGTAGCTGAAAAAGGTGTAAATGGTAATGTGTGTAGCATGTGATGCTTTCCTTCCTTGATACCAATATGCTGATTTTAAGTAGATAGCACTGATGAGCTCATGTATTTCACATGCACAGTGCTTAAAATTGTTGGCACGGTAACATTTGCATGTGTAAGGCTTTCTGTGTGACAGGGTTTCCCTGGCACAAACCGTTTTGGTCTGGGGGCTCAGGTTCTGGAGGACTGTGGAGCACCATAGCTGGCTGGGCAGCAGGTTCCTATTCCAGCCCCTAGCGTGTTCCACAGAGATTTGATCCATAAAGGCTGTCATGTCTCTTTCTTTATTGGGGAAGTTTGAAACAATTAGTGATCTACAGATTCTTCTTGACACTTCGTTTATGATTCCTTTTCCCATCCAACTTTTATACGGCTTTTCTGCATCTGATGGAATATCAGATAGAGCTTTTTATGGCAAAATAGCATTTTAGAAAGATGAAGGCTGTCCACAGCTATCCTGCAGCTTGCTAGTCAGCACTGGTGTTCCCTCCCACCAACTGCTGGCGTCAGAGGACTCCCTGAGCATGATCGCTGGAGTTTTCCCTCATGTTTGTTCTTCTGGTCATGTACATTACATGACCATTGGGTGGAGGCAAATCCACAGGATTTATCCAGAGATAGAGTATACCTAGGTGAGGACAGATAAGATAGAACTGGAAGGAGATGGGTTTGTGCATGGGGTCCCAGGTTATCAGTCCAGGAGTGACATACCACCAAAGCCTGGGAAGCTCTTCTAGGCTTTTGCACCAGCACAGCCTCCACTAATGGTGTTAGTGGAGCTTGAAGTAGCACTCAGAGTAAGGCAATGATGCCTACAAGTAGAGGCTACTGGAAAATTACTTCCTGGATATTTTAAATAGTATGCTGTTGACTCTGATATGTCTGAACTTGTTATATACAAATTGTGTGTTCGTATACTCTTAAATACACCTTTCCTGTTGGAATGCAGCAAGTAAAGGCCAGCCTGAAAAAATGCATGTTGAGTGTATGTTAAAACATATTTAGCACCTTCTAAAATGTAAAATATCCATTTAGATCAGTGCTGGCTGACTCCCTGGAAGACGAAGCTAAGAATAACATCACCATCTTTACAAGAATTCTAGACAGACTTCTGGATGGTTATGATAATCGCCTCAGACCTGGATTAGGAGGTAATAAAACCAATTAAAGATTGATTTTAAAAAATCAATTTTAATGTTCAGATTTTATGCAGTGATATTCTTCCTTCGGGGTTTTTTTTTCCCTAACAACTGGTATGTATCTTGATAAATTATTTATAACTACATTCACCCGGATGAATCATTTGAAGTTTGAGGAAGATAATAACATCTATGAATGGAAAGAAGGCACTTTCACACATTTATCTTAAGTAAAAAGAAAAAAGTCTGGTGTTTTAACATAGTAAAACAGAATGTGAACAAAAATAACATCTAAAGCTGTTATTCCAGTCAGGGAATTTTGGTTGAACAAGGAATGCAGGCTTAATTCCCTGCAATGCGATAGGTGTATGTTTTCAGAAATCTGCACAAATGTTTTGTGTGATGTGTATAAATTCCCACATTTTAGATTCATTCCTTGGCCCAGTAAATTCAGTGAAAATTTTGTGGTTTTGACTTCTTAGTTATTAAGGTGTCACTGGTAATATGTATTTCATTTCTGGGAACCTGGCACTTATTTGGGCATTTGGAAAAAAAAATACATAAGAAGAGAATATTGGAGGACAGAGGTCACTGCACTCCTGTGCCATGACTGTCAGTTATTTTTCAAAATGTCAGTTCACATTTTGATTTTAAAGCTGTATGCCATCTTATGTCAGTATGTGTTATATAGGCAAGAAATTTAAATAAATTTTATGGTATTGAAAATATTACTGCATACAGAAAAATCTCTATGACATAGGGAGGGGCTGAATATCTTAGTTTTGACAATATTTTATCTACTATTGTTGTTTATCTGTATTTATACTATCTAACATTGACATGTATGATTTAAATATACACTCCTACTCCTACTATTATTATTTTTTACAGTTTTAGTAATTGTAATTTTCAACCTGGAGACTGTTTCAGCTTCATGAAACTAATTCTAGTGCAAAATCTTTGGGAGCCATTCTTGTTCCTGTTGATTTCAGGAAGATCAGGCCCAAAGCTAGAGACATGCTCCAACTCCCATGGAAATTGCAATAACAACTCTGATCAAATTAGGCATTAGTTAAAGCTTAGAGTTTTTATCCAAAACTATTCCATCCTGACCTGTGGCTCTGTTGCTGTTCTGGCCCTGGGGAATTGTGGCTTGCATCTGACACAGCAGAAAGTAGGAGCTGATGCTGACTGAAACAGCTTCCTCATTATACATTACTTTTAACCTAGAATGCCTTTTCATTTCCATTTCTGGCCTCTGTACAGGGGAGGCTTGTGAAATATTTTATATTTAAGGACTTTTGAATTTGGATGATACATGGGCCTATAACACTGTTGATGTGAGAATATATAGTGATGTTTTACATGGAGTTTTGTTTTTTTTGCAAAATACTCAAATTTAAGAATTTAGGCATAGTATAAACATACAATGACTTGCAGAAACATTTCATATCACCAATCTCATGTTGAATTGGCAGGGCTTTTAAAATCATGCATTTTATTAGAAAAGTAATCAAAGTTTTCTTGCTTACAAGGAATGAACCATTTAATGAGAGCAGTCTGCAGTTCCTTTGCATATCAAGTATTGTTTTATTATTGAAATTATATTGTTGAGAAAATGAAATAAAGAAAAAATCTCATATTTTTCATTAAATTTGCTTCTAAATAACCTCCCTCCTTTTCTTTATGAAGCCTCATAGATAATTAAAACATACTCAGAGCAAAAAAATTAAAGAATTAACATCTGTTTGATATTGGTATACATGGCAATCAACCCATGCAGAATATGTGTGAAATGAAACTGTGTCATGCATATTAAACCGTGGTGATTCATGACACATTAATCTTAATCTTCAAGAATACTTCAGTTGTGGATGGATGGATTCTTACAGTTTAAAAGAACACATGTAAATAGCAATTGTGATAATTCATGATACAAAACATACCAAACAAGGCTTCAAGGATTTTGTGCATAGTGCTTAGTAATTAGGTACTTTAACAGTTCAGGAATTTTCTAGCAGTTTATTCCTTTTTCTATAGTGACCTGTAGTCTGAAAAGAGATGTGGAAATAACTAACCTTCTTTTTTTTTTTTTTTTTTTTTTTTTTTTTTTAACACTACGTGCCTAGTAAGCCCTGGGAATTTTTAAGTGTCTTTGCAAGAGATTACTGCATTCTGACCATGCCACACATCATTAATTTAAGATACCTAGTCTCAGTTATGTTTCACTTCCATTTATATGAATCTGAAATAGCTCATTTGAAACTAGTAGAATGTTTACTTTGGCATAGGACTTTGCATTATTTTGCACATATCGCTGCTGTGACTGGGATCACAATCTGGCCTTACATACTACAACAGAAATAGCCCAGGATCTGAGATGAATTCTTCTAAAGTCGTCTGAAAGCAAGAGCTGCTCATCAGCCCACTTTCACTTGCTGTGAAAGATATTTTCAGAGATTTCTTACAGCAAGAATTTAGATCCTTGTAAAAAATTGCTCCCTTAGTAATGAAATGTTTTGGGTTAACACTGGCATTTTATCTAGTTATTGACCAGCAAAAGGGAAATGTATAGGCTTCTTGAAAGACTATATTAAATTCAGCTAAGTAAACATCTGTTTGGTAGATAGTTCCTGAATTAAAGGATAGATTTGTAATTCATTTTACTGGGAGACTTGGTATGAGTACTGACAGTATGTGACTTGATGCTTTACAGGTGCACTTCAAGATTGAGTACTATTTTCTATGGACTGTCGAGGAAGGTTTAACTTTTACTGGTGGTACACCTCTGTCAGTTAAACAGGTTTTGGCTGTTGGCCATTTGCTATCCTAGCAGCTATCCTAGCTATCCAGCTATATTAGCTATCCTAGCATACATCCTTGAGTGATGTATCAACACTACACTGAGGAAATAACCTGCAAAATGGGTGTGGGCAGGGAGAAGATGATACTGCACCATCCCCTGAAGTCAGAGACATCTCATATGACTTAGATATATATATATGACTTAGATGAATTGATATGGATATTCATGGGTTTATTCAAGGGCAGATAATCTTTTCTCTGTATTCATTTTATGCTAAGCACAGGATTGCAGCTGGAACACTCTTGGCTGCACTTTCAGCTCTGAAATAAACTACTTTACCCAAACATTCCATGCCATTTCTGTTTAGCCATCAAAATAAATTACAAGTTTGACTTCAAAACAAATTTCCTGTATCATTAACATTAATTTGTGTGAAATATAGCCATGCAAATGGCAAGTCATACAGATCTTAATTGTTTACGACTTTCTACAAATCATGAAGGTATTTTCTTCTTTTTATTTGCTGTAAGTTTGCAAGATAATTAAGGCAACATTTTTTCATAAATCCTTTGTTTTTTATTAGCATGTAGAAAAGGAAGTCCACACATTATTGGGCACTAAAACTAAACTAGGACCCAAAATATCTGGAAGTGATTGAATTATCTGTCTGCTCTCCTCTGCCCCATGAACTGACAGATCATGCTAGATACTTCAGTATTCTGACTCTCTCCATAAGTTATTCAGACTTTACTTTCTCACATCTGAAATTGACCTTTCCAACCGCTATAGAACTTCTGTCTTTTCTACTCTCTGAAACTTGTAAAACATAATTGAATAGAAAACTTAAATATTGGAGAAAAAAACCAACCAAACCAAAACAAAATGGAAGTTACAAGGACAGAGGACTGCACTTCATAGCCTAAAGTTTCAAGTGCTATATTGACATTGACAAGATTTATGGAAATGTCAGGACCATTCTGCAAACTGTGGTCAGTCTCACCAGCTTCAGGAATGGCATTCTTATTGTAACTAAAGAGTTGAAAACTAGTTGTTAGAAAAAAGAGGAAGATAAGACAGTAGGTAGGTGAAAATTAAATGCACTGTGATTCCATTTTGAAGGAACCATCTCTACTTTCAAATGTTCTGACTGCTTTAAGCAAGCATCTGCATTGCATTTCTCATTCAGAGAGACCAAATCCTCTTTTTTTCCCAACATCTTGTCATCAATTGAACAGGAAAACTGAAGAGAATGGAGAGAATTCTTGCTGACTATTGCTATCATAGAGATGGTCAGCAGTGAGCACTTGCAGGTGTGATCTTTCATCTTTGGAGCACTGGATATTTCATTGCATAAAATCAATGTAATGGTGTAGAATATCAGACTTGGTGATTAAAAGTTGTGTGATGTGTTCACCAATATGAGCACAAGTGAAATTTTTTTCGCAGATTATCTTTTTCTCCTGCTCACATCAGGAGAGCTGTATGCCTATATATGTGTGTGTGTGTGTGTGTGGTTATGTTTATCAAATAGCTGGAGATTTTCTTTTGCCAGGAAACACAGCCATGGTCATATGCTGATAATATGGAATATGTTGAATTTAGGGCACTGTATTTATAAATCACTATGATTCAGAGCTTTTAATGAGCTTTAGAAAAGTTGGTAGCTATAGCAGTCCCTACCTGAGGTAGCCTAGTTTGGTTAGTCCCCTGGCCAAACCTTAGAGGCATTTGTCAACCCCAAACATGCTTAATGCAAATTCAGAGTATCATAAAGAAAGGTTCTTTGACTAATTTTTTTTCTGCAGAACATTACTAGAAAGCTTTGACTGCTGTTTTTAAAGGGGAAAATGCAGTTCCCCATTTCAGTTCTGGTTGCTTCCTTAGTCTTTCTTTGCTCCAGGTTCATCTTTTGGAAATGGTAATATGTCTCTGCCAATGCTAGTGCAGAGCAATTCAGAGCAGCACTTGCATCTTCTAAAAGCCCACAATCTTTGTAGCTATGTTGGGACACAAAGGGGTAAACTATTGTGTGCTCCTCTTTTGGGCATACCTGGAAGGGCCACATGGAATCTGGCCATAATAAGCGAGAAACTCAGGTTAATTTATGTTAGAGCTGTGGATAATGTATGTTGGCAAAAAGCATTCCTTGTAAAAAATGAAAAAGCAGTAGAGAGGAGGATATGAAAATCTCATTAATAACTTATCCAGGGCATGCAGACAGTGCTAAAATCCAAGAAAAGAACTAACTCAGTAGCTTTAAGCATTCCAGGGAATGATTCATTAGGAAAGTGGAAGGATAAAAAACCCATAGAAACCTCTTTGATACTAAAGAACAAACCAGAAAAATTATCTAGTATAGGATAGGGGCTGAGTAGCTAGACAGAGGTTATTTGGTTATTTATTTATGGAAAGTCTTGAATAAATCAACAGTGAAGGCATAAAAACAAAATTAATGCTAGAACTGAGCAGGGTAGTGCAATTGGGGAAAGTGTTGCACGATGCAAAGCAAAAAATTCACAGAATCACAAAATAAGCTGAGTTGGAAGGATCCACAAGGATCATTGAGCCCTCCTCCTGGGCCTGCACAGCACCATCCCTAAGAGTCAAATGCTCTGCCTCAGATGAGTTAACAGAAATGTAGGTACTTTACAGTAGTTATATATGCCTATAGAGGAGCTAGTCTGGGAGGCTATCCCAGTTCACTGAACAAGTATATTTAGTACTTTTTTTTTCTCTCCTGGCAAAGCATCAGCATTTGCTTCTAATGCTAGAATTACTGCTGACGACACCAAGGCTGAATTAGAGCTTTGCTTACTTTTGTCTCATCTGCAAGGAAGCCGTGGAAGCAGATACTGCAGATTTCTGTGTAGCTCACTGGTGCTCATTGTAAATCAGACTGGCAGGGTGGTTACATTTTCCAGCCAGATTTGGTGGACAAAGACATCAAAACCATCACCTTTTCTCTGTGATACAGTTATTTTGGGTTATTTAGGAAATAGTTGAGAAGCAGTGGTCTTGCTGATATCCAAGGTATTCTACTGTTGACTGCTTTCCACTAAGACCTTTTATCATGTTAAATCTTGCAACGTTTTTTCTGTCTGGAATATACAACTACTTCTCATTCAGGCTGACTAGTTTAAATAGCTAAGTACCAAAGGAATGCAATATTGTACTTCCAAAGTTTTTATTACCTTTGTGTAATGATACAATTTGCATTAAGCCACCTGAATTGGAAATATAATTATTATTAAATAATCTATCTCTAAAACATTTTCAGAAATATTTAAGTGCATTAGAAATTCATCCAGGATAACTTTGGGGATTTTAATGGATTTAATAGATTTTTACTAGTGGATTTTAACCAAGCAAAAAGTGAAATGTAGTAATCAATGTATATGTTGCTTACAATGCAAAAAAATATTTTTCAATCTGTAGAAATGAAGATATTTTGTAATACAAAATTAATAGTTTTCTGGGTTATACTAAAAGGTATACATATAAAGAATGTCAGGGAAATCCTTTAATGTTTACTGCTGTGATACATCCATGGAGTATTCAGTTTTTTATGTTCTTTTTATAGGAGACAGAGAAAATTAGATTTCAATATTTTCTTAAAAAAGATATACCAAAAAAAGAGTGCTAATAAAGAATGTAAGTTATAGACATCTCTTGTTCACTTATATAATCACCTAAAGATATTGAGAAAATTTTGGTAAATAGCTATTAAACCACTTTATAATAAAGAATTAATGGTCTTTGACATTTTAGGTTTAGATGTATAGGATGCAGACAATATTTGGGACACGCTGCCCTTCTCAAAGGTGAAAAAATGGACCTTAAGAATATGTTTGATTTGAGGAAAAATGGCAATTATATAATACTGTGATTTGACTAGCATAACTAGTGATGTTGATTTCTGCTTGTGTGACAACAACTAATATTTAAGAAAATAGTAATGCATAACTTTCAAGTCAGTTAATTGGCAAGTTTTGAAAATTTATTATCAATGAAAACTAAAAACTTGGGATTAAATGGACATGGATAATTCCTTCAGCTTCTTTGTGTAGAAAAGTTTGGGGTTTTTGTAACCTTTGTTCTTAAGCCCTCTAATGAAAAACATACATTTAAATACATTTTCTGTATTTTAGCACCCATAAAGAAAAAACTGCCACGAGATATTCTGCATAGCATGGCAGGCTTCCACTACGTTCAAGGCCTGATTGTGGCTACACAGTGTAACAATGCTGTCTGTCTGAATGAGACATAATCTTAAAGGAGCAAAAAAAAAGAATAATAATTATTTTCTTTCCCTCATTAGCTTTACTAGGCAATCTCATAACTATTAGCCCAATGCTGATGATTTTCAACAGTTGCAGAGATAATGGCTGCTCAGAGTTGTGGTGGAGTTTCCATCTTTGTGGAGCCCCTCACAGTTTGACAGAATCTGACCTGGGCAACTTGCTGTGTCTTCAGAGATTGCTCTGCTTTAGACCTTCCAAAGGCTCTTTTTAAACTCAGTTGTTCTAAGGTTCTTTAGCTGACAGCCAGCAAGACATTGAAATAATGGCTGCAGCTTTCCATTTTACTTGGAAAAGGTGAAAAAAAATGTTAGCTCTTGAAGATATAGCTGAAGGAAAAAGTCTGTGTAAATGAAAGGTTTAAACAGCTTCAGAACAGCAAGATGCACAGTGCTGTACAGCTCCTGAGCTTATTATTCAAAGGGACACCACTGAAAAATATAAGATTTTGGGCAGACAGGATCTGCAAAAATGAAGAGGAAATATTCTTGTTTATGGTCCTTGCCACATTTTTCCTATTATCACCTTATGCTGAAGTCCTGAAAAGGTTAAGTGTGTGAAAAGACAGAATTTTAAAGGACATGGACTGTATTGAATCCTTCTCAGTTTACTTTGGCAGTGTATTGGGAACTGAGAAGCTGCACAACACTGTGTATCCTTGAGACCAGCACCTCATCAGGAGGCACCCAGGAACCTCTAATCACTGCCCTTCTGAAGTGCCCTGAGACACTATCCAAAGTTCCTCCTGCTTTGTTCTTCTGTTTTTATAATGCCTTTTTCTTTACTAAATACCTATCTGTTTTGTCCATTCTTATAAAAAATGCCCAACTGTTTTTTTTGTTCAAAATTTGATGAATTTATTTGATTCCATCTAAGCACAGTGTCACTCAAGTCCAGGTGACACCTGCCATGTAGATGCAGCTGTGTACTTTGGGTTTTTTTGCAGCTGGAAACCCAGCCTTGCCTTACCGTCCTCCCAGGTCAGCTGCTGACATCCAGCTGCATGGAAGATTTCTCTTCCAATGGAACTGGATGGAGGAGGCTGAAATGATGTGAAGGCAGACTCCTAGATATGCAGAAAGCAAAGGTTATCCTTTACCCACAGATCGTGTGGCCTTCCTTTTGTGCCAGCACACTTCTCTGGTGTTGTTGACTGGTCTGAGACGGATCTGTTCCTTCTGGCAGTACTCCTGACTACAAATTCCTGTTTCTTTTTCCTTGCAGTGCTACAATTTCGTGACTATCTTTAAGAATAACCTTTTCAATGCACAATTTAGTGCATCCAATTTTTAGAGTTAATAGTGTGGCGAGAGAGAGAGAGGTATGTAAGCAGAAAGGATCATGCAGAAGGACATTGTATGATTTTATATTAAAACAAAATATTCTTTTTTTTTAACAGTATTTTAGTCTGTTTTAATTGTCAGTATTAGTGCCTACAATTAATATCAAACAGTAACTTCTAAATACTCCAAATAATGTATATGAAGTAGGAAAAAAAGCTATTTTTCAACAACCTAGCATTAGGGTAATACAAGCCAAGGTGAGAAACCACTATGAGCACGAAGCATGGGAAAGGGAAGGAGGGCAGAACAAAAGAGGTGAAGAGTGAAGGAGGGAGATAAAATTGTCTTACTAACCATTGGCCACTTTTAAACAACTGGCAGATTTAAACAGCTGTATGATAGTTTTTCCAAATATCCTTTGGAAACTTGAAAATAGAATAGATAAGAAATTTTATCATTATGGTATATGCATACTATTGAATTTCTGATATTAGTGTTGGTTCAACAATGAGCTGTCTATCTCAAGAAACAGGTATAGAGGATGTGTTGCTGTACTATTCAACCAAACGTCTAAATTGAAACATCAGCAGAAGATTTTGAATTAATACTGTCGAAAGTCTAATAAATTTTAATTATAAGAATTGAAACACTTTAATATGCCAAGATTAGTCTTTAAACGTATTTTTATATCTGTTTTTTCCATGTTAATGCTCTAATGAAATTAATCACAAGCTAAAGGAAATTTTGTTTACCACTGCCACCCTATTAATAGTTTGCTTTATCACACAGAGTATTTTACCACTAATTTGCAGAAATTGTGTATAAATCAGAAAAGAATGATTCTGCTAACCTTCCAGAAGTGGTATTGCTATTTGGGAACCATTTATGTGATTTCTGTGTAGCACACGGCTCCTGATTTACATTCCTTAATTCCTTGCCATATGTTGAGGGCTATTTAATAATTAGAGCATTTAACACTGTGAAAGCAATGTAAATCAATTCCCCTCTTACCTGGGATTATTGTGCACATCAGAGGACATTAAACACTTTAGTGAAGTGCAGCTGCAGAGATTGGATCTAGTCTGACCAAATTGCATTCATTTTTATATGCATACATATTCGGTCCTCCCCATGCATTTCTTTTGTTGAACCAGTAGAGATCACATGTCCTTATCTGCAATTTGTTTGGGAAAACCAGGATGTCCCATGTTCCATCTGCTTAATCTGTGTTTTTTTACAGGCTGCAAATTAAGTATTTTATAATCGTGTAGTGTTATGACTAATAGAGCTGACTGAAATAAAAAATCAGTGCTATGGACCACTGACATTCACATATGGTTCAATAGAAATCAGTTAAAAATTGGTGTGTGCTGTAAAATTTTATAGACTGCTTGCATTTATGGTCTTTGATGTGAAAGTAGTTTCCTGGAGTTACCTATCTTCATTTAGCACATTCTTCTGTTTTAATTTAAAAAATGGCATTCTCTCCATCTCTTAAATACCTAGATGACATGAAAGCAATGTATCTTCTGAATGAATAATTGCCTTGAATGCTGCTAGTTCTTCTTTGTTTGTCTCAATTGCTTGGTGCTGATTCTCTCATACAAGAGAGGTAATTGTCTTCCAACACATTCCCTCGTTTTTCTTTCTTGTATCCATTCTGAGCTGATCTAAGACAATAGGTTCCTCAGAGCACTCCTATCAGGAAACTGGGAGGTATTAGAGCTCATTAGTATTATTTCCATTCTTTCAAGTATGCAAGCCTCTCAGAACAACACTAGACAGCAGAAAAGGAATGGAACAGGTGAGAAAGTCTGTGTTTATATTCAAGAATTTAGAGGTGGTTTGAAGGGACAATTCCTACCCTTAATGCACCAGCATAATGTTCTAGATATTTCATTTTGAGTGACAATCTAAAACCTTCTGTAGATGCCTGTTTATTCTCACTAGTTGAAATAATAATTCTCACTGAATGAGAAGCAGCTGAAGAGAGTTGTAATATTGTGGTGTATATAAATGAGAAAACCAAAGGTTTTAGTCTGAGATGCAATGCTGTGTTTATATAACCCCTCTGCCATCCTAAGGCATTCCATAGCATTTCATGGACTTGTTTGTGTCAATAATTTTAACTGAGCATCAAAAAGGGAACTACTTTTTACCAGATCTCTAAATGTGAACTTTTGGTGCTGCATCATCTCATACAGTTTCTGAAAGGAAAAGGGAAGAGACTTCCTCCTAGGAGAAAAAACAAACAAATAAATAAATAAGTAAAGATGAGAAGGGAGAAATAGAAATGCCTCTTGTTTGAGATAAGGAAATGGTCACATTTTTAATAATCCCTTAATAATCTGCTGAGTGTTAAATGCTGTCAGAGAATTCTTTATGTTTTTGCTAGACATTTTGTCTTTAATGACCATTAAAAGAGAATTAAAAAAAAGGAACAGATAATCTGGTTTGCTACTGCATGATATGCTATTCTAAAAATAGTCGACTATTTTAAAATAATATCTGCAGTAGATATTAACTGCATTTTCACAAAGCCATAGTTTCTGCTTAGAAGAATATGCACTTTAAGAAACCAGTTTCTGATTAAACTCATACTAGGCATTGTTTCAAATAAAAAACCTACCCTATTTTTAAATCTATGCCTGTGAAAAGCATTTGTTTCATGCTTTTAATTTAATATTAAAAGCCCAATCTGTTAATTTAATATTAAAAGGAGATTCCTGTCCCAAATATATAGTCTTTCCACATATAGAAGCCTAGTGGATTCTCAAAGTTCCATGGACAGCCAGAGGCGAAATCTCTTGTCACAGACAAAAATAAAAGACAAATTGGAGGCTGCTTAATCCAAGCTCTGGGAGTATCCTGGGAGTATGTTTTAGAGGAGATTCTGGGAAACACTGTTATCTGTAAAGTAGCTTGGGGACATTCAAGTGACTCAGCTGTGAGACTTTTGAGTGCTACAGTACATTTCCTGTAGACACTTCATAGAGCCTTAGACTAAAACCTGTTTTAGTATTAACTGGATGACAGAAGAATAACTGACAACTCTATAACATGTTAAAATGGGACTTAAAAATTGCTTCATTGCTGTCCATGCCAGTATTTTTTGTTTATTTGGGAGATGTTTGTTTAAGTATTAAAATGATTCACTGTTGGATGAAGCCATGAACTTGTTGTCTGTCAGGCCTCCTGTTTAGCAGGAAGCTTATTGCCCATGACCATCACCAGAGTTATCCTGCTAAGCAAAAAATGTTAAGAATAGAATACAAAGGACAGCTTGGCAGCCAGTCTGATTTGTGCTGTGTCTTGAAACCATAACCTTACTCCTTCCTCCCTGCATTTCAGCAACTGTGAGGCTCAGGAAAGCGTGAGGAAAGCGTGTGTCTACGTGTTCTTAAGCATGCTAAGCATTTAGGGTGTTAACATGCACACAATCTCTGGCCGATTTTAGTAATTCCTCTGGCTAGCTTTTTTGAGAATATAGAGTAGTCCGGATAAACATTAATTTCCTGTACTTCATAGTTATTTTACCTGGCTTGAAATTTGAACTGCTGCCTGGATGATACAAGGATTAGAACACTGTCTAATTTTATTTTTTTGATAGTGTGTCACAGTCTTCTGAAATACTATTATAGAATTTCATACAGAGTTACCTATTAAAAATGTATTTCAGGATCCTGCTGCAAAAAAATGCATTAGAAGTGCCTACTAATATGCAGCTCTATTAAGTAAAAGCACTACCTCCTTCTACCATTGGTTCCTGTCATGCTTGAATGCAAAGTACAAGGCTTGCAAAAGATAAAAGAGCTGCAGCTCCATTTTTAATGACTATACAATCCAGGACTATAATACCCAGACACTAAGCACAGACATTAAAATTAATCTGTCTGAAAGGATCTTCATTTTCAATGCTTTCTTATGTCTGTTGATCTCTAGAGGACCTCCATGAGCATTTGGGACTTTGGAACGTGGGAGTTTCATACTTTGTTCTGGTAGCAGCAAGCCTTGGGAAGATGCCAGCTTCTGGTGACATGAGTGCTTGCCACAGAACAAACAAGACAGTCCTTCCCAGAGCTTCATCACAGTTTCTCTCAGCTCCAGGGTGGCAACTTCTTTGCCATGGCTGACCACAGAGACAGACGCAATCCAAAGGCTTCTGCTGAAGCTGGTAATCACTAGGGAAGACTTTTTCACTGACTTCAGTGGGCTCTGGCATGCTACTCAAATTGCTCATTAAATAATTAACAAGGCTAATAAGTATTGTGACAGAGTCTGTTTTAAGTTAGAAAAAGTATTGTGTAGCCAAAGAATGAAATGCTCTATGTACGTCTATATATTTTAAGTTTCTTGGCCATCCCACTGAATTCTGTAGCCATTTTACAGGTGCTTGATGCAAAAGACTTCTGATATTTTTCCAGGAAATTACGAGAATTTAAGGGTTTTTTTAATGTTTAGAATGTGGGAAGGTCCTGAAGGACAGTGTCTTTTCATAACTTGTACTTTCACTGGCAAGTTGATATATTACATAATTAATACATATATGAACCAAAGTGGCTTCTGAAATCTAACTTGGATGAAATCTAGAATGAGTGATCTTGGTTAGAAAAGCAGCTGGCCCTATGTAAGTGGTGGGCAAGCAAATAAGCTAGCAAGAAAAATGAAGTTTTTGAAGAATAAATAGCCCCTATACAAAAAAAGCACTTAAGAAACCCAGACTTGGCTGCATTATGACTGCAAAGAGAAGCTGGAAGCTGCTACTTTTAAAAATGATACTGCTGTCAGGAGTAGATGTGGTTTGAAATGCAGGAGGGACTGTCAGAGTGAGTGTATCAAATGGGATGATTTATAAATGCCATGACTTGGAATAAAGCACAGAGATTAAACTTGAAATTAGACTAGAAGTGTAATGCAGCAGAATTTGCCAAGGTGTTCCATGACTCTAAGTACAGAGATCATAAAATTCAAACATTTTAAAAAAAAGAAGAGCAATAACGACTTCTGAGTATAAATTTGGGAATAAATATAAATTGAATATAAATTTGGGAATTTTTCTGCCTTACCTACATGTTATGGTTTTCTTTCTAATAGCACAAAGCCTCTAAGTAGAGTAGACAGAAATATGGTCTCATGCAAATAATAACTTTGCCCTCCCTACTTGTGTGATGACACTGATTCAGGTCAGTTCAAATAATTACTGTTCTACTTTATCAAAGTCTGCTCTCTTCCAGACTTCCAGACTTCTTTGAGTGCTCTTTTTGTCTTTCTCTGTCTCATTCTTTAGAGAGTGTTGGGGCAGTCTGTTTAATTTTAGCTCTGTCATGCTCATCCAGTTGATCTAAACAATGCAGTAGTCATATCTATTACTCAACCTGGTAATTATAAACACTCCTCATCCTGATGGAAGCTGTAATGTCTAAAGGTTTAGTGCTGATGTTTTACTTTTTATTTGTGTGATGTGGTTTTGGTTTGCCAAATGTGTTGTGTGTTAGCTAAGTTTCTTTTACTTCAAAATTTAAGTAGCCCATTTCAGCAAGATCACATTTCTTCCAGCCAAACTCAACTATATTTTCAATTTCATGTTTCTATTGAACATCTTGTGCAACTTTAACTAAAAATTCCTCACATTGGTAGTTTATTTTAGAGCTGAATGGTTCTGATTTTTTTTTCTTCATGGTGTGTGAGGATGTAATGAAAAGGGAAGAAAGGGAGATTTGGTGGATTTCATGGTAGTCTTATGGGAACAAGTTTCATGTTGCCCATATGTTTAGATTGTCCTTCCCAATGATTTAATTCACTTATTTTCAACATTTTATCTCTCACTTTTTAAATTGTACCCTGGTCAACACTACTGTTCGTAATTACTCAGTTGTCACAAGTATTTATACAACCAAAGCATCCATATTGTATTAATACCTTTACAATGAACCTGTAAATTGGAGGAATACTCTGCTTAAATGATAGGGAAAAAATCCAAAAAGCTGTCTAGATAGTTAATTGCTTTCTTAATCACTTGGCAGACAATACCTCTGAGATTGTCAAAATGTTGCCGGAGGTGACAAAAGTCTATGAAGTCCAACAGTAATGAGTGAGAGTATCTAAATATCTTTTTTTTTCCCAGTGCAAATAACCAATTAAGTTATGCACTTTTGGGTTGTTTGAAATCTCTTTCATGTTGAAGTACTGGCAGGGTTCAGGCTAGACACTGGTTGATTGATTGGCCCAATGTGGTATGAGCTGCACCAGTCAGTACAGTAGCCTTCTCATCAGGGATAAAATACATTCCAGCTTAAACGTCTTAGTTACCCCCTACTTGATTTGGAAAAGGGATCTGAATCCATGTTTCCCACTTTACAAAACCTTTTATGTAGACATGGGGCTTTTGATCATTCTGAGAAAGTGGCTTCTTCCACTGGAGATGTTTTACTTGTTTATTAGTATAAACTAGCTACATATGTATCAGAACATAGACTGAGATATTTTTTTTCCTGCTGGCCTTTGAGGCATTCATGGTCTTTGGCCAATTGGCCCCACAAGACTTAGGCTTAGGTTTGTCAGTTCCCACATCTCCTGGACCCCACATATGGTGGAATTCATTACTTCCAGTGCCTGGGCATCCTGTGGGGAACAAAGCTGTTGAGAGATGTTGACACATCTCAGAGATGGTGTGGGCATAACTGTCTACAAATCTAGTTCTTAAAGTTGATAAACTGAGTAGGAATCTGTCAAGCTAAGTAATTAAAAATGCTGAAGAAGAACATGCAGCTGAAGCCTTTCCTTACCAACACATGTTGGTAAGGAAACAACCAAGTTTGGGTCTGAAAATATTGCCAGTCTCCTTTTCATCTGTTCACAGGGGTGCTCCCCCTCTAGAGCTCGTGTCATTCCTCCTTTCCTGAAAAGAGCCATGAGAGAAGCTGATAGTCAGGTTTAATGGAAACTTCTAAAATAGAGAGCAGCTCTTGTCAAGTGCAGGCTCTAATTTAAAGCAGAGACATGAACTCAGTTACATTATGTCAGGTTCTGTCCTGACCACAAAGGTGAATTTTCTAAGATACCGCATGCTTCCTCAGTCTTTGGAAGGAATTGTTCTGCTTTGTGTTAATAATTAGATCTTGAGCAGAGGCTTCAATTTAAGTCTGCTCTATCCCATGAGTACTGCTGGGCTGTGGAATCAGTCTCTTGCTTGTTTTATTGCTTTCTCTCTCAAAATCTTTCTGGCTCAGTAAATTTGTAATTATTTATAGTTTGAGGAACTCGTTGGGACTTGGTTGAGAGCCAGTTCTCTAGGCTGCTTGGCAGCATTGGGATATTTTTGCCTTAAGGTGGAAATATAACTAGCCAGGGAATTTTAGGTACTGACAATGTTAGACAGCAATGTAGGAATAAAGGCGATTCAAATAAATATAAGTGCAAAATCTAGCCATTATTATCTGGACCACGGAGATATTCAAATTAACTTTGATTGATTTAAATGGAAACTTGGAGCTTAAATAACTTTGTGGAGCTTGTCCAACATACTTTAAGAGATAATTGGGCTCCAAAATCAGTCTTAAGCTCTATCCCTGAGCAATTTTCTCAAATTTGTGGAGAAAGCAAATAATAAAGTTAAACCTGCACCTCAAATGTCACTTGTATCCAAGGTTCTTCATTCATAGGACCTTTTGGAAATGTGTTTAAATTTGTGACCTGAAGTAGTAAGGTTTGCAAATTAGAGGTCTCTTGGGAAAGAGAGAAGAAAAAGTAGTAAATATAATGTCTATGTGTGTGATCTGCACTCTTCTTTTTGACTGAGTGTTAAGCATCAAATTTGTCATATACATGTGAAAATTATCTTAGTAATGTGTAAATGTTCTCTCAGCACAGAATTTTTTTTTTCATTTGATATCTGGTAATGGTACTAATGCAGTTTGCACCAGTGTTTTCTACATACAGGACAAAGAGTAAATACTGACTATGATAATATATCACATTATTTGTGTTGCAGATGTCCCTACATATAATTCTGTGCACATTTTGTGGGTAACCTACACCTAAGAAAAGCTGTTAGTTTAGCTAAAAACATATCTGAGAATGTTTTCCCAAGTCATATTTTTTGCTACAGTAGAGAAGGGTGTTGACAGTTAAGCTAAATTCTTTTTTCCAGGTCAGTGTGTTTTTCTGATCGTCGAAAAGTCTCACTCATCTCTAAAGAAACACCAATATTTAACTGAATCATTGTATTATAGCAAATTCCTGTTTTGAACCAGTTTTAATTATTTCAGAATAATGAATATTACTTTATTGAAATAAAATATCTTATATGCAGCCCAAGTATTCTGCTAGTTTAAATGACATGAAAGTATTTATAGTACTGCTTTACAGGGCTGCTGAATTTCCTAAGTTCTGAGTAGGCCTTTGGAGGGGCCCTGGTAGACTTTACATAGAACTGTCAATTTAATAAATATCTGTTAACAGATATCAGCTTTTCAGAGGTAAGTCAGCTGGGGTCTCTTAGCCTACCAGCTTTCAATTCCTGTCTCTTCCTCCAGACATTTTCTCCACAATATACTGTTGTTCCAGTCAACACCATGAGAAATTAGGTACAGTGTCTGATTCTGATCTTATTTACACCAATGTGAATCAAGAGTGCAACTGTTAATATAATACTTAGAGGTATTACTAGCCCTTACTGGTGAGCTTACTCTACATTTACTTTGTTAAAGATGGAGATTTGAAAGAGAATCATGGTCCATATGATGAAATTTTCTTGATAGTTCATGGATAAAGTGAGGCCGTTGAAAGTGAAGTGCTGATGTCAAGGGGAGAAATTATTTTTTTTCTTTTCACAAATGACTTCAGTTTACAAATTGGAAGTGGTTTTATGTAGGGCATAAGAGATATGACTTTGAGACTGTTGTAATTTAATAGTGGATAACGAATTAAGATGCTGAAGTTGGATAAATAAAATTGTTGCATAAACCACCTAAACCAAAAATAAAGAACTGGCAGAACATGACTTTGAAATATCTGTGTTCCCACAGATTTTACTGCTTTTACAGCTCTGTGTTGCATGACCTCCTCTGACCCCCATTCCCTGCCAGCCAGTCAGTGTCTTGAGCTGTCAACAGACACACTAAGGAGCTTGTCAGATAAGGGCAGCATGTTGAGTTGGAACAGTGCTTGATGGATTAAGACTCTGGCTGTTTCACCTGTGCAATTTCTGACTTGTATTATGAATGACATTTTCAAGGCCTTTGGGCAACATTGCCAAGCGTGCCCCTGGATACCATATTACAATGTCAGAACAATGTCAATTCTAGTTAAATAATTTTTATAGAAAAATAATTAAATTAACATCAAGCTTTTGACAGCATTTCCACAAAAACTCAGAAATCTTCAGTTAAGTTTCCCATAGCACTGCAACCTGATCTCCTTTTTTGTTGTTGTTGACATAATTAAAGAGCAGTATTTTATTTTTGCTTCTCTCTTTTTTTTTTGCATGCTTTAGCAGCCTTTCAGTTACTGCCTTGCAGTGTTCTCACAGGGAGTATTAATTCTACTTTTAAAATAATGTCTGTCTGAATTTTTGTTTTATAATACACATTAGAACTGCATATGTATACTTTAAAAGTTCTGTCCCACCAAAATCACTTTTGATGGTTTTTGATTATCTCAAAGAGATTGTCTGCTATTTTAGCTGCCCCAAACCTGTATTTACAGCTCTTTTTGACTAAAAATTAAAATTAAAAAGAATTAAAAGTCCAACCCAATCTACTAGGCCTGTTTTCTTATGAAAGCATCCTTGACACATTAATCAATAACGTAGCCAGTTTCATGCAAACAAACATCTGGAACCTCTCTGAAGATTTTGCAGATTTTGCAGTGATCACACTCCTTTCTGCTTTTCTTTTAAACATACACAGAATGAGCCATGTGTGTTTTGTCCCTACTCTCTATGAAGAAAGGACTCTAGATTATTTTGCTGAGAGGGGGAATGAGTAATACTCAGGTCGTTCTCAAATATGAAAAATACTGTGAAAATTTATTTCAACAAAGAGAATGCTTTCTCAGCATTCTCCAGGAAAGGGAGAGCTCTCATGTATGCAGAGCCCTGCATGTCTAGCTGCCTCACATCACAGACACTGGAACTCTGTGTACCCTGTCAGGGATGCAGGCAGCTGAGAAGGGACATATGAAAGAACTCGAAAAAATTTTGAAAACTTCTGTCAGACAGCAGACCAAAGGAACTCATTGAAAATTTAAATTCCTCTATGGAATCTTACCATTTTGACAAACTGGTAAAGGCTCATGAGGAACCTTTTCATCTGCCGTTTCTGATTATCTCCATTACTCAGCCTGGGCTGGTTTAGACTTCAGCCTCTGCAAATTCTCTGCCAAGCAGCCTACTTCAGCTGAGCCAGCTCTTCCACTGAGGAACAAGTCAGCAGGATTTCACACCATCAGAAAGGATATCCCAACAGCGGGAGAGCTGCCATAAAGGAATTGGTGATGCCACTGATATCAACTCTAGCTAAGCTCTGAACCACTTTTCTAATTTTTTGACAAGCCAATGATGTTGACATTTTCCAATGTGGCTACTTAATGTTGGCAGACACCTGTACTTCACATTTCTTACACATAATGTAATCCTTCTGCCTCAGCTTCACAAGTATGGAAAACTGAGGATAATAAAATAATTATCTTCATAGAGGAGTTGTTATAATTAAGTTTTTAAAAAATCCTAGATGTAATTAAAGTACACATCAAATATTCCAGCTGAGGACAGATAAGGATGTATAAATCTTCTACATTTTTTCATATGTATTGCTTTTCCTTACTTTCTATTTTTTATTTTTTCCAGTAATGATAGTCAGTTCAAGTAAGGAAGGGGAATCAGAAGAAATCAGTGCTTGAGAACCATGTGCAATATGATCTTAATAATTACTGCTTTTTTTACTTCCACAGGATGTGCTCTTCTTCCTTCCTTTATCATTAACTTTATTGATTATATTTTGTCAGTTTAGCTTTGGCTTCCGTTGTCTGAGAAACTGGTCTGATCTAAGTCAGATAGGGCTTCCTTTTTAATATTTATGACCAAAGCCAGTTAGAAATGGTGCTGCAATAGCCTTTGCAGAATTTTAGATGTGATGGTGGCAGCTGAGTGTTACATTCTTTGCTTGACATTTTTTCCCATAAAAGAAGCATCTTAAATAGAAATATCCTTACCATTTGCCATTCTAATTTCTTTGTATAAACTTCAAAAGCAGTGATTCAAAATAACTTAAGAGCCCACAAGCATAAATGAATCCACCACCCTTCCTCCCAACAGAGGGTTCTTTAAAACCTAGACTGCTTTTCAATATGGGCCTCCATTGATTTAAGCACTTTTGAAAAACAGGCCTTTTAGTGATGTGCTTACATGTCCCTTGAGGAAACAGATTTTATAATCCCAAAACAAAAAGATTATCCTTAACTTTTCTCAAAAAAGCAGGTGAGATTTGTATGCAAACATATGTTGCATTGAACATCTTTTAGCTGAGTATATTCCCTGGCTTTTCCACAAGAACTGATGGTCCAGAACTCTTTGAATCTCTGGTGGGCTGAGTATGATGACTTGTGCTGTTCTTGACAGAATATGAGTTATAAAAACCTGTAACTATTGTGCCTGCTAGATTAATTTTGATTAGGGAGTCCATTTGAAACTGTGCTTTTTGCTTCTGAATTGTTTGTGTGACAAGCATATACTCCTTCAAAGCAATAGCCACAATATTTGTTGTAAAAAAAGGAAGATTAATTTTTTTTCTTTTTGTGAACATTGATTCTGAACCCTCAAGTTCAAACTTTTAATTCAGAGGAACCTTTATTCTAACACTACGTAAAGTAACAAGAAAGAAACAAAGACTCAGGCTGCTAACACAAAGAGATAGTAACATGAGTAATTCAGGCTTTATTACATTTTAGCTTCTTTTGTCTTTAAGAACTTGTTTTCTGGAAGATAGAGTATGAATAGAAACTTCTTAACTGTGCAGAATTTGGAAAATAAGAGGCAAAAAATAAAAATCTTCCATTTCCTCCTTAGTGTACTTTTTCTTAACACAAACCAACAGGGGGAATCTACAGACTATTCTAATAGCGTAAGTTGTGGTCAATATGTTTGTTCTCTCTGTTTTCTCTGCTCATTTCTGATGGAAGAGTAGATCCAGAAGAGTTTAGAAATCATAGAATATGGGATTTTTTTTGTAATTAAAACTTGGAATGCAAGGCAAGCTAGAAGATTCCATGTGCTGTACTTTATTATATGCAAATATTAAAGTCATTCCTCTGTGTCAAATAATAAATGAGATAAAAAAAGCTGATAGCAATAGAGTGAGGTTACAAAAGGACCATGTTTCCAAGCATTTGGCGGGTGGGAGTGTGCAGGTAAGGATGTGACTTTGTTGCCTATAGTAAGGTTCCTTCAAGTTATACAAATATATTTGAAATTAGCCTTGATACTCTGCTGTTGGGATACTTGGTTGTCAGTCATATTTTTGTAACACCAGTGCTTTTCATGAAATTATAATTAATATTTTGTATTGTCATCACAGTAAAGACCAAATTTCACAATTAGTCCCTGCGGCACCACTTTACCTCCTGAAGAGTAGCTCTCTTATCACTCTCCCATTTCATTCCAGTCTGTGCCAGGTAACCATTTGGAGATAATATTATTTTTTTCTTTTTCCTGGAGAGTCTCCCACAGGCAGCAGAAAATCTCTAGTCCTCTGGAATGTTCTTGTGGCTTCTGTAGGATACTTCAGCCAGACCCAGACTTTATCCTTATTGAATACCAAGAACAGTGCAGACTCAACACTGTTTCTGTACACTGACCTAAAATTTGTTTGTCAATCAACTCGCCTTGTGTAAGGATGCTTCATAAGAGATTCCAGAAGTCTCTATCATACAAATAAACATATCTCAGGACATGCAGAGGAATTGTAGGAGTCAGTCTTCATTTATTTGCTTAAAAGCAGATATGATCTTGGGAAACAAGATTATATTTGCTAGGAAGGGGTTTATGAAGTCTTATATTCTAGCGTCTGGCTGAAGAAGTAAGTTTCCTTATAGATGAGAACAGATGAATATTCCTCACTCATGCTCCAAAAGTTGTCTGAAATCACTATATCTTTGCAGCTGTATCCCTTTGAAAATGCACTGCTCCCCATGCAGCTGCTCATGGATCAGTCCTGGCCTTTTCCTGGTGGCTGGTAGAGACTCTGCTGTCATCACTGAGCACCACTGGTTTCTCCCAGTAAAGAGCAGGGATTGTACTGTTGGCCTCAATATGATTAGAAGTAAAATTTGCTTATATCATGTAGTTGTTAAAAGGCAGCTTTTAGGAAAACAGAAACTATTAACTACCCATCTTTAATAATGATTAAATATTGAAATATAATCGTAATATAACAGCAGGATCACTTATACAAGGAGCGGTTGTATTATTTTTGGGAACGGGAAATTCTGTGATGAGTCAAATTACACCTAGTTATATTCAAATTTTTCTTTTCCAATCAGCAGCTGGCTTTAAGGCAGAGAGTTCCTTGTGTTGACTGTCTAGAATGCAGACTGCAGTTGGTAACTGCTGTAAGAAATTTCCTGTGCATACTATCCCTCTTAATGAATATCATTTTATTTTGAGCCTAATTGAAAGCTGAAGAGAGAAAAATAAGCAATTATTTTTCCCTGCAGTACAATATCTAATATTCTGATTTCATGGCTGTCTGACTGCCATGATTAGGAAGGACATTTTCTCAAAGTGTTCACAGTACCACAGCAATATATCAGAAGGATTGCATATCAAGGAAAGGAACTGTTATGTTAAAATATGTGCCACTCAAAACATACATGCAATTGAAAAGTTCTGATGGTGTTCTGTTACATTTGGTGCAGTCAATAATTGCCTTTTCTCATCTTTTTCAAAGAGAAAGCTATTAAGGATGTAGAAACCAGCCTTCAATTAGAAAGGCTTTAATAGGAGAGATCTGCAACAACTGAGGTAACACCTCTGCAACAAAAGCATTTTGTTTAGGCTTAACTGTCCTTCCATGTTAAGTCCAGGATGCTGTGATTATTTTTGCTGGTAGAGAAATGGAATATATGTGTGTAGATGCTGATGACTGTATAGTTGAACAAACTGAAACAAACTACTCTGTTGGACAAATGCTTTTTCATTAACCTCTGTGTTAAGTGGGAGAGAAGCCCCCAGTATTTACAACAGGGTACTGGTGAGGGTTAGTAAACAAAGAGAGAAACCTGTTCAAAATGTCCCATAATCTTGCATAGAGAGTTAGAAAAAATGCTATCAATTTAAAATGTTTGCTTGTTTGTTTTTTTTTTTTTCTTTTTACATCAGATAGTATTACAGAAGTCTTCACTAACATCTATGTGACCAGTTTTGGACCTGTGTCAGATACTGATATGGTGAGTTCCTGAATCTTTTGCATATATGGGTAAAATGGTGTCAGATATGTATAAACTTCCTTTAAATTTGTATTCTTCTTTTCCTTATTGCGGATGAATTTGAAACAATTTCACTGAAATCAGAAAGTGCCAAACCCCATGTAGCTCAAAATTTGGAAATTGGTTTACATACTTTACATGATAAGTGTGTTTGTGTTAGCTGTTTAGTTTAGACAAGTAAATCTCATTTTCCCACTGACTGTACTCTGGTTTATATTCTGGAGCAATCTTGATATGGGCGAACTGGATTCCTCTTGGATGAAAATCTGGAATGAAAGGAGCACTTTAAATATTGGTAATAGACTGAGGGACCTGATGAGAATCAAATCTAAACTAAACTTCTTGAAAGACATAGCTTGGAAGCTGGGTCATCAACATGATTGTGGTGTTTTACAGATCTGTCATTGATAATTTGCATTGTTTAGTGAGCATTTAAGGAAGTCAGTGACATTAAAAAAGAAAGAAACTTTAAGAATATTGCTCTGAATTATAGGGAATTGTTTGTAGGCTCACTGCAAATAATGCAGAGATTAGGGAGAATGTTTCTCACTGGGTAGAAAGACCTTATGGATATATCTTCTCTAAAAGGGAAGGGAAGAACAATCTCAAACTGACTTTAACTACTTGTTATGCTCCTGTCTACTTGCCTGGTTTAGGGGGAGGTGGTTTAATTGTCTCTGGGCAATGTGTAGGAGAGAACAGAATTCTCAGCAGATTCAACAACAAACTTTTACTTGAAAAATTTAGAACATTAAGATAGAATTAGGTACTTGACAAATTTTAAAATAACATCCAGGCAAAGTAAGTACTTCACAAACTTTTATTTAGCAAACTTAAACTTAGCCAACCTTAACAAATCCAGACACAAAGCACTTACTAAGGTTTTTTTTTAGTTTGGCTTACTATGTATTTTTAGAAGAAAGGGACAAAGAAAGAGAAAGAAAGGATGAGTAGAATGGTATCACCATCTGTGGATTTAGTAATAAGACTTGATTGTTACAGTTTTGATGTCCTTTGGTCTTATGCTACCCTTGCCAATCCTGCAAGAAATTATTTTTGAAGTGTTTTGAACATTCTTTATTATGTATGAGACGTATAAAATACTACCTAGATATATCTGTAGATTATTAAAAATTACTATTTTTAAAATCAGACAATATTTCTTTTTCTATGAAAAAAATCAGGTTATGTCTCATACAGGGAACATTATGATGTTATGAACAAGTTTATGAAGCAAAATTTTTCACGATACATTGTACATTTTAAAAGTTATTTGCTTACTGACTACCAGGTAATCGTAGCTTTGGAGAATATATTCTGGTGGGGATTTGTGTTTGTTTTTGTATGGGATAGTTTCAGTTTTCAAGCTCTATTTTGATAGTTATGAATGCACTTGTAAGTCTTCACGTGAAAGGCCATTTCATAGGAGAAATAGACTTTTGTTTTTATTACTGTGCTTGTTGGTGATTCTCTTGAGGTGGTTTTTTCTAATGATTTTAGGTTTATTAAATTTTTCTTATTTTATTAATAATTTTGTTAAAAAGTTATCCACAACTCTATACAAAGACGATATGAACATCTTGACCTTGTTGGTCTAGTATCTCATGACTAGATTTATTTTATTATTTATTATTTTAATTTTATTGGTAAAGTCTTGCATTTATGGTAGTCCTGTGCAGCAGGGAAATGATATTAAACCACTTCTAAAGATGAGTACTGAGGCTCAAGGAGACTTACCCAAGGCTGTGCAAGTCATCTGTGCTGAAATGGAAATGTAATGAAAATCTCCCTGAGCCTTTTCCCTCACTCCCAACGCACTTTTGACATCAGTAGATAAATGTATGGAGAGCTCTGGGTGTTTATTTGCATAGACATATAGACAGTGCAGTAAGGGGCCAGGTCCTTTGATGCTACAGCTCTAACAGATCTATGCAGAGGTGTTAATCAAAGCAGAATGCAGAGCATCAGAACGGCAGCTGTTACTCTAATGGGTAGGTTTATTTGCAGATAAGTAGATAGATAAGTAAGAGCAGTTTAATTCTTATTACTACAAGCTTCAGGGTTAATTTAGCTTGTTCTGTGGATAATTATAAAACAATTTTGACACGTATGAGCAGTCAAATAGAAAATTCCAACATGTGAGTTTTGAAATAATAGCTTCCAACCCATCGCGTATTCTGTCGAACATGAAGGTGACATTAGACTTTTAACCAAAAGTACTTTTTCATTTAGGAGCTGCATGACTGAATCAATAATGTAAGCTATTATACAGAGGATTCATTGATATTTTCTTCTGTAAATGTTGAAAACTCCGGGATATTATAATTTTTAAAATTTCTTCCTTAAAAGGTTTAATTGGAAGAATAAACTTGACTCTTGCCTCTGTCCTCCAGAATTTTCAGCATATCCCAAACTCAGATTTTTTCAGGAAGGTTGGGTGCCAGTCCCTGATGTCCTCTGCTGTCACAATGTGAATGGTGAGGTCCTCAGTCACAGGAGGTATTTAGGCTGAACACTGCTGTTGCCCAAAACTCTCATGATTATTGCTGCCCCTAGGATTCCTTCCACTGGGGTTTCTTATAGCGATAAAATCTTCAGGTGTGTGACTGCACCTCTTTGCATGATTTATTTTCCAGTTTGTTTTTTCCTCCTTGCTTAGTATCTTGTGAAGGATAGTGGTGCTTAGAAGAAGAAGGGTGCTTTTGAAAACAGGAGGGGGACTCACTGACAAGGGAGATGTTTAATATGCATTTAGAATATGGAAGAAGGAGGTGGCACACAGGCAGTGATGGGTGTATTGGAGATAAGGATGCAGTTCTCATGAAGTGTTGATTCACAAAGTTGATAAAATGTAATTCTAAACTTTGTTGTTGAATTGCTATGAATTTGTGAGCTTTCTGTTTTCCTTACAAGCAGTTCACATCAATGTTAATATAATATGGTGCATGATCTGTGACTCGATATGATTGCTAGAATGTGCATTTTATTCACATTCACTGTGTCTTTCCAGCATCACAACTTTGCCAAAATATAATTATGTCCATGGGAATTTGATCTTTGATTGATTTTAAGATAGCTGAAGTTGCTGTTGATAAATTCAGGAAGTACAAGCTGAAGCTGAGATGTTTCCCCAAATGAGTTGAGTCAAAAACATTTGGTCCTTGTAGTGGATTAACATTTTGACTAAGTTCAAAAGATGCCACTCTCTGTTCTGACCAAAATAGTCAGCTACCAAATCTGTTCAACCTTGGCCAGGCCTCTGTTGCAAACTGTGCTTCAAATGAACAAAAATATTTGGGTATCTATATAATTTGTGTCAAAGAAAAGCTATTGTATGTCAACCACTCTGTTTCATGTCAAATATGAAGTGCCAGTATGTAAGGATTTTCAGCTTCCTTTTGCAAACTGGTGAGACTCAAGGAAGGCAAAGCAAAACATGAGTTTAAACAGATTTTACTTTCACTCTTCTGTCTTTTTGAGCTGTTATTTCTCAGAAATTTTCAAGTTCAGTGTTGTGATGCTATGCCTTATAGGCTTCCAACCCAATAAGTGATGCAAATTTATTTTGACATTAGCCTTAGAGAAGAAAAGCTGCATTGTTTAGAAAAACAAACAAATGAAAAATTGGGCAAAACAACCGAAAAAAAAAGCATCTCTTAATTTTCTGAAGAGTTAATTACTATTATTGTTATTCTGAAGACTAAATTATTATTACAGAAGCTAATTAAAGCATTTATCATGAAATTAAAGTGTTTAATATTTGAAAATTCGGAGGTAAAGGATGCACTTGGTTGGATTATAATTTGTAGGATAAAAAGGATTGAACATTAAACGTGATTACTTTTCTGTTTTTAAAAATTAATTATTTGAAATCTGGTAAACTGTACCATCATTATAAATCTACATGCTGCTAACTTAAATTTCATCACTGAAAGCAATGTATTTTTACCTCTTTTTCTCAGACTTGGTGTCTTTTCAGGCTCTCCTGACACTTTGGCTCCTAAAATTTCCCCCATAGCCATTTTATGTAAGACAGATTATGTAAATAAGGTGTGCTGTGAAAAAAGATTTGCCAAGATTTAGCAAACTTTGCCTCAGAACAATCTTTCTGATTGTTGCTGAGAATGGTCTTTCCTGCTTTACTACAACACATGGTTAGTAGGTGGCAGGACTTGAATCAGTTTAGCTTGAATATTAAAACTAAGAAGCTTTCTGAAACTTTTGTATTTCACCTTGGAGTCTTAGATTTTCATAGTTATTGGGGAGTTTTTTTTTACTGTGGTGACACCTTTGTTCCCAAAGGTGTAAACAACATTTTTTTCCTAGTTTCTTGATGATAGACTTCCTGTTTTTCACTTTGAAGTCAAGGAACAGGAACATTTCTCTTTAGAGATTGTAATACACAGCTATTTCATCACTACACATAGTTCCATCTCATCAGTTTTCAACTGAAATGTCAATAAGTGTTTCTGATTTTTCAAATCAGACAGAATAGAAATTTTCAGTGAAGACTGAAAGTCAAATACAGAAATAATCAGAAGGGTTGTTACAGCATTCATCAATACAACTGAGGATGCTTCTTTAGAGATACTGACTGAACGTGGAACATTGTTTCTTTTTTCTGTCTATTTTTCAGATTTCCTCATTTCAGTTTGTATTTCAGATTTTGTTTGGGGGGTTTTCCTGTGCAGCTTATTTTTCGCTCTGTTTCAGGGTCTAATTATTAGCTAGAATTCCTTAACTTTCTAGAATTCCTAATTCTGCAGCTTTGCAGAGCTGGTATGATATGCAAGTCTAGATAGAATAGGGGAATGCATCAAGATGATTTTTTTCCAAAAATATTTTAAAAAGTACTGCAATTACTTTTATGTAGTTATTATTTGAACTCAGAGAAGAATAAAGAGTAAAAGAAATTATAAACTTGGACTTTTTGGGTTTTGGGGAGCATTGGGGAACATCTAAGTTGTGTTTTTATAATTGGTTTGTTTCTGAAAAGTCAATAAACTTTTTACTTCTTTCCCTTTTATTATTGGCCACGGTAATTACCTTTGCAAGTTAAATCTATACACCGAAATTTTGATGAGAATATCCCCCATGATCTCTTTCAGAGTTTCTGTCTTTTTATTCTGTTGGAAAGGCTTTTTCCTCTGTGCAACATCCTGCCAAGTGGATCAATATTGCAGGTGGATTTGTTAGAGGCTGTGTCCAAGCCTGTCGCTGCTGTTAGCTCTCTCTACCTTTGGATTCCTGTTCCTGGCACCAGGCATCCACTGTGTTTCAGGGTTGCTCTTTCTCCATTCTGAATAAAAAAAGGATAATGACAAGTGTTTCTATTTTCACTGACAGCAGTGGCAAAATATACTGTAGTCTCTTTTCTAAGTAATCCCTATTTGTATTTTTTACAGAATCTCTTATCCCTCCTTGGTGCTTCTTTTAGACTCAGAGTTCACTCTACATCAGGTATATGGAAAAAAAAGAGAGAAAATAATTCAGAGAAGGTCCTTTTCATAAATTAATATTAATAGAAAGACATTCTCTTCCCTAGACACTATCATTCAAACTGGTTAAGCACTTTTTTTTCCCGTTTTTTTTAATATTTTATGTTTAGACTAAATGCTTAGACAAAAATGACTGAAGTTGACAGATTAGACAGAAATAAAAGGCTTGAAACGAGTTCTTCAAATAGAGAAAAATTGTGCTGCAATTCCCTAGAAATATTCCACATATTCTTGATAGAATTAAAGGTCATATGTATCTGGCAGACATTACTTATGTATTTAAAAATGGATACATGCTCCTTTGAAGTGCAGTGATGGGATTGTGTTTCAGTTTTTAACAGGGCTGTTAAGGTTTTTGATGAAAAATAACCAACAGTGCAGTTTCAAACCACAGTCCTCCTTCATCAGAATATTTTCAAGGATTCTGTTCACTAGTATTTAAAGTCCACACTCCAAATGACCTGAAGGGAATTTCTGGCTGTCTGCTATTTCCTTCTATGTTCTGTGTTGTGCACAAGCCAGGAGGTAGGCTTTGGAGAAGAGGAAATGGACTCAGTTTATTTATCTGTGCAGTGAGGTTTGATGTTGATACACAAGTGCTTGTGCAGAGCCTCAGTAGTCAGGGCTTATGATTGGAGCATTGAGGGGGTTCAGAGGAGAACTCTTTCAGTCCTCATATTTTATGACAATTGCTTGTTTTTAGAGAAGAGAAAAGTAGAAAGTGAGATGGATTGTTTGTCCAGTCTGGTAGGTGGGCCCAGGTAAAGCCAAGCAGTACAATGCTGAAGTAGTTTATGCAGTCTGTGGTAGCCTGTGTGCCATCTGCACCCTGCAAAGATCTGCCCACAGCACAACCAACTAATGATGTGATCCTCCTACTGTAAAGCTAATTTCAGCACTCACTGAAAATGTCTACTGTGCAAGTTTAATAAATTGAATTGCAGAAGTTGCATCACAAACTTACACTCATCACACCGACAAATATCAGATTATGGTAAGTGTGCATGTACTGGGCAGATTATTTTTCTTTCTAAAAAAGAACTACATTTTTTTAATCTTCTGTCTAAGCATCTTGGTTTTCTTGAAAGTAATTTTGATGCTTAGATGCATTAATCATGTTAGTATTCTACAGCAGCAGTTACATACTAAGATTGTTAATGTTTTTAAACAAATCCAAAAGAAAAATTACACGTTTCCTTAAGGCAGATGTGAAAACAAGAATGTACATTTTAAGAATGAAAATAAAGAGATTGTACTGATTTAAAAATAAATATTAATATGCAGTTCCTATATTAGTTATGTGAGATTTAGGTCCATGAATCTGAACTATCTCATCAGTATCTCAACCACAGTATTTCTAACTGCTTTAAGGACTCAATGAAAAGCTATATGTGCCATTTCCCCTTTGCTTGCTTTTAATTTTTTTTAATTTGGCTTTTAAAAGTTTTATATGTTGCAGTATTTGAAATTTGTTTTTGTGGTTATATATATATGTCCCTTAATGGCTTTAAGGGTGGTCAGGAAAAAGACAAATACACTTTAAATAAATGACTAAGAAAAATCTTTACAAATAGGGAATGAGGAACTCTGGCTTGAACTATTCATTAAACAAAATGTTGTGTTCCAGAAGGTAATTAATAAAATGTTCTGTCTGCTTCAGGACAAGACTGCTTGCTAATGGGCACTTACAATTTTTGAGATATTTGGAACACGTCCATCTTTACTCCAGATGCTAAAACTGCCAAAATCTGCCAACCACTTTTGGAAAGGATGAGAGTACATTTTTTGTTGTTTGAACTTCTCCCATACAAATCTGACCTTAGCAAAAAAAACCCCAAACCCAAAACCAAAAACCAAAAACAACTGCCACGTAGTAGGGAGGAATTGCTTATACTCAGGTCAGTTAAAGCTTCTGCCAGAGATACTAAAATCTTTTTCATGGTGCATAGTGTTATGCACAACAACTGCATATTAAAAGAGAAATGAAATTTGCTCACCATTTTATTCTTCTGACCATGGAGCTGGCAGAGGGTCAAGTGCTTCTTAAAACTGTGGCAAGAATCTCATTATCTGTACCTAAAATTTCATGTAAGGTAGTAAAATCCATATTTGAAAGATTATGATTAATCACACTGCATTAGAGTCTGTCTGTATAAGCACCATTTTAGACACAACACAGTAGGACACACTTTCTTGTCTAGAATTTATCACAGGAGTCCTCTGAAGACCTGGAAGTATGCTCCGGTGATTTTGTGGAGATACTGCACTATTGGAGAGTAGTTAGGTCATATCCAGAGAGAGAAGGGTTGTTTTTTTTTAATAGGAGAATATCTACAGAATTAATGAAATTAGTATCAGGTATTAGTCCAAGTATTTTTTCCTAATGTCCAGATTTGCCTTTGTCATGGAACGTTAGTCTTGACTGAAAAGTAAACACTACACAGCATTTACTACAAAGTGGTATGTATCAAATATATTGAATAGGAATTAGTCTCAAAATCTTTATGTAGCATCTTTTTGTAGCTGGCTTTTAATCATATTGATTATATTCAAAGTACTTCAATACCTTCCTACTTTTATATTTTTTAATATGGTAATCATCAGTAGGGATATTCATGATCATAAGTAGAATAGATTTGGCAGAGAAGGGAATATGGGATCAGAGAATATAGCACTGGGATGCAAAGGCAGGGGTTGTATTTTGCTTTAAATAATCGTTTTAAATGGACAATGACAAAACTGAGATCCCAATACTTCCACTGAAAAAAATGCAAAGAAGTCTGTAGAAAGATAAGTTATTTAAGAACTATGTGAGATTTTACTACTATTGTGGTAAATGGAAACAGAAGGTGTTTGTCATCATTCGCACCAAACTTTGGTTTATTCCCTGTTTTCATCTTCTAAATGATATGTTCTGAAATAAAGATCTCCAGCACAGACTGGATGGTGTTACAAACCACCCTAAAGGTGAGGGAAACTCAGGTTTTTATTAATTGATCCCTGGGAGCAGATTAGGATGAAACAACACTGAATGATCAGTGTTTATAAATACATATACACACATATACACACACACACACACATATATATATAGATAGATAGATATATATGAGCTAGTTTTGGACAATTTTGGTTGCAATGGAAAGGAGGTATGTAGCCATTTTGGTTCTTATTATCAATAGCAATACAGCAATACAAAAGCATTAAAATAATACTGAAGAATATTTATAGGGAAATTAAAGAAGAGAAAGAAAGGAGAATAGGAAGATATCACCACACATTAATTCAACAAGATTTGATGTAATTTCAATGTTTATTAGTCAAAGTGATAGTTACAGTTTTGATCTGCCAGGAGTGGGGAAAACCCATGAAACATAGAGTTCAATGAGTTAATATATATTCAGGTTTACATGGGAGTATCCAGACACCTCTCCTGGAGAGGAGAGTTTTACACTGGCTTTTGCAACACCATGGATCTGTTGCAGTTGTGGATGGTCTCCCCCTGCCAGACCCAGCCAGGGCTTATTTTCAGCACATCTGCTGAGCTGGCTTTTCTTGTGGGTACATTCCCCTCAGTGTTGTTTACTTCTCCTTAGACATGAGATAATGGGACAATAGTAGCACCTTTATCTTATCTCAAGCTCCCATCAGGAGGCTTAACTTACTGTCCAAATTTCCAGGAATTCACAGAGACGTACTGGGGAGAGGGAGCGAGGGGAGTTCTGTGGTGTCAGAGGAGCAGTTGCTTCTTTATACAGCTTGGCATGGTGGGCAAAGTCCTTCGGTGATGACCTTAACAGTGTTAGAGCCATTAACCATTATCTGTGGATCAGTCAGAGATTTCTCAGTGGGATCTCTCAAGGCTGCATTTCATTCTGCTGCTCATTCTTTCCTGCTCATTCTACTTCCTGAGCTGTTGTCATGCAGCAGGTGTGGGTTTTTGTGAAATGTTGCTGTTTTGATCTAGTGTTTTTTTCATGTCTGCTTTTTTTTTTTTTTTCTATTTTATTTCTCTTGTAATTCTTTTTATGTATGTTGGAAGACAGTAAAAAAAAGCAGGATCTTTGAAGTTCTTTATTGATGGAAACATTGCAAAAAAGTTGAGATTTATATTCTCATCTTTTATGTGCAGGGATGTTTGTCAAAAGAACCTGTAGGACATATCACTCACTCACTCCTATTGAGTTTCAGTGGAATTTCAAAGTCTTAATTCCCTTCAGGCTCTCCTTCCCAATTCTTTATGCCTCAAGGATCAGTCTTACCATAAAAATGATTTATTGGTAAAGCCCCTCAGATGACAACCACGAGGAGGATCTTAGGACAATTGTTTTCCTTTAATTACCTGGTACTTCTATCCAGATTTCATATATTCCCTTGCTACTCCTGATTCCCTGTGATATTATGCATTTTGTCACTTTCCCTGGTCTGCAACTGAACTGATAGGCAACTTGTTATTTGTAAATGAGATTTTAAGTCACGTGATATTTAACAATTAAAACAACATATAAATCAGCAAATAGAAGAGGCGAATTAAATGTGATCTATCATAGAGAAGTGAGCAAAGCACTTGATATGAGGCAGTGTCTCTAGCAGGGATGAGATACTGAACAAAATCAAGTACAATATCAAAGAAATACATGTTTTAGAGGTTCATAATTTTGTATTAAACAGATGTATTTACTAAAATATTTTTAGAGATAATAGAAAATGGATTTAAAGAAAACTGAACAATTTAATTTTCAGTGTATTGTCGTGTTTTATTTAATATTATTTTAAATATTTAAAATTTTAATTATAAAAATTGCAAAATTTTATTACATTAACGTACAACCTCTTGGTATAGCTAAAAACTGAGCTTCTGGTTTTTGTCAGATTAGTTTGTAAGTATCCATAATTTTCAAAATATCTCTTTGTTGCAGGCATTTTTTGCTGTTCATAAAGAGAACTGCTTTCTCTCCTGCCCCTGTCATGCTCCTTCACGTAACAAAATTCTCTTTTCTTTATTCTGCATGCTCTCCTTAGCCTCTGGCCCTGACCTGGAAAAGGTCCTCACAGACACAAAGGTCCTCTTTGACTCACAGACCAAAGGAGCTGAAGAGAGCAGTCACTTGTCGCTGTCTAGTCAGCACTCCTTTTATATGGCTGTATGACTGATGGAGAAGAACCTTAAGCCTTGTTAATCAGCACACAAGGGAGCCAGCAGAAGATGATAGAGGCTGATAAGTTCCTTGAAGTCACTTTTATATTGAAATCCCTTGAAAATTTTATATTGGTTAAGTTTTATCAGGCCTTGTCCTTTCAAAGTAGTTTACTTGAAAATGGTGTATGCAGAGCAATTGCAGTAGTACAGACTGTTGCAGCATACTAATATTTTGAAGTCATGAGACTAAATTTTGTACCTGTCCAACAAAACAAAATTGCACCAAGGTAGCATTTGCCAATATGCCGAATACAGTTTGCTTCCAGCATAGTTTTTAAGCTCTCCCATATCCAATTTATATGCTGTGCTGGCAGAAGCAAAACACTAAATCCATTTTGAAGATAGCTGATGAATTTGCATTATCAATGTCTAATCAGTTTTTTGTTTGTTTGTGTTGTGATTTAACCCCAGCCAGCAACCAACTGAACAGCAACAAAACCCACCAGATGGGATACCCAGCACTGGTTGACACAGGCATCTGGTCTAGCTCATCAGTCTGTTTTTACTTGCATCCTTTTTTCCAGCTGTACTGCCTTCCTAAGACTGGGCATCAGAGTAAGGTTCATCAGGCAGTGTGTGTCACCTGTGTGCGTCATCAGCTGTTGTTTCCTACTTATGTGCTTTTGTTCATAAAACTCACACCATTACAGAGTTTACATTACTCTTTGGAAAACTCTTCTATCACTCTCTTGTGTATACTGTACCCTTTATGGATTGCCTTGTTTCCTCACTTCCAGGCTCAGCCATCTTCCATGCTCTTGAGATGCTGGGTTACTCTACAGGAGAAGATACTGAAAGAACTATTTGGTGTCCTTTGTATTTTTTCCTTACTTTCCTTCCTTACTGTATTTACTGAAATTACCCATATCACAGATACTTTGTGTATCAGATACAGAAACCTAAATATTGAAAATGTTAAATACAAAAACAACAGTTAGCAATCATGAAGAAGAATGTCATACCCATAATACATTGACTTCCTGTTTATTATTCTCAGTACTGTACAATTTTTTTGTGATGACTGTTTCCCCTTGACAATTTTACCAAAGGAGTTTTGCAAACAGAGCTTTCCTATTTTTGTTCTCAGAAAGCAGATTATTGTTTCATTGTGTCAAAAACCCCATATATTTATTCCATTACAGGAGTACACAATAGATGTTTTCTTCCGTCAGAGATGGAAGGATGAGAGATTAAAGTTTAAAGGCCCAATGAACATTCTTCGACTGAACAACCTAATGGCCAGCAAAATCTGGACTCCAGATACATTTTTTCACAATGGGAAGAAGTCAGTGGCTCATAACATGACGATGCCAAATAAGCTTCTACGAATCCAGGACGATGGGACACTCTTGTACACCATGAGGTATGTCTGTTCATCTCTACTCAAACTATTTCTTGATGTGATTTTTTCCATTAAACAACTAAATCAGGTTTCAGGAGAAATCTCCTTTGTTTTATTTCTCTCTAAGAGGAAAGAAAGCTAGAAAAATGCATGTTTTCTTTCCAGTTCTGTTGAAAGTCTCTTGGCTGATAGTGAGTTGGATCAGTTTTCTTATGTCTGCCTCAATTTTCAAATTTTTGTATTGAAGATATTTGACACCTTCAGGTAGAGTTTACCAACTCTGTCTTAGAATTATGGAAATAGTGAAGGAGTTTAGCCTGTTACTGCAGTGGTTGTACTGAATATGTGAGCCCCTAAGCTAATTTTTGTTAAGATCAGAGGCAATAAAAAAACAGTGCAAGAATAAAGAGGTAATAAGGTCTCAAATTCTTTCCAGCAAGTGCAAAAGGGAAAATATATCTTACTCTGTAATTACTGTTTCTTTGTATCTAATTGAAATATTTAACTTAGAATTTTAATTCTTTCATCTTGTGCATAATTTGTAGCTAAGATAAATATTTAGCTGGTAAAATGTTTTAAATTCACTTAGAAAATAGAATACAGAATATGAAAAATTATGAAAACAAGTATTAGCAGCATTTCTATAAGACTGATTTCTTCGGTAACTCTTTTGGCAATCATGTTACCTATGTGCATCTTTTTTAAAATATTTACCCAAGTTTCCAGAAGCCCCTGACTTAGTTTTTTCCTTTTTCTTGGAGAATACTTAATAAATTGAAGTTGTCATGAATGTTAACTTAAAATCTCCAGCCTAAATAAGATAGAAAATGTGAGCTTCAAATTTTACATGTACTCTGGTACTTTTTCCATGCATCCCTGAAACTCAGTTTTACTACACATCTCTGAAACCCTCGGAGTATTGAGTGTTGATGGATAGACTGCTAATGATACTGGGTGATGTAGTGGTTAGAGAGATTCAGAAAAGTTTCCTTGAAGTAAATTGAGACCCCCTGTGTTGTATTTTTGCTTCAGATCAAATCAATATTTGAGAATTATCTGCATAAGCTGACTGAAATTCTCTTCCTCCAGAGGGTATAATAACCATATACTATAAACAATAGGAAATACTGTTTGAAAATATTTTGGAGCATAAGCTGGGTCAGGTTAGTTATAATTAACTAAGCATTTTTTTTACTTGTAAGTATGTTGGTTTTCAGGGTATGAGATTAATGTGTACACTGATCTAACTGTTTTTCCTAGATTTTAAATAGCTATTTTTATAGTGTCTACATAAAATGATTGTGTGATTTAAATCAGAGGCTCATGCAGTTCTTTCCTTTGCCTTCAGCTGTTTGCTGATTCTTATCTCTCGGTGCCCTTTGAATGCAGATAAACATTCCTGGGGAGTGGAGGAGCAGAAATATGAAATGTGTTTTGGTGGAAGGCTAGGAGAAAATAAAGAGAATACAATGACTAGGAACAACTGGGAGTACAGAAGGATGTAACTGCTGTTTGGGGCTGGATGAAGAGAAAGAAAAGGCACACAGAAAAAATCTCTACCCAGAGAAGATTTACAAGATAGGAAGGAGAAACACAGGGTTTTTCTTGGATTTGTTTTTAATTAAAAAATGAGGAAGTCCATTAAAAGCTTTCTTCAAATTGTTTTAAATTATTTTTTATTATACTAATCCCCATATATGACACTGGGATATTGCTGAGGTTTTCTCACAAAATGAGAAAAAGTGGATGCTTTGTTAACATACTGTCACACTTTACACAAATATAAAGAATAATCACTAGTAACATGGAGAATGAGCAGCACCAATCTTTTAAAGAACAAAAATATTTTTGCTCTGTATCTTCCATTAAAACTGTCAAAAAATTAGATTCAGAAGACTGGAGTAAGGTTCTTTGGCATGTTAATTGTATTTTAGATGCTTTTTAAATGAGCCTTAAAGAGCAGTATTAGCACACATGTTCCTTAGAATATTATGAGAAGAAAATTATTGTTCTTAACAACCTGACATTACTTAATTCGTATTTTTCTTTAAATGGCCTTTCTTCATAATTTTGAAGTTGACTTTTACAGGTTCTTTATGTGATAGGTAAATGCCTTTCAAAGGAGCACATAAAATGGAAGAAACAAAAGCTGATTTAAATTCTTGCTAGTTTAATATAAAATTTTAATTCAGTCTACTAAATTGGCATAAACTTTGATCATTTCTGCGGAGCTGATTTTCTTGTCCTGCTAAATGACTTAAATACATAGAGGTCTTTTGCCTTTTAGGCTTACAGTCCAAGCTGAATGTCCAATGCACTTGGAGGACTTCCCTATGGATGCTCACTCGTGCCCACTGAAGTTTGGCAGTTGTAAGTATATGACGTGAAGTACACCCTTTGGTTAGTGAATATCTAACATTTCTCGGCACAATTTTGTTTCAGTAAATTGTTGCATGAGAAATGTAAACCACAAGATGGGACTTCTAAAAGAAAATAGTAACCTGACATAACAAAATCTCTTTTCTCTATTCAAGTGTTGTGTCTTCTAGTGTATTTTAAAGATTTCATTACTCCAGTTAGCAATAAACACCCTGCACCTGATCAACACTGCACGGGTCTACTTTCATTGCAGTGTACAAATCATACTGACGAACACAGAACAGGATGCACATAGCCTGTGTAGTATTAACAAAGAACAGATCAAAGACTTCCATGAGTGGTTTTTAAAAATTTATCCCAACAACTTAGTTTGTCTTCATTTTTAACAATATTTTTAATGTTCTTATTCAACGAAGACAATAACAAATGCCTTTGTATGATAAAAAATTAATCCTTTAGTGCATCCTCATGCTACAGACAGGTGGAATTTGACCTCACTGGTATTATTTTTAACAACAGCATTATTTCACTTTCTTAGATTACAGCCATTCTTCTTTTCTTCTTCATTATATATATTCTGTGGATTTTATACACGAAAAGCTTTCTTTTTTTTTTTTTTTTTTTTTTTTTCCTTTGGCTGCAGTCTACATTCTCTGCTAGGCCTGGAAAAGAAATTGTATTTTTTGAGGAAACAAGTTAAAACCTATAAATTCTGGCTGACTTTACAATAATTGTAGCAACCGCAGAATACAAAACAGGGGATATGCTGCCACTAAGAACATCATTAACCACATTATGCTTGTCATAGCACTGTGCCTCCCTGCACACTCTCTCCATCGTGCTCCAATATTCCTTTTCCTTGGAGTTTGTGGCCAATTAAACAAAGCCTGCACTTCTAATGATGTTTCCACACTTGAAGGAAAACTTAGCTATGGAGATAAAAGATCATTAGAATGGATACTGTTAGCAAAATGGAGCCTTTTCCTGCCCCCTCAATATTATATTTGTAATACGTAATGCAGCCTAAATAACCAAAACCAGAGATGTCAGCCAATATCAGGTACTGACTAATAATATTTACATACATGTGCCCAGCAAGGCATGTTGGATTTATAAGGTGTTGCAGGAAAAAAAGACTCATATGTATCCTCAAAACAACTTGAAAACTCCTGTAATAATGAAACTCACAGCCCAAAAGGCTACTTTCTTTGTGAGCAGTTTTAGGTTGGAATCCCTTATGACTAGGTGTATTAGACTTTGTGTGAACCACTTCCTTTTTTGTCTTTTTATATAGTCTTTATTGTTTTTCTTACCAGCTTGCTGTTTTTAATCTTTCTATGATTTTCCAATAATAAGAGGAATTCTAAATGTGAGCAGTTCTAAATGTGAGGAATTCTAAATGTGAACAATGTGATTTTTTAAAAAGTGTCTTTCATTTCCCTCAAAGTCACCTATGCTCCAGCCTGTAGGCATCTTCAGGGGACTCATTTCTGTTCATTTTGAATGGCTTCACACACATTTTATTTCTTTACCTAAGACTCATTTCTAGACAACTGTCCATTTTTCAGCTTTTATTCTGGGGTAGAATCTGAATGAGAAATAGTGGTGAAAATAAGCAGGAATCCTGAGGATTTTGGTTTAACTAAGGCAAGTTTGCCAGTGGTATATATTTGTCACAGCTCTTCATATGCTGCCAATCTTGGGTTGCTAGGAGGATCATCAGCATGTATGAATGTCTCTTTTTAAACAGAAGAGAAAGGCCAAACTGAATGTATGGGAGAAGCTGTAGCTTAATAGATTGCTTTTCTTTATTCTTTTCAAAAAGTCGAGCTGACAGTGAAGAGAATGGAGACCAATCAACAATTTGCCATACTGCTGGTTTGCATTAAAGCAGAGATATTTTTGTGGAAAGCTGGAAGGATAGATGGGAAGTGTTAAAAATCTCTACTTGCTACCCACCTGCTAGATTTTGTTAGTCATGCAATTTATGGCTAGTTGCATGAGGAAGCTACTTTCTGAGAAGCCTCTAGAGATTTCTCAAGTGAAAACAGTAATGATGCTTTACTTTCTAATTGCACTGCAATTATGGTGCAAGATTTACAATGTACTTATCTCGGTCAATCAAAATGAGCATACAAATTCTTCCATCAGTTGTTTACCCTTTTCCTTTTATATTCCATTTGTTAATAGATATTAGACTGGAAAAACTTTCAGGACATACTATTTTTTTTCTTACTTACTGGAGAGCCATTAGTGCTGTTTAAAATACTATGTTGATTTATTTTATATTAGTTTCTTTTGAGAGACCAGGCTAAATGTGTGTTTGATCATGAATGTTCTGAGAGAGCAGCCTGTTTAATGTTGTTGTGTCCCCCAAAATAATGGCAACTAGTGAGATTTAAGAGGGTAGAAAGGACAAGGCACCAGGGTGTTGTCACTGCTATTCTGGATTTCAACTAATAAAATTCTTGTAATACATCCCCAATGTTGAGAGAAGAGACAATGCAAGGTCAGAAATACACAGGAATGAATTTTTAAAAATGTTGTATCCTAAATCTTGCAAATTGTCCTTGTTTATAGGATACATATAATATCTAATTGAGAGCAAGTCTTTTAACAATGTAGAAGAGATGTTGTTTGTATTTTAACGGAAATAAATTGTGGTTAATAAGATCACAAGTGATGCCCTGTTTCCGTGTTGCAATAGGAACTTACTTTACACTAAAGATATTTTAAACAGCCAAAGATATTTTTTACCATATTTTTTAATTTTAAATTCTTTGGGATGAGTTTCTATTTGAAAAATAAGTAGCTTTTGTAATTCTGTGAGTTTTGATGGACACTGTTTAATTTAAATTGCTGCTGATATATTTTACCTTGTTTCTCACAGATGCATACACAACTTCAGAAGTGACATACATTTGGACTTACAATGCTTCAGATTCAGTGCAAGTGGCACCGGATGGCTCAAGACTGAATCAGTATGATCTTCTAGGCCAAACAATTGGAAAAGAGACAGTTAAGTCAAGTACAGGTTAGTAAAAGATATTTTGGAGTAAAAGACAGTTACTGGCTGTGAAAACTATATTCCAGATAGTGTTAAAGGCGTCTAAAAAAGAATGTTGCAAAATGTGATCTATTAGGCATGTACTGTACCAGTAACACAAAACAGCACTTCACTGATTCTTTCAAATTATAATCACCTGGTGATAGCAGAGGTGAACTTGCCCTCAGTAACTGTTTTTTAAAATTTTATCTGGAGCTCCGTTTAAATCCTAACATTTGTAACCCAGAGTTGGGATATTTGTTACATTTCATATTGTCGATGGCATCGATTTTGTCTATTAAATGGTAAAGCAGATAGTTTTCAACCATGTTTCCCTTCCATCATGTTTAATGTCAAAAGCACTGGACTATTCTGCGAGACTCTAGACTGTTTTCCTGCATGTGCCAGGCTGTGATGGACCCCCATGGCTGCTTTCTAACTGTGATTAAATTCTCAGAGAGCTGTTGTGTGAACGCAGAGAGTTGCTTATGAGCAGAAGCCTTCAAGGCTCTTCTCAGTGCATACAAGGGTTCCTGGAAGTTCCTTAACACTCATCTTTCATGGAACACAGTGGGAATAAGAAATAGCTGTACTCAAAATCTTTCTTATATTCTATAGGATGCTTTCTATTACAAAGTACCTTTGGTACAATATAACCCTAGAACATTTGTTTCACATAAATATAGCAAACTTTCTCTTGTCAAAGAAGTGGACTTTCTTAAGATGATAACCTTCTGTTTCATTGTATTTTGTTTGTTTGTGGCATCTAGGTGAATATACAGTAATGACAGCTCATTTTCACTTGAAGAGAAAAATTGGTTATTTTGTCATTCAGACTTACCTCCCCTGTATCATGACTGTCATTCTGTCTCAAGTGTCATTCTGGCTGAACAGAGAATCTGTACCTGCCAGGACAGTCTTTGGTGAGTATACTGACTAGCATTAGCTCTATTAGCTATTTGCAATAGCTGAAGATGCTAGAAAGTACTTCTGAAGTAAAGGGCTTTTTCATACGAGTTAAAGTGCTTGTAGAATGTGATATGATTTCTAGTCCAAACAGTTTTCAACTGCACCTTACACATCTCCTGAGAATCTCAAAGATTTTGAAAATCAATATGTACAAGCAAACTGTCTGCATATATCCTTGACTCTTTTAAGAGAAAAAAAAAATCACAGAATAGAAAAAGATGATGTTTCTATTTAAAAAGCAAAATTAAACTTAGATGATTTCCTGAAATATCTTACCTTGGTATTATCCAAGTATTCTGGTACTTGGTAGATAAGCAAATTTCTAAAATTATTTTTAAACTAGGCAAATTAAATTTGAGTTTGTTAAATTGCTTGTGTTAAAATTTCAGGTTGAAGTTCTTTTAAAGAAACCTTATTCTGGGGTTTTGGGCATCAATTTTTTTGCTAATTCAAATTGGAGATTACTGTGAGGCAGCAGAGAGGTTCAGCAGAGCAGTAAAAAAGTGTTTCTCAAAGTAACAAATGCCCTTCTTATTTTCAAAGCAAAGTTCATTTAGTTTGTTTCCTTTTAAAGAAAAAGAGATAAGCAAAATGTCTGTGTGGAATCAGCCATCAAAAATGCTGCCTAAAATGGTATGATTAATCATCAGTAAACTCTATGTACTCTTCAAAAAAATAGGCCAAACTCAAATGCATATTAAGTATGATGCACAACAAAGCATTTAATGTTGCTCCTGGTTGAGAACATGCCACCCAAAGCATTGTGAAAATTGCAGGTTTGAATATGAGCCTTGTTGAAGTCAGATGAAACAGATCAGGGGTTTCAGTGGGATCAGAATTCTACCATGGTTTTTCAGGCAGCTATCACGCAGATTTTTGCGTCCTTCTTCAAAATCTTCTATGAATTTATCCATTTTCAATTATGAAAATGTACACTTCTATTTTCCAGCCTTGCAAGTACACTGTCAGATCCTTTGGTATTTCTGTCTTTGCCCTTTTCTGTATCCACTCCAGTACATTTAGGACAGTGTGACTGGTTTCTCCAAAAAAAATCTCACATCTGCTCTTCCTAAAATGCTCTTTCTGTTACTGTGTCACTGTTAACAAGGCACTCCATCCATAACAAAGCCCTGGGATAATTTTCCTGAAATGCGTCCCTTCCTGCACACCTCTTTCTTATTCTTGATTTATTTTCTGTTTAATTTATATATTTTTTAGAAATAAGTAGTATCTGCATGTCAACTGGCTGCTTTGCTTTCTTGGAGTTTAGTATAATGTGATTATGAAGTGTCCTGCTTCAGGATGTCTTAGGAAAGGGCATAGGAGGCTGCAAGAACAGAATCACACCACTCAGTGACACGAAACTGCAATCTGTTTACTAAGAGCCGTGGGTTTATTGCAGACATAGCAGTTTTATGCTAATATTTTATTCCTGCCACACAGACATGCACTCAGGGCTCTGTCCCCTCCAGGCCAGTATAGACAGACACTCTGAACCCAGGGAAATAAGACACATCCAGGCTCTGCCTGTTGGAGAAACCTTAGCCCTAGCATGCAGCATTTGCTCCTCAGGCTTAGCCTTTTTCATTGGGTTGGGTTGGATTTTCCCTGAGGAGCTATTTCATGACATTCTCTTACACTCTAGATGAGATTGCAGCATAAGCTGCCAATTGGCTCTCTAAATCCACAGCCTCAAGTGGATCTCCCAGTCTTCTCCATACCTACTGGCAGGAGTTGTCACTGGGATTTCTCATACCCTCTGCTCTCCTGCTTGAATATGCTACAAAAATGTGCAGTTTCATGCAGTCAGAGTTTCATAACAACAAAAGTACATAACAAAGTTCGTCTATTGCTCTTTAGTGGTTTTGGACTGTGCTGAAATATTCAGTTAGAGCTGGGCTGGTGCACTCAGTGTTTCATCTGGGTGGTTCTTTGAAGTAGACTCCATCCAGTGACAAAAGAAGCCCATATTACAGTAGTAAGGCAACAAGCTACATTCAGCAGGGAATATAAAAATTGTAGGGGGTATTCCTTTATACTTATATTGATCATACTTAATTTTTGTTTTTTATATGGAATAGTCACTTGCTAGATACCCATCTTTGCATTTTATATTAAATACGTCAATATTAAAATATAATTAAACGGAATTTATTGGTTGTGACAAAGTGTTTTTGAAAATCAATGAAAATCATTGAGAAATTTATTTCGATGACCTTCTTGAGAGCTAAAGACCAGCTACTGGAATACTGTTCCTTTCAAAGAAACATAACTTCTAGTTATTCAAAGCACCACTTAGCATGTATTATTTCATGGGTGAAAGAAGTTACTTTTCCCTTTCTATTCTCATGCAATGTGGTTTCAAGTTCTAGCTTAACACTAGGGGTTGGTATAATGAGGCTTATTTTACAGTTGAGCTCTTTAATCCCTTTTCTTTATGGCATCTACTTAATATTGCTGACCTACCCTGTCCCAAATGAATTATGGCCTAATGCTATATTGCTTCAACTTTGCTTAAATTATTGGAAGAAGAAAGTTTTGTCATTGTTGATTAGATAAGTCTTGAATGTGTTTTCTCTAGCAGATAAATCTGATTGCATTCTTAATGAAAGAGAATAAGACTTGTTCATAATGCCTTCATTTAGTGCAAGATTACAATCTGTTTCATTTAGTAATGTGTTTATTGTTATGTATCTAGTGTCAACAATATTAGCAAAACTAATCTTGTGCAACTTATTGGATTCTTGCTTCATTTTTAATGGGTCATAGCACTTAGAAGCATCACATATCTGAATAGCAGCATTAGATGCAGGTGACAGAAAATCAGGAATTAATTTTCTTAGTGCTACAGTTATCTATGTTTTAACTCACATGGAGTATCAATGAGAATGATAAAATAAATGTAGTTAGGTATATATTCTTTGTTAACTGAAGCAGGAAAAAACAAAAATAGTCTTAATATTTATTATATCGTCCAAGATGAAGAATTTTAAATTCACATAGCTGTGTTCTTTTGTCAGTTCACTGTGATAATTTTACTGTTGCTCTGCGTTCCTGTGTCTGTTTTCACTTGCTCTTGATGTGGGTCCTTTCCATGGGGGGCAGTCCTTCAGGAACAGACTGCTTCAGCATGGGTTCCCTTTGGAAATGCAGGTCCTGCTGGAAGCCTGCTCCAGCACAGGTTTTCAGTAGTGTCAAAGCCTCCTCCAGGCTCCTCCTGTTGTTTCATGGGATCTTCTGTGGGTTGAAGATCGAGCTCTGCTCCACTGTGGACAACTCTGTGGGCTGCAGGGGCACAGCTGCCTCACCATGGTTTTTACCACAGGCTGAAGGGGAATCTCTGGTGCCTGGAGCACCTCCTCCCTCTCCCTCTGCTCTGACCTGGGTGTCTGCAGACTTGTTTCTGTCACATATTCTCACTTATTTTCTCTGGCTGCAGTTGCTTCTGCTCAATATAATTTTTTCTCCATCTTAAATATGTCATCCCAGAGGCACTGCCAGTGTTGCCCTTGGGCTTGGCCTTGGCCAGCAGTGGTGGGTTCCTCTTGGAGCTGGCTGGCTTTGGATCTCTCAGGGATGGGGGAAGCTCCTGGCAGCTTCTCACAGAAGCCGCCGCTGTAGCCCCCCACTAGCAAAACCTTGCCATGCAAGCAATCCCAAAGCAACTTTTTAGTTGTGACACTACAGAAAGTGGAACCCAAGAAAAGTTCAGATTTGTTCTCTGGTTATTTTTACATGGGCACTGAATAATAGAGACCCATCATTTTCAATAATTCCATAGATACAAAGTACCTTTTCCTATTTCATTGAAAAAAAAATCTCAATTGACTTTATTCTTCTCTCCTTTCACATGCCGCAGATTATCTTTTGTGCCTTTAGAGATATCCCACCACTCACACATTTCTGTTTATAATTTCTTAATTGAGTATTTCTACTAAATGTAGCTATAATAATATAGTGATAGACAGAGGGTAGTGGAAAACTAGCCCTGAGTAAGAGACTGAGCAGGCTGCAAACAAATATATCTCCTTAACGTAGTGATGTGTGAAGACACTAGTTCATATTCCAGCAGTGGCATTAATTGCATGCAACTTTTCCTGGAGCTGGGATAAATAGCACTTGCCATTGGGCTTTGGGAACAAGCTTGCCTGTTGCTCAGTGGGAAGTTGTGTTCCACTGCTCAGGATTGATACAGTGAAGCAGCATGGTACTGACTTCACCGTATGGATGGATACCTAGCTTACCCAACTGATTGAATTCAACTTTTCTGGAAACAGATTTTGTTATGGTTCTTGCCTCCCAAGCTTTTAAAAAAGTCTGGTTTGTGTTGTTCTTTTAGTAAAAAGGGTAGACAGAGTGCTTGGGCTATTTTCTGTAATCTTTTTCTCAATGGTTGTTCAGACTTACCTGCTGGTGTTCAATAAAAATCATGATGCACTCCTTTTGTATTGCATACTCTACTAACACATATACATTGAGTAAATAAAAGCAAGCAACACAATGTGCAGCCAAATGTTTTGGTGCAATACTTTAATATCATGTAATACCTACAGAATTTTTAAGCTTTTGTTTACACTTCTAAATATTTGGTCTTGGAATGATAAAATGAAGTAGTAATCTGTGTCTCTGAAATAGTCAACAATCTTTTCGTTCTGCTGTATTTATGAATCTCTTTGTGTTTTGGACCACGTTGGGATATCTAACTACCAAAACACATTTACAACTGCTGTTAAAAATAAAACAATGAAACTAATTTCCTAAATTTTAAAAAAAGTGATTTATCAATCCTTTTGTGATATGTTCTTCAACCATTATGTGTAATTTTGCAAACTTCTGTGATGAAAGGATAAGATAATAGGAGGGGCAGCCTGAAATTATAGGATATAAAGCACATTTAAAACATTTTGTACAAAGTATTTGCAAAGCTACAGTACCCCTTTATTACAGAACTGTCCTTTGGTAACTCATTAATTAGGCCTTTCCCTTTCAAAGGAAGTGTCCACATTCTAGCACAAAAGGCTAGGAGATTTTTAGTTGACTAAAGTCTCTTCAAATTAGAAAAACCAGCTAATACACAAGAGGTGAAATTAGGGTCCAAAGTTTGTCCCTGTCAAGGAGTACCTTGACTTTTGCACATAAATGTGGGCATAAAGTAGTCATCATGACAGATTTTAACTTTAATATGTATGTGTTGCCTCCTCCAATTTCCATTCTGTTTCCAGTTATAAATTTCTAGTTTTTCAGGTTACCTCTTTCACTGTAACAAGCATAACAGAGCTCATATTTTCCAGACATATAAGTTTAGTCCTGGTGAAAAGTGTTGAATTTGCAGCTCTGGAGATGGATTTTCTCCAATGACAAATGCCATTTCAGAAGCAGCACCATTAAAAAAAAAAAAAATTAAAAAATCCCAGGCATCAAATAGCTCCAGTCTTGGCTGGAATGGATAAACCTGTAGTGATAGAAGATATTTAGCTTTATAGGCATGCACTGCTGAGAACAAACCTTGTAAGGATGTTTACTGTTAAGTAAAAAAATGCTTGGTCTTCTTTGGAGAAAGGAAATGCCGATGGTTTATTTTTTGGGTCTTCTTCAAAGACGAACTGATGACTGCTCATGGTCCCTTACAAAACAATATGTGACTGTTTCTTCTGGCATCAGTTCAGTTGCCACATCTGCTGGGTGCTGGGCTGTAGAAGATAGTTCATGACCTGTATGTAAACTGTGGTTTTTTTACAACATAGGGAGATATGCAGTCTTTACATAGACTTTTAAATACGTTTTGACTACTTCATTGTAGGGGCTACAATTTACTCACTATTCTTTATGCCAGTTTTAGTTCACTAGTGTTATGAATTAGATAAGCAATGAGGAAAAGTTTTGTTCTAATCAGTGCATGGGTTTTATGGGGTTTTAAGTTAAAACTTTGTGAAATAAATGAGTTTTGTTTTACAAGTTGACCATGTTCTTCCACATTAATAACTTTTCAGTCGTCTCAGGTTTAGCAATGGCAAGGAGGCAGGTTATTTCCATTCAGTCCTTTTTCATAAAAAAGACTTGATAAAACTGATTTTTCAAATTAACTATAATGTGCAAAATCATCTGTCTTTTCTCTGAAGAATAATAGCAATATAAAAGTGCTAGACAATTCTAAACTGACAGATATTACAGATTAAATTTTCTGTCCAATTTTTTCCCATTCACTTCAGGTTAAATGACTGTAGTAGCTTGAACATCGCTGAATTTATAGAGTGAAGGAATAAAAGAAAGTATGTCAGCAATGGTCTGACAGCATTGATTAGCATTTGGGTCACAAAGTGGTGTAACTTGCTGAACTTTTTTGAGAAATTGTCAAGTGGCAGCAAGTGGTAACAAGATATAAATTCACAATGTTTTAAGTGAGACTAGGAAAGGTCAGCAGTAAATCTTAAATCAGATTTCTGAAGAAGTCAATGTGGTTTCCAGAAGATTAATTTATTCTATAAAGTGGGATTTAAACTGAGCAGTACCTTAGCAACCGTATATATTTACATGTAGATAAGGTCACCTTATATCTGAGAAACATTCACTTTGCTGATAATTCTGTATAATTGTAATGATTTATCTGCATCTCAGGACTGGTGTTAAAATTTACATGTGATAATTTTAAATGTAAGATAGGCTGTCTTTTCCCTGAGGTGCTGAAAATAATTTTGCCATATGTTCTGTAACTTAGGAGAGGCTACGTTCTTTACAAAATATATTTTATCTACAGATTTTCTTACTGTACTGTATGATGGCTGCTTCCTTTTCATTGTGTAGGCTAGTAGATGCCAACAGTGTCATGGCTGATTCCAGGCCAAATCCTCTATAATTTATGGAGGCTGAAAAACAGCAATTAGAGATTTATGTTTGCTAAGGTGTCTCGATGCTGTGTGACTCAGCAGGAAGTTTCTGTGCGTTGTTTTCCCTGCTGCACAGACCTTTGAAAGCCCTGAGGCTGAGTCTGCTTAGCCTTGCTCTGCCGCCCTTTGTGGCACCTTCAGAGATGGAGATTCTGTACTGCAGGGATGAAAATTGTGGAGTCTGAGGAGGTCTCAGTGGATGTAATTGCTGCCTCTCTTCCCTTTCTCACAGTGGTTAAAATTGCTTCTTCTCTTGTAGCAGAAGGAAAATCAGAGCTATGTTGATCCTTCTGAACCCAGGTGACAGATTGCTGACAGCAGAAGATCTGGCTTAAGGAGAGTGACTTTACTTTCTCTTGGGAAGCCTCCTACAACAATTTTATGAGTGTGTTATTTGTTGAAGCTGTGGTGTGCTGTTACTAATATTTCTGCCATGGCATCTCCTTTTCCTGTCATAGTGAAGTGTAGGTTTGCTGATCTGTGCTAAGTATATCACTTTGTGTCGCCTTTAATTCTGGAGACGTTCTTAATGGTGTGCCACAAAGGGAATAGTTTAGTTTGTCTAAGTGTGATTCAGCCTGAGGTGGGAGAACTGATTTACTTAAGGATAAGGCCATGGATTTCTGTTTGCTAAATCTGATTCAGTAAAAAGTTCTTCTCTTCCTTTCCTCCCATGTATCTTCTTCCCGATTCTTTTGGAAGGGATTTTTTTTTTCTCTAACTAGGTCCTCGTTATGTAAAAGGTACTGCAAAGTTTTTTAGTAACTGCCACAGTGAATGTACAACCTGTATCACCAACTCTTGTTTTCTGATACATAATACAGTTACAATAATCTGTCATTTCAAATCAGTGCTGTTCTAGAAAACAATCCATGTTACCTGAATGAGAACTTACCCTGTTTATGTGTTCGAGTATGTCACTGAATAACCATTCAGTAAGACAGCTACTGTAAAAAAAATAAAATTCTCATAACTAAAGTGTATTTGTGTGATAATTTCAGTAAATATGGGTGCCAGACCTCCTGCAGCCATTGCAGAGAAGCCAGCTACCAAACATTGACCTATTAATCATTACTCTAATGTCATTAAATATTATGAATCTGTAAAAAAAATATTAATTTTGTTCCTTAAAATAACCTATCCTGCCCTGATAGGTTAAAAAAATATTTTCTGTAAGTAAAGTCATCAGCTCATTAAAAAAGGAAGCTTAGACAAGAAATTGAACTGAAACTACTTCAAAGGAAAATCCAGATACAATATTTAATATAATTTAAACAATGTTTGTCACCAACTTAGAAAAAAAAAAATTTCATTGTGTTTCAAAAACATATAATAAAATTTTTTTGGTTTATTTTTGCTAACATTTGAAAGCCAAGTGAAATTGTTGATGTTCTGTTTTTGTGTCCCCTTGCAGGAGTAACAACTGTGTTGACAATGACGACACTAAGCATCAGTGCTCGAAATTCACTCCCCAAAGTAGCATATGCAACAGCTATGGATTGGTTTATTGCTGTTTGTTATGCATTTGTATTCTCTGCATTAATTGAATTTGCAACTGTAAATTATTTCACAAAACGAGGATGGGCCTGGGATGGAAAAAGTGTTGTGAATGATAAGGTAAGTCCTAAAGAAATAGTCCTGTTTCTAGTCAATTGCCTAAACCAGCTCTAATATATTGTTTTGATGTTTTGCTATATAAAAAAAAGAAAGATGCTTTAAATCAAAAGCATGTAGATGTATTTTCTGTCCTGAACAGAAATATATCTGCTGTTATGTAGCTAATCTCATTTGGTCCCACTAATCCAGATTTAGCTATCAAGAACCGTTATTCTTTTATTTTGGGAACTGTCTTGTTTTTTGACTCCTCAGACACAACTGTTTATCTGGTTATTCATAAAATTTAATCCAGATTATATTGGTTGAACACTCTTTAAAATTTTTTAAATTCAATTGTGTTGGAAATAAAAAAAATACAGAACTATATGAAGTATATTAATTTGCATGATATGTCAAGTTTATAAAAACAAATTAATATCCATGTATGTGAATACTATGAATAACAAAATCTAGAACTTCTGAACATTTCGAGTATTCTGAAACTTATCCCTAATGATAGCTAGACATTAATTTTAAAACTACTTTATATAGCAGATGCACAAAATTCTTTGCCTATGATGTATTGATGCTTTGAGTACACAGAAACACAGTCATGCCTTAATTTTCTGGTTTTTATAATGGTGTAGCCATGATGGAATGAAGAAGTTTTAACCTGATAGAATTTCTCATTTCACAAACAGAATGAGCTGGTGACACACGTAAATTTGTGTATTTTCAGTTTAGAATTTGAATAACACAGAACAATTATTAAAGCTCACTCGTTTTGACTGACAATAAATTTTATCCTCTTTTCCTATCTCACTCCTTGATTTTACCAATGAAAAACGGATTTCTTCTGAAAAATGCAGATTTCTGTGATTCTTCTTAAAATAGGATAGAATTTTATTTGCTTCCTAAATGATTATCGTAATCATTGACTGATTTCTCATCATTTCGAATGCATGAAGAAGCAAAATGTTCAGTTAATAGTAAAGGAGAATTAGAAGAAATGCTTGTTCTTCATAATTCCCTGTGACTTCTGGAAGGGCATGAACTCTCCATAACTTTACCTCCTGCTAGAGGTAAATCAGGGCAAGTTTATCAACATGTCATGAGTGAAGCTTTTCAGACTGGCACACTGCCCTGGCATTGTAGCAATGTAGGGAGCCCTTATAAACCCTCTGATCATCCTCTGGTTATTCCTTTCAATTACTACAGTGTTGTCTCATGATTTTAGGAGTGGCAACTGTTTAACATCTAGGCAGTATTCCTTCCCTAGGAGTGACAATAGTATCCATTATATTCTAAGATTTATATACCATCCATGTGTCCAGTTCTTTACTTTCTTCAAACTGACTTAGCAAAAAAGCTAAGCTTTTAACACAGTCATAGTTTCTCGTACGAAAATATGGTTCAGCTTTATTATGCAGGTCTCATTAATGGTATTACAGATACCTTTTAAAAACACACTAATTGTATCTGAAAGGAAGGACTTCTAGATGAATTAAAGTGTTTCTCTCAAAATTTGATTTGGCAATTTGCTCTTTTTTTAAGCTGAATGCATCTGTACACCTAAAGTGAGGCTTACTCTTCACCAATTAAAATGAAATATGTTTTCTAAGTGACAGTCGTCTGTGTTCACATTGCATAAAAAATCTTGTCTAAGTTGTGTTGACATGGAATTTGCCTCACAGGAAAGCAGGTGCAGGAAAATGCTACTATTTGATCAACTATTTTTCTCCAGTCAATAAGGAACAATACTGAATTCCCAACTGATTCCCAGATTTTCTTTTTATGTGACACCATCTCCTAAGAAGGTATTTTGGGCACAACATCTAACCATGAAGATCTTAGCAAGATTTTTACATGGCCCAGATAAATACCAAATTGGATGAAATTTAAAATCAAAATTGCAAGTGGAATAGATGCCTCCCAGTGGAAGTAAAAAATTGAAATGCAGCTATGTGAAAAATGTCGCAAGTATTCCCTTACTTGTGTCACTTCATCAGATTAAAAATCAAAACAAACCAATACAACAACTAATGATTTCTTATATGATCTAGAAGTTAACTATTTCTTATAATCTGATTAATTCTGTATTTTATGGAAGAGATGGATTAAATCTAATATTTATTTGCTTGTCTCTAAATTACACACATATATTTTAAATTACTTTCTTTTATTGTATTTTGTTTTATATATAAATGATATATGTTATATTTTTATATATGTAAATAATGTCTATATTGCTTCCTGTGAGACTGCCTTCTACTCTTTCCTGTAGGTTATTAGAAATTCCTTAGTTTGAGGTTGTTGCAAAGCACTGAATCAATTTACAACATTACAGTCATATTGCAGAACTAGTCTGTGAAACTATGTATTGGTCTAAAACCCCAAGCCTGTATTCATTCCCTGTACATCCCTGTGCACATGTGTACACATGGACTCTCCATTGAACTGCCCCTGGTTGAACTTTAGCCTTTTAAAATCCTATAACAACACAGAATTGGTGAAGTTGGAATTGACCTCTGGAGATCATTAAATTTATCTCTCCTACTGCAAGCAGGGTCAGCTAGGGACGGCTTCTCAGGGTCATTGTCCAGATATTTTTTTAATATCTTTGAAGATGAAGATTCCACAACCTCTCTAGGTAACCTGTGCCAGTGCTAGGTCATGTTCTTAGTAAAAATTGGAGGTGTTTTTATACTAAAGTGGATTATTCTGTATTTCATTTTGTGCTCATTGCCTCTTGTCCTTCCACTGGATTTCACTGAGAATAGTCTAATTTTCTTTATTCTCAGATATTTACATACATTCATATGGCTCCCCCTGATCCTCCTCTTTTCCAGGCTGAACAGCCTCAGCTCTCTTGGCCTTTTATATTTCAGATGCTTCAGGCTTTAAATCATCTCTGTGCTCCTTCACGAGACTAGTTTCATTATGTCCATGCCTCTCTTGAGCTGGGAAGCACAGAACTGGATCCAGCACTCCAGATGTGCCTCACCAGAGCTGAGTGGAGGGGAATGATCACTTCCCTTGGCTGGCTGGCAGCACTCTGTAATGCAGCCCAGGAGACTGTTGGCCTTTGTTTCTCACTGCTGACTTGTGTCCAGCTTGGTGGCCACTTGGACCCCCTGGGCTTTTTCTACAAAGCTGCTTTCTAACCCATTAGCCTCAACCTGCACTGGGGCATAGCTTCTTCCTCCTCAGGTGCAGGACTTAAATTGCCATTTTCTGAGCTGCATTAAATTAATTCCATCCCACTTTCCTTATCTTCTGCAATTTTTTTAGGTTCTTTGTCCTGTTTTCATCATTGTTATGCAATTTTTAACCAATAATTTATGAAAAACAGAAATAGTTCTATGGCTAGATCTGAGCTCAGTTCTAAAACTATCAGTCTGGATTCCTTCTTTCACTTAATTGCAATCTCCTCCTGACCTCTTTACATGTACGTCTATGTACATTTATGTGTAAATACATTTCTCCAGAGTCTCTAGAAACTGTATACCCTTAACTGAAATTAATAAATTTATTAGTGGTATGTTATGACATGCCCAAATAATAGTCATGCTAGTTTTATTTGAGAAAGGTGGCCTAATTTTAATTTTACTGCAATGACGGGCAATCTTCACAGAAAACATTGTAAGAAAACATTGCAGGAAAACTTGCAATTTGAAAGGAGACAGATGCAAAGCCACTACAGAAAGGCCAACTCTTTTCCAGTTATGCTTACAATCACAGTAACAGAGACTTCTTCAAATAATTTCAGTAGGGCATTTGATGGTGTAAGAACAATCTTATGTCACCTAAACTTTCTTTCTGGATAGACTGGAAAGATCTTTCTTCATATCTGAATTTATCGGCATAGTATTTATTTTAATATGCTCACTTCTTTCTTTTACTTTTGAAATTATGTTTTATTAAGTCTATTCTGGCAAATACACATGAAATATTTAACTTCCTGCTGTCTTCCAATAGAAAAAAGAAAAAGCATCTGTCATTAAGAAAAACAATGCCTATGCAGTGGCTGTTGCCAACTATGCTCCAAATATTACCAAGGACTCAGTGCTACCAACCATCTCCAAGAGTGCTACAACTGCAGAACCCAACAAGGCAAAGCCAGAAGCGAAGCCACAAGAAGCAAAGAAGACATTCAACAGCGTTAGCAAAATTGACAGAATGTCTAGAATAGTGTTTCCAGTCTTATTTGGTACTTTTAATTTAGTGTATTGGGCTACATATTTAAACAGGGAGCCTGTCTTACTTGGCTTTGCACCATCAACCTAAAAGCTGACTTGCACTGAGGACTTCAAGCATCATTCTAATCAGATAGGTTGTTCGCTATGTACAGTCCGACTAATAACTGCTAATCTGTGAACCATTATGTACAGTGTGTATATAAACGTCTGTGTGTCTCCAAAGGAGGGACACAGTGTTAGTTCATGGGTCTGTAAACAGATAGCACCCATGACAAATACAGCCAGCTCTTTAAAAGTTAAACCCAGGGGACTTCTGTTAAACTAGAATTCAAATATACAGAATTATATTCTCTCCGTACAATGAGATGAAGATGTGATCCTACATAATTATTTAGGAGCAGTATTTTTTTAATTTAAAGTTAAAATATTTTTCTATAAAGTAACTAATTCTACTTTAGTGAAAGAAACTGTCATTTAAAAAAGTGATTTTTTTAAAAAGGTGTAATTGTTTCATACAACAGCAGTACCCATGTACATAACGGAGTACGGAGGTCTACAGTTCTGCTCTTCACAAACACTCTGGATGCAAGTTAGACTGAAGAGGTAGTAAACACTACTATATGGCAAAAGCCACACGTTTCTTACTTCTGTCCTCTTTGAAGTTGTTAATAAATTTACCTAATTGATTTCAGGGGAAAGGGTTAATCAAATTCAATATCAACCAATTTCTGCTAGTGAGATACTTTTTTTTCCACTGTTTTATTTATTTAATATTACTAAGATGGATTGTCTGGTTCAGCAAAACTGGATTTTTTATTATTATTATTTTTTATTTTGTTCTTAATTGAATTATTTGCAGGTTTACAGAATCACTTAGAAATTTTTCACATTTAAGTTTATCAGTAACATAATATACCTTTTTTTCTTTGCTTAATGTTTTCCTAAAGCCTGCCATTAAAATATTTACTTGTATTTGTCCCAGGAAGCACTGTTTTCAAGGGAAACAAGAACCATTATTTAAGTTCAGGAATATGTCCATATAATAAAATTTACTGCTGCTTTTGTAAATTGCAACTTTACATTTCGCTGACATAACTTTACAACAACTTTGTATACTAGAAATGATTTTGCTAAGATTTGAATGTTATTTTTTTAATAAAAGGTCATGCATCATCAGTAGGCATCAGCTGTATTTCATATACACAAATACAACAAAATTGGATCTGTCATTGGCAATTTTATAAGAATATTTAATACTATCAGTAAAATTGTTTTTCTTCTGAGCCTTTGCAAAGATTCTTTATGCCCCTAAAGGCCTGGTAAATCATAGCATAAATAATAATTGTGTACTGTATTTAGATTTTAGTATACTTGGCCAATCAAAAGTATTTTGATTCACACATACATTAGCAGTTATTAGTTGACCTTTAAAAAAGATACACCTTTATGATGATGTCTTCTAGTAGAGACATATGTAGTCGTATAGTGTCATTTATTGCAGTTTTGTACAGTAACTTGAGTATAGTGCATACAATAGATATGTTCAGAGTTTAAAAAAAGTTGTACAATTATTTCTAAAATCAAATAAAAGAGTATCTTAAGACATGGAAGTGTGCTAAAATCAACAAAGAGAAACACTGCTTTCTTTTGCTGTTTTATTTTCTTGCTTTTTCTTTGCTTTTGATGTGATTCTGTTTTGTACTTTGTGTGACAGTATAGATGCCAAGGTCACAAATGCATATTATAAATAGAATTAATAGTTAAGACAGAGTTGACATCAGTAAAATAAAGACATTTAGTAGGTTATAAAAGAAAGGGAGAAGCATGGACAAGGTGTGTATCCCTTGAATTCCCTCTAATTAAACTGTCAGACTAAACCTTTCTCATCAACAGTAGCTTAAAAATGAGCACTTTACTCAGAACATTAAAATAAAAATATCCTTATTTTCATATATATTTATATGTAAATGTAGATCTTCCATGTAACATGGAGATGTGTGCAATAGTGTGATTATGAACAAAAGGCTAGAAGGCAAGCAATAAAAAAAGGGTTTTTTTCATGGTATAAGCATGCATTTTTAAAATGTTTCATTTGTAAATTATAAATTTTCCCTTCAACATCACGTTGTCCAGGTATGAATAAATATATAAATATGTACATATGTACAAATAATTGTAAATACTAGGACTATAGAAAAATCCCTTCACTTTTAGCTCTGTTTTTGGCAAAGGGCTCTGACTGTATAGTTTAATGGAGGCCCCTGCTAAAATGCTCTTGAACCTGAATAGCTTGATTATGTTTTCTGTGGCTGAGGTCTCCTTTCTGTAACCTAGTGAGAGTTCTTACCTTCTGTTCATATGGGCAAGATCTAGGGACTCTCCAAACCTCACTGGACTGGGGTATGAGAAACAGAGGTTTGTGTTTCACCCTTAGCTACATCCCAGGTACTCAAACCCTTCACAGTGTAGAAACTGTTGAGTATTTCTCCATGCACGACACTGTATAGTCAGAACTCTACTCATGCCAAATATGAGTGTGCTCAGTCATGTTGAATCACCCGATAAGGAAGGATTTTGCATCCTTATCCAAGAATGGGACCTTCTCAAAGGCTTTTAATGGCAAAGTCTTCTCCAACAAGGCTTCTCTGGGAAAGAACATCTGGGTAACTCAGAGCTGCATGCAAAAAGCATATCTTCAGTTTGCACAAGATGCCCGATGCTGTCTCATGTTAGTCAGCCCTGCTGCTACTGCTTTTGTTGGTACAACTATTTTTTCATTCACTGATCCTTTTCTCTACACTTGCTTGAGTCAGTAAAAAAAAACAAACAGGGGTTTATCACATGGTAAAGTTACATTTATTGCCCACTTATATAGAAAAGTAGGCATATTGTATAAACTCAGTGAAAAAAACCCAAAACGTTTTAAATATTTACATGCAGTTATTGTGAGCGTCAGCAAGGCTTTTAAATGGGCATGCTCCAGAAAATTTAATTTGTTGGTCTGAATTAAAGCCATCTCCTTCTATGGGAAGAAGGAGTATGCTTTACTGTTTCACTGCTGAAACATTTACAGTGGCCCTACATATGTTGCAAATTTGTAAGACTACCAGTTGGATAAGTGAATATACATGTAAAGATTTAAGTGAATGGGAGTGTCATGCAAGGAATACCAGAATGCAAGAGTTAGACCTTATTTTCATTTAGAAGGAGTCTGTGCAATTTCATTTAGTATAGAATTTGTGTCTGGGATTTAAAAACTATTTTCACAAATTTATGTACCAAATACGCAGAGGTTTCCTATAATTTGAGTAAACCTTGCAGGTCTTAAATACTTAATGTGGAGAGTCTGAGTGAGAATATATGTCACTTCTCTGTCAAGGACTTGCACGTGGAATCTGCCAGTGAATTTTTTGGTAAACATATTAATCTAATTTACTTCACCCATTATTCTTGGGTCAGCGTGTCATATTTTATGACTTAAGAAATTAGTAGAATAAATACAAAGATAAAACACTGTGGTGAAGTTAGATTGAATTACAGTAATTCTAAATGAGGTTTATGAATAGGCTTCCAGTGTAGTACTGGGGTACATATTTCTGGATGCATATGTCAGTTAATTTAACAGTAATTTATAAATCAGCATGAAAAATAGAGATCAGCACAGTTTATAAGCCAGAGTTGTCTGCTGGAGACTTCATGACAGAGGAGTAGCTTTGAAACTTCTCAATTATGCTGTGGCTAATTAAATTACCTCCACCTGTCATATGTGAGCTAATTCAGTTTGTAACTGCTGCATTGTTGAGCACCTTTAAAAAAATATTATGGTAGGCGTTCTGAGATATGAGGTTTAGTTTGGGAGACTACTCATACCACTAACATTATTCTAAATTAAGGAGCAAATTTGCCCATATAGTCACAGGAAAGAGCATCTAGAGACCAATCAGGAGCCTTACTGAATCACCTTCCCTTCCCTTGTGGTTACAGATAACATACAGGGTGGTGAGACTTTTCAAAAGTAACCAAAAACTCTCTGCATGAAATCAGCCAGAAGCAGCAGGAAGGAGGGTAGGGATGTAGGGAGGAGGAAAGGAGAAAAGAGAGCACACAAATGGCTTTGTTACCATGGCAGTGGAATGTGAGATAACTGAGGAAGAAGTCACTGAGGGAGGTAATGTGTAGTTTTATTTCAGCTTCAGGTCTGAGCCTTCACTGCCACATATGAGTTGTGGACAGTAACTTCTAGAGCACATAAAATGGAAATACTTGCATAATTCTACTGAGCTTGAGGGACACGAGTTGTGCCTTTGAAAGTGAGAGGCCTCTACTGACTGCTTTGTGAAAACAGACCATGCAATGATGTGTGTCTTCTGCTATTTGGAACATCTTGGGTGCAAGGAGAAAAGAAAGTTTTCTTAAAAAGCATGGCTTTCACTTAAGCACAGAAGAGTCAGCACTCATCCTCCATACCTCTCATTCCTATTCTGAAAGCTTAGTAGTGCACAGGTTTTGCCTTGGCCTTCACAAAATAGATGCTGCTGAACGTTACCACTCCTATCAAATTTGTATGAAAGATTATTTTAGTGTGGATATGAAGCTATCATAATTTATGCCCACTTATGTGCAGACACATAATACTAAAATTTATTAAGTCATGCAATGAGTTTTTAAAGTAGAGGAAGAAAACATTTAATAATAAACCCAGTAATTTAAATAGATTCACTTAAAAAACACGGAGTTTGAAAATTGTACAAATGTCTAAACATACCTAAATAGACTCTCTGAGTGTGGTATAATTTCATGTCACATATAAAGTTTTTTGTCTTGCACACATTTAAATGCTAAAATAATTATGTGAATTTATGTAAAAGTCAAATCACACTTCAGCCTTGAGTAAATCAAATTGTTCTTTATAAAAAAGTGTTAGGGTTCCTTCCATCTCATCCCAGCAATGGTGAACCTCCTGCTGGAATGCTCTTAGTGTGCAATATAAGTTCAAGTTACATCTCTTTAACATCTTTTCCTTTGTTTGTTTTTAGTCAAGGAGACCTCCACCACATTTCTGTAGATGACCCAAAATCCCTAACAAATAGAATTTTTAATTATTTTCTAAATCCAATTATTAATTACGGCCATCTGAGAATCAGTGAGGAACTTTAGGTCTTTAATAGTAGAGTTTAAAGGCTCAAAACTTTCTTAAAATGAATGGCATATGTTAATCACATAAAATGTTTTTTTCTCTCTACTTTAAACCACTTAATTTTCTAGATTCAGATCCTTCTAGGTGAATCTTCTAATTCATGTTTTTGGAGTCTGCGACTATTTCTTACTGGAAGAGGATAAATTTTGAGGGCTTGACACCTCTGATGGAGATCAGGGCAAAAATTTGCACTGAATTTAAAATAAAACTACATCCTCATCATATTCATCTCTATCAATGAAGTCAGTAAGGACTTTTACAGAAGAGGAGTACACCTGACTGCACCTGGGCTGTCCTTTGGCTTGGGTTGTCAGTTCTTTAATCTGTGAAAATAAGCCCTTAAAAGATGTGTCAACCATACTGAAATACTTATGTCTATTTTTTTCTTGATATTTATTAATGCCCTTTGAAAATATTGTGAAAGTGCTATAAGTTAGGATGAGGTGAAAACACTAACAAAAAGGAATTTGGAGGATACTTTAAAATATGCAAGATGATGTATACTCTTCCTCTAGTGTTGGAGTCTACATAAATATATATGATTATATTTTTATTGTTGGATAATTTAAAAGCTCTATTTTACTTTCTAATTCTTTACATAATGTTGTGAATACTTCACTTCATAAGGTGTTCTGTTCATTAAGGTTTTTAATGATTGCAATGAGTGCTTTCATTCATCTGATATTAAAAGGGGTGAGCTTCAACAGGTTGAAGTGTTATATTTGCTTTCCAAACTTTGTCCATCAAACTATGTCGTTGAGGATGTATGGAAATAGAGAATGGAACAAGATATTACTTTGATCAACTGCTTTTGATATTCTTTATTAGATGTTCATTTTGGCTGAATTATCAGTTTATAGGCTACTGTAGCTTAGCAATAGCACGGAATGCAATGTAGTACTTTACATCTATTAGAATACATATGCACCGTATCTATAAACTGTTTAAAAATCACTTCCTAAACTGCACTCCTTCACCCTCTCCCCTCCAAACAGTCACTTTATTAGGAAACATTGAAGGCACTTTAATTTTAATGGAAGTGATTACACTAAATGCTGTTATACTTGATTTAAAAAATTCTAAAAATAAAGTGGTCTGTGATTCATACATGGTTTCCAATTTCTCAGCTGGGCTGGAGTCAGAAAACATTTATGCATTGTATGACAAATCTACTTTAGTGAGTCACTTAGGTGTGAAAATGTATAGGACTTGGAAAATAGGCACTCCCAGTATATTAAAAAGAAATAAGAGAATGGGAAGAATGAAACCAATAATTTTGAAATTAAACACCAATCAAATATGCACAGCAAGAAACTGCATGATAAATGTAAGTATACTTAACCTTGAACATCAATGTCATATAAAATCTGGGTGACAGTTTACTTATTTAGTAGGTTTCATAGTTATAAATAATTAAAGAAGATGATAATATTCTGTAATTTGTGACCTTGTTTTAACTGGGAAAATTGTTACTTTTCTAAAATGTAAAAGAAATAACTGGATTTATGTTTGAATGTGTCACTGCTTGCTGTTGAAGAATATTTATTAACCACATGCAAAATATTGCTCAACATTATCTTTTTGTACTTCTTATTAAAGTTAATTTAAATATAGCACATTTTGTATTTTTGTTTTTAATGCTTTGACAGCACAGATATTTAATTCCCTTCATGTCTTTTCTCTTAGGACTTGTGTGTGGGTTTTTCATTTTCTTGTTTTTAAACAACCCATTACAGCCTCTATGAAGGTGCATTTTTATTAAAGACGGTATTTCCCAAAGGAAACAAACAATATATTGGAAAGAAAATATTCCTCAGCTTGGTGAGACTTTAACAGATTTCCTATTTATATAATGAGAATACCCTCATATATTCATATTACAAATGGCAATGTTTCATATTTTCTGAAGGTTATAAAACATGTTGCTGCTGGGTATACACTAACAACCGAATGATGTGGAGCATAAGAAACCTCCTACCAGACAGCTTAATTTGTCAGAGGGAGTATATAGAGTAACAAAACTTATTTAGAAACAAACAAAAGACTATACTGTTAGTAAGATGCATGTTTGGGTTTGGTTTTTTGTTTTAAAATGAGCATTCTGATTCCAAGTCTTTCAATGGAAAAGCTAGAGATTTTTCTGGGACAACCCTTCCTTTTCCTGTAAAGTCACATGTTCTTACAAGAAACACACAAATGTTCTTCGTGGATGATGAAGAACATGACATCCTTCTGTCCAAGTAGGAGAGACATGGATTTGAGATGTGGAGTAGATGATGGGTAAGGAATTGGCTGGATGGACACAGGCAGAGTTTGTGGTAAATGGCTTAATGTCCAGGTGGAGGCCAGTGACAAGAGATGTCCCTCAAGGCTCTGTTTTGGGATTGATGTTCTTCAAAACTTTTATTAAGGACACAGACAATGACATCCAAGTTTACCAATAACACAAAGCTGAGCAGTGCAGGTGACACAGTGGAAGTAAGGAATGCATTTCAGGGGGGCCTGGTCACACTTGGGAAGCTGGCCCATGGGATCCTCATGAGGTTCAGCAAGTCCAGGTGCAACATGCTGCACCTGGGTTGGGGCAGTCCCAGACACGAGCCCAGAGAGAGAAGGTGTCACTGGGAGCAGCCCTACAGAGATGGGCTTGGGGGTTCTCATGGATGAAAATATGTCCATGACCCAGTGGTGTGTGCTCACAACCCAGATGGTCAAGGGCATCCTGGGCTGCATCAAAAGCAGCTTGAGGGAGGTGATTCTGCCCCTCTGCTCTGCCCTGGTGAGACCCCACCTGAAGTTCTGTGTCCAGGTCTGGAGTCCTCAGCACAGGAAAGACACAGACATATTAGAGCAGATCCAGAGGAGGCCATAAAGGAGCTCAGAGGGCTGAGACACCTCCCGTGAAAACAGGCTGAGAGAGCTGGGCTGGTCAGCCTGGAGAAGGGAAGGATATGGGGAGATCTCATTGTAGCCTTTCAGTACTTAAAGGGGGCTTTTTAAAAAGAGAAGGAAGGACTTTCTATGTGGGCAGAGAGTGAGAGGAGAATGGGCAATGGTTTTCAACTGAAAGACAAGAGACTTAAATTAGATATTAGGAAGAAATTGTTTACTCTAACCATACTGAGGAACTGGCATAAGTTGCCCAAAGAAGTTGTGGATGCCCCATCCCTGGAAATGTTCAAAACCAGGTTGGGTGGGACTTTGAGTAATCTGGTCTAGTGGAAGGTTTCCTTGCTTATGGCAGTTTATGGAGTGCTGAGGGATTAACAGCAATGCAGAAAATAGTCTAAAATATAGTATATTTTTTCAGGAAATTCTTAATCCAAAAATCAGACTGCAATGAAAAAGGATTTAGTTTCAACTAATTTATTGCTTTATGTATGGATAAGAAATATCCATAAGAAATATTTGCAGAGTTCACAAATCATATGGGAGAAAAGAAACATTTAAGTAGATCCAGCATGGAAAACATTTTGAACATTTTGTCCTGTGCATTTGTGGTGGATAGGAGTCAGAGTAAAAGTGAAAGATGAATATTCATAACATTTTAAATATTGAAAAGCAACTCAGCTTTCAAGTTCTTTGCAGATCTTTTTGAGACCCCGGTATAACTTATTAAAGAGGAAGGAATTTAATATCTCTTCAACTTTCCAAAGATTAGCATTGCTTTTTGCTAATGCTGGACATGAGTGACAAATATAAAGAATGTGACAGTTTTATGAAGATTACTGTTTTCTGTAGAGCAACATATTTAACTTCTGCACTCCTCTCTTTCCCTACCATCCCCCCGCAAACAATTGTTAATATTGGAGGTAGTAAGAATCAGCAGTAAAAATTGCCCTCAAGTTCTGACTTGATATAGTGCTCTTAAACCTTTCTGATGGAACATATTTTCCTTCAAAACCTTTCTGTTATTCCTTTCTACCACAGCCACCTGACACTAAACAGGTTACTGTTCTCAGAAATGACAGTGGTGGGAGTTTAGAGTCAGCCATGTTTCAAGCTTCATTATAGGCAGAGTTCAGCTGTTTTTGCTGTAGGTTGTATACAGTGGTCAGTGTTTCTATTTTTAAAAAAGATTTCTGACAGCACTAATACACTAGAACGTGTGTCCAGTAATGAGCCAGTGATCAGGTGATTCTGGAAACATCAAAGGCTAGATCCATCTGGCAACTCTGCCATTTACCAATGGCGAGAATAACTTCACATCTCACACAAAGACACAATATTAAACCACTCCCCACCAAAAAAAAAAAAAAGCATTTAAAAAACCCAGGGAAATCTAGGAGGCTTCCAAAGTGCATTGATGACAGCTTCCTGGCTGAGGTGGGGGAGAAGTCAAGGAGCTCTGCTGCAGCTCATACTTACAGAAGGGATGGACAGGATGGTGATGCACAAGCCTTGGGTGACCATGAGATGGAGGTGCTCAGGATCCTCAGAGGAGGGAACAAGGCAAAAAACTGGATACCACCCCTGGATTGCAAGAGAACAGACTGGCCCTTATCTTCACAGTGCTAATTCCATTCACAGCCCCAGGCAGCTGAAGAGTAGGCTTGAAAGAGTCCCTTGGTAGATGGTTCTGGAGGCAAAAGAGGTCCAGAGCATCTGGTTTATTTTCAAATATGTTCTTCTCCAACCTCAAGCAAAGTCCAACTTGGCAAGCAACGAGTTAAGTCAAGGTGGCAGGAGGCCTGTATAGGTAAGTTGGCCTTGACTAAACTCAAATATAAAAAGGTGGAAGCAGGGCTGGATGCCCTGGAAGGTATATAGAGACCCTCTGAGTTTTTAGAGACACTCATGGGAAAACGAAAGTCAGAGGATGGGAAGAAAGCAAATATTATTCCTAGCTTCAAAGATGGGTAGAAGGAGGCTCTGGTGACCTACAGGTCATCTTTACCTTGATTCTTGATTAGTTTCTTTGTAATGAAACAAATACTCCTGGAAAACATTTTCAAACATCTTAAAGACAGCAGACCCATTGAACTCCATGTGTGTGATATTACATGTGAAAGTCTGGAATCAAGGAGTGTATCTTTTCCAGCAGTACTGGTAAATATAACATTATTGTTAGGGTGCTAGGATTTTTTCTGATTCTGCAGATACTTTTTTCCTACATTAAGGAGTTTAGGAAAAATTAGCAATATGTCTTGCATTCCCACAAAAGTCGACACAGTAGGCAACTCTTCACCATTGCCCTCTTTCTTACATTGTATATTGATGTCCCATTTTGCCTTAGAACAACAGTTGCTATTCCTTGCAGCTACAAAGAAAGCCTCTGAAGTGTACGCTCAACATCAAAAGATGCAGCACTCCCTGAATCTGCAGACAATCTGACTCAATAGATCACTTCTGAGAAGTGTCATTTTAGTGTGTTGTGGAAAAATCAGTTAATCATTTAATTGGTACTCCAATTAAGACAATTTAAGTAATTTGAGCATGGAAGAGGGTTTGTTTCCTCTGCTAGGCTACAAATACATATTTTTAACTTTAGTGATTAGAAGATGGGAAAGAAGAAATCGTAAAATAAGAGCCAACTGAGATTTATGCAGTGATACACTGTAATGAATCTGAAAGAATTGAGTTTTGAAGGTTGTAAGGCAAGGAAGGACATATTTAAAAGAACCTTTTAAAGTTAAAAAGCTATAATTCATGTTAGCAGTACAAACACCTGCCCTTTAATAAGGACTTTTTCCTGTGGTAGAACACATGCTAGAATTGCAGGCCCATTTTGGTGTTGGTAAGGAAAACTCTTTTGCCCATCACAGAAAACCAGTGTTGAGAAGGCTTTTCGTATGTTTCATGACTTCAGTAATTTCTTCTGTATTGAATGACTAGATCTCTCATTAAAATTTGATATCTTATGTTTATGACTCTAAAAGTGCATGAAATAGTCCTTTTAATGCGAAGATGTTGCATCTGAATCAAGTTCTGCCTGCTTTCCATTCTCCATTTTCACAATGAAAATTTTGAAATTGGCCATTCACTTCTGTAGGAAATTCATGGAAACAAGATGATTTCTATTTATTGTGAGCTAATCACATCATAAAGAGATGACTACTTGAAATTATTGCCTTTTTCACTACTCATGCATCACACTTGTTGCTAAAACCTAAGTATTTTTGTCTGAAATGCAATTTATTTGTTCACAAATTATAATAATGGCAAAACTTTCAAGACCTTTGAGTATGATGCACATATCAATATTATTGTAATTATTTCACTGTTGATGAAATAGTGATCATCAATGATAAATGGATAATCACAATGAAATGAGAATCTGCTATGAGTAATATTTTGTAAATTTTAGTGTATTTGGATTATGACAAGAGATATGCCTCAGCTCGACTTCCCTCACTAACTCCCATTGCAGATCTTATGTTTTTCTCCACTCAGAATTTCTACCTGGTTTTATTGACTGGATTTTTTGTAAATAAAGGTGAGTAAACTATTCCCTTTCCACACAGAAGTATTACTTCTGACATTTATTTTTTTATGTATGTCAGCATTTCATTTCTCACTGCTGAAAATATTCCTGAATCCCTTACACCTGCTCAAGGACGAATTATTATATCCTTGCATCCAATTCAATTTTTCAGTAATAGTTAAATTTTTTTTATTGTGCTGTGTTGCAATCACAGATTAATACTACTTTTCAGAACATTTGTGTCTTTCATCAGAATTTTTTTGATCCATGGTGAAGGAATCTTATAAGTTTTGAATCTCTGATTAATATATGATACATATATTATTCACAATGATTAATGCTTTAATTTGCAAGTTCATTTATTGATTACAATTTCTGAAATGCACACCATGTGTAAAATCTGAAACAAAAGCCTGTCTGCCTAAAGATTTCTTCAGTGGAGTAGTGGGTCATTGCATATCATAATCATCTATCTGTATTAGAAGGAATCGCCACTGAGATGATAAAGTCTGTTTCCTGCCTATTCCTTGAGGAAAGCCATAGCATTTGAGTATGGAATTAAGTACAGCATTCTGCTGCAAACAAACAAGAAGGCTGGAGTGACACAGGGAAGTAAGCATTTTTGGCCTGGTGAGCACCTGACTTTATGATATATGCGATGTTCCCATTTTTAATAGTCCACATGTTAAATCTCATCTAGGGAAAAGATTTAATTAAAGATTATTAAGTACTAGTCCTTAACCTTTGTGTCTCTTTAGCTCAGACCTCTGCTTGAATTGCAGAGCAAGCCCTCCCCAGTGGAAGGGGTCTGGAGTGGGTGGTATTCCCACCGTGCTGACCTTCAGAGGCTCCCTGTTATGGAGCAGCAGCGACCAGAAGACTGTCCAAGGAAAGCCCTGGGTAACCCACATTTGTTAATGGTGTAGAGACCTGAATGTAGAACGGGATTCTGTTGAAGCAAAACCCTTTGGTGCTCATGTCACATCTGATTTGCCCTCTTGCCCATCTGGTGGTGACTTTCAACAGGTAACCCTGTTTAAATTAATTACCTCTCCACAAAGCACTTTCCTGATCTGGTGGGCTGTGAGGGCAGGTCTGCTCCACATGACTTTGGTTTTCCCCTCCAGGTCCTCTAGTTGCCTTCAACACCAACAGGCACCTTGTGGGACCACAGCAGGAGAGCAAAGCTTAACACTTCTCTCTCCTACATTCTGTGGTGTTCTGGTGACCTGTGACACTTCATTTGGTCTGATACACAGTAAGTGAGCCACCAAAAACTGCCTGAGGAAGTTAAGAGCCCTGATGACCATCTCTCATGCTGCAGGTGCACCAATGGAAGGTCCATAGCTGTCTGCTGTCTGACCAGCTCGTTCATCAGCTTGATTGCAGTCCCAAAGGAAGCACGATGGGATGCAGTGAGGATGGGGCCAGTGCTCTCTCCTCCCATTGCAGTGGTCCATAGTGGCGTCTTGTTGCAGCAAAGCGAATGACTTTCCATAAGTGTTGTACCAAAAATTGTTTTCAAACTACCTAGTCCAGGATCAGCAGTTAAGCCTGAAGGCATTATCTAACCTTCAAGGACCATTATTTTTTATAGTTTGCCATTTTGCATAATAGCTTTTAAAATATAAAGAAATGTTGAGGCCACAAAATAACCTAGGTATCTGTTTAGCAGCCTTTTGACATGGTGTCTCAGTGAATTCCCCTACCCCATGAACCATTCTCTCCCCCCTAAAAATGGTTTAATTTAAAGAGTAAATAGCTGTAACATATCTGTTGTATGGTACAGTACCATAGAGAATAAAAGAAAATGAAATAAGCAAAGCATCGAAGAAAATAATTACTTTAATTGAGAAATAATTGGAAGGAGAGAAATTGTTCAAGTAGACTACTTCAGGATAATGACTCACACTATTTTCATTGCAAATTACAGAAAAAATCTTGGCAATTTGGCATGTTATTTGTATGTTTTAATATTTGAATGGATTTTAAAATTAAAATGTTAGAAAATGTTGGTGTTTCTAATCCAAACTACCTCCCAGTCTGACTTACCTTTAAGAATTGATGATTTTCATTTTCTTTTTCACTTCAGAAAATCTGACTACGTAAAGGAACATGATTTATTGATATATCTTTTTAAAAAGCGGTTCAGCAGAAAGCACGACATATTTCTTGCCAATCCAGAAATATGGTAATTGCAGAAAAGTCTTAGATTAGGGTTAAAAATGTAGATTGCACAAAGCACATAGTACACACAAGCATGAAAACTAAGTTTCTTATTCATAGGGAGCACCTATAATAAAAATAAGTGAGATAAGCCTTCCATGAGAGAGATCACTGGTTCTTTAAGGACTACTTTTGAAGTAATCATCCTTGATATTTAGAAAATAATAAGAAAACCTGTAAAAGTTTTCCCTCTCACCTGCTCACGCAACTGTGTAATACTCTTTAAAGCATAAAAATATTTAACAGGCACCTGGATTTCAAGAAATGCTTTTTGGGATAGCAGTATGTATTTTCATTTCATGGACTATTTCCCTCATTGTGAGTCAGAAACACAGTTAGGTAATTGTCATTAGCTAGATAATTGGGGAATAACTCAACGTTATCTGACACAGAAAGCATCAGCATTTGAATATCAGTACCTGTACTATTTGTGAATAATTTAAAATTAGTATAAGTGTTTAGGAAAAGTTATTGCAATTTTCAATAGGCAATATTTTGAGGCAACCCACATCCTAATGCAATCACTGACTAAACAGATCCTTGACTTATCCCTCCCCGGGCAGATGATGGTGCAGATGTGCAGCTCTAACCTGGGCATGGTTCCCTCTGATAGAGGCATGCATAAGAAAGAAGAAGTGCAGATTCTTTAAAATTAATGAAGAAAAATCTTTTTTTGTGAGTTCCTCTTTTCCTATACTACTTTCTTCCCCAAAATATTAGTACTTACACGTACTTTTTATTTGGAAGCTATCCCACAGGAATTTTGGAAGAGGGAGCTGTAGCAGATTTGACTTCATACATAACAGGGAGCTCGTGTTGCAGTTGAGTTTTAGAAAATCTCCCTCTACTTAAAGTGTATCCCTTTTGTTCTTGCAGTCTGCTATCAGATTTCAAGAGGCTATATAACAAAAGAGAGATTATGTAATAATGTACCACTTCAACTAAAAAATGTATTTCATATCCATTCTTCAGTACTATATATCCCTTTCATATAGTCATATTTCAATAGTCTTATTTCATGGTCACCATAAATAAATTCAGGGTTAGATTGTACCTCTCAAGGTGACTTGTTCAGGATGAAGGCAGTTGTTACTGTGTTTCAGCTCTTTGTAATGCATGTACAAGGCAAGGAGAGTTTTATCAAAAGAAAAATACTTTAACTTTGCGCTTTTTTTCTCATAGCAGAAAGACAAACAGAGAGCTATTGAACTTGTACTTTCTCAAAGAAAACTTGCTAAACAACTGAGGAAGAACACCTTTTTACAAAACCAGTTTGTTTAGATTCCATTTGGTTAAGGGGTTTTTGTTTGCTTTTGTTTTTTCCTAACATTTAATCTCACTGAATTTTTCCTTAGTTTAGTTGAAAAGAATTATTTTTTTTTAGGGCCAGGATTTTCCAGTATTTTTCCTTTTTTTTTACACCTTCAAACTTTTCTGAAAATTATTTGTTTAAATTCCATTCATTTTGAGTTTTGGGGGTTGTTTTCTATTAGATTTGGTGTTGGTTGTTTTCCTGACATGTTTCATTCTAGTGAATTCCTTCTTAGCTTAGTGAAATGAATTTTTCCTTGGATTCAATACATAATGTCATATTACTTTCTATAAAAGTATGAGAGCTTACAAGGGCATTTCTGAGTCCCCTATCTCCCCTCAAGCCCAAGGAAGATTAGATTCAATGCACCTCTTATTTCTGAGGCACAGAACTCTGGGGAAGAAACATTTTTGTTTACAGAAACTTCTGCATGCGTCGGAGAGAAGTCAGGCAAAATAACAGGCAAACCTCCACTACATAATACCCTTTGCAGATGGTTTGAAGGTATGAAGGCGTAAGCATTTATAATATATGTAAAGCCATAATCCTTTCCTTAGCTTTTCTGAATCATCTGAGAAATTGTGCCTGGTTCCTGTAGGCTGGCTCAGTCACTGGCTCGGGGGGGGGGGAATACTCAGAGGTTTTTGGAGCTGCAGATGGTGCAAACAGCACAGCAAACAGCACAGTGAGCCTCCCCTTCCTACAGGGAGGCAAGGGCTGGGAGGGAACTGCCAGCTGCCAGGGCGTTGCTGTCTCCTCTTTTTCCTTTGCACACTAACTTAAGACTGTGCAGGGCAGGATGCAGGTTAGTGTGACCCATCCTTTTGCAGCAGAAGAGAGGGCTTGAGTAAGACGAAATAGCAGCAATGAAAGTTGTCTCAGAGATCCATGGTGAGGAATTACAGGGAGTTTGTTGGAGACAGTGGGAGAACTTATCAAGACATCGAAGAAAACATGCAGCTAAGTCTAGCAGAGGATCCATACCATTAGTTGGTTTTTTCTACAGAAAACAAAATTTGCCTAGAGACAATTCAAATCCTAATTAATTCCCAGAAAATCCCATATTAGTACTCTATAATAAAGATGATGGAGTACTAGTTGCTGTGTTAATAAGATAGCCAGGTGCCTTAGAAGCACTTTTGGGAATAAAATTCCCTCTAGATGCATCAGATGTAAGCAATCACTCTACCTGGTGCATTGTGGCAAAGTAGCTTGCTGTATTTTTTCCATTGAGAAGCAATTGAGATTGTTTAAGTATTGGAATAATGTGGGAGAAAATTAGAACTGTAACAAGTGTTAAATAACCCTAGAGGAGCTTCTTGGCTCAGTAAACTCACAATATTTTTACAAGGGATATTTAACTTAAATTTATTTAAGATATTTTCTACCTCTTCCAACTTGCATGGTGTTTCAAATTATTACTGAAATGTTGTGTGGGAGCATATATTAATTCTTGCATATTGGACTGATCTCCAGGGAATTATCTTAAAGCAGATAACATCTTAGCTCTTGATAAAATACAGCTCAGAGTTTTACAATTTCCTTTCCTTCAGTATTTCCATTCCCAGTTCAGTTAGTATGAATTGCATGAAAAATAATTTTATCTTGTTTGCTCTTTACTTTGCCTCACAAGAATTCTTCCCACTTATTTTGCATGCACAAAGAACACATCTGTACTTTCTTGTCTGAGCAGGAAGAGTGAAATGGTCCCATCACTTCCTTCTCTAGAAATAATAGCAAAGAAAGGTCAACCTCAAAGTCTCATTTCCTCAGATACCTTTTCTTAAGTTTGATTTTGAGATTTATGAAGCTTTTGCTAACCCAAGAGGCTCTTCCCTCCAACATTATAAACCTCCTAGGAGCCTGCAGTGCCCTGGTGCTTGTACTGCAGGCATGGAAGAGTAATTGCAAGGGTTTTGTGTCACAAATATAATTCCTCAGTTCTGTTACACATTTGTATTACTAGTAAGATTACCTACACTATTTGCTTCAATTTTAGTTGTGTTTTCATTGGCATGAGCATTTTATGTTTATTGACAAAAGAACATTTCTAACTCATTGTCTGCAAACAGTTAATTGTTTTGTAGGAATGTTAGGGCTGCTGCACAATATCCAGTCACCACAGCATCTTCAAGATGCTGTATTTAAAGCCCAGCTGGTAACTTTGCAATTAATTTTAAGTGAGAATGGTTTGTTTTCCATTAGAGAGGCCTTTACACAGCAACAGGTAGAGTTGGGAGATGACTAAGCATTAGCTAAGCTCAGTGCTGTGTACTGTAAACGATAAGGGAGCACAAGCAGCCTTTTTTTATCCCAGACACTCTCATTTAGTGTATAAAAAAAGTCTTGAGATATATATATTAATACCCAGGTAGTGACTTTGCTTTGCAAAAGCTGTCTTTTAAAAGACTTGTTTGTCTACTATAATATCCAAAAGTTATTTTTTTCCTAAAAGGACTTTTTACACTTAGATGTCATTTCAGTCTTGAAGAACTATTTAATCTGCTGAATGCTGGATCGTCCCTAAGGGATTTCAGGACACCACTTAAAGTCAGTTTTTATAGGTCTTTGATGCTTTATGACTAAGACAGTATTTTGAAGTGGAAAAAATGTCTACTAAGTAGATAGAGGGAAAAAATATAAAAATTACGCTTAGGCAGTTCAGAATGAGGAAGGTAACAAGCAAACATATTAATAATTTGCAATATTTAATCACAAGCTACTCTGTTACTCTCTTAAAAGAAATTTCATGAAGTTATTCTCCTTAAAAATTATTGATTTATATTAGGATGCAGATTATTTAAGAACGCTGTAAAGGAATCAGACCCATCAGGGAAATGAAAAGACAAGAATTATCTGGAAAGGACTTTTGCAAGCATTATGTATTTAAGGAGGGCTGCTATATATTATTTTTAAAAGTGTTGTGGTACACAAAGTATTTTGGTGTCTTTCAGTAACTCTGTCTTGTTTAGCAAGTTCATTCCATGAGCATTTATCACTAATTTATAAATACTTTGTTTATATAGTATGCCTCTACTTGTGAAAAATTATAATTATACTAAAAAAAAAAAATCAAAGATATAAGGAACATTTTTTCAGTGTGATTTCCTCACAGAAAAGTCTTGGAAATGTAATTTTAGATAGAATTCTTCTGCAGACAGGAGGAAGTAGAACTTTCTGTGCAAAGGGAAGAGTTCGATCTCAGGTGCTTTACAGAAGCATTGGAAGAGGAACTGTGAGTGGAAAAGAAACCCTCTTGTCAGACTTGCACCAAGATGAGATTGCATCTTCTTCTGCATTTGCAGCAACTAGAGCACGCAGGGATTCCAGAGATGGGCAGGAAATCAAACTGTCAGTATGAGTGGACTGAGGGTACAGGTTACTCCTCTGTGTGTGGCACAGGGCTCGTCTCTCGTGTGAGTTAGGAAGCAGCACCCAGTGCTCCTCCCTCGCTGTAGCCTGTGTCTTTACCCTGTGCTATCCCTGCTTGTTTCCAGAGCATCAGGGGTGTTAGGACAGCCTGTGGCAGAATTCCCACTATTCTCATTTTGATTGTTGTGGCATCAAAAGTGATGAAACATACCTACTCTCTAGGCCTTCATATATACACAGCCTTTCGTTAAAAGAAAAGCTGTCCTATTAATTTGTCTACCATTACCGTGGATGAATATGTAAAGAATAAAAAAATACTGGAGATGTGCTACATAACTTAAAAAAGCAGTGAATTCAAATTACAATTAAGGGTAAGGTAGCAGACCAAATGCTTTGTGTAGTGCATCTGGGCTAATGAAACACACACCTCATGAAAACTCAGGAATTTACTGTTAGTCCAATTAAAGTATTAGAAATCTAATAAAAAATTTTATTACTAATCTAGCTATAATGGTGCTAGCACATACAGCTGAAATTAGCCAATTACAACAGTTTCTCATTTAAAATACAATTGTTGAATACAGATTTCCTAGTTTCTTTTACACACACACCTCTATTATTCTGGGTCAGTAGGCAGATGGAGTTACTTTTAAGCAGAATATAATAGGAGAGTGTAGCTGTACTGTGGGTCCAGCAACTGAGGTGCTTCACTGACAAGAAAATGGTGGTTATTGTAGGAATTCTTCCTCATCATTTCTGGTTTCACTTGGTGTTATATTTATCTGTTAGCTAACACATATTATTTGCTCTTTCTTCAATGGTCTGCCAATTCCATGTTATTGTTGAGTTTTAGTGTATGTAGTGTGTTTTCCGTGTCTTAGACACTTGACTTTTGCTGCCTTTGTTACCTCTATATCCAGTACCACCCTGGTCTGTCACCCTAAGAGTTCTGATTACACCCTGGTTTTTCACTTTCAGGGCCCATTCTGCATCTTGTGCTTGAATTTTTGGAGACCACTGTTTTTCTTCAAAAGCCTGGAGCTGTTCTTTCCCAGTAACGTAGCATTATATTATCACAATCCAGTCAAGCACACAGCCTCATTCAAGGGTAACTCAAGGTTTCATGCCACAAGGAGGAACACTCTGTGGGCACATCTATTTGTATATTGATATGTTTTGGTAACTACTTGTTATTAATACCTATTAGTTATGGCAGTATCACTGTTATGGAAACTGCTTTACCAGAGGAGGGATTTCAGTCACTAGACATGGAATAGCAATTTTTTAAAGTTTACAGTGTGTTACTTTTGGTGTTTATAACTTGTCAGTATGAGTTTGTAGCTTCTAGGGCTAAGGGCAGATTTGAACAGTTGAACTCAAATCCTTAGTGCACTTTGCACATTGTCAAAACTGTGTAGGATTAACTGTGGAGTAATTCTGTTTAAGTGCATTGCATGTAAAAAATTCATTGGTAGGTAGGACTGAGATGCTATTTCTAACTCATTGATTCCAGCTTGTTGTTATTATAACCATGATTTAATTCTGGTCACAAACTTAACAGTTGTTTCAATCCATTTATATTTTGCATAGGTATTTACATCACCTTATGTAGGTGAGCATCAGAATGAGGGCAGACCAATATGTTGATTACCAAGCCCTCTCCTGTTCAAGATCAGACATTTTGACAGTTGCATATTTAAAATATTATTTGGAATTCCTTAGTGAAATCTGTGGACTAGCTACATTAGAAGAAATAGCAATAAAAATAAAATTCTGGAAAGTAGTAAAACTTGTTGCAGAAAAGAAAGAGAACTGGGAATAAAACCTTCCAAAAGCTGCATTAGTGGAAGATCTTCAAGGTAGTGGAGTTTGAGCTGATTTTTCAAAAGAGTATTTGAATAAATCTTGCAAGGAATTATAAAATATTTAATGAAAGATTTAAAGGCATTAAAAGGTACTAAAACTTATAGCAATTGATGGAAAAATAGTGTCGCCAAGATCAAGTGACAGAACACTCCCCTGGTATTCTGAGAAATCAGCTCCAAAAAGTCAACCCTTCTTCAGACCTTCAGGCAGCAATGATCAATTCTCTTAGTCCAGCAGCCAAATATTCAGGGATCTATTCAAACCTAAAATTCAAATTGAGAACCACTTTGCAAATTGATCATTAAACCAACGTACCTCATCTCCCGCCTCCTGTAGTTCTTTGTTGAACAAGTCCTAAGTGCTCTTTGCTTTCAACTTGTCTGTTTGACAAATACAACCATGGTAAATCCAAAGTAGCTGCACTTAATCTCTGCTTTGCTTGGAATTTTTCACAATTTTTTCAGGCTTGGTGAAGACATGGTGTACTTGAAAGCTTGTATGCTTTCTCCAGCTATTTCAGCTGCTCTAATAGACTATCTTACATTTGTTTCCCTCCAAAAAGACATAAATTGATACAACAGATGTGTTTCTGCTATCCTGTCTGTTAGAGCTATATGGGGATAGGGATGAAAAATCCGCATGCAGCACAAGGTTCCCAGCCTGCAAGCCTGAGCAATTGTTTGGGATCCCACACAAAAGCAAAATGTGAAATTTAAAACGAGACTAGAATTTATTGGAAAGTCACCATTATTTAGAGATATGAGGGCAATAAATGCTGCTGTAGTCAAGGATAAAGGACTAAAATGGAAAACTCTCGTGACTGGAGTGCTGCAGTGGATGGCAACATGCTCTTCAGAAGGGACAGGCAAGGAGGGAGAGCTGTTGGGGTACCTTGTATGTTAGGAAGTGTTTTAATTGTGTACTATTGCAGTGATGGTGGTGATAAAATTGTTTATGGGAAAGAATTGGGGCAAGTCTGTTATAAACTACCAGGGTGAAGAGGCAGGTGAAGTATTCTGAGTGACTTGCTGATGCATCATAATTGCTAGTCCTTGCTCTTGTGGGGGACTTTAAATGTTGGATGTCTTCTGGAAATTCAACACAGAGGCGAGGGGGCACTCTAGGAGGTTCCTGGAGTGTGTGGAAGAAAATTTCCTGACCCAGCTGGTGAGCAAGCCTATGGGGTGGGACCCCATTAGAGCTGCTGTTTACAAGCAGAGAAGGGATCTGTGAAATCTGGTGGGAGATGTGGTGGTTGGAGGCTGCATTGGACACAGTGACCATGAAATGAGGGAGTTCTCAATTCTTAGTGAAATAAGAAAAGTGGTCGCAAAACCTCTACATTGGACTCCCACAGGGTGGTCATTGGCCTCTCAGGACTCTGGTTCAGAAAATCCCTTGGGAAACAGACTTTAACAAAAAAGAGATCCAGGAAGAGTGGACATACTTTCAAAAGGAAATCTTAAAGGTGCAGGAGCAGACTGTCCCTATGTGCTGAAACACAAACCATCATGGAAGAAGACTGGCCTGGTTGAACAGAGAGTTTTTGCTGGAACTCAAAGGAAAAGAAAGAGAATTTATGACCTTTGGAAGAAGGGACAGGCAACCCAGGAAGGGTACAAGGATGTTGCTAGTTCATGTAGTGAGAAAATTAGAAAAGCAAAAGCTCAACTAGAAGTCAATCTGGCTATCGTATGTGGAGGGCAACATTGTCACCTAGGATAAAGAAAAGGCATGAGGTACTTAGGTACTACATAGCTGTCACCAGGGATGAGGTACTTAATGCCTCCTTTGCCTCAGTCTTTAACAGAAAGGCCAGTTATCCTCAGGACAGCCAGCCTTCTCAGTTGGTAGATGGGAACAAGGATCCCCTGCAAGCCAGGAGGAAGTTGTTAGTGACCTGCTGTTCTACTCAGACACAAATCTCTGGGGCTGCATGGAATTCACATGGAATTCATGTGGGCACTGAGGGCGCTGGCAATATGATTTTCTCTTACTCTGTAGGAAAATTACTGTTAAAAGCCACCATCACAATTTACATTGTGACAGCAGTGCTTGTGTGTATAGTAGTTACTTTACTTTTTCTGACCCATTCATTCCAGAATCACTCCAGCAATACAGTAATGACTCTGTACTTACAGCTGAGATAACGACCACTGCTAAGTGCTAAGGCATATGTGTTAACAAAGAAATGTGGTAGCTTCAATAATTCAGGATAATACATCTGTTTAATTTTAGATTAGCACTTGGTTACTAAAAAATTTATCCTGTTCTCAGGAGCATCTTTCAGTTTGTAGACATTGATATTAGTGAGGTCATGTTGTGCCAGCCTGAAGATAATCTGTATCTTGGACTTAAGCACTTTGTTTTCCAAACACACATACCAGTAAACCATACAGATGACTTTTAAAAACTTTATTTTGTTTTTTTTTCCTAGGTATAGATTAAAAAAGCAAGATTGTTTCAATATAGTGATTTATTTTTACAAGACTGCTTCTCCAAGGAAAATTTGACATTATTTCAAGGAACATTCTTACAGCTTATTGTGCTATCTTGAAACACCTCTAAACAATAATAATAAAAAAAAAATTAACAGATGTAAGGTAAGATGACATTAGGTAAATCTAATAACATCCTGCCATTTCATATTATCCAAACTCTATTTAGATGCAATTTAATCTTTGGATTTATTTTGAATACATTTTTAATCATCAAGGATTGAACAGGATTATTAACTCATCTGTCCTCAACACATGCAGTGTGTCAGGTCACAAGTTGTCACAAGTCTTGAAGAGTTGTATGCTTGTGAATAGGCAGCTTATTCAGAGTTCAAACAAGAAATAGGTGCTCCTGGCTAACACATTCACATATGGTTACAGCCAGAATACTTGCTGCTAGCAAAAGTCTCCATCAACCTGAAAATGCAAGTTGCTTTCCTTCTTAAAGACTATTAGTATTTACTCACCATGACAAAATTGGTCTGTAATACCAAATTTGACTGGGGACTACACCACTGCTATTCAAGAGTGTCTTGCATTTGCAGTAGGCTCTGGCTATCCCTGTTTTTTGTACAGCTATAATTCATTCTATCTGGGCTTACACATGAACTACTGCTCGGCACAATGTGACTGTGACCCAAAGGCAAGAGGTAGCAGGAATGTGTCTTTTCTGTTGGTGCAGCATTCACTCCTTGATTCTGGACAGGATGGGGTTAATTTTTTGGGAGAACTTGTTGCCCCAGGGAAAAGGGACTCTCTCTTCCCAGGAGATGGGGATTCTCCCATTTGAGTAAACAATGTGGAGGATGGAGTGGTCTGGTGTTTATTGTTGGGAGATTTCCATGAAAATTGTTTATTTTTCTTATACCTTTTGTTATTGTTATTGTTGCTGTTACTGTTTGCTTTCTCATCTCATTGCTGTTTGCAGTAAATTGTTCTTATCTCAACCCATGAGGGGGGTGGGAAGGGAAGCAGTATGTGGATTTAGTGAGAATGCTGAATTGGAGAATACCATTCCTAAGCAACAATCATTTATTATAAGGGGCAGATCCCATTTTGTTATAAACCCAGCATGTGGAGCTACAACAAACCTGAGAAAAAGAAAAGTCTCCCATCCTTGCCATGATTTCCCAAGGGAGCACAGCTGGACTTCAGGTAATGCTCACAACCAGGCTATAAATGTCAAAACTTGGAGGCAGGACTTTATCAGATGACAATGTAACATTCTGCTGGAAGCAATTTGTGGAATGAGAAAAGCTAAGCAAGGTTCATGATGGACACAGGCTCTGCAGAACGACACTGAAATGAGTGACTGCCTTCTTATCTTCCTTTCTTTTTTTGTCTTTTCATAAGATTTTCCATTCAAACCCGACACTTTTGACTAAGTGGACTTTGTGTAACTAGCTCAGAAATTTAATGAGGTGGTTTAAGAAATTATACAAAGTCTCTGATACTACAGTGGCTACTTTGAAAAATGCCCAGAGTGAAAAAGATTCAAGTTGGAAAAATGGAAGTAGGGGTATAGTCCTCTGAAAATAATCTTTTCATAGCAGAAACCGTGTGATGCAGGAAAGAGCTGCAAATTCTGCTGGAAATAGGCATCCAGATTCCAGTATTGATCTTGAAAGAAGTAGGAACTGTCAAAGAATATTGAATTGGAAGGGATCCACAAGGACCATGGAGTCCAAATGGCCCTGCAGAGGGCATTCCCAAGAGTCATACCATGTGTCTGAGAGCATTGTCCAAACACTTCTTGAACTCTGTCAGGCTTGCTGCTGTGACCACTTCCCTGGGGAGTCTGTTCCAGTGCCCAACCACCCTCTGGGGGAAGAATCTTTTCCTGTTATCTAAGCTAGTTCTCCCCGACTCAGCTTCAGGCCATTCCCTTGGGTCCTGTCACTGGGCACCAGGGAGGAGATCAGTGCCTGTGCCTCCTCTGTCCCCTCGTGAGGAAGTTGTGACTGCACTGAGGTCTCCTCGCAGTGTCCTCTTCTCCACACTGAACAGAGCAAGTGACCTCAGCCACTCCTCATAGAGCTTCCCCTCCAGACCCTTCATCATCCTCATGGCCATGTTTTGATGCTCTCTAATACCTTTATGTCTTTTTTACATTGTGGTGCCCAAAACTGCATGCTGTGATAAACATATATGGAAGATAAATCATGGAAATTCCTCAGTTCTGGGACACTGTAAAACTGCACAAATGGCAGCTTCTGCTCAACATCTGTCATAAGCCTGTGGCACACTGAGACTGGCAGCTATTAACATACTGCAGCCTTTGCAAAACTTCCTAAAAAGTAAAGGTAAGTCTCTGGTGGACAACGTTTTTCCAGGAGCTAATGAGAATTTAACAGAAAAGAAAAAGATTAGTAGTTTAGAAGAAATATTTTAAAGCAAAGGAGATATGAAACAAAATAGATGAGAAAATGAAATTAAATTTTACTTTATTAAATCAAACTAGATTATAATGATTTTTGTCAGACTAAGTAAAGCTGTTTTACATGGCTAATACAGTGTGATCACTGAGGTGAAGCTTCACAAAAGCATTCAATGCTTTTAACAGCTATTAGGAAAATCGAAGACTAACATACAGAGTATCATTTACAACACAGCTGAAGCAGAAGATAATATAAGTATCACCAGTCTTGTCAGTGATATTATTTTAGGAGATACTTTCAAGAGGATGGTTGATTTACTCCAGAGAAGGATAATTCTTAAGAATAGTCATCAATGATGCAAACCAAAGCAGCTGTTTCATCAGTCTCCAATCAAAAGAGTGAATTGGTATTGATAATCATAACTGATAATGGCTTTGCTGAGAGCATATGATAAACCATAGGATAATTTTTCCACTTTCAAGAATAGTTGATTTCTCTGTTATTCACTAGAATTATCTCTGCACAGCAACATTTTTTTGTCATGCTAGAATGATGAATTTTCATCATATGCAAATGCTAGAATATGCAAGTTGGTGATTAAAGACAGCCACAGAAAAAAGAGTTTGTCTAGGAGCAACAGACCTAAGACTAAGGGTCTTCTAGTCCTATTTTCTGGTATTGTTTGAGAGGGAAAATTATTCTTCTCTGGGACATGTTTAAAAAACACAAAAATCAAAGCACTTTCATACTGATGATGCAATGAAGTAGTTTTGAAAACATACAAAGAAATATGTATTTAAAATGTTGACAGACTTCTGCATTATGACACAGTGGAATATGCATTTATTCTTTAACCTCCATGCTATCCCAATGCTGTTAAATGTTTATAAGTTTGATATTATCGACAAATTATTTTTGATAATTAGTGGTATTTACCTTACACTGTCTAGTGAGAACTGTCATAATAGATGACTTTTCTCTCAATAGTTAAACTAAGGAGCAATGCTGGTTTTACATGATGTATTCTGACCCACTCTTATAAATGTAAATAAATCTATTGACAAGAAAGCTGAAGTTACACCAAGGTATATTGTAGGACAGTTCTATCTGATTATGTAGTAAATATACAATTAAAATAATTTGAAGCTCAGTCAGACCTCTACTTATTTCTCAAGTAAACATAGGAGATACTTATGACTGTGATATATTCAATTGGGTTATTAAACATTTGTTTCACATGTAGTATAGTAACCAATAATTGGAATATGGAAAAAGAATCTTATGAAAAATGGAGATGCAAAATGATGAAATTAGTGGAACTTTAGAGAATGTAAAAGGAAGCAAAATACAGTCTAATATACCAAGAAGCAATTTCTAAATCGCTGAGACTTTTGTTGCAATTGAGAGACCTAGAGGTCAATTAATAGCAATTGTAGAAGTTCAGCAAGTGACATAATATATTGCAGACAGAGTATTAACGTTCTAGACAGAATTATTTCACCCTTTTTTTAGATTTGCTATGGGATACGGTTACCAAGAGTTTAAATTGTCATTCTGGAGAAAATGTTTTCCAATTATCAGACAGACCAGTCTTCTGAAGAGACCTTTTTATCTCTTGTGCTTTGCAGATTAAAAAACTTATACTCTAAGGAGGATTGCTCAGGGTAGGGTGTACTGAAAAGCCACTTTCAACTTTCAACAAAGGCTGAGCCAAGTATCAACTGGATCTTTTTGAAACGGGAAAAAGTACAGACCACAGTCTTTGCCTGCCCCATTATTTTTCATTTTCACGTATCTTTGTCCTCCTGATCTGGCTGGAACAGTAAGTGCTCACAAGTAGTCAGGTAGAACAGCTGCCCTGTTAGCCTCTAACAAAATAAGACCAGACAGATAATCAAATAGTATTCTCCTGAGAGCATCCTATAAGCCATGAAATTATTCTTATTCTTAACCACTTGAAGGGAATTTTCATCCTAGCTGGAGACAAGAGGAATCAGCAAAAAGAAAATATTTCTTTGCTATGGGATTTCAAAGTATGGGTGAACATACATTGGCATGCTGTTTTGCCATGAGTCATACCAGGATCCTAGTCCTCTAATAATTCACTGTGGCTTTGGCTACATTGGCAAGTAGTGGAGTGAAATAGAAACAAATCTTCAGAGACAATCCATTGGTACTGAGAACCCAACACCCACAGTAAGTGGAGTTTGGAGGGCATTTACTTTAGCACCAATCTTGTTCCATAGACAGAAGACCCATTAGTGCTGGAGCACAGTATATTCCAGCAGTCCTGGTAAGCACATCCAGGAAGATGCTGCAATCATTTTTGTGTACATCATGGCCCACTCATTTGTGTTGAAACACCAATGTAAACCATGTACTCCACTTACATTTGTGCCACTGGGGTCCATTGGGTTGAACTGTGTCACTTCCTTGGCAGAGAAAATAAAACACAGACTGAAGAAGAGTTTGAATAGTGCCTACCTCCTGCACATGACTGTGGGGTTATCCAAGCTGGATTTAACTTCCTAGATGAACTAGAGTGCACCTTGGTGTGCAAGTGCCCTGCAAGACTGCTTGCCTTGTCTGCAGCATACGTGTGCCTCACATTTGGAAGTAGCTTTCTTCTCACTGCCACCATATTCCCTATCTAAGTCGGCTGCCTTTGAGGATGTGCCTTGACAGATGGTAAATCCAGGCTCCTGAGAAATCCAGGATCCTAGTCTCTTTACTGGGAAACTGATAGGTGGGGGAGAAGCAAAGTTAAAATTGTGCTCTTAGGGTGAAGAAGTCTTGGGGATTGTGGACTTACACCTTGTAAAACAGGAAAGATCAAATGTATTTGCTGTTTGCTGGCTTGTGTTAAAAATACTCAAAAGTCTAGTGAAAAGCACTGACAATAGTAATAGACCAAGGGAATGCTTGTGGTTTGAAGTTATCTTTCTGTACCTAAGCACTCCAGCCTAGTTACCATAGATCCGTCTATACTTCAATTTGTTTTCCATTCCCTAACTTAAATGGAGGGGGAGTGTAACATGCTAAATGTAAAGGAATATTATCTTATATGCTGTAACACTTCCCCTTTCCCTGGATACAAAGATAGGTGCAGTCTTATCTCTTCATCAGTTTTTCTCTATTTGAGATTACTTCCCTTGCTTAATTTTTAAGTGCAGCTGAAGATGTGTATGTGTGTTAGTAATCATTTTAATGAGTAATGTGAGTAAGCACTTAAATCAATGTATTGGAGATGAAATCCTAATTAAAATAGTATTTAGTTATGAAAAGTGAGAATTTTTTAATTTATTTTCTATTAAGATGTTGACTGTTTCACTGAAAGCAATTATTTTGTGGTTCAAATCACAATATAAAAGCTGAACTGAAGTTACATTTCTGCACCTTTCTGTTCTTCTCCTGTGGATATCCATATTTCATTTGGGTTGCAGGTTTTCAATACCATGCATGTGACTCTGTTCTTATGTGTGTGCTTACTCAAATGGAAGCACACAAATGACATGTGTGTACTCTTTGAAATTGTCCCTGCCCATGACAGGGAGATTAGACTAGATTACCTCTAAAGGTCTCTTCTAACCTATTCTCTGATTCTATAAATCTAAGGTGTGAGGTGCACACAGGAAATTGGCTTGTGAATACACAGTTAAGGTCGACAAATGAAATTTTGTCAAAATATTGTTATGTAAACATACCCTTTTGAAGACATGACTGCAGTGGTCCTTGAGCTCTTGCTGTTGTATATGCCTTTTTTTTGGTGGAGGACGGAACACCATAATAATTTGTTCTTCCATCTCCACACAGTGGATAACTTTGCTCTCAGCAGGGTAAGTGCTCCTTATAGAACCACATGAGAGCAATTAACTTCACTCAAGCACAGTGAATGAAGATGGGCCATCCACTAAGTCTAGGTTTTCAAAGCTCTTATGCATTCAAAATGGTATGCAGGCATACAAATCTGGCATCAATTCTCATATGTTCCTGTCAAGGAAGTACCTACATCCAAGAGAAATACAGCAGATGTAGGATGTCAGCTATGTAAAATTACATATGAGTGTTTTTAAGTTCCTCTCTTGTCCTGAGCTATTGAATTGTGAAGAATCAAAATGTTCTTCAATACTAGGTGTGAAGACTCCCAGGTGAAAAATACAGTGATATTTGCTGTTTGTATATCAGTGAGGCAGATTTTTTTCTCCTCCTTCTATTGGACTTCAGCTGTAAGCATGAAAATTCTTCCTCAGATCCTTTTAGATGATAGATTTTAGATACCTTGTGGTTGAATAGGTGGCTTCCAGACTGGAAATCAAGAGCTTGTGCTAAGTGCCTTTGCTCCTTTTATAGTGCATGAGGTTAAGTGTATTACTATGGAATCCAAATCAATAATTACACTTTTAAGAAATTAGGGAGCTGGTGATGTAGCCTGACTGTGTTTTGGAGGTCTTTTACATCGGGTTATCCTAACTTGCATTCCTTATATCTGAAGAGAAAGATTTCCAGTGAGCTTGGGCAGTATTTAGGTGCTGAGCTGCTCAAATTACTGCTCCTCTTGTTTGTATAGGGGTTCCTCTACAGTCCTGGAGAAATTTCAGTTAAGTCTGAATATATGTCTTCTCTGGATTTTCCACTACTAGACAGCAGCAGAGCTGACAACTGAGATGTGATTTTACATTTAGGTACTTACAATCTTTACCAAATTCAGCCCATGAACTATTTTTCTTTTTCCATTTGTCAGCATGTTATCACTTCCCATTTTATAATTGATACACTATGATGATTTAACAATATTTTCACTTTTTTTTCTATAGACTTCACCAATCTGAAACTTTCATTTGCAAATTTTTGTATTTCTTCTGTTTGAAATCATTAGTTCAGTGAGTAATCACTTAAATGCAATAATCTCAAGAGCAGATTTATGAGAACTCAACTTTTTAACATGGAAAGCTAATTGCTGACAGTAGTCTCAAGCAGCTTCTGAAAGATGGCCTTACTTTCCTACTGACTCCAGAACTATGCAGCTTCTTTAACGAATTCCTGATAGACTTGAAATAGTTTTGAAAGACAGTGAATTATGAAGCTCTCTTCTTCTATTGATAGACTCATTAAATATGACTGAAGAAGATAGAGAAGTGGTTTTCCTTTGCAGAAGCCATTCTAGTTTGTTCCTCCATAATAATAGTAGTGATGTGAATCCCACAGTTTTGTTTAACTTTGGTCAATTTGATGTTTCTGAAATGATGCCTAGCAGGTCTGAAGTGACATGATTAACTCCTTTCTTCACCTCGGAGGATTTTTTTTTAAGATGGCCTTCTTACTTCCAGCATCAGAAGGTGTTTTTAGTTGAGAATTTAAATACTGTTGCTGGATTAGCTGTGCCAGTACCAAGCAGATGACAAATATCTGCAGGCCTTAGTAACTAACTATCTTTTAGTGTATTGTCCTGCCTCAACATCTCCTTCTTTTGGCAAACAACTAGGTGATTTCCCCAGGTTTTCTTTGATAGCCTCTTTTCTATTTTTCAGTTTTCATTTTTTCATTTCAAGTTTTCTTCTGATGGTGAAAGATTTTTCTGTTATTTTCTGCTCCCTATTTGCTTTTCAAAACTTTTATACCTATTTCTCATCTAGTATTTTACTTAATCATGGGATAATTACTTCTCTAGTTTTTAGAGGGATGGATTTCTATTGTTCACATGAAAGTACAAGCAAAATTGAGATTTGGGACTACCTGAAACCAGCTTGTCCAGATGTCATTTTTAGTTTTGTGTCATTTGAGAAATATCATTTGTGCTGCTTTTATTTTAACTTTTTTAATAGTACTTCTTTGTGCCTTAGTGTTCTCAACCCTGAAATCAAATGAAAAATTCCATTTTCTCACTATTCATGATACATGTTATTTTAGCTGTAATCTTCCACCTCTTTCACTGCTAGTAAGCTTCTGTATCTACACAGGGCTGAAATCAAGTTTTTAAATAGATGATCCAAATTGCTCATGTAGAGAGAAGATGTCTTGGAATCCTGTAAGCATGTTTAAACTTATGTCAAATTTTCATAGTAGTCACTTTAATTGCATATCTTTTGGTGATGGGGTGGAATTTTATAGACTGGTAAAGAGCTGTAATGATTCCATAAACATCAGAATGCAAAGACATAAGCATTCATTGCATATTTTGCAAAATGCAGTCAGTTTGACAGATCAGTTTATAATAAACCTAAGGACCATGGCCATTTTCAGGGCAAAAGGACTTCCCAGAGAGAAAGAGACTTGGGGGTGAGGTGTGTTCATCGTCTTGCTGAGGGGGACAGCAATCCTGTTTCTTGGAGCTAGTGCCACCAGCTGCAGCAGAGGAGCTGCTTCTGCACTTACTCTGTAATAAATGCATATGCTCTCCTCTGATCTCATGCCTTTGCCATCATGCTAGGATGCTGCCTGCTGTGTTAATCCACCAGTAAAGAGACCTCAGGTCACACAATAATATGTGCCTTTACCGTCTGCCAGTATCCCCAGGACTGGCTATTAATTTTCAAGTCGTTGAATTTTCATTTAATGTACTGCAGCTCTCTGAAGCATGGTGAGTTTCTTTAACCATTAGAGCAGTAAGCTGTATATATAAAATAATAACCGGATGATGATGTGTAAAGAAGACAAAATACTGCCTTTCATTGGAACAACAACTGGATGGGGGATTATTTGCATTTCTGTACAGTGACAACTTGACTATAAGGAGGATGATGATGATGACTGTATAATGGTTTGCTACTTCCACCGAGAACTCGGTGCACAGGTTACTCCGTAAGTACCCTATAGAGAGCTGCGAACAAGGGCATCGCCGGGGCCAGCGATTTGGGTTGGTGACAGCCTGAAGCCGAGAGAAGAAATACGCGTTGTCCAAGCGCTGGTCCCTCTGGGACGTGCCTACCCACCCCCACTGTCGCTCGAAGGCTGAGAGCGCGGAACCTCTGGTCTCCGCCGCGGCCGCGGTGCTTTTCCTGCCGGGGGTCCGGGTGTGTGTGTGCGGGGCTGCTGGGGGCACGTCTGGCGACTTTCCCGCCTACGTCTCCGGAGAGACACCAGGAGGAGGGAGCAGCCGAGAGGAGACAGGAAGGAAAAAAGAAGAAAAACCCCCCACACCCTTGCGTTTTGCACTCCCTGGCGCATTTCACGGCGCAGCACGGCGCGTCGGCCGCTCGCCGCCCGTGCCCCCCGGGCGCTCCGCGGCCGCTCAGAGCCGCCCGCAGCCGCCGAGCCTGCGCCGCTCGGGGCGCGCAATTCCCGCGGCTGCCCCTGCGCGTCCAGCATGCCTGCCTCCAGCACGGCTTCGGGCACTGCGGCTGCAGGGCTGTGCTCCCGCTCCTGGGCACGAACGCGGGGATGGCGGATGCCCCCTTCCCCGCGGCTAGGGCCGCCCCCCTCAAAATCTCGATCGTGCCTGGGGACGTGGAGACGCGCAGTCCCCGCGGGTGTCCGTGCGCATCCCCGGGAGCTCCTGCTCCCGGCTGCGGGTCTCCGCTTGGCAGGGCGGACCGGCTGCCTCTCGGAGAGTCGCCCTCTGAATAGCTTCAAAAATAGAAATGTTTAAATGTATATGTATAGCTTTAAACACGTATTTAACATTTTTTTACATTTTAGCCTATTTTTATATACATGTATATATGTATATGTATATATAAGGTCTATTTCATTTCCCTCTTTGGAGAAAAATACCAAATCAATGCCACCCTTTCTCCCAGGCATGTTTCCCTGCTAGTAAAGGAGGCTCCACCTCTGCTAGGGATTGATTCGTCCACCAGTTTTTAGGATAATTTATGAAGCAACCTGATGAGCCTATTGGGCGAGTTGCTCGGTTCTTGCAGAGTGGTTTTCTACCTGTTTGGGTGTTTTATTTTATTTTTTTTCCCCCTTCCCCTCCCCTCCCCTCCCTCTCCCCGCCGTGTGCCGAGGGGTGGTGGGATTGGTAGGGTCGCTATTTCCCAGCCTCTCCGGAGAAAACTCGGGCAAGGGAGAGCGCCTGCACGCTCATGGATGCGTGGGGGGGCCCCGCGCCCCGCTGGATCCGCCGCCGCGGGGCCCGGCTGCTGCTGCTGCTGCTGACCGTGCGGCTGGGGAGCGGGTGAGTACGGCGGGCACCCCGCACCGCCCCCCGGGACTCGGCACCTGCGGATCGCCCCAGGCTGAGCTCGGGGCAGGGGGCAGGGGTAGAAGCAAGAGGCAGGGGCAGGGGAGGCGGCACGTCGCGCCGCCAAACTTCAACCAAAAAAGGTGTCGGTGCTGCCGCCGTGGCTCCCGCGGGCAGCTGCGGCGAGAGCCGGGCCGGCAAAGTAAAACTTCAGCCGCATACCACTTGTTCGCTGGGCTGGTTGGCGAGTCCAGGCTCGGCTCGGTGCTGGGAAAAGCCCCCCTGCCGAGGGCGGCCCGGCGCACCGAGCTCCCCGCGCCGTGCCGCCCGTCCCCGGAGGCGGCTGCGGGGAGCGGGGGCAGGAGCGCGGCGGGCGCTGCCGCTCCGGCAGCCGCTGCTGCGGGGCACACATCCATCCCCGCAGCGGGACCTGCGCGGGGATCCTGCCGCCGCAGCGCTCCGCAGGGCATCGGGCTCACGCGTGGCATGGAGCAGGACAGCTGCTCAAGTCCCAGAAGTTGGAAACGTGCGTTTTGAGGGAGAGTTAGAAAATTGAGCTGGAGACCTCTGAAGAAACAACAGTTTGGTACAGGTGTGTACATGCGCTATTAGTACCCGTAACAACGAAAAGCGGTGTGACAATTCAACTCCATTGACAATGCAGAGCTAATGTGAACCATTCCACAGGTTATACTCATAAAAATCACAAAGTAGCACTTTAGGTATAAATAAAGGGTATTTGACTCTTGCTCAATGTGTGTTTCTTTTAAATGAAAGACAAAGTTATCATTCTAGAGGATACAAAAATGTGTCGTGTAAGGCTGGCGAAAAAAAAAAAGGAAAAAATCTATTAAACATTTTTTAAAGTCTGTTATACTCCAGACCCTTTCTCCACATTGAATGACGATTTATCAGTCTGTGTGAGGCATGTTGATCTCATCACATCTCTCATCTTCAGAAGGCTGTTGTGTTTTCCTATTAGAAACACCACTGATTATTTTCTTAACCTGTGTCTTTTAAAACCTTGATAAATTATGGAAATATTTTTCAAAGGGATTGATGAAAATGATACCAGTGCAGCTGTGCATCTTCAGAATGTTTCTTAATGATCATAGTGTACCTCAGGTGTGAAAGAAATTATCAAGTGACTTGAGAGAAAAGAATATGCATGTTAATTTATCAGTTCAAAGCCTTAGTTACAAAGGAGGAGGACTAGGTAAAAAAAATAATTTATTTTGCTTTGCTTGTCAGACTGTGGTTGGGCTTATAAAACGAGGTGTAGATTATTATGTATGCATCTCATTAACATTGCCATTTATAAATAAGTTGATAAGAAGTGAGGAAAAGAGGTAACTTACATGCATTGTTTTGTTCTGTGTTCCAGGACATCTCAGATAAAAGGGAACCTTTGATATGAATATCCATATATCTGAATCAACTATTTTCAGCTTTGACTTTTTTTCAGAGGCTACATGGAAAAATGCTGTTTGAAAGATTCCCCCCCCCCCTCCTTATTTTTTTTTAAGTGACCTCAAATGGACATGTGTTGCAGATCATGATTCTCTGGTATGTAGTGCATTGCAATTCATGGGTGTTTTTGGGGAGCTCAGGACCTTTGGTGGTCTTTAACAGTCTGCCACAAAGTAGGATGGAAATACTATTTTTCTGCTTTGGATGTCTCTCTATAGTTTCAGCCCTAGATTTTCCTTGAACCAGGCTGCACCAAGTCTGCCACTTTTTCTAAAACTATCTTGCATGAACCAGTCTGCCTTTTCAACACATACTTTTAAAAGGATGCAAATTGCATCAATTTTAGTATGCATGTATACACAAAATACTTTGTGCTGAGTATGAGTAAAGTTGCTTCAGCTGTAACAAATAGAGTTAAAGCCTTAGCAAGGGCACTGGGAGTTGAGCCCAACCAAGAGTTTATTCTTTTAAGATACTGCCCCAAAAGCTGTTCCATAACATTACACCAAACTTCCCACACCAAAGTGTGGGAACTCTTTCCCATAAAGCAGTTGTTTACCCCCAGTTCTTCACCTTCGTCACTAGCAGATCAGAATGGCCAATGCACTTGATTTAATTTCATGGGTCAGTATTTTGAAGGACTACTTTGGTCAATAGCAGATTTCTGCAGCAGAAATTGGGCTGTGAGCCTTTCTACAAGATGTGTGCAGGGAAAGAGTACTTACCCAGCAGTCACTGCAGTCCTAAATGTTCGGCAAACCCATTATTCTTGTCGAATTCAAATAAACAGATAATTGATAGGCAGAGCTTAAGAACTGACAATATAATTAATGTTGTTTTCTTAGTTCCAACCATACAGGTGCACCATAACTGTAACAGTTCTTCTAAGTATATTCCTTTAAATGGTATGTCCTACTCAGCATGCCTAAAAGTATATCATAAGCTTGACTTAATTTTGGCTATATCTTCCCTTTTGTTTTGTAATCTGATGATTTAAAAGCAATTATAAATGCTCTATTGAAATGCAACTGTCAGCAGGTACAAATGCCAACTAATATTTTCTTTTCAAAGTAACTGTTAGGAAAATATATAATACAGCCTACGTTTCATCTCATATGAATTCCAGGATCAGAGTTAAGCCTGTCATAACAACGTTGGTTTCTTAGTGCTTGATAATAGTGATTTAGTGTTTCATTTGAACATCTGTGATGTTTATTCATTATCATCCTCACTCTTATGTGCTTTGTTCATGATGTGACAACAAAGAACTTGTTATTCAGCCATCCCAGTGGTTTAAAATATAGTTTATTTTATTGAAAGTTTGTTAATATTTTCTTTCATTGGTATAAAGTTTAAAGATACATAAATATCTTTGCACATAATCTTACAGTGGTTTCAAGGAAACCTTCAAACTGTCAATCTGTTAAATAAAAAAAAAGGTTCTCAGCAAATTGAAACAAATTTTCATTTACTTTTAACCTTCTGTTTGTTAAATATGCCTGATGTTAAAAGAAAAGCACCTTTGCTACAAATTCAAGCCTCTTTGAGCTGGACAAAAAAGGTTACAGGTGAGCACTTGTTGAGCTTGTTCAATTTCTTTTTATGAACATGTAAGTCTGTCTACAGAGTAGATTACAAGGGAATCAGGGGAATAGGTGTTTTTTCTTTGAAGCTCTAGAAGAATTGTATTAATCTGTGTCAAACAGAACACCTAGTAGGTAGGACCACTTCAATGGACTAGGTTTATGCACTGTTTGAAAGTGAGTTGCTTTGGTTTGGGCTATCATACATATAGACTAAAAGAGTCGTGTGTTGAATTCACAGAAAACCAAAAGTGATCATCTCAAACTCCATTTTTGTAGTACCACTTATGATAGAACAGAGTAGCACTTTTTGAATTGCCTGCATGACTTTTTCATGCACTGCATCCTAAATTGATCATGTGCACAAGCAAAATAACGATATCATAACTTATTTGGTAAAGAGCAGCAGAGACAAGTACTAATTATAAATGACTGTAACACAGTGACAGGAACCTTTAAAAGTCTGGTGGATGACAATTACGCTAACTTTTATTTCTTAGCAATATCTCGGAATAGTTATAATTTGTACAGGGTAATTCAGATGCAATTGAATTAATCTGAAGACGACAGAGAATTTTGCATTTTTAACCATGCAAACATTTTTTAAGACTGAAAAGAATGTGGCGAGTTCAGTGGCCTACAGGCCTATGTAAAAAATTGATTCTATATATATATAACCTAAAATGGTAAATCATGGAACAACCCTGAACTAATAGAGGTAACTAGAGAGACTAGGAAGGTCATCAGGAATTCATCAGAACAAACAAGAGGGAAATTTCAGTGATATGGATATGATGGAAATAAATATTATCTAAAATATCCTTTAATTGGGGATTTTCCAGTCAGTAGGATCTGTTGAGATAATCTGCTCTTGTATAAGAATATATAAGAGGCTAAACAAAACTGGAGAATTTGCCCTGGCTTCTCCATCAGGCTTGTAGTATTCCTAGTCTGAGGTTTCTCTGGCTTCCAGCCAGTGGATCTCCTGTTCCCAGTGTAACCTGCTGCACCTGACTCAGCCACTGGATTCCATGTCCATCTCTTTGTGGGGAAATCCAGGTCTTCTTTAATACTTCTGGTTTTGCAGGGTAGCCTCAAGGTATAGTCCAATGGCTGTATCTGCTCTTCAGGAACAGTGTGATCTGCATCCATCTGCTCTTCAACAAGAAAACCAAAACCAACCAGTCATCAAAGCTCTTCCTTGTTCTGATTGTCTCTGCCAAGTTTTGCCCTGACAAGAACTCAGAGGATCTCAAGTGAATTCTTAAAATTCTTAAAGGAATCAGCATTTTGGTCAGAAAACGTCCTGGTGCCTTTCTCTTTCCAGCCTAGTCTTTCATAATATGTTGTAGAAACCTCCTCACCTCTGGGCGACAGGAAGCTCTGGTGTGGTTGAATTCCAAGCAGTTGTTGCAGGATGAATGGTTTAGTCCAAAATGGAAGTTCTATACAAATGTCTCACAATTGGAGATACTCTATGTGGAATGGAAATTTCCTCTGAATTGGATTTACCCATGCTACATGTCATGCTAACTAATCTTGAAATCACATCCCTAGTATATGTAGTTTAAGAGACAACTTGATAGTCACTTACACTTTCCTCTCACATAAGTAAACTGTGATACCTACATTTCTTCAGAGAATATTTAATTATTTGTATAACCACTTTATAGCCTTTTCCATTTTTTTGTCTGAAGAAGAGATACACACAGAATATTGCTTCACTACTACTTCATACCTCTCTTGTGAGATACTCGTTCAGAGGATTAGCTCTGATACTGTTCAGGTGTAACTCATGTTCTTTTTGCTTTCTGCCTTTGTTGTCAAATCCTTTTCTGTGTCACTACGTTCATGTCTGGTAAGGTGTGAATGGCTAAATCTGTGTTTCTAAATTTATATGCTGCATTTTTTCTTTTTTCCAAGAAGACAGACAGACATAGCAGATAGGAGAAATATGAGGTAGAAGGAGATACATCTCATTTGGATTAAATTATTTGATGTCACAAATAGATTGTTATTCCTGTCCTTTAATATGGTTTTCTTCTTGTCTAAGACAGGTGTTAAGTGTTATTATTATTAATATGGTATTATTGCCCAATTTTTCGTTCTGAATAAAGTTTGACTGGATAGAATTTATATTGGTAAAAAATTGTAGCGTCAACTGTCCATTTAGGTGGTACACTGTCAATGTAAGTCATGCACATTTTTTATTTCATTATCCAATGTTCAATTTGCATAACAGAATAAATTATGTAGATGTTTTTTTAAAATAAAGTGCCCTCAGTGTTTTCTCTGAAGAACAGTTCTTTATATCATCACCATACAGCCAGTGGATATGTACTGGGTTGTGCCAGACCTGCTTCAGGTGACCCATGGACCTGTAACCTGTACCTTAGGTTCTTGTTCACCAGTGAGGGCCATCCAGGTGATAGCCTGTGGGTTATGGCCAGCAGGGGAATACTGTAACTACCATAAATTTTAGTCACCATCTAACAAGAGGTGTAATTCTCCTGTTTTAAAGATATGTGTTACATGTAATACACAAGAAGTTTGATCAGAGAAGACATAAATTTGTGCATAGAGAGAGACAGCAAGCTTTTGATTTCATGGTTTAGGTATTTCCATTAGTCCTCACAGAGTATATTCACCTTTCTATACAGTTCATTAACTTAATTGACCTTTGGATTAGTCCAGAATTGCCTAATTTTACACTAAAATATCTGTAGAACCTATTCATTGTATTTCTATTGGGAACATGTTGTCATTGCCTAGTTGTTGTAGGTATATGACTTTTTCTGTAATTTCAAGCCAGATTTATTTATAGGCAACAATTACAGTGTGCAATTCAATGCAAATCTCTGGTTCTGTTGCTGCTTCATTTCATGCATATTACTTTGGCTCTTGTGGGAAGAGAATGGTACCTGCTCACATGTGTACCAGAATTTGGAACTATTTCAAGTAAGTTTGATTTTGTGAAGTGTTTTAGCAGATTTCTTGTCACCTGAAGATTTTGCAGGAAATATGTGAAGAATTGTGTTAGAACAAATGTTCAAATGGATATATTGAAACATGTACATTCAGCTTAAATGACTGAAAATGCCTTATAAAGGATTGCTCATTTGATATATCCTTTGAGATGCTGGTGATATTTTAAGGTAGAAAAAATGACTTTGCAATTTGGTGAATTTTGTAGTTAGTGTGAGATGGCATTTAATTAGGTTAACTGCTTTTTATTGAGGTTATAGTTCTCAGCATTCATTTATCAACGGTTTGTTTTAAGTCTGATTTCATTATGGAAAGTATATCTTGGATCAAAGCACTTAGCCAACAGTGTGTCTGTTAATTTTGAACTTGATGGCAATTAACCTTTCATCAGTCAGGTGTAGATAGGGTGTGAACCGTGTGCTGACTTGTGGCACATGGATTTATGTGTGCCTCTCTTTGTGTCTTTGTGTGATGGTCAGTCTTAAACTTCCAGGAGATCTGGTAGTGCCATGGTTAGTACATGTTTCACATATCCAGAGAACTTACCAACACTGTATCCTTCCTTAGCAGTTTGGGGATATTTTGACCTTTATTTACCACCTGTTGTCCCTCTTCAGTTATATCTACTTAAGTTCTATAATTTGCTTTGGTCGTCCTCTTACCTTTTGTTCAAGTCTTAATTTGTTTCCTGCTGTTTGGTCTAGATGAACAGTGGACTATGGCTGTTTGCATTTTAATTATTTGATTGCATGATATGGCCAAAACTCACAAATAAGACAAAACTTACCAACTGAGAAACTAAGATTGCACCTCAGGTCTGTGTTCAGTTCTGGGCACCTCATTACAAGAAAAACATTGAATTGTTTGAGTGTGTCCAAAGAAGGGCAACGGAGCTGGTGAAAGGTCTATAGGTTAAGTCCTATGAGGAGTGGCTGAGGGAGCTGGGGGTGTTTGTCCTGGAGAAAAGGAGGCTGGGGGGCCCTTACCACTCTCTACAACTGCCTGAAAGGAGGTTGTAAAGGTGGGAGTCAGCCTCTTCTCTCAGGCAGCTAGAGATAGGACAAGAGGAAATGGCCTCAAACTGTGCCAGGGGAGGTTCAGGTTAGGCATCAGGATGAATTTGTTCCCAGAAAAGGATGTTAAACATTGCAAGGGGCTGGGCTGGGAGGTGTTAGAGTCACCATCCCTGAAGGTATTCAAGAAACAACTCTGTGGCACTTGGTGCCATGGTCTGACAAGGTGGTGATCAGTCAAAGGTTGGACTTGATGATCTCAGAGGTCTTTTCCTAACTAAATAGTTATATGATTCTGTGGAAATACATCATACAACATGTTCTGCAAGTTTATAACCAGAAGATGAAATAATTGCTGCAAGGAAAGAGAAATGCAAAGTGTATCTTATTTCCTCCTCTCTCTGGGGTGGAGCTAGAACTGCTCAGAGCATCAGGAATAAAGATTTTAGCATAATATTTCTTGAGGACAATTTTTTTCCATCTTGAAATATTACTTTTTTACCAAGTTCATATATTTGCAGACAAGGCTGCTGTTCTGAGGGAACAAGAGAGCCTGGGGTAATGGGTTGACAGGAAAATGATAAAAGTCATCAAGGGCGTGCTAAAGTCCTACATGGAAGGTCCCCCTCAGCAGGCTGGTGAGCAGCTCTTCCAAAAGGACCTGGAATTACTGCTGGAGAGCATGGCACTTTGGCAGCAGAGAGGGCCAGCAGCCTCCTGGGCTGTGGGATCAGGTACACATTTAGGAAAGTGACTGTCTCCCTCTGCTCAACGCCTGTGAAACTACATGTAGGTGCTGCATCCAGTTCAGGGTTTAAACTGGAGGGAGCTCAGGAGAGGGCTACCAAGCTGGTCAAGCAGGATCACCTGGACTAAGAGGCAAGGCTGATCTGACTGGAGAAAAGATGACTTTGTGTGGATTCAGCATCAATCCCCAGCATTTACAGGGAGATGATCCAGAAAATAGAGGTAAGCACTTCCTAGTGGTGCATAGCAAGAGAATGAGGAACAATGGTGATGAATGCAACAGGGAAATCTCAACTAGATATAAAATTACTAAGAGGAAAATTAAACAGCAGAACAAGATGTCCAGTGAAGTTTTGGGATGTCTTTCCGTGGAGTTTTTATATACCACGTAGATTAGGCAAGCACCCTGGGCTAAATTCCGTATTGGCCCTTCTTTGACTAGAAGCAGACTTCTCAAGATCCCTTCTAAATTTTATGTGAAAACTAATAATTTCTCTGGAAAATTGCTGAAATCAGCTTTTAATTTTTGTTTTGTTTTGTTACTTGTGTGAAGCGCTTGCTCTCTATTGTGTAGCACAAAAAAGGGGGTTGTAGAAACAGGTAGTTTTCTGCCTCAGATCTACAAAACTGAATATTTTTGTCATCACATGTGGAGGTAAAGGCATGGTCAAAGTAAGATTGCTATATTAATCAAGCTGAATATGTTTGAGAAGCCAGCAACTCTGAAGTGGTGCAGAGAATTACCTGTGCTTGGCTAGAAAAATTGTCAATTGATTTCTGGACTGCAGCTTGATAGGAGTAGAGGCAGCAGTTATCTGGTCTGACCATATCAGTGTTTGGATGAACTTTCAAGGTGAGAAGATAAGCTTTGTATTATTTTGTGAGAAGACTGATGGATAAAGAATATCTAAGATACTTTGAGTCTTTATGATAATTTTGTGAGATCTGTAAAATCCATTTGAATTAATAGCATTTGACCAATGTAATTTCAAATAGTATGCAGCATTATGTGAAAATTGACTTGGAGAAGAACAATTTGTGTGGATCTCAGAACAAAATTGTTCTGGAAGATAGCTTTAATAGTATCTGTTGTTTTTCTTGATAAAAATCCACATTTCTACAAATATTCTTTGCAGTCAGATTGTGCATTAAGTGCTCAGAGTTAAGTCTGCTTATATTGTTCAGTAATTTTGGATTAGTTTTTAGTATATAAGTATCACAAAGATGTTGAAGATTTTATGAGAAATGTGGTAATGCTTTTAAGTGAAGTTATTACTGGGATTAAGATTAGTTGGATTGAAGCTTTTGTGTGTTGGAGAAAATGCTTCATATTTTTCAGAGATGCACTTCAAAGATGTAATGATTCGAAAGATCTTAATGCCTCGATTGTGATATGTATTAAGTTATCACAAGATTAATTGTCTAAGCACTCAGATGCATAGGCAACACTTTTTATTACAGGGAGTGAACACCAGAGGTACATGTTTTTATTCTGTTATTGCTATGATTATTCATTTTTTTACAACAAAACTTATTTAATACCAAGTGAACTTCCCTAGGTAGCTGATACTTCTAATCTAGTGTTCAAATGTTTCTGTGTAGGAATTCCTAATATTTTTCTGCACTTTTCCTGATAATTAATGTCCAAATGAATCCTTTCACTAAACACTAAGGAAGAAGAAGGGAAAGGAGGAGCAGGATAAGAAATTATAAACAGCCAAATATGAAATAAGACAAAGAGCAGAAGGCACTATGTGTGTTCAGAAGACTCGACCTAACAGTATGTGGTAGGTGTACTGTAAAAAAGATATAGGCAATAAGTAAAACATACTTCAGTGGGAGAGAGAAATACACTGTGACACACAAAAGAATATGCCCAAGTCTGAAAAGGCAGAAAGGGTGGGAAATTAATGAAAACGTCGGAGATGGAATGCATGGGGGAGAAAGAGATTTTTGTCAAGAGAATGTCTAAACCAGTTTAGGAAGGATAAGGAGGAAGGACTACAACATCGGTGGGTCTATATCCCCCAGGATTAGAAGGAGTAAGTAATGCTTTTTGGAGACATATTTTCAGTAGCTGTATGTTTTTGCTTGCACTTACGTTTATTTTCCCAAAAATTTTTTGCGACACATAAAGCATATCAGAAGACGCTGATGATAAAAGGCAAAAGCGTTCACGTCTACAGAATTGTAACAGAACTGTTGACTATGAAGTCAGCCATAAAGTCTGAAAGATAAGTCTTGAGAGATGTTTAAACCATTCACTAATGACAGCTAGCAGTGATAGTGAGCTTTTTAGAAAGTCTTTTGTAGAAAAATGGAATTGAGTTCTATTTTAGCAGTCATGACTTCGTGGTCCTACTTATTTTTGCTATTTGAGAGTAGTATTTGCACATATGAAAGAGTCCCAGTAATTTCTCAGCTTCTGAGGATACTGCAAGTCTATCTGAAGTCCATGTTTTATCTTAAGAAGATTCAAGAACATATGCAAATATGTAATTTAAATTGCTGACATGAGCATAATTACTCATTCCTTCCATGTTGAAGTTGCATTTTTCTCTGTATTTAAGGAATTTTTCTCTGTCTCAGGCATTTCTTAAACTTATCATTCTGCTAGAGTTCAGATTTTCATCTACACCTGGTCCTATGCCTTGGTCATTGACATGATACAGGACTAAGTTCATGCATTTTTATCTTCTGAACTAGAATCATCACCAGCCTCTGTACAAATGTCTGACTCTGGACTTAGGTGTGTCAGTGACTATGTTTAGCTTTTTAGCAGAGCTTTAGGTCTTTTTTAATGTGTGGAATTTGGCTAGGTCAGGTGAGTTCTGACCTCTCATTGATGGGGTCATGAAATACACTTCTTTACCACATACAAGCATATAGTGCTTGGTGTTCTGGAGAAAGCTGGTGTCTGGTTAGATGATCTGTTGGAAAATTTCCCTGGGAATCTTACCTGTCTTGACTGACTTGTAATGAAGGCCAGTCTGGTTAAATGCACTATCTTGACAAGCCTGTGAAGCAGTACTGTTGCTACCAAAGTAATCTGTCATGTTTATATTTCAAGAAACACTGCCGTTTTTCTGAAAGTTGAGAGAAATAATTTGATCTGATATTTTTTCTGTTTTCTTCTCTCACTTTTTTTCTTAAATTTTTAATTTTTTTTTGTAAGTAATAGAAAATAAAGGTTAAATTGCATTATATTTAGACAAAGGACGTATCCTGGGGAGCACAGCCAGTGAATAACAGCTGTTTTATGACATGTTTCATCATTTAGGTAAGTGTCACTGTGCCCTACCCCTGTGCTGGTAAAACTCCTGAAGCAACTGAAGATCCTCAGGTAAATGAAGTAACACAACTAGCCTTACTGTTTTTATTCACACATGTAAGGCAACGAGGAAAAAAGTGTAATTTTTTTCAGCTCTTTCAGCATAGTAATTATCTGAAACACTCACTTTCCTCCGTATTTATTTATTAAATAATCATCACAGTATTTGCTGTACAGAAGGATCACTATCTCCAAATAGACAAGGCCGCTGTGAAGGTTGTCTGAACCTCATGGATACCAAGAGCTTGATTGAGTTGCTTGTGCAGACTCGAATCTTCAGCAGAGATAACTCAGGCTGTCTGACAAGTCTCTACTTTTCCAGAGGTCTGCAAGTTCCCTATAAATCAAATCCCTGTAAACCATCTTGGAGACTGGATAGCCTTTCTTGTGTTGGATAGGAATAGAAGCCTAGGAGTGGACAACTAAATTGATGCTTAAGTATGTTTAAATATTCTCACTTATGCTATACATGTACTTCTGTGTGTAATATTTTGACACGCATGATGCAAATAGCAGTCAGAACACTTTCACTAAATTAATTTTTCTTCCAGTTCATTGAATAACTTGACAGATGTTAATTGCAACACAAAGCTCCCCTGACTGATTTTTCTCATATTTTAAGGAGAACAAAAACTTATGATATTAATGTCGGAAGAGGAGGATGTTGCCTGATGTTGAAAAGACTTATTTAGTCCTTAGTCACTTGTGCCCAGAGATTTATTAGTCATGGTAATGTCTCCAATTAGTTGAAGGACGGAGAGCATAATGGGGGCACTTTTTTTGCCTAATTACTGTTAGCTGTGCACATGCAGTTTACTGTTGAGTTTATGAGGGCAGTTGAAGTGTTACAACAACAACCATCTTAAGAAGTGAGATCTCTTTCTTATTTATAAAATCATTAAAATCAGAATTAGCACCTGCATTAATAGATGCAAAGTAGCACTGTGCTATGGAAAAGAAATGATTTAATGTTTGATGATGTATTTTTGTTATAAATCATAATCTCAAATATTCTGAAAAAGACATTGAGTGAATCTAGCTGGAACAACTATATTTTATAGTAAGTGGAGAGATGATCAAGTATTACGTTCTTGTATATAGTAGAATAACCTTTAGATGAACTTGGAAAGGAAAGGAATTCCTCTTTAATTAAGTTTATCTTTCTTCTTGGGGTTGTGAAAGAGACGGGAAAGCGCTACCATTAAAGTGGGAGTGGAGTTAATTGACATTAATCTTCACAGGTTTCTTAGATTTATTTTAATGGCAAAGAAGTAAAAAAGTCCTCAGCCAAAGTTAACGGTCACTAAATAATTGAATGGCATACCTGAATTTAACATATTATTTTCTGGTTTAGAATGAAATTTGCTGCCTTCTGTCTTTCCTTCTATCCCATTCCAAACCCTGGAGAAAATGCTGGAGATACACAGAAACTTGGTAAAAGATTAACTAGTTTTGACACATCTTGTTTTCTAAATGAATGTTTCTTTATAGAATATAGTCTAGCAAGGTCGATTAGATCCCAATAACACCATCTCAACTGATCCTGCCAACTTTGTACATCTGAAGGGATTTCAATCTTTACAACAAACTAATTCAAACCTGTTTAGCATGACAAATATTGGCCATTCAGATTCCTAGAAGTGAATATGTACACAGTGCCTGCACTGTTGCCTTCACGTGGCTAGGTGCTCTTTTGAGGGAGCTTTGTGTAACTCCCCCCAAACCAACTGGACTGACAATTCAAGTTGGCAGGTGGTGTACTCTGCTTCACTGGAGGGTGTACAAAAGTCTTTCTATATATTCTGGTCACTTCCTTCTTCCATCCAGCATCATTCCTTCTTACCACAGTCTTGATGCTGCATATCAGTGGCTGTGATTTAGGAATCAAAACTGTAGAACTGAGTGCCATCAGCATTTCAGAGATACTGTAGTCTTTATTACACACGTGATGATCTTGGGCACATTTTAAAGAAGAGTTTAAAAACTGGTATATAGGTAGTGAGATGGAATAATCTCAATCACCTCTGAAAAGTAATAGAGTAAGAATAGTTGTTTTCACCATGTAGAACAGCAATCATTCAGGTCTTCCACATTGGTTACGTAATTGTCTGATTCATGTTGGTTCCCTTGCCAGTTAAGTGAATGGGTTACTGAGTCACAAGCTCTTGTTGGCCTTCTGTACCAGTAGAGAAGTCAATTGTGTTTCTTTTCTAGTGGTTGGCACTTTTTCCAGTGTACAATAGATAAAAAAAATAGTTCCATGTAAATGGTTAGAAATGCACATTTTAAACCAAGGCTCTTCAGACACTAAGTAAAGAAGGGTTGCCTCTAATAAAACTATCCTCTTAAATGGATTTATTTACTAGTGTCAGGAAAATCATTCAGATGTTGGGATGGAATTTTTCCCTCTCCTCCAGGAATTGCATTAATAGCTTTCTGTAAGCTGTCATTGTATACCTATTTGCAGGTCATAGTTTTAAAATTGGAGGAGGACCAGAGGTCCTACAATTAAATAAGACAGAAAGTGAAAAAATGAAGAGTGAAACTTGAAATGTGTTTTTATTTTCATTTCTTTTCCTTGTAAATTTCAAGTTTATTTCAATATAGTAAATAGTAGAAAAAAGCCAAGTGGAGATCAGGGTGCTCAGAGAGGTTTTGCAGCTTCCATTTTTGGATGTCTGCAATAACCAACCTGATCAAGCCATGAGCAACCTGCTGTGCCCTCAGAGCAAGCCCTGATTTGAGGAGGAGGCTGGACTAGAGAGACTTCTCGTGATCTCTTTCTGATGTGATTTGTCCTGTGAATCTATAAATATTATTAAGGACTTTGAAATGTCAGGATATTCAAGTGACTGAGAGTTGAGGTGTTGTGGCTGTAATTTTTATTTGGTTTAGGTGGTCATGGCATGACCTCTTGTACTTTCCATTTTGGCTAAATCTCTGCTGTTCTTAATAGCATTGTGGAAAAAAACATTAAAGCAGAACAAAATAGTGTCATAATCACTTCAAATTCTCTGCAAATAATTGGGCTGATCCAGAGAATCAGAAGGAACTCTGTTAGTTTCACTATTCTATCTGCTTTTTATGGGATGGAAGACAAAATGAAGAAGGTCAGTTTTGTGATGGTTATGTCTCTTTCCTTAGAGAGCTGCTTATAAATTAACTTTTAACTCCTCATCATCTTAATGCCTCCGGGAAAAGGCTGGGATTGCCTCTGTACTCTGAGCAACTGTAAGCTAATTTATAACGTAATTAGATGCCAAAAGGTGCAAGCAGACCATAAATAGATGTATTGAAAAAAAATAAAAAATGTGTGTGGCAACAAAACATGAAAAGGATGGCAATAGGTAGTTCTGAGGGAAAAAGAGTGTACATTTACAAAACTTAGCTTCCTAGTTTTAGTGCTCCCATTAGTGGGATCCTGCTAATGGGAAATGTTAAATATTTAATATCTGACATTTCTCTAATGTCTATGTAGTGCAGTAAAGATTAAGTATTTTATGGTACATTTCAATTTAAAAGAATGAAAGCGCTTTTCATGTTGTTATGAGGAAGCTGTCAGTGAGCCTCGTATTTAGACTGTGCATTACTTTCCACTATAATAGACTCTTTCAACTTGTTTGCAGCAAGCTAGGTATGAAAGCTCTGATATCCAAACAGTGCCTTTTGTTCATCCTCTGGGAACTACTGAGCTGTGGCAATTTCTGTCGTGCTTCCCAAATTAAGCAGGCATGCCATAGCCACTAAGAGTTTCCACAGCAATGACAGTTTTGATTTTCAGTGAGACCTGCTAGTGTTATCCAAGAGGTGATGCAAGGCCTTTCTGTTACAGACTGGTTTGAGGCATTCCCACAAAGGACTGCAATAAAAAGGCAGGCATGCCTTCTCTTACTCTGTCCTTTCCCGACTTTTTCTGTCCTTTCTTCACATGGAACATACCACATGGAAGGTAGTCTTCTTTCCTGTAGTAAATTTGCTGAAAATTTCCACTCTTAGTTTTGAGGGCAGCATATGTCTAATTTAGAAGCCCTTAATAAAGCAGTAACATTTTTAGTTTTGGTGTATAATGTGAATTGGCACAAGGATAGTAATTTAATTCTTTCCTTTTACTGGAATATTGTACTTCTGTTAATATTTGATCTGATTTATAGGGGCTGTATATTTTCTGTAATTGCTAGGCAGTGTCCATTTGTGAAGGTGAGTTGTGTGACTGTTAGTTACTGCTATCAGTCTCATGCACTTTGTTTGACCTCAAGCCTATAGCACTGCCTTGAAATAAACTTGATGAGTAATATAGGTTGCAGTTTTTAGCACTAGAGGAATACTGAAGTCCATACTCATTTGATTGAAATGAAAAGAAAACTACTTTCAGGCATTCTTTGACCTTTTGGTGATATTTGAGTGAATTTGCAGATGCAATGAAGGTATTGCAATTTTTTTAATGATCTAGGGATTAGCTATCTATTGCTGCTTATCTAATTAAAAGATAGATAATGAATGTTGAATTATTTTCCCTGTGCAATTGTTTCATCTTGATAGAGTAGGTAACTAACAAATGGTCTGAAAATGGTATGCCATTCCTTTCAGTCAACTATACCATGTATACATACAGACACATAATTGACATATGTCTGCAGTTTCTGCTTCTGCTAATGCTTCGTTGTAGCACATTGATGTAATGTTTGCTTGCCTGAAATGTGAATGGAGTTTAACATATATGCAAGTCTTATTTTTTCACATCATATAACAGAGGTTACTAGGAAGGAGATTCTGTTGATGCTCTTTAAAGTAGCATACAGTAGTTATGCTACTATGAAGATTAAGCATCTCTTAGAAATATTAGCAGCATCACTTGCAAAAGAAATGCATGTAGGGAAATGCTTTGGAATTACATGTTTGTTTTAAAATAGGAAAAGGCTGATGGTAAGATGATGCCTGCTGCTGCTTTTAAAGGTTTGACTCATGGCTTGAGTTTTCTATATGGGTGATGTGTAAATGCCTCTATTAACACACTCCCCACCACCATAAAACAAAGTGTTGGTAAATATATATGTATTGTAAAATAAGGGCTTGCTTCTTTCTTTTGGCAAACAGAATGCATTTATCTTTTCACAAACTATTCTAAATGGTGTTCAATATCTTATCTCTTTCTTCTCCAACTCTTGTGTATTCAGTTTCACTGTGTCTTGTGTTTTTCCCAGTCTTGTTGTTTATTTTTTTTTTTAATCACACAACATAGAGCTGATAAAGCAGATGATGAGGATGATGAAGATCTAACGGTGAATAAAACATGGGTCCTTGCACCAAAGATTCATGGTGGTGATGTGACTCACATACTGGACTCCTTACTTCAAGGATATGACAATAAACTTCGGCCAGATATTGGGGGTAAGCTCATAAAATGATTCAGTGTAATAGAAAATGTGAACTAGAGATGGTGTGCATTTTGTCAAAGATGGAAAAACTACGCTTATTGCAATATATAAAACTCAATATAGCAAGATAAATAAAAGAGCAATAAAATGAAATAATTTTCTGGAACTAGTAAAAAAAATTCTATGCAATTTTAGACTTCATGTTCTATTTATAATCTTTTTTTTCATATGGAAAGTACTGGTTTCGGGGGGCAGTGATCAATCTGTAATACATCACTAAAAGGCAATTATAATTTGCTTTGTTTAACAAAGATCTTCTGTCAGAAAGAATTGTAGTTATAAACCAGCCATGGTCATTTCAAAAATTGATCTTAAGTCTGTAGGACTTCATTAAATAATCATCCCTAGACATTTTATTCTTACTGTAGGAAATGCATTGTGTCTATTTTGAGCAAAGATAACTCAACTCAATTGTCTTCTTTCCTTAACTAAGATTTTGAAAAAAATTTCAAGAACCTAAAAATGAAACTTAGGACCAATTTTTTTTAGTGGAATATAGGAAGAAAAATTGCATTGTTATAGATCAAACTTTGCAGCTAGTGAGAAGGCAATTTTGTCTTTCAATTGTCAAAACATCAATTTGCATATAGCTATAAAGCGTAAATATTTGGAAGAATCTTGTTTTGAAAACATCTAGTACATGACACCTTGCCAGCTGCTATCTACCCCTTGCATGCAGGATCAAATAAGAAAAACAATATATTTTCTCTGAGTTTGTTTCTTGAAATGTGAAGGAAGAGGTGGAAGACATAAGTATTTGTGATGTACCTGGCACTCCCTACCAAAGCAATGCCATGTGAGTCTGTAAGCTGCTTGTATGTTGAACAGCACAACAATCTAGACCTGTCTCATTTATGTAGGGGAAGAAAAAGATGCAATCTCAAACTGTGCATTTTCCTTTGAATGTTTCTGACAAATTGTTTTCTTTCCTAAACTTCTGTGTTCTGTTTTATTGGTGACTGTTATCTTGGAGACGTTGAAAGGCAATAATTCTCTCCCTGTCATAATATAATCACATGTGAATCTCATAAAGTTTGGTTAAAGTATTTTTCTTCATGTTCATTTAATTAAATTACTACAAACATTTAGACAACACAAAAAGTCCTCCAGCACGTTTTTCCTTAAATGTTCAGTGTGTGACAAATGTATGGCTTACTGTTCGTTTTTTCCCGTTTGATGCAAAAGACAGAAAAGTGATTATGGGAAAATAAACTGTCTCTTCTAGAATTCCTTCTAATGATTAGCTTGTAGGTGGGGATGAAAGAAAAGACAATTATTTTTCTCTCCTCTCCCCATAAAATTTACAAGTAAATGGAGCAAATACAGAGGAGGAATTTATTCTGACATGTTGAATGCATTTAGATAGGCATGGAAAATTTTGATTTTGCCTTTGTTTTTCGGGTTATATTCTGCATTGTAATAGGACAAAAACTCAGTCTTTTTGTGAGTAACTCAATGTTTTGGATTCAAAATATTAGTTCTCAAAAGAAGACACTTAGTTCTAGCTTCTGTCACATAAATGTACCCTTTATCTTCTCAAAAGTTCTGTACCAATATGACCTTTGCTATCTGGGGCCTGCCTTGATCCACTATACTAGAACATAAAGTTCATGAATAATCAGCCGGAGTAATGAAAAAAAATGGAAGCATTTGGGACTATTCACTTTGTTTTGAGCAGAACAAATGTTAAGTATGATTCTGCCACAAGGAAGAAATTTTGGACAGCATAAGATGAAGTTTCTGACTTCGGGTGAAGGCACTACATTCTGTCCAGTTGTAAGCAGATATTTCTTAGAGAGAAAAACAAAATCAGGCTATAATTTATTCATCTTAATCTGCTTCAAATACTTGGATAAAATCTGGTGTCAGATTCCTTTCTTCAGCATGTATGTCCATTCTTGTACAACAGGGTTATTGAACTGTAATTTTCATTATCTTTCAAACCATTAGTATCCCACAGAACATTCTTATGATTGAATTACAAAGCTCATTTACAATAGCAACATTTTTTGTTTAGAACTTGGACTTTTTGGGTTTTAACCTCAGAGCAGAGTTTTGTTTTCTTCCTGGTGTTGATGCAGAATTTCAGCATGTCAGAGCGAAATAAGAGTTTCATTGTTAAACATGTAGTTAGTTGAGGAAGATGCTAAAGCAAAGCCAAATGAAAATTGAAGCTTTGGAGGCAATATTGAAATTTAATAGGGGAAAAGCACTCTCATTTTCTGTCTGTCTTATTCAAATATCCATGAGTTTTAGTTATTACTTAATCTTACTAGTATCTACCTCAATTTATGTAGTAGGCTTGAGGTGTTTGGAGCATAAAAGTTCTAGTATTCTACTCAGTATGAAGTAATAGTAGTTATCAGATAAAGTCTCCTATCTGTGGTATAAATACCTTTAATTACAGATACAGCCTTGGAGTGATGATACACTAATACAGCAGTATTATTCTCACTGTAACATTACCTTTTGGCTGCAGGATTCTATAACCACACTGTTCTAGCTCTAGCTCTGCATCAAAGTAGCTATTATTTTTGAACTTTCCTTTTTAAAGGAAAGAATTCTGGCTGCTCATTTTTCATCTCTCTCATCTTAGGGACACTGATATATTAATATTGTCCTATCAATGCTATCGATCCTATCATTTTTGCCAGCAATGATGTATGTATAGGTGAAAGACAACTGTGCTATCTGAAAATTTATTAAGAATAGGAAACAGTCATCACATATCTACAACTTTAGTGTGTGTTTTCAATTAACAGAGTAAAACAAATCATCATTGATGGAAATTTTAAAAATGGTGAGAATTTAAGGATTACTGCTCATGGATGTTTTTGGATAGTTGTTATTGTCCTATAAGTAGGGTGTGGGTAAATATTTACATATGTCAAGTGCACAAATGTGAATAGTCATGTTCTAAGAGATATAAAGAATACACGGAAAATACAGGACTTTCAAATAGGAGTACTAATTCTCAAAAAATAAGGGTGTTAGAAGGTATTGTGTTGAACAGGTGCTCTTAGTGTAGCAGCAATAAAAGTATGATATAGGCAGAAAAGTAATAAGTTCAAACTGATGCCTAAAGATTTTTTGATTTTTATATATATTTTGCATATATTTGTAACTTTGCAGACTGTTAATACACAGTTATAACTTCTAGTACTTTTCCTGACCTCTCCCATATTTTAACAAATTCTTACTAATACATTATTAAAATTCTGTTTATTAGTCTAGCAAGGACTTTGTTTTGCACTGTACACTGCAGACACATTAAGGCGGAGGGCTTAAAAGTTTGGGGAAGGGGCTCCAATGGGACAGAACCTGGGGGAAATTACCTAACCAACTGTTCTTCTAATTGAACAATATTTGTTAGATATACTAGTTAAGTAGTCTTATAAAAACTTGTAGAAATACTGTATCACATGTGCACATGGTCATGTTGTGCCACTGTGAAAGCTTTCCATTAAAGATTTGCTTTTACATTATCATTTTAACACTGTTTGGAAAGGTTTTGAGTTTTATTCAATGCAGCAAAACAAGTAGGAGAATATCAAGGAAAGGTAGAGAAAGAGAGATGTATTTTGTGTTTAATAATCTCTTCCAAGAATTGAAGAAAATCAAAATACAAGAGCAAGATGTAGAAGCATATATTCAGGGAATGTTGAAGATGTTGGATGTGTGCACTGCATAGAAAATCACAGAAATAATAAAAGTGGTGGGATAGGAGTAGCTGCCAAAGATGGATTTCTTTAAAATAGAAGGGTAAAAAGTTTGGAGAACAGGGCTCTGCTTTCATCAAAATCACTTTGAAAAAATTCTTCAGAGGTTGACCTGGAAGCCTGCTGAAGACACTTGAGGCTGGATTTTCAATATAGGTAGCCATACAAGTAATAATCTTAGATAGGTGATTGTGAGAATTGCATTATTCCATTAAAAGTTATTACAACCTGAAGGACTCTTATTTCTGAATATGGTAGTCACCTAATTTATTTGCTGAATAACTGCTTTATCACTATAAGGGATGCTTCTTTAGGCAAGTAATGAGCAGTTATAGAAAACATGCTCAAAGAAAATAAGCCTGGATGAAGTTACAAAAGTGGTCTTCATTAAAGAGCATAATAAGTACTAATTAAAGACAAAGGTGATGTGACTTAGTCCTTCATTAGAAAATGAGAGAATTGTGGCAAACTATGGGGACTGGTTAGTGAATGTAGATGGGCTACCATGCTCGTGGTTAATGTACTGAAGTAATGGATTGGAGGAATGAAAATAGCAGTATTAAGCAATAAAAAGTGCAATGTTCTGGACTTTTACAAGAATGATAATTATTTCTGTCAGGAGATAGGTGTTTATAAAATGAGAATAGCTGATGAGGAGAGCTCATAAGTGTAGCAAGAAGAGATATATCAAATATCAAAAGCTGAAAACTGAGCCTGCAAAAATAGAGGCTAAAAACCAGGCACTTTGAATGTGAGGGGAAATTAGTAAGATAATTTGTCAATGATTGAGGTAGATTTTTATCACTATGACTTGTCTTATCAGGAATAAACATTTTTCAAAACTTTTGAAACCAGAAGAAGTTTAGTCTAGTGAAAAAAAGTCAAAGTAGGAAATCAGAAAGTGAGTATATCTCTCTAAATTTGGTTTACCAAACAGGTTCCCTGTGACCTTGTGGTCAGATGCTCCTTTGTGTTCTTCTTTCTCTGTCACCCCTTCCCTCTTGAATATGCTCTCTGTTGCCTTCTCACCTTCTTGCCTGCATCATACTGTCTTTCAGTGTAAATATTTAAAGTGTTCAAGCCCTTTCTCCCCTTGTTGAGAACACTGATGCACTTCATGCAGAATGTGCTAAATAGCCTTCTCCTTACTCGCAGTGTTTTCAGGCTGATACCAAGTTTTAAAGTAAAATAAGAAGCAGTCAGGCTAGGAAAATCTTCCCAATTTGTTATTTTGTTCTCCAAGTATCAAGAAGGTATTTTCCTCCAACATTTTCATGAACTCTTACTTCAATAACACTAGAAGTATCAATTAATCCTTCTAATTTGGAAGCACATTTCTCTGTATTGTACAGGAGAACTAAGGTAACAAAATAGTTTCTTCCAGTCCTCTTGAATTGGGTTTCTTTCTCTGGACCATTTATGTCAATTAAAATAATTTCAACAGAGGCAGATTTTCAAACTGTTCAGTGTCTCTTAATACCCTTAATAATCTTACTCAAAGTAGTATGGAAAAGGCAAAATGAACTAAGTGGCTCACTACAGGAAAGCCCTTGTGGCAGATAAGTACTGCATGATGCAAGTTGGAATTTCTTAAAATTGACACAGCCCTCATTAAAAACCGTGTCACTGACAGCTCTAAATTTAGCTGTTAATACGGAATGCCAGTGTCTGGGATATCTATAGTGTGGTCTCATTAGAAAGTTTTGTAAAGAATAATGACATTTTTGAATGATTTTAGCAATTAATTTTTGTTGTAATGCTGGGAGATGACACAAAGACTGTTGGAAAGGGAGTGGCTGCAATTGCAGTATAATTGGAATTGAGAGGGGAAAAAAAGGAGGTGGAGGGGAAGAATCACAGGAAGTATTCTGTGAGTTGTATTTCAAGGTAAGATTCTTCTTAATGAAGTATTCAACATTATTTGAGGAATAAGGCAAGATATACTTTAATCCATCTACTGGTATTCTGTTCTAGCAGTGGGGCTGATGTTATAAAAGTAAATAGGATTTCAAATTAAAGGAAGAGGATATCTGTTTGCAGAATGTGATGTATGTTAAAAGGATTACCTTATACATATGACTAGATACACACATTATAAACTTTTTTCTTACTCTGATATTTCAGTCTGTGTATATGAGTTCTTCTGCTGTCTGCCTTTCTTTGTGAGTTCTGCAAATTGGAAACATTTGCAGCTCAGAATCAAAGGATAACAGAATTACAGAATATTTTGAGTTGGAAGGGATCCATAAGGATCATTGCAGGAAGTATTTATTTTTTCCCCCAGGAAATAAATTGGTTTCCAGAATCTGTTTAAACTTTCTGCGAAGCATGCTGGGGACAGGATGGTGATCAAGTGACTCTGTGCTCTGTGGTCATACAGAAAAGCCTTTGTGCAGCCTCACTAGTGTGTCTTCCTGTCAGGCTTAGGTTCACACCTTTAACCAGATTTGGAATCAGGGAGAATTTCCTCCCAGGTGAGCTTGGCAGGGAAAAGGTATCTTGGGATATTTAGGAAATGCATCTTGCCTGTCATTGTAGCTGGCAAGGATGTCAGTGTACAGTCTTTCTTTCTGTATATCCGTCCAAGTTTTCAGAAATTGGAAAACTCTTCTTACTTAAGATTTTAGGTTGTTGTCAAACACTTGGTGAATATCTGAAGTTTTGCTGCATGAAAGAATTAAATCTGATGACCTAGGGTCCTTCTCCTATGAAATCAAAATGCCGTTTTGCTTGTACCTTCCCACTTTCTTATCTGCAGTTGAAATAGATGCTTATTTTATTGTGTCATATCATAAAACGTACCAGCAGAGCTCTATTATTATTATCCCTCTTCATTCCATTGGATACAAAGACATATATCCTCTTCTGTCCACATTCTGGTTCCCCAGCACAAACTAGAAGAAAATGCTTGGTAATATGATGAAATTAAAATGCTTCCTCTCCTATTTCATTTGTGCCTTTTTTTTTTTCTGTATAAACCAGTTAGGAGGAAAAAATGAACTGTCAGAGTTTCCTGTACTTCAGGTGTGCCTTTCATGGACACTCTAGGACTTTGTGTCCTTCAGTAAATGCACAAAGTAGAGAGTACGCTCTGTAATGGAATATTTTTTTAAAGTTTTAAAAACAGTGACAGTGTTTTCCCTGTTTTTAAAGAAAACTAACTTTGGCAATATTTAACTTTTAAATTACTTTCATTGAAGTGATTTCAATTTGGTGTTTTAGCCAATGCATTAATCTAGCTGATGAAAAACATTAGTAATCCCTAGGTGTCCTATAGCTTCATGAATTGAAGAAACCTGTAGTGAAAAGTTATTTGTATCTGTTACACATTCTCAGTAGAAATTTGATAGAAGGCATTCATATTGATTCCTTGCAGCTGATAAACACATTTGACCCAGACCTCATGGCTTGTTGTATGAAAAATATGGTCCAAACTTGTTTTCTGTTTAGGATTGTATTTTTATGTTGGAAGACAGTTTTGGGTTTGTTTTATTTTTTTTGTCACTTCCTTTATCTTTTAAATCTGTCTTATATTTGATCAAAAAGCACAGGTGGAGATTGCATTATGAACTAAAAATTTCAAGTTGATAATTCTAAAAAGTCACATGAAATAAGAGAGCCAAGTCATATATGATCCTTCACAAAATGAATAAACCAGAAGTTTAATTATTCTGAATCTAATAAAAGAATACCAGATACACTGTTTTTTAAGTTAAATAAATTAAATTGCAATAACAATGCACAGAGTTAATTAAATATGTAATTATTATGGTTACTGTTTTTTTAGTGAGAACTACGGTAATTGAAACAGATGTCTATGTTAACAGCATCGGTCCAGTTGACCCAATCAATATGGTAAGTTCTGATTATTGACAGAAAATATCATCTACATGTTGCTATGGGTTAATATTGTGAAATAATTCTAATCTCATTCAAAGAAGTTTCTCTTTCTTACTGTGTGTATTCTTATGCTGTTGGATATGATTGTGGTTATTTCAGAGCTACATTTAGTCTCTCTGAAATTGTTGCAATTTTAAAAAGACAGTGTTTCTTTCTAAAATGTGACGTCACATTGAGGACTTTGTATCAGGTCCTTGTTTTAGTTTGTGTTGACTATTTCCACAATCTTTGTGTATACCTGGTTTATCTCTGGCCCGGTTTGATTTCCTGGAGCTACTCTTCAGAGCCTAAGAAAAATAACAATTGACACAGCAGTTGTGAACAAAGCTATTTTCAGTGAAGTACCTATTGTTTCGTTGGTTTTTCCTCAAATTTATAAAAAGCAAAATTTGAAATTAACTCTTTCGTTCTTCTTTTTCCATTTAGTCTTCTGTGTTTTTCAGTGTGTGCGTCTGTGTGTGTGCATGACTGGTTTCTTAGAAGTTAAGAAATGCATCTCACCTGGTTTGTGGTACACCTGTTGAGACCTGACCGATCTGTTTAGTACCAGCATTGAAATAACAGCACTTATGAGGAAGTTGAGGATGTGGTATTTTCTTAGTTCTCTTAGATTGTGGGCTGTATGAAATGGTGGAGGCTTTAGAAAGGCCTTTTGGCATGACTTCTGACCAAAACTAAGATGGGGACTTGCCCTTGGGTGATTTTGAGTTTGCCTTCTTTACTTGCTCCCTACAAAATTTCTGACAGTATTGAATTTGAATGGCAGAGAAGAGTTTTGTTCAGAGGCCAGAGCATGCCAGTGCAGGGGGCTTCTGAGCATTTTCCTTGAGAGTGCAGTAATTCTCAATTATTATTAAGGATCTTGTAGTTTACATGCATGTCATCATGTGGGGGGTGGAGAACAGTGACTTTCAGTGAGAGGAATCCAAGCCAGAAAAACCAGTGGCACGTAGATGTTGTGGAAAAAGGTTCTGATCTGTGGTAAAGGATATTCATTCTAGCATAATGGTCTAACCAGCTTAGGGCTGTTGTTACCTGGGGCTGTGGCAGGGAAGTCCATGTCTCAGGCCAAGACTGAATATAATGAAATATGTGATAGAGCATAAGAATGACCGAGTGGGGAACATTTTCCAGCTTCCATGTCTGGTGTAAGTGGTGTCTTTGTTTTTGTCTATCTCCCTTTTGCAGTCTTTTCTCTTTTGCTTCTCTCTGTACAATCTTCTGAAGGAACTGTGAGGATGTGTAAGGACGATGTAGCAAGTGGTAGAGATTTCTTTTTCCAGTAACCTATGTAAGTTCTTCAGCCTGTGGCCAGTAGGTGTTGCATACACTGGAAGTGAACATGGGAAATGCTTACAGCTTCAGTTTTCTAGTTTTAAAGAGCCAGCACACGGCTGGCTCTGCAGAATAACCCTGCCCCATCTCCCATGCCCTCCACTTGTCTCTGCAAGCCACTGGGCAGACATCCAGCTATGGCTCAGCTATGAACCATGACCTCTGGTGTGCCCACATCTTCCTTGTGCTTACTCAGCCCAGGGCCTGGGAGTACCAGCTGTGGAACTGTTGCATGCCAGTTGTTCAGAGATCTCTCCATGTCTACCAGAGCTGGGTAGTGATGTCCTTGCCAAGCTGCTAGTAAAGGCCAGTCACACTGGCTTATAGTCCAAGGTGAGAATTGGCATCCTACTGAAAAGGCAATTTACTTCACTAGAGAGTGGGATCCTAATAGTTAATAGTTCATGTTTCTCTCCAATCTTCTGATTTCTCTTTAAAGAAAAAAAAAATAACAAGGTAAACGTTACTAAGATATAGAAGTTTGAAAACTATTCAATGGTTTTAAAAAATGGACAGAAAACTACTTAGCAATTTAAATTACAGTCTAAAACTTTTGTGGCCTTTATAAAAGGGCAATTGCTTTCACTGGAATTGCACTTCAAGAACATGGCTTGTATGAGCATATAACCTCAGTAAAGAGATCAAGCCTTTATAAAAATAAGTAAAACCATATACTTGAAAAGAATTTGTTTTAGGTTAAAAAAAAATAGTTTTTATTCTGGGGAACAACATTCTCAGCAAAATAAATAATAACAAATTTTACCCTGCAGGCTCCTTTTATGTGAGCTGTTGATTTCATTAGGAAGGCAATTTCCCTGCAATCAATATTGTTTGAGATTTTTAACCAATGATCCAAAATTTGCTTCCATTTCAAGGACTGTCCTTAGCCCCTAATTTAATCACTTAATAAGAGATTACATTTTCTGTGATTTCCAATCCCCATTGGATTACTCATTTGCCAGATACGTTAATTTATTCCGATAAATTATGTCCTTTAACTATCAAGTTTGGATACAATATGGCATGATGTAGAGGGTATTTTTTCTGACAGTGACGTTGAAGCAGCATATCAAAGGAGTAAGTTTGTCTGAAAGCTTTAGAAAACACATACTATGAGAGGAAACACATTTTTTTGGTCTATTTTCCTCTTGCTATATGATGAACTTCCACTCTCATAATTGAGGTCTATGCATGACATTCATTTGAGCTTTTTTTTGAAAGCTGTTTTATTTTGGCTTTTGCTATTTAGCAAGCTCTACAAAACGTTTTAGATTCTGTAGTCACCCCATGATGAAGATACATTTTCCTAGAGCTTGTGATCTCTTCAGGCATCTGCATGTTGAGTAAACACTTTAAACAAGTGTTTGGATCAGTGTAGTATTTAGGCTTATACTACTAAGTCTAAATATTTTTGAATGTCTTTTAGAGCTAATTTGTGCTATGGATTGTGCAACAACCATGTAAAATGCAGCTAAGTGCCATAACATGGCGCATTCAGGATTACCAGGGTATCAAGCCCAGCCAACATGAACTTGTGAAAATAAGATCCAGCTTGACCAACCTGATCTCCTTCTGTGACAAACTGACTAGCTTAGCAGACAATAGAAAGGCTGTGTTCTATCTAGCCTTCAGTAAAATATTTGACTCCATCTCCCACAGCATCTTCCTGGAAAAACTGGCAGCTCATAGCTTGGATGGGTGGACTCTAGAATGGATGGTCCCAGAGAGTTGTGGTGCACGGAGCTCAATTCAGTTGGTGGCCAGTTGCTAGCAGTGTTCCCCAGGACTCAATACTGGGACAAGTTCTCTCTTTATTTACGATCTGGATGAGGGGATTAAGGGCACCCTTAGTAAATTTGCAGATGACACTCGCTGAGTGGGAGTGTTCATCTGCTTGAGGGTAGGAAGGGTCTGCAGGGAGACTTGGACAAACTTGATCAGTTGGCTGAGGACTGCTGCAGAAAGTTCAGTAAGGCAAAGTGCTGGGTCCTGCACTTGGGTCACAACAACCTCGTGCAGTGCTGCAGGCTGGGGGAAGAGTGATGAGAGTTGTTCAGCAGAAAGGGACTTGGAGGTGCTGGTTGACAGCAGCTGAACATGAGCCAGTGTGTGCCTGCTGGCCTGTGTCAGCAATGGTGTGGCCAGCAGGACTGGGGCAGTGATTTGACCCCTGTACTCAGCAGTGGTGGGGCTGCAACTTGAGTGCTTCGGTTCTGGCTCTCTCACTTTAAAAAGGACATCGAAGTGCTGGAGCATGTCCAGCAAAGGGCAGGGAGACTTACTAAAGATCTAGAAAATATGTCTTAGGAAAAATAGCTGAGGGAGCTGGGTTTGTTTACTCTTGAGAGGCTCAGGGGGGACTTCATCACTTCATAAATCTCCTTGAAAGGAGGCTGGAGTGAGGTGGAGTCCAGTCTCTTCTACTGTGCCTACAGTGAGAGGATAAGAGGAACTGGCCTCAAGCTGAGACAGGTGATATTTAGATTGGATATTGAAAAAAAATGTTCCCTGTTTGGATGGTCAAGCATTGGAATAGGTTGCCTGAGGAGATTGTGGAGTCTGCCTCAGCAGTCACCTGGAGGTGTTTTGGAGGTGTCTAGATCAGATGCTGGGTGATGTGGTGCACTGCTTTAGGAGCTACAGTTCTGGGTTAATGGTCAGACTTGATAATCTTGCAGCTCTCTTCAAACTTTGATGATTTGATGAATCTAAGTGCATTTTTATGAGCAAAATCTTGATCCTCAGTAGCTCTGCAGTTGTCTAGGGATTTCTTTGCAGAGTTTAGATATGCAGTGGACATTTAGAGCATTTTTATACTGTATGTTGAACACTATAAATGGAATAGGCTTTTACTTTCCAAACCTCCAAACTAGGGCCAAGATGAAAAGCAACCGTTGTTTGGTGGTGATACAAGTAGTAGAGTCTGGTATATTTGTCCCAGCACAAAAATGCATGTTGATCCATGCTGCCTGTTGGCCTCATAAGCTTTGTCTGCCCTGTATTCATCCCTCAAACCTTATGTATTCATAAATATGTAAAGTTTTGTGCTACTGATGCCCCAAACTGTCCAAGGGAGAACCACATCAGCACCACAGCTTTTGTGGCTTTACAAGGATGTTCAAGTGCACAGTTCAGTTGGTTGGGAGAGGCATGGCACCCCTCCAAGACATTTCTACCTTCCTTTAACTAAGAGATGACCTTTTCTTGTAATTTCTGTTAGATCAAAACTCTTTTGACAATGAAAGACTGAAACCACAAATGAGAGGAATTTTTTGAGAAGGAATGCAGGTGCAGCTCCTTAAGTAAGAAGCAGAATTGGATCATTCTGTCAAAAATGAAGAACAAAGAGATAAATTTATATTTCCCCTGTATTTGATGTATATTTACTCAAGTTTCATTTGGTAAACAGATAGAAAGGAGCAGATTGTTTCTATAGAGATTCACAGACATTGTGACTGATAGACTAAAAACTAAAAGAAAGTACTCTACCAGACTGTTTATATCTGTCTGTATAAAACTGAATACATATATAAATATGCAGGTTTACAGAAACAAAATGATGTTTTTAAATTTCTTTGCTTTTAAAATAGCTTCTAAATAATGATTTAACACTTTGAAGCATTCTGATATCATTTCCATTTTAGTGTGTTTGAGAGCTACCATTTTTTATTTCCCTTCCTGTAGATGAGATGATGCTCTGTATTCCCTTTTTGTATTTATTATTGGAACCTGTTGTTACAAGGCCTAATCTGAAAATTCCAGGATAAATTTTTGGGACTGCACTTCACTAGAGCAGTTCAGTTTCCTTGTTGCTTTCCAGCATTTCTCTTCCGTGGATAACTTAGCTTTTGTAACATGATCTTTGCTTATTAACCATTGAATGATATTCTGATCACAGGTTGAAGCCATACTTCAAAAGCCTAAAACTCTTATTTTTAACAAGAGAGAGAAAACACTGAGCAAATCAGATACTTACAGAGTATACAATATGTTACTTTGTCAGGCAAACTCCATGGCCTGGACATTGGTAGGATACAATCTTTCTTGTCATATTGTACCATTTATGACTTCATGTAGAATGTACTGGTGGTGAATTTTAATTATCCTTTGGTTTCTAAATTCCAATTCACTCTCTAGTTGCAGTAACTAGCTGCAGATTTTTTACTTTTATTTTTTCAAGCTATCTGAGTATTAATGGGATCAGCATCCTAATACAAATTGCTCAACATTATTGCACTTGTGGAGGATACTTTGTGGCCAAGTGCATCACTGCACTCATTCTACTGGTCACTAAATTTGTATTGAGGGTTTGAAGGTTTGTACTCTTACTTTACAGTGCAATTTAATTTACATGAATTACACTAGAATATAAGTAATCATGACCTGAAGACACATTATCTGAAGGTACCCTGAAATCCAGTATTTAAAGATACACACTCTTTCTGTGCATAATTCTGTAAAACAATGTAGTTTAAACTCTGCTTTTGAATTATATTAAATATTGTTTTTACTCTATGATACTGGATTCAGCAAGGCCCTGATCCTTCATTTACATGTGTGAACATTGACTTCACATGTCACATTGACTTATGGATTTAACAAAGACTATAGAACAAATCCAAAGTAGGAATTGTCTAAAAGGAAAGATATGGACTCTGTCTCTCCCTCCTTTCCTGTCTGCTGTATGAGCACAGATCCATACAAGGAATCTAAACACAATACACCAATGCTACTCAAATGATGCAACAACAGTAATATTTCAGGACTGGGTGAACACTGTGTGATAGGTCTTTTTGTGGTTTGTGAAATGCACCTGAAGCTTATCCTGGAGGTTAGAATTGCTTTCATTTTTGAAGAAGACTCTTTTGAGGAGAACCACTGTTTCTATGAGCTTTATACAGACTGACTGAAAGGAAGATAATGAGGGATACACTTTGGCCCATATTTGAGAATTTATGAGGTTTCCTAAAGGTTGTGTGGTTTTATTGTGCAAGCAATAGAAATTTTTGGAAAGTCAAGTATATGTCCTTTATGCAAATTGGTTTCTCTTTCAAATGGCAGGAATTCTGTGATTAACTTGTTCATAAAACAGGGCAAAAGTACAAACGGGTCTTTGAATAGTACCTGTTTCTTATTGTACAGTATCTTTTTTGAAAGAAGTTAGAATTATTTTTTCCCCCCAAGGTACGCATTTATTTCAATTAGGGAAAATGGATTCCAATCATTGTGGTGCTTGTCAGCACTGCAAGTGATCATGGTTAATTGGCTTACTCGGATGACTGTTTGAGATTGATGGACGCTGTTCATGTATAGCAGCTGAGTAAATATTTTTTCAGTAACCTTGAGCATTGTGGGGTTTTTTTTTAATGGAATATACTTAAAAGTCAAACTCCAAAGTTCTGCTAGCATTTCTTATGTTACCATCTCTAGAAACTAAATAATAATTCACAAGTACAATTGCATGATTGTTCTCTCTTTTTTAATTCCCCCAAAAGATTAGCTTTAATTGATTAATCTGGTTCTTGCAGTTTGGTTACTGCTATTGGAAAATAGCTCTAAGCTTGTCTTGTTCAGGGAGAATTGGCCAAATACATGCAGTATTCTGCTCATACAGCAAAACAGTTCCTCTGCTGGTCCCAATTCCTATGACCAGTTTGAAGGGAATGGTGAGGGAAAATGCAGTTACTGTACAACTGACAAGTGTTTCTGTAGCCTTCTGATACCAAAGCATAGGCATATTTTCAGTCCCAACTTTAAACAGCATTCAGTATTTTTCCAGTGTTTTCAGCTGCAGTTTGCCAATTGTTCCGTAATAGGTATGAAGCCAGGAGAGGTACTGAAGGTTCCACACAAGTCACTAGGAAAATCTGTGCTCTTTGCTGTAAAATATGGCCTAATTTCTATGTGCCATATAATAGCAATGCTATTATGTAAGGCTGCAGTCTTTTCGTGCTGTGGTTGGCTCTTAAATATTAGATTAGTTCTTGCTTTGAAAAATACTGGTTCTGTCTTCTGCCATTGCTTCATTTAAACCACAGCTGGCATGGTTACAGTAATGATAATAATCAATATAGTAATAGTACTACTACTACTACAACTACTGTTTATTTTTACTTCACTCTCCTGATTTCAGTAGTGTTGCAGCACACTGATTGGAAATCCTGTTTATTTCGTCTCAGATTCATAGCATTCACAGCCAGAGCAACAACCAAACTGCCTCTGAAGTACCTGAGATTTCAGACCTAAGTGCTCTGTAGTTGCACAGGGCTCATCTGTGATACTGTAATTTGTTCAAGAAATGGCTGGAATGCTGAGCTGTGCATGTGAATAGGGGGGCTAGGCAACAATTCTGAAGAAGCTTTCTTTTTATCTGTGGTCAGTCTGTCAGTGTGTTGTGATAAAGTCTCTTAGTTTCTTGTGTTCCTAACAATTGATCTATTTTTTATGTTGATGTGAATGTATTTCTTAAAGATTTTCTTTCGTTGTTTTTGCAAAGTATGTCTTCCATGGCCACCTTCTCTTCTCCTGCACTCAGTTCCTTCTTGGAAAATTTCATGCACAAATTTAGCCACCTTTTTCTGTCAGTTGCCTGCTATTCTCTCTCCTTTTGTCCAGTTTAAAGTCTGTCTTTTGTCACTCATATATGTTCACAGTTATTTTGTAAGCTCAAACTGGCTGAATCACAGCTTTAAAGCTTACATCATTTCACCTCTTACACCCTCCCAGTTGCTGTGAATAATCATTATTTTATGCTATTGGGGACTGAAATCTGAAAATTTTCTATAATGTGATGGATTTTAGAGCCAGGAGTAGGGTCTCAGTTTTAGTCTTGCAAATTATGAATGCCAAGGGATTTTATATTCCTTTATTTTTAAAGCTGTCACATGAAAACTCTTGTCCAAATTCCCATTGTTAAGCTAATGTATTTCTGTAACCTTTCCAGTTGCAACTTAGCTCCACTCGTATCATCTAGAGACGTCTTCTAGATAGAATTTTCCACTTTTTCTACTGACTTATCTCTTGCTCAAGTTCTACTTTTGTCATCTCTTTCATTGGATCTCACACATAAACTCTTCCCTTTCACTTTCAAGGTACTTCAAAACCTGTCCTCAGTGATTTTTTTTTTTTTTCCCTCAAGAGGCCACTTCCTCCCTCAGATCTTGCTAGTTTCTGCTCCCATACTTTCAACTTTTTATACCAATTTCTCCCAGGCTGCCCTTTATGCTTGAAAGAAACTTCCTATAAATGTCTGCAAAGCCACTTCATTGTTTTTCATTTTGTTTCTGTTTAAACTTACTTTCCTTTTGCTCGTTTCCCATTTTTTCCCCTCTGTGAAGGTTACAAAATACTACAAAGAATTAAGCTCGTGTTGTGCTAAGGTTGCTATCTGTAATTATGCCCCCCGTTGGCTTTCCAAATCTTGCCTTTTATGCTAAACTCAAACCTTAAGCTCCTTGTAGAGATTATGTATCCTGTAAAAGTTATATCGAGTGCCTGCATAGTTCAGTTGTGATCTGAGATGATCTAAACCAAGAGTAATGTTAAAGTGAGTATTACATAGCACTTCATTAAAAAGGTAAAAGTATTGACTAGTGTTAAAGCTAACCAAACAGCACTTTACTCTTTTTTTTTCACCCCAAAGCTGCACAGACGACTTGTCTGTTCTGATGTATATTTTATTTTTACTACCTGTGCCCTAATATCCTCTCCAAATACTTTCTGTCTTCTTCAGCTGTGTTGTGCCCCTTGTGTATACAACTAAGACGAGATACATTTAATTTTTTGTCTGTACCTCTTATCTCTGTATCAGCTATAAGAGAAATATTTTGAAGAACATTACACACCTGCTCTTTGTTATTAATTCCTTATCAGTCTGTCTATATGGACATAGATAGTGCTGCGTTCCAGTTGTGTGGATAATTCTGCTGGCCTAGATTTGAACTGGGTTTTGGAGAAGAGAGGCTGAGGGTGTGCTTTGCTGCAATAGCTCCTAACAGCTTGCATGCCACAAGAAGCTTGCTTTGCTAAGAGGGGAGTGGTCTGGAAGCCTTGTCCTGCAGCAGCACCTCCAAGCTCTTTGCCAAGAAAGCAACCCTGTCCCTGGAAGGAGTGTTGCCGTGCTCCCTGGGCAGGAGGGGTGACTGCCCTGACCAAGTAGCTACTAAGGAATAGAATATGTTTTTGCTAATAAGTGAATGCAACTTCACTGTCTCTTGATCTTGGCTTCCATTTCATTCTGGTTTTGCATGATTCTTAAATTTCATGGAGTCTTTCATGTCTGGGTGCTTATTTAGACCACCATGGAAAATGCATGTTTAAAACACTTTTTCTAGGGCTATTTTGAAGTGTGTCATTCACCAGAATATAGTAAATGCTGATTGAGACGTTGCCATTTGAATAATAGTAGTGTCTCTATTGTAGAGGTTTATCCCCACAACAGGTTATGTTCCTGAGACCAGTAAGTAAGTAGAGGCTCCTTTTAGGAAGTTCTTGATGGCTCTACATGCTCTTATATATCTTGCACAATGTAGCAGATGATTGATATTTGGAGCTGCTTTCTGCCTCAACCAGAAAACCAAACAGGTATGATGTATTTCATGTAGGATCATGTATTTTACAGGAGTTGCAGAGTAGAAACCAAGCCACAGATTAGTCTTTTTGTCATCAATATTGGGATTTTGAACCATGGCAGGAAAACCATGTAAAGACCAAGCAGGAACTGTGCAATTAGTTTTGCTTTGAAAGAGTTGCACCATACTGAACAGTGAAGTATTCCCTTTAATTATACAGGGAAACTACAAATCCTTGTATGCTCGTGTAATGTATGGCTTTGTTGTTCAAATTGCCTGTGAGTCCAATTTTGGTGGAGTGTCTCTAATCACAGGAAGGTAAATGTATCTGCTTTCTTTAGAAAGTGTAGACAATGGAGCTGATAAATCACTACTGACAATCTCTAAGATGAATCCTTAATCCATTTATTCCTGGGTTTTTGATATATTTGTATTTAAATGTGTTTGGTGGTTGGTTTGTTTTTATTTTTCTGTGGTTTTTTTGTTTGGTTGGGGGTTTTTGTTTCAGTTTTTTGGTTTTTTCTGGTTGTTTTTGTGAGTTTTTGTTTTGTTTTGTTCTGAGTCCTCTTCTCTAGCTCTTTCTAGAGTTTAATGTTTGTTCATGACAGCTACTGGCTGAAATATTCTATTTTCTATTGAAAAGTAAATCAAAACTTTTTATATACTTTTTACCATGAGAATGTATATAGATTATGTATATAACTTATCTTCTTCCTCTCCTTATGCTCTCTTCAAATGACCAAAATCTAAGCTGATGAAATAAAAGCATAGATTTTGCTCAAATGCTTTAGTTACTTTTCTAGCTAATCTTTTCACTATTGGCAAAATTTTGATGATAGTTCGTAATCTATAAAACATTGAAATAAGTCTTGCCTTTTATTCATATGGCTGTTTGCATCTGTCAATTTGCATGTTCAAAATAAGGACTAGATTAGCACAGATGCCAAATTATGATGTGAAGAGTGAATTTTTCAGAATTGTGACTGTGTAGGTCTTGCTGTACTCCCTACCTTCTGTAGATATGATTTGCCATATTTCCACTTACCCCGTGCATATGTTCTCATAGCATCCTCCAGTGTGATTATCTGTAAAATTATAGCAACCTGACTCATTAAAAGACTCTGGAACCAGACATTATGCACTTCTGTTCACTGCATTTCCTGCAGCCCTCACCTCTTCCATGGCTGCAGTATCATTAATGTAATATTACAGGTACATGTCAGAAGCACTGTGATTTGTTGGATCTATTAGGTTTCACCCTAAGGTCAGTAAGTTCAGATTGATTTGGCAGCAAACTAAAATGGTTTAGTAAACCAAAGAATTTTACTTTTTCCTTTGGTCTCAGCCGTGGGGACTAAATTCTGAAACCATCACTGGCCCCGAAGCAGCTCAAAAAAATCTATTTAAAGGGCTTTAAAAGTAACCTACCAGGGAGGGTAGCCACATTTTCAACATTTTGTTAAGAGAGGTTATACATCAAGAATAGGTTAAGTATTTTAATAAATTACTTTACAGCCCCTTATTGATGTCAAAAGAAATTTGGTTGAGAGAAAAGGTAAAGGTTACAAGTATTTATTAACAGCACCTTGGGAAGATGAAGATAAATTGGCTAATGCTCAATGCTTTATTTTGTGCTTACCTTTCAGGAAAGCATGTAGTTACTGGTTTTGTCTATGGCTTTTTTTTGTTTTTAAAATCTTTTAATCAGAATACTAAATTGATATTTGGTATTAAATCATGTCTGTTATTATGGAAACTTATAGACTGGTAGAATGCTTTCTTTAGTTTCCCCTTCTTAATTTTCTTCTGAAGAATTCCCTACCTCACTGACTTTGAATTCCTGTTTAAGGAATTATAATGCTGAATAGAATGATAAAATAACTGACTAAAATGAAGTCATTTTAACTTGTTAGTTGAACTGTTTTGAGGAGCTCCATATGGAACAGATTTCAGAATGTGCCATTACAGGAACCTTTAAGTGCCCTTCACACAAAATTTTGAATCTGGAAGGAAAGTTGGGGTGGGTTTCTGAGCAAAGGTGAAATGATAGGAATACGTTTTTATTAATTTTTCTATGAAATTCACTGGTCATTAGCTGCATTGTAGGTCTATATTTTGCAACAATTTTTTTAGTTCTGAGTTTGGTTTTGGGACTCTTCCTTGATTTTCTGTTTGGCCTCATTAGACTAGACCACTTTCTCCTGTTCTCAAACCAAATGTGTTGCATTTAACATAATCTAGCTAGCAAATTAACTACATGTTACTTGCCTTCGCCACAATGTTTTTATTGTGGAATATCAAATCAGTTGGACTGTCAGGAAAAATATCCAAGAATTCTTTTTTTTTTCTTATTTGCTAGATTTTTTCCTATCATTATTGATGCTATATTGGAATTCGTGTGATGCAGTTTATAATGAGAAACAGGTGTATTAGATGATATCTGCCTCTCTTTCTTTCACAGTTTTCTAGTAAAAAAAAAGAAAAAAAGAAAGCAATCCACTGACCTGTTTTATAGTCTGACTGTAATTGAGCTGTTCGTGACAATGAAACACATTGAGAAATCTATTTATCCCCCTTCAGTAGCTGTTCCTGCTTTGTTTGAAGTAATTGTTTTTATATATTAAATGACTTTCACTCAGGCTATGAATCTGTTTGTCAATAGTCACAGTTTGTGTCCTGCCTGGCCCTTTAACATTAATCTCTGATTAGTCGCTCTGTTCTCTGCCTTTGGAATTTGTTATGATCTTCAGAGAGGAAAGAGATGGAGGAGGATTGAAGTTATCTGTAAATAATTAGGCAGGTGGTCACTTCATGCCAGCTGTGAAAAAAACTCAGTGATTTAATCAAATGCCAACTATGAGCCAATATGTGCCGTTGTCTTGAGCCCTGTGAGGCTAAATATGAATAAGCATGCATTCTGCTATGGCTGTGACTAACACAGCTGTAGATGGATCCCCTTTTATTCTGCATGGCTATTTCATCATTAGTTTAATTTGAAAGAGAGAGTAGTAAACCAATTTTTATGGTTGCACAGTGGCATTAAATGGTGAGTTTCACGAAAGACGAGTAGAAGTGATAAGTGTTAATTTTCAATTTTGTAAGGAAACAAGAAAAGCAAAATATTTGTCTAGAAAGATTTGTTGCACTAAAGGACTATTGTATAAATCTTGTTGCTGTTGTCCTTTCCTATGCCATGTCTAAAAAAAGATAGGTATTTTATTAATCTTGTTTTAGAAATAAAATACTCTCAGAAAAGACAGTATGGTGATTTTTCTACCTAATTTTTAACAAATTTTAGGGACCCAGACTTCCACTTCTTAAAAGGAGGTAGGAAATATTTTGGGCTACAAATGCAATCCCATGACAGGTCAAGGAAGGCATAGGATAAATATATATGTTGCAGAAGTAGGTAGTAGTGTCACCAAGGCAGATGGTAGAAGTGGACTAAGTGTTTCTGGGTCAAATGAGAACATTGTCTCTGGGTCCCTGCTGAAGAGCAGGGTGAGCTGCTGCTGCCACCCACCACGAGGCTGCAAGTCCATGTCTTTCAGGTGAGATGAATGGTAGGATTATGGCTGTAGTTGGCTGATTCCAGAGGGAGGGGATATTTCTGAGTGCAGAAGTGTGAGTTTATAAGTCTCTTCAGGTGTGTTACAAGAGGCTAGCTCTTGGATCTCATTTGACATTCAGCAAGTCACTTGGAAACAAGCAGTTACTAATTTTCTGATGTTAAATTATTGTGTACTGGGTTATTTTTGAACAGTTATAAATGTACCATGAAGAATTGTTCTTGGAGTTTTTGAGTGTTTTTTTTTTTTTTTTCCCCTAAAGTTCTCTAAACAGCTCCTCTAATACATGGCATGCTGATTTCATCTGGGATAGAACTAATTTTCTTCTTAGTAGCTGGCACAGTGCTGCTGTTCAGATTTAACTGGAAACAAACTTGCACATTTAACATTGAAATGTAAAAGAATACAAACATCTGAGTCCACTGAGGCTATTCCGTTATTTTTTGTCTTCAAAATAATCTTCCTTTTTTATTCTAATTTATTAGGGGGTTGGTATTCTATGACAAGCTATGTTTTCTTGCTTGGGAGCATTTGACTATAATGACCGTTTGATAATTTTTTTTCTCAAACCAGGCATTTCTACTGTGAAGTGGCTGCTTAGAGTAGCACCTTCAAACTCAGACAGACTTAATTTTTTGTACATTTCATCATGTCTGTTGATTTCGCTCACTTCTTTCTTTTTTTCTCCTATTTGTACTGTAAAGACAATGCATAAATCTTCGTTCATTCTGTTCCATTAAAGCCCATTAAAACACTTCTCTTGTGCACTGCCTTGGGCTCTTCTTTATACTACAGCAAGGCAACTTTCATTTTCAGTTGTAACCACTACAAATGAGCACAGAAAGCTGAATTTTAAGGTTAAACAGTTCCAGGGTTTTCACTGGTATTTTGAATTCTGTTTACAGAAAAAAAAAAAAAAGATCAAGGACTTGTTTTGACCTGCAGAATATTCTCTGATAGCAGTGGCTCTCAAGAAATATGCAGAGGTTTAGAACAAAGTCACCTTAAAGATGCATTTTTATAGTCTTTGTTCTCTCTGTCTCTCCACTGTTTGCCTCATGCATTAGTTGTCCATAGCCTTTGAAAAACACTGAGTTACCACAGCTCAGGTGGTAATTCATCTGCCACACATCACAGAGCAAGAGGAAACCTCCCTCTAGCATATCTGTTTCCTGAACTTGCACTTCTCCCATCTGGAGAGTTGGGAAAATGAAAGAGATTAAGATAGTCCTGGAATATCTGCCTTCATACTTCTCAAGGATGAAGTGCCAAATTTCTCATATTTTCCTGAAAGATGGGTGGTATCAGTTGCTGAAATTAGTGAGGAACAGTTTTGTATAGTTGGCTGCTGTGATTGCTTAAAAGGAAAATGAACAAAAAAATCCAGTCCAATCAATGAAGCTTTCAGCTTTTATTTAAAACAGAATTGATTGACTGCACTATGCATTTTTATTGACCAAGTAAACTAGTACTAACCCCTTTGGCTCAAGCAAGAGTGTGAACATTGTCTCTTCCTCGCTTTCTCTTGTCCATTCGACCTGTAACTGAGAGGTGAACAGCCAACACCAAGTGTTTGGGTCTGGTCTCCAGGTCTTTCCCTGCAGGGAAGCTGCTGAGTTGCTCATTGAAGCCCTCATGGGGCAGCTCTGCAGGAAAGATCACATCTGCCATCAGATAGTGAGGCTGGTGCCATTAAGGTTGAAGTATGGTCTAGAGCTCTGACACCACAGAGAGCTGCTGCTTTACCCCATTTCCTGAAGTGCAGAAACAACTGGCTGGATTCTTCAAAAAGCAGAATTCTTTTATGCATCTGTATTCCTTATCTCTCTCAAGTTTTACTGTGTCAAGAATTATTTCATAAAAATGGGTTTCCTTTTATTTATGTATTCTATTTTTCACCTTTCTTTTCTGGCCATAAGTCTACAGAGAGATTTGATTTTCTATTACAGAAGGAGCTTCCTTGAAGCTTTAATAAGTGAAGAGGAATCTCTTTAGAGAAATTTCCTTCCTGATTATGATTATATACACTTTTTTGTGTATATCGGTAGGTATACAAGGCAGATGGTAACAGATAGCTCTGAAAACTGTCATGTTTAATTTCCACATAGTCATGAATTCTTCATAATCAGAAATATCTTGAAAAAAGTTAAATTGCGTGTTGAAAAGCTTGGGGGAAAACATAGAAAGCTTGCTTTGTTTGATTGTTAAAAGATGTAGAATATGTGTCTTAACATATTCTAGCCCTGAAGTACTAAGGTTGCCCTCAACTTTCTGTCCAGGGCGCCCAGAGGTGATTGCACTGTGTGGGAACCTCTATCTTCTTCCTGGAGTAATCAGTGTGTGTCAGGGGAGAGGAGGTAGGGACACAAGGCTGTGTGCATCTTTTGTCTCTCATTCTGGTTCACTGGCTGCTAGCTGCTATGCAAACGGTAATACAAAAGAGAATAAAAGAGAATAGAGGAAGTTCAGATTTCTATACGAGTCAAAAAACAGTTGGCTTGCAGACTTTGGTAAATGTAAACATAGATATGGTTTCTCTGTTTTTAGGAATACACTATAGATATAATTTTTGCCCAGACTTGGTATGACAGTCGTCTAAAATTTAACAGCTCAATGAAGGTGCTTATGCTTAATAGCAATATGGTTGGAAAAATTTGGATTCCAGACACTTTCTTCCGGAACTCAAGGAAATCTGATGCTCACTGGATTACAACTCCAAATCGTTTGCTTCGAATCTGGAGTGATGGAAGAGTATTATACACTCTAAGGTGGGTTGTTATTATTTGGGTAGGAAAAAACCAAAACCCTGTTATGACCAGGAATATGAAAATAATGAATAGGAATCAAAATCACGGGATCTCTTTTGTTATGGACCACAGGAATTTGCTGATTAAACAAGATTTGTTGATTAAACAAGAAAATAAAAAAATATCATTCAATCATGAAAAAGATGAAATTCGTGGTATTGAAATATAATCCAGAGATAATTTCTAAGGACAACTGAAGGGGGGATAGCAAATTTTGATCTCATTTAGGTACAGGCAAGATATTAAAAAGGATCTTGTATATAGTGCATAGTGGTCTGTCACTAATATATTGCAGATAAATGACTTTTGGTCTAAATACTTCATAATCTAATTTCTACCAAATTATATTCTGTAAGTAAAATATTAAATTCTTCAAATAAGTTATGAGAAGTTTGATTAAAGCTAAGGTGCCAGTCCTGCGTGTACTTCTTAACATATTTATGCTTGCAAGCTATTAAAATCAACAGATCTGTTAATCCAAAATAGGCATAAGCAACCATATTGGTGATAATTCTTCTTGGCAAATGGGAGATGCCTGTGCTGCTTTTAAACTTAAGGCTATCTGTACCGATTTTTGAGTCTCTATTCAAACAGTTATTGAAAGGCTGTACTCTACAAGAAAGTATTTTAGGGTCATCTCTGTCATATTTTTTAAATATGCCAAAAAAATCTTGAAATAAATCAGGAGCTGATCAAGAAGTAGTCCATGCAGAGGATGCCATAAATATGATTTTGCTCTTAAAGTTTATTTATTTATGTATTTATTTATCTATTTAAAACAAAAAGTGGCACTTTTAATTGCTTTCCTCTCAATCATTTATACTGCGTTCATATGCAGTCTATGTTGTATGAACAAGTTATAAATTTCTCCTGTATAAAATCTAAGAAGAATTAGAATGCTTTACAAGGATTCTCTTCACTCAGTTTTTTCTTAGTATGCATTATTTGAGAGCATACAGACATCTCTGAAGAGCACTTTTTAAATGGTTTATTATGCCAGTTGGTGTTTATTAAAGCCTCTAGAGATCCCCTTCTGTTGACATTTTAGTTTTTTTTTTCTTTTTCTAATTAGAAATTGTAGTCATACTTGGACTTTACCCTTCCATTGTCTATCCATTTTCAATGCAAAATTTCTACTAAAGAGATTCAAAGTAACAGAAGGAAATAAATAGGAGCAAAAAATGCATGTGAGCCCTCACAGAGCAATAGGTTTGAATTACTGTCACAGTATGAGAAATAAAGTGCAGTGAGTTGGTAACAGACCTGCAGAACAGGTTTTCACCCAGCACTGCAACATGCAAACATCTGTATGGGTGAGGATAAGGCCTGAATTTGACCTAAGGTAAAACAACATTGAGAGGTTAATATCTTGCTTATTGAAGAAACAATAATATGATCTGACAGCGCTCCAGGTTCATGGGCTCCTCTGTATCACCACTCTTTCCTTGTTGGCAATTCAGGGAACAGATGTGGTGAAAATATTAATCAGCCTTACTGAATCTCCTCTGAGGGCAGCCCATGGTCTGTCCATTGCACCAACAGTGATTCCAGAACTAGCTGTAGTGCTTTTAGCACAAGGCTCAGCTTGTTTTATTTTTCTATGAGTGTTTAACCATCAAAAAATTGAAAATGGAAAGTTAAGGCAATAAATGCATAAATCATAGTTGACAAATTTGAAAAACATCTCCATAGCGATGCAAGTACTCTGCTCAAAAGTTTGGGGAAGGGTCTTCTTCTCTCCCACAGTGTATGGTAAGAAATACACTTTTCCTTATGAAACTTTGGTCAGGTCATAGTGGCAGTTAGTGTAGAATAAAGACTTTGTTCAGAGACTTATAAAACTATCTGGCAGCATGTCTCACAGTCTTCCCATCCCTTCTTATCTAATATGTAAGCATTGCACACCGTCAAGTATGTGAGCACTGTGGCAATTTTTAAAGTTGATTTTAGAAGACAATAATAGTGCCTGTTTTTTTCTTTGGTGATAATGCTGGATGTTGTTTTTCTGATACACACGAGGCTATCCATAATATCCATTAATTGATAAAATTTATTTCTGTGCATGTTCTTCACTATGTAGTCTGAAGTGTCTGAATTCTTGAATATAACCTACTTTCTGTTTTTCTTCCGTCTTCCTTTTCTAATTAGGTTGACAATTAATGCTGAATGTTATCTTCAGCTTCATAATTTTCCTATGGATGAACACTCCTGTCCTCTGGAGTTTTCAAGCTGTATGTACTAAAACTCTTCTTTTGTCCTCTTTACATTCAGGCTTTAAATTTACTTAAATTTTGGCATCAAGAGAGCAAATGTTTACTTTTTAAAGCCTTGCAGCAAAAGAAAGAACTGACCATTTGTGTTTTGACTAGATTTATTGCATTCTTTAATAAACTAATGTATGAGTTGAATCACATGCATTTTTTGCAACTTTAAAAATAATATTATTGCTTATGTGTCTAATACAATGCCTATTCCAGTTAATGGAAATGTATTGTCCTGGAAAAACTTTGTTTTCTTGTGCCTGCAAGACTTGACAGCTTTGAATTAGTTCAATATGGTATACTTAAAAGGAAAAAATAAGATATGTCTTCTTCAAATTGCTCCTGTAAACGCTGAATCAGTATAAGTCCTTTTCCTTTGAGTGGGACTTATTTTATATGAACCTTCAGGCTCTATTTTTTTAATGCAAGTTATTTAAAAAAAATTAAAAAGTCCTAGGGAATTGTGCTATGGTAATCATAGAATCATTAAGGTTGGAAAAAACCTCCAGGATCATCAAGTTCAACCTAGGACTGAACACCAACTTCTCAACTAAACCATAGCACAAAGTGCCATGTCCAGTCATTTCTTGAGCACCTCCGGGGATGGTGACGCCACCATCTCCTGAGCAGCCTGTTCCAATGCTTCACAACCTTTCAGTGAAGAAATTCTTCCTGATGTCCAGCCTGAACCTCCCCTGATGCAGACATGAGACCATGTCCTCTCATCCTGTTGCTGGCTGTGTGGGAGAAGAAGCCAACTCCCATCTTGTTACAGCCTCCTTTCAGGAGGCCATCCCTAAACCATCTAATTAGGTGCTATTAAGTGTCTGGACTTTTAAGCTCTTTCTGATCATTTAATGATAATGTAATGACACTTATGTTTTAATAGTGATGATTTTGAGCCAGTTTTTATTACTGGAGTTTGAGAATACCATGTAGATATTTTCTAAACATTTGCATTTACAGAGTTTTGATTGATCTTACATTTACCTAGGTTTAAAATTGTAGTTAAATTTGAAGTGTATCAGGTCTCAGATCCGCTTTATATATAGTTTATAAGTAACTTCAGAGATCGGATAACATGCTTTGGTACATTCTGTGGCTGAATGTTTGATTTGTTTTGTTTTATTCTAGATGGATATCCCAGAAATGAAATTGAATACAAGTGGAAGAAAACCTCTGTTGAAGTGGCAGATCCAAAATACTGGAGATTGTATCAGTTTGCATTTGTAGGGCTACGAAATACAACTGAAATTTCTCATACCTTGTCTGGTAAGGCAAAGTTTAAGTTTTATTTTGTACAATATTTATTTAGATCAAGACTAACAGATGAAGATACAACCAAAAACTATATTAGAAGTTCATATAAATATTTTTTATTCTTTTTTTTTTTAAATTTTTAGGTGACTATATTATTATGACAATATTCTTTGATCTCAGCAGACGTATGGGATATTTTACTATTCAGACATACATTCCTTGTATACTCACAGTTGTTCTTTCATGGGTGTCATTTTGGATCAATAAGGATGCAGTTCCTGCCAGGACTTCTCTGGGTAAGAATGTCTTTTTTGGCCTTGAAGGATCTGGTACTCCTAAAGAACACGAATGTGCAGCAGGGAGTAAATTAACTTCAGTTTATTCCCCTTCAGATTGTGACCATTGGTCATTCTCTCAAACTGCAACATTGGGAGCAGGAGAATCCTGCTGTAGTTGCATGGCAGAGTTTAAGGAAGATATGCTGAGCATGGAAATCCTGATCCAAGTCTTGTGGGTCTGCTCTTGTTCACATAATATATTTTTTTCTTCTTTATGTTTTTTTTTTTAATCATCTCCAGGGAGTGCCATGTGGCAATTATTAGTCTGATACTTAGCATCATTGAACAAATAAAATAATTACTACATGAGCAAAAATGTTGAAAATCTGGTTTAGGGGTTTTTTTTGTGTGTATTTTTTTTGTTGTTGGCATTTATTTTTTGGTTGGTTTTTGTTCATTTGTGTTTGAAGGGGTTGTTTGTTTGTTTTAATATAAGGATTCAATTATTCTTTTAGACCCAGGATAGGACAGAAAATTTGCAACCAAATTTGCACTTCAAGCTGTTAAGCCTATAATTCACAAAAACTCCTGCTTATGTACAGACAGTAGTGAAGTGTGTTGCAAGTTCTAATAAAAAGATAATTCTGTGTTACTGTCGTCTTGGCTGACCTGTTTAGGATGCCATCAGTCTGCTAAGTGTGACTGTTTAGGATTCATGTGCTGCCTTGGAGAAAAGTTGTAGTCCCCACATAAAGCCTGATAAATGGGTACATGGAGTGCACAGGACACAGCTTTGAGCTTAGCAGGGACAGATGCTCATAGCAGAACTAATGACAGCAGACCTGTTTTAGGGGAGAGGTCAAGAGCTGAGAGTTGTATCTTAGGAAGTTAGAGACTTGAGTTAATTTTCCTCATTAGTTATAGTGTTGTGAACACACCATTCCTACCCTACAAGGTCATTTCCTACGAGAAGCATGAGCCCACATTTTAACTCCCTGCCTTTCCCACTGAAACTGGACCATCAGCAAGCCTGCCAAATTAATGAGTTAAGTAAGCAAAAACGAGCATGGCTCAGTAGTCTAATGAAAAGGTAAGGGAAGAAAATCCAAGTCTTCGACCCTAACTTTATGTTATCTGAAAATGCCACAAAGTTTAGTGAATAGAGTCTAAAGTCTTGAATAAATAAATGAAAATTACTTTTGATAGTTTTAGATGCAGAAATCTCATCAGATTTCTTTGAGTAATCATTGAACATCATTGTGGATTCTGACTAGTTACAATACAATAGTTATAACAGGGAAAAAGCGTTCTATTGGTCTCCAATTTCTATATCAAATTTTTTCTTTTTACAAAGTACTTTTTATATGCCATGAACCTAGAACTCTGTCTTTGATGTCATGGTTAAGCTGAACTCACTTCAGCAGTACTAGCCTTCATCTTCTTGAGATGAAATACAAACATTTCTATTATCTTATTTACAGCTCCCTACAGGTAACTGAACTCCTTTCTTGTAAACACACAAAAGGCATCACTTGACAGATCGTAGGATGACTTTTCTTACATGCAAATGTTCTGGAGAAGGAGAAAGAGAATACCTGTCAAATAAACATAATTTTATGGAAAGAGAAATTAATACAAGAAAGCCAAAAATAAGCAAGGTTTATCGTGGCAAGTGGCTGTTTTGCTGTTGAAGTTTTGCTCCTGTGACAGCCCCCTAGGTCTTTCACATAGCAGAAAAGGCTGGAAAAATTCGTGTCTCTTTTTGTCCTCTCTGAATGGGAGTCAGTACAGGGAATTGTGGCTGCCATCTCCCACCTGGAGGGTGTGTTGGGATCTGGTACACTGAAAAGGCTGGACCTTTTTCTCTCATATATATTGAAAGATCCTGGAAGACTGTGGTTTCCCAGAGCAAAAGATTTGAGGTGATTACTGATATTTAAATATTTAGCTATACAGAGAAATGCCAAATCGATTTTCGAAAGTATCTGCTGGGAGTGAAGCACTTTTGAAGAACTCTGTGGTTATATGTTTGCCCTTTTAGGCATGTAATTTCATTGGAAAATCTCTTGGAAAAACAGTAATGCCTTCCTGCTACAGGAACAATCCATAGTGACCAATGTTTTCATTCTTTTAATTGTTTTTTTTTTGTTTGTTTGGTTTTTTTTTGGTTTTTTTTTTTTGTTTTTAATAACCTTGCACATGTAAATAACAAATTATTCATGTCTTCAAGTATTGCTCTCCAAAGGAAAGATCACACTCTAATTTTGGACTACTATGCAATAGACTTTCCATCTCCCTGAAGCATCAGATATAAGAAGAAAGTGTTAACACCTTATAAATGCTAAACTAATGAAGAGTGGTATAGTTGACATTTTGAACACATATCTATTAAGGACAGTTTGTTATTTTAATTAGCTGGTATGTAAGTGGATCACTTACATAGAAACGTTTTCTATCACTTAAGACACAGTATTGAAAGCATATTTGGTAATTTAGGGAATGAGACCAGAAACCTGTGAATGTCATCAAATTTGATCTTCTATGTCTTCTTCAGAAACAGACAGTTAGAAACATTATTCATTTTTCTTGTGTTTACCAAAAGCTTGAAAGCATTGATAAATAAGACACCTTTTATTTCTGAATGCATCCTTTTAAACATTTTAATTTTTTGAGCTAAGGGACTTCCTTGTGCTTATAAAACTTGTGTGCTAATTTGTACCTGTTTTTCTACCGTATTTATGTGTACATTCTATGTCAGATTTATAAAATTTCAAAACTTAGTGTTGTTTATTCAGTGTGTGTTGAAAATAGGAGGGATTTAAAGGGAAATTGAAATGTGCTGCTTTCTCTATGATCCCATGCAGGCTGCTGCATTCATAGGAATGGGTTCTTGCCAAGCATCAATGTATGTGAATGTGGTGAACCCACTGACCCCTCCTGTGGTTCAGTTCTTATACGACTCATCAATGAATTAAGAGCTCATATGACGACTTTTTTTGGTGACAATATGATTTCATTACCTATTCATTTCCATCTTTCTGTCTTTTTCTAATTCTTTCTTTCTTTCTTACTTTCTTAAACAGGGATCACAACGGTGCTGACCATGACAACACTGAGTACAATTGCTAGGAAGTCACTCCCAAAGGTTTCCTACGTGACAGCAATGGACCTTTTTGTTTCAGTTTGCTTTATTTTTGTGTTTGCTGCCTTGATGGAATATGGCACCTTACATTACTTTACCAGCAGCAGAAAAGGGGACAAAGGAAAAGAAAAGAAGGCAAAATCTAAGCCATCAGTAAGTTTAGTCAAACAAGAAAAAAAAAAAGAAATACAGAGGGTTTTTTTTATTCTAGCATTCATTTTGAGAGACTGCTTCTTAAGTAGAAAAGCTTATGTTCAAAGATAATTAACACTAATTATTTTTGGATTTTTTTTTTGCAGTTGGGGGCTTGTACTAATCTTGTGTAAATACAACTAGTGAGCAAAGGGTTTAGATGATTTCACATATGTGAATGAGGACATGAGCCTAAGGCGGAGAGTGGTTTGATATAATATTCCATGCCCTTGGTGCTTCTAGAACTGCCCATGAATTGTGTGCCCACGGAGATGGTTCTGTAGGGGCACAGTGCTTCTGAAAATAGCACCTGGCAGAGAACCACAGCTAAAACTGTCACGGTAAAGATAATGTGAATGGACTGAAGGTATGAGGATTTCTTTGGATCTGCATCACCTAAGTCTTACAAAGCTTTACAAAGAAAAAAATGCTTATTTTTGGCCAGTATTCTGTATCCCACTACAGAAATGCTATCTTAATTTCTTTTCTAAATTGGCTTCCATGTTTCTTTCTGGTTAAATGAGCCTTCTGGTTTTACAAGTTGATGTTTTTATGGTAAACATCCACACATCTCAGGATCAAGTATTATTCAATTTTAAGAGGCTTTCTCTTTGTGTAGTAAGAATACTGTAATGTCCAAAGAATTTGTTGTTGGAAGTCAGGTCAAATATTTAAAGGTAGTTTTTAAAGTAAGAATACATTGGAGAGAATAGAAGGAAGGAAAATTTTTTAAAGCCGCTTTCGAAATCATCTCATCAAAAGATGCAGGAGCATATCTGAACCATATTACCAGTTGCCTTTTCTGGATGAAGGCTGAATATCAGCTCTGTATGAAGTAAAACAGAAATTGATATGAAATTACAAAAGTAATTGCAGATATAGAAGTGCAGAAATCCTGTTCTGAACCATATCCATTCTGCGACTCATGTCAGCAAGAACTGATGCACTGCTGCGGGCCTTTCTCTTATGGGGGCACTGCGAGGCTGTTGGGGCTTGATTCCAGGGAAATGAGAGCCCTTAGGATTCACTCGGTGAGCTGTTCAAAGGGGATCAGCTCTGTGGTTAGGACAAGGCTACTGGTGAAGTGTTAATATTTCCCTGTGCTGCCTTGGTCAGACATCACTCTGATCCTCAGGGAATCCTGCACAGCCAGGAAAACTGGAAAGCGGAAACCTCAAACCTGCTTCCTGTTAGTAGTAGAAATAAATGTGGGCACAACAGAAGGGGCAGAATGCAGGTTTTGGCAAGGGCCACAGCTGAGTTATGAGGGTAAAGGTAACAGAGGCTGTGGGGACATCCCAGTGCCAGCACAGCAGATTCAATTTCAGGTTGCTGCTGCAGCGAGGGCTCAACAACGTGCAGTGAGCAGGGAGCTGAGTGGGTCAACTCTTGGCATGCACAACACAGAGAAGACAAAGATATCAGGAAATACTGCTTCATTCAGACCAGGCAGATATTAAAGATCAGCTGCTGACAAATGAAAAGACACTGAAGTAGTTTGCCAGTATGCTCTATTGAATGAAATAATGACACTTTGCAGAATCTGTTCACACATCACCCATGTGTGCAATAATCTTCCAAGTGCTTTAAGATTTTCAATGCATATGAAAATTTTAAATGTAGAATAATGATAAGATAGAAACTATGAAACTTACTGAATAAATAGCAGGAATTTGCACTAAGATAAAATTAGCAATATAATACTAAAAATACTGTTCAATTGTGTTTTACTGGGTTCTTAAATAAACCCAGTAAAAAGCTTTTTATTTCTAAGAAAAAAAAATCTTTTTGCACAGAATTCTTTAAACATGTTATGGTTATAAGACCATACAAAATAAAGAGATTACACTAAAAAGAGGGAGAATTAAATTTAATGTACTTAGATGCAAGGATTCCAATTTGATAGGAGTTTTTCTGGCGATGTTTTATAAAAAGCTGTGACTTTTCTTGCTCCAAATAAATAAAGAAGATATCTATTTATTTAATGAGAAGTCATAACATTACAAATACTTTTTTTCTTTCTTTTTTTCCTTTTCTTTTCCCCTCCTTTATTTTTGTCAAAGACTTTTATCTATTCTTTTGTTTTGAAATTATGGATATGTAACTCAAAAAAAACAGTTTAATTTTAAAAGTCAGTTTAATTCCTTCTGAAAACTCATTTAGAAGTGATTTTTTCCTTGGGAAACTTGCCTTGCATAGATCTTCTATTTCTACCGCAAAATGCAATAAATGGTTACTATTCCAGGAAGGGATGCCAATAAGCCACAATAAATGATCTTATGAAAAAAGGGTGAGACTTTATGAATTATTACAGCAGTTTTATCTTAGGAAATATGTGCTGGCATAATTCAAGAAAGGTAGTATGAATTGGCTTATGCAAATCCACATCAGTAAGTATAATGAGTTTGGGCAGGAAAGATTAAACTTAATTAGTTGTGTATCTTGTTCTGATCATCACTTCACCTGAAATGAGTGTATCAACTGTGCCATGATCTCTAAAGGCAATGGCTTTCTTTTGTACTTATATTAGTGTTATTGCAGAATAAGTGGAGTTTGATTCTATCAGAGTGTATTAAATATGATCTCACAATACCTGGAGTTTTATCTACAATTTCAGTAGGCATATCCATAAAAAATCAGCATGTACTTTCATATCTATATGCTGTGGGTGTTTTGTTGTTTTGTTTTGGGGTTTTTTCAGTTTTTGCCAATCTATATAAAGGCATTTTCTTGTGAGGTGTTGGTCTTTTTTCCTCTTTTCCCTCACATTGCCTCTTAAACACATTTAATGTATTTCCTGTAGGTAGTTAAGCCTACAGGATGACTATGTCTGCCTCTCTCAAGCCACCTCTTCAAACTTGTAATTCAGTAGCCACCTCCAGTCTATGCTGGTGATGAGAACAGTGGAAAGCAGTAACTGTAATTTTTTCGTTCTCCCATGCTGTTTCTGTGTTGAGGATTCCTGTTTTATCCCACTAGTAGGAACAACTCATGCCATATAGCGTACATGGTCAAAACCAAGAGTGAGAAAATTTTTTAAAACCAGAGTAGGTGTGAATCAGGCATCTTTCCCTGTTTATTTTCAGCAGAATAGAGAATTTTCCTTAAGTAAAAAAAAAAATTAAACTTTTTTTTCATGTTTTATAAAAATAAGCCCTCTTTGCAATGCCTCAAATTAAGATAGAAGCATGTAACTCCTGTTTCTTAGTATTGCCGGTATTTTATCATTACTTAAAAGAATAATGAGGTCCTTTAGGATGATAATTAGCTCCGTAGGTCATCATGTATAATAAGTTTTGAAACAGCAGTCTGTGTGAAACTTTCTCTGGTAAAGACACTTATCAAATAAAGCTATTTGAAAACATGATGAATACTGCACTGCATTAACACCATCCCTTGGGATATTGGGTAAAATGCCCCTGAAGCAAAAGAATGTCACCTTAACAATGTATAGAGGTCTATGTACTGGCCAAAGTAATTCCCAGATAGTTGGACAATGGGACTTTAAAGCATCACAAGAAGCTACATGATAGCTTCCAACTTCCCATATTTTTTCATGTGTTTTCATTGCCTATCATGTATAATTGGTTAAGAGAACTTAAATATCCTCTTAGATTTTCTTATTGCTTCCTTTTCTGCTGTTTTATGTCCTTACATGACAAAATATGAAGAATGTAGAAAAGAGAGAACATGATATAAGAGTAGTGTTAATGTAACCCTTCTCTTTGGTCTGAAGGTTTTAGAAGAGGTACTATTCCATTATATTTGAAATGTGAGGTGAGGTGGGGTAAGTTGAAAGAGAATTATGGAATAGTTTAAAACAGCCATGAGATTTAGAAAGAGAAGATAAAAGACAGATGAAAAAAGATAACATCTTTTGAAACAATCAGGAAAACAAAGATGATGCATATAAAACTCTGGAGAAACAAAGAAATAAAAGGGGAAAAGGTGGGTTGTGTTAGTGTAAGTAAAAGGAAAGGCAAAAGTCACAAGTAAAGGAATAGCAAACACTATATGTACTAGGCAATAAGCCACCCAAATTTTTTCAATGAGAATTATTAACATATATTACACTGAGTTTTTTCAGACACAAGAAGGCTCTTATGCCCACAGAAAGTGAAAGTAAGAATTAAGAACTGAATTAATCAGTGACTTGAGTATCATTCTCCTAAGGAGTCATGTCTTGGATTCTAAAGGGGGGCTGTATTGTTTAGGGATTTAATATCTGAGAGTTAGATGGCCTTTCTTGTCTCAGTCTGCTAAACTTCACCAGTGATGCTGTGCTAAACCCATTAGCTTTTATATTTTTGTGAAAATGTAGCTTCCAGAAACACAGCCAGCCTCTTTGTAAAAACTCCAAAAGATGGGAGGACCATCATTCCTTTGCTAGTGATGATTATAGCTTTCGGACTTGGTTGTGACCCAGTTGTCAAGAAGTGAGTGACTTCAAAATGTTTGTCTGTGTTGTGTAGATGGGATCAGCTAACCCTGTCTGTGTAACTAATTATCTACTATTCCCAAATCCCAGCACAACCCAATTTTCACTGTGGCAGGTGAAAATCGTTCATGACTCTTTGCCTGCATGTGCTAATTACATACAGCAGTTCATAATTTCTTAAGCTCCCCAAACTGCTTTCTTTAATATGAGAATTTATATATATTGTACTGAAGGTGATTATATTGCCAGGGAAAGCCTATGGAATTATTTTATGTGAGAATAAAAACACGCAAAACTGTATTTCCCTTTTTTTTTTTTCCTTAAGAAACCACCTGCAATCGCTCTTCGACCTGGATCAACACTAATTCCAATTAATAACATTAATCATCTCCCTGATGATGATTATGGATATGAGTGCCTAGAAGGAAAAGACTGTGCTAGTTTCTTTTGTTGTTTTGAAGACTGCCGCACAGGATCTTGGCGAGAAGGAAGAATACACATCCGTATAGCAAAAATTGACTCCTATTCTCGAATCTTCTTTCCAACTGCCTTTGCATTGTTCAATCTTGTTTACTGGATTGGCTATCTTTATCTGTAAATTTCAGAGGTTTGACAAACTCAGAAAAAAAATACTAATTGAATAGTCATTGATACTTTTAACCGAGCAAAGATTAGAGCTGGTCCCAAATGATTCAAATTGTTTATATGCTTTAAAAATTTGGAACAATGAGAGGAAATACGATGGTGTAGTCTCCCTCTTGTGATCAACTGTAGAACTGATACTGGTATTTTGAAGAGAACATTTTAAAATAAATATACCTAAGATTTATCTTTCCTGAACACACATATATACATTTTTTCCAGCTCTAAGAAAATGCAGAATCATAGGCCATGCCATTTAGCTGAACCATCCTAAATAAGCTCTCAATTTTAATCCTAAATAACAATGCAGAAGGATTTTGTAGCATCTCTTACACCTTTATAAAGAAAGCCTTAGTTAAATGGGATTAATTCCTTTTATCCATTTAATCCATAAGGTGATGATTTTATTAATCCCTAATCTTAAAAGTTGAAATATAAGATTCCTCTCTTAAATCAGCCATTTGTTCTCTCCAGTATGTTAAAAAGTGTGATTAGATGATACTTAATCAATTCAGATTTATACAGAATGCAGATATTAGAGCAGCAAAGAATAGATATATCAAAACACCCAAGGATGATTCTGAGCTTGTCTTATCCTGATCATGGATACAGACTTTTGGCTTTCAACCTTAGATTACATTTATATCTGTGCTCCATTTCCTGTTACTTCATTGTCGTGAGTTCACCGAAGCTGTCCAAGAAGTCTACAACTTTCAAAAATTCTTATCCAGCTGCCATTGATTGCTTTTTTCATGGAAAATAGACTGGTGTTGGCCAAAGTTCTGGCCATTAAGCATAATGATCTTCATGTAATCAGTGTTGGAGAAGAAGTCATAACCCTACATTTGGAAGAATTTTTATCAACAGAATTTGGAAGGCCGGTAACAGTGCTCAAAGTCACTGTATTAAATCCTCAGAGTGCAGTGTGTGATCTGGTCCACTTTGCATACAGCATGGTTTTGTAGATTCAGGTTGTTACAAGCCACTCACTGAGCCAAAGCCAAGTGGTATTAATGTATTGAATGTGTGGTATGGATTGCTGGGTAGTTACCTTCTTGATATTTGTTTGTTTCTAACAGAAAAGATGGGTTATGGAGGGGGAGTTAAAATAATGCTTATGCGTTGCAGAACCTTCTCCAAGATGGGATATATCCCCCCAAAATCATAGGACCAGTTCTCCATCTTTTGTGTGGTGAGATCCTTGGTACAAATCCTTCAGTAGTGGTCTTTCTGGACTCATTTCTTGCTGCTGGCTATTGCTGGCTGGCAACACTTGGTATCTAATTTCTATTTCTAAATCCATTGTCTTCATTATAGAAAAGTGTAGTCTTTCCTCCTTTCTCAAAAAGAAACTGGTCTCAAGTGAGCTTGCAAAATCACTGTAAAATTAAGATATGCATTAAGTAAAAGTCAGCATTACACAGAAGACCTTACAGATCTTTAAAGAGGATTAATGGGATTAGCATTTGGCTGTAGGTAAGGATGTTCAGTACTAAAGATAAAGACATGATTAATAGCTAAGAATAGAAAATGTTACATGAAGGGCTGCACCCCTCCCCCAATATTTCTGTTGAATATGCTCCCTCCTCTGAATTTCTCAGATAGGATTACTGTATTTGCAGTCTAGTTGGTTCCAGACATAGTAAGATATGATATACAATACACATTTCAGAGGAAATGTTACTCCAGTGTTCAGCCCCAAAGTTTAATAAAGAACGCGAGATTATATGCAGTTGTACTGGAAGGAAGTGTGACAGAAGACCCAATTTTAATGAACACTTTATTTCAGTATTTAGCTGATAAAATATAGGAGTGGTTGAGAGAGTCTGAAAGCCCAGATGATGAGGATGGCTGACATTATTTGTGGAATGACCTTTCTTATTACCAAGCTCTTCTGAGAGTTGGACTGAGCGTAGAAGTGTGGCATCATTAACAAAACTGATCTGCTATAATTTATTGGTTTTTTAGAGTCTAATTTTCATAAAATGTTCAGTCCAAAAGAAACATGTCAGTTTTAATTCCATAATGTAGGTTGATGCATTTTGACAGCATACTGAACATATTCCTCTGTAGGAGGGATGAAGGTGGCTTCAGCAGTATGTTGGGTATGTGCTTGAAAAGCAGACAGCTTAATGTGCAATGCAAGGCCCAGATTTAGTGAGTTCCTGAGTTTCATTAATTCACCTTTAAACAATGGAAACTTAAAAGAACTTGGCACTTCACAAGAGGAAATACAAATTTCACAGCCTGCTCTCCTCTGGCTCATCTAGTTAGCTTTTTCTATTCATGTGGTTGTCAGTTGCCAATCAGCCTCCAGTGACTGAACTGGAGAACAGAAAACGTTCAGAATTGGCAAGGGATGGATAAGAAGTCTTTCATCTCTAATTTCTGTGGAACAATGTAATGGAGTATTAAACCTATTGAATGTTATGGCTGTTTGGCTTATGGATACACTTGCTTCGTTCTGTTGACAAACTTTTCTGTGTACTTCATTTGTTTCTGATGAAATAATACTAGTTTCTCATAGTACTGTGAGTGCAAATAGGAATGAGAATGCAGTGAACTGCAACATGACATGTAATAAATGTATGATTTTAGTCCTATGTATTTTCTTTCTAATCTGCATGTAAACACTTGATTTCAAAAAATCTAAGTGATACTTTAAAAATGGCAAGAAACAGACAGTATGATTAATTGGAGTTAGATGCTGCAATAATTTTTCTAACTTACCTGGATAAAAAGTTTGTTTACTCTTAGCTGGGGTCGCATTTTTTGGGAGTCATATTATTCTGACCATCACTGCATAAGCATACACTTAAACATATTCCTAATTAGTACTGTTATTAGACCAGAATTCAGAATAGAGTGCTTATGTACTGTCAAAAAGAGTGATGCTGTCATGAATTGATGCTATTAACACATGCTTAATTTGCACTAATTTCAATAATGAGTGTTCAGTAGCTCAAATAATTGAACATTAAGGATGTGAGCCAGAGCCTTTTCAATAAGAGATTTTCTCACTGAAACAGAGGGACGTAAGAGGAGAAATTGCTGTAAAAGCAGAGAATGGAAAAATTCTGGGAATACTGTTTTATTCTGCACCTATCATTGGCATCTCCTGAAATGTATTTTTCAAAAAAGAGACTTTTCCTTGATATTTCTGTATTAGTGTTTACCATTTGTCTGTTTTAGTAGTGAGTACAGATCAGTGTGTTATTTTTGGTAAGGTTCTGTCTGTGACTGTACCTCACTGATCTCCAGTGCATGTCTTCTGTGTCTGAATGAATATGCTTTATGTGGTGGCAGTGCAACCAAAGCATGAACTCTGGGTGACGTATTTTGTATTCACATGTTGATGTGCTTCAAAGACTTTAACCTTATCCAGTTTTCTGGCATTCAGAGATATAGGATTGTGTAAGACTTTGAAGAAGAATCTCCTCCAACAGTATTTTTATAACTTTCTGTTCTTTATTTGGTATGGTAGTAAAACATTTGTTTAAAATTGATATACGAACTATGGTTTGTAATTTGTGAACACCTTAAAAATGAAAGCGAACAGGAGTAGCCTGGATTTAAATATCTATCTGCCTAAAGTAAGATATGTTTCATTTAATTTTATCAGTCATAATTTCTGTCTACTATTTCCAAATAGCTGAGAACTAGTGCAAATACATTTTTCTGTTAGTATAATTATTTTTTTAGAATTCATTGTAGTTTCTCTCAATTATACCTTTACTGTGATCTTTCATGTTTATACAATAATATTGTATTTTTTAGTCATTATAATAGATACAGAAGATAGAAACTAATGTAGAAATCCACAGCTGAAAAATACAAAACCAGGAATCAGAAAGAATTACTGTGCTTCTGTTCCTGAAAAAGCTCAGTGGATGTCCTCATGCCTCACGAATGTGCTGGAGGGGGAGACTGACTCACAGGGAGAGGTAAAATAGTCTCCAAACTGTAGAGAAAGGATTTTGCTTTGGTTCATGCTATGGATTTGCTACACAAGTGATTCAAATGGAGGAATCTATCTGTCCTCCCTTTTTCAGTGATCTCTTGTTTCTGCTTCATTTCCATCAGCAGCAGCAGTTCTAATGCTCTGTTGCCAGATGAAACAAAACCTGAAAAATTGTCTTTATTTTGCTTTTAGTTAGTTAATATTGCACACAAATGGGTGGGATCCTCTGACTGAACACACAAGATTATGACCAAGTTTTTCTCCAAGGCAGGTGGTGGGAGTTTGCAGCTGGAGGCTGAAGGATGGCTTCTTGTGATGGGCATTTTTCATTCAGTTGAGAATCTGCACTGAAAACTGGTGGGAGGAAAGGAAACAATGATAGGAGGGAAAGATTGATGGTGGCAGTGATCCCAGAATCAAGTTACATGGATATGAGTGACTTATATTTAGTTCATTTGTTTCTCACTGGTATTTGTGATAATGCCCTTGATTTCTCTGCAACATAATTAAATATTTTTAATGTTTCAAATAAAAAGGAAAATATTATATATTTCGTATACATTAAGTACAGACTGAATGAGAAATAGAAAGTTATCTTGAGTGAACATTCTGGTGAAATGTCAGACAGAAAACAGAGGCCAGGTTAAAGGAGAAAAATTTTTTTAATCTCGATTTATTATTAGCGAGAAAACAATTTTTAAAATTACTGAGTATTAATTAATGCACTAGGCACTGGGAAAGGCCTAGCACTCAGTCTAAACTGGTGTTAATCCCCTCAAGGGCCAAAATATTTGAGAATAGAAACCTGACTCAGACTGTACTCAGTAATCATCCCTTATTTCCATCAGGAAGTGAGAAAAATGAATTGTGATTATGCCAGATATGAACTAGGATAGCTAGGGTGCTCCAGGGAGATTAGTTTCTGGTTAAAAGGATCATTTCTGCCTGAGACTGTAATTTGAAACATTCTTCCCTCAGAAGATGGATCTGGGCTGTGACTTCCACAATGACAGAAAAGCATCCCTGCATTTAATGCTTATCTTTGCACAAGAGGAGATTAACTGAATTGACTGTCCTGCTATGAGGCACCGAGGTATTCCCCGTGTGGTAAGGAAGAGTTTTGGTGGCACTCCTGGGCAAAATATTTAAATCTTGTCACAGGGATCAGTCACAGTTGTCTTTTGGATGTTACGATGCTAGTAAAAAGTTTTGATTTTACTTACTAGTAAAGCTCACTGAGAAAGCCAGAAGGGTAATGAAGGCTTTAGCAGAAATCTCAGACGGCCCTTGGAGACAGTAGATTGGCTAAAACTGAAGCAGACCAAATGATATGCTCCTTTTATTTTTATGGTATGATATACCATAGATGAGTCCAGTTCACAAGTAATATATTGATTATGAAAAAATTCTGAAAGCCTCGTGGTATTTTAAGGGGGAAAAAATTCATTCCCCTTCTCAGTGACAAATCTTGCTTTGCCTGTAGATTTTGCTTACAGTACATCAACCTCATTTAAACTGCATGAGGAGAGCCAAGGAGATGTAAGACAGAAGATCTGTAAACTGTTCTACCTTGTTCTTTCTCAGTTCCTTTTCTTAAGTCAAGGAAAGAGGTTCAGAAGGGTAGGCATATGGCATGTGTAAATGAGAACAATTTTTCTACTGACAACAGGGTCTGAGTCCCACTGACAGGATCAAAGGGATGAGACTCACAGTAATAAGGCTTCTCTTAAGTAATTCTTTGTAGTAGCTACTTTTCCATACATCCCTGCAGGTCTACCTGAGATTCAAAATATTTTTCAGGTTGGGAGCAATTCTTTTGTGTGTTTCTGACTTCATACAATGTCTTCAGTCATCAGGGTTTGAACCTTGCTGGACTGAAAAGGAAAGGTTTCCTCTTGAAGTTTCCTTGTCCAGGCATTGCAGGTAGGAGATGTCTTCCTGCAAACATTGGAAAAGTGATTTTCAGTTGATCCTGCTGAGAAGACAGACTGGCTTTCTGGGGTGGCATTATGATTCCTTTGTCATTTAGACCTGAGAAGGCTGAAGGATGTTAAAAGCAATGACCGACACTGCCTCCACAGAGGATGTATTACTTTTGCCAATTTAATATTTAAAAACAAAATCCAAAACTGTTACTGTGAGTGGGAAATGAGGATGAGTCATCATCTTACTACAGATAAATATTTCCCCTTGAATTGTTTTTCTTCCTTATGAAGATGATATGTAGGAGTCTTTTGGTTTGTGAAATATTCAGAAAAGATATGATGGTCACTTTAAACAGTAAAGTCACATTAGTCCATCTGCCCAACAATGGCCAAAGAGCAGTAGACATGAAAGCACTTACCATATAGTTCAGATTTTCCAAGAACGGTAAGTGTGGAAATTTGCATGCTTATAGGCCCAGTATTAATATGCAATCTCTGTTCACACTTCAGTCACTGAAAAAATCTTAATGGTTTGTGCATCTTCACAGTATCTTTTGTATTTCTCTCTGTTGTTCACTACAAACTCTTGGACTCTTTGTCTGAACATGAAGAGTTGTGTTATGATACCTTCAATTACAGTTTAAATTGCTATAAAATATACTTCAGAATCTGATAATCTCATAGTGATTCCTATATTTAAAAAATCGAATATTTTTACTTAATTTACTTTAGTAAATAATACTGCTATAATTTATACTTCCGTACATTAAAGTTTTATAAACAATTGCAATTTATCGTCTAAACCCTAAATTTACAGAAATATTTTTGGATAATTATGCTTGTTGATTTATGATATATTTTGGTATTATATTGAGGGTCCAGTATTCAAATGCACCCTTAGTCCAAATCGCTGTCTTGGCATCTATAATTCACATAATGTTTCAGTAACTCAGATTTCACGCCTTACTAGTACATCCTTGTTTTTTATTCATTATTTTTAAAAAATGCGGATATTTTTAACTACCTATGTGAATATTTATACTATGCATTTAATTTGATAGTGTTTTGGCACCAACGGACAATGTTGCAATATTATGCATCAGTGTTCCTTTTAAACCTATTTATTAATGCCCTTGTGGATAACTTACTGTAAGAAATATTAAACATAAGATAAATGTTGTAACTCTCTGTGCTGCTTCTAAGGTTTATGTATAAAGTACATGATAGTGAAGCAAATTTATTCTTCCATTTCAGTTTTCCTTCCAAAAACATCATCGCTTGGGGTATTATTATTATGCTGATATTTATTGTTCTACTTAGTTAATTTGGTACTTTTCCAATAGTACTTTTCCAATAGTATTCATCCATTATTATATTCAATTACCTGGAAACATCAAAGCATCCTCACAGTCTTTTAATATGATTAAGCCATGACTTCTTCAGCCTCTCTTAAAATGCCATAATCTTTTGTGTGCAATACCAAAACTAAAGCATTTTCAGGTATTAAATTGAGTTTTACTTGCTTCTCAATTTTGAAAAAGCCTGTCTGCTGGATTATAATGAAACACTGATATGATCATTTTTATATTTGACAACATTATTAATGAGGATGGCTGAACCAGAAGACTTGATAAACAGATGATGCTCTTGGCTAAATCCCATGTACAGCTACAACTTTATGGGTCTTATAGAAATTATAATGGCAATGGCAACAATATGTATATATATCTATATGTAGACTGCAAAGCAAGATATGAGAACTTATACATCAGTTTCTGTCATTTTAACAAGCTTCCTCCTGCCAATAAAATTTATGTTCTAAATGTGACCAAAAAGGTCCTAAAAAAACCCACTTAGGTTTGTACATTTAGAATGTAGGAATGGTTCAGAAGCTTAAAAAAATTATTTTATTTATTTGATGGGTCTTGTGGATTAATTTTTAATTTTACTCCTTTTTATTGAAGAAGAAAGAGAGAAGAGATAAGCAATGATATCACTAAAAGTAAATATAACTTTAATATTAGATGAGAAAATGCCATCTATATGAATAGTAGATTTTCATATATATCTGTAGGTAGGAGCAAATTTCCTCTTTTACATCTACATTTGCAGAGTAGATGGATTCTGCCTTCCATTTTCAGAACTCTGTTGGTATCATGGTAAAAAATTGACTCAGAGTTTTGCATTTTTTAGTATACTCTTACTTTTTGGATGCCTCATTTTCTGGTGCACAGTTTAAGATATGAAAGAAAAAAAATCTGCTTTTCAGAAGATTAGCCCTTTTAAAAAATTATCCCTCTGGCATTCAGTTTCAAGTACATCAAAAAAAGTAACTAGGCATCACCAAGTATTTCAAATAAATTAGATTGCTACAGAATAGTGCAGAAAGTTCAATTATGGTTCAAGGCTAGAATTTTGTAGCCTTTGGGAGAATTTTCTTTCTTTTTTTCTTTTTTTTTTTTAATTTTCTTGACATCTTGGGAGATGTGAAAGCAAAGGGAGGGATTTCATCCTATGATTGCTGGGTTTTGTTGTGTTTTCAGCAACATAGCTCATGCAGAATAGTGTAACAGCTGCTAAAAGCTGAATTTATTGAAGTGCAAACTAGACTTTGAGACTGGTAACAAGAATACTAGTAACAGGCTCAGAAAGGAGATGCTTGTGGCCCTCATTATCAGAAGGGGCTTGGTGGCACAAGGCTTTGGAAACAAAACTTTGGAAATTCTGAAGTAAGATTATGAGAAAGAGTTGGCTGATAAGGACCTCTAGAGAAAAGGTCTCAGAAACCTTTTGCCAGGAGACTAACAGTGCTTTGAAGGATAGGTTTTATAGTTCATAACTCTACTGTGAATGTTAACATCTATTGAATTTTCATATAAATGTTGCACTAGTCCTTGTGCATTGAAAGGAAATGTGCTTGCACCCTGGTGCATGGTTCATACAGATGTTACTGAGAAGTAATCTGTAATCTTCTAAACGTAAAACTCTGAAAGCCATAGCAAAAAAAATAAATTATACCCCACCACTGAATAACATGTGTTCTGTGCAAAATAAATAGATTAGATGTTTGTGCTCTGATGTCTCTTAAATTGATAAAAATCAAGAGAGTTTCAACACTGAATTTTGTAAAGCAGTGGTAATGCATTGTTTTTACTGTATCTGCTGTGAAGTTGATTAGTTACACTGTGAAAAAATAAATAGTGCCTGGCTACTCACTTTCTTATGATATTTATTTTCTATATGCATGTGATGGGTTGACTTGGGAAGAAGAAACTCAGAGAGAAAGTCTCTCTAAGGGAGCTTCCTCTGTGGGGGTTGGGACACCTTCAACAACCAATGGGAGAAAGTTAGTTCACTCCGTGAACACACATTTTGAAGGAGGTAATCCGGAACTGAGCCTCTTTATCTTTCCCGTGGCAGTGCATGTGACACCAACCCGAGCTCCCCCCCACCATGCAGGGGGGAGGCCCGGGAGGCCGCGTGGGCCCCGTTTGCAAACGAGGAGACCCAATGGCCGGGGGGAGGAGAAGCTCCTTGATGAGACCTTCACAGCTTCCTCCTCCACAGGCCTGTGGCTCTGGGCAGGGGGGCCCAGTTCCTGCTGCTGTCAGAAGGGCCGGGCCTGCCCAGCCTCACATGTGGCCTGGGGGAGGCAGCCGGGCCCTGTCTGGGAGCAGGGGTGGCCATGAGCCGTGTGGGGCTGCAGCCCAGCCCCAGAAAGGCTGATCGACACCTCAGCTGCCCCCTCCCAACTCTTGTAGTTGTGTTAAACTTTAACTCTTTATTGCTCAGATAAGATTTGAAAAACCTCCGGCCTTCCTTTGTATATGAAAGGGAATAAGAAGATTTCTGAAGTCAGTGAAGCACGAGCTAAGTTTTTTAGATGGAAGGAGAATGAAGAGATGCTGTCAAGATGGCTGAAAATCCTTTTGTAAGATTTTAAGAATGAACTGATGTACTGAATATTTCTATAAAACATGGAGAAAGACATGGGGGTTTGGAGATGTTCCATTTGATGGATGATTTGACCAAAAAGCACCTGTGTTGGGAATCTTTTGCCCCGAGGAAAGAAGGGGATCTCGGTTTTCTGAGGATAAAGCATGAGCAGAAAAAAAGAAATGAAGAAAACCTTTGCTGTGGAACATTTCATTCTTAAAAGTAATACCCCATGAGACAGACATGGCCCACATCTACAGCTTTGGGAAGGCTGTGGAGTTGGGAGGAGTGTCACGATTGCAGGTTCCTGGGCGGATGTAAATCATGAAAAATGAAACCACAAGAGGACCGTTTTCTTCCTTCTTGTGAAAAAAATCCCTACAGCTTCAATAAGAGAAAGCTTCTCTCTCTGGAAATGAACTGAAAAAGACTAAGTTGGGAACTGACCAAAGTAGTTGTTGTACGTTTGTTTTGTTGTTATGAAAGTTAGGAGAGGGAAGGAAGGAGTGGTCTGAAAAAAATCTTATTCTGAATTTGTTTTTTCCCCCCTCTTTGTATAGTTAATAATTTTTTTTTATACTCTCTTAAGTTTTAGGCCTGCCTTGCCTTTTTGTTCCTGGTTCTGTCTCACAACAGAAAAATGAGTTTATTTAAATTGGCAAATCAAAACGAAGACATTATTTAATAGGTTGGCTGGGAATCGAAATTAAATCAAGACAATGCAACACATTCTTTTCTCTTTAAGACAAAGATGACAGTAGTCATTCTGGTGAAAATAGTTTTATACAGTGCTCTGATATACAGCAATCCTTTATTTGCTTTAAATTTTTTCCTTCCTCTCCTTCCTTTCCCCTCCTCTTTCCTTACTTTGATAATAATGTAGAAACAAGACCAGCCATGCCATAGAAGAAATAAAGGTCTGGAACTAAAATTCCATTTTTATCAACCTTTTTCTTTTGGGGACCAGTTTTACGGCTAATCAGTATGTCTTGCTTGTAACTGCCAAGAGCAGTGATCTTGCTCTCCCACACAATCCTTTCACTTCGGCCAGAACTGGTGCTTGGCTAATACCACTCTTTCCCATTCCAGAATCCCTCATGGCCATGATGTGTGGCTCCCTCTTCTTTGTTCTGTCATTTTAGGAAGAGTTGTAATGCTCTATATTAGATGTGCTTCAGGTCAAGGAGCAGGCCTCATGCTGAAGCAAATATCCAGGGGAAAAATCACTCCTCATTATTTTCCTCAAGTACATTTTGTTCTCTGGCCTGACTGTCCCACCAGAGGATCTGCCTGCAAGTGTCATCTTCCTCATGTAGTCAGTCCCAGAAAATATTTTTAATGCATTCTGAACTGGCTGTGGAAAGGTAATGAAAAAGGAATTCAGTCAACATAAGAACCCTGGGAAAGGGGTCAAAGATGTTTAAAGTCTCTGGTAGCTCTGGAAAATGCCACAGATTTCTTCAGCCTCTTGCACATCCTTTTCAGATTAAATTTAGAGATCCCTACGTTCCCTTTAGCATTTTATGCTCTTTTTTTCCCTGGTAACTACCTCCAATATCATGTCTTGACAGCTGTTACTTAAATTATTAATATCTTTTTCTTTAAGATTGTTGATGTCCTGTCCATTGTACACACAGTGAAAAGAACTGTGGTATTTCATAACAACAAACTTCTGCGTACAAAATGCTTTGAATAGCTTTTTAGGTCAAAAGAACCAAACCTCTAGCTTCCACAGTGCTGTTGATAAATGAAGGAATTAGGCAAAGCCTTTATGTACAGACTTCAAAGCAAAATCTGTCATCTGTATTTTTAAGGTAAACATTTTTCAGTATTATTGTCAATAGGGTAAATTCCAGTTATATGTGCCTGTAAAGAGCTAAAATGAATTAATTTCTCACGAAAAAGGCAAAGTTTATTATTTTTACCAGACTGAGACTACTATGACTTGGGCTGACACAAGCCTTGCTGACGGAAATTACTAAATGCCAGTGCAGAGCCAGAACAAGAAAGTAAATTTTAAGAGTTCCCAACTACTTCATCTTATTAATATATAAAATAACCTTTTATTTTGTAAGAATTGTAAACAAATGTAATAATAAATAAATATTTCTTCATAGTATCCAATTTTATTATTTCCTAATAATATCTGCAGCAGAAATTAAAAGAGGTCTTCTAAAGTGTGTATCAGAAACTCAAAATGTGTAAATGAATCTTGTGGATATTAAAAAATCCTAGTCAAAAGAAATTACTGCTACTTTTCAAAGTAATAGTTAAAGCTGTCTTGGCATTCCCTCTCATGCCCTAAGGTTCTGCACAGTGTTTTATTGTGAGTGAGTAAGCCCTGAGACCAAATGCCCTGAGACTGCCAACAGAGCTTCTCTTGGTAAGGGTAACATCTGTGGTGCTCTCCCTTCTCTTTTGGGGAGGGGACTGTGAGCACTGAAGTCATTCCACACAGGCCAGTGGGCAGGCAGCATATGGTAACAGCTTTCAGACCTGACCAGCTAATGTTAGGTACATACTGGAAACTGAATGTTTTCATGATCAGTGCCAGTCCCTCATGGATTGTGTCAGGTCAGGTGCTGCTCTTCTGTTTTCTTATGTGTTCCATCCCATGAGAAACACTTCAGGTTTCTTCATCCCTTCTCCTTGTTTCGAGCTTTGGTTACCATCTTCTCATAATTTTCCTCAGCAAATCTGGTTCTCAGTTCTTTTCCTTGCGTTATAAATCATGGATGTTTTGTAAACTTCCTCCATACTGTCCATCCTTTTACCATTTCCTCCACCTTTGTTTTCTCATTTTCTGTTATTGTTGGGTTAATTCACACATTCACAGCAAGAATTGTGGAGGATGAGAGATGATCACTGTGAAAGTGATGCTGGCATAAGAAATGAGATATTTCCTCACACACCATGAGCAGTCAGACAATGCAGTATATCAGCCTTCTCTTGTGCGAAGAACAACTCAGAGACTTTTGTCTGGTGTAAGTCATCTGATAAGAAATAGAAAATAAGAGGTAGATCTTTCTTAACACTCTCCTTACCATGTCATAAGACAAAAAAGACCAAACATCCTTGAGAATTTGGGGTTTTTTTAGGTTGTTTATTACATGGTCCTGCTGTTGGGGTCAGTGGGCTCTCAGCAGCAGAGCCTCCAAAGGTGTTTGGGTTCCTGAATGCTGGGGATTCCTTGTGACATGTTTGGACAGATAACCTGGTAAAAGTTCAAACACTTTCCTAAGCTTCCTGCCAGCCGTACCCTACGAGAAGTCCTGGGGGCTGTGCTCAGAGCATGAGTCACAGGTTAGATACGATCCTTAAGACTTGGAATTCAAAGTTGTCCTTTTCTTTTACTGACAAGGAATCTGCAAGACTCAAATATTTTCTGGGTTTTTTTGAGATAAATAATTGTGTGTCTCAGTTTATAAGATGTCAATAATGCTACTCATAAAGCTGTTAAAATTAACACCAACTTAACGAATGCAAAGTATTCAGCTTTTTTTTTGTAAAGGACTTGTCAGAAAACCAGAACAAATTATATTTTTGAACTTAAATTCTGAGAAATAAACATATGCATCCCCTTAGTCAGAAGTATACTGATTAAGCAGATGAGTGATATTTTTGTGCCTGGAACTTTCCTAAGGTAAATAAATCAGTAATTAATGACGACAAATCCTCTGAATTTAGCAATCAGGGCTCTCCTCAGGAAGTAATCAGAAGCAGAGCTATCTGCCTAGTAAATTCTGAATCTGAAATCTCTTCAAAAAGAGGTGTGAAACTAAGAACTCTGATATCTTTCTGTTATTAATGATAATACACAAGAGCAATTTTATCCTGCTTCTCTGTTGCCTGTTTTGTGTATGTTGCTGATAACAAAGCATGCTATCTTAAAAATGGGCTTATTTGTAGTTTGTCCTACAGGCAGTATTGGAACTCTAAGACCTTCATAGTTGCAGTAAATTAAGCTGTAGTCGCAAGCACAGTTCATCACTGCTCAAGGTTTGAACGAGTGGGAAAAAAAATCTGTCAGCCAATAAATAAAGTTAATAGCAAAGTTTAGTTGCTGTAGTGAGATTGCTGATCTAATTTTATTTGAAAGTTGACAGGACCAGAGTCTCAGTGTAAGGCAGCATTGCTCCTCTGCAATCAATAGAACTGATTTACAGCTGCAGCTGCAGGACCAAAATTATTTTGTAACTAAGAGCTATATGTTCTGATGTGACTGAGGAGTATGAGCAGTGTTTTGCACCAAAATATTTGGTTTGGAATTACAGCCTTCTCAGCACATAGTTAAGTCACAGTGAGATCATGTGTTCATCATTCAGACTGTCAATGAGCATCCAGCACTGCTTCCATCAGAAGCTGCTACTTAATCCATGCAGTCAGTTCCACTAAGTACATATATTTGTGGCTTAACAACAGAATCATCTCTGCTGAGGAATTAGTTTGATTCCCTATATTTGGAATTTCTACAGCAACATACAAAAGGGCTTTGAAATGTAATTTACTAGAATATTTTCACCATGTACCATTTGTTGGGCTTGAGATTTTTTGCTGCCTTCTGATAACTCAGAGTGCTTTAAACTTCTAATATAATTATTTAACTAAATGGGAAAACCTTGTTAGAGACAACCTTCACATTTCCCAGCAGCAACAATGAAGATAAATGTGAGTGTGTTATTGCCACAGCATTCCAAAAAACACATTAAGGGAAGTGATACATCAAAGCTGACGTGTCCTACAGACTGCCAGGGATTAGTGGTCAATAACTGGGCATCAGGGCCAGAAGAGTGCAGGCAGCTATGACTGGTGCCCTGGCTGTCAGAAGCAATGCCCTGAAACAAAGGCAGCAGTTAGAAACTTGCAAAAACTTGGAAGTTATGCACATGTTAGAAGTTATTTTTCTGCACCATTCCCATGTATGGCCACAGGTCCCACTTCTAGCCCATGTGCTGTCATGTCCCTTAGAGGAGGACCCCTGTCCTTAGAGTAGGAAGGTGACCCTGGGCACACACAGAGGTTTCCCCTGCCCCACTCTCCTGAGAAACTCCAACTTTCACTGTTCTCTACTCCACATACCTGAGTGATCCTTCAGCCCTTTGGGTGAAGCAATTAGATCTTCTTGGAAGCCTGGAAAGAGAGGCCTCTATACATGTGTCTGCATGTGTGTGCACACATATTTTGGGTAATTGTTCTTGTCCATGTGGTAGCAATATTCCTGATGGGTACACTGCACCTCTGACCTCTGTTAAATTACACTGCAATGTCTCTGCTGGTGACCTCCTCCACGTTTGTTAGTTTTGGGCACTGGCTTTAATTGCACATTTGACTTTTTCTCTTTGTGAGGTTGTTTTCATGTGCTTTAGTGACAACGCTGCAGCCAGAAGCATTTTGGTTTGTTCCTCTCCAGGAGCAAACCTCTTAATATCTCTGTTTAGCACAGAACAAGTACCATCCTGTTGCTGCCTTAGGAAACAGGACAGAAGCCACTTAGTGAGAACTTGATGAAACACATTGGAGTAATTTCCACTTATTGCAACGTTAGAGGGGGCTTAATAAAAAGAGGAAGAACAGTTTCCTGCATGGACAAATAGTGACAGGATAAGGGGCAATGGTTTTAAACTGAAAGAAGGCATATTTAGATTGGATGATAGGATGAAATTCTTCACTCAGAGGGTGGTGAGGTACTGGAATAGGATGCTTAGAGGGGTTGTGGATGCCCCCATGGAAGGGTTCAAAACCAGACTGGATGGGGCCCTGAGCAGCTTGGTCTAGATAAAAGAGTCCCTACCTAAGACAGAAGGCTGAAACCTCTCTGATCACTGAAAGGGACCTTTAAGATCCCTTCCACCCCTAACTATCCTGTGATTCTAGGATTTAATTGTAGTGGAGAGAACACACAACTGAAATATCCTTAGCTGAATCCTTCAGATTGGAAGATAGGTTTAATAATGCTGAATGTATATTTGCCCAATGACTCTGTACTAGAGACATGTCTATTCTGTTACAAGAACTGTTTAGAAAATATTTTATGCCATTTTGTTGAACTAGCGCAGATTCTTTATTCATGATACAGTTCCCTTTTTCTAAACAACTATTGATCTTAACAACTACTTACTTAAACAACGAGAAGTCATAAAATAATTAATGACCTTAAAGACATGCAAGTTATTGACAGTCCATTATGGTAGAATAGTCTATGTGGCTAAAATGCACCATTTTATGGGATTAGGGGCATCTGCTACAATTCAGCTTCTGATACTTAGTTAAAATTTAGTAAAAGTTTGTGATGTTTCCATATTATCTTTAATAGACTTTTCCCTCTATTGGTTTCTATTTTGACTTTACAAATATTTTTCTTACCTTCAAGCCATTATTCCTGCAGGGTCTAGCATCTGGTGATACCATTGCTTCCCATCTCCCCCACTTGCATTAGAGAGTTTCATGATTTTGTTCTTTCATGTCTCCTCTTCGTCTCTCTAATGCCACTTTTCTTTTTGGGAAACTCAGATGCAACAGCAGAACTAGTACTCAAAGATTTTTATCAACCTATACAGTGATGCTTGCATTGCACTTTGAGCTTTCAACCAGGTAGATAAAGAGCTCAACATTTTGGACACAAATAAAGTTCAAAGATAGATAAACAGGCAGGACTGGACCAAGAAATTAAACCCTACCACTAAAATAAAATTTAAATCTTGGAATTCTTGTTTTATAACAAAAAAGGCTCCTGCACAATCTCATTTGAGCCTTACTTCTCAGACCATGACAATGAGGGACAAAATGGATGAGTTCAAAATAAAATTTGGAGTGGCTAGAGGAACTGATATGAGTTCCTCAGGACCCATTGACATTATTAAGAGTGCTATGCCATGCTCTGCTGAGATGTACTTTCCTGAGTGTCGTGATCCTTGTGTCTTGGTTTGAAAGGCAGGTGTCTGTTAAGGAAGGCAAGACCCTCTCTTGAAATGGAAAATGTAAACCCTCTCCCTCTAAATTATTATAATTTTGAAATTAAGGTGCTCTCAGGCAAAGATATGGGAATAGAAATAACAGTTCTTTACTAGGAAAATTAAAATAAAAGTACAGTAATACAAAAACCCCAAAACACTGACAGAGTCACAATACAACCTGACACCCCATCAGTCAGGGTGTTGGTAGCAGTCTGATTAAATGGTGGCTGCAGTCCTCCTGGATGACAGATGTGGTTCTGTAGAAGGGTGCAGTTTTCCTCTGAAGGTCCAGTGATGATGTAGTAGGGTCTGATTTTCCTCTGGAATCCAGTGGAAAACGGCTGCCTTGGTGTTCCAAATCTCAGATATTATTCAGGTAGGAAAGGTTTGGCTCGTCTCCCTGGTTGGAGTATCTCACAATGGGATGATGTAATTTTATCAGTCATGCAGTGGGACTCAATGCCCATTAACAGAAGATACCTCTCTGGAGGAAGGATGGGTTGTGGAAAAGATAAAGAACACTTCCCCACCTGATTTTAACAGGTGGTGATAGAACACATACTTTTGGTTGCGTCCTGCATTGCAACTCAACACAACTTGATAAAGCTATGCTAACACTTTCCCAGAGCTGGGGGTAGTTGCATCCTGACTCAGTTCTGTGATCAGAGAGAGAAGGGAGATTGAGACAGAACCCAAAGAAACTCTTCCACTTATCTGGTGATTTCTGTGGGCAGGAGGTGCAGGTGGACCATCCCAGAGGTCCAGACCAAGGCTGATGGTGTGCTGCAGGCATATCTGCCCTATCTTGCATACACAGCCTCCGTGATAAATGCTCTGCTTAGTGTGAATCTTACCAGCATCTCTGCTTAGTGCAGCAGGGAAAGAAGAAGCTTTAAAACCCAACAGGCAGACTTCCCATTATTCTTCCAGTCTCCTTTCTTCTGTGAGAAAGGTAGTGGTGCTGTCTATTTAGAGAGTAATGGCTCACAGGCAGGAAGGAGAGTATGATCTTTCTTTCCCCACACCAACCACACAGTCCATATCAGCTTTTTTTTTTTTTTTTTTTTGCTTTTGGTGCAGTACTTCAGAATGAAACCAAAAATTAGTATCTGAGAGAATATCTATATTCTTACTTGGTAAAAAACCTGTAGTGTTAATTTGGCAGAATACCTCCTGGCCAGTGCTATCAGAGAACACAAAATCACATATTTTACTTTTCTCCAGGAAAAGTTGTGTTTTTACTTATGAGTTTGCCTCAGTTTTATCAGCACTGCTGTTTCTTCTCTTAGTGTTTTATCTTGCTTGTCACCATTTCACTTTCAGGCAGGTTCACAACTACATTTAAAATTGATTATGGGAGAAGAGTAAATGAAAATTTCTGTATTTGAGGCCTTTCCCACCCTTAGAGGCTCTGGACCTCATACAGAAGGCAGAAAGCTTGCACCAAGCAGAGATTAACCTTTATTTGCTTTGTATTTCTAAACTTTTTTGTTTTCTCAATTAAAAATATTGCCTTTGAAGGCTTTCCCTCATGAAACGGATTATTGCTTGCTTGAGAAAAAATAATTAGCTGATAATTTAGCCTGAAAATAAGTAAACCACTAGTTCATAATTCATAATACAGCAGGGAAATTATAGTTGTCTGTGAGGTAATCCAAAACTGCATTCTAATAGCCATTATCCCCTTTGGTAAAAACTGTGAAAGCCATGTTTTACGTGGAGACACCTTCACTGGGAGATGGAAGCTGAGGATTCCTCCTCGCTCCTTTTTCCTACCCAGACAAAGCTTTCCAAGTACAGTTTCTTCGCAGTTTCCTTCTACAGGGGAATTTCCTAGAAAGGGGAAACAGTATAAAGCAGGAAGATTGAGATCCAAGCACTGTAGGAGATAAACAAAACTTTAAATATCAGAAAAAGACACTATACCTTTCAGTGCATCCTCAGATGATGTACCACCCAGAGTGATGGTGAATAAAGTTAAATCCAGTCTGCAGTGGTCACCAGTGGTGTTCCCCAGGGCTCTGCAGAGGGATCTGGACAGGCTGGATTGATGGACTAAGGCCAATGGTATGAGGTTCAAGAAGGCCAAGAACCAGGTCCTACACTTGATTACAACCCCAAGCAGCACTACAGGCTGTGGGAAGAGTGGCTGGAAAGATGCCCAGTGGAAAAGGACCTGGGGGGTGCTGGTCAGCAGCAGCTGGACCTGGGCCAGTGTGTGCCCAGGTGGCCAAGAAGGCCAATGGTATCCTGGCCTGTATCAGCAATTGTGTGGCCAGCAGGACCAGGGACTCTGTATCTGGAACTGGTGAGGCCATACCTCAAATCCTGTGTCCAGCTCTGGGCATGTGAGTACAATAAAGACATTGAGGTGCTGGATTGTGTCCAGAGAAGGGCAACAAGGCTGGTGAAGGGATTGGAGCACAGGTGTCGTGAGAAGGGCTGAGGGAACTAGGGATGTTTAGCTTGGAGAAAGGGAGGCTTGGGGGGAACCATATCACTTTCTACCACTCCCTGAATGGAGATTGTAGCCAATCTGGAGGGCAGTCCATTCTTCCATATAACAAGTAAGAGGACAAGACTAAATGGTCTCAGGTTGCACCAGGGGAGGTTTAGATTGGATATTAGGAAAAAATTGTTGATAGAGATGTTTGTCAAGCACTGGAACAGTATGCCCAGGTAAGAACTCAAGTCACCATTCCTGAAAGTATTTAAAAGATATGTAGAAGTGACGCTTGAGGTCATGGTTTAATGGTGAATGTAGTGGGTTGATCTGGGGTGGATGAATTGCCTTGTGCCTCTATGAGGAACTAAGCTCATCCAAAATTGCCAGTTTTTTGGAGCTGTGCTTCTAGACACAGATTTAACCTAAGCCTGGTGCAAGAACATTTGTAGAACTAATTAGAAAGAACAATCCATTCTGTATGACCTGAATTAAACCATCAGCTGGGTTAAGTCTATGGCTTGAACAGAAGATAAGAAATAATGGAGTCAGGAAGAACTGTTTTGGACCTTAAAGAGTTTACTTTGAACTTTAATTGAATTGCAGTCTCTTTGTAGGTGCTAGATTTTTTTATTTTTATTTTTTAATTTTGCGGTTCACAAACAGAAAAATAAAAGGATGGAAATAGAATATAATTATTAAGGAAGACTTCCTTTACAATTGAAACAGTAGTGTTTGGATAATTGTGTGTATAGTCGTGCTGAACCTTACCGAGCTGGTTTACATTGAATCTTGATCATATTATAGATTGTTTCAACCTTTGGAAGTGTAAAGAAGTTAATTAAAGAGAGACCTGAAGGGAAAGAATCTCAACTGCTATTGAGGCTTATCTGTGGCAAGGTAGTATATGAAATTCTACTGAAAATGCCTTACCAATTAAATTTTTAATTTCAGTAATAGAGGACCTGTTTGTCAAGTAGGTTACAGCTGCTTGGGACTGCCTCTACACAGTAGACAGGATGGCTGAGTCATACTGAATTACCCTCTGGCCAGCAAAAGATATTTCTGAGGCAGAGTGCCATCCAGAGGGAATTTGGTATGCGTACTAGCTTTTCTTTGGCTGTGCTAGAATAACAATCTTGCTCTTTCTGAGGTAGAAAGAAGAACATGCTGTACATCTAGAAACAGGCTACAATCTCATTATGAAGACATCTGATTGTTCCATATTTTTGTTAGGAGTCTTTATGGGACTGAAGCCGGAAACAAAACAAAACACAGATATTTAGGCATTGTGATATTTACACAAATGAATCAAACTGTAAGGATATAGTATTGGAAAACGATGGCTCTTGTCATTGCAGCATGGTCAGCCTTTGCTGTTAATCTGCAGAATAGCCTTCCTGACATGCTATTTCTGTTACTTGTATAGTGGAAATTCTAGTAAACCCCTTTTTTTAGTGGCCAGTCTTTCACAAATTCCTTGCTATGCCTGAAAATTACTTTAAGAAGTAAACTTTGTAAAGATATTTTGAAACATTTCATTTTGTATTGTTAAACCGTCATGACTGTATTGAGAAGACCATTCTCAGTCTTGAAGTCCTCTGAGACACAAGGATGGACGGTTGTAGAGACCATACATTCCTCATCACAAGAGGTTAAAAATCAGTTATTTATTTTAATGAATGACAGTTACAGTCTGAAAATGTAGTTTTTAATCACAATATAGATAATTTTCACTGACTGTCAGTGATTTAAACAATTTTTTAAAATCAGTGGTGAATTACAAATTCTGCAAGTATAACTCAGAGTTTAGAGGCAAATTCTGAGAGTCAGTAAGCTGCAATCCTGTGACCAATTTATATATGCCTTTCATACTATTAGATCATTCTAACTGCTTGAACAATGTTAAAAACAACCATTAGTATGAATCTACTGCTAGCAAAACTTTGCAATCAAGTCTGTTAACTAGCTAAATTTTCCTTCGGCAGGAAGAATATAATTTATACCATCTAAATAATTTTTCAGACCACATTGTTTGATTTCTCCCTGTAGATGCATGGTACTTATCCTGTTTTATCCAAGAATAACATCTTTCATGAGACTGAATATTTACTGTTTCGAAGTCCTAGCCCCCTTGATAATATTTGATATAATTATTAAAATGTAAATGCAAAATTGCTGCTGTTCAGAGCACACCAGCAGGGAAAGGCCAGACTGTTGATCAGCCTGATGCAGAGACATGCTGACAGCAGAATATTTATTTACCATTTCTAAGTCCTAGTCTGCCCCAAAAAGTGTCATTTGTTTTTAGCAGTAATTCAAGCTGATGTTTGCATTGCATTGCGTTACATTTAGCAGCATTATGGTCGGGAGAAATACTAAGCTATTTAAGTAGAGCACACAATTTTAAGCAGCAACTCTAAATGAAAGACATGGCTAAGAAAAGGCCCTTGAGGTTTAGCACAGCTGTTGGAGGAATGTTGAATGGAATTTAGTCTATAAAGACTGGAAGACACCATTTCAGAAAGATAAGTGGTCTCATCAACTCAACTAGAGCCCAGAGCTACTTTCTGAGGTGCTCAAGTTGATTAAATCTGCCTGAAAAGATGCATGCATGCAAAATGGTTATTTCCTGAAATACTTGCAAGTGCAGTTATAAAAATTGTCTCAAATGAACCTTTTTTTTAATAGTTTGCTATACGTTCTTTTAGCCAAAATCAGACCAAATCCAAAATTACTATCCACTGAACTCCCAGCTGACCTCTAACCAGACTTCCATATTTTGCTTTGCATTAGTCTCAACAATCTAGTAGAAGGCGAAAATTTCTTTTTCCTTCAATGCCTTGTTCCTTTCTTTCTATGGAAGCTTGCCATCTTCCAGCTGGCTTTAAACAGAGCAGGGCTTGTTTTTATTATTTGCCCTTGTGTTTACTCTAGAAAAGATATTTAAGAAGTTCTAGCATGAGCTTTAGGGAATCCAAAGTAGTGCTGTGTAGCAGGTAATGTTACTCAATGGTAGAAATGTGCTTTGACGCTCAGAAAGTTGTGCTGTGAAAGATGCTGTAAAAGTTTAGTAAGTTTTTGTAGGGAAAAAGGATACAAATTAGCTCAATGGACATAAGTTAATATTCAGCAACAATTTAAGCATTGGCCAAGTCTGCTCACTCAGAGCTTTGTATTTAGGGTTATGTCAGAAAAGCAAGAACTACACACAGGCATATCAAAACTCGTGTGACAAACTGAGGAACATGGAACAGGCTCTCTACTCTTGTACATCTTCAGCTGATGACCATGCTGCCGAGATGGGTGAGCTGAAGGCAGTGCAATTTGCCTTTCTAGCTGCTGCTGTCACCATCTCTGGTCATCATGACCAGTAGATCTTTGACTTATTTTGGTTAGGGCATTCTCAGAATGAGGCTGACAGAGTGGTATTTCTACAGCTGAACTTCACTACAGAAGATTTGAATGTGAAATAGAGATTCCTTCCTCTCTTGTTTCTCCTATTCCTCCCCTAGACATGTTTATTTTCTGTCTCCATCTCCACTTGCATTCTGCTGTCTGGCAGACTGAGTTCCTTTAACAAAAATTCTTTACTCTTCTGATTGGAAGGGTGGCATTACAAAGGATTAAAATTCCTGGAGAAAGATTCATGCAGACACTTAGTGATGAAATCCAAAATTGTAACCTTGAATTGTATCTCCTTAATCTTGAAGCCATCTGAAATCACTGACTTAATTTCTGTCAGTACGAAATCTATTCTTAGACTGATGATATATGTGTGCAGCTTCACAAATTTTGTTCCCAGATATATTTTCAAAAAACAGAATGTCAGAGGACCACAGTATCTCAGCACTCTGACCTGTATATTAAATGTCATCAGATAATACTGCCTACTTCTATTTAGGAAAGGAGCGTCAGGGGAGAACTGATGATACTGGAGAGTCCTAAAACTATATTTCTTTTTCAGGAGGCCTAATTTATGTTGATTTAAGAGTCCTAGAGATTAAAGGTAGCGAGAACAGAGTAAGGACTCTGTAAAATAGTGATGAAAGTGTTCTCTTCAGCCATTTCAAGTGCGGTGGGCCAGGTCAGCATACTAGGTTTGAAACCTAGACTGTTCTTAACTATTTTTTATTTTTTGGTTATCTCTGCCACTCCTATAGTGCCCACAACTCGGGTGTGTACTTGGGACTGCAAAGCAAGTCTTGACACTTCTGCAATAGCTTTTATTTTGGAATATAGTTACCTGAAATTTGTTGGCATGGTGAAGTTCAGTCAGACTGTTTAGAAGACAGTGTTTCTGATAGAGATAAAAGAGAGCTGTACTTAGCTCCCCTCAGCTGTGAATTCTGTTTGCCTACCACAAGTTTAGGAGGACAAAACTGCTCTACGTCTTTGATTATGCAGAAACATCTTTGCTGCAACTGAGCTGCAAAGACCAATTGGTTCCACAGAGATTCATTTATGTCTACCAGCATACAGATAAAGACAACTGCTAGAAAAAAGACAAGAGATGATATTTAAATATATGTTTCTGTGTGCTTACTTATTTTCAATTATTAAAAAGAGTAATTTGAAGATTGTAACTGCTGGAGTGACAATGGTATTGTTATTTAATGCTCCCAATGATCTTATAAGAGTAAATTTCCTTGCACGTCAGTTAGGTACCATGGAAAAAATGGAGAAGAAGAATGTTTAACAATATGATACAAAAATAAAAAAATAGTACCTTCTTAGACATTGTAAGCTCAAACTAAAGCCTGACTGATAAAGGAAAAACTATGTTTATTTGGAAAATGACAGTAGGTAATAATGAATTCTTGTTAAAGAAGAGACTGCAGTTAAAACTCGGACCTTGATTTCAAATTTTCTGGCAAAATAGTTTGAGCCAGTTATACTTAATAGTAAACTGCTAAGTAAACTTGTAAAACACCCTATTAATTAGAAAATTTGGAAAAGCAGTAAAGAAAAATTTTAAATCTTGTATTAAAGTTCAGATTAACGGAAAGTGATTATCGTGTGTTCTGGATGGTGGAGGGGGCTGTGTTTTTTTTGTTTTCTTTTCTTTTTACTAGAGCAATGTTTCCTGCAAAGAAACTCTAGCTCTGTGCAAATTTTGTCATATGTGAAAGCATTTTTTTCACCAATGGAATCAGTATTTCAGCGTTCTGGTAAAATGACCACCACTTTGACCACTGATAGTGTTAAATTCAGTATAGAGTAAATATCATCTCTTCACTGAATTTGATGACGGAGGACCAGCTGACTTCATCCTGTAGTGAATAATGGGATTTGTCATTCCTTCCTGTAACTATCAGCACTTCTATTTGTAATGTCTTCATTAGATAAGTATGGACCTTTTGCACTATGTCTTTGAGTTCTTCTTAATAGGTACTTTTATATTGGTACTTATTTAGAACTTCTCCTCTGTAGTTTGTATATGTTTAACAAAGTGACAAGGCATGTGAAGAAAAGAAAGAATAAGAAGTCCTGTAAAATTGTGTATGCTCCATTGGTGGCTGTAGAATAAAGAAATAAAACAGTAAGAAGAATTTGTGATTTTTAGTATCTACTACTTGGTATAAAAATGTGTGTTCTAAATTTACTTTAAGTCAGGAGCAGAGCCTCTTCTTTTTAGAAAGGCAAATGTTTTGTCTGCAAAACAGACAAAAGTTTCTAAGTTTCTAAATTCAGTACCTTAATTTCTTTGCTCCATGACATTTGCAAAGAGCAAGTGGTAGACTTGGTAATAAGCTCTAATAATTCATCATGGTTGAAATTACATTATTTAACATCTCTGCACTAAGAAATCTAGTAAAAAAAAAGAAATAAAGCTTTCACTGATGCTCAGAATGAGCAAAATGCATTTGTTATGTGGCAAGTATTATGCCATGGTACTTACACTTTGAAATTGAATCAGCTCTTATTTTCCTGCAGAATCTTACTTGAAATTCAGATACTTAGAAAGATGGTCAGGAGAAACAGAGGAGCACAGATTTGTGCCTGTCACTCTACACTTGTTCCATAAGTAGTGGTTACTGGGCAGCTGAGTTAGCAGTAGAATAAAACCAAAATTTTCAGAAAGAGTTCTAGGTAGGTTGCCTTTAAAGCTCTAGTCATATTACTGAAACAGTGAAACTGAAAACTCTCCTTAGATGCTATTAATAGCATTTTTAAAACTAAATTTTAATCTTTGATATAATTTCAGTTTACTATTGACCATGAAATTACTGATGTATTGCTTGACGAAAGTGCTGTGTCTTGGGGTGGAGGGGTAAAAGGTATATTGTTTAGATTCTTTTTAAGAAGAGCAGTGGCCGAGTTCTGTACTCCCAGTGTGTAGCCTCCCACATGTGAAGTCAGTGTTGGTTTTCTTTGTTCCTTTTCAGAATTTATATACAGCCATTAGCTGAGATGGGCAGATTGTGCATGCTGGGTGGCATATCTTACCCTGCATCATGTGTAACAACAGACTTGCTAGCAAAATGGCCTAGAGCACATAAAAGGCCAACTCATGGGTGAATGACAGCTGGCTAAAGCTGAACCCAGATGAGTTTGAATTTGTTATGAATTTGTGCCCTAGTTTTGTTTTCTGTTTGGATTGTTCAATACTAAGCTTTCCCCCGGGATACTAGAGTAATGGTCAGTTCTTCCCATTCTTATGAGGAAAGCAATCCTCAGCTGTTTATACATGAAACTGCTGCTGGTTGGAATGCAACAATAGGCTGTGTCTGAAGTCCTGTGTGCTTACACAATTCTCGTGCAGAGCACTGGAATGAATATTCTCAGAAACAAAAGACTTAGACTACTTTTTTCACAATACTTCCTCTCTTTCTCATCTATTGACAAAACATTTTCTCAGGCATAAAGGTCAGTATCAAATCTAGGCTGCTTACAGTGGATGGAGTCTTCTCAGAAGTGATGGAATAGGGAGGAAATGGCTATAACTTTATGATGCACACTGTCCTCTACTTTGCCTTGGCAGCTCCAGTTCATTAAAACAATGTTTTCATTGTGATCTATTTGAGTCAATAAACCTTGGTACCAGTAAAACATAGTATTCATCTATTCCCCTCAGCAGTACTACAATGCTTATTTATGACCAGACTGCTCTGCAGAAGGTATATTTATGCCAATTACATGCTGCCCATTCCAGCTAATTAAAGTTTCTTGTATTAATATTAGCCTGATAGAAGTCTGCTAGCAGACACATAGTCAGAGGCATGCCAAGACCTATGTAAGTCCCAGGAGGTGTCTGGAACATATTTTTCTCTGACTCAGTTTGCATTAAGCCACTCTGTAAGCTACAAATTCAAAGAGAAAAGGTAGGTCTAAAATCATTCGTATGTGGAAAATAAAATTTTAAAGAACTTTTAGGTAGCACAGCATAATGTCTTGCTTTCTTGGATTTTGTTGCCAGTTCTCCTAGGTTCCCCTGCGATTTAAAAATTTTGTGTTTTATTGTTGATATTGTGGCTTGACTAATAGAAAAGCAATTGGAAATTTGCATTGTTACATTACAATTATGATCATTATAAACATAAACGTTTGGTCTCATACCTATGAAAAGGTCAGGAGTGACCCTGTGCAAGTGAAAATGGTGCTCTGTTGTGCTCTCTAGAAATGGACAGCATTTGTGAAGGTGAGCTAGTCCAGGTACATATTATTAAGGTGGCAATAAGTGAAACATGAGTAAATGTTTTCTTTTCCTGTATTTTTTCAGGGATAAAGATTTATTTTTAAAAAAAGTTCTTATTGTTTTAGACTTAAATATAACATCTTTAAATATAGCTTATATATCTAAAGATGTAGTTCATCCTGATAAGGCCAGAAGAACATCAATTGAAATAATTTGCCTTTGTTAAGTGAGCATATCCCATTGATTATTCACCAACAATTTTGCAGTACGGGGGGGGGGGGCAATTAAACTCCATAGATTTAAACTATTTTATTATATTAAGTTATATTATGTGGTTTGGGGAAAGAACATGACACATTTAGTTTAGTAATAACAATTTTCCAACTCACAAGTCATTTAAATGGAAATAGATCTAATAATAGTCAGCAAAAGTGGCTTTCCTGAAGCTCATACTCCATTTCAGTTTCATTGCCTGGAGCTTATGAGGAATGGCATTTCAACATCCTTTTTCACGGCCTTTTCAGGAATGAAGTGGCATCTCATTAAGATAACTAGAATATGCTGCAATGAGTAGATTATGGTCATTTCTGGGAGGTTGCAGGTATGGAGAAGATGTTCTCTATGCTTCTTATTGAGGAATTGAAGAGTGGAAACTTGGCTTTTCTTTACATTTCATTACCACCCTGACAAAGAAGCACACCTGTCTTGTGCAAAAATTACGGGTAACTTTTTCATGTTTTCATTAATACCTTATAAACACAGGAGAAAGCAAAGAATAAGTATGAAGACAGCTGCAGGAACATGAAAAAACTGAAAACCACACTGGGAGTCAGATGTTCATTGCCCTTAATCGTGAGGTCTTGAATAGCAGTTCACCTAGGTTATTTGCATGACATTGCTTGGATCACAAAGTAAGGAAAAGAACCGGAGTCATATTTTCATGGTCCTGTTTTCAGCCAGGACAGGGTTAATTTTTTGCTATAGATGTGAAGGGGCATGGTCAGGATCCTGATGTTATTGGATACAACCTCACATCATTTCCAGGGTGGGGAAAAGGTGCTCTCACTTCAGGGAAGAAGGGCATTGCTTCAGGTGAAGAAAACATGGTGAGAGAGAGTGCCCTGATTTACCCCTTTAAGCTGAAAAAAGGGAGATGAAACTCTACAGTGGAAGAGAATAAGTTTGTACCTAACAGCAGAAGATTGGAATTGAGCTTGCAAAAATGGGTATTTTTTTATTTTTGGGCCTTTCTGTGTAAATAGTTTCTTTGTCTTATACATTTTGTTATTAATATTTTTGCTGTTGCTGTTCATTTTCTTATCTCACTGCTGTTTCCAATAAATTGTTCTTATCTGAACCCATGATCTTTGCCTTTTGTGCTTCCAGTTGGAGAGGGAAAGGAAGGTGAGTGGAGGTGTGAGTACTAAATTGGAGAATATCATTACAAAACCATGACACTCGGTCATTGAAAATCTATAGAAAACAGAAGTTGGAAGTAATCAGAATTGAATTTCCAAGGAATGGCCATCAGTATTCTAGGGTGTCAAACTTACAGTTGTGTTTAGTCCTACCTGTCTTGTGAGCAGTGTGGTAATTGTTTGCAGTATGTTAATTTTAAAAGGGAAAGAAAACCAGGATTCATTTTTTATATGCCATGGAGGAATTGTTTCCAAATGCTTGAGACTTATAAAGGAGGGGAACTTTCCAATAATAATTTGGACTTCCTTTTATCTTTCTATAGGGAGAAACCAAGAATTTCTGAATTCTTGCTCTTTGGTACCTGCAGAGACACCGAACTCTGTTGTTCAGGTTATTGTGGCAAGGACAAAATTGTCACTATGTATAAAATATAAACCACGTTTTCATCCTTATTCTCTCCCTTCACAAATCTATGGATATATATATCTAAGCATTATGCATTCACAAGATGTCTTTAGATGTTGTCTTGAAAAGAAAGGAAATAATAGATAAATCAAAATTTCTTTATAAAAGCACAATCAAATTTTTCTTCTTAATACTTTGGTAGTGTTCTTTTCTTCATGAAAGACACAAGGCTGCTGAATATAAAATGACCTTTTTTTCTGAACCTCTGTAAGGGGCATTTGAAACTTAAGATGAAAATGTTTCATTCAGATTCTTCATGTTAGACCTAATCTTCACAGAGATATTGTTTACTTTTTACTTCTGAGGTAGAAGCTGTATACTCCCTTGGAAAAAAAATTACTGCAGTCACTTAACAGTGTCTACTTACCCCACTCTAGAAATGCAGATTTTTCACAAGCAATCATGGCAAGAGTTACTCTAGGTAAAAACATATGCTATCTTTTTCTATTCACTATGAAGGGGAAACCAATGATAAAATTACTTACCTGCTTTGCTAGAAAATGGCTGTCCCCAGAAAGTTAAATCATCCAATCTGACTGCAGTAATTAATTTCATCATGATAGATACAGCGCTTGAATTTCATTTGACTATGCATTATGCATTGTCTAGAACACTATAAAAATTAGATGTGTGGAGATTTTTATTTTTTTTAATAAATGTGTCTATATGCATATTTATTTCAAGAAGTCATACAGGAAAGAAAATGACAGAATTGTTTTTCCTCATGAGTTGAAAAAAAATGCATTAATGTTTTTTCCTTTAATTTTTTTTTATATTTTATTTTTGCTGTGTGAAAACACCTTCTGTGCTGAAGGTTGAGATACCTTATTTACTCCTTTAAGTTGAAAAAGTGAGATGAAACACTATAGTGGAAGAAAATAGGTTTGTACCCAACAACAGACGACTGGAATTGAGATTGAAAAAATTCCAATGCATCTTTGCCTAAATTTGTAATTATTAAAAAAACCCAAATGGTTGCAAAACCCAGATAGCCAAACACCTATTGCAGTGATGTTTTTGTCTACAGATTTTTACAAGCTACTATAGTAGCAGAAATATTTTTTACCTGGCTTTAATAGCAGCTGTAGTTCTTAATATCAGGCAGAACAGGTGCCAGTTCAGTTCAAGGGAATTTTGAGATCTCAGCAGAGATAAAATAATGGATATAGGGGAAAAGATAGGTTTTGTAAGGCTTTGTCTCCATTTACAAGTAGTTTAGGTTAACAGAAGTGATCTGAGAAGCATTTGTCCCTGAGGACATGTCAGCCATATTCTAATCATCTTGGAGGTAATACAAAATAGCTCTTGTCTATTTTCCAGTTTGGTTTTATACAAAAGAAGTGCATTGAAGTCACTTTCATTCCTCTCCACAGTGCTCAACGAGGCGCAGCAGGTGGTAGTAAGCACAAGGTTCAATTCCAAAGTGCAGTCCTCAAATTCTCTAAAATGCTAATACAGATGCATATTGTTTCATCTTTTAGTGTGTGCTGACTAGATCTTGTTAATGATGCTCTGTAAAACTAGGACATGTGGGTGTTAATTTACCAGGAAAAAAAATCTGCTAATCCTTTCATAATTTTATGAGAAGGCAAAGAAAACACCATAAAATTAAAGGTTCAATTTTTCTCTATAAAAGGTTAAATTATCATATAACTGCCAAAGATATGAAATAAAGTGCTTTGAAATCTATCCTTATATTTTGAAGATTTAATTAACTTATCACTGGCAATCAGAGAGAATCTATAGTCTGTTGCTCCAGTAAACCACAGTATTTGTGAATCTATGTTTGTGGAAATTCCTACTGAACTCATACTTTAAGTGATGAAATAACAAACTGTGCTATTTCTGAATGAGACCAGACTTACAGAGTAACCCACACTATTTGTGCATCTGAGATCTTTTTGAATGTGAACAGAATTGACATTGCTGAATTTTTCTAATCAGAAATTAAGCCTAGCTGATTCAGCCCCTCTGATCTCTGAGGACTAGCTGGAAAGCAAGAATGTTTATTTTCTGCCAAATTTCTGTACCCTAAACAAAACAGTATGCTGAATCATCTAGACTCTCAGGATATCATGATACTGTTAAAGGTCTTCTACAGATAAGACGTGCATGTTTCTAAGGCTGGTTTTTGCTCCTTTCTCCTCCAACTAGAAAGCCTCCAAAATATTGAATCTTGAATTTTCTACTTCACTCTAGGCAAATTAACATGCCTTCTAAAGGCAAAGGCAAACACAAAGAGTTGATTTTTAGATGTGGGATTCTGACTAAAAAAGTTGTGAAAATGAAAGTCTTCTGATTTCTTGGAAAAAGCTACATCTTTCCAAGTTAAATACAAACCTTGGGTGCAGCATGCTTGAGTCAGTGCAAATCCCATTACTATGGTGCCTCCAGAGGCTTTGTTTATACCCAGGAAGATAAACTGGTAATTAAAAGCAAGCCAACAAAACTGCCTAAACCAAGAATACATACATTTCATACTCAGAGTATGAAAAATGTTACATGTAACTTTAGTCGAAAACTGTTTTAAACTTTATTTTTTTGCAGAGGCTGTCTTGGCAAGTCGACTCAGTAAAAGGTATGTTAAAGAATTTTGTTTTCAAGCACAAAAATGAAGGTATATGGCATTGAATCTACAAAACTGATATGGGTTTCTTGTTGAAAACTTAGCAGAACATTCTCAACAAATAACAAATAAAAGTTTCATAAATATTTATATGTATTCTTAGTGCAACATTGCAATTCAAGTGACAATATTCATAGACACTTTTTATATTGTTTTCTACTGACTATATTAGAAACAAGACTACTAGATATACCAAAAATAAGGCATAATGTTGTTTTGATGAACTAGGTGTTTCTTCAAAATAAAGCTAAATTTGGTGTATTTCCAGTTTATGTGAAATTCCAGCAAGCTGGCTAAATGGGCTGATTTCCTTTGGGTGATGTGGAAGTTGTAAGGTTTATCATAACTCTGGAGTATGGCTGATATCATTAGGGACTGGAACATCTCTCCTATGAGGAGAGGCTGAGACAGTTGGGATTGTTTAGCCATGACAGAGTGGTTGGAACTAGAATATATATATTAAAGGTACCTTCCAGCTCTCGACTGTCTATGATTCTCTGGTTCTATGATTCTATGATGTGTAAGAGCTGGAACTAACCAAGGACAGAGTAACCATGCAAGGTTTTTTTCCTGCCCCTCTGTCACCAACTGTGACATAGTAGAACTTGCTACATGCTCAACCAGAAACTGCTGCCTATGGCTTAAGAGCAGGTCACCAGAATGCTGGCATGGATATGAAGCACTCTCTGAAGGGGTTCGTTTTGCTGCTCCTACATCAAGGCACTTACAATCATGTGCAATTGCCTACCTTTTCTGGTTGCCTCGTTGCCTGGAATTATCATAATTTGTGGCTTGACTGCTTTGTTCTGCATTGTACTTTTTGACACCACACCTGCTCATGGACAAAAGAAGACTGTCAAGAAGTTCAGGGAACCAGGAAAGATTGAACATTATATCCACAATGTGACTGCCAACCCAAATGCATCTCAAGAAGCCATTGAATTTGATATAGATGATTTACTAGTCAAGGTGGAGAAGATCCGTCCTGACCACAATGCGGTGAGCAGCAGGATTTTTATTATTGCTATTATTATTGCTATTTCATCTTCACCATCATAATGATCAATTTTCTTTTATTTGGTTTTTGCAGTTCCATGCAAACAAGGGGATCCCTTTACAGAAAGCAGTGGAAATTAACAATATTAATATAAGTAATTTGTAAAAACAATGAGCCGATATTGAGAAGATGTCATATATTTGTTATAGATTAAGCCTTTGCAGATATATATATATGGTTAGAAATTTATATCATATATGTGTATATATATGTTAGAACATGGCTTCTTTAGGTATAGAATTTAGTATTTTTGTAGTGCTTGAGAAGACAGGTTCATCTGCTCCTTTTGAGCATCCTTCCACAATCTTGCTGTATTTTTCATCCTTTTATTCTAGTTGTTCTCTGTATGTTTCAGTTTATATCTGGGGGGGAAAAAAAGAAGAAAAGTATGGTGATGTTTGTATTGTCAATATTTTGTCCAAATTTATATTGTCAACAGTATGAATATATATATATATATATAAGTAGTACTATTTATGTTTATGGAAAAGTCTACAGCTTTTTAAATAAAAAATCATTTGGACTTCATCCATATAGCACTGTAGGTTGTATCATCTGTTGAGCTTATTCCTTCTTGCTCAGAGTTCCAAATAATGGAAAGAATGCAAATCTCTAAATACTTATATATACATACAAATGTATATATGCACAGGCATATATATATATATATATATATATATATATATATATATATTAGGGAGACCTAGCAGTGCTGGTCAATTTTTAAACATCACCTTCTAAGGGGACAGGAGCAGGCACTTCCCAAGTGCTGGAAGTCAGGCAGGCGAGGCAGAAGGCATCACTTACAGCACAGAAGCCACTGTTTCATACTGGGTTCCAGACATGGTGGTTGCCATGCCCATAATGAAGCTGTCTTCTCTTAATGGTCCTACAGTGTGTAAACTTTGAATAGCTATCGTTTGTAGGTAATGACTTTTCTATAATGATACACTGTAAAAGATAATGATGAAGTTAAATCTTTTCACTTTTAGAACCATCTGTGGTAATGTAAGTCTTTAGACAAACAATAGAAATACTGTTTCTGGTCCATTTGAAACTGCTGAGAACATTATGAAAATGAACAGGAGAAAATTATTCAGCAACAGTAGATGGTAACTTTCCAAAATAATCTGACTTTTCGGTGTTTATATTGTGCAGAACTCTGTAGATAAAAGAAGGAGAAAATAGCCTGGCATAATGAAAGTGGGAATAGCTTGTTTATTGGTATACCCTACCTAAATATTTTCCTGAGAACTGCAGAGCCTGCAAGGGCTCTTTCTGGTCTTTATAGGTTTTTTTGTTTGTGCAAAACCAGGTATGACAGAAATTCAGTCATGGATTGAATTTTTAGATGCTTGCACTGTATTAATTAAAGTAGGTAGAAAAACTTTGAGCCAGTGATCAATCTGACATATTTTTGCTAAAAATAATTGAGGTGGGGAATACAACTGCTGTTACCAGTACTTACCAGGCATTTGTCCACCCTTATGAAAATGAATGCTATTATTTCCTTTTGATTAGAACTGTAAATATTACTATGTTTTGAGAGTCAGTATTGAATTTCAGTAAAATTCAGGTAAATGTTATTCTTCTGGGCCATTAGTATCAGAATACTGACATGAACCTGTTTTTGTTAAGACCTTAGATTTAATTAACTTAAGTTCATTTGTCTTTACTTATAAAGTGCCTGGAGATCTTTCCAAAAGAGCAGTTTGTGCCTGGCAGCAAAGTATGGCAAGTACAACTGATGACTGATGCCCAGGAAGACAGAAACTCAGATGAGCAAAGTTATGTTTTGACTTTCCGGTACCTGCAGAACACTTTACGGATCTTCCTGGAGATCATTTCTGGCACTTCCCAGAAGAGAGGTGATGTGAGATCCACCACCATCAGTAAGAACAGAAAGTCCAAGTAGGCAGAAAAGCCAAGCCAAGAAGGCAGCAAAAAATTTAAAAAAGAGAGAACCTGCCTTGTTTTTGGTTTGGCGACTTGCCTTTCTACAACATTCAGTGCAAAGAACCTTCTCTCCTTTGTCACCTGAGAACTAAGTTTGTGGGTGTGTTTCTCACTCTTTCATTAAAAATTCACTGTTTAACACTCACACTAGATGTTTGGGTTTATTTATAGCTTTTTGTGTTTAAATGTGATATACTCATATTGTTGGTATAACCGAAAACCAAATTTCTTATTTTAACTACAGTGCAGAGAAAACTATGGGGAAGTAAATGCTTTTATTTTACTTTTCCATTTGAGTATTAGAAATCCTGATTTTAAAAAAACATTTTCTCTTAGTGTTAACAAATCTGTCTCTTTCTATTAATTGATACCTGGACAAAAATTCCCACTGGCACCTATCAAAAGGAAGAAAATCAAGTAAAAAGTGTCCTAGTAAAATAGCTGACACTTATTTTTAAGCCTATGCTTACTGCTCTAACATTAAGATGACATGCTCCTGTTAGTATCTACTTGGATACACTACTGTTGTGTCTGAGGGAAAGCTTAACATTTTGTGTACTATATTAACTGTGGAGAAGGTTTGTTGCCACAAAGTAGTTAGGCCACTCAAAGAATCACCATTAAAGACAAACTTTATAGAGCTTTGTAGCAAGGTTCATTTTATAACTTAGTACATTGATGAAGTGTACATAAGAAATTCAGATTCAAATCCATTTAGAAATATTTTCACACAGATTGGTGATGCAAGAGATGAAGGGTAAAAAAGAGATGGATAAAAAATAGTAAGAGTGCTAAAGGATTTAGCAGCACTTAATCATCGACTAATTTAACATTTATGAAGTGAGTCAGTAGAATTTGCTACAGTTATAATAGTGAATTAATTATAGACTCATGGTAATCTTCATACCACAACAAATAGACATGCATACAAGGGCAAAAAGAAGTATACATCTATGAGTGTAAAGGTACCTACCAAAAATTCTCCTTTTGTTCAGTGAAATACAACAGATTCCTTAGCATTTCTCAACAGGCAGGGGTTGCAAGTGTGTCTGTGTCATCTATCAGACTAGGCTTCATCATCAGCAACAGTCTTTTGAGTATGGCAGGCTGGAAGGTTCACGAGCTCTGAGAGGTGTCCCAGTCAGAAGGAGTTGCTGGTGGAGGAGAGTTCAAAGGGCCTTGCTTAGGACCACTCTTCATAGGGTTGCTAGATGACTGGCTTCAGTCATCAGTAATTTTCTGTTCAGGGCATAATTCAAGCTGGTAACTACTGTAGTGTGGTTACTGAGCTAGAGAGAGAGAGTAATGGCAGTAACACACACAGACTTCTTTAGGGAAAAGAAGGTATTTATTGAGAGTACGATTTGTACTTTTATAGTATGTTCCACAGAGCTAAGAGAAGACGGTGGTTCATTGGATAATTCAGAAAACACCTGTGGGACAGTACTGAAGTCCCAAGGTCTGCACCAGGTGTTAATCTTTGTTATTAATTTTATTCTGTTTTGACTAAATTATCATCCTGGGAGAGAGTTTCTCTACCGGAGTTGACACACTATCAACTTGGGAATGGAGCTGAGAGAACAGGAGAAGCTCCAGCCTGAGAATGATTTTCCAGGCTGTAATTTTCCTAAATATCTAACAGTGGGTCTACATTGTAGTTTTCAAAATCCCAGCAGGAATGCTGCTGTTCCCCTCGGGCTACTTTTCAGATAAGGAATTTTGCAATACTGTTAGTGTAAAGCTGATTATCCTTTGTTCATTTTGGCTGGGCAGCTGATGTTTCTCTTATGGTCAGTGTTCTACCTATATTATGTAAGACAGACTGATGGTCAGAGACACTTCACCACCCAAATGGTACAGTAAAGGGGCAGTTCAATACACCTGCTTCAGTCAAGACTTGTTAGGATCTCCTGAGATTGCAGAGCAGGCCTGAAAATGAGTAGAAAGCACCATCACAATCTCAATAGACAAAGCGACAAATAGTCCAGATTATAGTTTGGAAGAGGAATGTGAAAGGACTGAACAGCATTTCTGTGATTTGCAGATGGCTTGTCATGAATTCTGATGTTACTCATTGTCCAAAGCCTAGTTTTAAGCCTAAGTGTATAAATTTAATTTACTCAATCATTGTTTGGAATTTTTAAGCAAATCAGTGAATTATGGGCCAGATTTGTAGCTGGTGGAAAATGGACACAGTCCACTAACTTCAGTGAAGAGTTATTGGTCCCTATTGTCTGAAGCTGTGTTACAATGCATTGATAAGCACAGAGATAAAAGCATGAGGGGAAGTCAAAGAAGAAATACTAAAATTCTCATGGTCTTACTTCTCAACTTACCTATATGAAATTGCCATTCAGATGCTCTGTTAAGTGACCAGATGTTAATTTGAAATTCTAACTCTCTGGTCAAATGAGTAAATGCAAATTTTGTTTTTAACTTTATAAATCTGGGCTTCTGTTGCATTTTTCATCCTAGTTGTGTGGAGAATGAAATTGGATTAGAGAAACCTACCAAAGGTGTTTGTTTGAACTAGAGACAGATAACAGGAACTTTATATCTACATTAGAGGCTTACTTTAACCTAGTATTGTGTGGAGGAATCAGTATTTCCTTACTATACCTGCAACTAAAATTTTTGTTAGCAAGCTTGAATAATTTAGACTTCATTGCCTCATTCAAATTTGCTTCCCCAGAAATCCATTTTCTCTCTCTGAATCCTATGAAGAAAAATATAAAGTTTTACACTGGGGGTCAGAGCAGTGTTCTTTTGATGTAGCAGTTTTACCATGCAACCAACTCCAGTTTTGAAATAGCATATGAATTTCAGGAGTAGTGTATAGTTTGTGAAATTACAATTTGCTTTTTGTGTAAATTTCAGTCTGCTTTTGGTAATGCAAGAGTGCCTCCCACTAGTTCTAATGTTCCTGATAGGGAGGTAGTCTTTCAGTGTAGGAAGTTGCTGTTAGGTGAGACTTCATCCATGTTTGTCTTCTTCCTGCCTAGGATTTTAGTTGTTAAGTGTCTTTTGAGTGATTTCCTCTTTAGAATCCAAGGCTACACATACACGGTCTGGAATTAAGAAAGAAAGAAGTTCCAGACAATAAAGGAGATGCTTCTGGTACACAGAAATATGTCCAAGGACTGCCAGTCTGATATACATTTAATGCAGTAGAGTTTGCACTATGTAAGCAAGATTGTATATGGAAATTCAGAAATATCAGCTGGGAGTTTTTCTGCTAATCGAGTCTTTGAACTTCTGTACATTTAACATGTGCTTGGGCAGTTCCTAGTTCTAATATAATACAACATGGCTTGCAGATAAACTTGAACATATATTTTTTATGAAAATATTTTTATTTTCCTCTTTGAAAATTTCTTTCATCAGTTTTTTCACCCTAGATATTTTTTCATGATAATGTATATTATCGTTAAAAGTTAATTAAGAACTCATGGGGTCATATCAGCCTGGTAACTGGTCACTCATTAGGTTCTGTAGGCATCCATTTTATGACCAGTGCTCCTCAACATCTTCATAGATTAGTTGGATGCAAGACCCAAAAGTATATGAAGTAAATTGGCCAATGATAAATTAGGAGGCACTGTTGACTCCCTTGAGGGCAGAGGGGCCCTGCAGAGAGATCTTGACAAATTAGAAGGCTGGGGATTTACCTGTGTGTGAACTTTAACAAGGTTGAGTGCCAGATTCTGCAGCTGGGATGGGGAAACCCCAGATGTGCATGCAGACTGGGGAAGGAGATGCTGGGGAGCAGTGCTGCAGGAGGACACCTGGGGGTCCTGGTCAGTGGTGAGCTGAATGTGAGCCAGCAGTGCCCTGGCAGCCAGGAAGGACAACCCTGCCTTGGGGGGGAATCAGGGACAGCATCACCAGCCAGGCAAGGGAGGGGATTGTCCTGCTCTGCACTGGGGCAGCTTCACCTCGGGTCCTGGGGGCACTTTTGGGCATCATAATATAAAATAGTCAAAATGTTATTAGGGAGCTTCCATAGGAGTGCAACAAAAATAATGAAGAGTCTGAAGGGGAAGCCTTCAGTATGAGTGGCTGAGGTCACTTGGATTTCTCAGTCTGGAGAAGAGGAGACTGAGGGTTAACTTTACAACTTCCTCATTAGAGGAGGGAAGACACTGATTTCTTTTCTCTGATGACCAGTATCCCTCAGGATCTGGAGGGAACAACATGAAGTTGAGTCAGGGGACATTTATGTTGGATATGAAGAAAAAGGTTTTTCACCAGAAGGGTGAAGTTTTTCCAGCTGAGCACTGGAATAGCTCCCCAGGGAAGAGGTCACAGCACCAAGCCTGCCAGGCTTAAGAAGTGTTTGGACAATTTTCTCAGGCACATGGTGTGACTCTTAAGGTTGTCCTTTGCAAGGCCAGGATTTGAATTGTGCTGATTCTTTTGAGTTCCTTCCAACTCAGGATATTCTATGAGAATGTGGTTCATGTAAGATACACATATATTAGCTCTAGGTTTTTCCCACTGTATCAGGATTACATTTTTTTGGTGACAGATCGAGGTCCAAGGAGTGTACAAATGCTGTTTGCTGTGGACTGGCACTCCTTTTTTCTATTACCAGGACCTGTTAAATTTTTATAAAACTACATTTTAATGTATCTTTAAAAAGGTGTTTTGTTTCTTTAAGTTTTGTCTTTTTATGACCTTTAATCATTGAAGGATTTTCACATAATTTAAAAGACCCTTGTATGAGCTTTCAGATTCCAACTTTTGTGAAAAGAAAAATCCATGCCAGGAATATGAAAGGATTCTCGATTAAAAATATCATTTTAGAAATAAAAGTCTTCTCAGATGTCTAGGAAAGATACTATTACAGTTCTTTTTGTTTTCAGTAATCTCTGGGAAAATGCTAGTTCAGATTGACTGCTGAGTTATTTAAGTTTCAGAGCTATTAAAATAGTGTAGAATAGATACTGCTCTGCAATTATATTCAAATTTGTTTCCCTTTAAATTTAATTTTTTTTTAAATATTAAGAATTAATACTTAATGAATTAATAGTGAAATAATGAATTACTTTATTCCTCCAGAAACATTTTGAAACTCAGTGAAGGTCATGTATGCAAAATATTAAACAAGTATTTAAAACAATTAAGGTCAGTACACACCATTTGAAAAAGTTATTTTTTTCAGTCTAAGAGAGAAGTTAAATGAGGAATTTCACATTACATTCTTTCATTTTTATGGTTGATCCAACGTATCAAGCCTTCCTAGACCTGTGGTGGCTACCTTGTCAAATGTTTACCACTTTATTTTTCTGTAACTGGAGAAATACTGCTTTGAATGTCTTCCCCCCAGTGCCCCAACCTACTCAGTCTCAGTCATTCTCTTCTCTTCCAGTAACCTTTAAATTCCTGACAGGTGTCTTGGTATGGCATTTTCTTTAGATTCCTCCTTCTGCATTTCTTTCTTTTACAATTCTTACTCCTTGCCAGAAACTGTAAAGGAAAATGAAGTGTCTGATCATAGAATCATAAAATTGCTAAGGTTGGTAAGGTCATTTAGTCCAACCATTAACCTCATGCTGCCAGGTTCCCCACTAAACCACGTTCTTAAGCACCACATTATTAGTGACATGACAGTTATGCACTTGGTGTGCTGCAAAAGCTCAAAAATGGTTTATTTTTTTTTGTGGTTGTTTGGTGGTGTGTCTGTTTCCTTTATTTTGTGGTGTTTTCACTCTTTTTCCCTACGATACCTTTATTTAGATATGCAAAAGTTTTGAAACTTTCTGACCTTCGCACAGACTTCAGTGCAGCACTTGTCTCAGAAGTATATAGTATAGTAGGTATAACACCTTCTTAGATCTTTTTATAGGAAGAATCCCATGCTGACTACATAATTGCTTTTGTAAACTTAAAAGTATTTTAGAGGGGAGGTGGATGGAAATGTGAAGAGATGAGAGGTGGTTCTCAGTGCTAGCAATGAATGATCAAAAACTCTTTCCCACCTGAAGATAAGGAAGAGGTGATACAGTCTCCTCCAGTGTGCTGACATACTAACCTGATTTCCTCGTGCAGCAACAGAAAATTAATCACTGGTGGCTGAATATCTTGCTCATTCATCAAGATGTGGTATGCAGAGATAGCCACTTTGAACTGTTCACTGCCTATGAATAATTAGATCTTAGAAAAAAAAATAGTAACTTACTTTTACCCCAATAATAGTATAGTTACCCAATATTAAAAAAAACCCAATAATTGTTGGTTATCCACACTTGGAAATGGTCCCAGGGAAAATGAAAGCTAGTCCTTAAAGGCTCTTCTTTCAAGAGCAAAGATTGCAAATTTTTTAAAAGCAAACTACTTTGTTCTGGTAATGTGTCAATGTTTCCCTCAGAGACTTCATGCTTCACTTTTCTTTCCTTCTCATTCATTCAATAAATGTAGAGATGAACATATAATTATGTATATATGATACATATATACAAATGTATAATTATGTATGCCATAAAAAAACCTTTCATAAGTATTTGAAAATACCTTGATGTGAGTAATTTTAATAATTTTATGGAAGTTATGCCTCCTTTATCTCTGATTATGAGTGATAATTGTTGTTGTTATGATAGATGAAAATATTGAGGGAGTTAATCTAATGAAAAGTTATTTAATGAAAGAATAATTAAATTCTAGATGGCATCTGATGTGTTAAATAACAGACAATTAATTCATAATGTCTAAGACCAGAACTAGTAAAAGAAAGAGTAAGCACTGAATAAAAACTAACCCGGGGTAAGAAAGCAAAACTGGGTCTATTGCTTTACCAACTTCTCAGAGCTGGTACATCCAAATTTAACCTCATTTACTATATCTGATCCACAAAAAAAGATTCTTAATTGTAGGTACATTTAATTAGAATCAAATAGCTACAGAGAAGTTTTTCAGCTTTGCAAATGTGCAGAACATAGGACTTAGACTTTTCTTCCTATTACAGAATATCAAACCTTAGCTCTGACTTGGCTCATATACAGTGCAAAAACTGCCCTCTTTACCCATTGTCCCTTACTTACTGTTCTCAAGCTTGGTAGCAGGAGCTTTGCCAGGATGTTAACAATCTGTGCAGCTCTAAAAGGAATAGCAAGATTATTTCCAGCCTAAAAGGCAAGTTTCACCAGGACAAAGCCAGTATCAGGGTTGTTAGAACTTTAAAGCTTTGGTTTCCCTACAAAGTGTGCATGTCATTATTTTACAGAGGACTTTCTTCTTATCTTCCTCCGATTAATATTTTGTATTTCACATTTGTAATTGGTAATTCTCAGAGAATTTAAAAATTGAGAAAAGGACTTTCAAATTTTTTTTGTTGTTGTTTTAATATTTAATAATTTTATAATTGTCAGTTGAGATAGTTTTAGTGTTCTTTCTTAGAGGAAAAGAGAAACAACTTCGATAGATTTTTGTCTTTGGCCTTTATAGTTTATTTTCAGTCTTAAATGTGCCACAGAAAGGCACATATTATGTGGACTCCCTTGAAGGCAGGGATGCCCTGCAGACAATATCCTGTGCAGTCTAAGAGTTAGATCCAATGATCCTTGTGTGTCCCTTCCAGCTCAGAAAATTCAGTTATTCTGTGATTAACCCCTGGTAGTGTGCATTGTCTCTTCCCTGAAGGATGACTCAGTAAATTTAACTAGCACCAATTACAGAGCCATGATTTGGATTTGGGCAGTTAAAGCATTTTAGTAGGGTCACTTGATAAACTTTTTCTCATAATGCATCTACATTTTTGCTCAATTCATGACATATCACATAATTTACTATTTCATGGACAAATAATTTCACCTGAATCTACCTGAATTCATTTATTAATGTGTTTCCTGTCAAATGAGTTGCGAAAAGTGTAGAATCTTCTTGTATAATCTCTGGAATTTGTAAATTTCTAATGGGTATTAAAGATACTAAAGAACTTTGATAATGCAGCAACACTACTGATTTTACTGCTACCACGTTTTCTTTGTCCTACATATTTTTATTTCATTTCTCTATGTATTTCCCTAAATCCCAGAAGGTAGAAGGTGCTACCTTCAGCATGCATGTCTCTGAAACATTCAATCTTCCAGGTTCTCTCCCACCATGGCTCTTCTGGATGAAATGAGGTGAGTTTATATCTTCTTAGCTCTATTAGCTCACTTTATTCTAGGGTGATTTCATAGATCTTCTACTGTTCTACCTGGGACAGGTAGGATGTTGGTGATCCTGAAGGAACCTGGTACCCTTCAGGATTCCAGGACTCCCTGGGTATCACAAAGGCAGGACTGGACATTAGCATACAAGAGAGTAATATCACATAGAAGTTTTATTGTTATGGTGTTCCTAACAGAGATGGTCAGTTAAAATGTTCATGTCATCCCACACCAAAACTTTGGGTTGTAGAAAACCTGACATTTTGAATAGGGTTCTGTTCCCAGGCTTTGGTATCAGACTCACTTATGTGCTGAGAGCAGTGACAGGGCTTAAGGGAAATAATTATTCCAGTTAGTTTGTTCATTCTGAAGAGAAGCATTCAGAGTTGTAAACTGTAATTTCATTTTGAAACTTGACTATCGAAATCTGAGGTCTGATTTTTTTTTTTTGTTTGTGTAACTACGGCTGGTAAATTGCACATTAATTCAGCTTTCACAGTTATTTACACCTTGGGTAAAGATCTAATCATGCTGTTCTTAGACAAAACCTGTAATAAAATAACTTTCTAGTTTTTCAATTTTAACAAAACCTATAAGAGATTTCAATAAAAATTGCAATAGAATATAAAGAATAAATCGAATAAAAGTTTCCTACTGCTACTTGAATTTGTTGAATGGAATTATCCTTTGTTTGAAAAAAAAATGGGATGCAAAATACACCACAGCTCTCCCCAAGGATATGCTTTTGACCAGTGCCTTTTCATTTTCAGTTGTATGTCAGAGTCTGCCTCAGGGTTTGAGTAACAATGACTTAAAGGAGTTTGCAAGGTGAAAAGAAGATTCTTTCCCTTATTGAACCTAATGGGAAATTTTTGCTACAGTTAGAAAATTTTATAAAAACATCTTTCCTTCTGTAAAGTTCTAATTGTTTCTGTCCACAACACAAACCTGGCTGAAAGACATAATTACGCAGTAAGGCACCACTGTGTAGCTTTATATTGGGTACAATGGTATTTTTAAATGTAGTTCAAACTAATATCAGAGTTATTTTTATTCAAATGTCTTCCCTTGGTGTGTCACACTATTATAAGTAACATTAATATTTAAACATAATGTGTTATATATAATTCTACTACAGGGTTAAATCATTATAAAGACTGAGTTTTTAAAAAGGGTTGCCACTTGTCCTGCTCTGTGCAACCATGAGTGCATTTTCAAGTACATGGCTATACAGTTGCCCACATATCCTCGCATGTGTTCACAGGGCTCCCAGTCAGGGAAAATTATTTTTACATTGCAGTTGGGGAAATTGAGCTAAAAAGCACTGACATAACAAATATGGAGCAACAGAATTTAATTTTGAATGCCTTCTAACCTTTGTTACATTCATATTGAAAACAAACAAAACAAAAAGAAAATAACCCCCCAAAACCACCAGGAACTGTCTGCATCCAAATAGGACTGACTGTGGACACTGTCAGCCTCCATGGGAAACAAATGAAAACAGGAATTTTAATAGGATACTGCTAGACTTGTGCTCAAAACTGAAGGTAGTTTTGGACTGCAGTTTCATCTGGCTTGATTTTGAACATAATTTGGAGAGAAAGGAAAAAATTTCTTTAAGTTTGGGAACTGTCTTGGAACTCACATGTGGCTGTTGACTGATCTGAGGAAGATAATAATTTGTAGTCATGGTACATCATTAGGAATGACAGTGAGTCAGTGACAGTGAGTCTTGTTTCTGGACACTTCACGTTTGAGGCAGAATTGTTGCACCTCCCAGAAAGCACAATTTAGGTTTGTTTTTGTTTTTTTTTTTTTTTTAATAAAATAAATACAAGCAAATGGTACATTGCTAGGAACAAGCCAGTTCAGAACTTAGGATTTTTAAATTCATATAACTGAGTGATAAAAGCAAGTAAGCAAGTTAAACGAAGCAGAAAATGCTGCTGATAATTTGGGCCATGTAGACTTGATAAAATTAATAAAGTTGAAATAATCTGAAAGCCTTTAGATTCTGAGCAGGAGCTTTATTTTCCCCATGAGAAGCCATTATTTCCTTTAATTGTAATTAATCTTATCAGGCCACTTTTGGTTGCAGCTCAGTTACACCACTAACGTTAACTTGTGAACATCTGGAACAATTATTCTTTCTTCTTGGCTGATCAGTGCGTAGCACAAACTGAAGGGAGGTGTTACTAAAGACAGCAAGCAGTATTGATTATATACTCTACCTACAGTTCCAGAAGCATGTGGGAGGACTTCATTGCCATAATGCTCTACTGCAATAATCAAACAGAATTTATATTTAACTGTTGGCAAGGGAATTAGCTGGAAAATTTAGAACCTACTAGGCTGTAAGAAGGCTATTAGTAATCTAAAGTGAAATCTTGGTATTAATTTAATTAAAATTAATCCAAGGTACTCCTTTATCTTAGATCATGTGCATTGTTCTGAATATCTGCCTCTCCCACACTCCTCCCTTTACAAAAAGACAATGATAAAACTAGTAAAAGTTCAGAGAGGAGCAAAAAATTTCAGAGAATGATCAGATATATGGAATACTTTTCTACAAGGCATAAGTTGGAAAAGTAGGACCCCTTGCTTAGAAAAGAAATAGTGTAAAAACTATGTAGTGACCTGTAAAAACTTACACATCATGGCAAAGATGCAGCTCAAAATTTCTTCTGGTAAAAGAGCAAGGAGCCAGATGAAACTGTGGAGATTCCTATGCAAAAGGAACCATAGGAAGTGATTCTCTCCATGATGGGTAGGTGAGTTACAGAGCTCCATGGCATGACATGCAGTCAGTGTTAAAAGTTTACATGAGCACAAAAAGCCATTAGGCAAATCAATGAAATCCAAAAAGACTATAATATTCAAGCATATGTATTTTCACAGAGTAAGTACCTGAGCTGAAAATATTGGAGTCTGCAAGAGAGTTCTGGCAAAGCACTGCTGTCTACTTGGTTGGTCCTAGTATTTTTCCCCGACATCTGCTCTTGACCATCATGTTGGATAAGAAATATTAAGCAGAGGTACTTTGCTTGGATGCAGACAGTCATTGCAATTTCAAAATATTAATCCTGTTGCAAGAAGTTTTTTTGGGATTAGAAAACTATAAAAATACTACAATCAAAGAATATCCTGAGTTTAAATGTCCCAAAAGGATCATCAAAGTCCAACTCCTGGTCCTGCACAGGATGTGGTCATGAATTACATCATATGCCTGAGAGAATTGTCCAAACTCTTCTTGCATTCAGACAGGTTTGGTGCTTTGACCACTTCCCTGAGGAGCCTGTTCCAGTGCCCAACATCCTCTGGGACAAGAACCTTCTCCTAATATCCAACCTAAAACTCCCCTGACACAAATTCAGGTCAATCCCTCAGGTCCTGTCACAGGGAGAGAGATGAGTGTCTGCCCCTCCTCTTCCCCTCACGAGGACACTGTAAACTGCAATGACATCTCACCCCAGTCTCCTCTGCAGGATGAACAGGCCAAGTGACCTCAGCTGCACCTCAGCTTCCCCTCAAGGCTTTCACCACCTTTGTTGCCCTCCTTTCGATGCTCCCTAATAGTTCAATGTCTTTCTTGCATTGTGGCACCCCAAACTGCACACAATATTCAGGGTGAGGCTGCCCCAGTGCAGCACAGAGCAGGACAATCCTCTCCGTTGCCTGGCTGGTGATGCTGTGCCTGATGCACCCCAGGATAGGGCTGGCCTTTCTGGCTGCCAGCGTTCTGGCTCATGTCCAACTTGCCATGGACCAGGAGTCCCAGGTCCCTTCCTGAGACTAGGAAAAACAAAGCTCTGAGAACACTGCTTCAGTATTCCTATAAGGTTGCCAAGTTACTATGTGCTTCATTGTCTGCCTATAGAGACACTTGCACTTCTGCAAGCAAAGGGGAAAATAGGTCATCAGACTTGAAATGCTAATCCAACAGCTCTTCTAAGTTAATAATTACAATCGAGGAGCAATTATTAATAACTTAATACTTCAGGTAAATTATAGGACTGTGAACTGAATTATCACACAATATTTTTGCTTTATTAGTGATGAGGAGCATGTTTAAATCAAATATTTAAGGCTTAAATATGGCATTGTTTTCTGAGACATCTCAGCTTAGGACATCACTGGAAAAAGAATTGGTGAGGGAAATTGTCCATTCATTATTACTGAAGAATCAAAACCTCCGTTTCATATATCCACCTCTACCATATGCTCTCTTTGAAACTTTAAAAGACAAAATTTCTTTTCAGAATGTTCTCTGACTCAGAGAGTGCCTGCTAGGTCACACAAGCAGCCTGGGGAGCATGCTGAAAGAAGTGTGGGGTTTTTTTCCCCTTGAAAACTTCACAGCATTCCAGAATATAAAGCATGATTCATTCTTCACTTTGCAAATTTTAATTAGACAGACCTTTGCTATCTAATGATGAGTTTTACCTTTCCTACTACAATTCATCCTTGCTGATGCCTTGCATTCATGGAAATCTCATTATAACACTTCTAGTTTCACATCTGGTTAACTATCATGGTGTAAACCCCAGCTAGGCACCACAGCTGCTCCCCACACCCTCCTTCCCTGGTGGAATGGGGAGTAGAATTAGAAAGAATGTACAAATTATAGATTAAGAACGGTTTAATAATTGAGATAAAATTAAAAAAACCAAAAATAACAGCAACAATTATAATAAAAAGGGAGACAACACTGAAAAAAGAGATAAATAAAGTCCAAGATAGACAAGCCACACACAGTACAATCACCCAGCACCTGGAAGTGGACACCAGGTCCCTCCCCAAGCAGTGACTGATCAGTAGCTCCTAGCCATCCTTCACAGTTTATATCTATACTGAGCATGACATTCTATGGCATAAAATATCTCTTTGGCTAGTTTGGCTCCTCTGTCCTGTCCATATTCCCTAACAGCTTCTTGTCCACCTGCTCAGTGTCAGAACATGGGAAACTGGAAAGTCCTTGACTTAGAGTAAGCACTATGTAGCAACAACAAAAGCATAAATAAGTGTGTCATCATTGATTTCATACTAAATCCAAAACATAGCCCTGTACCAGCTACTAGAACAAAAACTAACTATATTCCAGGTGAAACCAGGACATTAACTCAAAGCAAAAAGCAAAAAATACATCTTTGGATGTGATTCTAAATTCTGAAAACTTGGACACATTTAGGAGCAATGTCATTTCAAATGAGAGCATGCAGATCAACATCTCACTGCCACAAAAAAATCTCCTCTTGAGGATGTGGAGGTGATTTCAGAAATGAAGATTTTGGCATTAAGAAGAAGCTATTAATTTCAGGCTGACTACAATAAATTGTTTCAGAACGAGAATATATTACTTCTGGAAATAGGAAGCACTTTGTATTTATTTTATGCAAGGCCTGAATGAATGCTTGTCCCTTCCTGAAGACACAATACCAAAAGAAAAAAGAAATTAAAGCTGTCTAAAAGCAAGAAACTCACTGTTCTTTTTTTTTTTTTTTTTTTTTTTTCCCAAGGATTTGTGACTGATTACAAGTAAAACCTTGTTTCCATTCTCTTGCAGCCTAGAATGCCTTCCAGGATGAAGCAAATATGTGCAAGAAGAAAGGCAGTGTGCATCATGTGCCAATCATTCTGGCTGACACAGCAACTTTATGGTAACTTCTAACAGTGCCTTTTCCATTATAGGTTTCTGAAAAGGCAGAGGAAAGATATCCAAGCATTGTGCAAATGAGAGCACTGGGGACATCTGTGATTGCAGTTCTTTGTGAGTTTTGTGTCCATTTCTACTACCAAGTAACTGCCTAACTAACCTGATGTAAATAAATTTTTCACCCATTAAAATGTTGGTGTAATATTGAAAGGTTGGCACTTCAGAGACCATATCTATCTTTTTTTCACTGAACAATCTCCTGATTTATACTTTTATACTCTCGCTCCTTTCATGATTAACAAATATATGTTTATATTTTAGGTTATTAGCTCCTGGGGAAAGAAAGAGGTGTTAATATTAAGAGAAATTTAGGCAAAGTGAAAAAAAAAGGTTCTGATAATCTAAAATAAGGAGAAAATGTACCTGTCATGCGTTGCTACTGGGTACTTTTGAGTACCTGCAAACCGCAAATAATACTGAAAGTTTTACCTAGCAAACTTAGAGTGCATATATACATAAAGATATCTTTCTGTAGCAGCTGCTGGAATGGGTGGAAAGTATATTGGTTTTACATTCCAAATGATAATATTTATTGGAATTTTCAGTACTTCTTGTGGATCAGTTGTAAGTAAAATATTTAGATTTGTTATTTTAGGGTGTTAAATTTTTAATACAATGTATCAGTTGCCAAAGATTTTATACTATTTTAGTGGTGATTGAACATTACTTGAGATAATAATCTTTAATTTTGAGGCAGACTTGAAGTAAATATTTCTGTAATGGTTCATTTTGTATGGACTACTAAAAAGGAGGAAGCACAGTTGTGCTTTTTTAAAGTAGAAACATTGTTGGAGTCTCATCTAACATAACTTTAATAATGTTGCTATGGTAATGATTTAAGGATTGCATTTGCTTTTATCTTGCACATTCTAATTCAGAATTCAGCAGGGATATCTCTAAGCTTATGAAGTTTTCTAAAGATCAGACCTGGATCTATAAGTTTGAATTGAAGCACTCACCAAAAACAGCTATAATGGGTTGGTTACCTTGTTTTCTTCTACTTTCTCTTTCTTTCATCTCTTTAGAGAATTCATGAAAAAGTTTTACACTGTACTAGGCTTGTAAGGCTAGTATGCTTAGAGTTATCAACTAAGAAATCTGTAACATATAAATTAGCCTGAATAGCAGCTATATAGTTCAAAGAAAATTCTCTATTTAGATCAAAAGTCTTATACATAATGAATTAGAATTACATTCAGTTTCCTTAGCATGGAAAGCAATGTTAACAGAGTGTTAAAAATGGACTACTGAAATTTATTGATTTTTCTAATTAATCTGATTATACAATAATTTCTTTCTAATAAATATTGCTAAAGTTAAATAGTAATTCAAATAAGATATAGTGATCTTTAAGATATAAAACTCACTGCACAAACTTTGAAATGTTCTGATAAAATTTGTCAAACACTCTTCACACATTCGGAGAATAAAAAATCCAAAATCACATCTACAGCTGTCAGTACTCACCCCTGAGATACACCACGAATAACAAGCCTGCAGCGAGGCACTGAGCACAACCCTCTGGGAGCTGCCCCTCAGCTATTGCTCAATCCACTGCACTGTCCACTCATTCAGCCTGCACTTCCTAAGGTTGCTAATGAGTATGTTGTGGGAAACAGCTTTGAAAGCCTTGCTAAAATCAAGGTTAATATTCTCCTGATCTATCAGGCAGTCATTCCAGGATATTGCATAGGTCAAAAATATTTTCCCTGCTGAATCCATGTTGACTACTCCTCATAACCTTCTTTTCCTCCACATGGTCAATGACATCCAGAATGAGCAGCTGTTCCACCCCTTTACCAGGAATTGAGGTGAGGCTGACTGTCCTGTAGTTTCCGGGATCCTCCTTTCTGCCCTTTTGAAGACTGAAGTGACACTGGCTTTCGTACAGTTCTCAGACACCTTTGCAGTTTTCCATGACCTTTCAAACATGATGGAGAGTGGATTACCAATAGCACCCATGCATGTGTTCCACCAGCGCCCATGCATTTGCCGTTACCAAGTTTGCCTAATTGATCTCTAGCCCCATCCTACTCTATAAAGGAAAACCCTTCCTCCAGAGCTTCCTGGTCTCCTGGGGCGTTGATTCTTGTGGTCCAGACTTAATGGTAAAGGCTCAGACTAGAATGGTATTCAGTAACCACCTTCTCTCTGTCCATCATTACCAGGACACAAAACCTCATTCAGCAGTGAGCTGACATTTTCTCTGGTGTTCCCTTTCTTACTGATACAGCTGAGTAAGTTCTTCTGGTTGTCCTTGTCATCCCTTGCCAGCTTTCATTCCAAATGGATCTTAGCCTTCTTTGTCACATCCCTACATACTCTGACAACATTCCTTTATTTCTTCAAAGTGGCTTATCCCCTTTTTCACATTCTGTACACTTTCTTCTTCTGTTGGAATTTGCCAGAAGCTTCTTGCTCAACTATGCAGGTCTCCTGACCCCTGATGTCTTACTTACAGATGTATAGAGATACTGAGCTTTAAGGAAGTAAAGCCTTAATATTAACTACCTCTCTTCCAGAGACCTAACCTAAAGTGGAATTTCTCCAAGTAGGACCATTAAGAAAACAAAGTTAGCTCTACTGAAGTCTGGGGTTGTAATCCTACTTACTGCCTTCCTTCTTGCATGCAGGATCCTGAACACCACCATAAAATGATCACTGTGACCAAGACTGCCTCCAACTTTTACATCCACAATCAGTCCTTATTTGTTAGTACAAGGTCCATATTAAATTCAGATGACCAGTAAAAATGTCTTACAAAATGCAGGATTGCTTAGTGTAAATACTTGTCATGAGCTACTGCCTCTATGCCTAGCACTAGAGAAAAACAGGAACCTTCAAAGTTTTCTCAGAAAGTAAACTTTGAGATTTTTCTCACTTTGAGTATTTCTACTGATTCATTTTGAGTGTCTGCTGCTTTTTCTATGCTGGCCAAGATCAAGACTTTATGCCTGAGTATGACAAGTATGACAAGTATGACAAGAAAGTGGTGGTTCTTGGAAGCTAAAAGTATGAATATAAATTTTAGAGGTATCCAGGTGGCTTACAGTTTGCATTCACAGACAGCTATTCCACATAAAAGGAGGGAAATAATTTATAGCACCACTTTCTTCTGGGCAGCTTCTAAATTACGTCAGAAAAGCACTTGTAGATTTGACTCACAAAGATTAGCTTTAGGCTAGCAAGGTTAATTTCCCAAGGCTTCTCTAAACTCAGAGAAAGGAGATAACTTAATCTAGAGTGGGATTCAGCATAAGACCCCTCATCACAAAATGACATTTTTCAGTCTTGGAGTTAGAATGAAAAAATTATTGTGGTGTAATCATAATGCACTAATTGGGCCATGAACACAAGTATTTAAAAATCTATGTTTTATTTTCATCCAAACAAGCAAATTTTTATTTAAAACTATCTTTTGAAATTCAAGTTGTCATATTTTTCACTGATTATGCCAGAGATTTTGTACGTTGTTTTGTTGAGAAGCTCTGACAGGCAATACTCAACTTTCTCCTTTGCTATTGGGATTATTTGTAAAATGCAGTTGCTCCAGTTTCCACTCTTCACTTGTTATAGGAAGAATGTACTATTCTTATTATACCAAGTTCAATCATTGCTTTGTCACTGTGAGAGACTGGAATGTTGATGGTCAACGACTGGATCACCATTTGCAAAAGCAGCAGGTGCTTTGCTGGGAATGAGCACAGTAACAGCCCAGGTGCAGAGGGTGGGAGCACCAGAGAGTGACCATAGCAAAGCAAGCTTTGTTTAGCAAGAAGCTGGGGTTTGAGACAGATAAGGAAAGAGGCCAGAGGAAGCAGTTCCTGTGAGGTGGATTAATACTTTTTGTCATGCTGATGTCCTTCCTTACACAAGTGTCTCAGTTGTAAAAGTCTTGCCCTGCCCTGCACTATCAGCTGGGGAAGGTGTTGGAACATTCACATTATTCACCCTTCTGCTGGGGCATTACTGGTTCAGCTACCCTGACATGAGAGGTAGCTGTAGCTATCACATTTTAGATGCACCATATACCATCAAAGACCCCCTGAAGCGTGCCCAAAATAAATTCTGGGAGAACTGCCCATGATCGACACAGCCAGTGATGCAAAAGACAGTGTAAAACTTCCCCCCAGGGGAGGTACTTGTGTGTTTTCACATACCCTGAGCATATATTAATCCACTGAAATTTCACAGGCTTTCCCCATGGCCAGTGGATCAAAACAGCAACCACAACTTTTGACCAACAGATATCAAAATTGCAACAATCAAGTCTTGTCACTGGACACCTGAGTGGTGATATCTTTCTACTCTTATCCTTTCTATTTTTATCTTTTCCTTATATATTTTCTTAAGCAGGCTTTTTTATTATTATATTATTATAAATAATAATAACCATAATGGCTACATACCTCCTTTCCATTGCAACCAAATTGTTCTAAAATTAATCCTACATGTGTATATATTTATAAACACTGACCATTTACTGTTGTTTCACTCTAATCTGCTCCAAGGGAACTATTTGCAAGAACCTGATTCACTCTGGCCTTCAGGTGCACTTCTGTAATTGTCGGAAATAAACAGATAAAAAGAAACATAGATATAATCCTGTAAAAAGGAGATACAGTTACCTATCACATCTGTAAAAGCAGAAATCTAACTGCTTGGAAACACACAGATGAATAAATGACTAGGGATAATTACATTGCCAGCAGCTGAATTTATCGTGACCTTTGTCAGCCAAAATGTCATTCATGTCTCAAATGGCATAGTCAATTAAATCAGTTATAAAATATGTAGCAATAGTTAAAATGCTTAATTTTCAACATTTTGTGTTAGGTACATTGTTAAAAATCAATGTTTCTATCCCATGAAGTTCTTTAGAAGGACAGGTGCCATCTATCATTAATTCTGCAATGAAAGTTTTTTTTTTCCTCTGAAATTGGCTATCCATTCAGTTCTATAGTGAACAATCAGTAGCATGATCAGCACAAAAAATATTTTTGAAACCTTAACGTCTTCTGCCCTTTCTGACAGCATAAATGAGGGCAGTTAGAATTAGAGATAATAATAAGAAAAATGGTAGCAAAACCACCACTCACAAATCCCTTCTTCTCAAATGAAGCTTATCTTGAGAAATAAGCCCAGAATATCTTGTATCCCAAGTAAGGCCAAGCTGGATGACAATTATTAATTTGATAAACCATAAAGAAATAACCAAGACACATCTTTATTATCTACCATCTGTATGAGAAAGCTACAGCTGTGTGATTAGAGGTTATAACAACAAATATCTGTGGACATTTGACATTAAGAGATGCTTAACAAACACTTGACAGCTTATTAAAGCTGCTTTGCTAAGATGGATAAAGGCAAAGGCATTCATAATTAAAGCAACTCTTGTCCTTAATTATCCTCTAGCTGTCTGTGTGCTATATGTCCTGAGGGACAAGAATCTGGAGATGGGTCGTGTCAGACAGGCACATTACTCAGAATAACACATACGTTGCCTGACTTTGTACAAACTAAAGGATATTCCAGTTTGGGCTAACTCTAGAAGTGAGGTATGTAGGGACAACTTTTGCTTTTGTTGCAGCAATGTCACCTGCAGGTCAGTAAAAAATGGGCTTCTCCCATCACTGTCAAGTTTTATGGTGATTTCTACATCTAAAGCAGTGGTAAGCTCCCTGAGTAGAAAGAACACCTTTATTTTCTGGAGGGGATCTGATCTGCTTGTCAAGCACAAGAGCATTACAGACTGATGACATTTGGAATACAAATGGGAGCAAGGTTTGTGTCTCTTCTTGGGTCAAATTAAACCCCATCACTCTCCCCCAAAGACCTAGTGAATGCCCTCTAAGCATGCTCTGCTAATCTCCCCAGTTTGAGATACATAGAGACTTAGAATATCTAAATCTAGAAGGATCAGGAGATTGTTATACAGCTGATCTCCAGCTATCCCTTTCTTGTTCCCATTAATTGGTTTGGCTACTGTTTGACTTCCAGAAAGGGAGTCTTAATGGGAAATAATCAAGACAGAAAGAGGAAATCCATCACTTCTTCTGATAATTTTTTTCCATTCATTAATCAGTATTAAAACTCTGTGTGTTTTCATAATGGATTTATCTGGTTTTAGCTTCCAGACATTGGGTTTTGCATTTCTTTCTCTTATAGCTCACCAAGTGCCTTAACAGAGATTTTCTCTGTAGGACATTGTGAAACCACTCACATTAACTGTCATTAACTTTCTTTTGCATAAACTGTAGTGATTGAATTCTTTCTATCTCCCTCAGGATGACATTTTCTTTAGCCTTTGAATACTTTTCTGCACCCATTGTGATTTCTCAGTAATGTTTTTGTGTAGTGTGAACCCCTATTGCTACTCATTATGTTTGTGTTGGTCTTTTCATTACTTAAGGAGAAGTGAAAATCACTTTGCTGCTGTTGCTCTGTAATCCCAGTTATATATCTTCTTTCAAATTATTTTAAAGATGTATTTAAAGCATATGTTTCTCACATTTTTCAGTACATATTATTTCATACTCTTTGTGTGTTGTTTTGTCGGCAGCTGAAAAAACTACATTCAGTGTGATTGAATCTCGTTGACCACTGTAGGAATATTGCCCTGTCCTTTTATTTGGTCCCTACTACTGTTTGTGATGTGATCACCCTTTGTGTTACCTGCACAGCTTATATGTATTAACTGTTTTGTTAATTCACTGAGTATACTTCAAATGCAGTTGAATCCCTTTGAGTTGTGCTCTTCTGCCTCACTTTTAATTAATATTTCTTCACAGCTGCCAGGTACACTTTTCCTAATCATCTATGTTCTCTCACAATGCTGTGGTGCACTAATATTTTAGTTGAAACATTGAACAATAGGGTTCATATTTAAACAAGATGAAGCATTCACAGCAGACAAAATATTTGTTTGGAAGAGTTTGTGTTTTCAAGTCTTCTCAGTCTTTCCTCTTTCCACAGTGGTAAAAACTCTCTGAGCCACCCCTTCCTTCCTCTATTCCTTCCTGTATCTCTTTTGGCTGATCCTGGCAGAAAAACTCACATAGGTACCAGGTTAATGATGGTAAGAGCCATTCCACCTCTGTTAGACACAAGTGCTCTTCCCATTCTGCTAGTCTGACTAATTTTTTTTAAAATATCTAAATATGTAAAAAAAATAGTTCCTCCTTTCCTTTAGTAAGCTTGCACTAATTGTGCTTGCTTTCCTGTAAGAGCAGATGAAAGAAAGTGGGCCCTCTGCTTTTCTTTGTCCCTAGGCAGACCCCAACATGCTTCTGTCCTCTTCATGAGCTTTAAGGCTGCTTCTCTTTCACATTGAAATATTTTCTCTAGCTTCCTAATTTTCTCCTTCCACAACACTTTCATCATCTTCCTTCTTCCAGCGTCTTCCATTGCCCCTTTTTCTGTTCCCTTACATCTCTCAGTAAGCTAGACATAAATGCTTCCTTCAGCAGGATTTGCAGTAGATGTTCCTCCCTGGGTCCATACTTTACTGTTCTTCATAATGAGTCCTTCTTGATTTCTCATCTAGGAAAGGAAAAAACTAAAATCCCTGCAATGAGTAATGCCCTACTCCCATCAACCTCTACTAATAGATCAGAATTTCCTTTTGGCGAGGTTGAGGAGATGGGAGACGGCCCTGCAGGTGGCAGAAATCTGTGACCACTGCATTCAGCAGGTAATTATTACCAAGCTCAAAGTCACTTTATTGCTTTTTCTTACCCATATGAGATTAATTAGTTTATTATAGTGATCTAGAAAGGCTCCCACAGAAGAACGTATTTTTCTTATCTGCAGGCTGCTGAAATAGATGATTTCTAATATGTCTCCTTTGTTCTCTCTCTCCTTTCTTCACTGCTAATACCTCCAGCTAATTCTTTTCTTCTTTCACCTCGGGAAGGCTAGAGTGGGAAAAATGGAGGGAACACACTGTTCAGTAAACTCTGGATGAGAAAATGAAGAACACATTAAAGAGTTTTCTGGGTCTGCACTTTTTTGGCCCCATTTCCTTCTGAAATTTCGGTTACTTGAGGCAGTCAGTGACTTCCTAAATTCACCACAAAATTTGATTTGGATCTTGGTTAAACTGAGCTAAAAAAGAATTGCAATTCATGTTATTAAATGAGGGGAAACCTTGGGTGACTGACATCAGAATTAGACTTTTACACTGTACAACTTCTGATTTTCTGGTAAACTGGTTAGAAGAACTTCCTCTGAATTTCTGTAATCCTGGGAAAATCTTCAGTTGCTACTGAAAAGCAATTTTTTTTTAAATTTTACTTTGTGTGTTTGATGTGATGACTATTTTGACAATATTATATTTCATGTGGGTTCTTTGTGACCTTATGCCAGGATACTATGAACCTACTTAACTTTAATTGAATTTAAAAACATATCATTCAAAATACTGTTGTGGAAATAAAGTTTCTTTTTTATTTTGTATTATTTTTCAATCTATAAGATTACAAGGTCCTTTTCTGGAGAAAATGCAGATTCCCAGTACCAAGCAGGAGCAACATCAGTAATTTTGCTATTTGAATGTGTAACACATTTAAACTGATTTCCAGTTGCCTGCATTTGAATCACTTGGGCTCATGTGCAAAAATTAAGTTAAAGCCAATATTGTGTTCTACAGAGCAGCATGATTAAAAGCAGTATATATATTGAAAGGTATTAGGCTTAATATGAAACACAGGTTTCATTCCTGTGCTTTTTTTCAAAGTTAAGACCTTGACATCTCAGATGTGCCACCAAACTTTAGATGTGCCTTTCCATACCTTTCTCCTCAACAGGTTTTATTTTGGTATCTGAGAATATTTCTGTTCACTTGCAGAACTACTCCATTTTGACACCAATGGCATTATTCTAAGACTAGTAGTATTTCTTTAAGTAGTAAGTGACTTGTTTTTTTCTTGCTGAAAAAAAGCCAAGAAGAGAGTTTGCAATGTGGTTTTTCTTCTGAATTATGCTTTAGATAAGTGCCTAGAATATTATTAAATTTTCTGTGAAGTATAGATTTTCCTTCAAATGTTGAGTTCAGTTATTATGAACTCATTTATGATTGGATTTAATATGTCTAGCACTAAAAAAGTAAAAACTCATACAATATGAAAGAAAATAATTTTAATCTGAAGCTTTGCTTTAAGAAAATCAATATTTAGAAAACTCTCAGTCCCTTTCTTAAAAAAAGAAATATTCTGATACTGCATGTGAGATACTATTGGGAATAATATGCTCCAGACAATTTAAGACATTAAAGAAAACCAGGTTAAAATCAGTATTATACCATTGATGACAAATTCAGCTCTGCATCATCATTGTAATAAAAGTCTCAGTGTATAATTCTTAAAGCCAGTCCATATTTGGCCTTTGGTCTGGAGCCAATATTGAAAATATATCATAGAAGGTTTTTTTGTTTGTTTTTGTTGCTGTTTTTTGTTTAGTTGGTTGATTTTTTGTAGTGTTGTTTTTTTATTTTTTTTTTGGTCAAAGACTGGCTGAATTTGATTATTTTTTTTTCTTAAATTGAGATAGTAAGTCAAGTATCTGAGAGCTCTTGTATACCTCTGATAGAAATCTCTTCTGATTTTTTCTACTTTGTCAGTTAATTTTAGGTGATGTATTTATGACCACAATATGTCTCTTCATTTCTGAGCTGTAATTTTTTATTTTATGAATGCATTCTTGTCCCAAATTTCATACTCAGCAAGATCAGATTATCAGAGTTATGAGATTACTGCATTAAAGGTACCTGCTTTCAGAACCTGAAAGTCTCCATCCTTCATATTTATCTTTAATTTTAAAAAATTTAAACAATTCTATTTGGACTCACTTGATATTCAAAGTAATTTATCATAACTGGAAAAACTTTTAATGTTCTTTAATTACAAAGTGCTAGCCATACAGCCTGCCCATTCTGTTCTAGCAGAACCAAAATATTTTCTGTAATTTTGAAAGTCTTCTGATGACTGAGAGAAGTTATTGTGTAACAGAAGATCCGGTTTTCAAGAGCAAATTTTGACATATATACAATGTACTTTGCTGTCTTAAGCAGATCGTTACTTGGACAATTATCTAGAAGCAAAGCAATTCTCCTTTGGCATTGAATTGTGAATAGAACAAACTGCTCACCTCATTTGCAACCAATGACATTCTGCCAAATTTCAACCCATTAATTTTTAACACACCTCCTAATAAAATTACTATGTGGCTACTTTTAAAGTAATCAAACAGTCACAGCAAGTAATATTATTACTTATTCAGCTGTACTTAAAATATGCTGGAAGTATTTTAAGACTTTATGTAGTAGGACAACAGCAATTATGGAAGTTAGTTTCTTAATAATTTTTGGATTTTTTCACTGATAGGGTAAGTGCCATTTCAAAATAAACAGCTAAAATAACAGTACTTCCAAATGTAAAGAGGAAAAATATCTGTCCTGTGCCTAAGGAGAACTGAGTTACCATTAACACACAAGCTTTGAATTTTCTGAGCTCTGCAACAGCCCACTGAGGTATAGGAGAAAAAGCTTGAGATCCATGCAACAAGCCTAGTTTCTGATGAAAATGTCACTAAAATTGCCATTTTTCCATTAAAAAGGTCAGATTCAATAAACTGTAATGGTATCAAAACTGTATAGAGACAATGACAATTCTAGGGCTGTGGATTCATAAGCAGTCTGGAATTCTCTTTAATTTAAACTACAAAGAGTGATACTTCAGATAAAGCAGTATAGTAACTTGCCATGTACAAATGCTGTTCAGGGGAAATACTAAAGATGAATAAACCAATGGCTTTTTTCCTGGCTAAGGCCCTTCCCTCAGATGAGAGGAGGCCAGGCTGAATCTCTTCTATTTAGTTGTCCATACAAGAGGCATGGTTTCAACAGGAAAAATCTTCACACTTTAGTATCTTCATTAGTATATCCATATCTCTATCTTAATTGCAAAGAAATTTTTGAAATGTTTTGTATTAAGAAAAATCTTCCAACTAAGCCCACTGCTGGTTTCTACCAGAAAATATTGTGCTCATAAAATAAATCTTCTCCTAATAAGAAGCAGGGGATTCTCCACAAATCACTACTAACATCAATACTTTTTTTTAATTAAAAGCTGTATTCTGGCTCATCAGTTGCTAGTGTTATTTGACTTTATGTTTGACAGAGAAAGTGGTCCAATGATCATCATACTTTATTTGCTACATAGGGAATTGCTCTACACAAGACCATGACTCCCAGCAGCAATATATTTTGTTGAGTGATTTTAGTTGTGCAAAACAGAATTTTCTCCAGTGCTCTCTGCTCAGACTTCTGGCATCAGGGTAGAACCAGGGCCATTTTTTTTTAACGGGCTCAATAACATAATGAGATTCATGACCAGTGTTGCCATATGTCCTATGGAAGCTAGACTGTGATTCACTGCAATACCTACAAAAATGTCAAAGCAATTTTCTGGAGCTCACTTGCTTTTTCCCAGAAGATTGAGAACCTGTTCTATATAGATTCTTTGCATCACTTCATAAATCTGAAGATTTTCCACTGGTGTATTTTTTCTCCATGACTAACATCTGTTTCATATCATTTCTTCCACCTTCTCTCTCCTCTCCTCTCCTCTCCTCTCCTCTCCTCTCCTCTCCTCTCCTCTCCTCTCCTCTCCTCTCCTCTCCTCTCCTCTCCTCTCCTCTCCTCTCCTCTCCTCTCCTCTCCTCTCCTCTCCTCTCCTCTCCTCTCCTCTCCTCTCCTCTCCTCTCCTCTCCTCTCCTCTCCTCTCCTCTCCTCTCCTCTCTCTGAAAAGTGTGGTCAGTGGACTGTTTCTGGGAGGCTGACTTTTATAACTGTTAGTCTAAAGTATTCTTTTTCATGTTTCTACATTTTTGGAAGCAAGGATAAAATCATCTTTGTATTTAAGATTAAAAAATGGTGTTATGTTTTTTATTTGATATAGGTGATTTACTATAGTGTTAGTATACTGAGGAAGGAGTCTCCATATTTATAGATGGACTGTATTGTTTCAATTTACCTGACAACCCATGACTGTTGGTTATCTCCTAACTTTAAACAATCTTGGAGTTGCAAGTCATCCTTTAGATGTCGTGGGCTCAGACATTGAATACTCTGATTTGTATTTTTTATTTTGTTGGTGAATTGATTTGTTTCATGTTAATTATGTCAACTATATGGCAAGTATGAAATTTCAGGAGAAAAAAAGGGTGTATAATTCACCCAAAGTTTATGCTCTCATTTAAACACTAGTGTTGGCTCCTGAAGCACATTTAGCACTTTCCTTAATTCTGCCAGCTCTGTAGTCAGTTCCAAAGTGCTGTCTACTCAGTGTAAGCAGAATTAGCAAAGTGTTGATAACTTTCTTGGGAAACAAAAATAAAAAATCACAAATGGAAGTTTATTTTGCTCTTACATCTCATCTTGCAAATCCTGCCATCTCTAAGTTACATGTGAGTTGCCTTAAGTGATGCTCAGTCATTACACTGAGATCCAAGACAGGAATGGGAAATGTTCAAGTAAGGATAAAACAAAGGAAAAGCATCATTGTTCATGTCATTTCTGTTTATTGACTCTTGCTTTCATTTGTCCCATGAAACTCAAGCAAAACTTATGGACAAATCTACTCTGTTAAAGTATTAACATTGTAAGTTTCTGCTCTTTATTTCAATTGAGATCACATATTGGAATTTTAAAGTTTTTTAACACTGCTTGACTGTAAATGTCAGAATGAATTGTATTCTTAGATGATTTATTGAAGAATGCTATAGACAGCACAATTAAACAAATTTTCTTAAGATTCATGTCCTAGCCCACTTGGACAAAGGCAAACTATCTTTAGGATCAGTCATTCAAAGTAACATAACTGTGAATGTCTCTCTGCAAGTCCAAGATATTCAAAACAGTCTCAGTGAAACCAAGGAATAAACTTTCTCAAAAAATATGTTGCTGTGCTAAATCATATGGCAGATGATTTATCTCCAAGACACTACCCAGAGTAATCAAAAAGAAATAATCAAGTCTAAATGGAGCTGAAACGCTAGAAACTCAAGCATACTTTATAAGGCCATCATAAATTAGTGAAACTCTTTCTTAGAGGCAGTCTGAGGAAACCAAATTCTAAATCTGTTTGGAATCACTCCATTAATTAAAATACATTACAACTTTAATACCTAAGTCCCCTTTCTTCCTAATGGTAGATTCATGAGGAATTTATGAAGGGTCTCTCAGATTAAAATCACAACTGTATAAAGTCTTTGCTTCAGCTCTTGCTTCTTTTATCTCTGTTTTCTATAAAGCAGTTTTGCAGAGCCAGAATTAGGTTAAACCCCATTAATGACGATGTATCTAGAGCAGTTAACCAGTTGGAATGAGTTCAGTGTTGGAACACTCTGTATTTTACAATTGTTAAGAGCTGGCATGCAAGGATTTATTCTCCGTGGAACTGAGATTCTCTTGGCAGCTTGCCCAGGTACTCCAGCACCTCACTGCAAAAAGAAGACATCTCAGCTTTGCATGGATGTTTCCTGTACATTGTGGGCAGGAACACACTGCCCAGAATGGCATTGTATGAATATGTATTATTTCTGATGTTTTTTTAAATACATTTCTAGGCCTACTAACCTATCACATTCCTTGGAGAAAAATGCTTTTCTCTTATTCAGTTATCCTGAAATCACTCTTATTTCAAACTGCCTTCAGGGTAATATGCATCACAAAATTATTAAGATTGCAATAGCAGAATAGACAGACTTGCTACAAACATTTACAAAAGTCAGAGGTGGTGGAATCAAAATTCTTGCTCCATTATCCATGTGACTTCACAAAGTCTTTTCTACTTCCATTTCATTAGGAATTCTTTCTTTCTGTAGGCCTTAGATCTCTGATTATGTCTGATAAGGAACTTCTCGAAGTAGGGTGACCCTAAATTTAAAAAAACCCAACTTTGCATAACAAGATCAATTCTTGAAATGTATTCAGGTAAGTTTAATCTTTCTCCATGAAACTTTTTAATTTCTATTTTATTTGCAAGACAGTTTTGTCATTCCTCTCAATTAGTGTCAGTTCTTATCCTCATAGGCTTCAGTGTTTTTCTAAAGCCAGATATGATTTCCTGTGTGTGACTGATGAATTAACAGCCTTTTGTGTCTCAGATAGGATCAATTCCATTCTTTGATAACTCAAGATGCATATTTCAGTGTGAAGTGTCTTTTCTGCTGGATCTTATATTTTATAGTAATCTGTACTTTAATGAAAATACTTGACACAGAAATCTAAATAGGTGAATGGATGTTGCTCATTAATTGATTTTAATTAAAAAACAGGCATTATGGTAGGTAGCCTGTCCTGAATGGCTTGAGGTGATTAATCTGGTACATTTTCTTCTAAAGCTACTGTAAAAGGCCTTTAATCTTTTTGTGCCATTCCCTCTTTCCTGACTAGTACTGTGTTTCTGAAAAGAACATCTGGAATTCTGCAGAAAAAGTCCTAAAAAAGAGATACCCGGAGATCTGGAAAAATGCACTATTTTGGGGGGAAGGAACTCTTTCTGTGAGCAAGGGCTTTGTCTAAGGGTTCTGTCTTCCTTTGTACTTCACTGTGAGCAGATTGTGCACTGAGTTTTAAGAGTCTGAACACCAAGATCATAGTGAAAGAAACACTGATAGCACTGATACCACACTATTAGTTCAATTGGTACAGTCTGGAGAATAATTTTCCTTATCCTTGTCTTCATTTGTGGAAACAGATGCAAAGTCATAGAAACCCACCCACAAGATATTTTTTGGAGATGGATACACAATTGTTGATCAAGCTAATTTTAAATAATCCAGCAAAGACAGCCTCATTTGTTCACAACTGAGTGAATTTAAGGGTGGGTCCAGTATTCACATATTCACCAGGATAAGGCTCTCACACACTGTAACTGGATACTTACAATTCAAGTGTGAATATATGAATATACTTGACAAAGTGTTTGACATCTTGACTGATATTTTGAATTTTCTCTTTTCCTCATTTCTCATGCATGACTGATTTTGAATTTTGATTTTATACATTGTTGGTTAGATTGTTTGGTTTTTTTTTCATGAGATTCATTTCCTCACTAACTTAAAAAGTTGCCATAGCTAAATTGATTTTTGTTCAGAATTCTCAGATGAGGCCAGGTACTTGAAAAATAAGCCTCCTGCAAAAGATTTAGTTTAATTAACTGAGTCAGATATGAGAACACTGGGGAGAGAAAGTCCACTGGTTAAACTGGTGCAGACATTAGCCTGCTGGATTTCCAGAAGTTTGTGTCCTGATCACAGATGAGTTTGGAAAGAACTTGGGTTTTAGTTTGCTGTTTCATGTGGTAAGAAAATAGATTCTGGTTTTAAGATATATTGAAAGCAACTGGGCCAAACTATGGGTAAAAATACCAGTTTGACTTTTCTTGGCACTTGGAGAAGATAGTTTTTAAAATGGTTTACCAATTAAAAGGAAATGACATAATTTAAATCTATTTTTAAATCAGTACCAATATGTACCTCTATGTTTGATGTTTCTGTAGAAGTATATCCAGAATTATTTTACATTTTATTAGTTTTATTTCCTAGGCAGGGGGAAGCAGCTTAAGATTTTTGTACATTTCTATAGAGCCAACCCCTCTGCTTCTGTTTCCTTAGTGAATAATTTCTCCTTGGGGAAAAATGATCAACTTTCTCTAGTCAGTTTCGCTCTATTTTATTCTCTTGCCTAGCATGCTTTGGTATGTGCACTACCTTGGTACATATGTCTTAAATATTTTTCTGTTTGCTGTTCTCTTACTTGGTATTAAATGCAGAATATTTCATTCTATTATTTTCTTTTCCACTTTAATCTGTGAACAGACAGCAAACTGGAATGATTTAAAGTGGACTATGACTTGTGCTGGGATAGCAGCCTAAGGAAAGGAAGCTGCATTCAATGAAAATTCTCTCTCTTACTGATGGAAGCACATCTTATCGGGGCTATCTGGCTATGATTGCTCCAGTGACAGAAACACTAAGTTGTGTTTGTATGACCTGGTCTCTGGAAAATCAGATAAGTAAAGCCCTGGTATTTGTTCTCTTGCCAGGTGTGAGGAGTTGATTTTGGCTGCTCTCTCTTCTGCTCAGCCATCAGCCCTAGCATGGCTGAGATCCTTTTGGCAGGGCAGGGTCTCCATCACTTCTGGTTAAAAGTGGTGTTCCCAACATCTGAAAGGTTTTACCTTTTAGCTTTGGAAGGAAGGGATTTTTCTTGCTCTGGTAGTGCAGTATTACAGTATACTTTTGTCTGATTTACTTACTTGTATAATTTTTTTTTAAAAAAACATATTTGTTGAAGTTTAAAAATTTAACACCATACATATGCTTTTCTCAATTCATATAATTATTTGTATTCTGTTATCAACTGTTTAGTGAATAAACTTGTAAAATATTGTCATGTAATTGATACCTGCATATGCTTTTCATTTTGAAACTCTTCCATATCTTGATTTGTTAATAGAGGACTTATTCCCTATGCAGCCGTGAAATGCATGTAGCCAAAGTTATTCTTTCCACTTGAAAATACCAAGCTTTGATACAATTACTAGAGCTAGGAGACTTCTTAATTTTCTTCATCACTGCTCTTTATCTCCCACATCATAACCATCATCTGTTTATCTAAGGGCTAATTGGTTTTCACTTTTTCAGCAGCAACATGTGTATGCATTCAACACATAGACCATTTTCTACATAAATTGCTTTAGCAATATTGTATATTGCTGGGTTACACCAGTATATTCTCAAATGCTACATGCCTAGACAAATTGAAACTCTGAGGAAGAAAAATATATGCTTTGACTAGACATTCTTTATACTTGGAAACTGAAATTGGTAACTCTGCTGTATTTCATTTACCTCTCTGTGTATTTGTTGTATATTGGATGGCATATGCATTCACACACAGAGATCTACAAACTGAGAGGCACAGCTTTTACCAGCATTAACTTAAAGTTTTAAAGCAGAAGAATCCCAAGGATTAGGACAAAGGATTTTTCTGAATTTGTAGATGAAAACGGAAAAGCAGTGAAACTATTGCTTGTTCAACAGTTCTTTTGCACCACAAACACACTGGCTTCCTTGGGATGCATCCTTGGAGTTATGTAGGACAGGAACAGACAAGAGAAATGGTCTTTACACTGTAGCAAGGAATTGTAGTAGGAACAGAAGAATCAAGAAGGGAGAGTAAAAGGAGCATTCTATATTCTGAGTTTTCTACCAGAATTTGAATTCTCTTAGGAGTAAAGACAGGAAATTACAGTTTGAACTTCCTCAAGTGTTTTGGGAATTGCCAGGAAAAGAGTTACTGAGGGTGAGAGGAAATGTCATTGTACATTGAAAACTTTAACAGTGTGGTGTTTTGCACCACTTAATTAGTGGTTTGTCTGGAGTCTCTTCTGTCTTCACTCAGAACCAGGATTAAAGAACACACGAAGGAAATGGATTTTCTCATGTTTGAGTTTGGTTGTTTATTAAATCTTATCTAAAGTACAGAAAGTTCAGCAACGCTTCTAGCCACCAGCTAGAAGTGAGCAAAATGGAGATGAATGCAGCTAGCTACAAGGTCTCTTAAAGCTAAACAGTCCAATAGAGAAATGACACCTGTATTATTTATACTTTAAACCCAATAACCAGATTCCCATGACCCTCAGTGTGGCACTAACTGTCCAAGCAGAAACTGCTACCTGAAACCACGAAGAAGAAGGAGGAAGAACCGAAAGAGACACTACCCAGAATCCTTCATCTTGTCCCATACCTATCACTATATTATAAAAACCTCCAATTTAAAACCCTTCACCGTGTGAAAGCACACACTTCTATTTAACTACACACCTGTGGTTTTAACTTCATCACTCAAATTTGGAAGCTTTCTCCAAGGCCTCAGGTCAAAAGCAGTGTTCCCCAGGGGGTCAGTGCCAGAAAGCACAGAAAGCTCAAAAAAACCAGGTTTCTGGGATCCAAGAGAAAACTTCATCAGAGATAACATCAAATATGTAGCACAAGAAGGCAATTGTGTCAAAACAAGAAAACCTTGATTTAAAAAAAGGGGAAGAAAGAAAAAAAAAATCCCCTGAAAGATTAGAAAAGAAAGGATTTGTGCTGGTGGTGGAACTTTCTTTTCAGCTGCTGAACTGTATGTTTGTGAAGATGTACTGTCTTCCCCTTGAAATGCACCTTCAAAAAAAGCTGCACGAGTTTAAATGAGTATTTCTCTCATACACTGAAAGAAAGAGGCAACATGTCCAGCAGCAATGCTATGTTCACAGCAGCACTCAGAAGGTTATAAAAGCATTTTATTTTCATACAATTCCTACAATGAAGATAATGTTTTCCTGAGGGAAGGACCTTAAGCTGGATGACAGCCTTCTTGGCAGACACTCATAAGACAAAGACTGACCTGGGGTTACTGTGAAATCTCTGAAACTTCCTGGCGACAATATTGTCCAAAGACGTGTGTGCATACATATGTCTTAAGATTTATGTGGAGTTGTATTGTACCATTTCTCAATATCAAAATGAAATGTATCACTAATGTACTAACAGCCAAAGAAAAATAAAATAAATTTGCGTGGCAAAGTAGGTAGCAGAATGTGAATTGTCTCCATGGCACTAAAGATTTAAGCTCAAAAGTCTGATTGATAGTCATATTTTGCAGATTTTATTTCCAGCAAATAATTTTGCTTCTTGCTGTATCTTTATTTTGTTCCAGGTGGTAGCTTTCTTAATATGTCTGAAAAGTGAAAATAACTAAAAAAGATGTTTAGATAGAAAAAAACCAGTTTTATTAAAGAAAAACAAAACAAAACAAAAAAATCCCTACTATATAAAAAGGAGAATGAGATAATGCAGGAAAAAAGAGGAAAACTTAAATTTTAAAACTAAAAACCTTATTTATTTGCTAATAGAATTAAAGTCGTGAAAGTGAATATAAAAATTTTGTTTAATAAAATGAAATAACCTGCAAAAATGATAACTTAAACCTTTGTCTTGAATTCTGTTCAGCTATAATTGCCAGTGTAAAAAACCAACCAAACAAGAAAAATAAATAGAAGTATTAGCATGAGTCAAGGTTCTTACACACATTATTCTGTTTCTGGAGTGTTTGTGAATATCAATATTATTTCATAATTAAATAGTTATGTCTTTTTAATAGTGTATTACATTTCATTATTATTTAATTTTGTTACTTCTTTTGAACTGAATTATTTTTTCTCCAGTGATCAATAAAAATATATCAGCATTATTAATGGATTTTATTACTTAAAAAAAAACCTTCCCCTTGTGTTTAACTCTTGTTTATACACAAAAACACTACAGGTTTTACCTGAGCTACAAAAATGAACTTCAAATCCTAATTTTGTAAAGTTGTGGCCTTACCAACTTTAATCATGTATGTTAAATGATTGCAAAACCTTGTACAGCTCCAAATTATTTTGTTAAGATTTCTTCATCTTCCAATCATTTTCCTGTTATTTTCACACCATAAAAGGTGCTTTTCATTAAAAGCTGTGTTTACTTGTGGAGAGAAAAAAGTATTGCAACTCCCTGTTACTTGGTAAACGTGGAAGAAAAACATCTCTGAAAGTCTATTCTGGAAATTTAGCTTTCTTACTATTATAGGTGTTTTTTCACTGATATCACTGTTGCTGTGGTCATGCCATATGAAATACTCCTTTTCTCCTGGATACACAAAGTTGTATGTTCAGGAGATGGCAAATTCATTTTTATAACTGTGACTGGTAATCCAGGTCTTTTCTGGAGGCAGTTAACTCTGTGCTGATCGAGTCTGCTGCCAAATTGTGTCTTTTCCCAAGTGCTGCCAGGAAACTACTCCACACTCCACCAAACCACTCCATATGTCCCATGGGTACTCCAGACCCACAGGGTCCCATCCTGTCTTTGTTCATCTCATCAGGAAGGTCTGTCTCCTCACCCCAATCACCCCAGGAGTGAAAATCTCCCCTTTTATTCACAGGTAGCTTGGAAACACTATACAATTCTGGTTCCTGTCTAGTGTGCAAACCTACTGGAAAGTAACATTCCTGTGCCCATTGCTAGATAAAAATCCTGTTGAAAGAATTATTTGAACTGAAAAGCAAGAGGACCTGCATGGAGGCCATGTGCTGAGCACTGAGGTTCATATCACAGTATATTTTGTCATCTCTGTCCCTCTATAAGTATTTAAATATATTGATAGCACTAGCACCACATGAAAAACTTATGTTGATTGTTTCTTGCTGAAATTTCTGGAAATGGGCAAAATTTCCAGGAGTCTTGGTTTTGCAATTTGCAAGTTGTTATGTGGGGTTTTCTTCTGAATATAAAAACCAGAGGATGGTAACAATGGAAATACTTGTTAAAAAGTCTCCCTACTTTAAATTGATGCCTCAGGGCCTAGAAGAGCTCTTATAAAATGTGAAGACTGGCTATTGTTGTTTTTTCCACTGTTTGGCTTGACACCAGTGTTCTCTTATGCTTAACGTTTTCCCCAGCTGTACAATGAGGTAACTCTTCCTCACGTCCATATAATCCATAGCACCTCAGGTTGTATCTCAATGATTCCTCCTAACAGCATGCATATATCACATTTTTTGGTGTGATGTAAACCTTCTCTGAAAGTGTTAGATCTTTCCTGCTGGATGACTATTCCTGGTGTGCCATGCTGCTCATGCTCTGTGTGTTAAACACCTTTAGGTGCTGATTATTCACAGCTGTATCACTTAATTACAGTCTATGCTTCTAGAGGTTCAAAGCTAAAAACAACAGAGAATAAATTGTCTGATAGCAATTTTGGCCAGCAATTAGAGAGTGTAGTGAAATTAAATTTCTCCAACAAATGCAAATAAGTAAGCAAATAATGTACTAAAAACCTATCAAATGTAATAATGATGTTAGAATGGGAATTTAATTAGTGTCTATGTTATAACCGTGATGCCAGACTGGATCACACTGATTATTCTTTTATAAATCTTTCAACTATAGTGTAGAAAAGCAAATACTACCACCCCCTACTCCTTTGACCCAGATGAAGAATCTAGACCAGAAGCACTCAAGAACATGAGTGTATTTCCAACGCAGTACTTCATGGAAAAGTGCTTCAGTTTTCTTGACTTTATATAGAAGACTGGCATGGAATCTAGTGGAAGAAAAAAACGTTATTGTTACCTAATGTCGCTCTGCGAAAAAGGTTTTGTATCTCCACTCTGTTTATTAATTTGCAGAATAGCATAGTACTAGCCCATGTTGCACTGCACTGTTAAAAATGTTTACTGTTTGGAGCAAGAAGTACCTTGCCCATTTTAGTGTTGAGCATGATGCCCTGTCAGAGATCTGCTGAAATTATTTTGTTTTGTTGGGCTGCCTGTCCAATCTACTCTTGAAACTCACCAGATATTTTATGCAAACTAAATGCACCTTTAAATAATTTGAAGCATGAGACTACTGTATGTACTCACAGCTCTACTTGCAAGGAAATGGTAAAAAAAAAGTCTAACAATGTGTTGCTGTTTCAAAAGGGCTTTTTCAGATAATCCCAGTTTCCCTGGAAGATCTACACCTGCATAATTCACGATAATTTATGGGAGTAGGGTCTAGGAAGATGCTAGGGACTGAATTTTTTGCAGGAGTTTCATTCAGTACCCATAAATTACACTTTGCCTTTGTAGGATACTGCCTCCTTGATTATGAAAGCATATCCCTGCTTTCTACCAACAGAAATCCCCCCGTTTCTCCATAAAGTTTCTCTGTCTGGGTCCTGCTGAATTTCACCATTCCTCCTGTTGTTCTGAACCTCTACCTCACATTCCTTGCCTTTCCATCAAGACAAAAAGGAGATAGCTATTTTCTCATCTCTAATGAGCCCTGAGCAGAGTGATTATTGATCATAACTGGAGTGTCAGTTTGTTTGTTGTGTGGAGATGTTCTGACAGCTGTTTAGATGATTTGTCAGAAAAAAGAATACTCCTTTGCGTATAGACATGTGAGATAATTTTGGCTGTAACAGCTTCACAGTTCATGAGAATTTGTAAGTTTTGCATCTGTTCTTCAAATTCTTCCTGGACTCAGATGGCTGCCATATAAATTTTTGCCACTTCGAAGCTAAGCTCATGCTTAGATGCATTTCCTGTTCAGGTCTTTAGTTAAGATCCAGCAAAAGAGTCTAATAAATGGAGCCAGGATGGGGAGTTTTAATCATTTATTGATTGTATGAAGTGAACTATTTTTCATTGGAATTCTGTGTGCATAAAGCTTTTGTTTAGCAGAGAATGATACCCCTGACAGAGAAATTATTCATTGTTAACTAAACAGTACTTGCAAACTCTTTAAAATTTACTTGTTGGGGAATTCTTTTCCATGAAGTATTTCTCAATATGTGTGATTTTTCAACAGTCATTTTTCTGGTTTTCTTGTTAGCCCTAAAAAAAATCATATTTATTTAATTACATTAAAATTCATTTCATAAGCATGAAAATATATCATACTCTGACATCCAACAAGTAATATTATTTAAATATAATTATAAATTATTGATATTCCAACGTGACCATTTTCATTATTTATTTGAAGATTGAATATCTTTTAAACTCAGTAGTATATTTTGTACAATGTCATTATCCACATTAAGTTTTGATATTTAACATGAAAATAAAATCTCAGTTGCTCTCTATAGGCACCCCTGAAATGAACAGTTTGCTTCATGTTACCAAGGAAACAGATCTTTGCAAAGATATAAGGCCACTTTGATGTCATTGTAAACCACTAAAGTGGAAATCTTTAGTGTTTGTCAGCCTCTTGAGAGTAAGCAGTTTGCTCTAATCAAAATGAATATAAAATTATTCTGAGCATGTAGAAATGCAGTATTCTTGAAGCAAGCATGCTCACTAGTAACCACACATCTTTTTGTCGACAATGATTCAGGACCACAAGAAATCTGATTACACTTTATTGAAAGATACATAGATACGTAACCCTGCATATTCCTGAGCAGTTTTGTTCCTGAAAATTTAAATTGGCACATGTAAAACAGGTTGAAAATATATTATTCAATTCAGCTGCATATTGTGAGTCGCTCAAGGGGATAAAACATGTTTATTTTTGAAACTCACTAACAATAAAATGATTGGAACATAGGGAGGGGGAAACCCCCAATGAATAACTCCTGCTGTTCAGGGCTACACTGTGAATTCAGAAAACAAGCCAAATCCCTTCGTGTGAAATGGCCTCACAGGCATTTCTGCTTAGGGGGTGAAATAACTGACTAAGTCACAAAAATAGTAAAAAAGATCTACGGGGAAAATAAATAAGTCTCATTTGAAATATAAAACCCCATCTGTGTGAATATGGAAGGTCAATTTCTGCTTATCTTTCCTTTAGAAGTTAAATACAATAATAATAAAATCCCAGACAAAGACAGATAGCTGTTTAATGCTTTCCAAAATGATTCTCTGGCTCCAGGAGCTAGAAAGGAATACCCATATACATTTGTTAAATCAACATTTTGTCATTGGAAATGTGGTCAGTAGAAATTAAGGAAAATGTGAAAAATTAGCATTATACTTTGACATCTCATTGAGACCCAGAATCTTTTTGCTTGGCTATGCTGCTCTCAATGGAAACAGCTGGATTCATGATAAGGGGGAGGGGAAGAGAACAACAAAGCTGGAAAGTCCTTTTGGGGAATGGGTGAGGGAAGAGGAAAGTAAGAGGAAGAACATGGAAACAAATTGCAAGGGAGAGCAGTGGAAACAGTGAGGCTGTAAATGACATAGCCTGAAACCATCAGCTACAGAAAGCTGGGAGACAGGGCATGCATCCACAGAGGAGATGAGAATTAGAAGCAAACAGCACAGCAGTGGAGTCAATTAAATACACTACCAAGAAGTGTTGGGACTGGAGAGCCCTTCCTTACCAAGAGACTATGGCTGATTGTATATTGTTGCTTTTTGGTTGTAATACACTCTCTCCACTCTCCAACCTCCTTGTTTATTTGTTGGACATAATGTAAGGATAAGACACTTCAACACTTATCACTTTTTAAACACTCTGCTAAATCAACACCAGATTACCTGTGTTTGTTTAGTGGACTGGAGGCTTTTGGTTAAGTAATGCATCTCTTCCCTACCATCAGGAATGGGTCATTGTACCCATTATTATCATAGTCTGACCTTACAGATAGGTTCATGTCAGCCCCAATACTGCTTATATTCCTTAACTTTCCATGAAAATGCTATTAAAAGCATGTACTACTTCATTTGCACTCCAAAAGCACAAAGATGTTATTGATATGCCCTCTTATGTTAAGGAGAAATCATTTGATATGCATACATATATACATATATATATAAAATCACTTTATATATATATAAAATAATAATATATATGTATATTTCCTTTATATTATTTCAATTATTGTAGCCCCCTGAAAAGTTCAAATAAATGACTTGGTAATATCTAATGAATTCTTTTTTTGTCAGCTGGAACAGCTATCATTTTCTAACAGTATAATATAAACAGAAACCTATGAACCTACAAAACGTCTATAAATTTCATCTTAGCCATATAAAATTACCTGTATACAGTTTTTCTATGGGACAAAGGAAAATAACTACTGTCAGTCTGCTTGGCATTGATAAAATAGCATTTTGAAAACTATGTGTATTATAAGTCCAGTTCAAGAGGTATAAAATAAGAAAATATCTGTTTTGTTAGACAATAAAAACCACTGCTCCAAAGATGCATACTTATTCTTTATAGAAAAATTGGGACTGAGAGATAAATGGCAAAGAAGAATAAATATTCTGTAGGTCAATGGTGACATAAAAATAGGAAGGAACTGTTGATTTTAAAAGATCTTAGGCTGTAAATCAGACAGATGTTCCAACTAAGAAAGGAAAATATTTCTAAGTTAGCTTTTCTACAGACATACTGGGAGAAAATAGATGATGAATTTCACAGTGTATCTTTGGTATTTTTCTTACCTGGATTGTGTACAACTGAAAGAAATTCTCTTTGATCTGTGAAATCACTTTCAGCTTTTTATTCCTATTTAATATAAGAATCTGATTGGAAAGTGTGCCAGAAAACCTATGGGGGATCAATGCCAATCATGTAAGAGATGGAGACTTCATAAATGCACACACACACACAAAGTCTGCAATGTCTGCTGCCTGTGCTGCTACCTAAGCAACAGATATACGTAAACTGAGATGAATACACAGAAATATAAATTTCAACTTGTGAAGTCACATGACCACCATGAGGTTAATATGTACTGAATATTAAATACATAAATATTGGCTGGAGCTTACCCCAGTTTTAGCTGTTTAAAAATTAGGTATTCAGACTAAGCCATGGCTCTGTGCAGTCAGCCCTGGCAGCATGTACATCCCACCTGCCTTATACACCTATTTCAGAGTGACGTTAATTCTTTTCTCTTTATATAACCACTGCCTTAGCTGGCTGGCTTATATTAAGCTTGTAATTTTAATTACTGTCATAAATCTGCAATTTCCCTTTGGAAACTGTAAAAGGAATATTTGCAAATCCCACATAGAATTTAATGGCAATAGTTTATTTTTAGTAATGGTTACTCTTCCAGGGGTTCAGTTAATATGCACAGTGGGACACAGTGAAACAGATGAAAGAAAATCTCTGTAGAGAATTAGAGATTCTGGCTGTATGGGATAATGAGGGGACTGACCTACAGCTCCACACTACCTGGTGCAGGCAGCAGGTTGGCAACATCCAGGGATCAGCTGAAAACTTCTTGCTGATAAAGATGCAGGCCAGCATAAATCCCCGAATAGCTTCACCCAAGTCAGTAGGCAGCTCACCACCTTCTTTGATGAGTAGTCTCTTGTGACATGAAGTGTGTCACATGCACAGCTGGGCTAAGGAAAGGTGGTTGGAAGAACATGCCCCTGTTGGAATGACAACACATATATAAAGTTCATGTTTCCACCTAATGCTGGAGATAGGAGGGCACAGTGCTAGGAGCAATTCTTACAGCTCTGCCTCTATTCTGACAACAAAAATACTGCCAGCCAGAGATGACACATGTGCACAAAACTATGCTACAAGGTATTTCATACTGATGTATAAAGGTACTTTTCCTCTTGGCTAATACAAAAGTCAGTGTATTCTATAGGAGAATATTGGTGATAATAAATGGAAATCAACACTTGATTGGATTTGTTTGCAGACGATTTCCAGTCATATGTGTGTCAATCACCAACCAGTACTTTTTGCTAAATATATATTGCAGAGAGCATTCAGCTTGCAGCTTGTACAGAGGTAAGTCCTAGCTCTACCACACCATCACTGCGATGAAATTCCAGAATTCAAAAGTATTTCTAAAACACCAACACTAAAGTCTGTGAATTTTAAATACAGAAAACAATGACAATGCCAAAATTCCTACAGATTTAATGACTCCATTTTTCTCTATCTAGTAGTGTACTCTGCTTTTAATGTTTTGGGGTATGAAATAATTTAAAAGATAAGTTGTTCCACAAGACAGCTTTCCCAGCTGGGAAAAAACAAAGTAGAGAATCTCAGTAATGTACTAGCAGGGCATCATTCCAGCACTTTTGATTCTTTCAGGGGAAAAAAAAAGAAAAAAAGAAATAAAGAAAAAAAAATAAGGGGAGAATGGCAAAATTATAGTGAAAGTAGGAAGTAATATGCATTATATTAACAAAACAAACTTTGTGCTGAAAGATTAGGGTACAGAATGTCATGCAGAAAGAATCACATGACATTAAGAAATGGAATAACTGAAAGAAGATAAATTTTAATAAGGATTAGTCGTACAAGGAAATTTGAATAGAGTAATAATAAAAATGCAGTGCCTTTTGCATGAAGATTTTTGTGCCAACAAGAATTTTTGATACAAACCTCATCATAGGAAAGCCTCTTCATATTGATATCACATAAAAGAGGGAATTTAATGTGACTAGTGACAAAGTTGAAACTTACTGGTACAATGAGGACCAGAAAAAGAAAAATGTAATAACAGAAATCCAGTGACATACAGTGTGTACAGAGAAAAATAAATGATATAGAAATGGAGATAAACTAACCAGGAATAAAGATAAGCTAAAAAGACACAGCAGATTCTTCAGACAGTTATATGGTTACATCTTCTTCTGTGGAAGGAGTAGGAAGCAACAAGAATGAAAAAAACAAACCAAACAAGAAGATTGTCTCTAAAGATAAGCTTTGTAAATTAATAATTTTATAGAGCAACATTCTGGACAAACAAATTACTAGATCTGAGGATTAAGGATATCCCTTTCAATCACACATTTGTATTTTGAGAAAGTTGGAAAATATATTCTTGCATGCCAAAGATGACTGCAGCTTTATTCAGCAATACATGCATTGCACCTGGAGAATTTTGTGAATATTTTAAGGTACCTGAGAATGAATCAAAGACTATTCACATGCTTTGTTATCCAAAATGAGATAACAGAAACCTTGGGAACAAATTGCAACAATTATTTTTGAAACTATTCCTGGGACATGGTCTATTTCTGCTATAGTACATGAAGCAACAGATTCCTACAACAAAAAACCCAACTCTGCTCTAGCTGGAAGCCTTCTCATTTCAAATGAACTCTCATCAACACCTATAGGTAAGCTTAGACTTGTAAGGATGCACAGGATGTAATAAACAATGGAGAAATAAGGAACTGAGCCTATGGAACAGCAACTGATTTTAGCTGTCTCCATGGTTTTTCAACTACATCAAAAATCCTGAATCTCCTTGAAAGATTAGATGTTTCAGCAACAAAGGTCAGGTTTTTATTAAAATCACATATAATTCACAATCCAGTTGAATTGAAAAAAAGCTACAACTTACCTTGAAAAATTAGTAATTGAGCTATTGAGAATGCTTGGATAATTCAGGAAAAGTTCACCAAGTAATAGAGATACCTCTAAGTCAGGTTTGGTAAAGATGACTTGCTTTCAGTGTAAATTATTTTACAAAGGTCAGCATTTGACAAGGATTTGAAGTGAAAGACTAAAATCTTAATAGCCTCATAACATATCCAACTGTGGTAGAGGGTGCATATTCCCAATTTTCAGAAGTGCAGTCCATTACTTAGCCTACAGAAAGATCACTAATTTGAGCACAGAGAGAATCTAAACTATTAGAGAATGTCCAAAGGAGAGCAACAAAAATGGTGAAGGGCCTTGAGGGGAAGCCTTGTGAGGAGTAGCTGAGGGCACTTGATCTGTTCAGTCTGGAGGAGACTGAGGGGAGAGCTCACTGCAGTTACAACTTCTCATGAGGAGAAGAGGAGGGGCAGGCACTGATCTCTTCCCTGTGGTGACCCGTGACAGGACCCAAGGTAATAGTCAAACTTTGTGTCAGGGGAAGTTTAGGTTGGGTATTAGGAGAAGGTTCTTGCTCCAGAGGGTGTTGGGCACTGGAACAGGCTCCCGAGGGAAGTGGCCAAAGCACCAAACCTGTCTGAATGCAAGAAGAGTTTAGACAATTCTCTCAGGCACATGGTGTGATTCTTGGAAATGGTGCTGTGCAGGGTCAAGAGTGGGACTTGAAGATCCTTATGGGTCCCTCCTAAGTCAGTTTACTCTGTGGTCTCAAGATTTGGCAATTTAACAACTACACCAGGGCACTGAGGGGACTAAAGGTGATGGCTCTGATTAGCCTGCCCACAGGATTCCCCACATCCTGCTGGTGGCCACCAATCTCACCTCCAGCCTCAGGCCAGACCCTCCTCTTAGAGTAGCTGAATACCATCCTCTTTTTGCTTCTACTTCCTTTTGCTCCTGCTGGACTCTGTATGCTGGACCAATTTTTGCCACATCTAGGACTAAAGAGAAGCCTCTTACTCACAGTCAGCTCTATTGTCCCAGCACAGCCTGACCTCAGGTCACACATCCCAGCCTGGAGGAACCTGCTGCCTCTTGTTGCTCCCTGTGCTGTAGCACACGGGTACACCTGAATTAAAACAAGAATACCCCACCAAAACAAAACAAAACAAAACAAAGCAAAACAAGACAAAAAACAAAACAAGCAAAACAAACCCAGAAAAACTCCAAAGAAATCAAAGTCATTGGAGCTATAGTTGCAAGATGGAACAGCTTCAGCACTTGCTTGTCTCAAAGAATCACAAAATAACAGAATCATCAAGGCTGGAAGAGACCTTCAAGTTCATCTAGTCCAACTATCAGTCTAGTATCATCATAACCACCCATAAACCAGATGCCCAAGTTTGAATGCTTGTTGGGACAATCCTGGCTAAAGTGCAAATCAGATTGAAGCTGCTGAGTTACAATTTTGGAGTTCTGCAAGAAATGTTAGTGATAACTTTTCTTTAGAACTGTAAATTTTTTTGGTTTTTTGCTTGTATCTCTGATCTATCTTTGGCTCCCATAGTATTGAACCAGTGTCATCCTCAGTGCCATGTTATTTCATATTTAAAACATTCCTGTGAACTTCAAAAATGCAAAATTTAATAATTTTCTGTCTTTTTCCATAACCTCCATATCCCTGCTAGTGAAGAGTATATGAGCTGAGTAGCCATGTCATGAGGTTGAGTCCAAACATCTAAACGTCTGAAGATTTTACAGAATATTCTGCCTTTAATAACAGTACTGGAAAGATTTCAGTCATTCATCAGAGGGTTTTGGTATTGGACGCTGAGGAATCGTTTAAAAAAAAGGCACAGTGAGAAATACCAGGCAGGTGATAATAGCAAAACATAACAGCAGAATTACCTTTGTGAAATTAGTGTCAACTGCTGTCTTAGTAAATCATACTCATGCCTCATTTTGAAATGTGTGTGGACAAACTGGTTGAACTGTCTGTCATAAATATCATGGTGGGAAGTCAGGGGAAAATTCACTCTGAGCAACAGAGGAACACATCCTTTATATTTCTTCAGTCTTTTCCTCAACACATTATAGCCTTGGTTTCTAGTATGTTCTTAACTCTTCTCAGAGTTAATCATGTACCTGTAGAACGAATGCATGCTAGTAAGGATTAGCAATAAAATCCCTGTCACCTCTCATCATTGGTCTCTTGATTTGTTTCTAAGTGAGCTGGCTGTGCTGAGCTGACCTATCCTGCTGGTCAGGTTACTGTGTTAGGCCACTGTTGATATGAATGGTAGCTGACTAAAAATTATGGGCATCAGGAGGACTTCCCCATAAGTGAATACTAGCTTTGTGGTTTGTTGTTGTTATTGTTTGGTTGATTTTTGTTTTTTGTTTTATTTTATTTTTCCTGACCACTTGGTATATCTGGCTTTGTGTTTCAAATTGCTCTAGCGAGTGAAAATGCAAATAACTGAAATGAAGATTCACCAGCAAACCCACAGTAGAAGGTGAATTAAACTAAAAATTTTGTGCAAGTGCATTTTTTGGGTATTTTTCCTGGTAGGCAGTGTGGTGGTGGTTTGTTTTAACTAATCTTATTGCTCATCAATTCTCATGTTTCTAGCAAGAAGACAAGTAAATTGTGGCTGATTTATAGATCTTTAGAGAGGTTTGAAGGCACAACCTTTAATTTCTCTTCAAGTCCAGACATTGCCTTACAGCTTTGAAATGGTTTCTGCTGCTGCCTAAAAGATTTTAAACAAATTTGCTGACTCCCTAGATAAGTCCACTGCTGTTTTGAAGCACATTGCTTCCATGTCCATGTCAAACTGTTATCTGTTATTAGAGTAATAAGAGGAAATGGGAGAAAATAGTTGCAAATTTTGGAAGCTGTCACATTCATGCCATCATTACTTTTGATTTATTTGCTTTTATTTCGGAAGCATGTCTGTAAATGGTAGGAAGGAGAAGTCAGAAAAATGTCAGGTCCTATAAAAAAAAAAAAAAGAGAAGATAATTAAACAGGAGGAAGGTGATGAAAACAGCAATTTAAATGCCAGTACAAGTGACAAGCTTGTTAACCTGCACAGTCCATGACAAATAAGAACAATTCAGACAGGTGTAGCAGTGGAGGTGGAAGAAACTCATTCAAATTTTAAGCAAAACTATAGAGAAAAAATCTTTACATCTGCAAGTAACACAGGAGCTCTTCTGTGCTCTGTGTACCAATGTAGACTGCAATACACATGTGCACCCTTGGATGAAACACTTCAGACAGCAGTTTTTAATGGTAGTCTAATCCAGCTTTTTGAGAAGTCTTGCTTGTTTTCTTCAGTTCTGGGTTTAAATAGCTGTACTCCTTACAATGTTTAAGCTAGCTGGTTAAAAAGTAGTTTCAGGTATGACTACTGAACTGCTGTGACAGAAAAATCTTTACTAGAAGAATTTCTATTAGCTGCATTTGCAAGGGAGTTTCCTTTTAAACTTTAGAAGTGTCAGACAAATACTAACTATTGCTTATAAACAAAGTAGTACACAAGTGGGAGGAAGGAGCAGAATGCCTTCCTCTACCTCATTAGTAGAGAGGAAAGCTAGAAGTGCACCTTTTTTACTGTCTGCCTTTTGAAAAAGTTGTGAGCTGAAAAAAACACTTCTAAAGTGTCTGCAAATGTGTCTCTGTGAACAGTAAGTCTAAAATTATAAGAACTATTTAACATTTAATATAAAGGTCAAACATTAAAAAAGGTAAAATGTACCCATTCTATAGCTCAGTAGGAATGTGCTTAGGAAGACTGCTGAATTTAGTTTTCCATTACAAAGAAAATAAAAATTTCAGACCTAGTCCTGTCCCCAACACATTTGCCTCAATATGAGCCTTTCCATTAATTTCATGGGAATTGGATCTATCCTTCTACTCTCTAGGCCAAGCAACGATTCCAGTCAGTCTTTAAAACAATAATTTATCCTAAAAGCACATGCAGAATGTCACCAATGAAGCGTTTTTTGTGCTCAAAATAGTGTGTCTTTTCAGATGGAAAATACAGAATTTGCAGACAGAATCAGCATTGGACTCATGTTTGTGTTAATGCTTCTCACTTCTAAAGATGTTAGCTTTTAATTGGCCAGAGTATGCCACTGGAATGGGCAGCCAGACTCCCTGGTTGTAAGTTAGGATAACATCTGTCTTTTCAACTTGCTTTGGCAAAGGAAGCATGCACAATTTTTTGTTATTCCAAAAGCCCTTGAAGCATGAAGAACATGAAGTTCCAGTGAACTGGAACTTCTTCCTTCCACTGATGCGGTGAATAGCTGATTTCTTTTCTTATCTTTTTTTTTTCCTCTGTCATTCCCTGATTTCTTTCCCCCCCTGTCTTTGGCCATTTTGGTGAAGCATTTATCACAAAATCACAGAACAAGCTGATTTGGAAGGGACCCTCAGGGAACATTGAATCCAACTCTTAGCGCTACACAGCACCTTCCTCAAGAGTCACACCATTTGCCTCAGAGCATTGTCCAAACACTTCTTGAACTCTGTCAGGCTTGGTGCTGTAACCACTTCCCTGGGGAGCCTGTTCCAGTGCCCAACCACCCTCTGGGGGAAGAATATTTTTTTAATTTCTAACCCAAACCTCCCCTGACAAAAATTCAAGTCATTCCCTTGATTCCTGTCACTGGTCACTACAGAGTGAGATCAGTGTCTGCCCCTCCTTTTCCCCTCATGAGGAGGTTGTGACAGCAATGAGGTCTCCCTGCAGTCTCCTCTTTTACAGAATGAACAGAACAAGTGACCTCAGCTGTTCCTCATATGGAACGGAGGGAATCTTCTCTTCAGATTCTTCACCTTATTTATTGCCCTCCTTTGGATGCTCTCTAATAGTTTAATGCCTTTCTTATGACGTGGCACCCAAAACTGCCCCCAGGACCCGAGGTGAGGCTGCCCCCGTGCAGAGCAGAGCAGGACAATCCCCTCCCTTGCCAGGCTGGTGATGCTGTGCCTGATGCCCCTCACTTGGCCCACCTGGCTGCCAGGGCACTGCTGGCTCACATTCAACTCAGCATTGACCAGGACTCCCAGGTGCCCTTCCACAGCACTGCTCTCCAACCTCTCATTCCCCAGTCTGTCTGTATATCCAGTGTTGCCCCATCCCAGGTGCAGAACCCAACACCTTCCCTCGTTGAACTTCATATGGTTGGTGATTTCCCAGTCCTCTAATTTGTTGAGGTCTCTCTGCAGGTACTTTCTGCCTTCAAAGGGAATCTACAGCTCTCCCAGTTTTATATCATCTTTGCATTTGATCTAGTCCTGTATCCAGGTTGTTTATGAAGATGCTGAAGAGTGCAGGGTTTGCTAAAGCCCACTAGTGACAGGTTTTCATCATTACATTATTTAAATTTTAATAAAGTTGAAAATGCTCTTTACTTCACAAATGATGCATGTATGACATATTGAAATTACCATTCAAGCAAGCTGTTTGTATAGTTTTGTGTATGTGATGCTTTAAAACCACAGAGTATTAGTTGACTTCTAAAATATAGAGCTAAATAGAAATAGTGAAGTGAAAAATGGTACTTAAGATGAAAGCAGAATGCAGATGGCTCTTCAGCAAAGAACTAGTGGCACTGAGGTAGAGGTAATGCTACCGAAACTGCTGGAAGTTCTGATCACTTCCAAAAGATATTTTGGGATGCATTTTAGCAGCTTCAACATTGGGCTGGTCTCAACACTGACTACCTGCATTGTTAAGGAGCATGGCCCCTCTAAAACCTAGAGATCAAGAACAAATCCCTGAGTGAATAGGAATGGCCAAAAATCCTGTCACCTTTCTTCCAACAGAATTTGGATGTTATCCAGACCTTGTGAAGGTCATTTTCTAGACACTGTTTTTGACTAAAGGACAAAAGGTGGGGGCAAACACTGTGTACTTCCAGCTGAGGCTGAGGTATTTCAGGTGCAGCAATATCTTTGGAAAGTAGACCTCCAGAAGCAACCAAGGACAGTGTTCTTTATGGTACAATGTTATTACATGTGACATGTCTTTGACAGACCTCTTTTATGTGCTTTTAGCCTATGGCAATATGTTATGGAGAGAAGAATTCACTGACATATCCAGGAAAAGAAACCCAATGCATAAAAAATTGAAATGACAAGGTTGACAAGGTTATTTTGTAGCTTTTGTTGCATTATGATAATAACTAACAAACTGGTATGCTGCATCTAAAACTTCTTAGGATAAGCAATGCCTTTTTCTCTCATATTCTCTTCAGTACATTTCAATATTTGCTTTAGAATCTTTCTCCTCTTCTCCCAGCAGAGTAAAATGAAGCATTTTGTAGTTTGTTCACTAAATACTTACAGTGTTGCATTTTGTGTTCTCTATTAGTGTTGGCAGGGTTTTTTTTGTTTGGTTTAGTTCTTAGATTCCTTATTTGTTTGTTACCATCCTGCTTTCTAAATCCAGGAAGCAAGAAATGTTCTTTGTTTTTGTGTGAACCTACACACTTCTCCTACGGGCCACTGCAGTCACTACTGTGCTTTCTCTATCTTCCCACTTCAGAGATCTCAGTCAGTCGTTCCGAAATAATACTTGACTAAAAATGGAAGGATACATGATCAGATCCTTCCCTAACTAGGTTTAGTAAGTGAAGAGGGTTTGTGACCCCTTGAAAATATTGACTATTGTTGTGATTAGATCTTTGCTTTTTTTTATTCTTAATAGGAAATTCCTTTTTTTCCCTTTCTTTTTGGTTGTTTGTTTTTAATAGACTACATAAAACCTTAAAATGGATCAGCCTAGACAAAACCACTATGAATGGATATTAAGCACTGATTTCTATGGGCCATCTAAATAAGCTTGTTTAAAATATTATTAAAAATTTAAAGTAAAAAGATACTAGGGAAAAAAAAATCTCTGAAATCACATGCACAGAACCATAGGCTCTGAAACCTACTGGTTCCTTTCTTCTTTTTTAACAATATGAAAAACCTCTTTCATGCAACACAGTATGGAACTAGCTAACTCATAACTAGCTTCTGAAGCACTAACACATATGCCATATCTGTCTTCTGCCTGTAACATTTTGTAAACAACTGCGTTTGATGTTTGCTGTTGCTTCTTTGATCTTGTAAAATCCACCACAGAGATATGAATATGTTCAACAAAATCTGAGAATATTTACTTTCTAGTTATGGCAGTCACATTGTACCATTAGAAATTTGTTTCCCCACTAATGATGCATCATTTCAAGTGATGCATTCTTGATAAGGGACTCAGATTCACTTCTGACAGGTTTTGCAGTTCAGAGGTAAGATCAGTAACTTCTCAAGGCATCATGAAACAGCTGTGCATTGCAACTGCACATGCAAAGAAAACTGGAAGGATTATTTAAAATAAAACTATATAAAGTCTTGATTATTGTCAGAAAAATCTATATCTGTTTTCAGAACAACCTGCATTCTTTTTCTGTGAAAAATACACAGACAACACTGTGTATCTGTACTAAAATATCTGATAACTTAAAATATTTCATACTTACTTTTTGTACTCACATATGGTATGTCTTAGCTTGTATTTCAGTCAATAAAGGAATTTCTTTATATAGGATGGTTTTTTAACCTAAATGTGTTAGGTTTGTGTTTTCCAAACATGCACTACTAGTATAAATGGTAACACTAGTAAAGACATCTGGAAATTCACCTTTCTGTTACACATTGGGCTATATGTGTAGATAATACTCTGAAGGTAGAAGGAAGCATGCTGGCTGTTCAGCTTAACTGTGGAAATTATGCAGGCTGTACGACCTCCTTCAGAAACCTTGAACTGAGCCTGTAATCTCTGCAGGAGTTCGTGATTCCCACAGCCTGGAGAGGAGCTGATAGGAGGCAACCAGAGAAGGGAAGGGAGGCTGGAGCAGTAAGAGGAAGACTATGGGAAGCAATCAGGATATTGCTCTTCCTGGACTTGTGGAAACACCAGGGTCTCTCTAGCAGGAATTGTAACTGGAATTCATGGGGTGCTTGTTTTTCTCTGACTGATCATGGATGGTTAGCACTGCGTGTCTGTGTAGCACACTGTACTATTTAAGGGTGAAAGCTAGAGAAGTTTCAAAGATTAGATACAATATTAGAAAGAAAAAAAAATAGGTATATCTCAGCATAGTCTCCAAATGCAAGCCTAATTATTGACAGAAATCTTCCATATTTTTTTCAAAAAAATGTAATGTTTGAATCTTCCCATCTGAGAGTTGTCCAGATGCTTTGTCTAGTAGTTTGAATGGTTTCTGCAATATAGAATTGGAAGCATTGATGATTTTATGTGAAGCAATTATTAAAAAAGAGTTCTATGTGACTCTTTAATGCAGTGAAGAATAGTTTGAAGTAAACAATGTGGAGACATGAGTACTGAAGGGCAGCTCCTATACCTGAGAGAGAAGTTGTGAGAAACTAAGAACATAATAATGGTAATGATTTAGAAATTAAAGTCTAGTGTCTACAAGCTTTTTTTAATGTAATATTATATCTCAGAAATTTCCAGCAGAGTTTAGAAGATGTCTATTTTTTCATCAGTACATTTATTTTAAAAATGAGAAACAGCTCAACTTCTAACTGGAATTCAAGCAGAATATGCCAGTACTGGTCTGATGCTTTTAACTTTGGTTTAAGTGTTCCTGATTTGAGGAATGGAAATAGCTAGCAAGAGCGAACAGGATTTTGATTAAGCCATTGGAACTTTCAAGCTTCCAAGAATACAGTTATTTTTGAAGGAGTGGGCAGGATTCAAATGACACGAGCATGACAAATTCCCTCATAAGGTCTGGTGAGCATCTTCAGACTTGGGGGAAAGAAATACCACAATTTCTGTTATTCTTCATGGGAGATTTCACAAGCTCCAGCTTAGCAGTAGTGTCTCAATCCTTTTTCTGAATATAGAACTAGCTCCTTCTGATATAGTGTAACGAGATATTTGCATGTTGCCTTTAGATTAGGTGTTGTCATCCTGAGGTAACTGCATAACGGGGAAGAATTACACTGAATAGAGATCAAATATGATGGTGGGGTTAACTTTTAAAATTTTATGTGAAGGATAAGGTGGGCCTAATTTCACTGAGAATTATTAACTTAAAAAAAAAATACTACAGAATGAGGTAAAGACATGGGTGATGGCAGCCAAGAGACTTTAAAGTGGACATTAGTCATGTAATACTGAGTGTTCAGCTGTAAATATTTTGTTCCCATATACTGAATTTCAATGTGGGGGAAACTATCTGTAATGAAGAAATTTCTCTAGTGGATAATCTCTAGATTATACTAAACAGTGTATTTATGCAATGGAGCTGCAAGTGGCCTCTGGGAGCTTTTACCAACTTTCATACACATTCATGCTCTCCTAAGGACGTCATCAACTTGGGCTGCTATCCAACAGTTTGTGTGAGAATAACTTTGTGCTCTATTGAAGCAAGGAACACTACAGAAACAGCAGAAATGTTTGGTAAAACTGTGCTGGAACATCCAAAGGGTGAAAGCTGTGAAAATTCGACATGTTTGCTAAATAGGTCTCCTCTTGTCTGATGCAGAAATTCTGCCAACTATCACAGCATAGATGGCGCAGGGACTTCAAAGATCCTGTTATTTTCTCACTAAGCATGGAGGTACCTGCAATTTGCCCAAAGGAAAATGATGGTAGGGAAATGTTTAACCTTCATCCATGTTTCAGTAGCAGCTTTGGGGATCTGCTTTGATTTAGCAATGTTCTAGGTCAGTGCTTCTGAAGTTGGTGGTATCTAAACCTTACACACAAGCTTTTAATTATCTTGTGGCAATATTTCTTCACACTGGTATTATAAACAAAAGGAGGCTTAAAAATGCATGAGAATGTATGGACAATCTTGGGTAACTTTCATAGTACCTATGACTGATTTAAGAGCATTTAAAATAGCAAGCGGATTTTAAATTTAGTAAAATTATAATGCTTTACATTTAACTTAAAGACATATAGTTTGTGTTAATGTCATAAAAATAATTTTGCAGTATATTTTTAATATTACATATAATAGATAAAATATTAAGCATGTTTTAGTATTTTGAATAAAACAATGCAGGATGAAGCTGCATGGAGATCACATAACTTGTGAAACATAAAAATTTAATATTTCTCAAATCAAGTCATCCCCCAACACTTGCATGTAAGCAAGGAAGTGCATATAAGGAACAATTATACAGAAATCCCCAAGACTTGCTGCTGGAATTCAGCATGTGGAGGTGCCTTTCTAAAGTGCCTGTACCCTAATACAGGCAGTCTGGGGAATAAACACACTGAGTTAAAGACCTGTGTGCAGTTGCAGGGCTACTAATTTTTTGGGATCACAAAGGTATTGTGGGATGATTCCCATGACGAGAGTGTTGCAATTCAAAAACCTCCTACAATGAAATGGCTCAACTGGTAAATGAGGGGAGAGCAACGGATATTGACTACCTAGACTTCAGTGAGGCCTTTGACACTTTTTTTTTTTTTTTTGACACTTTTCACAGAAAAGATACTGGGGTCCTGGTGGACACCAGGCTTCACATCATCCAGCAATGTACTCTTATCACAAAAAAGGTGGAAGGTATCTTGGGCTGCATTAAAAAAAGCAGGTTGAGAGTGATGATCCTTCCTTCCCCTCTGCTGGGCACTGGTGAGGACACACCTGGAGTTCTGTGTTCAATTCTTGGCTCCCCAGTACAAGAGAGACATAGACATACTGGAAAGAATTCAACAAAAGACCACAAAATTTATGAAAACTCTGGATCATCCTTCTAATGAGGAAAGACTGTGAGAGCTGGAACATTTTAGACTGGAGAGGAGAAGCCTCCGAGGGGAATTTAGTATTATACATAGATAACCTGATAGTAGGATGTAAAGAGGACAAAGCTAAGCTCTTTTCAGTGCTGCCCAGGGACAAGACAACAGGTAGTGGACACAAATTACAAATACACAGGATGCTCCCACTGAAAATCAGGAAGTAGTTTTTTCACTCTGAGCATGACTGAACACTTGCACAGGCTGCCCAGCAGCTTGTGAAGTCTCTGCCCTTGGAGATCTTCAAAAGCCACCTGAATGTGAGCAAGGGTTTTGACTGAGTGGACTCCTCAGATCTCCTTCAGCCAGTCTGTGATTTTGTGACAATAGTGTGCCATCAAATTTCTATGATAGTGTGTAAGTTTTATGAGAGTAGAATATCTGAAAATAAAATGGGATCATTCAAATAGATTATAATGAACCAGTGATTGAGATGATTATAAATAGCATACTGGGAAGTTAAAGTAGTTTTTCTGTAAATGAGGTCTCAGAGGAATTTTGATGTTGCCAAGACAGATTTGTTGTGTGCATCATAAATACTCAAGTTCTAGTTTGTGAGAAACTAATAGATTTTTGTAATTAAAACTGTTTAACATATGGCTTATTCTCTAGATCATGAAGGACACAGTATTTTGTCTACTATTTTATTAATTTTTTTATTGTTTGGTGTGACAAACCCCCTTACAAAATATATTCCATTGCTCTCTCTTTATCTAGCAGGCACTAAAAGAACAAAATTAGTCCTTCAGACACACTGTAGGAAGTTAAACCTCTGTTCATCATAGACATTCACTCAAACACTGCAGTTTTTTATATTACAATGATACTCTTTATAAATGCTTTGATATGCAGAGAAATAACTTTACTGGCATCTGAGCTTCTATCCACTGACATGCTCAAACTCTGTAGGGTTTCTTATTTATGCTGAGACCACTTTATATCTCTCTGACAGCATGAAGTGGGCACATCACATTTGTATTCATTTTCAGGCTTCTTATCACTGCCAAGTTGTTGAAAAGTCCCCTTAGTTTTGATCCACACTCCAAAGTCCTGCCAGGCATAAAAAATACTAAATGGGAATCAGTCACAGTGCAGATACCACCCTTTAATTCAGGCTAAATATTGAGAAAAAAAAAGCATTGCAAGTCCAATTGTGTTTCCTTGTGAACCACCTTATGTAAGGGACAAAGTACGTATATTGTGATATCAAGTTTGGATGGGTGCTGTACAATATAGTCTTGAGGGCTTTGTTTCACATTTGAAGCTTTGTTTTCTGTGAAATTCCTAAAAGAATACTGAAAGAAAATTGGTGAACATTGAACTATGCAGGCAGTGCAGGCTAGTAACCCTGCATATTTTATCTAGAAAGATATGGCTATATTAGTTTGGTCTTTCATAAATATTTTATTAAATACTTGCTATTAGAAGAAAATTTTCCTGGGGATATTATCTTCTTTAAAAAGTGAGTTTCAATATCTTGCACAGAAAGTAGGGCTCAGGCTTGTGAATAAACCATATAAACATGTATAACTCTAATGGCATAAAGAGGGAAGAGTGTCTGAATTCTTGAAGACAATTAAGTATGATGTAAAATGTATCTTATACTCCCCAAGTTGGAACAGGGTCCACATTTCAAATCATGAAAAGAAGGCTTGCTTAGAAAATAGTGTAGCACTATGAACTTTCACAGCAATTAAAAGTTGTGCATTAGTAAACAAATTTGGATGTAAGGAATCTCATATTTATAATAATTTAATTCATTAAAACATAAAAAGTAGGAGATAACAAAAGAAAAACTATATCATTCAATATGCATTTAAGCAAATTTGGATGCTTGTCTCAGCAACAAAATGAAAATGCTCTAAAGAGGAAAAAATCAAACCAAAACAACCATATTATTTTGTCCTAGATCTTCCCAGATCTATTAATTTCACTGATATAGGTGTCTATATTCCCATTCCTAATGAGATTTTAGCTTGTGCAAACATTCTAGTATTGCCAGACTTTTTCATCTGCTTTTTATATCTGTTCAGCTATATCAAATCTCTGCTTCAAAGCAAATATACTTTATGCTCTCTCCATAACTTTCTTCAGCATGTAAAAGAAATACATGTGAATGATTGATTATTTGAGGATCAAATATATGTCCCATTGTATGATTTCTAAACAGTTTTTAAGAGACTGATTGCTTTTTGATGTTTGTGTTACTTAGGGCTCTGGGCAACACCCGTCAGTGTTGTTGAAAAGATGGATGGTTGTAACTGCTATTTTGTCTACTGTGTGCAGTTTCAGAGAGCCACTAATATAAATGTTGTATGGTTTATTGCTTCATGGAAAAATGAGCCTCTTAATGCAGCATGGCTGTGGTTATTCTTCATTACCTGAAATACTGTGGAAGAGCTTGTATGTCTAATGAGAATTATAGATTCAGTGCAGAGTGTACAAAATATAATTATCACTGTTTCCAGACTTAAAAGGGTCTTATTCATCATGTGCAAAAATATTCAGGGAACATTAAGAAACTTTGTTCCTACTTATTACACTGACTGCATAGAAAAATGCATAATTAATGAAGGAAACCTAAATCTTCTCATTTCCATAGGTCTATTTTGAACCATTTGTTTGACAGTGAATGCACATGAAGCTTAGTGTGACAGAACCTTGTATCTATACACGACTATTGTCTATTTTCCCCTTCTGTTTCTGTCTATAGCCATGTACAATGGATGATAACAAATATAACTTTGTCTTCCATTTTGCAGTAATGTAGTAAATGAAGACTGTAGATCAGAATTGAAATATCTTCTAAATGTATAGAGACTGCAGAACACTAGGAAAAATTTATATTTTGTCTACTGTTTAAAAGGTGTGGGTTGGTGTTTAAACCTAGTTTTTCCTCCATAAAAATTAATTCATTCAGAAATATGACTGTCTATGTATGTGCCTTAGAACATGATCACTTCTCATATGAGAATAAGTAACAAATACTTATCATATTCTGGAGCTATAGTTATCATTATTGCTCTATCATAGACTTATTAGGAAAAATCCAAAGGACTTACGTATCTTTATGTATTTTCATGGTAAAATGGCACAAGCAAAAGACTGAAAAACTCATAGATGTTGCAAAAGTATTTTGTTAAATATGTTTTTATTTTAATAACGTGCCAATCTTGGATTAAATTTAACACACATTTCCACATATTCAATCATGGATAGCAGATTTTCAGAAACACTAGAGTAAAAAGACCTTAAAAGTTTTATGTGGGTTTCATAGTTCAGCTTTAATGTGGCTTTTTTCCACTTAGGTTAAACTCAGTCTTTAAGAGATATTCTCTTAATTTGTTTGATCTAATCTCTGAAATTAAAAGCTGTATAACCACTGTATAATGCCAGAACGTGTGGCTGTGTTGTTAGCTCCCAGAGAAGTTTACTAAGATTAACTTCCAACTTCCTTGCTACAGCAAAAGTTGCAGAGACGGGAGGAACTTAACAACATGATGCTAAGTATCTCAATTTTCTCACAGATTTAAAGATAATTTCTTCTGATTCATGTGAAAGAGCGAGGCAAATAGAATAAAAATGCCTTTACATGGAGGAACTCTAGTAAGTGAGAGAGAGGGAAGATTTTCTGCCCAATAGCTTAGGGAACCCAATAGAGCTAGGGACAGGAAAAGACCAGATGCCAGTCTAAAAAATTATTAATATAAAAATTGATAGAATAGTGAATATAATAATAATAGCAACGACAACAATAATAAAGCTTAGATCTTATAACATATATGAATATTTATATTTACACAGGAGATAAGACTCAGATCTATCTTTCATTCATCTTTTGCTACAAAGAGTGAAATAACCACTGATTTTATTGCTATGCTTCCTCCTGTCTCTTGCCATATGAATTATTCCATGGAATGATGAATAGCTTATTGGCAAGGTTATTGTGAGATCTACTCAGAATATTCTTTAACATGGTAATTGATTCGCTGTCCGTGTAAACAAAGTTCTAAATACGACCAACATCATGCATCAGCTGCCTCATTGCAGTGACAAAAGTTAGGTGACACATAGGAGTTGAAATCCTCTTCTAATTCAGTCATTACATATTAAAATAATGAGAGCAGTATGAATTTTAAGGAACGGAAAACAAATAAATAGAACTGTGCTGAATTAGGGAATTTGTGCGTGTGAATATGCTCTTCTCAGATATGCAACACACAGCACAGATTTGTGAAAAACCTTGTGATCCATTACAGTCTGGCAGTAACCTCAATAATATGTTTACACACCTATTTTCCTTCAAGGCATTAAGGTCAAAATTTCATGGTTGATATAAAAAGGCAACTTTTTTTCTATATATTGTTTTTATAACCTTTTTGCTAGAATTAAGCTTTTTTTAAGATAGGAAAGATGCTCTCTGGCCAAAATGATATTGAATATGGTGGAACTAAGAATGCTCTGCATTAACCTCATTGAAGCCAGTAAATTTACTTCTACATATACCAGGTAAGAAACAGAACTACTGCATCAGAAGAGATTAACATGGGTGACTGCATTATTTTTAAATGGATGTAAGGTTTATACCCAAACTAATAGAGGAGTGCTAAATCACTGAAACAATATAACATTTCTTTCTAGTTTGATTAATGAATCATAAAAGAATGTGTACCTGTCTAGATTTTCAAGATCAACAGCAGAAGAGTAAGCAGGGGTATACTGGGGGAGGGAGAGGCGCTGACAAAACAAAACAAAACCTTGGAGGTTTGTTACTCAGATCTATTCATTTATCCCTAATTACCACAGAACCATGTTCACTGCTGTTGCTGATACTTGCATCACAAAGCACTATAGAAGACATTTATATAACAGCCTAATAAATGAGAATCTTGAAGTGAAATTGGCTCTTTTTTACCTCCTGTAAGCAGAAAAAAAAATGCAAATTCAGATGATAAATCTATAGAATGAAATCACTTTACAGATGTGTTAAATCAAATTAAGAGTGCTTTTATAATATTGAGCAAATGGCAGCTGTACAAAATTACTCATTTGTAAGCCTCATCTATTACAGTTAATTTTGCTGACTTCAAGTACTTAATTTACATTTGTTAAACTAGCTAAATAATGTAGGAGGCGGTATGGATGGCATGTTTGTTCATAGTAGTATTTATCATGTAGCTTAGGATACAAGTGTTTTGCCTACTTCGTCATTTCCTTTTTTTCTTGAACGGCTTTAATGAAATGGAATTGCTAAAAGGTATTTTTAAGACTTATTTTAGAGCTGGGATCTACTTTTTGCAGGACAATCAGATTGTGGTAAACATATCTCAATGAAGAACACAAAAGTTAGTAGAAAGTTCAACGCTGTCTTAACTCTTTTGCTTTCTGATACCTCAGAAATGGTGTCAGCCTCTTGACCCCATCTGTTTCTTTGGAGCATGCCCAATAGAATTAAAAAGTTTCACAACACCATTATTATTTGTATGGCTGATGTTGAAACTAGGAGAACACATAATCTTTCAGGTTCTTTTTTTCCAATGATGCAAGCATATATTCATAATTTAGGATGATATATGTCATGGTTAGTTTTGGACTCTGCAGGGACCCAACCATATAGGTAGAATGTAAACTTCTCCTCTATTTGATTAAAATTAATTTTGGTGCCAGAGTCTGCTGGGAATACTCAGGTGCTAACATTTTATTGACCTTAGTGAAAAAGGAAATGGTTTTTCTGATGTGCTATTAGACTTGGTTTTCAGGATTATTTGGAGAGTATAAATTGAAGGAAACTGCATTAAAAAAAAAAGAAAAGAAAAAAAGAGCACTCTTAATATAAAAACTAACTCCTGTCACAGATTTTTCTCTGAAAGAAGTTTTCCAGCAAAAATAGAGAGATTTAGTTATTGCTTGGCAGAGGGGAAAATAAAGGCATCCACTGAAGACAGGACAAATTACCTTGATGTATTTGTGTAATGGCATGGGATAGTTACCACTTTTTTGAGGCGACTTTTGTAAATTGACTACTAGAACGTTTTATATAAGAACACAGAAATACCCAGAGGTAGTTTATGAAGTTAGCAGGTCTCAGTGTTTCTGTTTCCAAAATGATTTTTCATTCTTTCCCTAATTCCTAATATTTTATTTTCTTAATGACTGCCATCAAGAACTTAGTTAATGTGTGACCTTGCTACTGTCACAGCTTCAAGATTACTCAGAAAGAGTGACTTCAGAAACCATGATGATGTGTGAGGTTAGTGTTATTTTTACTCTTGTGTAATACTTTTCTTATATTTCTTGTACTTGTATTATATTTCTACAAGAGGTTGGTAGAACAGTAATTTTCTTTGAAGAACTTTTACTGGCTCTAGAGGAGTAACTTGTATTAACCTAGTTCACTAATTTGTCCTTTTTATTGAAATGGCAGTAGATAAAGTGAAATGAATGTGACTTTACAGTTAATCAACATGAAAACCTACTGTATGGTGTTAATCTTAGTGGATCTTAGTATAATGACTGATAAAGCATTAGAAATATACAGGAGTTTAGAGGAACATGAGCAAGTGACTTACTGACAATGCAAGCTGACAATGTCATCAGTCACTCTGAGTTAAATAGTATAGCAAGAAAGCACCACAGGCAAGAAATTTCAAATTATGTGGAACTGAAACTTTTAATTTTTTGAGATTTACAACAGGCTTAACCAGAACCAACTGACTCAGCCAAGTATTTCTGTTTAACTAGTCAAATACTGGTAGAAAGAACTGTGGACTGAGATGGCACAACTTCTGTTCTTTTTTCTCCTGCAGAAGAAATCTGAATCTTACATTTATATTGCAATAATATGTGATTTCTTTGTGTATTCTTCTTATCTAATCTACTTGCTTAACGCATGGCTACATGATGAACTTTAAGTTATTTGTAGTTTGCTCTCATGAGTGCTTTGTATCTCTGGGATTAATTTTGACTATCTTTTTCCTTGGTCTCTAATTATCTGAAGAGGATTCAACAACCAATTTACATGCATGTCAGTAAAATGGAGTTCTTGTGGGTAAGAATATCCGAGACATTAATTGAGTCAGTATTGGTGGGGGAATAAGAAAATAGTAGATTTGATTAATATTTGCATTTGCCTCTCAATTATTGTTTGTGAATCCTACTTATGAAATTTCAGTCTTCCTTCCTAAGACTAATATTCTGAATCCTGGTAAATTGTTTAGAGTACAGTAAGTCTCTTATGGATCCTGACTGGATATTTTAAGGGCATCCTGAATATAAGCACAAAATAACATTATTTCTTATGTTGACAAACCTATACCTGAAGTTATACCAGACAATTTGAAGTCTCTCAATTAGTGTTTTTCTCAACTTTAGAATGTTTATGTTACTGATATGAATGTTCATATTCTGTGTATTTTCATTGATATACTAAACACGAAGGAACACAAATTTGAAGACAAATCTATTATCTTCAAGAAAATCTGTACTGTGTGGTGATTTTTTCTAAAACTTAGTCAACTGCTTATTTTGACTTTGATTTCACAACAGGTATCTCAGTGTTTTTGCACATCCCTGATGCTGCCACAAGTAGTCTTAATAGAGAGGGAAAAGGTAATTGGGGGTTTCATAACACATTTTCAGCTGTCAGTTTCAAGGACAGTACAGAAGACTAACTCCACTAAAATCTAACTAAATGTGCCATTCAAAATTCTGAGTTTTCTTTCAGAGCTCCTGCTGGAGTTCACTACCCACGAAAAAGAAAGGTGCAGCTAGGCATACATACATACAACAAAGCCAAAGAAAGAAAGAAAGGAGAACAAAAGAAAGACAAATATAATGTAATATTTCCAAGAAATGTGGATGCCATCTTTTCACAAAAATGTATCTACATGTTATATTTGATTCATCTATTTTGAAAAACAGGCCACTGGAAGTTTTGTGATATAAAAGGGTGTCGGACTGCTGTTTTCAGATGGCAGTAAGAGACAAGAAAAGGAAAGATAAAACCTCAGACAAAGAAGAAAGAAATCTTTTCAATATTTGTGTTAAAGAACAAAAACGAAAGTCATCTAAAATATAAAAAGATGGTTAAATCTCCACAGAACTGATATATTGTAATCAAAATTCTGATCTTTGCCAAAACAATTTTATTCGGATAAATGCTAGTTAATGGTGTGACTTTTTTCCCCCTAATTTGATATAATTGTATCAATGAGTGTTTTATATAGAACTTCTCTTTTTATGGTTTAATTTGAAAATGTGTATTTATAACCATACTCTCCTTCATAAAAATATTAAGCTACTTGTGATTTTGCATTGCTGCTAGGTTATCACCAGGAGCTGTCAGCACACATGGGCTGACACATTCATTATATCACCTTGATTAGTAGTAGTAAACACTGGTTTGTGATGAGGAGTTTCTCATCCTACTCCTATATGTACAACCAAATGAAGAGACTGCTGCAATAGTGCAGAGCTTCACACCTGTCAGCCAGGTTCTGCCTGATCATGGTCTCCTACATATGCACAGTTGCATTCAGGCCAAGACTACAAAAAACAGGTCATAGAATTACGAAAAAACTCTAAATTTGAAATTTGAGGCCCTTAAAAACATTTGAAGATGCGTGAAGTAATAATTCAAATCAGTAAAAACCCACCAAGGAACAGAAAAAATAGTTTCAGCCCCAGTGAGGTAAGAAGTCGGAAAGGTGATTCAAACCACATAAGTGCAGAGTTTTAAAATCAGGGAATCACAGAATGGTTTGGATTGGAAGGGAACTTAAAGATCATCAGGTTCCAATCCCTCTGCCATAAGCAGGGATACCTGCCACTAGACCAGGTTGCTCAAAGCCATCCAACCTGGCCTTGAACACTTCAAGGAATTGAGCACCCGTAACTTCTTTGAGCAACCTGTGCCCATGCCTCGTCACCCTCTGAATAGAGAATTTCTTCCTAATATCTAATCCAATCCTGTCCTCTTTCAGTTTTAAACCATTTCTCCTTATCCTGTCACTACCTGCCTATATAATATGTCTCTTTTTCTCATTATTGTAAAACCCCTTAAGGTATTAGAAGGCCTCAATGAGGTCTCCCTGAAGCCTTCTCTTCTCCAGGCTGAACAACTCTTCTCGAGTTCTCTCAGCCTGCCTTCATAGGAGAGGTGTCCCAGCCCTCTGATTATCTTCATGGGCTCCTCTGCACCTCTCTAACAGATCCTCATCATTCCTGTGCTGAGGAGAGCAGAGCTGGATGCAGTACTTCAGGTGCAATCTCACAAGGGCAAATGACAGCTGGGATCTGTGTTGCTGGAAGGTTGATTCATTTCTTGCTCCTCTGTTAATGTAAAGTTGAAAAGTCTCTAGAGATCTCCATTCTCTAGAGATCATAAAATCTTCCTGATAAAAAGACAAAGAGGGATAGCACTGAATAGAAAGGAAGTAAAATTCAAAGGTTTCAAGGAGGAGGGGAGGATGGAGTGTGAAAGGGTGGAAGAGTAGACTTCTGTGAGAGAGGTACTGCTCTGTGCCATGGGGTCTGGAGCCATTGTGCACATCAGCTCAGACACTGCACTGACACCTGTATAAGGCACTGTGAGGACATCTCGCAGCTGCTTAAAGTAGAAGACCGTGGGGTCTAAAGGATAATAATCTTCTGTATTTCTGTACATTATTGTGTACTGACCAATGGTCAGGCATTGGAAGGCTTTTAAAAATGGAGATGTAAATGATACAAAAAGTTGCTGTTATAGGTTTTGTAAAAAAAAAATCATGTAATATTCTTCTAGTCAAGACTGTTAGAAAAAGATTGTTTTGAGTATTTTCAGCACTGACAGAAACAAGTTTCTCAGCCAGGCAGGGAAGCCTTAAGACTTGTCAAGAAATATAGGCATGCATTTCCTGAAGTATGTCCAAGTTAGACACTTGATAGAGAATTTCCGTAAGAAAACATGACCCAAAATTGTTCAATATTGCTCAAAATTGTTCATAGAAGCATAATTTTAGACCACTACCAATTCAAGAGAATCTAATTTAATCAAATTATTTAATAATTATCTAGGATTTGATGTTCACTACTGGTTTGTGCTGATTCTTACTTGACCTGTTAGCACATGAATGAAAGTTGCTTTATTCTTATCTCAGAAATGGGATTTTTTGTTTTGTTAAAAGAATTAACAGTCAATTTTGAATACATGCAAAATATTATGCACGAGGCAGAAAGTTCTTGCAGGATAAATGGAACTGGAAGGGGGAGAGAGGCAGAGGCAGGGTTTGGAATTGTTCTGATTCTGATGGAATTCAAGTTAACAAAACATACCAGCTGACTTAAGTGCAACAAAAATCTGCCCTTTCAAAAAGGATATAGAAACATAATTATGAATACTGAAGCTGTATTTTATTCTTTGAAAATAGGATTAAAAAAAAATCTAGAACACATTTTCATTTCAAACAACAATATTTTTATTCCCCTTTTAATATAATTTTGTGTTACTAAAATGAGTTGCTATTGACAACTTGGGAAATTGGTGTGTGTACCTGGTATAAGAAGCTTTTAAGGTACTTTTTAGACTGCCACCTCTAAAGATCTCAGCTATCATTCTTACAAGGTAAGCATTTGTAATGCTTAATAAGTGAGAAGTCAGTCATTGTGAGTAAAGAGATCTATCATACTCCCTAGAGGCAGTTTCTGACTCCAAACAGCAAGTCTTGTGGTCTAAATCCTCTCTAAAATGTAAGAATTTAGCAGTATGAATTTAATACCCTATATCTGCTAGTTCTTAAGAGAGAGAGATGAAATGAAAAGATTGTAAAGGTTTCAGGCTGTCCATCAGCTCCATGGTTCTTGCAGTGTTTTTAGGGTCAATGCTTTTTGTTTTAAGAAGGAAGTTGACCTATTCTTAACATTTAGTAAGTGCCAGATATTCTCATTATTTCTGCCAAGTAACCTGACGCAGTGTATGAACTCTTATAGTGGTTTTCCAGCCAAGAGTAGATTGGTAGCACTTAACTTTTTTGTAGGAATTAACCTTTCTTGATTTTGGTTCTGCACACTACAGGGAAAATATAAAAAGGCAAAGCAGAGGGAACAGGCTGGGGAGAACCAAACCCCAGGCCTCTATGGGAGCTCCTGCTGGTTATTGTAGTACATGCAGAATGCAGATAATTGTTTCTCAGCGTTGCAGCTCTTAGTGAAAAAGAATATTTGTAATGTACTGTGTAATAGCATAGACACAAAAAAATCTCCTAAATGGTTTATTAACCATTTTTGGTTAAATATTTATATTTTTAAATTTTTAAAAATATTTTTGATATTTTAAATATTTTTAAAAATTATTTTTTGTTAAAACCACATTATTAATTTTCATTTCAGTTCCATCCTACATCTGTTGAAATTCAGAGATAGTTCACCTTCTCTTTTGAGGCTGTGCTGGTACAAGAGACAGTGGAGTGCAGAAGGGAAGCAAACACTTGGCTCTGCAGACCTTTCTACCACTTATGAAAGCATGTAAGAAGGAAATGCTGAGACTGACTTTTAAAAGCTTAAAACAAAGAATGTGCTAAGTATTCACTTGGATTGGTGTGAATGAATTCCAGGTGGAATTTCTGAGTGAAGGAGATGACCTAAGAGGAATTAATTAACAAATAATGTTATGAATTTGATATTTAAACCACTTAGTCACTGTAAAAATAAAAATTGAGATATTGTTTCTAAAGAGTCAATCTTGTAGAGTTTAACTTTGATCATGCTATTATAAAAAGAAGCAAATAATTGCATAAATCCAAATTTTGCATTTTTTTCTTGGGATTCAGTAAGAGCTTTCTTGTTTACTTCACACATTTAGTCATAAGTTAATTTTGAAAAGAACTAAATTTAATTATGATCTGAGATTTTGTGTGAAATTAAGCAAATTGAACTGCGTTTTACTGTTAGAAAAAAGATCGTTTAATTAATTATGTTTGAATTGTATTTGGTTTATATTATCAGTGTTGATTTGTTTTATAGTTCAGAATCATGTATTATTAACCCTGTTGCAATCGCTGTGAAGAGTATTGTTGCTGAAATGAAGATGCTGACTTTGGTGTCATAATTTTCATGTCTAGAGGCAGCAGTGCAAGCTTCAGTAATATTAATAAACATAAATAGATTGCAAAAAATGTATGGCATCATTTAAATGAATAATTCTCCTCTATTTTGTGCCTTGGCAGTGAAGATGTGTATGTTATAGTCAGCAGAAGGTTTAACCTGTTTATAGCACAACTTTTCTGGGAATGACAAAGTGACAGCATCACTTTGTTTTCAAGGATTGAACTTCTCTGTCCTCACCAACACTATGGAGAGAAAAGAAGGGAAGAACAAATTTGAAGTAGTTATCTTTTCTTTTAGTGTGCTGCGAGCTCTGTTTTGCCTAGCGGAACAACATATATGTTTAAATCACATCACAGTGTCTTCTTCAGTGCTTATTTCTTTTTGAAAGTTGAAGACTTTTGACATTACTTTGTGATGCTGAGCTCATTGTCCTAAATCAGACATAGAAAATCTATAAAAGGAGAGCTGGCTGCAAATTTTTTACATCAGTGCAGTTTTTTGTATATTTTTTTCCTCTTATTTAAAGATAGTGACCATAGCAATTTCACATTATTTTGAAATAATATAAATTTAGAGTTCTAAGTTAGCTAAACATTTCTATAAACTCTGCTCTGTGCCTGTATTTTGCATTTAGGTTAAGACCCTGTACAATTAATGAGTGGACTTGTTTTTTGGTTAAGCACCACTTGCTTTGTTTTCTGCTCTGCAGCAACAGTCCTGGATTTTCATACAATTATAGAAAAAGATATCATCTTATCTGCTGAATTAAGATGTGCCTACGGAATAAAATTAGAAAGATGTCTTCATGCTGTGAAGTGTTCACTGTGGATCCCTTTTCAAACGGGTTCTCTTGAAAGTCACTTTTCCCTGAAAACAGATAAATGCCATAGTTTATTCCTTTTTATGGGATCTTGCCTTCTGGAACGCAGACTGCATGCATACTTGAATAGTAAATTTTTCCAAGATTGTTTTATAGGATGCTTCCTTATTGCTGCTTCCTTTTCTCCAGACTAAACAACCCCAGATCCCCCAGACACTCCTTGTGAGTCTTGTGGTCCAGACCCTTCACAACTTCATTTTTCTTTGATCTGAAAGTACCCAAATTATGGATGTAAACCAAATGAAACTATACATGAGAGATGATGAGCCATCATGTACAAGAAAAAGATACATAGATCACCCTATGTAGCTTTCTAAATGTTAATACAAAATTACACTGAGTAATCTAAAGTAATTGAAAGATTGAAAATATCAGAAGAATTGGGTGGGAGCACTAAATGTTTTATACACATAGACTGGATAGGAAGGTTAGATAGATTTAGGTACTTGAATCTGGTAAAGAAAAAAAAAGCGAGTGCATGGAGAATACGTGAATCACAAATGACAAGGAGAAGGTAGGGTGATTAATAACTCTGATAGCTTGAGAACCAATGAGTTCAAAATCAAATTATTATGTATCAAGCTTAAACCAGTAATAAGATGAAGCATTTTTCACCTGATGTGTCATTTAAATTTTTTTGCCAGAGAATGTTGTGAAGCTCAAAAATATGAACTCAAAAAGGGATTAAACAAACCCATAGGCAGGATCCATCAGGCATTAAACAGCTATGAAATATGATGCTTTGAATAAAGCCTCTAGCTCATGTCAAAAACTGAGGGAAAATATAACCCAGGAAAACATACCCAAGGAAAACTCTATCCTTGCTGTTTCCCACTCATTCCTTATCAAGTACATAAAGATTTGTGGTACATAATGAGAACATTTCTACTAAACTTTGCTTATAAGCAGTTGTTAACTATACCTGCAGAGAAAAAGATAACTGAAGAGCCAAAAGTAGCTTGATGAGGAATAGTAGTGACAATAATTATGTCAATTTGATCCCATTCTGCAGGAGGTGGAAGGCAGAAAAGCCACAGCTTTTATTCTGGGGCTTGCTGTTTAAAGCCTCCAGTGTACATGTTAGACTCTCCAGGCATAAAGTTACTACCTCTGAGGAATGAGGTTTTCTGACACTGACCAGGACTGCATAGAGCTAACACCTGAAAATGTAACATGGATTTTAAGAAATCCTTTCTTGAAATAGTATTTAAATATAGTGACATTATATGCTTTATTATAAGGTTAGTACAGCTTACAAGACCTTACAAGCTTCCCAAGAGCACTGACTACTGAGCAGCAAGCCCATGCCCCTTCTTCCAGTTTATGTGAGTATCTATCCAATACCCATCCATTTCATGGTTATCTCCATGAATTTTGGCAAGCCAATCTAATTATCTGAGTTGTTAATGGATTTCCTTCTGGCATCTATGAAAAATAATAATGCATAGTACCACTAAACTGGCTTTTGTCCATGGAATGTAATACTTTTTGAGGTCATTTCAAAGAAAATATATAAGATTCTGGACAAATAATGAAAACCGTGTGGCATATTGTATTTCTTAGGCTTGCTACCCCCCTCAAGTCAATCATGATTAAGATATAAGTTCAAGTTGAGCTCTGGGATTTCTTGAGGATCAAAGTATCACCTACTTGCAGCAAACCAATCATTTTAGCCTTATTTTTCTGCATGGCAGACCTGAATGACTTTGTTTCTCTAATCAAGTTGAGAAATCTTCTCTTCAAATCTGAGAATCCAGCTACTGCATTTGAGATTTTTTTTGATGTATGCATTTTTTTGAGTCTCCTATGTGGTCTCTTGCTCTTATCTTTTTTATTCAGATCCCTCCTGATATATCTGGAGGCCTATACATTTGTGCATATACAATACTTGCAAAAGAATTTTTACATAATTACAGTTATACCTAGAAGTCACAATTTGATTTCTTCACAATAGCAGGCAGTAAATACACAACAGAGGTTATAAACCCTTTTGTGCCTTTAATAGCAAGGTATCTCAGCCTTTTGTGTTGTTCCATAGCCCCTACCCTGGTTTTACTATAGGACTTTCAATTTCAATAACTTGAAAAACAAAACAAAAAAAAGCAGGAATTTAGATTACATTGAATATGAAGTGAAACTCTCTCTTCTGATTGAGCATGACTGTGTTAACTTGCTTGGGTCCTCAAAGTATCAGGTACAGCTAAGATTCTGGGATTTTTCTTTTAGAAAACTCTATAAATAATCCAGAGTTATCATTGTTCCTTGCTTTAAGGAGCCAAAGTTACAAAAGAAAACATTTTCATGCCAGAGTCTCCATGTAGCTGCTTTTCAACCTATTTAAACAGTGAAATTTTGTTTTAGATCTCAACTCTATGAAAGCATACATTTGAACTTGTGAACAGTATTATTAGGTTCAGACAAAGTCATTCTCATGCATTTCTTTCTGACAGCCACTGTGATATTAATAAATGTTCCTGTGTGTAGACTTAGAAAGAAGACATCAAAGAACCTGCCCAACACCATATGAATAGGCACAGTATTTTTGGCAACCATGTAACCAGTATTCATTTCCAAAGCAGTAAAAATATAGATATGTATATGTTTGAAATTCTTGGCTTTGTATAGTGTCTATAAATTCAAGTATAGTGCCAAAATTAATTAATTTTCTGAAATAAGAAGTGTTTTCTTTCATTTAAGCAAAATGAAAATTGCAAATTTCTCACTATCAATTGCACAGTTTTTAAGTATACCTGGAAATTGATTTCATCTAGTTGGTTTAGCAAATTAAAGAACTACCTATTTGATATTTACCCTTTTCTACCTATTCATAAAATATCATCTGAGACTATGAAGTGTAGTTTGACAGGAAATTCTATTATGCTGGCTATCCTGGTGCTCTGAAAGCAAATAAAGCAGGCAGAAAGAAGTGTATTTGCTGTGTAAGTGCAGTCAGGAGGTTTAGTTTTGCATTCCATTATTTCTGTTGCAGTTGTAGAAAATCATCAGTCTGTGTTGCATAGTGATGCAACACTGCAGCATTTAAGGATCTAATTTTAATTCATACTAAAATCTGTTAATTGTTTTCCAATTGGTAATCAAGTAATCAGTAGAGTGAAATCCTATATGGTTCATTGTAATTTCAAATCTCCTATATGAAGCTGGATTGTTCCCCTCTAGAAGACAAGAAGCTTTAGTGTCTGTCAAATGAATCTGTTTGTTCATAGATTAATCAGATATTATGTGCTATAATTTATCCTTTTACATAAGATTTTTTGCATGCTGCTTACATCTAAGGTAAGGAAATGAGACTCAACACTTAAAATACACAATATCTGTCCTCTTTTTTTCTGGAATGTACTTAGATATTTAACATTAAATCCCATTGGGATGTTTGGGTTTTTTTTCCTTATTGGATTAATAACTCTAAAAAGTGTCTAAATTGATGAAGTTTTCAGAACCAGAGCATTATGATGAAAGAGCAAAAGATAACTTCAGGGAGAATTTTCCCTGCATGTGCACTGTTGGATTCAGTAAACAATTTCCATTTATGAAATTCCCATTATGGTGTTTTACACTTTGAAGAAATTCCGACTGCTAACCATAATCTATGAAATAAGGTAAGTCTGAAACAAACTCAGAAATTCTTGGAAGCAAATATTTAATCAGATCAATTAATTATTCCTCATTAAGCTTAGGAGCTAGTATAAAATAAAATATCTAGCATTTTGTCAGTTGAGGGTAAAGCTAATTAAGGATTAGCACTGTCTTTAAAGTTAGAAATTATTGCAGCTTCCAATGTTTAAAGATTGTGTGTTGTCTTCCCACACTACATTCTGAATTTTACCTTGTTAAAATTAATTGAATTCTGTTATTTTCAAACAATAATTTTTTTTTTATAGACTGATATATAGAGGATTTAGCATCTCGTTTCAGCACTTTGCAAAAGGTCACTGATTTCAAATCAATATTAATTTAGGGAGCTCCATTTAGAATTGTCAATGTTTAAACCTGTAAGGCAGCTCAGCCCCACATAGCTGCTCTCTCCATCCTCCCAGTGCAGAGAGGGGGAGAGATTAGCAAGGGTAAAGTGAGAAAGCTTGTGGGTTGAAATACAGGAAGTTTGATAGGCAAAGCAAAAGCCACACACGCAAGCAAAGAAATTTATTTATTTCTTTCTATTGGCAGGAAGAGGTTTAACCATTTCCAGGAAAGCAGAGCTTCTTCACATGCAATGGTTGTTTGGGAAGACAAAGTCCAAAACTCCCATTTTCTTCCCTTCATATTTTAATACTGACCACAATGACATATTTTGTGTCATTTGGGTTCAGCTTTCCTGTTTGTGTTACCTTCAAACCTCCTGTGCACCCCCAGTCCACTTACTGTCAGCAAAACATGAAAAAAAAAAAAGGCTTTGACACTATGCAAGCACTGTTCAGCAAGAGAGGAAATATCCCTGTGTTCAAGATGGGTTTGCTCACATTTCCAAAATATATCCCAGACAAAAACCAGAACAAAATTCAGTGATTTGTGGTATATTCCTTTGCTGAAGGTACTGTAATCCTCTGCAAGGATTTACAATTTAGTTATTGTATAATCATAATGCTTGGTGCTGAGGGACATGGTTTATTGGTGGACTTGGCAGTGCTTGGTTAGCAATTGGACTCAGAGACCTTTTCCTACCTAAAGGATTCTACAGTTCTATGATTCTAGGATTTTAATTTTTTTTGTTTGGTTGTTTTGGTTTTTTTTTACACAATCTCTATGACACCAATTAATGTAAATCTGTGTCTACACGATTTTCAGGCAGGCAGCTAATTGGTTCTTAATCTACTATAGCAGGAAGAACCTATGAGTAACTGTGGATGGAAAATTGCATGCAGCAATTTTCCTAGAGCTGTGTGTATATAGGCAGAAAAGTTAAAAATCATCCTCAAATGCCCATAGAGAAGATTGTAAATAAATAAAGACCTTACAGCAGAAAACAGAAAAGAGAAGCAAATAGTCCTATTTTTCTTTGATGAATACTGAAATAAAATGCCTGCAAGTATTATCTAAAGTTGAGAGTGTTTAATAATGACCATGTGTCTATGAAAGGGAGCAATTATTTTTATAAGAGGAATTTGGAGGTTACTTAATCTGTTATGGGTTTTCCGTGTTTTACATGAAACGCATTTAGTTAGAATTACCTTAACCAAAATACAGTTTTTTAAAATAAATGAAAAATATGTTTACATGGATAATTACGCACATAAATATGTAGTTACATATGTAGTTGCATCTGTCAGTAACTTGAGTAATTTCAGCTTAATACTAGTACCTCTGTGGGACTTGACTCATATTTTAATGTAGCTTGATATTCTTCTAACTTTGAAGAGCTGCTTTTCTCTTTTTTTGTTGTTTTTGTTTGTTTATTTTTTTTTTCCTTTAAAATACCGATTAGGTATACAGAGAGTAGGGGACCAGCTAAAAATCACATTTCTATAATTTTACTGTTTCTATATCAAATTCTGAAGAAAAAAGATTTTTCATGATAAGAAGAATAGTTAATTTTTGAAATACAAGAATTTTCTCCACTAAACACGAAATTGGAAGGGGACTTTCAGTTTGTTATTTAATCTGCTCTTACAGTAAGAAATTCTAAGAGGACTGCTTTGTGTCTGGTATTTGAAAACTGTAGGTCTCTATACTTGACTTATGATAGAGAATGCCCATCAACTGCATTCTGATCTCAGTCTCCCATTCTCTGGTCTCACACATCAGGAGGGATAAACCCAGGCTATTTAGGCCCTACTAGAGATATGTATATAGGCATATTTTTAAACTTAAATATGATGTATAAACTCTAAATGTGTTAGAAGGAATTTGAGAAACATTTTTAATTAGCAAATGTCATAAATGTACATTAGCAACACATCTGTATAATTCAGCAGAAATAGAAGTGTATATGCCTGTATAAGATAAAATACACATGCATATCCAGTGTAAGTCACACACACATACTATTATCAATAACCAATGTCTATGAGTTGTTGGACAACAAGTGGAAATAGAAACCAGGATTTTATAGATCATAGTTTTTGCTATATCAAGTGACAAAAGCATAACTCCAGTTCTTGTGTTTTCCACTGTATGCTGGAGACTGTAGCAAAAAGTAAAAATACATTTTTATAAAGATACTCATAATAGTACCTCACAGTCTCAGATGAATTTGTCTTCCAATATTACTGTGAAGCAGGGAAGTCAATTTATCTTCTTTTCACAGACAGGGACCTGAGGCACAGAGAGGCTAAAGCCCAGATTCAGACAATTTGAATGCCAGCTAAATCTCAAAGTCTTGTCTTCCAATTGGCTAGGTGCCTCTGGCACAGTATCCAAGGTCATATAGGATATCTGTGGCAAAACTGAAAACTGATTCTAATTTTTTCTCATCCAAAGTAGGACTCTAAATCACAGGACAGTGGTATTTTAGGGATATCTTTGTATCACCTAGAATCAAGGGATAGCTTCCACCTGTCTGGCTTAGGTCTTTTCTCAGAATTATTTTCATGTCTTGAAAGGTCCCAAATATGCAGGAATAGTTTAGCTTAGGAATTTTTAAGTCACAAAATTCAACCAAGATACATTCAATGTCTGTGAATTATCCCAACTAAAATAATACAGTGACATTTACCTTCTAATTACATGGAAAACCATGATGTTTTCAGTAAATTTGCATTTTCCAAATGCTTCCCTCTATAGCATTCAGTTGATCAATATGAAGGAACTCTTAAAAAATAAACAACAACCTTCCAAGCAGGAAAAATCTAAATAATATTTGAAGAAAAAAATTAATATCCATATTCTTATTCAAAGAAAAAATACCATGTCTGTATACAATATGAACTGTTTAATCCCCACAACAGCAGATTTTGGGGAAAAAAGGAAAGAATTAAATCAAAATGCCAGAGTTTAGATTAGCCAATAACTTGAGAAAAATGACAATGGTTTTTGGTTTTAATCAGAACAGACTTGCTAATTTAGGACCCCTGAAACCCATGCTGCTCATTCCATAAAGTAAGACAAGAAAATTCAAGTAGAAACATTGATATTCATGTATAGAAAAGAATGTAAAGTAAACAGCAGATAAGCAGGGAATTTGAAGTCTTTAATGTATATATGCTGTGATTGCATAAAATCTACTTTCAAATTCATTTTTTAAAATTGCGTTTAGGTTCATTTTCCTGGAGTTTCAGCCACACATGAAGGAATATATTTTCAAGTAGCCATGCTTTGCCTGAACTCGCTAACACATGTATGTAAGAGTGAACAGCAAGTGTTTGGTTGTGTGACTATGTGGCAATGACATTCATTACTTCAGCTCAGAAATAGATCCAAGTATTTCATTCACATCACATGATACAGGTCTGACCCCCAACATATAACAGTATTACAGATGCTGGAGATGGGAAATGCTGTCTCTTGGAACAGGTCTAGGAAAAATTGGTTTTGGGGTCTGCTTCTCTCCATAAGTTTCCTACTCAATCTGCAGTCCCTGTATTAGGCTTCTCAATATCTCTGCCCTCTGAAAAGCCTAGCTAATGCTCAGAACCTCGATATTTGGTTCCAAGAGACAAGTAGTTAAGTGTTGGAGGACTCAGTGTGAAGGTTTATGAGCCCACTCCATATTTAACTATGAGCTCTCAGTTCTTGAAGATACCCTCATCAGAGATGGTGATCTCACATATGTAGATATGTAGAGTTGCTGGATTTCACTGGTGGTTTTTCAAGCAGTTGTTCTTACTAGTCCCACTCATCAGAATTCATGGTGGCTAGGAACTTACTTTTAACTCCCTTTCTGTGCATCTGTAATGTAGTTATGGTTTAGGTTGTTAAAGACGTCACCAGCAAATTATTTCTGCCTTCAATCTCTTTCAAATAATCTCAGCCTGTGTGATACTGGCTGCCTGTGGTTTATTCTCATGCAAGCAAACATATGTTTCTCAAAACTGTTATGAACTTCCAACAAATGTATTTTCTAACCAGAAGCAGAAGCACATTTTTAAACCATTCAACAACCCAGTTTTGTTTATTATTAACAGCTACAGCTCAGGCAACTTCTGTGGTGACATTGTAAGAAGGGACAGCTTAGCAGTCAGGCAAGGCAGAGAGCTACTGTCTAGCCAAGACGAATTTCACTTGCAGTTCACTGCCCCAAAGGGAAGCAAACAGCACAGTACAGCTTTTCTTGACTCTGTCTCCCGGATCAATCCTAATCCTCCAGGGTATCTAGCATCCCACAGTCTTAGCTATAGTTCCCACATATTCCTTTCACATAGCTGAACATGGGTGCCTCACCTCTGAAATTGGCTTACATAAAGAGAAGAGAACTAGGTTAGCACCTGTTTGACTAACTCTGGAGCCTATTTGGGTGTAAGTAATTGTCTTCACTTTGAATCTTATGTTGATTCATATTCAGAAATATATATATATTTTTTTAATTCCTGGGATATGGGCTTGTATAGGATCTTAGAATTCTTTGGTCTTTTGTTTATTTTGAAGCAGAAATATTTTTAATGGGTTGGCTCATTCAAAGGACAGAAAGCAGAACCATCTGATTTCTATTTTGTGTGTTCCCAAACTTAGAATCATGTCTTACACGGTGCTTCTGATGACCATTTTAGACAGTCAATTTTTCTGTATATCCATGTGAACAAAGGAGCAAATGCCAACTTGTACACTGAAGCAAGGATTGCCACTATGAGTATCAGCTCAAAATTCAAAAGCCAAATATGAAGATGCCAGTAAAGAGAACAGCGAGATGATATTTTAATACATACAATTAGTAACCACATATAATATGTGTTTATCTTTTTCCTTTTTACCTTTGCATATTAGAAGAAGAGGCCTCTTCTTGCTGCTGCATCCTCTTGATCTTCCCAGACATTTCCTATTTTCAACAATTAAAATTCATTTTCATGTAGCTTTTGCAATAAAATACAGGGGAGATGATTCTTTTTATCTCAAGGAAAGACTGGATTTACTTGATAGGTAGTTTTATATTTCATGTAAAAGTTTTTAAAATGTAGATTTATTAATTTTATTAATAGTTTTAATATTTTATAATACAATTTTCTTATTATATATCCCCTTCACGCATACATGGGAAAATCCGTTATGGGAGACCCAGCCCTCCATCCCACATGCTCCCCCATAGCTTAGCTGGAAATCTAGTTCTTCTCACTATATTTGAATAAGTTATATTTTTATTTAAAAAAAGAAGTGTTCTGTCACCTTGCATAAAATTTCTGTTTTGAACTGAAAAGGACTTCCTCATCTCACTTTTCTTTAAACCTAGAAATTTCTACCTCAAAACTTTCATTTTAATTAAATGGTGGGGTGGATGAAATACTTTTGCACAAAACTCTCCCTAACTCTGTGTCTCATCCTAGTTACAGCCTAAATTTCTTAAACACGTGAATGGCATTAGAAAGTAGTTGGATCTTCGCATTTTATAATTTCCATATGATGCAGCTGATTTTCAAGAATGAAAAAAGGTTATGTGAGTAGGAAACAAAAAAACTCTCTAAGAGAAAATGTTCTGCAACATTTTAGGGCCTTTTGAAAATTATTTTCCAGTTTTTCATGGTTTCATTTCTAGAATATAATAGGTAATAGCTAATAGATATAATACAATATAATTTATAATATATAAATACTGCTAAAATGGAACACGCTGGAATGGAACATACTTTACTTCTAGCCAGTACCTGCTTCTCTTAATATCAGACCTGTGGGAGCAATGGTGTCTTCATTATCAAGATATAGGGCCTAACCACTGTTTTGGGGGGTTTGATGTGTCCCTTGACTTAAAGTAAAATGCAAAAGTAACTCTGAGATAATTATTTTTCCTCTCAAGAACTAGGTGATGGGGATGACTTTTCTTCAATTCTTTTTATGCCTCAACAGGAGATTTCTCCTCTGTGTAACTGCAGAAGCTCTTATGTGTAGCAAGCAGACAATGATGATTAACTGATAAAAACAAAAATCCTGTAAATCTTGCTCCTTGTAAGTGAGGCTATGAATAATAAATAATATGATGCAGTTCTTTAATTAATAATGGTGGCTTTTTGACACAAGAGCACAGCTCAAAATTTAATGTAGCACAAACCTGTGCAACTAGGAGTATGACTACTAATCTAATATTCAATTAATTAAGAGTTCATCCAAAGAAAATTTCTACTAATTATAAACAATCCCAACTTACATTCACAAGCAAAACATTCTTTAATTTTTTTAAAGTTAGCAGAAAATTAATCTCCCATCGTTATTGCACTTATATGGACCAAATACAGCTGGAAATACCACTGTTAGTATTAAAAAAATTACTGAATAGTTGCTTGCTGAAGTGCCATGTGTTTCACAAGTGTTTTAAAGGAACATCTTGCTTTTAAAAGTTGCAGCTGAGCAGTTGATCTTCTCACTACTCTATGCAGCATCATCCAAAGGCTCAAGATCAGGCCAAAAGAAGAAATAGTCAGCTTATGGTAATACATGTTAGTTCTTTGACTTCTCAAGAGAGAAAATGGACTTACATGCAGCTGTGGTCTACTGCAGCTACCAGAATTAGCTTATTTAAAGTTGCTGTGCTGCTCCATCTGATGTACTTCCATTTGTGATGCAGCCACAGCTAATGGCATGATTATTCCTGTTCAGCAAGAGGGAAAATATCTTATGCCTTACAGCTCTTGCCTCTTGAGTTGCCTGTTTATAGAGGATGGCAATACATGTGAATTGCTAGTTGCTGTAATGATTGTCAGATGTATTCAATGTTATCTCTTTATATTTTCTGAGTTATATTGCCCTCTTTTTTGCTATACTCTTTCCACTTCAACAGTTGAAATATGATGTGAATTACAAGAGGCACCTCAGATAAGAAAATACCAACTTTACATAATTTGACCCCTGGCTGTTGCTCTTTTCCTAATTCAAGTATTACAGTTTAGGTGCAGCTAAATAAACTTTTGTGAGCCTGAAAGTTAAATGATAGAGGCATAAATGAAACAAAATAAACTAATGTGACAGCATTATAAAGCTGAATATTTGGTGGATTCAGAGTTACTTTCCTAGGTTTTAGAAAGATGAGCAGCTTATATTGGAAAATTTACATCCTTGAAGAACTTTTATAATGGAGTCACACATCAATGACAGTGTATTAATGAACTATTCTTTAAACGTTAATAGGTGACAACTCAATTCAAAGGGAAAAAAAACCTGAAGTCATTCTTTCTATTTTTATTACTGTGTGCAATGACTGCTTATAATCTTGAAGGAATGAACACTCAATTCCATTTTTAGCTATTAGCCACATTTATTAAGAACCATTAACTTAGACTGATGGAATTTTATTTCAAGAACATGACAGTGCAGATAACTTGGTTTTTCTTAGGCTTTTTTTAGCAGACTTTTTATAGATTTTCTTTTTTCCACTCACCCTCATACCTATTGCATCCTCTTGGAAATTTGTAGTGACAATGGTTTAAACTAATGCAAAAAAAATTTCAGAAGAGTTCCTTTGACCAAGTCTAAAAAGAAAGTTGTACCATTTTCAGTGACTTTCAAAGTTACTTGACGTATAGGCAATATGAAAGAATGTCTTCCTTGCTGTGTTGGGTTGAACTTGGCTAAGGGGACAAGCTCCATTCAGATAGTCATTCAGGATGGGATAGAAAACATAATGAAAAAGCTCTAGGGGGAAAAGAGAGTCACAATTAATTTAATTTATTACCAGTTAAAATAGATATAGCTAGTAACAAACCAAGACAAAAAAAAAAAAGAACAAGAAAAAAAAAACAACGCCAGAAAACATCAAAATAAAAAAAAATCAATATCTTTCTCCCTGTCTTTTCCCAGCCTCACCAAAGTAAGGAGGGGTACCACCAGAACTGCTGCCTTCATCTTACAGTGGGCAGAATTTCATTTGTTTAAGATATTGATTGACAGCGTCCTTTGGAAGTCAGTCCTGAAGGAAAAAATGAGTCCAGGAAGGCTGGATATACTTTAAGAAGGAAATCTTATTGATACAGGAGCTGCTTCCCCCCTGTGCTGTAACACAAGCTGGTGGGGAAAGGAGACCAGTCTGGTTTAAAAGAGGTCTTCTGCTGGAACCAAGGGGAGAAACAAAAAAGAGTGTTTCACCTTGGAAGGAGTGAAGGCAGCTCAGGAGGACTGCAGGTATTTTGTGAGGTTATGTAGGGAGAAAATTAGAAGGACCAAAGCCAAACTGGAACTTAATTTGGCCACTGGATTCAAAGAAAACAAGAAAAGTTTCTATAAAGAGATGGACAGCAAAAGCAGGGCTAAGGAGAATATCCACCCTTTGCTGGATTCAGAATATAATTTAACATCAGGGAATGAAAATAAGGCTGAGGTGCCTTCTTTGCCTCAGTCTTTAATGCCAAAACTGGTTGTCCTGGCATACCCAGTTCCCAGTGTGGAAGTTGGGGCGATGAGCAGAGTAAAGCTCCCATAATCTAGGAAGGAAAAAGTTAGTGACCTTTTATACCAATTAGATGCCCACAAGTCTGTGGCCCCAGTTAGGATGCCCATGAGAGGATGAAGGAGCTTACCAGTCCACCTTCAGCCATTTGCCAGCACTCCTGGTTAAATGGACAAGTCCCAGCAAGACATTTCAGAATAAACATATAAGGCCCTGTTCCTTAGTAATGACAGCTATAGATATTTTCCCTTGCTGCCTTCAGCAGAATTGCTCTGGACCAGCCCCATCAAGGAAGAGGATTTCCAGGCTGCCCAGGCCTGAGCATACAGACCTATGTGCCCATGATAAAACCTTTCCATGGTATGAATACAGTAATCTACTTAGGTTGTTCATGAACCTGTTTAAATGACACCATCGGTCTCTTCAATAATTCTACTGTGATGGAACTCTTGGCCAGCATTTTTGATCCCTACATGTGAATAGCAAAAGCAGAACAGAAACAAATCTTTTGTTACTAAGAATCGATCAGTTCTTTAGTTACTCAAATTTAGGGCCACTCCAATTTTTCTCAGCTATTGCCTCTGGCCTTGGGGAGGGTGGAAGAACAAATGAATGAGACAAGGAACAGGAGTAACCCAGGTGATTTAGGATAATGGCTGAAGCTCTCTTTCTCTTGGGTTTTGTAGGAGGAGGAACTAATCTCTTTAACTGGGTGCCTCTTCCTCCACTAAGGTGGTCAGTGTCTGAGGTATCTCCAAGAGTGCCTCCATCTGCTTTATTTGGGATGTGAATTCTTTTCCACAAACTTTAGTTGCCCAAATCTCGGTTTTTCTATGTTTCTACCTACCTATGACATAATATATCACATGTGTAATAAGTATTTCTGGAGGGTGAGAAAGGGGTCATAAAATGAGATGGATCACTGTCTGGAGGTATTTCTCTCTTGCTTCATTAACTGTAGAAGATAAGGATAATGAATCTATCTACCTCTGAGTGTACACAGAATTAACAGGAAATATGTATGCCCCAATTACATTAAGTTCCAATTCCAGTTCTCACTGGAAATACCCATATTCTGTCTAGGAGGTCAATAGCTGGAGAACTCAGAGAAGAAGACGCCAAACACTCCTCAGTATGAGGATAGAAAGAGATTGAATCCATAATTCTCTTTTTCCAGGGAGCACCATTAGGTAGCCTGGGTACCTGTGTGCTCTATCAGCCTTTTTGTTGCCTAGGAATGCAAGACTAAATGCTTTAGGGAAGCAACAAGAGGGACTGTGAATTTTGCAAATCAGCTATAGCACAGAAGAGGGAGATTACCTACGGCTTTTGTTCCATAACAAAAATGGGAACAAAAGATAACTTTTAACAATTTAAGTAGTATAATGTACTATGGACACACATAAAAGCCTTCTGTGCCTTCCACTGCCATTACAGCTACTTGTGCCAGACGGCCTGCATGACATTTCTTGCCCATTATGCATGATACAGAGAAGAGGCAGTGGAATAGGAGGTGAATTCACCTGGAACAACCATAATCTACCTGATAAGCTGATTCTATGCCTTGATCTTAGCTACAATAAAAAGTTACTCCACTTAGACAAGCAGGAATCCATTATGGGAAGATAAGATAATTACCACCCAGCACCACTGTGGTTTTGTCAGCATTTGACTAAGAACAGAGGATGCAAAAAGGAAAAAGTGCTAAGGAACTCAGGTGCACAGGAGAGGCACCACTGGACAGACAGGTGATTACTGTGAGAGGGAGTTCTATGTAAGTCCTGGACTGTTCAATATCTTCAAGTGCTTAGATGCTTCTGAAGAGTACAGTCTGAATGAGATGTACCATGTACTTATGTCCTACACAGAGCATCTAAAAGGAAAAAATAGAACCATTAAGACATATATTTTTCAAAATTATTTTTGATATTTGTAAAAAATTAGTTATTAATAATTATGATAAAGTAATTTTTAATTCATTATTCAGTAAAATTTTATAATGACAAAAATACATTGAAACCAGAGCTTTTTCATTTATAACAGAAATTTTTGCATAGTCACAGAAGAGGCTATTAGTGAAAGTTGTGTTTTTCCTTTGCTACCTTTACAATCAGACATCTAATCTCTTTTTCCTACCAGGGCCAAAATTTTCTTGATTTTTCTATCCTAATTTTCAAATGCAATTAATTTCATTTATAAAATTTCTAAGAAAAAAACCCAAAATTATTTTTCAAGTTCCTATTGTCAACCAGTGAAAAATAATTTTAGATGTTTGAAGAGCATATAGAGGCCTACACCTATAATAGTCAGTTATAGGTCAGAACACATCTTCAAATGGATTTAAATGCATAGAAAAACATATCTCAAAATTGCTTTATGTCACACAGAATGCAACTTGCATATATGGGCTTTCTTAAACCAGATTCATAAGGCGCTTTCTGTTGCATATGAAAACATCCAGAGTTAGTAAAGAGATACCTCCTGTACAAAGTATGTTATAGAATATCTTCCCATTCAGTTTGTAAGGATATCAGTTTGTAGGGTACTCCTAAAAATTTAGATTTATAGAGAATAAAAATTCATTTTCCCCAATCTACAGGCTATACAAAAGACTCATTATGAATTATTTTCTTATTTATGTTTTTCTTGTCTTTGATTTTCTGACTGATCTACTGCAAATATCTTGTGTCATTTTGTTCCTCCATCACATAATGTTAGGAGTCAGGATAACAGAACATGACTGATTGAATTGAAAACTTCAAAAAGATAATGTAACTGAAAAATGTGGTTAAAGATACTGTGGTTTGGTTTAGAAAACTATTCAGTCAGAGTGGCTTCATGCTAACCTTTGTTTTCTCAATCCACATAACAACTCCATGGTTGATGATAGTAATTTTGCATGTATTGTTCATAGTGTAGGCTTATGATTTTACTAAGCTACAAAAGGAAAATCCAAAACCTTGAGTTTCTGTCCTAAAATCTGTAACACTTTTTCTACTCCTATCTATGTAATATTTATTCTTTGATGCAAAATATCTTATGTACAAAGAGGGAAGAAATAATGTCTCAGCCAAATATAACTATTACTATTAGCAAATGTTCAATTATATGATTCAGATATTTATCAAACATTTTGTCAATAATTGGTTTGAATTGGGAAAAGAATTCTATTGACATAAATATTTTTCCCAATAACTTCATATAGATAGAATATCTTCTAAAACCATTCTACCAGAATTTTGTTGCTGAAGAATGAAAGCATTTAAAAGCTGTCTATCAGAATTGCATAGACATTCGTGTCATTGCAGCAATTGCAAATACAGTGACAAAGTTAATTTTTTATGTGCTTTTTGTACATGACCAGATCCTCATTGTTGAATTACTTGTCAGAAATAAAAACTTGTCCTTGGAAGCAGGGGCAAAACAGATAGCACCTAAAAGTCTCATTAGCTGCTGAAGCTCAGTATTCAGTGCCATTGATATTTGTAGTTCCCTGTTCCCCTGCTTTTCAGCCTTGTAGCTGTCTGAAGACTTCAACTCTTTAAGGACATAACAATTTTATTTAAGAGCACATTTAAGTCTACTGCTTAGATCAAATTATCCTGACATCCACATTTTAAACTTAAACAGATTTGTTGTAACATGTTTCAATGCTGGTGGTAGACACAGCGAGAACTGCTCTATGACCAGGATGTACTTGCATCACCTGGCAGGATACACTGATTTTCTCTATTGCTATTATGTTTTCCAGGATTTTTACCTCACAGGCCACAAACATTCTTCATGCCTAATTTATAGCCTAACATAAGCAATTCCATACCTCAGGATTCCCAATACTCGCTGAGAATTTAGGCTCACATTTACAAAGTATTTAGGCTTTAGCATTTTGAGTATTATGACACTGTCTCCAGGAAGGGAATTCTTGAGCCTGAAGTATTTGCTTTTCTTTCCTGAGTAAAACAGGGGAAAATTCACCATCTATAAGTCTTCAGTTCCTAGGACTGAAGAGCATGTGTTTGTATGTATTGTATATGGTACATGTATTGTATATTGAAGAATATGTATATTGTGTTTGGCAGTACCTAGGGCAGGTAAGAGTGCCTGACAGATTTTCTTTACCTCTTGCACCTGTGAAAAACTGGTGCATTAATCTGAGATTTCAGTCCCAGCTGCCTTTCTGGGTGGAGCTTCTTTTGGTGGGCTTAGCAGGGAGTGACTATGTTGTTTCCCTTTGCACTCCAAATCAGAGGTGTGTTAAATTCCTTTCTCACAAGGAGGGAGTTCAAACCAACATTTCTTTACCTTCCAGGATAGAATGTGGAGCCATGCTGGGGTTCTCCTTACAGGTAACTTATCAGTCGTTATGACAATTTTCTGAGATGTAAAAAGCAGTGAATTTTTGTGATGAGGAAGACATGTCCATGAATCTTTATTCTTGTCAGGATACCAAGTCAGTATGAAGCTACTGTAAAAAGCAACGTATTTCCTGTCATATCAGGCAGTTATTTAAATTATCTTGGGCTGTAGGCATTTAGGGTTTTTCAGCAACTAACTACTACAAAAAAATAGATTTTTTTTCACACAATATAGATATTTAAATTGCACCAAAGTGAAATGATTTAAGCCTTTTCAGCTACAAACGATTCAATACCAGTTGCAAACACGTCAATACAATTGCTAACACTTTTCTTCAGCGTTAAGGAAAGCTGGAAGTATTCCGTTTTTCCCCCCCTCTAAAACAAGAAAACTAAGTGAAAATGCCATACATGAATGGATCTCCTAGTGTCCTGGCCCACAATAACCTTCAAGCCACATCAAGAGATTATGTGGAAAAATACCTGACATAAAACAACTCCAAGCCTGGAACTGTGGCATAAATTTACCAGTACCATCAATCCAAGTCTGAATGTGCAAGTATGCTCCCAGGTGCCAGTGAATCTGGTCCCTGATTCACTTCTTGCTATGGGCATTGTCCATGTAAATCTAAGATATTTTTTAGAGACAGAGGCAAACAAGATAGAAGAGGAACAAAAAATGACACCAGAGCACCATGAGAGTACAGAATAAATCACAGCTCCTGAGTCACCAGCAATACCCTGAAATAAGTGGTAAACTCTTTCTGACTTGTCCATGCCTGAGTTAAATGGCCATGGATTACACAGCAACTTTGGGTAAAGCACTGGGATTTTTGAGCACACAACAACTTGGATTTAATAGCACATAACATGACTGCAAACTTAAATCCTTTTAAAATGTCAAACCTATTTTAGTTTGTGATGGAAAAAGTATTATATAGTGGTTATAAATTATGCCTTATTATCTGAGTGGAAAATCAATGTGGTAAGAGACTGAAATAATAATGGTTATTTCTTCAGTGCCTTTAAATATGGAGCTGTCTAAAATTGGCCCTACAAAAGAGTGCAAATTTAAATATTCTTTTGCTTTAGACAAATAGGAATAGAATAGAGATTAAAGTAGGAATATATATATATGTATATATCAATCTGCATTAATATAGAGACCATAGTAATCATATCATTGATGATAATGATTGATGTGATCAAAGCAAAAAATGACTTCTAGCAGTTGGAAAGGACTGAATTAATAGCTTTCTGTATTACTTACAGTATGTGGAGTTGTGGGCAACAAATTAATGCCCTGTAGTGAAGCCTTGTCTATATAGCAAAGACATTCACTGATTTATCCATTTAAAGATTTACTTGACATTGCAATAAATCTGGAAACGTGTTGCAGCATTGTAAGAAAGGTGCTAGTAAAAAAATTTTTTAATAATCTATTCCTTCTATGGGAAGAAGCTGAAGAAGAGAAACAAAAAAAAATGCAAATAGATGTTGAAAATACTCTGGAATGAACAGAATATAATTTACATTAGTTAAAGTACCTTGGCTAAGGTGAAAAAAATAATGGGATCAATTACTGTCAAGCATCTTGACCATTGTAAAGCCTGTGGAATCCAATGTTGATTTTTAACCTTATACCATTTAAATCAATTTATTCTTCTATATGCTAACACAGGGCCTGACCTTCCCACTGGCTTCAGTAAGTTTCAGACACCATAAAATGCATTTACAAGTTTCCATTTGATTGATTCTGTGACATCTTTATGTTGGTTTGAGTATATTGGTGCCACTCATCCAGTAGCAGTGCAGTCAGAGGAGAGGATATAGAGAATGAATAAAGTTTTCTGAGCTCTGAAAAGGTGATTTACTGCTAATCAAGCCATGCTTGGTCTAATTCCTGTTTTTTTCCCCCGCTATTAATGGTCATACTGTATTAAGAATAGATGGAAACAGTTAATATTTCACACGTATTTCTTAGGTCTAATTCATTGGCAAAATCATGTCTGGGTTTACTTCAGCAGAAAATAGGTAGAAAATGTTCTGTATTAATAAAACTAAGGAAGTATCCTCACAAGGTAAAATTCTAACTAAATATGTGTTTTCCTTGTGTTGCTTTGAGGAATGTATTTGGCAGATATAACAGACTTTGTCTTCAGAGACATAAAAAAAATTCTTTATTGGCTGCTTTTCATAACCAAGTCTCAAAAAATGGATTTTCATAATAAATAAGTAACCTATTTAAAATGATGGCATTCCAGTTTTTGGTTGTTTTTTTTTTTTAAATCAGTTAGTAAACACTTACATCTCTTCAGGTTACAGCAGCTGAACCAATACCATATAAAGGAATTTTCTTAAATGCCTTTCCAGGGTACTGTCACTACAGATTCTAACAGAATTTCAGGACAACACATTGATGGTGGTTAAACACTGGAAAAAGTTGCTCACAGAGGTGATGAAATTTCCATCCTTGAAGACATTCAAGTCTTGAACAACTTCATCTTGTAACATCTCTTTTGAACAAGGAAAAGGATTAGATATCTCTGAAGGTTCTTTTCTGTTTAAATTATAGGTAGTTTTATGGTTCTGGCATAACTTAAGGTCTAGAATAGAAATGCAAAATATGAGCTACAAGAAGTTCTGCAGGACAATGGAGGGACATTGAGAGGAACCACATGACTTGAGGAAATCTTAGGAAGACTGAATGTCATGTTATGCTATTCAAGGCTGTCCATAAAGCCAAATAATAATTTTTAAAAAGCCTCGTGGGCTGTGATTTAGTTGAACATTATTTTAGTTTATATTTTTCTGGTTATGTGTATCTGGTTATGTATTATTCTTCTACAACATTGATCTTTGAAGGAAACTTTTTTCTGTTTTAGTGTAAATGGTTGTTGTGGAATAGCAACACTGATGTATTTATTAGTCATAACCTGCACAAATAAAAATTTGTTGGCATCGATTCCAGATCATAGTGCTGATGTTCGTCTCATTGATTTACGGCTTGTAATTTCTTTATGTCCTCAGTTACTAAAGGTTAGTTAAATTAAATGTAACAGAAAAAAAGACCTTTTCATGTGATACTCAGAAAAATAATTTCTTAAAATGATAATTTATTGTGTCCTGTAATGGCTCACTGCAAGTTATCACTTGAAGAATCTGAAGAATATCAATATAAAGAATATGCAAGAAAATAATCTTAGGTTTCATCTATTCATGATACTGCATTCAAACTTGCCTTTACTATTCCTAGTATATTATTCCATTTGGGAATAAGCATGTTATTCTGGATTTAATTTTTTTTCCATTTCTTTATAACATTTTTTTTTAATTAAGTAACAGAACAGCTTACCAGAAGTAAATGATGGATTAGGATCCTCTCCACCTCCCCCTGCAAATATTTGTCCTTCTCTGTCTTACAAATTTTTAAAATTTAGTTGCTTTGGAGGCTGGATGTCATACACTACACTGTTATACTTGCCATATTGCTAGAAGTATTTCATAATGAGATAATGCTGGGTAAGAAATAGCTTCATGAACAGACTTGAAAATGTAAAAAATGTTTACTTAAACTGAGAAAGACTTCTTTAAAATGGTTAATCCAAAGTAAAGACCTGTGGTGACCTGTTCAGTTGGTATTTTAGCTATTGACATCACAGTGATGAGATATTCAGAGGAGCTAATCTGCTGATGTATGAGCACTGGTGAGATTCCTAAACAAAGTACTACTCCTAATTTTTTCCTTCCTGCTAATCATGCAATGCCCTGAGTTGTAAGAAACCTTTAAAATAATTTGTTCCAACCTCCCTGCCATGGGCAGAGACACCTTTCACTAGACCAGGTTGCTCAGAGCCACATCTGATCTGGCTTTGAACACTTCCAGGGATGAGGAATCCACAGCTTCTCTGGGCAATCTGTTGGAGTGCTTCACCAACATCACAGTAAAAATTTCTTCCTAATCTCTAATCTAAACATATTCTCTTTCAATCCTCCCTTCTCAAACCATCCCCCCTTGTCCTTTCACCAAATGCCCTTGTAAACAGCCTCACCCCATCGTTTTTGTAGGCTCATTTCAGGTACTAGAGTGCCACAATTAGGTCACTCCCAAAGCCTTCTCTTCTCCAGGCTGAACAACCTCAACTCTCCCAGCCTTTCCTCATGGCAGAGGTGCTCTAGCCCTCTCACCATTTTGATGGCCCCCTCTGGACTCATTCCAACAGATCAATGTCCTTCCAGTGCTGGGGACCCCAGAACTGAATGCAGTACTCGAGATGGGGTATCACCAGAGCAGTGTAGAGGAGCAGAATGATTTTGATTATTGTGTTACTATATAACATCACTCACTAAATAGTTCCTTATGGATTGGAAAGTGATAACTTTCTGAAGCCTTAAAACCAAAGCCAAAGTAATAGATTTACTTCTTAGAAACAGCCAGTCTTTTCTTATGCTTTCAAGTTAATTTAAAAGACTGGTCACTCATAAGGAAGGAATTCCTGTCGTTCTGACTTTAACAGTTCCAACTTTCTAATAAAGTACTGAAGTAAGAAAGCACTTTTCTTTCTTCTCTTTGACTTCAACATCTTTTCAGAGATATAGAAGGAAGCTATCCCTGTTCCAAGTGCCAGATAGTGCAAAAGGAGCCAGGCCAATTTTCTTGACCAAAACATCTATTTTATTGAAATTCCTAAAAGAATTGTAAGGAAAACTGAGCCTACGGACTTATAAGAAAAATAGTTCCTTTTACAGAGCAAGATCAATTGTTTTTCACACTGGCTAAAGATTTCAATGCAGTGTGTGGATTCAGTAATTTCACAGAAATTTTTGAAAGAAAGAGATTCCTAGATCTGAGTTATGGCCCCCTGGAATTACTGAACGTATCACTACAGTTTTAAACAGCATATCTTTAGGAACTTTCCTGGCAAGACAAGCTTTAACCTTCATCAGTGCAGGCCTCATGCATTTCTGTCACAGGTTTTCCATGTCTAATGAAGTTGAACACTTTCAATATTGGGAAAACTGACCTGTGAAACACTGTGAATTATACAGTGTTTGAAGTGTTATAGAATGGTTATTTTTGTGTAAAGGAGGAGGATGTTGAGGTAATCATCTGTTCAACTCTGTTAAGCTTCTATTTCCATGCACGTTGGCTTACCAAAGACTTTGTTGCTAAAAATATAGCCAGTGCCAATCACCATGGTTTCACAGAAGAGGTCTTTTCAAATAAATGTGTTACCTTTTTTAAAACAAAATTTTAGTTCCACTTAATAAAGACTGCTAAGATCATAGTGCATACTTCAATCCTTTATCACATGATATTTAGATTTGAGACCTTGCATTATAAGGAGCGAACTACATATCAAACAGAAAAATTACTGTGAGAGACCTCGTAAAGTAAGTGGCTAAACATTCTCTAGTGGGACAAATTTCTAACAGATTTTCCTTGGTTTGTTTCAATTTAAAATCTGTATCAACAGTCTTGTCAGGCCACAAAACGTAAAACAAAGGTTAGAGGAACAAGTCTCACAAGTTAGAAAGTTCAATTTAGTTCTTAAGGACAAAACTCAATTTATTAACACTCTATTAACAATGTATTGAAGAGGAATCTGAGATATGACTTGACTGATAGTTACATACAGTGAGAAGAAAGAGCTGAGAGGTGCTTTTCAAACTTGAAGGAAATCAATAATAAGATTCAATGAATAAATACAGATTCAGTGAATGAATACAGAAGTTAGATTTGGCATTGGATGTAAATACTCTGGGGTAATTAAAGATTAGAAGAATTAGATTACCATGAGAAAATCTGCAAGGCCACCTGCATAGCTGGTGTGACAGGAAGCACAGTGGCACACTATGGCCATGAAAACTGCACAGGTGTAGATTTTCTGGTGAAATGCAGCATAAAAATTGGTATATTCAGAATATATTGCTTGTGGCATATTGTTTATTGTATATAAATCTACAGTGAATTTCTTAACAGCCATCTTTATTTGAGATTAAAGAGAGACAGTTACATAATATCCTAGAGTTGTCTACACATCCCAAATGTCCTATCTGTAATACAAATATTTCTTAAACATTCTCCCTCCACTTCCTTTTAGTCACTCTGTACTGGTAATGCCAACATTTCAATGCTTCAGGTTACATAATATTTTCTGACTATTTCTGAGATTATGTAGCTTTGCTTCATGATACGGTTTGTATGGCAGAGGTTGTCAAAGACTGGGACATACCATAGAGTGTCAATTTTTTCCTAAATAGTTAGTGAGACGCCCGATGCAAACTATGGGTATAGCCTTGTCTGCCACTCCTAAAAGGGGCACTTTTAGGCCACAGCCTTCAAAGTATCAATTGAAGTGACATAGTCACTCCAATCTGCCTTACTCTTTCTCAAGGGAGCTTGTTTCTGTTAAATCTCCTGGCAGGTATGTACATGTCTGAGATTGAATAGCATGTGAGGCACGCCCCCAGACTTTCCTGAAACTCTCCCCAGAACACATTATGGTGGACAAGCTATTTTTAATTTGAGTCCTTTCCCTTAACTAGCATTGATCCCAGACGAGAATATGTAATTTAATCAGATCCTCTTCTGACCACACAGATATTTTTGTCTTTTTTCTGATCCTCTCCGGAATCAAGACATCTCTCCTGTGTATGTCCTTTGAACTGCCTTGAACTCCGACTGGTTTGGTTCTAATTTAATGTGTGTCATCTGCCAGAATTTCTTTGGATTTTCATTTGTTTTTGAAAACTTATTAAATTTCTGATACATTTTGAATACACAACAGAGAGCACATGGCATTTCCAAAACTGGTGGACACCCCTCTACAAGTTTCTCTGCTGTGCATACTGCATGCAATGACATGCATCCTCTACATTTTGAAGGATTTCTTGCCTTTTTATATGTCAAAAGCCAAAAGCAAACAACACTGCAGAATAAAACATTTTTTGTAGCTGTAATCCACTTACAAAATAATTCCCTAAAAATATCTCTAGAAAAAAAAATTAAAAACAAAATAGAAGAAACAGTACCTTTGCAATTTATAAACTTGTAAATGAAAACACAGAGGCTTATTTGGATTCTCAGGAGAATGGTAATTGTCAATAGAAATTTCATATCAGACTTTTCAACTAGGGGCTTTTTATGGAGATACTGCACTGCACATTGCTGATAATTTCTTACCTACTTACATTGCACAGAATATGAAAAAACATGGGGACAAACTGCTGTTTCAGTACATATGATTGATGTGCATGAAAAGGATATTTCTGCAAGCACAGTGTTTGAATGATTCCTTTGGAGGCTGCCAGAGAAGGAGCTGGAACTGGGAAACTTTCTGTAAGGGCACTGGGACTGGTATGTCAGATTTATGAGTTTTGCAGGAAAGACAGCATTGCAAAGAGCTGTTCATTTGGATCCGAATTTACAGTGACAAAAAGCATTGAGATAGCCTGCTTTGTATGAAGAGCTGTTTTTCACAGTGGCAGCATTATTTTTTTCAAGGATGGTAACAGTTTCTTTGGGGATGAAAACATTAATTGTTGATGTATTTCCTGTTTCCTGAGTGTTTCTTAGCTACTGAAAAAGCAATTTTCCTTCTCATATATTCTAAACCCATGCCCTGCATTGAAATTCCAACATGTTGCTGTTTTTACAAAAATGCAGTATTTGCAAAGGTTGGCAGGAAGCGTTGCATTTGGAAGAGCAGAGCATCTCTCTACTGTATTGATCAGGAAACAATCTACTCTTCTCCACATTCTCCCTGAACTGCTGCAAGTCAGACTGCCTTGTGCTAGGATTTATGGCTGGACACTTGGACAAACACCACAGGTCCCTCCATACAACTGCAGTAGGCCAACATCATTGTTCATCCCAGAGAAGAATTGAGTGTAGCCAGAACTAGGAGGATGTAGGTAGGGAATGAAATTCAGGCACCTGCCCTTCTTCACTGGCAACTGCAACCTGTGCAATGTAATTCCTGTACAAGAGCTGATGTGCCTTTCAGTGTGTAACCATGAAACCACAGAATAATGTTCTGTGGTGAGCTGGAAACAGCCATGAAAACCACATAAACATCTGTGATTTAATTCTAAAAACATTTTTCAAGACAAAATATGTTTCCTACAGAACTGTAAATGCTTTTTTATACAAATGAGAATAGAGTACTGTTGTAATATCATATGCAAATATTTTATTAACTTGCAAGCATTTCAGCATAATTCTCTCCTGGATGTAATATTGCAGTTCAACTCCATGTTTAGTACTCTCAGAGGGTTTGATTATGCAGGAGGGCAGGCGTTTCTCATCCTGATTCTTTATAATAGGAGCTAAGAGTACTTAGAATTTTCAAAAACCAAGTGATTTAGAAACACTCAAGATCACCTAATATTGGTTTACTGTATATGGCACTCAATCTTATAGCCATAGAATTGAGTAGTCTAAAATGCACTGAATCTTTTCCCAGTGTTTACTAGATACACCAGAAAGATAAGCACCATATAGATAGAATATTCTTTTAGGTAAAACTGTAATAACACAGAGAGAAATTTATATAAATTCCCTTAATAAATGTAGGTTGGAAATTAAAAGAAAGTCATTAAACCATAGAGGACATGGTGCAATTAAGTAGGATCTGATATAATAAAAGAAGTAACACATTTTTTAGATGAAACCTTCATCTTTAACAAGCTTATTATAATCTATAGGTACTTAAAACAACTAGAATTGAAGTCAGTGACCCAGAAATCTCCTTGTCTGAGTTCTTTTCTCTCCCACAGAAATTTCTAAAATGTTCTCAGGATAGAAGTAGTACTGTGTTTCAAGTGATGCTGCTTATATCAATGAAAAACAATCAATTTTCATTACAAGAAAATTTTGAATAATTACATCTTTATTCAAACCTGTATTCCATTTATTTTGTTCCTTCTAGTTTATGCATTCTACAAAAATTCAGTCATAAATGCTTGTGATGTTTCAGCTCATGCTTATAGGTGGATGAAATGTTGAGGATCATAATTTCCTTGTCCTTGTATGATTAGATTTTTTTTCTAATTTTGTTGACTTAATATGGCATATTGCAAACAAACAATATCCATTTTACATATTTAAATCAGTTATTCAAAATAGATTTTATTTTCATAAAACAAAATTAATGCAGTGAATATTTTATAGCCTGGCAATAATAAATGAAGCATTTTGCTATGAATTTCTGTTACTAAATAATGAAAGTCTGATTAATTGCAGCATAAGCTAGATGACCTCCTTATGTTGAGTAATTTGGCTTTAGGTGTACTAAAGCCACTGTTTCTTTTGGTTTTTACTGTTGTACTTATCTTTCTCCTTTTCATGTTTTGTTTCAGAAAGAATGTGATAGCAAAGAATATGCATAACATCAAAAAAAAAATTGAAGCAAAAGAAGTTCCAAGTGTAGGATGGAGTTAAAGAGCAAAATAAAACATAGATGCTAGAAGTGTGAGAAAAGAGTGTTTATCTGTCTACCAGTAACATTCTGGCTGAAGTCTTCCCTTAGGCTGAGCAGGAGTTTTGAACCTTGGTTTTCAGGGTACAGATGCATAGTCTTTATTAGCAACTGTTCTCATTAGATCTCGCCTATTGTACAAAACAGTGAAGCAGTTATGGATTTGGAAAATGCCAGGCGTCATGACAAAGTGTGCAATTTTTTCATTTGAAATGGATATGACAGGGATTTTCTCTTGTGTCCACTACATGAATATTTTAAAACTACTGGCTGTTTTGGGATGGAGTATTTTGTTTTATCCCATGAAAGTTTAAAGGAAAAAAATATTGCTGCATAGTTAGCATGGAATGAATATCAATTCTGGGTATCTTGAAATATCAACTCTAGAGGTCTAAATGTTTGAATGAAACAATTTCTCCAACTGCTCTGCAAAGTAGCCAGAATAATTTTTCAGAACTTTAGGTAATGTAATGTTGATTTGTACATATAGAAAACACAAATTTAAAACAGAGGCAGGTCTAAAACTCCATTTAATTGCTTGTCCATTACCATGGCAGAAAGTTTCTCTTTGGAAAACTGACTGCAAAAGATCAAAGGTAAATAAGAATAAAGACAGGCGTCAGAACACTTAACAGTGTTTTAGGTATGGACACTTTCTTAGGCCATCTTCTTAAATTTCTCTTTGAAGAGCTGCACTGGCTAACAGCAATGACAGAACAAATTACTGATGGACCAAAAAGATTGACTCTGTTCACTGTAAGCTCTTATCTTTAAAAATAAAGTTGTTCATGATGCTTAAGAATGAAAACAAAATAATTGAAGGTTCCAAGGAAATTGGAAAACTGATAAAAGCAAGTAAAGTACTATAAAATACTGAAAACAAAAAGAAAATAATTTTGAAGATAATACTTATAAAATGAATTATAAAATTAAAGGAATATGTGAAGCAAAGTGCAATCATCTCTAAAGCAGAAAGTAAAAATACTAGCTATGAATAATTGAAATTTTAAGTATTTCAAATATAGAAATTGAATATGTTGATCCTGAGAAATCCATCTTTTTAATTGAAATTTTTTTTTTCTAGAAATGTTGTTACAGGAAGTTCTCCTGTCATAAAGCATAGCAATGTCTGAGGATGCCTTGAAACTACCATAAAAAGAAGGATATTTTGATGTGGGGAGACATACACATGACTGAAAGTATGGAAGCTTTTTTGAGGAAAGCATTTTACTTCCCAGCATAACCAACTAAGTGTACTACTTTGGATTAAGACAGAAAAGAATAAATTTCAAATCCACTGTTTTTCCTGATAAAGGAGCCTATTTCATTTGCCACAGGCTTCCAGGAACTCCGCATAAGTTGCAGGACTTGGTGACCTTGCAGGAAGACATGGCTACATGACTCAGCTCCTGCTTCTAGCTATTGCTACATAGGAAAGAAGCCTAAAGCTCTCTTTGGATGACTAATATTCAGTAATCCTTTCAGCATGATACCACCACAAATACTGACAGCCTATAGGACTGAAATGGGACTTTATTGAGACATAAAGTTGAAGCATTACAGGAACATATCTTTCCTGGCAGCTTGGTTTCTGATTTGTGTCAAGGAACTACTGAAACGAAAGACCTGTTGAATGAATTTGTTGATTTTAACTCATAGAATTTCACATATCTGGCTTAATAAAGGGACTATGCTTTTTCTTGTTGTCTGGGATCGTGACAGCTGCTCATTTTCTTTCAATCATGACAGCAAAGAGAAAACTCTAAAATTCTATCATTTCTTTTGGGAAAAATTGTAGTTTTAATGCCTTGTTCCTCTATTTATGATTCCTCTATTATGAGTGAAGAGAATGCAAAAAATTGCAGTGTATGAATTTTAAAAGGCAATTTAAAAGAATAATGGACAAATGAAATATTGAAATTTATACAGTCATTTGGCTAACAGAAGAAATGCTAAAAAATTGTGTCCTTTGATCTCTGAAACTGTGCTTATTTACAACATATGAGTCAAAAGAATCATATTCTTACTTATGCATAACAATAAAGCACATAATAGAAGTTTGACAATATTTTTTATTGTTGCTATCCCTTTTAATTATGGTTCTATCAACCTTGGACTCAGTATTGAACTCAAATACTTTTGACTTAACTCTAACTGCAGTGATAACCAATAACCCCAAATATAGCTGCATATTTTATTTGATTTTCATTTCTTTTCCTTATGCTTAATGTCTTCCACTTTTTCAATTTAGAGAATCAGCTGATTTTCCATTTGCCTTCTACCTCTTTTATTCACATATTTTTGAGCAGGATTAACTTAAAATTAATGAAGGAGTAGGTCTTCCCAGAATTTTGACTCCATTTTGCAACTTAGAATCACCTGCGGTTATCTTTTGTGACCTGTGACCATCTTTTTTTCTGTCTCATGTAACTACTTGGTGATTTAGTTGTAGTTCTATGTTAGCAGTGACAACCTGTTTGTTCAGAATGGCATTTCTTCACTAGGGATGCCAGGGATTTATGGGAAAGAGAAGTATAGGTCTCCTGCCCTTTTGCACATGTGTTTCTTGTTAGCTGGCCCATGGAAAAATGTTCTGAAGTGATCCAACATGGCCAGAATGCTTTCCTATTTGATTTAATTTGTCTGTGGCTTAGTTGACATCAGCTCTGGTACCACTTTGCTCTTCTGATTTTACAGAGAGAAATTCTTGCCCACATTCCTTCAACTGATTTAAATTTCTCTCCCATGGTGTACCTTTCAGAAGTTGAAAAAGTAATCAATTGTGGAAAAGAGCATAATTTACTGTAAGTAGCAGCAAATTTTTCTCTTCTGACCTAGATAAAGAGTCAAATATTAAATTTTTGCTCTTGTGTAATCTCCCCTCTGTCTGCCTCAGAGCAGGTACTGAATTACTTTACGTTGAAGCTTGACTCATCCTCATGTGCCCTCCATGGACCTGCTTCTACAGGCAGATGTGACAAATGCAGCACTTCAGACTTCTGAGATTTCTGTCTGATCCCATATAAACAATTCAGCTAACTGTCATACACAGCTTATCTTTAGTTTAGCATGTGGGAAACCTTTTTTGACTGTCATGTTTGGAGACCTGGCAAAAACTAGAACAAGAACTGTTTCGTTCCTTCTAGTTGCACTCATAAAACTGGTCAGTGCATTTCTGTATTTCCTGGAGCTTTCTGTCAAAGCTGGAAAGCTGTTCATGGTGATGGATTGTGCCTCCTGCTCCACAGATCTTTCTGTGTTGTAATAAATCCATGCTCTATGCTCCTAACCCTAAACGACATTGCCAAGTAGTCTTCACCACTGAATTCTCAATAGCATTTGATTTTTTTGCTCAGTATACTCAGCAATGGCTTCCTTGCAGTGTGATTTAAGACTTTTTTTCAGCTTGCTTGTGCCTTAAGGCAAGGCTAGGAGTGTTATTTCCAGGTTACAGGCACTGACCTTTTCTTTGTGGATGCATTTCTTACCTGCACATGTACAAGTTCTATGGTAAATGCAAAGATTGTCAGGCTTTGTGATAGTGCAGTTTAAAACATTAATAGGGAGCACTATTCAATGTAATTCTGGCTACATGGCAGTCTTGTCATACTTAAGGACGTGGCTCCTAACCTGCAATTTTTTTATTCTCTAAATAATTTATGTTTTGTTCTGACTTTTCCTCTCTGCATAATTCTTTCCTAACTATCAAAAATCTTTTTTTCCCTATGATGGAAAGCTGTTGTAGCTTGGGCTGATAATCTTAAACATCATTCCTGCAACGTTAAAAATACCATAAAGAAAAAAAACATGTCTGTTTTTTTGTTATCCTTATTCAGTTTTGTTGGAATGTTTGAAGGGTATGGCATGGGAATTCAAACACATGATGCCTTCTGAAAGATGTGTCAGAGACTGGCAAGGGACAGGATGGTCTTTTGTACAGATATGCAAAACCACAATCAATGACTTATTTCTTGGGCAAATCAAGCAAAACATTCTTAAGATTGATAATGCTCCTGATACTTTGATGTCCTTGAGTTGGTGTGTTTTCAGAATCCTTTGTAGGTTTTCTTACCACTACAGCCTTATGTGGTAGGTGCAGCAGCCGGACAGCTCTAAATGCACTAATGACAATTTTCAAGTAGGAATAAAGGAAGACCATTCTTACCTCAATTTTTCTTGTATATGTCAATTTCTTTGAATAACACGTTATGCATGTATTTCCAACTGTTTATACTTTCCCAACAAAGCAAATATTTTTATTAACTTGACTGAACAAACACTTATCTTCAAAAACTCCTTTGTTAAAATGTAATTGGTTTCATAAAGACTACTGTATATTTTGTGCATATCTATAAAAGATTGAATTAAAGACTTGATGAGTTCAATAATTTGTGGACTTATCTGACCAGCTTTCATCATGTAGGGGTCACTGGTCGGTTTGATTTATATCATGGAAGTCTGAATCTGAAGTGTGAGAGAACACTGACAAACATAATTTCACTAGCCTATGTCATTCTTGTATCATGACAATTAGGCCCCTCTGGAAGACAGAGGAGCACAAGCACAGCTTTGCTCTTAATTCTGGTATCAAATTTTGTGCTGTCTTTTGATAATCTGGTTTTAATACTTGCTTTAAGGCTTTTTATTCCAATTTTATTGGTTGTCTACTTATTCTCTGCTTCACTGCTGAGAGAAAGCCTCTAGCATTTTCTCTTGGTATATGCAATATATAGTAGTGACAATGTTGTTACTAAAGTATTACAGGCTTGTATTACAGATGAAATTTATTCAACATGTCATACCTTCTTTTGTATTTTCCTGGAAGTTGCACCAGGAATGGTATGGACACTTTGGGTTCTCAGTTTTCTGAGACAGGACATCACAACCACTACACAAAATGTATTATTGTTTTTATATAGCAATTCACACACACAAATCCACCTCCCCTTATTCCCAGAGGTGTCATATTAAAGTTTCTCTTAGCAAAATAAATAAACTTGGCTTTTCCCTCTCTTTTTTAATTCTTTTTAGCTCAAGTGCTTTGTTTAAAGGAAGGGAGCAGATTCAAACTGCAGGTAGGATTAGAATGAGAATTGGTTTACAGCTGTTTCTTGTGACATGTACCTGCTGGCAGAAGAACTAATGCCTCTGTACCCTTTATCCAAAGAGTGCAGAAGAAGAAGATGGCCCTTGACTGCACCTATCTCTTCCCAAGACCAAAGACGTACATAGCTGTTCAAAAAGTGTGAAAAAATTAACCAAAGAATAAGGCAGTGTTGTATCTCAAGAATCTGAAGTTTTTTGAACTTTCTGTGCTTCTTGGCACAGACCCCCTTGGAAACACTGCACTGGACCTGAAACCTTGGAGAAGAATTGTAAATATGAATAATAAGTTAGAAATCACAAATGTGTGGTGGGTTAGATGTGTGTGTTTTCACTGGGTGATAGGTTTTAAATTTGAGGTTTTTACAGTATAGTGGTAGTTAGGGGACAAGATGGAGAATTTTGCATGGTGTCTTTTTTTCTTATTCATCTTCTTCCTTCTTCTTCACGGAACTTAGGTAGTTATCTTTGGTTTGGTCAGTTGAAAGTCACTCTAAGGGTCATGGGAATCTATTATTGGGTCAAAAGTATAAATAATATAGGTGTAAAATTTTATTGGTGTGTTTAGCTTTGAAAGGCCTTGAAGCAGTCTCAGCTGAGGCTATTTTTCCTACTTCTAGCTAGCAGCTAGAGGTACTGTTGTACTTTCTGTAAATTTTGATAAGATATAATAAACATCCAAGTCCGAACACGAGAAACCGTCTTGATCACCTTTCTAATAATCCTGGCTCTGAACAGAAACAGACAAGATTGATGACAAACCACTAATTAGTGATGCTAAGCCCAGCACACTCCTACAGGCAGTGGCTTCCCCAAAATTTTTGCACACCCTGAGAACTATCTTAAGTTGTTCAATCCCACATCTGCTACACTGACAATTTTTCAAGAGGGCTTTGGTTAATTCTTTATAGCAAAATGACACCAAATATAGAAAAATGTTGTGTTTTCCTTGTGAAACAATTATATATATTCAGCACAGCATCTTTGTCTATGCCCACCTGGCTCCTGATGTCAGGATGGAATCAGCTCTCAGAAACCACCCCTGCTTTCTCCTTGAAACCTGCCCAGGGAAATAGTAGCGGTTGGTATCAAGATACATTTTCAGTGCTACTTTGAGCAGCGTTTTCGTAGTTGGAGATGTAAGGTGTCTGTGTTGTGCGCGTACAGCAGCAGATATTTATTAAAAGTACTGTAGTGTTTTAAATACTTTACCTCTTTTTCAGGGCGCCAGCGCTGGTTGTCATGGAGACAGAGCTGAGAACCAGAACCTGGCAGTTGAAATTGGCTCCTCTGCCAGTGACGGTGTCCGTGTCTGGTCCTGCTTCCATGGAAACACAAGTCGGAGCAGCAAAAGCGATGTAGTGGTTCCCAAAAGCTGCCTTAAAAATAACCCTGAGCTTAGCGTTATTTTGTTTGTGATCCTCTCCTCACCAAGTCTACTTAAGTAGAGCTCTTGAAGACTGCAATATTTACAAGTTAAAAAGATGAAAGGAAAACAAGGCATAAAAAAATTAAAGGTATCTGTTCTCTTTGATTTCCTTTACTGGCATAGTAAGTTTTTATGAGACAGACTGGTTAACAAACCTTGGCCTGCATAGCTACATTAGCAACTGATTGTCAGAATTACCTCTGGTTAATTAGGTGCCCTTTTTTATAATTATTGTGTCTACTGAGCATGTGAGAAGCTGAGGCATGGTTTATCTGGTTAACTGGGCCTCATTGATTCCCTATCATTACTGAGACAGTACATCTCAAAAAAATAAAAAAAAATCAGATTCAGGTAACAATTTAATTTTCAAAATAGCTGCAGAAAAGCCTAAGTAATTTTCTATAGGTTTCATACCCCTTTTTTCCCTCCTGAAAAATCAGAATCTATCCTCTTTACAGATTTCTAAGCTTTTCATCTGGCTCTAGCACTTCTGCTTTGCAGTAGACTTGATATACTTAGAAGCCAAGAGGCTGATAGTGGCTTTCTGAGAAAAGATGCTTGGTTTTGAAAAGGTTGAATGAGTTGCCACATGTTTATTTCAAATATCTTTTACCCTGTTGGCCTTCTTTCCCAGGTATAATGTTTTGTTCCAGACAATGAGGGGCCATTTTTTATCTTCCATTGCTCAAGCAAATGTTCTGTTTGTTGTGATTCTTGATGTCTGGAGGAAGAGTGGCAAAATTTTAGATGATACTTGAATGAAGTAACTTTTTCAGCTTTGCTCTGAGGACATCAATAACTTGTAAGATATAAAATGCTCCAAAATTCAGGTACATCTGACTAATTTGCCATTAATCCTGAGGAAATTTGTGTCACAGTTGTTCTTGCCGAAAAAAGAATAGATCATCTTTGTTTAAAAAATTCCAGGTTAGATAGTGGAATAAGTAGCTGTGTATTAGAGCTTAAGATTTTTTTATAAGATCCACTATTTGCATGGTAGGAAAGTCATCATATCCTGAAGCCTGTGTGTGAAATAATACACACAAAACCCAGTCTGAAATGTCCAGTCATTTTATTCTAAGATTTTCTGTGAAAAATCACTACCTAAAACTTCTTAGAGGAATATGTTCTACCTCTGGTTCACTTTTTGGCTTAATACCCTGTCTCTGTATCTTGTAGGTCTCAGATGAATTCCTGAATGTTTTGAAGAAGAGAATATAGAAAACTTTGCCTGTGGATTCCTCGGAGGCTTCCTGACCCAATAGGGAAGGGAATAGCATAGCTCTGCTTTGGGTTGAGAGCTGGTCAGGATGACCTCAAATATGTAGGCAATCAGATGGGTGTTAACTGTATGTTCACTATGTTGTGTGCTTCCTTCCACAGATTAATTTCCTCCTTCATTTTTCTCTTTTGCTGAGACAGATTTTATTATTATTGTGAAACTGAAAACGTAGCTTTGGCCCCATAGCTCCATTTAATAAAAAAGACAATTTTTTCCCCTCTATTTGATATGCTTCTTGTTCCACATCAGGTGTTTTATTTCATCTAGTCATTAAAATTACTGAGACCTGCCATTTCTATCTCTATTCTTCTATTTTTTCAGAAGACTTGTATTGTATTTGTATTTTATTTATTAAATTCTTGGAAAAAAATGTAAAAAATGGGTCTGTGTCCTAAACAGCTAAATATCATCCAGAACATGAAATGTTTGCATAGTTTAGAATAACTGTCCCAACATTAATGCTCTCATCTTTATAACATTTTAGATTCAGAGCTGATATACTATTTTCACTACAATATCTACCAGTCTTCGGCATTTTTCACTAAACTGACTTTACTCATCATTTCAAAATTCCCTTATTTCTACTTCTACTAATGCAAATTATCTTTCTTACAATTATTAGCTTTTCTTTCAGTATAATTAAACCATATCTGCTTATAACTTTACACTTTTAACCTTTTTTGGTAATAATAAAAAAAATTATTGCAGGTAGTATCTCATTCTTGTGTATATGTGTGTCCTCAGTAGTCTTCACTTTTCAATTTACTCCAATGTAGAATATGAAATTTTTAAAGGGACAATATGAATCCATATTGAACTTTAATAGGAGATCTGCAATGAAAGTGTATATGTGTCTACACTTCTGTTTTTCCTCTCCTTTTTGTACTTCTCTAAAATTCTCTTAAAGTCTTTCTCCATCCTTTGTCACATTCTGTGATCCTTCTCAGGCATTTGAAGGATCCCTTTTATGCTGAATGTTATATGTATGAGACTCATGAAAACCACTGGATATTCCTTGGATATAATCCCTGAGTTTTGTGCCACCACATGCAACACTTAGGCAAATTCTTCAATGTCCTGATTTTTAAGTGTGCATTTGAACTCAGATTTGAAAGTATGTATCTATATGGAACAGATCATGTTGAGTGTGATCACAAGGCCCATACAGGACAACCAGGGATCAGACTCAGCCAGGTTTAGGAAGGGCAGGTTCTTCCTGGCCAACCTGATCTCCCTTTATTGACCCTGTGATCCACCTGGTGGATGAGAAAGGCTGTGGATGTCTACCTGGACTTCAGCAAAGCCTTTGATACTGTCTCCCACAGTATCCTCCGGGAAAAGTAAGCAGCTGATGGCTTGGATGGGTGCACTCTGCTGAGTCAAAAACTGTATGGGCAGCTGGACCCAGAGAGTGGATGGTGTCACATCCAGTTGTCAGGTGTTAGTGGTGTTTCCCACGGGTCAATATTGGGGTCAGTCCTGTTTGATATCCTTACTGATGATCTGAATTCAAGGATGAAGTGCACCCTCCCCAAATTTGTGGATGACATTAAGTTGAGTGGAAGCATTGGTCTCCTGGAGGGTAGAAAGGCCCTGCAGAGAGATCTAGAAAGGCTGGATTGAAGTACCAAGGCCAGCAATAGGAAGTTCAATGAGGACAAGTACTCGGACCTGCATTTGGGTCACAACAACCCCATGCAGCACTATAGGCTGGGGGCAGAGTGGCTGGAAAGCTGCCCAGTGGAAAGGGACTTGGGGATGGTGGTCAGCAGCAGCTGAACATGAGCCAGTGTGTGCCCAGTTGGCCAAGTCCAATGGCAACCTGGCCTGTATCAGTAATAATGTGGCCAGCAGGATAAGAAACATGGTTCTTCCCTGTACTTGACAATGGTGAAGTCACACCTCAAGTCCTGTGTCCAGTTCTGGATCCCTCACTACAAGAAAGGCATTGAATTGCTGGAGTGAGTCCAAAGAAGGGCAATGGAGCTGGTGAATGTTTGGGAGCACAAGTCCTGTGAGGAGTGGCTGAGGGATCTGGAGGTGTTTAGTCTGGAGTAAAGGAACTCAGGAAGAGCTTTCTACTCTCCACAACTGCCTGGAAGGAGGTTATAGACAGGTGGAGTTTGACTTCTTCTCCAGACATCCAACAATAGGACAAGAAGTTCATGCTGGGCATTACAAAGAGTTTCTTCATGGAAAGGGTTGTTAGGCACTGAAATGGTCTGCCCAGGAAGGAGGTGGAGTCACCATCCCTGGAGGTGTTCAACAAATGTCTGCATGTGGCACTTGGTGCTATTTTCTAATTGACGAGGTAATGATCAGTCAAAAGCTGGACTCAGTCTTAGAAGTCTTTCCAACCTAAATAATTCTGTAATTCTGTATTAAGGAGACATGAAAAACAGTTGGAAAATGCATCATAACTAAGTGTTCACGGGATACTAGATGCTTGCTCAAACTGAAAAGGATGTTGCTCGAGAATTTCAGATGAACCATGTCTGAGAAACTAAAGATTGGGTGTGTGTTGACATCATCAGCAAAAGGGACCTTTCCCAGAATGAGGTGTTGGAGCTCCTGGAAAGTGTTGAGTTAAATATTAGATTGTTGAGTTGTAAAGAAAATTAGATAATGCACAGGACAGGTCTTAATGACAAAGTGTAAGGTTGGAAATGAGATCAGAAAACATATTTGTTTTTCTGGTGTATATTTCCATATATTGCCTCTCTTTCTTCAAGCTGTGATTTCTTAGAAACTGCTCCCAAATTCATTATTTTATGAGGTGCTTAGAGCAGAAGTTATAGAATCACAGAATTGTAGTCCTCTTCATAAGTCCTCTTCTGTGCTTCGGCATCAAATGATGCTGGACTATTGGAATTGTTCAGCCAGAAAGCTTTCAAATACAGTGATACTTGAGGTCACTGTTTTCTTTCTTTGAGGAAGACAGAATCTGGTCCTCTTATAGATGACTCATTTCTTGAAGCATTTGGGAAACAGATAAGAAAATTGTAGCTCAACCTCTCTTCTAGCTTTTTTCAAGAATGAGTAAATCACTGCATTTCTCAGTACTCTGAGAAACTTCCTGTCTCACCGAAAATCTTGGAAGAGTACAAACACAATGATCGACGTGAAAGGATTTGAGAGAAAGGCAGTTTGGTTAACAATGCATGTACATTTTAAATCTACCTTTTGTTGGTTACCTTAGTCCAAGTACCTGAGGGCATATCAAAGATTGGTGACCAAATCAGTCTGCCTGCCTAACAGGGGCTTATATTTTTGATAGATTGTCCATCATATAGGAGTTTTTAAATACTGTCATAGTTAATCAAAAATACTTTTAAATTTAAAGAAAGAAATAGAGAATACTCTTCCTATCAGAAACTGATGATACACTTGGTTCCAATATCATAAAAATAGTAATTTTTTTTCCTTATGGGTAGCTACAGTGTCTCAGCTGTGTGATCTTGACATTTTTCATCTGTGTTTTTCAATTTATTGAAATGAAGATGCAACTTTCTTAAGGTAAGTGCTGAGAAACTAATGGGCCTAATCTGGTTCAGCATTTCAATACAATTGTTATTGGGCAAGTTGGCTGAAAAACTTTAATTGAAAGAAAAATAGTATCATATCACTTTAAAATTTCCAGTGTGAGAATGGAAATAAGTAATCAAGCCAAGAAAATTTTGTTCTCTATTCAGACTTTGATATTCCTGATTTTTCGGACTGCACATCTTTGCAGTTGAAGGTACTTCTTCCAAACCCAAAACATCACCAAAGGAATTTCTTGATTTTTATTACTTAATTATGTTGAAATTAATATAGAGAAGCTCAAAATTCCATGAATGATATTAACAATCAAAGTAGGATGCTATTAGGCAAGTTTCTCAGTGCTATTTATCCTGCTCCAATCCATCTGGAGGCATCTGAATGTGTCATTGGAATAATAAAGAAATATCAAGAACAAAATGGTTTTATATAAATTTTAATAACAAAACTAATTATGGGACCATTCCCATAACACACAACTGTCTCTGTGTTTCTGATGTGTCACAAGTGACAACTTTTCCAGGATAAATGGCATATTTTGCAAATTCAACTCTGAGCAGTATCTTTCTGGAATTTTATTTTTAATTCTGGAAAATGTGGGGGTCTTGTGTGATTAGAGTGTGAAATGCCTGACAGATTTGCTTTCAACAGTAACTCTTTCATATTTTTAAAATAAAAGTCCTCTTACACTGGGGGATGGAGTGGTCTCAGTATTTCTTTAATTAATTTTGACATTTAGTAAATATAAGCTGAAAAATTGTAGAATCATAGAATAGTTTTGATTGGAAGCGAAATTTAAAGGTCATCTACTCCAATCTCCCTACAATGAGCAGGAATATCTTCAACTAGATCCAGTGTCTCAGGTTGCTGTTTAACTCGAACATTTCCAGAGAGGGAAAGTGCTCACCACCTCTCTGGGCAATCTGGTCCAGTGTCTCACTACTCTCACTGTAAAAACTTCTTTCTGTATCTTACCTAAATCAAACCTCTTTAGTGAAAAACTCTTACCCCTTGTATCACAACAGGTTCTGCTAAAAAGTCACTCTCCTGGCTTTTTAGGCCCTGTTTAGCTACTGAAAAGCCTTCTCTTACCGAGTCTGAACAGCCCCAGCTCCCTCAGCCCATCCTCATAGGAGGGGTGCTCTGAACCTCTGAGCATCTTCATGGCCCTTCCCTGTATCACTCCAACAGGTCCACATCTTTCCTTTTCAAAGTCATCTGCCTTTTTAATGGGAACTATCTGATCCTTTCTAGCATGTGTTCCTTTACATGCAGCCAATGATGCCTCTATTATGGGTTCTTCTAAACCGTTTCTGGGGGCAGTTAGTTAAAGAAAATGCTTCCAAGAATGAAGCATGGATGCAGTATGATTTCATCAATCAGCAGTAACCATGTAAATGATAAATAACAAAGCTGATGTTTTCTTCAGGAGGAAGTTAATATGCATAATGAAATCTGAGCAGTTAACCTTCATCAGCTGTGGACATACATATAAGTCTTGATGCTGGCTTAAGTACTTGAATGTAATTGGTGCATGTTAGGTAAAAATAATAGGGTTTTTACGTTTCTTTCTCCTTACGCTTATTCTATGCACAGAAAAAAACTCTATTATGATTACTTTTGCCAAGTGCTTTAAAATGTCATGGCTGAACTAGGAATCATTTCGTTTTTCTTGGATGTGAGATCAAAGAGTATTTTGTATGGAAAAGTCTATCTGTACATCTGATAGCAACTCTTAGTGCAGAGCACTATGCTATCCATCCGACTAGAACAACTTTGATTCTTTACTCATAACAAAATCATAGCCTGAAGGACAGTTCTCTCAGAAAGACTATATGTGATCATTATGTCTTAGGGGTTATTAAAAACCTCTGCATTTGATGGGAATTTTGCAAGTTTCTGCAAGCAGCGAAGCCAGAGCCTCACCAGAGCAATTGTTGTACTGACTTTGAGCATAAGCATTGCCTCTGGAAATAGCAACCTAATATAAGACAGTGGCGTCATGCTTAAGGCAGGTTATCAGGCACATCATTTTTTATTCTGTTTGAGCTTCTTTGTATTTACATGTTGAAAGAACAAACCTAATAGTACTTAAATCTATTCACATCTTGTATATTTGTTTCTATACCAAAAGCTAGTAATACTGGAACATTACTATAAAGCAAAGCAGAGCTGCCCAGATCTGATCTATTTAAGCAAGAAATTCAAACTCCTATACTTTTGGGCAGTTACCTCAAACATGTTTTCCTCCAATGATTTCGTATATGTCCTGTACTTGTAAAATATATGTAACCCGAGTCTATTGCAGAACTATGATTAGATGATTTATATAATTAAATTAAAAAACAAATGTACACGAGCAGATTATGTAATATGTGAAAAGCTATTTTATGCATTTGTTAATGACTTACTAATTATTTATTATAACCGATTTTACACGGATTTTACAGACAATACATGTGCTCCCTTATCTTACTTTGTCTTTTCAACAGAAAACTGAAACTTTTGTTTGTTTGTTTCATATATCAGACAACTAGGGCATAATAATTTGCAATGCTGTTCTGTAATCTTGTCAAATTTAATATTTGAAGTGTGTGAAGTCTTATATGCTCATCAGAGAAGGCCAATATAAAATACAAAAAACCCTAGCTTACCACCCACCACGATTTTTTCTTCAAATGCCATTGCAATATCTCTGCTTTTATGAAATATGGATAATCTAGCAGAGTTATGTAGCAAATGAATTTTTCAAAATTAAGCTATTTTATACGGATAATTCCTCCAAAATACAATATTAAAAAGAACAGAAACTCCTTCCTTAAACTGAATATCACAGTAACAAGTCCTTAAATGGTGTGCCCTCTATTATTACTGACATTTGGGTAAAGTGGGTCCTAATTATATTCAGATGCTGAGAAGGACCATGACAGTGATATGAGAATTGGAGAAACTCTTAAGAAGAAAAATAAAATGTCTGCATGGAGAAAACTAATGTTCTGTTGAATTTTTCAACCTGTAGAGATTCCAGGGATAAGCCCATACAGAACAGGTGAACACTTACCTGCACATGCTCAGAAAAAGGTGTGAGTTTAATGGGGCTGCATCAAAGTGCAGGGATATTAGATCTGATATTGTGCTGTGAAAATGGGACTCACAGCTTCCAGAACTGATTTAGTCAGTGCCCACATTGCTTTCTGGGACCTTGCTGCCCACTTATTCAGTTTCAGGGTTTATTATACCTACAGCAGCCACAGGGGTACATATACCCTAAAATCCAAGTTTGATTTATCTTGTGTGACACAATTAAAGCTGGCATTTATTCTAAAGACATTAAGAAAACAAACGTTATAGTTAAAGCATTTAAAATTTAATTTTTCTGTGAGGTTAGATGGGTGCCAGGTGAGATCTAGGATTAGTTTACTTCCTCCATATTTGATTTCTGGGCACTGTGACACTATAGAAACCTGAATGGAAAAATAGCTATTTTAATGATACCAATATTTTGTGAAAAATTTAAAAAACCCCAACAAACAAAACCAAATCACAGAGGTAAAAGACATACTGTATAATTTATAGATGTACTTTAAAAATGAATTTTCTTGGAGAAAGCCCATGTAAGTATCTACTCCTCAGACATATCTTTGTTGACATAGCAAACATTAAGTTATATTATTTAAAGGTAGAGATTGCCTTAGAGAATTATCAGATCAGATATATTGGTGAGCAAGTAGCCATGATTCAGTCTTTACAAATGTAATATTACTTATTCAGTATTCAGTCTGGATAGGCTATGGTAAAATGATAATGCATTTAAGCAGAAAATAAAAGTTATTTTTCATTTATTTTGTTTGCTTTTAAGGGAAAAGAAAGCAACTACCCTTTAATTTTACTGTACTAAGAAACTTGCTTTGGTGGTCTTGAGAGAGAATTCCATGTAGAAGAAATACACCATCATAAAAATGTTAATTTATCCCTCACAAAATGCAAAAGATTGCTGTTCCTTTTCATTTTTCAAATTATAAATTCTATACAGCAATGTCTACATATAGTTCAAGAGAGGGATTATTATCCCATTGCTAGCTTGCAAGGATTTATTTTGACTACTCAAAATTGTAACTATTTTATTTACTTCTGTGCCTTTGATTAGATAAATCTCAAAAACAAGAGCTATTTTCTGTAATGGAAAAGTAACCTAGATTTTTATCAAACCAATGTGTCCTTAATCAAATTTTCCACAAACCTTCTTTCCAATCACCACAGTAGAGCGTCTTTAATAGACAAAAACAAGCTCAATTAAAAATACTTATAGATGTCCTGCCAACCTACACCTGTTAAAAACCCCCCAAACCACTTAATTCTGAGCCATAAAAATGCAGAACAGCTGATGCAACTACAGAAGCAGATATCTTGAGAGTGGGATATATGCTGTTCTTTTTTGGTTAAATAAGACATCTACTAATTAATGATCTATTCGTCATTCATTGTAGTGGTCCTGGCTACTCCTTAACTTTCTGCTACATTTTTTTTTATTTTTTACTACTATTTGGTTTTCTTCATAGCAGCTTATATGGTGCTATGTTTTAGGTTTTTGACCAAGACAGTGCTGTAACCACTGGTGTTCTAGTTTTTGGTGCCCAGTGTTTTCACAGCACCAAGGCCTTTTGTTTCCCCTGTTGCACCAGAGGTGGTGAGGGAAGTGACCAAGTGAGTGTGTGGCGTTTGTCTGCCCACCAGGGTTACCTACAACACCAGTGTTTTCATCAGAAACATTTTCTCGTTCTGGATGAACAACCTGCATGCCATTTCTGATGACATTATTGTCTAGAATAAGTGTTCTCAGATACACATAGGGTGTTGCTGATCAGGTCTTCTGGAGACAAGTCAGATTCAGTGCATTTGGACAATATTAGAGTTGTACTCTGTGTGTGTATGTGTACATCCACCTAAGTTTCCAACTGAGAAACTGGTTTATAGGCATTGTTGTTTGCCAATGACAGGAAAGCCTTCAAGCAAAATTTTGCCCAGAAAAGTAAACTTTAAAAACACATATTCTTATCTGCCAGAGCACTCTCCTCCCTGTGTTTCAGCAGCAATGGTAGTTTCTTTTAGTGATTTTATTTTTTTACAGTGCTTATTCTTATATTTTTCTTTGGGAAAAGCATGGCCACACTGGAGCTATGAGACAAAATATTCTCAGAGGATCTTTTAAACCAGGTTCAAACAGAAGTATGACTCACACAGTATCATCACCATCAGAGATTTCTGCAATACGTGCTTTCTGGGGAAGTGAAAAAAGTAAATACAGAGGAGAGAGAATGGGATGAGGGCAATATCATCCTACGAAAACTAGACGAAATGAAACAAGAATCTACTAAAAAACTCGGAAAAGTTGGAAGAACCTCTGAAACCCACAAGGAAATAATCTCTACCTAACTTGTCTGGAGAGCATTTGGGACAAAACTGTGGTAATTATTTAATTAAGGTCAATCAGGAAATCATTCTGTAACTTACCATTGCATAACAATAGTTTCTCTTGTGAAAGACTTTGAGAAGCATAATTCTTTAGGATATATTCCCAGAGATTCAGAGTTGCCTGGGAAACTAGCTGCCATGTGTGGTTCTTCTCTTTTCTGAGCAAATGTTTAGTCACATGGATTTTCCATGTGTCAGGTTTTGTTGCTGACTTTTTAAAAGCAGAGCATATCTGTTTAGCAGCACAGGATGCTACGGGCTTTTGCAGTCTGCTTTGCATCTGTGGAACTTGCTCTCTTTCAATTTGTATTTGATGCTGCTTGCATAAATATTCAGAATTAAATCTTACACAAACAGTTAGGATTACAGACTACAGAATTTTTCATTAGTGTTTTGATGATTGCTTTCTATTCTCAATTGATTTGTTTTGTTATCTGTGATAGCTGTACCAATACCTCATAAAAATCTGTGCAAGCACTGACTGCTAAGAGGCTAGAAACCCATAAATTCAAGAATCTGCTGCTTGATATTGACATCTGAAAATAATATATTTTCAGACTTTTCTTGGCCTATTGGCCCTTTGAGGGCTGAACATGGAATTTCTTTTTGTGTATTAGCTATATTTGAAAATAAATATTATTTCTTCACAGAAGAGCCAAATTAAAATTTTTACATATTTCTCTTAATTGATTTTCGGACACATCAGGCAGCTACTGTGAAAATTTCACTTTTTTAACTGTTAGAGAATCATAGAATGGGTCAGGTTTGAAGGGAGTATGCTGGGTCATCTGGTCCAAACTCCCTTCTCAGGGTCATCCTCAAACACATTGCACAGGGTTGTGTCCAGATGATTCTTGAATCTCTCCAATGAGGGAGACTACATGTCATCCCTGGGCTAGCTGTTCCTGTGCTCAGTCATCTGCACACAAAATAAGTTCTTCCTCATTTTCAGGGGAACATCCTGTGCATCAGTTTCTGCCCACTGCCTCTTGTCCTATTGCTTGGCACTGCTGAAAAGAGCCTGGTTCATCCTCTTGGAACCCTCCTTCAGATACTTACAGGCATTGATGAGAGCCACTCTCAGGCATCTCTTCTCAAGGCTGAACAGGCCCAGTTTCCTCAGCCTTTCCATGGAAAAAATGCTCCAGTTCCTCAGCCATGTTTGTTGCCCTCCGCTTGACTTGCTCCAGGAGCTCATATCTCCCTTGTCCTGAGGAGCTCAGAGCTGGACACAGCATTCCAGATGTAGTCTGAATAGACCAGGGCTAAATAGAGGAGCAAGATCACATCCCTTGACCTGCTGGTAGTGCAATTCCTACTGCACCCCAGGACACCTGGGCCTTCTTGGCCCCCAGGACACACTGTTAGCCCATGGACAGCTTGTTGTCCACCAGGATCCCCAGGACCTCCTCCACAGAGCTGCTTCCCAGCAGGTCAGCCCCAGGTTGTGCTGGTGCCCAGGGTTATTCCTCCCCAGCTGCAGGACCCTGCACTTGCCCTTGTTGAATTTCAAATTGTTCTTCTCTGCCCATCTCTCCAGCCTGTCGAGGCCCTTCTGAAGGGCTCACAGCACTCTGGGGTATTGGCTGCTCCTCCCAGCTTTGTGTCATCAGTGAACTCGCTGAGGAGGCTTCTGCCCCTTCATCCAAGTCCTTGATGGAGAAGTTAAACCAACTGTTCCCAGCATTGAACCTTGGGGGGCCCCACTAGTGACAGACTTCCAACTAGACCCTGTGCCACTGGTTAGAATCCTGTGGGACCTGCCATCCAGCCAGTTCTCAATTCACCACTCTGCCCACTCATCCAGTCCACACTTCCTGACTTTGCTTATGAGGATGTTGTGAGAGGCAATGTTGAAAGCCTTGCTGAAGTTGAGGTAGACAATATCCACTGCTCTCCTCTCATCCATCCAGATAGTTGTTTCACTAGTACAGATAATGTAGAACAAAATACATTGGTCAGGCATGAATTACCTTTAGTGAATCCATGCTGACTATTCCTGATCATCTTCTTGTCATCCATGGGGATGGAGATGGCCTTTAGCATGAGGCACTCTATCACCTTCCCAGGGACTGAGGTGAGGATGATGAGTCAGTAATTCCCTAGGTCCTCCTTCTTGTTATTGAAGACTGAGGTGACATTTGCTTTGTTCCAGTTCTCAGGCACCTCTCCTGGTCATCATGACCCTTCAAAGATGACTATGAGCAGCCTGTCTATGGTGTCAGCCAGGTGCCTCTCAGCACGTGTGGACACATCTGTTCAGGGCCTCTTGGACTTTCAGATGTCAAGCTTGCTGGTGTATTCTCTAAATATTCTCTAACCCAATCCTCTTTGACCTAGGAAAACTCTTCTTTCCTTTGGTTCTGGATTACCTGCCTGAAAAGAAGAGAGCAGTAACTCACCTACTGGTTGTTGTTCCCTGGCTCAACAGAAGGTTTTGTGTGTGTACCTCATGCCGGTACAATAGGTTTCAACAAATACCAGGAACATCTTGCATGGTGACCTGGACATCAAATGATATGTAAGATTTTTTGTGTTGGAGCAGACATCTACACAGCAATAGCACATATCTGGTGAGGTATTGTTATCCTAAATTTGTTCTCAGAATTCAAGTGGGATACTGCAAGGCATCTAATGATTTATGTCCATGTTTAGATACCTGAATCATCCTTTAGATATTTAGGCTTGCAGGCAAATTGTAATGATATACAACTGGATATGTTACACTTAAAGCTTAGAAATAAGTGAAAAAACAAGCAATATCTTCATATACTAGTCCTTACTTCCAAATCCTTGGGTGCCAGGCTGTAAATGGAGATGAAATTTCAGAAATGGACTAAAACCTCTTGGAAAGAATGCTTTTTTAGGTAAAAAGAAGTATTTAGCTACAGTGGTATTAATATTCTAGTATAAATGCAGTGCACTATCAATGTTATTGCACTCTATTTGTGAACAATGAAATGAGTGGTAATGCTGAGTTTACATTCTCACTTTATGTTATATCCCTGAAGTCTTAGAACACATCAGCAACACACTTTGCTCTCTTACTCAGTTCAGGTTCACTGGGACTTAAATCTATGCTGAAATAACTGGTTCACTTGCCAAAATAAAATTTTCAAATGTATTGAAAATCTAGTTTAGATTTTAAGATCTTTGCCATGATTATGAACACTTGCAGAAATAGAATTTCACTCTTGGCTAGCTATTGTTAGCTACAGACACCAAGAACAGCTTTCCTGCGGCTGTCACTTAGATTCCTGATATACACACACAGACTTTTCAAGCCAGATGAACAAATTCTTGGCAGCCAGAAAATCTTTTTTTTTCATTATATCTTTCAGGTGATGTGTGGTGATTACATGTCTCTAGGCAGTGTGTCTAATCTTGAATTCTCTAATCAGAATTGTCATTAGCTATAGTATAGAAATGTAGTTGCTTAAGGTATTTTTTGTTTTGGTGTTTTTGGTTTTTTTTTAATTTAATAAGACTTACACTTTCTTATGAATTCTTCAACATCTATTTTAAGATGGAATGACTCATACTCTGGAGTTCCCATTTTCTCACCCGGAGAATCTGGGTGTCGGTTCAGAATAAACATTTCCAGATTGCTGCAGATAGGTAAGATGAGTTCAGCCTGCCGTAATTGAATGCATGCAGCAAAGTGGAGCCATGAAAGTGTACAACAATGAGGTCTTACAAAGCTGTCTGATGTTTCCTACCAAATGCTATGGTACATAAACCATATCTGAAGTATGTCAATGCTTGCTTTTGATTGAGAAAAAAGCCTGTGGTATTGTTATGCCAATAGCTTCAAGCTGTGCCTAATCTTGCCCCCCTCTAAATCATGTCTTATGGCTCCATATTAGAAGCATGTGTGAACACATGCCTGTAAATGGATGGCAGGTTAAGAACATATATGACACTTTCCCCCAGCTTCTGCATATTTCCAGCTCAGAGCATTTTCTGAATCTGAAGCTGTATGTGTCAATACTAACGTTTACTGGATCTCCCATCAAAATATTTTTCCAGTATACTCTGAACATATGTAAACCTTTCGCCACCAAAATTCCGCTGGCAAACCATTCCACAGGTCTGTCCCCCCTGCCCTCCCCTCCCGCAGTGTAAAACACCTTTTGTTCATTCTGAGGCTGACCTCTGTTGAGTTCATGTAGTGGTCCTATTTTTTGCATGAAAAGCAATGGTAAGCAGTAAATCCCTACCTACAGTCTCTACATCAGGCATGATTTTTATCTTTTCCTTCAAAGTAATTTCTCAGTCCTTCTAAGAAAATTATTCCATATTATGGGTGCTACTGTGAACCTTTGCAAAACTTTCTGTGTCATTTTTAAGGAGACAAGAACCGTGCACATTACCTGGGAGTGTGTATGAATTGTGATTTTGTACAGTGCTATAATGATGCTCTTTTTTTTTCTTTATTCATTTCCTCATAAAGTCAAATATATGATTCATTTTTCCACTCATAGCAAGCACTGAGCTGATATTTTCATCTCTCACAAACACAAAGGCTTACTCCAATAGCAACAGACAGCACAGACCCTATAATTTTCTGTGTGAATCTAGATTTGTTTTACCATACATACAGAAAGAAAAACCTCTTTTTCAAAATTTCATCTGCTATTTTATCAGTCAGTATTTTTTTCAGAATAGGCTGCATTTCTTCAGTCAGCCCTCATACTTACTCTCTTGTGTAAAGACAGCAGTGGGAGATGCCTCTTCCCAAATTAAGGTGCAGATGAGACCACATGCCAAATTAATAACACAACTTTTATTTAACAGTAAATGTGAGGTAGAGAGACAGAAAGAAATGGAAAGAGGGTAAGGAGGGGAGAGACAGTGAGAGAGATCAAGCAGAAGATAGTCACCATCCTTGGATCCAGCAGTGTCTCACTGGTCTGTCTTCAGCCTAGGCTTCTTGGTAGCGGCAGTTCAAATTCCTGAGGTAATTCAAAACTTTTCGCTATACACTCTTGCAAATAAAGGAATTAATGTTCATTTTCTTATTCTATTGGTTAAATGATTACCTCGCTTCTATTGCTAGTTAGTTCCATGCTCAGTCTTTCTCTTCTTTTGAGCCAGTGGGCTGTATCTTCCCCCTCCCAAAATTACCTTTTACTCAGTCTGAGCTGGTTTTAGCACAGTTGCTGTGTTGGCTTTCCTTGTCCATCATCAGTCATACATTCTTCTTCCTCAGCTTTGTTTACATCCCTCTCAGTCTGAGATAAAACCTGGACAAGAATATCACCTTTATTTTACCTCAAGTTACCTCTGTGGTGCCTTAATTTACAGTCCAAGCTCCAGGTATCCACAGAGGCTTATTCAGAGGAGGGGTTTTGGTAGTTGCAGATTCCATCTGTCCCTCAAATTGGGGAGATCTTTGTTTCACCAGTGATATGCATATGAGCAGTTGCTACTTTACAGCGTTTGCCACAGCGGGATTTCTTTTTCAGATGGATTACCCAGGATGTGCTAACAAGATCTTCCTCCACCAGGCCTGGACTCAATGCCATCCTGTCACCCCATCCTGTGCTTATCTCATGGCAAAGTCCTTTTGTGGTAACAATGTTTGAGACAGGAAATTGTGCTAAGTCCTCATACTTTGACCTGTGAATTCCTTTATTGTGTGCAAACATGCTTATGTAACTTCTCACTACCTTTTCCAGGCACAAGTTCCAGCCATTGTGGAAAACCACTGGGAGCTTTCCTGTATGTAACATTTAATTATTTCTTTAAACATTTTTGCTTCCTAATTGTAACTATTTATTGATGCTGGGACCTGCCTTTTCTGTTTGTTTTCTCCACAAGTGCTTTGCACAAGACCTTATGAAAAGCAGTTTGAAAATCCAAGCACTACTTGCCAAGTATATTATCCTTACCCACAAGGGTTTTGACCTCTTAAAAGAATTTGAAAGGTTTGTAATGATGGACTTCCATTTGTGGAAATTGCATGGGTTCTTCTCAGGTAGCTTCCATTTATGCAGGTCTCAGTCCGTGTTAATACTTTCTTCGTTTGCCTGCAGGCTTACAGGTCTGCACCTCCCTAGGTTCCTCTAAAAAATTTATTTTCAAAGATTGTCACATTATTTGCCACTGTCAAATCTTCAGATGCCGGGAGTAGATGAGGTACATGGTAGTTCTATAGTTGTACTATTTCATCCTTGAGTACTGGTGAGACTTGTGTGTGAATACCATCTAGCATTGGTCATCTGCTAGTTTTATTCTACTTCTATTTACCATGATTGCCTTCTACTTATATCATTGTTTCAGCTGATCCTTCATTAATCAGGTTGATCCTTCATTAGTCCCAAAATACAGCATGGGAATCTCCCCAGGTTTTCCTACTCTGAACACTGATAGACAAAACTATTTATCTCCTCTAAAGTGCTGGTATTTTCCCTGAATGTATAATCACTAAGGAGCATAAGTCCAAAGACTATCTCAGGGCCTTTTTCTTCTAGCTGATTTTGATGGTTTAGTTTAGATTACAGGTTACATTAGATTCTGTACTTAACCAAGCATAAAACCACCCCAGGTTGTCAATCATGGAAATTAGCTTTAATTTGAAAGCTAGTATCTGGCAGTTATTGATTGCTAAATTTCACAGCACAATCCCTTATGTAAGAAAACAAAATCCTCTTTGAAAGGAAATGGAGGAGAAATTACCTTGTGAATTAGCAAATATTTGGAGAAGTATTGTTTTGGTCATATGTTGTGTAAGTAACTCGCCTACCAGTAAAGCGTTTTCTTTATTTTGGATAGGACATGCTACTCAGTCTTAGAACATTCTGATGTCTTTAACAAGAGAGAAAAAAACATTTTTGTGTACCCAGGAAGTAAAAAAGGAAAAAAGTAAAGAAACACGGTGAATTTTACTGTTCATTAAAAGAAACAACGCTTGTCTTCTAAATGCAACACAAAATGTTTTTCAGTATCACCCTTCTTCAAATGTGCATTGTTTCTGGCAAGATACTACTGTCAATTCACATTCAGAGCACACATCTTGTGTGTGCAAGATACACTCCTATGATGAATTATGAATCCACCTCTTTCCTTCAGGGTTTGTTTCTTGAATACTTTTTTCTTGCTTTTAAATATTTATTGTAAATGGACTTGCAGAAAAGTGTAGAAATGTCAGCTATAATCTACTTTTTGTATGCTGGGGAAGCCCTAGAATGTAAGTCATCTTTCATATTCCTCTTGCATCCTTTCTGTTTGCCTTTGGAATGCCTTAGAGCTGACTGAGGAATTTTCTCACACTCCAAATCATCTCGAGTCAACAAGATGTACTCTTTTACATCCCTGTCATTTCATATGGTTGCTAAATAATATATTGGCATAAGCTGGCAGCTTTGGGTATAGGAATGCTAGGACCACTGCCAGAATTAGCTCTGGTCCATAATCAAATAATGTGTTATCAGCTACTCCACTTGGGAAGCTGTAACTGTCACCTTAACATATTTTCTTTAAGAAGTTCCCTGCTCTCTTTTTCATCTTTTTTTCCTCCTGCTGTGTTTTAAACCTAGTCAGCAGCTAAACACCACACATTCAGTCAATCCCTGTTCAGCAGGTTGGGTGAAGAGAATTGGGGAAAGTTCATGGACTGAGGTAAAAAGCTTAACATTTGAAATGAAATAAAAAAATATAATGATAACAATAAAAACCATAGCAAATCTAACTTGTCATTAAAAGGTAAAAAAGATAAAGAAATTAAACCCAAGAAAGGTAAGTGATGCAAATGAAAGGAATTGATCAACAGCAACCTACAAATGCCCAGTCAGTCTCTTGGCAGTGTACCTCCCATCAATGTTCTCCATGGTACTTTATGCTCAGGTTCTCCCTGAGCTTTATATCATATGGCATGGAATATTTATTCCTCTGCTGAGCCAAAACCAGGACACCTCAAGAAGTAGAAATGATGAAACTTGATGATCTGGCCCCAGAGAAATTTGAGGGAAAAGCATCAGATTGAAAAGAATAAGCAACACTGGTCAATGTTCTGATTTAATTTTTGCCATACTCTTAAGGCAATGCCTGTGTTTGAGCAGATGAGCTTCTCTGGCAGTGTACAGTGGGCAAGCTGACTGACATTTCTGAATCTCTGAATCTTTATAGATGCTCTGAAGTTGGCAAATAACTAGTGTGGGCTTTCACTCAAGCAACTGTTACAGTTTTAGTAACAGCTGTGTCCATGCCTCTGGGTACAGAGTATAGAAATAATCTGTGAACTTCTGAATAAACTGTATTTCTAATCCATGTTCTGTATCTTATACAAGGCGCATTCAAGATGTCACCTTTCTCTCAGAAAAGACAGAGAAAAAATGGTTACCAAATTCACATCTTTGTTTCATTTTTCTGCTGATGCACAGCAGAATGGCTTATTCTAGGCTCAGTGCCTAAAGTCATATTAATTGCTCATTTGCATCACCCAATTCAGATAAACTTTTGGCTTTATCATCAATCAAGATAGAAGAAGTGAGGAGCATCTGTGAATACACATACCTCACACAACAGAGAGGGCTTTCCCTGATCACTGCAAGTGCCATATGGTGCATGCACTATTGATCAGGAATATGGAGAAATCTGGTGTGGCCTGCAGGAGTTACTGGTCGAAGAAAAACACAACCAGCATGGAGATTTCCCCACTAATTTTTACTCTCACTTTTCCAAGTAAAACTGTACTTTGAGGTCTACAATCTGCAGAATGTATGGGCAGCTGAGTGTGCTGCTTATCAGTTTCTTCGTGCATGAGTCTTATATCCCTGAATTACTAAATCAGCATCCCACCAGATGATTTAACACTGCAGTTTTAACCTAGAGATACAGGTGAGATAAAGACAATAACATTAATACAAATGTTTGAAAAACAGAAGTAGTCCTTCTGTTAAAAAGAAAAAGTACTGCAAACTGAAGAAAATTATTTTACATCTTTAAAGACCTTTATTATAAAAAGGTATTCATAAGCCAGCATGAGTCATGACATGTAACAATTGAATTTTGTAAAAGTACAAATCAATTTAAGAAACAAGAAAAACATAAGCAAAATACTTATGGAAAACATGGATTTTTTTTTATTTTACGCAGCTGTGCATCATGCTGTGTTCTATGTCTGCCAATAGAACTCCCAAATGCTGTGAAGGAGACAAAAAATAATAATTTCACAGAATCACAGAGTGTGCTCAGATGGAAGGGATCCACAAGGGCTATTGAATCCAGCTCCCTGCCCTGCACAGTATATCCCCAAGAGTCACATCATTTAAATTCAGCCTTTTAGAAAGGGTCTGAGAGATTCCCAGTAAGGAAGTATACTGTGATGTTCTGCTCACATTGCAGTAAAAAGGATTTAAAGCTAAATAAAAGATGAACTCTTGCAAATTGGAAAGGTCAAAGATTTAAAATGAGAGATTTTAGAGGAACCAAAAGATGAGGAAAGAAACTTCAAGCACAAGTTCAGCTGTCTAACAGCACCAGCAGGCCTGATAACTATTGCATTATGCAGTATATATTTCACAATGTCTACTAAGTAGTTATCTGAAAGAATGAAAATCATTCTCCTGCAAAATAAAAGTTTGCATCCCTGGCAAAAGACTGAAGTGTTTTTGGAAGAGTTTGAAGAGATTATTTAGAATGTTTTTATAGCTTTGCCTTAGCATCTTAGATGATTTTGTTAACTGGGTAAATGGAAGGAGGCAGACTATTTGTGGAAGAATCCTACATGCCCCATATGAAAATACTCCCGCATAATTTATGAATAGAGGTCTGTTTTTTCAAAACACTAACAGGATCAAACCTTTCCTTTTTTAACAGACTCCAAAGGATGCTTCCACATGGGTTCTCAAAGGAAGTGTCATCAATATTTGTCATTTAGTTTATGCTTGAATGTGCCTGTCTGTGTACACAGTTTTCCTCAAAATAGTTTTTTTGCTGCAGTGGTGAAAAGAGACTCAGGCTTCGAATGATGAGCTTATGCTACTCCTGTATCTGAGTAATTATCTTTGAAAGGGAATAGGGACCTCCAGTTCCTGCTGGATTCCCAAGTGATGTAGAGGATTCCAGTCATGGTCTGGAAACCAACCATCATGATTCCAATCACTTTCCTCAGTCAAACTGATTTCAGAAAAATAATTAAGGACTTTCTGGTAGCTTCATCTATACTATATATACTATACTATGTTTGGAACCCTATTTGTTAGTCAGAGATAAAGTCACAGCTCACTAGCTCTCCGCAAGCACACACTCTTAGAAGAGACTAGCAAATCACATTTCCATGGCAACACAGTTTCCAGAAACTCTGCTGCAAACAAAGGTAAAATGTCTTGAATACAGTTTATGGTATTGAATAAGTGAAGTCACTTTCAGTTGCAAGTTGCATGTCTGCAGAACTTAACAATTTTTCCAACTCAAAGAATGAGGGCAATTATTAGAAAGACCCTCAAGCTTGTCCTGTGGCTGGAGAAAGTGAACAGAGAGCTGAGGAGAATCACATCACCTTTCCTCACACTGCAGAGTTGTACCTACTTCAGGAATTCAAGGCCTAATCAGCACCACCTGTATGAGCTCAGACAGGAATATACATAATTCAGGATGACAGAAGTTTAAAACAATAAAACCAGTGACACTACACCTAGTTAGACTGCCCTCAAACCACTTTCTGCAGCATTCATTTAAAAGTCTTCCATATTTTAGTCTAACATCCTCTTCACATCCTCATCCTCTTTTTGGTTTCTGTGATCAAGTCTGATATTTTCTTTTCTTGCCTTAGCAAATCCCTTGACTACAGAATTCTTAAATGAAATATCAAGACTCTCAATCAGTAATTGGTGGCTTTAAAATGGTGCATTCAGATATTCACTTCACTAATCTGTAACCTCTCCCAAGTTTTTGCCTATCTATTGAAATTCCAAGCTCAACACGAGAAAATCCTTCCCTATAGCTAAAATATACCTGATACAGTGGGATCTTAATATTGTATCAGTACTCAGCCATGAATACATTCGCAATGTATCCTTTACCTCTTCACAAAGAGAAGGATTGACAATACTGTCAGTTCTTCCACCCTCTCCACCTCTGCCTTCACCTGCTTTTGAAGGTGGAAAATGGATGAGGCATGGCAAAACCCTCAGAGATACCAGGGACAGAGAAGAAAAACCATGACCACAGCCCTCCCCAGCAGACTTAAATTTAAAAATGTGCCATTTAGAAATTTATCTAATCTCATTTCTGAACAATAGCAAACGTTGATGACTGTACTACCTGTACTCGTAAACCAGTTCAGTGATTAATTAACTTTACTGCTAGGAACCCCCCCTTAATTTCAAGATGGAAGATGACACACTTTTAGTTTCCAGTCACTAGATCTTGTTATGACTTTGTTATTAGCAATAATTAAATATGTTTTGGTACTGCATATCTCTTCTAAGTACGGGAAACCCCATAAACATTAAAACTGGAAAGTGTTTATCAGTTATTTGAGCACTGTTGCAAAGTGGACAAATAGTAATCATCCTACACATAAATAGTTCTTATACAAAGTATTTCAATTTTTATGTATTCTCTTATATGTATACTCTTCCTTTTTAATTTATTTTTTTTTTCTAGTGAAAGAAAAGGCCGCAAATGTTGATTAGACCATTTGTTCAGATTTTTCATAGGATATCAAATTTCATGGAGATCCCCTTATGGATAGCAAATGACTGTACTTACATCAAACTGTACCAGTCCTTAGGTGACCTAACCCTGATTTGGCAGGGAACAGTAATGACGAAGATGTCACTGTCTTAATCCCTGTGATGATAAAGAGCTGCTGTGATAATTCTTGCAAAGGATCTATGTCCTATTCAATAGGTCAAGGTATAGGGGAAAAAATTCAGCCTGCTTAGCAGGAAAATGTCCCAAGCCTGAATGTGACAGCTCTTAAACCCTCAACGATGCAGACAAAACACGTACTTGGCCTCACTATTCCCTGTACCATCACCAGCTACGGCCAAATTAATTTGATGCTCAATAGAAATAAAAACCCTGAAGGAACAGAAACATGTATAATCAGCTGTGCCTAGGGGGAAAAAAAAATCTACTTACTTATTGAAATTGATCAGCTGAGATCCTGAGAGATGAGGTTCACTTGCAGTGAATACTTTGATCAGGAGACTCGAGGTTCATTATTGTAGGGATGACAATACAGGTAATTTTCTTCTTTCCATGATTAAGGAGGGAAAAACTGAACAGAAGATTTTAAAAACTCACAAATTTTGAGGTTTGCTGCCATCTCCATGTTTATCCAGGTCAAACCACATGCACAGGGCACTAACTTTGCTTTTTGAAACTGTGTTAAAACAGATCTTTTTTTTGCCAATACCATACTTCATTTTAAAAGCAATCACTTCAAGGTGGATAGTTCTTTCCCTATCCCCATAGTGATTGTCAACACTGCCAGGCAGCTGCACTTGTTTTTAAAACTGCACTTATTTAACTTCACTTTCTAGCCACCTTTTTTTTTTTTTTTAATGCATTTGTAAGGCTTTTAGTAACTGTCTCCACCATGTTTAAGTGGCTTTCAATGCACAGGGATAAAGTAATGTCCCAACCTTTTCTTTTAATGTGATTTTGTTTTGTTTTGTTTTGTTTTGTTTTGTTTTGTTTTGTTTTGTTTTGTTTTGTTTTGTTTATTTATTTATTTCTGCTGCCTGGTTCATTTGTTAACTTTCCTTGAGTTTATTTCTCCTGTATCTGTGTTTGAAATAGGCATACAAGTATATTTTAGTAATGCTGTGTAACGTAAGGATCTTCCTATTCTGTTATCTTCATCTCTACTGAATTGTCACAGAAATATTTTTGCCATTACAGAATTTTTCTTCTGCTAGTCATAAATGTTGATACCAATTTCTTTTTTCAGATCTTTACTTTAAAGACAGAATTTGCCTCCTGCTGATATAATTTTTATCACTGAAACTCTGAACTATTACCTTGTCTCTGAATGTATGAAAACACTTTTTAGTGAATTGAGACCATTTAGCAAGGTCATTTTGATAATTTTTATAATAACCTCTTTGCCTTTATAAAAAATCAGCCTTTAAAATATGCAAGGTTAACAAGAAAAGGCTTAAATTACCATTTAATTCCTCATATAAAATACAGTCTACTTAAGAATGCATGCTGCATGTCCCTATAGCAAAATATCTTGGAGAAATCTAAGTGCTATCTCAGCATGCACAAATATGTGATCTCATTTAAATGAAGAAAACCATTGTACTGGACAGGGCCCTACTTCCATAAAACTTTCCTGTAGCTTTTTATCCACTCCTTTACTTATCCAGCTTGAGTAATTATTTTTTTCACCCTTAGATGACTCCTTTTTGTGTCATTCTTTGTTTCCATTTTAGTCTTTTAGCTTTTTATTATTTTTTCAATGTTTGCCAAACATTAACACAACTCTTGGTCCTGCTAGTACAGCTAGTTTATTTAATGTTATGATTTGGAAGAACTGTGAGCCCAGTGATCTGAAATATGTTTATTTTTAACATACTCTCCCTCACTTTCTCCTTTGCTAAAACTGTTAAATTCTATCTGCATCAGGTGGAGTGAATGTGTCTTTCTACATTCTTCTAACTACAGACAACTGTCTCTCAAACCTTTATACTTAGTCACTTTTTGCAATTTATTTAATCAGCATTTAGCTGTAGCTGTCTATCTGAATTTAATATTCATGTTTGAAATTGCTGAGAGCCTTCACCCTAATCACTACTTAACATGTAGTCTTGTTTAGCTTCCCTAACTACTACTTGTTATTATTATTAATTAGTTATAATTATAATTGTTTTTATTACTGCTATTATTTTCATATAAGCTTTGGACTACTACTCAGTATAAGTACCTTAGTGTTTTAGAATTTTGTTTTTGGAGTCTTACTTTTTCTTTGGACTTTTCTAGAGTAAACTGATGTTTCCAATCAGTCATGCCTATTTTAAGCATTAGAAAAGCTTTTTTTTCCTTTTTCCTTTTTCAAAATTTTCTTGGAAAATAATACAAGCTGAAGAATGACTGTTAATATCTTAGCAACTCTTGTTTTAGATCTTAAAGTGAGATTCAGTATTGAATGAGGGATTCAACCAAAATTACATTTGAGTCCAAGTTCTTGTGATTGTCAAATTATATATCAGCAAAACATTTGGGAGACCAAGGAGAGCTATTCACCTAACCTGGAGAAGAATTCAGTTGTTCAGACACCATTTTAGATATCTTACACTGTCCACTTTGGCCTGTCATGGCTAGTGCAGGACACAATTTTTTTTCTATACATCATGTATCATATATCAGAAATGCCATCCCTGTGCACACTTTTGATGTATTATAAGGCACTTAGTGATACCTGTGCTTAAGCAACTGAATCCAGTTCCCAGGTGGTTGCTCCATGCAGTGCTCCTTGACTCCATGCAGTCAAGGTCTAGGGTTACCTAAAGTGTATATGAGACATTTCTGTGGCACTGGCAGGTAGGACACCATCTCTGGGAGACATCTGTCCTCCTGGAGCCTCAGCTGAAGGACAAGACTTCTCCAAATGTGGTGAAAAGCAGGTAGGCAAACAGCTGAATGAAGCCTTTGATGTCTAGTGACCACAGAGAAGGCAGACCCCATAAAGAGGGGCCTAAAATAGACTCATTTCCAAACTGAATCTCACCATCAGTGACATTATAATTAGGAAAGCATTTTTTATATTAATTTATTGTGTTTAAAAAACACTAAGAAAGATTTATTCTAGCTGTATAAGATATTGTGCAGCATTTCCTTGTTATAAAACCTAATAAAGCTTTTGTATAATTCCTGTGTGATTCAAAGAAATGTATGAGTTAATACTTTTTTTCTGGTGAGAAATCACAGGTATTTTAACTATGATTTTACTGTTGCAAGTCTTATTCATGAGTAGCTGAGCTCCTGCAACTCCCAATTTTTAGGTCCTCCTTTTTTTTATTTTCTTCCTTTGCGGAATTAATCTTCCATTTCCCAGAAAACCCTAACAAACACGACCAACTAAGTGCCTAATGACCTGTTTGATACCGTATTTTGCTAAAATTTAGTCTCTTACTTATTAAACATAGTAATCTTTAAATGCTATCTTATCCACTCTTACATTTGAAAAGTATCAAAATTAAACACTGCTTCAATTGCCATAATGAATCTTTCAAATAATACATGTACTGTAAAAGGAGATTCTTCCTCTCATACAGTGATGGTAATTAGGAAGTAGGAGTTTGCTTTGTGAGTTTTGCTCTGTGGAATGAATAGATTTTAACAGTATACAGTCTTTTTTCCTGTTTCTTCAATGAGATTTTCTTTGATCAGTGGCATTTTCTGGGTTTGATTTTTGTTATTGATTTTTTCTGTTAGAGCCTTTTCATTGCTGTCCTGATCTCAGCTGACAGATTTTATTTTCTTATTAGTAACCAGAACAGGGTTGTGTTTTGGATTTAATAAGAGAATAATTATGATAACACTAAGGTTATAGTTTTTGCTAAATAGTGCTTAGTCTAAGTCAAGGATGTTTTAATTTCCCATGGTCAGCCAGTGAGCAGGTGCAGAAGAAGCCATTGGTAGCTTGGCCAGGACAGCTGACCCAAACAGGCCAAAGGGATATTCCATAACACACAACATCACACTCAATATATAATTTGGAGGAGATTGGCTGGAAGATGCAGTCACTTCTTAGGGAGAGGCTGGACATCAATTGGCAGGTGGTGAGCAATTGCATTGTGTACCACTTGAGTTTCTTGGGGTTTGGTATTCTTTCTCTCCTTTTCCTTACTACTACTATATTATTAATTATTATAATTATTATTAGTAGTAGTACTAGTACTAGTAGTAGATTTCACTTAATTTAAATTAATAAACTCTTTTTATCACTGACTGTTAGGTTTTACCTTTTTTTTTTCAATTCTCTCCCCATCCAACCAGGAAGCAGTGAGCAAGTGGCTGTTTGGTCCTTAATTGACTGCTGTTGTGGTTTAACCCCAGTTGTTTTCGACATCCAGAATGAAAAATGAAAAAATATCTGGAGGGGTCTAGTAGAGACAGGCTTCATCAATTTACTTCTCGTAATGTTTACATATTGGAAAAGTAAATAGAGTAAAATTGTTAATATGAACTATATGAGAACAGAGTTCTGATGTGCAAAGGTCCCTAACTCACTGATGCCAATACACCTGTTTAAAACTGAATTAAGCATATCGCTCCTTCACCATTTATTTTTTCCATATTCACTGAATAATTAGAAGGAAATTTTCTCTCCCCTTCTTTATGCCTCCCTCGAGCATGGAAAAGTTGGAAAAAGCATTGGTATGGGATAGTTGAGGAAGTTTTCATTACAGAGCTACATGTTTTGCAACATCAGCTGTAAAGCAGTCTAGCAGGAAACAACAGATGTTCATGACAACATATGAATGGAAAAGCAGTATCTAGTACTTTAAAAAAAACCTCCTTATGTACAACATCTTGTGTTGACGAAAGAAAATCCTAAGCTCTGTTTTCCTCAAGTAGCATCAAGTATTTTTCCATCTTCCCTCTGCATTTTGGCTCTATTTTCATGCACAGTATATCTTAGCACAGAATGTCTTACTGAAATTTAAATGAAGAAGACGTGCTTTCTTGTGGCCATAAATAAAAACAGCGAAATGAACACACAGATAGCTAGACAGAGAGTTGGACAGATAGGTAAGTGTGCAGAGAACACAGTTCTGCTCAGTGCCTGTGACTGATAACCATCTGAAACATTACTGGAATCCAGGGAACTCGTCATTCTCCTGTGCAAGCCATTTGGTTGGCAAGCCACACTGACCACAAGACCTCAGCTTCAGAATGGAGTCTGGAGGGCACAGATTCCTCTTCAACATAGCTTATAAATGTCACTGTGTGAGGAAAAAATCTCAAGTTCTTGGAGACATATTGTACCTACTTAAATATTTCTTACATGTTTCCAGAATGGTCTCCTTGGAGCTTGTCTCCTTATCCCTTTTGTCCCAGCTAAGGTACAAGAAATCATTAGTAAGATGAGATGCTGGTAGCTCTGACAACTTTACATCATTAGCATGCTAACAAGTGTGAAGTAGAAAAATGTATATAATTTCCTGCTTGTTCTCCTATTTGTCCTACTGGAGAAATGAGTTGGTTGAAGTAGCAATATCAGCCTTTGAATTTGTTATCACTCACATACAATAAAAAAAGTATGCACATAAACACAGAATTGAAGAGGCTGGTCTTACACATTAGATGATGAAAATACAGTAATGAGGAATTTTTCTAACTGTTACATCTCAGACTAATTTATTAATTAATTGAAAGTTTCAGGATGTTTTGCATTTCAGTAGATTGTGATACATGCATGTTCATCAACACAATAACATACAATAAATAAAATATTGTATATTAGCTCAGTTGTGTTCAGAATAGCAGAAAGAATACCAAAAGAACTTTCATGATGCCCTAATTGTTAGCATCTGTGGATGGATTAGAAGAGCAAAGCAGAAAACCAGCTTTGTGTTTTTGCTGGGTTTCCTTGCCACCACGTTTTCCCCAAATGCCCTACAATTTAGAGCAAATAGTTGCACAATGATAACAGAAAACATAATTTTCGTTATGTCCAATTTGATTTTGAAAATAAAGAGATAAACGTATACTACTGAATCCCATTTCTTGTCCTAAACCAGCCATTATTCCCACTGGATTAACAATAAACGCTCTCTTTAGCGCAGAAATTGGAGAGTACTGAATTTAAAAGTCTCTAGGTAAAGAAGGTGATATATTACACTTAACACTGCTGACCTTTTGAGCATTCACAAACTTTGCCACATTTTATTTGTTACCATGTTTATTGAGGACTGTATTTTAAACTTTTATTTCACACATCTTTCTTCATGGCATTTGAGTATAATTGCACTCAGCAACAGACCATAATGCCTTTTCCTGGTTTCAGCTAATTTAGTGTTAATTTTTGATGAGTAGCTGTTACAAGGTCGTGGTTTTGGACTCGGAATGAGAATGGTTTTGCTAACACAGGGATGATTTGGGTTTTTGCTAAGTCATATTTATTCTAAGTTGGGGACTTTTTTTTTTCTCATATGCTTTGCCAGTGAACACGTAAACAAAATAAACTGGGAGGGAGCAGAACTGGGACAGCCAGAACTGACCAAAGGGATATTCCACATCACAGAATGTCATGTCAAGTATAAAAGATGGGGGGAGTTACCTGTAAGGGGAGTGGTCTGGGTTTGCAAGGAGGGTGTGTCATTGCTCAGTGGGTGATGAGCAATTATATTGTGCATCCTCTGATTTTTCCTGCTTATTATTATAATTTACATCTACTACTGTATTTTTTACTTTATTTTTGATTATTAAACTCTTTCTATCTCAACCTACAGGCTTTACTTTGATTCTCCTCCCCATTCCATGGGGCTTTGGGTTGGAGAGGGGGGGTTGGCTGAGCAGCTGTGTAGTATTTAATTTCCAGCTGGACTTAAACTATGACATTCTTTTGAACAGTGGGCATGAATATCATTATAAATACCTCCAAGATTTACCTATGTTCCTATAAATAGGTTTGAAAATGTTTATCTCATATAATGTATATCTCATTATAATCAGGTTGCATATCTACAGCAACACCCACAAAAACACGTGGTAGTGGGTTCTAACCCATAGTAAGTCTGTAATTTTTCCTTTCTCTATCTCACACTTCTAATCCGGACTTGAAAAATAAATTAAAATAACTAAAGTACATTAAAATAATTCTAAAGTTTTGTAAACTAATGCTGATTATCTTGTATCTTATATATTAAAATTAGGAATAAATATTATGCTTCCCTCTAGAACTTGTCATACTGATTGTTCATACATGCAAATAATTAATGCCTAATCTGCTTAATTTCTGGGAACATAAGACATAAGACATAGTCAGGACACCACACATTCAGGTACTTACATCCTGGCTAGCTCTAGTGAGTTCACTGAAAATAGTGATTTCATTCTCAATTTCTTGTAGCCATATAATTTTGACTCAAGATTTAAAATTTTTTGTTTTGATGAAGAGCAGCGACAACATTCTGGGCATTTTAAAAGAAACTGAAGGTAATTACTTTTAAACTTCCTGGACAGAGAGGCAGTAGAATCATAGAATATCCTGAGTTGGAAGGGTCCAACAAGGATCATTGAAGTCCAGCTCCTGGCTCCATGTAGGACAGCCCCAAGAGTCACACCATGTACCTAGAGCTGGCCAGCTGTGGTGAGCTGAAAGATAAAAGGTAATGTACTGGTAATTTATTGCTGGTGATGACTCAGGAAGAAGTGATCCCATTGTTCTGCATCCCAAAATAAAAAAGTATTTGAGGGAAAAAAACCCATGCAGGCTGATTTAGCATAAGATCCCAAAATATATTTTGGAATTGAAGACAGAAGCAAAGTTTGTCGAAGCTGTGTTGCATGTGATGGTTTCAGCTGGAATAGAGTTCACTTTCTTCATGTTACCTGGTATGGAGATATGTTTTGTGGTTTCTTTGGTGTTGTGATGTTTTTAATTCCTTCTGAAAAGTGCTTATACAGAACCAAGACCATCCCTTCTCCTCACCCTACATCACCAGCAAGCAGACTGAGGGTGCAACTTATGGTGTTGTGCTCAGCATATAGACCTGGCCAAAAAAGAAGGAATGGAAGAATATTCAAAGTGTTGGCATTTGTCTACCCAAGTCACTGTTACATGCAGTAGAGTTTGGTTTTCCTAGAGATTCCTGCCCAAGAGAAGTGGTGAATGAACTCCTTGCTTTGCCATGCTTGCATGCATGGTTTTTGCTTCTCCTATTAAACTTTTTTTTACTCAACACACAAGTTTTCTCACTTTCACCCTTTTGATTCTCTCTACCATCCCATCAGGGTATAGTGAGTGAGCAGCTATGTGGGGCTTAGTTGTCAGCTGGGGTTAAACAAGAAGACTTGGTGATCTACTGTTTCTTTGGGTAGAGTGGAACAGAAAAAAGATAATAATAGTATAGACTAGTTACATTTATCTTTGCTGCTGCTGTTGTTATTGTCCCATGGATTTGGAAAGATTGTATTCAAAACATAAGATATCCAGTTGTCAGCCACCCATAAGAGTGGTATGTCCAGTGTGCATCTGAGAAATCAAAAGAAATAGAATAAAATGATAATTGATCTGACAGAAGAAGTCTTGCACTGGAATTTATTTTCTTGATTTGTCTAGACACTATCAAGGACTTCCAGGGTAAGTCTACATGGCATAAGTTGGGTTGTCTGATGCATATTTGCAGGAATCAACAGCTGCTGTTCTGACTCAATGACGTTGTGCTACTCTGGAATCAAACAGTCAAAGATAATGACAGAAAACAACTTGATAGACCACCATGTAGGATGGATAAACATGGATGTCTACATGAAGACATAGCTCAGCCTTTGAATGCTACTGTGCAACCTGTAAAGATTTTTACTAAATATAGTTCCAAAGGATTTGAAAAGAGACAGTGATAAATTATTTACTGTGCTTTCTTATTAAATACTTGGAAATAGACATTCATGTTCTGTTTTCAACTCATTTAGCAACAGTAACTACAGTGTACCAAGCACTGCTTTTCAAATAGTTCAGACCTCTTAACCACAACAGACTGTCCTCTTTTCCCTCTTTCAAAAGTGAAGTTTTTTCAGACAAATAAAAATAGTTACTGATTTTCACCTGAAATTTTACATGTACAGCTCAATACTTCACATGGCTGAAAGTTTAAAAGCCATACATGACAGTACAGTGTTAACTGTTTAATGTCTTTACTATTATTCTAAGGACTAGACTAAAAAAATTCATCAGTTTACTGTTATAAGTCACCAGCAACACAAAAGTCAATTTTTCACAATTTAATAGTTAAAATAATGGTATCTGGTTTAAAAAAAAAAAAAAATCTCCATCTGCTTTAAAGCCTATTACTACATAAGATTTCTAGATTTTTATCTTTTTAGCTCTGAGATCAATAAGGGAAAGTTCATAACATGAACTCTACAGAATTAATTACAATGAGATCAGTGACATCTCTGTCATTCTACCCTCCCTAATTATTTTTTAATCATCTGAATTTTAATACAGTCTCCAGAGACATAACTTGTGATGTTTTAATGCTGAGCTATGCAGAATTATATTTGATACTTTCATCATTGCAATCTTTTCCTCACAGAAAATATTATATGTAGGGAAAAAAAAAGAAAAAAAAAAAGTGACAGTGTTGAGTACTAAGTTTCCAAGAAAATGTTCTATGTTTTTTGGAAAGTGACAAGTTTGAGGAGGCTGAAGTGTGCAGTGAAATAAACATAAACATTGTTTATTTTGGCTGCTGGAACATATTTCTGGCAGTCATAGACTCAGATGGGCAATGTACATTTTTGCTTATAGGTTGCTTGGTTGGGGTAGCTATACTGAAAACTAGTGGGGCTGTGAATTTATGCAGCAAAGCTCTGCAGGATATGTGCTGTGTTGTAGCTGTAGCTGTTAGCTCTTCAGTGTGGTCAGCTCATGCTTTTGCAGTGAATCTCCCAAAGATTCCTACTTAGAGCAAATATGGTTGGTTTGTATTGTGGAGTGGTCTCAAGGCCCTGGATTTCTTTAAGATGAACCTAAACAAGAACCAGGAATGTATCTAATATGATGTCTGCAGCATCAACTTTTTGGTCTGTGCATATCCACCCACCTCAATGTAATTGTGCTGTTTTTTCCTCTCTCATTGCTCTAAAGGTCACTGGTTTAACAGCTATCATTTCAATATTAGTAGACATATGCCTGCTAGCTGTCCCCCACAACAGCCTGGAAACTACTAAATCTCCACTCATTTCAAGGAATTAATCTTGTCTGACCTCCTGCACCCCTCCAATTACTTTTCTGGAAAATATTGACAAAAATATATCCTTAAAAATGATGAGGAAAAACTAGTTTGAAGGACAGGTGATAGGTATGCATATAAAAGCAAGAAATGAATGGCTCTGTTGGAGGTACTGAGCTTGCTTCTTCACTGGCTAGCACGTTGTGAAGTTACTTACATCTATGCAAACAGGTCTAAATTGCTACCAAATACAAATTAGAATGTCTACATGCAATTTGAACTCACTTTGTAAATGACTCTACAAAATGCTCAACAGTGGAATATGAAACAGATTATAGTGTGCCCTGCTGTCATCACACTATTTCAGATGTTCATTATTCTGGAAAATATGTGGCTCTTTTTCACAACTGTAAACCACTGAAATAACAAATGAAAGAAGAATGAGGCATTATAGTAAAACGACCTGGAGAGCATAAGTAAAATCTCACTAAACTCAAACAAGAATTTGAATAATAAAACCTCTATTATTGCTGGTGCTCCAAAAGAGTATTAGACCTGATTGTATTTTTTTTTTTTTTTGTACAGGATTCATAAGGTCTTTTTTTTCCCAATATTTTTTTATAATGCCTAACAGTAATTTTTACTTCTTTATCTATCTGGGCATATTTCTAATCTATGTAAATATGGTTACTTTTCAAATTTGCATAAGCATGTAATTTCACAGTCCAAAGTTCCAGGACAGCAAACAGGCTGCACATGCATATTATTAGAATTTTAATCCTAAAATAAAACTTTTTAAAGAGAAATAGGAGGCTTCTGAAGTGTTTTTATTTCCTTTTTAGCAATAGATCTTGTACAACTATGGAGAACCAGAGCTCAAACTCATTTTCCAAACACTTCAAATGGATGTGAGAATTTTTTATTTTCAAAAGAATTTCTGAAAAACTTTTAGAAATCAGTTATTATTTCCAGCCTGTAAGTTAGATCTTAAATGCTAGGAAGAGGAATTTGAAGTTATGATTCATTCTTGAAGCTCTTCAGCAGAGCTGCAAGAGCTTGTGTCCTCAGCTATCGACAGTTCCATAAAATAACTTTATTGTACAACTCCATTTATTTTACACATAAACTGCAAGATTTCGTTCTGCAAGTTAATCCATGTCATTTTCGGGCAAAGAGCTCTACATATACTCATGTGATACAGAGTTTACTTCTGAGTTTTATAGTGAAATTCTTTACAAAATATGTTAAAAGAGAAGAAAACAAAACTCACTATAAAACCAACATGAAATATCATTTCCTCTCTTAATATCTAGAGAACTTTTTTGTCTGAATCAGCCAAAATATCTATTATCTTACATGTGGAAAACCATTCAGATGTGCCTTTAATTTTAAGAAATGGATAACATTTGAAGTCTGCTTTATTTAGTTTTTGTTTATTCAACGACAGTGTGGATACTGAACTAATTTTTGCTCTGTTTTTGGAAGATCTTCATTTGCAAAAAATAAATTATTCTAAACTCCAAAAATATACCTAAGAGGTCCATTCTCGCAGGTCACACACAAGAAAAAGGGCTCAAGGAGTCTGTAGACCTCACTGGCTTCTACTTGAAGCCCCCAGAAAAGAGACCAAAGGCATGGCTGTGCACAAAGGCACAGTCAAAATTCCCAAAGGATATGAAATAGGCATTTTGGTACATGCAATCTTAACTGCAAGGTGTTCTTACCAATATGGACTCTCAAAGTTGTAGCTACCACTTATTGGCTTTTGACTCTTGAAGTAAGCAGGAGAGAAAGTTGGCCAATATTTTTCATAGCTGTGTGTTGGGTTTGCAGGGTGAGGCTTTGGGAGCTACAGGGGTGTGTAGCTTTTGGGGCTTTGGGTCGGGCCCCTAAATGCCACAACGTACCCGGATAGGAAGGAACAGCCTCTCCTGGTGTCTCAGGCACATTTCAGCCACAAGGTATTAAAATGTAAGCAATGCCTGGAGTCCAGGCTATCAGCTCTTACTGTGTTTTCTGCCTTGCTTGCAAAGTACCTTTGTCCAGCGGAGGAAGGAGACTGAGAAAGCCACAAGGAGATTCTGCAGACACTTTATTTCTTCCACAAAGGAGTCCAAGGCAGCAATCCAATGGACAGGGTACTAGTGGGGGCTGTTGTAGGGTCGGGGTGTCTTGAAAATTGACCAGTTATTTAGGGGATCGTAAAATGGACCAGCTACTTAGGGATTTTAGAGAAAAGGGACCAATTGCTTAGGGGATTGAAAAATGGATCAATTATTTCACAGGGAGATAGAGTGGGGGTTTGCAAAGGGGGGAAATATTTCTAGTATTAGTAATTCTAAGTAACCAATTTCTTATCTAAGGAATGGTTTTACAATGAGGTCCTGTTAGGGTTTCTGCTCCTTTCACAGGGGTGGTTTCTGCCAGAACTATCCAGAAGCTTCCACCGTGTCTGGCAGATCCAATGCCAGCCAGCTCCAAGGGGGACTCAGCACTGGCCAAAGTCAAGCCTACCAGTGATGGTGGCAGCATCTCTGAGACAATGTATTTAACAAGGAGGGAAAAAAGCCCTGTGCAATGGCAACTGCAGCCAGGAGAGAGGAATCAGGCTGAGGGAAGCAGCTCTGCAGACACCAAGGTAAGTGTAGAAGGAATGGAAAGAGGCACTCTGAGTGCTGGAGCAGACATTCCTCTGCAGCCCCTGGTGCAGTCTGTGGCAAGGCTGCCCCTGCAGCACATGGAGGTCCAAAGGGAAGCAGAGGTCCACTTGCAGCCTGTGGAAGACTCCACAATGGAGCAGGTAGATGCTTGTGGTAAACCTGCACTCCGGGCAGGACCTATGGGTTTGTGGAGACAGGAGCCCACACTGGAGCAGCTCATGAAGACCAGCAGCTCAAGGGAAAGACTCACATTGGAGAAGTCCATGGAGGATTGTTCCACGGAAAGGACCCCACACTGGAGCAGAGGAAAGGTTTGAGGAGCTCTTTTCCTGAGGAAAAAGGAGTAGCAGAGACAACATGTAAAAAACTGACCACAGTTCTCATTTTCCATCTCACGGGAGTATTCTGTAGCCTTTTTACTCAAAACTCAGACCTCCTCCCCTCCTCTTTTAGTATTCTCTTGTTTTGTAACACTTGAAAAAACACTGACATTAATTCAAAAATTAAACACAGCTGATCTACTAGTTATCACATCCACTTCTCCCCTTAAAGACTCCCTGTGGATCACTAAATGAAGCAGTTTTTTCATCTAAAAGACTGGATTTTTGTATCTCTTAAATAATTGTGTTCAGATTGTGGAGATCTGAAGACTCCTGCCACAGTCAAAGTGAAACGTATGAGCACCCTATCATACACAAATTATTTGGCCCAGTCAGTGGGCTTGATTTAAACAGACTTCAGTTTCTATAGAAAGATCATTTCAGATCTTTCTTCCTCTAAGCAGAGGAAAATTTCTAACTTTCACCCTACCTATTTGTGAGATGCTACAAATATTTTTCCAATTCAGAATTGATTTAAAAACACAGCTGTTTTTAATAAATTACTACCACTGAATATGGAATTATAATATATTAAGATCTATGACCAAAGAAAATTTTGTACTTCATACTCTTTTGTAAACTGATCTGAAAAGCACAGACATAGGAGAATATTGAAAATCCATCACTGACAATTATTAAAAAAAATTCAAATTGTAACCTGGAAGGAAAGGCTGGTCCTGAACTTACTCTGGGGCCCTATGTGCATAGGGTCTATAATATCTCTTAAAATCTAGTAGAGAATTTTTTATAGTAGAAGAGCAGTTTCTCCCTAGCAGTGCATGCCTTTACACTCAGTGCTAATCACATGCTATATTCATCATTTCATGCAGGCACCATCATGTGCTTATATTGCTGGGGAGAGTAATTAAACGCAATGACATTTTGCTTGTGATTTGTTGGAGAGTTTTTTGCACATTTTCTTTGCTGGCTGCTTCTATTAGTTGCTACTGTCTTCCAGTGAACATGTAATTTCCCCATAAGGGCAATATTAGACAAGTGAAATTATTTATAAGGACTGTTTGAACCTTTGTGTACAACCACAAACACAAATCAAGATAAATGTGATGTGTGAGAGTAAGAAAGTGTGTAATGCTTAGTGAAATTTAGTGTTCAGACATTTCTTGATAAACACAGCAGAACCACAGGAGGAAATTTTGCCTAACAATAATCTGTTGCTGCTTATTTATATCTTTTTTTTTTAATTGGTATTTCCTTCAGGCAAAAATGAGTCAGATGATGATGAAAACATTTGCCTTGGAATCGCCTCTTAAAGCCCACAGCCTAAATGTCAGAGCAGTTATAAAAACAAATCAAAGATTCATATCTCTAGAGATGCCTAGCATCTGTTGTTTTGTTACAACTCTTGCACTTATGAAATGCAATTAGAAGAAAATAATGTCCTGCCCTGGATTTTCCCAGTAAGATTATCATATTAAAAAATATAATTTATTGTAGATTGTTGATTAGTATTTTTTTTTCTGGTGTTATTACTTGATATATACACATACATACACATACATAAGGAAGTACAATCTACTATTGACTATATTTATATTTTATTATTATTATAGCTAGTACAATAGGCTAAGTGATATTTCAATCAGTCTTGTGTCTGTATTACACTAGATGAAATATAAGAATGCTCAAAAACAGTGTATTTGTATAGCTATGGTATTTGTGGTACCCATGGTATTCTAAATAAAATTAAGAATAAATGTGTTTGCAGAATCCATGCCTTCATAAGCCACTATTGTGTCACAAAAAGAGGATATGCACTCATGCTGCTTCTGAGTTTTGCCTTCTGATGTTTAAACATTCCTTTGCACGGTTCTCACATACTCTTTTGATAAACAGAGGGTGGTTTTGCATCCCTCTTCAGAGGAAGAAGGAATGGATGGACATTGGAATTAACTAATGGAGTCAGAGAGGTTTCTTTAGCATTGTCTAATCCATGATCATTGTTAGATGTCTTTAAATAGAAATGTCATGTAGATAAAGTTGTCTTTTCCTGTTCACCTAACCTGGTGTGAGAAGCCTCTCCTTTTCCCCTCTCGTGTGGGTATGACACAGCGCCTACACACATCAAATATGCACATTTTGGGCATGCATATATAAAATTTTCTTAAATATTTTTGTTTAAATACACTATCATAAACAGTTTATATGTCCCTCAGGCTGTGACTAATCATATATATCTTACTATTAGCAGTATGATAAAGTTTTCTCCAAATCTGTTAATAAATACAAAATTATTTGTGGATTTCAGATTTGAATGATAATACTATGACCTCCACTTCTGTTAATTTAAAGAGTTATTAAGTGGCTGGTGTTTAAAATGACAGTTGACCAGTTCACTAGATGGCAGAACTCATAGGTCTGTGGAGAAAAATACTATATTTGAGAATGCAATTGATGCAATAACTCCAATAATGGTTTTATAAAAAATGTTAAGAGTAACATTCTGCTCTCATTTCCCCAGGTGTCAGACAAGAGATATCATGCTGGCTTCAGTAAATGTGATTCACATTTACATCAGTAGTAATCAAAATTGAATTGTTCCTTTATCTACCCAATTATATGTCTATCTCCCTGTCTCTCAGTCATTCCCCTCTGTCTCTTGCTGCATAGGTAGACAGATACAAGTGCACCAAATAAACATTTAAAGAAACCAATGAAATTAAATTTGTAAATATTGTAATACTATGAAATGTAAAATGAAGGGCTGTACTTTTTTAGGAAAGATTTTATCTGACATTTCTAATTTTAAAAAGAAGAGTAATATTTTAGAAACATCATGGTTAACATGAGTATCTGTATATCCTTCGGGCCTTGGTATTCATATGCAGAGTGAAAAAAATTACCTCCTTTTTTATAGAGTTAGAAGATGCCTCTCTTATAAAAATGTGATGGTTTAGGAATGGTATTGATGCTCAAATGTAACAGAAAACCCAGGAGCTGCTCCCTCCTCTGCCCACCTCTGGTGAGAGGGACAAAAGGCAGAGAACCCGAGTTGAGATATGAACAATTTACTGGAAATAGCAATGACGTAAGAATATGAACAGCAGTATCAATAACAGAAACAATACAAAAAGCAAAAATATATTAAGAGAAGGTGATTTACATGCAAAGGAATACTCTACATCTGACCAGCTGGACCTGGTGCCACTCAGTCCCTGAGACAAGGAATAAAATGGTCCTGTGTGGCCACTGCCACCTTTTCTTCCTGAGCACAAAAAATTTCCTTCGTGGAAGTGAGAATCCCTTACTTCTGCCTCCCAGCAGTGTTGTGCATGATATAGCCCAGCAACCTGTGTGTGCCCACATGGCTCCAGGCTCTGCACCCTCGTGGCTACTGAGAGAAAATCAATGCTGTCAGTTGACAACAAGATACAGGGAAGACACAGACCTGCTGAACATCATGAAGGAAAATAGTGGATTAAATTAGCGTACTGTTTCATTTTATTAGTTAGATCTTTAATCAAATCTCAGCCTCCACATTTGCCACATTTTGAATTTTGGATCGTGGCATGGAACATTTTGCAAGAGCACAAACTGCATGCCATTTGGACAAGAGAAAAGCCAAAAGCAGCACTTAGGTCCTTCAGGTCTACCATCCACAGAAGCCCACTAGAGCTACCTTATGGAAAGACAGAACTGCTGAAATCCCTGTGGAGGGAATGGATATCAAGTCCTCAGTGTCAAGCTTCCCATGTTTCTTCCCCTATGGCACCACACTCTTTGTGAACATTGATATAACCAATGAATATAAATAACCTGCTGAGCATGAAAATATGGATGGATAACAGCAAAGCCTAGGGAATGATGGATTTCCATAGAAGATATGTGAGCTGTAGTGTTTTACCAGGTTCCTCGGGTCTGAGCAAACCAGGACTACATGTCATCCATCATTATCCAGTTCTTCTAAATTATTTAATATCATGTTCAATATTTTTAACATATTCTCGTCCATGCACAGACCTGCAAAATAAATTGATGTTTCATGGGATCTTCAAGAACATGCCTTATTTTTTATGGATCACACAGGGTAGATAGGTACTTGGTGGCAGAAAGATCACCCGTTTTAGTTATTTGTCCACATGTTACTGTAAGTTTGCTTAGTGCACTGTGGGGTTTTGTTTAGGAGAGGTGTCTGTATTTAAGGATGTTTATCTGTCCATTTTTTCTAGTTTCTGTGCTTCTAGTCAGGTGAAATCTTCCAGGGAGAGAGGAACTATGCTCACAAAATCTCTGCAGTGGAGTACTTGTGAAGAAACAGGTTGTTGAGAGCCAGTGATAAGCATGTGAGTCAGAAGTGGGGTTGTGTCCCATCACAGCAACAAAAAAAGACTTTTCAGTAATGCAGATCAGAATTATACCGAGTTTTTGGGCTGAGGTTAGCCTTGAATTGCTACCTAAGTCAGAAAACACAAAGAGTGAGAGAAAAATATGGAGACTGACTTGAGTGGTTTTTTTCCTTCATGCCCTGTGCAGTAACTAGAAAGACTGAACGGATTAGCACATCCTTGCTTTGGATCTGTTTCAAAGAAAAAAATAATTGCAAGTTATTGACTCAATTTCTGATAATTTCAAAGAAAATCATTCCCAAAAATACACTATTCCCAAGTTCAGTGGTCAGATTTATTGGGAAGCTATGGTACTTAGCTGATAGTCTGAAAACACTGTATTTGAAATGTGCAATGAAAAAACACAGCACATGAAATGCCTGGAGGAGATTGTGCTCTTACACTGATCTATTTGGCAGTACATTGCCTGTGCCCAAAAACTGATGCAGTCATATTAAATGGCATTGCTATGTGTCTCTGTGTACATATACGATGCCCTTAAATATCTTCTTTGCCCATCTCTATTTGCCATTTGCTCTCGAAAAAAATAAAAGTGCTTGTAATGATGTTTTTTAAAATTCCATCTCTTGACAAGATGGAAAGAACTGAAAACAGCTTAAAATCTTGCATCTGAAGATGCTCCCTGGAGCAATATATTGTTAGCATATATTGCAGATAACATTTTCACCAGGGACAGCATAAGGAAATTAAGATGTTGCAAGTCTATTAGGTGGATTAAAGGTTGAATTCCAGCGGTAGAATGAAATGGCTTCTACTGTTTTACAGTATCTTCAAACAATAAACTAAGAGTTCAAGTGAGACTCTATAGTGAGTGACATACATTTTATGTCATCTCCCTTACCATGTATTTTTGAACTAATTTATAAACTGGAACAATTTACTGACATGTAACACTAAATAATTGAAAATATTTACTAAATAGTGTCTACAAAACTTTGCTTTCCACCCGAGTGCTTAGTTATGTAAGAGAATAGAGAATAACAGAGTCTAATTCTTTATATAAATCTTTCAAAATCTGTAATAATGATAAATGCATAATTTTTATAGTGTAAATTGGGGATTTTTTATAGGAAATATGCTAGTTTCTTTCTGCTTTTGGCCAAGAAAGAAAACAAATAAGCTCTTGCCACTTTGCCATTAAATTGACATTAGATGTTTGTTCTGGGTAATGGTTAAAATCAAACCAAACAAAATGCAAATTGGTCAGCTCTGACCTGCCCTAGCAGTTTTTATATGAGCTTACTTTCTGCAAAGGGATAATGCAAGTAACCTGATAATGACACTAAGAGGAAAAGAAGCTTCCAGAGAAACAAGATGGATCTGTTCAGAGGACTAAGTATTGTTTTTCCAGAGCTTTGTAGATCTGTTTTGGAAAGGGTCCTTCTCATAGAATCACAGAATATCCTGAGTTGAAAGGGATCAAAAAGGATCATTAGAGTCCAACTCCTGAGGAAAAGTACTGATATTTCAAGTGTCACATGAAATTAAAATTAAAGATATACATCTAAGGAGACATTAGTTGGACTTGGCCACCAAAGGCTTGGATAGATCAAATGAAAAGCAGATGCATGCTGCTTGTTCCCAACACATCTGCTCTGCTTCTCTTGTACTTGTTCCTTCTACCTGAGCCAGTGATTAGCATTATCTAAATGCATAGTTGTCTTACTGTTTCTATTCACAGTCAGTGCAGGCCTGCCTTACACACTGATTATAGCTGTTCATTCACAGAATCCCAAAGGTGGCTGCTGAACTGTGTGGTATTAATTGATATAAATATTTGTCTCTGCTGTATACCAGACCCCTACCATCAGCATCAGTGCTGTGATCTTTGCAGATTGGACAGCAACAATTTACTTATGGAGGGAATCTTAAGACTTTTTGGATCAGAGGGGTGTCCATCTGTTATATGGAATAGGTTTTGGTGCCTGAATACATCTAAGATGCTCCTGTTTGGACTTTTTTATTCCTATTTTATTTGTATAAGAACAGTCCCAGTAGTATCCAGAAACAATTTAAAATATTCTTCAAAAACTCCTGGGAGCTCTTGAATGACTGCAGAGAGCAAGTGCAAAAGCAGCATACACTTAGCAAAAGTAGAAAAAAATCAGCAAATATTGTTAAGACTTTCCTGCAGTTGCTGCAAGTCTTCTCCTAATAACCAAAGATGCATTTAGTTTCAGTACAAATTTTACACATCCACAACCTTGAAAGCAGGTGAATAAGTACAGGAAGAATTTCTTGACATTATTCATATATTCATGCTACTTCTGATATTACAATATTAGTGATATGACTTTACATGAAACTTTCACTTGCATTCTCTATATTAACTGAAGTTATTTGCCCAGCTATCAGTTTGCACTCTTGCATAAAACCTTCTCATGGACTTTGTATGTGTTTGCAATAATTACCTCAAGCAGGAAAAATATCTGGCTGCCGTATTCCCCATTTGTTTATGCAGTTGCTCTATCTCAGCATTGCTGAAGACCCTGGAAGCATTTTGAATTAGGGAATGCTGATGGAGGCCAAAGTGCAAATTTTCCCACTGTCATGTTACCGTTCTCAGAGCACATGGAACCTTGCCTTTGCAGCAAACAAAGGAGAAACTGATAAAAAGAAATAGCTTTTTTCTGAACTTATGATCCTCTTGGGTGAAGAATTTCCCTGTGTGCTTTTGTATGTGTGTGTGTGTGATGTCAATAGCTCCTCAGTGCTGAATGACATTTGATTAATTATCGCAATTAGCAATTACTTTGTGTCAATCACTGGATACTAATGTTGCTATAATCCCAAAGCATAGCAAATGTTAGTAGCCATCAAACTGTATATCTCATACTATTTAAATTCTTTTTGGCCACTATCTGAGATACACTTTTAGCAACCAAGATGTGAAAGCAGACTCAAACAGCAATTAAGAAATTACCCAATTCAGCTCACCGTTCCTCAAATGTAAAATAAATTCAAGACTACACTGAGAATATAAAATGGGGTCAATTTTCTCCAGGAAAAAAACCAAGAAATTAAGAGAACACCAACACAACCTGGAAAATGTTTTTTTCTTTTTCCTGTAACACTGGCCATAACATTGCCGGCTACATACTTGAAGGAATTTACTTTGGAATTGATTAAGGAATTTGATATAATACACATTTTTTGCCATGGCCTATGGAATTATGCAACTAAATAACATTAATTAAAGCAGTTACAATACATGATGATATATATTGGAATAAGAGAGCTACTACTTTGGATAATTAGAACAGATCTGTTCAAATCCTTGCATTGTTTCTTCAGTATGTATTTGCTTAGTTCCTGTTCATGGGGAGAAGTTCAGGCAGTAGTATATAATTTATGACTTGCACCTTGTTCCTCTTGAAGAAACCTTAGGGGAAAAAAAATCCAGGTCTCTGCCTGATATCCTAGTTTGAACTGCAAGCAACAGCACCATTGGACTTTATATTTACAGCAGTGTGACATGATGTGGCTCATATTTACGTTTACTTTGGTAAATTTTCATGAAATACATATACAGAGAATTTCCCTGATAAACATAAGGTGTATAATTTATTTTTGAAAGGGAGATTTTTTTGTTGAATATTTTTAGGTATTATTTATTTATCTATTTATTGACATTTTGATGAGGAACTTTTTCCTGGCATATTGAAATTTTCCATTGCAATGAAAAAATATAACTAGAAAAATATTAAGCCAATTTCTTTACAGGTAGTATGGATGTTTCCCTTTCTGTCCCTGGAGGTCACCCATAAAGGTTTACCTAAAAGTAGATATTCCCTTTAAGACTTACAGTAAACTATGTTCGGAGGTGAAGCAAACAGAATGCTTCAAATTAATTTCAAGTTTTCTCAAGAGAAGGATTTTAAGAAAGGATGTGTGTCAAGAGCAAAACCAAGGATACTTCAGGAATTTGCTTGGAGTTCTGTTCATGTTTATTGTTCCATGGTTATACTAACAAATGTAAGGTAAAAACATAAATAAATATATAGATGAAAAGACATTGCGATTTTAGTGTTTACTCTTCCTTGTATGACAGAATGTTTTTTTCAAAAAATCTAGTATGTTTATTCCACTTGAACAGAGTGGTTTTTTGTTTAAAGTAGTATGTGGAAGGAGGGTACTCTAGAGAGAGGAGCTTTGCTCACTACAAACAAGACAAAATAGGAAGATCAATTCCAATTCAGAAATGGAACAGAGGTCTTACCATACAAAATGATGTTTTTTTACTTGCCAGAAAGTGGAACTGCTCAAATGAACTAAATATAGAAAAATTGTATTGGAAAAATCTACACATAGTTGTAGGGGAAGGTGGTAAATGGTATCTGCACCCAAGATACCAGAATAAGAAATAGAAGGATTAGTTTTTATAAGAATGAAAAAGAATGCTCACTGAGGATCTGCACTTTCTGTAGCATTGGTAATCATCCTGTAAGATAAAAATGCAGGTACAGAGGTGAAGAATTCTGGGACTAGCTATTGGCGAAATTGCTCTCTGTATGTCAATCTTGAGTTTGGTTTAAACACTGACAGTCAGAGAGGCAGAGGCAACTGAAGAGCTAAAGGCATAATAAATTGTTCCTGGTTTGTACTAGATAAAATTAAATCGCTTTCACAAGGAAAGCTTCACTTGAGACTTTTTGAGGATTGGTGCTTAGGAAGGTACAAGCTGTAGCCTTTGGAAAGAAAATCTGCACAAAGATCAAGTGCTTTTGATGCAAGGCAAAGAATTTTTAATGTGCTGAATTTCAATGCAAAAAACAGCCAAAGGTAAAAATGGCAGCCTGAAGCCCTGCATCCAATTCTGACTTTGACAGATGTCCCACTAAGTAACTTTATCCCAATGTGAGATGCTTATTGTGATTTTTACCAAATTAACATAAAGCCCATAAATTTTACTTTCAGAGTTCCAGCAAGTTGCTTAAACGTTGCCATTTAGATGCAATTTTAGTTATGCTGTGGTTCAAATATATGAGCATGGGAGTATAAAGGTGTGAAAATAAAATGCTCCTTGAAGGGCTGTCTGTGGCAAATACTTTCCCTGTATGCTCTGTACCTCCTCTACTGGTCAGGTGAGCTAACACAAGTTGGAGATTCATTGCAAATGAAAACTAGCAGCATATTCTGTATGAGTGAGCGCCCCAGAAAAGCAGTAAGAGCTCACAAGATCTTAGCCAGTTTCACTGAGTACCATGGAGATGTGTGAGTTCATATCACCAGTGCAAGTCTTTCATCTTGCCATTCTCAGGCTCCCATTCCCTTCTCCCTGCTCTTCGTTCACTATAGTAAGAACACATATCTGCAGAAAAAGATCTGCATATGGCTTCAATTTCCACTGGGGGTGTAAAGGTTTGGACTGGCCAAAGCACCAGAAGCTGTCAGGGCTCTGTGCCCTGACAGAGGGAGTCCCTCTGCTTGGTCTGTGGTGCCATGGGAAGAACAAGGCTCCGTGGCTGCTCAGGCACCCTGTGGGCAGCACAGAGCTGGAAAATACCTCGGGTACCTTTCTCTCCCTGGCCAGCCATGGGAATTGCTGCTTGGGGTCTCAAATGTCAAAATCTAACTTGGATGAGAGAGCAATACCACAAAGGATTGCAAAGCTATTCAGGCAGTGAAGTGCTTACAGTTACTCACTGGTCTTTTACTTATAAATGTTGCCAGAGGAAACACGGAATAGAGGATTCTTTTAGCTTAGCAGATAAAATGAAAAAAATTATATGAAGAGGTTAGTTAGGGACAACAGAAAAGTTTTGGGTTTATCCAATTTTTAGGATTTTGTTTTTCAAAATGGGGAAGAAGGGAAAGGGGAAACCATTTTCCTGGATCCTATCTTTATTTTAAAAATTTGTTTAAACATGTTTGTAAGTGAAAAAATGTAATAGGTGAAAGTATCTTATTAATAAAGATGTTAGAAAAAATAATTCTAAAATTTTCTACTCTTTTTGACTGTTGGTATTGACTAGATTCAGTTTCAACTTAGAATAATATTGCTCTTCTGGATACCTCTTTTTCTAGATTTGCAAAATGATTTAATGGTGAACATTTTTTACTCAAGAGTATTGAGCACAACATGTTTAAGTACTTGTTAATGTAAATTTGAATGTAATAAACACTGATTTTATTCACATTTTATTTACAGATGCTTATTTATGTTGATTTTATTTGTAAGTTGGTTATTTATTTCCAAAGATTTCTACAATTCATGTTTGCTCCATTACTATGCACTTCTGGTACATCTGCTTGCTACCTTTATTGACTGAATTTGAAAAAGAAGTTAACTGAAATGTCAGAATTTCAGAATTTTAGTGATCCAGAAATTCCAACTGCATTTCAGACCTGTATTTTTTCCTCCTTATTTTCTGTCTGAATTCTCTGCCTCAGAATTATTTTTTAATTCCGTGTAGTGTATAATCAGGTGATTAAGAAACCCAGTGTCAACCATTGCCCCTGTATATTTTCTACTTGAAAAAAAAATTAAGGAAAGTGGTAATGCTGGTAGGTTTGTAATTAAAGGTTGTAACTGTCCTTAACGTGGATTCTGAATTTCACATTTTCATTGTTTTTACAAAATATTGTTCCTGCACAGGACATGGCATGAAGTCAAAGAAAACCTGTCAGGAGAAACTGAAAAGCTGGGTTTTTTCAAGGTTGTGACAGGAGGATACCCACGGTGAGCTTTGTCAGCCAGGCAAACCCTAAACTTGCCATGCTTTGCTGGGACTGATGGATGCTACACAAACCCCGTCTTTCAGCTCAGCTGCAGAGACTTAGTCAGTACCAGCTTTCCACATTTTCTTTTTTATTTTCCTTGTAGTTTTAAAGCACAGAAGAAATTAAGCTTCAAACTGTTGTGTAACATGAGATTACACCACGATGCAGACATCTTTTCTGACAATTAACAGAGGAAACAGGGCTAGCTAAAGAAAGAAGATTCATTTTCTCTTAAGATGTTTTTCTTGAACTATTTTCTCATTACTTGTGACATGAGGAGGAATCAAAAATTTGTCTTAATGGATGACTGTTAAGATCCAGCTGTTGAGTATTAGCATTTATCTGAATGACAAAATGCCAGAGTAGACAACTGCTTGTGCAATTGTCCCAGAAAATATTGCTCTCTATCAGAACCTTTCTGGAGGCTGGGGTTTCGTGTGAAAAATAAATATACATGTTTTGCACATGAAGCTAGGTAGAATATAAATTCTGAAATCTTAGATAATACATAGGTAAACTTCTGCATTTGTCAGTCATTTCTGAGGGGGAAAAGAAAATTGTCCTTATATTAATTATAAAATTATCTAAACATTCTCAGTCACTCTTTCCTGAAAAGTCATGGAAGACTTTTTAAATTTTTGTGGGATTCTGCTGACATCAAGATGAATGGTATTTCTGTATGGAGATACACAGTTGTGGTCAAAGAATTGTCAAAATTATTCCTGGAGAAGTAAGTAGCCAACAATGCAATACAAATATCTGCTCTAAGTCCAGGAAAAGACTTATTCTTTTGTATCATAGGGCATGCAAGGAAAGCTTCACAGGAGACTTAAGCATTTTCTGCTGCTTAAATGGTCTAACTGCTAATTTTCCTGTTTTAATTTTGAACGTAATACTGCCTTTCCAAATATGATGGCAAGTATGGTCCCTCTAGTCTCTCTGTATTTAATTACTCCTCAGTTCCACATCCAAACCCAGTCTCCATTCTCATCTTCCAGACTAATTTCCTTGCAGTCACTCAGGGAAAACCAACGTGTCATTCTTTAAAATTTCTTCTTTATGAATGTTTTGCACTGCATAGCTGGCATGAGAGTCCTGATCTACCTCCAGCATTACCTGACTGACACAGAGATTAGATTTAGCTGGCAGTAAACTGAATATAGCTGGCGTTGCCACCACTTTACCTTCTCAGCTTCATATCCTTGGTGCAAGTCACTACTTTTGAGCACTAAAAGCAACACAAAGGATGAATGTAAGTCATTTATACAACCTAAATTTTCACCTTTTGAAATCTAACTTCACAACTCTTGAAATTACTTTAAAGAGCTTTGAGGTGTCATCCACTTTTCTACCAGAGTTTTACACTATTATTTACATTCTATCCGTCTGCCTGTCTGTGTATCTCAGGGCAGTAAAAGTGAAAGGCAGAAAGCCTCCTGTTTGTGTTATGTAACTGTCTTCTTCTGGCAGCTGGCTCCAATGTGCACCTCTGTGAATGTTGCCATGGAGACTCCAATTTAGAAGCAACTGGATTTGAGAATTTCCAGCCCAGCAATATGTGACAAAACAAATACAGAAATTAAAGCCTTTCAGATGGAAGTCAGGCTGGTCTTCTAGACCAGGATGGAAGTGGGGCTGGAGGGGGAAGGATGTTGCTTACACAAGTGATTAATTAATGCATTACAGTCCTTGTTATTCTTCTCTATAATTTTGCTTTTCTCCCCAGCTGTTTTATGAAACAGAATTAATGTTAAATGATAGCTCTTTCCAGCTAAATTACTGCAGTAGCATCCAATGTACACAGCTTCTACCTTTCCCCTGAAAGTGAGCCCAATATGTGCTCTGCCCTCTGGATGATGACTCACTAATGCACTAGTTTGTACATCTGACTTTATAGGTATTTGTCTCCTGGTGATGCCCAAAAATATTTGCTTATTTTTAGTTCTGTGATTCCATGTTTTTTCTAGCTCTCGTCTCAAAGACTTTGCCAAAAGGTATTGACTATAAGGACACAAGAAAAAAAAGGCAGTGAGAAATAACTTACTACCAAATTAACACAGAGAGCCAGCACTTACAATTTTTTTTTTCTAGATTAGTGGTAAGCCAGTGCTGTAAGGGTAAATAACTTATATCAGAAATCACAATAACTTTTGCCTCAGCATTTCACAAGACTTATTTTATAGGCAAGACTTGTTTGACAATATTCTTTATGGGATTTTTAAACATTTATTTGAAGAGGTGTATCTGTAAATTTTCCATGTTTTGGTTTTTATTATTTTGCTTTGCAACTCAATATCCTGTGAGTTTTGTTCCCTTTGGTAGAGTGATTGGCAGAGTTTTGGATTAACAACTGCTATTTTCTTGAACACTGTTATGGAAAAAAAGATGAGACTGGAATTTAGTTTAAAAAAATGTAAGTAACAAAAAGTTGGGGTTTTTCCACTGATATTATTTTGCTGACCTTATGTTGACCAACTATTATGTTGACCTTAGTCCATATTTTTTATGTAGCTTGTTTTGCTGACAAAAAAGTAATGGTGGTGCTACTTCATTACTTGTTTGAAAAAAGTATGTGCAAGTGGAAAATGCATGTTGTGGTCAATAAGTTCTGTATTGTACCTTCAGGGAATAAATACCAAGAAACCTGGGTAGCTTAAGAGCTCCTTGAGTGGTATGGTTACATCCATAACTCTTCGAGAAGTAGGGAGCAGGAGTAAGCATCAAGTGGTCTTCAGTGACCTACAGGAGGATCATAATTCAGTGCTCCCTTCATCTTACATCTTAAAAATTACAAGCTCTCTCTTTCACCTTAGAGATTATTTAGGCTTCTCAATGCTGAAATTGTGTCCCAAAGAGCCTCTCCTCCCTTTGTGGCTTCCTCCCTGTACCGTACTGAGATACTGTGCACTTCTCTGCCATAATGCCTTGTAGTCTTCCCACAACACTGCCCTCAAGTAGCAGTGGCCACCAGAGCACACAAGTGGCACAAAACCAAACAGGTGCATGCAAAGCACTGCTGTGTAACTGCATTTGAGGATGCATATATTCCCATAAGAATAATGTTCAAAGTAAGAGCAGAGAGCAAATGTCTTAGCAACTTGCCTCAACAACATTCATCTTCCATCAGTCCTCTGCTCTCAATCAGCAAATCCTCTTTTATTCCAGCAAGTATTTAGATGAGATGGTTCACGTTCCCAAGGTAAATGGTAAATAAGTTTGCTTCAACAGGAATGAAAGGCTCAAAGTATTCAGAATTCTGTGCACAGTCAGGCAGGACCTAGAAAGGTGAAATATAAAGGAAAGCAAGGACGCACTCCTGTGCTACTTGGAACTTCCTTGATTGCCTTTATCAGCAATAGTGTAAAATTTTTTCTTCCATTGCCTACCAGTTGAAGGCTTGAAAAACATGGAGTAACTCAGCAGTTCATTGGCTACTAGCTGTGGGTAAATTCTAGAGATATATTGGTAAACTGTATGTGACCCTATGGCCATAACTTACTATGAAAGAAGGTTATAGGCACAATGAGACTTGTCCAGAAATTTTAAGATACAATCATTGATAATGTACTGGTATGTAATTAATGTTTTGCTAGCTAAAGTATTCTGTGGCTTCCTGAAGCCTTCGTTACCTGAACAGAATTAAGAAAATCTAAGTTTGTGTTACAGCAGAGTCTACCACACAATTATTTTTCTAATAATGTTTTGCACCCTTTAAACTTCTTAAAAATGTGCTATTTAAGTACTGAACAGGTATATTAGATTGGGTGATGATATCCATTCAAATCTTCAAGTAGGATTCTATATTTCTTTTTTTTTTTTTTGTTCTACCCGTTGTGGGTATTCTAAAGTTTTGTTCTCATGGAAACTCAGAGAAGCCTAACATCAGTTATTTGTACCCTGTCATCGGACCGTTAGCAGGTACCAGTAGACTTTGTTCCACGAGAAGAAAATCTTTCCTGCTGTCTCAACAGATCTGGCTCCCTGCATCTGTGCCACCAGACCGTGGTAGAAGAGAAACAAATGAGGGAAAGCATATGCCAGACCTCATGGATCTTGGCTTCTTGTCATCCTTCCTCAAACCATGTAGTATCAAGCCAATATTCAATTCTGTACCCTTCAGTGGTCTCAGCCTTTCATAAAATCGAGGAGACTTAAAAACTCTTTTAAAAAAAATTCATGTATATTTCTGATATTATGCATGTCTTTGAGAGAAAACAGTGATTAAGCATAGTACTAATTGAGATAATGGGCAGAAAAGAGTTCACAGTAAAACCTTAAGATCATATATATGCTTCACAACATAGGAAAGCACAAATTCCTTCTCCATATTCTAGGAATGTATAAGGCTGACAAATCATTGTAATGGAAGTATACAGCTCTTGAATGAAATAATTATATATATTGAAAACCAAAACCACCAACCATATTTGCAGACCTTCCTCCTAGCCACTCATCTATTTAGTTCAGTCTGTCCCACTAAGCATTCATCTTTAATTTGCTGCTTTTTCCAAGAATATTTTCACCACTTCCACCACTAACTTGAGAAGTCTAAATGATCCTTGTCATCAAAAGAAGTAGAAAGCAGATTAGAGGGGAAAATAATTGGAAACAACTATATAACCTAAGACAACAGTGTTTTTGAATATGAATAAACCTTTTTTTTCTGAAAATGATATCAGAAAGATCACTGATATTAATATTTGATATAATATCAAATGAATACTTCCATAATGACATGAAAAATCAGACATGTAGAAAAATGTTATCAGTGATTTGGAGCAACTGACTTTAAAACAGATTACAGGAAAATGTAAATGAGTACATGCACTGGGCAATATCAATGTTTACTTACTCATGTGCAGAGCATTTAAAAGACAATAATAATTCCAGCTGTTTATCGGTAATCAGAGGAAAACCTAAGTAACACGCATCAATTTGATAGCAAAAAAGTATGTATAATGCTTTAGAAATATTCATTCAAATCATATGCAGTTAAATGTTACAAATTGCATTACAGATGGTACAAGAACCATTCAAAGACAGCTGCAAATTTAAATATACAGAGCATATACAACATAGCTTTTGGATGACTCATTATTCTCATTAATGAATATTATCAATATAATATTTTTAGAATGCATCTTAATGTTTGGCTATAGACACTGTATTTCTTTTTTATATCTATTACAAGGCCAGGATCTGTCAAAACCATGCAGCTCCTGATTGATTAATGCAATCTGTAGGAAAAAAAAGCATTTTTTCTCCTTAGATTTTAATATCCAAAACAATAGGCTTACAGAGGTTTGGGAAAGTAAGCACAGAATGATGGAAAGCAATGACAGTATATGCAAAGATTAGATTATATTGCAATTGTTGCAAGATGCTGTTTCTGTATTTTAGGTTTTTTCCTGTTCTTTCTCTTTAATCCACTATGTCTGTCTCAACCCACAATTCTTTAAAAGTATACGACAACTTCTATGTACATTTCTTGTTCAAGTCAACAGTAAAGGAAAAAAAATGTATAGAAAAAGCTTGTTTTGTTAGGTCTTTTCATGAATACCAAAGAAATTCTACTATAATTAAGGAGAAAAATATGAAAAAAATTGCAGAAAATAGTTTGGAATAAGTGTATTTAATAGGAATTTGGAGAAAAAAAGGAAAAAGCAATAACAGCAAAATAAGCACAGGGAATGTGAAGTGTTGGGAAGAAGCAAAAGTCTGTAAAACTGATAACAAAATGGTTTGCAGAAATTAAAAAGGAAATAAAGGCATCAGGAGTATGTTTTCTGGCAGGATCCATGAGTTCAACATATTACAGATGCAATAAAACCTACAATTATATTGTTCCAAATATAAGATAAATGAGATAAAATTTGTAATGACGATGAAAAGGAAAATTAACTCAATGAATATTCCAGTATGCTGAAAGAGTTAGAATTTATGTTTTCATCTGGTAAAGACGAGGAATTTAAACACTTGGTGTGATTCATCAAAACCAAGATGTTTTCTGGGATGGATGAACATGTTCGAAGTTCTTACATGCTGTCTTTGTTTCACGGGGTAAATTCACATTTTTGAAAACTAACAATTGTTGTGGTCTAGGACCAGCACTCCCACTCCCGGATGTTGAGAAAAACAAAAGGCAGAGATTATGGACTGAGATGAGAAAAATTTACTGGAAACAGTAATGAGATATGAAAATGAACAGCAACAATATTAATAACAAAAGCATACATAAAATTGGTGATTTACATGCAGAAATTTCTCACCACTTGACCAGACCTGGTGCAGCCCCAAGAAAATGAATAATGGTGCCTGGACCTCCATGCCCGTGCTTTTTTCCTGGCTGCTCACCACACTTGCTCCACGGGAAAGGATCACTCCCACATCTAGGAAGGAAGAGAGAGTCCCTTTTCCCCAGCCCTGGCCATTTTAGAAGATATTATGGAATTAACACAATATCTTGGCCATGCCCACACAGCTCCAGGTTCTGCCCCCTCATGTCTACTGTGAAAAATTTACCCTGTCCTTGGCTGAAATCAGGACAATTATGAAATATTTATCTCAATAACTCTTAAAATTTTGTTTAGCATTGCAGAGAGCAGAAAGAGGGGAAGAAGAAAGGAAGGGAAAGAAGTGCTCACCACAATTCCTGCTAGACTGAAAATTTTCTTTCCATTATCAACACTGGAAGTGAGCTTACAAAGTTGGTTATAAATGGGTTATTATGGTAGCAATACCAGGTGGATTAACTAAGAAGCTGATAATGAATAATAATAATAAAGGCCATGAAAAGACAGAAACACTTATTACATCAACACCATTCTGTTTAGTGCATTTAGCTTACTGCTCCATGATGCCTTAATTTAAAAAAACACATACTAGACCAACAAAATTCAGGCAAATGGATTAATAAGTAGTCAACTGCTTTCTCAAAGTGGGGAAACTCACTGAACTGAACTAGGAGTGGCTAGCACTGACAGAAGAACATAAATTGACCAATGCTGATTTGAAAATGAATGTGATAAAAGATACATCTCTGAATTCAGCATTGTTCAAAGACATACTAAAATATGAAGACCACTTCCTTTATACACATATACATGTACACATTTTATACTTCAAAGAGCTGGAATTGAAAATAATGAAATGGAAAAATGAAATGTGCATGAAAAAGCCATAAGAACACTTTAAGGGCTAAAGAAATGTAGGTTTATGTGTTCTACCTAATTAGAATACTAAAATTAAGACTATGAGTTGATTTGATCATACCATATACTTAGCTTTGCTGGATAAGGCTTAACCCTTCGGTGTTTAAAGACAACAACAAAGACGGCTGGGATTTAGTGAAACATGCTGAAAACGGAATAGCATTATTTTCGTTATGACTGAATATGAATAAACATCAGAACATGTGAGATGGATTTTCTGTCTTTGAGTGTCTTCAGCTCAGAATCCTAGACCTTCTAAACACATCAGTTTTTGCTCTCAGTGAAGGAAAAAACTCTGAAATATGATGGTCCATGTTATGAAAGGTATTAGACTAGTTCTGACAAACATTTTTGGTCTTAGAATATGAATTTGAGAGCTTAGTAAAAGAAGGAAAATACAGAAATAATATCCCCATTGTTAGTCAAAGCAGCAATAACAGAGAACATGAGACTGCAGGGCCCAGTGAGCCCTGCACCAAGTCCAAAGTCTTGGAGTTAGAATACAGCATAGAGTGCAATTGTCCCATTCCTGGGAAAGTCAGAAGTTTAATGGCAGCCTTGTTACATACATTAAATTGAGGAACTGAAACAGTCCCAGTTTCAAGGTTTCAGCACATACCATTGCTATCCATGCACAGGGTGATCATATGCCCTGAATAGCCTCATGTCCGTATGGGGCTCCCACCTTTGACAGAAGGCAGAAAGCTGCAGCATCAGCAGAAATCTGGATAATCATGGATCAAGGTAGCAGTGGGTGCTACAAAGCATGCCTGAGCTCAAAGCTAGGTGGGAGGTTCTGGTTCCAAATCAATCTCCTTACCACGGTACCACCATAGCTTTGCTATCAAACTCCTCTACACCTGTCAGTATCTTTTACTGTAACTTGGTCACCTGCTATTGGTGTTAGTCTTCACAAGAAAAATATGGAAGCTGATGTGTCTCAGGACTTGAGGCAGCATTGAAATCTGTTGCTGTACTCCACAAACCCCCACAGAAATACATCCCTGGAGCCTGCATTGCGGAACACCTGGTATACATTCTGCACAGTATATATTTTAACAGTTTTAATTTGAAAGATTATTTTCAGTCCTACTTTACATATTTCACTTATGATCATAAACTTTCATCAGCATTTAGTAACAAGATGTCAAGGCAATATGGCATATGCTTTCTAATTGGTATCACAGTCTTGCATTGAAGTGGAATCTACTTTAGAGACATCTGCCTACTTAGTGTGTTATAAACAGAATATATCCTTTTTCCTTCTGCTTGACAGATTACATAAGTACATTTTGCTGGTATATTTAAAGGGCTTAAAATCAATCCTGTGGCTGGATGTTTTAAGAATATCAACACAGGAATAACTTCCCCCACTTAAACTAGGCATTATAATTAAATCTTATTTATTTTTCCTCAGGTTGCATTCATGATTGGTATGCACAAAAAGCAGAAAATGTTATGCAGCTATTTCTAAGTCTAGATTTTTTGCTTTGCCTACTCTAGTCACATAGAACAATGGTCATTAAAGGTGATTATTTAAGTCAGGTTTACTTCTAAGAATCTGACATATATTTCTAACCCTTGGTAGTCTGAGCTACCAAACCACAATTAAAATCAGGAGTTAAAATGAAAAGTGACATTCTACATGCAGGACCTTAAATTAACTGCCAGGTTATGTCAATACAGTCATAAATTGCTTGAGTCAAAGGGTGGACTGAAGTCTTCTGGAGCAGCGATCTCTATCGCCTCTCCATTCATCCGCACTGACAGCAATATGTCAGTCTGGACAGGGTGCTGTTTTATAAGACTCTCTCTTGCTTTATGTGACCTAAAATGCTTTAGGAAGGACCCTGCTTGGTGACTTATGTGGACCAGATGATATTACCACAAGACAAACAAGTTTTTTTGGTTTTTTTTTGCTGGGAGGGAGGTGTGGCTAGGACAGGACAGTAGTTGTTCCCATCCACATCATGACCTGATGGTGCTATCAGCTCAGATGTATGATCCAAACTTGAACATAATTACAGCCTGGCACTGAGTATTCTGATCATGAGTCTCTGAGCTCAAGCTTAGTCACAAGCTTCAGATATCAAATAACTACCCTTATATCTTGTATGCACTCTTGGGAAACCTGTGCACTCCTGGCATTTAAATAGAGGGCTTGATTTCCAGAGATGTCAGTCATGAAGTGATTTCAGTGATGCCCATTGAGGAGCAGGTACTCAGAATTTTTAAAAATAAAGGCATTTGAATTCAAGTGGCTAAATATTAATTTAATAGTTTCACTACAGATAGAAAATATTTGACTGTTTCTTCTTTCATTCTCCCTAATATTAAGGAAAGTAATTTTTTCTCATTATAAAAATGATTTTAGCAACGTACCATTAAGCAATTTGTACTCCCGTTGCCAGGCATTTAAGTTATGCTTAGAGTGCAGTACTGTATAGAGGAAAGTGATAATCTCTAGAGAAACTGTACTGAGACCTGAAAATACTTCAATATTCAGCATTTTTTTGCGACTTTTGTATCCTTCCTCTGATATGTAGCCTGCCTGTATTCATTATTACACAAAGGGTTCCACAGGTCATTGCAGGTGTAAGGATTTTCACAGGTCATTCATTAAAAGGACCAGATTTTTCATCATTAACTTTTAACATCATTATAGTTCATGTTATTCTTTCATATATATTTTAACATCTTGACTCAATCAAGGTAAGCTTCTTGTTAAAAATGTGCATGTACAGATGCAAGTTTATAATAAGTTTGCTACTAATGTTGCAGAAAAGCCTTTAGATTTTTCATTAAAGAACTTTTTCATATGGGGCCAAATCCTGATCTTTGCAGGAATGTAGGGAAGCAAATTCCTCTTGCTCTACATTGAACTGATCCTAGGTGTAAAAATAAAGCTGTTTTGAGATCGTTCAGGGGACAGAAAGTTTTCTCTAAGCATTTTAAACCTTCAGTAGTTTTCCTATTTTGCAATTACTTTGGTTCTATTTCATTTTTAAAACATTTGACTAACGCTATGGGCAGCATGAAATCATTATTAGAGTTCTACATGACTGCTTTTTTCAAAGATCATTGCAAACAACTACAATTAGCACTGCCTGGAAAGAGACCTTTATATCACAAACTGGAATTTTTCTCTTTGAGAACATTCAGTTTGCATTTACCTTGTTTCCAACACATAGAACACTGAATGAAAATAAAAACAATCACTGGCAACCTGCTGTTGAAGAAACAATGACATTTGAAAAACAAAAATACCCTTTCAATTTTACTTATGAAGTCATCACTGCTAGAGAAAACCTCGCTGCCAAGATAAATTTAGAACCAACCCTTAATATTTTCTGTTCCTGAATAAAAGTGTGAACACTAAACACTTAGAGCTTACTGTGCTGTCCAACAACCCAAGGCAAACCATGCAGTACATTGCTGTTTCCTAAATGCTAGCCTGTAAGAGACAGAAGAACTATTTCAAATCTTCTTTGAGACTATCAACTCCTCTGACAAATGGAATTTTGAAGAAGAATCTTAGGGTGATTGCACTTTTTCTCTCAGTAAGTCAAATTTCACTCAACAGAAAAGAGAAAGGATAGGGAGCTTAATAAAGCTTCTGTATAAATACAGTCAATAGCAATATACTTGTGATAACTGCACAGTTATACAGATAGACTTTAAGAAACTAGAAATCCTTTGTTCAGATCTCTCATATGTGAATGGATGAAAAGTCTCAACCTAGATCAGTTTAGAAAGGAAAAATTCCATTAGAAAACTAGAAAGGATCCAATATGGTTTTGTGTGATGATATGGAAGAGGCCTATTGCAAACTGTTGGCTTTTAAATCTAGAGAATGATGAGGAGAGGTAAAAGAGGTGGAAATTCAGATCTTTTCTTAAAAACTACATACTTTCTTATATTTCTTTAAGAGGCAGAAGGAATTTGAGAGGTATACCAAAGATTCTTGCCTAGTTTTTGGCATACAGTATTTCCATCTTTCTTAATCTACAAAAGTACATGATTACAGATTTTTATTCCAGATGCATATGACAGACTGACCTGCATAAATCTCTCATCTTAGTCTGAGTATTTAAAAATGGATATGATTGGAAAGGTCTTCTGTGTCAATGGGAATTAGACTACTAATGGTATAAGGGGATGCATTTTATACAGCTCATGAATTTGAATATTTAAAAAATTAGAATGTTTTAAAATGCTTTCTAGCTATAATGATAATGAATATTAAGTATGAATAGAAAAATGTTCATGCATAATACTTGCTCTTTATTAACCTCAGTGCCTGAGCATTTCAGTTTTAAAATTAAATTATTGTGTGTCTTTTTTTCTAAAGCTAATGTCAGAGCACAAAGCCATTCTGATATAATCATTACTGAAATAAATATCTGTTGAATTTTAATTTTTTAAAATTAAGTTATTCAGACATTGTGACAAATAAGACACACTTGTAGATTGCAGATTTTCAGAATATGGATTCCAAAATTGAATCACATGTTAGCTTTTCATGTGGCTTTAATGACCATTTTGGCAAATAGTAAGACAACCAATGTCTTTAAAAAGTGCCAGTGCTTTTCTGTCTGAGATATTTGCACAGTCCAAATCTAATTTTAATTTTTCCTTCCTAAATGTGAAAGAAAATACAGGATAACTTTGTCTGGCTTGATACTCAGATCGCTTTCAGGAACACAAGAGCCTTAATGTGTTCTGCCAGCTATGAGTCACACCCTAGATTTTAATAAGAGTGACCCAGGAATTGTGCCCAAAAATACCTCTATTTTAGGACAGCTTGGTTCTCTGGAATTTTTTTACTATAGATGCTCTCTGTCAATTGACCTATAGTAAGTCTGGATTGTTCTGGAAAGACATTGACTGCACAAAATAGTATACAAATCAAAAGTCTTCTAATACTACATAAACAAATGAGAGTTAAAACATAGCAAGGGATGGCTTCAACTTACCTCTTTCCTATTTTGTTGGAAAATGCTGAGATTAACATAAAAACATAAATGAGTATTAATGAGATCAAAATCTAACTGGTAAATGAGGTGGTCAGATTAGAAGAGGAATCCCAGATTAAAGCAAAGAGATACCTGTGAAATAGAAAGAGTTGAAACTGATAGAGAAGACTGTGGAAAAGGAAATGGGAGGTAGCTGAGGGCTGAAGGCAGGAATGGTGTCTGTAGAGTTTAGAAAAGATGCTTTGGAGCAACTGCTCAGCATCATGCCCAGGCAGTGAAGGGGCAAAAAGAGAGCCATGGCAGGGCCTGCATTCATGGCACTCAGTCTGAGGAGCTGGACATCCTCCAGGGACATTCAGCCTCAAAGTCTTCAGGAAGAACAATTGGTTTAGTTTTCCAGAGGAAAACATGGACTTGAAAACATCTTTGGTGATTTGGTCACAATCTAAACATTGGAAATAAAGAGAAGAAAAGGATGATGAGTACATTCTCTCTTTGATAAACTCTTCATTTATGTTGCACTTATCAAAACTTATTTTATGCAATTGATTTAAAATTCCTAGTAATATGACAACAGAAACCTGTAATATTGTTCAAATATTGCAATATTTTTTGGAATTGAAATGTGACAAATTCAGTTACCACTGCAAAGAAGAAGACTAATAAAAAGAAAGGTATAAAATAGGATCAGAAAGAGTGTTTGGGTAGCTTGTCAAGGCTTGCTTCTAGCATTCTAATATAAAAAAGGGAAATGAGATGAATAGTGGAATGCCATTAAATTCCAGTCTTCATTTTCTCTTCAGCTTTTCTTTTCTCTTACTTGTTTACTAGCAACCTGTACAGGATGCATATGATTTAATATACACTCTATTTGAGCCTGAGTGCAAATTTGTAAATCAAGCAATTTCTATTTGCTTTACTCTGTGAAATGTGGTAAAGTATGTGTATGCTATATGAAGTGCTAACTGAGGAATTTATATTCTACTTGACAGCACATTAGAGCTAAACATTTGATTGGCTTTCTAAAAGATCCTTTTCAGACCAAAAATAAAACTGAACTAGAAATTATATTCAATCATACACCAAAGCAGCCAAAACAAACTCTTCAGAGCTGTGACCCTTGGATGTGCTCATAAACAGGTACAATATTTATTCTAGCTACAGCCCTGGGAAATGAAATGCATTATTACATAGCGTGTTTCTAAAAATGGCTTGTCCCTACTCTCCTATATCTATTTTCCCCTCCTTTTTTTTTCTTTGAGAAGTGTGAATTTACAGCAATAGGTTTGTTTATTTTTCCCATCCCATTGCAACAGCATCTGAAAATTTTCTCATTTGTTTTTATCCCAGTTATGATATGTCCACCCTGCTTCAGACCAAGAAACTATTGATGGCCCTGGAGTCTCTAAGATCCATCTGTGTGCTTGATTTTGCTCCTCAGTGGAAGATTAATACATTTAGGTTTCTGTCTCAGCCTCCCCCATCTGACTGTTTGATACTGAATGTTTCGGAGAGGTGGAATGGCTTTGCTCTGTCCAGGAAACAAAATGGAAGTTCTGCACAGAGCAAAGTCTCCCTTGCCCAGAAAAATAGATTTCTCAATTATTTAAATAAACCTAGAAGGAATTTTTTTTGTTGCAATTGAGTTTTGCTTACAGAAGGAGCAAAATATCAGAATATTTTACTTCGCAAGCCTTTGATAGTTTGCCATGAAAGTCACATGGGGATGACAGGATCATTTCAACAGAATTGCTATAGTCAACCCAGCAGTTCCCAGAAGATATGCTGAAAAACTGTGGAGCTGGGAATGGTAGTTACCTACTCCCTTGGCATGCTTTCTAGCTTGGTGGCAGTTTGGAACCTGAAAGACCCAAATTTCTTGGAACTTCAGGACCTACATCTTAGAAACCAGAAAATCTAAAGTACTTCTTCAGTACCTTCTCCATGAAGACACACATAAGCCTGCAGAAAATGTTTCTGAAAGAGAAATAAATTGTGATTTTCTGGCACCAGCCACCTGCTGGGTGAAGGAAGCAGGAGAGCAAAAGCAGCTCCTGTGCAGGACATCTCTTCAGATTACAGTAAGTGAAACTCCAGAACCCACTTTAACCTGATCCAATCTCACTTAGGCTGCAAGTATTTGTAGACAAATGACAATCAAAAATTCCCTTGATTCTTATTTCTTGTCATTACAATGATACATTTCAGTATAACCAAAAAATGTTTATTGGAAGGACCATAGAAAGTTTATTTAGTCAATATTCTTTCCCAGTATGGCATCAGTGCATGTATACAAAGGAAAATGGAATACTATTTTTTATTTATTTTCAGTTTATGACGTCATTCCTAAGACTTCCAACAATGCAGACTCCATGGCCCTATCCAGCAACCTGTTTGGATGTGTCATCATCTATGATATTGGACATTTCTCTTAGAATCTTGTCAGATTATTATTTGCTTAGTTTGAATCTTCTGCCCATTCTATCATCTTTCATGTGGTCAGGAATTTATTTTCTGTCTCTTTACAGTTATATTTTGCAATTTAAAAGTGTTTTCTGTACCACTTTCGGAGTTTCTGTTCTACAGCTAAATGATGTCCATACTCTCCTCATACATCATCTCTTTCAAAACAGTCTTATGGTTTGGCCCATGGTTTTATCATTAGGCCATGCCTTTTCTTCTGTGCAGTATCAGAACCTCAACAAAATCTCCGCTGAAGTTTTATCAAAGCTAAGTAAAATATATTTCCAGCATATATTGTATTGATTACTCTACTAATCAGAGGGAAAAGAAAGAACCTTTCACCTTTACCAGAAATAGGATGTCATTTTGCATTTATGAAGAGACTGGAATCAGTGACAGGTTTTCTTCTTAAGAATAATGATTTATCTAGTTCTATCGTCTCTGTTTACACAGTTGATTACCCCATTTAAATGTACGATTTTCCATTGGTCTTACTGTAGACTTAATCCATGGCTGTTATAAACTGATGAAACTCTACTGAGACTCCTGGTTTGTTTGACAATCTGGATCTAAAAGTGAATCTATAATAAATTAATGTGGTTTTTTTATTTTCTAATTTTTATCTTGAATGTGTTAGATTTCCAAGAGCATTTTTGCTGATACATTGTAGAAGCTTGAACTGTTTCTTACTTTCAAAAAAAAAGGAATGTGGACTAACATCGTTCACGTGAATGTACAGTAGAAAATTGTTATAACAAAAGATATATCTAGGCAAATTAGTTCTCATTTATTAATTTAAATATGGAAAACCATACATTTAAAATCTGGGGAACATTTAGAGGAATAATATATTGGCTCAAAATGTGCATATTAAGAAATCTATTGCGCTATTTTGTATATTTTTATGAGAGTAAACTCATTAAATGTATTCCTTTTGCTGCAAAATTCTGAGGCTTGCTTGCAGTTGTCATCATGATTCTGATAACATAAAAATATTCAACGTATAAATGTAGTCTCAAGAAACAGCACATTGTACTCAATGAAAAATCCATTCTGTCAGTCAATGCAGATTTGTTAAACTCTACTGAAAGTAGACGGGAGAGCAAAGTCTTTATTTTATCTTATGATTACTTTGCCTTAAATCTCTGCCCTAAAGAAAAAATAAAATTCAGAAAAAGGCAAGGAAAAATAACAATGAGAATGAATCACCAAATGAGTTACAGCATAATCACTGATGGAAGAACAGAGACTGATAAAAGTAATAACATTTCACTGTCTTCTTAAAAGAACCTGAAATTAACTGGTAAATACTAAACTAAACCCAAAAGATAAATCTATGATTAGAATTATAACTACTGTTCCATAGAGAAATTTTAGATCCTGCAGACAGGCATTATATATGGTTGAAAGAAATATTACAGAATGTTATACAGAAGAATGCAGAAATAGCTAAATATCACTCCAAATGAATATTACTGTCTTTGCTGAGGTAGCACCATGGTGTAAAAGTTTGGCATCACTGAAGTCAAATGAATAACTTCTATTCTTAGTATCTATTCAAAACTCTTATGGGTACTTTGACACCATGACTCAAATCATGGTTAATCAGTCACTCACTCTTCCTTGAAGGCTTGTCATTCCTGTAAGCTGAGGATTCCTGATCTTCCTAAACACAAACTCAGATTAAAACCAAATTCATCAATTAACTTTTCTACCTGTTCTGAGTCAGTTTAGCAGGCAGCAAGGCAGAATAAAGAGACATTGCTCAACAGTAAACACTGCCTGTCCAATTTCTGGGATCCAAAGATCCTAGCTACAGCTTCCTGGACACAGAATATTGCTTAATGACAAACATCTCTACATGGTTGCTAGTTGTCTACAGAACAAATATCAATTATTTGCCACCTATCAAAATCATGTATTTTGCTTCATGGATTCTTGGCTTGTTTACAACTGCCATAGGGGAGGATTGACCATTTGTTCTTGGTCTGTGACACTAAGTTCCAGCAGAGTTCAGTTGAATATTGGGTTGTAGTCATCATTATCTTCTCAACTTTAATATTTCCTAGAATAAGAACACTGAAGTAGCTGAGAACTTGCCTGTAAATTATCATGTGCACGTTTTACGATCAATTATGCATGTTTACACCAGTCAGTTAATGATGCACACAAATATCTGTCTATACCTGAAAATAGCTACTTGAGTTTGTGAATACATTCTACTTTACAATACGGATATGAGTTTCAGTTTTTGCTCTGCAAATAATGTACCAAATGTATATGGACCACAGGCTAAACATTTCCAGCATTTTGTGGAGGCAAATTGCTTGTCCAACATGCACCATATTCTAGCAGTGTAAGTACCATGGAGTAGCATTGTGCCCTAATAATTGGGAATGCAATCAGCAAACATGACACAAAAATAATCAGTAAGTGAAAATGCTGCATAATTATCTTTTTCGTTTGACTATCTATGGGCAGTTAATACCAAAGAGCTAAATAAGTGTTAATTCACTTTGTGTAAGCCATGAAAATCACAGTTAAATTTATTCCCAAAGTTTCTGAGACTTTGAAATTTATCTTTTCTCTATAAAAAAAAGTGCTTTCGTTTTTTTTTTTTTCTGTAGACTCTGCAGTGAGGCCTCCTGCATGTAATGGTTCCTCATCTAGATTAAAACACTATCTGATGGAAAAGACTATTTTCATTCTTTTTGGGATACATCATAAATTCCAAAGTCTAAAACTCATGATTTTTCTTCTGATCTGTCTTTATTTGTTCATTATTGACACCCTAATCGCTGTTTGATTCATTTACCACCAAAATCAACACCTTTTAGATTCTCAACATATGTATATGTGTACATACATAAATTAATACTGTAACGAGACTTAATGAACGGTCTGTTCTGTGACCAAATACAATGAGGAAATTATGCATCTTGTACTGTAACACAGACCTTTTGCAGATTATACTGTATTGTGGAGGGATTCCAAAATGATGGAAATATAGAATTCTTTTCATCCAGAAGCACTTGGAGATTATATCTTAAACATAATTCTCATTGTTTTATTTATAATATGTTAATCCAGTTTAGCACAGATCCTGAGCATTTTCAGAGTTTGAATACTAACTTACCTAAACTATTCCCTATTTTTCAAATATTTTTTCCCATCCTTTCCAGTCAGTTCCATGCACTCTATTAAAAAAAATGTTTTGAAACCTAAACTTATCAACTCTTTCAATTTGAATTTTTCTCGTCTGTATTATTTCATCAAATGGATGGTTTTACATTTGGTATTCAAATGTAGTTCGAAGTTTAGCTTTTAGAAGAAAAACAGTATTTCACCTAACATACAGACAAAAATATCCTGTGCATACCATGGTCTGCTATGGGCAGAAGTTACTGGAAATGGCAAAAATCTCTTTCTGGAGTATTTCGGATGCACATCACCCTTGCTCCAACTTTCTCAGCCTCAATTACTCATTTAGCTTCAGTCAGTCTCCCTTAGAATCACACCCACTTAGTGTTATATTTCATTTCACAATACCTCTGATAGGACTCCTGGAATTGGCTGTATCAGAAGGTCGAACTCACAGGCCAATTGTAAGAAATAATTACGTTGAAAAAAAGGTAAATGAATGTAAATTATAGCTGAAGAAGGCACTTAGAGTCCTCTTTTCTGGATCTCCTATGATTCAGCTGTGAGTAACTAACACTCACAGCTGATCTTAAACAAATTTGTGCCCTGAAATTTTAACAGGTTATTTATTCACCTCCTTACACATATTTTCTCTTCTCCTTCCTTTTCATTTTCTCTTCTTTTGCATTCCAACTTATAACATGTGTCAAGACACAGAATAAATACCATTTCAAGTGAAATAAATCAAACATTTTTGAGATTTAAGCATCATGAAGCAATTGTGTGCATCAGGGAGCAGGTGTGCCAAGGTACCCATGGAACTGTTACATGGATGAGGGAAATATGCAGCTCACTGATGCAACAGGGTAATATTAATAACATGTCACTGTTGGGCAAAGGCAGACTGTGACTTGTGATGGTAAGTATGGCCATTATTTAATGCACTGCATGGTTCAATACAACCTATGCTTCATTAACTTGATCTAAAGTCACAATAATGCTTTTTTTGTTTATATGAATATTTTATGTTCATTAAATGAAAAGTTAAGTTTCATTGTTCTGTTAGTATGGTACATTATAACAGTATCAGTGTCATAAGAACCCAAGAAAGCATGAACAAATTTGATATTTCAGACATTCCAAGTGAATATGCCTTCCCCATTAGGGCATTTGTGTTGCCAACTCTTTGTTATTTACAAAGAAGCACTATAAATTTTGGATGAAACTCAGATATCAGAAATGTGATCCAAATTTTTCAAAACATTCTTGACAGCCCCAGATTAATGATAAAATTATTTTGGTTTTTAATTTTTTTTTTTTCCCTGTACTAAACTTGTAGCATTATTTGGAATCCAGCTACAGGATCAGCCTCCAGCTTCCTGGTGAGAAGTCTCTGTAGGTTTGAGGCAGGGAGGAGCTCTGAGCCTCACAGGCTGACAGGAAAGAAAATTGTACTGCAGCATGGTCTAGAGATTAAGGAATAACTTTATCATGACTTTTCGCCCTTAGGACAATCAACTTTGAGATGCATATCCAACTTTAATTTGATACGGTTTGGAACTACTGCTTATTGCAAAAGGTAGGTAGTGCAATAGATTCCAATACTTCCCTGCTTATTCCAAGAGAAGAAGGTGAAAATGAGATACTTTAACACGTAGCTCTGATAGAAGATACATGCAAATATTAATCCCTGGGGCTATGATAGAAGATACATGGAAATACTGATCCCTGGGACTCTGACAGAAAAAATATCATGTAAACTCAGGAAAGTCCTTATTTCATATCTAATGGGAGAAAAAGTCTATTTGTGACTTCTAAAAGCATCAGCAGTTTCTTGTAGAATGCTCAGAGATGCAGATTATATAGCACTAAACAATTTCACGCATCAGCTTCTGACATTGAGTATGCTTTTACTTTCTTAAAAGATGTAAGCTCAATAATTGTAAAATTCATTCCTTATTTTGTTGGCAACCCATAAAACCCAGAGCACACTTAAATTTGTAGCTGTTACTTTACTGAAAGAAGTTATAAAACGTTTGATACACTTTAAATCATGAGGCTTCGCCACACAGGGCAAGTCCTATTTGACCAACCTAATGGCCTTCTATGATGGAGTGATTACATCAGTGGATGAACTTCATGAGGTTCAGCAAGGCTAAGTGTTAACATCAGGGAAACACTAGGGAAACACAGGCTGGGATGTGAACAGATCCAGAGCAGCCCTTATGAGAGGGACTTGGTGATACAGGTAGATGAGAGGTTGGGCATGACCCAGCCATGGGCACTCACACCCTGAAAGCCAAACGTGTCCTGGGCTGCATCCAGAGCACCGTGGGCAGCAGGGGAGGGAGGGGATTCTGTCCCTCTGCTCTGCTCTGGTGAGACCCCACTGCAGGGCTGCATCCAGCTCTGGGGCCCCAGCACAGGAAGGACATGGACCTGTTGGACCCAGTTCAGAGGAGGGCCACAAAGATGATCAGAGGGCTGGTGCATCTCTCCTGTGAGCAAAGGCTAAGACTTGGGGCTGTGTTGTGGTTTAACCCCAGCCAAGCAGCCCCATGGAGCTGTGCTTCCCTCCCGGAGTGACTGGGGAGAGAATCAGAAGGGTAAAAGCTAGAGAACTTGTGGAATGTGATACAGACAGTTTAATAGAGAAAGCAAAAACTGTGCAAAGCAGCAAAGAATTAATTTGCCCTTTCCTGTGGGCAGGGAGGTGTTTAGGAGAACTGTTCCAGGAGTGCAGGAGCCCATAATGCATAACAGTTACTTGGGAAGACAAACAACATCACTTAAAATATTTCCCCTCCCTTCCTCTTTCTTCCCCCCTTTATATACTGAGATGACACCACATGGTCTGGAATATCCCTTTGGTCAGTTTGGGTCACCTCTCCTGGCTGTGTCGCCTCCCAGCCTCCGAGGCACCCCCAGTCCCCTCCCCAGTGGGGCAATGTGAAAAGCAGAAAAGGCCTTGGCTCTGTGCAAGCCCTGCTCAGCAATAACAAAACCATCTCTGTGTTATCAACCCTGTGTTCAGCACAAATCCAAAACACAGACCATTTTCAGCCACTGTGAAGAAAGTAAACTTTACCCCAGATTAAACCAGCACCAAATGTACCAAAAGGCTGGAGAAGATAAAGCTCTGAGGAGAGAACATTGCAGCCTTTCAGTACTTTAAATAGGACTTACAAGAAAGATGGGTGACACATTTTTTTGCATCTATTGCAATAAGATAAGACATAATAATTTTGAATTAAAAGAGGATGGTTTAGATCAAATAGAAGGAAGAAACTTTTTACAATGACAGGATAAAACACTGGAAGAGGTTTCCCAGATAGATGGTAGGTGCCCTATTCCTGGAAGCATTCAAGGCCAGGCTGGATGAGGCTCTAAGCAACCAAATCTAGTTGAGAAAATCCCTGATCATTGAAAGCATGCTGGACTACATGGCCTTTAAAAGTGCCTTTAAACCCAAATTTTTCTATGATTCTATGTATATGATTAAGACTTTTTTCTTTGTTACATGCATTTTCTATATTTTTCAGAGTAAGAAGGAGAACGACATAGTGAAATTACTTTGGTTCCCTGGAAATAGTCTCTTAGGCAGCTGCACTTAACACCAGCCAAAAGTCTGTGTAAAACAGAATGGAAAATTCTTTAACTCTGTGTTTATTTAGCTGCTTTTGCAATTACTAAGTGTGTATGTCTTAAGCAGAGGAAAATAGAAAGCAATGAAAGGTTTGCAATGAAAGGTTTCTCTGGGATATGAGTTAGATCACATATCTTCTCTGTTTCGGTTGTGACTTACAGTCATATGCACCTGTCTTCTCCATTTGTCAAATTGCATTGAAAACATCATATTTAATTAAGCAGAGTTTGAAGTGTTACCCTTTGTACACAATTCTGTGGTCATATTGCATGACTGGCAGAAGTACTATAGCATTTTTTAAATGAATTTGAAAAACCAGAACCTTCATTACTACTACTAAAATTTCATAGAAATAAAAATGAAACTATTTCTGTACAACATGAAATATCTGGAGAAAAAAACCAGCAACAACAAAATAAGGACCTCTGTGTCCTTAACACTGGAAATTAAGATTCCATCCAAAGAAATGACACAGAGAAATGATGATTTGAAACATATCTTGTGAAAAACAAATTAGAGCAAGTTATTATAGATGAATCAATTTTCACGTTGATCTCATCTTGGACAATACATCGAATCTGTCATTAGTTGGCTAAATAAAAAAGTCCGCAGCCAGTGCATTTCAGGATTCTTTTGCAAAAAACCCCAAAACTTAAATGAAGACATAAAAATAGTTCTGATAAATGCAATTCTTGTGCCACAGTGACTAGAGCAGTATACTAAGTTTGCAACTAGAAATATAAAATGAAAGACTGTCCTGAGGGTGACTTGAGGCTTTGCAAATATCTTGTGAGTACAAAAATTCCATTTTTGAAGGGTAGGGAAGTATGTGCAGCTGATCAATATAACAGCTAAATGGGCTTTATTATATGTCCAGATGGCTGTAGTAGGTTATGATTCGCTTCTTGTCTACACACTTACTCATGAAAAAGAAGATTTGAAAAAGGGATGATTTTTGCCCAGATATCACTCTGAGATAAGGTGGGGTGTGGTTAAAACACTCAGCTGCACTTGGGACAAGAGAAGCACTCACGGGTCCTCCGGTTTGGTTTACTATTCATAGAAAGAGAGGAACAAGAATAGTCTAATTTGGGGGAAATGATTAAGAACCACAAATAGATGTAATGAGGAGAGATATAAAAAAGTCATAACTTCTAAAAATGTCTTTTTTACTGGCTTGCAGGACAATTTCCAAAGATCAATGGAGAAAATGTTAAATTACCTAATAGGTATCATATGTACCTTATGTCTTACAAGCATGAGGCAAAATTATTTTTCTTCCAAAATATAGTACTCATTCATTCAGTAAGAGTTACATGATACTAGGAATTCATGCAAGAGTTAGTCTCTATATTTTAAAACAATTCTGAAAATAATTGGTTTTGTTCCTACATCTACACAAAATATAATCTTTAAACTAAAATTAATTCTTCTTGATTGCCAAAGTTTGATGCTCTTCTATGTATAAAGTCTGATGCAAATACTATGATATGCATTTTTTTCTAAATCAGATATATTTTTCAACCATTTGATTTATATGATACACTAAGGGTCTATAGTCTTTGGGACATTAAGAAAAAAAATTGGGCAGTCTTTAAGTTCATTTTTGGTTTGTTTGGATTATGTATGCATTTCCTCAAAAAGACTGATAAAAATAATAAGAAATTGGAACTATGGTTAAAGTACATTCTTTATTTTTAGATCTGTAAAGAATATCTGAAAGTATTGATTAATTTTTTCAGAAGCATGTGAAAGTGTGTTTTTCCACTTTGATTTAAAAAAAAACTTTGAATTTTTCAGAGAGAGATAAAAATAATAAGAAAAAAAATTTAAACCTAAGACATAATTAAAGTCAAAATCAAATTTGGGTGAAAAAATTAGAAAGAATTTCAAGACAAAAATTGTTTAAAATCTCACCAATTAGAAATTAATTAGAAGTGTTTCATCAGATGGGAAAGAAAAAGCAACCCCTAGCACAATACTTTCATTTAGGTGGAAAATACATCAAAGAGTTTGTGTTGAAAAGAAGAAAAAATAGCTAGGTGAAAGGAAAGAGTAAAAAAGATGTGGTGTTCAGCAAAAGTCAAGATTTTGCACAGATTTTTTACAAAATTCCCTTCTAACTGCTGTACATAACTTTCCATCTATATTTACATTGTAGGTCATACACCTCAAAGTGATACTACTTTCAGAGCCATGTCCTGAAACCAGAGCAGAGGTATACTTTTATCTCTACATGGACATCTTCCAACCTGACTGGAACCACTGTATGTAGTCCTGAGAACTGATATGCAGTTGTGAGTTTGGTAAGGCAGACATAGATGAATAAAATGAAAAAAAAAAAAATTAAAATGAAGCAGAAAGACTAAGAGAATTGACATAAAGACTATTAAATAAATGAAACCCAAAAAAAGTGACAACAGTAGAGAAATAGATCAACCTACAGAGATCAACAGATTAATATGCAACTGAAAAAAAAATAAATAAAATCTTTGACAAGTCTTAAGAGTAGGCAGAATAATTATCATATTTAATAAGGGTATTCCGTAACCTAGCTAGTCTAGACTAGATGTGTAGTAGCTGGGATAGGCCTAAGTACAAGTTGGGCATTCAGTTTAGTTACCTCATCAATTTTGCTAAAGGAACAAATTCTATTTTTTTACAAACATCTGCATAATTATTCAGGGGTTTTTTGTTGTTTGTTTGTCTTTGTTTTTGGTTTTTTTCATTAGCAGTGTTTCTCTGTGGAATGAGAGAAAAGAAAAAGAAAGGAGAAAAAAGAAAGAAAGTGGGAAATATGACTCAATAAGAAAGGTAGTTTAGTTTTACTGGTAAAGAAAAGGTAAAATAACTATTTTCAAAGGCAAAATATTTCAAGCATAGGCAAGGAATATTTGTGTCTAGAGTCAGAAAATAATTTAAGCTGGAAGAGAGAACTAGAGAAACCTCTGCTCAAAATAAGATCAACTCTACAATAGTTTTCCTTAGAAGAGAGAAAATAGGCTAGGTGATTCTAGAGAGTGAATGTCATTTGATCTAAAGCAAATTAAAGTAATGACAAAAAGCTAAGGTGTTAGTGTGGAGGCAAGATTAATAATTCCTGGGGAATGAGCTGTTGCTCATCCCTGGGGATGAGCTGTTGCTACATGCTCAGCAGAAGAGCTTCAAAAAAAGGAGGATTTCATTTTAATTTTTGGGTAAAAAAGTAAAAGGCACACTTTGTCTTGCAACTTCAAATTGCCAGTCAGTTCGGGTTTTCTAAAATTAAATGCAACACAGAAATTCTACAGTAATTTATTTAAATTACTAAATGCAAAGACAAAGTGAGTTTCCAGTAGTATTACATCAAATTTTATTGTCAGGGAATTTCGAGATAAGTAAAAGCATAGACAACCCACTAATTTGTTTTAAGATTTTTCTTTTCTTCTTTCACATTTTTCCCTCTACAGAAGATAGTTAAACACTTTTTACATTAGACACCTCTTTTTTATTATCAGACGTTATTTTCAATTTTGTTTTCTGAGCTCTTTTTGCAAGTGTCCAAGGATCTGGGAAAGCACTTTTGCCATTGTATAAAATTTGATATAAACAAATCATGGCACAATCAAGGGACTGTTCTGAGCGTAAACGTGACAGTCACCCAGGGACTGCATGATGACTCACCATCACTGAAGCTGCAGAGACACACAGCTCAGGAGCTTATTTAAAGTTAATATAGTTTCCCTGTCATTTTCATCAGGCCTGGCTGACAACTCCAAAAATAGTCCTTGGGAAAGCATATACTAACCCAGAAGAGAAAAGGGAAAACACTGAACATGGCCAACATTACATGTTTGTGATGGAGTAACCGGGATATGATAAAATAAAACTGTCACGTAGGAGAAGTGCCATTTGGAGTGAGTGTTATCTATGAGTCAGATATTCCATTGTCATTGGCAAAGCCTAAAGCTTTCCTTCACTCAGTTGCAGCAGCGTGTTAGCAGTATATCACGGCTATCCACAAGGAATAGCTGGGATTCCTCAGCTTTATGTATATGTCTCCAAAGCCTTCATGACCCTTATGCTTTTCCTCTAAAACTGAGCTACAAGAAAACCTGAGAAATAATAATTGTGATGTGGAAAGCACAGCTGTACACAAGCTAGCTGCCAGTTATGTTCTAGTATTGGGCTTCGCCTTTTTTTCTTATTTGTTTTTGTGGGTGTTTTTAGAAATACCTTTGGAAAAAAATCCACAAACACTGGAATTTTTGTCGGCATTCATCACAAACACGAAAGTTTTCAATAGTTTTGTAGTGATAAGCATGGTTCTTCTGAAATGAAAAACCTATTTATAATGCCATTAGCTTTTACTTTCAGCTACAGTATTTTGGTATGCTCAGGAAAGTGTAGAGAATGTTGAAACGGTTTAAAAAGAAAAAAAATAGTATTATAGTACATCAGAGTATCTTGGCCAATTGTTGGTTATTAAATTACCTTGAAGATTGTGATAAAGAAATAGCATCTTAACATGGGCTATTTACTATGTGTTTAATGGCAGTTTAAAGAAAAATATAAGGAGTCGTCTGTGAATTTTAAAATTTAAAAGTGAAGAATACTAAAAATGTAATGTCATCGAAATGGTTGCATTGAAGATTTGCCTGTTTTCGCTAGAAATTTGACACTTGAATTCATGTGATAGCACATATTATACCCCCAAAATTATGAACAATATTTTGTGAAGTAATTCCTAAACCACAAATGCACAAGAATTCTAAGAATTCATGCTCAGGGCAAGGTGTTACTTTCAACATGCAGGAACACTGGTATTCAAAATGATCTCAGAAAACTGATCCAGAAGAAATTGAAACAGAGGTCTCTAAGGGACTGTTCAATACTACTTATCATAGTTGACATTGTTTTCCTTCAGAAATTGTTTCTTTCACACAATACACAATACATATTAAATCTTTGCTGGAAAAACTGCAGAAGATACAATACAAACAAATTATAGATTACAAGATTGGCCAAATATTTGTTAGAAGTGGAAAAAATGTGGTACATACTGTGGAGGTATGTTTTGAGATAGCCTGTTCTATTTCTAGATTTGAGAAAACACAAAGTACTATACTGCTTTGTTTACCTTGATAGGTTTTGCATTTCTTGGCAGCTGATCTGTGATACAATCAGATTTAATTAAGCACCAAGAAATGTATTAGCTAGATACTTGAGACATTTCTAGAATAAATGTGCTTTTTAAATGAGATTTTTAATAGAATGACATTATTACAACTCAGTGAAACTACAGTTTCACATAAAGTTCAAGCATAATATAACTTTCATCTACATTTATTACATTTTTACACTCATTTACACTTTTAATGTGCAAGTACAAAATGCTAAATGTAGGCAAAGTTTTATTTTAAACTCTTGCCAAATTGTTAAAACTGAAAGAAAACCAAGCAGAGTTGGGAGCTTACTGATAATTACATATTCTTGAATTTGAATCTAAACTGTGCTTCCACTATAAACTGGTCCTGAGAAATCATTGACACTGAAGACCAGAAAAAAGATGAAATAATTTAAGTAGGAAGACAAAGTATACTAATTTACCAAGGAAAAATATGGTCATTAAAACTGTTATGCGATATGCTGCTTGCCAACTACTAGAGTTGCCTTTCTTCATAGATTTGCTTTCAGACTCATGATTCAGTAACTCAACAACAAGTCTTTCATACCAGTGTGATGGATTACAAAGCATATTTCATACCACTAAATCCATGCAAAAAAGGCTTTAAATCATCCATTTGGGCAGCTCAACATAATTTTCAGCCTTTTGAGAAGGCTTGTTTTGTTGAGCATAGTCTTGCAGCTTTACGAGGGTGATCTAGGCCTTCTGTTACTGTCAGAATTCTCCATTTATCACAAAGCCATGAAGAAATTTGATACAATGTGTTTTAAATTTGGCATCACTCAATAATCTAAAAAAGACTCTGAGTCTCTGGATGTGACAAGCTGATCTGTCCTCAGCTGTTGTCAAGAAGATTACTAAATTTTGTTCCATAAGGCCATCTGCTATCATCATTCTTTTAACAGAAATGTTAGCTAAAAATGTGGTGTCCATTTTCTCATCATACTCTGCAGGCTTTTTATTTTAAAATTGTCATTAATTGCTTTGCTATCATTATAACTATGTGCTTTATTTTACTTTTTAGTATGACAGCCAGGAGTCAGACAATTGTCACTGATGAGAGCACTTGCAGATGGAAATGAGACCTTTAAGAGAAAGTGAATTACTATCAGAAAGGGTGATGGTACAAATAGCAAGTTCCCTTCCAGAATAATAATGTACACATCATTATAAGCAGGATATATAGAATCAAAACAAAACTATGGCACATAGTAAAGCATGGGGGAATTTTAAGGAGACATGATGAGTTCATTCCGAATGCAAAAAATAGTTTGGTGCAAACACCAAATATAAAGTCGGGTTTTTTTGCAGTAAGTAATCATCTAAATTTCAGTAATGGAACTTATAAATGCTTGTCTCTAGTACAGAAACCAGAGTACATAATTTGCAAGACAGGCTCGTGCAACTGCATTTCAAAGAACGTAAGGACAGACTTCAGAGCAGGAGTGTTGTTTCGAAACAAGAGTCAATCAAACACAGTGGCATTGACTTTCACAGACATATACAATGATGCCACAAAGTTTTATAAATAGACTGTATTAATACCTACAGGAAAGTAGAGTACAAATATACAAAAGGTTTAGTAGTACTCCTTTGAAGGAATGAGTTTATTTTGCTCAGCTCTCTGGAGATATACTTCAGATTTACTGCTGTAAGGTATCCTAGTGCTCCTTGACTCTTTGTAGATTAAAATTGCTTAATTTTAAAAACGTTTTCCTGATTTCTGTCCAGCTAGTTGAAATTGTGGTTCTTATTTTTCACAGTCCTTTTGTGATGGTTTTGTTTTGTATGAATAGAGGTAATTGTCTTCACAGTAGCTGGGATGGGGCTGTGTTCTGGATTTGTGCTGGGAAGTATTGGTAACACAGGGATGTTTCCATTACTGCTGAGCAGCATTTACTCAGAGTCAAGGTCTGTTCTGCTTCTCACCCCACCCCAGCAGAGAGGAGGCTGGGAGCATACATGGAGTTGGGAGAGGATACAGACAGGACAGCTGGTGTCAAGTGACCTAAGGAATACCCCATAGCATGTGGCATCGTGTTCAGCATATACAGATGGGAGAAGGCTCTGTCCATGGGGGCTGCTGCTGAGGGACTGGCTGGGCATTGGTGGTTTAGTTGTGAGAAATTGTTTTTAAAAGGATCATTTCCCTTTCTTCCGGTTTGATTTCTCTCTCTTTCCTTTCCATAACAATTTATGATTATGGTTTTTGTTTCAATTATTGAACTGTCTTTATCCAGTCCATGAGTTTTCTCACTTTTACCTTTCTGATTCCTACTGTGTGGGTCCAAAGTGTGGATATTGTGTAGAAAGAATCCTGCTGAACCTATCCCAAAAAAGTACTTAGTAAAACCAGGAAAGCCATGGAGAAGGGCAGTAAGAATGGCAAAGGCTATAGGTCAATTTCCATGGAAGGAATGGATAAACAGTCTAGGTTTCACATATGATGCATAAGATGACACCTACAAAAAGATGACTCACGTGGCAAGGGCAAAGAGAGAGTATTTGATCAGTGGCTGTTCGAGGACATGAGTTAGAAGGCATCCAAAGAAGCTAACATACATGCAGCTCCAAGAAAAGAGGAGATTCCTCATATAACAGGCAAGCAAACTGTGGATCTCCTTGTTGCAGTTGGTGGTGAATATTAAAACTTTACATGGTTCAGCTGGAAAACAGACAAACTTGTGTAAGGCAAATCTGGTGAGGGTATTCAAAATCAGCTTCTAGCTTAGGCAGACCCTCAGATACACATTGCTGAAGATTGCAAGAATATTTAGGATCATAATCCATATATTTATAACCTGTCCTTATAATCTTTGTGTCGGTGTTAGCTACCCAATTAGCTATGGAACAGCGAGAGTGAAACACAGCAACATGGTCTCCTTTCAAGATAGGAAAAGGACGACTTTATTGTACATTCCTTATAAACACTAGATCGCAGAACCAAGGATAAAATCAAACTCATTGGTCCAAGGAAGACAACACCCCCTGTAAACAAGCTTTCAGCAAAACACCATGTTTCTCACACATCCCTCCTGTCACAAGACCAGATGTTAGACGTTGTTATTAAATCTTTTGCTTTCTTTTTTCCTTTGAGCAGCCTGAGAAAACTCAAACTGCTCTTTTCCCTGGCTGTAAAGTATGCCACACCTTTGTACCCACTTTGAAAGGCGATACCAATCTTGCTCCAACTCATTATAGCTCATTAGAAGCTTACCCACATCTCATTACATGTAGTAGCACCTCCATACATGTGATTTAATACAGCTGAACTTCGGATTATCCTGAAAGTCAAAATGATGCTTAGACAGTTGAAATATAAGAGATGGATGACAGAGAATTGTCCTTTGCCCTTTAACCAGCTGTGTGATATCCAATACAAGTGGCCACAATAGCAGCTTGGTGAGAAGAGAGGAAAGAACTTCTGCAAAGTAATAACAGCCATCAATATGTTCTCTACAAGCAGTTTTCCAAAGACAGCACCTCATCAGAAACACTCATTAAATCAGGACCATGAAAATGAGGTGGCATTGAGCCCCTCAGGATATTTGCTTTTCACTGTGCCCCAGTGGAGCTGAAAAGAATAGACTCCAAAAGCATCCAAAATAGACTCCATATGCCTGTTCACAGGAGACAGCTCAAATTAATTTCTAGACTAAATCTTCTACGTCAATCGTGCCTGTTGTGTGATATGATCCCTGAGTGGAAAGCAAGAATGATGTTAATGCAAACCAAAACTGTTGTTAAGGTGGGTGGATCTGCAAGCTGGTCCTGCTCAGTGTCACAGAGGTGTATGTTTTTTCCTTTAGTGAAATTATTTTACTATTTATCCAAAACATTTGTAAATCCCCATTCCTCGCTTGACAAGTCTAGCTAAAACGGGCTTAAGGTACTACTTTTCCCTGAGGTGGTGTAAAGGAGAACCCAGAAAAAGTTCCCACGAGGTTAAAAATGAATTTTACTGGCAAATTTTAGAGAATCAGGAACTTGGGAAAATTGAAAGCAACATTCATTCAAAATAAAGTATTTCAAAAGGCATTGAATAGGCAAACTCTACCCATACACCTCAAATTACCCAAATTTCAGGAAGAGGAAATTAGGAAAAGAAAAGGAGAAAAAGAGAGAAAAAAAGAGACAAGAAAAGAAAGATATAGCTACCGTCTTGGATCCAGCATGGAACTCAGCTTCCCTAAAATCCGCGGACGATAGGGACATGATGGCATGTGGTCATGGCACTGATGTTTGTCAGGGCACTGATGTTTATCTGCTCCTGTTTCCCCCCCAGCTGCCCTAGATGGGGCTTCTGGTCATCCAGCCCCTCTGTTGCTCCATTTGGGCTTCAGGGCTGGCACGTGGGGCATTGCTCCAGCTGTGCCATGGCTCACAGCCATCCTGGGCTGGACTAGAGGCTCCAAGTGGAGCAGAGCACCATTCCACCTTGGCAGAAACTGCCCTGCTCCATCCAGCTTCAGTTCTTTTGAGCCAGGATTAGTTTCTCTAGCCTCTCACAACATTAAAGGGTGTTTATTAGCTTATGTCAGAGAGTTAGAATATTCGCATAAATTTTTGACTTTCCATACTTTTAAAGAATTAGCTTACTTACAAAATCTTTAGGAAATTGTTAACACATTTCTAATAAGGGTCAGCTGTTACCTGTTACTTCTTCCTTTGTTTTTTTTTTTTTACTTTTTATTTTATTTCATTTTATATATGTGACATTTATCAAGGCATTTTGAATTATAACAAGGCATTCAGTTATTGTATTAGATCATCTGTAGCAGCATCAAACATCTAATTTTTACAATCATGGAAACAATGAAAATGTCAAGGTTCAGAAGAAAGCAAAAGAAATGAACATCAATATAAATGAGACATTCTGTAAAATTAAAATTGCAAACAGACATCCCTATGAGGTCAGTTTTACCCTTTCTAATGTTTCAAAGGATCTATGAATCTGACCTCTCATTTGCCAAATAAAAGAGGGCTGTTACTGATACTGCTGGGTAAAACAGGATTTCCTATTAGTCATCTACCTGGAAAAGATGTTGAGTCACTCAGTCAGTGGCTATCAAACTAAGATTAATAGTTGCTTTTGTTTGGTTTGGGGTTTTTTTTGTGACAGCTGTCATTGTTTCTATATTTATTAAAATAATAGTGACATGGTAGAATGCCTTTCAGGTTACTTAATTGACTTCTTACTGATAGAACATTTAAACCTAAATTGACCTCAATTTCAGTTTCACACAAGTAAATCTGTAATGTATCCTTTTAGCTGTAAATTGATTTTTAAAAAATTGGCAAGAATAATAATGAAATATTTTTAGCAAGATATTTTCTATAACCCAAACCATCAATGTTTACTGTATATTTACAGAAATTTCCTTTTGGGTTTCACAAGACTTCCAAGACTGTACTTCAAAACTAAAAAAGATTGTACTGTCATCATATGCTTTAATATGACACCCAGAAGAGAGAAAAGCATCAACACAATAATTAAAATTAATTAGGATGAAAGCAGTTCAACAGTCTAAACAATAGCATTATCAATCAAGCTTACCCACAAGACATTTTAATGTGCTGGGAATAAACATGTTTCAAAGTCATAAAACCTCACTGCAACATAAAGTCCAGGGAACCCTGACTGAGTATAAAAATCATAAAAAGACTAAACAATCTCTGTTCCATGTATTCTGTGTCAGTGACAAGGACAATTATAGATCACTGCTGGTTTCTTTTCATCATAAGTGCAACCTGCTTTAAGGAAAGATGAAAAGTATCTCGTCACTCAGTATTACTGGTCAATATCTTAGCAGAGAAAAGGTATAAAGCATGTATTGAGCAAGCATGAAATTTCATGGTAATAGAGAACTGACAAAAAAGTACTGTATTCAGAATGGAAAAAAAATGTTAAGTAGCATTCATCAATACACGACCCATGCACTAAGAAATCTTTTCTGGGTCTGAAAATCCTCAGTCTGTCAGCCTTACTGTTTAGAGATGCTGGAATAAGATGTCTTTGGAAATTACATTTATTTCTAATGAAAAAGAAATTATTTCTCTAACTGAGAAACAGGCAAAAGAAAAGCATACTTTACTTAACCAGCAAGGAGATGTGGTATTTCAGCAGTTATGCAGAAAAGTAATTTGATATCCTCTGAGAAAAGGCATGTTAGATTACAAATTTCAAATTACCTTCACTAATTATTATCACTAAGAACATTATGCCATGGAGAGAATGGTTTATTATAGTGGAACTATCTAATTCACACATTCATATGTACACTGTTTTGACCAAAACTTTTTTCTTCTTAATGTCCGTCTAAGATTTTTTTCCTTCTCAGTGTTAAAAACAACCTTAGTCACAAAGCTTCACTAGGTAGGGCAAAAAAAGACTTCATTCTTATCTTTGAAAAAACAAGGGCAGGTTGAATTGAGAGTTTGTGAAATGCCTAGATTGCTCCATCCTATTATAACAAGTAAAATAATCCAAGCAACAGACTTAATAAAAATGTTATATTTAGACTAGAAATACATTGGACTGAGAGACTCTCACTCTGATTATTTAACTCCTATGATTTCCTGTTTTACACAGTCAGCATGTGAGCTACAGCCCTAAAACAACTACAGCACGAGGCAGATGTTATGTGGTAAATCCAGAAATGAGTATCACAGAAATAGATTGGTGGGGGAAAAAGCTACCTTTGACTAATGCACAAGGCAATTTCTTTTAGTGAAACAGTTTGATTTTATTCCAGTTGCGAGCATACCTAAATGTTCTTTGTCACCTATTTTTATTCATGACAGCACAGAGGGGAACTGTGTAAGTGTGGCGTGTTTGGCAGAGCTACTACATTTGTGGAAGTGCCACACCAAGCCTGTTCCAGAAGGGGTCACTTGTACATAGTACAGTACACCTTTCCACAAAAGGATGCATTTGGAAGGAAAAGGGGTTTCATGATTTCCATAGTTTTCCACATTCGATTAATTTATACAGGAAATATCTTTCACTTTGTGTCCAAACTGAAAATTTAATAGCATATTTCAAGTCTCCTTCCTTCTTCCAGGTTCAACCTTGCATCAGTTCCAAGTACACCATAGCAGAAGCAACATCTTGTAGACCTACAGAAAAATGACTAAGCATCAACAGCAGACTCAGGAATATGTCAGCAATTATCTTCACAGAAACTAGGCTATGACATAATCAGGCTCAAGGTGGTTTGCTGCCATACATTTGCCCATGGTGCATTATCCTAGAACATTTAAATCAAACATGCAAGTCCCAAGGAATGGAAAGGAAGGTTTAAAAAAAAAAAAAAAAGACACAAAATCAAAGCTCTCATTCTAAAAACCTGAAAAAAAGAAAAATTACATCCAGATACAATTAAGCTGTAATTTCTAATTTTGTCTACATTACTAATTTCCCCTCATAAGTCTTACTAACTTCAATGGTAATTTGCTTTGGCTTAGGAGACTGTAGATACCAAATTATTTTGGGGCATATTCTGGATAACTGGATTAATATGGATTTGAAATCCAGTCACAAAGGTACTTAAGAAATTTATACTGCCACAGAAATATTAGTACCTGAATAAGCAACTCTAATTAGTATTTCAGTTGCATTGCGTTCCCCAATTAATTACAGATTTAAAAGAAACACCACGTTTCCTGAAAAAGAAAGATCGAGCTCTTGTGGGAGAAAAAAGGAGAGAACTGCCCGCATAGAGTCAGCATTAAGTTTTCAGACAAGTCTTCACATCCTGCCATGCTAAATTTCTCATAAATCCAGGACCGTCTCTTCAATGGTTTGTCTAATGCTTTCCTGTAACACACCTCCAAGACAATAAAAACAAAGAATACAATTTATGCTAAAAGTCTGACGGATATTATGTTAAAGGATACATATTGTCTCCAGGTACATTCAAATTTATGAAGTTGCAGTCTATAAACATAAGACTGTTTCATGGAACCTTTGTTTTATGGCAATAAAAAAAAGACATTAGTGCTCTTTTACAAGAAATAAGAGAAATGGAGTCATTAGTATTTGTACAGTAATCTAGTCAATGCAGTGATTTAGTAACAAGTTTGCGTACACTTTAATTATAAAGTTCACAGAAATAATGCATTACCTGGAAACCAAAAGACATATTCCCTCCTAATGTAGGTCTACTGAGTGCTATTTCCGTGGATAATTTGATCCTAAATTCTACTGACTTATGACAAGCTGCCTAATTCACACAATTATTTTAAATTAATAGCTATCTGTTTCCTAAACTAAAAGAGGGGGCTGAAAGAATTTTCGTGAGGACAACTGCCATCCAGGAAAACCAGAATAGGCATTTAATCCTAACCCAACTGCCTAGATATTGATGCAGTTCCAGCAGGCATGGAGGAGCTGAAGGGATGCCAGCAGATGTAAGGTGCACATCTCTGCTCCATGAGGGAAAAGGAAAGAGAAGCTTAGGTAATGTCTTAAAGCTCAAGGGAGACAGAGGCAAGCAAGGGGACATCTGAAGAACAAGGGCTCTTCCTAAACTCAGGGATCACAGTCTAAGTTATGAATAGAGACATCCTTTTATTTGATTAGTGTTTGAAAAAGTTTTTGCTCTTTTAAATGTATCCTTATTATGTTTTTATAGCCTGTTCTGACCACAAGGCCTGTAGTTAGGTAGCAGTTTAGCTTTTACCAGATAGATGAGAAAATCCACGCTGAGAACAGTTCAGAAAAGGACAGAACAAGGTACCAACTGCAAGGTCAGGTACTGAAATATCGAAAAAAGGGGAGATACCATTGGATTTTACAGCATTGATTGGTAAAAAATCAGATTTTCAATTTGATGGGAGTTATCAAACAGAGATACATAATTGCATTATCATAATAACAAAGGAGATAATGAAAAATTGAGTGGGGTTATTTATGTTTTTCAAACATTAAAAGTATGATTATTTTTGAAAAATAAAATGTTCTAGCTACTCTGGATTACTTATATGACAAGCAGATAATGGAGTAAGCAGACATATATTTAAGTGCTAATACATCCATAAAACTAGAAAAAATGCTTGAAATTCTTGAGGAAGCTGAAGCTCGATGCTCTTTCGTGTTTGCTTTTTATTCAGAATGCCTGCCTAGGCCTCCAACAACAGTCAGTTGTACAAACTTTGACAATTCTACATTTGCCAATCTCAGGAACCTCAAAAACATATCTGTTCAGAAAAGAAATTAATGCAGAATAACATTGTAAAATAAGTGAAAAATTATAGATACTGAGATTGAAGCAGTGCTCAGTGTATTTCATGTGTTGCCTTACATTTAAACCATATTTAAGCTAAAATGGTTTAAAATATATTTACCTTGTCATCATATTTCTGTAATAATATATACATTTAAACTTGTTTGTTTGTTTTTTTGTTTTTTCTTTTTTAAATGCACCACATATAGCAAAACCTCATTAAAGAAACAAGAGATGACACTTAAGAGCTGAGTATGTTATAATGTCCTTATTTCATGCTGGAGGCAATATTAATACAAATATTTGCACTGCCATATTCTATAGTTATTTTCAGAGTTCTGCAAATCTGCACACAACTACAGAAAGATAAAAGGTATGAAAGTCAGCACTTGCAAAGGATTTACATTCTAAAGTACTAGGTTGTCCAACTTCAGCACAACTATACTTAAAAAAGACTGTCTTGTTGTCTGTGTGACCCTGATGAGACTTCTACCAAGGCTTTTGAAGCACATGGAAGAAGTCATGCCATGTCACAGTACCCCTGCACAGCACCGAATTTCCTGTACTCAGCCCCTCCTCTGCCTTCTTTCATGAGACCCAACCTCCCCATGGACACCCATCATCTGACTGGCAACATTCAGCTCTGCCTGTGTCATTTAAGGCTCTAAGCAATTTTGGTTGCTACTTTCACAATGTGGTGGTGCAGGGTGAAGTCAATATTCTGCTGGGAATAAAGTCAATTAGATGCTGTGAATGGGGAGCTGCAGGCACTAGGGCTTCATTGAGGGCAAAGCCTACATAGACTGCTGTGACAGACCAGTTTTTTGATGCAGTATTTTAGGGAAGACGAGTAGGGCATTTAGCTCATTATTTATATCAAAAGCATAAATCTAGTCTTATGCTATTAAGTTTCAACACTTATTTACAGCAAGTAGTCACATCAGAGAATTTGCTATGTTTAGACAAGATAACCCATGCAATGTGCTGAAGTGTTGGCAATTTTTGATTTTTTTATGCTGTACTACGGTTATGGAAAGTTCTCTAGTATTGATAAATATATGACTGCTGAATTTCTTCTATACTGTGTGGATTTATGTACTCTAGAATGTAACAAAAATAAGGAAATTAGTACTGCTGTAACAGTATCAATGCAGCCAAAATCTAATTTCCTATACTTCTTTTTCAAATGAAAGCACACAGAAATACACCACAGTAAATCAGCATTAGGAATTTTCAAAGACATTCTGACCATCAAAAGAATTCCTTTACCTGACTATTTTTATTTATACCTTTGTTTTCTTGAAAAAGTTCTCTTCCTACTTCCTGCCAACTTCACTCCAAGCACTCATCTGGGATCTGGTAAAAGAAAGCACTATAGGTTCTAAATTAAACTTGCTCCATAGCTGTTCATAAATATCTAAGAAATTCTTGCATGCATATTTAATGTTGTCACATCTTCCAATTCATTATGTCATACTTACATCTCTCAGTGATAAGATGTGTTATAAACACTTTCTAGTTCAGTAGTGTAAACGAAGCTTAAATAATTTGCAGACGAACAGACTCTGAGGTGAGCCCAGGGTAAAAACCATTCCTATGAGATTTCCGAAGGAGTGCCTTGTATTTTCCAGTGCTGGAGTTATGTGGCAGAATAGAATTATTTTGTAAAGGGTTTCTGCTATCTAGGTTGAACTATACTGCACACTTCAAGGCACCTGAAAACTATAGATAAACCATTTCACTGATTATACGTTTGTTCTGCAGTACCTGTAAGATATAAATAAGGGCTTCTCAAAATCCCTGTCTAAATTATTTGACGTAAAATTGATTTCAGCTAAAGAATTTTTCCCCTTTTGTTCTGTCAAGGTTGCTATTATTTCTTTGTGAGATTTTTTTCTTTTGAAGCTGAAGGAAAAGAAGTGTCAACACAAATACCAAATATTTCCACTAGGTTTGATTTCTCTAGTGCTTCATCATAATAACTGTTTTATTTCTGCCCTCATTTGTACCCCTTGATATGAATGACCTTTCCCAGTGTGTGGCTTCTTCTGAGAGCATTGTATGGTTGCTGTGATTTAGCTGCTCTCTTCTGTTCTCACTGGAAAGGTGATCACAGCAGACCAATTGAAATGCTTTTGGAAACTATCACAAGCAAAACAAGAGAACAGGCTGTCATCCCAAATCTCACTTATCTTAGATTTGCCTGAGCAATTTTTTTCTTTCAAACTTCTGCACAAATAGAAAATTTTTTTTATGGACAACATGTGCATTTTGAGCCAGCCCCAACAGAGGCTGTTAGAAGAATACAGGTTTCAGGCCTCCAAAATGCAGGGGGAAGGCTGGCAGAGCATTCCTACATTCATCGTATATGGGGGCTGCTTGCTGAGTTGGCTGCTTTCATTCCCAGGGAAAAAAATAGACTATGGAATATGAACTCTCTCTTATTTCTTTAAAAAAACAAGTGGTATGCAACAACACTGCAAAATTATGCAAATTACCTTGTCACACATATCAGACTGACAGTTCCAAAGAGACTGGAAATTGCCAAAAGATTTCTAGCTCTAGGCAGACAATGCCGTTAGAATATGGCGTAGAGCCATAAGACCCTGATAAGAATTCACTTTCTTTAGACTACCACTTTCACAGACTGTTATTTCAAATAGATGCGCTCAGCTTTGAGGGCTTTATTGGTTTTGGGTTTTTTTTGTTGTTTTTTTTTTGTTTGTTTGGGTTTTTTTGTTTGTTTGGGTTTTTTTGGGTTTTTTTTGTTTTGTTTTCGTTTGGTTTTTTTGTTTTTTTGTTTTTTTGTTTTGTTTTGTTTTATTTTGTTTTTTCTTTTCTTTTGTCTACATATGGTATACAGTGTTTAGACTTGCAGGCAGTGGCATGAAAAACAATCTAAATTAACTAGAAGCAATGTACCATTAAAATTTTCAGACTGAGCTGCAGGTCGTGGCACAGATGGGCTGCCAAATATTTGTCACAACATGTGGCCAATCACCAGCATGTATTTCAGGCAAAATTGTTAGTGAATCAAAATAAACAGACAAGCTATTTCAGAGAGCTGTATTAAATAATATTATTCCCCTTCAAATAAGGGATATAAGCTCAGGCTAACCTCATTCTTATGTTGTATACAAAAAAATTCTCTGCTATTTAACTTAAACTGATCCCTTCTATTTCAAAGTCTCTTCATGTTTTCCAAAGAGTGGGGGCATATGTATTTCATAGCTTTAAGGAAAATGAGATATATTGAAATATTAGATAATAGAATCAATCACATCATAATTACAATTCTACAGAGACCTGATTTTGGCAATTTTAATTTGACACTTTTTACTGCGCAGGGAAGACAGGTCTGGAAGTGAACAGAAGAATATAGCAGTGGGTCTCAATCTGTGTGCTGGGCAGCAGTAGAAAAGAGCAGCCTTCCCATATAAGAAAAGTTTTCTGTAGGATGATCTCTAGCGATATTTCACAGCAGCACAATATTTGGGAAAAGGTGTTGCAAAAATTGTGCTTATAATTAAATTTCTTGAAGACACGAACATTTGTCATACAATCCCAGTTTGGAAGTTTTTGTGGACTAAATAAATCTATATGTCTATGATCTAGTACTGAACCTATATCATCTCTATCTATCTCTACCTGTACAAAAGCAATCACTTTGATACGGCAGTGGATGCTTTAGCATCTCAGGTAAGATTCAGCTTTCAGGCTGGGTCAAGGACAGTGGTATGAGGCTCATCAAGGCCAAGTGCCAGGTTTTGCACTTGGGTCACAACACCACACCAGGCTGGGGGTGGAGTCTTTGGAAAGTGCCCAGCAGAAAAAGCCCTGGGAATGCTGGCAGCTGTGGCTGAACATGGGCCAGTGTGTGCTCAGGTGGCCAAGAAGGCCAACGGCATCCTGGCTTGTATCAGTAATAGAGTGGCCAGCAGGACCAGGACAGTGTCTGTCCCCCTGGCACTGGTGAGGCCACAGCTCAAATCCTGGGTCCAGTTCTGGACCCCTCACAACGAGAAAGACATTGAAGGGCTGGAGCATGGGGAAGGATCTAGATAGAAAGCTTTATAAGGAGCAGCTGAGTTAAATTGTTTAGCCTGGAGAAGAGGAAACTCGGGGGAGACCTTATCACTCTCCACAACTGCCTGAAAGAAGGTAGGAACCTGGTGGGGATTGGTCTCCCCAGTAACATTCTATAGTGACAGAATGAGAGGACTTGTCCTCAAACTGCCAAGAGAGGTTCAGGTTGGACATTATGAAGAATTTCTTCACAGGGTTGTCAAGCATTGGAATGGGCTGCCCAGGGAGGTGGTGGAGTCACTACCCTCGGAGGTGTTCAAGAAAAGACTGGGTGAAAAAGACTGGCACTTAGTGCTGTGGTCATTGACAAGGTCGTTACGGGTCAAAGCTTAGACTCAATGATCTTGGAAGTATTTTACAGCCTTAAATGTTTCTGTGAAATCAGAGTTGTGTTCAATATGACAAAATAAAGCAAAATATAACAAAGTAAAACTGATGATTTCATTAAGCCTGCAATAGGATAGTTAACTTACTGCATGAAAGAATGCAGAAAACCCATTTGTCAATTTGAAGGCAGTAGTATTTCATTGAACACACAAAAATGCCTGAATGAAAATCTAAGCTGTGATCTATAGGCAGAAGTAATGAAAAGAAAGCAAAATAATGAAGCAATTGAACCTGAAAACCTGGTTCATATTTTCATCATGGTGAAATGTTATTTTCTTCACTGAAAGAGGTATGTCTATATTGATGACTGAGACAGAGTTTTGCAGAAGCTACATTTTCAGACTATTTTCAGCTGATAGTACTCTATTACTGCTATCATCTTTGTTTAATCATTAGGTAGAGTAAAAAAATGTTAGTTTCAGTAAGAGATAATGCATAGGTTCTTCTGCTGACAAAGCTGAAGTGTTTCTGGTTTTCAGCTGTATCTTGCTGTGACAGGCAGTTTTAAGGCAAGGTGATTTGCTCTGCTGGCTCTGGTTTTTATATCATATATTTTTTACAACACAAGAAACTTACCTGGATAGCCTGACTTAAATATTCCCTAGAGTGTCTTCAGCCAGAGAACTGATAAAAGACCTGGGAAACTAAATTTAACTCATCTCTCAAGTTTTCTTTTGAAATAGCAAAACCTAACTGAACTTGTGTTCAGTTGCTCAAAACTTTCAGCAGGTGAAAGTCTTCCCAGTCTCCACTACAATGACAAATTTACAGCCCCTGGTGGGACAGTGCCTATGACAGCAAAGGGCTTCAGGACCAACCTGTGAGAGGGGGTGAGCTGCAGCACCTGCTGGCAGACTGAATCCTTCTCTGATCCTACAGGAGAGTGGCACCTGGCAGCTGCATCAGGATGAAGACTCCATTTACCTATTTAAGCCAAACATTGCTTCACAACCTTTTCCTTTTCCCTATCTCATTTATTATATAGCTTTCTTCCCCCCCCCCACCCATCCCACCTTTCTTCACACTGCTGCCTATGTCTTGGCTACACTTTGGCATGAGCAGAGCCATGGGCTGCCTGTGCAGAAGTTTCAAAATGATGCCATGGCTTCTCTCACAGCACTGATAAGCAAATCTGTCTGTGAAGGAAAGGGAGACTGAAGAATGCAGCCCACCAAAAGCAAGATCAGGGCTAAGAGGGCTGCTTTTCTGGCAGCATGAGGGCTGCTTTTCTGGCAGCATGCACAGGGGACACTCTTACCCACACTTGCCTTGATTTGACTTGCTGTTATTTAGTTCAGTTTCATTCCTCCATGACCCTTGCTGTTGTCCTCACTGCTCTCCCCAAAACCAGCCACAGATGAACCTATAACAGTGAGTGTGGATTTCACTGTCACAGCTTATGGCACTGCATTGTTTTCCTCACTTTACTAATGTAAGAAAAACTGGGAATCAGGTAGTGTATAAGATTCAGCTTATGATTTTGACATGACTCAGGCCATACAAACTAAGGCATTGTATAAAAATAAGAAAAATCTTGTTGCAAAATATAGATACTGCACTGCAATTGAGTTTTTCTAGTTAGGACGTTTTAAAAATAACAAAGAGACAAAGAACCTATAAATCTCAGGGGCCCTGTGCTTGCCTGTAACTGTTGCAGTACATTTATCATTGTTATGCAACCCTAAAAAGGTTTCATTGGCTCTGTTTTCACTGGCATGAACACTTTAAATGAAAACTAATACATGCATATGCAGATCAGTCCACTGTATGTAGCTACCTGGTGGGTAATTCCCAGATGGGAATTTCATTTTCTCTACATTGGCTTTTTTCTTTTCTTTCCTTCTTCTTCTTTTTTTTTTTTTTTAATAGCTCAAAAATAGCATGTGAGTTATATAACTAATAAATGAAACCAGAGACAAATCCTAGCCTTAGGCACCACGTAGAAGAGATGGTAACTGTCAGCCTTGACTCCCTGGTTGTCAAATACTGAATGGGATGTTAACTCCTCAACAATACACAAGCTTGGAAATGTCACCGATATGGATGAGTCAGGGCTATTATCCTGATCCACAATAAAAATATCTCTGCAGTAGCCAAGTATTTTATCTGTACAAATTAATGTACACGTTTAAATATGCCACTGTAAATCACTGCTAAAGTGCTCTGTAGCAATTAGGCAAGGGCTGCTGCTCTGTCATTTTGTTCTAACTGTGCAGAAACTTCAGTAAGATTGTTTTGCCACGAGGAGACCTCCTACTGTCACTACCAGATTAGGAGGTACTCCCAGAGTTGTTCTCTGCTACAGAACAGTTTCTTTCTTCAGTCCTTATTTGCATTTATTTTGGATCCCTAGGTCGCTCATCTCAGGGTGAAATTTAGAGAAAGTGGTCTGTATATCATAATAATAATTATAATAATAATGCATTCAGGATAGAAAACATTGGGGTTTTTTGGTGGATGAGCTCTGAATATCATGTAGGTATCCTTCAGCCTTGGAAAATAAAGGAGAATTTAATATTTTTCTGAAGGAAAGTAAGATTGAGTCAAAAAAACTACTGAGGATCACTGAATCGCAGAATCAGCTGGGCTGGAAAAGAACATTGAGATCCAGTCCAACCTGTGACCTAACACCACCCTGTCAACTAGATCATGGTATCAAGTGCCATATACATTCATTTCTTAAACACCTTCAGGGATGGTGATTCCACCACCTTCCTTGGCAGCCTGTTCCAATGCCCAGACACTCTTTCTGAGTAGAATTTCTTCTTAATGTCCAGTTTCAACCTCTCCTGTTGCAGTTTAAGACTTTCCTCTTGTCCTATTGCTAATCACCTGGGAGAAGAGACCCACCCTGACTCTGGCTTACTACTCCTAGGCTCATCTCTGAAGATCGTGATTTCATCCCTTCCCCACTGTGAACCAGGTTTAAAGCTCTCTCAGTCAGCCTTGCCAACTCATGGTCTAGAATCCTTCTGCCCTTTCTAGACAGATGAAGCCCATCTGACCCTAGCAGACCTGGTGCCAAAAAGTTGCCCCATCATCAAAACCACCAAAATTCTGCTGGTGGCATCAGTCCTTAAACCATTTATTGATAACATGAGTTTTCCTGTTCTTTTCATCATTCATCACTGCTACTGAAACAATTGAGCAGACCACCACCTGCACTCCAATTTTCTAACCTGTCATGTTGAAAATAAAATACTGTGGCAGCATCAACTTTTTTGAGTACCATATCTGATTTATTCTTGGAGGATCCCATACAATTTCTGACTCCTTACAGGCTGCTTAAAATTGAAAGATCCAATAGAAAACTGTGAGATATTTTGGCTGAAGGCCAGTGTATTTATGCCAAAGATAAATTTGCACATGAAAGGTGCAAAAGCAGTAAGGAAGACAGAAGACAAAGGTAATGAAGATAAATTAGCTAATTAAACTTGAAGTAATCATTGTCAACCTCACAGTCTTATTATATATAAGAATGAAAATTTCTAATTTGGTGTAACTGGAAAAATATATCTGCAAGTTTTTTCTTGGCACACCAAATGAATCTCTGATGCTTTAACTGAATACCTAAGATAGTAGATCTAAAAATACAAGAAAAATTTTTAAAAATATGATGGATTATTCCTTTTCTTAATCCAGTCCCAGCTCTAAAACTGAGTTTACATATTAAAAAGCTTACTAGTAAAAGGACATGCTTATAAGTGACAATGCATCATTGTCTCTTTATTGAGTGTTCTTTAACTCCAGTTAGTGGTGGCTGTATTGACAGAAAAAAAATTAACTGCTACACTTCTGAGGCCAATGAATTAATGGAGGACTTGACTGTATTTGCATGCATTTGTCCTCTATAAATTAAGACCTGATTGCAAAACTTAGAAATTTGTACTTGTCAATATTTTCTTTCCTGTTTTATTGTTAACGGCAGGACTTTCACCCGATTCTCAGATGTAATAAACTCTCTAAACCTGGAGATATATTTTCAACATGAACATAGAGAAAACTGAATAAAAAAATGACAAAACAAGCACAGCATCTTAATAATGTCATTCCATACATATCAGTGCTGACTATAACCATCTCTGGACTTCATCTTGCCCAGAAAAATAGATTCAGTGTTTGCAGAAAACTTGTGGCTCAATAAAAATATACCTGAGTGGAAGCTCAGAAGTGTTCCCTGCATTCTTCTTGGTCATTGCTGTATGAACACTTTTCTTTTACATATTAGGATGAAGCATGGACTTCTTCTGCAATAAACAGAGACATATTTTGAGCCAGGGGCAGTTAAATCTCAAAGTTGTCTCACTTTGTTTCCCAAACATCATCCACTTTTCATAAGTTATCTACTTAGACTTCAAAGGCCACATTGTGACATTAAGGAGAAGAAAGAGAAGGCAACACATTTTAATCAATACAGAAGTCCCCTTCCTATAGTCTCTTTCAAACATGGGCGCTCAGAAGAAGTTATAAAATTACTTTGAATCCTCTGTTCATTTTGAAGCAAAGGATGGTGATACATTTCAGTATGCTGAAATTTGCAGATTTAAATCAATTTGGGGAGGATATTTGGAATAAATATCTGAAAATTTCACAGTAACAAATGTACTTCTCAAAACATGAATCATAAAGGGAGCATAAAAGGGACATTTGCAGCCCCCCTGAGCAGGTTGGCCTGCCTTGTGTTTGAGCTCTCCATACAGAGCAGCCTACATTTTTGCTGGATTACCCAGTGGTATCTATAGAAACGGTGCACTTGCATTTACAGATCCAAAAATAAACAAGTAGGGCTACTGTTTTTTACCTGTCCCTTTTAAGAACAGGCAATAAATAGCTCTTTTCTTCCCCTAAAAATAAAACCCAAAGCATTCCTGAACATTCCCAAATGCTCAGTAAGATTAAAATAGGACAATTCCAGGTCATCATAGAGCACTTAAGAAAGTGTCCCTCATCATTTATATGCTAGAAAGAGCTAGTTTAATTTTTCAGAATTCAAAATTTACTTCTTTATTAACTTTACTATAATTTTACACCAAATTAAAAAAATACTTTCCTAAGTGAACAATTATTTAATAAGAAATTTTTAATTTTGAAATGAGCAAATGTGATTGTTTTTTAATTCTTTCTCTTATATTCATGCCACCATTAAGTCATTAGAATAAAAATTCTACTGTTTCTACTCCTGTGGACATTGGAATGAGACTCAAGTTTCTAAAAGACTTTGGACAGATCAAAACAGGAACCATATACTTATTTAATCATAATTGATTGAAAACATTGGGTTAGGGTATAAAAAACCAAACTGAAGAGAGCTTGTTTCTAAGCTTCACTTTTCCTTTAATAGTTTGGAGTTGTATTTGATGCCAGAGCTAGAGTTCCTATCTGTACTACGATAGGAGGCAATGCAGGTCCTTACTCTTGCAATCAAACTATTCTCTCAAAAAGCATTTTCTCCTACCTGCAGGGATCAATTTCAATAGTTACTATCACCTTAATCCAATAGAGTGCCATCTTTTATTATAATACACAGGGAAGGCTGGAACCAAGATTTTCATTTCTATTTGCCCTGCATCCCGCCCCCCCCACGCAGTTGTGCGTCCTTATTTTAATCTTCTCTCCCACGTACTTTCACAGAGAAAGCCTTGCTGTAACAGTGTGAACTGTGGTGTTCAGACACTTAAATGATCTAATGCTATGTGACCAAAGAATGAGAGATCACACAGGAAAAAAATCCTGCCAGAACGTGTTTGATGCATGATAGACAACACCTATTTCATCTGTATTATACAACAGAGATTTATGCAGAAGATGTCATAGTTAGTGAAAGCAGGGCTTTGGCAAGAATGACAGCACAAGCTGCTCAGTCCTGTGAAGCTTAGGCACTTCTACATCTGTGCAGAAACAAATCCTTGGGTGCATGGGAAACTTTAAAGGCCCATGTAGTGCTCTTTTGGCTCTTACAAGACCCTGGCATGAGACAACCACAGCCCAGGTCATTGGTCTGCACCACCACCAGGCTCAGATGTTTTATTCTATCTGAAGTCTTTGCCTTCAGCCCTGCTCACTGTTAGTACCCAGCAGGGACTATTTGTGCCCTCCATGACTCATTTCAGGACCAAGCCCTTGGGTTTCTGTCCCATGGAAACCATGATGGTGAGGTTGGAGGAGAGAACACATGTGGATCTCATTCCGTTGCTTTAGGATGCAGCTGAATGGGGTCAACACCCACATTCAGGAGCTGAAAAATACTGCCAGCTCTCACTCAACCTTTAGTTCCTTAAAAGATACCTTAAAAGTTCCTTAAGTCATCTGGACATGGCCCATATAGTTTCTAAAAATCCTACTTGATGCCTATAAATAAGTATTCTCTAATTAGTATTCTGAAAGTCAGTGTTCAGATTAACTGATTCACTTATTGGAATGATAAATGAGTCCACTTTTAGCATCTATTGAGAAGGCAGAGACTTAGGGAAAAAAAAATGAACACAGAGACTGAGCCATAATGCAGGAGAACACAAAAATGGCTGTGGGAACTGAAACCGTATAGGAGCATAACAAAATAAAATAAGTTTTTCTTTTCCAGGAAAGGAAATTTGTGGTTTTAGGATATTCATGAAGAAATGTGATCATGACAGGAAAGGAAAGCGCTTTTCTGGTGTGATTGTTTTTGTTTATTTGTTGGGAGTGTGGGTTTGGATGTTTGGTGGGCTAGTTTGCTGATTTGTGTGGGGATTTTTTAATTGGAAAAAAAAATTTCACAGCCCAGTATTTTAGCAAAAATTTCAATTCTTTTTTCTAAAAGTGTCTGAAAATCCAGCATACGTATTTTACTTATGTGACTGCTCAAGTAGGAATGGCTGCTCTTTCAGGATCATCTAAAAGGCAAAGTTTGAAAAAATTGTTTTCTGAACAAGGAGGGTCTGCTCTGTGAACTATCAGGTTTCTGGGACAAGAACTATCTCAAACGATGCCACCTCAAACTCCATCATTTAAAATAATTGGCCATCTTTAAGCTTTCAAAATAAAACAGAAGGAAATAAGAATTAATCCTGGAAATCAGTAAGAAAGCACCAAGCTGCTGAGAAGAGGGGAGGGAGTCCAAGTAGTAAGGCTGCCACCAAGGGTTGCTACCCTCTTTTAGGGAAAGGACCATCATTTAAGTCTGTACTTCTTCCTAACCTTCTCTAATAATCAGAGGAGTGATAAAGTCCTCTCCTCTCCATAGGTCCTGCTTTCTTTCATGTCCAGCTCCAGTCTCACCCTGATCTAATTTCTAATGTATCAATGAAATACTGTGATGTGGGAAGATTTTAAACTACAATTTTCAGTATCTGAGACTTAATCTGTATAAAAGCTTTCACTGTTTTATCAATACTCACCACTATGACTCATCACTACTTTGGCAAGTAAAGTCCTAAAATATTTTCCTAGTTTTTTCAGGCTTTTAAAATATGCACATGAGAATCAGAAGGATGTCAACAAACATATCAGAATAATTTCAGGTAGAAATTAAACACTTTAAAATACAGCTGATACTGATGTTCGCATTTTTTGCTATTGATTCACTCACCTTTTGGATTCTATCCAAGTGGGAGTAGAGAATAACTTTTGCAAAGTAAACACCTAAACTCCTTTCCAGGAGAAGAGAAAGAGTTGATATCCTCTTAAGGAAGAGTCAGACAAGCTGACTTCTTATCTGTGCCTGGGCTGGCAGGCTGTGAGGGAAAATATTGCAAAAACATACAAGGGTCTCAGAGAAAAAAAAAAAAAAAAAAAAAAAAAGCCGTTTCCTTGAAACAGGTCCCAAAATATGTGTATAAAGTCTGGGCAACTGTAAGAATAGCTTGTACTGTAAAATGAAAGGATGGAGTCATACAAGGATTTAGGAGAACTGACAGGTTTCCTAACTTCAATACAACTAGACAAATATGCTTTCTAAAGCATTCCTGCAGCCCCCAGTTATGAAATTAATATTAAAAGTAATAGATGTTTAGAAAACTATGTAAGATTTTACAGAACCTGTTGTCACTCAGATTTCTTCTACTCTGAAATATTATATTTGTTTTCTTATCCCACACACGTATAAGAGATGTCAATAGAATATTTATGCTTGTCACTTGATTTACTTGGTAGAATTCCATAACTTTACTTTTATAGGCACATTTGAATACAAATAAATTCTTCTTTCACAATACTGTCTGGTATGTCTTATCTCTGATCTTTTTGCACAGGAGATATAAAAAGAAATGGAAGTTGGAAGAATTTGCTCACACTGTATTGTTAAGACTTCTCTGAAACCAAGCAAGTCAGAAAACTCTGCAAAAGCTTGTATTTGAGAAAATATCCGTCATAGAAATGTGGACACGTGAGCAGCACGGGACATTTGGATTCGATGTGGTTTTGAATGTTAAATGTTCCTATTTGCCTAAACTGTGCCAGAACTGAAATTCAAAAGCTTCCGAGTGTTTTGATTTGATCACTTTGAAGAAGCTTGACTCCCTGCCAGAAGAAATAGCCATGCTGTTCATGTTTGAAAACATCTAACTTGAAAAGATAGAAATACTTCCAAACTGTTATTTGTACATATAGAGGAACAGAGGTTCCAACAATTAAAATACTTAGTTTAGGCTTTGATAAATTTAATTCCCTTTGTCAAGCAACTTGGCAACAGTCTTTTGTTTCAGTGGAAAGAAGAATTTGACAAAAATGATATGTCTATAAAAGCTTAATGGATTTGGATGGCATTAGTTTATTTAACACATAAATGACATTCTAGAAATCCTTAAAGAAGAATCAACAAATTGTATTGTAACATTGTGGCAATCTAAAGTCACAAACGAAACAGATTAGATTCTAGTCTGATATGTAACAAAAAAAGACAGCTATGTCATACTTTTGGAACAAAAAGAATATTTGTTTGAACAGAAATATCCATAAAAGTATATTCCTATTACCTCTTGGATGAATCTGTTAATTAATGAAATATGTTTTCTATTGAAAGATGCTCCTTGATTATATATCATATTATTTCTTCTGTTCAAATTAGCAGAAAGAGCAACAGAATTCTGTGGGGAATCTGACCAAATAATGCAAAAAAGGCATGAGAAATAGTTTTGCACAATTGCATTATCTTTTATTAGCTCTAAGGAGAAATGAGGTTTTGCAATCAAATTCTTAAAAATTTTATTCTCCATGTGAGATTCCCAGTGCAGGCAGGAGTGATAGGGCCAGAAACGACAATGAATAAGGAAGTTTGTGTCTCTGTCAAAGTAGATAATTGTCTGCATAGCTCCTGAAAGATCACTATTTTACAATGCACAACTATGAGGAGACATAAGGCCACCATGTATTTTGTTACAGATACCATGCTGCAGACATCCTTAGGATAAATAATTTAATCAATTGGCCATTCCTACCTCACTGGCAAATTCTCTCTGTGGCGTCTATCACTAAAAGCATCATGATCCACAGATAGTCCCAAGCCAGAAAATGCATCAGGAGACGCTGCAGCTCCTTCTCCCACTGACTGCAGAGATGGCTCATGTTCCTGTGTAACTAGTTGTTTACCACAGAAACAAAAGTTAATCTCAAAAAGTAAAAGAAGAGTTTTATTTCACAGAGAATTCGGCTTTCCACAGCAGGGTTACATGGACAGCAGCTGGCCTTTCTAACAAAGACTGCAACTTCTTGATGGCTGATGGAGTCTAGTGGGGCTGGGCAGCATCAAGGGGCAACCTGGGTCTGATGGCTGCAAGCAGGTACAGTTTCTCATTAATACAGTACTCAGAGCAGACAAATATGATCCTTCCCTCCTGCTCTACAGAATGGTTTATTATTTTGAAAGCTGTCTTGAATATAAGTCATGCTTTGCTGGTACTTGCATACTGAGTATAACCTTTTTATATTGATTTCAGAAGTGCACAAATTGCTTTGCATATACATAAACAAGCTCATGCACACATTCCTATTTATAATAGCAGCATTCTTTAGGGGTAGCCAGATATTATGCACAAAAATATTTATAGGTTTTTGTTCATCAAAACCCAAGAATTGTTTGAATTCAATGTTTCAGAGAAGTACTATTCTGCACAATTTCTTTTAAAAGTAAATTTTGTAACTTCTGGGTTTGGAATTTTTTTGTGAAACAAAACAAAACAACCCTCCCTCATCTTCTTTCTAAAATATACTTGCAGATTATTACATAGTAAGATTTTAGAGGATTTAAAAGAATTTCACTGAATTTTGGATATCAATCTAAGTACAGGTATTTGTAAATGTTGAATTCACATATATTTGTCCCTCAACTCTGATTTTCAGGTCCAGGCATGACTAATCAAGCAGACAATCTGTATGTACAGCCAAGCATTTCTATTAGCGATGTCAGCAAGGGTGACATGGAATAAATTTTTGCATAACATTGTCCAATTGTGTTTTAATGGGCATTTTCCAATTATGTTGGTTACATGACTTTACAAAATGAATTAAAAATAAATCCTTTACATTGCTTTGCTCAGGCTTGTACCAAGACTTTTCTTTCTTTTTCTACATGAAGAATATTTTTTCATGAAAAAATAGATAAAGCAATAAAAGGTTGATAAAACTGAAGTACAGACAGTTCCATGGAGAACATATTTTCTGTTGAGAATTCATTTTGATTGAAGATTTATGATAAAATTCTGCTATTTTTCATGAGATGGAAACAAATCTAATTTTTAGATGTTTTCTTTCCATACTTTATACAGTTTTGAAGCTGTCAAATCAGTTTCAAAGCAAAGAGTTGGCTATGGTTAATAATCTAGAGTGCACTGAGAAAAAATTTCTCAGTGACTTATCTCTCCTTAAATGTTCATTGTGAGTGCACTATAAGCTTGGTCTTTTGGACATCAGCATTGGTAGAGAAAACTTCCATGAATTCAAACTGAAACTAGAAATCTAATGCTTCCTTTTTTTTTTTTTTTTTTTTTTTTTCTGTGAACCATGATTTTCATTTCAAACCTCCCAATATAAAGGGGACCATTTGCAGAGGCATTCATGAAAACTTGTACCAACAACAGAAGGGAAATTCTTTACAAGACTTATTTCCATGTCATCTTAATTGAGCACTTGCCAACAGGCCCCCACACTGACCATTTCAGCCTCATGCTCTGTGCTCTGGGGCAGCCCCAGCAGAGGAACGTGAAGGTTGGTACAGGATTCAGGAGCTAAGTGGGAAACAGTGGTAACCATATCTGTCTGAATTAGTCTTGCCAACATCTAGGAACAAATTTGAGTTCTGTAGAATGTTCATTAATAAATATCATTATAAAATGTAGATGAAAAAAACCCAAACTAAACCAAAATTATTTCTATTTCCCTGGTTTACCCTTCCTACACTACTACACTACTCCCAGATCAACAAGACTCTTAAGTTTTGATTTTTTGTTGTAAAACTAAATAAGGAATTCTTTCTCATTTGCTAGGTGACAGAATATTGACATTTGCAGGAAAAAATTAGAAAAGTTGTATTCAAGAAGGTCAAAGAATTACAATGGCTTGGGATGAAAGGGACCTCAAAGATCATCTTGTTTCAGCTCCCTGCCATGGGCAGGGACACCTTCCACTAGACCTGGTTGCTCAAAGAACTATCCAGTCTGGCCTTGAGTGTCCCTAAGTCTTATAGGAAAATGCCCTAGTTCAGATGAAAGCTGGCAACTAGGATAACCAGAAATATAAGCTAATTTTATCAGCCACATTGCCTAGCAGACTTCCACTGCCTGCAATAAGCATTTTGCTTTTTACTTGTACCGAGATCTGGTTCTCTCTCAGCTGCATTTTGAAGGGAATTTCCTGCAAACTCTTTTCTCCTGATTAGTTCATAAAGGTAAATTGGGCTTCAGTACAAGTGTTTTGAAAACCAGCATGGTGCATGCACGAGTGATCTATTTTTCATCCAATTAGGAAAAACAAGATGTGTCTCAGACTTCCTACTGTGCCTAGAAACTACCTCTCACTTGTGCTTGCATTCCTTCTTAATTCAGCTGTGCTTCCTCCATTAACTCCATTGTCTTTACTGTTCCATGTAATTTGGTGCCATTCACAGCACGCTGACTAAAGGACAAGTATGAAAAAATCCATTTTCTGTTCAAAATTCAAACATTATAAAGAATCATGAAATCTGTGTAGGGTTTTGCAGTAGTGCATTGTCAGCCGAGCATTGGTGGCCTTCCACTCTAACTTGTCTTTAGGTTTCTCTTAGAGTTTTGAAACTTTTCTTTCCTGCTTCCAATTCCTTTTTATATTTGAAGAGAGCAATGCATTGTAGTATTAGTATGTTCTCATACTCTCGAGCTGCTCTGCTGATATGAACTTGATGAGGGGGAAGTTTACACGGAACAAAATTTCTAAATCTGTAGTCCCTGGTATTTTCCCTATCAGTCACATTTCTGTAATTCTGGACTCTCCCATACAACTGACTGAAAGAAAGTGATGATTTTTCACTAGTAAAATCCTTAAGTAGGTTGCAGAGGCCAAGAACTTCGGTGTTTCTTTTTATTTCCTGAAGTGAGTGTGAACATTGAAACTCATGTTCGCAATAGGAGTTTGCCATTCCACCTTCTCTCTCCTGTAACACCAAACTTCATTAACTTCTTCTGTTTGGTTAGTATTTTTTTTCAGCTAATACCTCAACATTTTGATATCAAATAGTGAGAAAAATGAACACTGAGCTTGATATCAAAGATAATTTTTGAGTCTTCAGACTAACACTTGTATTTCCAACAGATTTTACATACTGACATTTGCAGGTAGTGTAATGCAACCTACACAGTGTAATCTATCTAATGACAAATACCAAAGGTGAATACACATGATTTCAAAATTTATGTGAGATCTATAGTTAGGAAAGAGCAACCTTTTTTTTTTTTCTTTTCCCGGATTGCCCATGATGCTTTGTGAAATTGAAAATTATATGCTATATCTTCTCCTGTTTCATACAGTTTTTAATTCCTATTGCAATAAAAAAATGATTTGCATTAACTTCCTCTGGTTTGATTCCATAAAATACTATAAGCACAGTGGGAATCAACCAGAAAGCCACAAAATATCATCAGACAGAAAATTACAATCTATCAATTACCAGTTTAGTTCTGACACATTTCTTATCTTCTCTCTGATAGTCCTGGTGTGATGATAATAGTTTATAATAAAGAAGCAGGTAAAAAGCAAGTTCAATCATCTTCAGATGCTGTAGATGTTCACATAAAAAAAATTGCTGCTGTAAGAAAAATAGGTGTTCCAGAATTGTACGTTATGCTAGGAGAAATTTATCCAATTTCCTAGGTTGCATAACAAAACTCACACTACTTTCATTTTCCATACACACACACAAGGTGTCCTAAGTTTTATAGAATTTTGGATAATAGAATCAGAATATATTCTGAAAGGGTTGAAGGGTTCCAAAGAAACTCTTTCAGGTCTAGTCATCGGCTGAAAGACTTTTGGAATTGCATTTCTCACCATTATTTCAATACTACTGGCTAATATAATTAGTCGTTTCTGGAATTAGGTCTTGGCCAAGCTCCAAGAATTATTTGTTTTATCAAAAGATTTAAACCAGCAGTCTAATATAAATACAAAATGTATAAGTGAAAAAACCTACAACATTTTTTCTAAACTGTTATGTGCTATAAGAAAATAAAAATATAATTTTCTGAAAATAATGGAAAAAGGAAGGTTTTGGTCTTTAAAGTTGAAGCTCATCAGAGTCAAGTAAGTTACTGTTTCTTCATTTGCACCTTGGTCCACATTGCAGACTTCCCACTTCCCCTTCTTTTTGCTGTAAGTGGGGAGTATTCCAGGTTTTCTTGTTTTAAGCGATGTGATGCTATTTTTCAGAGTCTGATCCTGATTCTTTCTGTGTCGTGGAAGCAGAACAGATAGAAACCAGAGTACGGAGGGATTGGATGCCACGTCCAGTTGGACTTGGAGACAAAAGGGAAAAGCTGATGCAGTTTAAGCCCAGCTGGCAGCTAAGTACCATGCAGATGCTGGCTCACTCTCCCCTGGTGGGGAGGAGAATCAGAAAGAAAAGGCAAACCTCCTGGGATTAGAATAACTTAATTATTGAAATGAAATAGAATAATGATTTTAGTAATAAGGACGGGGGAGAGAATAACAGAACCCAAGAAAAATAAGTTGCTCACCATCCACTGACCAATACCAAGCCAGAACTGTGATGGGCCCCAGTTCCAGATAACTTCCCTAGTTTGTATACTGGGTGTGGCATACTCTGGGATGGAATATCCTTTTGAACAGTTTGGATCACCTGTCATGGCTATGCTCCCTCCCAGCTTTTCGTGCAGCTCCTCACTAGCAGAGCAGGAGACACTGAGAAGTCCTTGACTTAGTGTAAGCAATACCCAGAACAGCAAGAACATTTATGTGTTCTCAGTATGATCTTCATACTAAATCCCAAACACAGCCCTGTACTAGCTACTAAGAACAAAAAATAAACACTGTCTTAGCCAAAACAAATTTAAAAAAAAAAAAAAAAAAGGAAATATCTTGGTCTCTTATCTGGAAACATAGGTTTCAGAAATAGGCTGATCTGGAAGCCACCTGGTGTTTCTCAGGCATATGACAGGAATGAAGATTTGAAGGTTGTCTTACATTGATCCAAGCTCTCTATGCAAACATGGCTTTACATCACTGGTATTTGAATGCATAGGGAGAGTGCTCCAGGAAACCACCATGCTGAGAGTTCTTTAAATATTTTATATCATTGAAGTTCAAACCCAAACTAACTTAAATGACTAAGAACCATGAATTTCAAACGCTGTGTAGTCAGAGATGTGAAGAAATGTTTGAAGACATCAATAAAAGTTTGCCACAAAACTAACTTCTCTGGCAATTCTGCCAGATTTTAATGAATCTGATGTAAGAGAAATGGATGCCAAACAGGCTTCACTTCTCTTCGTGTTTGTTTTGATGTACAGAAACATGAGAGTCAAGTCAAAAGGTGAGCTGTGTCACACCTGGGGACTGTCAGCACTATATAGTATTATGAAAGAGGGCACAAAATCTATGCTTGCCTTCTGCCACCTCATTCACTATGTAACCAGCTTTGGTCTTGGAGTGATGAAACTAGGAACAGGATTTGGAGCTCACACAGCAATTCAGTTTTCCAAGCTCTACTGAACTCAGCCAAGTCCAGTCAAATGTATCTTGTCTATTCTATGAGATACTAATTTAGTCATTACAATGGAATTTCAGTGCTCGTGGTTGTGAGTTAAACAGTATAAATGAAGAATCATCCTTCCTCTGTGGTCAGTAAGAAAAAAAATGCAAATGCCTCATGCAACATTAATATGGAATTACCAAAGTAGCACTTGGAACTATACAACAAATGCCGGACTTTTTTCCTCTTTCAAGAGAATTGCTTTTCACAACTCAGGATTTTTTTTTTTTTTTTTTTTTTTTCTTTTCAGAACTATCACTCATTGCTTTTTTCCTCACCACAAAACTGTCAGTTATGTTTCTCTTCTCTGATTCAAGCAGTTTATGACTCATTCCCTTTCTGTGGTATTCTATACTATAATTGTTATTTCCATTATCTGGTACATGAGTCATTTTCTTTGCAGCTATTTGTTACAGAGCAACATAATTCTCATGTCTCTTAACACCTGTTTGAGTTCCTTCTGCATTGATGATGATCACATTTTATATGCATTGGGTATGACTTCTTTCCATCTCAAGCATTTCACTGCACTGTTATTCACTACATATTGAGCACTGTAAGCATCACCTGTAGAGTATAAGTCTTCCTCAAAATTTTACTCTGCTTAGTCCTGTTCTATCCATTTTCCTGGGCCATTTTGTCACAGCCATTAGGAAGAAGCTTTGGAATTGTTTGATTTGCTGACATCATATATAAAGGTCAACATGAAAATTCTTTAACATTCTCTCTTTTGCATATGATAAATTATATAGTAAAACAGTGAGGGAAATTCTTGCCTATACTGAATCTAGGAAGTTTTTTTTACTGACACTGTGGAAAATCATCTGAAGTCCAAATGTCTTCATTTCACTGCAAACTGTGCCTAGCTGTAAACGGCAGTTAGGAGCAGGATAATTGTATTTTCTAAATGTATCCATTACTCATGATTCTGTGCTATGCCATACTACCATGCTGCACTAAATTTAAAACTGGAGCTGGCAGATATGATGGTTGAAAGCCAGGCTGTGGAAGAAGGCCAAGAAAAGGTCCATGTTTAACTGCAGTCCCTTTTAATTATTCAAAATAGCACGATAGAAGAATTGTGGAAGTTTTATCAAAGTTTTGCCCACACAGAAAAAGTCTACCTTCACAAATGCGTGTCTTAGGGTACTCTTAGGACATGAATATATTTATCATCACCCATAATCCATCTCAGCAAAATAAGTAACTACATGTTTAGCTGGTCCTTTGTCTTTCATTTACAGACTTTTTTTGCCCCTAATTTCCTGTATCTCTATACACATTCCCATCTGAACAATATACTTGTCCCTTTTTTATGCTGATGGTTGATTCAAGCTGTCTCCTTCCAAAACAAGGAAAAACTGCCTGAACCTAAATTTGCTCCTTCTCATGACCTAAAGGCAGTATCATCTTATCCTGCATTGCTGGTTTCACTGAACACCTACCATGGAGAGGAAAAAGGGATGCACTCAGAGTGTTCACATATGAAGATAAGGAAAATAAACTCCTATCCCCCAAAAGAAAAAATCGCTTAGTGCAAAAGTTCACTAAATTTTACAAGTTATATATAATATATCAAGAAAAGAGGAAAAATAGACATGAACTGGAAGCACTTGTCTATAGATGTTACTTCTGTATGGCATGGGATGGGAGCTAAAATTTCTTTCCTTGCATTCCCTAATGAAGAGAGACCAGATGCAAAAATAGTGAAGGATACATAATTTGATCTAAAAAAACACTTTCATTTTAAGATGTAAGAGAACACAGAATGCCAGAGATTTCTTTATATTCTTCAGAAAAAACTTGCAATGGTAAGCACATTTTCTATATTCCTTTTAACACTTGTATTTTAGAAGTTAAAATCTGTAATTACCATATTAGAATAATAGGTATATTACTTTTAAATGCTGCAGTTTCAGAAATATAATATATATATTCATAATGATGGTTTGTATATATTTTCCAGCTTTGGATTTATAAAGTTATTTTGAGTCAAGCTTCTACAGAAAACATCTACCAAAACCTGCCCATGCAAACACAATACAAAAGGTCATTTAAAAATAACAGTATATCTTTAATTTTGAAAAACATATGTATATTATGGACTTTTTAAAAATTTTCCTGATTTTTCATTCTGCTAGTTATTTATCTATAACTTCCTACCTATTTCTCTTATCTAATGATTTATTGGCATTCACATAATGAGAATCTTCACATGTTTTATGATCTTCCAAGCTATGTTGGTAAGAGTTGAAGTTCTGGCAATAACTCACACCAGATCTTACATAAACCTTTCAAAGAAAGAGTTGGGAGGGACAGAGACTGAAGGCCTGGTAAGGACAAGGACTTTGCTACTAAGCCTTAGTTACACAAACAAATAAGTTGCAGACCTTGCTTGTACAACGCCATGTAAAGTGGAAGATAGCAAAAGAGTCACTCAGTTTTGAACAGAGGAAGAATCAGTAATTTTCTGGAGAAATAACTGAATTAATTGCTATACAGATATCAGGAAAGATTAATTTTGAGCCTTCTCCAAATGCCTGTTTATTATTTGTTCTGAATCTAAAGTTGAGGTTCTGTAAGCAAGAAAAATACTGAACCAGAATACAGCAGTGGTCAGAAAGAAACTCTTCATCTGAAGAGGTTCACAAGCTGAAGGCCCTTGACTTGCAAAAAGTAATGTCATGTAGCCAATGCATTCAAAATAAACCCTTGAAATTAAAATAAGAAAAGCACCCAAGTTCAAACTAAAATAAATGTATCTCTGAAGAGGGTCATGAGATCTGATCTAGGTTTCCTAAGCATGCTAACCTATTTTATGAGGGATAGAGGAATGAATTAATGAAAGAATATATCTTTTTCAATGAAGAACATACAGGTTTACAGATGCTGATAACATATTTTCCTCTAGCTCCTCTATGGGCAGGAAAACACAGTGCATTTAAAGTGATGTAAAAAATAAGAAAATAGAAGGTGTCAAGATACTGAAAGAGCAATCTAGATTCTCATATACTCATGCTAAGGCGTGCAAGTTATGCTATTAAAACACACTCCTACCCCAAAACATAATATTGGTGTTTTGAAGATCGCCTAAATTTTGGCATCATGTTAGTGCTAGATGGCAGACTGTAAATAAATCTCCTAAGTGACTTGGAAAGACTACAGTGTAATTAATTTTTTAGTTGCCATGTATACTGTAGCACAAATAGGTATAATTTAGGTGGTAAATTTTTAGTTTTACCAAGATAAAAAAATGAAATCCACATCAGAGTAAAACAAAAACAATCACTCATTCTCTAGATGACCCCTAGGAGATCAAAGTTCAGCCTATTAAACCTTTACAAAACCAGTTTTTCTTTTTGTGCCCCACAATAGTGTGCCACTCTGAGTGATGAACATACTGCAAAAGGGTACTGTGTTCAGACACCTGAAAGTTATAGTAAACGAAATTATAAATTAAAAATTATGCCAATGGAGCCACATGTCATCTCTGTCTATAAATGAACAGTAGCAATGTTTATTTTTCACCTGTGTGACAGTTAGTCCACTCCCCATGAGGGTAACATAATTACTGAGAAATGAACTCTGATATAAATTGCTCTGCATGTAGCTCATGCGAGGTTGAGCCACAAATTGCTATCACAGCATTATAGAAGCACACCTATTATGAAAAGCAGTTTGTAAAATTAAGAAAAGTTCGTCATAAAATGGCTGTATTTAACAAGGATTTCTGGTAGCACCCACGAAGTCCTGCATTGAAATAAAATGAGGACTCTGGCATAAAAAGCTCACAGCATAAGTAGAAAATTAAACAGAAAGTTGTCAAGAAAGGGATTAAACTTGTATTTTGTTTCTCTGAAATGAGTTTTTCAGCTTTTTGCTACAAAAAAAAGAGGATGACTTGTAATGTAAATTAGCTAGAGTTCAAGAATAAAAATTAAAAGTGTTTTATTTACCCCTGCCAAGTCCCCTTCAAAACATTTCCTTTAACCAAAATTAATTTTTTTTCATTTTCTTAAATCCTGTTGTGGTTCAAGATGAACAAGATCCATTCACCATGCAAACTAATACACAGGTGTCAAAGGGCTGCAACATGACTGATATGAGAGGAAAAGAAACAGCAGAACATCATCAAGGAGATATTTGGATGACAAAAGAGGGGCCAGAGAGAGAAGCAATTTGAGAGGAAGATCACATTGCTTCTGGGTCATTAACTTCCATTAGTAACATGTATTGCTTAAAACTTTTTCCTGCTTTGTTTGCAAACATCATATAGCTTTATCTCCCCATATTTCTTTATTTTTTCTTCATCTTCTCTCCCCTGAGTTTATAGCTTTCTAGAACTTAGAATCAATTTTTGCTATAATGAAATTTCTTTTACATTTATAAAAACCCTCAGAGCAGAAATATGAGGAGAATGAGTGAAAGCTCAGCAGTGGAGAAATGGAATTAGTCTACAGAGGCAAACCCAGCACAGGTAGCACTCCGAATTTGTAAAATCAAAGTGGGAGGCTTTGCACTTTCTGGTGGCCTTTATCTTCATATTTCACAGCTTAAAGGACAGCTGGAAGTGCTTTGGAAAGGCACAACAGCCTGTGAACAAGGAATAATTTAATTAGAAAAGGAAGAAAGAGCAAAAAGAAAAAGCTGGCTGAAGTTATATTAGTAAGTAAGGAACAAAATTCCAACCATCTTGTTTTACACCAGTAGTTTATTTGTGCTGCTTATCTCATAAAACTGGTTATTCCCTCTTGCCCTGCTACATCTTTGTTATAACAACAAATAAAACGAATTGTTAATAAATGAAGGTCCAATAATATTCTGGGTAATATAGGGCTTGTTGGGAAATGCGTGCTCAATTGTCCTGGTTTAGGGCAAATTTGGGAGGAAACCTTGGAATGGGGTTCCCCTAGGAAGGAAATTTAAGCAGCCCTTTCCCCCAGCAGTTCGGAACACTGAAACCTCCTTCGAGAGAAGTGGAAGAAAATGTTTAACAAGCAAAGTATTCACAAACATGAAAAAAAAAAAAAAAGAATATTAAACAATGAAACTTCTTGCTGTTCTGAAGAAGTGGCAAATTCAGAAAGTCCTTTCCGTGGGCTGTAGCTCCCTCAGTCCCTCTGAGTGACTCCTGCTGGAAAATGCCTGGAAAATGTGGTGGAAAATGCCGTGTCTCAGCTCTGGTGAGCCACAGGTGTGAGCTCCCAGTGTTCTGGGTTTTCAGTCCAGAGCAGGTTTGAACAGTTCCAGAAAGAAAGAAGGAAAAAAAAAAAAAAGACACAGCCTTGGGAAAACTTTCCTTGTCATAGCTAACAAGGAAAACCAGTGCTAGACAGCATACACCGAGAGAGAGCTGAAGTATTACCTCTATGTTTTTGAATAGAGCTACAAAAAAATTCTATCACTTTTCCTCCTCGCCTCCTTTGCTCTTGGATCTAGTTTTAAAGGCACAAAACTTATTTCTGGGCTAAACAGACAAGTGGGGATACTATTCAGCATCATAAAGTCACCCCAGGACATCAATCCAGACAATACTTCTCAGGAAAGGAGCACACAAATAAATGTGGTTGATCTATTGATTGCTTTTTCATACACATATGACCTTTCATAAATATACAACTAGGTCTTTACCTCTTTACCTTCTGTTTTGCTGTAGTTTAATATTACCACTTTAAATTGAAAACAAACTAAATACAAGGATCACATGTAAGGATATGTGGTGAATTTGATCGTGTAAGGGAGGCAAGAAGACAGACTTTAAGGATTTATGAGATCTAAATTAATAAGGACAGTCAAACAGGAGAGAATGGTGCCCTTTACAATTGGCTTTATATTGTATCCTGACTTTAAAAAGTCTTGCTTGTTACTGGCAATGTCTCTGTTTGCACCAATTCTTTTTTACTGTGAAAAAATTAGAGATGAGAGTGTTCTTAAAAGTAGACAATACTCTGTAATTTCAAACTCCTGAAAAGGTTACCCAAGTTGTAAAAACACCTTTAAAATAAATTCTTCCCAAGAACAGAATATTTACGTGCTTCAGGTAGTTAGGAGTAACCAAAACCAGAATTATATTATAAATAATGTATTCTGAAATATAAATGGCATAAAACTTTCTCCACTCTAACTTAACTATTTTATTTCATAGAGTAACAATCTACTATGACTGTTTAAAAATAGTGATGCTCTTTAGAAGAACACACATGGACAAAAAAGGGTACATTCATATTGACCATATTCTCCAGTCAAGACAGATTCTTATCCATCTGTGTATTAAACAACAGCCTTATTAAACAGTATCTTAAAACAAAATTTCAATTACCACTTGTGAAAATCCAAGCAGCTGTTACAGAAAATATTAATACCATTTTGGAGTCTGATTGAATATATTTGACTCCTTTTTAAGTTTGAAAAGCAATTGGTTTTCTTCTTGTAGCACTATCCGTGGGATATCTCAGAGGACTACAGCATTCTCAAGCACGCCAAGAAGTGTCTTCCCATTAATCAAACCACATCTAATTGGATATTTTTCCCAGCCATCCTCAAAAGTCCATGATGCTGCTATGGCTTTTTGTCAACACAAAACCCGTAGCCATCAGTATTCACTACAGTCAACATTGTCATCTTGACTATAACACAACCACAATGCATATGTATCCCTTCATGAAGAGCATAAATGGCACTCATATATACATTAAAAACCATTCACAGATTGATCCAGACTTCTATGCTTATATTGTAACCTCCTTCTCTGGACAACCACAAACTGTTCCATCCAAAACCACATACCTAGTCAGTGAAGACTGAAACCCTGTTCTGAAATCACACCCAAGAAACTTAATTCATGTATCCTGCAGGCTCACTCTGCTTGACTGTAAGAGTATAGTTATTCAAGTATATATATGCCTAAATCTGTCTATAAGGCAGCAGATATTCATGTCTGGACAGAAAGATCTGTGACTTATGGGCTTTTTAAAGGGTTTTTGAGCTGATGAGGTTTTGGGGTAACCATGAATACTTCTCCAAGTTTTTCAAAAATTTCCAAAATAATCATATCAGGGAACAGCTCATGCACAACCTCTGCATACAAAAGTGAATTCTTTGTCATTATATATACTAGAATTCTTGAGGAAAATCAAGCTGGCTGCAGCTGCTGACAACTCCTGAATATTCATGTTGTTCAGTGGGTGGTTTTGAGCCTGACAATAGCAAACAATGAATCTGTCACAAACAAAATAAAAGCTAATTCTTGCACATAGTTCTCTTCTGTGCATCTTTGAATTCAGATAAAGGAGAATAGTACAGTTCTTTAAATATGGTGGGGTTTTTTTTAAATCAAAAACATAAGGCACAATGAAACACTGGGTGCACTTTGAAATTTATTTATGTGATTGCATTTTTTATGAACTATATACATTTTTTATTTAGACGATGAAACATATTTTTGCACAGAGTGCTGGAAATATAAAAGAATAGTAATAACTGTGAGAATTTTGGTTCTACAGAAAGCACACTATCTGGAAATCCTGTAAGTTTAGGAAGCCTCTGGAGCTAGAGGTATTTGTCCTGTGTTTTTACAGCACAGCAGAATCTCAATTCACGACCACTGTGATGTACTACCATACATGATCACAAATCACAGCAGCAGTTAAATGAAAGACTATGTGGTATCCATATTTCTGCTTTAGAAGCACTTATATGATGTGACAACAAGGTCTAAATCACTTACCTTTCAGTACTCTGGAATATTTTACAGGAACATAACAAGAAATAAACAATATCTTTACCAAAAAAAATCCCCACAAAACTAACAACCCCCTCAACCAAGCCCCAAACCAAAAAAATTGAAGTCCAACACCACACAAGCAAACTAAAAAAGCCAAACTAAAGAAAATCCAACCTAACATTTTGACTTGCCCAGCCTGAATTGAATGGTATGATTGGCACCATACCACTTTGTCCTGGATACTTTATTAAGAAGGATCCTTTTATTCATAACTGGGGTTACTCTGGCAGTTTTCTCAGCCCATCTAATTAAAAAAACCTAGCTTTTCTTCATGAGCTACTTTTCTTCATGAACTCTTGCTCATGTGACTGAATGGACACTCTCTCTATCTCAGGACTTGAAAAATGGATAATCTGATACAGATTTACATAGGAACTGTTGGGTCCCTTCCAGCTAATCAAACACAAATACCCATAGGAAGATGCTTTCCTTTCCTGCAGGTGTACACCTCTACAACATCTGAATCCCTCCAGTAAAGTTCTCTACCCTGGCTATTGACTCCAGGGACACAGAATCAAACTTGGCATTCAAAGCCCTGCTGTGATGGGCAATGTGGCCACCATGTGTGTCTATCTAACCACAGCACAGCTGCATGAAAACATCTGTGGACATGAAAAGTTGTCAGCTGCAGTGACCCCTTGGGGGATGAGCTATTCCCACAATACTTGGCTGGACAGACAGCAAGTGTGGCAAGGGGAGCACAGGGTCCAGAGCCTGAATATTTCATTTGTTGGTGTCCTTTGCACAGGTAAAACACACACTTGTGACTTAGAGACCCACCTGGTGCCTGGGCAGCATCTGGGAAGTATGTGAACTAAACCACCATTAAAAATAAGGCAATCTAAAACAGCCCTGCACATCTATATGTGCACAACAGGACAGAGATCCAAGTGGCAATGACATGACACAGGATTTTCCCTTCTCTGTGATACCTGATTTGCATTTTCTTAGGGTGTATTTAATTAGTAAAATAGTCCAAGTTAAAAACAGCCTTCACATAAAAGCCTCCTTGAGCAATTTGGACCATGTGTTAAATGACGACATAGACATCGTGAATATGAAATAAATCTCTGAGAAAATCATTACATAAATAGCTTCAATAGATCTACCAGTAAAGCAAATGCGAGGGAGAATATTTACTTTAATTTGCCTTTTAAAAAAATAAATTTATCTCTTCCCTTTCACTTACTCCTCACAGTTAAATGTATCAACAAATATTTGCACTATTTTTCATTAATTCTTTATTCAGTCTAATTCATTATATTAGTTTGTTTTCAAACTGTCCATGTTTATTTTTATCTGAATAATTTAGTACAAAAGCTGGCACCATACAAGAAAAGTATTCACTATAACAATATTTGCTTAAAATAATTTGGATTTCTTATTAATGAGAAAAGGAAGGAAGGGAAGGGAAAGGAAGGGAAGGGAAGGGAAGGGAAGGGAAGGGAAGGGAAGGGAAGGGAAGGGAAGGGAAGGGAAGGGAAGGGAAGGGAAGGGAAGGGAAGGGAAGGGAAGGGAAGGGAAGGGAAGGGAAGGGAAGGGAAGGGAAGGGAAGGGAAGGGAAGGGACTGCTTGAAGGACACGGAAATCTGAAAACAAAAAAATAAGGGGAAAAAAAATCTGATTTATTTCCATGCACTTCTTATATATTCTGCATAAAAATAAGTGGATTCCTAAGGTAAAACTATATCTTGCTATAATGAAATGTAAAACTACTCTTGATTCTAGTGCAGAGAAAATCTTTTAAGACAGCAAATGGAATATGAATTCTGTGGAGTGAATACTGAATGCTTAGAATATTATTAGAAAAAGAATTTTAGCTTCCAGTCTGTATAGACATCTGTTTCAGCCTCAGGGATGAAATTGAATTTGAGTTGGACAGGTCAACCAGGTCTAAAATCCCTTATTTGTTACACTTAGATGGTTCGAGTAATTATTTATAATTTTTGATGTTACAGTAAGTATCCATAAAACAAACAAAAGATTTTTCTAACTATCCAGCTGTTTTGTTTTTTTTTTAAGTTTGCTAACTTTTATAAATTTTATAAATTACTTTTTTTCTTTGTCCCAGACACCCGCATTTTCTCGCTTTCCAATAATAAGTGCATATGCATTCACTCAAACCTGAAGACTGAGCAATAGATGCTTACAGGAGTTGCTGAGTTCTATTTGTTCTGCACTACAACTCTAAGCTCCTGTATTCTGAAGCTTTTGGCTCCTTAGAGCTCACTCCACCTCTTATTTTATGGTACCTTCATAGCACCTATTTGTAAGAGAAATCATCAAAAGAATGAAAATGTGTTTGCAATTGCCCTGATTTAACTTAGTAAATCAGTTAATCACTGTCTCTCTTAGTACAAATGCCTCCCTGGCCTCAGGCATGCTGGCCACATGTAGCAGAATCTCTGCTTAAGTAGTAAAATACTTTGAACTTTAACCTACTTGGAAAAGTTATCAGTCGTGGGTGGAGAAGGGATGTTATGCTGCTTTTGGACTTAAGAATGCCAAGACCAGCCTAACTCATAAACCCAAAAGTTAAACATTTTGAGCATGTAAAGAACAATTTCTGACAGAATATGGCAGGAGTGAGCACGTGGTAGACAAAATTCCAGATGAAAGAACTAACAAGTGATGGTACTGATAACTTATCTAAAGTTGATGAGCTAAAAGCTGTGTGGCTCACCTAGAAACATGACTGACAATCACTTAATAGTGTGAAAGGGCAATCCTACCTTTTAAAGACAGGAGCTTCTAACACACTGCTTCTTGGAGTGTGTGTGGACCTCATCCTGGGATGATTTTCAAGCTTAATCCTTCAGGCACAGAAAAAGAGATTTGCCAACAGTTATTGATATGGGCGAGTAACATCAATCTCTACTTAATTATTTTGCTACATTTAACATCATTGCTTCAATAAATAATGCTCTTTACTAGTAGTTTTAATGATCTATGCTGTCTAGTAAATAATTCTGATTAAAGTCTTTTAGTCTAATCATTATCACTATCATCATCAATTTAAATAAATAATTTATTGCATAAATAGAAATATATTTAGGTTGTCATCTTTAACCCTGCAGGACGATGTTGTATAAAACCTCATTTGCTCCTATAGAACCCTTTAGACACAAATTGTTGACCAAATCTGGGAATAGAATTGGATCCAGCCACACCTAGACTCCTTTCTGAGAAGGAGTTGAGAAATCAAGGGAGGTCTTTCTGAACATCATGACTCAGCAGGAGGGTCTCCCTGATGAACTTTGTCTGAAATTTCCATTCAGCCTGGGATGCTGTGTGAACCATCCATGGACAGGCAATGAGAGCAGCAGCTCCACCAGGACCACATCCAGAATGGCTTTCCTGTTTCTCCAGCTGCCTCCCCAGCAGTCACAGAGCCAGGGAGAAAGATTTCACAATGAAATGCTTTCTTTATGCTGAAAATTCTTTATGCAATGAATTCTCAGAAGGTGTCAGACTGAATACAATGCCAATGTAATTTCTTAAGGTTTTGATTTTCCGGGGAAAAAAAAGCATTTGACCACTCCTCATAGTAAAAAAATAAATAAGCGTTCTGTGAAATCTTACATAGACTCTGTACCAACAGAACAGGGATAAAAGAAGGGCTGCATGCTATATAAAAAAGAAAAGCATTCGAATTTTTATTAAGTATGGAATCCTTATTTCTTCCCACCTAGCTATTATAGTATGGTATATGTGCTAGTGATATAAATATGAAAGAGCCATCCCCCAGTTAAGAAAAAAACCCCAAACTAGTGGATTTTTGTTTTGTTTCTCTATATGGGAATTTTTTCATCATGTTTCCCTTCAATTGTATATACATCAGTTTCTAATAAATTAAATAATACACTGGTAATTAGAAGCAAGGATCCCACATTCCTATAAATGTCAAGATGACTCTGTGGTCAAAGAATCAGCTGATGAAATTTGATTTGTAAAGGATGGGGGAAAAATTCCACCTCTCTATTATATCAAAGGAAAACATCTGATGCTTTAACCAAAATAGAATCTTCATTACACGGCAATTTAATGAAGTTTTGCAGTTTAAAGGCAGTGGCAATTCAAAGGATTAACTTTTAACAAAACAAGACAATGTTACGGTAAAGCACAGAATTAAACTCTGGTGGAAGTTCATGTATATCCTTACATTCCGTTTGAAAAAAGAACATTAAAAATCATGCACTGTATAATACAATTTAGAGCAGCATTTTGAAAAAATTACCTTATAGAAATTAAGAAGCAAATCACTATATCTCTTAGGATCAGTTTTTTTATTCCTAGTCACTTCCTGCAACTCTTTGTGCATGTTGCAAATAAATATTTCATTATTTTCAGCTCTAGATTACATTTTTAATGTGTACACACAAGCTTCGTAATGTAGGATATAAATGCAAGAAAGTCCAGATTCTGGGCTACTGGATCAAGCTCTGAACTCAATCTACTTGCAAATAAGAAACAGGAAAGTAAAAAGGAAATTTAAGGGGGGTTTATGTAGAGCATCCTATGCAAATGGACCACAACAGTGCTAAAGCTGAAAATGAGCACCAGATTTTTGCACTGGTTGAGTCTCCACAGTTTAAACTCTACCATGGAAATAAAAAATCTCCAGGGTTTAAATGCACAGTGGCCATCCTTCCTCTTCTTCCATCTGGCCTAAGCTATACTAAAAGCCTGGTGCACAATGGCTCCATGCCACATTATGATTTTAACTTGTTAAAAAAATGAAGTCTGGCAGCACAAAGCAACTATATTACAACGTGGATCTACCCAAAAGTTGTCCAAGTTTTAGTGCTCCAGGATTCTTGGGAATGATGGACAGGTGCTAAACTTGTCAAATTCGGTCATATGTGTTAGAACTTCAGCTATAGTGAATGTTACAGTTTTTCAGTGTACATGGGTGTTTAGTGTTTCAATCAGTTATTGTTTTCAATGTTCTTATTTTAAGCGATTTTCTGCCAGTCAAATTTTATCACAATTTCCATTTGTATTTGCCTTTGATATTGTCATAGGCTGTCTCTTCTGGGTAGTGATAAGACTACTGTAATGCTGCAATAGACACTGGTTTTGCCATAAAGATCATATGTAGCTTTCAGATTAGAATGGAAAAAATTCCTCTCCATTTGAAAAAGGAATGCTTCTCACACATATATTTATAAATCAAAATAGTGTAACTGCTCCACCCAAAATAGATCAACCAAACAAAATTCCTAGCCAATAAAGCCACCAAAATATTATTTATGATGACAGAAACCTGGAGTTCACTCTGCATGGCCTTATCTGTATCTGACATGCCCATATTTTGAAAATGGAAATCAAAATCCTACCTGTATTTACAGGTGGTGACTCTGTGACACGACAAAAAATGTTTGGTTTTAAGGTGTGCAGTTTTTCAGGCTTCTCTCATGGCTATCACCACTGCCAATACCTTCACTTGCTTGCTTTGGGATGAAAGTGGGTTTGGAGAAACATTACCCAAACATTGCAAGGTCAGCATCCTGGGGAGTGATAAACTAATGGTGCATAACAGGATTTTGAATTCTTAAGCTGTTTCATTATTATTGGTAAGATTCCCAAGAAGTCTCTCTAGTGTACTGGTCAAATTTCTTCTGATAGGCATCAGCACAGCAGAGAGCTTTACACTTTTTGTGAGTCTGGCATCAGGTAGGCTTTTGTAGGTGGGCAAAAAGTCTTCTGTTTATTTAAAATTTTTAATTTTTTATTTCTAATCTTCTAAAAATTACACAGCCGAAATCCAGTACAAAATTCAGCCTATATTTATCCCAAGGCATACTTTCTTAATATTTTGATTAATTTAGGTTTTGCACATCACTGCAATTTCAGAAAAATATTTAGGTCATGTGCAGTGAAGGAAGGTAGAAATTCCGGTTTGGATATACCACGAGGGAAAAGTTGAAATTTACAAAATTAGTGCAAGTTTTCATTTCTTCTCAGTTCCTTGGTTCTATCTCCTGTTCCCATAAGGACCGGAGAAACAGATGAAAAATCTGAGCATCACCTCTGTCACCTTTTGCATATTTGTAACTCTTAGGCAATACTGGTATTTTAAAAATATCAACCTATTAGTGTCTCATAGCATTCCTCTGTGGATGCCAACAAATTCTGTAGTTATCAGCTAGATATATGCAACTGATATAAAAAGAATGTGAAGAAGAGAGTGAAGTACTAAATATGAAGAGGATTGAAGATCAGGAAGGAAGTCTTTCATTCAGTTAAGCTTTTTGGCAGGAGTGTACTCTTTTTTACTTAAAAAAAACAACAACAACAAAAAAAAGACCAAAATTTTTCACTAGCTCTAACCAAACAGCATAACCAAAGTGTGTACTTGTTCCTATTCTTCTTTGTAGTCTTTGTGGATTTACGTTAGTCAGAGTCAGCAGAGATAAACTAACACAAGTACTTCTATAACTAGAGGCAGAGAATTAGAGACCAAACAATGTGTCTCTTATTCCCTGCGTATTCCTTGCTCCAACCTTAAACTGTCCTGCAATAGCATTTATCAAGTAACCTAGAAACAGAATATTGCCTGATTTATCATGCTTAGTTGTTCTATTTCTTATTTTACAGGAACTAATATTCTAAAGCAGGTTGCCATAGATATCAAGAGAGTGACTTTTAAGTGTCAACTTTGCTTGGCTGATGTTGGAAGACAACCATGAATTTTATAGACTATCTTTGTTACAGTTCACACCAGACTGAAATAGCCATTCATTTTCAAGAATAGCTATATTTCCCTCTTGTAGCAAGGTAGCCAATGTCAACTACCAAAACATTTAATTGTGGTGTTTATATGCAATAATTCCGGTATCTTCCTGTCATTTCTTTCTTCTTTTTTTTTTTTTCTTTAAATAGGAATATTCTTGTAATCACTTCCTGCAAATTTGGAGTGTAATAATACAGATTTAGAGTTACATAAAAAACCAGTCCCCAGTGGAAATGTAAAGTGTGTGCTAGCTGGAGTCCTCAAGGTGCATCTTGAGTCCAAACGGCTTTTCTACAAACCCTGAGAAAATCTTGACGTCTTTAACAGGTATTTTCAATAAATCTGATTCAATAATGTGTGGGTGTTTCTATGTCTCGGAAATTCACTGATGTAAAGACATCTAATATGCTAGTGCTCTGAAGCAAAATATCACATAGGTTGTGTAAGAACAGTTTCTTATGCTTACTACAAAGAGAATCTCATTTCAAAAAAAAGTCAAAAGGAGAACACACAATAGAGAAACTGTGTTAATGATATGAGATGAGTACTGCCAGGCTTCCACTAGATGTTACATCTATCGTTAATGATTTTTTTATAAGAAAAAAATCAAGCCTTTGGTGGTTTTCATTACAAAATGAATGCTTCTTAATTAAAGTAATATATGATGAATCTGGGATGGAGTTATGTTGTTATTAACATTCTAGTAGAAAAATCAAGGTTCTTATTAGAATAGGATGTACTCCATGACACGTCAAAATTAAAGTCATTACTGAAACACTTATAGAAACATATGAGAATTTAAATTCATCTATTAAAGCAAGATGTAATTCAGTCATTAAAATAAAACCTGACCATTATTACAGCCCTCTCAAGAGTTAAATGCCAACTGTGGAAGGTCCTCATCTTCCAGCAGCATCTGGCTGCTTGGCAGGGTCTGTGGGCGGCTGTGTTGGCAGGACGAGAGTGGATCTTGGGACCATCACGTGGTTAAACTGCTGAGGGCTGTGCTGCCTCGTTGACCTGAATGTCATTTTCATTTGATTCATTTCTGCTTGTGCAATTGTATTTGTCTATGAAAAGGTTTCTAGATAAGATTAGAGCAATAATGTTAAATATTCTCATCTCACATCATTGCTATACTTATCTTTTGTTCATTCTGCACATTTTTCTTCTTACATTTTTGCCTTCATCTCACTACCAATCAGTTCTGAATGTCAGTATGTCTTGCACTGGCACTTCTATTAATACACGACAACTCCTTTTTCATCTTTTAGACTTTCTTTCTCTATTCTCTTTCCTGTGGGTCAGCTTCAGTAAATAAATATGAAGAGTTTTTCAGAAAAGAAAAGCTAAATATGTTTGATTTTGTTGTTCTATTTTTATTTCTTCTTTCTTTTTTTCTCTTAATCTACTTCCCAAACAGATCTTCTTGTATTCTCAGGTCAATCTGGGGCCCAAATAATTCAAACATGGATATCTGAATATATTTAAATATTTCTTTTAAAATATTTCCATTAAACTAGGCATGAGATTTGCACTGAAGACTAGAATAAATTTCTATATATGGCATACTTTTAAATATGCTGAGATGAAAGCATTTATTCTCCGACCCACTCCGATATTCTCTTTCCAGCATGTTAGTAAAGATTTGTTTTGCCCATTCTCCTGGAACAAGGGTTCCAGAGGAGGACTAAGGTACCTTCAAGGACCACGTCCCTTACATGACAGGGCATTTTATAAAGCTCAGAAACCTCAGAGACCTAGACAGCAGTAAGTTACTTCACTGCCAAAGTTCATACCTGCTTTCCTAAGGGCACACACTTTCCTATGTGCCTGCATTTTTTATTTGACTTTAAGATTAAGACCTCTCCCTCTAAATTAGAGGTGAAAGAATTCTGCTTTATTTGGGGCCAAGTTTAACAACATGAACTTAATTTATTAGTAACAATGGTCAGGATCCTTACCCTTAGCTCTTCATATCTAAATTGCAAGGGCACATTAGCTCTGTGCCCCTTTTCCACAGAGGTGTGCAGAAGCAGACAGAGGACAAAGGAAGCTCTGCTGCCCAGCTTCCAGAACAGGGGACAACACAGGATAGTGTCTGGATGAACACTGGATGAACAAAGGAAGGAGGACATCCTTTCCTCCCCACTGCTGTCTGCCATGATGTGAAAATATCAAACCTTAAGAAAAAGAATTACATAAAAGGAGAGAAATAGGAAAATAAAATCCCTAATTAACACTGCATTTCGTATGTAGAATCATCCACTCTTACCCCTCTTTTCCAAAATCCTTCCCCTTCATTTCAGAACCCATTATGTTAACAAGCTGATTCCTCAGTGGCATTTATGATGTAAGGCAGAGATTTTCAATACTGCCTAAAGGATTAGTTAACAGAAATCAAGCATGTAATTCCCCTTTGAAAATTCGATCCTTACACTTTGCCCTCTAAGAGTTTACAAATCCTAAGAAGATAATGTTTAAGATTCAGAATGACTTCATTATGAAAACTATCCTATTTCATTACAAGACCCTGCTGATTTGTAAGCAAACTTTGAAACTCTTTTACCCAAATTAAAGGCATTACTGCCCTAAATTCATCCATTCTGTGGCATCTTTACTTCTACAGGAAGATGTGATTTTTGCACACTTGATGAAGACACAGCTTTCACCAGTTTAGAAGGCAGATAAGCATGTTAATGTGTTAGGGGGCATTCAGCATGTCACTCTCTCAGCAAAGTTGGTTAAGTACAGGAACCAAAATAATGAATCACTTCATCAGAGTAGTCCATCACTGCTGACAATATTTATCTTTCCAATATTTCCACTTTCTTTGGAGCAATCTGAAAATGTTTTAATATGAGCAGCCTATCTCAAGAGATATTTTATAAGTAAGAAGTAATATGCAGGTATAATAAACCTATTAGTAAATAAATTCGTAGTACATGCATTTCAGAACAAACATTTTTCTTACAGGAAATGCTGCCTTAAATCTTAAAATTAGAATGAGTTCTAAAATCTAGACATTGTTCACAGGTATCATTTTCAGTAGATTTGCTTACATTAAAAAATGTATTTGTAAATTGAAGCAAAAGTAAGACTCCTCAAGAAATTATGAATATATCATTGTGGTATTTGACTATGTGGTATCACAGAGCATTTTGAATTTAATATATTCGAAGCAAAGGATTGTGAGGCCTCTAGTTCCCTAGGTCCTCCTTGCCATTTTGAAGGTTGAGATAACATTTGCTTTCTTCCAATCCTCAGCTACCCCTCCTGACTACTGTGACCTTTCAAAGATGATTGAGAATGATCTAGCAATGATGCCCATAAGTTCCCTCAACACTTTTGGGTGCATCCTATCAGGCACCATGGACTTCTAGATGACAGGTTGGATTAAATGATCTCTAACCCATCATCCCCAACCAAGTGAATAGGAGCCAATTAGGTTTGTGGACAGCATTAATTCAGGAGTTTTCTTACTGCTGATTGATCATTTAAGATCCCCTATACTCATATAAATATCCTGTATGACCCTGAGATGAGCTCAATTGGGCAGAGTATGGTGCTAATCACACCAAGGTTGAAGGTTTGATCCCTGTACATGCCATTCACTTAAGAGTTGATCCTTCAGTCCCTTCCAACTGTGATTCTGTAGTATACCAGTGTTTTTAATTTAAATATTTACCGTTTCCCCTGAAAATTTGATAAATAAAATAATTGTTTGCAAAAAGCCCGAGGTATGAACTGATTATGGATCATTTCTAAGAACTGCATTTCCTCATACTGAATGTTTCATATCTTTATAATTTGAAATAACCTGAAGGTCCTCCAAAGATGTAAAAGCAGCCTCGTCAGCCAGAACCAGGATACCAACTCACATCACTGAGTGCTATATTTTTAATTCTGAGCTTAATTCATAGGTTAGCCCTAAAACTTTAATTGCAAGATTATGTGAGTTTTCTGGCTTTATTGTAGATTTCTTAAAGGGATGTTGTGCTAATAAACCAAACACTTTCAGCTGTAAGATTTAAGACAAAACAAATTGTATTTTAGCCTGGGGTATTATGCTGAACTACTGTGATAATACAACAAACTTCATATTGTGGGTAAAAATAACCATAAAGCATGGCTTAAAAACTAATGCAAGATCAGTAAAATCTTTTCCAAGATCATTCTTCATTCAGAGCCTTGTTATTTTCATACATGGAGCTAGGTCAACATATCATGAATATCAAGTTGATTAAAAAACCCTGAATCTAAATTAATGAGAGAATCAGCCAGCTAGCCTATTTCTCTGCTTTCAAGCATTAATAACCTGCATTGAGATATTTTGCAGAAATAAGCCTGCTTGCATGCTTTCTTGACCCCCAGTGCTATCAGGAGGAAATAACCAACCTAATGAATCCTGAGAGCTTTGCCTGCACACATATGCACACACTCAGTATGACTTTTATTAAAGGAACCACACAAATTTTGGAAGATTTTGAATTTGAACATCCTGCCTAGGAAATCTCAATGCAGCTCCATGTGACAACACTTCAGGGGATAGCCCTGTGATTTAGTTGGTAAAGTCTCATTTACTATTCACTCCTTAGGAAATACTTACTGTCCTCATGACATCCCTCATCCTAATCCAAGTCAAAACATTGTGAGCACATTTTTCTTTCACTATTGAATATGGCCTATAAAACCCGGAACAAGGAAAAAAAGAGTAATTTAAATCATGCAGAAGTTGAATTAATTGTATATTTGAATTCTAAAAACAAGGAAGCACCTATGCACTGATCCAAGTTCTGATCTCTGAAATAGGAGTAGGTATATCTATATCTATATTTATACTCTTTAGTCCTACTGTAATAGATACTGAAAGTGTGTACTTCTGAGACGTCCAAGGATGATGAGAACAATTCATAAGTGAGGTGTTCTGTTTTATCCTGATCCAAACTTTCTATTAAGAAACCATGGAAGAATGAAGATGATCCTTATTCATTACTTGCTGCATATATTTATAGAGAAACTCCTTATAATGCCATAATTTCATATTAATTAAACAAGAGTAAAAAAACCATAAAAGTTAATCAAGAAGTATTCACTTGCAATAACCTTCAAATATTTTTAAGTGCCAAACATTAGGCAATTTCTTTCCAGATGACATTTTAAACTAATGAGTATCAAAATGTCATGCTATCCTCAGAAATGTGAGGTATCCTCAGTTAGCCAGTCAGAAAATTATTATGTCAGTTTGAATGACCCGTTTCTGTGGAAAATGAAAGAATTACCCACCAAGCAGAAACAGCAAATCCCCAGCAACTAGATTTCACACCTTTTTGATTTAACACTGTGTAGCTTGTATTCTTTTGACTGGAATATCTGTCTTACTAGCAAATTTTATGTGAATGCTTCAATAAGCAAAAGTTTTTAATATATGTAATATTTACAGAATAATTTAGGTAGTATCCTCATCAACTTTATATAACTTTCTATTTATATAAGTAAACTTAATATTTATATAAATAAAATAGAGTTAATATATTAGAAAGTTGTGTTAATGCTATTTCACACTTGTAAATATAAAAGATCTTCTTCAGCTTTGTCTTACCACTAAGTTACATGTTGCTGATAATATAAATTCTGCTTCTTTTTTTTTAATGTTTTAGCAATCTCTGAATATCATATACAACTTGGATTTCTTCTCTTCTGTGAAATCAAATGTGAAAACTAGCTATTACAATATAGAAGTATCTTTACAAAGCACTTCTCAGATTCTACGACACCAGCTCTAAAAGGAATTTATTTCCCATGAGGACAGACCTTGGCTATTACAAGTAGAATTTACTGCTGGTTCTCCTCTACCTTTTGATAATCATTATTGACACCTTCAGACAGAAAAGGGCAGATATATTAAAAAGGTGAATATTATGGCTTTTAAAACCGCTGTTGCTAGAGGCTACATTTTCTTTCATAAAAACCTCTGCAAATATAAAACTCAATGCTTCCAATGGCTGTATTCTTTTCCCTATCCAGTTATAAAGTCATCAACATAGTATTCTAGACAAACAAAATTGCAAGCATTTCTTCAATACTTAAATAATTAAACACTAACTCCTTCTTCTACTATTAAAAAAAACCCTTTACAAAACTGCTTTTATAGTGCAGTGCCAGTATAAGCTTATTAATTTCTTGCTAATACTTCTGATCACCAAGATACAGTACTACCAAGAAAAATGTGGATATAAATGTACAGGTTCCACTTTTGATTTCTCCAGCAAGTACTTCAAGGAATTAATTTTTCGCATTGTGTTCAAGCTGTTGCATTGAAATTTTTGAAGAGAGTAACTGGGGTAGACCAATTAAGGGAATAAAGCTTTAATTTTCAACACCAGTAAATTCCATTAAGCAAAAGAGTTGTTTTGCTTAAGGATTCACCGACTGCCTAAATATGTAAAAAAAGATTTTATGGTAACATTAAGATCCAAAGAAAAGAACATTTTTGAGGATTAGGCTGAAATAGAGTTTTGACAGACAAGAAACTGTACAACAGATGAAGCTGTATTATTTACTTATTTATACACATTGAATGGCAACCTCGTGGACTGAAAAACTGCAAAAAGAGTGGTGTGGTTTGGTTTGTTGGTGGTAGTGGGGAGGTAGCCCCTAATTAGGAAATTCCAATATTTAATGTAGCCAGAGTGCACGCTTGAAGAGCATATAACTAAAACTGTAGGTCATGCCAAGCAATAAACGCAGATCTCTACTTTTTCCAAATCAGGTACACACGTGGTGAATTTCCTTTATCCTGTTAGTCTGCTCAAACACATCAAGTTTGCCTGTAAATCTCAAGATTTTGGCATAGTAGAGACTGGAAATTATTAACTTGAGTAGGAGGTTTACTACAGGATATATTGTATTTGCTTGAAAGTTGCATGAAAACCGCTCTCACAAGCAGAGCCACATGCTATAAGTTATAAGTTTTAAGTTATAAGTAAGTGTCACAAGAGATCAATATGAAAAAATTTCGTTCACAATTCAGGCAACTTCATGTCCCTGCTGAAGACTCCAGTCTGTCTCAGAAAATGTCATCCCTGACTCACAGCTGTAGAGATCTCTCAAAGCAGTGAGTTGTTGATAGTTCAGTCCCCAGAGGGCACAAGGAAACAGTGTAATTATGTCACTAATTCAGTGCTATCCTCTAGGGCAAGCAGAGAACAAATATGAAGGAGGAAATCTTGACTTGGGTGCTCAGGCACTAGATTGAAACTGCTCTGAGTTGGAGAATGAAAACTGACTCCAAATATTTTGCTGTAGAACATACAATCTTGTAGCAGAATGCTCTTCCAATAAATAATGCTCTTATGCTTTTTGGGAAGAATTCAAGATAGAATACTGGTAGTTTGTAAGCAACATAAATTACTCATTACTGTAAGAGACAAGTTTTACTTTCACTTTGCTAACTTAAATCTGTTGTGTTCTTGATTAAGAAACTTAACCTTATAACACCATGGTAAGATGTTCCAAACAAGAAATTATCTTGCACCTGACTGTTGAAAGTTTTTGGTAGATTTACCACAACCGTGAAATTTAAGCCACTTAGATATATACGGAATTCCCACTTGTCTAAATTAAAAGGACTTGCCTGTATCTTTCTCTCCATCTGTGAAATCAGGAATTAGTCAGCCCTCTACCTGTTTCATATGAGCTGTGCAGAGTTGGAAAGAACAAAAATTGATAAAGCGGGAGTTCCAGCTTACACTATTATTTTTCACTAGCACCAGTACCACAACATTTAAGTTCAAATAATGTGTGATATCCACATTTTATTTATGTGGATATTTATTTATTTTAATTAAGGGTTGTGACTACACTAGTCTCTTTGGCTCAGGGTCAACCTTAGAAATACCTAGATAGATACAGTCCAAGACACTAATTCAAAAGAAATTCGTAGGCAAAAAAATTATCGTGAACATTTAAATGAAGAACTCTCCCTGCTTTTATTCAATCAATCTTTTGGAGGGGATTTGTGAACTCAACCAGCAGATCCATATCATTGAGGGTAACTCCTCTGGGAGGACTCATCCAGCCCTATATTAGTGTATACTGCTTTCTCAGTTACCCATGAGCATTCCTTTTAAAGTCTTACTCCACAAAATACATGAGAATTTCACCTCTGTATCTCTACAATTTTGTACAAATTAGTTATTAATTATACATGCATATTTACAGCTTCACTTCCTCCAAGCTTAGTTCTATTTAGATGCTTCTACTACTCCTCCATACTAGAGAGTCTAAAACCAGCTGGAATTACACAATATTACAAAAAGGGAAGGAAGCAGGATGAGAAATTCAGGAAGGCCTCAGAACACGCATTTGTTTAGTGCTGCAATATTATATGCATTAGACAAAGCTGAGATAAAATTGCTACAGAAATAAGCTGTTTCTAAAAATTTATTACTTTGGCATGGTAGCAGAGTGTGATTGCATTTGGTACAGAACTGGAAGCCTGGTTTTGATTGCCTGGTGAGTGTTCCCACCCGTAGCTGTGACCAGCACAACCCTCTTCAGTCCCATGCTCCAAGGAAGAGACAGTGACCGTGTCCCTGTGCTTTTCTCCTTTGGTGAAGTCAGCAGTGAGGCCTCTGCAAACCATTCCCCTTTGCTGCCTTGTTTAGGAAAACTTTTGGCCCATATTTTTGGATTGAATTCTCATCTAGAATTTAGTAGTTATTAGCACTCAGGACATTGGGAAGAACATCAGTTTTCCTGCAGTCAGTGTTAGTAACAGTGAACAACAATGGCCCAGAGATGCATTTAGGTGATCCAAAGCTCGTAAGATTAATCTGTATCATCTTCACCTTTTTTCTTTCTTCTCTCTACATTTTCTCAGATGATACGTGTCTTGAATTGAGATTTTTAATCCCATTTTCCGAAAGGGTTGGGAAAAAGCACGAGGGTGTGTGTTCTCTGTAGAGCAGTGGAAGGGCCCTGAGCTGAAACTGAGTGAGCTGCATGGCACGTTTCCTCTGAGACAGGATAGTGTGCCCCAGGGAAACACAGCACTAAACTAAGAAATAATAACAAAGAAATAAAAAGTAAAGAACCTGTGAGCAAGTGTGCTGGCAACTCTAGGGAAGCTGTCATTTCTGTTTCTTGGATTTACCTTTCTGTACCACACTGTGCAGTCCTGACTAATCTGAAATTGCAAATACTTGGAGTTGGGAATCCCCAGACTCCTCATTCAGTCTAATACTCAATAAAAATGGTCACCAGTGCAGCTATTAGTAAGTAACATGCTGCCTGTGGATTCTTCCAATTGCTCTCTGATAACTGTCAGAGCAATTAATGTGTTCAGTGCCAGGGATGTTTCCCCTGAAGAATTTCTTCCAAGGAACAAGTTTTTTGTATTGCCAGAATAACTTGTCTTGTTTTACCCTCATAGTCTTAGTTACAGTTTAGCCAGAAATATCTGGACCAGGAAAAAAGAAAAGACTCAGGCACTCAGAGTAGGTGGGACGTAACATTCCTTCTATAAAGGTGTTTTTTAATTTAGATTTAGCAATATGTGCTCTAAATACCTAAATGCATTGTTAGCATTAACAGTAAGAATCGTACTGCAGTTATAAGTTAATTATAGCTAGTTTCTTACATTTCCCACTCTGTCCTTTTTGGAGACACGTGGTAATTTTCCCGAGGTTTCTGCAGCAATTTCATAACAAACATGTGTGTTGCTTAAGCTGAACCTCCAGACCACTGGACTCACTGCTCTTTGAGACAGAGGGAAATGTGCAAGGATGCAGAATCGTCAGCTTCTCTCTCAAATATTCCACCTTTCAGTAGAGCAGCAAGAAGTGGGATATAATTAAATATCAAAGTTTTCCAATCCTCAGGTCCAAAAATATTTCCAAGTTTTGGAAATCTTTTTAAAGTGCAATTGAGATCATAGGCATTTGGAGGAAGGGAATGAAGTTAACTGGAAATCCTCAGTATGTGTCAGTTCTAGTTATGCCACCTCTTGACAATGTTAACCACTTCACATTTAAAAATTCGTGCTGCAACAGTATATCTTATGGAGATTTTAAGCCCCAAATTATCAAGAGAAAAGTCAAAAGTCTTTTAAAAATGTAAGTAAATTTCAAATTTTTAAAAACTGCTTATTCATATGAAAATATTCCCTTAAGAAACCAGAATCTTTATATAAAAATTAGACTAGTTGAAAAATGCCTATTCCAAATGAGAATTAAAACTCACCAGAAAAAATAACAGTCAAGGAAGATTATGCTTTATCACTCACCATTTCTTATTAGAGAACAGGAAATCAATGCAGGAACTTTTCTGCAATTACAATGCTCAAGTTTTTGTGTAACAGAGGCAAAAAAACAAAACCAAAAAAAAGCAGCAATATTTTTGTTCATTCTATGACAGTGAAAATTTTGTATTTTGAGTGAAAATTTCACTATACAATTAAAAGTAAAAACACAGTAAGATGAAGCAGAAACTATGGCACAGAACACCAATAACTTGTGCAGGGCTACAAGCATTTCAAAGGAATATTGAAAGCTTTCTCTTAATAATTTAAATTGCTGAAAAGGCACATCTCTGCATTGAGTATTTCTAAAACATGTTCAGAAATCTCACTCTGCAGAAGATAACTACTGAAATACAGGGAAGCAACAAAGTGTTAGTTTGAAGTATATATACTTACACACGTAGGCCTTTCATCAGTGTCTAAAATAGTGATAAATCATAAAGAAAGGACGCTGAGACATGCCCCCAATTTATTTCCTTTTTTTCTGGGCAAAGTTGAGGTTTATCAAGTCTATTTCCTTTCTATGTGGCTAATGTAGGACCCGGGCAGGTGATGAGCTTCCCAAGGTATTCCCTGCCATATGTGTTTACCTTTGTGGCAACATATCTCCTATCTTTCAAGAGCTGCTCACTACCTAAAAACCATCAGTCTGTATCTCTGTGCTTTCTCAGCTAATTACCAACACAACCATGAGTTTGTTAACATGTTAAAAACATGTATTCAGTCAAAGAGAACTTCTTCATCAGCCCTTATCTACTTGGTTTTTCAGGAAGGAAAGAAAAAGTATCCATGAATAGGGGCTCTTTCATTCTTTTCCTCCTTTTTTCCACTGAGGTAGATGCACATATAGCTCCAAGTTTCAGGGATCTACTATGGAAACTTAGTGTCTAATATATGTGGCCTATGAAGATATATAGGCATAAGCAGTGTCTGACATCAATTCTCCCTTTAAGAGCACTGGTCCAAAATGGACCTTATCTTTAAACTAATGGGATGTGTGGTGGAGAAGTGGAGCACCACGGTAAAAAAAAACAAACAGGCAAGACCTCTAACATGTCAGTACCAAGATTCAGAGAGGAAAAGGACAGCTTGTGAACACGAAAAATAGTATGGTTCTGAATATGTTCACTTGTAAAAGAATGGAAGAAATATAGTTCAAACACATGCACAGCAGTGTTAGTACCCAAGGTAGGCAGTGAAATCTTAATCACCATTACATGGCTTGGAAAAATGGAATTGTTGTAACTACATGTTCTTTAAAAAGTGTGAATTCTTGATAAATATGTGAAGACAACATCAGAGTTAGGAATTTTTTGTTCTGTTTAAATTAAGATAATACTTGAATTATTTTAATCCATTTTCTGAAAGAACACACTAAATGCTGGTTTTTATTAAAAATGCATAGAAATGGATAAGTACTCATAAGAAATAGGTGATGTGTTAATACATAAAAGTATTAATTGTAAATTAAACAGTGCTCTTTTTGGTACCGTAAGAGAATTATAGAACCACAGACTCATTTAGACTGGAAAAGACCTTTAAGGTTATTGAGTCAAACCATTAACCCAGCATTGCCAAGTCCACCACTAAACCATGTCCCCCATGCCCCACATCTACACATCTTTTAAATATCTTCCTGAAAACTGACTCCACCACTTCCCTGGGTAGCCTGTTCCAATGCCTGGCCACATTTTCAGTGCAGAAATTTTCCTAATATTCAATCTAAATCGCCCATGTGGTGCTTGAGGCCATGTCACCTTGTCCCATTTACACACACTCATACACACACAGAACTGTCCCTACAATTTAGAGGTCATTCAATGCATTTAAAAATCATCAAATTGTTACAGAATAAAGCGGCTGTTCTGTGTCAGTTTAGTTCTAGAACAACAAACAAAAAAGATGAGTTAAAACTCCCTTTGCTTCTGTAATGCAATGCTCCTGAAAGAGATTCTCAGTGGTGAAATAAAAAAGATAAATATCTAGTCCTAAAGAATGTATAAAGTATTTGACATAGATGTAAAACCTTGCTTAGGAAGAGAATGGAAGTTCTGACTCTGCACAGGTTTACCTGTAGTGTATATATTTGCATCCACAGAAAAATATGTGGGCAATATTTTCTAGAACAGAATTTTCAGCAATGGTATTTTACTTTCTGCTGGTACCTCAGCTGTGTAATTAGTCTGCACACATTCAAACTAGTAAAGAATTGCTTACATAAGGAATATGGAATTTGAAAGACAAAGAAATGCAGTCTTGGCAGAGTTCACAGATTGACAGGCTGAAACCCTTGCTTGCTGCAATGACAGCACTTCCACCACTTTGATTTGAGACAAGGTTTCTTTCACAGACATTACACCGGAATTGTTATTATCTCTTCTGATGTAAAGGAGAAGTGATAGACTGTCATCCTGCACCTCCTGAGCTGTAATTCAACTGGAGCAGACCATTTAAAAGAAATCTTATTTTAAATTATTCAAATGATTGATTTATTGACCTTTAAAATAAATAGTAGAGGAAAAAATATCCCATTTTGTCAAAAAATTTGTTGCTGTTTGAAGACCATGGATAAATTTTCAGGAGTATTTAAGATTTGAGTGGTCTAAATTTTTATTAACTTTGGCATGGAAGTCACACAGGAGAATTTGAAATCATAACTGAATAGCCAACTAGAACACAATACAGAATATTTTCTCTCTTCTGCTGAGTAGAGGTTGTTGATGTTGTCATGTGCATAATTTAATATACAGAATCAATTCAAAAAAGATTAATTGGGGTATTCATTAAATTTTTCAACTTGTTTATACATCCTTTGACACAAAACAAACATATACACATGAAATAAATAGTTACAATCTTGTGGAAAGATGCTAGTCTATTTTCTAATTACTTACATGACTCATTAGAGTGTGGTGACAGTGTCAAATTCTATCAAAGAATGTCAAATGGCTTGAGTCATGACTGACCCATGCAGGCTTAAGCAGCGTGGGTGAGGTAATACAACATGACATCAAACCTCATGCAGTGTCAGAAAGATCATTGTTTTTCTCTGCACATTACTTGATGAATCCAAGCAAAATTGTATGTTGAAGTTCTCACTGGTGAAAACATAAAATACTGCAACTTCATTGTTGTTTATTAGGAATCCTAAATAAGCAAATGAAAGACTTAAGGTGCCTGGATTTACACTAGGACAAATGAGGAAAGTGATCCCTGACAGAGAAAATTCCTACTGTTTGTTGCACACTTAAGAAACTTTAAACCCATATAAGTGAAGAAACCACCATGTAATGCTCTACTATATTTCATCAATACTTTTAACAGTTTAAATTGCATCAACAAAAGAAAAGGTAAAAATTTAAAAATATTTGTTGCTTTGTTTTTAAAGAAAAAGATTTTATAAAAGTAAAATAATGAAAATGTAGTGATTTACAATAATGGTTTGATGAAGAAAATTAAAAGGTTGTTTTTACTGGTACACCATAAGGTTTTTGCAGAAACTTTCTTGAAGCCACTTACAAGATCAGGTCTGCATTCTAATTACAGCACACAAATTAGAAAATTTTATAATACAGTTTGTAACTTGTAGAAATAACAAACTCCTCCTCACCCTATTTTTATTTTTCTTACAGCACATAGTGCATCTCATTTCTTTTAAAATAGTAACACTGAAAATGTTCAGCATAATACTGGAAAGTAAGACAGTGCTTTATATCTCTTTCTAATTTCTACAGAACCACATGTCTGTTACACATCCCACCCTTATCATTTTTATCCTCAGTAGCAATTCCCTTGTCAGTATTCTATAAAAAAAGTACAAAATGAATAATTTTTTAGAAACATAAACTCAGCTGTCTCAGCTGTGTCTGTCAAACTGATATGTACCATCTTTATTTAGAAAACCAAGTCATCTTGTTGTTCCATCAGTGAATATAAATATTGATATTTTATGTAAATAAGCGCATAATATATTACATTGGGAAAATCCTTGTCATTTTTACTCACAGACTATATAGTTAAATGATAGTTTAAAGATGTATAGTACAATATTCTAATGGTTCCTCTTTTATGGTCTTAGGTAGAGCTTTTCAAGGTAAAATACTATTTAAAGGAAGCTAATCTAGTAAATTACTAGAGAAATTTAGGATTCTGTGAAATATATATCAATATGTAAAAAATATGTAAGCCTATATCTTCAAAAGACTATTCAGTTTGAACTCAGGAGAAACAGGTTTTCGTGAGGAGCAATAATTTTTTTTAATATTATTTGAAGTACAGAAATTTTACACATTTCATTAATAAAAACATTTTAGTTTGGTCGACTCATGTAGACCAAGTTCAGTTATCCCTCCTAATTTGAAAGGCAATTAATTTCCCTGAAGAGCTGTTTTGGGGATTTCATATCTTAAATAAGCAGGTAAGCATATTCTAGGTTAGAAAAAACTGGCGCTATAGAAAAATAAGTTGAGACTCTATCACATTCCATGAAACAACACAAAATCTTCTGCTCTATTCCCATATTTTAAAAAATCAAAGACCTGGAAAACATTTTGCAAAATGAGATTATGAATTTCTAATTAGCTGTTGTTTCTTTTATTTTAGCTATAGAATCATAGAATCACAGAATCATAGAATCATATAATATGCTGAGTAGGAAGGGACCCATCAGCATCATCAAGTCCAGCTCCTGGCCCCACACAACTGACTGCCAACTACTGCTTGTAATAATTTTTAAGTCTGTGCTTCAGCTGAAAAGAAAAAGACTGATATGAAATGCAGCGTTTCCATCTCCTTAATGAAAAATTAATTATGCATTTCCTGGTTTGTAATGTCATGTAAGTGTCTCATATGACCATGGAAGAATCATCCTAGTTCATTTCATATAGATTCATGTTGGTATTATTTCTTACAGCCAAGGTCATGTTTCTCTCTGTAACTTTCTACGTGTATTCCTGAATATCTTACAGATATTTGTTTTCAATTAAATCTGTCTTAACAATGCTTACAATGTAGTATAATACTGAGAAAATTTTCTCTTTGCTCTAAAAAGGAACTGATGTATCACAGCTCCAGAGATCTCTGACTTAAATCTGCAAAGTAAATCTGAAAGCAATCTTATTTGTCATTTTTCACAGGGATTTTCAAGGGTTACCTTTGGCAAAATCCCATGCTAGTGAAAGTGAACTTGACAATACAGAATATATGAAGAGCCTCTCCATTAAATCTTCTTATAGAGCTTCTACTGGCCAGAGGTCTGATAGGTAGGGCTCACAGCAGGAAAACTTTTATCAGTATGTGTTTAAAAACAATTTACTCTCTGACTGTCTAGGTCTCCAAGGAAAAATTTAGCAATGAAAAAGAGAGGGAGCACTAAAAGTGTTAAACTAAACTCGAGATTTTTGTGTGCGTGCATGTGTGTGTGCCAAGCACTTGGATAGCCTCTTTGGAGTTCAGAACAGGTAAAGTTCTCCATGTAGGCATATTCTAGGCATGTCAAAAATATACAGAGTAATTAATATAGTTTAATTATAACAGGAATTTTTCATGGAGCATTGCATCACCAAATTTAGCAATTCTGTCATTAATAATATAAAACATTTCATAAGTTTAAAGACCCAGACTCAGCAAAGAACAATTGTTACATATCCTGAAATAAAATGGTTAATCCTTTTGTAAAATAATTATCAATATTTGAAATTTCTATTAGGTAATTAGTATTTGTGATTCTCATTGAAAATCTTCAAAGCTTAACAAATTTTGATTTGTTGGTTGTCCATTCTTGTCACTGCGCTTTGTCTGCATAGAGAAACTCATAATTCAGGTTTAAAGTGAGAGTAATTTTGTATTTGAAGCCCTCACATCATTGCCTCTTTTAAAGTGATGGAAGTGTTAAGGGGCTATTGCTAGAGTGTTTTTGATGCAGCACTTTTTGAAAGCAGCAGATCATTAACACCAGGTTTGATATTAATGACAGAATTTACAATATGGTGTTAAAATTTGCATGAACAGAGTACTGTGCAAATACCACTTGTGCACATGGATATAAAATGGGGTATCTCATATGGGAATTTATTCTCCACCCCTGTGCAATTTTTACTGCATATCACTTGGTTAACAATTTGCTAAGGAGAGATCTAACCAACAGAGTCATCTCACTCAAGCCCCTTCACAAATTCTTTGTTTAAATATTATTTTCTAGAGCTGAAACCTTGGAAGTACTTTGGTTTTACAGTTCACGTCTTAGAAGTATAGTATTAAGTCTTCACAAAGGCTCTGAAAATAGCCCTTTCGTATTAAAAACATTTAAAAACAAAGACCTAAAGTAATTGTGTGAATTTTTGCAAATTTCTTGATGCACTTCTTCAAAACTAGGTGACATTTTTTCAGGGTATGTGTTCCCAGAGGACAGCACACAGGCTTTGTGTCTCAGCAGCTGCTGCAGTTATCCATGAATACTGTCCAAGAATATACAGTTCCTCCCTGTATATGCACAGGACCAGAACTACTCTTCCAGCAGTTCCCACTGTAACAACCAACAGGATTGTTGGCTCTGAGGTTTAGGATCCCTGCTTAAAAAGGAGCAGATGGCCATCCTACATCTGTGCATACATCTTCACCACAGGAGCACAGCTTCTGTGTGGAATCAAAATTCCTTCTCCCAACACTGTTCCCACAACTAAGTACTCGTATATTATGAAATTATGCCTCTGCCTGACCTTTTTCTACTTCTGTGGACCTTCTAGGTCTATTCAGCTGCTATTCCCAGAGATAAAGGGTTGGGTGAAGGAATTCCAATTTTTAAAACTGAAATGGGGTTAATAACATATTATTATCACTGAATTTCCCAAACTGCCTCAGCTGTGGGGTCAAAAAGCTATGTTTCAGTGGAACACTGGAATCAAAACATTGTTTGGTTTGGGTTTTTTTGTTTTATTGTTTGTTTGTTTTTTGTTTTTTTTTTTTCTCACAAACTACAGTGCTAATAGTTGTGCAGGTAATTAATATTGAGATAAACAACTTCAGTATTCTTGATAGTTGACAAAAACAGTAGTGCTGCAGAGTAAACCCTTAGTATGATCAGAAATGACAGAATCTTCATTTTATTGATTAAATTAGAGTGTATCTTTAGAGATAAGTATCAGTTTTGAGTATCAGACTGTTCTCTCCAGGAAAAGTTTAGTCTGAAGTTTAAACCTTTTTCTAGATTTGCCAAATCAGAGCAGCTTCATGCAGAGATTCATCAAAATGCCCTTTTCTACAGAGTAGGGATACGACCATACAGATTGGTTTCACATATAGATGAATTGTTTTATTCTGCACTCTTTTTCTTCCTATACAAACTATCACTCTCTCCTCTCATCATTGAATGGTTGCTTAATCTGCAATTTGGAAGCAAAACTTCAACAAATAAATTAGGGAAAGTAATTTAAATATTGGACACGAAGTTCCTCTTTATTTTCTTCTTTTCTTTTATTTCCTAGCTTTCATTTCTTTTAATTTTAGCTCTTGATCCATGAGGCTAATTTCAATGTGCCCTTAAAATGTGAAATGTATATATTATTAATATTTAAGTATGTATATATGTATATAGATGAAATTAAAACCTACTGAATAGGAGCTGTGGGCTGTGAAATCAAATTAGCTTTTGGTTTTTTCCACGAGAATTCTTTAAAGACAGTTATGCATTATATATATATAAAATAAAAATAAATTTAAATATAATAAATCAAAAAAGTGACTTGAATCATGAGCCTTAATACAGTTCCTTTTCTTTAAAGAATAATGTTCTTCATTCTCTATATTTTTCTCCTAAAGAGGAAAAATATTGTATAATTAAAATCTAAGGACTTTACAGATAAGGAAAAAGCTAAAAGTATCATTTAATGAAAAGCATTGTGTGGAATGATTATATTCATTCAGTATCATGTCCTGAGTTCCTGAGGTTGGAATGGGCAGATGTATTGTGAAATAAGCATATTCTGTCACACTTCTGTGTATATTGGCATAAGATAAAACTTCGGATGTCTTTGTGTTGGAAAGAAAGAGAACTTTTTGTGCCAATGAATGAGGACGCAGTGGCTTGGGAGGGCAAGTGAGAATTCAAGGAATTCTGATGTTGCAGTTTCCACGTTGGATGCAGACAATATGTATTTTTAACCCCTTATTCATCAATACTCTACATAGATAGATCCTGCCTTTTACTTTCATGAAATAGAGGATTCTCACTTCCAATTTAACCTCTCCACTGGAAGAAGTAACAGGGCTGTCTCAGCATCAGGGTCTGAAGGCCACAGCAATGCATTTCATGCTCTAGGAAAGAAGGCTATTAATGTGTTCACTTTAATACTCTGTGTTACATCCATGTAAAATTAGCCCTGGCTTCTTCCATTTTATCCCACTGCAGCTGTGATCTGCAACTGGGGGCTCTGGCCACCCATAAAATACTAAAGGTTTTGAGCTGATCTAAATTTCAGCATTACATAAACAGCATTACATATAATTCAGGATTGCTTCTCAACTCCTTCTAGAGCCAAGTGGATTTTAAAGGTTCCAAAGGATCTCATTCCTCTCATCTAAATGTTTCCTGAAAGGCCATTTACTCAACACAGAATCTTTTCAGTCACCATCTCTCACCTAAACATGGTTAATCTATAGCAGTTCCTGCCTCCAGGTGTGTACTGCACAGCTCTGCTTTAAACAACAGTTCCTGCAATGAGCTAACCTTCCTTAATCGATAAAATCCCAGTCACTCCTGATTTTGGTGAACTGCTTGTATTTTCACTGGGTGAAAAGTGTTCATGTACAGCATGCTTCATTTTCTGACTCTGTCAGACCAGAAACAAAGCCTCTGCAATGGAAGCACTCAAGAGATGTTGTTGGTCCTGTGTGAGCATTTACAAATCCAGAGACAAGGCTTTGTCTATTTTTCTCTGAGTGTGAAACTTGTGATATTTCACCTACTTTTAAATATTCTTTTTAGCAGCAAGAGCAAGCAGAAGCAGTAGAAGTGTGAAACTATCAGGATTCTGACTCAATTGTAACAGAAACTGACATTCCTACACACCAAGTTGTATTTCAGGATAACAAAATACTTTCAGAAGTAAACACAGAGGTCACTCCCTAGGTTAGTGGGCTCTGGCTATCTCTGGAAAACAATACAGAAGCCCTTTATTACATACAATACAGCTTCAAAACACTATTTCAAAAAGAAAATATAAAATGCCAGTTCTCAGAGAAAAAGGGAAGTCTACAGTTTCGACCTCACAAGTAGAAAGTATTGAAATCCCGTTAGTCTGAATCCTGCTAAAATGAGAGAACAAATGGAAGTATCAGTGGGTCAAGTTATAGTCATTGGTCCTACTTTGGCAGATCATTAATAGAAATTTCCATTATATATAGTCCTTTTTTTTTTTTTTTATCCTTATGCAATCATTCCTCTTCATGAGAACCTGTAATCTCTTTAGCCATTTAGTAGACATGCAGTTCAGGTTTCACATTGCAAGCACTAGCCATCCTTTCAAAAAGAAAAAGGCCCCTTCCACCTCCCCCCAAATAACACACAGTGAAATTGTCAAAGGCCTTAAATAACCAAAAAATTGACAAGTTAATCCTAAATATTCTCTCCAAGATGGCAATGTCAAGTGTCTGATAGTACTTAGTCATAAACATTAATTTGATAATATTATTTTTGTGGCCAAAAATGGAAAGGGTGTAACCCCAATAAAAGCATCTTTCCCATCTTTCAGCTCTTCAGTTCAGACACCAATAAACTTCTCCAAGTCATGAAGCTTGTTGCTCTGACACAAGCAGAAGATTCATCCCTCCTCGCTTCACTCAGCAGTTCTTACTATTTCAAATATCTGCAAATGGTAAGAAAAGCCTGGACCAATTTTCTCACAGAGATTTGGAGAGGAGAGAGAAATTCTGGGAAGGAAGAGGTGCCCAGCTGAAACCTCTACCAGCCCATGATTATCCCCTCGCTCCTGTCAGCTGTGCTGTAACCTTCTAGGCACAGGCTGTAGCTCATCTTGACTTCTCACCAGGATTTCTGCACCTTCCTACGAATGCCTCTAAACTTCTGTTTTGACATGAGCTGCAGTCATAATGAGTAATGGGAAGTAGCTATTACAGATTTTATAGAATTCATGGAGCATGTATTTGCTTTTAGCATGCAGTCCAGCAGAGAACTGCAAGATTAAGTAGTTACATCTTGCAAGCTGAGAGGCACATTTGCTGTATCGTTAATAAACATCATGGCTTTGAGTGTATTTAAATTAATATAATTTATTAAATCTTTCTGAACGGGAAATCAATTTTACTAGGGTAGAGACAAAAACTTAATCAAGCTTAGTCAGAAGAAAATTGGCCTTTTCAATTTTGTTTACAGTAAAATAACCTCATAGATTTTTAGCAAAAAAGAAAAACCATCAGCTGAAATTGTGAAGTAAAATCTGAGTTGCATAAAGGGTTTCTGAAAAGTCAGGAAGGCGACAGGTTCTTTACAGTTTTTACTGAAGTTTCTGGAATTACACACGGAGTTACAAGTACAGCTTCTGTTGGCACTAATGGAATGCCAATGAAAACAAGTGTTCTGTGCTCTGAGAAGCTTGTGCTCTGAAAATATCCCTCCCAAATAATTTTGGTTTATGTCATATGCCCAAGGCAAATAAGTAGTTTTCTCTCATCACTACCAAAGTATTGATGTGAAAACACAGATATAAAACAGTCATTCATAGGGCAGAACTCCTCCTGAAAAAGCAACCATTTGTTCTAATCTGTCTCTCAACATTCTTAGCTGAATGTGGTAGGGGAGAAGTATCAGGATTTTTAAGTGTCTTCATTTTGCTTTTTGAAGAATTTATGAACCAGAAAAAGATACTGGCAGGGACCAAATCATAGAGAAAACAGAAGCAAGGAATTGACTTTCTGACTATCTGCTGTAGGTGGTCATGAGTAATTTGCCAGAAGACATTCTCAGATGGTGGAGCACACCCTTATAATTTTTATTTCAATGGAAAAAAAAGATAATTATTTTTATGTTTCTACTTTTTAAAGTTTCCCAAGGCACTCTGTTCACAGTCCCTGTCTACTCAAAACTCATACCTGAAATAAAATAGGGCAATAACAACTTCAGAATGGCTGGGGAGGGCATCCATTGCAGATCTGCCTTGTCTCCCTTCAGCACCTGGAGCAGCAGCAGCAGAAAGAATTTGGCCTTTTCTTTCTTTATTTCTCGCTCTCTCAAACAGTGCTGCCTCCCTGTTATGACAATCACTTTCAGATGTTGCATTAACATAATCTAAATCTGACTAGTTGCCAAAGTCTTCTTCTGCACTGATGCCATTTCTTGATTAGTTAGAAATAAATAAACAGACTCTTTATATATATATATATAATATTGATGATTTCTGGTCTGATACTCTAGATTCATAGCAGTGATAAACCAGATCCTCAAGCTAAATGGGCTTGCAGTTAACACAAGTTTTGTATTTAGTATATGCAAAGCAGAGGAAGGGGAACTCAGAAAATTATGAGTTTTATATTCAGCCACTGTCTTTTTTCAACTTGACTTCTGTCATCACTTTGCCTTTAATCAGGATTCATATTATTGTCTTGCCTCAGATTACCTTTCTAACTTTTTCAAATCATTAAAATAGAAACTCTAAAATTGAACTTCAGAAGACATATCTCTATATATTTTCCAGTATTTTTTCCTTCCTTTAATCAATCACTGACACTAGGCTGCAAAGCAAATATTAATCCTTATTGTTCATTTCCCCTCACATTCATGCTTTCACTTCCATCCTTGCAAATTTATACATCTCTTATGAATCCAGTTCTTGTTTCCCTTTACTTTTCTTCTCATTTTCCAAGTTGGTTCTTCCTTCTTTCTCAGTGTTTTATTTTCTGTATTGACCTACATATATATAAGCCTTAATTGACTGCTGCAATATTTCTGTAGAGCAATTTATTTGTTTTCGTTCCATGCTTTTCTGCATCAGGTTCTGACTCTATGTCCTTGCTTTTGAAATTCTGCACAGCATCCTTTCCACAATGACCATGGGTCTCACCTCCATTTGTTCTGATCACTACAGTTCGCCTGTTCCCTCCTTTTTTCCTTACAAAAAAAATGTGTACCTTTTGTCCATTTTTTTTTTCTTGTTCATCAGGCTACATCACTCATCCCTTTAGAATTTTTCATAATTGATATTTTGGAGCTGCTGTTCCAGCAGCAAGACTATACATATGACCACTTTCTTTAAATTAATCTATACTAGTGAACCTGATTTCTAAAAATCCAGTTCCCTTTTTCACGGATTGTCCGGGAATACATAGTAATCATATGTTTGGGAAAACTCCACCAATGCTTAAAGCCTCACTAACAATCAATGCTCAGTAGTGATGTTGAGGAAAGATGTTCAGCAGCAATTACAGAATTAGAGCTGTATTGACTTTTTACTTGAGACTCCAACTCTCAGTAGACAGCTAGAGTGATGCTGTGTACATGACAAGATCATAACCCCTGCTGTTAGATCTACAATAATTGTAATTATTGCCTACAGAAACATATCATTTCACTTAATCCTTCATGATTTCAGTAGCCATATTGAACTCATTTTTGTAATTATGATCCTAGTGACAAAATTTCCATGGATGGGAAAAAAAGCTCTTCTGGCTGAATGTTTCACTTCTCTTTCAGAGTTGCACTGTCAATGAATAGTTTGATGTTTTTATCTAGCATTTCAGATTTTCTAATATTCCTGTCTTTGAAAGTTCTTCATCTGGCCACATACCCTACCTTGAATCATACCCACCCAGAGCACAACCTCACTGTATCTTCTCTCCTCAGCAGCATGGCCAGCAGGTCTCTGTTGTACATCCCATGGTGTGGCTGGAGTGTGTGTGGGAGAGACTGAGGGCAAGTCACTGGGATACTGAGCTTCAGTCTTACTTGTATCTATGGCTGCAAGAAATCACAGGAGCAAATTATCCCCAGAACTGCAGGCGGATTTTACCTCACTAAGTCCATTTGGCTCACCCTAAAAGAGAACAAAGGAGCAAACATACATATGAGCATACATACAAGGCAGCTGGGCAGGAGACCAGGAATTGGAGATGAAGCCATGTTGAATGTATCTCACAGAAAGTGCATGGGAAAAGCCAACCAAATTGACTTCTGGAGTTTTTTCCTAAACTGAAGACAATCCTTTTTTGCTGAAATCAGTGGATTATAGCTCATGAACACTTGAATTCCAATCTGAAAGGATGCTAGGGCAAGATAAGTTCTTTTGTCCCTCTTTTCTCCCTATTATATGAAATATGGGTAAGATGACCTAACATGAATGACCTGTCATGAAATAGGTCTCCCCATAGTGTGTGATACAGCCTCTGCATTCCATGGGACCGTCTGTCGAAAGCGGGGAGTTGTATCCTGTCAGTGACACGTAAAACCTAGTTTTATGTGCAGTGACATCCCTATCAGAGATGCCTGTCACAAAACCTGTGTAATCCTAGATAATTACATATACATTTATAGTGTATATTAAAATGCTATTTGTTTTATGACCATGTTCCAAGTCAGTTCTTGTCCATTTTGAAATTGAACGACCAATGTCCCGATAGTATCAACTTTACTAGCACTAGTTTCCAACAGAGAAAGTTATACATTATGGACTAATTAAAGGTCTAATCTCCTTAGGTAAAAGACCGCCCTATTCCTTCTTTATTTGATTAGGATTTTGAGTAGTGGAAAACAAAATCAGCAGGCAGATTTCTTTATCATATGGGGTTCAGGAATAGTGCATTTTTTAAAATAAATTTTGTGGTTTATTTATTATTTAAGAACTTGAAAGAAAGAAACAGCTTAAATAGCTTAAATATCTCTTTCTTTCTCAGAATTATGATCCTAGGTGCTTGTCAAATTTTAACTACATTTTCAAAGCAACACAGAGTGATTCAATCAGCCGGTCCCCACTGTTTGAGAATCTTTTAGTTTCTCCTTAAAATCATTACATTTTAGTTTGAATACTAATCTATGCTCCTTCCTCTCATCTACACTTCATGCCTTTCTTCGATATTTTTAGAGTACATGGAGGACAACATCAAAACCAAAGAACTAATATATGTATTTCTAATTGGAAGATATGGGTTTGGACCATTTAAATGATTATTTGTCTTTCTGATTTTAGACCTTCCTTCTTTTCCAGAATCACTGACGTGATTTTTTTTTCCCCTCTGTTTTTAAACTAAATTTATCTGAAAATTAACCAGAAAAAAAAATCCTGCAGAATTAACAGCACACTTTTATACACATATGAACAAGTATCTCACAGACAGCCATGGCAGGAGTGTGTCCAAGTAATCAAGCAGAATAGCACCAAACACACCTCCAGGTGAAGAGGCACAGCAAATTTTTAACTCCCTGGCACCAGCTTACATACTAAAGTATTATCAGGCTCATCAATATAGTAGAAAAGATGGAAAGTGAGTGCTCTGTGCCAAAGGCCAATGTCAGGTATTACATCAGGCTTCTGTAGGAGTGAGAAATCACCTCCCTGAGATTACACTGCCACTTTGTTTTCATGACTTGTGAACGAAAACCAGCCACCCCATTTTTATAAGCCTATAAAGCACTGAAGTCCCTAGTGGGGCTGCCTGCAGCCTGCATAGATGCACACAATGTGCTGCATAACACAGCACATTAAATTCCAAATGGGAGGGCTTCAGCAGCTCTGGCTGATTTCCCAGCAGGTCTGGAACCTTATAGAAAGAACAAGATGTTCAGACAAGAAGTGAAGAGCACTGTGTTCATAATAGCAACTGAATACATAATGACCAACAGTAAGGGAAGAATAAATCTATAGAGCTACGTGCAAGATATGCAGCAGGTCCTACCTTGGCTTGTGGACCACTTAGAGCTAAATTCAGTGCCCACTCTGGCAGTAACACAATTAGTGGTCCAAATGCTGCAGCCGCGAGTACAGAGCCTGCATTATCATCTGCACACTCCATGCCAAGATCATTCACTTTGCTGAGAAGAGAATTACAGTATCTAAGTGGCCCTGCTGAGCCATTCCAGTATCCAGGCACACTGCAAAGTAGGCCACTCTCAGCGTGACTATGGTATTTTCTTTTATATACTCTATCCATATGGTAAAAATAAGACCCAGATTTTGCAAAGAGCTCTGTATAGCTAGACTTGCTTTTTAAGCCAAACCAGGTCACTGTTTTGTTGATGCAGTTTCATGCTTAGGAATTGCACTGAACTGAAGGCACTAGATGTAATGTCAGATACTTTATTACATGATTTTCTGGAAGAAGTCATATGCATATCCTTGTAACACATCCTTATAGATGAAAAATCATACCTGCAGGTACAGAAAAAGACTCAATTAAGACAGGCACTAAAAGTCCCAGTTGCTAGTGTCATTTGTCACTGCAAAAAAATCAATGATTACTTAAAAAAGATGTCTTATCTATATGCAATGCAAAATAAAGATACGTGACACCTTGAGAATTCTCTATATGAGTCTCTTGACATCTTAAAACTTTTTCAGGAGTGAAGAACTCTATTAATATTATCTTTGAAACCCACTTCTCCCCAGCAGGGATCATCTGAGAAAAGCATGAGAGATCATATCTTTTTGATTTCTGTGTAATAATCTCTGACTCTGAGAATGGCCATCCCTAAAAATCTGGTCAGTAATAATAAAAAAAAATCTTCAAATATACTTTGTAAGCCGGAGATAATGAAACCACGTGCATGCTGTATCAATATTATGTCAAACTGCACATTTATCAAGAATCATAACAGTTCATTAATTTTTCTTGAGGTTCTTGACCATCTTGACAGTAATCCACTGGACACTGGTTTTCTCAATATCCTTCTTGAAATGGGGCAAAAGCAGATGAATTTTCAGATATGAACTCACCAGTGACAACAAGGGAAATAACTACAAAATTTTTCTTTGATCCACTGGCAATGTTCTTGTTAATATTTCTCTGAGTTTCATATAAACTGGTTTGTGAGTTTTTGTCTTAGCTGAAATGAAAGCAAAATATTGGCTGATATTCAAACTGGCATCCACTCTGACTGCTCAGGTTGTCTTTGACAGGTTTGTTACTCAGTCAGTCAGTTTCCAGCCTATGAAGATTTACATAGTTATTTTTCTTAGGGTGAGATATTTATACTTTTCATATTGAGCACCATGAGGCTGCAGCTGGTCCATTTTTGTATTTTCCTGTGATCCTTGTGGATCAAAATTCTGCCATTTGGCATTTGAATCAATTTTCTCGTTGATGTACCATCATCCATAAATTTGCTGAGAGTGTATTATGTCACATCATCCAGCCTGCTGATGAAGATATTGAATAATACCAGCTCCAGTATTGACCCTAGGGTAGCTCTGTACCTCTGCCAAATGAACATCAAGCTATTGATTACTGCACAATGAGCTTGGCAGGTTGGCAGTACAGCTGATTTTCAAACAGTGTAACAGCCCATTTTATACAGCCCACGGTTCCTCTGTTTCCAGCTAAGAAATGCCTGTAAGCCAGTGTCAAAAGCATTGCTCAGATTCAAGGTGCATTAACCCACTCTCCTCTCAGACATACATTTGGTTTTTTATTCAGATAAAAAGCAAGCAGTGTGGTCAAATACGTTTTACTCTGGTAAGCCAGGTGACAGATTTGATTCCTTTGTTTCTTGGAATTTAATTCCAAGAGGATATGTTTCCTGATCAGGATCAGGGACTGAGGTGAAGCCTGCACTTCCATATTTCACCCTTTCCTGTTTCCTTCTGGCTGTTCTTTGGATGGAAGCAGCATTTGCTGTTTTCCTCTTATTGGGGACCTTGAGTAGCACAAGTTTTCATTAGGCAATAGACACTTAGTGCTACCACCGTGTCTGCTTTGCCCCTACCTAACGTGTTGGTCCTGTCCAATCTGCCCCTTCCCCTCAGCCCTTTGGCTCTCTTTTCCTTCCTAAGCATTTCATAACATATTTTAAAAGTGTGTTATGAAATGGTTTCGATTCTAAGCATAGCAGCGTTAAGAGTACTATTGATGTAATTTCAATATGTTTTTCTCACCCAGTTGAAAATATATTGTAATTTCCACTATACAGAGATATTTCACTATTGGCCATGGAAATTCATGCAACAGTGCTGCTTTTTTTACATAGGAAATCTGAGCAGAAGTTAGGAAAAATCCAGTGAGGCATCACTATTCCCAGACACTGCAGCAATGTCATGATATAATTTTATCAAATGAAAATAAGAACAGATATCCAAAATCTTGGGAAAAAAGGTAGTATCATTCCATTCCTGTCAGGAGGGGCTGCTTTCACAGCATTCATTCTCTCTTTGCCACTGTTTCCACTGATACAGTTGTTGGAGTTTAAGTACTGTTTTTATTTCAGCTGCTGGAATTATCACTCTTAGTGATCTGTCAGTGCAGCCTCTGCACTCAGCCTACTACAAAAAATTGATTAAATCATTGATTCTGAATTGATGTTATGATAGAAATATGAAAAATATAAACTATATGAGGGATTTCAGCTGAAATATGCAACTTCTTTTAGGCACTTTGTCGAAGACATGTATTCCAGTATAAAAGAATCCAATGAATCTACAGAAGAGTCTCATACATATTGTAGGTTGAGTGAAACAAGCATTGACATATGTTCCATAAAGAATTCCTATTTTTCATCCACTCTGCTAATAACCTAAGCTGGACACAATTCCATCAGAGGAAAGTGAAAAACCCAAACACCACCTTTTCCACACAGAAAGAAGTGAAACATGAGTAAATGTTAGGAAGGACACCAAAAAGTAGCTACATTCTGACTTTTATTGACATGTTTTTGAGTCCCTTGCCATAATCCCAGTAGTGGTGTGTTTGTCGATAGCTGTGCCATTATCAAAGGGATCATCTTCCATGAAAATTCTAGTCTTCCCTCTGTTTTAATAGGTAAATCTCACCCCACAATTATCTCATGGGAGAGCTGACAGAAATTACATGGAACCTCATGACATCCCTTTCTGCACTTTATATAAGCCATGACATGTGTCAAATAAAGTGATTCCTGAATCCAGCACTGTCTTACAGGACTATTCAGTGCAATTACAAAAGGTGGCTTTGAAAAGTTTTCCAGTTTTTTTCAGGATAAGAATAACAGACCAGAATTTCTCTTAATGAAAAGACCTTAGAATTTTGTCTCAAGATGTTTCTCAAATTTGTAGTCACAAAAGAGAAATAGAAATGGATTTTCTCTTCTAACAGCTAGGAATACATTTTATTCTAGGACTTGCAGTCCTCCCAAGAGTCACATCTTTATATGCAACAACACAGAGGAAAATGCACATAGAAGTGAGTCTCATAGGGCTAAAATGAATTAATTTTTAACCCTGTAAGAGTAACTGCGGGGGAAAATGCTTAAAAAATAATAGATATTAAATATGTGTGTGTATTAACATGTTTTAGTAAAAATCTGTAGGGTAGCATGGAGTCAGACCTGTCAGTGATAAAATGCACTCTCTCCTAATGTGTGATCCAGAAGAACTCCTTTCTGGGACTACACCACAGATACCTGAATGAAAGTTCTCCTTACATCACCTGAAACTTTCCTTGTTTTTCCCTTCAGTTGTTTGTTATCTCAGAAATACTTGGTTTTGGAAAACAAGAAGTAATTTTTGAAAATTGAAAGTTTAAAGACAAATGTCCCAACAAAAAAAAAAAGATGGTGATTTTGTTCATTTAACTGCAGTCCTCAAGACAGGACACGAATAGATCACGTATAAGTGCAGGAACTTCATGCTTCTTATTGAAAAATCAGGCTGGCTAAATCCTACCCACATTTATTACTGTTAAATTTGCACCTGCAAAATCCAGTCTGTCATATCAGTATCAATACCTAACTATTATATAGAACCCACAAGTTATCAAAATAAAAATGAATTACCTGGTCTTTAGTGTCATTGTAGATAGATTACATCCGAAACCACACTGATTTAAGAAATAACCAAATCTATCACAATGATCATAGTCTGAATTTTAAAGTATTTCAGATTTTTTCTAAATAATGATTTTTGGATGAAATAAGAATCTAGATCAAGCTTGCCTTTGAAAAAGGAGACCTAAACTGATATTTCTCACTGTAATAAAAGAAGACATTTCTTCCAAAACATGTTTTTTTGTAGACATTCAAGTTCAGGTTCAAAAGAAGCTTCTGTATCACGACTCATTAAGGATAACTAATGATAAATAGCACAAAATTATTCTAAAAGTGATCTGCAGCTGAATTTATTGGTGTTTCAAAATACGTAAATCTTTGAACATGAATTAATTGATGTGAATTTTGGTCATTAAGACTGAACATAAGTCATGAGTGATCAGCAAACAATATTACAGGGCTTTCATAAAGCTATTGTAAAATTAAAATTCCTATAAAAATAGGTTGCACAAAATACACAGCAATATTTTGCGACCCCTTTGAAAAAGTATATGAGAGGTTTGCCTCTATTTACTATTACAATTTGCCCTATGGATTTAAGGAAATTACATCAGTCATCACTTCAGAAAAGCCATCAGAAGAGTCTTCCTGGGTTATGAAAGTCATTAAAAATGTAATAAAGTAGATTCTAATATGGACACTTGCTCAGGTGACAACAGAAGGCTTTGATATTTAATTACAATAATGAAAGCTGAAAAGAGATCTTTGGAATGTGCAAAAAAAACCTGGCAGCAAGACAAAAGGTTTGTTAAGTTGTTTTTTGATTTTTTTTAATTAAATAAATCTGTTATTATTTTGCAACTAGGAAACACCATGGGAGTTTTGTGCTGAGTGTAAAATAGAAAAAAGGAGGAAGTAACAATGATTAACCGAAATAGAAAATCAACACCTTCAGTACTGGTAACATCCTAATGTAAAATTTGCATAAAAAGCTAACAAAACTGGGGAACAAAAGAGAGAGAATGAGAGAGGAAAGTGACCTCTGATGCTATACCAACATGCATGCCCTGCTGGAAGACTCTCGGGCTCTTGGGTGATGCCTGTCCTGTTGAAGGCTCTGTCTAGAGCTGAACAGTATCTGCATCTTGCACTGTATCACCCTTGCCTTGGGACACACCTGTGACCCTTCTTTCTGTGACAGACACGTCAGTGTCCAGTGTTCCCTTCTGTTCAAATGCTTCAGTGTGCCTTCAGTGCTTCAGCTTGAAGCACAGGGACTTGGTGGGGGTGCTGAGGTGTAGCATCATTCGAGTGCAGTTAAGTGTGCAAATGTTAAACTGCACAAAGCCAGAGCAGGGTCAGGGGAGCCAAACCTGGTGCAGGTTTATCTACTCATCTGTACCATACATGCATGCATAAATCCAGTTTTTGTTGGAGATTCATGATCTCCAAAGCCTCAGCCAAGTGGGTTTGTTTCAGAAGGAAATAGCTGAGTTGAGAGAAAGCTTCAGAGTTCATTAGCTGTGACTAACACTAACACTGCAGGATCGGGACCCAAAACTACATTGGAGAGCAGGCTGATCTGACAGTGTTAAAATTCTCATGATGTCATGAGATAGAAGAAAAATAGAGATGGATGCAACTGCAAGGAAAATCTAGTTAGTTCAAGAACCACTGTGCATCTCTAGAAAGCATGTGAATTGCTTCCAAGATAGAAATGTTTGGCTTTAATGTCTCTACTTTGACAATTCATCTCTGTCAAGCTAGGCACCCACAGTTCATTTCTATGTGTATTAGAGAGTATTTTATCCAAATAAAACTAGGATTCCAGGCAATAGCTGCTGACTTACCACCTCAGCAGGATTAAAACGTTTTATTTTAGGAGAAACAGATAGAATTCTGTGATACAAAATTCTCTGATACTCTAAGCTTTGAAAATCAGTGAAAAAGAGCTCTGAAAGAGCTGGAGCACTCCTTCAAAAAGACAATGGGAATATCTAAATTTTGTTCCTGAGTTGTCTGGACAAACAGATCTGAATCAATTGACAAATTTCAATGTTGTCCATTTTAACCACATGCTCATGAAATTAGGAGAAAGGATGTAATTGTCCATATTTTAAACTGTGACATTTTTAACAGAGGAAGGAATTATTGCAGACTGAGCATGTCTTTCCAATATGGAAGGTAGAACTCCTAGAGAATAACTCTAAGCCTTGCAGATGAAATTTGACTTTTTTGTGCTTTAACTCCAGCTGGCATTTACAGCCGGGGGAAGAAGAAGGAAAAAAGGTAATACTCAGAGTGAAGATATTTGTCATCCCAAGTCACCATTACATGTGCTGGAGCCCTGTTTTCCTGTAGATGGCTGCTTGAGCATGGGAAGTAGGGAATGAATTCCTTGTTTTACTTTGCTTGCATGTGTGGCTTTTGCTTTACCTATTGAAGTCTATATGTCTCAACCCACAAGATTTCTCACTGCTAATCTTCCCAGTTCTCTAGCCCCCAGCCTGACAAAGCAGAAGTGAGTAATCAGCTGTCTGGAGCTTAGTTGCAGACTGGAGTTAAACTATGACAAGGATTATTATATTCTAGTCACAAAGAGAAATTTGCGATATTTTTCTTGTTTATCCAGTACACCACGAGGTATTTGAAAAGTTTATGTTTTATTTGGTGCTTAAAATTGAAGGATTTTTAATAATTGCTTTTAAACATTGAATTTTTAGTCACTTTATAAAAATAGCCAATCTTAACACTTACCATGTTCAGCTTTAAAGCCACTTATGAAGTAATCACAATAGACTGTCTCATTTTGTTTCTGCTGTAAAGCACTAGAAAATGTCTTGTTGAGTTAAATGCATGAATAAATATTTTTATAGCCCAAAGCACTTATTCAATTCAAGAACTTCAGTGTTGCCTTAGGCAGGGTCTTTAGCAGTTTTAAAAACGCATTAGGTTTCCCTAGTTGTATTATAGCGCAATTGTATTTAAAATCTAGGATTTAAAAAAAAAAATAGAAAAGAGATGGAAATATAAAACCTATTCTAAATGTATAACCTGCTGTCTTAGTTCATTATTTATTCTCCTTATTTAATGTTCTCTCCCTTGGGCTGATTACCCCAAGGGACACATTCAGACCACTGCTTTTCTTTCTGCCATGTAATCATGAGAAGAAGAGTGGCATGGGAAAGCTCTTGCAACAGTAGAGACTGAAAGAGCAATGTTTCATTCAGAAAAAAAGACAAAATGAGCCATGATGGAGAAGGCAGCTAAGGAACTTGAATTAATCTTTTTCCATAATAGAGAAATAAAGAACCTTCAGTGAAATGGAAAGGTAGGAAAATCAATACTTAGAAGTGAAAACATTTCCTACATAATTAGCGGTAAAGCTCTGCTAGAAATATTGTGGAAACTAAGAGTTTATCAAGGTCAGTGACAAGCAAGCATATGCAGAAAAAGGAATAGAGATTCTTGTACTTGAGCACAATTGCTGTCTTTGAAGAGTAAACTCTTTTTCTGGGAGAAGGGAAGGAGTCAGGGTCATTGAAGTTCTGCAGGAAAACTTGCACAACTTGGCTAGCATGCTTTGTGGGTGAGTCAACTTGCAAGTGTAGAAAGGATCCATGACTGACCTAAACTCTCAGCTTTGTTAGTACATCCTATAAAAAAAATTAAATTGGCTTAAATTTTGTCTTAAATAGTAAGAGTAATGAACCAGTAGTATTTATTTCTGCTTGCATGCTGTGCATGCTTTTATACCTTTAAGCACACAGAGTCTTCTGAGATAGCTCACAATGAGATTATTGACATGTATATGTTTTCTGACCCAGACACTTTGATTATGCAACTTGTGGTCATGAGTCAGAGTTCTCACATCCTGAGAAAGGAACTTTTTCTGGCTTTTTTTCACAGTGTTGTGATGTTTTTCCCACTGTTTCAATTAATTCAGTAGAAACTAGGTGAGCTTAACACAGAATTCCACATGAGTTAAGTCTTGAGGAAAACACTTTAGAATGATATGCAGAATGCTGCATACTGTTCATCTGCAACACAAAATTGCTATCATTGTAATAACATTTGATTTCTTGAGAGTATGCGTAATTTAGAAAATCATAAATCTTTGCATGCAAGAGCCATTGTGTGAAAAATCTTTAAACTTTTAAAGACCATATGTTTTTATTCCCTATTATGAACCTGGTCTCACATTGGTCTAAGTTTAAGCACAGTGAGAAATTTTGCTTCAGCTCATTCGTGGGAGAGATAAAATATTATTTAACAGTTTTAGAAAAATCTCTTTTTTTCCCGTCTTGCTTTCCTGTAGTTGTCTGTAATTTGCTTGCATTTTCTAAGATCAGTATGAAAACATTCTGTGTCTTTTCAGTTTAACACAATGAAAAGATACTAAGATCATTACTAAAATGTATGGTAACACTTGGCACTTTATGTTGATGTAACATGACTTTTTTTTTAGGTATATTTATGATAAGGTAGTGTCATTCTACTTAATTCATTAGCTGTCTGTGTTTGTTGAGTGACAGGAGAATCAAAGGCATTGTCATGCAGCATTATGATAACACGATTGTTCCAATATGAAATATTTGGCTAATTTAGTGTGTATACTATCTTTATTAAAACACAAGAAGTAGACATCATGCCTGACTTCAAAAACAAACAGCAGACATGCTTTATGTTCAGTACTTGGTGTCAAGTCACAGGCACTTGTCTAAGGGTAAAGGCACAACATAAAATTGTTTTTCCTATTGTGATCAATGACAATATGATGAGAGACAAACTCCGCAGCTTTTATGTCCTCTGAGTGCTCCTGCTGACTTCAGTGCTAAGTATTCCACTAATAGGAAATAAGTGAACTGGGAGCTGATTCTGAAATTTAGGGGCAGTTCCTCAGCTAATAGAAATCACAAGTAGCTCTGAAGTCCATGAAGAGCTTCCAATTCATATCCTGATTTCTGAATTCAGAAAAGAATGACATCCAATATAATACTATTAATTGTAGCAGTAGTAATAGTCGTAGAGGTAGCAACTGCTGTTGCCATTGCTATTCCTATTACGACTAACCTTGCATTGCCTTACTTTAAGATTGTAAAGGCTATTAAGAAAAGTACTAAGGTACCAAATTAAAACATCATTCAGTTTATAAAATTTTGTACTTGCTTCATTGAAGATACAGGACTGTTATGCAGGAAATTTAAGTTTATGGCAATAATCACGCTTTTTTGTGTAAACAGCTTATTTTCTCACCACCCCGCAGAGGTCTATCTCACAAACTAAAACCTGCTGGATTAAGTTGTTAATTAAACCTTTCTGATGGGGAAAAATCTAGGATAAAAATGGCACTAAGAGATAAAGAGTAAACAGATCCAATTCAACTCACACCAAGGTCACAGAGTGACTTGTGCAACAGAAACACAAAGAAAATAGGAAGGCTGTATATTTTAAGGCACATTCCTGCAATCTGATCTTTTTATACTATGTCAGAACACAATTCCAAATACCACATGGTTACAACATGGAGTTTTGATGCTGGAATTGTGACATCACCATTAGAAGCACATATGTGGTCATTTATTTTATATCTTACTCTGCATAACTTTTCACAGTGGACTGTAGGTGAACACTGCCTCCATATACCTTCAAAAGCCTGAGATGAAGAATTTACAGAATGAAACATAAAATAACCAGTAAGTAGCAGAAGAGGTATGGATAAGGCTCCCTAGCTTTGAGGTGCTCCTTCATGTAAACATTAACCCTTTGTTACCTTATCCATTGGGGTCAGTCCCATTTTGACCCATCTGGTTTATCCTGAGGGATCTGTACCTCCATTTATCCTGCCTCATATCTTTGCTTCCTCTGATGTCTGTTCACTCACCGATTTACAGGATGCTGGCACCAGGTTCCAGCATGCCCCAGTGAAAAGCTTCATCAGCCAGGTGGAAAGTCTCTTGGCAAACAAGTTCTTACTCACTTGGTCAAGTGGATCCCATTTCTTGCCAGCCCCCATACCTAAACCAAGACAGACTGTCAAGTTACCTGGGGTAGAACATTTAGAGTACCCAAGGATCTGGAGTGAAAGATGGCAAAAGCTCAACAGCAGCTTAGTTATAATACAATCACCTCTTCAGCCTCTAATTTCTGGTTGAAATTAGCTGAAAAACAGGAGAAAACAGCAATCTGAGATTTTTTTGAATTCTAAAAAGGAAATGTAGAAAGATGAACTATTTTAAAATGCAGTCCAAGTTGTTTAGCTGATAAAAGGCATGAGTACATTCTCTGTTGATTTGAAACAGGTCACTGAAGTGCAATGAGTCAGGGTAAGAGCTGCACTTCTCATTCTGTGGGATGCTGACCTAATTAGAGAAAAATGCTATAGTGTTTGAGATACTTTTAGGCTGTAGATTGGTTTAGAGATACCTTACTGTGTTCCCTAATTTTCTCTGAGTTTTTGGCTTTCATGCTAAATTAGCCCAGTCCTGGGTCACTGCTAAGTGAGGCATTTTGGAACAATTTCTTAAGATGAAGCCACATCAGAATTGTCTATGTTACATCTCGTAGATGTTTTTGAAGTCAGAATTATCACCTTTAGGTCCTTTCAGAAGTGTTCACTGAAAGAGAGTAAAAAATAATAATTTACAAATGACAAAAATTAATTTTATTGCATTTATCATGTACAATTTTGTTAATGCTAGTTCTGTTTCTCAAAACAAGCCAAATACATTCTGGTCTTCCAATTAATTGTACCCAGAGGTGGACATAGGTACATGTAGATGACTGCCAGCACAGAAATCCTAATCTCTCCTTTTCCTCACTCAAGCATAGCCCTCAATTTCTTTTTCTGGGACAGATTTCTACAAAAGCTCTCTTCTTCATGGCTTGTCTTCTCTCTATTCTGATGTTGCCTGTAATTTCTATGTGGCACAGTTTGCTGCCTTCCAGTGAACAATAAAAATATTCAGTTTTCAGGTTTTGCAGAATCCTTCTAGCTGATTAAAGATCAGGACAACATATGGTCTAACCCTGAGATCCTGCACAGCCCTCACATTTGACAGGTTTGATTCTCAAGTACCATGTGCCTATTAAGTTCTATTAATTTCCAGCTGTGAGGTGAGAAAGGTGGTGGTTACTAAGGACCAATGACTTCTCTATCGTAAAATGGTAATCTGCTCTAGTATAATTTCAACGGTATTTGTCTTTGACAGAATCAGTTAGGTTGGAAAGAAACCTCTAAGATCATTGAGTCAAACTTTTAGCTGAACACCATAGTGTCAACTAAACCACAGCACTGAGTGCCATGTCCAGTTGTTTCTTGTGGGTCTGGTACAATCAAACTTGAATGAATGACCTGATTGAATAAAGGTCTCAGGGATAATTCTGCACAAATCCAAAGTTTTATTTTAAGAGAAATCTTACTATGAAATTCAAAGCTATTCATAATGTCAATAGAAAATTACATGGGAAAATACTTGTGAAACATACGGAATATATCAAATCTAATAAATATAATAGAAAAGAGTTTTAATCCAATTAAGCAATCAGAGTAACATATAAATATAAATTACTGGTTCTGCTTCTAGTCATAGATATCATCTATATTTAGATATCTCAATAATCTTTTCATCTGAATTTTAAAATAACTGCATATAGAGAAAAAGAATTTATAAGATTTGCTTATGAATTTTCAGTTATTTTGATACTATCAGGACTTCTTTTGATGTCGTCTGCAAATTCCCTCACTAACAGATTAAACTCAAGCCCGAACCTCAGCTGACACATCTTAGTTAATTTATACCATATGAATTTACACTGTGAATAATCTAATATGCTCTTTTATTAGCCACTAATTATATTTTTAGTTCAAAGGAATCAGCCTTTAAGACAGTATAAAAATATAAACACTAGAAAACTTACTATGGCACTTGCAAGTACCAATTATGAGAGTTTGGCTGATAACCTTTTATAGTGCCTATTATCTTGGTATGCAATTGCTTCCCAGGGAAATCACACCTGCCTCATAATGTGCCAAGATACTTTGTTTTCCTGGGCTGCTTTGAAAGCAGCGTGGGCAGCAGGGAGAGAGAAGTGGTTCTGCCTCTCTACCCTGCTGTTATGAGACCCCACCTGGGGATCTGTGTCCAGCCCTGGTGTCCCCAGCACAGGAAGGACATGGACCTGTTGGAGCATGTCCAGAGGCAGTGCTCCAGAATGATAAGAGGGGTGGAACTTCTCCTTTGAGAAATGGCTGAGTTATGGTTCTTCAGTCTGGGGTAGAGAGGGCTCCAGGGAGACCTCATTTTAGCCATTCAATAATTAAACAGTACTTATAAGAAATATGGTGATCAACTTTACAACAGAGGGTGTCACAATAGGACAAGGGGTAATGGTTTTAAAGAAAAGAAGGGTAGGTTCAGACTAGATATAAGGAAGAAAAATTTTACAAGAGTGGTGAAACACTGGAACAGATTGTCCAGAGAGGTGGCAAATGTTCCATCCCTGGAAACATTCATGGTCAGGCTGGATGGGGCTCTGAGCATTGAGATCTAGTTGAAGATATCACTGCCTATTGCAACAGGTGTTGGACTGGATGACCTTTAAAGGTCCCTTCCAACCCAAACTATTTTATCATTCTACAATAAATGTGCAGCTTTACTGAATGCTATTGACTCACCTGGCTCGAGGCAGAGCTAATAAAAGAAGGAATATGTTCTGGAAGAGAGCTACACCTACTTTTTAGTAATTGACAGATTGCTCAACAAAACCCTTCATAGATCTTGAGTTTAATTAGGAGACACAATTTTGCAAACAGAGGCACCACTGCAGATGGTTTCTGTCAAGTTTCAGTGTCTGGGGTGGGAGTTAGGTATGAATTTGTCAACTGGAAGCCAGCTCCAGTTTTACTAGTGATGAGAGATGCAAACACATCTGGAAGGGAATAATCCTGTCTCACAACTGAAAGATGAGTAGCCTCTCTCCCACAGCCATTTACTTGTGGGGTTTGACTGGACTTAGTGAAACTTGTGAGATGCATTAGGGAATGGGCTCAGCCCAAAAATGTTGGAAAAGAGAAAAGAAAAAAAAAGGTGGTGAGAGAATTTTTAAAAGGGCATAAAGCAATAGGAGAAGAGAGAGTGGCTTTAAACTGAAAGGGGGTCGGTTTAGATTAGATCTTAGGAAGAAATTCTTTACTGTGAGGGTGGTGACATAGTGGAACATGTTGCCCAGAGAAGTTGTGGATGCACCATCCCTGGAAGGTTTGATGAACATGGTCTAGTGGACAGTATCGCCACCCTGAGTAGAGGGTTTAGAACAAAATAAGATTTAAGGTCACTTCCAATCCAAACTATTCCATGATTTAATAAATCTATGAGTAATACTAAGATGCAGAACATGCTTAGAATGCATTTAAACTAATATTTCTGTACTTGAAAAATTACTTCATTTCATATTATAGGAATTTATTCTGAACAATTGTCTGATACGTAACAGAAATAAAATCCTGGGCCTAGTCAAGTTATTGGGACTGCATGGAGACTATCATAGAATTATAGAAAGTTTAGGGTTAGAAGGAATACAATAACTTGCATTTAAATTCAAATGTCATAATTGTGGGGCAGTGCAACTGCAAGCATTTATAAAATGAACCTCCAGTACCATCAGTTCTGGTGTGGTAGCAAAAATATCCCACTCTCCTCTACACAGATCAGAAAGCAAAGACATTCACTCAGCAGCTGGCTTTTCTGGTACTTGTTGCCAAAGAGATGGCACAACTAACAGCTTCTGGGTTCTGTTCCAGCTTTTATGAGACACTGTTCTCTAATGTTCTTTAAAACTGGTAAAACAACATACTTTGCCTAATCTCATTCTCTGAAATAGATGAACTATTTTGTCTGAATGTTTTGAATAAAGTTCTGTCTGATGCATAAACCTACTGTGTAAAATTTCAGTGCAAACATTTCACTTTTGGCCAAGTCATAAGCAATTTAAAAGAATGCCAGACATCTTTAACTTTATAGGGTAAGTTGTCAGCTGAAATGCTACAGTCACACCCTCCACCCACGTACACAGACTTGTATATATACACAGACATATCATCAGCCATACAGCAAAAAGAAATTGTTTGGATTCTGTGCTGCATTTTTTTCCCAAACCATTTAGAACTTGTGATTGTTAAGATTGCAAACTCTGAGCTTCACTGCCTTGCAAAGCTGTGACTGTGATGGAAAAAGGCATGAAAAATAAAACGGGCAAATTTCCAGTCAAAAAATATGTCTGTTGTAATAGAGTTTGAAACTGCACTTCATCAAATATTTTCTATTAAGCATGCAGGTTTATAAAATGCCCTAACAATCTGTACTTATATTATTGTGGGGTAATATACTTACAGCTATATTCTGTTTTCATTCTGAGCTCAAAGAAGAATAATATTATGTTTGTAAAGCAATATTTTTCAGAACCTGTCTGCATATTTCAGCACTACAGTATTATACCTAGATGAAAGAAAAAAATTATTTGAATAACCCTTTACCAGTATTTTATAATCACAAAAAGCAGAAAATACATCACAAAGAAATAAGAAGCTTGAACATTTATCTTTGAAGAAGTCTGTGACTGTTTTCCTGAAGGGATCAAGAAATTAAAATGTGTACTAATATTTTCTATTTAATATTAATCTTTAATGACATGCTTCACTGAGACTTTCCTTTTCTAAACAGGAATGTGCGTAGGATTTGCTACACACATTTGTAGTAAACTCAGACATTTGTTTTGATATAAATACGCATTAAGTACAAAAAAATTAAAAAATATGCTTCTTCATTTTCCACCTCTTATATTTCATCCTTTGAATCGAACATAAAAGTCAGCCTTTTACTAGATAAGGAAAAGAACCTGGCTTGAGAGCATGCATATCTATACAGACACTTGGTTGCAAGGGGCTTCCTACCTCCCTCATGACAATAGACATCATGTCACACTATCCCATTTTTGTTACCCACTATCTGTCATAAATCCAATGTGTATTCATTTTGATGTTCCAAGCAAGGACAATAACAAGAAGAAGAAAGGTGGTGTGAATTGCAGTTTCCCACAAAATCCATCTCTAAAGACTCTTCAACTCAGTGTTTTCCTTCTTGCAAAATGCTGTGGAATCCTATTTGCTAACTCTAGAACTGACATATGAATCTCAGTCAATGAAAATAAGCTCTTGGTGTTTTCTCTTTACAGGTGGCACTTCTGGGCATGCTACTGTGCTGTTGTGGCCCCAGTAGCTTTCCTTCCTATCTGTGATATTGCAGTTAGCACTTCCAGCAGACAGCTGTATAATAAGTCTGCTATTGACCTAGAACAAAAAGTTCATACCATCTGTTATCTTGCAGTATAAAAACTGGTCATGATTTCATTTGAACTAGTCTTCTGTTTCTTTCTGAGGTGTGCTTAGAAGCTTAAAATTTGAGATCCTGGGAAGTTTTAGCTGTAGAGTCATTATTCAGAGAAAAGGAAAAGAATATGCTCAAATTCTTTATAAACTTACGTTAAACCCTGTTTCATAATTGTATTTTAGATTATGTCACTGGAACCTTTCTCATCTGCCTTTCTAATTTGCATGTTCGTTGAGTTTTAGATGTGCTCTGTATTATGTACAAAACATTAATATGCTGTCAGTACTTCCATAAATTAATAATTCTCAAGCCCCAAATGTCTTGCTGACAGGAATTTTATAAATTTCAGCTTATTAATATCGCTGGATCATATTCATTTTCCAGGAAGTGTTTTTATTTGACACAGTATTCTATTTGAAGCCTCTAAACTACAATATTAGAGATTTGAAACTCTGACTATAGATATAAGATTTAAAAGTGTCCATATGACCATTAAAAACATTTTAGACTTCTTAGGAAGAAGCAAATTTAAAAAACCCTCAAAAACAAAAACAAACAAACAAACAAACAAACAAAATCCCAAAACAAAAAAGCACAGACCAGAAATATAGTTGACATTTGAATTGTTAATAAGCTTTCCTCTTTAGGATTGCTTCCTTCTCTCTATAGTTTTAAGTACTGTCTGAAAGACTTGTTTGTGACCCTGAAAATAGTAACTCTTTAGTTGGAAAAGAAAACCAAAAAAGCTAAAAGCTGAAATATCTGTGTTCTCTCTTATAAGCAGAGTAAAAAACAACACATAAGAACATTTAATAGAAACTAAAATATTGCAAAGACGAAAAAAAAGTTTATTTTTCTAAAGCTGAGTCACTTGCAGCTTGAGTTCTGGAGAAAAGCAAACCCGACACAGTCTCTGTGTACTGCAGTGAAGTATCAGCACTAATTTAACTGCAGTAAGGTTTCCACAGATGAGGGAGCTGGGGACAGACTATTTCTAGTTGCAGTTTCTGCCTCCTGTGCTCCATTAAGGTGCTCTGCTGTGCTGTGTTGTAGAGTTCTGCATCTGCCTTACTTGAAGGCCTCATCTTTCCACATAACAGATTTTGTCAGCTGAGACCTGTGCTAGCTGTGAACTGTTTTAAACTTCATTTTTGTTGGTCTCTCTGGCCATTGGTGCAGAGGAGTGTGCAAAAGATAACAACTTGCTTTGATAAGCGTGACTTTTGCAGAACTGAAGGGGAAAGGAAAGGAAAGGAAAGGAAAGGAAAGGAAAGGAAAGGAAAGGAAAGGAAAGGAAAGGAAAGGAAAGGAAAGGAAAGGAAAGGAAAGGAAAGGAAAGGAAAGGAAAGGAAAGGAAAGGAAAGGAAAGGAAAGGAAAGGAAAGGAAAGGAAAGGAAAGGAAAGGAAAGGAAAGGAAAGGAAAGGAAAGGAAAGGAAAGGAAAGGAAAGGAAAGGAAAGGAAAGGAAAGGAAAGGAAAGGAAAGGAAAGGAAAGGAAAGGAAAGGAAAGGAAAGGAACTAAAGAAAGAAATTTTTGGTGAAAGAAAAGGAGAGGTAAGGGAGATGTGATTGAAATGACACAAGACTCATGTTCCAAGAGCTATTCAAGACAAAAAGGAAGAAGGTTAACACTGATGTTTCTGTCAAGCTTTCTCACCTGACCCTTTCATAAGCCTTTTTACTTTCCCAGCAAAGATCCAGAACTCTCAGAACAGGTCTCAAAGCTGGAGTATAAAATCCGGGTCCAAAAATACGGCGTGGTGTCTGTAATCATAATAAACCTTGCTAAATTCTGTTGCTTTTCCTTCCTGCAATGGCATGTAAAAGTAACAGTGGACAGAGTGGTCTTTCCTTCCCCTAGTTTTATTGCTAGTTAGGCTTATTTTCTAACATAAGTCTGAATTACTGTTTTCTGAAATCATAGTTTTTTTTAATATAATATAGTCCTTGGATTATGCAAAGTGCCAATTTTTTTGCAGTATTCTGTTTTCCTGACTTTCAGATTTTTCTGATTAGTCCATAGTATTAATATGTAACAAGCTAGGCTGAATGCCTCAGCTTGTGAGACCAAAACTGGAAATAAAGGTTTCAGTCCAGAAGCCTCAGCTACTGCTTGTTGTAGTGTATCATCTGCATAAACTTGTCATGATCACAGTTATTCAGCAGAGAAAAGAGCTATTTGGTGGGCAATCAGTAATAACTGCTATTACACCTAAACTGCTGATTGACCTGGCAGCACAGGTTTCAAAGGAGCCCCCTTGGATGATGTCTGTCCTTCTGCCATGCTGGAAGAACTTACAGGAGCTCTTGGTAGATGCCACGGGCCTCCAAACCAGCTACTGGGAATTTTCAGTCTTGATTCTGGACAAAGATAATTTTTATGGGCAGTAACTCCTCCTTCTTAAGCAGTGCAATAACTCTCTCTACTTGAGCTTCAGGTAAATTTGCAGTGGTCCACAAAAAGGGCAAAAATATGAAAGCAAGGGTCTGATCATCCCCCCATCTGTGTCCAGCCACCAGTTTCTGCATGTTCTCTCTTACAGAGGAATTCTACTTCTCTCACTGAAGAAAAACTAGAGCAGACTAGAGATAATAATAATAACAGTTGAAGCTTTCAAATAAAAATTCGGGCTATATTTTTAATGTATTTTTATACCTCCCTCTTTCTTCTATCTCTCTCTCTCTGTTTAATATTGATGCATGGCTCCTGGGCTTTCACAAAACAACTTCTACCTAATAGGAAGAGTATTGTATTTTGCAACAAATGAGCTGGTAAATAGAAAATTATGCCTAGAAATTGAAACACAATAGTCTCTAAGCTCGATAAAGATGGACACTGAAATAATGCAAGCCTTTTCTTTCAGTGCAAGGAGCGAACATTTTTCCTTACAGTTGCATGGTTTCTGGGTACCCTCACCCCAGTCTTCTGGGGTTTGGCATGGTTAATTTTAGCCACTCTCTGTTGCATAAGCGTTCCTTTTAGCTTGTGACTCTGGAGTCAACCTCAGGTCAAGCGGCATCCTGCTGGAGGCTGACATGTAAATACGAGACAGTGTTTCCTAATCCAGATTCTTTGGCAGATCAGAAGCAGCGCTACACACTTTTTATTCTGTCCTTCACTTCACAATACATTACTTAATATGCAATTTATTTTTTGAAAATATCTTTGACGTTCCTTGAATACACATTATTATTTCTCACTTTCCTGCAATAAAAACAGTCCCAGTTCACTGAATAACTAGTGATGCTGTATACCTTAAATATGGTGCTGACATGTAGAACATTAAGGTATCTATTACTTTAAAAATAATTTTATCCATTAAAACAAAAAAAACCCCAAAATAATTCTTTAAGAATATGGTGTATGGCAATGAAAATTAAAATTCCAATGTGTTTAATTATGATAAAACAACAGAATTTAAAAATCTAGCAAAATGCTGACAAGATCTGTTTAATCAAAAAAACTTTAGTTAAGTATGTTATTTAAACTGAAAAAGTAAAATAAGTTTTCCTACATACATCTATTCAAATACATAGGGTGACAACTGATTCCCTAATAGAGAAACAAAAGAACAAACCAATAATTTTTGAGATGAGGAATATGACAAAATAATCAAACATCTTCTGCACATAGTTAATCATCAAGAAATCAATTTTTTTTAGCGTGAAGCCTTCCTGTTGTTTACAAACTTAGCACATAGAAATTTCACTTTCAGTATGTAAGCAGAAATATCATCTTTATTTTTCTCACTGAATGTTATATAAATCATGAAATTATCATTTCCGATTTGGTAAACAGAGCAGACAGAAGTTCCTGTTGGGTGCGATTGCAAAATCATAGGCCTCAGCCCTCTGCAGTTTTCCTGAAAGGAGAAAGTCTGAGCCCTTCTTCCTGCTGTTCCATGAGTTTTTCCTCTGTTTCTGAATAATGTTCTTAATACTTCAGGTTCTGCAGTGAGTGTGGAATAGGAGGATATGAACTGTTAGAAGATGTGGCCGTACTTAAATGCATATGGGTCTATTCAATAATAATAATGTATGTAACACTTTGCCTTGCTAAGAACTGACTTGCTGTTACCATTGAGAGCATTCTGCAGTTCCTGAAGTGTAAAATTCTGAAAATGATTAAATGTTCTTTAGATGTGAATGCCTGGATTATTTCTGTTCTTTCACAAAATTTATGACAAGTGAGACTAATTCTGCTCTTGCACATTATTCAGATAGAAGAACTATACATGAAGAATCCCGCTAGCTTTAAAAGGGAATATTTCACATTCAAGGAATTCAGTCAAAACTATTTGGTTTTGCTTTGTAGGTTCTCTTCTCTATGTTCTTGATCCCCTGATTTCCTTAGAGATAACTGTATTTGTGCAAAGGTGATAATTTTTAGAGAACTTGTAGATCAGTTCCCCAAATGCTTAAATAAGTCTGAGTTTAAAACATTCCTGCCTAATAGAATGATGTGGTATATATGTTAGGATCTGAATTTTTAATTTAAAGAAATATTTTCATTTTTGCATCAATCCATGTTACTTCGAAGTATGTGAGAATATTTCTTCCTTAATCCCAGTAGTGAGAGAGGTAGGAGAGAGCCTTCAACTTCTTTACATTGTTTAGGTGGCTACCAGCTGCACCTTCAGTGAGATTGTCAGGTCCATCAAGTCTTAGATACCAGTTATCATAGTGCCCATCTCTGTTCCTGAGACTTAGAGCAGCACACACTTTCTGAAAGCTGGTATCCAAGGATACTGATGTTTTCTTCCAGTGTTACAAAATACTTATAATCAAATAAAGCTAAGTATGATGAGAAGAGGGAGCATTCCACTGGGGATGGGTACAGCATGTCACAAGCATTTGTGAGACAGATCTGGGGGATGAATGCCAGAAGCATTGCTATTCCTACTTAGATCTCAAGACTGATTCCATTCCTAGCATCCACTAAGAACATTTTTAAGGACACTTGAGCATAGCACTATGCTGCCTTCTCCCTCCTTAATGCTTACTTTTCCCTTCCTCCCATGGATTTGTACATCACAAACAAGCACACTTCTCTGTACTATGCAGAGTCCTTTCTACACAGCTGTTAAGAAAATGTAAAACTGTAAAAAAACATTTTTAAATGCTGTGGATGGGTAGTCCCAATGACAAAGGAAGACCTCATCCATCGTTGTTATGAAGCTCAGTGTTTAAACCAACATACCAATATAATGAAGTTAACTGTGTTTTTTTCCTGGGAAGATTACTAGATTTAGCTGAGAATGGATATAGGATGTATAAGGAAATCTGTCAGACCTCTACTAAGCAATATACATATAGATAATTTACCAGTGCTTCTCTGTATATTCTTATAAAGTACTATTACAATTAACAAATTGGGAATAACCAATTATAACATTAATAAGAATATCAGATACTTGCCATCTTGCATTTATGAATAAGGCATGTTCAATTGTTGTAGTTGCAATTATTGCCAGAGCTTAGAGACTTAAAAGACTCTTAACTTAGCTTTGAAAAATCTCCAGTTGTTGACTCTAATGATCCCTTACATAAAATAGCCCGCCTAAGTCTGACAAGGTATTATTTGTCTTTACAGCTGAAAAATGCTTTTTGAAAATTACAGTATATATTGGAGTTTGATTTTTTGTAAGGGTTTATGATTTTCAATTTTTTTCTGGAGGCAAGAACTGAAAATATATCTTAACAGAAATTTGTGAATATACACAATCACAAAAAAAATATTTTGTTTTAGAGATTATGTGTTGCTTGACATTTTAAAGTATTAAACTGCAAAACTATTGCTTGCAGCAACTATAAATATTTCTTGCCCACTATGTTTCCATGGCAACTGTGCTAATTTATTCAGAGACCTTTGCATTATTTTAATTTAAGAGACACAATAGTATCTGTTCTAAATTTATTCCTAGATTTGACATTTTGATCCTGTCTGAAAATAAAATGTGACATGAAGTATTTTTAGACATAAACTACATTATTATACAAAGGGTGGGGAAGATGTATAAAATGTCTTGTGGTAGATTTATATTGCATAGGTTTTTTTACATGTAGATAGAGATGCACACACAATTAGTTCCCAGAATAATGGCTCAGACAGAAGGTACATCTATTCTGAGTCGGTCATAGCCTCTGAACAGAAATCACTCACACCTAGAGTCATCTCAGAGATAATACTCTTGGAACATTTTCAGCTATCATCTTGCTTTACAAGGAAAAAATCCCATACTTTTTTAAAATTTTCAGAGCAATCTAGTCTCTGTATCACTCTTTGCCTTTGTTTTCAAGTCTCTTAATATGCATAATATCTGAGAGACTCTTCAGAGAGTAGCATTTATATAACATTTGTTTATGAAGATACTGAAATGCAACATAACAAGAAATTGTTTTACATCTGCTTGTCCTTAAGACTTGACCAACACCTGATATGGGTACAGGGAAAATGTATAGCATGAAGATATTTATGATATTTATTTGTCTTTTCCTCATTCCTTGGGACCATTTACAACCTCAAGGGCATTCAGAAGGAGTCTTATGTCCAAAATGAAACATAGAACCAGGCTCCCTCACAGACACCTGTGTCTTATACCAAATACCTTCTGATCATAGGCTTTGAAACTTGGTTTTCCTTTTGTCTGAAACAGTATCCTGGGAGGGGAATATTGCAAGTTTTATGCAGCTGCTGCTTATTCTCTATGGCTATGTAAGAGTTCGGCCTCCAAAACTGTCATTAAAAGCTTTGTGTGAGCATCAAATTCCTTTTAAAAGACAGGCATTTTTCCTCTGCACACAAATAAGAGTAAATTGATAGGTGTAAAGGAAATAACTTCTAATAATACCACTTTTTATCCTGAGCTCAGAATCAAATTAAAGGATTTAAAATTTCAGTCTTTTTTACAAACAGGGGTATAATTCTGTTTATTTCAGCTACATGAAAAGATGGATTTGATGTTGAAAATCACTGACTCTTGAGAAACCTTTGTATTCACAGTTTTTGACTGCAGACAAGGATGTTTCTGAAAGACAGAATAATTTTAATTGAAAATTCAATCTGCATGTCTAATCCTGGGCTGCTGGTGACAAGTAGCTAATATAAAAAATTGTACTGGAGTATTCAAAATCCTTTCTCTAAGAAACTGTAATAAACCAGTTAAGAACTGGTTATAAATTCCTACTTCAAGAAGATGATGAAATGTTCATCTACTGAGTTTATATGCTCTTCATATGCACATAGGTAGCTGAATTTTAAAATCTTCTTCACTTTAAATATATCAATTAGGAAATAACCTTATTATTCAAACTCCCCAACAGAAATATCGTCTTTCTGTTTAATTATTGCAACTATGCAAAAGTAGTTTCATTCAGCTAGCAAGTGAGAAAATTGCTCAGTGTGTAATTTTTCATGACTGCAGCAGTTTTAAAGATTGAACCTCCAAACACACTCCCAGTGGGCTGCATGTCTATGTGATATTAAACAATTATGAGAAATAAGCCCAGCTGCAGAATTAGATGGTAGTGTTCAACTCAGATGTTATTTGATTACTTGCATTGATGATCACAGTATAATCTACCAATCCAGCAACAGCATTTTGTCAGATATCTTGTATATGCATATGTTTAAGGGCTCTTTGTTATTTAGATGACAAACTTGTCAAGCCAAAGACTGAATACACAGGAAAGCAGCTTTTGCTATGACCCTCAATTTACAGCCAGATAATTGAAACACAAAGATAATAAACAGCAAGTTTGACTCTAGTTCCTCTAAATCTTAGTTTTCTTGAACAAATTAATTTCCTTGCTGTCTAACACTTTCTCTAGTAGCTGCTTTTTCATTGTTTAGGCTGATCACTGTCTATGGATTCAGTAAATAGGAAATAATGGCAATTTCTGCCAACTGAATTAGCCTAGAAACATACTTGTGCTGATGATTTCTAAATCAAGACTTTAGTAGCTTTATATGGATAGCTATAAAAAAAATTCACTGGAGAGCAAATAACATACAACTTTTCATGTCTGCAAGAAAAAGTTCCAGAGCTATAATTAAGTACTCTATTTTAACAGTTTTCAAAGAGTCATGGTTTAAAGTGTGGATCCATCTTGGGGCTGATGCATGTTAAAAAAAAAAACCAACAAAAAACCAACTTGAAAACCCCCTTCACTGTTCCTCTTAAACATACAGTGTATCTTAGAAGAAGGTTGCTGTTTTTCATGCTCTAGGATCAGCTTCAGGCTTTCAGATTAAAGAGCTGGGAGATCATTTAGATAGACTATCTGGCAGGAACCATGCCCTTGTGTAAAATCCTACAAATACTAACAGTATCCATTTCAAAAATTCATATATTTGCTTTAAGTATGAAGTATTTACTTCCAAGTTAACTTCATATCTCTTTAGAGGTACAAACTATTTTCAGCTTTGTGTGCCTTCAGCAGTCAGAGATAAAAAAATACCAGGTATCTGTCAAGCTGTTAGAAAGTCATAAGCTATCACTTTACATGGGGGAATCTCAGAGAGCTTCCAGTAAACACAACCACTAATGAACACAGGACCTAGTAGTCTTTAAAGCTTCCAAAATGTCCTTGATTTCTATTTAAAATAAACACGTAAGTTTTGAAAAATAATCCAGAAGAGGGACCACAGGGGGTGTCTAGTACAGCCTTCTGTTCAAAATGGGAAGAACTTTGATGTCAGGTAAAGCAGCTCAGGGCTTGATCTAGTTGGGTCTTACTGATCTCCAAGGAGAGACTGCTTAACTTCCCTGGACATCATGCTTCTCTGCTGGACTGTCCTCATGGAGTAAAAGCTTTTCTTTCCATTAATCCTGGACCCTTGTTTCATTCTCCTCCTATGCACTACTACAAGAAGTCTGGCTCTGTCCTCTTGACCACATCACAATAGTTAAGGGAGGATGCTGCTGGGTGTCCTCAAAGCCATCTCTCCAGGCTCAACAATCTCCTGTCCCTCAACTTATCCTAACAAGTCACATGTTCCTGTGAGCCTCAGCTGAGTTTGCTCCAGATTAGCTACTTCTTCCTTGAGTAGTGGAACTGACTGCATTGGATGCAGTATCTGGCTGTGATCTAACCATCACTTCCCTCAACCTCTTGCCTCTTGAGCTCAGCCTGGCCAAGCAGACAAGGAGGCAGATGGCTTTCATTAATTCTAGGGCACACAGCTCACATTCAGCATATGGAGGGTTAAGTTTTCATAAACTTTAAAACTAGTAGAAATATTGGCTGTGTTCTTGGCTGAATTAGTTTACTCAACTATTTTTCATTCAGATTTGCACTGCTGGGTTCCTTTGGCTCTGAGCTGTTTCTCTGAAGCCATCTAGAAACAAGGTGGCCAGCAGGACCTAAGTTCATAGGGGCAGCAAAAGGTTTGGCTTCAAGTGCAGCCCATTATGGGAAACCGTAGTACCATCAGAGACTTAAAATTTTCCTTGTTGAAATCTGTCAAAATCTGCTTAACTGTGCAGAAAATAATAATGCCTGTTAAAAATTGAAGAGATTCATATATATATATATATGCACTTGCTGTACACTGTCTCCTCATGATAATTGTCTCATTTTTTTTGTTTTCTTCCTGCTTGATTTTTCTCCCTGTTTGATTTTTCCTTCCTTTCCCTTTCTCTTTCCTCTTCTTTCTTAATTTCCCTTTCCCTTTTGATCCAAAACAGACATTTGTCCACAGAAAGTGAACTGAGGTCTAAGATACCACATACAATACCATAGCATCCTTGCATAGTAGAGCTTTTTAAACTATTTTGAGTTGTATTAGAGTCAGTGTTGAAAAGTCTACAATCCTGGAATATTCAAATTTTTTTATTTTTTTCACTCACATATTTTGTGTGTAGAAATTGCATTACAAGGACCTATTTTTAAACTATTAACTTTACCTCTGGCCAGCTTATCTGTCAACTGAGTTCAACTGCACTGAATAATTAATTTTAGCTACATTCTGTATTGAAATGAAATGTCCTGAAGGTATAGTTACCAAATCTTTTTCAGATAATTCTGTTTCTCAGGTCTGCTTTTACTGGAAGACCCCCAAAAGGATGCCTTTTCTTTTGAACCAAGCAAATTTGGAGGTGCAATAATTTTTCAGTGACAACCTTAGTTGAAATTCTTCACAAAGCTACTCATATTAATATATTCAAGTTTTATTAGAAAATTGAGACACCAATGAAGTGTACTGAGACCCACAGTTATTTTGCAAGCCATTTAACATATCAAAAAGTGTTACTCTGACTTTTAATTGATTTTCAGAGGTTTACCAGCACTTACATAAAATATTAGGGAGAGTGTTGTGCTTCTTTCCTTTAAAACACCTGATTTACATCACTATACTTTCACTCATTTGTGAAGATACCATTAAACCAGTGTAACTGGAAATTACTCAGGCTACATCAGTGCAACAGAATAAGGCACAGATCTTAATTCAAGGTCTTTTAGATGTTTCATTGCACAAAACGTGTATGAAAAAATAACACTTGAAATAAAAGCTAGCATGTGTACTGATCAATTTTAAGTCATGGAAGATACTAAAAAACACAGAAAGAGGTACAGGTTGTGCTGTCTGTGCTGTCAGGGCTATCATAGCTCCCTGCAGCAGAGAAGAGATGCTCCCATGGGATGATGATGCTAGCTGGCAGCTGTCTTTCAGATGACCAACAAAGATGTCAGTCAGATGCTGCTTTGAACAGGAGACAATCTGGCCCATTTAAGAAAAGATGATTCATAATTGTAAAGGCCTTTAAGTCACTCCTGACATGGTAAGCTGCAGAAGTCAGTATTACAGCTGATATCAGCCATGAAAAGGAAGTATTGAAGAATATCTCGTGTTTTACATGCTCATATTTTGAAGATGTTTGCAAGCACTAACATTTCATCTTTTTTTTTTTTTTCAATTTTTGAGACCAATGTAATTGCATCTTGAGGGGTAAAAATGTTTTAATCGTGCACCAGAGACTAGAAAATGAAAAGCACAACAAATTACTAGCCTTTTTAAACAAAAGCTTTATAAGTTTATTTATAAAATTTGTATTAAAAGAGTAAGAGAGCATTGCTATAAGCAAAGTTTACATACCTGCACTAATCCCCCTTATAGTCTGAACACCACTGTAGTGATCAGCTTTAGACTCACAGACTCTCACTACAAAGGCTTGTGGAAGGGTATTTATTCCTGTGATAGTAATGCCAAAGTGATTTTTGCTTTCATATATTCTTCATATATTTGAAGCTCTGTAGACTATTGTATAGTTACATAGCTCCTAGCCAACACCAGTATTTTCCCTGTCCTGATAGGCAAACAAACCACATTCCAAAGGTCACAATCCTAAACTTGCTTTTCTGGGAACCGAGGAACCACTACTCTCCCAAAACAATTTCTCAGCAACAACCAGCAGAATGGGGCTCTGGAAGAGAGTTTAACCAAGAGGTGAAATGACCTTATAATCTATAATGCTTCTAATTTGGGATTCTTGTCAATTATACTAATTTGCTAAACTTATAAAACTGTATTCGTGCTGTGGGGTGGGCATTTTTCCATTCTTGCCCGTGGAGGCCTCCAATTAAAGACTAGCTTTTATACTACTTCTTATATTAATATTATTTTGAAAGCATGTTTTTTTATATTTTTAGATCTTTAAGGCATCAATTCTTCCTTGTGTGTTCTTTAGCATGTACTGGCTTTTTGCATATTAAAAAAATATTAGAGAACAGAGAAAGAATTAAAATTTTTCCAAAATCATTGACTTTTGTGGTCAAAAATAATCCTGAAAATATCATAAAAAGAGAAATGACAAAAAAAAAAAGGCAAATGCAACACATGCAGTGTGCATTCTTTGGGCTCATGCCATTTTACTACATGGTGCATGTAGAGATCATGCTTCAGTGCTTAGAGATTCCTGTTCTCTACAAGTAAGCTGCTGGGGCCCAGGGAATGTCCAGGGAAGTACAAGGAATCAGGTCTGCATGCTCTTGCTGTAGACCCTCCCCTAGTCCCAGAGCACTGCAGGATGCTGCAGGAATGGTGAGGAGCTTGTGCAATGCTGTATGATATGCAAGTACAAAAATGCAACCTGGCAGATATGCAGCTAATTGTGATTAGCTTTAAATGATAGCAAAATAACTTCAAGTTTGATAGCTGTTAAATCTGTTGTGCTCTTCAAAATTGTCTTTGCTCTTTATATAGAAAGATATTATATATGTGTGCAATTTGTGCACATAACAACTTTTTTAGAAGAAAAGACAACTGAAAACATCAGTGACAAATATGTGTGGCAGGTTTTCTTTTCTCTCTGAAAACCTCCTACTGAAATATTTTGTCATGCTCCCTATCAAGTCAAATTGTGATGCCTTGTGAAAGAAGTCACCAACAAAAGTCACAACAAAACTGTGAAGAGGGAGTTTTCATTGTAGGATGACCAGGCTTTCCCTGGCTGTGCTTCACAATAAGATAAAGCACTAGAGAATACTGAGATAAGTATGTTTGGGAGCATCACCTTTGAGTATCTTTTACTTTTAATCTTCCAAAATGTTGTAAAATCTCCATCATCTTGCCCAAATACTGTCCAAATAAAGCCGTCAAATTTCTAACAGTACACTACCGTACATGACCTACAAAATAATTTTTAAAAGATCTTTCTGTTTGTGTTCTGCTAGACTTATTGCTGCCCCAGATACATGCTGCAGGCAAGAAAATTGTTTGTCACAACAGAAGGCAAGCAATTTCTTATAAATGCTACTGTGAACAGACGTTTGCCAAGCTTTAGGTAACCCTTGGTCTCTAAGTGTCAAACTGGAAGTCGATCTGACTTGAACTCTTGATTAATCCACCTAAAACAAGAGAAGAAGATAGATTTTCTAGTGTAATTATTCCAAATAGTGTTATACATGTTCTTGTGAACCATTCTTTGTATATTTTTTCCTACCTAGATATACACATCTGCAAAGGGAGAGTGAAAAGTCACACACTAAGATTAAGAGTTATTTTCAAATATTTGTAAAGATGGGTGAATGAAGGGAAGGAAGGGAAGGAGAGGAAAGGGAAGAAAATATAGAGGGAATAAATAAAGAAATGGTGGCAAGGAAAAGAAAATAGTTTGTACTATGGTCAGTGGAATGCAGAAAGCAAAACAGAAAGAAAACATAGTACACTCTCTGTAGTGCAGAACTGATTTTTGCTGGGGGTAAACAAACACATGAATGTATCAAGGAGAAGAACAGGATGCAAGAAAAAAACAGAATTTGCCATGGGTTTGTATAAGATCAAAATAATGGAAATCTCAGTGTAATGAGAGATCTCAGTGTCAAGGGACGCATTACAATTGCAGAAATGTAAAACTTTACAAGCAGTGTTACAAATGTGAAATCTCTGTGCAAATCCCAGTGCCTAAATGAAACCCCAAAACTACCTCAGATGCTTCTATCCCATATTTACACTATATGCCAGGAAGGGTCATCCACCAGCATACCTTTTTGAGATTTAACAAAAGAAAGGGAAAAACCACAGTAAAATAAGTCACACTACAGCTCTTGGCAAGGAACCAAAGGAGATCCATCTATACAAGATATAAAGGAAATTTTTCAAAATTCGAAAGTAGGCTAAGGAGGATATTTTAGAAGGAAAAAACCCAAAAGAGTTTCAGGTTATACCACTGAAAAGGTGCACTACATTTCCCAATGTATTGTCCAAACCCTGTTGTCACAGAATTAAAGTCCGAGCTAGTTTCTCTAGTATGCTATATGTATATATGCTATATACATAGATATATATGCGCTAGTTTCTCTATATTCTTTTATATCTAGACATGATATAAGCCTATAAATACTGAGAGAGAGTAAATAATTAATAATACAAATAGTTTAAGAGACAATGTACTCCCTATATAATCTCTTGGGCTATCAACTACTAGTACCAATTTTCCAGTGGAGTAATGGCTTTGAAATCTGAAGGGTTTCCTGCATATTTGCAAGGTTACTGGTAGTGTCTCCATTTAACTATTGTATCAAATTTTCTTTTTAGTTCCAGGCAAGAGCATTAGTTGAACTGTAATATAAATACATGCAGTAGTACTTCTGTACTGTACATTCTTCATTAAATTGTCCATTTCAGCGCATTGCCACTTGTGTGAGATTAACTCAGACAGTATTGGTAATACATTCAAAGGGGCTTGAAATCCTTCCTCAGTTGATTCAGAGGATTGTGGACCAGGTCCCAAAACAATCATTGCTCATAAAAAAAGAGGACACACGATAGACTTTTCAGTTAGAAAGACAAAGTGAATCCTCCAGCCTTTGCTGTGTATGCTGATTCCTTGCCATGTCTAACTAAGGCATATATGTCACTCACATGCCTTGTTTTCTTCAGAATAGAGATGATGTGATGAAAAAGACTGACACTACAGCTGTATTTTAACAAGGTTTTCTGTCTAGATTCACAGGAAAATAGATAATTGCAATATATGCCTAAAATTAAGTTAAACATGGTGTACATTATGAAGAAATGGTTTTATCTTACAATTATAAATTAAACTGAATATTGCATTATAATTTTTTTGTACTTCTGCACTAGTGTGTGAGAAATTTTTTTCATTAATGTCAAGTATTTAAGTAGCTGCATCTCAGCACTTTTTCTTCAATGTTTGACTCCTTCCTCTCTTCAGGTCTTTCAAAAATATCCATGAATAATCCATGTCTTTCCCTGTTCAGATCTTTCTAAAATATCCATGAATAAACCATGTTACCCAACACAGTACTTTATTCTGTACTCTGTAAGAAACTCCTATAAGTATGAAAACCAACACACCTATGTTTAGTTCAATCTAGCCAAGCATAAGGGAGGCATTAAAGCCCAGAGCGGGTTTGATGTAGACCAAGATCAGCACATCCATCAGTCTAAAATGGTCAGCTATGTAACTTGAAATAAATAATGGAAGGAATTGGATAAAAAAGAAATGACCAGGAAAAGGTGGTTTACATAGCCACGGAGAAAATACATTGAGTCCTTCTCCATCTTTGGGGTTAGGGTATAGAAAAGTAGATGCATCATTGGATTTAATTTTGCAATTCCTGAAACTAACATTATTAATTTACCAGGTTGCATGTTAATTATTTTTTTCTCACTGCAAACTAGCAAAATAGAATTATCAATTTGATAAATGCTCTAGTTGGATAGAATATAAGGTTTTATTGAGCCCACAGAACATTATCTTACTCTTTTTAGCACAAGTTTCTATCTTTATCTAAGGGACAATATCTTGGATCAGAACACACTGTTGTTGCTAATAAAAAAACTACAAGCACTATTATTAATTTAGCAAGGAGTAAACCGGTATATGGTTTCACATATCAAGTTCAAACACACAAGCACGTATTGTTTATAAATAAAAACCTCTGGCAAGCAATTTCTGAAAAGCAACTTCAGGACAAATTGATTTAGCGAAATCCCTGATATATTTCTTGCAGCTTCTATTTGCAGTTAATTGCCCAGATCATTCCTTTGATCATTCCTCTGTATGTCACACCACCTTGCCCTGCTGGCAGGTCTGGGTGAGGCAGAGCATTCTCCTTCCCAGCTCACTGTGCTTCCCCTGGTGCTCGTGGGGCAGAGCTGAGTAGGGCAGAGGGACTCAGACTTCCTCCCACTCCAGCAGCAGTCACAAGGACCTCGCAGCTGCTGCTGAACCCTCTGGCATATAACCACAAAGTTAAACAAACCAGATACAGTTGGACCCACTTAAAGCAATATAAATAATACTATAGATGAGCCTGTAGCTAGTAACCCTCAAAAGTTCTCCAAAGCATTTGGGGGCAGAGTTAATTTAGTACCCATCACAGCAGAGGGCCCTGTCATCTTCCCTTAGTCCCTTGGCTCCAAATGGAAGAGCAGAGCTGGAGTTCTGCCATGGTTGGCAGACTTCTCCAGGCAAAAAAGCTCAAGGAGTGATAACCTGCCTCAGATGTGTTAGTCCCAGAAAAGATTGGCCAAGTTTAGCTGCCTCCACTAATTCTTGTACTCCTTCTGGAACAACACAACAATCTCTCAGAAGCAAGACAGAAAAGAAGGCAAAATTAATCTCAACTTTTAAAAATATTTCAAAATTAAATAAAATACATAGATAGACATAGATAATAGAATATATAGATAATTGTGGCGGAGTAATAGACCATACTCATAGCCTGAGTAACCAACTGTGAACAAGTTCTCAATGGTGAGTAGCAGACTGCGTAAAGTAGCTTCAAGTTATAAATAAATAATTTCAAAAATGCAGAAAACACAATGTTTTAGATAAATTTAATTACTTTACTTTTTCAGTAATTTTCTGTAAATCTAACAGAGGATAAGTGAGGAGAAAAATAGGTTTGTTGATCCATGAGATACTAGAGAAATGTTATACAGTGTGAAACTCTTAATTTTAAAAATGAATTCTCCTTCCTGTATCAGTGACAGCAGTATGGAGCTTTTGTTGACAGTTTTTCCTGTTTGTTTCTTGGATCTGATATACAAATAAAAGAGGAGCATGTATTCCAGGATTTTTGTGAGATGTTTTGAGGTTTTGGGGCATGACTGCATGTAAGTTACCAGTGCTCATAGCCAGCCCACCTTGAGTGTCATTTCAGTGACTAAAAGCTGCGTATGTTGTACTAAATCAAAGAACCCATGGCTCTACTTGAATTTTAAGACACTTTTGAAAGACTAGTACTAGGAAAGGGCTATGATTGACAGGAAACATAGAAAGAGGAATATCCAATAAAAAATTAGTGAATTACATGTGGTAGCAAGGAAAGAATCAAAATTAGCAAAAGAAGAAATCAGAACTAAAATAATTTTCTGTTGTGGAGTTCCTAATATTATGTTTAAGAAATTAAACTAATTTTCAGCAAGAAAAAAAGTATAAAAGGAACAGTTTTTGAAAAGTCTGTAGGATAATGTGGGTGTAATTCATAAATAAAAAAAATCTACAGTGTAGATGTCAGATGTATCAACAGAAAACATAGAAATCATTTCTGCAGTCAGACTTGGCCTAACAGGTAGGTATACACTCACAAAACTATGGAGACATGGGGCTTTTCTGGAATTAGGTACACTAAATTACCTGCCTGTAAACACATAATTGCTGTTTCTGTCAGCCTCTCCATAGATCTGCACTCTGCAAGGACACAGACTCCAGGCAGCTGATGCTTTTCAGCTCCATGAGTTCTTTATGAGTTTATTTACCTGCAGAGTTTTCGAAATGGATGGCTAGAGGTATTAAATCACATTTGGACAATAATTCTATATTTCCTTCTCCCATGTAGCTCTAAAGTGTTGATGATACAGAGCTCACAGTGAAAGTCTCACTTGCAAAAAATGACACATTTGTGTCAGAAAGGACTCGTCCTCTGTTTAAATCTCTCTAAGATGGTAGATAAACTAGAGATGTGTAAGAGTTGTTAACAGATCTGCAGAGTTATCTCTGTTTCGTTTAGTTCTTCTCCCACTATTATAAATGGTTCTGTCAAAAGCATTCTTGTGAAAATATAAGTAGAAAATAGGCAAAAAAGAATGCCTTGGGCACAGTATGACACACACTAAACAAAAACCAAAACTCTAAACCAAAACATAACATCTTCTTCTTTCTAATAACACAACATTTATTTACACAGGACAGATTTTTCAAGGGAATAAAAGGCTATTCAGTTAGAAAAAAAATTATTTTGAAAAATTAGATGTCACACAGTTGTATTGCTAGTGTACTGGTATGCCTGTCAAAAATGTGTATGAAAGTTCATGAAACTGAAATGCAGCCACAAAATCAGAGAATAAAAACCTGGGCAAACACTGCAAATAAACAAGAAATTAAGGAATATTTTAGAAACCATCAAATAACTTTTTATTTGTTTCAGATCTCTCTAACCTGAATGCATTTGAAAATCAAGATAAATGTGTTAACCAATTCTTGCTTATAAAACAAAAAGACTTTTCTTTTTAAGTCACCAGATGGGAAAACTTGCAATATCATATATTCTGTACCTCTGAATGAAGAAATCTACTTTATTTCATTTGAAGTACTGAACTACTAATTTTGCTTACTCTTTACAGCTGTTCTTCTTCAAAAGGAGAGGCTGTTAAGCACTGACAGAAATGAGTTTTAAAGCACAGAATCTAGTCAGCCTTATATATGGCTATTTATGTGAGGGAGAAAAAAAAGAATGAATGTCTTTGTACTTTTTTGTTATAAGAAACAAATAAAAGCATGATTTGTATTAGGGCTTTTGTACTTGATTTGACTGCAGTTTAAAAGTGATTCTGAGATCATGGCTGTCTAACTTTAGAGATGTTTACTATAGATGAAAAAGATTTATTTTTGTTCTGAAGCAAAACATGAAAGTCTGGAAGAACATTTAATTTAAAGCATTGATAGATCCAAGCTTCAGTGCATGTGATAAAGATTAAATGCTTGAATAAAAAATGTTAAATTAATACTTTTGATAATACCTGAAAAATTACTATGAATCAAAAATGTTTGCACTACAGCCTTGATATTTGAAATATCATTAAGTCACAAAGACCTTTTCTCAGGAGCGAATTCAAAGTATAAGATGGTTCTTAAGTCTACTGATGGAAAATACAAATTTAATTCACTCTACTGGATAATAGATATATATTATGCTGTGGTTTAACCCCATCCAACAACCAAGCACCATGCAGCCACTTATTCATTCCCCCACCAGCAGGATCAGGGAAAGTATTGGAAAGGTAAAAGCTGGAAAACTCATGGCTTGAAATAAAGACAGTGTATTAGGGAAAGCAAAAGGTGCACACGGAAGCAAAGCAAAACAAGTAATTAATTCAGTGTTCCCTATGGGCAGGCAGGTGTTCAGCCATCTCCAGGACAGCAGGGTTCCAACACAAGTGATGGTGGCTTGGGAAGACAAGCACCATCATTCTGAACATTCTGCTTCCTCCCTTTTCCCCCCACTTAAATACTGAGCATGATGTCTCATGGTCTGGAATATCCTTTTGGTCCCTTGGGGTCACCTGTCCTGGCCATGTCTTCTCCCAACCTCACACACATCCCCACTTTCCCCACCAGAGTGGCCATATGAAAAGCACAGAAGGTCTCAGCTAGCACTGCAGTAACAAAAACTTCCAGTATTATCAACTCTGTGTTCACTACAAAGCCAAAACCCAGCCCAATACCAGCCACTGGGAAGAAATTTAACACTATTCCAGCCAAAACCAGCACAATTCCTTTCTGGAAATATCTTAATTAGAGACATCTTGATTTATGTGAATCTCTCTGAAATTTCTGGGAGTGCCATAACATCCCAGACTGCTACTGAGGAAACAGTGGTAAGTCCCAAAATTGAACACCTCCTAATAGGCTCCTAGGACAGCAGGCTACGATGGGAATAATACAAGGATGTATTCCATTTAAAACCAATGAAACCTGGACTTCATTGGATCTCTTGGACTCCTACTAAAATTGAAGCAAATTTAGGAGTCTACAATAACAGTTTATCTTACCATTTGTAAAATTAAATATCTGATCGGATGAATCACACTAAACTTCATTGATTCTCCTGCATATATCCCCATTGATTGCATACATAACCATTGATTACAAATGAAGAAAACATTTGAAAAGACATTTGGAAAAATATTTAGATAATCCTGGCATCATTATCACTTAAAAAATTGATAGATGGTGAAGGACTTTAGTAAAGTCCTCTTATTTGAGTTTCTCAGATGGTCATTTTGAGATGTACAAAGAGGAGGTATTGTTTCACTATTTAAAAACAGTGAGTTGAATCACAGAATACCTGAGCATCCCCAACGAATTACCATAAATAGAGATGGATATAATACAATTAGGAAGACATTTAAGGATGAAGAAAAGATGCCTCAGGGGTGTGACATCATGAGCTATCTCCTCTAATGGACAGCAGGAGAGGGCGGGATGCTTAAGAAGTTCCCAAAGAGCCTTGCAAAGGTTGTGTAAGTATTATGGACTATCAGATTCTTGAGCAATAGCATAAGGTTTCAGGGATAAACTTAATAAGTATCCTGAATTTTGCAAGTAATGAGAAGAGCTCTAACACACTGCTAATGAGATTTTGTAGCCTTGCGTAACTGTTAAAATCTAGAAAAACAGAAATGTACCAACTTTTGGGTTTTTACCCTGAAAAATGACAATATGCAAATAGATAGGTTTCAAAGAAATTTAATTTGTTTACCTTTATATATAACTGGTTTTAGTAATGGTAGTCCTCTTGCCCTGAATTCACAGGTATGTGTGACTAACCTTAACTTCAAGATGATTAAAGGCTTCTTTTTCTCTCGGCCCTCTGTTTGGAGATTCAACTACAAGAGACTGTGCCACCTACTTACAGAGCAATAGCAATGCTATCAAATGATATAAGGATCAGCTTTTTTTCCTGTCATTATTATATCTCTTGAAAACTTCAGGCAGCCAAACCCTTACACTGTTTAAAGTTAAATTTTGCGTGTGCTTTTAGTTGGAGAGGGAAAGTTTCTAAAGTGAGAAATGCCTCTCATTATTTCTGAAGACAGACAAGTCTTTGAAGAAATAGTTTTTGAAGTCAGTGTTTAATAATCTGAAAAATCATGAAAATGCTGAGAATTCAACACAGGAATTTTGCACATTAAAGTTACTTCCATTTCTTTAAAACCTCTCTCTTAGGTTCAAAAGTTTACTTCAATGACAATGTGTAATTAAAGACTTAAAAGTCTGGATGATTGAAATACTCTGGAGTACAAAATTGCAGAGAAATACTGGAAGGCAGCCTTTACAGAAATATTTTAAAGACTGAATTTCTGCTCCTCTACGTGAAATCAAGAATAACATCTTTAAAGAACACACAATGAAAAAAAGAAAGAGATTTCTTCATAGTCTTTTTGATGCTCCAGAAATATCTGGTTCAGGTCATCTCAAGTTTAAGCGAAGCATTTCTCTAAGAATATTCATGCTATCACAGTTTTAGAAGACCTAGATTTTTGTCACTATACAGGTCCTGCAAAAAAGGCAATCCCTCCCCAGAACCTTAAAATCCAGTCCTGAAAAGAGAGAAACAGTGACTTGAAATGACTCTCTAGGGTCACTCCATTAGTCATCACCAGTGCCAAGAATAGAAAACAGGTTTTCTTATTCCATGCCTCAGACCTAATTTGTTAGACTATATTTCTTTCTAGTCAGAATGGTTGCTGTGACAGTATGTAATCATATAATGTGGATTTCTCTTTTCAGCCCCTTTGTCCTTCCCAGACTAAGGCTCGCATACTTCCCTTCAAGTCTTTAATTATTTCACTTTTACCCTAAAGAACCTTTCAGAGTACTACTAGCCGTATTCAAAATGTTGCATGAAGATCCAAGTGCCCCTTTATAGTGACTGCTATGTTAAATAGGAACAAAACTATATCCTTTTCACTTCAAGTCATATTTTCCTTTGATTTACTAATGCATTTTTTTTATCAGCTACCTGAATCCCCACCGGAAACCATTTTTATAAAGTAATTGTTTTCAGTGAGAGAAATGCATTTTACAAATTCTCAGCCTTTCACAGAATGAGGGAAAAATTAAATGGGATAGTCATGATTTTGTCTAGAAAATATAAAGGCTATCACTGCTCAGAGGATCACAAACAAAAATGAAATCCTATTTTGAAGAAAGCTATATTCTAGCTTCAGAGCATCAATAAAAAATCAAGCACCTAAATTAACTTCTGAAAAAATTAGCCATCCCTAACTGCTTACTGTATTAAACACAATGGGAGCCATAATTCCTCAAGCTGCTGTAGTGTAGTAATGAACTATTATAGTTTTCTGTTTTAAAAAAGGTTATGCTAATGTGAAAGAAAAATGCTCTGCTGCTGGAATGCAAATAATGCAATATTACACCTTACTTCAAAAGCAACATTGCTCAACAAATAAACTGGCCTTTATCTGACGAGAATTCCAAAAAGCAAGGTGATTCTTTAAATGAGACCAGCTACGTTATCTTGGGATTACCTTACCCTTTATCACTGAACAGTGAAGTGAGAGAAGATGACTTTCTCTTCTGGTGTTTGTATTGATCAAATTAAATTTTTTGGTACACCTTATAATGTACACAAGTCCTCATGTTTTAGCTGTGAGTGAACTTTGTCCTTCTTACAGAATTACTATATAGAAGTTCTACAAGGAGGATAAACAGCCATTATGGAGCTTGTGTTTTATCCTATACCTATATAATGAACTTCATCCAAAATTGTGATGGGAGTCAGCAATTAGGCAGCAAGCCACCCTTTCCCAACCTGCACTAAGCATGGTGTTGACCCTATTTAAAGAGCAATCCAAAGAGACTGGGCAACCGAAAATCCCAAAGAGAAAGAGGTGTTTCTGACAGGCATTGTCTCTGACAGGGTTGAAATGCATGAGTTCTGATAGCAAGGAAGTCAAAGTGGCAGTGTACTAACCTCCAATTGAGTTCATACCTACAATGCTTTGGGTGGCCAAAACCATTTTATTGGGTTGTATACAATCCAGGGTTAAGTTCTCCATAGAATTTATATATGTAGCTAAAGAGATTGCATTTTGTAATATGAATATATGGATTAGAAGCAAAGCAAATACAGTCTTTGAAAAAGTTCTGTTCAAAATATCAATTTCACTCGTCATGGGAGGTAAACCCAGTGAAGGTGCATATCAATATCTTTGCAGAAAGTTTGCATGTTCTTCTCTGACTTTCCTACCCTCACATGCACCCTTTAAAACCTGTTCTCACATTCTACCCATATATGCTGCTATAATATGATTAACTTTCATCTGAGAGTATATAGCAGAAGCAATCCTAAATCAGTGGCAGATTACATCCATGAGCAAATATTTGCTCCATTAACTCTAGTAATGATCAAAGATGTTTGGCCATCAAGAGTCTCACTATTTTTGAGAGACAGGGCTCTTTCAGTCCTTTAAAGGTCAAACTCAGCCTGACAGTGGAGAACACAGATTCTGAAGTTTGCAGAGATTGCTCCCAGTTTTCTGGCCTTTGAAGCTGTGAGCTGTTCAAGTACTACAGTTTTTCTTAGTCTTAGTTGCAGCCTGTAGGGAGAGTAAGGGTTTCACCTACTCTTCTAAGCATAGCATATTGTGCTTGACCCCTTCCCACTTACAAAATAACACGCATTTATCAATTTTGAACCAAAATTTTGTAAGTCGACCAGGTACCTATTGTAATACCATTTGTACATTGTGATAACTCTGGTATTTGAAAATAGAATTATAAAAGTTCATTAGAATATTAAACCCTGTTCTTTCTTTTTGTCTATTGGGGAGAAAATTGTTATAGCTGCAGACTGAAAAACTGACTATATTTTTCTATTAGACCTTCATTCTATATTGCAATTATTGCCTAGGCCACACGGATGTGTAGCTGCAAAGCCAGTAGGCACATTCAGTTTGCTGGGCTGATTGTTTCCTTTTTTTAAAGAATACGTAGTGAATTGTGGTCACAATTTAGCATAATTTTATTGTTGCTTCGATGAGGCAGTTAAACATTTGTTTAACACCTATTCATACTAAAATGCTGTGGAATAGCTTGTAAAAGACTATAAAATGCATAATATAATTTCAAAGTCTGACTGTACCCTTCATTTCATTTGCATGTTATTTTGAGATCATCTATTCATCTTTCAATACTGAAATGGAGCTTATAATAAAGATGTGGGCAGACTGTCTAACAGGCCCTGTTGGGGTAGGATATTGAGTAATGATTTTAAATTTTAAAAAGGGTAGATTTAAATTAGATGTAAGGAGGAAATTTTTTTATGGTGGGGGTGAACCCTGGACCAGGTTGCCAAGAGACCTGGAAAGATTCATGGTCAGGTTGGAGGGGACTCTGACGAACACACCAATCTAGCTGGAGATGTCACTGCTTATTGCAGGAGGCTTGGACTAAATAACCTTTAAAGTTAAAAATCCCATACTATTCTATGACTCCAGGATTTAGAAAGCAGCAATATTTTCTAATTTCCTGTTCTAATGAATCAGACCCACACAATTGTCTATACGGAGTCAAAGATTTGCATTTCTTTGAAAGTGATCAGGTCAAAAATGTCAAGAAGAACTTTTATAACATGTTAAACGTAATTTTTACAATACAAAACTGTGGAATAAGTTGCAATATTTACAGGTTTCATTCACTTAAACTTTCTAATATAGTGGGTTATGAAAATGAACTTACTGCAGATCATGCTCTAATACCTATGTTAATATTTGCTTATAAATCCTGATAAAGTAGAGATGAAAGTCACATTTTCAAATAGTGTCTTCCTCAGCAGTATTCAAGGACATGTTTTACAAATGGGAACAAATATTTATGTTAAAACTGCAATATGTGAGGATAAAGTAATTCCACTCATCTGTGAACTCACAATTAAGTGGGATCATGCGCCTTATACAGAAAGTGAATAAGTTAAGAGCTATAATGGGAATACTGTGAACTCACATGGCTGTGCTGTAAAATATTTATGATAAGTTATACATTTAGCATTTTATTGTACTTTTAAGACCAATTTAAAGTTTGTATCACATATCCGCTCTATATTCTAAGACACGAGCTCATCACAGAGAAGATAAAATCTCAACTGTGTTGGAATAAATTTGGTTGTATAAACACATAGGAACATTAGCTCTTTTAAATAATGAAATATGGAATGCTGGTATGGTTGATGTGCAAAGAGCATGTAGAAAGAAGGATACACAGAGACATGTAGTGGGGACAGGATACCTCAATGCATGAACCACAGGACTGCTTCACTCACCTCAAAACAGTGTCGAAGAGACAATGAGGCACATCAGCATTAAAGACAAATTAATTATGTCACTTTTTCTATAATTCCCTGGGGAACCTTCAACTGCTGGCTGCTCCAGTAGTCCTCAGCCCAGAACTCTCTCCTACAGCTAACCATGAAGCTGTAAGAGGGAATCTTATAATAAAAACAGAGAAATAATATGTCATCTGCACCAGCCCATGACCATAATATAAATTTACTGGAGGTAGAAGGTGTTATGTAATTTACTGTGCCATAAGTATGTACCTAAACACATGGATTCACCTCTCTTTAAACCAAGTCAAAGCCAAGAAATGTCTCCTATAGGGAGGCACTAGTATATGGATCATAATTGCAGTGGTTCTCCAAAGACCCTTTTTGAAGAAGAGGTCCACAAGCTGGACCTCTATATTTATTTTATTTTAAATTTTGAAATGTGCTGGCATGCAAATCCTGTTCATGTCTGTGGCAAAAGCACTTGATTTATTGTAAGCATTCTCCTGGCTGTGGTTTACATAAGTAAAATATGAAGCACATTCATTACTCTGAGTATCCATTAGCTTTCAAGTAAAATTTTGTTTCCTAATGCAAAAAAAAAATTAAAAAAATTAAAAAAAAACCAAAAAACTAAAACCCAACCAAAAAAAAAAACCAAACCAACCAACCAAACAAAAATAAACAACAACAAAAACCCCAATTCCTAGGGGAACAAGGTTTAGGAAGTAAGTAACAAAATATAAGGGCACTGTAAAAGTTATAGGACAGGACACTTTTTATCTTTGTACTTTAAACAATATGCATCAAAGAGGAATTCACCAAAAATGTGGGAAAGAGGTTTAAGAGGTTTCCTTGGAGAATGAAAGTCATTTAAGGAAGGTTCAGATGGGAGCTAGAACAACTTCTTTCCCTGTGATGCATAAATTGATAGCCACTGATAGTAGCAAGCTGCTCTACTCCTGATCACCTCTGGGCTCTGCAGGTGTCAGCTACAACAGAGCTGTCGTAAGAGATAGGAATTTTTAATGCTTACCCTTTCACAGTTCTTTGGTATTTTTCTGGTTAATTATGCTTCAAACGAGTCACTATTTTCATGATGACCCTAATTCAATAGTATTAAATTAGAACTGGCATGTAGTTGTTGCTACCTTGATTACAACATAATGGTTAGAGACAAGTAAAGTTTATGCCAGACAAGGTCATTTTTATCTGCCCTACATATAGCTGCATATTTTTCATATTATTTATCCTTTCCATATAAGCCTTTATTTTGCTAAGAAACTCTCTTTCATCAATTATTCTCCAAGCATGAGTACTGGATGGCATGACATTGACCCAATAGTTTATGCTCAAGATGCTTAGAGTTTTTTCAAATTATTTTTTTGAATATTATATTTCCTATTATTTTTTTTTCTTTCCCCTAAAACTCAGCTGCCTCTTCAGCAGCTGCAAGCCAATTACCTCTACTGACATTGCAAGGTGCTTATTAGGCCTCAGGTCTGACAGTCCCTGAAGAACTCAATTAGTTGTTCTACTTTACCTATATGTTGTAACATTCTATCTCATTTACTTCACAGCCTCTCTAAGCAGGAGCCTCCAAATGCAAAACTTCTTAGAGCATAATAAGGAGCAGGCATTGATTTTTTTAGAATAAAAATATTAAAAAAAACTATCAGAACTGCATCAGGTTCCAAAATGCTTCTAATAATAAGAGTTAGATGGCTCAGCCTCCTTTTACAAGTACTAAAAACACAAGAAGCTTAATTTCCAATTTGCAGGGTTGCAATTATTCCGGTGCATGAGAGGGTACAAGATCCTGCTGAAGGTTTTGCAGCAGTGGAGACAATTACATCTCTCACTGCTGTGTTTCCCAGTGCCTCATTAGCTACACACTCACAGTTGCCACTCCCTTTATCCAGGTGCTCACAACTTCTCCCTCCTCTCCTCAGCTACTTATTTCTACAAAGCTTTTAAAAACTTAATTACTTTTGAAAGTTTTTGCACCTGTCAAAATTGGATTGCAATTAGTCAGTTAAATTCAAGTGTTATCAAAGAGGGAAGAAAGGGGCTGACAACGTAATCACACAACTCTTGTTTTTGTTGGCAAGAAGGTTAAAAATCTTAAAGAAAAATCATGGAACTGGGAAAGCATGTTAGTGAAAGTGGAATAAATGTCTGATACTTAATGGGCATTCAAGGGTAAACTTGTTCTTAGAAGCCAAATACTACAACAAAACCAATTTCTAACTGCATTTCTAGTCTTTGAAATTCCCGTTTCTTTGGTCTACTAAAAGATAGCTGAGGATCATTCAAATTCCCTCTTGAGTTATGCAAAAGTAATGTTAAATGCTTCAATAGTTTCTAAAGTAGATTAAAAAAGATACAGATAATAATGATTGATATCTGTCTCCATGTAAGTATCCTCTTGCTAATTTGGATTTAACAGGTCACATTCTTAGACAGTCAATTGCTCTTACTATCTAATCAGGAAAAACTGCACAATTCTTCCAGATATTTTAAAACAAAACTTCCAGTTGACTCATAAAGCAAAAGATATTACCTTCAATTGGCTTTTTAAGGCAAGGATAAAACTATATGCATATACAGTATTTTAAGAGTATTTAAAAGCTTTATATCATATATATAGGTAATATATGTAAAGACGTAATATGCATCTATATAAAGTTTGTGTACATGCATAAATGTATAAATCTTTTTGAAGTTCTTATTACTCAAGGGGAATGGTAGTAAGTGCAATAAATATTACAGCAGTAGTCCCGGATCAAACTGATGCTTACAACATTATGCATCATATGCAGACTGAAATCTGCATTATTTATGGACCCAAGATACATTACATGATATAAGGAAGAGATACGTGGTACTCAGATGTTTGAAGAGTTGAGGAGGCAGAATTGCTTACATTTTCAAGTGTGAAAGATTATTATTATTATTAATTGCTGTTCAGATAAATTATATATTTGATTGTGGGGGGCTATTCACAAAAAACTTGCACTCCCTCCTACATTAGCATTGTCTATAAACAATGTTTTCTAAGTGTTTTGCTCTGATATAAAATAGACTATAGATTGTGTTCAGCTATAAATATGTTTGAAGTGCTACTAATGGCTTATGCACAGAGAAGTAAGTAACAAACACTTTGTAAAATCCAACATAATTTCTAGTATCTTTAAATAAGGTGCCATGTAAACCTCTTAGAACATTATTTAAGTAAATATTTTTCCAGCTCCCCGAAAAGAATACAACATAGCCTGTTTTTTCCTTTTCCTGAAAGTACACTGTACTTTCCTAAGTTGTTTTCAAGTCTTGCACTTGATGAAAGGTGAACTTAGACTGGGGTTCAGCTCTGGTTATTCTACCAAAAAAGTAGTTCTGTATCTTTTACCTTTTATCTGTACTGTTCACAAAATGTGAATTATGGTTTCGGAAAAATTGCATTTGCAGCCATCTTCAGAAAATAACGGGAACCATCTGGACTGATTGGTAAGGAAATCAAAACTAATTGATCATGCTATTTTTGAGCCTTTTACGGAATATGAAAATAGACAATATTATTCTTTCTAGACCTAATCAAAATTACTGTACTTCAAATTAGTGATAGGTTATTAAAAATATTTGAATCCTATTTTCACAGTTAAAATATCTAGCTTTACAAAGTGCAAGGAAATTATATTTCTTAATTAATGGAGTTTGCTGGCATAGTGTGAACAAATAAATCTAAAAGCAGGTAAAAAAAAATACTATATATTTTTTTTCTTTCCATATCCTTTCTCTCCAGGTTTCTTCCTCTCTATCTCCTTCTTAGCATAGATCTCTTCCATATTTTTCACAGTCAACAGCTCTCCACTGAATAGAAGAAAGCATTGCTGACCCCACTCAGAAACTTTCTGATGGTGAGAGACCACATCCCAAGGCAGCAATATATGCCTGTGAAAATCACAATGCAGTTTTAGGGCTGCATATTTCTATCTCCTCAGGGAAATACCCACCCTTTATATTCTAGTCTGGGAAAGGACAGCACATCTTGTCTTTGCTCTGAGCTTCACCATATCAACACAACACTCAAAATGAATCAAACAGTAGAAGTTCTAGAAAATACATATATTCAAGCTGAAACAATATGTACAGAAATACAAAGAGGTTTATGGTTGAGTAACAGCTCCTCTGTCCTGTTAAAAGCCAGTACTAATGAGTAAAATTACAGATTTCTTAATCCCCTGAAAAACAGAATCATAGAATGATTTGGGTTGGAAAGGACCTCAGAGATGATCTAGTTCCAGTCCCCAATGGTCATTCTTTTCAAACTCTTGACCTTGCCTAGCAATAGCTCATTGACACTTGTTTTGTGTAATTTAAACACCTCAATTTTTAGCACTGAACAACATTAAGAGGACAAGTGTTTGTCTAATAAAAATTAATATTATATGTTCCTCTACTGGAGGACCACGTATGTATAAAAATGTTCTTTTCTCCTGGATAGTCTATATTTTTGAGAAGGTAAATCATACCAGAAATGCTAGGCTATCTGCTCTGGAGAGACTGGGAAATCACTGCTTTGAGATTGTTTGATATGCATAACATAATTTCTGTCTTTGATCACTAAACAGGCACTGGTGCTAATCCAAAAACCTTCATACATATACTCAGCATGAGAAACCAAAAGATCTAACATTTCCTCGTGCCTCTTGATCTGATGAAGAATGGAAATTGGGTGAACGTCCCAGGCCAGAATGAGCCAAATTAATATGTATTTATGACTGTCAGCTCATTGACATAAGGAATATCTGAAATCCAGGCAGGAGATTGTCATCTTTTCCTGAAAACATTTTTTCTTATTGTAAACAGTTAGTAATTTCAAAGATATCTGGTTGCACAAACCTGCCTCTCCCCTCCTCCCACCACCCCCCCCCCCCAAAAAAAAAAAATGCAGAATTTATTTTTTTTAATGTTTTTCATGTATGTATGGGACTTGCATCTTACTTTGGCATTGCTTACAAGAACTCCTAGTTATTTTAATAAGCTTGCTATGACAGTACAAAAGTTCATTTATCAGTAAACTGCAGAATGTGGGAAAAACACTGCAGATAAATGGGAGAATACATAACCATGAAAAGCTAATGGTCCTCACAGGCTGAGCAAGTAATCTTGATTTTAAAAGCAGAAATGTATGGAGATCTAAAACTCTTTCAGGAAGTCTAGATGAAGAATCCAGATTACTGACCTTTCTGCAAGTGCAGAAATATTTTTTTAAAATTTTATAGTTTCAAATACCTAACATTCTCTTGAAGGATTTAGATGGAATTAATGACTTAAAAAAAAAAAAGATTTAGCAATTTCTTGCTAAATATACATTTACTAACAGAGGAAGGAATGGAAAGCCCTCAGTTAAAGATTTGTGTTTTCTATATCTCCACAAACAGACATTTCTATGGGGAAATATACCTCAAATATCCAGTCAAAGCTTGCCCAGGATTTTCAGCTCACATATGGAATCACACTGAAGGTAATCAGTTTTCATGTTTGAAGTTGAGGGACCACCGCCTAAAACTGTAAAGTTGAGGGTTTTTTTTAAACAAAAGGGAAAAAGGCATAATTTCTGAAAACAAAGATACATCTGGGAAATAAAGAATGAGGACTGAGATACAATGTTTGCTGCTTTAAAATGGAAATAAAGACATGATATATTTATATGAAATTTTGAAAGAAATTATTCAGCCAAAATCAGCACCATTGTAATATTTATAACAGATTTGCAAGTAAAACAATGCAGATTTGGTTCTCCAGCTCTGATTACCCAGTATGTTTATGGGATGGCATGTCAGGTTTCTGAAATGGCTGCAATGACAGTGGAGTGCCTCATAGCTACAGCTATGCCTTAATTGCTGAAAATTATTAATTGAAGAAAACCCTAGGATAATGTGTCCTAATGAATAAGGAACATAGAAAATACTTCAGTGAGAAGGCACTTTTGAATTATTAAGTCAAATGTGGCAGAAAATATCCGCCAAATTATATATTCTTTTCTACCAGATGGTGAAGACAAACACTGTGCATATAAAAGCCTAGCCTGAACCAAGCTAAGATAATTCTTAAAATCTTACTATGGAAGAAAAGTCTGTGATGGATTTAATTTTAGCGTTTCTTCTGGATACCTATAACATTCAAATCAGTAATTTCTTCTTCTGATAGCTCTCAGGGTTAGACACCACTGAAGTAATTTCAGCACTTTCTCTTGGAGTTCAACAAAAGATCAGAGTAATGATCTAAGCCTCTCTGTCTTGAGGAAAAACAAAATGGTTTGAAATAAATTTACACCTGGGTTTTGCCCTGTTCTCTGATTGAATGTCTTTGCATGTATCTAATGCAGCCCAGAGTATCTCTTTTTAATCCATATAAAATCATCTCATGTTGCTCCATTGAACTCCCAGTTTTAAGTTATGCCACCATTTAAACATAATCTGATGAAAAAGAAAGGTCAAAACGGGGATAAAACTTACTGATAGAAAGACAAACACAGGAACATTTAAGAGTTCTACAGGTCCAGCACTAGTCTTAATCTACATTTCAGTGATGGTCATTGAATGCATGTCCTTGCAAAAGGATTTGTATGAGAATAATCAGTGGAATACACTGGAAAAAACCCTACACTTTGAAGAGCAATTAAGTGTAACTTGATCTTTATCTTAATAATAAAAGGGAGGTGAATGTCTAAAATGTAGATCATGATCAAATAACTAATTTACAATATAGTAATAATGGAAGAAGGAGGTTAGGTAGTGTGGCTTTAATTATTTTTTTCCCTTCCTGATTAGGATGATGTTAAAATTATATAATGAGTGATGAGTACTAAAATAAATATGATTAACTATCTCCAAGATAAAATATTTAAAAATCTTTTACCCCTTCTCCTCAGCATAAATATTTACTAAAATTCAGGAGTTTCTCTTGTGCAGTATTCCAAAGAGAAAGAAGGGAAATAACGTCACTCTATAGTAATTACTGACCTAGAACTCTCTTGACTGGGGAAACTATCCTCATTTGTGAAAATCACAAGGTCATTTATATATTATTACTTTTCAGTACCATTTGTGTCCATCTCTGTCAGTGAACATGAATTTTCAACAAACTTTAAAACAAAAAATAACCAACCCCAAACTCATTAAGTTATCCCTTCCAGAGAGCTGACAACTTAGATAATGCATAGCCAATTTCTGTCACCTAGCACAACTCACTTTTTTCACTCTTTCACAGATTTATGATACTTTGGGTTCCTCTGTGTTTGGGGAAACAAGCAAAGCTTAAAGATCTCTGATTTGATAAGAGAATTTGAACAATATTTTGCTAACTTTTGACAAGATAGCTCAGGGCTAGATCCAATAAAAATGCATTATGCTTCTTCATTGCGAAGCTCTGAAAAATTGATTTTTTTATTGGATTGGACCATTGGCTTGTTAAAGAAACTTAACTTGATAACAACACCCTTTATCCCCTTAGGAGCTATCATTTCATGTTAGGAGGACTGAAACAGTGCAGCATATATAAGGAGTATTATCTAGCCTTGTGGGGTCAAGGAGTTATCTTGCAGCACAGCCTGAGTCACAGGGCTGAGCACTGGAATAAGAAAGCAGGGCAGAGGGTTCCTCAGGGGACAGAAGAGAAGGAAAGAAATCTTTTCCACTCTAGGATATAAAGTTATAGCAGAGCTCTTCGGCAGCCACTTAGCAAGGCTAATATTCTCGTTTCCCTATTTATAAAGCCACATTTCTTTCATTATTTTCAATTGCCAGGGATACATAAAATAAATATAGACAGGGATGAACCTGTCTAATGTGGCTCACTGCATTCCTCTCTTCGGCTTGGTAGTCAATATTTGTTATAGCTCTCTGCTCAGACCACTTGAGTACTCTTAATCCACTTGAAAAGGCTTGTTTGCTTTATGTTATGCTGAGATCACAATTTCATAGAACACTGTTCCTGGCCCAACCTTCACATAAATAATATAGTTTTAAATCCATAAATATGCTCTCATCAAGGCTTATCTACTCATCATCCAGATTGATTTGTTTTAATATAATTCCTCAATATCTACTTTCTTGAAATCTGATTCCCTTGAAATGCACATTGCAAGGGAAGTGTAATGGCAAGAAACAGTGGACAGACTCATGTATTTAGTGATGTAAACTCAAAAGTAAGACGAGGATGATTTATTCATTTTTATCTTATAAATAGTTTTGAGATCGATTTTCTAATGCAATGTTCAATGTATTTATTATCCACAAGGTATTTCTACTGTTAAAAAATCACTTAGGAGTGGAGTAGCCCCTTGCATTGAAGAATTCACGACTCAGTGAGAAGTTGTGAAGAGATATGTCTGCTTTTTTCTCTCTCTGAGTAGCCTGGCCAATGCAAATAAAGATGGAAAAATGGGCTTCTGAAAAATTCTTAAATTCTTTCTCAGTTTTAGAAAATTTGATATGTTTGAGCTTTCCTGGGGAGGCAGGGGATAGACAAGGCAAAGAAAACTTGGCCTAGGCATAAACTGCATTTAAATTCTTGATTTTTAGAACATTCATTTTAAGATTATGTATGAAGCAGCAATTCTGAATTGCATATGTAAAGGTTTTATATTATTTCCTGTAATATACCTAACAAATACACTACAGCAAAAAAATCTTTGCTTCTCAATTTAAAATATAGTTTATGATGGATTTTCAAGCATACAAGTATGGGAAATTTCTTTTTACTCAATACTAGAGCAACACAGCAGGCTTAATGGCAAAACATGGGAGTATCACGCTTTGGCAAATTGTCTCCTGCCTCTATTCTCTGTAATACAGAGTGAGAAGAAAATTACTCCAGCCTACCTGACTACCAGGGATGCTGCAGTTCTCCTGGCAGGATGGTCTGCTCTATACATTTCTTAATGCAAAAACTGTGCAAAGTCAAGCAGGATTGGTCCAAATGAGGAAGGGCACAGACGTGATTATTTCTCAAGCACCTGGTCACCACTCACAAGAGTATGGGCATGGGCATGGGCATGGGCATGGGCATGGGCATGGGCACGCTTTGCCTTGCAGGGATGAGGACAGCACAAGAGCTGGATGCTAAATGAAAGTGAATAAACTGCTGCTGTCCCTGTATAGCTGTTCTGCTGCTGCCTAAAAGCCAAGCCATTCAATGGGGAGGGGGAAAAAAAAGCAACTGTTAGATACATAGATGCAAAACTTGCAGATTTAAATGAATAAAATCAGTGGAACAATATCTGTTGTTTCAGTTTTATTCAAAGCTTATCTGCTTGGCATTCACTCTGTATTTTGAGTATGCAGAGAATGTTTTGTAATGTGTATAAACTCATACAGACCATGCAAGGCAGAAGTACAATGTTGTCTTTGAAGAAATTAAACTGTCATTACAGTTAATTTTAAACTCCTATGCTAAAATGAATTTATATTTTATGGTAAATTAAGAGAAAGAGTTTCTATTCCTTTTGAGACTTGTGGTGATCTTTCTCAAACTCATTTGCTGCAGAAACATTATTTCACATTCAGCGTAATTCTATCAGGTATACTATACTTGGCTATAATAGCTGGGAGAGTGTGAGAAAACAGCTCATGAATCTTTAGTAAATTACGTTTATCCTTTCTCTCAGAGCTACACGGATCTTGCCTGCCCTCAGCTGGATTTATGAAAGGTTCATTGAAAAGTGGTGGTGAGAAATGTATTTTAAAACCAACAATATATCATGTTGTATAAGAAATAATCTCACCAATGGCATTACAGTATAGCTAACAGAGAACAGAGTCCTTTGGAGAATTTTTGAAACGAAAAAAAATCCCCCAAAAAACCAAATAGTAGGAGAAAGAATGACAATGAAGAAGGATCAAACAAAATGTTTGACTAAACAACCCAGTAAAAGAATAGGCTTTTCTGGTCCAAACTGTGCAAAAGAAAAAAAAAAATACTATATTTCAGCTGAGTCAAATACCATCTATTTTGCTGTCTTCTGGATATATGAGTTTTCCTTCAGTCCCTGAAAAGGAAAATCTCTATAGAAATAACAAAGCACTTTGTGAAGCAGCAGTGGTCAGAACTGTTCTACTGAAAAATACATTCACTGAGCAACATCCAGAAAAGCAATCAAAGACTGTATGTTCCTGTACTCCCTATATTTTCTCTCCTTCCCACATCTCCTTTCCTTGTTATCCTATGAAAAAGTCATGCATTGATGAAGAGTGGGATTAAGAGAGGAAAACAACAAATAAATCCAAAATCCATTACAGGTTTTATCAAGTCCCCTTAGATTACTCACTTTCCCCTCCATTACCTTCCATTACTCCATTTCCCCCATCCATACCAATGTATGTTTCTGACACCATCATGTATTGCTATTCCTCTTAGTATTCCCCTGATGTCTTCTAGTCAAATGAAGTACTTAATGAAACAGAGAATTCATCTCAGATCTTTTGAGGTCCTATGCCTCTGAAAACCTTTTCAGTGATATTGGATTTATTTATCTTGTGAAAGGTGTCATCAAAGGGCAGGCTGCTATATGAAAAAATAATTAAATTATGAAAACCATAATTTTGTTGGTAAATTAATAATGCTACTCTTCCCTCTTCCTTCCTCTCCTGCCCATCTGAGATGAAAGAGACAAGGATGCCCTCATATACCTGTCCTTCCCATCCAATATTTGGAAACATAATCCTTTTCTGTAACTTATCTTATCTTTGGCATTAATGACTGCTCTCTTGCAAAACTCTCGTGATATTTCATCACTACAGCTCCCCACCATTCCCTAGAACATGTATGATGGATTGAGGGCATATCACATAAAAGCAAGAACACCATCTAAGAATTCCTAGGGTCCATCAGAAAGACATAATGTTGGCTTAAATAAAAAGAAAGAAAATCCCATGCTGTTAAAGGGTTGGTCACAATCAAATCTCAACCATCTTAATTTATCTCTTAATACACTCTTGGAAAAAAAGGAGCAAAAAGAGTAGTGGAATATAATGATGAACTACCATACACAGGATGCCAGCATAGTTCCTTATTTCACCATGTGTTGGGGTCGTGAGGAATATTTTTTATCCTCTTAAGCTATACTAAAGTTTTTTCTTATCTTTCCAGAGGTTTTGCTGTCATCAGGATTCCAACAGAACCATGGATGAATAGGAGTATGCTTTTAATTTTTCTGCCTTCCTGCAAAGGCAAGATGAAGATCTTTTTCCTGCTGCTTGTGTAAATTTCAAGATATCTACACTATCAATATTATTAGCTACTTTTCTGACATTCTGTTGAGATGTTCAGGAAAAGGTTACAAATTAGATTTCAATTATGAACAGAAAGTGAAACACACTAAGGAAACCCTTTCACAGAAGCACAGGACCTGAGAATCACAAAGGTCAGGTTGGAAGGGACCACAGCAGGTCATGTGGTCCAACCTCCCTTCTTAAGCACAGTCATCCTAGACCACCACGGTGTCCAGATGGTTTAATTAAAACAAGGATGTAGCAAATCTTGCCTGATTAAGTGCTTTTTCTGGTCCCACACTCTCAAAATAAGCAGCATCCAAATTACCTGAATGCACTACTGTAACAGTGGAATAAGAAGCCAAAACCAAGAAACCATCAGTTCCCAGTCTGATTGTTTCCTCTGATGTCAGCCATAAAATTTCAAATATAAAGAGATGGTCTTTGAAGACAAAGAGGACTTCATCAGTGCAAAACCACAAATGCTTGTTCACATGAGAAAAGATGCACCATTCCTGCCACACAAAGAAGTGCAAGTGCAGTTTTATTAAAGAGCTGTTTATCTGTTTCAATGACCACATGGCACTATTTAAAAGTTCCCACTGCTGTCCACATGTGAACATTTTCAGTATTTCTCATGCCAAGAGGCACGCACAAGAACAGAGCATAGGAACAAGGACAATGTTCATACTGAACTTTCTTCTCAGAGGTGTTCAGCTTTTACTTCCCTTTGGGAAGCCAAGAGAGACAAATGTGAAACCAATGTAGATGAGCCATTTGGTGCAAGATCAGAATAGGACAGCTGCACCTGCCCTCTACAGACTGGAGGTAAACCACTCACAGGTTACCCAAGAAGACTAATTTGCAGAGATCAATTAACCTTTACATCAACAAATGCAGGAATCATCACTGATTGAAAGATTTTGCATGTAACCACAATAAAAAACAGAGACATTGATAAACCTGGACCTTGTGAGCTTTGCTTACCCCCAACTTGCACACATTTAAGATGGAGAGACAGTTACTTTTTAATTATATGTGATCCTAGAAATGGGAAGATACACTCAAAGGTCAACAACCAAAAGTAGAGAACTATATTCAGTTACTTGCTGAAGTCATCAGGTACTCAGCAAATAGGATGTTTGGAAGCAAATTTTTTTAATTTAAACTTTAATTCACCAAGATAAGATTCTGAGTCCTCCTCATTTTCAAACATGCCTAGCATTTTTATGCTTAACATGTTGCATTCAAGGCATTTATGTGAAACTATTACTGAAATATCTGAACACTGTGATATATTTTACAGATGTCTTTAAATATAAATGGAGCAGGAAGTACTTTGCTTTTATGTTGCATCATCAGCTGAAGATAGAAAGATTCACTTCTTAATTTACATGGTACTTAATTTCCTACCAAATGCCATGCCAGCAAGTTTTAGTGAAGCAACTAAGTCAGTAAAAGTCAGTTCAATACCAACAAACCTCTATAACATATATGGCCTATAATTCCATTATTTGGGTTAACTTGTTTGCTAAGTTTTGCAGAAAGCAACACGGCAGGAAATAATTAAAATGCTTAAACACATTTTAAAAAATCCATTACAAAGGATTGAACTCCTGGTGCTTGCCATTGTACAATTGATTATTCTACTGGGAAATCTGTGGAAGGCACTGTGTTTGAGGAGTTAGTAATCTTGGGCAAGCCACTACTGGGCCTTGTACTGAGGGTGTAGGGAGCCCTTAGATTAGCATGAACAGACACTGTCAGGGAACCTGCTGGCATGTCCCTTGCCAGCCCTTAGCACTACTGATATTATATCAGAGACAGCAGCCAGTCTATCAGGAGACAATGCATGGCTTGGATTTTTACACAAGATAAAAGACAACACAGCATAGGAGGTGGGAGGAACCCCTCTGTGGCTGGTGCCTGTGCAGAATGCAAAAATCTATCCAGGACCTGCTTGATGCTGCATGAAAACAAGGTTCCTAAAATCTGAAGGGATAGAAGATTTATTCTCTATCAGTATTCCTTTCTTTAGTCTGTTTTATTAAGTTGTTGCCAAACCTGTCTCATAGAGACCCTGAAAGAATTTTCTTGCCACTATCAATATCTGCACAGAATAATTTTCTTTTGATTTGAAACATATCACAATTATGCAATATTATAATGGCTTATGCTATATCACCCTGAGCTAAAAACTCACAATAAGAACAATAAACTTAGATATGTATTATTCAGTAGCATATATCATTGCAAGTTGAGAAGCATTAGGTAACTATGTGAAGTTTCTGTGGCAGAGAATGTTTACAGGAAATCCACATGGTTATCTAAAACGCAGTACAAGCACATCTTGTCTCTATAAAAGCCCTTAAAAGGGGAGGCACAAAGTGTCATAAGAGCCAGTACGTCCTAGGAAAAATTTGGCTTTGCTCGCCAGGACCTCACCCCTAATTTTTCCTCAAATATCTTGCTTTTGTTGACAGTTTTCTCTCCAGACAAGTGTCCACCTTAGTTAGGCCTGTTGCACTGTCTTATCCCATGTCTCCTGGCATAAAGTCATCATCTTTATGCAGTATTCCTTCTGCCCTCTGATCCAGCCAGCAGACTTTGCTTTTCCATGTCTTATGTAGTGCTCTTCAGCCCTTGCAGCCCATCAGTGGCCATTTCCAAGTCAAACACCCTTCTTTTAGGGTTATTCATCCTGAGGAATTTCTAATCTCATTGCAAACAACACAGCTTTTTAGCAGACTTTAGTACATTGGCTTTTTTAGGTGGTTACACTCAGTAATGGTTCTTTAACACAAAAAAAGCCTACAGTAAACGTTTCCCAAAAGGAAACATTTTTCAAGTTTAGCTCAGTGCTATTACATTAGTGTCCAATGAACACAAATATATGCTTCCTCAAGTATAAATTAACACTCTAATGTTTTATTTAAACATATACTAGTATATTTAAACCTTCAAATAAATTAAAGAAATGCAAACCTACTCTAGCAAATGAAGTTTATGTAGTATTTTAAAAGCCTTGGGAAATTAATCACAGAATGAGCAAAAAATGATGAAGAAATTCTGTGGTTATATTCAGATGTAAATTTCAAAATTGTTTAAGTTATTGACCAGAAATGGTCTAATCACAGCAGTCACATCAGATATTAGTCGGAATAACTGTTAATGAGAAAGATACCAGCTTTGAATGACATTTTGATGCACTTATGTACCCATAAAATATAATTGTATTTGACTGCTTTGAAAATATTCCTTCATAGCAAGAGAGCCATAACTGATGGATGTCATGACCACCTCCAGTACTTGATTACTGTGGCTAGGTCAAGGCTCATTAAAAGTCTGATATAATTTTCCACTCTTTTGCACTAATCATGTAGAATTTTTTGTTTCTTGGCATTCTGTTCTGTCACATTTGCACCAGACGTATCATAGTTTGATGAGTAGTTCCAATGAAAACAGTGGGAATACTACTCAGAAAGAAACAGGACTTCAGAGCTTAGTCTGTGGAAATTTTTTTGTTTAGACTATAGTTATTATGAAACATTTTAGTAAACTAAATGTTGACCAATAATCCACCAAATAATAAACTATTTTCGAAATCATACCCCCCATTCATGGTGATAGAGTAGTATTTTAGCTTTACAATGTAGGCAAGGCCTACAGGACTTCCAAAGAACAAGTCTTTCCTCATTTTGTTGCACTGTTTTCAAACATGAATTTTAATCTTAGAATCCAGGACATGTGAGTTTTTAAGCAGATTTTCTACTTTATTTGCTCACTGCATATTGATTTGAAATAGTGAGATATAATATATCCATGCCACAATAGGACTACACTTTTCAATAAATGACTATAATATGACTAATATCAGCTGCTACCACAATTATTGATACTGATGTTACCACTGTGTCATGGTGTGAGTGCTAATTTTTTGCCCCACTAGACTTCTTTCATTTCTTCCTTCATATTATGAGAAATCAGGAGTTTCAGTCCTTGTCTCCTTGTCTTGCCTCATGTCTTCTTATCCAGGAGTTTAGTCCTGACCTTAGATATCAGATCAGATATGTAGGCAATATCAGATGAGTGTAGATGGATGAGGAGGATGGAAAAGAGGAGAGACCCAAACATTCCTATATGCATTCACAGTCTATCAGCACCACATGATCTTTTGCCTGAATGTATTAGTTTTATCTGAATACTTCATTATAAATTATAGTTTATCTTAATTTGAAATATCTCATTTGATGCTTTTAAAAGAACCATTCTCCAATGCACTAAAAAAAAAAATCAGAAAATGGCATAAGCCTCCATAGGGAAGAATGAGTGATGAGGAATGGACGAGAATAAGCTCTAGATGGGCTTGAAATCAGGTACTAGTAGATTCCAGAGGCAATTTTCATGTCTACAGATAATTGATAAATAATGAAAACCACTTTGGCAAATCCATCTTGGAGTACATAATATTTCTTTACAAGTGTTAATTGATTATTAGAAATTTGTTCAGCCTGACATATTTTTATCTGCCTCAGGATGAACACTGCACAGTTGACATTATTTTGCTGTGTGATTTTCTTCCTTGTAAGAAAAAGTAGTTTTCTCTTACAGCATGTATTCACAGTGAACTTCACAGAGAAAAAAGGAAAACAGAGAACTTTCTTCATTACTCAATATCCAACTCAAACAAGCACTAATTTAAGTTCTCTATATCTGTGTCTTTTCTGTAGAGCTCACACGATGAGAAGAGAAAAAGGATGATACATAAGAGGCCTCTCGAGGTCTCTTCCAGCTCTCATTTCCCATGATTTTTGTGGGCTGTTTTTGAGACATGGTAGACGAAAGAAGAATAACATCAAGAAGCAGTAGCAATGGCATAAACTGAAATAGAAAAGAAGGGGCAGTCAAGAGAGATAGAACAGAATTTCAGTACCAAGCTGTCATTTCAGGCTGAACCACAACAGATTTATTTAGCAAAAGCAGCTTTTATAATGGCTATTGGGAAAACAGTTAATGTTTTAATAACTGCAGGACAAAACCATTAAAAAATAAAAATCCCCACTGACAGCACATAGGCACCAACAGTAAATTTATGTTATTTGTTTAACAGTTTTAACTTCTATAGTTACAGATATTTAAAATTTCTTTTTCTTTAAAAATTTTGGAAGAAGGAATCAGTTCAATATTGGCCTTACATAGAGCTAGGAATTCACAAAATAAAATTAAATAACTTGATGATATGCCAACAAAACAGAGCAGTGGAAAAATCACTGTGCACTTCAAGTAAACACACATTACGTGCTTGGTGAGATATTCAAAATAATGAGTACATGCTGACTTGTACAAGAGGCCCACATACTTCAACTTGAATATATCTCACCATAGCTAATGCAAATAAAGAACAACTATCATATTTAGGCATAAAGGAAAAAAACCCAAAACCAACAACACACTATTCTAATTCGTGATGTAAACAAGAGACATGATTTCCCCTCACAGCAATGTGGCCATAAATTACAGCTAAGAAAAATTTTGACTTCCACTGATCTGAGATGAGAATCAGCCCCAGATGACCTTTGTAGGAGGTCATACAATCTTCTTTGTTATATAAACACAATTTGAAATATGGATTCTGCTGCTTCTTAGACAACTGTTCAGGAGCTGCACTTAGGAGTAATGCTAAGTGAAATTCTGTAGTGAACTTCAGGTCCTGTGACAGTTTTTCTCAGCTGATGCCCTTTAAAAATGGTAGCATGAAGAAGTTGAAGAGGTTTTTGTATGCTAAGTATTTATTGGCATGGTAATGTTGATATCTAAATGATTTCTGTTTAAAGCTGCTCTTTACTTGTATTTTTAGCAATTTTTCCCCGTAACTTGTAGTTTTTATTTTCTCTTTAATGCTTGCTGCTCCTTCCTACTGAAGATATCTTCTTTCCTGGCCTCGTCATGCTCTCTAGATATTTCAGATTTCAAGGACACAAGATTTCTCAAATATTTCTGTAACAATATTTTAAGATTTAGCTGTATAAAAGGAAGATATTTTGGTGTTCCTGGTTGTTAAAATCATGTTTTGACAGACTTCCATCACATACAAAAAGCAGATTAAACTAGACAGATGAGTGAAGAGAAGGCAGGTACAAGCTAAACCAGGAAGATGAAAAAAGACTAATTTGAGGGACTTTCAGTGTTTCTGGTGCTTCATCTCTTCCTGAGTAGAGTTACACTGAGACTAATGGACCTATGAAGCATCACCAGAAAATGTAAAATTCAAAGTACTTTAGTATAAAATACTTAGATGGAGATATCCATACAATATTAACATGAAATTTTCTGCAGCATTTATTCATTTCTACAGCATTAAGTTTTAGGTGACTGACAAGATTTTAAAAATTGTATTAATTTCTTTCTTTACCAGCATTTCTTTAAAATGTAGGCCTTCAAAATAATTTGACTTGCTTCTGTTGACTATGAAAAAAGGGTGCCAAACATGAATCTCAAATTACCTTGGAAATGTCACAAAAGTAAAAGGGAAATAAGACATTTCTAAAAGCTGTATATTGAAAACAGTACCAATAAATCAATGACAGGTAAATCGAGCAAATAAAATGTTTGTGTTTTCATTTACTCAGTGTTTTTCAGTCTGATGTCTGACAATGCTGTAAGATGCATAACAGTGAAAGGAAAGGCAGAGCTTTTTAAGAGAAAACTTCTCCAGGTTTTTGAAACAAATGAGGGAAAAAACCCTTGAAAGTTTGAATTTACAGTCTAGGCATATACACTACTCTTTTGAGCCAATTCTAGAATCTTGAATGTACTCATTTGCTGTAATGACTCTAGTTAACAACACAGGAATTCAAAGTTCTAAATCCTATTCTAATTTTCAGGTTCCTTTTTAATCAGTCAATTCTATAAATTAAATTTTGAATATTAATCTGTTTTCTACCCAGCAGATTCTCTTGCCAAAAATCTCTGCCTAATATCAGTGCAGATACTAATTTCATAAAATCATCTGAATTAGGTCCTTAACAGTACCTGGCACTACTCTCCTCAGCCAACATCCTCAGCCAACAATGCTTTGTTGCTATACAGCTGTGGTGGTGTTATAGTTCCTCAAGGAACACAGATTTACCTACTAGGAAGGCCTTGGGCTGTCATGCATCTTGCAAAGGGTTTTGATCCTGTAGGAAGCTCTAGATACCCTAGGTGATTAGATTCTGAATATAGACCTCTTCTTCACTGCCTTGTTTCAGGTTAAAAATGTTTCATAAGCACATTTTTCTCCAAATAGAGAGTACCTAATGCAAATAGGCATGAGATGACTGCAGCCAGGCCACCAATTAGAGGTTCAACCAGGATATAAGAGCTGCAGGTTCACATCACTCTTTCAATGCTTATTTAATTATTTATATAAAGTGAAGTTCCAACAAGAGAGAAAACACGGTGTTCAAGCTAGAACACTCACTTGTTTAATGATGGCCATTCCTAGGGGATATAGACTGCCATTCCTGAATTGAATTCAGCAGAATGGGGATTTGATTTCAGTCCAATGTTGTAATTGCTAAGATAATGCATTGCTAGGATAAGTGAAGTTATGGGGGATTTTAAAATTTTATGTCTCATACAGAGATTAAACATATAATTGCATGAGAAGTTTGTTTTAATGGGACTGCAAGATAAGAAAGATCCTTATACAACCCTAGAACCATTTAGGTTGGAAAAAACTTCCAAAATCATTGAATCCAACCTTCAACTGAACAGCACCTTCTCAACTAGACCACAGCACTAAATGCCACACCTGATCATTTTTTGAACACTTCTAGGGAAGGTGACTCCATCACCTGGGCAGCCCATTCCAATGCTCAGCCACCCCTTCCAGGAAGAAATTCTCCCTAATGTCCAACCCAAACCTGCCCTGGTATAACTTGAGGTCATATCCTCTTGTCCCATCACTTGTTACCTGGGAGAAGAGGCCGATCCCCACCTGGATCCCCACCTGGCTGCAAGCTCCTCTCAGGCAATGGTAGAGAGTGATAAGGTCTCACCTGAGTCTCCCCCAGGTTAAACAACACCAGCTCTTTCAGCCACTCCTCATGTAATTTACTTTCTAGACTCTTCAGCTTTGCTGCCTTCTCTGGACAAAATCTAGTGCCTCAATGTCTTTCTTGAAGTAAAGAGCCCAAAATTGAACACAGGACTTGAAGTGTAGCCTCACCAGTGCTGAATACAAGGGAACAATCACTACACTGGTCCTGCTGGCCACATGATTTTTCATAAAAGCCAGGATGCCATCAGCCCTCTTGGCCACCTGGGCACATGCTGGCTCACGTTCAGCTAATTGCCAACCAGCACACTCATTTTCCACCGAGTCATTCTTTTTATCTCTATCTGTGGGCCACTGCCATTGAACACTTCAGATATTTTAATTTTATTTTTTCTTTTCATTTTTCAAAGAAAAAGAAAACGAAAAAGTATTCAGCAATCCCTAGTAGGGGGACCATCAGCAAAAGTTTCTATTCAATCATTTTGATAGCCCCTTCATCATGTGAGTAACTCTGCCTGTGCATTTTAGGGGAAAGCATCTAACCAAAGGCTGGAGACCCTCTAAAGAACTTTGGGGTCTTTGAATGGTACCTAAGGATCAGTAATCATAGCATAGCATAACATAGAATAGAATATTTCAGTTGGAAAGGACCAACAATAATCATCTAGTCCAACTTCCTGACCATGTCAGGACTGACAAAAAGTTCAAGTGTGTTATTTACAGGATTGTCCAGATGCCTCTTAGACACTGAGAGGCTTGAGGCACCATCTCTCTAGGAAGGTTCTTGCAGGGTTTGACCACCCTCCCAGTAGAGAAATACTTCCTAACATCTAGTCTAAACTTCCCCTGGTTCAGCTTTCAACTGTTCCCATAGGTTGTCTCACTGGTCCTATAAGAAGAGACCAGTAATTTTGTTCAGACCAAGATGGCCCCTGAAGTCTCCCAATTTAATAGTATGATAAAAAAGACAGATCCTGGCCTCCACTGGGGTATTTGCACAGTTCCATTGGGATGATCTTGCTTTATTCCTTTGCAAATAGCTGGAACATTGGTCTTAGAGATTTCTAGATTTATGCAGTATGGCTGTAGAATGTAATTTTGGAATTTAAGAAAAAAATTTTAGTGAATGTCATATTTGTTCTTGAAGTCATGGTTGGCAGTGCCAGCATCAACATATAAAAATTTCTGTCATGGAAAACTAAGTCTAGTTAGCTAGACATGAATTTGTCAAAAGGAAAACAGCCATGACACCAATATGTTTTGACAAGAAATTAGACAACTTTATGAACATCTCAGAAGAAATGTCGATCAGGTCAGGAAAAATAATTGCTAATATTTAATAAATGTACTTTAAAAAGCATGAAATAAAGCATTCTCTCCCATTCCCCAATTAAAATAAATCCTTTAGATTTCCTAGATTCAGAAAAAAACACTGTTCTTTTTACACGGATTGGGAAAAGCATTTCAGACAACTGCTCTATTAGTTACTGACAGTGCAAGTCTTATATACATTCACTATAGCATCTCTTAAGGCAGTTTGACTACTTCTGTTTTAGTATTTATAGCTATATAATTACATATATTACTTGAGTGCAGGATCATGTACAACAAGAGAATAAAAATATATATGTATTTCTTCACTTTCAGTTTCAGTGTATCATGATGGATAAGGCCCAGGATAAGATTCTGAGGAGCCAGGACGCCATTAAATATTTGATGACTGTTGGCTGCCAATTTATTTCTTGCAATTCATGATTCCTCATATAAAAATAACTAAAAGAATATTAACTTTCTAGCCTTCTTTTCAAAATGCTTGTGTCGAAAAGCTATACGCAACAATAAAACAGTTTAGAGGCAGAGAGAGAAAAACACATTCAGGTGGTAATCCAGGCACCCCCGACTCCAGTGATGAACAATTCCACCTTTTTTCTTCCATTCAGTGAAGAAACAAACACTACCATTTCTTTTACAAAGTTGTCAAAATATCTTTTTGTATTGCTTAATTCTGAGACAAATGTTCAAAAGATATATGCAGACTCCATGAGGATGCACTCACTGATATGTTCTTAGCAGAATTTATTTCAACAGCAGAACCCTTCTAAAATAAAAAGTCAAAAGTAAGCAGAGTTTAGGCTGATCTGGCAATTCCGTGCTGCTAAAGAGGAATTAATTTAAAAATTAAATATTGCTTGCAATACTGAGTGGCATATACACTCTTCAGTGTTTTTCTGCAAGACAGAAACACAGAAGGAGAATGCAATGCTCATTTAAATAAATGACATTTACATTGGGGAAGGATCTTAGGTACTTATGATCTGAGTAAAAGATACTAAATGATCCTAATGTGTTTGGCATTCTGCTATCATACACACCTCATACATTTTCATCTGTATGTCTTTCCTGTTTCAAAATAATATTTCTTCTTTGGAAAGAGCTGGGATTAGTTCCACGTGTCTTGGTTCCAATCATTATCTCTTGGATCAAGGTGGTCATTATTGTCCATGTGAAGTGACAAATAAATATTCCTAAATATGGAAGGAAAGCCCCTGGGCTGGTATTCTTTTATAAATGTTGAAGACATTAATTCCATCAAGTTCACATCTGAAAAAAATCACAAAAAGTGGAATTTTCCTTAGCTGGCTACACTGTTTCTTCCCACAGTACTAAGGCAGATTAATAATATACTCTCTCCCTCTTCCTCTCTCTCAGTTCTTTTCTTTCCAACAAACATGCAAAGCAAAACTGCATTAAGGTAAAAAAAATATCATCAGAATGAAACAAGTATTTTAATGTATCAAAATAATATGGGTTCCAGGAAAAAAAATTTCCCATATGTTTTTACATGGATCTTCTAATAAAAGCATTACAGAAATGGGCATTTCATTTCCCTCCCACCAAAAATCACTCTGAACACAAAACAGTCCAAGGTTTTAAGACATTTAAAAAGATAATAAATTTTAGATTAAAAAATCTTGATGAGTCTAGCCAATTCCATTTAAGAACCATTTAAGAATCTAGTGTTTACTAGGATAAAACTAAACCTTGGTTACACATAAATTAAAATTGGAATCTCAACTTTAAGATTCAATTCCATATTAAAACACATGTTCTCTAAATATTCTCTAATGATTTTAAAGCACAGGACACATAGTCTTGGTAAAATGTGAGAAAAGATGAGGTCTAATTAATATTTTCTGTTAAAGGGAACTATTATCTATCAAAATTTGTTACACTGCCTTCTGTAGCCAGTTTACTATAAGGAGAATAAAATTTTTTTCTTATGTTACTGATATAAGGATAAAGTAAATAATTTCTAAATGTATGCAAATATTTTTTGCAGTAATGTAATATCTAGCTCATTATGACATTATTATTACATAATGTAATTATTATGTAAAAGTTATTTGTACAGCTCTCACAAATACATGTAGTTGTATAACATTCTCCTAGTTCCTTTGAGCCACCTCTTCATAAAGGTGGCAGATTCTGAGGACCTCAGTGGTAGTTTAAAGGGTTTACCACAGTCTGGTTTTAATAATGATTAATATGAACAATTCAAACCCATTTTCAATAAAGACAAAAAGGTTATCCATTGCTCTAAATATGTTGTACTGAGTTACAGTCTTCCAGCAATGAAACATTGTCAAATAAATCCTGACTTATGTTTATTACTATTATTATCCACTACTATTGAGTGATACTAAGAATATTTTTGGATTCATTTTATTAAAATGCTTTCAAAGCTAGGTTACTTGTAATATAATAAAATTTATGTAAATGATATCTGGAACTGAGTACAATTATGCTATTTACATCATCTTTGTGAAGGATGCTTGCAATACCTTATCATAAAGTAACCTTCCTCCAATTTTCTGGGCTGCTTTTATCCTGTTACTGTCAGTATTATTTGTGTCTCAAAGTACAAGAAAACTGCTTTGTCTGCATATCCTCCTGAGCTTTAGCAGGTGTGTTTCATCCTGCAGAACCAAGTTGTGACTACACCTTCTTTAGCTGACCCATTCACCTCATGCATTCAAAGGGTACCTGGGGAGCAAAAAAAACAAAACAAAAACCCCACATATTTTTTTAAAAAGAGTTTTGTTTTATTTCTATATGTCTGAAAACCCCAAAGATTTAGAGAGAAGGTGATAAGCTATCCTGCTGCCCTTGTGTCATCAAAAGAACCACCTGTGGGCCACAACATCAGGAGCTAACTAGAAAACTGGCCCAAAGCAAGTGCTATCTTGAGGGTAATTCTGCATTCAGTAGAAACTTGCCTTGATTCATCAAAAGACATGCATTAATCCCACTGCAGATTTCTGTGAAAGCTCTTGAGAAGCAAGCAAGGAAGAATCCTGCAAGACAGCAGCAGTACACACCAGATTCCCTTCGCCTGGGTACAAGGACAGTTTTATGGCTTACTGAGTGTGCAATGTGCATTTTAACTCATTGTTTGTACCATCAATATCTATTATTAGTCAATATTAAAGATAAACCAACATCAAAGGCAAAATAAAGTTTGAATTACAGTTGTGTTGTTTTGCATTGCTCCTTCTTGTTGTTCACATAAAATCTACCAAATCTGTGAAAAATTCTAGGTACACTAGTGACTCTGTTAATCACAGGCATTCTGGAAAGTATATCAAGTTTTCTGACTAGGAAGGACATTTTTAAATGAAAGAGGGTTAAGAGTTAAGGTCAGTCTCCTTCTTGACATCATACCACGGGAAGCGTCGCTGTTGAGGCAGACGTGACATACAAATGTGCACACTACATTTCAGAAGGCTAATATTCCCTTTGTTACAACAGCAAGCTGTCTTTTATACACTCTACAAAGTTTACACTTTGTTCATTGGTTACAATAGATCAACATAACGTTGATTGGTGTAAAACCATCTACACCTCTGTTTTTCACAAAACTTTTCTAAAAATACTTTTCCCAGCTGCAGATTTTCTTTCCCACTTGTCTCATTCACCTTCTTCTCTTCTCAGTCCCCAGGCCGATGGCCTTGATAAGATTCCTTTCAGAAATAACCCTTATTCATTCAGAACACACACATGTGTTCTAACATTCATGCTCAATGCCTGCAGTCACACGTTTGGGACTTAACACACTTGTAACAAAATAACAGCATATACCATCTGCTGTAGGTGTACGCTTCAAAATATTGCTCTAGTACACACAGATTTTGTAAAGATTCAAGTCTCAAGGTGAGTTCCATTTTCATTTCTATTTTGCATATTGAACTGCATATTTTATTTAGCTTAGACTTTTTTTAATTTTAAAGACTCAACAAAAGGCTTTTAGGGATAACTCTTAGTTTCCAGAGTGAAATGGTTTTTTTTTTCTGTAGAAACAGCATGCAAAGTGACCTATGTTATTCTGGTAACTCAGTGTGTGCCACCATTGCCATTTGCCCAAGAAGCTGTGGGTGCCCCATCCCTGGAAATATTGAAGGCCAGTTTGCATGGGGCTCTGAGAAATCTTGTCTAGTGAATAGCATCTCTACCCATGGCTGAGAGGTTGAAATTAGAACGATCTTTAAGTTCTCTTCCAACCCAAACCTTTCTATGAGTCTGTGACCTAAATGCACTGGATGAGATCATTGAACAGATAATTAGAGTATAGATTTAGTCTTACATGTGTAATTATGGTTTCTTGCATTGTCTTCAGCATTTCCTTAGAAATTGTTACAGTTCAGAAGCATTGGGGCTGCCTGGTAGGTGACAGCAACAAAACAATTCATATCAAAGATTACAGGAACTCCCTTCAGGGCCAGGACAGCCATGTGGCTAATGCTACAAGATTATTATTAGAAGATTATTATTATTACAAGATTATTATTATTAGAAATAGCCGCAGGTGTTTTAAGTACTACTTCTAGTATTACATTCCCTTTTACAAGTATTTTTTTTGTTAAACGCATTTCAAATACATATGCATAATTTTTTTTTACTAACTGGAAGAAACATCCTAAAAATTGAAGTTGACAGTGAGTTCGTTTCCTGAAGTATTGATTTTTCTGTTATGTTAAAATACAAAATATTGATCTGTAGACTTTCCTCTCAATATTCAAATACATCTATATATTCTGATGGCATATTTGGTTTATGTTTCACATGGGCCTGTCCACAGTTGCATGCATTCCTGTTGCTCATCTTGTAATTCTTTATTTCTGGATATTTGTGACTACTGTAGTTGCTGTTGGAGGGAATAATTCTTTACTGTGTTTGTGATAAATGTTATCTTGTTTTGTGTAAAGGCATTTTGCCTTAACCTTTTCTGAGCAGTGATTTTGCTTTCATTCTGTCTGAACACCTTCATGACATATTTGGATAAACAACTATACTGAGCAAGAAGTGCAGTACTCACTGTCTTGTAATTCTTAATTAAGAGAAATGAAAAAAAATTCTGTACTAGCTTTTTGTTTGCCTAAAATTGTTAGAGGAGTAAAAGAACTGTAAGATCATTGAGTCCAGCCACTAAAGGAGCATCCTGTTCAGTACTAAACCACTAAACTACCACCCAAGTGCCACAACTACACATTTTTGGAACACTGCCAGGGATGGTGACTCTATAATTTTCTGGGCAGCCAATGTCTGACTACTCTTTCACTAGACTTTTTTCTAATATCAAACCTAACCCTGCCTTGGTACTCCTTGAGGCCATTTCCTCTTGTCCTATCACTCATTACTTAGGGAGGAGGCTGACACCCATCTTGCTCCTGCCTCCTTTCTGGCAGTTGTAGAGAGTGGTAAGGCTTCCCCTGAGCCTTCTTTTCTCCAGGCTGAACATCCCCATCTCCCTCAGCTGCTCCTCATAAGCTTTGTGCTGCAGACTCTTCCCCAGCTCTGCTGCTCTCCTCTGGACTGACTCCAGCTCCTCAATGTTTTTCTTGTAATGAGAGGCCCAAAACTGAAGGCAGGACTAGAGATGCAGCCTCACCAGTGCCAAGTACAGGGGGAAAACATTCTTTTAATTGTAAAATATCTTTTACTTCTCCAGTTCCATGTTACTATTCTAGTGTCTATATGATTGGCTGCTTGCTCTGCATTCTAATATAGACACCTGATTTTCTTATTGTGAATGCAATTAATTTCTCGAACTGTTTAAAGGTGGTGTAACATATATTATAGTTCTCATTTTGATTGTCTCCCAGAATTCACATAACAGTTCGTATCATATTGTACATGCTCTCAGCTCTCCTGTGAATCAATTTAATGAATACTTTTGCAAAGAAATTGGTTAATTGGTAAGCCTAAAAAACAACTGCAAGAAAGAGAGTTTAATAAGCCACAGACATTTAGGAAGGCTTACCTAAACACTAAACTTTAAAAACTGGTAAAATACAAGTGTTTCCTAATAGCAAAGAGTATATTGCAGTTTTTGAAGTACAATTAGTCAACTAAACTGTAGAAAATACCAGTATTTTCAGAGAAGAAAATTGGGATTCAGCAAGATTAGATTCTTCTTCCTAATGCTATTTGAAAATCCCTAGGAAGTATTTAATAATATATGGGGGGCTTAATATTTGGTCTACTCCTTTAAAATGTTATTATACAGAAAAACCTGAAAAGCTTTAAAATAAGACTGAAAAGTGAATGTTAAAATCTCAGCTTTTAGACTGAGTTGAACTTTTTGAAGAATGATCCTTCCTTGACACCAACACACAAATTTTTTTGTATACCAGCTGGATTTCATTGCCATAGGAAAATGGTCTACCTCAAAGGCAAACTCAAGGATGAGTCATTCAGATCTTTAACAAGAAACACAGATGGAAAAATGCCACAGCTGCACAGAGCTGGAAGCAGAAGAGTGCATGACCTTAATGAATATGTTTTTACATTTGATAGATTCCATTGGAGAACTTGCAGTAGCTGCAGAATCCTATGGCACCGTAAAAAGATTTTGGCATTGTTTAATCCCACTGCTGCAAGAAAAAGTTTGGGATGAGAAATACAACACGGAAGCTGCTTTTTACCCTTGTTGCCTAGATCTGATATGTTCCTGAAATAAAAATTCAATATGGAAGTACAACAGCCATAAAAATAGTTTTAGTTTTTTTCATTTCCTTTTTATACATTTTTTAATTATCTTCCATGACTTTTGCCTTCCAAAATATTTTCTTTTATATTTTCTTTGTTTTCATTCCTCAGCTCCAATTTTTGCAATTTTTTCTCATCTTCCAAGGAATCTCCTCTCTTTCTTTGACACATCTGCTCCAGGTTAACAAAGAAAAAACACATGTGAGATGTAATAACCCTGTTCAGCAATCCATGCCAGAAAGTTATTAGAGAGAAAGCAGCCTTTCAGAAAAGGGTCTAATGTGTGCAGGATCCATGGCCAGGCCAAAATTCCTCTCCTTTATGTATCCTGGGGTGAGAAGAATGTCTGAGAGCACCTCATCCTCAGAAAGGACAACTCTTACATCGACATACTGGATGTGCATCTTAAGAGGTGGGATGGCAATAAGCAGGGAAGAGCTGTTATTTCAGTAAAGGCCATGACAGATTCAGTTCCCATTCCTACTTATCAGTTGTATTCACATATGTTCACAGCCTATTACTAAAGAAAGCATTTAATGCCCTAAATCACTCCCACTGTTAAACCAAAAAGAGTAACACTCCCTTCCCTCCACATATAACATATTACAATGAGTAGAATCAAAGAACAGTGGGTGCAGATGTTTTTTCCTACCCTCATAACACAAAATATAGAATTTCACAGACAGTAATGGAGAGCAGGGAAATGTTTGACCGGACACTGCTTAAGAATAATCTAAGAATGAAAAAGGAAGGGTAAAAAAGATAGTGCACATCCTCTGTGTAGTGTTCATTAGAGCTCAGGGATTGAAACCTTAAATGTGGCTACATAGATAAGACTCTAATCTTCAAGGGTAACCTTTTTCTTTCCAACATCGGTTATTTGTTACTCAATTAGGCAACGACATTCTAAAGAAGCATTTGTCCTGTTCAGTAATACAGCTTTCTTATATACAGAAGGGATGTTAGCTACAAGGATCAATATATCTCTTTTATTCAAAGGCACATAGCTATATATCACCTACTGGAATATCAGAGCTGATGATACTGGTAAGACAAGCCAAATGCTGAAAGCTCTGCTGTTTGAATAGAGAAATAAGATTGATATATACTGTGGGTCAGTTTTGGCAAAGAAAAGATCCTATAATATCCATGCACTCTATTTCCCATATCAAAATCCTTTTATTTTATTCTCATCAGGTAGACATTACTCTATTTTCAATTCCTCACTTGTTTCTCTGTTTTTCTGCTGTTTAAACAACCTTGATTTTGCATAGCTTCTCATGCTAAATCACTGTTTAAAGCTTTGATCCCTAGCTCTGATCATACCCCACAAGAAACATTCAGAAGCTATTTCTTCCACAATATAACTAACACAGTCTAGAGATCCTATTGGAGCTATTACTTAAAGCAGCTATTCATTTATGATCTGATCTAAGTTTCTCTAATGAAAATTGCTAAGACAGGAGAATATTGTGGAAGAACACAGAAAAGGTATAGAACCATAGTGTAAAAAATATTTACATAAGATCAAATTTACCTGTAATACAATCAGTAGTTTATACCACATGATGAGTTCAGTCCTGACATATTCTATTAATAAGGAAAGTTTCATGGCCATATAACTACAAGATATAATTCTATAGTCTTATGACAATTTACTTCTATTTACTAGAAAGACTGGTAGGACACAGGTCTCTTGCAAGGAAAGATAAAATATGGATTTCCAGGTCACAGCCAGGATGCTAGGTATTTTTGAAAATTAAATAATAGCATAGGAGATTTTTCAGTCTTCAAACTCTATAGTTGGTCCTAGTTTTTGCCTAAAAAAATGCATGGATGTTGACACAGTGAAAGTCTTTCTGAGAACAGACCTGGATCCAGCAATTCCATGCATGCTGCACACCCAGCAGCCCTCTCCTGAGGCTGACTTTGTCACCTCTGTGATGCAGAGTATCTAACATATTCTGGTCTGAAACATGAGTCTTAAAATCAACTGCTGAATCTGCTGCAGGTCTCCATGGTTACAGAACAGTCAGTTGCTGCTTTGTACACAGGAATAGATGGGATTTTTAAAAAGTCAGGCTGCTTTTGCAGAATGACAATCTGAGTTGTGACTTTCCCCCCCAACACACTTGAGAATATATAAACAATTTTCATAAGAGAGGGTAAGTGTAAAGGTAATGCCTCTTATTCCAACATAGACTGACAAACTGCTCAGATAAAGAAGTTCGGAGGGCAGGAGTATGGCAGGAGAGACCAGCTTAAAGATTTTGAGAATGAAGCCTCACAAGGGCCAAGTAACAGCCACTTGTGCAGACTGTTTTTCTTCCCAAAGTCTTTTCTTTGCAGTCTTTTTTTTTTTTGTCTTTTTTTTTTTTTTTCCAGACCTTTGTTTATTTAAATCCTGATAAAATTCCCGATCCATATGAATTGTTCTCCATTAGCCTAAGGACATAGTTTCAATATTTATGTCATTTAAGTACAGCTCCTGCACTGCCAGTGCGTAGATCGCTGAAAAGAGTGAAGAGTAAGGGTATTTAGGAGCATGTGTTCACCTCATTTTACATTATTAGAAGATGAAGAAAATCACAAGTAGATTTTGCTACTATTATTCATCTTTTTAAAAATATCACTGGCTTTTAACTCAACAGCTACAAGGGACCAGGATGTCAGCTTTACATTTTGAAACACCATCATCAAAATGCCCTCTAGCAACACTGACTTAGCAGAGACAATGCCACCTACTGAAATATTAACATCCCTTGCTTCAGGACACTTTCCTTCATCACTAATTGTCAAAGCAGAATTGACAGTGTTACCTAGAGAGCTGCTAAGTTTAAACTGCATCACTACTCTTCTCAAAAGAGATGAGGGACCTCTTCTTCTCATCTCTCCTTATGATGATGATAGGAGGGGAAGAACACAAGCTATTTCCAGGCACACACACACACAAAAAGCCAGCAAAATGTAAGCCCTCGCCTTCGTTTCGTTTTCTCTTGAGATATTTTTTTCTCCTTCACAACTGAAGCAAAAGATGCTTTCATTTGTTCTGCAGCTTTTTTTCCTACCTTAGGAAAGGCCAGATGAACAAGCAATCTGCAAAAGAACAAAGTCATTGTTATTTGCTGCAGAATATGAATAACTAAGATTTCCTCTCTAGGACTAACATTGGTAAAAGTTAGTGGGTCTTATACGAAAAAAGACCACTGAAGTAACATGCCTTGAACATACATAGCAGAAACTTGCTCCTAAGATCTGATTTTTTAAAATGTATCTTGAACTGTCAAAAGGACTTGTTTCAAAAGTCTTAACTTCATTATAGGTTGAGAGCTATCTTATATAACAGTATTTAAAAGACACTGAGTGCATAAAAGCAGCTCAGGGAACTGTGTAAAGTTTTAGCTACGTCAGGATTTTTGCTCTATTTTAAATAAGCCATTCTACAAAACACAGCATAAATAATCAGCAGCATCATCTTCCAATTCTTCATCATGGGAGGAATTCCCAGAAAGTTTTCCTAACATTCATGTACTTTTCAACTAACTGATCAAAATTTTCCACCAAAACAGAAAATGAATATTATTTAACCAAAAAACCAGACATCTACAAAACTCTAAAATAATGGTAGGCACTTCAAAACATTCATACATTACAATTAAATGAGATTTTGCTCTTCTTTTCTTTTAGAAGTCAGTTTGTTATCCTTTTGAAGCAAAACAAATAGCATAGGAATATTGCAGTCCAGTATGATCTGACAGTGTCCAGTTTGATATAAAATGTTAGCTCGTGTCCACCTTAGAAAGACTAATGTACAAACAGAAGAATTAATGTCAGGGTTAGGTTTAGGATTATTCAGAATATTATTTCTTCTTGGTGCTCCATCTTATAAATTATGCATGATAGATGGTAATGGGTTCTCTGCCTGCCTGTGACTGATGTGGTCAGTACTGCAAAGGTACAAAGGACTCAAAAGTGAATCCTTTCTCTGCTGGAAAGACCATTCACAACAGTTATTCTGTGGTTTGAAGTTAATTTCAGTTGAACTTTTGTTTTGCTTTTTAAATAGTTAGATTAAATACTAAAGCAACACACAAAAATTATTCCCATTTTCCTTAATTTTGTGTGCTCTTTGGTTAAATGAATAAACTGAAATACAAATGTTATATATAAAAATGCTAGCATGCACAAGCTTCCCAATACTGAGTATTTTCTGAATGAACATTTTTGCTTCTCATGCTTTTAAATGAGTTCTTTATTGCCAGACATTGGGACTAGATATGTGCAATTGCAGATGGCCACTATGATCTGACAGAAATTCTAAATACTCATTTTTTTCTACATAAAGCGTTTATAGTGAAATAATTTATCCAAACTGAACTCACTCATTTGACACAAGCAGTCAGAAGATCAAACCAAGAGTACCATAGTCACATTTCTATCTAACTGAAAAGAATATGATATATGTGGCATTCGTATACATATAGAATGTATAGATTCAGCTCAAAGATTGGAATTGTTTTTCAGAGCTGCATTTGTTGGCTTTACAATTCAAATCCTATTTTAAGAGTCGGGGTTATTTGTTATTTCTCTGTCCATTTACTTTTGCTTGCTTCTCTTATGCAGTGCTATATAAATGGAGCTTTATAAAATGAAGCAGTGTTTTGTTGCTGGTGGCATTGATAAATAAAGAACAAGATACTATAAATATTTTATGGAGTTCCTAAAGGCTACATTCACTTTCAGATCCTTCTGCATCAGAAGTAGATTCACTGGGAGCACGTTAGTTCATTCGAGACTTGGTCTGTTCACTTTGTTTCATTATATTCACATAAAATGGCAGTAGCTGATCCTTTTTATTTCCGTAGTGCTGTTACAAAAAGCCCTACACAACAACTGCAGTCATGATTACAGCAGAGCAAGATGATGCCGTCACACTCACAAACACAGCAAAGAACGTTCTCAGTGACAGCTCGTGTGTTTGTTCAATGCTAGGTTGCTATTTTATATTGTGTTTGTTATGTCATGTTATGGTGCTGAATAAAGTACAGCCATGCAAACAGCAGGTGGTTCTGTGCAGGGATTTCAATGCATAAAGCTGCCAGTTCCTGTGACAGAGACCCCCAGCCAGATGGGTTTGCCCCTGGCTTGTGCATGCACACGCTGGCCACAGCAGAATGAACTTTATGAGCTTTACCCAGTCTGACACTGTCGTTGGAGCTCAGCATTCACATGAGTCACATAGCCCGCCACAAAATGGTGATTTTATTTGGTATGTTGCTTTGCTACTCAGGTTGTTTTAAGCATCATTTTACTAAATTATGATTACAGTTATTGACATGAAAACCATTAGGAAGCTAATGAAGGACCTTGGCATTCCCATGGTTTTACCGAGAATGGTTTGATCTGCCTCTAAGGAACATAGTACTATTTAGATTTTGTATTCAGCAAGAAATATAACACAACCCACTCAATTACCCATATTTAAAAATGAATGATTGATCCAACTGTTTCCAGTTAAAAGTGTTTTCATGAAAGAGGACCAAGATATTTTGGGGATTTTGTTGTTGTGGATTTTGTGTGGTTTTATAACTAAGTCATTATTTGCTTTCAGACTGTATGGTGTCACTTCTGTCCGGAAAGAACTTACTCTACTAAAATCACAAATTTTAGAAACATTTTGGTTTTATTAGCAGAATTCCTAGCCCTTTGGGTACTTTTGAAGATTTTCATCGAAGAACCTTGCAGAGAGTTCAGACAGAAAACTAGAATTATACTATTTTTAAACTTCAGGGATTTATTTTGTAACACTGTTTTGCTAAGGAGATTTCACTCTCCCTTTTAAAGTGTCTGTAAACTGAAACAGGTAAGTAATTGTCTCCAGTTTCTGTACAAAACTTCTGCTTTGGGAATGTTAATACATATTGACACTTTTCTCGTACAATCCTGCCGAACATGACGCAAAATTTCATAGGGGGCTTTCATTAAATGAACCAGCTAAATGCTTTCGTACTCGAAGGTGTAATTAGACATAACATTCCTTTCTGACATGAAAAAAAAAAAGAGATTAAATGCATACTAGTTCACTGCTTACAGTCAGGTTTTCCAGATTTACATTTCTAAAAGTGACAGGATTAAAAGTCCTAATGCTACCTTTAAAAAAAACCCAAAATAAAACCCACAAACAAAAACAACCAACCAAACAAACAAACAAAAAATCCAAGTTATCTGTGACTGTCAGTCGGTCCATTTGGCGAGCTTTATTTTTAGGTTCTGAAGCTTTGTAAAACAACTAGGACAAAGAGCATGGGTAAGAAAAGCAAGAACATGCAGTAAGGAAAAAAAAAAAGAAGGTCCAGAAGTAGAGCCCATGGTGTAATCCTAGGAAGGGTGAAAACATCAAACAGCAGGTGTCTGTGTACCCTACTATTGCATCATGTATCCCACTCCTTCATAATTAGTCACAGCTCCTTCCAACATCCAATCACTATCAGAGCAATCACGGTTTGAATTTCTTTTCTGCATCACCAAGGAATAAAGCATATAGCAACTCAATCTCACTAATGCGGACAGAAAAAAATAGAAATCTGCCTGCCTTCAAACAACACGTCCGAGAACTGCTGTTACACCAAGAGTAAAACTAACACTATCCCAAAACCTCTGTCCCACTTACAAACCTCTTGAACCTATATCTACTGCTGGGTAACTCTCCAGCCTGCTTGTGCTTGCATTGGTCCCAGTCCTGCATGCACCATATAGTAAATAAGTATTATAAGATATGTCAATTAAATCCGTTAATTTATTTAGAAAATAAAACCCATAACGTCTCTTGCAACCCTCCAGGTTACAAGAAGATGTTGTACAATGTGCTGCAGGGGTTATAGCTGGAACAAGAATTAAAATCCATAAAGATCAAAAGGAAAACAACATTGGTCATAAGCAATCAACTTCCAGTAGCTCTAAATGATATGCAGTTTCATAAATATAAAAAAAAAATAAAGGTAAGAACACCTTCTTGTCTGAAAAGCATATTTGATAAAACTGCCAACAATATTTTAAGGGGTCACAGGATTTTAGGTTTGGGGGTTTTTTACCTGTTTCACACAGCAGTTGAGGCTCACCATCTGGTGTGAGCTGAGATTTCAGAGAACAGCCAGACTGGTCAGAATCATGATGTTTTGCCAACACACTAAGTATAAAATGTTTTGGGAATACTAAAAATAAATGTGGACATCATTTATCATAACTGTGAAAAGAAAGCAAGGAGTTGAATACAGAAAAAGGACCATTTAAAGGGATTAACACATACAAATTTTTGATTCCACTGCCATTATTTCTTAAAGAGAGCTGCTGAGTAATCAAAACACTGTTGATTATCTTCCACACCAACCCTAAATTTTCCATGTAATACTTCCTACTCTGTTGGCCAACTTAGAGAATGACTAAACATTTGTTTCATCAGTTTCACAGTTGCAGCATAAGCCTCTCTAAGCCTTTATCTATGCTAATTATCTTTTTTTTTTTCAAAAAGACATTTCAAGCTAACCCTATTCCAAAACAGCGCTTTAGAAAGCCATCAAAAGCAAAGTTTAAAGAATCATCTGATGCTTCTTTTCTTTACCAGTGATATTTCTTTCTGATCACAGAAATGTCCCAATTCACAGTCATCTGGAGTTCCTACTTGACTGATTTCCTGATACTCTCAAGTATTCGATATCTCCTTGACTTCAGTGTTAAATCTCTGGCTTTTTTTTCTGATTCCTGCTGAGATGCCAGTGATTATATATTCAATTAAATCTCAATGTCTGAAGATCTAACATTTTATTAAATGGAAAAGTATTGCTACATAAACATACACAGATATACATACACAGGGGACAAATAAGCCACACTCAAAGTTTTTTTCATAAGAATATAAGCTAGAACATTTAACAGAAAAATACTTTTCATCTCCTAAATGAACATTTTTGTCATGTTGTGATATGCTTATATGTGCCAATATGCTTAAGCTATTATTAATGTACATTCTCTGCTTAGCTTATTCTTTTTTAAAAAAAACCTAAGTGTTCTTTTTAAGCTTAGTTCTAATAAGCCTATTGCAAGACCCTCAGGAAAGGATGGGTTTACTCCACAAAATACCCAGATAAAGTGAAACATAAACAATTTTCTAACTGGAAACATGACCTATGTTTGCTGCTAACAATATGAACAATTCCTTTGCACATGGGACTTTGAACTGCCCTCCAGATATGTAATATTTTGATCCATCAAGGTTTCTGTTTTAAGATTTGAATTATATTCTGAGTGAAGTATGTTGAAAATTGCACATAATTTAAATATTTCTGTCACTTATAGTAGTTATCAAGACATGATTCTTTGTGGATAGTTTGCACTTGAAAGCATCATTGAGCCACCCCACTAATAAAGTAGGTTTTATTTCATAAAATCATAGATTGAAGAAAGTATTTACAAAAGTATACATTCAGATTCCACAACAGAGAAGACTAAACCCCTACATTATTATAGAAGGTATGCATGGGTCCTACAATGAACCAGACAAAAATTAATCTCCTTTTCAAATATAGCATACGTTAAATTAGATGTCACATATAGAAAATGTTTTGTTGTTCAAAATTATGAGCTTTGTCTTGGGATTTGTGCTCTTCAATATCTTCATCGATGACACAGACAGAGAGACCAGTGCACTCTCAGCATGTTTGCAGATGACACAAAGCTGAGCAGTTCAGGTGACACAACAGAAGATAGGATGTTTTTCAGAAGGACTTGGACAACCTTGACAGGAGGCTCACAGGAACCTCACAAAGTTTAACCCAGACTGGGAGAAGACATCATTGAGAGCAGCCCTGCAGAGAAGGGCTTGGGGGTTCTTGTGGATGAAAATATCCAGCAGGTTGAGAGAGGTGATTCTCCCCCACTGCTCTGCTTTGGTGGGACCCCACCCAGAGGGCTTCATCCAGCTCAGCATAAGAAAAATGTTGAGCCATTAGAGCAGATGCAGAGGAGGCCACAAGATACTCAGAGGGCTGGAACATCTCTGCTACAAACACAGGCTGAGAGAGCTGGGATTGTTCAGCCTGGAGAAGACTTCGAGGAGTCCTTCTTGTAGCCTTTCAGTACTTTAAGGGCACTTATAAAGAAAGATCAGACAAACTTCATTATGGCCTTCCAGTACCATAAGGGAGCTTATAAAAATTAGGGAGAGGGATTTTTTATAAAAGTAGAAAATGTCAGCACAATGTCAGACTGAAACAGGGCAGGTTTAGCTTTGATCTTAGGAAGAAATTCTTTAGGGTGAGGGGGGTGAGGCACTGGAACAGGTTGCCCAGAGAAGCTGTGGTTTCCTCATGCTTGGAAGTATTCAAGGCCAAGTTGGATGGAATTTTTTTAATCTAGTATAGTGAAAGGTGCCCCTGTTCAGGACCAGGGTTCTGGAATTAGATGATCTTTAAGGTTCATTTCAACCCTAAGCATACTATGGAATCATTCTACTAATTAGGACAAAAATGTTTTGAGAAAAATACTCCTAGAAAAGAAACGTTTATTTTTATAAGAAATTATTTAGGTATGAAGAGAGATACCTGTTTTTTTCCTACAAGGAAAGAAGTATCACATACTTTGACAGATTCATTATCCTCTAGGGAAGAAGAGTTTGCAATCCATCCACTACAAACCACTGGAGAGCAGTTTTGTCAGTGGGAAGCCTATTTATGTCCACACATATACAGTCCTCTTCTGTTGCCCTTTTAACCATGTATAGTTTTGACACTTTGGGGAATATTTTAGCTGTACTCTACCGGATTGATGTCTTTCTGAGAGCCTAATAAACAAAAACAGATCACTCCATCAGTTTCATAGTGTCCAACATGACATTTTAATGATTCTGATCCTAAATCTTTTTGGTTTATCAATATTATTTCTCTAGCCCATTACATATTGTCATTCTGAGTAATTTTTTTCATGTTCTTACACAGCAGTATATGACTTGGTCCAATCTACAGATTTCTTGAATTTTAGCAAGCACTGTGAAACTGATGTTTGAAGATGTATTTATGTTCACTACCGTCAAAGTTGAAAAAACCCACTTCTTTTCCTTTTTAGTTTCTTTTTAAAATATTGACTGTATATTATTGAATACTGAATATTATTGCTCTTTGATTATACCTGGATAAAATCATGTAAATTGAATTAAAAATATTCAATTGCAGTCCAAGTTTTATATTTATTGCATAAATATATTCCAACGTTTATGTAGACACTTTCTACATAGTTCCTATTTTATTAAAAGCATTTTATTATAGCTTCTGTTTAATTTCCAGTATTTTATGAGTCTTTTGAACAGAAGCTCTATGATCAGGTCATCACATGGCTATAGGTGCGGCATGGAAAACCCTGAACTTCAATTCCCATTCGGGAAGAAGGAGCAGCATGGCAAATTGAATGTTTGTTTCAAATTAAACACTTTTCCAGCTACAAGGTAATAAAATGCTGCTTTAGGTCACTATTAAGTCCTGCATTTACTCATTTGGTAGAATCAGTGTTCTCCTAGGCCTTTGATAGCCACAAAAACAGATAATATTTGTCAGTATTAACAAAAAGAATTGTCAAGGACAGAGTTTATATGACTCCCAGGGAATAAAATGCTCAAGTCCTGTTGACAGAAGAAGATAGTGAGAAGTGTTTATCTTCCTTTCCAATCCATGATCTTTGTGACCCAAGCAGTAAGGTCTCACCCTGACAAGGCAGTCAGGAGAGGGGGTGCTCAGGAGAGGACTGCAGTAACCTCCAGCAACCTGAGCAGCAGAACGAGCACATAACACAGAGTGACCGCTGAATGCTGGCCCTGGCCTGAACCTCTGCTTCTTGGCCTGCTCTGAAACTGAAATAACTTCTGTATTATCTAGTGTTTATCCTCTGCTCTGAGAATAATGAATATGAAGCTGCTTTAATAATATGGCCTTGTTTCCCTTCTCCTAAGCCAAGAAAAAAAAATTCCACTGCAGTTTTTCTCTTTGTTTGCTAGACATAATTTTGTCATGTGTGCAGGTACTAGTAAAGGTAAGTACACTTATTGCTGTGTTTCATGTGAGTATTCTTTAAAGAAAGGAATTCAACTTGTCACTTACAGAAAGAACATTAAATATCAGTGATACAGTCTAGTACCTTGTTTTCACAAAAAACATGAGAAGTAAATTACTTTATCAGCCCAGTTGTCTGTTTTTCTGCTGTGTTGTAATTACTTGCCTTTGTTATTCCAGCTTCCTCACAAAAGTTTGAGGGCAGAAGATATGCTCCTGACCCATTTGCATCCAGGCCCAATGTCCTCAGCACAAACTCCCAAATCCAAAGGTATGACACTTGAATGTCTCTGAAAATGGCCTTTTCCTTATGATTCTGTCATAAAGCATTGCCAAAAAGACATCACTAGAGATCAGCAGAGATGGAGAAGACACAGCAAATGTAGCAATATATACACTGCCACGTCTGAAAGGTAGCATAACAGATCTGGAGAGAGTATTTTTATTGATAGCTAATGTCTGAGGAGGGACACAGAGAAGTCAGTGCCTCAAGCAAGATTCAATTGCAGCGACTCCAGCTTGAGAAAACATGATGAAAATATGAAATGCTTTAGAACTTTGCTTTGCCTCCAGAAATTATGTCAATATAGAATACATCTGCATTTGTAAAATTGTTTGAAGATAGTTTCTGGGTTTTAGGTTCTATATTTTGTGGTGTCTTAGACGGGGAAACTACTTCCCAGTTGTAGATGCAGTCCTTAAAATTTAGCAGGCCAACAAGAAGGAAAGGATCAGTTCTAGCTATGCATATGTACCTCTTGACATCTCCATAAAGTTTATGTTTGTTTTAGACATTGCCTGCTGAGTCTACAGAAAAATTCTCCTAGAGTCTTCTCTCTGTTAAGCTGTGATGTCTGGCTGAGCAGCAGCTAATAGAGCTTTTGTTCTATTCTGGGAACTGCAGAGCTCTCTCTGAAGGAGTAATTCTGCTTCCCTATTGCATTCCCATTGGATGCCATATCAGAGTCCTACCATTCATTCAGAAGTCCCAAAATTCACTGGCTCTTTTTTCGTTTGCAACAGATATTTACAGACTGGCATGAAGTAAGTGTTTATATCAGTGGGGAAGCAACACTACAAAAAAGAAATCAGAGCAAAAGGCTCATACAATCTGCAGTCAAAATAACCTCTAACGAATTAAGGAAGTCAGAAGATATTTTGCATGAAGGGGTTGGAAATTACAATTAGCTTCTTTTGAGATGTCATATGCTGTACAAAGACCCATAAGTTTAGTCCCAGCCTATACTAATATTGAAGCTAAAACTCTCCTCAACAGGTTTAAAAGAACAGTTTCAGTTATTATATCTGACATTTAATGGGTAACTGGGATTGTCCTGTTGAAAGACACTGAAGGGCAAAAGCACAAGTCAGAAGTAAACAAACACCCTCTTTCAATTAGAGAGAGAAGTTTTACTTACCCCTATGAAGAATGAACTACCCTAACTAGCACCATATTGAACACCCACATGTGACAGAACAGTTCCAACATACTCATTTCAGTTTGCGTGTTTCAAGTATATGTACTAATGCATAACTAGCAATAATGAATAATTATGGGATAATGAAGGGATTAAGTAATAAACCAGTGTCCCTAAGTCTCACACACACCCACACCAGGTTATGACTGTGCCTGTGTACTATAAAAATTGAATAGACTGGAAATGAGTTCACATTGGGATTTGATTTCCAAATACCACCTTATTTTAAAGTGCTACAGTTCTTCACTCCTCTAAACTGAAAATGGCCATTTTGATGCAAAACTGAAATTGAGTCCCTGTTTGCAATTGATAATTACTGTCCAGGTGACAATATCTGCCTGAGCTCCTGTGTATCCTGCTGTGGCCTTCCACAGTTCTGAATAGCCATGGTGCATTCAAAGCCTAAGAGTGAAGAAGACAAGTTCCTTTCACATCCTTAGGCTTTCTAACAAATCCACAAGGAAATAGGGTTTCACAAGCTCCTTTTCTATGCCCGCATGAGACAAAGCCTTCAACACATGTCATCATACCTCTAACTACTGCCCAAACTACCTGTTCAGTTTAGGACTCCCAAAAACTATATTTCCACCTTAACAGAGGCACTATAAATTGCCAACAGGGAAAGTGCACAAATGTTTCAGACATGAGCGATATGAGCCCTTTAGGATACTGAGAAACTACAAAAAAATGCATCCAATTCTTGAGGTCCACAGGAAAGAGGAATATAAAGCTGCCCATGAAATAACATAAAATGTGTCTTGAAACAGCTTTAATCTCTAGGAAAAGTACAGTGCTGCTGGCTCATTACACTTGGAAGTTCTCAGTTCACTTTTTCTCTGCTCTGTTGATTATGAGATCTGTCATGCCATCATTATTTTTTTTTAATAAATATCTGAAGAGGTTAGGATAACTCTAAGGAAAAAACAAAGAAACAAAACCTCAAAATTAAATAATGTTTTTGTTTTATTGAATAAATTAGCTGTGATTTCTCTTTCATATGTACCTCTTAATTGTAACTGAGTAGTAACTGTTTCTCTGCAAGTGGATGAAAGATTGAGCATAAAAAGAGAGTTGTCCCAGATATATTCCATATAATAGCAAATAACTAGGTTTCTGCTCAGTATCTCAATTGTATGTGAATCTCTCCACAAAAGATATTTGCAAATTAAGGACAACTTAGTTTGGCTTGGAGATACTAATTCTAGTATAAATACATACTTGGATTAATTTTTAAATATCTGAATAAGACTTTTTACCAATTTTTTAAAATAACTTTTGTTCATATTTTTAGAAAGAAACTCCATAGCAGTAAATCTTACTGCCAATTATTTAATTATACTTACCTAAATTATTGAATTAATGTTGTATCTTGATTTAAGCAACTATTTTTCAGGTTCTCTAAGATCTTAAGACCAAAATATCAGCTGGTTTAGGTCAGATCAAAGTTCTGTCACCATATATGTGCTTCCAAGGTATGTCAAGTAACATTTCCTTAGGGAATAAGACAAGGACATGAGGAAAGTTTCTAATAGTTTCCACCAGCAAGACATTAAGTGATTTCTCAAGATTGTACAAGAGCATACATTTTTAATAGATTTTCTTCTATGAATTTCAATAGTCACTTTTAATTTATACATCCAACTGCAAGAAGTTCCACAACTTATTTATATGCTGTATCAAAAGTAACCTCCTTTTGTTTGTCTTGTTCTATTTTCCTCTTAATTTAATTAAATAAAACTTCAGATGAAAGAGCCACCTGTACACTTTATTATGTGCTTAATCAATGACCTTCTCTTCTAAAGGTCCCAGAATATCATTTTATTGACTCAAACGTGAGTGTGGTGCTGAAAACACTTCCTTTTTTCTGAAGATTAGCCTGCCTTTCAGGATCCTGCTCATTAAGTGGGGAGGAGTTCAGACCTCTCTGCCTCAGAAAGCTGAGACTGGCTATAATGGTGCAGCTTCTTTTGTGAAATTGAATCTTGTCAGCACAGAATTGAACTAAAATCACTTCTTCAAATGGCCTTTAACAACTGATCTGACAAGAGAGCAGCATGGAACATGCTGTTGACAAATATCTTTCCAAAATATTACAGGATTGTTACAAGGGTTTGCAGTTACTGTGCAGTTGATGTGAATGTGCAGACCTGTAAATAGGAAAAGGTACTGCTGGATGACAAGACACTGCTTTTAAAGATGGATTTCCAGAGTCCAGTCAAAGCTGCACTTTGGCAGTGGCAGAAGAAATACAGCAAACAAACTACTGCTATATCTTGATCTCAAAAATACACCAAAAAAACCCACAGAAAAACAGAGATAAATTTAAAGAATCTGCATGAAATAAATGAAAATCATTAATTCACAGATTACATGAGTTTATGGAGTTACAGAGAAAAAAGGGGTATATTCTGGTAATAATTTCAGTAAGAATATAATCTTGGGGTAACCTCTAACAGCTGGCCCATGACTGCTAGAAAAAACAGGTAGGCCTAGTGCTACCTACCTTTTCAGAATAATGCTCTTTGACCATTTGGTTCAGAAAATCATCCTCCTCGAACAAGCCAGCTCTGCCTATTCCTACAATTCTCCCTTTATTTTCCAATAAAGTCTTTTGTCCTTTGGTCATTTTATGAACAGGATAGCAGGAATATGCACAGCAGTGTCTGTCAGGAAGACTAATGGGTGCTAGCTAATTATGCAGCTAGTGACTTCAGCTGGAAGTATTCAATATTAGGCCAGGCATCCTGACTGTGGTGGAGTCTTATTTAAAATTCACACAGACTCTAGGAGGTTGCTTCCTTCTTGTACTGCATAGAGAGAGGGGGAAAATCAAACATGGCAATGTACTTCAGCAGATTAATGAATGTATCTGTTAGAATTTCAACTCCAACACTAAGGTTAGCACTTTGTGCTGAGCAATATGTTTCATGATCCTGTCCCTGTACAAACTGAATTTATGTTTGGCAGAAAAGGACCAAAAAACCTGTGTGATTTTTAATGGACTAATTAAGTAGGTTTATATGCAAGTAGCTGTGATTAGCTGTGGGACAGTGTGTTATTTCTGTGCTCATCACCTGGAAGACATATACTGCAACTTACATGAACAAGTCAAAGGAAAATTTACAGAATAATAAAAAACAAAAATTAAAGGCGGCAGGGGGGAGGAAATCATTGCAACAACCCTTCTTGTAAATATTAAATAATTTCATTAAATTTTTTCACAGGGATTCCACATCCTTTTATCTATAATTGTCAGCAAGTATACTTTAACAAAATTATATACATGCAAAATTATTAGAGTGGAAGGTCTGGAATGTTGAGAAACAGAGTGAATAAATCTTTACTTTCAACACTGTAAGCAGAAAGAGGTGTAATATAGTATCAGCCCAAGCGGGGAATCGAACTTACAACATTTTCATCCACTTTTAAAGGTATTTGAAAATACCTTATATTCTGATCAGTGTAGGTGTGTTTGTCAGAACAAAACAAGTGGAAGATGCAGCAGAAGACAACAAAGATGATTAAGATACTGGAGCATCTCCCTTATGAGGAAAGGCTGAGGGAGCTGGGTCTGTTCAGTTCTGGAGAAGAGAGAACTGAGATGGGACCTCATCAATGTCTTTAATTATCTGCAGAGAGTGCCAGAGGATGCAGCCAGGCTCATGGCAGTGGTGACAAGCAACAGGCCTGGGCAGGAACTGAAGCACGGGGAGTTACCCCTGGAAATGAGAAAGATCTTCTTCACTGTGCTGGTGACCGAGCACTGTGACATGGATACAACCCCGTGCCCTGTGCTCTGGGATGGCCCTGCTTGAGCAGGGATGCTGGAACACACGACCCACTGTGGCCCCTTCATACCTGACCTGTTCTCGGATTCTATGAACTGGAAGAAATCAAAGTAGCTCACTGCATTCTGTTCTGGGCTCTATAAAATTACTGATCACAGATTGGAGAGCTCAGATTTGCAGCACCTGCCTCATAAAGGATCCATTTGTGAGACATTTAAATAACAAAAGAAGGCCTGAAATTTAATTGCCAGTCCATTATAAAGCTGGTGCGCAAGAAGAAAAGATTCTGAGAGACAGACATGTAGATAAACTGAAGAAGATGACAGAGGTGTTAGTAAAATGTGAAATTAATGAGAACATTAGTATATGACCACTAAATTTATGGACTCCCTATTGGTTGGCTTGAAATAAAATACTTTTTCAAGTCATTATTTTCATGTAAAGAGGCCCATTTTCTTTTCCTAATTTCTAATACTGCTGTAAAATATTGGGGTTCAGCATTCTTTCTCTTGTTTTCTTCATAAGGACTACTAATTCTTACTTCCATTCAAAATAGTCTAGCCCACTCCTTTTCACTCTTTTGACTGGAAAGAGACTAACAGAGCAAAATTCAATCAGTTTTTTAAGAATCTAATGTGATTTTAGCTGTCAGTGTAAAACTGACAACAAAAGGTCTCTGTAGACAGCCAGACACTTTCAGTTGGTACAAAATAATAATTTATGCTGTATTGCTTCTCTTATATTTACCATGGGAGTTCCTTTTTATTTTAAAATCAATTTTAATTATTTTTCCTTTATTTTATACATATTTCAACCCACCTTAATGACACTATTACAGATCATAGGTTATGATTTTGCAAAGATTTCTTCCTATATCTATCTATCTATAGAGCAAATCTGAAACAGAACAAGCTTAATGCTAGGCAGAAAAAAAAAAAAAAAAAAAAAAAAAAAAAAAAAAGAGAGAGAGTGCACAGTGAATCTTTCCAGAAACTGTGGGTTTATTTTTTTATTTCAATACATTTAAAGGATGAAAATAAATGCTATTTGCCATTAATTTTCTCCTCCTACATTTTAAAGTTTATTTGCTGCTTTAAAGGCAACATCGAAGTTGTTCTCTTAGAGGTGCACAGCTCTTGTGTGAATCCAGTCATTAATGGATGCCTGTCAATTAGACAGTGATTTATACACAGTGGTGTAGATAAATACACTGTGATCCAGATAAACGAACCATTCATGGGCCAGAAACAAATATGATCCCTAAGCTAAGAAATTACTTTCCTCAGCATTTATGCAACTAATCTACTTACTCAATTTACTAAAATGATGAATATCATTCTCTCATTAGTAGCAAACACACTGTGTTCTACTGCATTTTGTCTCCTTATTGCAACTAGTAGATGATTAGGGAAAAAACATAATGACCACAAAATTTCTTAGCAACTCAAGGACACTTTTAATTTTATGAATAATAACTTATGTAAATTGGTTAAATGAGAGACTATGCTGTCAAGGTTTTTCCACTTCTCTGTTTATATGGCAGATGGTACAGATTTACTATTAGCATATTAGTGGGAAGACAGAAAGAAAGAAAATTTAAATAGCTGTTAATCCCCAGAAGGGAGCAATAGCAGCTTTCAAGAGGATGATCTTTGAGAATTTATAAACTGAACTAAAAATTTATAATGCGAAGATTGATGTATTTTCATCTACATTGAGGATGATTTTTATCCAATTCCAAACACATCTGAGGGATCTTTAAAGTACCAAGCAAAGTAGCATTTCTTCCGCTGAACCCAGATTTCTCTTTCTGCTAAATTAAAGCTACCCATTCTTAGTTTAACACAATTTTTTTTTTATTTCACTGACTAAATTGAAGAAAAATAAGAAAACAAGAAAAATAATTACGGAAAATAATTTATTTGAAAATATTTTAAAATCAACACTGTTATCTACCTGGATTTCATATCTAATTATTCTGGGAGCTTGGCTATTTTTGGCAGTACAAAGGCACTGAAACACATGCACACCACTCAGTAACTGGCAACCAGTCTTTGAGCAAAACCTAATTTTTGGCATTTTATTGCATCAAAAGTGGTTGTGATTTGAGTACACGGGCAGCTTTATATTCCCAGAATTCCTTACTGTTCTGTTCATTGCCAGCTTTTTCCTTGGGGATTTTCCATAGTTCATAAACTTGATCTGACATCAGGCTGTTGATTCTTGACAGTTGTCCTAGAAGATCTCTTCACCTGTGATTAATTTTGCAAACACTGAAGTCTTTTGGGCATTTTAAAGTAAAATATAATGCTTTTCTAGACAGTAACTATAATTAGCTAATAACTGCCTCAGTTCTAACTAAAAATAAATAACTTATGCTTTTTATTAAAAAATGTGCTACTGAAGGAAATGGGCTAAGATTCAAAACATGTGACACAACTCCTTTGTATGCTAAAAATCAATTAATTTTTTTTTCCTTCACTGATTTTCTTTCCATCTGTGGAATTCAGCACTTTGTGGGGAAAGCATTATTCTACCGTGGTGAGGCTACTCTAAGAGATTTTGGGCAGGATATTAGTATTACCGTGTGTTCATCCATATTATGACTGTCAGAAATGTTTATTTACTGTTCAAATAATTCATCTTTTAAACATATTACCCAATTCTTATGAGAAATATGTTGAGACAGTGAAAATCAGAATACAGAATATATGGAATCATGCTCACCAGTAAATAGAACATGAACAGCACCAGCTTTGTAGAGATATCAGAAAGTGTTCTCTGAGGCTGCCAGGTACCAAGAGACTTTTAGAATATAAACTAAAGATTTCATCCCTACAGTTCATGCAAGGAAATGCTAAGCTAGCAAGACTGAGCAGTACCAGTATGCAAAATTAACAATGTAATACTGTCATTCACTAACACAACGACAATGTAAGATCCAATAGTAACACTATTTTTCTTTCAGCCTTTGAAATATTTCAAGAAATCCGCTATAAAACCTTGTGTTTTGGCAGTTCTGGTACTGTTGATGAGAATAATAGTGACTATAAGATTAATATTCAATCAATCACTTGGCATTAGTCATACATGTTGATACCTGAAGTAACTGAAAAGATATTATTTTTAAAAAATCAATAAAATTTGCCTCCAAAAGAACAAGAAACTTTAGAAAGTATAATAGTCTAACTGAAAAAAAAAAAAAGAAAATAATCTTATAAATGTGGAAATTTGCACTTATGTAACACCTTCATTTTCAACATCATAACTTATCTTTAAGCAGGTTTCCATCAGATCTCTAATGTGATCTTAAAATGCCATAGATGGTCTCTTGGTGCTTATATTACTTTCCAGAAATAATAAATAACATAAATGAATGAAGTTAGAACAGGAAATTCTGACCTGATTGTATTGTAGCTTAAGACAAAAAAATACAGTGGGAAATATTTTGAAAAAAAGAGAATGAGAATCTCTCATAACTCATAATTTTTGCATACATCAGTGAAGGCATAATAATAAAAAACCCCATTCTGTAAAAATAAAAAACCTGTTTAAAACCAGTTTAAAACCAGTTTTAAAAAAACAAATTTTAAAAAAATTATTTCTATTAATATAGTGTTAGTGGGCTTATTATGGAGACAAAACATCTTCTGTAGGCAATTATTATAGAACAATTAAATGGCTAATTAAGATTATCCATTGCCTTTTTTTGGCCATTTCCTGCTAATTTCATTTTCATATGTATTTATTATAAAGAGCTATTTAGCATTCTCAAATATATCTTATTTTTATTTGTTTTAAATCGGTAGATATATTGTTACTCCTTAAAAAAAAAAGAAATCTGGAAGTCTGGTAAACATGCCTGTTCATTGGAAATATATATCATTGCCAAATGCCAACTGACAACTTTCAAAAAGTAGAGTCAAAGTCTTCCATGCAGGCTTTCAGCATGAAAAGATACAAGCAGTGAAATAACACTCCCCCCACCATTATGGATCCCAACAATGGAAAGATAAATACATGCATGAATCATTCTTAGAGACGTGTTATTCATATTTAGGAAATTTAATTGATTCTTTTCCCTGTCTTGCATGTGAGTAGGAAAGAGCTTTTGACAGTCACTGCAGGATTCCATATTTTTGTAAGAAATATTATTAAACTAGTAAATGGCCACAGAAAAAGAAACTTCATCTTGCCCTTGAGTATTAATAGCTCTTGCTAATTTCCAAAGCAATTTTCCACAGTTTATTTCTGGGCTAAAAAAAAAAAAAAAGGGAAGTTCTCTGAGTAGGAGTGATCTATTAGTAAAAGACATCTTTTATATGCCCAAAAAGAGCATCAACAACTGAAATATTTCCCTGAGCATTTGGGAGCCACAGGAATTCTGTCTCAAGTGTTGCCTAGTTTACTAGAACTAGTGAACAAGTTCTCCTTTATGCTTCTGTTATCCTTGGGAATAAAATGAAACTTGCATAAAATAACAGAAAATATAATGCAGATCTTTATAAAATGTCGGTATATTTTTTTGTCACTACTATGCATGCCCAGTTAGTACAAGCAGAGATTATGGTGAAAGTTCGTATTACGTCCTCAACTTTTGCTTATTTAATTTAGTTTGTAATATTTCTGATTTTTGTGGGCCTTCTACATGACTGACCAGACAGTTTATGTTCAAAGTAAGATGCTTTAACCTCTTGAAGGCTCAAGTTTTTCAAGTCCTTCAGCCCCTCTTGGTCCTCCCCAGCTTTCTCCAATTATCAAAGTTTTGATCATATTAATTAAAAATGGCATGTATTTATTCTCTGTGCTTCAAACGGGCAGTGAGTTACCTGAGATCACTATACCATTTCTCTAGTAGGTGGCCAGTGTCTCAGGGGTGATTGTTGGAGCAGGGATGCCTGGACCTACCACAGTACAAACAAATCAACAGGAGGAGCCTTGTGAAAGCTGGGAAATGCCTACTGGGAGAAATCTTTAATTTGGACATCATTGAAAGTGTTGGATAAAAACAATGAGCTGAAGCTTAAGGCCAGGGATGAGTTTAAGATTTGGCCAAGCTTTAGGAGAGACTGAAAGGTTAGAGTTGCAGCTGAAGTGGGGCTAGAAAGGGGATGGCAAAGGGCTGTGAGCTGTAACATCTCTTCTCAGGAGAGTGCTTAGTTTTAGGGCTAAGGTTCAGAAAGACACAAGACCTAGGGCTGCACTGGACAGGAGCTTCCAAATGCAGTGGTGGGCTGGATAGAGTTTCCTTCCCCTGACACCCTTGTCGCCTGGACCAAAGCTGTTACTATTGACTAATGCTTAGCTGAGGCCCTAGGTTTAGGATAAGGGATAAAGTCAGAATGGAGACAAAGCCTAAAGCTGGAGCAGAAATGGAGTTGGACAGAAGTGGCCAAGAAAAGAAGTGGGCTGCAAAAATTTTCTGCCTTGAGAACTTTTTTGTGTGAATGGGCAACTCTCAGGTTATAGCTATGCTGAAGGCTCAGGATTGGGGTGAGGGTCAGGGCTGAGAGAAGCAAAGCCTGGAATTTAAACTCTTTCAGCAGAGTTTGAAAGGCACTGCCAAAAGGAAGGGCTGTCTGAAAAAAAGGTTTGTTTTCCCCTGAGAAGAATTTCCTGCTTGTTGGTGGGCCACATATCATACTCACTTGACACTCATGGTTAGCTTCAGCATTAAGAGCTTAGAGACAGATAAAGCCTTGGAATGGTACTGCAAAGAAAATGAAAACCAGAAAAATGAAGTGATATTGTGGTGGACTGGAAGTTTTACTCTAAAAGTCATTTTCTAGTAATACAAAACATTTAAAGGAAAATAATTTTAACTACATTTTCTCATTGTGCTTCTTCTCTATGCTTGTTCTAGGAAATGAGCTTGCTGTCAGGAATGCTTCCAGATCAATTGAGCTGAAACATATTTGCATGCAAAACTTCATTCTGCTAGTTATGCTCATCTGGCTTAGCATACAATATACCAAAAGCAAAACAGCATGTATTTGGAATGTACTGTTGTATTCTGTTTGGTTATTGGAATGTTTAATGTTCACATTTTTGTCGACCCCTCGTACCCCAAAATCAGTTAAGTTTCAGTTAGATCCCCCGGAGCCACAAAATGGCCTCCAGAGCGCCGAGGCACAAGATGGCGCCGGCCACGTGGCGTGGTCAGCTCATGGTGCCTCGGGTTCTTCTTCCCAGAATCCCTTTACCCAAGACATGTCCCTTCCCCCTCCGTTTGTGGCTCCGCCCCCGAATCCCTTCGCCAACCCCTTCCTCTTCCCTCCTCCCTTCCCTAACCCCTCCTACAACCCCTCCTACAGCCCTGCCCCTGAACACTCCCCATGGGGGAAGGTCCCTACCCCGAGCGCTCCTCCCCGGTCTCCTCCCCCTCTCCCACCGCGCGCCCCTCCTACCACTAGGTTTGGGAGTTCCGCCCATTCTCACGAATGGCGTCAGCCTTTTGACTCCTCCCTGGACAGCGGTCCCGCCTATCCGCTCCCGACTTCCGGTTCCCACGCCCCTCCTTCCGGTTCCCACGGTCTGGAACCCGGAAGTGACAGGCCCGGGGCCTGGAACCCGGGACCGGAGACCACCCTTATCGCCGCACCTGTTTCATATTCTAAACGGGGTATTCCTCATTGGAAGCCGTTTGAATACTCCAACAAAAAGGAGCTTTGCAAGGCTCAAAAGGAGTTTGGGAGGAAAAGCGAATATTTTAAAGGGCTAATGAAAGCCACCTTTTCCTCCAACCTTCTGGTTCCTAGCGATCTGAAGGATTTATTTCAGTGTCTTCTCCTGCCCTCGGAATATGGACTATGGGAAGACACATGGAAAAGAGCGCTAGGAGAACTCTTACCTGAGCTCTTGCAAAGCCCCGAATGCGCCATTGACGCAGATCAGAAACCTATAACCCTAAATCATTTGTGCGGCGAAGGTGATTGGTCGCAGGCGGAGGTACAGGCAGAAAAAATTCCAAAGCCTGTACTTGTAAAGATTCAAGCCGCTGCCGCGGAGGCATTCATGAGAATGCCGACCATCGAGCCCCAAGTCAATTACTTAACCATCAAACAGGGGCCGGCGGAACCCTTTATTAGCTTCGTAGAAAGGCTAAGACCGCAGATAGAGCGGCAGGTCAAGAGCCCAGAGGTTTTAGAAGGAGTCCTCATGGAGGCGATAAAAATGAACGCAAATGAGACCTGCAAGCAGATAATAACATCTTTGCCTGTTTACCCCAAACCTAGTCTTAGGACAGTTATAGAAGCCTGCACCATGAAGGCGACCATTGCAGCTCCATCTAACATCGGAGGAGGAAAGAAGCCGACCGTGTTGCCAGCGACAACATCAAGCGCACCGGTTCGGTGTTTCTTTTGCAATCAGATCGGGCACATCGCGCGGGCTTGTCCAAGAAAGAAAGCCCTTAACATCGGGCAACAGGGAGGAGGGGCTGGGGACCCACAATCACAACAAAAAAAAAACTAGTGGGGGAGCGCGGGTCCGCCTCGCGTGCAAAAACAAATGAGGCGGACCACAAGGGGAGCCAGGGGGGGGACACTGGACTGGACACTCTTACCGGACGTGACAATAACACCGATCGTGACACACAGGCGCAGCCAGCTAAGAGGGAGTGGGTTCCACACCCACCTCTGAGCTTGGCCTTGACGGAAAACACCCTGTTTGAAACAACGGACTGGCGGTTGGTGTCCGTGAAGCCCATCTCTCCGGGTTTGTTCGCCGGACTCGACTGCAGGTATGTCGCACTTGGGGACACAAAATGTACTCCGCCCGAGATCGAAATCGTTCCGCAAACACAATCGTTGTGTCCGGACGGTTTCACTCTGTTGGCACGGTGCATACAGCCGCCGTACTTCTTGCCCAAATTACAGCCTGTAGCGCAGGCGATCCCGGTCCCTCATAACATCCGGGAAAGACCGGATGATCCCTGTGTCTACTGGGCAGAAGTAATAGGCGAAGAAAGACCAAATATTGTATGCGGGCTCCGACAAGGCGATGACCATCTGCGCCTTAAAGGAGTCTTTGATACGGGAGCGGATGTGACAATCATTCCAGAGGACATCTGGCCGTCACATTGGGAGTTGCAACCCGTGGCTGGCAGGATTCAAGGAGTCGGGGGGGCCAAATTGGCAAGGCAGTCAAGAAATATTATTACAATTGAGGGTCCTGATGGGCAGGTGGCAAACGTCCGTCCCTTTGTGATGGACTACAAAGCGCCCCTGTGGGGCAGGGACGCCATGTCTCAATGGGGAGTCAGAATTGAAATCCCGAAGACCCCGCGGGATTTTTATTAGCGGCCACTGCGGAGCGCCCTATCCAAAAATTAAATTGGCTATCTGATGATCCAGTTTGGGTAGATCAGTGGCCGCTCAATAAGCAAAAATTAAAGGCGCTCAACGAACTCGTGGAGGAGCAATTGGCGAAGGGGAACATCGAGCCCTCCATGAGCCCTTGGAATTCCCCAGTGTTTGTGATCAAGAAGCCGGGGAAGGACAAGTGGCGGCTCCTCCACGACCTTCGTGAAATAAATAAAAGGATTGAAGACATGGGGTCCTTGCAACCAGGCATGCCATCGCCCTCAATGCTGCCACAAAATTGGAATCTGGCCGTTATAGACATCAAAGACTGTTTCTTCCAAATTTCCCTCGATCCCAAAGATGCGCCACGGTTTGCCTTCTCGGTTCCATCCATCAACCGAGAAGCCCCAATGAAGCGCTATCATTGGCGAGTACTGCCTCAAGGCATGAAGAACAGCCCTAGTATTTGCCAATGGTATGTGGCTTCATTGCTGTCTCCCGTACGTGCCAAGGCGGAGGAGGCCGTCATCCTTCACTACATGGATGACGTGCTAATTTGTGCCCCCACGGACGACATACTGCAGCATGTCCTTGACCTAGTGATTGAGGTGTTAACTTCTGCAGGATTCGAACTCCAAAAGGAGAAGGTTCAGAGGATGCCCCCGTGGAAATATCTCGGGCTCCAAATCACCAACAGGACCATTGTTCCGCAAAAATTGGCAATTAACACCAAGCCAAAAACCCTTGCGGACTTCCACCAGCTGTGTGGTTCATTAAATTGGGTCAGGCCCTGGCTAGGACTTACCACCGAGGACCTAGCCCCCCTTTTCAATTTATTGAAAGGGGGAGATGAGTTACTTTCCCCTAGGGTACTGACCCCAGGGGCCAGGGTTGCCTTGGAGAAGGTGGAGAAAGCGATGGGATCCAGACAGGCCCATCGCTACCTACCGAACCTGCCCTTCGAGTTCATCATAATGGGACGATTGCCGCACCTCCATGGCCTGATCTATCAGTGGGACCAGGACCAGAAGGACCCCCTCTTGATCATAGAGTGGGTGTTCCTCAGTCACCAAAGGTCCAAAAGTGTCACCAAGCCACAGGAACTGATGGCTCAGCTCATCAGGAAGGCCAGGACCCGCCTGCGAGAGTTGGCGGGGTGCGAGTTTGCGTGCATACGGGTACCACTTGCCTTGTCATCGGGCAAGCTGACGAAGGAGGCCCTAGAGCATTTGCTCAGGGAGAATGAAACTCTCCTCTTTGCTCTGGACAGCTACACAGGACAAACATCAGTCCACCACCAAAAGCACAAATTATTTAATTCAAATTTTAATCTGGTTCCAAAGGAAAAATTGAGCCGAGTGCCGCTCAAGGCTTTGACGGTTTTTACGGACGCATCTGGGGCTTCTCGCAAGTCAGTTATGACTTGGAAGAACCCCCAAACTCAGCAGTGGGAGGCAGACGTTAAGGTAGTTGAGGGTTCCCCTCAAATTGCTGAGTTGGATGCAGTCGTCAGAGCCTTTGAGAGGTTCTCAGAGCCACTCAATTTGGTTACGGATTCGGCCTATGTGGCAGGTGTAGTGTCTCGAGCAGAGAATGCAGTGTTAAAGGAAGTTTCTAATCCCAACCTCCATCGATTGCTCTCGAAGCTTATCTATGCTGTCTCCCACCGAGAGCATCCGTATTACGTCATGCACGTCAGATCGCATACGGACCTGCCCGGCTTCATTGCTGAAGGCAATGAAAGGGCAGACGCCCTGGCCGCGCCAGCTAGCTTGGCGAATGTGCCTGACGTCTACCAGCAGGCCAAGCTGAGTCACCAGCGTTTCCATCAGAATGCCCCTGGACTTGTACGGCAGTTCCACCTGAGCCGTGATCAAGCCAGGGACATTGTGGCTACATGTCCCGACTGCCAGAAGCTCAGTGTGCCAACTGTGAGCTCTGGAGTCAATCCCAGAGGCCTGGAGAGTTGCGAGCTGTGGCAGATGGATGTCACCCATGTCCCGCAGTTCGGTAGGTTGAAGTATGTGCATGTGAGCATCGACACCTTTTCCGGGGCAGTCTTCGCCTCCGCCCACGCAGGAGAGAAGGCTAAAGACGTTAAGAAACATCTAGTGCAGGCCTTCTCTGTGTTGGGAATCCCAAGGGAGATCAAGACGGACAATGGCCCGGCGTATATTTCCACGGTATTTAAGGAGTTCCTGCAGAAGTGGGGAATAAAACATAAGACCGGCATCCCGTATTCCCCCACAGGTCAAGGCATGGTTGAGCGTGCCCACCAGACGCTCAAGCGAGTCCTGGAGCAGCAACAGGGCGATACTCAATTTGACAATCCACACTCTAAATTACACCGCGCCCTCTTTACTATCAACTTCTTGAACTGCTCCTTTGAAATGCTAAGTCCTCCCATTGTGAGGCACTTCGCGAATGCTTCCCCATTACGTTTGAGGAAACATCCTCCCGTAATGGTGAAGAACCCGGAGACCGGACAGGTGGAGGGCCCACACGAGTTAATTACCTGGGGACGGGGACATGCGTGCGTGTCCACACCTTCAGGGTTGAGGTGGGTCCCTCAAAGGTGGGTAAAGCCATACTCCGCAAGAGGGGTGTCTCCGTCAGGGCCAAACGATAAAGACGTTGAATTTGCTGCCCTGCGCCGTCGCCGTCGTCCCCCCAATAACACCAGTAACTCCCTTTGTGGATGGGGTAGCCCCCTGGGTGAACCCTTTTCCCTGGACCTCCCCAACTTGTTTGGTTAACTCCCCCCATTTTGCTTTTCCTTCAGTTTTGGCTAGCCACCCGAAGCCTCAGCATGAGCCAAGCGAACGTCATCCGCGCCTGGTGCATCATCGTCTCGATGGTGCACCTTTGCCAGTTCTCGGAAGGCTGGATCGTCCCACAGCCGAAGAAAAACGTTTGGGTCACCTTAGCTCAAGCCATGCGCCAAGACCATCTGTGCCTGTCAACATCGGCTGTAGGAAATCCGCTGTCAACTTGCCTGGTGGGGATTCCGTTAAAGCCCGATGAATATCCGAGAAAGGTTTACGAGCTAATGACCAAATACAACGCCCACGGATGGTACCCGGCGTCCCACGGCAAACCCCTGTCCAACCCCCTCAGGATGTGGAGGGAGTGGTCTATTCCACTTCCCAAAGCATCCGAGGAACCTCAAGAGTTAGAACTTTTGGGTTCTGCCCCCGCACCCTTTTGTGTTTTCAACCATTATAGTTGGTCCCAGCCCACCTCCCACCTCCAAGTTATACAAGCCAACCCGGAGTACCAGTCCGAGTCCTGGTGCAACCAGACCGCTGAGATCTCAGGACCCCCATCAGAACAACCTCTCCAATTGGAGAAGGGGGTTTTCCTGATTTGCGGTGATAGGGCGTGGGCTGGCATCCCCTCTCGCCTTATAGGAGGGCCGTGTACACTCGGGCGACTGACCCTGTTTACCCCCAACCGAACACAAATTTTGAATTGGAAAGCCAAAAATAACTCATTGGCCGTTCAAAAAAGAGAATTGAAACAATTGGATGAAAATTGCGATTCAGATGTAATTCATTGGTCAAAGTCCAAAAGGATCGCAGCTTCCATTTTATTGCCTTGGGTAGCTGCGGCCAAAGCTCTAGGTGAATTGGGCCACCTGGAGTGTTGGGTGGCGAAACAGGCACGATTAACGTCGTCAGCCCTCAGCGACCTCCTCGAAGACGAGGAGATTACCAGGCGTGCGACCCTACAAAATCGGGCCGCCATAGATTTCCTACTGCTGGCGCATGGCCACGGCTGTGAGGACTTTGAAGGCCTCTGCTGCTTCAACTTGTCATCAAGAGGCAGCAGCATCCACAAGAAGATAAACCAGCTGAAAGAAATGATCAAGAACATCACGGTGGAGTCCGAGGACTGGCTGGCAAAGACTTTCAAAGGCTGGGGACTTTCGGAGTGGCTAGCCTCCGTTGTAAAATCAGTTATCTATGTTGTTGTCGTTGTTGTTATTGTTTGCGTTACTGCGGTTGTCTTAAAAAGAATTATTTTAAGAAGCATCTCCCCCAGCCCAAACGTCAACAGGGCAGAGGCACCACCCCCCGAAGATGAGGGACATTACGAAGACATGGGTGGTGCCCAGAAGGCTGAGACTCAATCCCACTTTTCTACCGATCTTTAAAAAAGAAAAGGGGGAGATGTTGTATTCTGTTTGGTTATTGGAATGTTTAATGTTCACATTTTTGTCGTTGTCCCCCATGTTTTGTAAAATGGTTCGTTCCTTTCCCGCCGTTCCTCATGTCTGTTATCCCCAGACCCCTCCTGCTTTCCAGACCCTTCCCTGTCCATCGCCCGAAACCCAGCCCCTATCCCTGTCAATCCTCCTGGAAACCGTGCCCCTTCTCCAGAAAGTTCTCCCAGTTCCGCTCCGTGATAGGTCGTTGTACCCTGGTTGCCACCCACATGTTCCCCTATTGGCTTGCTGTATCCCTTTCCCCGCCCGTTGTACCTCCCCTAGTGTATCGCAATAGGCCAATCTTTGTACCGCCCCTAAGCGTCATACCCCGTATTTAAGTTGCTGTCAACCCTGTTCTAACCGCCTTTTGCGGTTCCCTTCCTTCGACCCTGGACCCTGTACCCTTGCTCCCTCAATAAACCCGTTGGAACCGTGAAGGGTCTTTCCCGATCTCTTTATCCCACCTTGGACGGCCAGGCTTGGACGTGGCTCTGCCACACACCTCCACTGCAAATCCCAGACGGGTATAGCAGGGAGGCCACTCCTTGCGCTGCCCTCTTGGGCTAGCTGGACCATCGAGGAGTGTGTAACCACTCAGGCCGAGGGCAGTGTCAATGTACAAAAAAATAGCATAAGTAACAAAGACATATTGAACCAGGTATCATTTGTAGGAGTTATGGGCAAATAGTTTCACAAAGCTTAGAAAAATTGCCAGCTTAGAAAAATTGACAAATAGGAAAATAGAAAAAAGACACCTCATGAAATGCATGACACAATGAATTATTCTCACAGTTATTTCAGTGTCTGGTGCAAATGGGAAATAAAAAAAAAGCAGTGCTCACAAAACAACACAGAACTAAATCAAGAGCTAACCACAAATGCTGTAGCACCTGAGCAGCTACAAGAACTTATACACATTCAACAGCTTTGCAATGCAAAGTTCTGCTGAAGAAATTAATGCATTTATAGTGAGCTGTATTTTGATTAAAACACTCTCCTTGCTTTCAGAAGGAGGCAGCACTCACTGAATGGGTGGTGTTATAGGCAAGTTAGGAATTACAACTATTACAGCAATGAAGGCAGCTTGCAGAATATGAACCAGCTGCTACCAGTCTGCCAGGTTCTGGCTTCTTATATTTAGAGTGTTTGGAAAGATGTTGTGATGTTTATGGTAGACACTTGGCAGTAGAAACATTGCAAAGATATGGGCTGGCAGTTCTCTACATGTGCAAATGGTCATGCTCACAAAGGTGGGAAATGGCTGCTCTGACCTGGCTTCAATAGTTTTGCCAGGTAGTATTTTATGATTTTCAGAGCAGTGTTCATCATACACTCGATATTTGTGTGTGGGGATTTGGTCAAGACCTGAAGAACATCAGCACATGAATAGAGGCAATCCAAGAGTCATTCTATGACACAAAGATTGGGCTCCTCTGCAGCAAGAAATAATCTTCCTAACATGAACCTAGTGATTTTTTAAACAACAAAGCAGGTAAATTCTTTCTACTGAAAAAACCACTATATATATATATATATATATATATATATGCCATTTCTGCTTTTCCTTCACTCTTAGCTTTGCTATTTTCATTCCATCAGACAAGATATCCATTTGCATCAACTTCTCACTAGCAAAAGACTACTAGTAAAAGACCTACCATCTTACTCCTGAATTTTCCATAACAGTTGTTTCTGAAAAATGACATTTAGTTTGTGAAGAGGTTCTGGCATTTATGCTATTAAAAATTTACAACAAATAGCATGTGTTTCCCTAAAAAGAACTTAAATCAAGCTAGTTCTAATTTAATACAAACCATCATCCAAAAACCTAGAAACAAAACAAGCCACAAGTCTTTGTGTTGGGAATTTGAAATAGCTGTTTCTGCTTTGTGAGCTGCAGATATTTCTGAGTCTTGCTACAGATCAAGTGTATGAATAATTTAAGATTAAAACACAACAGGCTCCCTGAACTACACTCAGACATCAACAGTTATTCTGAGCCATGCTGACAACACCCACAGCTTGATGCTCTATTTAGTCAGCATGACTACTAGGTCACCTATGTAGGTGGTGGCTGAGTGATTCAGACAAGGCATTATCTAGGACTGCCAAAAACTGACTGTTCATTGTTGATACCCAGACATGAACTCAGAACCAAGAGATTTCAAGGACAGCTTCTGAGAAAACAGGTTTTATAGTAGCAAAACAAAAGTACCTCATATAAAACTGTAAATGTGTGAAACAAATAATGAAGAATAATGTGTTACAAATAAAGCATATAAATTTATATGGGAAAGAAATATATCTTTTGTTTCTACCTGAAGATCAGTGATCACAAGATAATTCTATATTAGAAATCACTTACAGATGGATAGCTCACTAGAGAGGAAGTCCAAACTCGGTAACCTTTTCTAGAAGCAAATAGTAAAGATTTCAAAACATCTGCAGATAGGAACCTCCAAGTGCAAACCAGTTCAGAAAAAGAAAAGGAGCCCACCTCAGAGTATAACTTTTATTTAGTACCTTTTTAGTTGTTATAAACCTATATTTCGAAATGGGAAAACAGATAGACATTGTGTTACCTGCAGTCAAAATTACTTTCCCAGACATGCCCCTTGGAAGTTGCAGTTATGTTTCCCTTTTTGTTTTTCTCACTTTTGCATCACTTTGCTTTTCTGTCTACAAGTTGTTTCTTTCTATTTCCTTAGCCTAAATAATTTAAAGATAAAATACAAATAGTTATGGTTTTCTTATATTCTTAGAAGTCTGTATCATTTTCAGACCATTCTACTGAGTTGTACAATATCTTAAACATGGATGTCAAAGCCAAGGTTACAAACCAATCCCTGCTGCACAGCCAATGAAGGAGTGCTACTGCTGCTGTGGGTGTTTACCATCAGCACCTTAGGCACCTCTTTTAGACAGTGAACACTATTTCACTGCACAGTGAAGGAGTTTTGGGCTTGGCTCCTGTAATAAATCACAACTAATTATGCTAATACATAGGACATGAAATTAGCTGCTCATCTCCTGCCTCTGACATCTATTAGTTGGCTTATTATTTGCATTCTGATGTTTACAAAGACAAGACAGCTTTTCACTACAGTAGTACTGAACAGCTGTTCTTTAATTCCCAAAGTCAAATCTTCCAAACTCTTTTATCAAAAGAGATTTTGGTGCCCCTCCACAACTCCTGTGGGATGTGTCAGCAGATATCCCAGCCCAGGCAAGAAGACTCGTGGGTCAGTGTTTAAACAGATCACAATCAGACAGGATAGGGACTGTATGGATTGAGTAACTCTGCCTCAAGACTTAGTGAAGAACTCACTATCCACTTAGAGCAAGCAACTCACTCTTGCACTCCCACAAACCTATATTTCTCAATGTTGCTCTTTCCATGAGTATATATTAAACTTGTAGGATTCACTTTCAAAAGTGAATTTCAAAAATTCCACAGCATGCACTGTCATCAAAAGCACTTGCACAATGGCATCACTTCTCACAGGTCTCTTATTCACTACTTTTATCAGATTGTGTTCCCAGAATTCATACTATAAAACAATTAGACCAAACTAATAAGCAATTTTAGAGCTGGTAGCATGCCAGTTATTAATGTATCTAAATTCTGCAGTAGTTATTGATGCTTTGAATGCCAGAAATTCCCATTTATATAATGTCCTGGAAAATATTCAAGCTCCCTGAAAGGACTTTAACAGTGCTGGCTGTAAATCACCCATTGCTACGCCTCCTGCAGCTGTGCCTCTGATTCCTCAGTGCTTCATGACAGCTGGAGTCTGAGAGAAGACAAGGGGCACAGGCAGAGGAGTCTCACCAGTCAGACACTCTGCAGGATGAAGACACGGGGAGAAAGGGGAGAAAAGGGGAGAAAGGGGAGAAAAGAGCCTCCTGGTATGAGCCACTGTTAATAAACCATGACAACCTTACCCACATGCTATGTATAACCTACAGCACAACAAAGTTCAAATGTGTTTTGTGATGGAGATATCATGATTAATCCCACATACTTTGAGTCAGCAAATGAATCAAGAATTCACTTCTGCAAAGCATTTTAGATTTTTTGTAGACTAAAAGCTACTGATCTACTAAAAGATCCCAGATTGTACCTGCAGTGTCTGAGGCATATTTCAGGACAGCAGCAGCAGCAGAACATGGGCTGTGTGTCACTGGGGACTGAGAGGTTCCAGCTGGCAGCAGCCCTAGAGAAGATCAGGTGAGGGGGGCAGGAAGAAAGCAGTTTGACAAGTTTATGCAACTAAAGGGTCATGTTGAATGGTCCCATCCACCTCCCTACTGTCCTGATTCATCTCCCTTTTTCTAACCAAAATTTCAGTTTACTTATCAAATATGTAATCAACATTTAAACCTAGAAATTCATCAAATTTTATAAATATAATCAAGGAATTTGTCTATTTTTAAAAGCTTCAAACACATGGGAAATGTGTTTTCTAGTATATGTAGTAACATATAAAGGCTTAATTAAGAAGTGCAGTTGAAACTGTAGCATTTTCAAAGAATAAATGGCATTTAAAATCTGAGGACACACTGTGTCACACAAATCTTTTTCCTGAAATTCCTGTGAATAACAAAAACACATGTAAAATGAAAATGCAAATAAACATAGCTGAGAAAAACATTAGTGATAAATATGTAATACACATAATCTAGAGTTGTCCTCCCACTACTTCAAATAAATGTTACAGCTCTCGTTCTGGTTTCCCCTATTATTTCCTGATCAAAGTAATAGAAATTCTGCTCATTTTGTAATTTCTTTGATGATTTTCTGTAGCCTTAAGCTGTTCACCATAGGAGATCACAACATGCAGGCCCAAGTCACTAGAGAATTTAAGAACATGTCTAATTTTATGAATTATCATATCGCAACAGAGGAAGCTGCATACATGCTTAAAATTTCAAAAGCACTTTGCTTTCCCAAAATATATCCAGAGAGGGTCACTAAAATGAATGTAGCTTGCTCATTATCTGCAAATTTCAGAAGCTTCTTATTTCTTGAGTAATTAAAACAAAAATAAAGTTAGATTGTTTATTAACAACTGATGCTCCTCAAGACATCTATGCCACTTACCAGTAGAAAAAAGAAGCAATGACTATGGTCCTATGTCTTGTCATATGGTTATCTATTCCCTTTGACATTAGCCACCAGAAAGTAGTCTAACATATTGCAGCAAAATCAATTTAATTATGTAAAATAAAGTTTGCTGTTGATACTGTGTACATTTTATATTTTCCCTAGCCTTTCAGTTCCAGTGAAGCATGAATGTTATTTTGCCTGTGTAATTGAGAACTCTTATTCTAAAGCAAAATTCATTGAATTGGGACCCAAGTGTAATGTAATTAACAACACAACTATTAAAACAGCAAGAACATCTGTGCATAGTGCAAAATGTCTATTGATGGCATTTATTGCATATTTTTATGTAATATATACATAAGTGAAGGTAAAGCACTTGGGAAGGTTTCTCCATGTGCTATTTTTAGCACTTGAAATTATGTAAACTCAAGATATTTCATTGTTCTGTCCAATTAACACTAATTATAATACACAGAAAATACACAAAATTGTCTGCAAGGGCATCTCCAAATATTCTATTATTTTTAAATCTGATAATTTATCAAGGAGGATTTTGTAATTTTAATTGTATTGTTTAAGATATAGTAGGAGGTTCTGATGAGTTTTTCATCTCTGTAGGTTTCCTCAGAAGCTACTCTTTGCCACATTAAAGCACAACCCAGAAGTATATGGCTGAGAATTTATTTCACATCTGTTTACCATGCAGGGCAGCAAATCATCAGATTATTTTTGCTGAAAAATACCCACAACAGCCTCTTGTAAGTCATTCAGATGAAAAGAGTAAAATGTCCTTATATGAGGCTAATAGCAAAAGATTTAATATTATACAATTCTTCATTTCCTAATGATTAATAGTTGAATGTTTCATTATAAACACTGAGATTTCTTTATTGACTTCATTACAAAATGAGAAAAGACAAACCCTATCTCAATACATTTTCCAAGGATAATTAAGTGCAAAAAAGTTCTGAAATAATTGTAAATCTTCATAATACTTCATAAAACGCTATATAATTTCATAATAAGCTGCAGTTCATATTCTATTATGAAATTATGCAGTTAGTATTATGTATTCATTATATTGCTCAATAAACTAAACCACAGAGAAACTACCTGATTTACTCATGGTCAAAAACCACAGAGTCAGTGGTCATAACCTCCAATTTTCTGTTTTCAGTACATGTTTAAAAGTTGCTCACAAATTTAAATCTGGTTCAAAAATCCCTCCAAAACATGAAAATAATTGTTTCAGCAATGCAGTGCATTTGGCCATTTTGTATTAAAAAACACCCCCAGTTCAGTCTTTTACCTTCAAATGCAGAATCTGCAAGTCATTTTCTGATAGTCTGAGGAGAGCAAACATCTTTCAGCAAGAAACATCTTTCCTGTCTTACAGGCCGACACAAAAGAGGCCAGCTCACATTGTATATGAGTTCAGAAGATATTTGATATTCTACATGAGAGGTCACCAAAAATATAAAATATTGGAAATTCCTGCACTGGTTCTAAAATAAAATTTATCCAAATCTTGGCACAGAAGATATTTCCTATGCATGCTAAAGACACTCACCTGGCTGCACTAGACACAGCATTCTTTTCCAAATACTGATGAAGTCAGTTAGTATAATATTAGATGCATGGAAAATATGGTACACATTTTTCTCTGTCATTTATAAGTGATTCGCATCTAGAAAATGATTGGGCAGTCATGACATAGTGTATGATTTTTATCGTAAAAAACTCATCCCTTTATTTAAAAGTATATATTAACCTGAAGGTATCACTTCAATTTCAGATTTTTAGACATTAATAAAAACTGGTGGTAATTTTTATTACATTCAGAGCTCATTGGATTTTCTTCTTGTCTGAAATGAATTGTTCTGTTGAGCAATTCTAGAAAATATTTATCTGGCAAAAATAAGCCTTTTGTATTCTCCTGGACACAATACCTGATTCTTGTTATTAGAAGATCTAATGCCTGAGGTTGATGAATTTTACATTTCATTCACATATATGAATCTGATAATATCTACACCACACAAATTCTGGCTAAACTCATATAATCTTTTACTGAAATCAAAATGTATAGGCAAAGGACATGATATCTCCCTTTTACCAAGTTCACCCATTGTTTAATTCCTTCCTCTTGCACACAGATTTAATAGAAAGATACCTTGAAATGATGTTCAGATTCTGTGTTAAGAAATTAATCCCATCCTATCTGGAACAAAGTTCTCTTTTACAGTAACTTTTGCAAAATACTGAAAAACAGAGCTTGTTTACAGAATGTGAGAAAGAACATTCTGTGATTAGGGCGAGGCGGACATCTATTCAGCTGCTCTAATTTAGATGATTCATACATAAGAGAACAATCTCAATATGAAATAAGCAACATTTTAGAGATGAGAAAAACCAAACTGAAACTAAAAATGTTGGTCAACATGGGTGGAATTTAACTTATTTTTTTCCATGGTATAAGCTAAAATATAAGTTACACCTTTTCCATAATTACATCCTTTACAAAGAGGTTCTATTTCCCTTACTGCTTAAGAATTATTGAGTTTAATGCCTCTCATACTTCCTAGTGCTAGTCTTTCTATGAATTTTAATTCCTGAGAACTAACAAAAGAAAAAATATTATTTTAAAATAAATTCACGTCCGTCCATAAGCTGCTTAATGAATAAATGGAAGATTTACAAGTCCATAATGATTAGAATTCTCCTCTGGTTATTCTCAGCATGCTCCTGATAAAAACGATATAACTGCTATACTTCACTGATCATAACAAAATAGATATATAGCCCTGCACTGAAATGCTATCTGTGATTCTGTCACTTGTGCAAGGGATCATAATTATATGCTGCAGAAAATGAATTAATGGAATAAATGAAGTATGCAGATATCTGTCATCCCTGACAAACAACTTTGCTGTTCAATTAGCATAACTCCATCCTTTATTAAAGAACTGAGATTACTCATCACAGTTAAATGCTTTATTTATTTAAGACACTCATTTATAAAACAGGTCTAGAGAAGTATCAATTTATTTTCCTGAAGTCTCTAAGTGACAGAAGATGGTGTGGTTATGTACAGAAGACAGTTTGTACATGTTTTTAATACTGTGGCCCACATCTCTAATCTATACTGTTTTGTGAGCTGCCTCTTCACCCATTTACATGATTTGACATTCCCATGGCAACTACTGTAACTGCCAACATGGAAAAATACTAGTGGCATATTTAATGCATTTTAACTTAGCAGTAAGCACATCATCCCTTTTGGGGGCGAAATGCAGAAAAAGCAGCTGGAGCTTGGAGTGAGGAGTCACAGAACATACCAGAGTCTGCATGGAAGGAGCAGACAGAAGCACCTTGTGATTCCTCAAAGTCTCCAAGCACACAAGCAGTTTTCCTGAGTATCTGTGCTGCAAAGCTTTGTAAAATGCCACTGGCAGATGGTTCCTAGAAAGAAGAACTTGAGGATAATTACAAGCTTGGTGTCAGTATTCACACGGGTTTTGGCCAGGGACTGCTGCTGTCTGAGAGTGTGCAGAGTGCAGCTCACAGGAGAGGGCTCCACACATAGAAATTCTCCCTGCCCGGAAGCCTCCTGTCTCTGCTGCTCTCCAAGGAAGCTACTTCACACAAAACGGGTTTGAAACACCAGTTCTCAAATAAAAGGCACACCAAATGGATATCTTATACTGAAGACTTGAGTAAGAGGGGAAAAAAAAAAAAAGTGAAGGGAAGAGATGAAATAAACACTGCCTTCTATAATTTAAGAATCAGAAGTTTTATAGGCTTCAGTGAAACCATGAAAATCTAATCTCATTCCTGGTGTCCATTGGCAAATCTTCAGGTCTGTGTTTTATGTCTCTCTCTGACAGTAGCAAACACAGTGGGGGAGGAAAAAAACAAACCAAATTAAAATGGCATAAGGCGATTTAAAATAAGGACATAAATCTACATTGCACTTTCAAGATAAATAACAGGGAAAAATTATTTCTACCCATATTAGAAAAAAAATAATTACTAGTATAGCTTTGCTATAAGTTTTAAGCATAAATCAAGAACACAAGACTATTATGGGAAAAAAAAGACAAAATGGAGCTAACTTTGATACCAGAATACTCAGACAATGAACTGGACCATTCCTACTGTTTATCCTCTGCCGCCATCTGGTGGTCCTTTAATTCAAAAGTCTCCTGATAAACATCTTTAGGTGGATGATCTACACAGAACATGAAAAGCCGGGACCCTTAGGAAAAAGCTGACAAAACAGTCCATCTCTGGGTGAAGTAGCATGTTCTCGGGCAAGGGATACTGACAATAACACTCTGTAGTTTTGTAAGTAGATTGCTTGCTTTCTTTGCATATGCGTGTAAATACATGTTTCAAAGACACTAATGGTCAACAGAGAAACAGGTAAAAGTGTTCTTCCTGAAAGACACAAAAATACTTCCGCACATGGATTGAAGAGCCTTAGTTTGAACAAAATTATTCTGATAGAGAAAAGCAGTTGGTAAATAATGAGCTCCTTTAAATAATGAGTTGAAAGGTCAATCAAGGGTAGCTTCTATCTTCACAGACCCAGCATGAAAAAAATTAACTAAAAAAGGCAGAAAAGTAGAGAATGTGCCCGAGAAACAGATAAGTATTTTATGGCTGTACGAGGAGGAGAAAACGGGATGATTCCTGCAGAGCTAAAGACAGAAGCAAAGACACCTTTGAGTTGGGAAACCGGGTCAAAGCTTAAGTGGCTTAATCACCCCATTATCCAGCATTTATGATGGTGGCAGCAGAGGATGAAAAACACAACCTACTCAATGATGAGTGTATGTTGTTTTCCACTATGCACATCTCCAACTATGCCTTAAAGGCATCTGAGTTGGTTTCATCGTGATTCACTGATGAGAAGACAGCCCATAAGTGACATAAAATAAAACTGGTCTGGAGCATTGTACAAGATACAAGTCACCACAAGCTTGGATGAGATGCTAAGGTTGATAGGAGATCATCTCCTAGCTGAGCATGATTAATCTGGATTCAGATTAATAATAGAACACAACAAGAAAATTGATTTCATGATTTCCTAGCATTTTAGCAGATGGATACACAAGAATCCTGCTCTGGTAGGAAATAGGAAGCATGCCCACACAGTCTTGGGTAGAAATTTGGGTTATTTTCTTCACCCTTTAATTTTGCTGCTAACTCTGTAAGGTTCTCCCTTTTCTACTTCCCTGTGCTAAGTGTTAATCTGCTCTCTGCTTCCTACTTTTGCCAATTCTTTCCTTGCCAGTTATTTGTCATGTTCAGTTTGCTGAGGCACCATTTGTCTATCAAGGAAATTCCCCTCTCGTGCTGGGTAAGAGCAACTATCCTAATACCATTTAGGGAAACAAAGATTTAGCTTGGAGTTCCTCCAGAGTTTTCTCAGTAATGTTCTGAAAAAAACAGCATTCACTCTTGATGACCTTTTGTTCATCATGCTACTCCCAGTTACATGTCTTTTGAGTGAACCTTAACAAAGAGCAATCTGCTTGCATGACTGATACATATTTGGATTAGGCTGCATTGCCATGATCAGACACATCATCTGAAAACTGAAGTACTTGGAGCAGCTGTGAAGGCTGCTGTGTGGAAAAACATTGTCAGACTAAGCAGTAAGAAAACTTTTTCTTTGCACACCACTAGTTAAAGGTAATTTCTGCAGCATATAAAAATATCTCAGTTCTTATGGATCGCACAACATAAAAAATGCTTTTGTAATCTTGTTAGTGCAGAAGCACAAATGTTAAATCTAGAAGAAGTACGTTTTCTTCTTCTAGTGAGTTTCTTGTAATTTTAAACATTTCAGTAACTAGAGCTCGATTCTATTTTTAACACACTTAAATTGTATAATAATTTACCATACAATGTTGTGAATCCTGATTTAGGATCCTGCTGACTGCCAATTTGTCACGAATGAGTGATTAGGATTGCTTAAGGAATCATTGTCAAAAGTAATAGCAAAAATAGAGTTTTCTGGTGTCTTAGGAGAATAAAATGTCTCAGCAGGTTAGCTGAATTTATATAACAGTGCCACAGATCATTTCTTCCTAGGAGCTTGTCACTTTTATATAGATTAAGCACTCTTAAAAAAAAAATGAGCATGTGAAGGATTTTTTTTTTAAGTAATATAATTCTTCATTAAAATACACCTATATATGTGAATGTGTGTATATATATATATCTCAAAAGCAATCATCCATGTGAAAAAAAAAAGAGGAAAAAATCCCTGTAAACTTGGCCCAACCTCTCACCCTTGAGTCAGTTTTAATTTGCATTGTTGCATTCAAAAATTGTGTGCATTAAAAATGTATTGCTTAACATGCACGTAATCGATGTATGCAAGCATTCTCTGCAATAAGTTATTTGGTTTTGTGACATCACACATTTTGTTTGTACAGTTCTCTTTACTGATAATCACCATAACATCTGAGCATCTCCTAATCCTTACATTGTTTGGATGTACAACTGAAAAGCAGAGAAATACTATATTTCAGGTTTTTCAGATGATGGCAGAAGCAAAGTAGCTACCCTGTAATCAGTCTTTCTTCTGTCACCACTCATCCTGTTGAATGTGCTGATTTTTCTGCTAACTATACATTCCAAAAGGTATAATAATCAGAAAAACTACTTAGAATGAAAAATACAACTTAAGTAACAAAAAAGTCATTCAAATATACACATACAAAAAATTCACTCCCATTAGACAGTGAAGAGAGACAGGGAAATTGAGTTAAGGTTCAACTTACTGATGCATTAATATGCTAATATAATTTTTTTTCTCATATATATTCACTTTAGGTGAAAGTATATTATTAAAGCTGCAGGGCACTGTGCAGTTAGTAAAAAGAGACTAAGTAGGCCAAAGGAGAATTCATAAATATTTTTGAGCTAATACATAAAATGTTTATATAAATCTAGAAGAATAAAAGCACAGGGATCTATCTCAGTACAGATGTCACTGATACCAACACTTTACAAAAATATTGTTAAAAAGTCCAAATAATTCTGAAAAACATAAAAGGTAACAGCAGAGAGTAAAATTCAGCTTTTTAAACTTCTGCTGATTTGATCTAAATCCTTTAAAAGGCAAGAAAAATTAGACTCTAAGGACCAGACACAAAATGGAACTGCAGCTGGGAATTTAAAATTAGTCTTGCATGGACTTTGCAACCTTCCACACTCAACTGCTGTCTGGCCCTAAGGGACTTTTTCTTCTCTAAGCATTTCAGTCCATTTATCTTCTACTTCTCCAGAATTCTCCCAGTTGCACTTCAGTCTTCATAATGCCGAGCAGTTTCATGATTGCCTATACCGAGACAAGCTATCCCTCTGCCTTTTATCAGCAGAAGGACTTCTAACTGGCAATCTGAGCAAAACCTTGCCCTACAAATGTCTTCATGAAGGACAGAAGCCAGGAAAGCTGGCAGTTCTTTTCATTGGTGAGGCACTGGACAATCTGCCTAAAAAAGTGCTGGAAACCCATTGCTGGAAGTTTCCAAAACCAGTCTGGATGGGGCTCTGAGCAATCTGGTCCGCTGAAAGGTGTCTCTGCTCATGGAAGGGTGGGGTGAACTAGCTGATCTTCAAAATCCCTTCCAACCCTCACCATTATATAATTCTATGATCTTTTTAACTGTACCACAAGTCTTTAGAGAATGACAATGGAGAGAATTCTCTCCATTGCCTGGAAGCAGCAACAGAAAGACGGCTTCCTGGATAGCCATGTGGCAATTTGAGATTCCACTTTAAGGGACAATGGTCTGCAACAATACTCAACCCTGCTGGGGCTAAGTCTGCACTTGAAGACTGGATCTCAAACACTACTTCATCAAATAATTCAAAGTTACTCTTAATACAGACCTTGGAAAGCTCCTTCAAGCAAGATAAGCCTTGCAAATGTTTCTCTCCTACAATGTATTTTATAAAGGCTATAGGAGCACTTGCAATAAAGTATCCCTATTAACATCCTTACTGGGAATGAAGGAGCAGGCCTGACAGATGTGTCTGCTCCTATATCCTCCTATTGGGCATAAAATATAACTTTCGTTGTAGTTGTTGCTGTTGTAGAAAAGTCTTATTTTATTTTATTTTATTTTATGGAAGGAAAAGCACTCTTCTTCTCTCCACAATTAATAGCAAGAGACTAAAAATATCAGTGTCACATATTCACTAGTAAATAATTCCCTTCTTCAGGAACATCAGTCATTGGCTGAGCAATTTGCAATTTCTCTGGAACCTCAGACAAAAAGGGTCTGCTCAGCAGGAATGAATGCAGCATGCAGCTGTCTCATATTGATCTCCATTGTCTCAATATCTAACTAAGCACCTCACAGTGCTATTTTTTATTCTTTGTACTTTGGGGCTATTGCAGTAAAACCACTACTTAAACATACTTAGTGACAAAGATGCAGTCAGATGGAAGACAGGGAACTGGAAGTTTTCTGGTCTCCCTTGTAAGATGTGTTTAGTAAATGGAAATGAGGTATCTGAAGATCATCTTGTTCTAACTGCATTACATTCAGTCACAGGACAGATAGGGTGATAGAGAGGACATTTCATCTTTCAAAATAGGATTAGAATGGGATAAACAGGATCCGAATATGTAGATGCATGACAAAATTACTGACATGCACTAAAATAATGCTGTGAAAGTAAGGAACTCTCAAAGCATGGTGATAGCTCCACTACAGGTGTGCAGCCTAAATAGGACAGACACTTTTTCCTGCAATAAAACTCCAATTCTTCTGCTTTCAAAATCCCTATATAAAATCTGAGTAGGCTGCATACAACACTTTGGCTTTAAAACAAGGTTTTGAAGTTTCTCCATTGTTTGTTAGTTCTCCCAGTAATGCTTGGTTAACCAGGAATGAGTAAAACAAAGCAGAAAATAACCATTTCAGTTCAAAGGATATACACTTTATCAGAATGTGATGTGACACAATGCCGAGTTCCACTGGATGGACTGGCTGGAACATACTTTGCCTTGGGATTTTCTGAAGTGAACAGAAAACACAGGTGTTTTCATCTGAAAAGAATTCATCCAGAATTCATCATGTTTAATAATTCCTTCAGAAGTAAGACAGACAGATCTCCATAGAGGCAAACATCTGTAGAGGGGTGTCAGTCCCCCCACTGTTCTGTTGGGTTTTGTTAGATAATACTTTTTTTTAGATAATACTTTTTTTGCTAGATAATATATACTTTATTGTTCAGTTTATTTAAATGAAGGCGTTAAGTTCCTGCAGAGGTCCAAGCAAGGGAAGTCAATTAGCTATGTTAAATACAAATTATAGGCCTTACAATGCTTCCAAACCCGATGGCTCTGGGACCATGCAAACACTGTTGTCAGTTTTTGCCTGTTAATACATTCTCCCCTGCAGCTTACACAACCTCTTTTCACAGCCCAGTCCTGGGGTTCAGCTGGTACTGGTAATCCCAAGGTGTTCTGAGAATCTCTACCTTTCTGAGCACTTCATATTAATTTCTATAGCTCGGGGATGATGTAGCAATAAACACAAGAAATTCAGGGTCTGCACAGAACAACCTGGAGGGAGAAGTACACAAAATGCTGACTTAACAGGCAAACCCAGAAGAACCTGAAAAGCTGAAGAAACAGAAGATTGCATGTGGTTTCATCATAGTCCAGAGAGCACTGTTGGAGTTCTCTTGAATAGGTTTGTCTCCTTGTAGTCAATATGGTTAAACAGTCACTTTTGCCTCATCTCACAGTGCTATTTTCTTTAACGCATGAGGATTGTCACTTTCACTTTTCCTCTATGATATTTTTCATGTGTCAGTAGGTAAGCAGGAGACTAGACTAGAGACCTAAATTTTCTGTTGATCAGGAACATGGCTGACCTGTTCTTTTCCTGTGCATTCAGGGTCCTCCTTCTCACCCTCCTTCAAAATCGGGACAACAGTTGCCAGCTTCCAGTCAGCTGGGACCTCTCTGGATTCCCTAAACAGCTCAAAACCTACCAAGAGAGGTTTTGTGATCCCATCAGGTCCCATAGCTTTGCAGAGATCCAGTTGGAGTAGCAGATCCCCCACAGTTTAAGGGTTGACTTGGAGTTGATTGTTCTCGTAGTCATGGTACTCCAGCTCAAGGCACTGAGACTCCCTTGGTCTGTCACCTGTGTTAAAGACAGGCAAAGAATGTGTTAACACCTCTGCCATTCTCATGACCATTCTCATCTTCTAACAAGCCAGTTATTTTTACACTGCCTTTTGCCATTAATAGTTTTCAAAAAACTCTTTTAATTGTCTCATATATTTCTGATCAGCTTGAACTCCAACCAAACTTTGGCCAGACGAATTTTCTCCCCACAGTGGCAAGCAGATTCTCTGTATTTTTCCTGTCTTCCCTTGACATAGACCTCCCTTTTCAGCCTTATTTTTATGAGAAGACCCCTGTTCATCCAAGAAAACCTTCTGCCTTGTCTACTTGACTTCCAGCATTTAGGAACTGGCTGCTCCTGTGCCCTTAGCAGGGAATGTTTATAAAGTGACCAACACTGACGGACCCCAGTACCTACAAAAATGTTTTCCCAGGGGACTTCACTACCTAAATGCCTGAGCACTCTGAAGTCTGCTCTCCTTATTTCCAGAGCTGAGGTTTTGCTGGCACGTCTCCTCCTGCCAGCAGAGCTTTTAAACTGAATCACCTCATGATCACCGTGGCCTGAAGGCTGCCAATCGTTATTTGCTCACAAGATCCTCTCTTGACAAGCAGCAGATCACAGACGGCATCTTTCTGAGTTGGCTCCCTTAAAGTGAAGTTGTCATGAAAATTCTTTAAGAATCTTCTGGCCTGGCTCTATCAGCTGTGTAATGGTCCCAGTTGATTTCTGGCAAGTTGAAGTCCCCCATAAGGACAAGGGCAGTTGATTTGGAAGCCTCCCTTAGTTCCCCAAAGAATAATTCCTCGACGTCATCATCCTGGCTAGGAGGTCTACAGCAGACTCTCACAATGACATCCATATTATTTATTTGTCTCTTGATTCTTAGCCAGAGGCTCTCAACTGTGCCATTGCCAACTATAATCTCCATACATCTTTTTCCTACTCTGACAACTCATCCTTTAAATCAACAAATAAAAAATGTCACTGGCTGATATTTTGAAAGTAAAAAGGAGACACATGCAAAATCAAAATAAACCCATGTTGTCAAAGCCCTTCTGCTTCAATGTCTTGCCCAGTTTAAAATGACATGCAGTTACCAGAGAGCAACAGCAATGGTGGAGGTTGTGGGAACATAAATAGCAGAATAAATAGCTAAATACACATACATATCTATATATACATATAGAAAAAAATACAGAGGTGAAAGAAGATAGCAAGAAATAAAAAAACGTACTTTCCTTAAAAGAGATATGCCAAACTTAATCAAATAGGAAATTTAATTTTTGGAAGCATTCATTATGGTATGGTTCCTAGTTGTTTGGGTATTTGGTGAAGAAATTATGCCCTAAAACACTAAAACTAAATTTATTTTCATCAATTCTACAGATGTTAACAACTTGAAGGGAAATTTTCTTTTCCTCAATGTAACAAATACATTGCAGATCAATTGTATTGCAGAAACTGTTTTTCATTATCATAGGCTCACTATTTTAATAAAGTAAAATTCTGTTATCATTTTTTCTTTGCTTTAGACTAAGATCAAGTTCTCAAAACATTTCCATACTGCTGCTTTAGGCAGTGAAATCTGTCATGCCTGCCCACCACAAACACAAGGCAGGGGTGCTTATAAGCAGATTATCTATAACCTATCCATACATGATAATTATTCTTTATCTATAACATGATAATTATCATGTCTATATGCTATACCTCAAAGAATGGTGCACGTCAGGTAAATGCCTTCATCCCTTTCCAAGAAGACACAAAGTCTGCTTAAGTGACTTACCTGAAAACAAAGTAACATGCATGTACACCTGCTCACATCTCCCTATTCCTAAATGCCAGTTTTATTTATTCTGTTAAATGTTTTAAAAAAAAAAAATTAAAGCCCTTCTACTCACACTTCAAGGAAAATATGTCATCAAAGAGGGTGGTAAATTTGCCCTGTTTTCCTACACAAATGTGGAAATCTATTTTTCATTAAGCTATCTCTCAAAATATTAATTTGTACAGTTAGTTATTTTTTCCTTATTTTAAAGATTTGTGTTGATAAATATGTTATATTGACCAGTATAATTAATAAATAAGACTCAGACTGTTAATTCTGCTTCTGCTGTGAGCTTGCCACTGTGACAAACTTGAGACTACCTTGCTGCCTTTTTAGTTCTGCAACCAAAGTTAAAGGAACGTTTCCTGAGGCAAGAGTTAGAAGTGCTCTTTCAACTCAGTCATGTATTCACTTGAGAGTTATCCTTTCCTGATTTTCCTTGAGTTTGGGTTATTTATGGTTTTATTTTTCTTTCTTGTCCTATCCATTCTTTTCCCTGTTTCCCTTAAAATTTTTAAGAAGTGCTGTGATGATACATCAAGAACTTGCAGAGATTCCATTCTCTTCTCCCAAAATACAACCCAACTTGTCTGTCAAATAATCAGGTAAATCAGAGATTTCTCCTTCCTTTTGAGAACTCCTAGAAGATCATGTTAGGCTAATAATTACCCTCATTGGAACATCCACCAGACTGAGTTCATACAGAGAATCAGTTGTCTCCTTTCTAGATGGATCAGAACAGTTTCTGTACAAAGCAGGTTTTCTACCCAAACTTTAGATTTCTAGAGACTTTTCTTAATTTTCAGTCCAGTGTTATTTTCTGAAAGCTGAGTAACTGAGAAGGGATTTTTATTCTCTCTAGATTGTGAAGCAATGTGCATTTTGGACATAGAGCTTTTAGTCTGTGCAGATGGAACCATTGCTTCAGATGTTTGTGTTTATAAATAAAGCTGAAAAAAAGAAACAATAATACCCTTTTGGAACAGGGCTTATTAGCATTTTGATGGCTTCTTTATCCTGGGAATAGCCTTTTGCTTTTGGCTTCTTTCTTCTCTTCTCCATCCTGAATCTGTCATCTTTCTGCAATAATTAGAATTTATAGTAAGCAATCAAGTTTAGGTTGTCAAGGCCAAAAAAGAGTAAAAATTAATCATACCATGTTCTCTCTGTGGATAAGAATAGCATATATTTGCTTTATAAATCATGTTTTTAATATGTAAATTACCAGGAACATCAGATTATAAAGAGTACATTAAAAGTTCTAAAATTTCATTTTTTTCTAAAGCCATAAATAATTTTCTATAGCAATAACACTAATGGTGGGAGGGGGGCAAAATCCATTTGGTTATGTGAATTAAAAACTAAGAGAAGTGATTTATGACAGCTGTTAGACTTGCAAAGTAGTGAGGCAGCATTCACCAAACCACAACCATGACAGGACTGCAACCAAATACATAATAAATATTCTCAGATTCCTGATTCCAAGTATGTGATATAAGCAATAGTGAATCTGTGGCATTATTGGAGTTGATCCAATAATATTACAATAATATTTGTAATTATATAAATTAATCATGATAATGTGAAGTTTTTCACTCTTATTCAGTATCTTTGGGAGTAGTGGCCAATGTCACATATTTTTACCCCTCCTTAGTCTATTTTATTTAGTACAGTAAAACATATTTTTAGACTTCCATGTGCTTCCTTAAAAAAGGAAATATACTTCTTTTAATAGTTCAACATAGATTAGTAGGTGTTAGAGGCAGAATGAGTAGGGCAAATTAAACTATTTTCAAACAAGTCAGGAAATCCAAAATCATCTCATATTTTTAAAAGGTGCAATCCTACAAGGAATAATACTAAAACTCAAACTTCCATTGTTGCAGTTTTTAAGGTTCCAAAGGCAGCTAGTCTGACACAGTGGATGGAAAACCTCTGAATTTTCCCTTTTAGTATAATCCATATGATTTCAAGTAACAGACAGCATTTTGATGAAAATTGAAATAGCTAAAGCAGTGAAAAAGCAGTGCAAAAGTAGCATAATTCACACCACTTTGAAGCTCTACTGTCACACCTTGTTTCTGAATTTACTAGTTCCTCAGATCCTCAGGTCTGGTGAATAGAGTAAAATAGATTTCCACAAAATACTAAGAAAACAAATAAATATATTCTAGAAACAAATAAATGTATTCTAGAAACAGATTAGAAATCTCAGTGCTCCTATCTATCTCTACTACAACTCAGGCAAGCAGGTTTGTCTTACAGAGCTTTGAGGAGCAGGGGAAGCCAAGGAAGATGGTGAAATACTGATTTTTACTAGCTTACTCGTTCTTCCTAATGAAGATATTGATTGACTTGGTTCAGTGCTTCAAAGCTGTGCAGTATCACACAGCAAGTTTTTCTCCTAACAGAAGACAGTGGTTATGCTTAGCCTTTTTCTTTTCTTTCTTTTGTTAATTAACACAGCATTATTTTTCTTTTTTGCATCCATGATAATGTATATCACTTTGCTAAGGTAAACACTTTGTTGCAGTTGGGTTCCTAATATATATAAAAATATGACTGAAAATAAATGAAAACCTCCAGAAACATCCAGAAAGATTTAGACATGGAGCACTTTCTAACATTTACAACCAATCTTAATAGCATATTTAGTTATCTGATTTCAGTATTTCCACACCAAAAATACATATATATATTCTTTTAAAGTGTACTATTTTATGCAAGGGTCTAAAAATATTTTTGTCTAGAAGTTCTTATAATTAAACAAATCCTTTTGACTTGGACAGCATGCATTGGGTCTGGGCAGACTCAGGTCATGTGGAACATATATCTGTGTCTCTGTCTTCTGTCCAATTCTTGGGCTCTCAGTCACTGTCTGCAACAAACAGCCTGAAACAGAGAACTTACACAACTTTAAAGCACAGTCTTTCTCATCTGAGGAAAAACATATGACACTATGAAAATGTATATGAACTATGGAAATTCATTAAAAATTTCCAAAAAACAACATTCAGGAAACAATTTCCATGCTTTGGAAAGGATGAGAGAAGACAGAAGGCAGTGAGCAGCTGAAATGAGTAACTGCTGGAAGAATGGGGATTCTGGCAGTTGCAGTGGGACCCCAATGGAGCAAAGAGCCAGAAGAGACAAAAGCCCTTCCTTGCCATGCAGAATCACGTTAATCTGTAGTGTTAGTTTTCAAGTGAATAGTCTGTGTCTGGTGAATGAAGATATATGGATATCACTTAAATAATAATGCTCTGTGATTAGTGCAGCATGCAATGTATGCAACTACACAGAGGTAAACCATGGGCTTTTGTTCCTGAGATACAGTCCCAATACAAACCCAAATATTTTCAGATGCACAAAACATCCGTGAGGATCGGTAAAGCTGACATGTTGTACCATGCCTAAATTTTTTATTAAGGCAAAATGAAAAGCCAAAGAAGCAAGAAGTATTGGATATACTCTAAAAATTTAATTAGAGAATATAAAGAATAGATGCTAAGCCACCTGAGAAATGAATTATTCTCCAGTTCCCATACCTTATTTTCATTAATTAAAAATCTTAACTGTTTAAATGCATTTTCTGATTGTTATTTGATTTCAATATATGCTTCTAATCAAGAAGCATTGTGCATATTGCTGCCTGACTACATGCAAAAAAGGGTAGGATTCAAAGTGAGTTCTACTCTCTGTCATCTTCTGGACTGCATTTTTACCCTTCTGTATTCAGTATGCTAGCCAGTAATACAAAACATTATATTCGTGGGGGATATTTCGTGCTTGCCCGGCTGGAGTTTTTTTCCCTAAAAGAGAAACAGCAATGCTCTGCATTTATTGCTGTTTTTTAAAAAATTATAAATATAATACTTTAGTTTTTCCTTTTAAAAGATAGGATTGTGATGCAGCATTTGTTTATATGAAGGCTGAATTGCAGACCAGGTGCAAGGGTTGCTGACTGCACAACTGTCCCCTGGGAAGTGCTGGAATGCCTATGGGCAGTTGAGCACAGAAATTTTTCCTATTCAGGCAGTTCACATCCAGGAACTGATGTTCCAGCCATGTCCTCTAGAGAGAAAGCTTGAAAGTCCCATTGCCTCTATCTCTAAGCTTGTGTTTATTACAACTACTGGAATTAGATTCCAATGCTTCCACCCTTTGCCTGCCTCTGTGCTATTCTTTGATTCTAGGGACTCTCTCCTCTAGCATTTTTCCACAGTTCAACATTTTCTGAATTGCTGGAAGGGGCCATCAATGTCTTGTTCTGCCAAAAATCTTAATGGTGCTAAGAGGTGCAATTCACTTGCAAAATTATTTCCTAGTCATTTCAGTCCAGCAAAATGGAAAACTACTGAGACAGCTGCCCTGCTGGATCTCCTACATGAAGTTATCCCATTATCAATGAGAAGAAAAAAGCATGGAAAACACTCCTGAAATATCAATCATTAGTCACTGTCTTTGTCCACAGGGCAGGACTTAGGAATGTATATACTTTACTGAATTTGGGACGGTTTTGAACATCAGAACTCTAAAAAAAGGCAAAAAAATTAGGATTCATTATTTTTAAGACCAAGCACTCTGGTTTTGTCCAACATCACATAAAAAAAATCTGTGAAAAATTTATGTGTTCTTTGTGCAGGATGTACAGCTGAGTTCCATATCCAAACAGAGATGATTTAGCTGGTAAGTTGTGAAATTTTTCATCCTGTTTTCACAAAGAACAATTTACGCATTTTCCACTTTTATCTCGGGGAATATTAAAGCTCTTGAAAGAGCCATGGCTTTATTCACAGTCTTTTGAAGATGTAGGAAAGCTTAGTGTAAAAGTGTCTCAAAGGAATATATTTTAAGGTAGCAGGTGTTCTGAGTACTAAACTTATTCAGGGATTTCTATTTGAATTAGACTGCAACATGGTGAAGAGCCTTGCTACAGGTGTTTCCTGTTAAATTGAAGTGTGCTGAGGAATTTAAGGAGTTGAGCCATGCTAAATTCAGAGTGAAATCAGAATGGGTGCCTTTTTTAAAGCTTTACTGTGTGTTGGATGGTTAATTAAACAGATTTCCTTCTGCATTCTTTAATTGCATAAGATTGGTATCAGACATTCAAAGATGTTTCAGGTTATATTTCAGTAACTACCTACACTAGAATCTTCTCACATTGAGAAATGTGTTTCATATTTTCCTATTTATTTCATCCCACCTCACAAAAGTTCTTGCTATTGTAACAAGGAAAGAAGAAATATTATTAATGCAGGCATCCAGAAAGGAGCAGTAGATAGTAATGAAATTTTTTTTCCAAGTACAAGGGTAGGCAAGAAGAACATGTTGCTGTTCAGCTTCTAAGCTGCTAAGCCAGCTCCTTGTGGACTGATGATATAGACTGGGGCAGTTGCTGAACAACAAAAATGATGTTTCATACAATTAATGCATTTTTGTACTTGTCAAATATCAAATTCTATGTTTCTTCAGTAAATAATTTGTTTTTGCTGGGACATTACGTCAGATTTTTACAATTTTTTCTAATGTGCAATTACAACTCAATGTGAAATGAAACAAAAAAAAGCCAGATGATTAAATAGAACCAAGCTGTTACATTTGATGCTTTGGAAATATGAGTATCATCTGTCGCTGTATAAAAAAACTATTATGAAGATATGTGCTCTCCTCAGAGTGTATGCTCTGAATAAACACAAAGGAAAAATACCTAGCATGATTAAAAATTATCTGTTATTGGTAGCAAGTTCATAGTGAATTAAAGTAGGAGCTCATTAAATAATCTCAACAACAGAAGATAAGCAGGATTTGAATCTGTGATTTTCACTGAAGGATAGATTTCTATCAATCCAATGAAATTCCATCAATCTATTCCAGGAAATTACAAAAATCTCCTTGCAAAATAGTTATGCTAACAAATGTACTTCATATTTTCTAAGCATTTTGCAACTGTGTTTTACCAGGGAATGATTCTACAGTCTTTCTATGTACCAAGTTCTTACTCCATACAGAAGGGCTTTAAACTTAATGTTTTATAGAATTGGACATAGTTTGAATATTGATGGAAACTGGTAGTTTCCTATTAATCATGTTGCTTCTTTCATAAATGGCTCCATGATTTAGGTAGCTGTTTTGATTATATTTAGATTATGTAATAATGGTTGTATACATATGTACACATGCACTGGTAATTGGCATATTATTTATTTTGTCCAATTTTCTCAATGCTTTCTTTTTCCCCCCACTGGGTATTATTTTCAGACTACCTGAGTAAAAAACCCAAATGGATTCAAGAAGAAAAGACATGATGTGAAAGATGCCGAAATGGAGAAACAATGAAGTGGGTGATGGAAGTGAGAGACTAAAGCAGAATTTAGATCTTTGTAAAGGAGGCAGGCAAGGCTGGCATTGATCCTGCTTATGGAAACAATGGGAAAAGCAACAAAACTCTGGGATGCTAAAAAACTATTAAGCGGATTATAGTCCTTTTCATTAAGTTACTGACTTAGGAGAAAAATGTGCAGAGATCACACCTTGAATTTGCTAGAAAAATAAGATTTAATTTTAAATAGATCTTGGCAAGTTTGGAAGTTAAAGCTGAAATGGTGGATAATGATCAACCTCTTCCCAAGGACTGCAGCATGCTGTCACCATGTCGTTTGCTGCATCCTCCTGGCTCTCTGAGGAGCCTGAAAGACAAATGCAGCCTTTTCATCTCCCAGTTTCTCTGAGAAACTGTCTTCTACACTTTCCATGGGACAATCAATCAGTGTCTTTTTTACTATGGCCTTTATTCTCATAAAGAAACTTTTTACTACCAAAGTTCCTGGTGAGATGGATGCAAGGAGGACTAGCATCTTCTTTTCAATGTGTTCGTATACTGAAGTGAGTAACATGTAAACATACAGTGAAGTGAATAACATTGATATAGGCTTCTATATTCAACATATTTTACAATTTTTTTGAGGAGAGTAAATTTTAGTTGTAGTATATACTTGCTTACACTTTCATTTGTTGCCTGAGCACATACTGCTGAAGTTAAACTGTCAACAGGAAAACATGAACAATTCCCATAAACCATTTCAAACCCAAAGAACAGATGGTATTGAGAAGCAGTATCACAGCCTGCTGTTCCCTGAGATTTGATGAAGGTTCTGAAGCTCTCCATGGAAAGCAATTTTATTTTGTTCATTTTATCCATTAGGCCTGTATTTCTAGAATTTAAAAAACCTGCCCATGAGTTTGGTTAATTTTATTCAATCTTGAATTTTTTTTCTCTGTTGCATGAACACTGGTCTAAGCTGGAAATCAGAGGTAAAAATCTTTTTATGTAATGGATAATATTATTAACACTTTTTCTGGCATTAAAGATTAATTATTCACATGTTGTCAGTATCCTATAATAAGTGAAATCATGCTATTTAGGATACCTACTGGTATAATTTACAGCAACAATAAAAATTTCTGTACAACTGCCATTTTGAAATTGATTAACTATCACTGGAGAAACCTTATTCCAAATTCTTGGTTTGCATTGCCGGGGAAAGTGTGAAATATAGGAAAAACTGAGAAGAGGGATCTTATACTCTGATTATCTGAATTTTACATCTCTTTCATAAGCACTGTCATCTACTTTACTGAAATGGGGTGCTTATTCTTGTCTTCAAAAACTATGAAACCTGGAGGAGTGGTTAATTTATGCTTCAGAAGTCAGCAATGGAATGAGAATGCATTTTTCAGATCAATTTCTTTTAATTTCTCACAACTGGTGTAGAGATTGCACATCTATCTATAGATTAACTAACCCCTTATAATGTGCCTTTCTATATGTATATGAAAGTGAAATTACCATCAACATCTTTATAACAGTAATTGTATCTTTGGGCACAAGATCTGATATAAGAGCCTTAGAAGGTATTTCATCTATTTTTTTATGAGCTTGGGAATTTTTAAGGATTTTCTGGATATATCAAAAACTTGAGAATCTTTTTTTTCCTAATCCCCTGTTTTCAATGTGATTATTTAAGCAATAGCCTTAACATTTCAGTAATTAAGGAAGGAAGCATTTATAGTGATTTGCAGTACAGCCTTTATAGATGAGGGAGCAGGAAAGCTATCTCTTTCTGTCACTTCTGTGCTGAGTCTTTAGTTTCATTCAATGCTTTCCGTGAAATAGGTTTTAGCAATCAGCTGTAATTTCCCTGATGTACTATATCAGCTACCAGACAGAACTGCAAAGAATTGATCGGGTGAAAGTAAATGAACATTAAGAGAGTATGAGAACCCAGCTGGGATAGATCTATTATTTCTCTTGCACAACAGAATCCGTTCCATGTTACTTTTTAATACATTTCTGGGACAGAATTTCTTTCTGTAATATCAGAGCAAATAGTGCAGACTTTCTCCAAGAACTTCAAAAAAGAAAGAAAAGCCTTTTACGTTCATCTTTTATGGAACATGAACAGAATGTACAGATCACAATAGCCAAAAATAGCACATACTCTTGAAGAAATATGTAATTTTCATCCTACACATATGTCACTTTCAAACCAGGGAGAAAATCTTCATGAAAGAACACCAGATTGTTCCAACTGATGTCTTCTCAGAAAGCTGCACTTGAAGGGAAAACCTCAAACAACGTTTACTTAACAACAACACCCTCGACAGCTAACAAATCTCGCCTGCACTAAGGAAGAGCAACAAGAAACAGAGTCTGATCATTATGAAATTACATGAATACAAAACAGTGGGAAAGTTATTTTTAAAGGAGCTTGTGCTTTTCATATATTGGCTCTTTAACTTTCACTGGGAAAACAGATGGCCTATGTGACTGGTAGGAGGCAAAGGAAATGGAAGTCATATTGGAAAGACTTGGAGAACAGCCAAAATAAAAACTGTAATTTTGATACCATAGAGTTGAAATGCAGTGCATGCAGCAATCACTTTATGATATCTAGCTGATGGCCTTCCTTAGCTTTAACTTCAAGACCTGGAACGTTGTAAGCAATAGATCTAACCCGGTATGTGCTTTTAATAGGAACAGTCGACGTGCATTTTTCAGGAGACATTTGCTTCTTGACCTCAGTATCCAACCCATTGACTTTCACACCAAGATGAAACATATTGGCTTAGTGCAGAAGACACAACTTCTGGAACACAGTATTCTTGTGAAGATGTTAAATGTTGGTAGTAGGGTTGTAGATGGTCTTCAGAAAAGAAACAATGGATAATCACCTGAGGTATTTACAATCTAAAACAACCAATAAGATGACTCAGCAATCCAGCTCACTGTGGCTCATTTTTTGTTTTTTTTTGCTTTTCATATTCTGTTTTGAAGTCTAATGAATTTAAAAGACACGCATTCCAAACAAAATACTCTTATCTAATGGGTACCTGTTTCAAAGATAATCAGTTCACTGTATGTCTTCTATGAAGGCATCTATCTCTCTCGATACTGCTCAAGTTCTCTATAGTTTTTCTTTAGACTGGGTAAAAAGGTCTGTAAGTATACGTGGATGGGTTGTACCAATCTCTTTACTAGTACTTTGTGACTTACATAGGTTATAAAAAAACCAGTAAGCTCTGATCAAAAAAATTATGAGGATTTATGCAATATGTTTTTCAATACTTTATTAATATCTCTCTGCAATGTTAAGTCCAGTACCACTAAGAAAATAAGAGGTTTATTTCTTCTGTTCTATTAGTCAATCTGTGGTTCTTCTCTAAATAATATTTTCTGGCTATTAAAGAATAGTATTAGTTCAAATGCCCACTTGCCTTTTTCCTCTGGACCAGAAAGACTCTAGGGTGAGCCATAGTCATGCATTTACTCCAGAGATGACAAAGACTCAAATACAATGAACTTGGTTCTTGCTGTTGTCATCAGTCATATCTGTGAGGAAATAAATTTATTTCACAAATCTGTGAATGTCTCATAAAACAAAATGCAACTCATTGAAAATTTTTTTCCAGGTATCAAAAGATGAAGCTCAATGAAGCCTTACAAAATACATCCCTAATTCTAATCTATGTGCAATATCTTTATCCAAGACAGTTTATCTGTGCCTGAGGAACACAGATAAACAGTGCTCTGGGTTGGATACAATTATTAATTCTTTCAGATATTTATCTGAGTTATCATAAAGCAGCACAAATTCTTCATCTTAATGCAGTTTTCTACTGGGAGACATCATTATGTTTTGACAAAAAGTACCTGGAATGAAGGTGCAATATGCCACAGAAGGGGAATAATGCTGAGACATAAATAAATGGAGAAAATTAATAAGAAAGAAAATTACAGGGGAGGAAGGTGATGAAGCTATAAATATAAAACAAAGGTGAGAAAAAGAGTTAATTTTTCATGGTGGCAATTAGAAAGAATGGAAATGCTGTCAGTTTGTAATTAAGAGCAGATTTAATCTGACAGCTCAATTCTCAGAAAAAATACAACCACCACTGTAAAGCTGGTGATTTTTTGTTCAATGCACGAATTATTAAGGAGAAAAATACAGAGTCTAAGTACCTTCTGGAGATTTTTTAACAAGCTTGAAGTTTTCAAGACATGTCATCTGTTTTATTTGTTGCTAAAGGTAACTGTGATTTTCATTTTGTGTTGAGTTTGATGTTTTTTAGGATATACTTTCAGAAGATTGCTAATACACAAAAGTAAATATAAGAGGCTAAACTTCAAGATGGATTTTCCTTCCATCATTTTGCCAGCTGGTAGTGAATTTGCTTACTCTAAAGCCTTTGCTAGTTTCTTCCACATCTTTCTCATTATGAATACAAGTGACTGACTGCTGGCAATATATAACTGTAGACTGGAGCACATACAACACAAAATCCAGACTGAGCCCCTAGGTGCCCTCTGGAGCCTATTTGGGACAAGATGTTTTAAGCAAAACAAAATAAAGAAAATGTGCATTTCAGGGGCATGGCATATGGCAAAGGACTTGGGCACCTTTCCAGCATCCAGATTTCAGTTTGTATGTGGCCATTATGTTCTGAGGTGAAAGGATTTTATGTGTATGTTTGTAAAATAAACGGAGCAAGGATTGTATCCAAGGATGTTAGCTGAAGTGTGCTGAGGAGCCATCACCCCCTGAAAGGGAATGCCTACCCCTCAGACCTGCTCAAGATGATGTATCACAAGGCAGCAAGGTCACACCTGGGCTAGGTTCTTTAGAACTGTCAGACAAGCAAAGGTACCTTTAGCACATACTTCTCTAGAATTAATTAGAAACAAAACAACCAAGAGGGCAAATTTGGTATCATTCTGTAATAAAGATGGGCAAAGTATAGAACATTATCGTTTACAGTTGACAGTACTGGCAAAAGAAGCAGACAAAATGATAAGGAAATTGATCTGGAAACACAAGGCAGACAACTGCTAAATAAACAGCAACAGCATGGGCCTGCAAAGAGCAAGTTTTTCCTCACAAACTTGAATGACTTTTTTGTTCACACCCTGGAAAGAGGGACCAAGCAGAGAGGTTATACAAACCAGTCAGCAGAGATATGGAGTAAACTTCGGAAAGCCCAACAAAGACAGGTGATTAGATAATATACCAGCAGATTACCAATACATAAAAATTCATGGAGGTGTGTAGAGAAAGAAGCAATTTCCCCTGCACAGATCGCTTTTGTACCTCAAACTTTTGGCCTTGCTGTGTCACTGTGAAGAACTCAGTAGACCCTAAATTAACTTTAAAAAACCCAACCCCCAAACTAAGGTTTATTGAACATATTCTGCTGCTATGCACAACAGATATATTCAGTCTTTATTCTTATTATTCATATATCTACACTCAACCTCAGGAGAAGTTTCATTTTGATATAATAAAGAGATCTTTTACAGTTAACACAACTATTCACTAGAACCACCTCCCCAGGGATGTGGTGGAGTCTCCATCAACAGAGATTTTCAACTAGACAGGATGGTAGATAATTATCTAGACTTCCTTGCCAACAAATGCTGGAATGGATGACTTTTTGAGTTTTCTTCCAACCTAGGTGTTCCATCATTCTAAGATCTTCTTACTCACATGCCTTTAATTAAATTTTACTTTAATTCAGTTAACCTCTAACATAGGGAATGGTGTTTTCCGCTTAAAATTGTAATCATTCCTCAACTTTTCCTGACATTTCAAAGTTTATTAGAAGAGCAACTTTAGAATAGGATTCTGTCAAAACAGACATCAACTGACTAACATATTTGACTTCAACACCAGCCTTGTTATTAATTTCTCTCTCAGCTTGAGAGAGCTTGGAGGAAATAATCCAGATACTCCCTATTTAAATATCAATTACCTCATTGTCACCTCATTGAAAAGTCCTTTCTTCAGAGTAATATCAATAATGTTTTCTGCTGATTGTCCACTCTGTCAGCTGAGCACAGACTGGCCTCAGAAAATGAGCAGGACTTGTTTCTGGTAAGTGAGCAGTTGCTTTGGCCAGCAGATCAGCAAGGCCACCCTCACCTCATTCTCTCTCCCCTTTCCCATTTGTTGTTCACTCCAGAGCTGGCACAGCAGGCTGCCTTTCAGCAAGGACAGAAGCAGTCTGCCACCACACTGAGCAGTGCAATCCCTGCCGTGGCTTTGGTGCTTGAGCAGCTGCAGAGTGCCCAGGGCTGCTGGGTGTTTCACAGCCTCCCTCCTCTGCCAAGGCCTCTGCTCCGGGTCTCAGGTCAGGGCTTTTCCTCAGTCCCAAAACGAGGATGAGGCATCTATTTGTTGTGTGCAAGCAGAGCTGTGGAGAAGATGACACATTGATTGACAGTCAGTTCAGTGTTAGCTTTATATCTTATTTGACCGAGTACAAAAATTTCTAGTAGTTACATGAGGTGTACTGATCTTTGTTGAGTTACTTTTTCTTGCTGTTTGCCTCTTAAAGTGTGTTGTGCTCTCCAGCGAATTCCCCTGCTAATATCTGTATCTAAAGCCACCTTCCAGGTACTGGAATGGTGACTTTAGATACAGATATTATCTGTATCTAAAACAAACAGGTTGGTATGTTTCAGGAGGAGGTCAGGGAGCTCTTATAGCTATGTCTGCAAAATAAATGTTTAGACAGCATAATATAGGCTGAGCCTTCCAGCTTCTAAGTGCAGATAAACAAGATGTCATAATAGCTGCCATGTGAAATATGACTTTTTGCTTTATACGTGGGTGCAATAGAAACATCCAAACCTGGAGAGCTTTGTAATTTACTGAAGGTTTGGGTAAACAAAGAAAGAAAACAAAATCACTTGAAACATCACCTTTCCTTTACAGCTAGATCTTCTTTTGCAGCTTCTGTAGCTGCAGTGTGGCTGAGAAGGGTTTGTGCTCAGCTGCATTAGCAACATCTTCTGGGTGCATGAGGAATGCCTGGGTAACTGCACTGAGAACAGTAAAACATAAATGTTACTACAAGCAAAGGAATTTTTAATGCCATGAAGTTAGAAATATAAGAAAATATGGATTTTGTCTTAGATGTATTTGACTCTCTTTAGTCAAATCCTTCCTTTGAAGCCTTATGAAATCACAGTATACAAGGTCTTGTAAAATTTCTCTTCATGGGCTTTTAATGGAGCAGTGAAAAATACAGTGACTACAATATTATAGCAACTGTGTAAAGGATATACTTGACCTCTTCTTTACTGGCAATGAATCAGTATGAGTGCTTAGGGCACAAGTGCAGAATCACACAGACCAAAATCTTTTGCCCAGTTTCCCACTAATGCCACCCTCAAAGCTAGGCTACATGAGAGCTTTTTTGAATTTGCTGACATCAGCCTCCCTGACAGATGGCTGTCTGGGCATATGGAGAGAAGATGATGGATAGCCTATGGTTCCAAAGGCAGTGATCAGTCTAGCAAAGAGCTCCATGCATCATCCAAGTTTTGCAGAAATGGCATAAATCCTTTTGTCCTCATTGTAAGAAGACTGATCATGTGTCAGAGATCAATGAGGGGGTTCTTCCAGGTAGTTTTACACTTCATAGTTTCCAGAACAATTCTGTTAGTTATTTGGAACTGATGCCTTATGAAGGAGGAAAGAAGGAGCTTGGGCATTTGAGGTAGTTGTCTGAGGATACAATTCCATATGCTGCAATCTCTTGCCATACAGTGAGGAAGCGAATGTCTGTCTAGATGATCTCAGAAGCATCAGCATTTTCAGACGAGCATTTTCAGATTTTTTTTCCTGTTTATTGCTGGCAATGCCAAGATGAAAGGTGTTCTACAGATGGAAGATGTCATTCCTTTTTAGAAAAAATCCACATTTTTCCAAGTGCCCATTTGGTTCCTCCAGAGCATTTTCCATTTCTGGGAACAAGTATGATTGTGCAGTTAATTCTCTAGTACTAAAAGAAATAAATGTGTCAGCACTGTGAGCTGTCCTTGCTTGCAGCAAAGGTCTCAAGGAGTTCAGGTATGTTATAAATTCTTAAACAAGCAAGGTCGTTCTCTCTTCCAGACACTGACCTGTCTCTTTCATAATCGGAACTGTGCCTTTGTGTACAGTTTTATGTGCTACCTTTTGAGCTGGTTAAGCTGTGATTGCTTAGTTTTTTTCTAACCTTTTCTGTAGACATGAATTAGCAGTGTCATCACTGTATGCAGTTGTTTTTGGGGATTTTTTAAACTTGTTTGCAAGAAGATAATTATGATGCAAAAAGCTGGTACTAACTCATCAGTAGCAAGGTTCTGAATGTCCTAATCACTTTTGGACAGCAGACTGCAAGCTGGTTTTTCAAAGGCAGAGCTACATTATCCACATTACCTCAATTCAGTCAAATACTCAGGAGAGATAATAAGTTTCCCTGTTGGATGTGGCTGTGAAATAGACTTGTGAATGCTCTGCCCTTGACAGCACAATTAAGGGCACACCCATATGCAGTTAAATCAGGTTAGGAGGACCCTGAGCTCACACATTTTCAGTCCTCCAAAAGCCATCCTTCAAGGCTGAGGCATTCAGACTCACAAGCTTATCTGCAATGCTAGTTGAAAAATATTTATGCAGCATAAAACCAGAATTAATGACAAAAGATTTCTGTTTTCTGTTGGTTTTTCAGCATACAAGATATTCTAATAAGACTGGAAAGGGCAATGTTCCCTCCTTACCTTGAGAGTGCTGGTCAGGACTGGAATCCCAGCAGGGGTCACAGTCTGCCTTGCTAACTTCCCAGTAATACACCCTGCTCATCCCCCCTTTTTCTTGATTGTAAATTCTCCTGTGCTGGCAGACTTGATTAAAAGCACAGAATTGCCAGGCACACACACAAGCCCAGAAACAGCTGAAATAAAGACAGATAAATACTGTACATCTGTGTGTGATCCCAGGACAATTTCTATATGGGTTTTCCGACACTAATGATCTGGGGCAAACTGCCCCTTTACAATCCCAGAAAGCTGCAACTTTTAATTTAACCCAAACAATGTAATTATCCACATAAAAACAGGAGCTTCTGGGTCTGTTTTTTGTTTGTTTTAAAAAAATTAACATGGTCACTCAAGCAATCCTCAATTTATGTACTCCAATAGAACAGAGCAAAGAAGCTGAGCACCAAGCTGTCCATTGTTTCCATCTGTGATTGGAAAAAAGCAGTAGAACCTACATAATTTAAAATGTAATTTTTCCTAACACAGAAAGAGTGCAAAATCTTTTGGTATGGTTTGTCCTTTACAAAAATTCTTGAGAATTTAGCAATCAAAATACACCTTAGTAGGAACAGATTTAGTCCAAGTTAATCTCCTTCTACTGCTTCAACCATCCTGGCTTTTTGTTGTGTGGAAAGGCTAAATGATTTGCTGTAGCAAGCTTTTTTTAAACCTGCAGTAATTTGATAGCAGGGATAACCTCCAAGCCCTCTTGCTCTACAGAAACCAAGTTCTTACAATCCATTATCTGTCAAACAATTTCTAAGTGCTGCCAAGCAACTACTGTCTCATTTTGTCTAGCCAACAGTCAGAAACAGAAACCATGTGCATCTGTTCCAAGTACTGCATATAAGACAGCATCAGCTTTGCTTAACAGTTGCCATTAGTAAGTGAGCCATGTCATGTCACATCATGTATTCAAGCCATCACATAAAAAAAAAATCATAGTTCTGTCTTGATAAATCAAATCTCTTAAGTTGAAAATCCAGAAAGTGAATCAGTAGCATTGAAATTTTATGGTTCCCAAATGAAATCCTTCATTTTTCAATGCCTCTAATGGGCATAGCAATTTATTTCACAGGCTGTAGAAGATTTACCAGCTAAATTAAAAGCACAAATTGCTGGACTATGAATGACAATGAAAATATTGGCACTGGAAGACTAAGGAAAGACATATTGTCTTCTTCTAGACAGCATCTGAACTCTGAATTGAAACTGAGCTCTAAACAACTAAACTGATATTCTGGATTTTTCCTATACAACCAAACTATGTAGAAGTATAGGGCTTGTATGAACTTAGGAAAAAAGAAACCAGCTTTGCTTTTAAAACAATACATTATTAAAGGATATAAATTTCTAAACAATTTCTCTGCAGTGATCAATAACAAGCTAATGATTCACATGCTTACCAGTGCTAGAGAAAGCCAATGCAAGTCATTAGAGCAAGCACTTACCAGATGTCCAGGGCTACCTGCAAGTACACCTACAGATTGCTTAGTCAAGCTCATTCCAAAACTAAGATGAAAGAGCATTACCCTATGCTCAAAATCAACAGCATAAATCAATTCTTGACTCCCAGAAATTTTGAAAGTCACACAGTGCAGGGAAGCAGGGTTCCATTCCCTCCTAGAACTTTCTTGTCTTGGTGGTGCAGGTTGAATTCCTATTGTTCAAATCACTGCCAGGTTCTCAAAAGTGCTTCTTCATGCTCACTCATGAGGGGATTAACCTATGTTTTATGACTTCTTAGATGACTCTTCCTTCACAGATTTGGCATGATTTTTTAAGTGATCTGATTTCTTTCCCTGCCAACTGGCATAACAACATGCCTGCTCAGTTTTAAAAGATATATTACATTGATTAAAAAAAACCCCTAAAAACAGGATTAAAGTCAACCACAAAATCAGTACTTGTATCAAAATATAAAGGTGATAAAATTAGAAACAAGTCATTGTTTTTTGCACATATACATCTATACAAATATTCCAATATCTAATATTCTAATATTCTAATATTCTATTCCATCCTAACTTTATCAATACATTACCAGGCCTTGAAAGTTTACATTGGCAATATCTCAATACGTAGGATTACATTGCTTAATAAATTTAATAAATTTACTTAATAAACAGTTCCATTCTCCCTTTGTATGTGACATTTTTTCTATCTTGAATTGCAAAGGAGGGAAGTGAACTATCTCATTTTCCAAATTCAGATACAAGTGTGGCTCTGTCTTGAAGGTGTCTACTGTAACTTGAGCATCTCTCTTACAAGGAAAGGTTGAGGGAGCTGGGCCTGCAGTCTGGAAAAGAGAGGTCCTCATCAATATGGAGAAGTATCTGAAAATAAGATGTCAGAGGATGGATCCAGGCTCTTCTCAGTGCTGCCAAGCAATAGGAAAGAGGCAATGAACAGAAACTGATGGACAGGAAGTTCCAGCTGAGTATAAGGAAGAACTTCTTTACTGTGCAGGTGACCGAGCACTGGAACAGGTTGCCCAGAGAGTTTGTGGAGTTTCCCTCACTGGAGATATTCAGGAACTGTCTGGACACAGCCCTGTGCTGTGTGTTCCATGATGAACCTGCTTGAGCAGAGGGGGTAGGACCTGATGACCCACTGTGGTCCTGATGCAGAAACAAGGACTCTCCAACTAGTTAAAGTTATAAAGTGGTATGTTTATTACGACACTGGGCATAGCTGGGAGAAATCTCCCACACGGATGTGCAAAATACACAGGGCTCCTGCCTTTTTTTATCCACAAAAGTCTTACATATTCATATAATTACCCAATACACCTATACATAGTAACCCCCCCCCATCCCTGCTTCATATTAAAATGAGCCCAAAGTCCTTTTAGGCTTGTGCAGTTCCTTCCTTCAAATGGGTTCATGGGTGTTTGAAACGGGTCATTGGTCTTCTAATGATGAAGTCAGGGAGACTTCCTTACCTTCAACTTTTCACCTTTGTCTTGTTGCTAGACTCTTGGGCCCCTTGGCCATAGCTCAGGCTCCCAACTTGGTTCTGGCCGGTTTCAGGGCCCCAGTGCAGTCACAGTTTCTTCACTTTGACAACATCCCATCCACCCATCTTGACACAACAAAGCCAAACAAGTGATTTATTGTCTTAGCTCTACTGGCTCAGCCATTTTCTACATTGCTTCTACTCTAATCATTATATGTACAGCTCCTATCCCTCAGCTAATATCTTAACCCTTTGATTTTTGCTTCAGTCCCTCCCAGCCTGAACCACTCTGTGACTCTGAAAGAACAGAGTGCTGTTACAAGATTCACTCAAACCTGTAATGGTGACAACACAAATTGGAATTTCCTGATTCTGCTGACATAAAAAAGTATATGCTGTCCTACTGTGCATTGGTCAGAATTCAGCAGCTTACCGTTTTCTAACAAATCATTTAAAAAAACAGATTTTTGTTGCTATATCTCACATTTTTTAATGCTGACACTATCAGAAGAAAACTATGTAAATAAATTTAAGGTTGCAAAGGAAGAAGTCATCCTCTTCTCACTTTTTCTGGTAAAGGAATCCTTGAGTAGCGAAAGTATTTCTAGAAGTCTAGAGAACTAAAGAAAAAATGCTAGCCTGTGAATAAGAAAAGCCTCAGGTGTCACATAATACTTGTGACAGAGAAAGCAGGGCCATACATGTGTGATACTCAAAATACTAGTGTGACAGTACCATCTTTAGGATTTCACTCAAGGAGCATATGGGAGACTTTCAATTTCCATTTATATTGCATGTATTCAGCCAATAGAGCCAGGGAGGGAAACCCAGAGAAGGAACCTTGGGAATATGATTTGGGCCTCATTTACTACAGACATGGTGAATTGAGGTTTTCTGTCTCCAAAAAGACTGAGTGGCTAATACAGAAGGTACTATAGCAGGCAGGAAAAATGGATCTCTACGATCACTGTTTGCCTGGCTGCTGTTAAAACTAGAGAAGCATGTATCAGTTTCATTAGTAATTTTCTGAACATAATCCTAAATAAGATGTTTGTAGGCATTTGTACCACATAGCCCCACATGCAAATTCCACAAGTATTTCAGCAGGACATGGGAGATTAGCTACTTAGGACAGCCACAGCTTAATGCATTTTTAGGCCTCAAATAAAGAGGTCTAGTAAATTTAAGATTATACTGTTCCTGTGGATCATTTGATTGATAGAAAATAAGAAAAAAAAATCTCTTCTACATGCCAAAGCACTTTTGCAGTCTGAGTTTCTAAAATAGGGTTGCATCATTGTGTAAAGTACCAGGCAATAACGATTTTGCTGGTCTTATGATAAGGCATAATTTTTCTTTGCACATTTATTAAACTGTGTGCCATACCTTCCTCCTTCTACAAATCCTAGTTCAAAGGAAAGTGCTTCAAATGTAATGGTTTTTCCTCTTCATGTTACATAGTCATTACATTCCAATATGTGACCTTAAATAGAACTTCTAGGCAGAAATTTTGAAAATAACTAATCTGATTTTTCAACTCTGAATTTGTGAACACTCTTCAACTCGATATATGTATAGTTATCCATTTTTCTCTGTCATTTATCACCGTACTGCTTTAGAAGTCCTGCTTGAAGAAGGACTTTAAGATTATCTGAGCCTGGCAGATGAGACTGAGCTCTAAATCACCTTCTGTGTTATATACCTGCCCTCCATGCAAGCAGCTGCTGCTCCTCAACTGCAGCCACTGCCAAGTTTCCCCTCCTGCCCCTATTGCAGGCAGGTGGGTGGGAGATGACCAAGCATATTCTGTCCAAACTGGCCCATGAGAGCAGGCAGGGAGGCTCCGTGTCACTCCTGCTTTTCTCAGAGCTCAATAGCAGAGAGGATCACACTGCTGCAACTGCTCTGAGCTCCCAGGCAGCCTGGAGTCACGTCTAGGCCCACACATCTAGGGATTATTTCTTCCAACTATTGAAGGTCTGTTGTCTTTACTGATGTAATGCAAATCTGCAGAGTACCAGGGCTGTTTTCTGAAGCAAAGACCTAACAAACATATACCTAGTCTTGCCTTTTAAGGACAATTTCCACACTGAAACTCAAGATCCATGTTATTATTTTCTTAGCACCAGACACAGGGTAAGACCTTTCATCCTATCACTCATTCCTGACTTACACAGCAGATTTATCATTTTTACGGGAATGATTCTCTGGCAGTACTGTTAATGAAACCTGTTAAAAGAGCAAAATAATACAGGTTGGGTGAGCCAGGAATAAGTAATGGTTTGGTTTTTTGTTTTTTTTTTTTACTTTCTAAATTGATCATTTAGCAATCTAGGTACAATCAAAGAGTTGAATCAGCCCAGCTGAGGCGACTGATACCCTCTCAGAAGTAATGATGAAAAAGGCTTTGGAACTTCTTAAACTAGGCTGGTCACCAAAAGAGCTGTAACATGGATCTGCAGTTTCTTTAATGTTTCTGAAATACAGAATGAAACAGGGCCTCAGACAAATATCCTGGATAAAACAGTAATTTATATTCATAGAGTTTTATTATGTCTTAGTAGATGTGTGTCAGTCACTCGCTGATCCCTATAAATTACATTTCAAAAAGCAGTTGGGCATGCAAATACATTCTCTAAAGGGAACTAGTAGCATAGCTTACAGATGTCATTAAGTGAAGCAAGTAAGGAAGCTATTACTAAAGAAATCACTACTTTTTAACTGTGATATTATCCACCTCTACATGCAAAGACGTGTTAGATTGCTGTGGCTGAGAGCTGCAAAAAACGCAAAAGAGCAAATTGAACAATTTCTATTTTGAGATTTAAATGTACATATTCTGGTAGCAGAATGACATCTCCCAGAAGTCTGAAAATGTCTTTTGTTTATTCTGCTGTGTATACCATGAGATTACCCAGAACAATCCCATAAAAACACTGAAATGCTCTTATCTCCTGCTAAAAGGCAATGTTATCAGTATATATTGATGTGGAACTGCCCCTCTGCAGACCCCAAGTGAAAAGGATACAGCTGCCTAACTTAGGCAGCTAGAGCTGGTCCAAACTCCTTTCACATTACTATTACCCTCTTAGGACCTGTACCTGGAAGTGGAAATTCTTTCTTATCATATTTCACAATTCTTTTTCACCCAGAACATATGTGTTGTGCCTAACCTGTGATTAACAGTTCCCAGACATTTTCATTCATGACATTACTGTTTATAGGCCATTATTTTTAGGTGAGCCCAGATCACAAGCTGGGTACCAAAAGAGGTCAGAGACCCCCATTTTGGATGCAACACTGCTCACCCTGTGCTGTTAAAGAGTGAGCTTTACACAGCAATAACCTTACAAGACTACATGAAATGGCAAGCTGCTCTCTAAAGGTCTCTCATAATACAAAATATTTCTATGCAGTTTTCTTCTTCAGTATGTGATGAAACAGTGTAGAAATGCCTGTGAGCTGAACTCAGGTGTCTGGCTTAGAAAGTGCTTTAAATTTAATGGCTTTACACTTCATTTAAGTGCCAGAAAGTCCACGAAATCTAGAGAGGAAGAATCCCAGTAACTGCACAAATCACTGTACTGAAGCCCCAAACTTAATAATACACAGTGGGATCTGTGGCATGATGTCTTCAGCAGGGGAGAGGTAGTTATTAAGGCCTGAATTTAAAATGTAACGTGGATAACTGGAGAGTGTGAGTGTGTACAGTGCTTCTCAATGCTAACTGAACTATAATTTAGGATTGGCATAGCTGACAGACAGAATGGGAAGGGGTAACAGCAGCTATACAATATTTTTCTTAGCTTCTCAACTGCATGCAGTCCCTGTAAGTAAAAAAAGTCTTCAGTTTTATCTCCTTACTTGCTCATTTCATTCTCCTTCTCAAAAATTTTCTGAGCAAAATAAGAATTTTGCTACCCTTTCAGGCCTTCTAAAGTGCTGTTGCTGTGCAGGTGCTGCACTGGGACCAGACTTTCAAAGTTGTTCCCTACATTCTTAGTCCCATTTGTTTCTTTGCTTTCTTCCCTGCTTTATACAAACTGCCATCCACATGATGTATTATTCCATTTTTCAGTTTGGTTCTCTCCCTGATGGGATATCTTCATCTCGAATGTTTCTAAAACTTAATGCTTCTGTAGTGCTTTGTATTTTTGCTCCACGCCTGGACCTTTATTAGCATAAAGGTAGGATAGATGCATATTGAACCAGAAGTTGATTTAGTGCAGTGATTCAGTTTCTATTGTAAGGTCACAACTGGATTTCATTAGAGACAGAGAGTAAAGTTCCTGGCATACACTGTCATTGTTTGGTTCTTATTTAAGCTTTCAAAAACAAAAATTAGCATTTAAAATGCTGGAAAGTGTAAATTACATAGCCCCTAGATACCAGAAATATCCACAGTGTAGGACTCAAGGAAGGTCAGCCTTTCTGGTTTACCCTGGATTACCTTGGCACCATGCTTGGGATTCTTCCCACACACAACTTTGTTGACATTAACAGCCAAGTAATTATACTTTTACACAGCAATCTTACACTCAGATTGGATTTTCTCCAGCCATATTCAGGTCTGGCACTGAATCACTACCATCGAGTGGTCATTCCTGAGGAAATCTCTGTTCAAACACATTAGTATGACCCCCGTATCTAGAGGTGATGACACACCAGTGCTGAATCTTCCACTGAACTCAGAAGCTTTTAATTTACCCTTCCTTCCTTCCTTCCTTCCTTCCTTCCTTCCTTCCTTCCTTCCTTCCTTCCTTCCTTCCTTCCTTCCTTCCTTCCTTCCTTCCTTCCTTCCTTCCTTCCTTCCTTCCTTCCTTCCTTCCTTCCTTCCTTCCTTCCTTCCTTCCTTCCTTCCTTCCTTCCTTCCTTCCTTCCTTCCTTCCTTCCTTCCTTCCTTCCTTCCTTCCTTCCTTCCTTCCTTCCTTCCTTCCTTCCTTCCTTCCTTCCTTCCTTCCTTCCTTCCTTCCTTCCTTCCTTCCTTCCTTCCTTCCTTCCTTCCTTCCTTCCTTCCTTCCTTCCTTCCTTCCTTCCTTCCTTCCTTCCTTCCTTCCTTCCTTCCTTCCTTCCTTCCTTCCTTCCTTCCTTCCTTCCTTCCTTCCTTCCTTCCTTCCTTCCTTCCTTCCTTCCTTCCTTCCTTCTTCCAGAATACAAAGGGTTTTCCTGGTAGAAAGGTAGTAAAAGTAGTGCCTTAATAAAGATTTCTGTCTTCTATTTCAGGCTTTAATGTTGTCCAGTTATTTGTTTAATGGCTTTGACTTACAACGAAGAGATTGATGAAATGTCTCATCCTTTGTCATGATCATGTAGTAGCTCATTGAATTTATAAACCACAACCAAATCACAGAATGCCTTGGGTTAGAAGAGACCTTAGAGGTCTCATTCCAGCCCCCCTGACATGGGCAAGGACACCTTTCACTAGACCAGGTTGCTCAGGGACCTATGAAATCTCTCCTTGAACACTTCCAGGGAGAGGGCATTCACAGTTTCTCTGAGCAAATTCTTCCAGTGTCTTACCACCCTCACAGTAAAGAGTTTCTTCCTAATATCTGATCTAAACCTACTCTCTTTCATTTTAAAGCCATTACCCCTTGTTGTTTCACTACATACCCTTGTCAAAACTCCCTGCCCATTGGTATCTCAATGATCTTTAGGTAGCTCCCTGCTGCTGCTAGCTTAAGAAGTCTGTGCTGCACCTCATGGCACCATGATGGAGAGACTCTGTTGTAAACAGTCTGCCACTGTCCAAATACAGCTTCATCATCCAGCAGGGAAGTGAATATGCAGGTGCTGCCATGAAGCAGACTGTCCTGATTAAAACATGTACTGCCCCTCATTCTGAATTTTGGAGCTGGTGCTCCCCACCTCCTGCCCTAAGCACTGCACAAACTGGAAGTTCTGGCCCAGATTTTTCTGTTCTGCTTCTTAAGCAACCTGTATGTCCATACATTCAAACCATATGTAGTCCTTGCTCCAAGACATACATTTGCATAAAGCATAATATTATTCATGACACTTGATTAAAAACTCTTGCCAGCATTCCTGTAACAGAGTTCAGAGTCTCGAGGATTACTCTCTAATCACAGCATTGTCCTGAGCACATGGGAGCAATTAAATATCTACATAGTAAGATCAAAGTGAGGATGACAGCAAAGGTGAGTTTTCTTAATTCTCAAGAGACTGAACAGACTGCAGAACACACCAGAAAGGAAAACAAGCTCTGGCTGGAGAGACATGAGTCAGAGGCTGACTGCCTCTGAGCAAGGCACACAGATGACTGCTCTGCATTTCTTGTAATGTGGAAACACATGGTGTGCACCCAGGGCAGCTGCTGGCACACACTTCATTGCTGAAAAATGTGTAAGGAGAACATAAAGTCCCCAGATCAAAACAATTCTCACATAACTGAACACAGGTCATTCCACTGCCTAATGCACCCTCTGTGACACACTGCCAACTGTTTAGTACACTACTCTTTCTTTAAATATTGGATATTTGGATTGTTTTTAAACAGAAAGGACTTCACTAGAAGTACAAGTTGAAGTACATACATCAGAAGGAACAGAAGTTTCATCCAGTGCAGCTTGCATTCATACATCATTTCTAGGGCACAGAAGAGATAATTCTTCAACTTCTTTATTTTGATAGGAAACCTGAGAGAAAAGGATTGGTAGATTTGTAGGAAAAACTGGCACATATTACTTTCTCTTTTTTTGCATTAGTCAGTGGTCTACCAATTTTGTATTTTAGAGCAAATCTCTGACCAGTTCTCCAATATGTACAGGTAATTCACAGTTTTAGTTTTCAAGGATGATTCATTTCTATTGATACACTAGAAATACTATCATTTGCTTATTTCTAGATAGACCTTAAACTCAGTTCAATGCAGCTTTTTTAGCAAAGGACTTAACTAAATGGCAAAGCCTTCCATCAGAAACCTCAGCTCTGCCCTTCAGAACAACACAGTTGATGAAAAGGCACTCTGATATATCTTTGTAGAAATAAAACATTTGTTCCATCTTTTCAGTACTCAATCATGATCATCTTCACTGCTAGTGAAGTGGAAGGACCTGGAAATGGGTTCTGCTTCCTTTTTTGATGGTGTGAAAGAGTGATTTCATCTTATCTGAGTTTCACCCACTACTTTCCCTGCTTTGTAACTATCCTGAATCATTTCCTTCTATTTTGTGCTTTCACCAAATTTCCAGAAATTGAAATGCTTTGAAGGATCAGACTTAAACACACTTACACTGACGCTTGCTGCTACAAAGTTTGTAAAAACAACTTTCCTCTCTATTTGTCACTCACAGAAAATTCTTTGTGTCATGTGGAGGGAGCAGAAAGCATTCCCAAAGCAGAAAACTTCTCTTTGTTCCTAGAACAGGCCCCATGGAAGACAATATCCTAAAGGTAAGAAACTGCTTGCTTAATGATGAATTCCAAAAAGAATTCAGCCCCCTTTTTTTGCAGACCCCTCTGTTATCTTTCTGTAATATTAGTGGTTCACTTTACTTTTGTAGCTATAGACTTGTTTTGAATATAAAATCCTTCATGGATTGGTTAGAAATTAGAATTCCCTTGGTAATTGGTGAAAAATGTAAGACCCCCAAAAGAAATAAAAACCCCTTTAGAAACCCCAACCATTGAATATGCTAGACTGGATACCTTCATAGGATAAACTATGGAGTTGTGCCTCTCTTCATGTTCCCATCTCTTCACTGCTGGCTTGAGGGTGAGCCACAAGCCAGATTCTATCTGGGCAAGGCCTGGAAGCTTGTCCTGTCACTGAGGACTGCTGGGGCACTCTGGGGGTCTGTGAGAGACCCCAAACCCACCAGCGACAGTGTCAGGAAGTTGCACTAAAGCTTCTTTCCCTTCCTTCTCTCCCTCTGGCTTTGTTGTCTTTCTAACTTACACTTAGTAACTCTTTAACAGTTGGAGAAGAAAAACATTGTGGTTTTTCATTACAAGGTCAAAAGCCCTATATTTCTCCAATTCTTTAGAAGAGATTTGCAAGTAATTTTGTGACTGTAACTTTCTGTAGTTTAATCATAACTCTCTTGCAGAAATGCTGCAAGAACCAAAATGGTTCCCACAGAAGACAGGAGAGGGATGGGGAAGAGAACCTGAATGCTGAGGCTGTAGTTGCCTCCCTCTGAGATATCCCATGCACTTCTTTTCATTTCACACACAGCTCTTTCTTAGATGTTAAACTAAACTCTACATCCAAAGCTTGTATGTTCTACTCTCTTGTAGTATGACTTTTGAGCAGTTTCTGCCTCTATTGTGTCTTTGTTAGACAGGTTTCAGACTCACTCAGAAAATCATACCAAACGATTATTGAACAGAAAAGGTGAAGCATGATTAATATTCTGAACATGCAGTTAGCCAGAAAAATGGGAAAAGCAAGCTGTTTTCTTCTCTTACACAGAAGCAAGGAGAAAAAAAGATCTATCAAGACTGAAAGACTCTGGGCTGTTTTGTCTAGGGATGGGAGAACTGAGAGGAAACATCAGAGGGGTCTTCAAAAAGAAGAAAGGCGTCTGCAATGACAAAAGGAATCCTTGATGCCATGACCTCTGCGTAAGAAGCAAATGTAATTGTATCAAATTACACAAGCTGGAAATTTAGGTTAGACATCAGAACAGACATTAAAATAGCAAGGATAATTGAGCACTGGAGGAGACTGTGAAATAACCACCAGAGAAAGTTTTAAAAAACAGTCTAGACAAGAAACAGCCTGGAAAGATATGGCTACAACTGAAGCTGAGTAATGGACTAAATGCTCTCTTTAAGATCAGTGCTTTTTAATGACTTAGTGATTCCCTATAGACTTATGGCCCATTTACGTCCTGAATTATTCCCTGGAAATAAAACTTATCACTCAGAATTGATTAATCTGTATGTTATAGTAAAATAACAGATACTGAAATTTTTCCTCCTGACCCAAAACATAAGTGGGAAACCTTGATCTATGTTTTACCCCTGCAGATACCAGTAAGCACCTCTCCTCTTGCTGCTCACCTGTAGCACCTACAGTGTTTTACAGTCTGCTGTGTCCTTCTGGCACAAAAACCTACCACCATGTTTTCCAGAATGTCTCATTTAGCCCAAAGTGGTCCAAATTTTTTTCCTAGAATGGAAATGAGGTAATTGGCAGAGACAGCAGCAGAACTGTCAACAATTTTGTCATTTTATTAATGACTATACAAGTGTTTCATCTCACATATTGTGCAACTGTACTTATGGCTGCCTAGTTTCAATGACACCAGAAGACAAAGGACAGCCCAATACAACAGCAGAAGAAAAACAAGCTCTTCCTTTAAATATAATCAAAAGATCATGATTTCATGGTTGGGTTGCTGTTTCATTGAAGGGATCCTTATCATGCTGCAAGTTATGTAACCTAGCACTGGCAGCAGCAAACAGTGAACTAAAAAAACACTCTGAAAGAGAAATGTAAAGCTTCCATGCACTGAGATTGCACAAAAAAAACTGTAGGTAGAAAAAGCATTTTAGGAGAACAAAACCCCCTATATTCACAAGAACAACATGTGAATCTCTGGAATTCTTGCCTTGGTTCTCAGGAGCTGCCAAGCACTAATGTCTTGGTGTGCATTTTCTGGCTGGAACCAGAAAGTCAGCATTCAAAAGCTGTATCTCAGCTGTATCTCCTAAGTACCCAGTTTGCTGGGCAAACATCTGTCTGCGTTTTGCATTGCTGAGGGACTCTTGACCAGCATTAACACACAGAAAAGTCCACCTGGCTACTTTTGAGACCAAAAACAAAGGGATTATCTCTGATAAAGGTGCTATAATTTTACCTAGCTGTAGAAAGGAGCATAGGGTATTTTTGAGAGATAATCCCAGATCATGTGTGTTTCTGGGAGACAGAGAAATGTAGGTGTAGCAGGTCAAGTCTTGGTGAAAATCCTGAACTGCCTTGCACAGATCATCTGACAGTTTGAGAGGAGCTACCCACAGCAGCCTCTGTAATTTCTTTCTTGACATTTTCCAAGGACAAAATAATTACTTTATGAATTAAAGATCACAGATTAGAATTTCTGCTGCACCTCCAACACACAGTCAAAACACCAATATGAACTTGCCCATACCTTCTAGGAGTCTAAGTAAGTTCCCATGAAAAATAACACTCCAGCAACAGAATGTCTGGAATGCTTTTGCCTTCCTACGGGCAAAGCAGCAGGAACAGTGGTGTGTGATTACGTGACTGTTTTCACTGGGCTGTGGCCTTCCCAGCTAGGAGCAGGATAAACACAGAAAAAAGGCCAAGGCTTGGATCAATTATGTCATATGTGATGGTCTCAAATGGCTATGACATATTGTGTATTATTTGTAACTGAGTCAAGAAGAAAGATTTTATCCTCATTGTCCAGTATTTGGCTTCCATAGAAATTCTCAAGTTCTGGCCATTTTTCTGTCCAACAGTGAAAAAACAAAATTAAAAACAAAAAACCACTCTTTTTTTATCGCCACACTTTTCCTTTTCTTTTTACTTTAGAAATACCCTCCTAGGATGATATGTGCATTCTACTTTTACTATGATAATACATAGATACTGTGTCACTGTGATATTACTATGGCAGTGTCTCTGCCATAATAATATCACAGTGACATAGCATTTATTGAAAATGACAGTCTGACAGATGGTAGGGCAAACTCTTTAATCCTAGTTCCTGACAGTGTAGTACATTGTACATCTGATGCCAAAGAATGTTTTCCTCCTGTATGAAAATACATGTGCTGCCTGAAGCCTTCAAACTCCTAAAGAAATGATGGAGGTGTTTCAATTGCAGAAAACACCATTCTCCTGCAGATGGTCAATCAAATGTCTTTGGTTTGGTAGGTATTACATGGTATTGCACCTTACTAGCTGAAGAGTCAGACAGATGAGGGAAAGAAAGAGAGACAGATTTTTAGAAGAAGTTTTCAAGAAGTCCCTTCTGTGCAAGTGTCAGGACACAGCAGCTGAGTGCTGTAAGAGGCTACAGGAGATCACACGGCGCATACAGGACAACCAGTGGATCAGGTTCAGCCAGCATACGTTTGTGAAAGGCAGGTTCCACCTGACCAACCTGATCCCCTTCTATGACAAGGTGACACACTCAGATGAGGAAAGGCTGTAGATGCTGTCTACTTGGACTTTAGTAAACCCTCTGACACCATTTCCCACAGCATTCTCCTGGAGAAACTGCTCATGGCTTCGATGGGTGCACTGTCCACTGAGTAAAAACTGTCTGGATGGAGCTGGTGGAGAATGGAGTTACATCCAGCTGGCAGCCAATCGTGAGAGATGCTCCCCAGGGCTCCGTGTTGGGGCTAGTCCAGTTCAGTATCTTTATTGATGATCTGGGTGGTAATCTCAAGGGCATCCTCAGTCAGTTTGCAGATGACACCAAATTGGGTGGGAATGCCGATCTGCTGGAAGGTAGGAAGGGTCTACAGCAGGATCTGGGCAGGCTGGATTGATGGGCTGAAGCCAATTGTATGAGGTTCAACAAGGTGAATTGTCAGGTCCTGCATTTGGGTCAAAACCCCCTGCAGCACTGCTGACCTGGGGGAGAGTGGCTGTAAAGCTGCTCAGCAGAACAGGACTTGGAGATGCTGGTCGACAGCTGGCTTAACACAAGTTTGCTGTGCTCAAGTGGCCAAGAAGGCCAATGGCACCTGGCCTGTACCAGAAATAGTGTGGCCAGCAGAACGAGGGCAGTAGTGGACCCCTGACACTGGTGAGGTCACATCTTGAAGCCTGTGTTCAGTTCTGGGCCCCTCACTCTGAGAAGGACATTGAGGTGCTGAAGCATGTCCAGGGAAGGGCAATGGAACTGGTGAACATCCTGGAACACAAGTCTGACAAGGAGTTGCTGAGGGAGTGGGGGTTGTTGAGTCTGGGGAAAAGGAGGCTCAGAGGGGACCTTCTCACTTTCTATAACTACCTGAAAGGAGGTTAATCCCAGGTAAAAAATGATAAAATAAGAATACAGGCTCAAGTTGTGACAGGGCAGGTTCAGATCAGATATCAGGAAAATTTTCTTCATTGAAAGGGTTTCCAAGCATTGAAACAGGCTTCCCAGGAAAAGTGGTGAAATCACCACCCCTAAAAATGTTTAAAATACATAGATGTGCTCAGAGACATGGTTTAGTGGTGGACTTGACAATGCCAAATTAATGCTTGGACTTGATGATCTTAGAGCTCTTTTCTAACCTTAATGATCCCACGATTCTCTGAGTAAAATGGATGTTTCATGGAACGTATTTCAGGTCATCAAGTGCCAGAATTAAGAAATTAGAAAAATAAGATGCACAAGATATTTCTCTCTTCAGTAAAAAGAAAAATGCAAATTTTCCCACATAACAATAATTAGGATGAAAGGAAAAAGAAAAAAGATAAAAATCAGCAACATTTCCTTGTTTGGGTTTTTTTTCCTGCTTATTTCCATATAAACAATACAGATAAATTCAAAATGTCAGGTAGGCAATATAAATTTCAAATGATTTGACAATCCTTCCTCTGAATCAGAATTTTACTTCACAATTACTGTCCAAATTAAATTTACATGCTTAAATAGCACAGCATAACATATGTCTGTGATCCTATGCACTGTAAGGTCATCAGAGGAATTTCCAAGCCAGAAGTTTGGTGTCTCCTGACCTAGGAGAAATGCAGGAAAGCTAGTGCCTTTCAAAATAACCCTAGAACTATGCACTGAAATATGTAACAGTTTAGGTGCTGCTTGTCCTAAATCCATTGATTCGTCAGGGTGTGAGTAGCTGGGACTCAAGTGAGGCGTTTCAGATTTGAAGGGTCTCTTGCCCAACCCATTGCCTCTCGCTGAAGTGTAAGTGCACTGCCCCAAAAACCATGCAGACCAGCTGCCCTATGGATTTGGAGAGAGGTGGAGGTGCAGAACAGTTAAGTTGGAAATTGGAGAAGGAAAGGAAATCACTGCATTTTGGGCTTTGATGGGGAAACAGAAGGGTGAATTGGAAAAACAAGAGGCTTTTTGGGGAAATTCGTTAAATGAGATGGAGTAGTTCAAGAAGCACAGTTAAAATTGTAGAGGTAAAAGGCTTCACAAATTCAATGTATACACATGACTGAAAACCTGCAAGAAGTAACTTAAACACTGACAAAATCTTTTTGGACCACTGTGCTCAGAAATGGCATGCAACTCATGCAGGATGGGTTCTCTGTTTTGGAGGCACTAGAATCTTACTTTTTCTCTGCATTGCCTTCTCTGTATCTCTCTAGTGGTTCTCTCCTACAAACCCATCTTCACTTTTCTCTTAGGTTCTCTCAGATTTTCTTTGTATTTCCAGCTTACACTGCCTTTCCATGGCATTAACTGATGAAGCTCCCTAATCCACCCTGCTCTGGCTCGTCCTGGCTAACTCCACAGTGCTGAGAGTGGCCCACTTCCAGGATAGCAAGGAACCTGGAATGTGGGTAGGGCTCTGAACCATTATGGCCATGCGTGCATCAGGAGAGGAGCGAAGGATGAGGGAGAGTCCTTTGGTGGTTCTCGGAAGGGTTTATTAGGAGACCGGGAGGGAGGCAGCTGGGAATGAGAAGAGGACACCACGAAAGGCAAGGATCTGAAGGTGATAGAAACTTAAATAGGGACTGCCCCCATGGAAGGGTACAACACAATATCCAAGCAGGGTAACTTGGAGGTGTAACATAAGGTGGGGTTACATACATCATTAACCAATGGGGGGAAACATAGGTGGGAACAATACAATACAACCAATGGTACATTGAGGAGGGGATGATTAACACAGAATACTCTGGAAGAATGGGAGGGGCCAGGGGGGATTGACAACCGAGTGAGAAGGGATTAGGGTAACGGACAGGGAAGGCTCTGGAAAATGGGTTAGGGTCGATTGACAGGGGTAATGGCGGGAATTAGGGCAACTAGAAATACAATGGATACAATGGTACAATGCAGGATTAAACCATTACAACACGGGAGGAACAAGGAAACACAAGATAAACCATGAGCAGCAACAATTAACCAACAGTATGTTCTTCTCAGCTGACTTCTGTGTCAGGAATCTTCCCCATCTGCAGATAAACTCTAAGGCAACCAAATTTTAATTTCCTAATTCAATTTTAACTTTATACAATCATATTAATTCAATATAATAAAATATAATATTTATTTGTATAGTAATATTTATAATTCGATTTTAGTTTTATGGTTAAATATTTTATAAAAATACAAGAACTTCTTCAATGGATCAAATAGTCCATCTAGCCCAGTAGGTTCTACGATGGGAAGAGGAATTTAGCATTGTGGGTGCTAATTGTTTTTGAATTGGAAGCAGCTAAAAAGATGGAGGGAACTGTCCCTTATTCTTAGTCTAAGAGCATTTGACATATCTCCAGAATGAACAGAGAAAGTCTTCCCTAAGCAAGCAGCCATCTGTATGGAAAAAACCCATCCATGTGATTTGTTCTCAGTACACCCCAACATACATCAGTGAATCAGTTATGAGCTGACTCCTTCCAACCGTTTGTGGCTTCTTGTTTGTGGATTCATGCCTTGCCTAAATTGAAATCAGCAGGAGCACCTACTCCTAGACATAATCTGGCTCTGTCAGTTGCCAACAGCAATTACAGGAACTCATGGGGAACATTGGCTGCAGGTTACTGAAACAGATGTCATTTGTAACAACACAGGCATGAGACTGAATTTCAGAGTGCAAGCAACTCAAGGTGGCATGTGCAAGTTCCAACAGGTCCAGCCACAAATCAGACCACCAGCTAAAATCACAATTTGCAATCATCATTCATATTCAGAGCAAGTCTTACTTTCATTTGCCTCATGGAATCACAAACATATCACAGCATTAAGATGCTTTTTTATTTCCTATTAAGGCTTTTCAACCTTACCAGAGGTATGAAAAGTAGAGAGGTGGAGATGTGATAACAAACAATTGGAAACATAGGCTCATTGCTATTGCAGGACAGTCATTCTAGGAATAAGGCTTATAAAATTTAGAGATTAATTGTACTGCAAAACTTTTTTTAAATTTATTGAGTTTTAAAGGAAATACCAAAAAATGTTTCTGAAAGTTTTTGCTATTATCACTCACAAATGTGCACCCTTTATAATTCCCATTTCTGCTCTGCATAGGTGAAAAGAGGAAAACATCTCAAAAATGCCAACCAAATATGGTTATCCAAATAATCAATACAGGCCTGTCTGCCACATGTTAAGACCTGTCCTGAGCCTGCTCCACCTTGCTTTCTACTCAATCGTATGGCCACAAGCAGAGTCCCCTGTCCTTCCATGGTAAAAACCCCTAAGGTGAGAGCAGGATCAAAACAGCAGAGTGAGTTTTACCACATTACCTACATTGCAGCACAAGTCACGCCCAGGGTCTACAAATTCTTCACACACTTTACAAACCCATTGGTCATCCCAGCTCCCAGAGTATATCCTGTACTCTCTCACAGTACCCCTTCTCCCCTAGAGAAAGCCACAGCAGGGAATATGTAGCCTGTTTTCTGCATTATCTAAACATCCTGGGGGAGTGCTAGGGCAGCCTGAAGAAAACAGCTTCCCACTTACTGGCTGCTGTCCTACTACACACAGGCAGCCACCAATCTGAAACTTCTGAAAAGAGTTCAGCACAAAATAGATGTTTTCCACTAACACAAAACATTCATATCACTGATAGCATACAGACTAACTGAAATGGGCCATTGCCATAAACACTGCCTATGAAAAAGACTAGTTTTATATGTAACTAGGTAAATTACTCACTGAAAGCTGTCATTAACTTCTGTCTATATCGTTCAAACCAAGACTAGGAGAGGCCCCATCCTTCTTGCCAGAGGACATCAAGCACTGTAAAGCCTCAGCAGGGAAAGAATAGGAGGGGAAGGTGGAAAGAGTGTGATGTTTGAGGATGGCACGCTGAGCATGGAGAGGCAGACTCATAAAACCTTGTGTGCAAACCCTTAACCGAGGAGCAGTGACACCCTAACTCCCTGTTTGGGTGAGTCAGATCCCTGTGCCACCCTTACATCCACACTCACGGGAAGAGAGAGGTGAAGTCCTTTTGTCAAATTGTCTGCAGGTGCAACTCTGAGTGTCAGGAAAGCTCAGCAAACGGTAGCCATCCTAAATATTTGCCTGTGCTTTCCAGCTTCTTCTACTTTGTGGCTATTTGATTTGTCCCTCTGTGCTCCTGGAAGATGCAGGAGATACTGGAGTGGTGGATGCTTTCTGCCTACCTAAGCCAGATCCTGGCACAGTTTCAAGCTTGCCCAAGTGTCTGCAATAAACAACATTTAAAACCAAAGGTAATGTCAAGCAAAAATATATTTCCTTTCACAAACTGCACTAACCTTGAGGTGCATTAAGACATGTACATTTTTTAAAATTCTGTGCCAGTATGATCCTACCTGTAGAGTATGAATAGATTTTACAGGTTTTGAAGTAAATGGGTTGCATTCTGTATATTTTTAGATCTTACAAAAGGAGTACGTATTTGGAAAGCCTGACTCTACACGGACCTTGTTAATGAAATACAGGATACAATGTTAGAGAGCCAGGGACAAATCTGGCCTCAGGTCTTTCACCTCTTCTGCTGCTGATCACCACCGTCTTGGTTTGAGAGGTGGCGACAGAGATCTGACAAGTCAAATAACAAACTATTTTACACTCACATACACACACACACACACACACACACATATACATATATATATATATATATATATATATATATATATACACACACATACACATATATACCAAACCATTAGTTTTGTACAATGAAAATATACTTTCTGGATACTTTGTCACGTCCAAATGGTCTCTCATCTCATGTTTTATCACATAACTACCAAAAGCTAAGGTAGTTTTAAGACGTTTAAATACATTTCTAAAGGGAACATTTAACTTTGTTACAATTTCTCTCTCTCAAAGTTTAAAATTATACTAAAAAGTTGATGAGAATGATGAATGCTTTCCAGTGCCAGAGTCTGAGGAAAGTTTTGACTTGTCCCAGGACAGGGGTAGAATGGGTGGGAACAGCAACATTCTGCATTCCTAAGGAGATCCCTAAGTCTCCTCATAGAAGCACAAAAATCACACCAAAAAAGCAGTCAGTTATGCACTCAGAGAGAAAAAAGGGTTTGTAATGGGAGTCACCTGGAGATCAGCTGTTTTGTCTCTGAAGCAGGTACATACACAGCCTGGAATGGTACAGTCAGCAGAGAACAGCCCCCCTCTGGGGACAGGCAGCTGCTGTGGTTCGTAGGGATTACAAAAAAAGGAATTCTCCCGGGGGAAGGATTTGTTCAAGCCTTCTCTGTTTTCTCAGTTCTTTTTTAACATGCCCAGGTTGGGCAAGAACCATTATCTTCTCTTTCAGGAACGTGACCCGGGCAGGACCCACACTGCAGCAGCTGCACGGTGTGATAAACATTTTCTAAGCTCTACTTGATCGTGGGCTGTGCAGACAAGTAGGAATCGACCGAAAAAGTCTCTAGTTAAAATGGTAGCACAGAAAACACCAAGTGGGTCCAGATAAACACCCACCAGCAGTTCGCTGTACATTCTGCAAACTAGGTGTAAATACATTTCTGATGTGCCCGAGCCACGCCTCAGCCTAGGCAGAGAGCGTGGCCCCCCGGCAGAGGACACCAGCAGAGCTCCCAAAAATAAATTTCGCTGTGTGCGAAATAAATTAGCTGTGAAAAAACAATATATGAATCCCATTGTGCCGGAGCCTTTTGCATAGGTATGGATACGAATTTATTAATGTTTCCAAGCAGCCTAAAGGTGATTTCTGCGTGTTCGGGGCGGCCGGAGCGAGGAGCGCCCGGAGCCCCGGGGCTCCCTGGGGCGCCGCGCGGGCCGCTGCTGCCACCTGGCGGCCGCCCCGCGCCACCGCCCCGCGCAGCGCCAGCCGCCCAACCGCCCGAACAGCCGCGCCCGGACAGGCGAACAGGCTAAAAAACACCACAGCCAAAGATGGTGCTCGAAACCTTCACTCAATACACTGGGAGCCGGTCCAAATTGCACTTCTTGATTATGTTTTATAACTCTGATCTCTCCAAACTTTTATTAAATGAAAAAAATACAAATGCAAAAGGCAAAGTCCATGGCACAAAAAAAGCAACAGTCTTAAATGGGATGCAACATTATTTTCTTTTCAAATACTAATAAAATACACTTATTGACACTCAATGACTTCTCTGTTTAGCTCCCAGTATCTGCGAATGCCTAGCATGAAAATTTAAATGCTGGCTTACTTTTGCACAAACACAGTCAAATGAGAATATTTTCATGAGCATTAAGGATTCATTCACAGAGTTTCTTGATACTCATAAATAACGTATACTAGACACATGCCTAAGCACGCAGCTGACTGGCATGGAATGGCCTGACTACAAAACCAGGGAACCTATTTCCCATCTGCACGTCTGGAGTAGCATGGAGTATTAAACTCATCCTGTATATTTCTGTGCCCAGTCTAAACTGTGTACTCTGGAAGGAACAGGCTTTAACAGCAGCTGAGAGCACTATCAGAAATTTCTCTCACCACCCCTGAATACATCAAGAATGTTCCACACTGCAGAGGCACAGCCAGTCATTGATATGTGCACCCATACATATGGCACAGCTGACATATCAGTAAAAGAAAGGGATCTGATCTGGAGGGAATGTAGCAAGCACCTCTGTCTGCTTGTTCTGGCAGAGAGACCTGTGGAGAAACATCCTGGTACTTCAGGCATATTAGGAAAATAATCAGCATCAGATCTCTCTACGTGGCAAAATGAAGTAGTACCAAGTAGCAAACTCCCACGGTGAACCCCTATTCTCAGAAGAACTGAAGAGTTCACCAGAAAAAAGCTAACAGGGTGATAATACAATAAACTCTTCTCATCACCTTTACTGTTTACTCTGTTAGTGACCACCATTACATTCCCAACCAGCTGGTACTGAGTGACTGTTTCGGTACAGACTCCACCAGAATTCATATAGGAAGCACCACACATTATAAGAACAAAAATAGAAAACAAAAACATAGAGTACTTACCTATTACTGAGCAGAGATTCACAAACTGACTCAAAACCTTGCCTATGAAAATTAAGATGGTGCTAAATATTAGCTAGATGTTTCATTTGTGTCTCTGCTGACACCATCGTGGCATCATAGGATATCATGTTTCCTATTTCACTGGAAAATTGTTCCCTTGGGCTAATTGCATAAAACATAACCCCAAACCATGCCATGTACCCCCCCAGCTGATAGAAACGTGGCGAAATCTAACCAGGGAAGTTTTGAAGAAAGTGGCAAGTACAGGGATGTAATGTACATGTGAAACTATCTTCAGTCTTTGTGAGAAATAGCAGAGATGCCAAGTGGATTTGGTCCCCTCAGGCTTACGTCCAGAAGCGAAATGAAGTTACCAAAATTCAGTCTGCTTTAATGGCAGGAAAACAGCAGGCTCTTGACCTTGCGGCATTAAATGAAGTACCAGGGGTAACAACCACTATCTTCACATTCTTTCAGAGTTCTGAAACTTAGGGAAAAAAAATATTCACTACAGTTTTTCTCCTGACCTCGCAGTTACCACCCTCTAAAAGGTCTCAGCTGTGTTGTTATTTTGTATCCTTATGCTTGATTGCACAGGTGTTGCACAGCAGAATTGTGGTGGGTTGACCCTGGCTGGACACCAGGTGCTGGCCAAGTCACTCTATCACTCCCATCCTCAACAGGACAGTGTAGGAGAAAAAAAGACGAACAAAATCCTCATGGATTAATATAAAGGCAGTTCGATTTAAAAAAAAAGGCTGTGCATGGAAGCAAATGAAAACACAAGTTTTTTTCTCTAGTTCCCATCAGCAGGTGATGTCCAGCTATTTCCTGGGAAGCAGGGCTTCAGTGTGTGTACCAGCTGCTTTGGAACACAAACACCATAATAACAAATTATTATATTACAAAAGGCTCTCAAATTATTATATTATAAAAGGCTCTCTCCTCTCTGCACACCTCCCTCTCCAGCCCTCTCTTAAATGTCGTATCTGAGCAGATATCTCACATTACAGAATATCCTCTGGTCAGTGGGTCAGCTGTCGTGGCAGTCCCCCCTCCCAAGATCTTGGCCTCCCAAGATCTTGCCTCCTGGCCAGGGGGAATGTTGGAGAGATAGCCTTGATGCTGTGGAGAGCTACTCAGCAGCAGCCAAAACACTGGAGTGTTACTGACACCCTTCTAGCAACCAATGCAATGCACAGCACTGTGAGAGATGCTATGGGAAAATTACCCCACCTCAGCCAGATTCAATAGAAGCGTTTAATTCAACAAGGTAATAAGAGTGAATATTTTTAAAAAAAGTATTTTCAGCAACTACTTGTTTTACAATATCTACATTTAACGCTTTGGTAAATATTTTCATTGCAACCTACATGTCAACACAATTACAATTGAGTAATTTTCCTTCATTGGTCCCAGCTCTGTGCAGGATCCTTTGTTTTGCCAACTAAATCAGTGGGAATGTGAAGGAACACATTTAACCCTTGTTAAAAGTCTGGATTCACCTGAAGTTGAGGTGATTCCCCTCAGGTAAAGCTCAATGTAGTTTGGTCACTATTGAAGTACATGCACTCTAAATTCATAGTTACATAAACACAGGTTTAAAAAAAGCGATGTGATCATAGTAGATGTATACAAATCAGATCACCATGAGTAGAGTAAATTAATTAATACTTAAAATAAAGGGCCATTTAGAAAATTAAATAAAAAAAATACAGAAAGACTGTTTCCAAAAGCAACAGATACTTTTAATAAAAAACTGAGACACTTTGAAATCTCTAGTTATGCTACTCAATGAAATGTAATAAGGAACTAAGATTTATTTTTTTTAGTAGCATTTTAAGTAGTAATCATTAGCTACAACATTCAGTGTATATAGAGCATTTTTCATCTGCTACTAATTAGAAAGGAAAATCTGAAGAATGACTTGGAAAATCATAACCTAGGTATTACCATACGATCAATGAGAGTAAGAATTGAATACGTTTATGAAAGACAGGGAATTTGTCTAATAGAAGCAGCTGATAGCATTGTGAAGTTTGCTAAAAGGCACAGACAAGCTGCCATTCCAAATTTAGAGGCAGCAGGAAAATGGAGAAGTTCCACTGAGTGTAGAACAGTACATCACATATTCTCAGAGCCCCCGAAGAATATTAAACAAGGGGGAGCCTATTAACTGAATTTTAAGAGATTTTCTGTGGTGATTTAAAAAAAAAAATAAATCAAGCTGTGGAAACCAACAGAGCTTTTGGGGGAGGGGTGTGATTTCAGGCTTGTAGGTACCTAGGTGTGTAGTAATACCGAAGAAATGTGTTAACTAATCTGCTGTATGCAGTAGTTTACCACTGAGGTGTTACACGCAGCCCACAGAGGTAGGAAAAAAGCCAGAATTGAAATCTAGAGGCAAAACTTAGATTGTTATATGGAATCTGAAAATCACTTCCACTGCAAGTATACTTCAAAACAATGACAGCAGCAGAGGCTCAAAGCATCACTCAAAAAATGCAAAACACTATTCTTTAGGACCTCGTAAAATTTCTGAGATAAAGACTTTATCAGAAGAACATGTATGAATTAAAATAGTTTTTATTAGAAAGTTCAATTCAAGTGAAAGGCCGGGTTTGAAACAAAAGGTATTTTTATTGGTTGCCTGCCAAGCCCCAGAGACTTCAGAAATACATGTTTTCTCTCACAAGCTTGCAAACACACTTTTCATGCCCTTGAAAAAGTATTTCTCAATCTTTCTAAACCTTGCTAGACAGGCTCACAGAATCACAGAATATACTGAGTTGGAATGGACCTGCAAGGATGCATCTTAAATGAATGACCTATATGGGGATCAAACCCACATTAAAACCTTGGCATTATTAGCATCATGCTCTAACAAACTGAGCTAAACAGTCTTGACAAAAAAAAATTGCATCACTATGCTCATGTATGACCCCAGATATCTTTTTTTGTCTTTTTAAATACACACTCCCCTTTCCCTTTATTAGCTTCCCTTGTTTTACCCTTCGATCATGTTTTTCCTCAGTTATGCTCCTGCCCAGTAAATAGATTTATCCTGGTGTTCTATTAATGTAAGGCCTCAGTGAAGCCTATAGTACATGCATACACATATATTCAGAATTGTGTTGCTTGCTCACCTTCCTACTTGTTTCCCCACTCCATTCTGAAGCACCACCCTTTCAGACTGTTATCACTTTCCACACATCAAGATCTATCGCCCCTCACCTCTTAAATTATAGCTTAGCTAAGGCTATGGAATTACTTGACTGCTTTTAAAGCAAAAAGAGAATCACAGAATTGTTAGGGTTGGAAGGGACCTCTGGAGATTATCTGGTCCAATGCCCCTACTGAGGCAAGGGTCACCTGGAGCAGGTGACACAGGAATGTGTCCAGGTGGGTTTTTCGTCTCCAGACAGAGGAAACTTCATTACCTCCCTGGGCAGCCTGTTCCAGTGCTCTGCCACTCTCAAGGTAAAGAAGTTCTTGTCAAGGTGGAACCTCTTGTTTTAGTTAATGGCCATTATTCCTCGTGCTGTTGCTGGGCACCACCAAAAAGGGTCTGGGTCCATGCTCTGACACCCGCTTTTGAGATATTTATATGCACTGATGAGACCCTCCCAGTCTTCTCTTTTCTATACTAAACAGGCCCAGCTCCTGCAGTCTCTCCTCAAGAGAGATGCTCCAGACCCCCCATCATCTTTGTGGCCTCCACGGGACCCTCTCCAGTAGCTCCTTGCCTTTCTTGTCCCGAGGAGCCCAGAACTGCACCCAGCACTCCAGATGTGCCTCTGCAGGGCTGAGCAGCGGGGCAGGATCTCCTGTCTCGGCCTGCTGGCCACAGTTCCTGATGCACCCCCAGGATAATACCGGCTTTCCGGGCCACAAGGGCACTGCCGGGTGATGGTCAGCCTGTGATTCACTAAGAAGCTGATGCTTCACCTCACTAATTTTTTCCCAGTAACTACGCACTGCTTCTTTTGCAGCTGCATCACGTAAACATTTAGGTTACAGGGGAACCTTTTTCCCCTTAAGATCTCAAAGCGCTCCGCAGCAGAGGGGCTCCAAGAGGCTGTGGGTTCTTCCGCTCCCGGCCTGTCCGGGACAAACTCCCGGAAATGCACTCGGGAAAAGGAGCCCATTTCCCGTCCTCGCCTGGCCCTTCCGGGTCGCTCGCCGGGTTCCGCTACAGGCGGCGGGGCGGGAGCTGCGGGGCGGGCGGAGGTTCCCGTCCTCCTGCTCCTCCTCATCTCATCTTCCTCCTCCTCGTCCTGGTGCCGTGGTGGTCACCGCGGGCTGTGCCGGGTGAGCGGGGCCGGGCAGGGCGCGCCGCCGCCGGCCGTGCGGGTGCCCCCGGGCGGGGAAGGGGAGGCCGCGGGGCCCGGGGCTGCTGTGCCGGCGGCGCTCCGGCTGCAAGGTCTCTTCCTCTGACAGTGTAGGTTTGTCACCCCCGACCCCCATTGCCAGACAAAACAAAAAAAACCCAAGTGTCTTAGCCGAAAATTCGCAGTGGTTCTGCTGCTGTCCGTGTGTCCCGTCCCTGCTCTTGGAAAGCATCCGCATGGTCCCAGCGTAAAACTGCTGGGATTTTATGAAACCGCCCTAAAGACGCGGAGTCTGTTATTGCTGGCTTGTTTTTCCTCTCGGGGATGTGTGTTAACTCTTCTGGGTGTGTGTGGAATAGCGTGGCCTCGGCCAAGGTGAGTTTGACTTGTCACGGCTCAGCTGTGCAGGGCGATGGAGCGGCACAGGCAGCACACGGTGATGATCACTTTCTTCCTTCTCTAGTGGGACAAACATGGTACCCTGTTAAGTACTTTAATTCGTATTTGTTTTGAAACCAGCCGCTCGTTTTGGGTCTGCTAAAAGTAGTGTGGTCTGACACACAGGAGGCCCTAGGCTTCTGGCAATTGTGTTCTGGCTAATGCCCAGCACACCCAGACCTGGGAAAAGAAGAGTAACACATCCCAAACTGGTGAAAGAGCCTCAGAGCCTTTCTGGAGTAATTACCGGACTCTGTTAAACAGAAATTAATGAAAAAATTAGTTGTGCTTAAATGCAAGAAATGCTTGTATACTTCTAGCAACCAAGCTTGTTTTCTTGTATCATCTTAAAAGTTGATACAATTGTACACAAAGCCTTTTAAAATTGTGTTTAAATTTATGTGGCAAAGAAAAAACGTAACATCGTATTTTTTCCTGTGAATTGTAAACATTTCAAGTATCTCTAATGTTTTAACTTTTTTTGCAGATTAATAAACTCACTGAAGCATTGTTAAGGAGCTAAAAGGGGAGTGAAAGGAGCTTTAATTATTTAGGTATTTTCATTTTAGAAACATGGGATTACTCTGGGTCTTATTTTTAAAGTTGTGGCATTCAGCCAGTCATAAGAAACAGGAACTAATCTCGGTATTTGAGTATTTCCTCTTTTCTGATGGTAACACTTGACAAAAATATTCAAAATGGCTTGTTCTCATCTTGTTTTAGCTTTTTCCTATTAATTGCTTTAAATTGGTCTGTGGATTTTAATAAATATTTTGACTGTAATCCTGTAATTTGGATTCCGTGGCTTTTCTCTTGATTGTCCAGCTTGAACTAGCACTGCAGAAGTGTGGTATGCTAATGGAAGTCATTGGTATGAAAAATGATTTTTTATCTCTTCTATAATCTAAGAGTTTTACAACTACTCTTGTGGTGCTTATTTTTAAAACTTCAACATTTTCTCCAGGTTCAAGTTTGTTTTATCATAGAAGTTCCTCACTGCCATAATGAGGCTAGTAATTCTTGAAGATTATGATCAGGCTAGTGAATGGGCAGCCAAATACATCTGTAATCGTATTATCCAGTTCAAGCCAAGTCAAGGAAGATATTTCACACTTGGTCTACCAACAGGCAAGTTTTATTCAGTCTTTGTAAATAACTAAGCCTAGAACAATGTTTGTATCACTGCTAGCAGATGTAGTATTTAAAAGAACATAAGTATTATTTTTTATAATCTCACTTTTTTTAAAATATGGATTTGATTTCTGTGAAGAGTTGTGATATTTTGAGAAACTGATAAATACGAAATGGAAAACAGCAGATTGCTTCTATGTTAAAAAGCATTGTAGCAAAATTTGACTGTGAAGAATTTAAATACACTGATAATGTGCAGACACACAGAACAAAAACTTTATTTAACAGGGAGTACACCTTTGGGATGCTACAAAAAGCTGATAGAGTATCACAAAAACGGAGATCTCTCTTTCAAATATGTAAAGACTTTCAACATGGATGAGTATGTAGGTAAGATGTGCTATTATTTGAGAACATACTGTACCTTTTTTTCTCCTTATAAAAACTATTAAAAATTTTGTCAAAGTACCAGGTTAGTCTAGAATGTTTTTACTCCTATAAACATTTTTCTCTATTCCTTTATCTACAAAAATGCAAAAATAAACACTGGGCTAAATTCAGTGCTTTACAGTACTTCTGTAGAAATTTTATTGTCATGTAATATTGGGACTGTATTTCTGTTGAAGACTTTACACTCTGGGATAAGATGTATGTGGGGGGAATGTAAACCAGCTACCTTGTATGTGCCAACAGGAAACCTTTCTTCTCGATGTAGTTTCAAATCTTTCTTTATTTGACTCAGGTTTGCCTTGCATGCCTTGCATCAGCTAAACACAGACTAGAATTAAGGCTGTTTGGTTAAATCTTGTCATATGGTAATTTCACTCTAAATGATTTCAGGGCTTCCCAGAAATCATCCAGAGAGCTATCACTCCTATATGTGGAATAACTTCTTTAAGCATATTGACATAGATCCGAATAATGCTCATATCCTTGATGGGAATGCACCAGACTTACAGGCGGAATGTGATGCATTTGAAAAGAAAATTGAAGAAGCAGGGGGGATTGATCTGTTTGTTGGAGGTATGAGGAAATGCTCTATGGTTAGTTACAATTCAAGCATGCACACTAATTCTTTAATCGCTGTTTTTGTAACTTGACTAAAACCCAGATCTTTCAATTATTGTGTAAGAAAGTTCTGTGACTAACAAAGAATCAGTATAAATTCCAAAACAGAATGGTTGGTGTCCAAGTTTCTAATGACTTAAGCAGGTTTTTATTGAAAATGGGGAACCAAAAGGAAAGGATGAGCCCTTTTTAATTTATTTACAATGTTTGAGGATATGTGTTAACTCTCAGGTCTGGAATGATATATTTTTTTTAACTTTGAAAAGGCATTGGTCCAGATGGCCACATTGCATTCAATGAACCCGGATCAAGTTTGTCTTCAAGAACAAGATTAAAGACTTTAGCAATGGACACCATTTTGGCAAATGCTAAATACTTTGATGGAGACTTATCTAAAGTACCAACTATGGCGCTAACAGTTGGTGTGGGTACAGTGATGGATGCTAGAGAAGTAAGAACTCATTTAGTTCTAGTTGCATGTGTGTTTTCAAGATTAGCTGGTATTGATACTGGGATTGAAAGTAAAGAGACCTTTGTTTTGCAGGTGATGATTCTTATAACAGGTGCACACAAGGCTTTTGCATTGTACAAAGCAATTGAAGAAGGAGTCAATCATATGTGGACAGTTTCTGCTTTCCAGCAACACCCTCGCACTATCTTTGTGTGTGATGAAGATGCTACTTTAGAACTAAGAGTTAAAACTGTGAAGTACTTTAAAGGTGAGCACTGAATCAGGGGTCATGTGTTTACACAGAACCGACAGATTTGAAATTATATTGATTTAAATCTGAGCCTTCCAACACTTTGCAGCAGTAATGTATAATATTATATATTCAAAATATTAAATATTAACTTATGTCTTGTGTTTGGAAAATGGCCGAGAGGCATAACTTGTGCTACCTACATTCCAAACACATCTACTTGGGAAGAGTATTTCCTTTGCTTCCAGTTTGAAACAATAGTTCAGTAATCTTTAACTTCAAACAGCAGCAATCTGGTATTCCACAATACAGGTCTTAAGTATACTGGAAAGTTTAGCTTAAAAAAAATCTTACTACATTTATTAATCCTGATACATTTCCATGCTGCTTTTGCTATGTGCTGTAATGTGATGTCTAGTAAACTGTGATACAGACTTTGAAGCAACCTGAGGACATTTTTCATGTGCAGTTAGTGTAACAGTCCATACTGCCTTTGAAAACATTCCACCCTTTTACTGTGTGTGTTTTTCATATTTGTAGTTGCTATATTGGGGCAAACTTAAAGTAAGTTGGGATATTTGATAGTAATTGAAACTTCCTAGACTGAATTCCATTTCACTGAGACAGTAGAAGCTGAGAAAAGTAATTTTCTCCTGACTGTATTAGCACAGCACCTGCAATTGTGTGACTCAGTTGTCTTTCTCACTTGCATGGGTACTTGTAGTAGCTGAGGTATCAGAGATCAAGATTGTAATTTATCAAGTTCTTTTTTAGAGCATTATATCACCAGTGCTCATATATGTATTAGATTGCAATTCAAACATTTCTGTGATTTTTTTTGTCCTGATATCTCTTGCGGCCAGCTTGTTAATTTTGCTATGTATTGGTGGGGTAGGAGGGAGGGTTAGTTTTTTCCTGTATCACACTGCTAGATAGTACTTACTGTTATTTTCAGATATAAACTTCTCTAACTGCTTGGATAAGTTTTAAACATTATCCTGTATTTTATATAAGCAGAGGCTTTGCTTGGGAAATACACACCTAATATAGAATCAATAGGTATGACACTGAACATTGCTTTAAAAAATAACAAGGGCTACAGTTTATGAATGTCTGCTATTGTGTCACTGTATTTAATTACCCTGCAATACACAGCAATAGAACTTTTTAAAAGGTAGTTTACTCTAAACTTACTTAATTTTACCTACTTTAAAATCAGTGAGATTTTTTCCCCCTTATAAGACAGAGGAGAAATCAGTGTGGGTCAAATTTAGAATTATTTCTGAATCTTCAGGTTAGACTTCTTAGGGAAGCTAGGTAGTTCTTAATACTGCTATTTATGGTAGTGATTTCTGGAGATTTTTCACCACTTAAAACTTGCAATATGAAACTGCATTTTTTGTTTGTTTGTTTTATAATCAAATACCACACTGGCTGGTAAATAGTTTAACCTATTACATTTTTTCTAACTTTCTAAAAACCTATAATAGGCTAAAATTATCAAGTATGCTTATGGCCTTACTAAAAAAGGGAAAATAAAGGAAAAAGAGAAATGAAGAATGAAACAGAAAAACAATTTTGAATTTACTAATTTATCTGCAGATAAGTTAGTTCAGGATAATATTTTCCATATTTATGCATGGTCTTAAACTGTGTGCAAAAATCTGTTTATTCAAAGCATACTTGAATATACAGTGGGACTTTCCTTTGAAATAATTGTTTTGGCATCTACCAAGTCTGGTGCATTCCTTTTAAAAAAATCTTTTGTTTCTCACTGTTTTTCCTGTAACACTCTCACTAACAGGATTTAAATATTCTTCACTGAGTATGACAGAAGCAATATTTTGTAACCATTTTTCATGCATCTAGGAAGTGGGTAATTATTTCCTTTTCGTTTCCCCTTTTTAGAAGAGGAAAATATTGGTAGGAAATTAAATGTTTTAAAGCTCAAAACATGTTTCTAGTTTGCGTAGTGTATGCAGCTGTTACTCTTTCTGGACAAATGACTTCTATGTCAAATGTATACTTAAGTTTTTGTCACTGTTAAAGTGAAAAAATATTTGACTTGATCTAACATCTGTATTTTATATTAAATAATCACATAGTGATTAGTAATAGATGCTGCATAAGATGCCTTTTTTTATGGTCACCTACAGTAATGACCTTAGATTGTATATTTAATTCAAATTTCATGTTGCTGCAGTGAGATAAGGTTGCCACCAGCTGCATCATGTAGGTATTTGAATATTCTTTGCCATAGATTATTGCTAAAATATGCAGTACTGTGATATTTCTTTCATGGTTTTTAAGAAAATTACTTTTAGTGTTGCATATTTTAATTTTAGAGGCTAAATCTTTTAGTTCACTACTAAAATGTTCTTCTACTTCGCGGATTGTGAACACCGATCATTACTGTTATTAATCCTCAAGGTGAAATGAGGTTAAAATCCTGCCAGTGATCCAATGTCATACATACCTAGATGTAGGTAACATTTTTACTAAGTTACAGCAAAGTTAAGAAGGAAGCATCTTTTTTTATTAATTGCATTTCAGCATTTTCCAGAATTAAAGTAGTTGGAGAGGAAAAAAAAATAACCCCCCTAATCATAGCTATGGAGGACTTGTATATGACAAGAAAAAGCCCGGCTAGAATAGAAAACAGTTGAACTGCTGAAATTGAGTCTGCACTAAGAGTCTGGATTATTTAATTTGATTTTGCCTGCCTAGGACCACAAGTGCATGATTATTATTACAAAGACAGTATTACCACAATGCTAGAACACTGCGAAAGAACTCAAGCTGTAAAAGTCTCACAAAGTGTGCTTATGATTTTTATGGCAAATTGTGGTGTGAGGGAATTACATTGCTATTACACAGTTTTTAATACACCAAAAAAAAAAAAAAAAGTATTCAGTTCATTTGGAAGTATTCCAGATGTGCTTTTTGGGTCTGTTATCAGAGGTCTGGTCCCTTCTCAGCTGATACTGAGTATGTCATTAGTACAGAAGTGATACAGGAATATATCTGCCGTCTGTCTCTGACTCTGAACTACTTTAAATAGCCATTATTGTTCCCTTCAATGAACTATTTAAAATGTGTACTTTGAAGCAAATTCCAAATAAAAATGTGGATAGAAGGACATGTTAACAAAGTATAACTAATGTAAAGCTGGCATTGTTGCTTTCCCCCCAAGGTTTAATGCATGTGCACAATAAGCTTGTGGACCCACTGTACAGTATGAAAGAAAACTGAAAGAAGACTGAAGAGGAACTCCATGTGGGTCAGCAGCAACAGTTTTAGGTAGCAGATGAGTTCACTGCTATGCAATATGCTGAAAACTGTTTAAAATGGGAAATCCTAGGTACTGTATTTTTAAAAAGGTCCAATATCTGTACATTCACATTCCATCTGTTTGCTGTGTTGTGCATTTTGTTTTAACATTTGAAGTTCTGCTGTTGGCTGGTACATCACTAAATGGAACAGAACGAACTTGGGAGAGACTGCATGTTATGTAGAGAGGGGAAAAGCAGAGCATTTACTCTAGCACAGCAATGTATTGCATCTGCCTCATGTTAAAGATTATGACACTTCATTTCCCAGAATTCTTAATTTTTGGCTTGGTTAGTGTAACTACATTTTGCATTTGTGTCTCTAGGCAGAATGGTTTTGGCCTTTGTTAATATTATGGACTTGTAAGAGTTGTACAATTTCTACTATGAAATGTTCTGTTTACATATATCTAATGTACACTGAGCTTTTGCACTTGGTTGCCTTAAATTTGTCTTAAACAGTTTTTGGGCATCTCAAGTCCTGCTGTATATTTCGGGCAAATGAAGATACAAAAACAGTGCCTAAAAATGCACCAAATTCTTCGAAGTTACAAGTTGCTCCATGGATAAAAATATTAAACTTCTACAATAGCACTTTTTCCTCTCATGTACTTCAAAATACTTTAGGACTTTTGTATTTTTGGTAATCAAGCTTTATACATAAGGAAAAATCTCAGTGTTCCTTCCTGGAGGTACCCAGTCAATTATATAACTGATGTTACAATTAAATGCCTGAAAAGAGTTTAATTTACAGGACTATGATGTCTGCAAATGATCATTTAAAGCCAACTGTTAATCACTTTTTCATTGGATCATTATGAACATTGAGCTGTTACAAGGAATGTTATTTCCTACTTTGAATATAAGTAAAACTTAAATATAAATCTCTTGATTTCAAAATTGTTTCATTTCAAATATAAATTGTCATGAGAAAATCGTTCAGAATTTCAGGGAGTGATTAGGCACCAGAAGAGAAAGAGAAGAATTTAATGATGAAGACTTTTTTTGGAAAAGCCCTTGTATAAAATACTCACTGCAAAAAGTGCAACTAAGTGTAACTTCAACAATTTTACTTTTCACATAAATGACAGGCATGTAGTCTTTATTACAAAATCACATCATCCCCCTAGGGATGTGGTAGAGTCTCATCTAAGCTCACCTTTCTCATAAATGAGCTTACAGGATCCTTTCTAATCTGGACTGTTCTCTGATTCTGTGAAATTACAAAAGCATGAAGAATCTATCCATAGCAGAGTATAAGCCAGGCCTAGTGTTTCAATTCTCAACAGTACATTGATCTTCCACACATTTAAAACAGGCTCAGCTTTAAGGCTCAGTTTATGCACATGTATTTTCGAAGCATAATGCAACATTATGGGGAAAAAAGTTGAAAAGACTGCCTTTCAGGAGAATGTAATGTATGATTCAAAATGCAATGTTAGGTTTGCCATTAGCCTTTGCAGCTAAGCAAGTTTATAAATAATTGTTTAACTAAAAGCAGTAATGACTTTAGGTTAGCATTAAAGGAATTGAATTGTGTTTTTATCTTGATGATCATCATCCTTCACATGGCAAAATGGAGAATTCTATTGAAACAATATTCATGTTCTTTATTCCAGCACATTTTTCAGTCATGTGCCTCGTTTGACAACCTTACCCGCTAAAGCCCTTTATGTTCTCAAGATGTGTGAGATCACAGAATTAGTATCTTTTCTCCCTTTTTAACTATTCGACTTTCTGTGAAACAAAGGTCACTTTAATTACTAGTACAGCAGAACCTGTCTGTCCTTGAGTGGGTGTGGGACTGTTTCTGCCTCTTCAATGAACCTGAATGCTTTTTTTTTGTTGTTCTCCAGCTTGTTTCTCTTGTTACACTATTTTTTTTTTAAATTATGAGTGCTATAGGATGTAGCAAGTCAGCCCTTTAAGCTGCATAAAATTGAACCTGTTACACTGCAGTAATGGTAAAGCAAGTATTTTCAAGTTCAGTAGGTCCTAAGAGTAAATTCAAACTCAGCCTAGCACATCAAGGTTACCATTTTATTCTTTTTCTCATTCTAAGGTATTTTCAAAGGAAAGGGGGAAAAGAAAAAGTAACTATATAGAATCAGGTACTTTTGTATCAAAAACTAATACTTCATGTGCTGTACAAGTACTAACCAGTTCATTTAAAATTCTTGCTCTCAAAACTGATACACGTACAGGTCCTCTCAGAATTAAGACTACATTTTTTTTTTTTTTTGCCTCAAGTGACTATAGTAAAGTTAAAACAGATTCTCAAGGCAGCTTTATGCATCTGTGTAACTCAGTTAGGTAACACACACTTGATGTGTCACTCAGTAAGGATATGATTTACTGTTTGAATAATCTCTAGCTTACCTTTAGCTTCTGCCTTATTCCTCAGAACAGAACCAGTGCTTTCTTATAGTTCTAGTTCAAGGAGTGGGGAGGACCTTATTTCAGCTCCTTTGCTCCTAGCATGTATCACTGCATTGGTAGTTCCTTAAATGCTACCTTTTTACAGGGGAGGAATAATAAATATGTTGGAGTGCCTTTATCCACACCATCCTTCCTTCAGGGTCAGTAGCAGCAGCTTAGGTACCTTTATTAGATGTACAGATACCTTGCTCACATCCAGATCTTTGGTTTTTCAGTGCACCTGAAACAGCTTCAAATTAAAACAACAACAAAAAAACCCACCAATCACCAAACAGAAAAACCAAATAGAAAAAAGCCACAACAAACCATTAAAGTATCAGAATTCCCCCTCCCCTTTTTCTGTGCTCTGAAACTAGTACAGGTTGAAAGGGAACATGTCCTGAACATATCCTGTTCAATTCCATCCCTCCAAAGATTTTCCCAATTCCTCCTCGTATGCAGGCTGAAACAAAACAACTAGCTTATGATTAATGTGTAGGTACAAGCCAAAATTTAAGGGCAGAATCTCCTGATGATTGAGTACTTTAGTAGGTATGACTAGCAATTTGTTCTCTAAATATATTTAATAACAAGAAAATAAGATCTGTGAAGAGTGAAACTAGTCCCTGAAGATCAAAAAATAAATGCAGCTTAAAAGCTTTTGGAGATGGGCAAGCAGTTGTAAATACAGCATATAGCAGGGTAATTAACTTATGTTTATAATTGCTTTGTGTACAGGTCCAAAAGTAACACCTTATGTTATGCACACTACTAAAGCATTTAACCGAGGACGCACTGACAAACTTTAGTATGCAAACAATATAAATAAAATTTCACCAAATACTCCAAGACATGCTGTAACCAAACCTTCATGTTAAATAATTTTTTAAGGCCTGAATTGGTCTTACTAGTGGAACAGTTCCAGATCCTGCATTTTAATATATTAAAACTTATCATTTGCCCGGAGGTGAGCATAGCTATGATGAGCTAATGGTAAACTTACACACTTCAACCAGTGTAAAATAAACAGTGTGGTAAATTTAAAAAGTTTTGATTTTTTCATCTGACATGATTTCCCATCATCACAATTTCCTGACAACAGCAACTTTGCAGAAAGTAAAACAGGAAACAGCTTGATACTTTTGTGCCAACAGTTCAAACTTTAAAAGAAAAAACCAAACCAACACAACATTGTTTGTCTATACCTTTAAATTATTTTTATAACCTTTCTGCCATATAGTTTCTCTCATATAGACTTGCAATGCAAAAAACTCCAAGCTATGTTAATTTTAGTGTTAAAAGTATGAAAACAGTGAAATAAAACGAAAAACAATACAATGTGAGCTTTTAGATGCACTCAAGTTACTTTAATTTCATAATAATCTACAAATATATGTACATTTTTAAGTTCTTTCAATTCATCTTCTCATACACGCTAAATTCATACCATTTAAAGTCAAGTATGTTCCCTCTCACAGTGACAAATCATATATTAGCTCACTTGGCTACTGTCTGCAAAAAGCTGCCGGGATAGGAATGATCAGATGTCACAGATCTCTATTTGTCAGTTTCTCTCTTTAGAACACGTATAAAGGCATCTCTTGGAACCTCAACATTGCCAATTTTTCTCATCAGCCTCTTTCCTTCTGCTTGCCTCTTTAAAAGCTTCATTCTTCTTGTAATGTCTCCACCATACTGTGAAAAAAAAAAAACAAATTACTAAGCCTAGTACAGCTGCAGCTACAGTACATTCCAGCAGCACAAAACTCAATGGTTTAAAAACAGTCAGAAAAGCTTGTTATATTTTGACAAAAAGATTATTTTATACTTCAAATAGTTTGGCCTAAAGGCCACTAGTTAAAAAGAACAAGGAAGCAAACAAGCACATTAATTTGGACAACTGAGTGTCGAACTCTGTCACCTAAATATACACATTCCTGTAAGTCTTGCTGACACTTGACAACACACGGGATCCCCTTGGAAGAACAGCAGGATGCCAGCCAGCTCAGATACACTGAGACATCTTGACTAGTGCTTAGTGATTAGGTGCTTACATCTAGAAAAACAAACTAAACCCTTGTACAGTGTTGAACAGACACCATCCCACAGCTGTGCCTAGCAGAAGAATTCTATTGCAGTTGTGAGAAAGGGACACTTGTTTAATATTTTCCAATATGTTCACTTGAGAGAGTCAAATCCAAGCTAAATAAGAGGCATCACAGTTTTCCAATAGCTTTGTTGAGTCTTGTCCATAGTCAACTATTGTGCAATAAAGCTTTATTACAATGTATAACTGCAAACCTAAGTAGAAGTCTAATCACAATAAAGTCTCTAAAGAAGCACATTTATATTTCCTACTATAACCTGAAAACCAATTCAGGAAGCATGAAGGAAACTTGAAATCTATATGCCTGTGTACAGACACACACATTTACTGTGTGTCTACAACTATTAGAAAATGATGAAGAGATGGGAGTGAACAGACACTGAAAAAGCCATTACTTTATCTGATCCATTCTTCAAGCTGCAGCAAGAGGTTACAAGCTTATTTTATTACAAAGTAAAACTTAAAAGTATCTGTTAAAATTCCACCGACACTTAGGAGCACAAGCAGAACATGTCTTTCCTGGGTTTCTAAGAAGAGATGGGCCTATCATCTTAGCATGACTGTAAGGTTTACAAATGTCAGAAACATGAAGAAAAGAGAAAAAAATACCTACACATTTTGCCACAACATTTTTTCTGTAAGCTTTCAGCCTGCAAAATAAAGCAACACATACACCTTAACATATTAAAATATCTGCATGTGAAGCTAAGTACTTGAGTTGTCAAAATGTTACTGGTTTTTTTACTAGTTTTGTAAGGTACTTTGGCATCATAATATTTTCAGGTTTCGTATAAAAAGATGGAAGTTTTAAACAGAAGATGTAATCCACAGTTTTCAGTTCTAGAAACATCCCTTAGGGTGTATAATATGTACACAAAGAAATTGCAGTCTTGCCTTTTTATCTGGGATTTCTGCTATGACTCACAGGAAGTGTAACATCCATGTGTATATACACCTATAAACAAATTCTTACAGCACCTCTGCTTGAATTCTGACTTTTAATTATTTTACCACAATTTATATCCTATTTAAACAGCAACAGAAAAATGTGATGAGAAACACAACATCAAGGAAATGGTTTGCTTTAGAGAAGCGTGTGCTAGGAAAATGTTTTTGTGTTCAGCTGCAACATATTTCCTTTGGAAGAGCACATATCAGTTATTTTTTTGCTGACTCTCACAGCAAAATATTCCACAACTAGCTGATTTTTTCATTAGTAAGAAACTTTCCACTGCCGAAGAGGAAGTGGACAATGGGTGTTGCAAGTTACACTTTATCCACTAAGTGCAATTCTGACCACAAGCAATCTAAAACAAAAATAATTTTTTTTGTATAGATTTAATTCAAAATTAGTCACTGCTCGAATGTGGTTTATTTTCTTCAAGTAGCATATACAAGAAAAATACAACTTTATAGCAAAATCAAAGCCCTGTGATGTATAAAACTAGGTAAGAATTTACAAGTCTATATTTTATGTATCTTAAAATATGGACAGAAAAAAAAAAGAAGGGGAATAGAAGGGCTTTACTTACGTTTCTCTGGCAATGATTTTCTTGCCAATGGCAGCCTGGATGGCTATTTCAAACAACTGTCTAGGAATAGTCTCTTTCAAACGTTCACACAGGAGTTTACCAGCAGCATATGCTTTATCCCTGAAAAAAATGGTCAGCAACAATAAAAATATATCCATAGATCAAACCGTTTGATTGAAGGATTTGAGTAGAGGTTTTCCTCTTCTTAACTCAGAAGATAAGCTGATCATATCAAATCTTATATCTAGTAAGTGGTCACTGTATGTCACCAGTTTCATACTAACAGGTGATTGTATTAACCTCAGTATATATCATATGAAATATTTATAAAAAACACTCTGACTATGCATCACTGAAGACATTTGAATACTGCCACAGCTTCAAGTGAAATTTTAAACCAGGTCAAGAAGAATTTTCATTGATCGTAGGCTCAAGCAGTCAAAATATACATATTACAGAATGCTTTCAAAGTCTGGTTTTATATCACAAGAAAAAAATAAAGTGACATACTCTTGTCATCTCCTAATAAAAATTATCCAGCTATACTCACCATCTGCATATGCTTCAGGTTTTGGAAAGAGAAAACAACAAAAGGTCTAAAGAAGCTACTAACAGATACTTTCATAAGCCATTAGAAAGGAATGGGTCTATTCTCTACAAAAATACCCTTACTGAGCAGACATTTTTTACCAACATCCATGTTTTCAGGTATTGAAAATGTGACTCCTTACTACCTGTATAGAGTTTAAACATGAAATACTTAAGTCATGTTCATTGAGTGTTACAGTTTGAAGAGGTACATATATTTACTTGTGCATTAAAAACAAACTATGACTGTATTAATACTGAGCTTACAGTAATCTCTGTAATGCATTCTCTATAAATGTAATTCACCATAATTCTTACAGATGCAGTTTTTACAGTGGGAAGACTGAGAATACCTTCAGCAAGAGCAGAATGAATGCAACTACAAGTTTAAAAAAAAACCCAACTGAAATCTAAAGCAAAAAGAAAGGTTGTCAGTTTTAGTGAGTTAAAAAGTTGAGGGTACAGGCTAAATTGATCAAAAAATACATGTTAAAGCAATAATTAACTTTTGCAAGGTGGCCCACTCCATTTTGCATCTTTTCAGAGTAGGAGATGCAGGTAGATAGCTAAACACTGCAGGCTTATGAGAAATGCATTAACTAGCAATTGTAGGCAAGACAGTTACTCCCCTTCAGCCCCGTGGTCCTACTGAACAAGGCAAGGGGTTTCTTTTCCTATGTCAGCCTACTGCAGTTACAGAATTCCATGGATTTCAATACTGCAGTTTTGTAAAAAAAAATGAAAACATACAAATATTTAGCAACTACAAAAGAGTATTTTAAGAAGGAAAACCAAACAACCCACATAAGTTAATCTAGGCATTACTGGAAATGGATGGTGAAGTTACAGAAGAGAGCCTGGTAAAAGCTTTGTGAGAAGATAGAGGACAGGCTGGAAACAGGAAAGGCTTTATTCTCACCTCTAATGCCTGAGATACTCTTAAGAAAAATCGTTTTACAAAATAAAGTCTGAGGTAATTGTATCCAGTAAATATTTACATTCTCCTGGTACTCTGTCTGGAAACAAGGTAACAACAAACTTCTATGGAACCGGAATTACTGGGAGAACAGAATAGGTTTTTGTCAGTATTTAGCACCATAAATTATTAATCTGACATCTCCTAGATTGGTCCGTAGTTGAATTTTTCCAGCCCTTTAGAAGATTAGCGTTTTACATTTACTTCTCTTTGCTCTTTCCACAAAAATATGATATTCAGTACTTAAGCTGAGTAAGGGAAGTAAAAAATTGCTATTGATTATGGTATGTATTTCCTAATTTTCATACTACAAAATGATTCTCTTTTTCAGTGGTAATAAAGGTGGTCAGATGGAAAAATCTTCAATGCTCATACACATTTGTCATATTAAGAGTAACACATATACCTAGAGTCATTTAGAATCATATAATCATTTAGGTCAGAAAAGACCTTAAGATCATCAAGTCCTATTAACAGACAATGTTTTCATTAACTAATAATAGGAAGTCTTATTTATTTTGTATAAGAAATCCAGTCAACCTACTTGTGTATGATAGTTGCCAGTTCTTCAACTGGATTTCCATTCACAAGAATATCCATTTTGATTAGGTCTGCTGATTGGTAACCTGCATCTTCATAATCAAAACTAAAAAAATGAAAGTAGTTAAAAAATTAGTCATGATATTGTACTAATTGTATTTTGCGTTCTTTGTTCCATAGATACATTTCATAATAAAACACCTGAACTTTTAAATAAAATGGGAGTAGTTTTTAATAGTATCTCAGTGTATCTTCAGACGAGAAACCAATGCAGAAAGATGTCATGTTGACTTCGAGAATGTCTTTCCAATCTAATGAGCAATTAGAAATCTACATGCTTAATGCAACCTTAAAAAACCCATCAACACAGCTTTTGAACAATGTCCTGAATGTCACAGGAATCAAACACTAACCTAGGACTGTCTTCTTTTTATCCTCTCATTTAACAAACTTTTAATGTGACCCCTATTATCACTGTCTCTGACAACTAAGTTTTTCACTTAGTTTCCAAAGCAGATTTCTTCTTTGGTAGGTGCAGGCCTTGCTGTCTGTGTGTTAGTTTGCAAAAAATTCTTAAAATGCAAGAGATGCAGAGGTGATGTATGCAATAGACAGATGACAGAGACATAGATATAGATAGATAGATCGATCGATCGATCAATCTTGTGTGTAAGTATAATTGTGGAGGATTATCAAAATCACTTTAATTCGATCAAATCGGAAGTATCAGAAGAGAGGGGGAAAATATTTTGAGATTATTTCCAAAAACTTCTATCTTAGTTGGCTTAATAAACCACAGATGTGTGAATAGATCCATATAACAGAAATATGATTACCGAGAGCACTACATACAGAAGCTATATTAAGGAAGTGAATTAGGAAATGAAAACGAATAAATGAGATAATGCAACATTGTTGGCAATCACCCTTGAGTCAAAGGAAACCCAGCATAGTTTTGCTAATGAGATGGTTCTTAATAAACAGGTTAGGTTTTATGTAGTGGGGGAGGTAGATCGAGAGAGGAAATTCAAAATTTCCATCCCTCTTTTTCTTCCATCTTGCCTCTCCACTTTTACTTAGGCTTTTACTGCATATATATAAAAATATGGGCAAAACATGTCTTACTTAAGTTTATAAGACATAATTAAAGAAAACATAAACTCAAAGCAAATTCAGTCCTTCAATGAAATTCATTGTTATGTTTATAAAATAAATAATGTAATTAGGTTCCTGTTGTGTAACATCTCATTAATGACATCCCAACATACCAGGTTTGTGACAGCTATTGAGCCTCCTGGGGCACAAACTCATCACTATGCAACGTTTTCCCTTCCATTAAACTCTCAAATGCTCTGCACAAACATCTCAGCACTGTACTAGACTCTGAATTCATAGCAGCCATCCACAATAGAAAATTTTGTCTCAAAATACACACAATTTTCTTTTTTCACATAATAAAGCATGTATGTTTGTTTTAAATACCACATTGTTTTTACTAGCTTTAAATAATCAATGTCGTTATTTTCTTTTTTACACCAAGAGACAGTTCATACAGAAAGTAGTACAGTTTCAGTGATTCCATTAAAAAAAAATTGTGCAGTGTCACTTCAGACAAGGACAGACCATTTAAGTCTTACTCATATAGATGAGCCAGTGCCAAGCCAGAGGGTGCCCTTGAAAAATACACATTGCAAAGGACAATGATTATTAGGTAGTGACACACTTTTCATGTTTTTCAGATTTATTTCCATCTATTTTCACAGAGAAACTAATCCATTCAAGGTGAGGAGAGGCTAGATTTGCAGCACCATCATAAAGGAATATTCTTCACTCATGCCCTTCAAGAGCTGTTCCTGAGGCCTTTTTTCACCATGCCCTTTCACCCCCTCTTCAGGGTCCAGGGTAGGGAAAGGAGAAGGGGGAACAAGGGAGGTAGTTACCTTGCATAGCCAGAAGACAGAGACTTAAGAGCATCATAAAAATCCACCACAATTTCATTCAGTGGAAAGAGGTATTTTAGCATAACCCTGTTTTCATCAATGTACAGCATATCCTTCTGGACTGCCCTACGATCCTAGACAAATAAAAATTGTTTCAGTTTCCCTTGAAATTTTCTATAAAAACATACAAAGCAAACTAAAATGAACAGCAGTCAAGCTATACAAGAGAATTCCTGTATTTACGCCCCAATGTAACTTTCCTATTGGTACTTTGCTGAAGTCTCAGGACAAATTGCACTGTAACAGATGAAGTGATTATAACTTAGCTAGACATACAACTCAAGCCTTTGCTCTCTAAAAGCTGAATTTCTGAAATCCTTAAGAGCATCTGCTTACTGCTGCCACAGAAGGACTTGCAGGCTCATCTTTCCTCCCAGGAGCACGTTCTTAAAGTTATTTTAGGAATTCTTTTTGATAGATTTTATTCCTTACTGTATTGACATACAAGTACTGTACTGCTTTGTATTATGCTTTTTGGAATGTTATAAGCTAAGAAAAATATTATGAAGAAATAATATAAACACAATATGCATGGCATTAAAACATTAGAAGTATTCCAAATACAGTTAGGCAAATGTGTTTGGCCACCACTATCCTAAATTTACTTTCAGCGAAGTACTGAAAAAAATACATGGATACATAGTCAGAAGTGTTGGCAGAAGTTGTGTTTCCATGAATATATTTCTAAAAAAACCAATATATCTTTTTCCCCTGCTGCAGACTTTTTATCAGTATTAAGTACTAATATCTATTATCATACTATCTAGTGTCTTCAAGTATGATGTGAAGAGCTTAAAAATGCAAAGAAAAAAATAAAAACTATATACCAACCTGACACAAGGTTATTATTTTCCCAATATATTCCTGAGGTGTTACAATAGTACCAAGAACCATTGGCTCCAAATATTCTGATACTGAAAGTTTATCAGGAAACTGAGCAGGGTTGATAATAGTAATCTGGTCTTTTCCATACTCCTGAAAACAAGCAAATAAATCAGATACTGTAACTTTAGGAGTAAGTAAAATGAACAGCAAAGGAGACAAATATAGCATTGAAAAAAATGCTAAAAAATGTTTCAGTTGCCTGAAAATATTGGTGCATTATGCAACCCAAGTTTAAAACAAGGATGATTTCAGAAGAGATTTCTATAATACATATAGAAGTCCCTTATCAGCATATCCTTAAATATCATTATATAGAAATTAGCTTTTTACTTGGGAAATTACAGATATGAAAAAAACCTTTCTATCCATCTTTCCAGGTCTCTCTCTCCCTTGAAAATTGATGATCTTCCTTCTTACTTCACCCTGATCCTCTCAGTTACTATTACACAATTTCAACAGACCTGCTTTAAACACTTTAGAGTTCAGTGGTGGGGACTTTGTTCTCTAAGTAGAAGTTTGGGTTCAGACTGCCTCACATGCTGAAGTGAATTTAGAAATGAAGTTTCCGATTCCTATGTAAGTGCTTTCATTACCTACTTTTTCCAGTCCTACATCCCAGTAAGGGCTGGAGTTAACCTTCTGAGGTAAAAGGAAGGTTATGCTGCTTATTGTGTAAATGCAACTTCTCCTCCAAAGCAAGTGATTACGTCATTTCCACTGACAGGGACCCAACTTCCAGTACTGTTTGAAAAGAATCCCCCATCAACAGTCCAGAATCACTTACACACCAAAGGTGTTGACTACTTCATTCACAGCTGCTATACTGCCTGAGTAAAAAGCCAAAACAATCAGAGAGATAAAAGGTCTGTGCCTCACACCTTGCAAATAGAGCAACCTTTCTTATACAAGTTTTTAGTAATTTACAGAATAATCAGCCAGTCAACTTGCAGCCTCCTCTGTCACCAGATGCTCTAAGTCCATCTCTTTTCCTCTCTAAAACTCAAACACAGTAATACTATTTGCACCCAGTTTAATGAAGTCAGCACACACCCATTTAATTTTGATCAAAAGATCTCACTTTCCTTCACCAGCCCCTGCCAATCTACAGTATCATTACAAGCTATTCCTAGAAATGTTCATGTTTTCTGATGGATAAAGCCTGGAAGATTATTTCACCTGCTTTTAATGCAGTCCAGTCAGTAAGCACTTAAAAGAATATAGCAAGGTATGCGTCCTATACTCATATTTGCAAGGAAAAGTATATGACATAAAAAGAGAGTGCTTGAAATGAAAGGGGAAAGAGCAGCTAACATCCTTTAAAAAAACTGAAAACTATTCAATATATATTGGCGTTTCTAATGCTTACTATAGAATACAGTACTAACCTATATTTAAAAAGAGACTCTAGATGCTTATTATAGGAAGCTTTTAAACTGCTATTTACATATTTTTTAAATGAATTTAACATACCTTTATCAACTTTGCTGAGGAAAGAACAGCTTTATATGGAACTGTAGGTGCAGTCAAAATAACAGACATGTTATACTCTTGCTCCAAACGTTGATTAAAGACTTCCATATGTAGAAGACCAAGGAAACCCAATCTGGAAAATAAATATCCTGTTGGTAAAAGTATTTGTGTACCCCCTGGAATTTCACAGCAGTCTTTTTCACCCTCCAGCATGTTTACAGTGCTAGTATAGCAATATACAACAACCTCCAAGGGACCAAATAACCCTACAGTTGAATAATGTAAATCTTGGAGAACAAAAACTATTAAGCACAAAAGTTTTCATGCTCTATGCAAACAAGAGAATATGAGAAAATCAAAAGCTTTTGTTCTTTATCTATCATTAATTTGAATTATAGCTCCTAGTTTTGAATTAAGTGTAATTCTACCTTCAGTTTGCTTAAACATGCATTCTCAAATTATCAACAGTTTCAAAAATGAAAGCAGCACGAAAACCTCACCTCCATCCAGCTCCTAAGGCAAGGCTACTGTCACGATGAACAGTTACACTGGAGTCATTCAATGTCAGCCTTTCCAAAGCACTTTTGAGATTATTATATTCTGTTTGATCTATTGGATACATTCCTGTCAAAATATAGTAAATAGAAGTGATGTGACAAAGAGCTTTAGCTACTGTGCATCCAGCTTTCAAATATGCCACTTACAGTTAACAGAGTAATAAAATCAGGAATTCTGCTCCATCTGTTTTAAAATGTGAAAAACAACATGAGGATTTTTTATTCCTCAAAGAAAAATTAGTCAAAACATAACAACGTTTTAGATTACCTCACACTTAACAGCTAAACCATAATGGTAGGATCACTGTACTCATCTAACCCTTCACATTTATGGAGGAGTTGAGTATAATACACTGTTTTGCACTGTAAATGTATAGACTTCACAAGATGTTCCCTCAAAGCTAAGAGTGAGTGAAAAATAAAAAGCATGATTTCAAAGTTGTAAATACTTCTTTATTCTTTTGGAATTAATAAAAATAGCTATTTGTATAACTACTGCCTGATATAGATTCTACTTTTTCACTTTTCACATCCTTGTATGTTCAAAAAATGTCATCTACATCAAGAAGCAACACACATGTGCACAAAAACATTATTTACAACATTACACTTTTCAACACTCACTGAGAGACTGCCTAGTCTCCATGAAACAGTTCAAATGAATTTTACATACTGCTTCAAGTATGCTTTCAAGTCTAGAAAATTATTCACAGAATTTTCTTCTAAAAATTTTTTTTCTTCTGTAGCATGTGTAATAGTTACTGAAGCTAGTGGCAACAGCTCGATGGAACTATTTAAGCTCAAAAAGTCAAATATTTTACAGGATCATTCTGAATATTAGCTCTGGCAGTTTACCACATTTAACAAAAATGAAAGAGCTGTTAAGTTTTAAAAGATGAAAAACCAACACATTACAAAAATACAGAAACCTGTATCAAGACAAAGAATTCCCTCTTGTTTTTTTTTTTTTTTCATTTCAACCCTTCTTTTCCAGCTATTAAGAGTTTACTGGCATTAGAAACAATAACCCCAGGCAAAAATATGTTTGTATTGTATTCATATAAAACCAGTCAGCATTTATTACTAATCCTGTTACGTCACAGGGAAAACACACTAATCTACATAAGTGACACACCTTGGCTAAAATTCTAATCCTCTCAACTCTTAATATACATGTCTTCTTTTAAAAGCTCTAACAGCTCTTACTCTTGTCACTGCAAAAAAGTAGCTCCACTTTATATTGATTTACTCCTCACCTGCAAAAACCATTGGCTTCGCTGACTTAAAGCCAGGCAAAGGCTCCACTGGCTGTTTATACAAAAACAGTGTGTCTCCTATTTGGGCTTCCGTTACTTCTTTCATTCCAGCAATCAGATATCCCACCTGTCCTGCATAGCTAAATAAAATTGTTATTATATGGACATGATTGTTGGCATTAGCAGTATTTCTACTATCTTCCTACTTGATTTAGCCCAGCCAGAAATTCAAATAAATCACCCCCTTAAAAGCCCATATCCAAAGCCCAGAAGGGAGATTTGTTTCACCTCTGAGTTGTGAACACTCTCAACTAGTTCTGTTTCTGTTACAGCTAAACAGTGCATTTATGATCCTAGATTTTTAATACTGTGTTGCTCCCAGTCTAAAAGCTGGAGCTAGACCCTTGAGACGCTCCTAAGACATAGAAATCAGAATAGTTCCCAGTTGCCAGCACAGCAAGTCTCATACACCACTAGACAAATACTTTCCATCAGCATATTATGCTAACAGGAGGGGAATACATGGTAAATACTGGATAAAACATAGTGTACTGGTTTTGGCTGGGATGGAGTAACTTTCTTCAAAGCAGCCCTGCATGAAGCAGCGTTTTGGAATGGTGACCAAAACAAGTGTTGATAACATACCAATGTTCAGGTATTGCTGAACAGGCCCTCTCAGTTTCTCACTGTGCCTCTGCAAGCAAACAGAGGGGGTGGGCAAGAGACTGGGAGGTGACACAGCCAGGACACCAGACCCAAAATGGCAAAAAGGGCATTCCATACCACAGAACATCATGCTTAGCAATAAAAAAGAAGTGTAGTCTTTCCAAGGTAGCTTTTACTTGTAGACTAGCAGGACATCAGTCTGCTTGAGGGAGGTGGTGAATAATGGACTGTCTTTGCATCACTTATTTCTTTTTTTTTTTTTCTCCATTTATTAAACTGTCTTTATCTCAATCCACAAGTACGTTCTCAATTCTCATCCTGCTAGGGTTGGGGGAGTGAAGAAGGGGCTGGCTGGGTTGGTGACTGTTCAACCCACCAGACACAGTAATGTAATCTGAGAATGCCCTCAGTAAAGTCAGTAACATGTATTTGGACGCAAACTGGTAAAACTTCTCCACTACTTCTAAGTACCTGATTTTCTTCCCACTGCTGCCATTGAGAAGCCAGTTTCTGGAAGCTGTTGCATTCATGGATTTTAAGTTCTCCACCCTCAAAATATGCTGCAGCAATAACTAAGAGGAAGCCCCATTCCCTTCCACTTTCAAACAAGGCAGTTCCTAGAAATAAATTGGACGGCTGAATAAGAATATCGAACATGGGCCTTTAAACACTTAGCTGTCCAGATGTTCCATGTACTACAGAAGATAATGGAAACCTCCCACAGCAATGCCCAAAAACCACTCCCTAAAACCTTCTGCCTCAGCATGCCCAAAATAAATAATTACACAGAGCATTAAATTGCAAATAGTAAGTATAAAAAAACCCATCACCAAAGAACAAGAACAAAAACCTAGACATCTCCAAGTTTTTACCTCTCAAAGCAAAAATCAAACAGAAATGCAGGATATTGTAGCTTACCCCAATATATGATTTGTTTCACTGTAAGAAGTTTTTACTTACAGCTTATGTGTTGGTTGTTCATTTGGAGTCAGAATTCCGACTTCATTAACTTCGTATCTTTTCTTTGTGTGTGCAGACACAATTTTCTGTCCTTTTGTAATCTCCCCACCAAAGAGCGCAATGTTAGCGATGACACCTCGGTAGTGGTCAAAGGTAGAGTCAAATACTAAGGCTTTCAATGGATCAGCAGTGTTACATTGAGGTCTGTCACCAAAAAAAATTAAAGCAATATATTATGCAGTGTGTTTCCATTCAGTATTGAATGAGCAAGCATGCCCACCCCAAACACTTTCATAGAATCATACCAGGTTGGAAGGGATTTCAAGGATCACCTGATCCAACTTCCCTTGGCAAAATCACAGGCTTAACAATATGGCCCAGCACCCTACTCGAACAAACCAGAGAGTATCCAACGTTGGGGAAGCCACCACTTTCCTGGAGAGATTAGTCCAATGGCTCTTTGTAGCTATTGTTTAAATATCAGAACATGGCAAAAGGTCTCCCTTAAGCCTTCTTTTCTCAAGGCCAAACATTTCCAGTTTTCTCAGACTTTCCTCAAAGGGCAGGCTGCCCAGTCTTATGATCATTTCTGTGGCCCCTCTCCAGTCTGTTCACGTTTTCTGCATAGCAGGGACCAAAACTGAACACCAGTATTCCAGGTATGGACCAACCACCACTGAGCAGAGTGGGATAATGAGTTCTTAATTTCTGCCGGTGATGTCCTTGTTGAGGCAACCCAGCATGCTATTGTCTTTCTTTGCTGCAGCAGCACACTGTTCACTAACATTGACTTGACCTCTGGGGCCATTTCCACAGAGCTGGTCCCCAGCTAGGTAGATTCCAGTCTGTGCTGCACTCATGAATTACATATTCCTAGATGCACTACCTTTGCCTCTGTTGAATTTCATAAGGCTCTTGTTAGCCCACTCTTCCAGCCTATCTAGGTCTTCCTGCAAAGTAGCTCCCCTTTTGTGAATTGTCTACTTCCCCTCTCAGTTTGGTATTGCTGGCAAACTTCATTAAGGTACACATCCCAACTTGCAGATAATTTATGATAATATGAAACAGCATTGAGCCCAATACTGATCCCTGGCAGACCCTACTCGTGGCCAGTCTGAAAAGGACTATTTACCACACTCTGGGTGCAGCCTGTCAGACAGTTCCCTACCCACAACACAGACCACTCCAGACTCCAGTGGTTTCTCCAGGAATCTGTGAGAAACCTTATAAAAAACCTTAAAGATCCAGGCAGAGAGAAAGCCAGGTAGCCAGTGTCCACCACTCCCACCACACAGCAGGTTACTCTGCTGTAGAAGGTGATCAGGTTTGTCAAGCATGATACACCCTTGGCGAATCCCTGCTCACTTTTCCCAATCATTTACTTCATCTGACTTGTGACAGCCCCCAGGAAGATTTGTTCTATATCATTTTCAGGGACTGTAGTAAGACTGATGGGCCTATAAATTCCTGGATCCGCCTTTAAGCTCTTCTTGTAAATTGGACATTAACATTCTTCTACTCTTCTGAGATGTCCCCTTATCTCCATGACTTCTCCAAAATTACAAAGAGCTTTGCAAGAACACAGCCAGCTCTCCTACAATCCTCACGTGGATACTATCAGAGCTCATGCATGTGTAGGGGTCAGGCTCCTGTAATAGTTCACATACCCACTCCTTCTTTGCTGACAGTGGGTCTGTGCATCAACCTGCATTTTTCTCCCCAGGCCTAAAGCCCAACAGTGCTGGTAAAGACAGAGGTGAAGAAAACGTTCCTCTGCTTTTCAACCTCACTACTGATCAATTCACCTCTCCTGTTTAAGTGCAAGTCACTATTTTCCTTCTATTTCTCCTACATCTCTCTATAAAGTATTTTCTCTAAATCGCATGCATATTAAGTGTAAAACTGCTGACAATACCATATAAATGTAATGTATGATTTCCTAATTACCTTATAAGGTTAATTAGATACATAATTAAATACAGACTTACGGTGGGATCTTCTCAATAACCTTTTGAAGAACTTTTTCAACATTTGTTCCTTGTTTAGCAGAAATCTAAAACAAATCCAACAACAATTTTATAAGTCTTACACTTATTAATTAAATAGTGTCATGTTTACTTGGACAGTTTTGGTGGCCACCCATTTTATGGGTGGCAATAGCCATAAAAGTACTCAAAAGGACACTCTAGAATGCTATTACTAAATAATGGTTCTTGCATTGCAAATTATATTGTTGGTGGTTTTTTTGTGAATGGTAATTATTGTTATGATAGAAACAAAAACGATTTACGGACTGACAGTGAGCAATAATTTAAAATCTCGGATTCCATTCCTCAAAAAATACTAGCATTTTTAGCTGAAAGTTAATTTTCTCCACTTTTGCAGGAGAAAAGCTTTAAAGAAATTCTTATGTCAGACAAAAATAGGAAGACAGAGAGCACTTAATCGTGTCATTCATTAGTTACAAAGTAGGCCTATTATCAGCCATGTTATAAAACTTTGAGATCTTACCCTTATACATTCATCTGTAGGGATATCAAACAGCTTCTCAATTTGTTTTTCAACTCTTTCAGGGTCTGCATTTTTCAAGTCTATCTGCAAAATAACAAACTGCTAAATATAAAAGCAATCACGTCTCCCACATCATCCAGTACTGTATCTTTCAAAAGTACAACAAAGAACCTTCATGTATTTATGAATAAATACCGTGTCTTTAGGAAAATACCTTTCTACAAGAGCTGGTAAAAATCTTTGAAATCATCAAGAGCTACCTACACTGTTTATAGGAACAAATATTAATATAAATTACAATATAAATCAACAAAAAGTAATTAACATAAGACCGAGCAGTAATTAACCTTGTGATTCCAGTAACACAGCCCTTAAAATTGTACAGAAAATAACACTTAGAATTCCATTTAAATTTGACTCTGCTTTTTAAACACTGAGCTCCTACTCATGTCATTTCCTCAATATTTAACATCACCAATTCCAAACATAAACCCTGCGCTGCAAAGTCCACCACTAAGCATCTTCTGAAGTGCTACATTTTTAAAATACCTAAATGTATTTCATTAAATTAAAAATTTCGCAGAGTTACTGTAAAATTTTACACAGGCAACAAATACAGAAAATTCCTATTACATTCTAGTAATGTTATATCTAAATTTTATAAATATTATAATAAAGAACTTACTTTGTTATATAATTATCTTCAAGGTTACATTTCTGATAAGCACTACACACATTCAAACAACCCAAGTATTTAACAGAAAATACTAAAAACTTTATTACCTTATTTATGACAGGAATTATTGAAAGCTGTGCTTCAAAGGCAAGATAGAAGTTTGCTACTGTCTGAGCCTGAATACCCTAGAAAATAACATTTTAAAGTTTAACACAGAAACCTCCTCAGTTTTGGTGTGATTTTGGGGAGTATTTTAAGGCATACTATGCAATTTAAGGTTACTTTGCTATTCTATCAACTCTTTCATTTAGGAGATGGATAAATAAAAGGTGATTGACTATATGCAACTGCTTTAAAATCCCATTACTCTTTTTCTGCAACATAATACGTTCATGGAGATAGACCAGGGGCAAAAACACTTCCAGAAAAACTAAAAAAACCCACAACCTAGTTTCCCTCTAGCTTAAGGAAATCCTGAAATACTAAATAGAAAACAAGAATCAAGTACTACACCTCATTTGCATCGACTACAAGTATGACACCTTGACAGGCAGATAGCGACCGTGATACTTCATAGCTGAAATCTACATGGCCCTATGGAGAAAACAAATGTTTACAATTTCAGGTATTTTTGTAAAGATTTCTGTACTATGTTGTTTTCATTTGTATGTACGTTCTCATTCTTATAAAAGAGGAATTGAATAAACACAAGAAGCCATAAATCTCCACTTTCAACTATAAAGACATTAAGACTTGTGTGATTTCAACACTGTTTATATGTAACTTACAGGCGTGTCAATAAGATTTAAGAGGTAGTTTATTCCTTCATGACTGTAAAACAGAGATGCAGATTGTGCTTTAACTGTAATTCCTCTTTCACGTTCCACCTGAAGTTTATCCAGCACTTGTTTATTACGGTCAGTTTTAGAAATTGTTCCTAAAAATAAGAAAAGAAAAAAAGATTTATTTACTACATAAATCTTGTAAATGCATTTAACCAAGAGTTAACCAAGAGCTAATGACACTTTTCCATACAATTAAGCTAAACTAAAATTTTCAAGCAAAAACAAAACTGTACATCAACTCTTTACATTTGTCAAATAAAGTTTACACAATAAAGTTACACAAAATACTATCCTGAATAAGCAGGATAGAAAACATCATCTAAGAGATTAAGAAGAAGCAAACACTCCATTCAGTTGTTAGTAATTTTGACATTTAAGGAAACTTCACCTATCACTGGAGAGGAGTGGCCTACACCTCTAAAATCAATCTCAACTGCAAGTTGAGCATCAGCATAGAGTGACAGACCTGAATTCAAAACCCCATTCCATCACAGGCATCAAAAAAGTGCTCACAGTGATACATGGCAGGTAATCATAAAAAATAACTTTGATCAAAAGCTTCCCTCCCTGGTTTTGTTTCATTTACCCTTAAATGAGAGTCCGGAACTCCCAGGTCATGACATTACTCCCCTTCTGTCCACCTCAACCACTGGCAGTAAACATCATAAATTGGAATGGCTGGACTGACATCTTGCACAAGGAAGTAAACACCTTTTCAGTCTCTTTCCAAAATATGTACTTCTTTAAATTAATTACACACTTCCTTACACCTACATGTAGGCAGGCCTCAACCACAAAGTCCATATATCTGTAACACTACACAACTGAGAGCCTAAAAGCACAAGCAACACTAGAAGAGCAAAAATATTAGAAATTTTAGTAGTAATCAACGGTACAGAAACTTAAGATGCCACCTTCCAAGTCAAGAAAAGGCAGTATAAAATGAGAATGCTTACCTGTAATTTCCAGCAATCTGTCTGCTAGTGTACTTTTGCCATGATCTACATGAGCTATAATACTGAAGTTTCTAATGCTTTCAACAGGATACATCGACATATCTAATTTTTCCTGAAAAACAAGAATTTCTTTTCATAAATCATGGTTACAGTTTCTTTATACAATATGACCGCTTTAAAATAACAAATCAGTTATTTTAATTAATTTTTCACCAGAAGAAGCACAAGTTGAACAGAGATACAAGAACTTAAATCGTCACCATTGTTTAAAATGCCAGTATTTCACTTTAGTCATACAGACATATTTTTTCAATCTTTAAAAAATCATGAAGTATGCTGGAAAGTGTGTCAAAGGTACTATGTTCTTATATAAATAGGGAGCTGGAAAGTTTTGTTTTACAGTTTCATGTTTGTGAAACTACTAAACTTAAGGATTAAGAAAACTGGATTCAGGGGGCCATTAAGGACATTATTCTTCACAAGCATGATATGAATAAAGAGCCATTACCTAAGAGACTCAGCTGGCAGTGACCTTATGATAAGGTGCAAGCGGACTGTGGAAAAGAATGCTACAGTTAACAATTATCTTGGCTAAATTTTTAAAAATGTAGAAAGCTAGCCTGACATAGAAAGGTTCAACACTAATGAACTTTTGTTTTTGTTATTCACGCTCATTCATAGTAATAAGACATTTTGAAGAAAAGTGGCTTCCTTGCTTTTCAAAGCTTTGAGCTTCAGGAACCAGGAGACCCCTTAGAGCAATCAGCAACACTTTGCTGAAAAACTCTGGCCACCAATGCTAGCAACACACAGATCTCATCTCTCTAATTCGGGCTCTGGACACAGCTCTGGGCCAGCAAGGAATTAGTAAACGTGGTGTTCTTTAATAGCATCAGTACATAGCATTCATCAGCGTTTTCTGCCAATCCCTCATAGGTGTCTCGGCTTGGAAAAGCGGGATCTGCTTTAGCCACAGGGACACAAGGCCCCGGAGCAGGAAATTTCTAGTCCGGGAAGAGTGTTGTGCCAACACAGATTCTTCCACACAGGGTGCAAGACGCCAATTCACACACTAAGTCAAAGTACTTGATTTATTTATTGTTCTGAGCAGAGAGGGGGACTGGTGGAAAATCCACAAAGCCAGCAAACAACAATCAAGTGTTCATACTATTTATATATTTTAGCAAACAAAGGCATTAATGTTCACTGCCTAGAAGTTACATAGTTGTCCTAATAATTAATATTCTATTGGTTAAAAGATTCCCTCACTTCTTATGCTAGTTAGCCGGCATGCTCTCTTTCTCTTGAGTCGCTGCGTTTCTTCGGTCTCTGATTGTGATCTCCCCTTGCCAGAATTACCTTTTTTCAGAGCCCATTTCAGCACACTTGCTGAGTTGGCTTTGTTAGTTCCATCCCTATCCTGGGAGTTCTGTCATTCTGGCCCGTGAATTCTGCATTCTCTGTACCCACTACCAGCAGCACACTCCTCTCCCCGAGCTTTGTAAACCTGTCCCTAGAACTGAGACACGCCAAGCCCTGAACCGCAGCAAGGCAATTCTCCCAAGGAGTGGCGGGTCGCTCTCACACCTGGCCGGCACCGTGGGCTGCCTGCAGAGGCGGCACCGGCAGCAGGCCGGCCCCGGGGGCGGCCCGGGCGGCGGGGCTCGCTCACCTCACTCACTCACCTCGCTCGCTCACTCACCGTGCCGCGGGAGCTGCAGGGCCGCTCGCACCTCACCGCGGGCAGCCAGCCCGGGCGGCAGAGCGGGCCGGCGGCGGGGCAGGGGATCGGCAGCCGTGGCCCCCAGCGCAGCGCCACCCGGCCGGCGAGGGCCATGCCGCTGGCAGCAGCCCCGCTCAGCCCAGCCCCGCTCAGCCCCGCTCAGCTCAGCCCCGCTCAGCCCAGCCCCGCTCAGCCCCGCTCAGCTCAGCCCCGCTCAGCCCCGCTCAGCCCCGCTCAGCCCCGCTGAGCGCAGCGGCCACGGGCGCCCCGGAAGGGCCGGGCCGGAGGCGGCGGCCGCGCTGTGACGGGGCGGAAGCGCTGAGGGGAGCGGTCGGAGCGAGCGGCGCTGCTGCCGCGAAGTGCTGCTGTACTGGCATTACAAACGGGTTTATTGCGTGGCGTCTGTGGCTGTTGTGGCCGTCAGAGCTCTACTTTGTTAAATTCTGGTTTAATTTCTGGATGAATGTTGTCGTTTTCTCAGATATGTTTTCCGTGTGTTCCTCTCCATCACAGTGTTTGCGCGTGTTCAGATATTTTTCTGCCTTGTATCTTTCCTAGGTTAGCGTTTATTAGTGTTCCTCTGTTTTTCCTGGAATTTTTTGCATTAGGGTTTCACAGACCTGGGAAAACATACAGGCAAGGGTCACTAGTCTGTTTACATATATTGGCTCCTCCTTTCTCTTTTGTACAATCTAATTAGGATTTCAGCTGTAGCTATGTAAAATATTTCAGAAATGCCAGCAGACCACTTTGCTAAGAAAACTGCAAATATTTAATCATGTTTGCAATCTAGAGATGTGCCAAATAATGCAAGACAGTAAATTTTGAGGGCAAAGTCATTTAAAGGAGGTTTAATTTCGGGATACCAGTATGAAATTCACACTCCTTTTTAAGTTAGAAGGATTTGGTCTCAAAAGGCAGCATAAAAGTGATAGGTACTGCAGACAACACGTGTTCCAAATGACTTGGGCTTGTGCAGTCATAGATTTGCTAATACAGTTCACTGCTGGGCTGATCTCATGGAATTTGGGTAGTAATGGACAAAGATAATCCTTTGCCAAATTCATGAGAATGTATAGAGAAGAAGTATGTCCTTGAATGATGAATGAATGTAACAGGAACCAAGAATCCAAAGCCATGATCCAGAGCAGGCATATGAGTATAGCAGCTGTGTTTGGAGGAAAACATCGTCCCTGCTACACACAGATTAAGGTTGATCCACTGTAGGTATTGACTTACCTGTGTGCAATAGCAGAGAACAAATATACATAGCAATCCTGTCATTGCTAAAGGGATAATTGTCTTCACTGTCCTAAGGTACATGAATATCAAGAAATCTAAGAAAGTCCTCTATTATCAGGAATTAAAGTAATATGCTTTACATACTATATTAAAGAGAGAGCACCCTCTTGCTCTGAGCAATTTATATAGATGGCAGATTTCAGCAATTCCAGAAGAACAGCAGCAAGGGTAGCTAAACCCCACGTTCACACCACAAGGACGTGTAGGAACGTGCAAAATCACATAGTCTCAAAAATAACTGAAAAAACATAATTCGAACCAAAGGGGTTGCACTTGCACTCCATATCTACACCCTCGATAACAAAGACTTGTGTTTGTACCACATGCACACTCAGCTGGCTGGATTCAAGGAGCTGTGAAGAGTAACTGAATGAGCTCATGTTCTCCATCTACATCCTGGAACTTGTTCTTGTCCTGTTGTCATCGAGTGAACACCTATGTAGTGACTGCTGGTCCATGCAGAGAGACAGCAGTCCTTAATTTTGTGCTATTTGCAGGTCCATGTATTTTAAAGTTCTGAGATAAAGGAAGAAAAACTGCAATGGAACTGCATTTCAAGCATGACTCCTAATCATATGAACAAAAATTATTAACTAGAATTTCAGATTGGAGGTCCATCATAAGCCAGGATAGAGCACAGTAAAAATTACAGTAATCTGTCTTTATTTTCACTTTTCAGCTCAGATGAATATATGAATCAAATGCTAAGGTTTTTGATCAATTTGAGCTCTATATGCAATGGAACATGTTCACTGGAAATATTATAGGAAGATGTGCAGTTCAGCAGAATAATAAATATTAAAGTGTTTATGGGACAGTGACACTGCCCTCGGCTCGAGTGGTCTCGCACTCCCCGAGTGACCGGCTAGCCCGAGAGGGCAGCGCAAGGAGTGGCCTCTCTGCTTTGCCCGTCTGGGGTTGGCAGTAGAGGTATGTGGCAGAACCACATGCAAGCCTGGCCGTCAAAGGTGGGACAAAGAGGCAGGGAAAGACCTTTCACGGTTCCAAGGGTTTATTAAGGGAGCAAAGGTACAGGGTCCAGAGTCGAGGGAAGGGAACCGCAAAAGGCGGTTAGAACAGGGCTGACAGCAACTTAAATACGGGGTATGACATCAAGGGGCGGTACAGAAGTTGGCCTATTGCGAAACACTAGGGGAGGTACAACGGGCGGGGAAGGGGATACAATTAACCAATGGGTACATTTGAGGGCGGCAACCGGGATACATTAACCAATGAGGGACCGAAACGAGGGGAATTTTCCAGAAAGGGGGCGCGTTCCTAGGGAGGATTGACAACCAAAGGGGCAGGGTTTCGGGCGGTGGACAGGGAAGGGTCTGGAAAGCAGGAGGGGTCTGGGGATAACAGACATGTGAAACGGCGGGAAGGGAACAAACCATTTTACAAAGCGGGGGATAACAATAAAATCTGAACTTTGAACAACTGAACAATAACGCAAAACACAACATCTCCCCCTTTTCTTTTTTAAAGATCGACGGAGAAATGGGATTGAGTCTCAATTTTTTGGGCACCACCCATATCTTCGTAATGGCTTTCCTCTTCGGGGGGTGGTGCCTCCGCCCTGTTGACACTTGGGCTGGGGGAGATGCTCCTTAAAATAATCCTTTTTAAGATAACGGCAGTAACGCAAACGATAACAACAACAATAACAACGTATATAACTGATTTAACAATGGAGGCTAGCCACTCCGAAAGTCCCCAGCCTTTGAAAGTCTTTGCTAGCCAGTCCTCGGATTCCACAGTGATGTTCTTGATCATTTCTTTAAGTTGGTTGATCTTCTTGTGGATGCTGCTGCCTTTCGATGATAGATTGAAACAGCAGAGGCCTTCAAAATCCTCACAGCCGTGACCATGCGCCAAAAGTAGGAAATCTATGGCGGCCCGATTTTGTAGGGTCGCACGCCTGGTAATCTCCTCGTCTTCGAGGAGGTCGCTAAGGGCTGACGACGTTAATCGTGCCTGTTTCGCCACCCAACACTCTAGGTGGCCCAATTCACCTAGAGCTTTGGCCGCAGCTACCCAAGGCAATAAAATGGAAGCTGCGATCCTTTTGGATTTCGACCAATGAATCACATCTGAATCGCAATTTTCGTCCAAATTTTTTAATTCTCTCTTTTGGACGGCCAATGAGTTATTTTTGGCTTTCCAATTCAAAATTTGCGTTCGGTTGGGGGTGAACAGGGTCAGTCGCCCAAGGGTACACGGCCCTCCTATAAGGCGAGAGGGGATGCCGGCCCACGCCCTATCACCGCAAATCAGGAAAACCCCCTTCTCCAATTGGAGAGGTCGTTCTGATGGGGGTCCTGAGATCTCGGCGGTCTGGTTACACCAGGACTCGGACTGGTACTCCGGGTTGGCTTGTATAACTTGGAGGTGGGAGGTGGGTTGGGACCAACTATAATGGTTGAAAACACAAAAGGGTGCGGGGGCAGAACCCAAAAGTTCTAACTCTTGAGGTTCCTCTGATGCTTTGGGAAGTGGAATAGACCACTCCCTCCACATCCTGAGGGGGTTGGACAGGGGTTTGCCATGGGACGCCGGGTACCATCCGTGGGCGTTATATTTGGTCATTAGATCGTAAACTTGTCTTGGATATTCCTCGGGCTTTAACGGAATCCCCACCAGGCAAGTTGACAGTGGATTTCCTACGGCCGATGTCGACAAGCACAGATGGTCTTGGCGCATGGCTTGAGCTAAGGTGACCCAGACATTTTTCTTCGGCTGTGGGACAATCCAGCCTTCCGAGAACTGGCTGAAGTGCACCATCGAGAAGATGATGCACCAGGCGAGGATGACGTTTGCCTTATTCATGCTGGGGCTTCGGGCGGCTAGCCGGAACTAAGGAAAAACAAAGTGGGGGCGGTTAATCGAATAGATTGGGGAGGTCTAGGGAAAAGGGTTCACAAAAGGGGCTACCCCATCCACAAGGGGAGATGCTGACATTGTTGGGGGGACGACGGCGACGGCGTAAGGCAGCATATTCAACGTCTTTTTCGGTTGGCCTTGTCGGAGACACCCCTCTTGCAGTGTACGGTTTGACCCATCTTTGAGGGACCCACCTCAATCCTGAAGGCGTGGACACGCACGCATGTCCCCGTCCCCAGGTGACTAACTCGTGTGGGCCCTCCACCTGTCCGGTCTCCGGGTTCTTCACCATTACGGGAGGATGTTTCCTCAAACGTAATGGGGAAGCGTTCGCGAAATGCCTCACAATGGGAGGACTCAATACTTCAAAAGAGCAGTTTAGGAAATTAATTGTAAAAAGGGCGCGGTGTAATTTGGTGTGAGGGTTGTCGAATTGGGTATCGCCCTGTTGCTGCTCTAGGACTCGCTTGAGCGTCTGATGGGCACGCTCAACCATGCCCTGACCGGTAGGGGAATACGGGATGCCTGTTTTATGTTTTATTCCCCACTTCTGCAGGAATTCCCGGTAGGCCGTGGAAACATACGCCGGGCCGTTGTCCGTTTTGATCACCCTCGGGATTCCCAGGACCGAGAAGGCCTGCATTAGGTGTTTCTTGACGTCTTTGGCCTTCTCCCCTGTGTGGGCAGAGGCAAAGATCGCTCCGGAGAAGGTGTCAATGGTGACATGTACATACTTCAACCTGCCGAACTGCGGGACGTGTGTGACATCCATTTGCCACAGTTCGCAACTCTCCAGGCCTCTGGGGTTGACGCCAGAGCTCACAGCTGGTACACTGAGCTTCTGGCAGTCGGGACATGTGGCCACAATGTCCCTGGCTTGGTCACGGCCCAGATGGAATTGCCGCACAAGTCCAGGGGCATTCTGGTGGAACCGCTGATGACTCAGCTTGGCTTGTTGGTAAACGTCAGGCACATTTGCCATGTGCGCTGGCGCGGCCAAGGCATCTGCCCTCTCATTGCCTTCCGCAATGAAACCGGGCAGGTCCGTGTGCGACCTCACATGCATCACGTAATACGGGTGCTCTCGGTGGGAGACAGCATAGATTAGTTTCGAGAGCAGACGATGGAGGTTTGGATTCGAAACTTCCTTCAAAACTGAATTTTCCGCTCTAGACACTACACCTGCCACATACGCCGAATCTGTAACCAAATTAAGTGGCTCGGGGAACCTCTCAAAGGCTCTGACGACAGCGTCCAACTCAGCAATCTGAGGGGAACCCTCAACTACCTTAATATCTGCCTCCCACTGCTGAGTTTGGGGGTTCTTCCAGGTCATCACTGACTTGCGAGAAGCCCCGGATGCGTCTGTGAAAACTGTCAGAGCCTTGAGCGGCACTCGGCTCAATTTTTCCTTTGGTACTAAATTGAAATTTGAGTTAAATAATTTATGTTTCTGATGGTGGACAGATGTTTGTCCGGTGTAGCTATCCAGAGCAAACAGGAGAGTTTCGTTTTCCCTGAGCAAATGCTCCAGGGCCTCCTTCGTCAACTTGCCCGATGACAAGGCAAGTGGCATACGTATGCATGTGAACTCGCACCCCGCCAGTTCTCGTAGGCGGGTCCTGGCCTTCCTAATGAGCTGAGCCATCAGTTCCTGTGGCTTGGTAACACTTTTGGACCTCTGATGACTCAGGAACACCCACTCTATGATCAAGAGGGGGTCCTTCTGGTCCTGGTCCCATTGATAGATCAGGCCATGGAGGTGCGGCAACCGTCCCATAATGATGTATTCAAACGGCAAGTTCGGCAGGTAGCGATGGGCTTGTCTAGATCCCATCGCCTTCTCTACCTTCTCCAAAGCCAGCCTGGCCTCTGGGGTCAGCACCCTAGGAGAACGCAACTCATCTCCCCCTTTCAATAAATTGAAAAGGGGGGCTAGGTCCTCGGTAGTAAGTCCTAGCCAGGGCCTGACCCAATTTAAAGAACCACACAGCTGGTGGAAATCCGCGAGGGTCTTTGGCCTGGTGTTGATAGCCAATTTCTGCGGGACAATTGTCCTGTTGGTGATCTGGAGCCCGAGATATTTCCACGGGGGCATCCTCTGAACCTTTTCCTTTTGAAGCTCAAATCCAGCAGAAGTTAAGACCTCAATTACCTGGTCCAGGACATGTTGCAGTAGGTCGTCCGTGGGGGCACAAACTAGCACGTCATCCATATAGTGCAGGATGACGGCTTCCTCCGCCTTGGCACGCACGGGAGACAGCAATGAAGACACGTACCATTGGCAAATACTAGGGCTGTTCTTCATGCCTTGAGGAAGTACTCGCCAATGGTAGCGCTTCATCGGGGCTTCTCGGTTGATGGACGGAACCGAGAAGGCAAACCGTGGAGCGTCTTTGGGATCAAGGGGAATTTGAAAAAAGCAATCTTTTATATCAATGATGGCCAGATTCCAATTTTGAGGCAGCATTGAGGGTGACGGCATGCCTGGTTGCAGGGCCCCCATGTCTTCAATTTTCTTGTTTATTTCACGAAGGTCGTGAAGGAGCCGCCACTTGTCCTTCCCCGGTTTCTTGATCACAAACACTGGGGAATTCCAAGGGCTCATGGAGGGCTCGATGTTTCCCTTTGCCAATTGCTCCTCCACGAGTTCGTTGAGCGCCTTCAATTTTTGTTTGTTGAGCGGCCACTGATCTACCCAAACTGGATCATCAGATAGCCAATTTAATTTTTGGATAGGGCGCTCCGCAGTGGCCGCTAGTAAAAATCCCGCGGGGTCTTCGGGATTTCGATTCTAACCCCCCATTGAGACATGGCGTCCCTGCCCCACAGGGGTGCTTTGTAGTCCATCACAAAGGGACGGACGTTTGCCACCTGCCCATCAGGACCCTCAATTGTAACAATATTTCTTGACTGCCTTGCCAATTTGGCCCCCCCGACTCCTTGAATTCTGCCAGCCACGGGTTGCAACTCCCAATGTGACGGCCAGATGTCCTCTGGAATGATTGTCACATCTGCTCCCGTATCAAAGACTCCTTTAAGGCGCAGATGGTCGTCGCCTTGCCGGAGTCCGCATACAATATTCGGTCGGTCTTCGCCTATTACTTCTGCCCAGTAGACACAGGGATCTTCCGGTCTTTCCTTGATGTTATGGGGGACCGGGATCGCCTGCGCTACAGGCTGTAATTTGGGCAAGAAGTACGGCGGTCGTATGCACCGTGCCAACAGAGTGAAACCGTCCGGACACAACGATTGTGTTTGCGGAACGATTTCAATCTCGGGCGGAGTGTATTTTGTGTCCCCAAGTGCGACGTACTTACAGTCGAGTCCGGCGAATAAACCCGGAGAGATGGGCTTCACGGACACCAACCGCCAGTCCGTTGTTTCAAACAGGGTGTTCTCCGTCAAGGCCAAGCTCAGAGGTGGGTGTGGAACCCACTCCCTCCCTGCTGGCTGCGCCTGTGTGTCACGATCGGTGTTATTGTCACGTCCGGTAAGAGTGTCGAATCCGATGTCCCCCCCCTGGCTCCCCCTGTGGTCCGCCTCATTTGTTTTTACACGCGAGGCGGACCCGCGCTCCCCCACTAGTTTTTTTTTTGTTGTGTCTGTGGGTCCCCAGCCCCTCCGCCCTGTTGCCCGATGTTAAGGGCTTTCTTTTTTGGACAGAACCGCGCGATGTGCCCATTTTGATTGCAAAAGAAACACCGAACCGGTGCTCCTGATGTTGCCGCTGGTAACACGGTCGGCTTCTTTCCTCCTCCGATGTTAGTTGGAGCTGCAATGGTCGCCTTCATGGTGCAGGCTTCTATAACTGACCTAAGACTAGGTTTGGGGTAAACAGGCAGAGAGGTTATTATTTGCCTACAGGTGTCGTTTGCATTAACCTTTATCGCTTCCATGACAACCTCTTCTAAAACTTCTGGGCTTTTAACCTGTCGTTCTACTTGTTGTTTCAGCCTTTCCACGAAGCTGATAAAGGGTTCCGCCGGCCCCTGCTTGATGGTTAGATAATTTACTTGGGGCTCGATGGTTGGCATTCTCATGAATGCCTCCGCGGCAGCGGCTTGAATCTTTACAAGTACAGGCTTTGGAATTTTTTCTGCCTGTACCTCCGCCTGTGACCATTCACCTTCGCCGCACAAATGATTTAGCGTTATAGGTTTCTGATCCGCGTCAATGGCGCACTCGGGGCTTTGCAAGAGCTCGGGTAAGAGTTCTCCTAACGTTCTTTTCCATGTGTCTTCCCACAGCCCATATTCCGTGGACAGGAGGAGACACTGGAATAAATCCTTCAAATCGCTAGGAACCAAAAGGTTGGAGGAAAAGGTGGCTTTCATTAGCCCTTTAAAATACTCGCTCTTCCTCCCAAACTCTTTCTGAGCCTTGCAAAGCTCCTTTTTGTTGGAGTATTCGAATGGTTTCCAATGAGGAATACCCCGCTTTGAATATGAAACCGGTGCGGCAATAAGGGTGGCCTCCGGTCCCGGGTTCCAGGCCCCGGGCCTGTCACTTCCGGGTTCCAGACCGTGGGAACCGGAAGGAGGGGCGTGGGAACCGGAAGTCGGGAGCGGATAGGCGGGACCGCTGTCCGAGGAGGTGTCAAAAGACTGACGCCATTCACGAGAATGGGCGGAACTTTCCGACCTCGAAGGAGGAGGGGCACGCGGCGGGAGAGGGGGAGGAGACTGGGGAGGAGCGCTCGGGGTAGGGACCTTCCCCCAGGGGGAGTGTTCAGGGGCAGGGCTGTAAGAGGGATTGTAGGAGGGGTTAGGGAAGGGGGGAGGGACGAGGAAGGGGTTGGCGAAGGGATTCGGGGGCGGAGCCACAAACGGAGGGGGAAGGAACGGGTCTTGGACGAAGGGATTATGGGAAGAAGAACCCGAGGCACCATGAGCCGACCACGCCACGTGGCCGGCGCCATCTTGTGCCTCGGCGCTCCGGGGGCCATTTTGTGGCTCCAAGGGGTCCAACTGAAACTTAACCGATTTTGGGGTACGAGGGGTGGACAACGAAGGAGAGGGTTTAGGAGTGGGGACACGGGATCTACAGCTTTTAAGGGCGGGTTTAGGGGTAGGAACCGTACTCGAACTGGGGATGGAACCTTGGGAAGCGCAACTTTGGGTAGAGGGAGTAGGAGAAGGCTCCCTGGCAGCTGGTACCGGGCTGCCAGGGCTAGGGCGTCGAGGAGACCGAGAGGAGCGAGGCGATTTGTTAGCCGGCGGCTCGTGCCGCTCTGACCGTCTCGAGTCTCCCGACCCCAGGGAGGAGGGAGCGGGACGAGGGGAAGGAGGGGGTAGAACTGGGGAAACCCGCGGCGGCTGGCTCTCTCTTCCCCCTTTTCTTTTTACAAGATCTTTAATTTGGATAAACAGGGTGTAATATTTATCGACAGAGGCGTCACCCTGCCGGCTCAGCGTCAGCAGCCGCTGGCCGACCCTTTCCCAAAACGTTAGGGAATTCATGTCTCGGGGTGACGCCTCGGGGAATTGAGTAGCCAGCCACTTGATAAACGATTTTAGAACCCCCCGCGAGAACTTAACTTTCCCACCCTCAAGGGAACCCGCAACTTGGAGGAACATTTCCCTCTGGGCTGTTGAGACCCTAGCGCCCATGGTGTGCTCTCAACCACCCAAAACTCACTCCTTTGCCGACCGGGAAGGGGAAAACTCAAAAAGAAGGATTGAAAACAAAAAGAAAACTGAACTGAAAACAAGGGCTACCCACCCAGTGAGCCCCCCACCTCCCGGGGGGACTAAAGGCAGCGGTGCAAAAACGCAGCCGACAAGCGGCCTTTTGTATACTGGGTCCCACACCTAGACCCGCACCGTGCCCGCCTATGGTGAGCCTCTCACACCCCCTCCGGGGAGTACTCACCTGCTCCGTCGAACGGGTAGCAGCAGTCGGCAAAGGGTCCCACCTTCAAAGGCGATCCCTGGCGCTACGGGATTGCCGCCTCTTCCCCGGGAGCGCTGCCGCGATGGCCTGCTCCGACCGGGGTAGGTGACGCCCAAAGCTTCCGATCCTCAGATCTCCGAAGCTCCTCGTGGGTCAGCTGTCCACTGCCCCACGTTGGGCGCCACTCTGACACTGCCCTCGGCTCGAGTGGTCTCGCACTCCCCGAGTGACCGGCTAGCCCGAGAGGGCAGCGCAAGGAGTGGCCTCTCTGCTTTGCCCGTCTGGGGTTGGCAGTAGAGGTATGTGGCAGAACCACATGCAAGCCTGGCCGTCAAAGGTGGGACAAAGAGGCAGGGAAAGACCTTTCACGGTTCCAAGGGTTTATTAAGGGAGCAAAGGTACAGGGTCCAGAGTCGAGGGAAGGGAACCGCAAAAGGCGGTTAGAACAGGGCTGACAGCAACTTAAATACGGGGTATGACATCAAGGGGCGGTACAGAAGTTGGCCTATTGCGAAACACTAGGGGAGGTACAACGGGCGGGGAAGGGGATACAATTAACCAATGGGTACATTTGAGGGCGGCAACCGGGATACATTAACCAATGAGGGACCGAAACGAGGGGAATTTTCCAGAAAGGGGGCGCGTTCCTAGGGAGGATTGACAACCAAAGGGGCAGGGTTTCGGGCGGTGGACAGGGAAGGGTCTGGAAAGCAGGAGGGGTCTGGGGATAACAGACATGTGAAACGGCGGGAAGGGAACAAACCATTTTACAAAGCGGGGGATAACAATAAAATCTGAACTTTGAACAACTGAACAATAACGCAAAACACAACAGGACAGCAAGCCAGGAGCAAGAAACATTAATTTTCAAGTGATCATTTACATGTCAAAATATGGTGTATGGATGCACACATTTCCTGAACTTGAAAAGCCATTTGTAATGAGGATAAATTAAATGTACCTGTCACTAACTGCATTTACTAATACTGAAGCCAAATATATAAATGGTAAATTCAGATATTTTCAGATTCGTGGCTGAAAATGTGAAAACAAAGTACAAGCACGAATTTCTTGTCTGATTCCCAAGTATCTTGTTTCAACTATACTTGAATGCAGGTGTTGCATGTCCTATCAATAATCGTTTGAGTTGAAGATATAATGTGATTGCCATAATGTGATTGCCATAAATGCAAGCCAGTCAATGTTACGTGTTATTTCCTGGCCGTTGTGTTCAACAGAAACAAGTATGAGCCCTCATTGACATGTTTTCATAGCCTGAGTTTTAACAGGAATTGTGTTTTCCCATGAAGTGAAAAGATTGCAAAATTAAGCATTTACCCAGTCAGGGATCAGAGTTATCTGCTAAATTTCTGACAGTCACACTGGGTGAAATAGCACACCTAGTACAATGAATAATATAAAAGGTAAAGAAGCGTTTTCCTGATAGTGAAGTATGAGCTGATAAAATGCAGCTAGGATTTCATATTGTAATATATATATGCATGCAGAAGGACAAACAGATCCATAATCAGTGGTATCTGTGAAACACAGCAGACACTGCACCACTTTCTACTCAATCATCAGTGCACCTCATTTGGCAGCAATCTTTGGCAGCATTGTGAGATTATGGAAATGCAGAAATAAGAACAAAGCAACATTCAATAGATGTAGTAAGGAAAAAAAAAGGAGTATTTCTTTATTTCATTGGTGAGGATTTCTGTAACAGAACAGATTTCTATTCTCCACAAGTACTGTGCGAATGAAATAGCTGTGACAAAAGTCTTTCTTGTCACTGGGTGGCACTGCTGCCAGCAGATGCTAAAAGGGAATCACTACCTAAAAGACAACGTTGGCAGAAATTTCCCCATCTGTAAAATACACTCTCTTAAGCCAAATTCAAAGACCTTATATTGCACAGTAATGACCTGAATTAAAAGGACAAAGTTTACCCTGAAAAGAACTTGAAATATTAGACTAAACACTGTACAGGACAAGTCACTAACATTTGTCTTCTAAATAAATGTCTGTGTGGCAGCGAGGTGCCTGAGCAGACACCTTAATTAACTAACCTGGTCTGCCAGTATTTTAACTGGAGTAGTCACTCAGTTTTCCTCAGGGTATTTGAATTTGACAGGCCCTTGTTGTTCTTGGGAGGACAAAATCTAGCAAATTCTTTTCCTTTCTTCCTTTCTTTTCTTCCTTTCTTTTCTCTTCCTTTTTTGTCATGAAAAAGCGTCCTGTACAATATCCACACTTGCTGTTGTATCTGCTCTACACCTTTCTTAACCAAAGTAATGATGGACAAAGGGGCAGCAGTGACTGGAGTTAATATTTTGCCTCTTAGGACAGATTGCCATTTTGGAGTTGTTCCTTGACACTGACTTGTCAGGTTGCTGCAATATATCGAGTTATTCTCTAATTGTGCTTGAAAATGCAGTTTAATCCTTTATTTCTTGGCACTTCATGATGCTGATTGCTGAATATTTCTGTTGTAGCCAAGCTGACAAAAGTAGCAGACACATATATACTTCTTGCCTTAAAAATAAAGCAGAAAAGGTAGTTAGCATCTTCCTGTCTAATCTTCAAAAATCACAGCAGAAACTGAGTGAAACTGCAGTGTTTGAGTTTGTGATCTGTGATTATTGATGTCTGTCTAATGAAAATACTGCATCTTTCATTGTTTCTATAAATTATGACAAACTGCATGTTTCTAGGCTATAGCCTACAGAGGAAGATGAATATATAGTGAAATACATTAGAGAATAATTGCTATTTTTCTTTATATTGGAGACTTTCTTCATTTAAGAGATATGTTTTCTATATTCTACTTACCAGAAAGACAATATTTTAGAATTATATTCTGTTTACTTCCTTGGGCTCATATTCTGTTCCCTTCTCTTTTCCTTTGAGTGTCTTGGGAAAACAGAGACTGCTGTTTTCCCTGACTCTCAGCAGCATCCACAATGATGTTAAATTCAAAGAGGGCTAATGTAGGGTGGTGAAACACTGGAACAGGTCAGCCAGAGAGATGGTAGATGTCCCCTCCTTGGAAACATTCAACACCAGGCTCAACAAGGCTCTGAACAGACAGACCTAGTTGAAGATGTCACTACTAATTGTAGGAAGGTTGGAGGAGATTACCTTTAAAGGTCTCTTCCAACCCAAACTATTCTATGATTTCATTACTTTAACAAACAACATGTTGAGAAAATTTTTTTTTCTTTCTAGTGAAATAGTGTTTTCACAGAAATGTAGTATTTTTAAATGTATTTTCACCCTTCTATTATCCAGCTAGTTTTATTGAGAATGTTCTAATTCTTAGAGGATACTTCGTAAGGAATATATTACAGCATTCTGAAATGAAAAAGCATAAAGTTAATGAAGTAAATTGAACTCATCCAAAGTTCATTCTAGACATTTCAAAATATTCAAAAAATCATCATATGGATCTAGACAGAAGGAAAAAAGCGTCCTTCATGTTTCACCTGCACTTAGTAAGAGTTTCTAGTACTTTCTGGATTTAATTCTTCTCTGCACTATAATACAATGAGTAATAAAAGCTAGAGTCTTGATTTAGAAGGCTATTAGTGATGCAGAATACTTTACATTGGATGATTACTCGAACAGCTGCCTACTTTTGGATCTTTAAAAACGAGGAATTATATCTATTCTGAATTACTCAGCGTCCTGTTGCCAGGACTGAAAAGACCATCTGGAAAGATTCTCAACTGATTAGTAGCCCCCCCTTAAGGTCTTCTTTGTAAGTCAGACTAAGTTCCCTAAGGTCTTGATTGAAGGAATTACATTTCTTTTATTGTTTTCCTTTATTTCCCGGTTAATTGATTTTCCTATCACATTTGCATTGTTCTCCATTAATGACTTTTTAATGAGAAAAAGCTAGTAGCATAGCTTTCCCTTTCTCATTATTGAACTATTTATGCATTCAAGGGTAACTGTGTTGCCACAAAATTTCTGAAGCTGATGCTGGTGCCATAGAAGCAGAAAGCACTTTCTTTGTACCTAGATGGGTAACTACATTCGGCCTCATCACAAATGCCAACCCTACAGTACAATTCAGTTTGCTTTGTATCAGTGATTTATGCTTCTCATTATCTAAATAATCCTCAGTCTTTTGTTATTTTTAATTGTATTAGAAATAACTTTCCTAGAAATAATAAACAGAATTGTTAAAATGTTTATAAGCAACGAAAACCTCTCCTAGATTTCCACTACACACAAGTACATGATCAGTTCCTCTCACCAACCCTTTGAGACCTAGGAAGTACACCAATCCATTTGATGTTCAGTTTAAAAGTGTTGTTGCAATTTTATAATAAAAAAATAGCATGTTATTAAAGTTACATCCCAAATAGAAATCTACATATTTTGTATTGAGAGTGTTATTTACCACCACTATCAACTTAACTTGTAACCTTATTTTAAACAAGAAATCAAATTATTTTTGTGCAGTATATTTCCCACAAATCCAAGCTGACTGGCATTAATTATGTCATCCTTCTCTAATTCTTGATTATAGTCCTGTAGTATCCATTCCATTATTCTGCATATGGTTGGCATCTAGGTGACAGGTCTATAATTGCCCTCATTAAAAACTGAAACACATTTCCTCTCTGTCACGCTTCTTGAACTCACAGTGTTTAAAGAGTTGCTGGAAAGCCATGTTAATGGTTCACAGAGCTTGTCAGGCAGCAGTATTAAAAGTTTTGTATGCAAATTGTCAGGACACAGCTATTTTAAAATCAAATCGCACAATGTCTTCTGGTATTGCTATTAGAATGTAAAAAATTTAACCCTCCTTATTGTGTGACATACATACATAAAGTATTCTGGATAAGATTTTGACAAAAAAGAAGTGTTCTCTATAAAAAATATTATTTTTCTTCTAAAAAGTGAATCATCTAATGCATAAATATGATTAGAGGTTTTTTCTCCTGAGAAATTGATTTTGTTCCCTGAAAATATTACAGTCAGCAATGAATCTTTAAATTTCCTAAAGAACTCTCTTACCAAGAATCTGTACTTCTCATCTCCTTATTGCCACCTTACACCTTCTTTAATTTTTTGTTCGTTTTTTTTCTTATAGCTCTTCTTCCCTTCTAAGATTAATGGTCTGTTGAATCAGTGTGGCCTGTGTCTTTGCTGAGGCTTTTTGGGCACTGCTTTGAGGCTCTTTGGGCACTGGTTATTACCAGTATCCTGGATTGCAGCTGCACCTCTAGTATTCTAGGCCCATACTTTTGTCCTTTGGTTTTTAGGAGGAGTTAAAAGCATAGCACCCTGCAAGGTGCTTTGTTTTAAAATGTTAACAGTTGTTTTATTCTCTCAAAAACAAATCAAATTTATGGAATTGATATGTCAAGGCAACCCAGCCTTAGCCATTCTCCAAGGAATCCCAGTTGTGGAATGCTACTCTGCATTTGTGCATTTCCTCATCCTTTCCAAAAAGGTATAAGAATACTTTTTGTTTCCCCAAAAGCCATTTCCTTTTTCCTCCAGCAAAACATAAGTGGTATTGGCAGAATTAATGAACCCAGATTCACCATGTGGACCACTAGTAATTGAGTCATACTGAAGAAGATATAGTTCGATTAACTTTGTAGTTCTGTGTTCTGTTAGTGTAAGTAGATGAAGGTCAGCAAAGTCCTTTTCAAGAACATCTTAAAATGCCTCATGAAAACATCATCTCTACACCTTGTTGTTTTGTTGGGTTTTTTTAGGTTGTGAGGCCATGAGTTAAATAACCTGCAGGTGTAGTGAAAGAAAACCAGTTAAAAATCCTAGCAGGCAGATGAGTAATTGTGGGATTTTTATGGATTAGGTAAATGACAAAACAATTAATTGAATATTGTATTCACCTTGTATTTTCTTTCTTCTATATGATACTGACCAAAGTTTTGTAGCTTATTTAGTATATAACCATTCCCGCTCTTTCCCTTTGTTAAATATGTTTGTTTCAGTTAATGTTGTGCCATTATTCATTTGAGGCAATATTTGATAGGAATACTGCAAGAGACATTCTGTAATTAGGCATGAGTAAACAGAGCTTGAAAGACAAGAGATTGGCTTGTTACTATAAAATATTGATTTTCTGTGCATGGATACTTGGTTCACAGAACATAAAAATGTACTTTGGTCTATCATGAGTGTTTTTTTAACCATTTCATAAATATGCTGCTTAAACTTTTAAAAAATTAAAACAACCTTTTTAAGAATGGGGCTCATATACATTAAAAATTGTTCTATTTTTCATAGTTGACATATTTTACTTATCATCCACCAAGGTGGAGGAAGTGTATTACCTTTTTAGACTGCTTACAATGGACCTGAATTTCCCCAGATTAGTGGCTCTGATTCTGCTTTTTCATGGGGAAGTAAAACAAACTTAAGTCAGTGTGAGCTAACTTGAACAAAATTCAATTCTTTGTATGAAACCTATTTTACATATGTATTATCACAACAGATGCCTTGAAATCAAGTGATTCAATGATAATTAGGAGCAGAAAAAAAATTAGTTAAGCACACAATCAAAACAGTGCTGTATGTATGAAAAGATAAATAAAGACCTTTGTTAAAAAATACAGCTTCAGTCAGACAGAGAGGATAATCAGTGAAGCAGCAATATCTTTCAGCTACCAGCAGTACATGAGAACAAGTACCTACTAGTTATAGATGTTTTGAGCCATACAGCACCTGCAGCATCAAAGTGATAATTATTTCCACATTTTTGTCTTATTTCATACTAAATCTGGAGTGGGAAGGAGTGTGGGGTATGTGTGTCCCAAGTTTGCCTTTGATATAAAATTGAGAGTGCCTCTGTACATGTGGTGATTTTAATTACCTCTGCTTCAGTGAGAATAAAGATTGCTGCTAAACTGTAATATGCTGTATGCCTTGTTATATTATACACAAGGCTTGGAGATGCATTTTCAGTATGCCAGAGGTCTGCTCAGTGATGTGTTGATCAATCCATTTTACCTATTCCTAAAGCTCCTTTCCCATGGCACTAAAAGAATTAGGTTATGAAGGGTGAGAGTCCATGGAGAAGATAGCTCATTTGCATTATTACTTGTCCTTGAGATGTCATGGAAGACAGGCAGTTCTCCTTAGAGAGGACAGACCTAACAGCAAGAAGAGGAAAACCTAATAATCATTCACTTTGATAGTCAGAAAAACATTAGTGCTAACTATTTAATTTGCAATGCCCATTAAAAAAAAAAAAAAAGGAAAAAAAAAAGATGGGATGAATTGATGGAGAAAGTTATGTCAAGTTAAAAAGCTGTCTTTTCCTTTTCACAGACTACTTGACCTGATGAATACAAAAGAAAAAAACCAAAGGATGCAGCTTACTTTCAACTTCAGCAAGGTTTTTTGACAATCTTCATATAAGAAGCTGGAGCTACATTATCAAAAGCAGTGACTCCAAAGCTCAGGTTTGAAAGCAGGTGGGGAACTTACTCCCCCTGTTTCCATGAGCTTTTGTATTTAGAGTTTATATTAACAGCAATCCTGTGAAGTGGCCCTGGTCCAGCTCCACCTTCAAAAGACAATTTCTGAACGACTCCAGCCTGTTGATCATTTGGCATATTTTTGTTTTCTTTAAGATCTAGGCCTTTTGGCCCGTTTTGTTTGAAGTCTGAGCAAATCCTGCTGCTAAGCTCTTCAAGGAAATAGGTATTTCCTTTGTTGTTGCTGTAAATAAGTCAGTCGCTGTCTGCTGCAGTATCTAGTCCATTTGGCTTCCTTCCAAGGCAGATGTCTGCTGTCTGTCCTCATTTTGTGAGTTCCCTGACTTTGTGCTGCAAAAAATGTCTCGTATGCCACATGAAATGTGGCATTCTATGGCATAATCTCATGTCCCCCTTTTTCTTTCCTCTTGTATGGTTGGATCCATTCCATTCTCCTGCCCATCTTCTACCTGGGGTTAATCCTTTCTTTGCATTTAGTAGTTAGAAAACAATTGCATTAACTGGCAATATTTGTGGGAATGCAATACTGCAGTTGTTCTGCTTCCCTCAGTATGGGTCTCTCAAGGACTCAGTACTTCCCCATGACAGCCTAGCAAAGAAATAACATTTTCTTAAAACCCGTATTTGGTTTGGTGCAGCCAGTTTCAAGAATTTTCTGACTAAATATAGGAACTCCAGAGAATAGAACAATAAAACCAAGATATTTAGAAAATAAATTTTCCAAAATGTTAAAAGACATTTACAAAATAGACAAAACACATAAACAAAATGTTAAAAGTTTCTAGTTTCCTAGAAAAAGGAAAGCTGGCCATAGCTAGCCATAGTGACTGCATGGCCTGTGTACTCAGCAATGTAGTTGTGCATGCAGTACCCATATCTGATGGGCTTGCATAGGGCAAAAGCCATGTTTCATCATCAGCTTCTCACCATTCCAGCTGCCCTCACAACCATATCATACTTCTCAGCACTTTTGTGGACTGGGAGCTGCTAGGTTTTTCTCTCAAGGAATCATTGTTCACTTCTGGCAGCCCAGTGCATACATTGTACAGCGGCAGCAGGAGGATGGAAATTTATGGGAACACCAACCTTTCTTAAAGTCAAAAAAAATCAAAGATTGTATATACAGCTTAATATGGCTAATTTCATTATCCATAAAAAATGGCCTCACTTTAATTTCTACATATGTATAATAGAAAAAAACCTTACAAAACTCATCAGACCTGACTCACCTCTATCTTTCCATTGATTAAATGTATACTTTAGGATAACTTACAACTGTAGCTGAAAACAGTAAGAACACAAGAAATGCCTTTCTGGGTGAGATGAATGCTTTGCCCAGAACAATATTTTTCCTTCAGCAGCTGAAGCAGGAGGTGCTACTTACTGGGAACACACAGGCTTGGCCAAGGCCTGCAGTGCATTCCTCTTGCCCTCAATCATGTCTCCTTTCCTTTTTTCCAGCATGAAGAATTCCATAATTTTTCTTTACATTCGTTATATCATCTTTAATTCCATTGGCTTGCCATCTCTTCTTAAAAGCTTAGTTTTGGGAACAGAAAAGATAGTTTAGTATTTTATTGTTTAGAAATGAGATCCCAATGACCAGGACAGTCCTGAAGATTAAAACAGAGTTCATTTAGACATGTGAACCATGTTTGGAGAAACACAATCCACGTACCTTGCTGTGATTCATTTCCCTCCAGACATAGATCAGGCCAAGGTCATTAATCCCAATTTTAATTGCTTTTCTCCCTCATTAAGTTGACTGTGTTAGAAAGTTAGATCCATCCAGCTGTAGAGAAGGAAGAATTAAAACCTCTTTGATGACTGTTGCCTGAAAAGAGTTGCAAGTGAAGAAAATATTTCTGAGCAGAAGAGAAAGGATTGTTTATATTGGACATATGTATTAAAGGTATTCCAAAAAGACAGCTTTGAGGATTTGATTTTCAAAACACAGCATCTTGTGAATGATAATTGTATTCCTGATTTTAATTTTCAATGACGGTAGAAGGATACACACCTTCTGAACCATTGTGCTTAACTTTTTGGTCTATATAAATTTTCTGTGAGCTAGAAGTATCTATGTTCTATGACTTATCCAGTCCAATAAATTAATGTTGCTGTTTGAAAATTACATTATATATTTCTGGGTATTTCTTCATTCTGTATCAATAAATAAGAATTGCTTAATAGTACCATATATGAGAGTCTTTTCCTTTTTATCTTTCAGAAAGGAGTTTTAAAAGGAGTAAACTGGAATGCAGCAAGCACTTTAGTAAATCTTATCAACTTTTATATTTTTTTCTTTCCTAGTTATCTCAGCAGAACCATTTAAATTTTTTTTCTCATTATTTATCTCAATGTCAAAATAAATATAACAGTAGAGAGCAATAATTTTAATAAGCATTTTCAAAAACAATTCACCTTTTTGAATTTTGACTCTCGTGTTTCTCTATAGTTGTAGTATTTACTTTCTTTTTTTTATTCCATTGACAATCTTTTCTATATTGAGAGGAAAGAAATTACCTTGGCTCTGTGTTGGTGGAATGTCTGCTGTTTTAGCCAGTAAATTTCTTCTTGTTTCTGTATCTTACAATGTCTACAGTGATACAGAATAAGAATACATAAAATCTGGGCTAAGGCAATTCTACTGTGAAATCTGAAAATAATAGGAGTGAGATCCTACATACAAATATAATTTGAATTATACTGCTCATTCATTTTCATTCTTGATCAAATACTTTTAATTTTATAAACTTTTTTTTTTTTTTAGTTATTTCTAAAACAATTCTCAGAAAACATTGAGCATTTTTTTCACTGAATTTAGTTCACCTTGAAAATAAAACATACGGGGAGTCTCATCCCAGACACTTAAGACTTTGCAAATTTATAAGCAGTAAAGTCTTTATACAAGGTCTTTAATCAGTGTGGACTGTGGCACTAATCTGGTGCTCGGATTACAAGTGAGTGTACACTGTGTGTCATAACAAGCCTGCACCCTGGATGACCTTGGCTGGGACGAATCACCAATCCCTTCCTCTCCATTCTGGCATCCAGCATTCCAAGAGTGTGTGGAATTGGCTTCTAAACCAATGTGGCTCATATATCATTTTCCTATTCAAATTGGGCTGGGCCCAGGAAGGTCCCACCTGCAGTGACAGGTTTGGCCTCTCAAGGGAATAGACCCTGTGCCTTTATCCCCTTCCTTCCTATTAGTGGCCTGTGGGATATCTGTGGCATCTGTCTGATGTCTGGGCAAGGTCAAAATATGTTCAGCCAAATAAAAATTCATCAAGATGCCCAGTTAATTAATAGTAAATGTTTCTCTGGTGATTTAGGTTTATTTCCAAGACTTGGACTTATTTCCTCTTCCCTTTCCTCTCCTTCTGTTAGAGCAGAATAGAAACAGGCAACAAAGGCTTTTAATCGATGGGCTTCTCTTAGCTTAACATTTCTGTGGTCCTATGAGACCACTACATAGGTAAAATCATACAAAGCAGCAAATATATCCACAGGTCTGCTGCAAATTTTCCAAATCACCAACATCTTTTTTCTGCTCTTCATCTGGCTCCAAGCCTGGCTATATTGCTATATGTACATAATTACTCTGGGCACAGACAAGAAGCTGAAATTTTGCCCGAGAAGCCCTTTAAGTATGCCAAATTCATTTATGTGTTTTTCCAAAAAAGTAAAACTCACCTTATGGAGTTAACATTCCCTTTGGGCAATTTGTGATCCATAGATTATTGACAAGAAGTGCTGTGACTGCAGTTTTGAAGCCTTTACAGTTTACATAGTCTGTATCTGCTTATTCTGAAGAAATAATTACAGTTGCCCTTAGGAGCTTTGTAGCCTCCATAGAGAGGCTTTCTTTTTTCTTAAATTTTACCATATCTCCTGTTCCAAGTTCAGTTTTGGAATAATAATTATGCTTATGCAGGATAGAGTGTTGCAGCTTTGCTACTTCAAGAGCCCATGAGAAGCAGACATGGAACACATTTCTGAAGTGTTGAATATCTTTATTGTGATTGTTTAAATAAATAGTTAATAAGGTTGCCTAAGCTCCATTTTCAGTTGTATAGCAGTGATGATACCTGCATAAAATCCTTCACATTCAATTGAGCAAAAGTCCTACAACAACAGCAATAATAAAAAATTTAAATTTCATTTTCTGTACATTGACTATTGCTTCAGTATTCCTGAAAACTTATTTAATGCAAGGATAAGCCAATATAATTAGACACTTGCACTTCAAACAAGTATACCTCAAGAAACAAGTTTTCTATTCTATATCCTTAATTGTAATTTTTTTCAAATTATGTTCTCTTGCACTGTACTTCATATGCCTCTATATTTTGATTCTCCTCAAGAAAATGGTGATTTGAAAGAAACTGCACTAGAGTGACGGAACAGAAAGAATACAAGAAGACAAAAACATGAAAGTAAATAAATTAAAATTTATTTATTGCTATCTTTTCAATTGCATACAAATCTTTATTACTTAAGAAGAAAATATTTTTGCACCATGCTCCTTATCAACCTGTTTTGGCATACTCCACAACAACTTTGAATTTGTTAGGTAATTTTGAATATGTTGAACAGAGAGGGAGAGCTCTTAATGCTAATAAGATTTCTACAAATTTCATGAAAATAGGCAACTACCAAGAGGTAAGAAATTGTGTTAATACCTACACTGAGCAAAATATGAAAACATTACTCATGCTTATCAGACACCAAAGAATCAACCTGAGAACCAGATATTATGTGTAATTCATACATCAAAAATGCTTCACCTGAAGGGGATTTTTTTTCTGGTTTTGTTCATTGGTTTTTTTTGTTCATTTGTTCATGGGTTTGCTTTGGTTTTGGGGTGGTTTTTTTGAGTTGGTTTGGGGTTTTTTTTGTGCTTCTGATAGAGAAAAAGTCTGCATGGGGAAGATATATATTATTTATCTGAAGCTGGAAGTCAGCTATTCACAACAGAGGTAAGAGAACAAGAACTCCAATCAGAAGTAAAAGTTGAGTGAAAGGAAAAGTATTACTGAAGCCATACAAAGCAGTGTTTTGGAAATTGCTGGAAGTCAACAAATCCAGCCCATGTAGAATTAAGCATGTTATGGTCTTTTGCAGTGAGTTTCTTCCCTTTTCTCAGACTTGAATCTGTAATCTTTTGTGTTGCTTTCCTGTTTCACAAACGTAAAGGATTTGAATGGTCATATAAGTCAAAATAGGAACTTCTTGTTTAACAATGAAAATTATTGAATATACAAGGATGGTCATGAATTCTTCCCACGAATATTTTTCTAGTCTTCTACTAATTCTTGCTTATTGGCTTCTTAGGCTGTATACTGTTTCTTTGCATTCAGTAATTCTTGGTTGTTTTGGCTTTCACGGACTTGTTCCAGATCAATATAGATATTTAACATGCATAACTTCCTTTTACATGGATTTGCACCAGTCTGTCACTCATGAACCCTTTTACCCTAGTTTTGAACACCTTATGAGTTTTGTTTGACTTACAGAAGGAAGAGGCAACAGCTTTTCCCTACCCACCAGTGCCTGTCACACATTTCATAAACCCCTATTAATCATTGCTTCTGCAGCCCGAGGACCTGACCTGGTTGCTGTTACTTGGAGCCTGTTCCACACACACCTCCTCTGCTCTTCTCTCAGCATGTCACCGTCCTCCCAAATACTTTCTGAGGGAGCACAGCTAGAACTGCTTGCAATATTTGACTTGTCAAATACTTGTCAGTGAATCACAGATATATTCAGATATAATGATGCCCAGTGTTTACTCTCTTTTCCCAATAATGACTAGAAGGAGAACTGTGTGTTTGGTTTGTAATGGATATCAATAGGTACAATTATAAAAAACTTGTTAAGCATAAAAAAGAAAACACTAATAGCTTCAGATTTCACTTTTTTTTTTTTTCTTGGTATTTTATCCACCTCTGAAGACTGGTTACAGCAAAGAATTAATCTCTTACAATAGATGTGTCTGAGACATAAAATTCACTTACCAGCCGCTTTCTATAATGTAAGTAATTAATTTGGTAAAAAAACCCTATTTCATAGTAAATGGTATATTTCTTTGCAATTTAATTTTCCTCTCTTCTTTATGAGCACATTTTAATAATGTCCACTTACAAAATTATTAATGGAGCCTGTAGATATAATTAAGCTTAAGCCTTGCTGAATTAATCCTTAATAAGATCAATTTTTACATTTCAAAAAAGTATAGAATGATTGGCTAATTATTATAATGGATTTGCCATACTCATCAGTTTACTTTGAGTAATATATGTAGGGTTACATAGCTGAGTCTAAAGCCAGAGTTCGATAGTCTTTTCTATATTTTCCTATTTAATCTCATTTAATTTTTTTTCTAATGCTCACCTAAAAGTTTAAAAAAATTGTAGTATCATCCCATTTCATAAAAAAAACCCGAGAATGAAAATGTAAACTTATGAAAACTGATGACATTTCACTTTTGACTGCATCTGTTTTTCTTTTCAGGAAAGATGGGAAAAAGTAGGTAAACAAAACCCTAGGAATTAACTTTAAGGAAAAGTTTTGAATTTCTTTTAGAAATTCTCACCTTTTTCCTTAATTTTCTTCATCTTTTTTTGTATTCCCCAGCTTCATTTTCATCTTTGAGGATTAGACCTCGTGCAAACTATCTTCCCCATAGATAATTAGCGTCGTCTGTACCTGCCATTCAAAGAGAGTAAAGTTATGGTCAAACTCTGTTCTAAAGCCTTCAAGTGCAATAATTTATTTTACCTTAATGTTAATGCATCTGTGACAGCCTTGTCTAGTGTGGTCTGTCAGTGATGGAGTGAACATCAGGTACCTGTGACTTACCTGTCGTGTCTGCTCTTTGATCTTTGCAAAGCTCCTCTCCTGTAAGGCACCAATGGAAATCCTCCCCTCTTTCACAATTACATTCGAGACACATCAGATAGCATTTATTTAATCAGTATAAGCAGCGATGGTTGCATATCTATTGAACCTAAATAAAGTAGAAGACCTTGTATAAATATGGGTCATCAGTGGTTACCTTTCCCAACTACAAATCTTATTAGGAAATAAATTACTTTGAAATGAGCTAGTTTCCAAAAGCCCATGTTGGTTGGATTAATCTATGCAGTTAGTCATTATTTGGGCCCATAATTTGCTAGGATCAATCTCATAGGGATAGGCCAATAATTACTCAAGGCATCTTATTTAGCCTTTTACAAGACAGCATGTTTACTTAGTTTTGATCTTCCCAAACTTTCCTATTGTTTTGTTACTCAACAAAATGGAAAGTTTTTAACCATTTCTTCTAAAACTTTTAGATGCAGAATTTTTAAATGGTGATTTTATCATTTCTAATTAAATGCTTCTGTATTTTTGTTTTATTAATACTTTTATTTTTACATCTGATAGGAGCATGGCAGTAGGAGTATGATTTCATCTGCTTTTAATGCACTTGGGCTGTCCTTATTTCTATCAGTCACTTTCCTATCAACTACTTAAACTTACCTTCTTTTTATTCCTTGATCACCTACTTCTCATTTCCAACTAATATTATTTTGCATTTTTGTATTTTATGTGTCCATTTATATGTGTGAATACACAGGGTTATTAATGTAATATATATGTATAATTTATGTGTTACATGTATCATAAGGTACATAATAATTTTATATAAGGAGAGAAATATATATGGCTCAATTTTAAGTTCCACTTTTTTCTTTTTTTTTTAATTTACAGGTGGCTTTCTTGTCTAACTGTGGTACATGGCTTTTAAAGTATTATTTGACCATGTTCCACTACTATTCGTTGTATCTTTTTCTATTTAAATTCCTTCTCCGAAGTTTTTTGTCTGATAATTATTCCCAGTTTTTGTATAGATGTATATATATTTGTATTTCTAACAGAAAGTAGTAAAAGTAATCAAATCACTTTTGTAGTTTAAATAAAGTGGCAAAGCCCTAGCAAATCATGATTTTTCTGTTCCTAAATAGATATTTTTGAATTACCTTCCTGAGGGCCTGAAGTTAATCCTGTATCATTGCCCCCACTGACTCAGTATAAACAAGATGAAGCCATATTATCTAAAGTGAGCTGATTAGACATTATAGAGATTAGCAGTTTGCTAACAGTTGAAAATGAAACTTCGCTTTGGTGGACGTAGCAGCAAGAACTGTTACTTTAGAAACAGCAGAACCTGAGGGAGATTTAAAAACAGCTGTGATAAATACTGTAGTTAGATTACCCTTAATTTGCAGAATCAAATGTTACATTTTTCTTCTTCTCACAATTCTCTACTTCTGAACTCTTTCTCGGACATACTTACTGAGCAAAACTTGGTAAACTTCATTTTAAGTTATTTTAAAATGCACCTATGTTATTATTCTATAGTATCGTAAGTCATGTGCTAATAGTGCATCATGGTTCTGCTAATGAAATGGAATTATTTGGCCTTCAACATCACGGGATTGAATATACACCTGAGGTGTAGATTTATAATACATAAATACATACCTCATAATACATATCATTTAATGACCCATTCCTTAAATTTAACAGCCCAAATGCTTATTGGGAAATTATTCAATAAATAAAGAAGTCAAAAAGCAGCCTTTGTTGTGGCTAGTTAAGTATGTCAAACAAAAGCAGGTGTAAATTGAAAAGTCATCTTTGAAGTTTAAAATCTATTTGAAATCCCTATTGTGTTGCTGTTTCCTAGTAGCCAGGACTACAGAAGAGAGATTTCTTGCCCTGATCCTGGCGTGGTGGATACTGCACTTCAAGAGACAGCTTTGCAAATGGACGAGAGCTCCTGCAAGAGCAATGGGGCAGGGGGATGTGCCTGGAGAGCAGGGTCTGGCACTGGACCAGCAGAGGGGCTTGGCTCAGCCTCCCTCCCTCCCTCTGCCCTGGGGTTCCCAGGGAGCATCCCACAGCTGTTCTAGGGCTCTGGGGGCTGGAAACACACCCTCACCTTCACTAATTTAACAGGTAATATTGCACATTGTTAAAACTTTTTAATGTCTAACAGCTCAGCTAATGAGGGCTCCACTAAGATTTTCATAAATATCTACTTAAGGAGGAATCTGGATTACTGAGTTGTAACATATGGAACAGTATTTGTTCATTTTGTCCATTTGTCCTTGAAGGTTCCTACCCTTCTCTGCCCATTGTTGTTAGCTCTTGTTAAATGCTAGCCCTGATATTGACAGGTTGTGAGGTTTTTTTCCTTCATGTGCATCTGTTCAAATATCAAATTTAGAATCTTATAAATAGCACTAAGCTCATCCCTGTTGAAGCAAGAGGATATTTTAGGTCTTCTCCAACATGTAAATTCGACAGACTGGAGTTTTCACCAAATGTCTTAAAAAGTAAGTAATCTTAACTCCAAATTCTTCTGGAAAATAAATTTATCTTTTCTGAATTCTGTTATACAGAGTTAACCATACGTGGTTAAGCAGTTATTTCATTCTGTATAGTGACAGCAAAGGACATAAAATACTTACTGGAACTGAACTATTGAGATAGAGCTACCAACTAAAGTTTCTTAAAACATGCTCTGTATGAAATCTTCACTTAATTAATGCCTACGTGATGTGCAATTCCAGATAAAACCACAGTAGCTTGGTACAATTAATTTATATTAATTCATATCTAAAATGCAAAAATTATTTCTCTTTTACATTTGGAAAACCTGCACAATTGATCGGCAGTTAAAAAAATAATGTAAGAGCAATTTCTACTTTGAGCTCTAGGTATAACAGGGAAATAGGTCCCCAAAGATTAGGTCTGATAATGGGAAAAAAAATCACAAACTCTAATATGCAGCTTTTCAAGGTCCCTGATGAAATACTAATCTTTATCACTTTTATCTTACTAAGAGATTTGTGAAGATCTTTCCATAAGCAGAATGTGCTTGATAAATATTGAGATAGTTCTAAGAATAACTGTGAGGTCCAAAGCATATTTTGCCAATGGCATTTGGAAAGTTGAAAATTAGGACAAAAGTGAAAAAAATGGGAAATATTAGGAGATATGAATATCTAATATGAAAATCTAAGTAAATTGGATATGGCTATGGTTATAAGTCAGGTTATGTAACTTCTCTGTGGGTTTTAAGGGTTTTACTCCCTAAGTGCTAGCCAAGTGGTGAAACATATGTAGCAGAAAGGAAAGATAAGCTTTCACATCTATTCTTTCACCAAGGAATCATCCAATCATCAATCCAATTCAATCACCAAGTATGTTGTCTTTTACCAGTCATATTGCTAGCCAGTGAGAATGTTTCTCTGCTATCACTGATGTGCCAGCTGTGTCCCTGAACAGAAATCAGATTTTGTGAACAAATATGTTTATTTTCTACTGTTTTATGAGAGTCATATATAATATTGCAAAACATAAATACTTGTAAAGAGCAATTTTGAAATCCAAAATACTTTCTAAAACCTTAATTTCTAAACTTTGAGATATGGTCACATTTTTTTTTAAATTGAAAGTAGGAAAATGAGCTGCTTAAAACAATAGTTTACTTTATAAATACATATCTTCTTTCAAAATTGAATTATTTTTGTCAACAGTAACAAGAAAGGAAGTCTTGTATACCACTTCTAAATTAATATACTGTAATTTACAGTAACAGAAGATTAATTCCTCTTGTTACAGCTAAAGAAAGTAAAGGGTCTTTTTTGGTCACTTCCAAATTATCATGAGCTTCTGCAGAAAGGTTCTCTTGAGTTTGTGGCTTTGCAGTTTGCTGTTTTAATTTAAGTTTAAGACAGTTCAAAACAGAGTTTGGCTTGTTATTGATATTTGCAACCATTTTTCCAGACAGAATGTCAAATTTTGAGCAGTTTCAGTTCGACTTTTACCAGTCTAATTATACCATAGAGGACCAGGAAGAAGGTTGTGACAGCTATGGCTCAGACAAAAACCTCTGTGCAAGCAGACAGTAAGTACAGGTGTTGTTTCAGCTTCCCTCTTCTACAGATGGTGGTTCTGGGGCTGGCTTTGGGGCTTGAAGGGGCAGGAAAGAGGTTCAAGAGATCATCTAAACTTTCAGAAAGGCAGAATGCCTATAAGTGAATTTTTCTTTTTAAAGGATTTGATTTTCTGCTACTTTGATTAGTATAGGTGTTACAGGTGGTTTACCTGACAGGAGTAACTGAGCTTCACGTTACCAATGTGAAATTTAGTGTGAATATTGCAGGAAGTTCTTTAGGACCCTTCTGAGGCTCAGGGAAATGTGTGGCTCTTTCATTAGCACTATGGACGTATCTGAGGAGTGTCACCAGGCTGCTGGGCTAAAAAAAAAAAAGGTCACAAGTGCCCGAACAGGAACTGTGCGCGGCGGGGTGCGGGGCTCTGGCGGGCTGGCGAGGAGCTCTGCGGGGCGGCCCGGGAGCACAGGCAGCTCAGAACCATTACCCACCGCGAGCACTGCACCCAGAAAACCTCCACGTTCCCCAGATTGAAAACAGGCGAAGTGCAGGTGGCACGTGGTGAGTAGCTCCGTTTCTCACTGTTGTCATGGGTTTGGCTGTGCTTTGCCTCTTGTCCCAGGAGCCAGACAGACAAGCAGCCTGTGGCCGGGGCTTTTGTCCCATCAGACATGCTTCCGTCCCCCCACAGCTACACGGGGCAGATTCTGCAGCCAGCGTACAGTCCTGACACTCCTCAGCTTGGGTATGTTGATGGATTTGACGAGGAGCCTCCTTTGCTAGAAGGTAAAACTAATCCCACAGACACGCGTGATTCCTGGGGGTGCCTCTAACCTTTCTTTGCCAGCTAGTGGAATTCACCAGAGAAACTGCAGCAGAGCCTCGCCGTGTGAGCTGCAGCCAAAACTCCTGGCCCCCAAACCCGGATTCTCTCCTACAAATTCGCCATGGATTCATCCAGCCTTATGGCTTTGGGCAGACATAGGGTACCACCGCTAGATGACAGCAGAACAATAGTTTTGCGTTCACGTTTCCAAAACTGTTTCCCACTCTTGTGTTTATCCTGCATACATATTGGAAAATCTATAATTAATAAAGACAGATCTTTTTTTCATATCTAGTAATAGATTTAGTAGTTTGCAGATGCTAAGTCGCTTGTTTCAGTGGGAAAGGAATTGGCAAAGCTGCTTTCAGTTTCAATTAGTTGATCATTTAACTATATGAGCAATGCCATTCTTTATGATGATTGACCATTCTAATGCTAGTGGCTGATTTTGTCGCTAGGAAAATATTTGTCCTATATTGGGGGGGGGGGGACCCCTGTAAATTTGTCTGTAATTATTTCAGCATAATATAACACGAGCATATTCAGCCTGCTAGTTTGGCATACTGGAAGGCATCTGGAGTTTTTACTACACAAAAGGGACTAGTACTGCCTTAAAGCCAGCAAGATCATTCTGTTTGCTATAGATAGCTGCTACATCTCTACCTCTAAGACCTCCAACCATTTAACTCCCTGTGTGGTTCACCCTGGGAAAAAGATGTAATACAGCTGCTTGTGATCTGCAAGGCTTCAGAGATATTCCTATCTATGTACGGCATAAATCGGACCAAAAATACACATTTTAATGCAGAATAGCTTTATATATACAGTGTTTTGGCTAAGCTCAAATGATGAGCTCAGTGATGGAGAGGTGGAACAAGATAAAGACGTGGCTTTCCAAACAGATCTAACACATTGCCATTCTCAGTCACTCTGGTGGCAAATCTGAACCTAACTTTTCCCTTACTGGAGAATCTCAGGGAAGATGATTACTCATGTAAGTTGAAGTGTTTCTCCAGAAGTTATAAAATAAAGCTTTGCCCCAACAAAGTTATTGGCAGGATTCCCATCTCCTTTAGTGGGACAGAATTTGTTTCGTTTTCATGGGTCTCACTAATTATTTTTTAAATACAAACATCCCCCCATCAAAAAAAACCAAAAAAACAAAAAAAAACCAAAAAACCACAAAGCCAAAAAAAAAACAAAAACCCCCAAAAAAACCAAAAAAAACCCAACCAAAACCAAAAGCAAAACAAACAAAAAAACCCAAAACAAACAAACAATCACACAAAAAACCACACACACACAAAAAAAACCCACAAAACCCCCCCCCCAAAAAAACAAAAAAACCCAAGCTTATAGAGCACTGTATAAAGTAGTATAAACTTGCCCTGAAGGGGCAAATGTTTTAAACTGCTTTTGGCATTTCACAATTAAGACGCATTTCTTGTCAGATTTTCCAGAATTAATGCATATATCCCTGTCTTCAGTGTTGTAAAGTATCTTAAATTCTGGAGTTATTGTTAATTAACATGTTTTTCACCATCTAAGTTAATGTGGCATTAGATATGTGTGTTTTAAACATAGGAAAAACAAATATTAACTCAAAAATGCTGAGGCCATTTTTTGCTTCACTGCCTAAAATTTGATTTTATAAATTAATATTCCAATTTAGAATGAAAGCTGACTCTCAAATATACTGAGTATATAGCAGAGACATTATGTTCCTACTACAGAATATGTCATCCTACAATATTATCTTCACTGAAGCATTTGTTTGTAGTTTTGTGGTATCTAGCAAGTTTTTGTAAAAGTGTTGTTTTCTTGTGAGCAATTAACAAAATCCTGAAATTTCTTGTTGCAGAACTTGGGATCAATTTTGAGCATATATGGCAGAAAACATTAACAGTTCTAAATCCAATGAAGCCTGCAGATGGCAGCATTATGAATGAGACAGACCTCACTGGACCTATGGTTTTCTGTTTGGCCCTTGGAGCAACATTGCTGATGGTAGGATGTGGCAGAAATCTTCAGGGATTTCTTTTCTAACAAGCTCATGCCTAAGTGATAATGAGTGTGAAGCTGCAGAAGATGTAGTACTGAAATAAAATGAGTCATTTGCTGCTGGTTGTTCTGGGATTAGGTATTAAAAATTCTGCATAAAATTTAAATATAATGTAAAGGTGACACAGATAAAGTGATGTATCACTTCCAGTGGAAAGAAGAGACCAGACCATTTTTAGGGTGGGATTTAATATGAAGAGAAGGAGAGATCTGTGCTATATATAATTTGGAGAGGCTCTGAACAGGTTTTAAAGGGAGAAATAAAAAGGAATAGGAGGCCAGCCCGGTTTTTCTAACACTTTTGCTACTTTTTTTTGAAATTATCTTCTTTCAATGTAATTTTAGAGACTGCCGAGACACATAGACTAAAAAACATCTTTATACAACTAGAATAACTGGAGAAAAAAGAAATTGAAACAGTCTTTTTCCCCCACTCCCTTAAATTTGCAATACCTTCCTATAAATTTTGCTAGTACTTTCTTATTTTATATTCTTTGTTCTATATTGTCTGCTTAACAAAATATAGCAGCCTGTATTTGACCTCCTTCTTCTTTATGAATATAGCTTTCCTATAGGAGGAAAGTTTAACAGGATTGTGCAGGTTTCCAAATTCTTCTATATATCACTGGCAACAGGAGCTCTCCAGTGTTGCTGAAGTACAACTTTTCTGGCAGCAATTTATCAGGCAGGGAAAAGGTGGGACCATTCTGGGAAGGGCTTTTCTGCCCTGCAACTGAGGTGATAGGAAAGGGGCTCTAATTCTCCATTTCCTTTGTGATAAATAGTGCTGAATCAGAAGATTTTTGAAAGTTCTTACTCAATTTGTAATGTCAGTGCAGTACCTTGAATGTGCAAACTGCAATATAAATGGCAAGTAGTATTATTATTTATGTTCCTATAAAAATAGAAATCTTTTAAAAGGGTGGAAGGGGCAGGAGGAAAGGGAATAAAAGGAAAAGAAGGTGGGAAGCTAGAGAAGATAGGCTATTTTCCACCTGGAGAAATAAATGTATGAGGGTAGTAGAAGGAGAAAGTTGAATTAATTATAATAAAAAAATGAAAGGAAAGCTAAAAGAAAGAATGGGAAAAAATGTTTCCTGTTGATTTTTCTCCCTGAATAGCCAACAGTTATAATGAATACTAAACTATTATTATTTAAATAAATGACTTTAATTATCATACATTTTTGGGATATTAAGCATTTTAGGTGCCATTAGAAAGCCAAGTATTTTCAATGCTCAAATTTTAGGGCAGCAGAACACGTCTGACACAATCCAGTGTTTTTGTTCCATAACTTCACTGCAGTAAGTCTATGGGTTTATCTTAGAAATTCAGGCTACCATTTCATCTCAGATGTATTTGAATTACTAACGTGTCTCTTCAGCTGTGTAAACTATGATATCCTTTTGTACTTAAGTAAGTATCTTCTGATAGCACCAGGAACATAATTTGGTTGAGAGCTGGTTTCTAAAAATAATGTATACATTTTCTTTAGTTTCAGCTTTTTAACTATGGAAAATTATGCAAAGATATTCTTCAAAGGGTAGCAGTTCTTTCAGAGAAAAAGAGGAAAGGACTGCTAGGCTGGCAACAGGACTTGTTCTTCCTCATGTTAGTGTAAAACAGGGCAGCTCCATTATAGATAGAGAAGCCATGGCAACACAGAATTTAGCACAAGCCCAAGTCTCACCTGCTTTGCATTTTACACTGTCATTTGTATGAAATCAGGCTTCCCCATCCACTTCAGCTAAAGGTAGTAGTACCCACTCCAGGCAGATGCAAACAGGAACACAAAGTCTGACTTTCTCCTAACCTTGCTCCTTCCGCAGGACAAATTTAGCTCTTTCCATTCATCAAAGCCTGTCAGACTAATCAAGCCTGATTCTGGTTTTGCTTACATCACTGTGAACTGGGAGTATTCCCGTGTGTGTGAGTCAATATATTTACATATGTTAAGTAAGACTAAAATCAGAACCAACATGTACGGCTGCTTTTTTTTTCTTTTTTCCCTTCTCTCATATCCTTGCACCACAAGTCCAACATTTCACCAATTGGAGATCTCAGCTAGCTGCTGGTGCTAGTACTCCCTTCATCTCTGTCTCAGGAAATTTTTAATCTTAAACTAAGCTACTGGATAAATGGTGCTTTGTTATGAACAGTTAAATACACTGAAACAAACAGTCTAAAATACAGCTTGTAGTTAATGCATCGGTTTTGAGACAGAACTTTACTTAGTTGGTGTATAGCAAAGGCTGTCCCAAAGCATTGTCTGTGTTAAACTTACTACATATCCTTAATGACTGAAATTCTAGTTGATAATCATCTGAGCTAATATTGCTCTTCTATAGCTACCAATAATTTTATTTATTCTAGCAATTTTTCCAGATTATTTTGTACCACTAGTATGGAAATGCCAGCAAAATAAGTCTGTGCCTAAATAGGAAGATTTCTTATGCTGTTATTTCAGGAATAGACTATTCTTTATGGTGAAAGACAATAATGAGGAAAAGGCCAGGATGCTGAAAGGATATAGGCAACCTGGCTGTACCTGACTCAACCCTGAGGACTGGGACCAGAGGAGAGCTCAGCAGTGAGCCAGGTCAATCTGCAGACAGGATAATGTTGTTGATGTAAAATCAGGTTTTATTAACTCAGGGTGCCTTTCATGTTCATGCATTGCTCTCCAATGAGAGCTGGTGAGCTGCCCCCAACCTGCAGCATCAGGACTTTCAAGATGTGCCATCATTAGGCAACAGCTTCTCCATAGTGCTGCTTTATGTCTGTCCAGCTCAAATACTGCTGGCATCCAGTGATCAATTTCCACAAGCATGGATACAGGAAGAAAGGTCAGAGAAAGGTCCTCAAAGTTGCTTTCCCCCAGATTTCATTAAAATGTATGGATGAGTAAAATCAAAGGTCTTCTCAGTCCTCCTTAGCCATAATAGGAGATAAACTAGCAAGTATCACAGAAAATGATAAAAGCTTCAACAATGTTTCTGCCTAATCCATCATAACAGAATCCAACCATAAGCCACAGCATTATTAGGAAACTGAGACTATCTATTAGTTTTGAGTCTTATGTGGTTTATCATATGCAATTATACATATATATATATATATTATATATAGTGTGTGCAACATATAGATTGCATGTGTATATGTATGTGTATGTGTGTGTGTGTGCGTGGTGTATGTACAAAAACACTTCTCTTTTATGTGTGTACATATACCTTATTACATGTCAGGAAGGTGATGCATAGTGGCCCTTCATTTGAGAAGTTTACTCCGTGGTTCTGAGTTAATGGTTAAGTTCCAGGGATGAACTTTCTCCTTCGCAGGTGCATTCTATCATTAGGATACAAAGTTCCAAGATAAAAACAGTTTTCTGATTTATGAATGTTTTTCTGATGTACAGATGTGAGAATGACAGTATCTCATAGCCAACATTCAGCATTTAATTTGTTAGAAGCTTGAAGGGATACAAAAACATATTTAACAGTCTTTTGTGACTGTTTATTTTGGGGAGTGAACAATGCCCTTATGCCTGCAGGTGATCCTTCAAAATGATGGCAGGAGATGAAGGAATTGGTAGAGCTGTGGCCACAGTTGCCTATTTTACTAGCTTTGTGTATAAATTAGAAAACATCAAGCTCCAGGCTGCCAGGCTGGTACCTTTCATAGGCAATAAATTCAAACAAAGGAATAAAACCTAGAAGGGAAAAGAAAATGTGGTATTTTTTTCATTCGTTAGAACAGAAAAAGAACAGAAGCTGACAGTTACTACTGAGTTTTATGCTGAAATGTTGTATTGGACTAAGCACAGAGATGTATCTTTCTATGGTAGTCAAGGGAAAGAACAGTCACATTTGCCCTGAAAACCACACTAGTTTAAGCAACATTTTCCTAATTTTTTGCAGACCTGCTTAAAGCTGAAGGTTTGTAATAAAATGTGAAGCATATCAGGTAACCTCAGTCATCACATTACTTAGGACACTTTTTCACAGCTCCACATTCACTTTTTGTAAAGGTATTTTATAAGCCTAAGCTGATTTTTAATGACTAAAATGTGCTTTCCATGATTTCTTCTTAGTTTGTTGACAGTTAAACTTTCCCAAGTCTCCCAAACAATTCCAGCTGTGTTCAGAGCCCAACAACAGTAAGACTGAGTATCAGCCTTGTAACTTTAAGTTAGAAAGAAGCACATTTTGTCAATTGCACCTTGGAATTATTTTTATGCAAAAATCACCCAAAAGTATAATCAGTGGTTCACCACTGAACTGATGTAGATGAAGCAGAGAGCGAGTGTCAGCAAGAAAAAGTAACAAACCTAAACCTAAATTTGTCTTCTGCTAGCATTTTGTGATCACTGCTCACTTCCATCACCTCATGCTTCCTCATATTTATTGCAGGCAGGAAAAGTTCATTTTGGCTACGTGTATGGGATGAGTGCCATGGGGTGCCTTGCCATGCATGCCCTGCTGAACCTGATGAGCGTCTCGGGAGTCTCGCACGGCTGCGTTGCCAGTGTCCTGGGCTACTGCCTGCTGCCCATGGTCATCCTGTCCTCTTGTGCAGTTGTCTTCTCACTGCAGTAAGTACCACTCTAGGACAACAGGAATCCTATGAAGTGTGAGGTTTTGTGGACTTTCGGGTGCTCTGAGGCACCCACACTGTCGGGTTATGTTTTTCTTTAGAAAGCCAAGCATGTTAATAGTTGCTATAAAGTTATTTATTGTAGAAGCACATCAGTCTCAAAGGCAAAAACAAAGCAAAGCAATGGCATAAAAGCAGTGGCAAAAGCAATGACATAAAGTAATGGTAAAACTGCAGTGGCAAAATACATTGGCAAAATGCACATGGCATAAAGCCATGGCATAGAACACCAGCTCTCCCTAATGCATGTTTTTTAATAGAAATTTTTTAACTAGCTAATATACAAACTCAGACCATTACTTCTTAACTTATTAGAATTTTAGTTTCTTAGTTCGCCAGGCTACATATAGACTACATTCATGGCCTATCTTGTTCTAACTGAAAAATGTAAGCAATATTCTTGACTATAACTATTATGTCTGAAGCTAGGTTTTTGGAGCCTCTATAGAAACACTAGTATGTTTTTTTAACCTTCACTAGAATATGCAGTACTTCTCAGGCATCTAAGACCTTTTACTTACTAAAAGCACTTAAAACTTACTCCATTTATTTACTTACTTACTTGCTCCATTTATTCACTTACTCATTCCTTCTAAAGGCTTTAATTCAATCTCTGCACTCTGATCTCTCTCTGAAGGACTCAGACTCTTGACTTACTGACTCCAACGTGAAGGACAGTAAGGCAGGTGGCTGGTGTTGTGCAAAACATTTTATAAATAGTCACGTAGTAAATCTTGGCTTCTGAAACCGTAACACCATTTTTTTGGTATGTATAGGTGGAAATAGACACAATTCGACTGTATTTGAGAGGGCTGGTATACATTCATTTTGATATGAGTCTTTAATTCCACTGCTTTCCACTTGAACCGAGAGTGCTGTTGATTTTTGCAGCAGCCTCAGTTGTGATTTTTGTTTTGCACAGCCAACAGTGGCCAAACTCAGGTATCAATTTTAAAATCAACTGCTGAACTTTGGGCTTATATAGCTGGTTGTCTTGTTTTGGTTTTTTTTTTGTTCATAGCATCAGGCCTCCCATCTTTATGTTTCCTACTGACTTCTGTGGGACAGAATGAAATAGCCAAGTAATCCTTAATGATGTGGAGAATTAGGACAAGCATTTAAGGCATAGTAGATTTGTGTATTCTGAGGTATAATTTTGGTACAATTGCAAGCCCGAAAATAACTGAATACTTTGAAAAACCAAATGTGTAGTGGTGTATGTATCTGTGCACATGTGTGGGGTTATTCAGACATATTCTTTAAATAGCAAACCTTTTGGCAAGCCTCTCATTCCTCCTTGTTCAGTAAGCCCTTTGAGACACAGCGTTTATCTCTTTGTTAACACACAGCAAAGTACAAGCAAGTTCCAGATCTTTCCTGAAGGCCTTGAGCAGTGCTTTTACCTATCATTAACATATTATTAATGATTGTTTCCCTCCTCAGTCTCTTTTGTTCTCTCATATTTTTAACTCTCCAGTCTCTAACATGTGGAACCTAGCAGCTGATGAATGAGAAAATGTGCATTTGTTTTCTTTGGAAAAGCATCAGTCTTATGTATATATATATATATATATATATATATATATATATATATATGATTATTATTTTTTAAGGAAATTATGTGATGGAATGAAGTTTTGGCAAAATTCTTGTTACATGTTTCTGTGGAGCTATGATGGCTTGACCTGACCCTATTCCATGTATTAAAGTGTTTCTGAGCTGTCCTTGACAAGATGGATGAGAGTAATGCTGAAGAAGTTGTTTATTCTCTGTCCTCCTACACTTCCCACATTTTCTTGATTAACCTGTTTAATAATCCAGCCTAATAAAATGTGCAATATATAATTGTAAGACAGATGGGGTGAATTCCAAACCAGCTGTTACAACTGTGCAGGGTACTGTTTTCTCTACATGGAATCCCCAAGCATATACCACACATTTGTAAAATGCTGTGAATTTACAGAAAGCACATCTTTTGAAAGTCTTTAAATACGAAAATGTGACAGGCTTTACAAAATTGAACTGGTATTTCTAAAATGAATTGGTAACATTAAGTACCTATTGACAGGGTTTTGCAGCCCTTCCTCATTTGGTATATGAAACTGCTTGAACACAGCAAGTACCAAGGTTAATTATTGCAAGCATGCTATTAAAATTAAGTGGCAGCTTTAAAATCCAACATACATTTCATTATTTTTAATTTTTAAAATGATTTTAAATGGTAAAAAAAAGAGCAATATATTCATGAATTTAATAATATGTGTAAAAAACATTACTTCTATTTCAAAGTCCAAAGAAATAATCTGAATTTTTTTTCACCAAAGATGTATGTAAGATAATGCACTCATCCATGGCACAGATATATATAGTAATCTAATAACTCAATTTTCATTATTAGCTATTTCCCTGTAACTAAATAAAACAAAATATGGAACATTTGAGGTACTGAATAGTACCAAGGAGAAAACCAGTTCTCTTACTCAAATTTGCATGAAACTAGAATTGTTTGTGCCCATCTATGCTATGATCATGTGTATGCTGTTATCATGTGTGAGCCCAAGTTTATTAGGCCATCTTCCTGGGAGAAACATCAATGGCTTTTTTTCCTGCAGAAAGCAACAACAATTCCTTAATATCAAATTCCCAAACAGGGTGGTAAAGCTACTTCCTTAACTCAACAGTGAAGGAAATGAATGTAAGCATGAAGAGTGAAATTTTTAGACCCAGCTGATGCAAAGGACCCACTTGGTGACAACATCTGCAGGATGTGAGAGAAAGAGAAGTGGAAAGGGTCCACTCACATGTGTCCTTCCATCTCAGTCTCACACAAGTACAGCCCCAATCCTCTTGGTCACTGCAAGCATGACATGTGCTTTTTGCCCTTCTCCCACTCTAGAGGATTTGACCCTCATGGACATACCAGACACAAAGCTCTCTGCCAAGCCATTCTTTTTTGCAGTAACACATTGTTAGATCAAGGACTGAATTTGTAGGTGCACAGCAGTACCTCTTGATTCTGATATGAGTTTTATGCCACCTTTCCATCCTGCTCTTGGCCAGTACTGGAACAAACCACGAGGGGCCATCAGGCTTCAGTCCCATTCAATGTCCCATTGTGATAATCCCCTAAAGAGTCATTATGTTAGCTGAAAGTTGTCATTGCACAGTATGTTCCTATTGCATCCCATCCCTCTGCCAGCATGGGTACCTGCTCAAAGAGCTTTCCATACCAGCTCTGAATTTCTGGCTTACTGTTTAGGTGAACAACTTAGCATCTCTTCCTGGAGGAGAGGTCAGGAACGTGCTTTGCAAAGCCCAGTGGAATTTCCTTAAATGCCACTACATAGGTTTAAAAAACACTTAAACTGAGGATATTAAATCACATGGTCTTTAATGTTTTATTTTTAACTTGTTGAAGTTGCAATGAGGTGCTGAGTCACTGTAAAATCAATTCTTTCCTTCCTCCCTCAAAGGTCCAAGAGCTGGCAACACCAAGTACCTTATTGGCCTGGTGACTGGATTGCTAAGAAATCAACTATTTTATGTAATGTGAATGCATTAAGTAAACTAAGTCAATTACATAAGGACAGCTTTATTCATCACGGTTTAGTTGCAATAATTATGTTAGTGGAGATAATCTCTGATAAAAGGACCTACCTGAATATGTATACAAAGTCTTCTTCTGCTGCTGTTATGCTGATGCTTTGGAAGAGTGGGGCACCAGGAAGGCCTTTAGGAAGTGTCAGAGGTTTATTCTTTCTCAAAGTCCTTGAGACTGACACAGCAAAACTCTGTAAAGCAGCTATCTCATTATGTACTTCAGCAGTGTATTATGAACATGATCTCATGCATTTTACAGAAGCAGGCTGCAAATAAAGTGCAGATAAAGCATATGTGAAACATTATTTATTGGCAGGATTTTGTTCCCACAGGGTTTAATAGTGAGCCCTCTTTAATCTGCAGGAGAATTTCAGTGGGCTTTCAACCGTAGTCCCATAATCACCAGTTCTCCAGGGCTCCCTGCTCCTGAAAGGGGGCACAGTGTAACTTCAAAAGGACTCAGCTGTCACCAAGATGTAGGGTGGAAAGGCAGAGTCCTTTCAGTGTGCAGAGAAGGATGCCAAGATAAGCAAAATATTTTTCCTTGGTGGTTCTTTTCCCACTCCTTACTTTGTGCTCTGTGTGCTCCCTTTCTTAAAAGGCTAGTCAAGCTTTTTCCTGGGCGAGCTTTCTGCCCATCCAGCTGGTGTGAGTCTTTCAGAGCCTCTCCTGAGTGTCTAAGGCACACATAAAATGTGTTCTGTGTTTCAAAAATGTAACCCCTCCAGATCATCAGGCTTCCTGATGGAAGAGTAGATCTGTAGTGTCATTTTAGAACCTAACAATTTCTGTAAGATGATTTTGGCTGAAATAGGAACTTGGCTAAATTTAATATTAAACTTTAGCAGCTGCATCTGCTGGAGGCCCAGAAGATTTATTTGTAAATGTACAGTCCTTTTAGCAGTACTTCTGATTAAGCTTTTATCCATGCTGAAGATATTAATTTTCTGTTTATGGTTACAATTTTAATTTGCCATCATGCTCGACTTTCACTGTGTCAGTTCTTGGTTCTTCCATTGGCTGTTACTTGTCAGTAACATGCTGCTAGACATCAACTTGAGTTTGGTAGGATTTGATGCTACATTTTATAATATGCCGACTCTGTCATGTTTCTTTTATGGTTTTTGTTTTCTCCTAGGGGGATGCCAGGAACTGTGTTTGCTCTGTTTATTATTGGATGGTGCAGTTTGTCAGCGTCCAAAATTTTTACGTCTGCATTGGCTATGGAAGGACAGCAGCTCCTGATTGCATACCCATGTGCTTTACTTTATGGACTTTTTGCACTTCTAACAGTTTTCTGAGATGTATTTTTTGGTAGTCTTCTTACAGCCTGTTTATGGTTGTTGGAGGGGAAGGGTTTATTTACTTATTTTCAGATTGCCTAGAGTTGTGTTAAATTCCATTAACAAAATTAGATTCTATGACTTACTGTTTTTTTTACTAATGGCTGATAATGAAATAAAAAATCAAGCTAACAGGTCGATGGCCTTAAAATAATGGTGTTCTGACAGTCTTACAGCTTAAGGCAAAGAAATTATTTTCTTGAGAAAGTTGTAAAAGTGGAAAAAAGAAGGAAATAAATTATAATTAAAATAAAAAAGCCTGTTATGATTTGTAAGTATTTATAATATAATTCATATGCTAGAAAGTAACAAGAATGCAATTATGTAAATATTTAATGGACATAGTAAATCAAGCTAAAATGCATATTTATTTGTTTTTCAAGAAACAGCTTGCCATCTTATGTAATTACTAATTAATATCCAACATTTATAGGTTTGGTTTTGGGGTTTTTTTTGTGACAGAAGACTGAGTGACCCTGTTTTGTGACATTGAAGAATTGGCCAGGAACAGGCTGATACAACAGAAGGAGCCAGGAGCCTATGAAGGTTGCCTTATTTTATCTTTTTCTTCTTCTTTTTTTTTTTTTTTTTTTTAGAGGTACTGGAGTCCAAAACACCATTGTACTGTTTTTAATGCGCAGTAACATTATATTTTAAAATTTTCACTAAACCACTGCCTACTGTAAAGGCAAGAAAGCACCACAAAAAGTGAAGGCAACCCCTAAAAATGTGTCCTGAAAGGCAGAACTGTATTTGAACAGGCAAAATACAAATATCCATAATTTTATCTGTCCCTAAAAAATCTATTTGCTGTTTTTAAGGGACTCAAGCGTTTATATAATGGCAATAAAGCACAGAATGCACAAGATGATATTTTAAAATATAGTATTAGAAATATCGAGCCATCAAGAGGAATCGGAGATGAGTGCAGTCACAACATGAAAAAAATCTAAATGAAGTAGAAGAGAAAATGAAGGTAGGTGTAGAAAGAACTAGCAAAAGTAGATACATGAAATAAATGGGAATGTGAAGGAAATAAATGGTAGCAGATTAATTCTTCAGTGTCTTATGGTGTCTTTCTTCTCGATGCATATTCTTACGATCTTTATTATCCTCAATTGATTGTTTTGAACTCTTTGGTGAATTGTTTACAAAATATTTTCTTTCTAGACAGAGGGCCAGTGATTCTGGGACAGAGGGTCCTGATGTTGCAAACACTTAGGCAGAAGCTTAGTATGGCAAAGCTGCTCAAGAATACCCAAAAGTAATTGTATTCCTAATCCTTTTCAAGTCAGAGGTAAATTAGATGATCAGTTTGTTCTCAAGCTAGTGAGTCTCTTTCTGAATTGAAAGAGCCCTTGGTAAAAATATTTACCATTACTGTCATATTTGGGGTTTTTTTTAAGAACTCTTATGCAAGCCATTCTGGAATTCATTTTACTGAATTCCAGCAGAACTGATTCAGAGTAGAGGTCATGAGAAGCAAACAAAAGGTAATGTATATTTAGCTAATTCCTTAAAAAAATCACAACTCATTTATGGAAGAAAAATCTGCATTTTTCCATTTCTTTACTGCAACGCTATGAAAACAGAGGGAACAGAGAGGCCAAATTGGAGGCACGACCCTGCAGCACATTGTGGCCATAACTAGGCAGGATCTAGTTGTATGCAAGTGGGAATTGTGTGAATTTGGAAGATCAGCAATTGTAAACATGACTAATTTGGCCCTGCTGTATCAGGAAGTAAATCTGACAGTAATAAGGCACAGATAAACATGTCAAGTGACTGCAGGGTATGGATATAAAAATCAGGTGCTTTGATTTACCACGCATTAATGGCATTCTCATGTCTGAATGGGGACAGATTCATATGGTTGCACTAGTTGTAGAGTTCAGAAAAGATGGTTTAGAAATACTCAGATCCATTTTTGTCCTACACTTCCTATTATCATTCATACTGTCTAAAACAAGTATAAAACAGCTCTATTCTGCAGCACTTTATGTTCATTCTCATACTGATCTGCATGATATGAATGGCAGGGGAAGCAGTGAATTGAGCCATCAATTTTTCTTTTGATGTCATAGACAAGTCAAATTATGGGGAAAATGAGCACCTTGAAATTTTACCACAACATTTACAAAGCAAATGGTAGTCTAATTATAGTTTTATGTTTATTTTCTTAGAATTTGTAGCTTCCTCCTTTTCTTCAATTAGAGACATCTTCATAATTTTGAATGCTAAGGTTTTAATTCCAATAATTTCCCTTGCTTTACTGTTTTTTTTGTGCCAATTTCTTTTTACCTATTCCCAAAGGATTTCCAGTAAGTGGTACCTGCTGGTGCTGTGCTCCCACTATGGTGTCCTTCAGGAGTCTCTATGCTGACTGAGAGGGTTTAACTGTCTTAGATGTGCTTCTGCTTTGAAACAAGATTCCTCATTATTACCCAGCTCTCCTCTCTGGAGGTCAGTTTGCCATGGTGGTGCTTTTGACCATGTTACGCTTGTGTGTGCTACCTAAACCTAAAAATATTATGGTCACTATCACAAACTGTTGTTTCATCAAAAATAAGTGCTATTTTGATCTAAAATCAGTTTAAAACATATATATTTAGTAATAAGCTCTTATTCTGACTCTCTGGACAGGCTTTCCCAACACCATTTATCTTTCTTTTGTTTTCTCTTGCTTGGGGCCTCATATTTAACTCCCTCATATCTTTCTATGAAAGTTTAAATACAAGGTTGGCAAACTGTTGCTTTCAACTTGCTAAAGACAGGATTATAAAATAGTAATGGGTCACATATGGATTTTTAATTCAGGCTTCTCACTCCAAAGTTAAAAAAAATTCATTAGACTTACAAATAAGCTTGAAAACACAAAGGGAAAAATAATCATGGTTTTGGAGAGTGAAGTTTTCTGATCTGTCTTTGGTTTCTTGTTCTTCATAGCATCCCCATGAAATGTTCTGAATGTGCATTCACACACAAAAATGGGCATTTATTAGGCTATGTGAATTATTTAATTCAAAGGGTGATGCAATTGTTGGACACATACAGTATGACAGAGATGTAGGAGAAAAAGTGTTTGCCTGCCTTCCACTGCACTTCTTGTGTGCCAGGCATACTCAAGGTCACCCCCAGAAGAAAGTATGCAGCATTCTGCTGTAATATAAACACTTTGCTGTTCTATCACAACTAAATGCAGGGGGGCATGAAAATGAGCATATTCTGAGTGAGAGGAAGCTATAACATGTGGCTGACTGTGCAAGGGCAATAAAATGGTTTTATATCTGACTAGTAGCTGCTGACAAAATGTCGGGTTGCATCTGGTGACCTCCTCTCTCAGGCCAATTCTGTAGTACCAAAGTTCCACTCTTTGATCAAAAATCATCTTGTCACACGTCATCTCTAATAGGTTATAATATGACCTTGAATGGTTTAACTGTTGGTAAGCTGAATTGAGGGCAGAAAGCTGCTGACACAATGAATTGGGCACATGCTGTGCTTCTTGGTGAAAAGGCTCCATTAGCAAAGAGTAATATTTTTCTAGTTTTTTTAGCTTAGAAGCCACAGAGGGTTTATATACAAAACAGTGACCTCATTTCATGACTGTGTTGTTTATGTCGTTTGAGAATGAGAAAACACAGCTCTGTGTCTTGACTTAGACCTCTCTTGCCACCACTTTATTTCAGTGCCTTGCTAAACAGCCATCTTTATCTATTGGCATTTTCTGTTCACTGAATGATCTTAAGTGAATTTTACAGTAAGGCTGAATCAGTCATCTTTATTCCTATCAATAATAGATATAAATGAAGCAAGAATTCAAGAAATTGTGCCTGTTTTAAATTTCCTTTTTTCTCCCTTATTGTCAAGAGTATATTTAGTGGTCAGACCATTGTGGATCTCTTCATGCCTGGCAGATAAGAATACATGATGTACATAAGAATATATGATATCCATATACATATGTAAAAGTAGAGATATGCATATATATGATAGAGTGCAAGACACTGGATCTGCAATAAATTCTGAACAGTAGATTGCCACTTTTTAGGGCATAATATCAACCATCTGTTGAATCCAGCCTGGGAGATGATGTATATCCTTCCAAGGAAACAGCAATTGCAGCATTTGATAAGCCCTGTGGGGAATCACTGCACATAATGACAACGCTCATGGCGACACAATGCATTTATTGGTTAATGTATTTCCTGAAAGATAACGAAAGGCTACTGAATCAGTAAGTAATGGGTTACTGCAGCATGATGGCTACAAAAACCAACTGCATAATTAATGTCAATCTGCCTAGATCATTGTAATAAGACACTGATCTCTACCTGTGTTGGTATCACTCATGGATATGTTCATTTCAAAAATCTACTCTCTGTCAAATTTTCACTGATTCATGTTCAGTTAATCTCTTGCCTGTTTATTCTAAGCAAACTGCAAGAGTGCTATGAGCAGTACCAATTCTGTAGCTGTGGGTCATGACTTGTCTTCTTAAACAATTTCACCTCCTCAATGTTCCTGAGAGTGCATTCTTTTAGGAGAGGTCAAAGCAAACACAAGGGCTGTGTTTTAGTTGTTTGCCAAGTGCTTTTGAAAGAATAACATCTGCGACAATGGCAATACGTTTGCTATGATTACCAAGCACATTTATTAAGAGTTATGGTCACATCATTAGCTTAAAACTGCCCAGTGACCTTGGTGCTGCATCACTGAACTAGATGGACGATGCAATTCACAGTGATCTGCATACAGTTGCATAATAAAGACCTTGGCCAACACATACCCTCTGCTCTGGTAGCATTTTAGTTACAATTGCAAAAAAAAGGAATCATTACCCTTCTTTTGCCATGACATTAAATGAAGTGATAATGAGTGAGAAGAGGTCACAAAACACCAAACACTCATAGTTGTAAACATAACAGACCATGTGTAAGCCACCACTTTGCAGAGAACAAGGGATGGTCAGTCCCATCAAAAGTCACTGAGATCTGAGCTCAAGTGTCTACTTTGGTGGTTTTCCTGACAGCCTCTTGACAAGCACTCCTGAGCAAAATGCAAAAAGCCACCAGGCTACCACAGGCAGTGTCCCAAAAGGACGGTGACCCACATAAAATTCTGAGTAGACACAGTTGTAGCAATCAAGCATAAGAAGCTCTCTCAATGTGTGGTTGCATAATGTAATCCCTGGCTACAACTTTATTCCTTTGGTAATTTTCTAATTTATTCAACCCTCATCTCGGGACACTGAATGGCCATAGCTTGCCTAGCTCAAGCACTGGCAGCTCCTCATCTCAGCTCTAATATGGAGTTTTACTGGGCTCTGGCTTTCCTCTTCATCTTAGTAAATTGCTGCTTGTTCTCAATTTCGACCCTTAGCACCTCTTCTCACTCTGTTTCCTAGCCAAAATTCTTCTTTCTGATATTTAACTTCCTGGTTTCTGGTTCCAAGTTCATGGTTTTAGACATAATCTTACCATTTAACAGTCTGTACCATTGTATTTCTTTGATACTCCATCTACATTCTAGAACATACACACAGAGGAAGAAAGAGTGGAAGTGAATAATGTGAAAATATTTTGGAAGTAACATCCTATCAGCACTTGGCCATTGTAAGTCCTTTTTGTCTACACCTGACTGTGGAATTAACTGTGCACTTGGGATACATCATCTAATCAGTAGTGTTGAGAGAGAAACCTCTTATATGCTTTTTGAGTAAACACAGTAATTTTAATGCAAATACCTTGTTGACACCTGAAATATGATCAGGACCTTAGAGGTGATATACAACTGCATATCTTGATTAAAAGACTCCAGCAACAAATACCCTAACTTTTAAAGAGGCATAAAGTGAGCACTAGATTTTATTTCTCCATGTAGAACAATGAGATAGACATGCATTACTGTTCCATCACTCTTCTGAACTGCAAACTGAGTGGAGGAACAGCACTATTGATGCACTGCAGAATGTGAAACAGTTTAGGCAGTTATTCCTTGTGAAAAGTAGTAATGACACTTGGCTCTTCAGAAGAAGTAGGCGTGATAATGTGATCCGCTCTAAAGTGCACTTGTGCATTTTGCTTGGTGAGTCAATTTGCTGGAGGAAGATGATACTAAGTGACACTAATAACCACAAAAAGGATGAGTGCAGCATAAATTTGCTTATATTTCAGACATTGTGCACATGGTGCATAGAGATCTGCAGAGTGTTGCAGAGTAGCAGCACTGTGATGTAGCTCACCTGCATAATGAGTACTGCTGAATAACTGTTGGCACTGCTTAGGAAACTCTTTGACTGAGATATGAGCATACCTAATGCTTCCTGCCTTATAAAAAGGACCACTTCTCAAAAGAGAAGATCACCCTGGAGACGTGAATTTCTGAGGGCAGACATTGAGCTGATATGTTTAATGGAGCACTTTGCAGTTTGCTTCACCACCATCCCTGCCTATACACTTAAATTTCCTCTTTCCAGCACACTAGTCTGATTTATTGCTTGGGTCTTGCTGAAAAGAAGGAAGCTCAGATCACTTGCTAAGGACAGTTGCTGAGAATACCCAAAAGTGCAGAAAGAAGCTCCACAGAAATGTCCACCAGACCCCACAATCTTTGGTGAATAATGTAGAGGTGTTTTTGCTGAGATAAATCATACTTCTCTCTGTGCTATTCATGGCCAGAAGATGTATGTATGGCTGTTCAGTTCCTTGGCTATGGCTTATTGAAGAGCTATGGTCCCTACATGACCACAGATTTTACAAGTCTTCGTCTGGTTCCACCAGATGAAACATTATGTGTGTTACATTTTCAAGCAGAATGAAAGGCATTTTCCTATTTCAGACTAATTAAAACTGAACTTTCTAGCTGTTACAGCAGCTGAATAATCATAGATTCATGAAAAAAATCAGTGCAGAAAAGAGCACACAGAGGACATTTAGTCCATCCTCTGTCTCAAGGAAGGATTGACATGGTTTCTGGCACCATGACAGTCGTCATGGTGACTTTCCTTTAAAACTTTAAACTTTCTCTCAGTAGATTTTTCAAATCACTATACTGAAGCGGTAGATGGCATATACAGGACAGTGTATGGTTGTTTGTTCTGTGTGTGTATATATGCATATATGTGTATGTATGGCAGGGAGGTTGAGGGCAGGTACACTGACAACAGAGATTTGGTTACCTGATTTTGAGTCACTGAGTTACAACAGAGACCATGAAGCAAATCAAACTGCTAGAGGATCCCCACAGAATCTAGTTCCAGTTTTCACATCCTTACTGCTGATTGCTGGAATCTCAAAGGCCATACCAGGGAAGGAGTCACTCTATATATATATCTATTTTCTCGTATAAAATATATGAGAAAAATATTAAAAAACATTAAAAATATATTTCTGAATTTTATCAGAAAAGAGATACAGAGATAAATGGGGCTTTGGTCTGGCCAGTCATAATTCTTATCCTTAGAATTATCCTCATCCTCATGACTATTATGCCATGCCTAATGTCTAATCAAGAATGACACCTAGGTAAGGTACAAGCAGAGAATAGTGCCTCTTTCCCAGAGCAGCTTATGCTGGTGAAATATGACTACTGTGGCAGCACACAATTGCATTAAAAATATCATTGCATTAAAGCAGTGCCAAGCTTTCCCTCTGTATAGCCTGACTACCACACCTCAGAAGGCATTTTGCTCTGTAATCAGTGCAGTGTGGTACTAATGAGCTTGTTGGGCTTTGTGTGCTTTACTGCACAGTTTGCATTCTTTGTGTACTTGGGTACTTGAATGTATTCTAGCTGTGCCAGTGGTATTTGCATTCTGATTGCTTAACAAAACAATGCTGCACATTTAAGGAAAATCACAATGCAAATACAATGCATGGCAACAGTAATAATATCCTTTGTGCCTACAAATCCCTAGGTACGCAATGTCATGTGTCCAGATTTGAATGAACTGGGCAATGTGAAGCTACAGCATCAGTTGTTACATAAATTGTTTGCATATGTTTACCAAAATTTTTCAAGCAGTTCAAGGAGTTAAGAGGATATGGTTTTTCTGTTAAAAGAAGGAATTGTGTCTAATACGCTGGGTTGAGACTTAGTACACATAAGTTCAACTCGGGCACTTTGCTGGATTTCCTATCAGACCCTGGGCAGACATTTGGGCTTTGAATCCTAAAGGTGCTTAGTGACATATCCCACTGATTTCCTTTAGGTATAGGCATCTCTCAGCATCCTACCTGGAGACTTCTCAGCAAGGATAATGATACTTTCACATTTCATAAATCAGCTGTGAGTTTAGTTTCTTAAAAATTTTCTTAAAAAGTCAGGCACTCAGATGATGGAGCCTAAAGTGAATACTCACAACAATAGTCAGGTAAAATCTCCTTTCCCAAATTAGCAAGTTTTCTTTTCACTCACACATATGGTCCCCACATGCATGTTCTCCAATCTTTAAGCACAGTGGATTTCATAGCAGATGGGGTGGCCCTAATGACAAAAGATGGAATATGACAAAATCTGGTGGAGCTGTATGGGCAACCTCCAGCCAGCAAGATGCTCACGTGCTTGCCATGTTCTTCTCCTCTGCCTTTTCCTGTCACTGTACAACACCTCACATCTTCTCAGTGAGCACATCTCCCTAGTGCGGGGAGGGTAAAAGAAAAGACCTCAGGCAGAGTGTGTGTCTTCCTTTGATGATCCTCATTAAAAACTCCAGGGAGCAACCAGTGGAGTGGAAAACACAGCTGTTCTAAGACCAAGATGGGTATGAACAAATGTGACAACTCCCATTCCTTGCTTAGGAGTCTCTGGAGTCTCTTTAAAATATGAGAGATAAAAACTACAGCAGGACTGGGAGATATTTACACTGTTTATTGACATGAGGAATGTATCCAATGTGAGGCAGCTCAGAGCAGTAGAGGGCTTAGAGCCAGATGTGCCCCTTGCACTCACACCTGTGTACCTTGGCCAGTGTCCTGTCAGGTAGGATGAATTTCAGGAAGATTTAGCTCCTCTGTCCCACAACAACTGTTAGAAAAAGGGCTCCACCGAAAAAATCAATACTGCTGAAATCCAGACTCTGAGTCTGGGCGACTGAGTGACTCTTACCCAGACATTCAGTATCCTCACTATCTGATGGGTTCTAGTTCCTTGTAAAAAATTCAGTATGTTCTACATGTCTTCTGACTTTTCAATTCACAGTCACTGCCCACAGCAATGGGTGACAACTATGCAGAATCATCCTGGCTGGCAGAACTAGATTAAGCACACTGTTCCCCATTAGATGGAGCTCAGTAAATTGCTTCTTTGACCTCCACACGATATTAGTTCATTAGTTGTGAGCTAACTCAGTAAAAGGCTTTATTTTATAAATAGCCTGTGATGTTTTAAACAATCAAATATCTTTAACTCTATTGGTCAACCTGTAACTCTGTAATCAGTCCAGTGCATTCCAGAAATATTTTTGCACTAAACTCCAAGTACTATATATTCTGCAGTCCAGTGTGACAAGACAATATGCATGTCAGCAGTAACTCTTCACAATCCATCATATGCTCTTGATATTCTGTTTATTACTGACTATTTATAGTAACTTCTTTGTCCTTGATAGGGCATACTCCATTTTAGCAAGTAGATGCACAAGTGCTTTTTTTGATAAATCTGGTGTAAAGCTTCTGTCCCAGATAATTTTTTTTTTCCGCAAGTCTGCATATGTGTTCAAAAGAGAAATACAAGATTCCATTCCATCCGAATGAACAGCACTACAACCTTAGTGCTGGAAATTTGAGGTAGAATTAGATCTCAACAGTCATAAAACTTTTGAGGAAGTAGAAATTGTTTTGCTGTTTTACCTTAGTATGTCCAGGATGCGCTTAAGAGTATGATATTTAAAAACAAATAACTGGTAGAATGCAAATTTGGTGCAGGCATAGGCTCAAGTAGATAAGATGTCCAGAAAGAATCAAATGACAAGGGTAGGCTGTTTTCAATTTCAGAAATACAAAGCTGACTTAAGCTGCTATGTCTCAAATTTCAGTTAACTTGGATTTGAAAGAATATTGTATAGCTTAGTGTTAGTTAGAAGTATGGTGAAGAGGAAATTGTACTACTCTTTATACTTTTGAATACAAACACAGAGAACTTGGTCAATGCCTTAATCTCAGAGGTGCTTGTATCATTTTCCTTATCCCTTTTCTCGTGCAGTTGGCATTTTCTAAAGTTACATTCCATTATTAAGGAATGTGAACTGAAATTTAATAGCAAGGAAAAGGAAAGAAAATTTTCAGCCAGTCCAAAATACTTCTTTCACACTAATTAATCAGATCCTGGTCTGGAATATTTTTATATCATCGGAGCAATTAGACTGAATAAGCTATTTTTATTGTTTTCTTTAAAAGTCAGCTGTTCTTCAGATTAATTTTTGATAAACAGTAAACAGAGAAAATAATTTTCTGCCTCATTTGGGTACTGCTCGACCCCTCATCCAAGTCAATAGAAACGCTTTCCCTAGATTCACTGGCATTGTGGTAGAGCTCTTATTGTTCTCGATGAAATCTGAGAATATATTACATTCCTGGTAGTGATGGTGGATAGCATTTCAACTGCTCATGAATTGTACACCAAATAGAGCACAATAGATATCAGCACATATCCTGATATTACTAAAACTTTAGGATAAGTGCACAAGGAACCAAGGGAAATCTGTCTCTCTTTTTACCTCTCACTTGCTAATCACTGTGGTCGGCAGATAGGCTGGGACCACTCCTTAGGATATTTATACTCGTGATGATTCATGATACTCCTGTAACTCTGTCATGCTGTTCAGGCACAATTAGGCATGCACAAAGAGATGCTGTGATCAAAACATATCTGGTTTCAATGTATGAAGCAACCTTTCATTGTCTAACAGATGTAAGAAATATCTAAGGGCTGCAGTGAGCTGCTGGGCTATGTCAAGGAGACAAACAACAAGTTTCTGCTGGGCAGTCTTTCCCAGTCTCCAGCTGCTGTCCTCCAACTCCTTGTGTTTCCTTTAGGATTTTGTATGTTTCTATGTTTTTCCTTATGACTCTGCTATATGATTCCTCACATCTTTCTCACAGTGTTGAATTTCTACAACCATTTAAACTAAAGTTGGCTTTGCCTTGGCATTGTTTTTGGCAAATTAAAGGAGAGGTGGGCATCCTAAATTTGAAAACATCAGATGCTGCTGAATGCAAAGGAAATTAAATATGTTTTTACATTTTAGAGTAATGGAGAGCATTAATTGAGTAGGCTGCCCTCCAAGCTGATGCAGAATGTACAATTTTGTCCACAAGTTCTTGAAGAAAGGGGAATTACTCCTCCCTAAAAGTCCAAGGATGATAATAAAGACCATTCTAGTGCTCAGGGTGGGAAATTAGTGCAAAAAAAGATGTTTTTACTCTGAGTTGCACTACAGTAAACATGGATGAAGATCATTAGCAAATATCAATGGGCAGATTGTAGGAATATCAAGACTTGGAATGTCTGGCCAACACCATACTACTGGTCAACAGCATGGGTTAGGTTTAAGGACAGAAAAATAGACAGTTTGCTACTTTCTGTGGACTTTAAAATAGCTATGACATGCCTGAGAAAGCAAAGTTTGTATTAGCAGAATTGCTTTCACATTTTTAATGACAAAACCCGAAAGCAGATTCCTTCTGGTTCAGACAAGCATTAATCAGTAAAAGCAGGTACTTGTAAATAAATTAACTCATGCCATAGCCTCCTCTATATCTTTTTTGCTTCAGAAGCTGAGAAATCACAATATACCTTAGGGAAAATGGTCTTACTTGTTGATAGAATCTAAAAAGGTCCTTGGGAAAAAATAAATACGAATCAGAAGTAAAATAAAATGCTTGTCTCTAATGAAAAGAAGGAGGCTCTTTGATTAGTTTGTGATTCTTAGTATCTACAAAATTGAGGTCACTATTGTGAAGGGTATCAGTCAGTTTCTAATCTATTTCTTTAGTGCAGCTTTACCAATTCATCAGAAATTTATAGGGAAAAGTCTGACAAAGCTTGAGGCTCGGGCAGAATTAATTATTCAGTACCCAACTTTCTCTTCATGAGATGCATATTTAGCACAGCAGACTTATACACTGAAGAACTCGACTGGGATCCCAAAACATTTCCTTGCAAAAGCTCTGGAAGGTCTCTTGGAGAGGTCTACTCGATAGCAAGTCCATACATATTCTTAAGGGAATCAGGAAGTATATCCTACTTAGTTCTAAAGATACTTTTGTAAACTATCAATGCAATGCTAACATTGATAAGCATGATAGGTAATCTCTGTTTACTGATCCCATAAATCATGCCTATAAAATCACTCTCCCAAGCAAGGTTTGATGCACAAACTACATAGATTTAGTCCAATAAAATTAATTATTTAATCTGATAGTTTTTGCTATAGTGATAAATGCTGGATTTGATTTCTTCCCATAGGTTTTATTTCATTCTTCCTGTGAATCTTAAAAATAATGCATCATATGCACACCTTCTCTGTACAACACAGACAGCAGCAAACATACACTGCTCCCATCAGTGTGGGCTCAGAGCCTGGCCATGAAGTGCCAGGATACCCCTGGCTGCATTGTTGCAGGTAGCTGTTCTATGACAAAAAACAAATACTACATTCCATGACTGAAGGAAGTGGATGCAAGAAAGGAGGGAGAATACATTCTCATGGCAGTTTTCTCTCTGCTGCAGTAGTTTGTATTGAGTGTGAATGTGCATGAAAGGATTTAATTGAATGCTCCTTTACTGGCATTGTCTCTCTGCACTCTTTAATAGGGGGCATAAAGATTTCAGTTTTAGATATGAAGGAATTATAATAATTGGCTAATAATTCAGTCATGCTCCTTGAATAATGGAAGGATAAGAAGCAAAAGAGGTTTTGGGGTGGGGAATAAAACATCTCTCATAAATGTCCAAGACTTTGAGAGTTGCAGTCCATATCTCCTTTAGAACCTAAGTCTCCATGTAGGTAATTTACAATCTCTGACTTTCCATCATCAGCATGTTTTTCACTGGAAAAAGGAAGGAATGGATTGAAGCTTTACTGTACAATGAAGCCTTTTCTCTCTTCATGTATATTCTTATTTTCTATAGAAAGAAATTGCAGTTCTATTAAACTATTTTAGCAATTAACATAATCATCCATTTTTAGAAAAAAAAATCCACAAAACTTTTCCACATACACTTCCACTAAATTAAGAAGGGAGAATGACAGAATAACATCACAGGCTTGGAGAAATGTTGTTTGGAAGGAACATCAGAGTGGCATGTTGCACAGCCTCCCATCAAAGCCTTACTATCCCAGCACTGAGCTATGTCAGCCATTGGTTTGTCTAGTCAGATCTTGAAAACTTCCTAGAATGTCCACATTATCCATGGGCAACTTGTTCCAGTGTTGTACCAAGCTCTTTGAGAAGCTTCTCCTGATGTCCAAACTGGTTATTGCCTCTTTTGCCGTTTGCCGCAGCTGAGAAGAGATTGTCTCTGCATTTTTGTATCAATTTTTCAGAAATCTGTAAGCTATTATTAGGTTGCTCCTTAACCTTGTCTTTGTGAGACTATGCTGTCTCAGCTTCTCTTCCTGATACATACACTATAGGCCTGCAAATTCATCTTCTGTTTTCTAAAATCAGGATAATTCTCATCATTTTGCTATGAATTTTTTTAATGGGCAAAACTGCCAATAACTTAAGTAAATATCTGATATGAGATATAAGAGTTTAACATCAAGGCCTGTACAGTACACTGAAATATGAGAAGAAAATCTAATTTTAATGAGTCTAGAATTACCACATTTTAGTGAACTCTTAAAATTAAATTGTCTGATTTTCTAATGGAAAGTGATTGAGCAGCACAAAAGATTGTTAGTAGAATAAAAAGCAAGAGAGAAATTATATAGAAAATGTTCAGATCAACACAAAACTCAAGCCTCTGTCCCAGCAGGAAATTATGAGAAGATTTCAGCTTGTATACAGCATCATGGAAGCCACTGGGAACCTTATAGTAATTCTACAACTGTTTAATTTAGTAGACAATAAATGAAGTGTTATTTGGTTGCTTTTACAAGTGGAAGGGGGAAAACTTAAAATGGAATTTGCTACAGATTATGTTGTTTCTGTAATTTCACAGCAGGACAATCATAGACCACTTAAAACCACAAACTTGCAGAAATTCTCAGTGCTTCTGAAGCACGTATGACTCGCTGGAGCCTTATGAAACTGAAGGTAATGTAAAATTGTAAACAGCATATGCTGAGTTTCTGTATTGTACAGAAATTTCTGTGTTGTCTTCTGTTTCAGAAAACAATTGCAAGACATTCAGCTGTAATCAGCAAAGGATAAAATTACTGCAAAGTTCCTGCCAATTCCAAAAAATTATGAACCCAACCCAAAAGTTAGCTGTACTCAAGACAAGGTATCTGGAGTCTTTAACATTACAATTGGAACACATACAAGACCCACACACGTGCTTGAGGTTTCACAGTGATGCTTGCACATTCAGATCCTATGAACTCCAAATTTCCTTATAACCCTGGTGAGGCCATCTAAGCCTCTAGGCATAAATAGAAGACTGGTAAACATCAATTCTGATCCAGTAATTTTAGAAGTATTTTGCAGAAAATATCCCAAAAGAAATCAGGAGACATCCGTGTGATATAATTTCTTACTATGCTGGGGAAGATGTGGCTCTAATTCAGTAAAGGAACAGAACTGAATCTGTGTATTCACATATAACCATTACAGGATTGAGTAAATGCCTTCACTACTTCCATGCTAATACAGGTAAGTGACAAGTAGTTTTGGCAGCTAACAGACATACTGAATACTGCATTTAACTTAGTATAAGGGACTGAGTGTTTCTCAGCATTTAGAAATACATCATTAGCCTTGCTAGCCTTTGTAAGTCTATTTATTGTGAGCTTCAATGCCTAACCCTGAATATGGATTCTGCTAAAAATTCAGTACCACAGCTACTAGGATTGGTCCACTCCCTTCATGTATCCGCTCTCCAGTTTTGGAAAAAACTCTTCAAGTACCCCTACTTACCACAGAAAAAAGTCAGATTTATCAGAATAATAACAGATTTATTTGTCTTCTCCAAGTGAGATCAACAAGAGACTACCCAACAGACACTGCTAAACTGCTAGTTAAATGACACACTTCTGCTTACATTCCCTTTTTCACCCTTTTCAGCTTCTCAATTTTTTGCCTTTACCACTCTCATCCATTCCAAAATAAACAGGCTTTTGGTATTTACTCTTTCCTGTTGTCCCGAATTTTATACCTTTTCAGAGTTTCTGATATGTTTGCGCTGATAATTTCTACTTAATCCCTTCAAGTTAGTGACCCTTTCCTGTTATCAAGCATAGTCCTTATTTCTACTATTTCTTATGTTGCTATCTGGTTAATGCAGTCTTGTCAAAATTAGATGTCTACATATGCATTACCCCCCTTTTGCTCTTTGTAGAACTCTGATAATTTCTTGTGGTACTGTTTCTTGGTGTTTGTTTTGGTGTAGCTCCATGGCAGGGCTGCCCACCTGCATGCTCTTACTCTTACAGGTGTTAGGCTGGTCTGCATGGTGAGTCTTGTACAATTTACATGCATTCCTTACTGCAGTGGACGATTAATCCCTATTGCATGAACAGAATTATTATCTCTCACTCTTGGTCTGCACACCAGGAATATTGACTCCATACCAGCTCACAGACATGAGATGTCAGTGCACACATTATCAGGAAGTTTCTAATGGAGACAAGAAGGTTGTATAAAAGTTGTAATGATATACTGAAATTAAGTTAACATTAAACTGATTTTCCATATGGAGGCAGAGTACTAAATCACATATAACAGAAGGTCATATTCAAAAGTTCATTTACTTTCCTTCTAAATCTCTTCCAGATTTCTCCAGATTGACAAAAAAGCACTTAGGTTAGTTTAGGGACTTAAAAAAACCCTGACTAACTAAGACCTGTGTTTGGTTGCAAATAATGTGTTTATTGTTTCCTTGTTTGCTTTTTGTTTTGTTTTGAGTTGTTGTTGTTTTTCTTTTAATAAATAAATAAACAAAATAATAATAGAAAAATATTAGCAGCTGTCTCTGTCCTCATTGAATTCTCTCGACTTGGGAAATTACTGCTGCTGGCTGTGGCTCCTCACCATTCCCTGCTTGCATTCATTCAAGCCTTGAGACTGTCACCCTCAAACATCTTCCCTGAATGCTGGAACGCCCTTCAGAAGTTAGTCCTGATGCCTAGCTCCACTGGTGGAATGTATACATGTATCTGTCATATATACGTGTATATTTTCCTGTAGCACATGACTAATGCAAATGGTTTGAGTTATTCCACATGAATCCAGCTAATTCAGCCCATATGGTGACTTCTTAAGATTCCTGTCTTCAAGGGCACAGAGCTTCTGAACAGATTGTTCATGACAGTAGAAACAAATTAATTTTCAAATAGTTTTTATTATTTGCCAAAAGAAACTATATAAAACGTGTCATGTCAACTTTTAATTTTCCTGCCACAAAAGGGCTGACTGAAAGATCTACCCAGTCATTTCAAGCAAACTCTACCAATGGTGAAGCTCTCTGAGAGCACTTGTACTACCTTGTGGTTTGCCTAGTAATATATGTGACTTCAAAGTGACAACTCACATGCTTAAATGTTGACATACTTTTGCTGGACTGCAGTTTTCTGTAACTACATTATTCATGATAAGTGCAAGAATCATAAGAATAAAATCATGAATGAATAAGTAAATGAACAGATGAATGAATAAATGTTCAAATAAAAGAATAATCTACAATATCTCTCTTTTGTCTACATGACCATTTCGTGAGCTTTTGAAGGACAGCTACTTTTATGATTGAAAGTAAAGTTTTACTGATTATAAGTTATGAATTGAAGTACCTGTATTTAGGAACCATCTAGCTCTGAGGCATGAAACTACTTTTATTAATAATAAAGGAAACCACATTCTTATATAATTCTTTCAAATACTAAGAGCTCTATCCAGCTGTACCTCTACCCCATCACTAAAACAGTATCTCCAGAGGCATAAAGTCACTCCTCTGCAAAGGCCTCTTCTCCATGCTGGTTCTGCCTGCAGTGGGACGGCACGCTGTAATGAGATTGCTCCCTCTCACTGGCACTCTAAATATCAGATTAACTTCCATAAGGATGATTTTACTTCTCGTCACCTTTTATTATGAATTAGAAGCTATTATAGTGTAACAGGATCCAGCTCTTGGTTGGAAAGAGAAGTTCAGAAAGAAGATTTAAGTAGGTATCTCAGGCTAGAGCTGCATTTTGTGGTACAGGAACACTGCCCAGCCCTCATGCTGTCAGAGATGCCCTCCAGGATTTCTGACTCCATGCCAGGACAAGACTTGAGCACACGTTCCCTGCATTTGAATGCCCTGATTTTTGCAGGGACTGGCCAGGAGGGAGCTGCCAATTGCCCTGGTGAGTACCCAACCCAAACCATCAGGGATCTTGATGACATATCAGGATCATCTGACCTGAAGGCTGACTGGATGTTTCCCTCCCATTTCTGTGCTCCCCTCCAGCAAGGAATTTAGGGACATAAATTACTCCTCTCTATTCTGGAAAGCCTATGGGTATCAAATAGTTGAACTGGTTTTCTGTAAAAACATTCCCTCATCCCTTTTTGAACGTGCATCCCTTTGCACAATGAAAGGGACTGCTGGGACATAAAAGGAAGAAAATTCGTAATATGACTGATTTGTTTGATTATAAATTGTCAAATTGGTTATGTGCATGTGTCTCTTTGTTTTCTTGATTTATGCAATTTGTTTTCTTGGTTTTTAGTGGAAAATAGATATTAACTAGCCACCAATTTCTGTCGACAAAAGAAGCTTGCAAACACATTTTAGGGAAAGCTGAGAAAAAAAATCAAGCATGACATTCAATAAAAATACAGTATTTAATAATATTCTTTTAAAGAAAAATTAACCCAAATGACTGATCACCTCTACTGAAATATGATTCTTGGTGAGAAGATTAAGTTCTTTTTCTTAATAAGCATATTTATAATGATAATATTTGGGCATGGCTCATTTCATAAAAGCAAACATAGAAACCAATCATTAAAATTCAGTCTCTCTCACAAAAACCAATTCCTGGAAAATTATAATCTACTGTAGGATAATTTGGTAGACAGTATATAATGTAAGGAATGTCATTATTGTTACAATAACTCTTTACAAAAAATTTAAAAGACAGTAATTCTGTCAGTAGTTACTACGTCCTTGCTAGATAAAAAATTCAGGTTCAGAAATATAAAAAACAGCATATATATACATAATTATTAATCTTGAAGTTGCAACAGAAGTGGTACTTAGCAGCTGTTTATACTCTTTCGTTGCAGAAATTGATGGAAAGTTCATTTAATGCGAATAGTTAGATTGATTTGTCATTTTAAGTATCTTGACAGATTTTTTTTAATCTTTGCAGTAATTATATGAAATTAATGGCAAACTGATATAAAAAAATAATGCTTAAGGCAAAACTAAATAACCAATTAAATCCAGTTCAAGAAGTGAAAATTTGTTTACAAAACATAACTGTTTTCTAATTCAGAATTATTTGCTATCTATTCTTCCCTCCAGCATAGAGGTACTGAGCACTGAATATAGGCATTGAATTCTGCTCTGTTTCTATTGCTTTCACAGTTGTTCCTTAATGCAAAGCCTATGAAAGTACACACTTATCTTGCAGGGGATTAACAAAAAAATATAACAAAAGGCAAAACCTAGTAATTTGTGTAGCCATTTCATTTTGCTGAGCAGAGCAGAATGCATTTGCTCCAAAATGCTTTATAATTTGTGGTGTGTTCCACAAGAGTAGTATGTATCACCTTAACTGCATAACAGGTAATGAATGCTGTTGTATCGTGATGTTGTAGCTGTCAGATTTTACATAACACCTGGTTTGTCGAGCATGTTTCTCCAAGTCATAAATTATGGGTGCCAAAGAATTTAACAAATTAGTTTTTGAATATTAGCAGAGCAGAACACACACCAAAATTGCTTTTCCTTTTTTATTTTTTTTCCTTCTACTGAGGAAATAGCATAGCAGGAACCAATCTAATGCTTATGCAGAACAGCATCTATTTTTAGTAAGGCAGTTTTCACTAGATATCATTTGGGCGTTCTGAATAGAGTATTTGAGCCATTTCAGATTTTACTCCTCCCAGTTATGGAATAAAGCCCGTAGTGTGATAAAGGTGATTTTCTAACTTTAGGATATGATCTTGGTTTTGATCTGTTGCTGCAATGTCACAAATTATACGTGACTCTTGCATAAGTAAACAAACAGGATATTCATTTCTGTATCCTATACAGCAAGAATACACAAAGCTAAGTCAAGAGACCCAAATGAATGCAGATTCATGTAACTTGTTTCATTAGGGTAGAGTGGCCCAAAGATCTATGGGTGGAGGAGGCATCCCAGCAAAGCATAGATATTTTAATTTTGCATTGTGTTAGTGTTCTACGTATTCCACACCTTTTTCTCCCGTACAAAAGATGGTACAAAAGGAGTGATTAATATTTGTCCATTGCAGGTCCAGCCTATTAACTGATCTGTTTATTTGCCTGAACACACAGATTTTTCACATGAAGCCTGTGAAAGTAGTATCTAAGCAACAGACTGAACATTTCAGCTTTGTCCTGAGGACTCTATTCAGCATTTAGAATGGGCCATAAATGCAGGCAAGTTGTAATAGCTATGGGGAATTTAACCACTATGTTATCTTACCTGGGTTTGTGCTAAGCAGCTGTAAGCAGTGTGTTATTCAAATGGCTACTATTTCCATCTTGAGACAGCACTCTCCCTGTTGTTACCACTAAAGAAACCACCCCAGAGGTGCTAACCTAAAGAAATGCTAGGAGAAAGATAATACTAGAAGTAAAATAACCGGGGGGCAGGGGGGGAATTGAAAAATCCGTGTTATACTTTGTTATAGTCTCTGCATGTGGTTGCAGGCAGTGTGAGATTTAGAAGGATTTAATTTTCAGATATTCAAAGAAAGCTAATAAGTTTTGGGAGCTTAGGATGTTCTTTGAATTACTTTATATATTTCAAAAAGTCACTGTATTTTTTCACCTGTAGCTCAGTGTTTCTTGGATGTCTTCTCACAATTTGTGTTTATCTGTGCCATTCTCCACCAAAACCTGAGACAGTGTGGTCCTCAGTACCATGGCAGATTTGGCTTTTTCACATAGAAGGGTTATCCAGGAAAAAAGGGACATTTTCAGCAAGCCATGTCTAGTGAGAAAGTTATTTGTACGACCCATCTTGAACTTCTACCAATTTTGATAAATAATACAAGGAAAATTTTTGAAGAAAGATTTGAAAAGAACTATCAGCTTGGTATGTAAGAGTGTTTCTGTTGTTGAATTCAGTTGCCACTGTTTTTGAAGAGAATAAAAACCCTGCAGCATTAGAGCAAAAAGCGATAAAAATTCCCCATTTGTTGATCACATCTGTATTAGAAAAGTCATACTGATTGTATTGCAACTTTGATAGTATTTCCACGATTTTTGCTACAAAATGTGAGGACATCAGATGTGAATATTTTCAGTTTAGAGGAGTGGAATATCATATTCAAAACCTGGCCTTAGACTAAAGCAAACCTGAAAATTTACAGTATTAAAGATGAGGGCATGAACTCAGTGGCTTAAAGCAAGAATTTCTCCTACAAACAGTGGACTTTTCTGATGAAAATGAAAGAGGAGTAGTAGTAGTAGGAATTGCTTTTATATTAAATAACTCATTGCATGCCACCAGATAAGATGTCAATGTCTTGTTGCTGTGAGAAAGAAATGGAAGATTTATCTATGAGAGGACTCTTGAAGACTTGATGTAATGCATTTGTCTGTATTTGCAAGCAACTGTAATTGATGTCCTGGAAATTTTCACCTGATAAATTCCAAGTCACTATATGACTCTGGGACACTGGTAATTCTCTGGATTCTGTTTTAGCCTTTAAGATACAAATTCTTAATTTCTACAGATACTGTGAAGGACAGTACAGAAGTACACATACACTCCTGAATAGAATGTAGTTTGTTTAAAGTTTTCTGTGAGAAAAAGAATGACCAAAATTTTCATGGGTCACTGTTGTGTACAGGAATATAGATAGAAATACATTTATATAAAGCACAGAGTACTTGAAGATAGCTAAGAGAATAAGATTTGGAAATTTAATCTTGAATATCTTAGCAAACATCTCCACATATTTACGGTTCCTAATAATATCTCTCTATAGACTGACAAAGTTGGATTATAACTATACTCTCTTGCAATAATAGATACTTTTACAGAAAAGGTTTGATTCAGAATTATTGCTCATCCTCAGCTGTCCTCATATTCCCAGGTTAATGAAAACTGTGTTGTAGTTTCACATATGCAAAAGTAAGTGCTTTACTAGTAATTCTCATTTCACTTGAAATACAGATTGAAATTGCTTTTGTCTTTTGAGTCCATGTTATTATTTTCCATCTATTTCATCAGGAAGAAGAAATCACTTAAAAGAGATGTATTAAAACTGATGATCTTAGTAGATATCCAGAGACCGTGGCCATTGTATTATGAATAAAACACTGCACTGATACATAGTGAAGGGATATTTGATGCTCCACAGCAAAAAACTACAAATGAGATGATGCCCCAATAATCTAGAAAAATAATGTTTAAGATACCTGGATAAAAAGTAAAACAAGGGGGGAAAAATGTGTGGCAAAAAATTTAATTGGTACAGGGCAAGAAAATACCATGAAAAACAAAAAATAAAAAGACTAAATTAACTAAATTTTCTTATATTTTTTGTCTTTCTGGCAACTATATGTCAACATAATGCTATTTTAGGATTTAAAACCAATTATTTTCCTTTTTTTTTTTTTTTTGGCTGGCCTCCACAGAAAATACTGCAGTACTGTGTACTATTCTTGCCAGTAAAAGACTACCCTTGACTAAGAGAAAAAGCAAGGTGCTGCTCTGGAGGGGGCTAGAAAGCTGGCATACTACCAGTGAACATAATCCTGGTACAGGACAGACTAGATTACCTATAAACTTTTCCTGATATTGAACATCAAGGTTTTTCTGGAAGTAGCAAGAGAAAGGAAGAGAGTCCAAAATACTAAAATCTGTCATGATGTTTTAATTGTGAAGGGCTTAAGGGACTCCAGAGATATTCTATTCTAGACCACATGCTTCACTCTCTGTTCATTTTGCTTTTCATCTTCTTTTGAATTAAATAAGATGACTGCCTTAACTACTTCAGCTTAACCCTTCACTTTATCTAAGTGGATGAGAAGAGTTCCTGTGCCAGAGGCAAAGACAGCCTCTCTTAAGCAGGCTTTCCTCTGGAAAAAAGCAGTTAGAATCCTGTATCAGCACTAGAGTGCAGTGCACAAGGGTAAGCCTTCTGGCAGTACAGGTAAGGTGGAGGAAGGGCAGAGAAGTCAATACCTTGGGGATTGGAGCACGTCTAGATATTTTCTTTCTTTTCTTGCTTTCCTGTCAAGACTTTTCTAAGCACTGACTTCAAGACTGTAGATCTATGTAGAGGAGTCTGAGGGTTTTCTTCCTGCCCTTTTTTTATGGATCCTTGATTTGTTTAGCCTTCAAGAAAAAGTATCCATGTATGTTTGGGTATGAGTATTTAACTATTTCAATTATTGTTTCCAATATTTTGAAACTCATACTTTTGAAAGACTGTAGAGACATCCTTTATTTAATAGACAAAAAAAAAAAAAATATCCAAGGTCATATTGTGTCAATCTCTCAGGAGACATCAAGCTCACTTATTAGTACAGGAGCCAGAACAATACTTGCTAGGACCCAGCACTGACACTGGCATGTTAAACAATCTTTAAAAAAAGTTCAATAAACCCTCAGACACAGTAATTTGACACCTTAGTTTCCTTTCTCCTTGGTGAGCTATCCATTCCTATGTAATTTAAATATAAGCCAGCCATTTGATTAAGAACACATATTAATAAGTATTCAAGACTAGAAACTGTGGAAAAAACCCACAAAAAAACAACAAGCTAACAGCACTTGAAAAAGTGAAGCATTCATTTCAGATATGGAGCTAGTTTGCATTGCCATTTCTAACAAATAGTACTGAGCCTTTTATTTTCATATCTTGCTGTAATCTTTGCCAGCCTGCTTCTATTTCCCAAATAGCTTCTGCTTCACTACATTTCCATCTGTACAGAAAGGGCATGGGCATAAACACTGATAAACAGTGAATGAAATCTTCCTTACCTCCCAGCTAAGGCAGGATACTGGCAGGCTGCATTTTTCTTTTCAGAAAGTATTATGGTAGGGATTTAGTCTTTTATTGTGATTTAAAAGGGATTTTTTCCAGGAAGCTGGCAGCATCAAGCTTTCTTTGCTAGATGTGGCATTGCTCTATGACATATAGGTGTGTGTCTTTTGGTTGCTGTAACAACCTTCCTCAAAACCAACAAAGTACCATTAACTGTAACTTCACCTTTTCATCACTGCAGCAGTGATTAAATAGATAATTAGTCTTGCATTTATTTTTTTTGCCTGAATTTTCCTCTGATTAAGAACAAGACGGAAGATTGACATACATGTGTCTGTATGAAAGAGGGAATGAAAGAGCTGAACTTTCCTCCATGGACCAGAGAAATATCATCTGGCAGTAGATACAAAACTGATTACATGACGATGTTATTTTCTGCATTAAATAAGCAAGAAACACTTGAATGGTTAGGATTTGGAACAATCCTGAGTTCCTTTTCCCCTATACCATTTCTATGCTAGTAACAACAGGTAGAAATTTATCTGAGCCTGGTGCACAATTAACATGGTTATCCATCTACAGAAAAAATGAAAATTCTAAATTAGCAGAACTTTAGGACAACATAGGTATAAGGTGTGGTTAAGGAATTATAACACTAGGCAATAACAAATAGACAGCTTTAGAAATCAGTAGCAATAGATGAGTCACTGAAAATAACCACTTTGTGTCTGTAGTTCTGTTTTCTATAGAAGGAAATTTTCAACATGAGAACACTTCAATGAGGTACAGGTGTATCACATAATCGCATAAGAAGTTGTTCCACATGAGGAAAATACTAATGTTCTTGTATACCACAAGCACAGCCTTTGATGAGAAAGGGTACATGTATGTCCTAGAAAACTACTGTTACGTTACTTGGAACAATGTTTTTCTATAACTAAATTAATGTCATCACAACTGAGTTTACATAATTGTCAATAATATTAATAGGAAGCTGATGCCTAGAGAGTAGATAATAGAACCCTTAAACACTTAGAAAAACCAGATTTGCAGCTGATTAATTAATAAAAAAGATTAATCTTGCTTTTATCCTCTGATCCTATGCAACACGCTTGCAAATGCATATAATCTGTGCCTTGCATTCTCACAGGTCAGCATCTACTCCTGAGTCCTGAATCCTTTTGTAATGCAATTTGATGGTAGAAATCTAAGAAAAAGGGTAAATCGTGTTCTCCTCCATTTAACTGTTTGCCTTTCACCTCCAGGCTGTTCACCAGAGCTGCCCGAGTCTGGAGGTGCTTCCCTACATGTTCTTCAGCCATGTTCAGCCTCCAGGAATCCCACGCTGAGCAGTGGAGGCAGCTGCAGGAATGCACTCCAGAATGTGCAGGGAGCATCTGCAAGAACAGGAAGATGGGGCAGAACTGAAGTTAAAACAGTGTTTAAGAAAATTATTTTCTTAGCAACTGTAACAAAGGAAAAACACAGGGGGAAGCAGACTGCAAGAAAAAATTATATCCTTCAATGATAGCAACACAAATTAAAGCAAGTACAGGGACTTTAAGACTGATTTGTAATGAAAACAAAAATGTGCTTGGAGAGACTAAAAGCAACAGTTGTAGCAAAGGGTTTAAATTGTCTGACAGATGCCTGAACTTTTGTTGGTGTCTGCCATGACCTTATGATATAACATGAAGGAAAACAACATAAGCACTTTAAAGATACTATCTTAGTGCTGTCCATTTTTCAAAACCATGGTGACTATAAATCCCCATACCAAAAATCCACGTGGATCAAGCTATCCTTTGGATGTGATTTGATTGGGGATATATGAATCTCATTTAAACAGAATGCTGGCATGCAAGTATTACCTTAGTTTATCTGAATGTGGCATCTTCTGCAGCTGGCCAAGAGCAGAATGCATGAAAAGCATATTACAAGTCATGTGAAAGTTTTACAGTGTGGGCAATGGCACCTCATGAATTCCTACAAGATTTCTGTCTTGTACTGGTGAACCATCTGACTGCTGAAGTCAAAGAATTCAGAAGTGATCAAAATGCTCCAAGGGACAAAGAAAGTAGAAACCTCCCCACTCTTCCCATGAAGTTTTGCATGCCTCACTGTTTGGTAAAATACCAGACACAGTAATTCCAAAAAGCATTAAAAGGTATCTGAGAAGGCTTTTGGCTTTTCTGACTTTATATGTTATGAAGTTATCAGTCTGTACTCAGAAAAGAGAAACTTATCTTCTTCTTCTAGGACAACTGTCCTTTCCATGCAGGTGCAAAAGGAAGTGGGGAGACAGAGGGAGGATTTGCCCTTCTTATAACAGCTTGCTATAATTTTTTAAGCAAAGAAGCAAGACAAAGAATTTTCACCTGCTGCTTCTAAAGAATGTCTCCTGACACTTCCATAGAAAAGTGGGACATCTCTGAAACTTAAAGAATAGAAGACAGTAAGGAAGTAAGGCAAGGAGTGACAGCTGATAAAGCTGCAGAATGGGAGAACAGGTAAGGCAGAGAATAGAGGAAATGCAGAAAGGATCTTACACATTATTTCACAGATCCTTCTGTTGTGTTACCAACTTACTCCATTCATTCATCACTTGATTGATGAATTTTATATTTGAACTTGATTGATAAATTGATATTTATCAATATTTTTAAATGCATGCAGGATCTGCTCTTTGGACAAAATATATTCAGTTTATATTATTATCTTTAAGTGAAATATTTGGAGTTTTATTGGTTTGCCCACTCTTTCGTAGAGTACATCATATGTACAATAATTAAACTTTTCATTTTTGTTTATGAAAAACAGTATCCCAAACTAGGAAAAATGAAAACAAACAAACAAACAAAAAATCAACAAAAAAACAAAAAAAAAAAAAACAAAACCAAACAAACCAACCAAACAAACAAAAAACCCCCCAAAACAAACAACAACAACAAAAAAAGAAAGCAAAAAAAAAACCAAAACTATCAGAAACTATCAGAGAGAGGAAATGTAAAATGAAGTGATTTAATCACCAAATCTGGAATATACATTTTATCTAAAATACAGATTTATTGAGAGATCTTAAGCCCCATGTCAAAATGTTATGATGCACAGAAAGCAAAGGAAACCCTTTGCAGATTTTATAGTTGGGGTCCTCCCATTAGAATGGCTGGTCCATGATTGTTGGTAAGTCCCTAAACACTAATTAAATTCAGTTTTTAAGTTTTATTAAATCCTTTTCCTGTACTATCTTAAAATCTTCCAAAATGCAGGAAACTGTGGTGAAATTACAATAATAATTGAATATAGTGAAGACAGTTTTGCTTCCTAGTTTACCATAACATTGGTCTACACAACAAGAATAAGGAAGATGGACCCATACCTTGTATTTTTCTATTTGATTTTCTAGATCTTCATTTAATGAGATGAGTTAAATAAGTTGGACTGAAAAGGGCAATTTTTCTGTTTATGTGTTGGACTTCCACTTTGAAGAAGAATCTATGGATTGGCTTGGTGTGCTTTTTCTTCTTTGTTATTTTTGTTTTCTTCCACATGGTATTATAAAAGGACATCAGGCAAACTGGGTCAGTTAGGACTTTGAAATTAAATAACCTGGGAAGTACAGTACTTTATTTTCATTTAACAGCCCTTTGGATCTGTATAAAATATCCCCACTTAGTGACATGATATTGTTTTAGATGTCTTAGCTTGACAGTATTCCAGACCATGCTTAAATTAATCCTGACCCTGTATTTGTAGTTTTCAAAGGGAGTCCAGTTGGATTTTTTAATTAGACCCTCCAAGGTAGCAGGAAGCTAGTGCTTTGGCTCCTTAGTTAGCAGCTGTGCACCCAGCTGGGCATGTTTATTATAAATGAGGACAACTCCTCAAATTTCCATTCTTGGCATTATCATGCTTGACTTCAGTCTCTGTTTCTGGACGTCACTGAAGATAAACATTAAAGGCAGTTTCATTGTTGCCTCATAAAGATTTGGTTGACATAATGTTCCATAATGATATATTTCTAATCAAGCTATTTAGCATTATCAAACAAACTTTTAAAATATGAATCATAACTTGTCATTAGAATATAAATGTAACCTCACTCAGACAACTCTCTGTATAATGAGTCTAAGCAGTATAGCACTTGAATATGAAACTCAATATTTGCCTAAAGCATGCAGGTGATAACAAAACAATGGGACATGGTTGACCCATGGAGAAAGCATCTCATTGCTCATTTGAAGAAAAAAATTGCTTGTATTTCAATCTCATTATAAAAACCGGGAAATGTACTCTATGGCATTATTCACAAAATGCACAGCATTTTATTGTCTCGCACCTAATTTGGAAGGTTTAAATAAGATTTAAGGAATACACGAGCCCAGTACTTCTTAATATGAGAATTTCATCATTCATAGCTATAGATCAAATACAAGCCTCAAAAGAAAAAAAAAAAAAAAGTGAAAAAAATCTATATTTAAAACTAGTTTTTCCTAACGTCTCTGGAGAATGTTTTTGTAGAACTGGAGGTTTTTGTTTCAGGTGATATTTTTATGTGTGCAAAAAAATGAGTCCTTTCCACTCTCCTTTCTATTTAATTCTCTAACAGGCAATCTTTCCCTCTGCACCTCCCAGCACTTTCACTGGTTTTTTGCATGATTCATTTAGCTTTTTGTCTCACATATTTCATCCAAGTGTAACAAATCCCCTCAAGCCAGCATTGGTCTAGAAAAGCTGAGGATGGGAAAGCAAGTTATTTCATATCAGGTTACAGACTTTAGATTATTGTTTTACGTTATAATAACATTGAATTTGTCTACTTAGATTATTTTCTTTTAAATTAGAGTTCTAGTTGAGATAAACTCTAGATTTCTCAGGCAAAATCCCATCAGGGTAAATGAGAATTTTGCATCTGATTTCAGGGAAGCTATGTTTTCACTCGATTTCTTTGTTTTTTAAGTTTCTAAGATATAAATTCCTGGTTTTTTGATCTAATTTGCTGCATTCTTCTTTTCTGTTTCTACACAGTTTGCCATATAGATCAGTGGAATACAAAGGTGCTTTCTTCCAAGGTGACTTCCATGCTATTGAAAGCAATCTCTTTCTTCCCTAAAAATATACCTCCCAATGATCAGGTAGTCTCAATCAATTATTTAAGAAGTTTTACTACTCATCAGTATGAAAATATATTGATGTACTGTTCTGTGAGGAATATGTTTGGTCCAACACATAATTTATTATCTTTTCTCAAGAGTCAGCTCTGGCTAGTGTCCATTAAGTTGAATGCCCTGAGCCCATTATCATCACTGAGTTAATAAAGGTAACCCTGAACATAACCATAAGAAAACTAAACTGAAAAGCTTTCAAGAAAAAAAGAAGGTATTTTGGTTTTACCTCTTTCCAAGTAAAAGAGTTTAAAGGTGTTGGATATCCTTTAATATAATAAATTATATCCAAAGGATATAATTTTAACAATCATATCCTTTGTTAAAATGCAGTGTTGTGTGGTCCTAAGTAGGACGCTCTCAACTACAGAAAATATGAATTTAGCACTATCATCAAATTTTCTTTTAATGCAGTAAAAATTCTTGGATGGCAGCCAGCCAGAAATCTAACAATATGTTACAACATAGTGCCTAAAAGATGAGTAAACTGGCCAAGAACACACCCTCCACACATGCAAAGTTTGGTCTTACTCATTGCTCATTTGACATTACTGATAAAGATGTGCTTTTTCTCCTAGAGATAAACATGGTCCCATAGGCCAAATTCTCCTATGATTTACAAGCAATGCAGACTCTCTGGGCTGACTAATTGGAGAATGTTCCTTTACCCTATTGTGCCTTAGAAAAATTCCTTTTTTCTACCCTACATCTTAGAAAAAGATACGTTTCACTTTGAGAAGGTGATGTTGCTCTTGTGCATGCCAGAAAAACCTGTCATCAGCTAGGCAGATACAAATTAAAACAAGAAAAAACATGTAAGTATTCATGTAGGTCACAGTCTGAAAAAATAATCCACAAAATTGTACTGAATTATTTTTCAGCCTCCATCCCCAATTCAGTTACTGCAACAGAACTGAGGGCCTTACTTGATAACTTTTCATTGTAAAAAGTTCTAAGATTATAAAAGTAGGTGACTGTTGTGAGGAAGGTAGGTCTTATATTCAGCTAAGATGGTGATTTCAACCCTTTTTTGATTAACATCACCTGCAAGGGGGTATGTCCTAACATTTAGTAAACCTCAACCTCATAGCAGCAATTTTGCTATGTTGACCCCAGGCTGTCAATGACAGGTCTAAGATGCATTTGCAACATACACAAAGAATAAATAAATTATTAAAAAGAGTAAGACTTCAGAAATATGTTTCTTCAAATCCCAATTTCCAGCAGATGGAAACATGAGCAATACCTAAATGTTTCATGATTTATTACATGAAGTGCGATTCATAAAACTGGAACCAATGATAAGACAACATTTATTAGTCAAATCTGAAATTAGTTGTTCATGTTCTTAATTCTGTGTTAATGCTTTATTAGTGTTGGTATTTATATTACATTTATTACCTGCTTGAAGCACTAAGTACCTTTAGCATGTCCAATAATTGAAATATCTTTGTATTCCCTAGTACCTCAAGCCATTGGATTTTAATTATTAGTTCCTGAAACATATTGGTTTGATGCTTAATAGGACTCATCTCTGTTTCATCTCAATTTTTTCTTTAATTTCACCTTTATGCTTGACATCTTCCATATCTGTGGGATTTGTCATTCTCAGCAGTATTTGTGCTAAAAGTATTTTGGATTTTATGATGTAGGAAAATAGCGGCTGTGTTTTATACTACCAGCTTCATTTCTTCCACTCGAGTCTCTCAAATCTATGACTAGGTAAAGAAAATCTCTCATTACTCCTACAGCTCTCTTGACCTTTCCTTATGCTTTTTAATTTACTCAGTCATTTCACACTTGAGCTCTTGCTTTGGGAGAAGGAAAATATAGCACATTGGTGTTACCAGTTTATTCTCTGAGACCAATTCAGACTCAACAGTGAACGGCACTGCAGCCTTAGGAATGACCAGGTCACGATTGTTTTTCACTCAAGTAACAAGCAAGCCAATGACTTTATGAAAACCAGACATGGGAGAGAATGCATAAGGGAATGTTTTGAATCCTCTCTGCCTTTTCTCATAGCATGGATTGGACAAGTTGGAAGGAAACCCCAAACTTTTCTTCTCTACATTGAATTTCTGGCTCATTTAAGTTGGTATTGCAACATTTTTACCCTTCTCCTTTACCCCAAAGTAAAAAGGGATGAAGTGGTCTCATTCCTGATGGCCACTGCTCATAAGGAAGGCACAGGTTTCCCATTTCACAAAATTTTTATTTCACATTTCTGCTAATTTCATCTAATCTGTGTCTGTTATTTTTAATAGCCCAGATAATGTAATCTTCAAGCCAGATTTAAGTTATGCCCATAATAGTCTACTTCTCATATGATTAGCACTTTCACTCTCCTATCTACTTGGTTAAATGTATTTCCATTTCCGTATATTCATTTTAACATCCTTTTATTACTGAGTTTACATTATTGTATATTAATGTCTATCAATTCCCCACTAATCTGTCATATAGCACCTTTCCACCAAAAAAACCCCACCCAAACCCTTGCTAACATGTACTCTTTTGTTTTCATCCTCTCTATGTATGTATTTGTTAGAGAGGCCACATTAAGGTAAGACTTCCATTTGCTTGAATAGGGTCAGCTGACTATAAAATGTTCTTCTAACATTACAATACCTAAGAAATTGAGTTACTGGTGCACTTAGATAATTTATTGAAGTCTTTCCTCCCCATTTGATATATTAAATAAGAAGGGGTCAGCAGCTATTGAAAGAGTCTCACAAGAGACAGGGAAGTTGAATCACATGGAATGGTTTGGGCTGGAAGAGACCCTAAAGATATCTGTTTCCTCATAAGTCTGTCAAGGTCCCTTCCCTCCAGCGTGTTGACTGCATGACTCAGCTTGGTGCTGTCAGCAACCTTGCTGAGGGTGCACTCAATCCCAGTGTCCATGTAACCAACACAGATGTGAGGCAGTGCTAGTCCCAGCACTGACTCCTGAGGAACAGCACACATCACTGGCTTACACTCAGACTTTGAGCCTTTTACTGCAACTCCTTGAGCATGACCATACAACCAGTTCCTAATCAGTCAAGTGTCCATCCATCAACTCTACATATCTCCAGTTTAAAGACAGGAATGTTGTGTGGGACAGCGTCAAATGCTTTGCACAAGTCCAGACAGATAATCCCAGCTGCCCTTTCCTTATACACCAGCACTGTTACCCTGCTGTAGGAGGCCATCAGATTTGTCAGGAACAATTTCCCCTTACTGAAGCCATGTTGGCTGTGACCAGTCCCCTCATTATTTTCCATGTGCCTTAGCACAGTTTCCAGGAGGATCTGCTCCATGATCTTTTAGGGCAAGAGAGGGTGTCATACTCTCTGTCAATAAACAGCTGGAGCCTATGGAGCTCCACCTGGGAATGGATGAGGAGCCAGGCAAAAGCTTATGGGTCAGGATGAAATACAGGGCAGGGACAGGTGACTTCACAGTGGGAGTCTACTCCAGGCTGCCTGGGCAAAGACAGCTGCACAGGGAAAGGGTGGAAGCAAGGACAAGTAGCCTTGAAGGGATACTGAGAGACTGTCCTACCAGCCAGTGATGAGATTAGGGGAGATAATGCCCTTACAGAATTAAATATGACTAGGGCATCAGGGGCAACAAAAAAAGTTTCTATACTTATGTCAATGATAAAAGTAAGACTAGACACTCATCACTACAATGATGGGTCTCAGTCACTGTTCCAGCCCTGAGAGTTCTTCCTTGCTCTTACATCCAGGACAGCATCACCCCGGGCTGGTCCTCCCCAGTACCTATGTCATCCCTGACACCCTTTGGAAAAACTCCCCAATGCCCTTTCCTTTGCAGCAGGTGCCAGGAGAACCAGTGCCTGTGACCACAAATTCGGCTGTGCCAGGAGCATTGTAGTTGTGTATTCACATATGGTGCTCTAATTCAAACAGAGAAACCAGGAATATGAGACTGGGCTAGCAAAACAAATATATTATTTTATTATTTCCTAGAAACATCTTGAAACAAATTAGGGCTGCTTTGTTGAGGCTGTTGTTTGGCTCAGTTTTTTGGTTTTTTTTCTTTCTTTTTTATCCTTTTGACTCTAGCAATAAAGTATGAGTGTCAGAGTGTCAGAAACCCCCCCTTCTGAAATTGACCTCCTTCCTGTCTCCAGCATAAATGTATCTAGGATCAGTTTCAACTTACTTGGCCTTGGGCCAGCCTGACCATTCAGGATTTCAGAACTCATACCGTTGTCATGTACAGTAACTCTATTCCTCTCAGCTTTCATTTTGTGTGACCAAGTATGCCAAGCTTCTCCAGTTTTGACTTTTCCTTTTAAGATATAGTTATATCTTTTAAAAAATCTGCCAATTACAACACAGAACAGTTTCAAACTATCAACATGACAGTAAGGGAAAATAATGTGGTATAGCATTCGAACCAAAATGTCTTTAACTATGTAACGTGTCTATTTTTTGTGTATTTTTCTGACTTATTTTATTGTCTTCTAAAGTGTGGGAGGCAGACACCTCTATGAATTTTACTTTATTATTTTTTTCCTTATAGCCTAATACTATTTTGATAGTGGTAACAATTTGGTTGGCTGTAAAATCAAATGCACATTGTTATTAGTACTACTGACTTTTTCATTCTCATGTGTTAATTTACTGTGCTATTCTTTGGAGCTTTGTCACTTCCATACTTTTTTCTTTTAAAGCTATCATTAATTTATCATTATAACACCTTCTGCAGCTTTCTTTTGTGAATGCAGCCCTCTGCATGACAAAGAAATTCTTTGTATTCTGATTTGATTTTACAATGGAACATCAGGAAGAAAATATCAAGTACACAAAGAAAGAATAAAAATACATGAAAATTACAAACAAATAATCATATTTCATTATGCTATTTTGTCTCTTGTGAATGACATGAGTAGACAGTAATCTCTAAAACATTATGAATTATTGTTTTAAGCTTTATAGAAATACTATTTTATACTAACAAAACAGCAGTATAACTGACACAGAAACAAAGACTTAGTATCATCTCTGATCCTGCATTGCATGTGCATACTTTTTACATTAATCAGTCCTATCATCATAGGCAATAGGACTCTTCAGATACTGCAAAAATGTTTATATGTCCAGTGCCAAAATAGTATCACTATAAAGGCACCTCAGTCATATTAAATTTTGTGAATTGGGAAAGTTTTTTTAATATTCTCTTATAAACCTGGCCTTTAGTGTTTTTTAAGAATCAGAGCCTTGATGGACACATCTTCTTCCTTTTTCACTTAGCCAACAGAAACATTGATGTACAATATGGCAAGTTAGGATATTGCCAGAATAATGACTTTTCTTGGTTTTGTGCATTTAGAAACTCAAGCATAATATTAAACTGGAAAAGCATTGTGTATTATATTTTCTTTGAAATTTTCTTCGAAATTTTCTCCCTTAATGAAAAGGAAAAGATTATTATGATCATCTATTCCACAAGAAGATAACCTAGAGCAAACAGGAAAAATCTATACTGAATTTAGAGAAGCCATAATTTGCACTACTGTAGGGAGTTCCTGAAATAAACACTCTGAATTAATTTCCGTGTGCTAGACTGTAGATACATACCCACTCAGACACTAAGTGCCTACTTGTCAGAACTCCTGAACACTGCAAACACAAGCTGAAACCAAAAGGAGCTGTGATTGTGTAGGCTCTATCAAATGCAGGAAAATCAAAAGCTGTATTCACAAAATAGTTAGTCTGTAGCTGCTCCAGCACAAGTGTGTACCACTACACCTCACTACCTGAGGTTTCTGTATTTCATCCAACTTCTGTTCATAAAGAAGTGGCAGTGAGAGAAGAGATTCCCTATTCTGATGACAGCAAAAAGGTGTGTAATTGCATAAAAACTGTTGCTAGAGCAAGTGACCATATTATATGTCTTAATATTGAAGAGCCAAGCCTAACTTGGAAACCATATGATACCATAAAAATATATATATATATATATATGTTTGTTCTATCAAGCTGTTCATTTCAGCAGGCTCTGGTAAATTGCTGCTTGAGAATAAGAAAGAAATGAGCAGCTGAGCAGAACATCAATAAGCTGTACCTTTGTGGAAATGACTTCACGTTGATCAACATTTAAAAGATGTTTTTTTCAAAAAGATAAATGAATGAAGAAGGACAAAAATAGTACATTCAAATGCTAAATACAGCCTACACTGAGAAAAGTGAGAAAAATGTCATTGTCGTACTTGGAATACACTTGCATAACTGTTCAGGCTATTAGGTCTAATTAACAGCAAGTGAACAGATTCTTGCTATGGGGGTGTTTATAGGCAGAATATGTTAAATGCAGAGTTTGACACATTGAAGTTAGAATTTAGTCAGATTTAGGATAGTGTAAATTTACATAGAAGACACAGTTCTGCTCTGAAAAGGAACTATGGACTAAACATTTTTGGAATGCTAATTCTGAATGCTAATCTTCATGATGAAAAAGAAATTTTGCACTTTTCATGCAATAAATCCAATAATATATCAAATTATTCTCATATATGTCTGGGTAAATAAATACAATTGAAATATTCTAACAAAGGTAGGCTGGTTTAGAATTCCTGGGATTGTTCTTTCTTTTAGTTTCACTTTGGTATTGTTAGCATAATGTAGGGAATACTCCAAACTGCTACAGTATGAAAGCACAAGCATCATTTTAACTTTCATAAGTGAAAAGTGACTCTGGACCCAAAGAACTTGTCAGGTAAAGCTAATGCAGCTGCTGTCATGAATAACTCAAACAAATCACTTCAGCCACAGTATGATGGAGCTGACTTAACAGCGGTAACCTCTGTAAATACTGTCCGAAAACAGATACATTAACTATTAGTGACTGAAATTTCCTGTCCTTGGGAAGCAAAAGTTGTTCTTTCTTGATTAACCCGGCTAACAAAACTTCTCACCAGGCTTTATTTTTTTTTTCTCCCTGAGAATGCATAATTTTTAAAACCTTAAGTAGTTACTTGTTATGTTTCAAATGCAACTTAAATTAGAGCTATGGACTATGGACTGTAAAGAAAGTTCCCAGATTCCCAGAATCAGGCCTGTAGGCCTTCTGATTTAAGTCCAAGTACAGCAACAAAATAATTTATAATTGTAACCTAAATGTATACAATGCAGTTTAGATCCTGAATGTACAAATTCCCACAGCACATATACATGTATGAGTGCTTCTCTTTAACTCTGATAATTAACTATATAAATACAAACATTTCTAAATTCTTGTAGGACATAATTCCAATCATTTTGGAATAATGAAATGTTACATATAAATACATCTAAGGTTTAAAAAGGATGAATCTTAGGACTGGAAGGAAAATGTGCTGAAGGAGCTAATAAGGAACAAACATAACATATGTATTGAAGTGTTGACTGGTAGGTGGATGGAAAATAGACAAGCTCAGAGTCTTTAAAAAAATCAGTACTTCAGAATGATGTTTTGTTGCTAACAGAGAAACAAGTAAGATCTTAACATGAAAAATTCTTAACAGGAAAATATTAATAACTGTGAAAATGACAGAAATTACAACCAAGAGGAAAGAAGGAATAGTGAAAGTGGCCAAGACTTCTAGGCTCACTGGGTACAGCAGTGTTGGAAATATGATTCTGCTGGCAGTTTTTTACACTCTTATCTGCAATTTTACTATCATTTTTTTTTGTGCTGATGACTGTTTGAAAGACAACATAATGATCTTAAATGCTTATTAGGTGATTTCTGCAGTTATTACAGACCTGCTCATAGTAATAATCTGGAACTTATTTTGCAGGAACTCTTCCTTCTTGATCTTGCAACTCAGGAGAAAGGACCAATTCCCTCTGACTTCACCAGGAGACTACCAAAAGAATTTTCTCCTTACTAGAATACTTCATTTAATTTATTCCCTTGCGGGGACTACAGATTTTTTTTATAATTCTCTCTCTAAGGGAGTAGATGTTCTTTTACTACACATTATCCTTTACTTGGTTGTTCATTTTCATAGAGAAATACGATTTTTTTATAATTTAATTTGAAAAGTGATTTTGTATCCTTTATTTTATGTTATCCAATCACCTTGTATTGTATTAGTGAACGATTTTTCTTTTTTTTTTAATCATACTCAAGAGTGTCTTTAAAACAAATCACTCATGAAGAAAACTCTCACTTTCACCTCCCTCCTTCTCAGAAATGCTGTTTTATTTAACAATTTTACCAAATACAGTTTCAAAACAGATCAGTGTAGCATTTTTTTATATGTGAAAAAGTTACCTTTACCTGGATAAATAGTTCAAAACCTGGCCAAGCAGTGAGCCAAGTAAATGAATTAATTCCTGATATCCTAATTTCCATTTCAGAACTGTGTGAGCAGCAGTAAATGCATACTTTTATCTACATGAATGTTTCATTAGAATGACCCGGTTGATCGACATGATGAGGTCCAGATGATCTTCCTGACCTCTTTTCTGTTTTCCCCCTCTCTCAGCATGATCCTCTCAGGTTAGTCAAGATTTATCATGTAGACTGGTCAAACCAGCACACCAACTGAATCCAGGGCAGGAAGGACTACAGTGAAAAGAAGTTTTTTATCTGAGGAACTTATCCTGACTGTGCCCCTCCAGGCTACTTCCAAAAGGATTGTTGTTGCTACTGCCTGCTGCTTGCACCAGCGTGCCTATCTAAGAGAATCTCCAACTAACATGAATTCTTCAGCCCAATCTCAAACACTCCTAACAGATAAAGAAGCAGACCATGACAGATTTTCACCTGCATTTTTTTTCTTTGCTTTAAGCATCAGAAACCATTACCTGTCTGAAGTTTAAGGATATTTACTTGTCTTAATAGAGCTGAAGCTCTTATCTGTATGTTTTGAATACAATCACCTCAGACATTCTACCACTTCTCCTTCTCCTCCACTTCAGTCTCAGATGTAGTTTTAAAGGTGCAAAACTTATACCTGTGCTAAACAGATGGATGAGGATACAATTCAGCATCAAAAGTCATCCCAGGACATTTATGTACTTAAAGATTTACTTTTTTTTCCATTGTACTGCCCTTAGACTTCACTCAAACAGCACTGCAGGATGCTGCTACATAATGTAAACCTGTAAGAAGATGGTTCCTACTCCACAGAGCACAAACAAGTTCTCTGTCCATTCTACGAAAAATTATCTTTGGAGTTTATATGGGCTATTTTCATTGACTCAAACAAAAACATTTATGGACCTAGCATATACTTATTCACTGAGGAAACCATGAGCTGACCGAATAATAGCCAGCATACAGGAGTTTAGTACAGAAGTGAGTGTAACATTGGGTGTATGGATTTTTCAAGTGTCACAGTGCTGTTGAGCCTAGGAAGACTGTAGCACAGATTCTCCCTTCTTTTGCTGATAATCCTGAGAAGAAACTTCTTACTTCCATAAGTAATACATTAATATTTGTTTTATGCATGACTTCTATGCAAACTGACAAACTGGTAAATTCTGTATGGCAATCTTACTCTATTTTGTCAAACATGTTTTCTTCGATTACAGATCCTTGCAAACACAAGTCACCAGAGAGAATGTTTAAGATACAGTTCTGCTGCAGCTGCAGGCTTCTGGAGGGGAGAAATAAATGCAATTATCCTCTTGCTAATGGCACCACTCTGACCATAGGAACAGTTCAGTGCTGCTCATAAGTGTGGTGCTGCAGTGTCACAGCCATGCAATACCCTGGCATGAGTTGTCTTGGACATTGGCAAACTATTACTCTATATTACACAGAAGACAGTGGACAGGAAATCTGTCCTCTTAGAAATCAGCAGAAACATTTCATCTGAGTCCTCAAGAGAAACAATATCCCCTGCAGAAATGAATAAGGCAATGAAAACCGACTCCTCTCATATCCCAAGGAATTAAACCTACAGAAACAAATGGCAAAATTGTCAACAATAAACAATGATGCCCTGCTTTCTTGCCCAGCATGGCTTTTAAGACCATTCCAAACAAAATAAACAAGGAAAGACACAAAATTTTACCTTGTTTCTTACTGTTTCTTACAGTTATTTCTATTTTAAAAACTATTAATTGGTTTCAGTAAGTGGTTAAGTGGTCAAGGAGGGGCACTGCAGAAATCTTTCCTGAAATCTTTGCATGCCCCTTAACTTCCACAAAAGTCTTATGTTTGAAGCACAACACATCTAGTTTACTAGGGGTCTTTTCTCAGTTTAGCCATGTAAAACGTAAATGAGTTCTCTCCAAACACAGATCTAGGGTTAGTGTATAGCAAATGAAGTGAGGAAAGTAGCACCATGGACAGATTCTTTCCAGCCTGAAAGAAGTACCTTTGAGACACGTCAGAAGAAGTGGTGTAGATGTGTATGTTACTGCTTTAAAGCAGAGAAGTCTTCACTAGTAGTTTAAAGACCCTGGCAAGCTTTGGATGGCTGGTCATCTTGATCATAGCACACTAGTGAGGAAGTGACAGACTGCAGCTATCTACCTGAAAGCTGATGATTTGTACCCCCAGGCTGAAGTCACCCTTGTTTAAATGAAGAACAAGCTGGGCTCCTGCCTATGTGGCACAATTAATGGTTGAACCCTCACCATTTAAAGTGTTATTAAAAAAAAGCTAAAATGTTCCCATGTATGAAACACAAAGCTTAACAGTCCCACTTAGATCTGGGGCTGGTAGTCAGAGAGACACAGTCAGGTTTAGACCTCGGTTTTTACTGACAAAAGCAATTGTACATCTCTCAGCCAATGCATGAGCACAAATCTGGGCTCTAATATATTCCAGCAGCACAGCCTGGAAATACATGCATCAGAAATCTGGATGCAGGTGAGCTCTGGCTCTCACTAGAAACAGATAAAAACTCTACTGCTTAAATAGAGTACAAATTGAGGTGCTTCACAGACAAGATTCCGGACAGTAATGTGTTCCAAATCAGTGTCATCTGGATCCTAAAGGCAGCTGACTTTTTTTTCTGCTCTGAATCACCCCAATTCCATCGTCAATCTAGAGAGCATGCTTAGCTTCTCTGAAAATCAGGATCTCAGTGTGCCCTGCCACAGTGAAGCTTCACAACATCAAATACAGCATTTGTGTCCCACCAGGACCCATTAGATTTGTGCCACCAGCACAGCTGAACGCTGGTTTCTTTTGTGCCCTCAATTAAATGCCCTCTTTACTCTTATTAAAGGCATGCTGATAGAGGGAAGATGGGGGAAAATGCTGTCATATGCATCCTGCTGGATGCTACTCTTGGAAGGACGACCATCATTCTAGCACTGCAAGTGTCGACTGGAGCGACAGTGAGGCAGAGGCATTTGGGGGAGGCTAGGAGATTTTAAAGGGGGAAAAAAAATAATTTCAAACCGAAGCCAGCCAGCCGAAGCGAGGGGAGGAGCCGGGTAGGGGCTTGGCTCGCCCCTGGGCCGAGCCTGGCAGCGCGGCAGCGCTTTGCCAAGTGGCAGCCGGCTCCGGCGGCCGCTCGGCCCGAGCCCAGCGCGGCTGCGGGAGGAGCGGGCACGGCCGGGGCGCGCTCGGGTCGGGTCGCGCCGGACCGGACCGGCCCAGAGCCCAGCCCGGAGCCCAGCGCAGGCCGTCCCACCGCCGGGGCAGACAGGGGACGCCGGGGCCGGGGTGCTGCCGCGCCGGAGCAGCGGCTCCGTCCAGGCGCTTCCGGGCGCGCCGGGGGAAGGACGAGAAGAAGAAGGAGGAGGAGGAGGAGGAGGAAGAGGAAGGGAGGTGTGGGTGGAGGGGAGGGGAGGGGAGGAGAGGGAAGGAGGGGTGGAGGGAGGCCGGCTTTTTTAGGAGGGAGACCCTCCTTCGCGGCCGCCCGCTCGCAGCCATGGCTTTGAAGGAGGCGGGCGGCAGCATCCTGCCCATCAGCGACATGGTATCGGGGCCGTCGGGCTCGCCGTTCCCCGAGGTGGTGGAGCTGAACGTGGGGGGCCAGGTGTACGTGACGAGGCACTCCACGCTGCTCAGCGTCCCGGACAGCACGCTGGCCACCATGTTCTCCCCGTGCCGGGGCGGCCCGGCGGCGGCCCGCCAGCTGCCCAGGGACAGCCGGGCGCGCTTCTTCATCGACCGCGACGGCTTCCTCTTCAGGTACGTGCTGGATTACCTGCGGGACAAGCAGCTGGCGCTGCCCGAGCACTTCCCCGAGAAGGAACGCCTCTTGCGGGAGGCCGAGTACTTCCAGCTGGGCGACCTGGTGAAGCTGCTGTCGCCCAAGGTCACCAAGCAGAGCTCGCTCAACGACGAGGGCTGCCAGAGCGACCTGGAGGACAGCAACTCGCAGGGCAGCAGCGACCGGCTTCAGCGGGCGGCGCTGGACAAGCGCTCGGGCTTCCTCACCGTGGGCTACCGCGGCTCCTACACCACGGTGCGGGACAACCAGGCGGACGCCAAGTTCCGCCGCGTCGCCCGCATCATGGTGTGCGGTAGGATCGCCCTGGCTAAGGAGGTCTTCGGAGAGACCCTCAACGAGAGCCGTGACCCCGACCGGCCCCCTGAGAAGTACACCTCCCGCTTCTACCTCAAATTCACCTACCTGGAACAAGCCTTCGACCGGCTCTCCGAGGCGGGCTTCCACATGGTGGCTTGCAACTCCACCGGCACCGCCGCTTTCATCAACCAGTACAGGGACGACAAGATCTGGAGCAGCTACACAGAGTACATCTTCTTCAGTAAGTGCTGCCCGCGCCCCGGTGTCGTGCCCCTCGCCCTGGTCCCCGGCGGGAGCGTGGCGGTGTGCCCCTAAAGTACAGCTCCACCTCCAGAGCCCTTACTGTCCCAAAGCAATGTGCAGCTGGAGATAAATGGGGGCTGCCCCGTTTCCCCCCACTCCGCTCTGTCATCGCCATAGTTCAAATTTCATTTTGTGCGCTGTGGGGGTGGCACAGGACTGCCTAAAATGCCCGGTCCGGAGCGCTGCGTGTAGTTTCCTACACACGCTCCGTGGGGCAGCCTGGGCTGATCCCTCCTTTCAGTGCCGGGAGGAGAGGCAGCCCCACGTGTCGGGGTGTCCCGGGGGAAGGGTCACTGATGACGGATCGGGGGGCTACGGCCTCGGGGGGGTGTCTCTGTCCCGCTGGGCGGGCGCGGTGCGCCGTGCGGGCGGGCGCGGCCCCGGCTCCGGTGCGGAGGGTTGCGGTGCTCCCCGCCAGCGAGGCGACGCAGAGATCCCCGAGCAAGGAAGGGTTTTAATATTTTATCGCTGCGTTTCCTTCAAGTGAGCGCACTGCGCCTGGGCACGGTCCCTGTGAGGCAAGGGGCAGCGAGGGCACAGCCAACTTCCCAAGGAGCAAGTAAGTCTGGCTCCAAGGTGGACGAAAATTGGAAAAGAGAAAATAAACCTCTCCATAGCCGTTACACAGCTCCTAAGCAACTTCGCTGGTTGGCTGTGGGTAGCCTTAAAGGTTTCGGGTCACTCGCGGATAGGAAAACCGAGCGATGACGAATGAGTTTCAATCTGGCAAAGTATGTAGTGCTATGTAGGGCACTGGCTGAGCAGCGGGTTCGGGTCATGAAACCGCAGCTGGATCAAGAACATCATCCCCTGGCAGAGATTTGTCTTTGAAAGGCAGAGGCAGCCTTAAACATTACAGATGTGTTTGAGAGGCGAGCGGGCCGGCGGGAAGAGAGATGTGTTCTGCATTCACTTCTTGCTTCTCCTGCCTCTGTGTGGTCTCACGCTCCCTGAGCAAAAAAGAGATGAATTGGCAGAGCACCTGCCTCCCTCTGTGGTGAGGTGCGAGATGCAGCCTCTAACTAACTTCACTAGTAAGGCAGCTGAACAGAAGCAACTTGTTTGCCCTGCAAAGCTGGGCTTAGGCACGGTATTTAATCGAGGAGGGAAACGTGGATGGTTTTCTACTGGGAGGAGAAATTCATATTGCTTTATAGAGTATAGGTGGTGACTTCCATTCGGTGAGGAGCCTTGAGTACTACGATCAATCTTTGAAACCGGATTAAAACAGTTTCTCAAGATTGATTGCATAACTTATCACTGGTCATATTTCAACAGGATATGTGAAAACTGAGCTCTAGAGGAGCTTCACGTCCTCCTGGGTGGAATTCTATCAAGTATTTTACATAATTATTAAACCTTCTTTCTCAGAAAATTTGACATAATTGGTTTCTAAACAGTAAAATTTCCTTCTTGAAATAGTATGTACTGTTTGCTTAGAAATAGATTTGTAGGTGCATGATTTTTGGTGTGGATTTTGGTGCTCATAATGTTGTGGGGCTTTTTTTGTGTGTATGTTATGATGAGGTTGCTGTATAGAACAGTCCTCTAATTCACATCAGTGTTTCAAATTAATCCCCGGTGTAATACCACTGATTTATTTGGAATAATACCAGGGATGAACTGGATGTTGTATGTCATGGTTTTTGTTTTCAGTCTTCAAGCTTCTGGTGTTGTGAAAAGTAAAATAGTTTGTTAATTACTTAAATTAATACAGTTAACTGAAAATCTATGGTTTTGCTTAATTTTTTGGGTGGGGACTTTTTGTTTTACTTCTGAATACAAAATAGGGCTGAGATAAAAATGGGGTGAAAAGGTATCGAGCACATTTTAATATTGGTTGCTTTTTATGCATTTAGGAACTGTTTTGTATAACGACTTTATACATTATTTTATAATCAGATACATTTCTCTGAAATATAGGAAGACAGAAACAACACTTAAGAAAATCACCAAAATGAGAAGAGAATCATGTGAACCAGTGCCTGAACTAAATGCTTTAGTTATTTTGTTGTCTCTTTTTTTTCAGTCTGACTAAATGTCCAGTTGATGAAGACTGTTGATAAGACAACACTTTGTTATGATAGTTATTATGATCTGCCGTGGATGGATTGTGTGTGTGCTGCTGCCTTGCCTGACAGCTGCACAAGAATCCGGCAAATGGAGAGTGAACCTTGGAAGCCTTGTGCTCTGTACCAGGAGTGAGAAGAGATCAGGGCTACTGGCTGTAAGCTCTCCAACAGCATTAGCCAGGGCTGTATTCCTTCTTTGCTCATAAGCAGAGCTTAATACACAAGGAGAAGGGCAGTCACTTTTCAATTTATTCCTTGCCAAATGTCCCCGTGAACCCTGAAAAGGAAGCAAATATCAAGACGAAAGACTTTAGGGAGCCTATTCCAGTTTTGGACAGTCCCTGAGACTTAATTTGGTGCTAGTGAAGAGGAAACCCAGTTTTATATCCCACTGGAAAAAGCTGTACCTGCATTTGCATTTGTTATTCACAGCATGAGCATCTGCAACCAACAACAATTGTATTATTTGTTGGTCTGTGAGTCCATAGCAGCCACATAAACTTCTTTTTCACCATTTCTCCCCAGGACTGTGGACAATTCTGCTTCCTAGTAATGGGAGATAATAAAGTGATTGGAAACATACATGAGGATATATTCATTCTGTCCATTTTCTGAGGTCATAAGTAGCTGAATTATTTTCTCCCCAAGAGTTACTAAAGAAAGACAAAGGTTTAATCTGTGGTTTGTGGAACATATTTTAGGTCTGTTTCTAAGATCTTTCAAACATTGGTAGGTTTTTTGAGTTGAAATGATCATCTATCACTTTTCTAAAAAAATGGTATTTACTTTATATTCTTAAACATTCGGGAAGATCAAATTCACCTAGGATACTGCATACATATTTAAATCAGTTATGAACTACTTAATATCTGGGGATAGATCAGTAGTTGCAGACTAGTTCTGGTTGAGGAACCAGAGGTTGTTTGACACTGCTTACCAGGAGATAATGCTTCAGCCTTTGGCAACGTGTCATGACAAATTCAAAAACAGATTTTCTTCTTAGTTTGTATAAATGTGTTAAAAACAAATTAAATTCTTTGCCCCTAGTGGTGTTTGAGCTATCACGTATGCAATGACAGATTCATTTGTGTACATAGTTAGTACATGGCCAGAACTTAGCCTGTACCTTGCATTGGTGACTCAGTTCTGAAAAGTGCTCATAGGTCTGTTCCACGTGTCTATTACAAATCCTGTCTCTGTCTCTTAATGGTCAGTTAAAGGAGTAAACTGTAAACCTCTACACGGTAGTGAAAAGGCTCTATTAGAGAGTACCACAAGCTTTTTTTTATTTTTTTTTTGGCTCCATGCTATTAACACTCACCTTAGTACACATGGGGATGACTTGGGTCAGGTTAATGTAACATGAAATGCATGTGCTGTTTGGGAAGAATGCTCAAACTCTTCTGCTGCTTAGTTTCACACTGCCGTAGAGGATGACATTAATTAGTTACCTGTTGATACACAATAGGTTATGGCCTTCACAAAAGTTGCATCTAACTGGAGACAGGAGACTCATGGTATCTCTCAGTACTGTTCTGTAATGCAAGATTGCCTGTGCATGCTATTACTAGTTTTTTCTTCTGGAGAATCTAATTAATCCTAATGGATTTTATTTTTAACATCTGCAATGCAATGTGACTTAGGGGTGTTGAGTGTATTGTGCTCAGCCGAAAGCTTACTGTGCTGAACTGACATCTTTATTATAACAAGAATACAGTAATATTTCCTGAAAACTTTGACATGCTTTCTATGTTGACACTCGTTTCACATATGACAGTTTCTGTTTTCCTTTTTTCTTGTTTTTGTTTTGTAACAGGTGACATTAGCATGGATTTATGGTGCATATTTTCCACTTGAAGTCACAGCACTCTGAGATTACACTGGATGTTGTGGAAATTGTCATAAACAAGTGATAATAATGCTGCAATCAGATGGGGAATAAGCAGTTGGAAGTAGTAAATTTTTAGGAGGCAGTATGGTATTTTGAAAAAAAAATCTCAAACTCAAACAAAATAATACCAGCAATCCCCCCAAAAAACCCACCCAACAACAACAACAATGAAACCTAACCAACAGTGCATGTAAAATACTTGGAGGTGTTAGTTGTTCTGTAATTGCCAAATGCAGTTCAGCATCCTGCTGGGATAGTGAGGAGCTGGTGGGTTGGCAGATAACCCTAAACTGCTCTTTCAAGGGCAGAGTGGTGTGAGAGCCATCCTGCAAGTGGTTACTGTGACCATGTCAAGCTCTTCTCCATCCATCGCTGCATCTTTGGTGGAGTTTTTAATATGCAGAGTGTATCTGTGCTATTTTTTTTAAATCTGGAATAAATATATGTAAGACACTGAGGAGAAGAAGGAGACCAAAAAAAAGAAAGACCAGGGTATTACATTTCTGTGACAGATGGAGATAAATTTGGACAATTTGCTTTGAACCTGAACCAGAGCCTCAGAGATGAGAGTAAAAATTTTTGGTGGAATGGGATGATGTGCACAGAATGTGCTTGTATCACAAGCATGGTGTAGAAAAGCTTCAGATTTCTAACAGTTTCAAGATCTAGAAATGTTGCTTCTGGCAGGACTATTGAGCAAAGCCCTTTAAAGAGAGATTTTGTAAGCAGTCCTTTGACTTGGGAAAACTGACACAGAATTTTAAGATGTTCTGTTTTATGATTTCAGCTCTACTCAATACAGCTTAAAATTAAATAAATAATCGACTGCTCCTTATCTTGTCATTCTTCCAAAATATATATTCCTGAATGCAAAAGGATGAATCAAAGTGTGAAGTCATAATTAATAATATAAGAACATTACTCTTATGCTGCCACTTGATATAATGTGTGATAATCTAGTCTACTGAAACTGGTATTCTGATGTTAGTCATCATTTCCACCAGTAGACTTTATCTCAGAATCATTTTAAAGTATGAGATTAAAAGAACTTTGAACAGATTTGACTTTTTAATAAAAAATGAAAACAATGAGCATTCCTCTACAGCTGATATAAAGACACTACTGCAGTAAAAAACTATGCCAGGAACCTCTTGATTTTTTTTTTTACACGTCAATCAAAATATGCATAACTCAATAAAATGATTTGTGATCATATTTTATCAATTGTGTCCAGTTTCTGGTCTTACTACGGTAAAATCATATTTTTAAGTATTGTGGAGCCTTTTTAATATTTAGAGCTGAGTGTTGAAAATGTTGTATGGTATTTTAAAAATAGAATTAGAGACTAACTAAGAAAATGAACTATCCTGGGTATTATATAGCAGGAGCAATGCTAGATAAAGAGTAAGCAAGAATTGATGGAAGCAGCTGTTATTTCTGATGTCAGGAAATGGAAACACACTGGTTTTGATATTATCCCAGACTGGTATTTCTTGTGGATTACTTGGGGAAAAAGTGACAGTGTTAGGAAAGCTGACTTTGCTGGATCTGTAATATTTTGCAGGAGAACCACTTCTTGGTGTCAGATAATTTCATAGATTTTCAAGGATTTATGACAGTAGTTGCAAGGAAATGTTTATTTTTCCACAGTAAGGTGAGCAAATCATATTTTATTTTTTCTTTAGTGTCAATGTGAAATTCTAGTTATCTACTGTTCAAGCACAGAAGTTATGCATACAAAAGCTTTCCTTTTAATATTGTTCCAGGCAGATGATTTAAAATTAAAATATTGCTACTAATAAAATGCATTTTGCAGTGCTTGCTTTCTCAGTATGATATGGCTGGTATTTCACTATGGCTGGTCTTCCCCTTTGCTGCAAATACCATATTTTTTACACTGTGTGAGAATTTGTGTGGCAAACAAGAATTCACTGAGATTTGCCCCAAGAGGGTGTTCCTTGATTGTCACATTATCCCCTTTCTTGCCATAGTTGCGCGTTTAAACACAGGTCTCCAGAAATGATGGACTGCACAGGCAGCTCTCTCAGAGGTCCAAAGTAAAGCCCTGTGGGTGTGAGGAGGGAAGAGGCACAGCAAAGCCTTTCTCTCTTTCTCTATTTCTTTCTCTCTTTCTTTCTCTCTTTCTTTCTCTCTTTCTTTCTCTCTTTCTCTCTCTCTCTTGTTCCAGCTGAGCACCAGCATGGCCTGGACAAAGCAGCCAGAAGTCATGGCTCGTGTTCTGGTGTGTTACCAGTTCAGGGATGAGCCCAGAATACCCAGATGTATGAAGAAGGAAAGTGCACAGGGTGGTGTGCACTCACCCTCTCCATGCATCTCGCCCTGCGGGGGTCCTGAGCAGCTCGGCATTGCTGTGGTGCCAGTGGAGCCAGCTCGGCTTTGTCCTGCATTGTCCAGCAGCTCAGCAGGTCCTGGGTGTCACACACTGCTGGAGCCCTGCTCCGCCTGTGCTCCCGGATTTTTCTTCAGGTTTTCTATCTCCAGTTTTGGAGTACTTTACTGCTAGAGCCATGTAAGAAGTCTGTTACAGTTAAACTGGCCAGAGTTGTGTTTGCAGGGCTTTTTCACACTACAGACTGCTTATTTGCTTGGTGGTTATTTGACTGTGATTGAAAAAAGCTGGAGGCACTATACTAGCTAAGATCCTAACTTAACAAACTGATGTTGTTTTTATATCCAAGGGTGATTTTGTTTCACTTCGCTTTGCAAGACTTTTATGTCCTAAAGCATGTAGAGTACTAATGCCACTCAAATCATGGATCTTTTATAAACCGAGCCACTGGAAGTCCAGTTGGAAATCCTTTAAAAATGTATTAGCCAAATTTCATTTTTCTTTAGCAAACCAAATACTTCATAATGGATTTCCTGGGGAGGTTGTTCACTCCAGCTTGATCAAACTGCATGTTATTTTTCAGAAGTAATTTATACTCTACTTAAAATTCATATATTGAATAAACGTTAGGAGGAAAACGTACTATATGTAAAATATCATTCTCAGCAGAGATGAAGTACTTTCATTTAAATGTTTTGTATTATTTTTAATTTTTGTTTTTTAAGCCAGTAATTGCACATTTAGCTTTTACCTCATATAAATTCAAGAATATTCGTGAATTAATTCCTTCTGTTTTTTTTTTCTTTGACCTAAATGGAACTAATCATATATATATAAGGACCAACAGTGTGTGAAACTCAGAATCAAGTTCCATTTAAAATTGTAACTTCACTGAGACTGAAGCAACAAATAGCCTTGTGCTAGTCCCTCACGTAAAGGTGAAATTCAAAGTACACAAGTGGTTATTTGGTTTCATAACTGTTTTTAATACACAGGAGTTAAGCAGTGATGATTTGTAATTTTTATGGCAACTTTAGAAACTAACGCCATTCCATTTTGGTTGCATTTTATCAGAAGTGATAGCTAAACTTATCATATTTGTTACATTTTGACAGTGTGGCTTCTGAAGACAAACTAAAGGGTCCATCTTGCTGCAAGGTGCAACTCCACTCATATCATCACAGCTGTAAATATTCTGGGGACTTCACCAGTAACAATCACAGTGATGTTATGAGCTTCATGATTCTAGCAACAAGATGAATACAGTGCTTTAAAAACTTCCATGGAAATACTATTTCTTTATGAAATTACTTGTATCTTGTCTTTCCTAGGGTTGTTCAAAAAAGGGGATGCCTTCAGAGATATGGAACAGAGTGTTGGCCCATTCTTTCTGCCTGGCCTTAAGCAGTGTTAAAACTGCTCTGAGTTACAGCTGGTGCAATGATTCCTTCATCAACATCTTGCAGCTGAGAGTAGCTGGGTCCAAATGTCGTTGTGCCCATCTCATTGTTGCCAACATGCCTGAACCCTGTGGCAGAGGCTCTGAGCAAGAGGCAGAGACAGGAGCTGTGCTGTACCTGACCTATTTTCTGTCCCAGACACATGCACTTAGCATATAAAGAGAACCAGAATAGCTTACAGAATAAAAAATAAATAAAACATAATAGTACTTCCTTTTGAAGGGAATGGTACAACACTTTATAAAAAAATACTGTAAATAACTCAATCCAGAGCCAACAATTCAGTTACAAGTGCAACTACTCATGGCAGCTAGCGCAGTGAAATAGGTATTCTGCACACCTCTTCAGGGGTAGAAGGTGTGGGCTGGAAGACTGAGGGGAAGAATCAGCATCATCATTGACTTTTATAAGTGAAAAGAAATATTCCAGGTCTTTGCTTAGTATGAATTTAATTCAATGTATTGTATTTATATACAGTACTTATGTTATAGAGATCTTCTCTTTGCATTAGAAGAAACATATTTTTCAGAAACTAAGTAATGTCTATTATTTTTTGCATAAGCAAACAACAATGACCTTCAGATGCATTAGTATATTTTCTCTTTCATCCTTGCTGAGTTTTACCCTTTGGTAGTATTAACAAATATTCCCAAAGAGAGAAGTGCTAGTGCTCAGGGACTCCGGTCTCATTTTGTTGTAAACATTCTCCTGCAACTGAAGTTAGTACTGAAATTGTTCTATATTTTATTGAATGTAGATGTTCAGAGGTTCTTTCAAGGGTTACAACCATGTCAGTGTATTCCAGGGAAGTTATTAAAAGTGTACTATCACTCCAAAAGCTTTGTATCAGTGAATATTTTATATACGTCACAGTGATCTGTGAAACTCTTTATTTAATGATAGGAGCAAAAAGGCCCAGTATTATATATGTTTATGATTATATAAATAATTTTTCTACAAGAGGGTAACTTATAAGCTCTTACTAACAATTTAATTAAATGAGATCCCTCCTCTTTTTGTTACTCAAATCATCATTAAAACCACCATACCTGCAAAACTATGAGAGCAATGACAAATGTCCATTTTGTGTATACAGAAGTATTCTTTAACACTGGTTCTTAATCCAAGCTTTTTCATTCTCATTGAAACTCATGAATACCAAATAATATGAAAATCAACTACAGAAGGGCTAGAAGGCAGATAAAATAAATCAGTAAAATTGAGTGCCAACAATTTAATCAGTGTAATGTGTAGATAATAGAGTGGAGAAAGATTAAAACTAAACAACATTTTTTGCTAGTTTTTCTTAGCAAACACATTTTCTTTCTTCTCACAGTCACCCTTTTATAGGCAGTCACTCCTCAGTATTGTTCTTTCCAGACAGCTGTTACTATTCTTATTTTTAATGCCTACTGTGGCTTTTGAGCAGTTCTGAAACGAAGCAGAGACATGGCTACTCTTGCCTTTCCATCTATTTTTGTCTCTTTCTAGTGTTTGGTAATATAAATATCAGTCATTCTGTCCTTCTAAAAATACCATTATACAGCTTTATACAAATGTGATCAATATTGCTGAAGCTATATGGACTTCAGGGGGAAAATAGAAAGAACAAAATAATTTATCTATTTATGATGCAAGAAAGAATGGGACTGTTGTTCAAGCAAGGTTGTTTCTGTCTTCTTTTAATTTCAAAAATTTTAGAATCAAATCCCACACCTACCGTTCTGTGTGACTTACCCATTTGAAGTACCCCTTCTCTGGAGAAGGAATTTTCAGAATCTCTATGTGTAGTTAAACCTTATCATATTTAAAGAGTAAAACGAAACTCTTTAAGGAGTGGAGCTAAGATCATTGTAATTAGCAATCCTGCTTGTAATTTTTACTTTCCCAGGACTTTTAGGCTTCAATTTTCTGTTACCAGTCCCTCAGAAAGCTGTGCTAATTTACCTGTATTAATGTTGTCATAGCTTGTAAATATACATTTCTCATCTTCACACTGTCAGTTTGTTTCTGAGGATACAGGAAATGAATATAACCTCTCTAAACCTTATACACAGAAAGAGACACAGTCTATGTGGTTTTGCTCCCCCCAAAACACAGGGAGTAGCAGATAATTACATCCTTTGGCTTCAAAATAATCTTGTAATTCTTTAGGATAGAAGGGAAAAACTTTTCAGCACTGTTTTTTATTTAGATACTTGAAAACTATTGGAATTTTTAAAGTTTTACTTTATAACCTGCCAGGTTTATATCTTACATGACTTTTAGGTGCCTAGCACTTCAGCCTCCAGTCATAACAACACTCACATTTTTATTCCTCTGCTTTCAGTATTTATTTTTTCCACCTGTAGCTGAAGTAGTTTGGTGTCTAAATTGGTGGAATTATGCCCCTAAATAATTGCATCTGTGATCACATTTGATTACAGGAAGCAGAGTGTTCTTGTGGCAGAGGAGATTAGGTTAAACGCTGTCTGTCTAATCAATTCCCCAGCGACTGTCTCCTGGCAGTGCTTCCTTCCTAAATCCCATTTCTAGGGATTTCATGAATAAAAGCTGCATGGCTTGTGCAAGGCCATGTCTTCAGAGGATGGTTTTGCTTTTCTGATTTGAGAAATTATGGACTTAGGAGGGAGGCTGAACATTGCCAAAATCTTTTGGGTGGGTTTGGCGAGGTGGGCATAAGGCTGTGGGGAACCTGGAGCGAGTCTGTGCTGCTGCCTTGGGGTCTGCCATCCCGAGGGGGGACAGTGGGAGTGGATCAGGGGCAGGCTGGGGAAACCCAGTGGGTCTGTCAGGGCTAGCACAGCCCTGGGGGTGTTCCATGGGTGTGTGTGTGTGTATATACATATATATATATATATATGTATTTGTTGGTATTCACAGAACCATGGCAGCCCTCTGTGAATAACAGCAAATAAAGCCAAGAGCTGTGTTCAGCTGACCTCTGGCCAGGCACCATAATCACAGGTGTGCTTCAGTGCCAGAGCAATGAGTCAGGGTGGGGCATTCCACAATTTAAAAACTTGTTGTAGTGCAAAATACGTGAGAAATAACTCCTTGGTTTATTTTTATCCAGCAAAACCAATAGATTCTTGGTCAAAGGCACCAGTAAGACCAGAGTCTTACTAATTAATATTTATGCAATGGTATGGCACACCGTGTGTGTTCCTGCAACCATGCTGCTGAAGCAGCTTAAATTCAATAGTAACCTCAAACTTAATATAATTAGTCTAAATGTTCTTTATTTGTTTCCAAAGTATGGAGGGACAAAAGCAGTTGTTATAAGCAATAAATAACCTGAGATTAAAAAAAATGGGGAAAAATTACTTGCTTTTTAGACTATGGCAAAAAGTTTTATTTATAATTAATATTAATACAAGACTTTTTGTATTGTCACACATGATGCATAAAGGTACAAAGGAACCTGGAGTGGTTGCTTAGCTACATTTTCTAAACATGGTAAAAATATTCTGGATATTGAGAAGATAGCCTTTGTTTTTTTAAATGTTTTAATCCCTGATTTTGGAGCCAAGATTATCCTCTGTCATCATAGTGAGATTACTAGCAAAAATAGCTAATCTTTTTAATGAACCATGTAATGAATCACGTTTGAGAATAATATGAGACTAAAATTGATCTCCAAATCAATGGTTTCAATCTTGAATGTATTTTCAGGAAATCCAGTCAAGTTCAGTGAAAATTTTCATCTGCACTTTGAGTTCCAGGCAAGCAGCAGGGATAGACAAATTTGAATTTAGACTGCTGGTTTGGAAAATTTACTTTTTCTTATCATCTCTGTGACTGGCAGTAAACCACACTTATTTCTTTCCTTCCTTATCCCGTGGTTATAGCGTAGGTTTGGCAATCCAGAAATTGACATTTTATGAACATTTGCCTTGATTTCTAGCAGTGGTTAGGTCTCATTCATTAATTTGCCCAATTAAGTCAGTGTGTAACAGTGAAAACAATGCTAGTAAAAGCTATTTATTATCAAGCAGTCATATAGCAAGATAATTGCAAATTACTAGACAATTACTGCTGGTCCAGAGCATGTTGTCATAATTTTTATTTAAAAAGGTATATGGTTTTAGACTGTGGACCAGGAAATTCGGAGTGTTAAATGTTACATGTGGTAGGCACATAACGCTCAGCCTTCAAGCTTCCTGATAGACTTAAAAGTTCTTGATAAAAGGCAAAACATTTCCTCCATTGAGGAGGTGTTGGAACAGTCTGTGCAGTGATGCTGTGCCTGTTGTGCACCCTTTGAGGCTTTCAGGACTTGTCTGGATCAAGCCCTGCTAATCTGATCCAGTCTCATACCTGACCATGCTTTTGAGCAGGAGGTTGGAATACTTCTAAGTTATCTTGTGGTTCTCTTCTCTGATGTGATTTACATTGACGTTGGCTGTTTGAAAACACTTCTCAGAAAAGAAGTGAACTGCTGCAGGTAAATTAAGTAGATGCTAGAAAGCTATAAATTCTGAATATTCTCTAAGTCAAAAATTTCAAAGCTTTAGCTTTCTGTTGTCTTTTTACTTACATCACTGTGTGCTATCAGAATGGAAGCAATTGCATTAGGATAAAGTTTCTTATACGACTTTCTGTCCCAAATTCAAAACCATCAAATGTTAAATAGGCCCCAGCTAAGAAAGTATCTGAAAAAGTAATCAAACTGCATATTGGATAACACTGTGGTTGTTGATCATATGTTGCTTGTAGAAAGAACTCTCACAAATTTAGAAACTCACCACTGTTTAAAACTTTAATAATTTTTATTGTCATTCTGGTGCTCTCTCTCATAAAGGTGACAGACTGCCTTGGTTTTCTTTGGGTTTCTCTCCATTTTGATGGTTTTAATCAGTGTTGAGTTTCTTTATTGTGACATATTTTCAGCCTCTGGATTTTTCCCCCAGCATAGCTTGAATCAAATTATGTAGCAACTGCAAAAATGCTGAAGAGAGTTATTTTGGTAGCCTTTTTTACTATTAAAAAATAACAGTAAAGGAAATATGAACAACATGGAGTTAGTTGTTAGCAATACACTGCAGAATGGATGCATAGCCTACATACAAGGTAGTTAATTATTAGGATATTTCAATAGTTTACATTTTTTCCTTCTTGAAATTTTAATGTAAGCATAGAACATGAGGCATTAGTAACTAGGATTATTAAAAAATAAAAAGTTGGATATTCCTCTTGCTTTTCCCACATTACTGAAAAGATTGCTGAAGTGATGTAGCTGAAGGTTCTTTGTGCTGTTTAAAATTCCCTTATAACAACAAACTAAAACAGAAATATTGCTTGCTTTGACTGACACCTAATAGATAAATATAGATACATGTTCATAGAGAAGCAGCATAATAAAAAGATCTTAAGTAAGTTCTTGTGTCAGTTGTAGGTTGTCAAAACACCCAGTATCAGTGAAATTGTGTCAGTTATGCCTAGTAATATGTTTTCTTCTCATAAGTTACTCTTCTAGGTGGGGCATATGTTATTAAGGTATAGTGTATTTCCATTTACTGTGATGGATTGGGCAGATTGGTACAGATACTCTTGTTATGAGCTCACCTACATCCACTTAGAGAACATCTGGATGTCTTGATGGTGTCAGCTAGTCTGTCCCTCTATGTCCACATTAAATATACATCAAAATTTAAGTGACACGGTATTTAGAACCCTTTGGCTTGTGTTGCCTGAACTTTCAGTCATTGATGTAGTTTGTATTCCAAAGAGGGTTTTGTTCAGGATGATACACAATATCTGTACCAGTCAAACATAAAACTGTCTTGCTACAGCTCTGGAAAGAAGTCGGCAGCAGGGTTACTCAAGTGTTTAAAATTCTTGTGATCATAACGGCGGTAATATAGAGATTACAACAAGTTGTAGGAATACTAAATAATATAAAGGTGTTTATAATCACTGGTCTTTATGAAGGCTCTGTAACTTTTGTAAATTTATCCTATCTATGCTCCATTGGCTCATGTCACGTGTACTTAATTTCATCTGCACAAAGCTGGTCCAAGCGAAACAGGTCAAATCCTTTGCATGTTCATTGAACAATTGCAGGTAATTTCACAGGACATAAAACAAAGGAAACGGGCTGCATGGACAGGAATGTTTGGAACGCAAGAGAAAATCTTCAGCTAGTACACAAAGTGGCAAAATCCAAAAGTTTCTGATTTTATGGTCTTGGAGATTTCTATGTTACAATGCTTTCCATATAACATGATTAGAGAATCAAGTCTTGAAACTGTAAATTTGCAGTAAAATGTGTGGCAATTAAGAATAAGCTCTTTTCTTCCAAGAGAGTCCTGCCATTAAATAGAATTTTAGTTTCACAGAGTTGCACCAAATGAGGCTACTGGGACTAAGGGCTCTGCTGAGTTTGTCTGACATGATGCAGTATCGTCTAATGGAATCCATTGCATCCTATCAGGTCAGGGATTTTCCTTAAACGGAGAACTTCTGTGCTTTACCATAAAGTGGAATGATTAATGTTATGCATATCATGTGTGGGTATTCAAAATTGATGGAAGTCAATAGAATTTCATCTGCCTTTTTGTAAATGGTCTTTATCTTTTTTTTCCCCCGTTCTATTTTTCCTCTTTCTTTGTTATATTGATTTTCCACACTAGATGGCAGTGCCTTAGCACTAGTGCATGACAGGGGAATTGATTTAATTTATCCAGGGAGGGAAGAAATCCTTCTGTTTCATGTTTCCTTCTACATACATAGCTTAAAGAATTACAGGTGGGAGACTGGATTTTGATGAACCACATATGGATGGGCAAAGCAAAATGCAAATTTTGCCCCCCTTCTTCTTTGTACAAATGGAAGTCTATTCAAGCTGATCGAACTAGGCTTGCATTGGCTGGATGTGAGAACTGGGGCTATCTTTCAGTGCTGTCCCCAAGGAATTGCATTCATAGAAACTTCAAGTGAAAAGCTGTATTGAGTTAGAGCTGAGAGTGCAGCCAGACTCTGAGCAGATTGCCTCACAGTTTTGAGCCATATGTTGTCTATACTGAGAAGTCAGTGAGAGAAAACACAGCTTCCTTCTCTTTCCAAGAAAACCAAATGCTGGAGGGGTGGTGGTGGAGATCTGAGAGGTGCTGGGGTGCACCTAGCTATTGCTGTTTTAGTGCTGGAATACTGCCAGGGCTCCTAATTCCATCTATGAGCTGGGATACAAACCTGGATTGAGTGTTAATTGAAAGACTGGAGGTTTGCTGATTTGAAGTATTTTAACTAAAAGGTCGTTGGAATAAAGATTGAGAGGACACCATGATTAGAAACCAATGGGCTCTGGAAGATGTAGTAAATGTGGCAGTAATAGGTGAAGGCTAAAAGCTGTAAGTTTATAGTTGGAGTTCAATTTTAAATTAGGAAACAATGTTCAAAATATATGGATGAGATCCTTGAAAACAGAGGGTTATTAAAGTTGTTCATATTTTCAGCCTTCTTCAAGGAAAACCTCCAGTTAATCCTCTGAAAAGAGGAGATGGGAATTTTTAAAACAATAAATACCAAGAGATTCTGCAGTGAGGACAAAAGAAATAGACATGTCATTATCAGGAGAAATTAAACACCTTAAAATACAAGAATAGGAAGAAAAAAAGAAGAGACCTGACATAGGATTGATTGACTGTGGAAAATAGCTGAAAGAAAGAAGGTATAAAAGCACCTGAAAAAACCCAAAAAATTATAAAGTCAAGAGTTGTCAAAGACATTTTCTCTTCGTAAAATTTATGAAGAGTATTCTCATTGTATGGTTTGTTCAAAAATAAGCTGATTTCAAGTTTCAGTCCTATTTATACTTCACAAAGGTAAATTTGATGCAATAGTTTCCCCTTTTTCATTGGAGTTAAACATTTAAGAATCTGGAAAGCTCTTGCCTGAGGCTGGGAAGCATACTGCCATGAATATATTTTCTTAAAGAAAATTTAACTTAACTTGGTGTCTCCTGGGACCTCACTGCATGCAGCTTCTGCCTTATTTATTCGGTTTTATTTTTTTCTACATCCGTCCTGAATGAGGTGGATAAAACCAAATTGAAATACAGGAAAACAAATTTTCTCTTAATTTTTTACTGGATCTCCCATAGCTGAAATTTCGTAAGGAAGGAAGGAAGGAAGGAAGGAAGGAAGGGAGGGAGGGAGGGAGGGAGGGAGGGAGGGAGGCAGGAAGGAAGGAAGGAAGGAAGGAAGGAAGGAAGGAAGGAAGGAAGGAAGGAAGGAAGGAAGGCCAAATGAATGTTTATCTGTCTTCTACTGTAGCATTCACAGAAACTGAATATTTTTTCAAAATATGCTCCTATTTGCTGTCATTTTTTGTATGTCACAGAAAGTGATAGTCCTGTCTGAAATTTATTACATAACTCTGCCAGAGCAGAAGATGCAGATGGCTTACTACAAAAATGCAATTCAAATTATATTTGATAGTACTGCTCAGATGATTCCTTGCTAGTTGGGGGAAGCAACAAATGGTTCTAAGTTGGTGCAGGGAAATGAGCCTGAGTCTTGGGGCAGTTATGTGGGAGATAGAAGTTGCCAGTTCTTTAAATCAGAGAGAACAAATGAGTGCATATAGAATTTCCACCTCCGATGAGTTTTCTGTCAGGTTAAATTGCCAAGGGATGTACCTATTCATTTTGCAACAGGGATTTTTTTCTTTCTGAATATGAATATAAATATCTTCCCTCAGAGATTTTCATAAAACAAAAACTTGCCTTCCAATTTGGCTTCTTCACATAAGTAGAAAGAACGACACTGAGCTGTTTGAGGAAAAATGATTTATGTGGACAGTATTGTGCAGAAATTTGAACTTGAAGATGTTACTTGTTAATTGTTTTTGTGTTGTGTCGTGGTTGGCCCTCTTTCATCTTGTGGTGGTTGGTAAAACTGAGATTTTCCCTTGGTACAAGGAGTTTCAGTCTTCCAGAGCACATGGTTTTCGAGACTGGATTATAGAGAATATTCAGAGGTAGGGAGGCCCACTGGATACTTGTAGTCATTCTGTAGTCATTTTCCCCTTCTTTTTTCAATCAGCCATGCCCAGCACTTTGCAAAACAGAAGGATCCCCTTTTTGTTGTTGTTGTTGGTTGTTTGGTTTTTTTTCTTTGTTTGTGGTTTTTTTGTTTTGTTTTGTTTTGTTTTTTATTCATGCAAGCTGAGAGAAGTTCACTCTGATAGAAGATTTGTATCTTGCTCATGTGTTCTCATTGAATCTGAAGAACAAATGAATGCCAGGATACTTCCAGTCACCCAAATGATTTGTATTTACTCATATTCATGATTTAATTGAAAGCAAGAGGTTTGCCTTCAAGAATTAGATTTTGTAAGCATAAGGATTACCCTTGTTTGTTAAATGTAAACACTGCTGATTAAAACTTTTATTTCCTAAAGATAACATTTTGCTCTTCTAGGTTGTTTTCTTGGGTTTACTCTGGCTGTGTTCCTGAAAAACAAACCCAAGCAGAATACCAACTCTGTCCAATTTCGATAATCAGGCATTCATGAAGAAAGCATTCAAGGTGTTCACTTTAGCTAGTGCTGCTTATGGGTTTGTACTGCTGCTTCCCCTTCCCCCACTATTTTGCTGGCCTCCTTCTGATTCTAAAAATGTAAATACCACAGGACCCAGAGAGCTGCCACTTTTGCTAAATTAATGTTAGCACTTCTCATTGCAGCATTTATGCCATCCTCTTGGTGAACTTCTGTGGATTGCACTTGAATTACTGCAGCCATTGCCTGGAAGATATCCTTCTACTCACTGGACTTCAGAGAAGTATCTTAATCAGAAATTCAATTTTGTATGGCTTTTCTTGTCAGATCCTCTTGCAAAATTCTCATTAAGTACTCCTGCTGTCTTCCTGATTTTTGCCTCCTCTCCCTTACTTGGACATACACAGCTTCTTTTCTTCTCTTGCCATTGCAGAATGATTTGCATTGGAAGTAACCTTAACAAGCAGGGACTTTTCACTAGACCAGGTTGCCCAAGTCCCATCTAATCTGGTCTTGAACACTTCCAGGGGTGGGGCATCCACAACCTCTGTGGGTAGCCTGTTCCAGCGTCTCACCATTCACACAGTGAAAAAATTCTCCTCAATATCTCATTCTCATCTAAATCTACCCTCTTTTAATTTAAAGCCATTCCCCCTAATCCTTTTGTTACATGTTCTTGTAGAAAGTCCCTCTCCAGATTTCCTGAGGGTCCCCTTGGAGTACTAGAAGGTGCTTTAAGGTTTTCTCTGGAGCCTTCTCTTCTGCAGGCTGAACAATCCAAACTTTCTCAGCCTGTCCTTCTAGGAGAGGTGCTCCAGCCCTGAGATCAACTTGGTTCAGGACTTGTTCCAGCAGGCAGTAAGGCCAGTAAACCTCACTTGATGAGACACTTAAAAGGGCTTACTTTTCTTTACTTATTCTGAATTAGATGCATGGGAGAAACAGCAACAAGATACTCTCAAGAGGTCAAAACAACAAAAAAAACCTTTACTGGCAACTTAGGAAATCAGAGAACTTTAGCAAAACTTTTGAGCAACATTCAATCAACTTAAAACATTCCAGAAAACATTAGATTAGCCCATTCAATTCCAAGGGCATCTGACTGGCTTCTCAAAATGTTACTCAGAATTCTAAGAAGCGGTAATTAGAAAAGGAAAAAGACAGAAGAGATACAGAAAAGAACAAACATTAACTATCACTTGTGATTCCAGTTGTGTTGAGCTGATAGAAATCCCAAGAGGAGGGAGGATCGAGGTGTACAGGATGAGGTCAGCTTTCTGGGCTGTGAATGGGCATTGCTGGGACATGGTGGTCATACTCCTCTTCAGAGGCTTATAAACTAATGCATTATGCTTTCCACTGTGATACCATTTCTTTTCTCAGTTTTGGGGGGTTTTGTATGCATCTTGGTGGTTTTGTTACTGTTAATTAAAACAACTGTTTCCTCATGCAATTTCTTCTGACTGGAATGCATTGTTCTACCAGCAGTTGAAGACTGGGATTTTTGCATTTAGTCCAATCTATCACATTTTATCTAGTTTGTAGCAAAGTTAAAACCTTTAGAAGACATCCGTTTGTGTCGTTTCTTAATTGTCTTTCTTTTCTCATTTCCATCATGCCACACATATGGAAAACAGCTGGTTCCCTTGTTGGCATTCCTTAACTGTTACTTCCAATGGTCACGTGCTGGTCTAAATAAATGCAAGTTCTTTGGTTGGCACACTAGAAACAAGAGACTGGTATTTTCTTTATAAAATGCTATGCTTCCTTCTTTTCCTTTCAATGCATAGGTTTTTTTTAAAAAAAATAGGGGCTGAATTAAATCATTTCACTGTTTATGCCTTCTTAATTTATCACATTTATGAGTAAATTCTGCAGCATACTCAAAATAATTTACTACTTTTGTTTGCTGTAGATACAAATCCTCTGTCCAGCTAAAAAAAAATGAGTAGTTTGCTGGAGAGGAGGTTCAGATGCAACTAGAGAAGTGAGAAACTTCTGTGGTCTGCAGAGCTCTGTGGCTGTGTTCTGCTGGGGGATGTACAGCAATAGCCAGATTAGCATTTTTCACCCTGTCATTTCAGCTGCCCTGGGTTACTCACAGTCAGTACACTTGTACAGGTCCCTTGCTGATGCACTTTCTCATCAGGTGCAGCCACTTCTCTAAAAAATTTTAAAGAGAGATTATGGGTAGCAAGATACCTTGGGATGTCCAAGTTCCTGCCAGCCCAGCTCTCCAGGTGAATGTTTTCCTGCTGTACAAGCAGATGCTTGCACCACAAGGCAAGAGTTTGGCCCTCCAGTTTCCCATGCAGGCTGGGGCTACTATAGAAATCTGTGAGTAGGAGTCTGTTGTTTATTTAGCAAATGCCTGTTTCCTTCAGATGTGGAGCAGTTATGTCAGTTTTTTCATGTGGAGACCTGTCTACTGATAGGAGTAAAGGCATGAGGTAGATGCCCTTCCCACTGTTAGAGGCAATAACTTACAAAACTGAAATGCAATAATATCTGTGCTAATATTGCTGCATCATTATGTAGTGAATTTTCTTATCTTTAGAAAAGTTTCTAAGACATGAAAGGGAAAATGGCTAATTTTACTCAACTCGAAAATTATTCTATTAAAAGAATTTTAAAAGCTATCCTAAAATTTAAACATCTATCGTCTATTTCTATTACTTGTACTGTATCCTGTGGACTTGATTTTCCAGTTTTAGGTGTGTAATTTTAGCATTGCCTCATTGTCATTTTAGCTTTGCAAAATTTTATATTGAAGTGAATGTTTGTGGAAAATACTGCTCTCTACAAAGATGACAAGAGAATCATGAAGCATTAAAATTCAAGAGGAGTTGTCTGAGGGGGAAGGGAATATCATATTCAATCATGCTATTTCTTAAGAAGTCAACAACAAAAGACACAGTATATTTATCTGAAATGATCACACAGCAGTGTATACAGACAGAAGGCAAAAACAGATCTGGCATTTTAATTTAAATATCCAAAATGGCTGGTCCTGTGCAACTTGTTTACCACTATTAAAATTATTCCTTTTCTTCCTTCGGAAGCTTGCTACAGTTTGGGATGCTGCATGTTGGCATTGGCTGTGCTGTTCCCCACATCTCTGTTTCTGACATTTCCATGCAGTGGGTAGCCTGGGCTGTGCTGTTTCTCCTGGGGCAGGCATGGGCCAGGCAGGCTGGTGTCCAAGGAGGGGTTGTGAGGTACTTCTTAGAGACAGAAAGTCAGGGCAGACACTGAAGGCTGAAATCAAGAGTAGAGAAAGGTGAGAGAAAGCATTTTTGTTTTCTAAATGCCTAAGAATGACTTAATTGATCAACTACTAATACAAAACCCAGAACACAGTGGAGTCACAAGTACATTCCTGTTGGACTGTGATGGACGTGCCTGATATTTATCATTTTGAGTCTTAGTGTGCTCACTTTCCTCTTTGACATTTCTTGTAAAATGAAACATCCACCCTAAGACATTCTATTCCATTATCTTTAATCTATACGTTTTAGTACCAGTCACTATTTATTTACTGTATAAGAGAGACCAATTAAAAAAGTCTTCCAAAACAGCTAGAGATTTGTTTGACACAATGAAGAGACAAAACCCCAATTCCTGCATGTTCTTCCCAAATCACATTATAGATTTTCTTCCATTCTTAAACCACATATCATGTATTTTTCCTCGTTTTCGTTTGAATTCTTAAAATCATTTAAGTTGGAGGTGATGTTAATTTTTATTGGAAGCATTTGCCAAAAATCTTCAGGCAAAAGTTGCTGAATTTGTACTGTGAGTGTATAATTCTTCTTTCCCTGACTGGAGGGTGGAACTTGTTTCTGAATATGATGGTTTTTAGTAAAATAATGAGTGCTACCTCACATCTTTTCTCAGCTTGCAAAAGACTTTGAATCTTCCTGAACGACTTGGCTCAGTGGTGGATTTGGCAATGTTAACTTCAGGTTAACTTCATGGTCTTAAAGGTCTTTTCCAACCGAAATGATTAAGTGATTTTATGACACTGTTTGATTTTCTAGTAATGAAAATATGTGAAAAGAAAAAAGAAAAAAAACCCAAACTACCTATTAAGTTTCCATAGTAACATGTATAGAATATTTGCAAAAGTTTGGTTTTATTACATGCTTTTATTGTCTGGCATAATGAATTTTGCTTCACATTTTACTGGGTTCTGCCTCGTCATGGCAATAAGGGCAGCAATCAGTGTGACGTGCAGATGAAGGCAGTTTAACTTCTCGTTACATAAGTTTTATTCATCTGCTGTATTTATTTAATTGAATGGAAAAGCCTAGTGAGGAGAGCTGAAACCTTTAGCTTCATGTTGTTACAGTTCTCTTATGAAAAATATAGCATAATATGTAAGATTTGAAAACCTATTTCTTTTCCTTAACTCTTGCTGTTGTACATCTTTGTGTTTCCAAATTACTAATATTTGTTGCCCAGTTGGTGATGTAAGGATGCTCCTTATTCTGTTCTGGAAGTGCAATCCCTGTAAATTAATAACCCTGGGCTGGTACAATTCCTGCAAATACAGCAGTGAGCCACAAACCCACACATTCAAGGTTGCTTAAGTGGTCCTGCTGAGGAGGACTATGAAGGATTAGCTCCAGCTGAGGTCTGCCAGGAACCAGTCTCAGTCTGATGCATTTTTTGCTTTAAAGAATATGTAAATTAATGGGATACAGTAATAATTTTATTTCTGTGAGCTAAAATATAATTGATCATATCATTATAGTGTGGTCTGCAAAGATTAGAGATTCTCAGGTCTTTCTAGTGTGGCTGTGTGGGAGTGGAATGATAGGTATTCTTCTTATCACAGGATAGGTCTTCCTTTCTGCAGGTTAGTAGTGAATCTTAATTTTATATATAATCCTGCATCTCCTTTTATAGGAAAGCAATCAATTATATACAGAATTGGGTGAGGTGGATTATTTTGCCTCAGCTCTCATTTAGGAATACATTCTGTATCTTAAGACCAAGGGTAAAGATAAAATAACAGATTTCCTCTAGCAACCCACTGAGAGACCTTTAGCTTTTTCTTTTACTGTTCTCTCTGTGCAACTTCCAGCTTTACTAGTTGGCTTGTAGGGAAAGTAGGATGCAAGTGTGGGAGTAATGTTCCAGATTCTAAAAAGCTAATATTTTGCATTAGTAAGTAAATGTACATCATCCTGTATCAGTTTAAATGTACATTTGCATGAATTTAAGGCCTATCATTTTGTTCACTATCACTACTTTTGTTGGTTAGAAAACACTTTTAAATGTCTAGCTTTCGCTTCAGTCAATTTATTATTTTTAAGTGCTGCTGCTACTTCAGTTTACACAGGTCTTCTTCCACTGACAGAACAATCAGGTATTTTATGTGTTTTGGTTTGGTAGGATGCTGATGATATGATTTTGTCATGTTCTACTATTTGATTACTCTGATCTCGAGTAGATTTATTTTCTGCATCTGATTCTGTTTAACGGTTCATTTTCTGAAGAAAGAGAGAATTGTATAGATTACATTAAAGGAGTTTTTATTGTTGCTGTGGCTTTTACACATTTTAGGATAACATTCATTATTCTCACAAAGCCAAATCATGCAGACATTATTTTGTCCAATTAAGACAGTTGTGTCTTTCACATGCCTTGTTTTCTTCAGATGAGAAATTTCTTGTCATTAGCTCAGCAATCAGTTCACTCAGTAGTAGTATTACATTTCACCCCATTACATTTCACGCTACTTTGATTCTTTCATGATCTTCTGGTCCTAGCTTATTAACTTGTCCGAACCCTCTATTGTTGGGAAGGTTTTTCTTGATCTCTTCTGTTTCTGGGTGTTTTTTCTTGTCTGTAAGCTGCTGTGTCTTTTTATCACCATGTTGCAGCTATACTGCAACCCTCACAACCTAGAGATACAGGACAGTGTGGTAAATGCAGGTAAATGCAAAGCTGCTCTCTCTTTTTTTTTTTTTTTTAATATGAAATCCACAGAATCACAGCATCATTTAAGTTGTAAAAGACTTTCAAGATCACTGACTCCAACCTTTGGCAGACCACTACTTTGTCAACTAGACCATGGGACTAAGTGCTACATCCAGTCTTTTCTTGAATACCTGCAGGGATGGTGACTCCACCACATCCCTGGGCAGTCCATTCCAATCCTTAACAACCCTTTTGTGACAAATTTCTCTTGATGTCCAACCTGAACCTCCCCTGGCTCAACCTGAGGCCACATCCTCTTATCCTGTTGCTGGCTGCATGGGAGAAGAGACCAATCCCCACCTGGCTGCAGCCTCCTTTCAGGCAGTTGTAGAGAGTGATAAAAAAGCCTCCTTTTCTCCAGGCCAAAAAAGCCCAACTTTCTCAGATGCTCCTCAGAAGCCTTTGGCTCCAGACCCTTCCAAGCTCCATTGCCCTTCTCTGGACACACTAGAGCTTCTCAATGTCTGTCTTGTAGTGAGGGGCCTGAACTGGACACAGGATTCGAGATGTGGCCTCAGCCACAGATGCAGGACTCAGCACTTCCCTTTCTATAAACTAGTTTTTAACAAGTGGTTTTAGTGCTACTTGAGTGGGATAGTCCAGATACTTTTTCATATTGCTTTAATTCCACTACTGTTTATCATACTGTGCAGATGTTTTGACAGTCAGTTTTCAATGGGGATCTTTTGCATTATTTTTATAAGAATGTAAACCTATATTTGTTTAAAAAAATATAGGTTTAGTATCAGGGAATACATTTAAGAATAACTTTTGGACATTATATGTCTGTGTGTCTGCGTGTGTGCATGTAAACATATATATATATATCTGATCTCAATACCTAAGATTACAAAAGAAATTTGGGAGGAAGGATTCTGTGAAAGACAACAGAAAATCACTGACTGGTGTTTCTTGGTTGTGCAGCAAAACATCAATATGTTATAACACACTGGCTCTACTTTCGGTGTTGTGTTTATTCCATCAGCATATAACACTGACAGGTGTGACAGCTGACATTCTCATTAATCTCACTTTATTTTATGTAGAATTAGAAGGAAATAGATAAGAGCTGCTGACTATGAGATTTCAGAAGTCTCTTTTTGCATAAACTGCTGAGCACTCTAGCTATAAAATCTCCTTGCTCTTTGAAATTGCCAGCTCTACTATAGGAACAATGTAAAATACACTTAAAAAAAAAAAAGAACTCCAAACAATTAAATACTGTAACAGAAAATTGCTTACAATGTGATTGCCATAAACATCAAACACAAAAGAAGTATTTTTCAAATTTTGAGTGCAGTTTTGTTTTTCCTTGGGAAACATAGTTTTCTATTTTGATTGACATTTTTTTTCGTTAGACTGAACTGTTGATCTTGTATCTCAAGTGTTAACAGAAGGTGAGAGAAACCATGATGAATGCCAGAATGTACTGTGGGTAAGATTAAGCTGAGAATAAAGAACAGCAGAACACTCATTGTCATTTATCTTAACTTCCTAATTGACAATTATGTTAGTTATGGAAATCTTATGATAAGTACAGTTTTTTGTTGTTTTTTTTCAAGATAATTCCTCAGTTATACAATTTGGAATAATCTTATAACTGAGCACAGTGACCTACTATGCATCTGTGCTACATTTGATTTTGAGTCTGTTAGCAAATAATGTGGTTTTTGTCAAAAAAGCCTCTCACCTAGGTGCATACTAAAAGATGTGAAATGGTTGAGTTGGGATTAGTGGTGTTGAAAGTGGAGGAAATAGCTGTCAGACTTTTGCCCTTTTCTAGTCAAAACAGTGTTCCTTGTGTTATAAGAATCTAGAAAGTCCTTAATATTTTTACTGATACTTTTTTTTTTAAAGAGATCTCTTTTTTTTTTAAAAAAAAGGTGGATTATAGAATCATAGAATAGTTTGGGTTGGAATGGATCTTTTAATGGACATCTACTCCCTGCAATGAGCAGAGACATCTTCAACCAAATCAGGTTGCTGAGAGCCTGTCCAACCTGACTTGGAATGTTTCCAGGGGACTGGGCATCCACCACCTCTCTGGGCAACCTGTTCCAGTGTTTCACCATTCCCATTGTAAAAAAAATCTTTCTTATCTCTAATCCAATTTGACCCTTCTTAGTAAAACAACTACCCTTGACCTATTGCAACAGGCCCTCTTAAAAGTTTATCTATAACACCATAACAAATCATGCAGTTTGACTTGGAATCTCAATATAACCTGAACACAGACACAAGGGTTTCCCCAGGTATTTGGGTTTTTACAGTTTTTATATGCTTATTTTTCTATTACTGGTAACTAAGAATCTTTAATCATACAATTAAAATGTGGCTTAAATAATTTGCTACTTTCATGTTTTTCATGATTTACTGCACTGTGGATAATTTTGTCCCTTAGCTTAATACGAAATTACTTTAATTATATCTTGAACTCTACTTTTTCCTCTTACTTGATGCTAAAGATATCCATTAAAAAGGGATGCTACAGTTCCGACAAAAATTAAGCAACAAATTTGACACCTGCTGTGAGTGTTCAGAGAACTGCTCCCAGCTGTGATATTAATATTGCATTGTTTATCAGGAAGGTAACTTGCAGGGTTATTTCAAGTTAAAGGCCAGGGTTATCTCCCACTGAGATAATAGCAACATATTTCTTTGTAGAAAATTATTGGTCTAATTATGTTTTTAACTGTTCTTTTAACTATGGTTACCATACAACTGCATACATTAGGGTTAAAATTATTTTACATTATATATTTGGCACTAAATAGTCCTGGATTCAAATATATTTTTAAATTTATATGTAGTAGCCTATTGCCTTGGATTTAGATGTTGTTGTTACTGAACTTTATGGTAGATTCAAGAAAATTAGCTGCATAGAATTCTTGAACATTTGAATGTTTTAAAAGCAAAGTATGCTTTTTTGGTGGGTTCAAGAATGGTACTAATTACATTATTTTTTAAACATTAGTAATTTGAAAGGGAAGTTATAAATTTAACATGTGTTGGAGTGAAATGAGCACTCTAGGTTGTAGTATGTCAGAATTCTACATTTCCCAGGAGTAAATAAAAACATTAAAAGACTATTTAGTAAAATTGGCAGAAACTTCAGAAGCAGTCTTCAGTCATATTGAGTGTTTCATAGTGGTTCCCAAAGTTTGTAGTAAAAATATTTCTGGATCCTATGATTGAAGGTAAACAGATAAGCTGACAGCAATATCTGTCATCAGAGACCATGAAAATGCAATGGTATGAAAAGGCATAAACCACCAATTACTTATTTCTTTTGGTGAGTATTAGTAATTATATTTTCAGACTTTTTTAGTCCCTCGCAGTTGAAGATTTTAATGCACTTTAAGTATAAAATTTAGTGCTTATGTCATCTCTAGAATGTGTGAGATTAGTAGTTCCTTTAAATAAAGTGTAATGCAATCAGAGAATAAAATACAAATCTGCAAAGCATTTTTAAGGGCTACAGTAAGCATGTGAGAAACTGGAATTTGTAGTGCTTTGCAGAATCAAATCACAGGTGAGGAATTACATGAATAATTTAAGCTTTTGAAATAGAAAAAGAAGGAAGGAAGAAAATACTTTTAGTCTTTTCGGTGCAAACTAGTTCTCCATGCTGAGCTTTTGTAAAAAATCGAAAACTAACAGTAGCAAAATGACAGGCTAAAGCAATATCCACAATACTGAGTAAAGTCATTGTGAGAAGTGTTATCGTAGCTGAACAAGCAGCTAGCACACTGGAGATTTCAAGCACTTGAACTTCATTCAGTAAACAGCATATGGCAAGGAAAAGCTTCCCTTTGCTTGTTGTGGCCACTGTCAGAGGTGACGTGTTTGATAAATGGGCTAAGCTCATCCAGATACGTTCAACCCTTGATTATCCAAGGATAAATCTTTTGGACTCAGGGTTCAGCATCCCGTTGATGCAGAGACACCGGAGCTGGCTCTGCATGGGCAGGTTTCATCTCAGGGGTGTGCAGGCATGCCCAGGCTGAGGGCACAGGATGTTCTTGACTGCTTGCCGGGTGCCAGCTGGGGGATTTCCTCACTCCACACTCATCAGCCACACTGCCCTTTTGCCACTGCACCTTTGCAGTGTGTTCTTATGACCAAGTTTTACATTTGTCTTGCATGATGAGTTACACAGGTCATCCAATCCCTTCAGAGTCTGAGAGTGAATAATGAAGACCTGATGGTTGCCTGCTGTTTTCTCTTGACATTTTTTTATGTACCAATTTGCTAGGAAACTATATTAAAAGAAGGAATGAAATAAAAAATGCTAATTTCAGTGTTATAACTTACATGTGACTTTAAATTAGGCTTACTGCTGTGTTTTAGGATTCATTATCTCTTCCAGAGTCAAAAAGACATTCCTCCTGCTATTTACTTAGACGTTTTGTTTGCCTTGGGTTTTTGGTACATGGTGAATTTAAAGCATTCCTGCAATGTAGTTCTTCTGCACAAAATTCATGACTGTCCACTTCAGAACTTTGCATGGAGTAAATGCACACTGCAATAAGTCGGAAATAGTGTGAGATTTAAATTTCACATGGTTTTATTCACCTCTTTTTCACAAGTCCCATTTTGTGATATTTCCACATCTACATTCAGAATTTAAAACTTCTCATCTGTTGTTTTCAATGCTTCACCATAACATGCGGTGCATTTTGCAGTGCCAATTGGTACACATATGTTCACATATGTAATTTTTGGCTGTGAACTATATTTAATACTAACAGAAGGCAACTTTGGCACTGTCAGAACAATTGATTCTCAACCACAAAATCCAGTCTGTGTCTTGTAAGTTGGCATTCTATTTATAGACTATAATAGACACAGTCATTTGGGAGTAGTCTAATAGAAATCTACTTACGAGCAGTACTTATGCTGCTATTAAATGAAATTGTATATTTTACTAATAATATATAGGTTTTGAACTATCTTTTTTCTAAGGCCAACATTTCAAACACAGCATATCCATTTATTTTGAGTTATAGTTCAGCATCTAAGATCTAACCAAGTTCATGTAAAAAGCTTTACATTTTTTGATTACTTTCATGATGAAAAGTGTGTCAAAACACTGCACAGGATGACTTTGCCTACCAGGTTAAAGCTATGGAATCTTTCACACTCTTTCTGTGAAATGTCTATAATTGAATTCTTCAATCAAAGGCATGATGTCTGTAATCACACAATGCCATTTGTTTCATCAATATCATCAACTGCCTCACAGAGAAATATGAAAGTATAATGTTACAATCAGTGAAATCATGTGAGGTACATATCTGAAAGGCTAAAATCTACATTTTCACTATTTCTGCTGGGGAGTAGCTGAGCAAGGAAAAAAAAAGCAAGCATTTTGAAAAGTAATCTTTTCCTCTGGCCTTTAGTTCCACACAATATGCTAAAATGATAGCTGCTTTTGAAATACCAGCACATTTTTCTTTGAAAGACTTCCAACTTTTTCATCTAATATGTAATATCAAGCTCCTGTTGAAATGGAAATGAGCTGGTATCAGTGTTTTTGCTTATTAGTCCACCTGTACTTCAACCCACCTGCATATATCCCTCTGGACTTGGCTATAATATGCAAGCTGGTCTTTTTGTTACAAGGCCAGGGCATTTTCTTATTAATATATGTAGCTGTTCTTGTGTTATATTCCCAAAGGCCTTCCTCTGTGTCTTTCAGCCAAATGGAAAATGTAATACTTCCAGAAAAATTTCAAAAGCTTTGATGTTGTTAATAGCACCATAGGTAAGATTTGTTTTTGAAACATATGGCAATAAAGATAAGTAGGTGTTTCATATTTAAATATTCAGTTTTCAGGATTCCTCATCAACAGCACACAACCACAAGTAAAGTTTCTGCCCTTATAATAATCTATTTGTCTTTGATTTCCTAGATGCTTCTGTTGTGATTTTTAGCAAATTACTATTTATATAAAGGAAAATTGAGGGAAGATACAGATACTTCTGTTCTGTGAGAGCACTTCCCTGGCAATTCTCACTCATACAACTGCTCAGGTTTTAGACTTCTGACTCTTTGTTTCACAGCAGAATATACTCTGCTCATTTTTCCCATGCTACTTTAGGCTGTTGCAGTTGTGACCTATTTTCACACTTGTTTCAAGCAGCTTTAGTATAAATAATAAGTTCACTTTAGCTGTGTGTTCACAAAGATTGTCTCTTGCTGAGTAGCACTGAGTTGTTGAATCATCATCCTTCCCAGGCACAACCAGCTGTCTTTCATCTATGCCCATTTGTTTAATCTGCCTTTTCTCTTCCATCCCTATTTACAGTCTGTCAGCATTAGTGACTACTCTTCTAGCTTCAGCCTTTGCATTCCCATGCTTGTTGGTAAAAATAGTTTTGCTGTGTTTTGCACCTTCCTGTGCTCTTCCCTCCCATTAAGATCAATTTCCAAGCACTGTCCTCAAGTAAGGTGGAAGATGGGAAATTAGATGTCTAAGATGCAATTAAAATCCACACAAGCCAAGTGCTACATTTGATCATTTTGCAGCTGCTTCAGACAAAACCAGACAGGCTAATTTTACTGTACACAAGATGTACTTGAGAGACCAGGCATCTGTCTCAAGTAATACCTCATCCTCTAGGAGCACCAGAATGCAGAAGCCACTATGAGTCTGTAAAGTTTGCACAAAACACAGAAAGCAAGGGTGCAGGTCTCTGTGAGGGTTGGACTGTGTTCTGTTCTCACTGATAATCTTCATCTTTTGGACACTACCCCAGCAGACTGGTGAGCTCTACACCATGAAGCTGTCATCAGAAGTATACAGAACATGCCCAAGATGATAGAAATAGGAGAAACAGGACAGAGAAAGAGGAGGGACAAGGCAGGGTTGTAATAAGACCTCTAAGGACCCTGAACCATTATCCCAGTCTTTAGAAGCAGCCGAGGTAAAATCAAATAAGATATAAATTTTATCAAAAGCTACCATGAATAGCAAGCCTTCCAAACCATGACTTTTGTTTCTTATTTTTTGCACTTGCTCTCTGTACTCATATCTTCAACTTTAGCTGCAACTTCTCAAGCCTGCTACAGGGTTCTGCACAGATGACTTGATTTGTGATTGTCTGTTGTTTCTGTCCACTTAGGCATGGAATAATCCTCTGCTTGCCAACAGCTGGTAAAGAGGAATGCATTCAACTCTTCTCATCCCTCCTGGCTCTGAAACTATATGGGCCTGAAAACTGTATATCTCACCAGTTCACGTTTGGCAGAGGCCCCTTACTGACAGGAAGGCGTGTGGGACTAGGAAAGGACCACATTCTTGCCATCCTTGCCCCAAATATTCCCACACTCAACACAAGTACAGAAGAAGGATACAAATCATCTGGACAACCTTTCATTCCTCTAAACCAAATTATGTGAAGAAATCAAGTTTCCTAAAATTCTTGCACTGCACTCCTAGATTCTTTGAAACGTGCAGTGCACATGCTGACAGGTTTTGATTTCCTACAGCAGTGAGAATAAAACCTCCCCATCTCTTGCCTGTCCCTCTTAGCCAGGACCTTGTCCATTGCTGACAGAGTGTCTCTGCAGTAGACCCACAGAGCTGTTTTACTAGAGCAACTTGATGATTAACCCACATGCAATGAGGCTCAAACACAGGGTAATTCCATGCTCTACGCCACCACTGACATGGTCAGCAATTGTACAATTACAGCATGAAAAAATATACAAACCAGGTAATATGTATAACCTCCCATTTCCTGCCTCTACTGCCTGGTCTGTCTGTGAGGTTTCTGGGACAGTCTTTAAATCCAGATCTTACTTTTTCATCTCTATTTGTATTACCTCCCTACAAACTATGTAAACTTTTATTCAATTCACCAAAATTGTAGTCTCTCTTGTACGTATACATTCCTTCTCCTTATATGAAATGCCCATCTCTACAACATGCACATGTAGCACATATCTGCAATATATCTACCTCCCTCAACTGGGCAAGTTTTCTGGGAGACTGCAAGTCCCCCTGTACTGCAAGCTCAGCAGCACTGTGTCTTTCTTGAGTAACAAGAGCAAGGAGAGTTGGGCTGTGAATGGGGCCTGCTTGGTGGTGGAATAAAATCCCACACATTCAACAGAGACATAGATGCAGTCTGTATTGTAGTAGTGCTGCTCAGAGATTGTCTTTGCCCAGCTGTGGATGTGACCTGCTACAGATGAGGGATCTGACATGTCTTGTTTGGCTGGTCTCCCTAGGCAGCTCTTTGTAAGGCACTTTTAACTGCATCGTTTATTCGGCCTGATTGTTTGATATTAGCTTAAATGAGTGAGATTCCTATCAAAGTACTCAAATTCATTAGAAATGACAGTCAGTTGTTGGATATGACAGGACCTGGTAACTCATTAGTCACACCAGCCAAAGAGCAGAAACTGCTGCAGTAGTTGTGATCTTGACTCATTTCAAGTAAGCGTCTGCCAGTCTGGGTGTTCTTTTTTGAAAAAGACAGAGGCGTCAATACAGATTCAAGACAAGAGCTTCTTGGATAACATCTCACGTGTCACACGCAAGAGTAATTGGTTGAGTGATTCACTCATTTAACTCCTGGATATGCTCTGAAACGCAGAATTTTTGGGGTGTGATGTAACATGGCTAATGTTGCTCAACAACCATCTCTTCAAGAATATAGTGACATGATTTTTTTCTTCTGAATAATTTTTCAAGCAGTTTTTTTCTCTTAATATTCAGGAAGAATATGTTCTGATGGGGCTATGTGGTGGTCATTTCTAGGACTTGATTGGCCAAGGAGGTAAATGAATATCCAGACTTGCTACAGGGGGAATGACACAATCCTGCAGCATTTTGCAGTGGCACATCACAAGGATGGTGGTTGAAGTACTACACAGAGGAAGTGCAGACCCACAACGTGTGGTTGAAGGAATGGCTAATGGTGTTGCATTCAGGGATTCCTCAGAGCTCAGCAGTGGAAGCAGCAGTATCCTTGTTACTTTCCTGAATTTGTGAACTTGAACTATATGGTCAGTGACAGAGGATGTAGACAGAAATATCTAGACAGAAAACTGTCTATGACTTCATCTTGTACCTTGTTCTTCTGTACATCAGGTGCTATAAGTGCCTATCATGGCAACCATGGCCAGTTGAAAGAACAGCATGTTTTGTTTTGGGAACAATCTCTCTTGTTTCGAAATTATTCTTGAATTCAGAGAATTCTGAAATCAAATTCCATGATGCAGAAGCACTTACGTTGAGTTGCTCAGTGCATCTCAGGTATGCTGATCCAATTTCGAAGCACTTTATTTCAGTGACTGGAGCAGCTCTTCATGCTATGAATGCTTGCTGCATGTTCACAGGACTGCTGCTTCTTTCTCCAAGGAGCAGTGCCACACTCCTGCTGGTTCTGCTCATTCTTCTGCAGGATTACACCTTTCCTGCCAGAGCCCCAGAGCTGTATTTGTAGAGTGAGACATGTCTTGGTGAAAAAGCCAGCAGCAAACAAGTGTGACTTCTGGTGGTTAGTAGTAGGAACAAAAATCACCTTCATAGGGAGGAGCTGTGTGTGATAGAATTTCTTCATGGGCCAGAAACAATATTTTGCATATGCAGTAATGGCATCTTACCTGGATATTTATACCCCATATAATTTAAGTGGCCTTTTATGCATACATAAAATTTTCTCCCTTCTGTTTTCATTTCCATGACTATGTAGGAATCTGGTGTCTTCTTCAGAGAGAAAATCAACGAGTCCAACATGACCACTATTGCTATTGCCTCTTTCCTTGCATTTGTCAATACTGAGATTTTTCTTAAGCTTTCTTTCTTTCATCATTGCATCTCTTTAGAAACTAAACCAACAGCCTGACATGGCAAGTGCTGACTTAGGTTATTTGCTTTGTCCTTTTTGCTATTCACTTATCTAGTTGCTGGCCATCAGCCTGCCTCGTTTTATGATCATATGTCATTTCTTTGCACTTATGGCATTTCTGGCACTGAAGAGAGAGATTGTTTGCAAGAGATAAATTTGCTGGTTGCTAATTGACTTTTGTAATTCTTGGAAAAATAAATAACAAAAAAAAGAGAAAAATTTAATGTTGTTAATGACCTGGCTTTTTTTTTTTTTTTTTTTTTTTTTTTTTAATTTATTGCTATAGCTGGACCTGGACACATGCTCTACATGAAAAGTAACACCACAGAATTCAACAAGATACAAAATACACCTAAGGCAGTACACAATGTCACCTTAAGTGTATCACAAACAGTGGTCCTTACAATAAATTATGCAGATGTCAAGTCTTGCCATTGGTGTTTCAAAATTACACCCTATTCCTAAGTAAAAATATTTTGGAAGACATTGCACATAGCTTTGTTGCTATAGAAAGCTGATTGTTCCTCCTGGGAATCATTATGACTGGAAATACTCTGAACTACTCAGTATTATCTGAAATACTTCCTTTTAGAAGACTAAACTGGTACTTGGCTGATTTTACTTGTTTACATATGAAATTCCAGTCCTAGTTGGGAGTAGCTAATTGTTTCTTTTTCCAAGAGGTTTATAATAAATAAAAAGGTTCTTGTGGGGAAATTTGAAAAACATCAGAGCTTCGATGACTCAAAAATTAATTTAACTCATGGTGTAGAAACTTGAATACCAAGGCTGTTCAATTCTATAGTTGCTTCAGATGTGAGATATAAGTTCCAGTGATAACAGGGTCACTAAAAACCAATTTACTAAAGTGTTTCAACAAGAGTTTCTGTTGCCTTCATAAACTATGTTTATAAAGATTTACTTTTCATTCTATTTACTTAAATGCTGTATTGTTTCAGTACTGCTACAGCTCTCTTTTTCACTTGTGACCTTTTTCACAATGTTTTTCAAAATGTAAGTATGAACCAGCAGAATAGGGAGAGAAATGGAAAGTACAAAGGAAATCTAAAGTTCAAAGCTATCACAGAATGCCTTAAGGTTCTTGAAGCCTTTCAAGTAGAAAATTATGAAGAAAATTAATTACTTGCTGGTGACAAAACATAATTAAGAAATAATAATGCATAAAACTATCTAGAATCTAAACAAAAGTCATAATATATTATTAATATCTAAAATATTTATCCAGAAGCAATTTTTCAACCACACTCCATTAATTTGTTTTTTAGGTACACAGATACAATTTTAATGAATTGAATTAAAGATTTCCAAGTGAAAATTGATTTCTTTGGAGCTACGATATTGTTGCATTTAGATCACATTTCACATACGACTTCACTTGTAATTTCAAGCCATCTCCAGGAGAGAAGGGCTTCCTCACACATAATGGTGACATGGGAAGACAAATGCTATCACTCCAAACATTCCCCATTCTTCCTCCTTCCCCCCCTTTATATACTGAGATGATACCACATGGTCTGGAATATCCCTTTGGTCACTTTGGGTCACCTGTCCTGGCTGTGTCGCCTCCCACGTACCCCCAGTCCCTTCAGCAGTGTGAAAAGAAGAAAAGGCCTTGGCTCTGTATAAGCCCTGCCGAGCAATAACAAAACCATCTCTATGTTGTCAGCCCTGTGTTCAGCACAAATCCAAAACACAGGTCCACAGCAGTCACTGTGAGGAAAATTAACTCTACCCCAGCCCAAACCAGCACAATTGTTTTAAGATAATGACATGAACTCCTTTAGTGTTACCTTGATTTCAACTGAGGCTAAGTACATGCTCTCAAAATTAAAACTTCAGTTTAATAAAACTGTAATTTTTAAATAGGTCTAAAATGTTTTTAAGAGGTGATTTGAAGCTAATCATAATGTTACAATACGAAATGAGCTGTTTAACCATTTATATTTGAAAGTATAAAAATTAAGATCTGCTGGCAGAAGGTGTCACATAGTAAAATTAAGTACACATATCCTTAGAGCTTATGCTTCAAAAGAAAGAGTAATTAAGAATAGATAAGATCAATGTCAAATAGCAAATGCCCCGAAAGGTGTATGAATTCTGATGATGCTATGGTACTTTCTCTACTTGTATATAAATGTGCAAAAACATTTGGCTGTTAATATTTGAAATGTAGGTGTTTGTACACCAAAGCATGAGGCCTGAAAATAGATGTCTGAATACACTTTAGAAAATAATTTTGCAGACTATGTATTTTCCCTAGAATTTAATACATCTTGCCAAAAGAAACTTGACCAGGAAAAGGTAGACAATTTTGTTGGCAAATGCTAAAACTATTCATTTTAAAGTCAACATTAAACTTTACCTATCTAAAATACTTTTGAAGTAAATATTATTCACAGATCCTTTGTAGTATCTTTATGACTTGATCATTAAATTTTAAAATATGATAATGTTTTATGTTTAAAGCAGAGGAAACTTGGAGACACCAAAGAACGTCACTTGGTGTCCTGAAAAAGAGCTGAGAAAATAATACATAATTTATCAGCAGGATTTTATTTTTTTCTCTCCTTCATGAACACTTTCCCAGTATCAAAATTCAGGTATTGATAATTGGGTTAAGTTTAAGTTCATAATTTTGAGTCAGTATGCTTTTTTTTTGGTTAACCATTATTGAATTTACAGATGCTTGATATGTTAGGACTCAAAGGATATTTTTGACCCTTAGTTGTGACTATGTACACCCCTCTTCTAGAAGAAATAAGAATAAATAACAATTTTTTTGGTGGTCATTAGCATCTCACTCTTCAGCTGTCTCTGTAATTTCCTATCTGGAGTTCTAAGGGCCCCTGATACTGAAATTCTTTTTTTGAGAATGCTTTTGTAAAATAGAATCTATTATCATTTCCCCTAAAAATGAAATACTATAAGGCTTGTGACAATGAAATAGAGTGTTAAACGTAGATGTTTATAAACTTAGAATAAGATTGTTTATTGATCAATAACAACATGAAAAGTAGAAGAGAAAAAAAATACTCAAAGGATGGAGATAGAAGTGCTTTTATAGAATGCAGGAGAGATGGAATTTCCATCCCCCCCCTCAAATTTTCTTCATGTTATGAAAGATAATCCATGGTCTAAGATATTCCTTCTTAAAGAGAAATGGTGCTGATTGAAGTCTTCTGATTGTAAATAAGCATCTGACCTTGAGAATGAGAAACAGTCGCCAAGTTCTAAATAATGTTGCTATGTGCTTCAAGTTTTAAACAGCACTAAGATGGTGAAGGGCATTAACATCATCTGCATAAGAAAAAGATTTGTAACCTTTTCTGCGTTTGATTGTAAAAATTTTTTAAACTCTAGTCTTATATGTCTAGTTATATAAATTTTATGTGTCTTTTTCCAGACATGTACTTTTACTTCAAAAACTAGGCACAGTATTTGCTCCTGACCTATGTTTCCACTAGCACTGAGTATTTCTTTCTTCACTTAACTACCAATCAAAGATTGATTTTTATTTGTTTGGTTCTAAGTGCTCAGGGACAAAGTGGAAAATAATTTTATCTTGCATCAGCTAGATGAAAATCTTTGCCTTCTGGGGCAACCCAACTTTGCTGGAAGGCTTGCCCAGACCAGTAGTTTGCACTTTATGCTTTAATGATGAATGCAGCAGCAGGTCTTGCAAGGACCATTGTAACATAATCTAGCCCTAGTGTTCCTCAACATGTTGGTCCTAAAACATCAAATACACTGTACTACTGGTGATCTGAAATAGTAGTTACATGCAGGGCATTTTCTCCTTTGTGAAATGCCCTTCATTGTAAACTAAACCTATTTTGAAAAAGCCAGCTCTGGAAATAGAAGACGAAGTGACTTTTGAAGAATTAGCTGTACAAAGCAAATTAGCCAAGGTGTCCCCTCTCACCTCTTATAAATGTTTAAAAGATATTTTCCTATGAAAAGTGCATACCTTGGCAACTGGATTCAGATGAGAAGATATTAAAATGCAGAATCATAGAATATTAAGGGTTTGGAATGAATCTTAAATATAATCTACTCTCCTCCTCCCTTTGCAGATACAGGTAAAGAAGATAAGTTACTTTTGGGTTGATATCTGAAAAAAGTAGCTCTTTGCAGTATTGATTCTTGCCATGGTCGTGCTTATGAAGATGGTACCAGTGTTTTATCCCAGCTCTCTGGTTACCAGCAGTTCCCTTGGGATCTTGGAGTTCTCTGTTGTGCTACAGCCAGGTGTGAAGTGTCATCATGCAAAGATTGCTGTGAGGGGCTGCAACTGACAGTCAGAAACGTCTCTGAACTCTCATTTAGTACTGAGCACAGTTAGTTTCACAGCTGGTTAAAATGTATAAAAGACATAAAAACTAATGATTGAAGTTTACAGGCTTGAAATATGCCTGATATTACTATAGTAGAGTATTAACCAAGCCTCTGTGTGTACGTATTTGCCCTGCTACTGAAACCTTGTTGTCTCTGAATACTTAGCTCATGAGATTGCATGCAAAAGCCCCATTTATGACTCTGATTCTTTTGTTCTTTGCATCACTGTAACTTTACGTTTGGTTGGTTTGTTTCTTTGTTTGCATGCGGTGCTTAATATTGTCAGAACTAAGCATTTTTTACCCAAACATTTTCTTTGATGTAGGTGACTGATTATTCCATCACTAAAGGAATATTTCATGCTTTATATTCCTTCTGTTTCCAGCTGCCTGCTTTTGCTATGCCTGCTGTAACTAAAACCATAATGTTGTCAGCCTAATTATTCCATGTACCCCTTTCCATTTGCTCTAATTTTTAAATTAAAGCACATGGAAAATTTGCTTTTCTAGGATTTTGTGACACCTCGTTTCTTGTCCTGAGAGCCAAATTCACACTGTGAATAAGCTTATCTGCCAATAGTGAATTGCCTGTCTTTCTATCTTGACTATGTTTTCTGGCTTAATTGCTGTGAGTCAGCAGTAGGAAATTAGAAACATGCTCCATAATGGACGGAAGCTGTTTGTGAATACAGCCTTTTTCCAGTTCAGAGCCTTTGCAACTATAAGTTGATTTTTATGCTTTATTTTATCTAGCCATGCTTAGTTTAAACTTCTTTTTTTCATTTTCAGAACTTAATAGCTTGTCATATGTGAGAGGTCAAAACTCAAAAAGACTTGTAATCTGTAAAAAATCAGCCAAATGATCCTATATTTTGAAGTCTCTGAGGTTTGTAAAAATGAGCTGTAATTCTGAAAATCTGATTATTTTCATGTCCATCTTTTCCCATTTGAAGTGTTATTGTGCAGTTTTGGAAATGATGCTTTGTTATGCATGTAGTCAGAGTGATCTTCCCAGACAAAGTTCCTATTCCAAAAATAATGAGAGATACATTACTTTATATGGTGACACACTGTTTTATATCACCAGGATTAAATGGATGACTCAGATGTGATCTTGAAGATTTATGCACACGATAAACTTTAAGCATTGGAGTAAATTTAAGTTTGCACATAAGTCTTCCCAGGATTAAATCATAAAATTTAGGTGCTGATTGCCAAATATTTACACTAAATAGAGACAAAAGTGTTGTACTTGGTAAACTATATTTAATCATATTCCACCCCTTGATTTTTTCCATGCTTAGGGCAAAGTCATTGATATTACCTTGAAATCATCCTTTCTTCTTTTCTTTTTTTAATACTTTGCCTTTACTTAATTTTTTGGGTGTCAAAGACAGAGAGAGCAATTTTAATTTATTTGGTATGTTTTCACTCTAATTTAAAACCTGAAAACTTTACATATCCTTATATTTACATATAAAGACAAAATGAACATTATTTAGATATGATCAGAAGCTCACAGGAAATGGTTTTTATCAGGTGGTTATGTTAAGCATAGAAATAATATTTTTAGGAAAAAATGAATGAGAAAATTGCACAATACTGCACATAATAATAAGCTGCATTTTATTAATCTTGGAAGTTTCATTGTCTTGGAGTAAAATATGTAAATGTAGAAGTGCTTTTTTTGGGATGGTGTTGGGTAAGGAATACTTCTGTTAGATTTTTGAGCAATTAGGTCAATACAAGGGTTTTGCTGGCTGCTCCCTTTGCCTGGTAGTTTCAGTCCTTTGTGTCCCAGTTTTTCCATCTGTAAAGTAGCTGTACTGATTCTGATTATTGTCAAGAAGTGTTTTGATATCTGTTTATGAGATCATGTCTTTAAAAGCCACATACAGTTAGTATGCTATAAGATACCTGAATCAATCTCCTTATAAAAAATCAAGAAATGTGACATTTTGCCTACCCCAAATTCTATGACAATTTCCTTGATTTACCAAGAATCCTCATGCCTTGCTCCCTTTTGGTGTTCTTTCTCGAAAAATTACAACAAAATTCCTGGGTTCACCTTACAATTCAGAATTTAAACTTTGTTTGCTGTTACTATTATTATTATTATTGTTATTGTTATTATTACTACCTATTGTATTTCAAAGTGTTTTGTAAGTTAGAAAGAAATTATTGACAAGTTCACCTCAGTAGGATGAAATGAAGACAACAAACCGTTTTCCCTTCTTCCTTTCAAGACTTTGAAGACAATGTTATGATTGTGGGCTTATCTTTTGAATTTGGATGCTTGGAATTAGTATTATTTGTTTAAACATTCTTTGTCTCCCTAGACTAGCCAGGTACAGTTCACCTTTGTGGACTTATGTCCCCTTTTGTTTCATAAAGGAAATAGAACCTAAAAGTTCATCTACTGACTAAGTCCATCTGTTAAAATATACTAGAATAGCTAAATAATTTATGGACACTGTATGGAGAATTGTAATATTCCATAATGTTTTCATAATCCAAAATAGGCAAACCATCATGGAAGAACAGTAATTATTAGGGAGTAGATACACCTTTAGGGAGAAACTCTTCAAGTCTACTGGCAGAGAAGAGGAGGCATGTGTTCAGTGATGTCTCTCATTCTGTAGAATTGGTAATCTCTGTCTTAAGTTGCAACAAAGGTAGTAAAAGTTTAGAGCTGTTTCTTGTTTCTGAAAAAAATGTCAGGTTATTAACCTTTCTTAGTGCTACAGTTCTGTGGCTTTCAGCCTCCCCCCTACTTTTATGGCAAAATTTAGCTGCAGGCATCTTTTTCTCTTTTATGTCTCTTCCTTCTGTTTTTGCTTCTGTTGTTCCTCACTAAGGGGGTGGAGAACGTACTTGTAGTTTCTTACTTATCCAAGAGGTCAGTGTTGGAAAATTCAGAGAGCCTGCCCCAAGCTGAAACAGTAAACCTTGCTGTGAAATTTTTCAATTCTTACTAAACTGAAAGTTATTTGAAAAGCAACCATATTCATATGGCTTCTGAAACTCAGGGGTTTCAGGAAGGTGTGGATGCACAGAAACAGAACTGGATATATAGACAGAAAGAACGGCATTAAGAAGAGTTCTTGGAAAGGAAATCTAAAACTTAAAAAATGGCATTCCAGAAATCCTACTCAAAATCAAGGCCCTTACACACAATCCTATAAAAGAGCACAGAGGAATTCAAGTTTTCATACATTCCTGCAATGAGTGAAAAATACAGAAGAACCAGCAGGTTCTAAAGCCAAAATAGGACTTTTCCAAATTAATTAATATTTATTTTAATGCTCTGTTAATGTCACAGAATCAGCTCATTTCATTCTAGAGACAAATGGGAAAATAAACCAAAATCTCCAACTGACACAATGCTGATCCTCCCATTTTTACCAAGGTGAAGGGAACCCAGTCTCCTTCTCTTGGCAGCTTTAGTGCCATATTCAGTGCTTTGTAATGACTTCATAATATACTTCCTTTTACTCCAGCTGAGGTTCCCATCAAAGCATTTACTGTTTTACTGTTTGTCCTTGCCTGAGTCAAAATGCATCCATTTGGTTCTACTGCTCTTAATTGCTTTCTTTGACCTTCAGATGCCTGCGAGTACCATAAATTCAGCTTTTTATGGTGAGCACATAGGACACTGAGGCATTAAAAGAAAAAGCTGGTTTCATTTGCTGGCAATTAATATTAGGTTTTTCATGCATGTAATAGATTGCTCTATTTTTCTTCTGACTAATTATAGAGGTCTATTTTAGCTTCAAAGTCTAGAACATCTTCAGAGACACTAAGTTCACATCCTCACAGGTTCAGCAGTGCTGAAGGAATGGTCTCAGGGCATCCCTTGAACCTCTAAAAATCTTTACTAGAAAGAGAATGTATATTCAGTTCCATTTCTGTCTAGGTATGTTTCTAGCTTGAGAGCTAGTCAGCATACATCAGAGCTGAGTGGTGAATACGTGAACAAGACATATTTTACTTTGGAAAGTTTTGCAGCCACTAAAAAGAATAAAGTTCCATCTGCTGTCCAATGATAGCAGGCCTTTAGGAATTATTTCAGAATAAAATACTAACATAATGGACAACAAAAATACAGTGCATGTATCTAATGTATCATTAAGAAGCATCATTCCCTTCTTTAGAAAAATTATAGCTAAAGGAAATGGTTTTATTATAAAACAGTGTTAATAATAACAGAAAGTGTACTAAGATTAAATGGGATATGAGATTTGTCAGTTTTATTAATGAAATGTTTCGTGTGTGTTGAGGAACTCTGCAGTAAGGTTGCTGTCATTGGGACATTATTTAATAGGCATTACTGGCTGGTACTATTACATATGGTTTTTTAATTTCTTCTTAATGTGTAAGTTTTCAGCCTGCTGGTTGCTGCTAAACTCTGCATCTATAAATAGAACAAAAATCTGTTTCAATCGAATGATTCATGTCTAGGAAAATGTTTGTTCCTTTTACAGTCTTTAATGCATCGTTGTAATTTCAAGATCCATGGAAATATTGCAAAGAACTTGTAGCAACTGTAATTGAAAAAGGGTGATTTTGGTGGCCTTTTTAGATAGTCAAAGTATGTATGTAACTTAACTTACTACTGTGTAGTAAGCTAAGGATCTCCTTAACAGAAATTCCCAATCATATTGCAAGTTGCAGTACAGGTAAAAATTAAATTAAAAATTAAATCTCTATTACTATAAAAAAGAGTTACCTAAAATCATGTACTTCATTCCTTGGTCATCACTTTTTTAGAATGCACTGCAAATGTTTTTTTTACAAGAAACTGCAAACAATCCTGTGTGCACATACTTTTATGTCTATTTCCACATGGATGTGGAGACAATGATGAATCAAGAAAAAGCTGATTTTGCAGTTTCCTTCTCAATATGGCCCACAATAATTTTATCTTTCTTCACATAGTGAGTTCACTTGTTTTTTTTTTAGGTTGTAGTGAATTTGTAGTGTCTTGTATTCAGAATACTTTACTGTACAATTTCACAATTTCAGGGGAAAAGAACTATCATAGAAAAATACACATTACTGGGACAAGAAGAAGGGGAAGGGTGGGAAAAGTCCTACAAGAATGCTCAGATATTGGGAGAGAGTAGATGACTGAGACACTGTTCACTGAAGGTTGCACACAGGGAACAGATAATTATCAGAATCTTCACAGTCTTGTGTTACAATACAAAGCTTGTTCACTCATTGGGATCCCTAAATCTGCAGCCCAGAGCTATGTCTGGACACTGCCACCAGCAGAAGATGTGACATATGAGGTGTTTGTTACCAGAGCACTCGTGTCTAGCATGAGCTCATGCCTAGCAATGTCCACTTTCTTTTCTGCTATGGATTCTACATGTCTTGCTAGCATCCTGAAATCCAGAAGATTGAACTGATGGATTTAAAATTGGACAAATCAGTCAAAATATATGAAGGATTATGTTTCCTAAACCAATGTTGGGAAGGAACCAAGTAGTTGTATTTGAAATTAATGTGAATAAATGGGAAATCGGTGATATTTGCTTGTTATAGAGCACACTTTAAAATATGTATTTCATACTTACTCTAGAACCTTGTAAAAAACAAACTACTGATAAATTAATTACAGGCAAGTTACAGGTGCTCGGTAGCAGTATAACTGAGGCCAGAAAGTGGTCATTTTTTAAAAGATTGCATATAATAACCTGTTAGTTTATTAGAGCACTAGAGTGTTGTCTTTGTAGCAGGAACTATATCTATATCTATACTTTTTACGGGATTCTCAGAATATTATGGCCTAAACTCTAGGGTTCAGAGCTATTACTCTTCAATGCTGGAGTGGCATATTAGCAATTTAAGGCTGTTTTAGTGGCCGTACAGGCATCATGCCTTCACAGCTGACAGAATACCAGTTTAACACCACATCTGTCCTTCTAACCTCAGGAGTGCTGAGGGCTTTCCTCTACCTCATTAGCTGCGAATAATTTAAAGTTGCTGGCAGCTATCATAATTTAGAGGGATGAACCCCATTCGCACCAAAGCAGTGGGAAAATTCATGGAAACCTTTGCAGATGCTCTGTAAAAGCTTAACTGAGTTTCATGTATAGAATAAGAGACAAAATTTTGTATTTAGTATTACCTTCATGTCATTCTCTTGTAATTATGCAAAAGCTCTTTTGTATCAAAACATTGTTAAACTTTTAATCATATATAATAAGGTGTTGAAAACAAATCGTGCTAGGAACAGAAGATATTTCATCTATATGGGAAAAAAAGAGAGAAAGCTTGATTGGATGGGAGAACATTGTACATAGTCACAAATTGCTTGCATGAGTAATTTTTAAGTGAGACTTCTTCCTATTTTGTTCTGCATCTCAGTGAATTCTGTATGAGAGCTCATGGGAGGCTTTTTGAACACAGTTCTGCTGTGGCAGAAGTGGCTCAGAAGCTTTTTGTGCCAAGCAGTGTTGGCCTGTTGGGCAGAGACACTGATGGAGTGTCTGGGGCTGCCTCTCCTGAGACCCCTCGGTTTGCCTGTATCTGCCCCCCCAGCATCTGTGGGCCCAGGGCAGCTGATGGGTTTATTATGATTTTGTGAGATGGGAAAGAGGAAATACACAAAGAATGTAATAAGAAGAAATATAAATACAGATGAGAACCCCCTTATCTTTTACTTTTTTGCCTTCATAGCTTCAAGTCACAGTATTTGATAACCTGCTGTGACATATACCTTAGATTGGAAAAATGTTGAGCTGCTACAAGAAAGGAGACATACACCAAGGGACATGGAAACACCTAGGCAGAGAGAGAAGTATTCAGATAGAAACTTTCTGCTACAATGATTGTTTTAATGGAATGTAAAACTAGTATTTCTTTATCTTAAAAAAACAAAAAAATAAACCTGACTTTTATGGAAAAAGTCCACACCAAATATTTCATTTAAATATCATTAGATAAAGCCTATTAATAACAGAATTGCACATTAGCAGTACAGTTTTAATTCCTCTGGTGCAATTAAGGGAAGTTCATCTCCTCTATATTTGAGGTCAAGACAAATAAAACAACTTCAGTTTTAATAATTGATTTGGTATTGTTAAGGAAACACTTTTCCCCGTGTTTTGATCTCCAATGTATTAGAGAATAAAGAGAATAGAAATGCAAAAATAAACAGCTGTTCTTAACAGGCAGAAAGGAAAAGAGGAGCCAGTTGGGCTGTCCCATTCACCACGGTGTCACCATGGATTTAGTCCAGGGAAGTCGTTTTCCTGGTCACAGCCACATAGCAGTCACTGAGATTTAGAAGTCCTTTACTGTAACGCTCCTTTAAGAATGCATTGGAGCTTTTCAGTTCATTATCTTCTTCAGCTGACAATGGTGCTATATATTTTTAATGGTACAGAATCAACCCATGAAATAAGTGACAGTGGAAATCTTTCTGGCATTGCACCGTGAATACAAGCACACCAAAGCAATGTGGCCGGGGAGTCAGCTGAAGGAAATCACTAAAATCACTGTTCTTGAAAAAGAAGTGCACAGAATATGATAGGGCAGCTTCTTTGTAGTTTAGTAAATGAGAAGTAATTAAAAGGTAGTACATAGAGGTCTCTGAGATGAACAGGGAATAGTTATGTGGTTAGAGATATAACTAAAATTCAAAACACTTACATAAATTAAACCTTTAGTGTTGTGACTTTTGTGTCAAAATATTCATTATATATATGATTGCACAGAAAATTTCAATTTGCAGGTGAAAATTCTTGGGACTTGAGAATATTTTTTAGAATGTTTGTTGTATAAAATTCATACCAAAATCACCTTACTTGTATCTGTTGTTCACTATACAGGGAGGTGTATACAGGGGAATATGCACATCTTAAACCTTAATTTCAGGATGTATTTTGGTAGGTACCTCTTGAAAACCACTCTCTGTTTTCTGATCCTTTATTTCATGATTGGTTTCAAGAATTAGGCTGAAAATAAAGAGCAAAACCCATCCAGACAGTCTGTTCTTTTTTTCCAGCAAAAGTATATCCAGCTAAATTGTCTGAATCATGATAAAAATGAACACATTTGGGAAACATACACCTGCAAATAGTTCGTTTCAAAAGAGGCTTACCTGCATTTGCAGTGCATTCTTTTCTAAAGAATATTTAGCTCTGTGGTTTCAGCCACCCAAAGTGCTGATCTGCTCTGCCCATGGGAATAAAAGCACAGGGTAGGATTTTACCCTTGTCTCAGCCAGATGTGGTTCTGTTCATTCCCAACACAGGTTGTATGAACACATTTAGTTTGTTCCTTGTATGATTCAACCTACTATTTTTCTGAAGGTCTACAGGAGATAATTTTGTAATCAGCTTATTATGCGTTATTTTTTTCTCTGTAGTACAATTTTCATTCATTTTTCCTTAATGCTCTTCCATAGCTGACAGATGCTATGTGATTGTGAGATTAATTAATAAAAAACATTGCCCTAAAATAGCATCCCAAAGTGCCTTACTGTGCCTTTCATGATTGTATTACACTTCATTGTATTTTCTCCTTGTCTTTTCAGTCTTCCTATTTGTTATAAAAATGCATATAATCAAATTACTTCTGACATCTGAAAATGATACAAATGCAAAAGTCCATTCAGAAACAAACATACGTTCTTGCTTTTGTTTAGAAAGGTTTGAATATTTGTGGGTTTTCACTCTAGTCCCGTATGAGGAAAAAAGCTGCCCTATTACCAGCTTCAGTAAATTTTTGATGAATCTTTTGTGCAGGCAGTCCCAGAACCTCTGTCCTAAAAATGCCAAACCTCTTTTAACTGGTTGCTGTGGGAGGGTTTTTTTGTCGATCTGAGCAGTCTCATTTGCCTTGAGGGTAAATACTATGCTAATATTTAGAAGTTATGAGTTCCCCCTTACTTCAGTTAGTCAGAAACCAAGAAATTGCCTCTTTCCTCATCTTCCAAATTTCTCTGTTTTAGTGTACCCGGAAATTTAATTTAATTTACAGAGTAACAAGCTAAAGGGGAAGGTCAGGCATTTTTACATGTGACTGTTACAAGGAACAGTATTTTAACAAACCAAGCGTGCCGGTTTACTTCCCTTTTTTCTTTAGATTCCTTTGGAAAAATCCATGTCCTTTCAGTGACCTCAGAAAGGCACGGTGTGCAGATAATATGCACCTTAAGGAACATCTGCTGAGAGAAACCGGCAAATTCACTTCCTTCTGTCTTCCTAAGTATTTTTCAAGCATCCAGAAACTTCTCTCAGGGCAAAAATGCAGGAAGAACAAGTGTGTTATTCAGTGTTGGAGCTGCTGTTCTTCCCAGATGGGTGCACAAGAGGAGCTGAGAGGATTTATTCCCTTCTGCGGCTCTATGCAGTTAGGCACCATCTGACCCATAACTGCTTTTTGAAACATATATGTAATGCAAATTTAAAAGCTGCCACATTTTTATTTGAAATATTCACGTGTGTCTCCTGAAACATCTAAAAGCAATCAAAGTCTGCACTGAAAGAAAAAAATCTAGAAGCATTAAAATGGTGTCATCATCAATGCATCTTTCCCCACAAATTTTCTGATTACTTGTAATGTCAGGCAGGCAGTCTTGGCCTCAGATTGCTCACAGTTCTTAAAAAAGGAGGAATCTTTTCTACCTATATATAAAATTATTCATTTTCTTGATGGGACTTTCTGTGTTATCTCTCCATAGATAATAGTCATATTTTCTGCTTCAGAAGTAGGGAGAAGGCTGTAAAACTGAACAGAGGAGACCTTGCTAGATTAAAAAATGTAGAATACACCCAATAGGTGGGTAAGTTTTTAAAAATTATTGGAGTTTTGGGTATTTATTATTTAAATAAGTACTGTAAACAGCATGACAAAGCTGTTTCTTAAGTAGACATCAGTACGGTAGCATCACTATAGCTGCAAATAATTTTAATCTGTCATCCAAACTTCCTGGCATTTCACATGCTCCCAAACCTCTCCAAGTACCTATTTGTTAATCCATTCAAGAAGAATAGGGAAACTTTGTTACTTTACTGAATTTCAGAAGCACTGATAAAACGTAAATTCATAAAAGTTATAAAGATTGCTCTGAGGTGAGGTTTCTTAGGTGTTTGTGACAAGTATTGGCAAGGACAAAACGTGACTGTGAATAGCTATATAGTTCACAGGTTCCAAATATGAAGAATTACTATAGCTTGAATTTATTTTTTTGTCTCTACTTTATGAGTACTTCTACCCCATTAAGCATTGAGAATAATATTTTGTGTAAACAGAGTAATAATAGCTACTTTTTTCTATTGTATCATTGACAGACTAAAAGTCCATGAACGTCCAAGTAATCTCAGACATTATGACATTGAAATCTAACTTTCCAAAATTTAGGATGTTACATAATTACACATAAATTTCTAGCAGGTATGAGATATTTATTGGCAGTTTTATTTTTGGAAAGAGAATTATTTCAGAGATTCTTTTGAAAGTACTTGTCCTGTAAAGAATTTTCCAAGTAGAGAATAGCGTAGGAAATGAGTTGATTTAAATCAAGTGAATTGAAAGCAAAATCATCCCTTGCAGAAGTGATGTGTGATCATGTTTCTGAAGATTTCCTTCCTGACTAATGTTGTATTGTCCATTTTTGACTCTTCTCTTGAACAAGGATTTCTGTAAGAGCTACAGTAGATATAATCATTAGTTATTTAAATTTAAGCAGTTGTTCCTTGAACAGAGTCTGAATTTTCTACAAGTTCAGGTCTCTGAAGTGGCATAAAATCGTAATTTTTCTAGCTCTGCTGTGGGGTTGCTTCCTGTCCCAGAAGGCTATGCTATAACTCGAATGTTTTTTCCATTTTTATTTTTAAATCAATAGGACAGTCAGAACAGTGGTTTATAATTGATACTTATGTCCTGAAGTCTTCACTCTATTCAAACTCAGGACTCCTATTTTAATATTTAAAAGAACCTTCCAACAAACTGATTGATGAAACTTGCAGAACTAATGTTTAAATATAACTACAAAAACACTAGTACTGTAAACAAATACTTCTAAATGCCTCTAAATTACCTAAATGGTAATTTCAAACAGAATTCAAACTTAAAATGCAATTGACGTTACATATTTTGGCTGTATATTAATTTTTAAATTAACTTATATGACTTTTCCTATTATTACAATGTTATTTCCTAAGCATTATAGTAATGGAAAAAATGTTTAAATCTATATATTGCTGTCAAAATTTTTAATACTCTTCCTATATATACGAGATGAAAGAATGTTCTTTTTAATTCTCATTTATGTTGCTACATCTGTAATATGGTTCAGTCATGACATTTTATTCATTTGATAGAAGATTTACTTTTCATTGAAATGTTATTCATAAGCAAACTGACTAAATCCTCTCTTGAACCTTCCTTTTATTTTTTTTTTTTTTTTTTGAGATTTCAGAAGCTTTAATGAGTTGCAGCTCATTCTTATATTTCAAGGTCAGATATATCTGACCTTTATTCTGTTTCATATTACTTTTAATTCTTTGATTCAAAGAATCCCTTATAGTGAAATACTGCTTTAAATTTACATCCCATCAATCAAAGCTAATATCTGCAAACTATATTGATAAGAAAGCAGAGGCCATTCCACAAAATTCATGTTCATCTTCATATTGTTTTTATGTTAAAATGCTCCAGTGAAATGTTTCTGTATTCTGCTTATACAGAATGAAGTGGCATTTGAAATAACTGTGTCCTGATATAACCTGACATCCAGGAGTTGCTTAATCATACCTTACATTCCTAAGTCAGTCCAACATTAGAATACTGATGTTAATTTTTCAAATTACTACCCACAGTATAATTCCTTGATTGTTTTTTAGAGGATGATGAATTCTGACAGACAATATTTTTGATGAATCTTCATTTGAAAATTATGATTTACTCCATAACAGCAAAGCCCGTTTTCCAAAATACTCTATTTCCTCTGTAGCTTTTGACAAGAATCAGGTTATACAATTTTGTTTGCTCTTCTACCTTTCCTTGTTAGCAGTAAAAAAGGTGGATAATACAGAGTGAATAAAAGGAATTGGTATCAGCAAATCAGGCATTAATTTCACTGCAGTTACCACTTCTGCTGTTGGCTGTTGCACTAACTTTGAGTGAATCTGCACATACTCTCTGATGAGCCTTTATTCTAGCCCGTAACTCCTTGTAGTTGTTAGCATTAGTTCAGTTCTCATTCTGCATCACAATTTTGTTCCACACACAGAACAAAACTTTGGTTCCAGGTTAGAAAAAAGTCTTTTCAAACTCCTCTCCTCTGACTATAACCACTCCTTCAATTCATTTTAAAAGGACAATCACATCATTATTGTTCTTGTCTTTTGATGAAATAGAAGAACAGTAACTCATCTCCCCATGGCTGCTTGTTCTTCCTCAGGCTTCCTCAAGCTGTCACAGCTATATGTTATTGAGAATGGGAAGCAGAAAGCCAATCTGCTGCTGGGTGTTGATCCTAAAATCCAGCAGATAAAGTCCTCTAGGATGCTAAAATGAAACAAAGTCCAATCCAGTATTTAGTTATTGTGACAGGTATTTAGTTCAGTCGAGTTCAGTTTTGTGCGTGGAAAGAAGGTCTTGCTTTGGTCTTGGGTATGAACTCAGAACTGTGACCTTAAGACTATTCAGTAGCCAGAGAGAATTTTTGGGATGAAGCTTTGAGTGGAAATACTTCCACTGTGCTCAAGTCCCATTCTAGATGTCCACTTTAATGGGATAGAAAAAGTCCTGAAGCCAGTCCAGCTCGATTGTTATGCATGGATAAGCACACTTTAAAACATTCTATTTGCAGATGAGAAACAAGCATGAATAATTGACAGCTCACTGGAAACAGGGAAATAGCAAACAGCAGATCCAAGTGTATTAGTGATTTCTGAGAATGGTCATTGTGATTGTACTCTAAGCCCTCCACATCTGATGCTTTCTAGAATATAGAGCAGCAGTGTCCTCAGGTGTGTTCCTGAACATCCTGAAGGTGTACCTTGGTATTGCTATTCCTGCAGGTAAGTTTGGATCCCTCCTAACTGCTTGCAGAAGCTAACTTTCTGTGGTAAAAGAAGTTTGTCTAGATAGTGGCTATTTGTGATGGCAGCCCGAATGAACCTGATTGTAGGCTGACTTCTCAACATGCCTTTACCAAACCTGTCTGCTTCTAGAGGTCGGTGACTCAAGGATCCATTTTGCTGCACATCACATCAGGAGTGGGAGAGGATTAGCTCTGCCATTTCAGTTCACATGTAAACGTAGTGCAACAGCAGCACTTCTGGAACCTAACCCTTGCAGACACAGGATTAAAAATTGCTCAAGGGAAATCCTTGGAATTGTTTATAAAACAGATACTGCAAATCATCTGCTTTGTTTCAAGAGCAGAGCTGCTGATTTTATAAAATTCTTTGAAATTCAGCCTGATGGTTCCTGGAATTACTTGCAAATGAATTCCACTGTGGTTTAGTATCATCAGTGGGAAGAGGAGTGTGAAGCTGAGCAAATCTCTTGCCATCTGGAATGTAACCCAAGCACCTGATAGTTCCATTCTGAGTCCCCTCAGGAAGCTTACAATTATATAAAATGTTTAATCAAAGCTGTTATGCCAAGTATAACTGCAAAGCTGACATCAACATAGGAAAAGAAAAGTTAAATGTCTCCATATGAGCTGTTCTTTTCACTAGAATTTTTAAAAGACAGGAGGAAAAGATAATGCCAACTTTGCTTCCTTTATTTGTGAGTTACCAAAACCACTCTTTTAGTAAACAGTGTCCTTTGGCTTTACAATGTAATTGTCACCTTTCTAAATTACAGAATTAATGCCCATAGATATATGGCTTTGTGTCATTAAAATGGAATGCTTTCTCAGTTGCTTAAGACATGCTAATTTCTCTAACAGTTAATCAGGCAAAGATGCCTTAAACCCAACTAGCTTAATGTGCTTTTTTTTTTTATTTCAGTTTTTTAACAGAAAAACTGACGCATTAGAAGTGGTGATTAAAAAACGAAGGCATCTGATGAGCAATCTTCATGTAATCTGTATTTTAATAGAAAAATGATACTAGGGTATTAGAAATACTGTGTCAGATTTTGTGAGATGAGAAAAAATCCCTTCTGTTAAAAAAGTTCTATGTAACGCATAATTTAAAAATATTTTTAATTTTTTTTTTAATTTATATCTATGTAAGGTGAATTTGTATTTATAACACTGTTGGAATGTAGGCCTTGGGAGCAACATTTTTTCATCATAGCAAGGGATATTTTCGATAAATTTGGTTGGAAAATTGTTTGCAGAAACAGCTTTTCACTAAAGCTCAGTTTAAAAATTATTTACTCAAAAGATTAAACTAAAAATATTTTTGATCATCACTATTTTTTAAGAAAAAAATTAACTGTAGATTTCCAAAGCAAAATATACATTAGTGAAGAAAAATACTAGCATAAGAGAAGTGATCTTGTGGATTATTGTTCTTTATGAAATACAATTTTATGAAGCATTTAACTTCACAACATATTAGTTACTTCAGATGTTTTAAAAATTACTGAAAATTACACTTAACTGAAAATGCTTCAAGAAAAATCAGTCTTTTAAATACTTGCTAAAATAATTGTAAAATATAGAGCACGTTTTCTGCATTTTCCTTATTTTGTTTGCAGTGTATGTCACAAAATCTTATGGTGTTGAAGTCTTGATCCTCCAGAGCAAGCCTAGAAATGCTGAAAAATTTTTATGTCCAATAATATAGATCAATTTCAGCTGACCTTTTCAAAGAACTTATTATTTATATAGCTGTTTAAATAATTGCTTTTATGCAAATTTAAAATAGTGACAAATATGCCATCAAATGGTGGTATTTGGCTGCTGTATTATAACAAATAATTGTTAAAATATGGATAGGGGAAATTCCAGTTCAGGATAATGAAGCTTCTCTGGTACTTTTTTGCAAAGTAACATACTTTGGCATTGGCAATTATTTTAAAGATGTGAGAAAGGAATATAGATCTCATGTTCTCAAAGTCACTAAGGAAACTACAGATTCCTTAAAGCTAAAGCTTTATTATGCTAACGAAGTTAATAGACCATTTTGACTCTTTGAAGAATATCAGGACATGCATAAAGGACCTATTTAGAGATAAATTCATAATCCCAAAGGTCCCACAGGTAAGGAGCAGGTTCAAATACCTCTGACACTTCTAGAGATTCAGTTCCTTTTGTTGCCTCAAGGCATCCAGCTTGGCCTTTATAAATGTGCAGTGCTCACTGCATGTTGTCAGTATTGGTTGGCAGGAACCTCCCAAGGTCATCGAGTTTAACCTGCTGCCCGAATCAGGACAGCCACCAACCTCACAGGAGGTCAGCCAGCTTTGTTTAGCTGTCTTGAAAACTGCAAAGGAAAGGGTTTCACAGCTCCTCTGAGCAGAGTGTGCAGTGTCAAAGTTTCTCCCAATGTCCAGCCTGAATCTCCCGTGTTGCTACAAGATTACATCATGTTATTACATTATCTGTCTCTATGGGGAAGAGTTTTGTTCCATAACATGGAAACCTACCCATCAACTAGCTGTGGGGTTAATCCATCTCTTCTCCTTTACAGGTGTTGGACAAGATGGCAGGTATTGCTAAAATCCTTTCTCTCCACTAACTAGCAGTAAAGGCATAGCACCATGACTGACTTTTATAATTCCTTGAAGGAAGGCAAAGAAAGAATCCATACAGAATGAGGAGGAGATGCAGTAGTGACTCTGTTTCGTGGAATGTCCTTTTTTTTTGTATCAGGAAAGATTCACTTGTCTTGGGCAGCAAGGAAATCTTCACCTCTTCGAGAGGCATTTGGTTCAAGGGGGAAGGAGCTTGGCTAGATCCCCACCGCGTGGTGGGTGAAGTGTACCATGTCAGCAGATTTTGAACAGGAGATAGACATGAAATTGTCTAAGCCTTTACTCAGCTCCCTGGGAAATTACAGTGGCCTAATTAGAGGTATACCAGATCTTCAGGTACTACCATGTCTTTCTACTTACTCCCATTTCTTTGATCAGGAGGCTGAAATTTCTGTTAAGCAGGCTTATCCTGCTGCTTTAAGGGTTACTTTTATTTCAGTGAGTGTGAACTCTGAAGACAAACTAACAACTTTCAGAGCAGCTGGAGAAGGTAGATTAGGTACACCTGTTCTAAAAAGGAAGAGGGCTGCATTAACAGGCTTTCAAATAAACCTATACACACTGAAGGTGTGTTAGCACTTACCTGTCATGAAGCTATTTGAGAGGTAACAATATTAATGGAAGCTTTTAACTGACAAGAATTTGAAACATTAAGTTAGTTAATTAGAGAAAAAGAACAAAACAAAAAATGCATGTATGTGTTTCAAGTGTGAAAACTTGTGCAGGAAAAGGGAAAAAATCTCAATAAGCTTGAGTGGTTCTCTGTGTCTTTTTTTTTTAAATGTAAAGCACCTGATTGCCATGCCAGTAAATATCTATTAAATGATGCAGAAAGTAAATGCTATTATTTCTCCCTTTGCTGTCTCTATGCCTTTTCAGAAAGTCTCCAAAGATTGTGAAGTGACCCATTCATCTTAATGAGATACTTCCAGGCAATAAGAATATTTCAAGGATATGGATACCAGTAGAAACCTAGGATGTCTCATGGCTTCATTTCAGTGGGTCTTGTCATTTTTCCTACTTTAGTTTCATCTCTTGTGAAACTTGCTGGTAATTAGAGCATAAAGGTCTATATTTAGATAAACAGTTGGGCAACATTACATTATTTCTTCTGCTGTTTTAATGTTTTATAAGACTGCTGTGTGTATGTGCATGCATTGGAGACAGGAAAAAGAATTTTATTTATACACCATTTAAAAGTCAAATTAAACACCTGAGACAATGTTCCTCAGTATTGCACAAAAAATCCTGAAGAAATTAGTGGGAAAATCAGAATTTTAGCTGCTCCATTTTCACTTGCATGATATCTTTATGCAGCATCTTTTTGCTGACGTTTACACAAGACCATGTGAGCTGTGGTAAGAGGCTCTAAATGTTTTCATTAGTAAGAAAACTTTAATCACTAAAAGCACCTCAACTTACAACTGAAGTATGTTTGCAGGCTGCCCCATTTTCTTTACTGAGTGTTTTCATTCTTCAAGTTTCTGTCTTTCCATTCTCTTTTTTATTAAGCTGTTAATAACTATTTCCTCCTAATAGGCAATTATTTTTATTTGTAAAATACTAGAAATAGGCAATCACTAAGGTGATTTTACATCTGTCTATAACTACTTTCATTTCCAGTGCCCTTTCTTTCAACTATGATTTTAATCCTTCTCATTTAGCTCTACCACCTGCAATTGATTCCTTGAATTCTATTCAATTTACTTCATAGCCTTATCATATTCCTTGACAGTTCTTTGTATAAAACATGCTGTCATTTAAATTATGAATGATTCTATTGCTTCTTTGTAGCACTTTTCTGAGTTTTACAAGGTACACCTTCAGGTAAAATAAGTTTGACCTTGTTTCATGTGATCAAAGAGCAGGCAAGACTTTAACTGGAATTAAGATCAGCTTCATCCCTAATTCTGCCAACAGCAAGGTTACACTGTCTGGATTATTCCTTACAAAATAAGGTCAAAGAACACAGTTTCTGAGTCCAGTATTGAAGTCTATTTCCTAAAGAGCTGTGGTGATTGCAGCAATTATAAGCAATTATTTGTTTATCTATATATGTTTAAAGAAATAGTATCAAATAAACTAAACATCTCTCCCAGGGGTTCATTTTCACATAATCCTTCCAATTGATGGTAGGAGTTGAATCAGCTTTTCTAGACATGCTGGATTCAGTCCTGCAAAGACACATACCTGAGGTCAGAGGATCAGTTGGTGGTTTTTAAGCATTTAAACCCTCTCATTATCTGAAATGTTCATGTACCTATTTGATTCATGTTTAGCACGCCACAGCCATTTGTTTCAAGAGATGCAAGGACTTGATAGAGCAGTTGCAATTACTATTCACTTTATTTAGTTAATATAACAGGACTTGTAAATTGGGGTTTATTTATGAGCATTTTGCTGTCATAAACTTCAGACCTTATAAGAACTTGAATTCATCTAAAACTTCCTTGGAAGTTTTTGAGAATCCAGAGCCATATGTTATGAATAGAAAAGCTTGAAAATCTTTAGGCCATTATTTTTAAGCAATGTATAGCTTTAAAAAAAAAAAAAATTACACAGTTCTATTCCAATGTATTAAGGATCAATTATCTTGATATTAGCAATTTCCCAATCTTGTCCCAAGCTGGACACAGAAAATACTGGTCCTCTAATGTTTTTTGCTTCCCTCCACTGTGTACATTTCTTAGGGAAAATTCCAAATTTTCAAGAATGCGTTTTGTCTTGTCTTCAGGAAATATTTTGCAATTTTAACATGATGTCACCAAATGACAGAGGTTAAAAAGAAGTTATATAGAAAATCTTAACAAAAAGGAAATGCAGTTTTAACAAAGGCTATCAGGTGGAGCTTTTTTAATACAATGAAGTAGTGTTAAACCTCATATTGCAGAGAAAATGTTTTAAGTAAAGTAGTCTCCCACTTTAGCATACAAATATTTGAAAATGCATACCAACCTACACTGAACACTGCATAAAGAAAAAGATACCAGAAGTAGTTAACACTTTAAAAATATAACTCTTTAGGCCAAAACCTTCTAGAAACCCTAGGGGTTTTTCCATTTTAAGGATTAAGAGATTTTTCATTGCATGAAAGAATTCTTATTTCAGGCCATCTGCCTCTATTGCTTTTTTGGGTTTGATTTGGCATCTAGACTAGTATCTCTCCTCTTTTAATTAGGAATTTAAAATTTATTTGTCTTCTGGTTCCAGTAGATAAAGATAGAATTTTTCTGAAAATGTTAGTATTTTTTCAGAGGTGCTCATAAATCTTCTTATAAAAGTAAGAGAAAAATACTAAGTCTTTGGTGAAATAAAACATATGAAGACTTTAGGGTGTTAACACCTTGGTCTCCATCTATAGCTTTTGCTGCTGTTCAGCTGGGACTTCTTAATCTTCTCTGAAGAAATACATAACTTCTCTGATAGAAAAATCTTTACCACTGTGTATTTTGGCAATGGAAGTTGTACAGGTAGAGGTGCTGATTTTCAGAAGATGTTCAAAGGCAGGTGGTGCTGACTCAGGTACTTGAGATGAGTAGAAGCTTGAGGTCCCTGCAAGATGCATTAGAGAACCTCTACTCTGCACACCCTGTCTCTCTACTACCAGGGTCGTTCCCCCTCTGAGACCAGAGGTGGTGGATTTCAGGCTGATTCAGATGAAACCAGCCCAAGTTCTGAGCAAGCTCTGATCCAAGCATTGCTCAGAGTTTGGCACTGCACCATGTGCTGAGCCTGGTTTATCAGGAATGCACACTCTTTCAGCAAAGCTCCTTATCTGGGACTTGTTCTCCTCTCATGCCACAGTTTCCTCCTGGTTTTGTCTCAAAACACAGGTGACGAGTGCTCTGTATGAGTGTGTGTGCACAACTGTGCATAAGTAGGAAATTTCCCAGTCTATCATTAGTGGTTCTTGGTCTCTTACAGGGAGGCTTAACATGAGAAAATTGGCAAAGTCGTATAGTGTATTGAAAATCAGTATCTAATGGTGTATTTCTATATTTAGCAGATAACAATGGTTGAGTTCTTGGGGGTTTTCTTCCGTCTTTACAGGCAGTGAACTCTAGAATCATTCATTCAAGAGTTATGAATATAATCCTGCCTAAGTTTTACTTACTGCATGTTTTATTTTAATGGTTTGACACTTTTGTTTGATTTTTTGTTCTTTCTGTTAAGGAAATTCTTTCCTTGTGTGTATATATTGTTCCTTTAAAATGTTTTTCTTCTCATGCTACAGCAGAGGATATGAAATAGTTCTCATTGCACTTGCAGTAAAAATCCTTTTCAGATAGAATTCACAGATCCACCAGTTCTAAGAAAATCATGCACTTTGTTAATCTTCCTCCTTAGAATGAAGTTGCTAAAAAATTGCCATATTATTATTTGGTGAGAGATAAAAAGGGCTGTGATTAATTGAATGCTATGATTACAGTACCTATAACCATCTGGGCTTTTAACTTTAAATAAAAAATACCAAGACTTTCTGAAGTTTGCCACTTAATTACTTTTTCTATATCTTCTTTCAAGATAACAATAATGATAATAATTAATAGAAAGAAATAAAATACATTTCTTGAGCTGGCAAAAATGACATAACTGCTTGATTATGTGAACATTGGCTTTGAGTTCAATTTTTACAATACAATTTGAATATGTATTGACTGTATTCCATAAGGGGAGGCAGCAGCAGTAGGCATTCATGAAGACTCTGACTTAGGAGAGAAAATGTGTTGGTGACCTGAAAGATTGTTCTGTGTTTGGGGTTGAGGTACAGTGGATATCAGAAAAATTAAGTTGAGAGAGATCCTGGAAATACTGTTTCAGAGCTGTCTACCAAGTACTTCATCATTTGGATATAAATTATACATAATAATTTCCTTATTTGGAATATTATTTAGAAAAAAAATAATGTTTTCATTTGCTCTTCAAAACCTGCCCATACAAGCTGGAACTAATGATTTTTTTTTTTTTTTTCAAAAGATTGTACTGCCTAATCTGACAGGATGCTTTCTTACTGCCTGAATATTAAGAGTCAATTTCAGTAGTACTGAGTTGGAGTGGACAAATAGCTATTCTTCCTGAATGAATTCTCAAGAGAAAGACAGTCTAAAGCATTCATGAAAATGAATTATTCATATTTTATGGTTTTTGTTTATTTATGATAATTTAAATATTCTTTGTTGATCAATTTTCATCCCTAAAGTGTAAATCAGTTTTGAATTAGTATGTTTTGATAAGAACATAAAACTTAATGTACCATCCTACCAAACACTGCTTCTGGAGAGTTAAATCTCTCTGACAGCTCTTTTACTTCTGACTGCAATGCAAGTTGGAATTTACTTCAGAAAGTGCCATTTCAGAGACTTCAACCTAACTACTCCTTCATTTGTCAGCACTCTGAAGTCAATAGTTGTCTCTTCCACACCAGAAAGAAGAGCAGGAGCAAATGTTTTTTCCTGCCTCTCAAACTGAAGATATTCAGATAATGCTGCAAGATTTATATCTCTCTTCTTTATATCTGCTCTCATAAACTTAACACCTTCAGTGCCTACTTCCAGGAATAGGATTTATTTCTTTTGCAGTCTTTGCTGTTGCTTGTCTTGGCTGCAAGGCAGGGTTTGTAGCTGTGAGGTTTACAGCGTTGTTCAAGGAGCACTTTGCTGTGAGACTGGTCTCAGCTCTACATGCAATTAAATGTCTAGTGGAATAGGAGCTTGGTAGCTTTAAGTTAACTAAGCTAAACTGTGCTTCTACACCACAGTGCCATCACCACTGACTTAGGTATTGATCTCTAATGGTGCCTTTCCCATAACCTTGCAGTGTTTAGCATCACCTGTATCTTAGGCAAAGTTGCTTGAGTCAGGCGGACAGCTCAGTCTGTAGGTCACTTTTGGTATTAGGTTACATCAGGTAGAAAAGGTGGGGGTTTTTCTGTTTGGTTGGGGTTTTTTTTTGTTGTTCACATGGCTGTATATTTGCAATATAGCTAAAGAAACACGTGTTCTCCTGTTCTGAAGAGACTGTTGCATGATTGGAGCTCATGGTGTTCAAAGAACAGGGAATTGAGAATTTGAAGCTATGTGCCGAAAATTCAAACTCTCTTTTAGGTACTGCATTAATAACCTGATTTTGAAGAAGGCAAAGTACCTTTTGCTCTCACTTGTAGCCACTCTTCAGGAAGAGATTCAGTACTTGTTTTCCCATTTTCCCATGTTCTTATTTCCTGACAGCCTACTTGCTGCGAGGGAACTCTGGTACCAGTAGAATAGTGGGGAGAAATGGAATAAATCATATTGGTGATTCCAAAAAGCATAAGATTATTGAGCTTAATTTCCCCATCACTGCTGCAGTCTAGAAGGTGACTGATGTTCTCTGACTCTTCATTAATAAATCCTTTTGTGTCTTTGTGCTATCAAGGAAAAGCATATGGACAAGCATATTTCTTTTTCTTCAGAGGGTGATAAAGCTTCTCTGTTGGGATGACATGGTTGTCAGGTGAGGAAAAAGTTGTATTTCACACAATCTCATCAAATAGGCTGAAAATACTTCTGCATCTAAATGAAAGCAGAAAACATATGCTTGCCACTGCTGATTAGTGGCACAATATAGTGGCAGGAATTAAATAGATAAGTGTGTATAAGTGAGATCATTTGAAAAGACTTCTTAATTGCTTTGTTTATATAAAAGTGAAATAATTATATCCAGAATATGCCTTTAGGATATGTTGGTGCTTTTCATGCTACTGAGTTCAGCTGTTACAATAAAGGACTTCGCATTTTTGCCTTTCAGTCCAATTAAGTTTTATTATTTTGCTATTTTCAGCATCCAGGATATAACCATAGTAACTGTAAAATTCCTGAGGAGAAGACCAAATTATTACTATTACTAGACACTAGATTTTTTTTTTAATATATAGTACTCACTGTAAAATTCAGTAATTTAAGCTCACTAGGATTTAGTCTATAAATTTCTATTATCAGACAGTTTATCAGCCCCTTAGAGGAGACTTAGTTGTTGCTATTATTAAATATTATTTTTTTTGGTTTGTGCTGTGAGGAGTGGAGATTTCTTACTTCTTCCACTTAGAAGTTTTTTAAGCAGACTGTTGCTTTCTTTCCCACATTTGCCAAAATGGGAATTTTTTGCCTCCATGCATTAACCAGGATGTGCTAGCCAGACCTCACATCTGCTAGACCTGGAGTTAGTGCCTTCCTGTTGAAAATTTCTCCTGTCTGTGCTTATCTCATGTTCCTGCTTTCCTGGCTCATTTTATGGCAAGTTTCTCTTGTGGCCTTGGCAGTGTTTTGAGTCAGGCAGCTGTGATCTTTAGGTACTTACAACCTTGTATATAGAACTTTGAAATCATTGTCCATAGCCTAGTGCATGTCATCCAGCCTCAAACCTCCTTCAGGGTTTCCTGTACCCTACAATTTAAAAGAAAAAAATATTTAAAATCTTCTGAATTTCAGAAAGTACTAACCACTAACCTTCAGATTCCTTAGCTTCTTATAGAAGAACCACTACTGGCAAATTAATGTCTCGTATCTACAAAGCTCAAATCAGTATTCAGTCACAAATCACCAACTTTATGCCATGCATGGTTAGTATCAATTTCTCATCATGGAATTTGTCTGGATGCTGATACTAGTTAGATAGAAAAAATGAACGAATATGCGTCCCAAAGGAAAAGCACTTTCCTTCTGAACACTTATAGGTGTTAAATTTAGCTTCATTAGAACATACTCATATTATCTGGATGAACAGTCAATGAATAAAAGAAATGAACTGCTATGTGTAACATTCAAAATATTTCCAATAGGCACTGAATTCAGAGTCACTTATTTTTCATTTTCTAAATCGATGTTTATTTCCCATGTTCCTATGTTAGTAAATAAATTGCTTTTCTTCACAGTGTAGTAGTAATGCTATATAGGCTGTGATAGAATGACACATGGTATGATAGATAGCAAAAAAAAAAAAAATATACCTAAACCAGAGATACTTTGAATTATTTTCTGAAGAAAAAAATTTCTGATGAAACACAAAGGTAAGGGTAGGAAAAAAATAATCTTCCTCATCTTTGTATTTATCAGGCATGGCTGTTACAAATGGTTTAGTATTTTAATAGAAATGGCAATTTGAAATAAGTTTTTCTTATTTATAACTATTAGTAATAAGAAGTATCAGGGCATTTTCATTTTTTATCTGAAGGAAAGTGTAAGGAAAACACAGGTGATGGGGAGTATACTAATAGTACAGAAAACTTGGATGTCAACACAGTAACTCTGACCCTATATATGAAGTTGTAAAGGCCTTGAGGTACAAAAATGTAAAAACCTGTTACAACACCTGTATTTCTTCTACCCTTTCCCATGTTCTGTACTGGAAATGGAGTAAGATAACTTGCTTCTCCCTGGTCTCCCCAAAAGTAACATACATTAATTGTAAAGTTTGATGAATCTCCAGCAGCTTTACAAATGGTAAGAAGCTGTTCTTTTGGTGGCCGACTATGTTGTGAACCTCCATGAGCAAGTAATCAGTAAAGCTCTCATTGCTTCCCCTGTCCAGGCTCCTGCACTAATGCCAGCTCTGTGTGCACCTTCTGCACTGGAAATGCAGGGGCTCTGTGTCTGCACCTGTCTGCCAGAGGTGGCCCTGATGCTGACTGGAAGCCACTGTGTGCCACTGGTTTTCACAAGGCTCCAGTGGAGATAATAATCCTCACTGTGTGATTCAGGAGATCAGGCTGGACACAGGGGCAGTGTGCACCCACACTCCTCTCACAACAAAGCTCTTTCTAAAAATAATTTCAGTAAGTCACATTCTAACGCAGAAGGTGGTTGGGAAGCATCAACTGTGATTATGTGATTCAGGTGTTACCTGAGTAGCTTTGACCCCTCTTCCTTGTGTACCTTCTGGTTTTTCACATGGTTCTCTCTAGAAGGATCCTGTCCAAAACTCTTGACAGAGAAAATGTAATAAAAAGTTATTATCAATTTTGGGAAGTTGTTTGGATGATACTTTTAGATGATTCCCATTCTATGTAAGAAAAGTAGTGCTCCCTTGTACCTTTACTGCTTAGTTCAAAGAATCTAAAATTTCTTGCCATAGTGATACAGAATTTTGGCAACATGGGTAAAAGCAGTATAATATGCTTTCAGTCATTTAGTTTGAAATCAATTAAATCAAACTGCAAAACTAATGAAAGTACAAGAATTGGAATAAAATCTTATTAATGACTGCATCTTCACACTTCCTTGTTAAGCATTGTTTCACAGTCCCCAATGAGCCACCTATTGTCTCCTGTAATATTAAGAAATTCAAAGGTGTTCTTTTGAAAAAAGAAAGTAGCAAACCCCTTCCATGCCTGAATGCCCAGGATATACACACTGAGCACTGCTCAGCTATGCATCCCTGTGAGACACATCTGGAGTGCTGTGTTTTGTGGTGGGCTCCCCAATACTAGAAAGACATGGATATACTGGAAACAAAAAAGTTATTAAAGGCTTAGAGCATGTGTCTCATAGGAAGACTCAGAGAGAGCTGGAACTCTTTAGTCAGGAAAATAAAAAAACTCAGGAGGGAGCTTATCAATGTGTATAAAAATCTTTGGGAAAAAGTAAAGAAGATGGAATCAGATCCTTCCAAGTGACAGGATAAGGGCAACGAACACAATTGGGAATAGAAAGAATTCTATTTAAACATACAAAACCCCCTGTTTATTGTGGGCATGGTTGAACACTGAAATAGGATGCCCTGAGAGGTTGTGGAGTCTTCATCCTAGGAGATACTCAAAACTTGACAGTGCACGGTCCCAGGCAACCTGCTGCTGTTGATCTTGGTTTGAGTGGGAGTTTCGATTGGGTGATCCATTTTAACCTCATCAATCCTGAATGTTTACTTTAGTCTTGCTAAGAAATGAAGGTAAACTCCAGGGCTAGCCACACAGCTCTGGTTCATACAGACACACTTTTCAATCAGTGTCAAGGTTTTTGCAGCATAAAGAACTTCTCTTCCTCTACCAGCAAATGTTTTAAAGGTACCAACACAGGTGATGTGGGAGGTAGATGCTATTCATTGTCCAAATACAGACTCAGTGTCAGAAAACACCAAATAAACTTTACTTTGGGTTGTTTCTGTGATTATTAAAATATTCCATATGTGCATCAACAGAAGTGTATGAGCAGTTTTGGGTAACCATCACTAAGTGCTTCCTCAGCTGGGTTACTTCATTCTGAATTGATCAGCTCTGGTGCTGTTTGTTTTCATTTTTTTCTTCTACACAAACAGCTTGAAACAAAATTTAAATGCCACACTGTCCCTTAAATAACCAATTTCCGCTAGACATATGATTTGTAATGATTAAATTTTTAAATTAATGTGCAGGATGGTTCGCCAGATTCAAATTATACTTAATTCTTGTTCTGTAGCTTTATCAAGAAAATTTCAGTGCAAGGTTTTTGCAGAAAACAGACTGATTTGGGTGAGAGCTTGATGTCCTTTTCTCAAAATTTATAAAGAAAATTATTTATTTTACAAAATGTGACAGTATTAATAGGCTTTAATAAAACATAAAAACACATCAGCAAACGTAGGTTACTGTACATAATTTTAAACTGAGTAAATATCAAGCACTCTGTCACAGCAAGGTCAACTCTTTTGAACTGGAATTAGCTAATCAAACAAATCCTCACGTTATTACCAAAAATATCCTATCTCTATATATATTCTACATAAGCCTAAGGATGTGGCTGCATGTCTGGGTTGCAGATACTAAGTTAATGAATTTGAAAGTCCTTGCACTAAAGAAATTTGAACAGCAAGTGCTTTATTGCTGCCAGAAGGCTATGATCTAACATCTAAATTGCATTCTAAGAGGTAATAACAAAAAAATTCCAAGAAATAAATTTACATGAAGATTTAAACCTTTTTCAAATATTTATTTAATCAGGAAACCTCACCAATTTTACCAGGAAAATTATTGAAAAGTAGGCATTTATCAGACCTTATTTAGCAGAAAATGCCAGGGAAAGACTCCAGTCTTCCAAAGCCTGGACAATACTGAAGAAATCATGAGCAAATTTCTTGCTGTGGGGACTCATTGGATGTTGTCACAATAATAGTGCACACACAGCAAACATGCAGAGGTTGTATGGATATGATACCTTTTCTAAAAATTGAAAATGAAAAGGACATCTCAAAATTAATAAAAAAATTTAGAGGAATGAGCTGATGAAGGCATAGCAGATCTTGGACACTCTTTCCCTGCTTCAGGACAGGTCTACACAGGTCAGTGGAGCACATCTCCAGCAAGTGCTGATGAAGATGACAGAAGTGATACACTTGATGCATGTTAGCACTGCCCTGGTGCTCAGGTGCAGCTCTGAAAATACATCATGGATAATTCTTGATGTAATGTGTTAGCTGTTGGTAACTTGGATGGTCTCAAACTGAAGAGTGGCACGGAGCCAGCAAGTGTTTTGTTCCTAAGTTAAGAAAATAAATCCCTACTCCTGACTACCCACCTACTTACCACTGAGCTAATTTCGTAGGATATTAATATACAGTTAAAAAGGGCAAATGTGAAATAACAGTTAAATCTACAAACACTTGGAGAACTTTTCTTCTCTCTTGCTTTCCACTATAAAATTTCACTAGGGCAGATTAGAGGCAGAAGTTTAAAAAAATATGGAATTCTTCCCTGAAAGCCAAAAATCATAGAAATTTGGTCTTCAACCTTCCACTCTCATGAGTCTCATTCTATTTGTAATATGCCAACTAAATGCCTGTCTCAAGGCATAATGCAAACTGTCATAGCATCACTTTTGAATAAAAGAAGACTATTTATTGCTTTTTACACATGACAAGAGAAGGTCTGTCCTGTGGGAAATGGCACTTTGTGTCAGTTCTATCCAAGTTTCATACGATCAGTTTTAAATAAGTAGAATTGACAACTATTGTGGTTAGGTTGCAAAACCAAAAAAAAATTTAAAAATCTGTTGTTACTTTCTGAGCAAATCGGAAAATATGTTTTCCTGTATCTTCTTTTTTCTATCATGTCTTGGCCTTCACCAAAAATTAACCCAAAACCTCCCCTTCTTTTGCTTCATGTACTCTGTATTTCAGGTGCTTTTAAAGTTTTTTTTTTAAATGTCACATGCTTTTTTCAGACATATTTTTAATGAAGAACTGAGAAAAGCCATGGAAATATAAAATCCCATCATTGATCTCAGCAAAAAAACCATCGTTGTTATTCCAACAGTTGCATTAAATTCTGTTATATTTTCACTCTTCAGTGCTGCAAGAACTGCTGCTTTTATTTTCTCATTGCCGTCTCCCTTTTTCTGTTTGCTTTTGTGTGCTCAGCCAGCATGTGTTGCACTTGCTGCTCTTCTGCCCTGATCCTGCAAATGTGACCACCAGTTCATTTGCATTTCATTTTCCATGCATACCCTTTGAACTGAGGTTTTAATCCAGTTGATGGAGCCCTGCTGAACACAGGGTGAAGCTGTAGAGTCCACGTGCTGCACAATAATTTTTACAGTTTTCAGAATGGGGCTGTGTGTAACCGGCCCAGTTTTCTAGTCTAGTGCTTCCTTTCATTTGAGTCTTTCCTAATCCTTTTTTTATTATATCAATAAGTGATATCATAATTAAAACCTGAGTAGATCAGCAGTGTTTTTGTGTAATCTCTTAATCCTGTACTAATATTAGACATTGCTCTTTTTTTCAAATCTTCTGTTTAATGCGTCTGGGCAATTTTTAATTTACTCTAAAGATTAGCCTTGGTACACCAACCTATGAGTGTTTCCCAGCAGTCAGTTGACTTCTTTCTCAATTCATCTTTCAAATTATTTATTGCTTGCTGAGAGAGCCTAATTAAATCTAATGGACTCCTGTTATACATCTGTTGGAATATTGACATTTTATCACCAATTAGGCTGTATTCCTTATCTTATTGTGCTCTTAGCTGGTTTTATATCACTTTGCAGGATTAGGAAATGCTTCTTCCTCTGTTTTTCAACATATTTGTTTTCAATTAAGGTGTTGAGGTGTTTTATTTGGAAAATAGAAGCTCTACATGTCAGAAGATAAGTACAGGGCATAAAGATGTATGTAATTAGAAGGCATAATCTTAAATATCCTTCTCCTTTTCTTCATTTGTATTCTCTCTGTTTCCAAAATACATCCCACAGTTTGATAAATTAAGCTCCCATATGCAAATCTGCTTTCAAGCTAGAATTGCTTTCTTTGTTCCAAACCATTTTGCAACAAGAAACTTCAAATGATTTCAACTGTATTATTTTGCTAAACTGTAATGCACGTGTTGCATTTGGAGATACTGATGGAGAAATGACTGTCCCCTCTTGTCCCGAGTGTCCTGTACCAGTAGGTATCTTTAGACTTCAGAAGAGTGACTCTGTGGCACACTGCAGCACTGAAGGCATGGGGGGCTCTTGTGGAAAGCTTAACCCAGGGTCAGAGCTACTGTAGGGTTTTGTAATGCCTGTTAGCTCTCTGTCTCTGCAGCTGGTCATCAGCGAAAAACAGCAGCAAAGCAGTTACAGGCAGAAGTGCTTGTCCAACACCAGTGAGATTGTATGGTTTTGATCCCTCATGAGCTATTTCTTTGGCTTCAGCAAAAGAATAGAAGAAAGCTAAGCAGAAGTGAGTGACAAGTCAATTTTGGCCATCTGTACTGTGTTCTTTGTACCAACCTAAAAAAACCTAAGCTGTTTCTGAGACAGAAAGTCCCCATTTATGCCCTAAACATCTCTTCACCCAAAACCACTGTGGCCATGTGCAACCAACCTTGTGAGAGCAGACCCTGAACCACATTCTCTTTAAAGCTGTGCCCAAACGCTGCCTGAAAAAGAGCTTTTTGGCATTGTATATACTGTTAGGGAACACTGCCAAAAGGTACAGCACCTGGCCAATTCTTGACCAGTAGAATTTTCCATGGGTTTTCTTGTATTTATTAATATGTATTTTTCTGTATTTTTGCACAGTTCAGCCTTATGCTACAATTCAAAGATTTCGTTGTATTCCACTAATTTAGGCTGTAGGCTGAAGAAAATCTACTCTGAAATGTCTATCCAGAGTGGTGAATGTAGGCTACATAAAATTTTGAGAAAGAAAAGGAAAGAAAAATAAGTCCAAATGGACATTTTCAACAGTTTTAACAGCAGTGATATCAGTAAAATCAATGGCAACTACTTTACATGGGCACCATCTTGTATACTATAACTAGTGTCCCAATACAAGTCATAATAGATAATCTGCACAATATCTTTCCATAATTTATGATATGTTGCATTTGTGTTGTGTTTTCTGCACACACTGTGATGTTAATTAATTAGGTGCTATACCTATCTACATTTTCTCTTAATTTTCAGTAAGTCTTAATGATGAAATTATAGGGAAAATAAAGTCATATTAAATATATTCTGTTATGGGTAGAGTATTTGCTACATATCAGGAAACCTGCTCACCAGGAATATTATCTATGAACTACAGGATTATTTAGCAAAAAAATTTACAGAATATAAATTAAAAGGCTGCACTCTTGTTTACATTAGAAATAGATGGTATCTCAGTGATAAAAGGAATGTCTCTGATCTACACTGTCAGAACCAAACAAAAGTGATATATATTAATGCAACACTGAAGCGTTGTTTTATTAATAGATTTGGTAATCGAGCTGTGAATTGAGGCACCAGAGATGCCAGCACATAATTTTCTTTACTGTTTTGGGGGCAATAACCTCTTCCAGAGCTGCAAAGAGAATAACAGAGAATTTAAACTTTAGATCTTTTGTCCCCCTTCAGCAAAATCTATCAGAGGATGTCTGCCCTTGCTGCTATATATGTCCCTTGAATTCTGCTCTGATGACTTGTGTTGGTGTATGCCAGGTATCTGCCTTATAAATATATTACAAAAAAGATATATTGCTTTGGCTTCCAGAGGGATTTTAAGTTTCCCTCCAGGAATCATAGCACAAGTGTATAAATATAAATGTATGTTTCTCCAGAGGAATTGGAAGAAACCTTAAAGGTTCTTCTTCAATGGACAGATATTTAGGGTCTGGTGGCAGTGAATATTCTATTCAGTTGCTGCTCTCCTTCAAAGGAGAAAAGTATGTTACATGTTGTCCCTTAAAGTAAACACAGCATACTATTTTTTCTAAACACAGTAATTGATCCTTAATGCAGATAAACTAAGGAAACAGGTTATTAACATAACCCCAAATGACTTACCTTTCTGAAACAATGAAGGTTTTCATATGTGTATGAATTGACTTCATAACTGTAGCACTAATGACTCTGGATTACAATTATTTGTTTTTGTTCAAGGCTTATAGGCAGCTCTATGCAAATTGTCACGATGATGGAAATTAGATATACATTAAAAATACCGTTACTGAATAATTCTAGCATAATAAGTAGCCTGCTTCATAATACGTTATTATTTTCATCATGGTTGAGCAACTTGTATCACAGATGCATTCGATGAAGTAGCAACAGCAGTGGAGATAGCAGCATAAACATCATGCTCCACTGCCTGCCCTGTGCTAAAGAAATTACAGTGTGGGAGGAAGGAACATAACATTGCAATTGCTGAGACTGACAGCCAAGGAAGTGATGAAGTCTTATGAAATCAACAGCATGTTGGGTACATACTCTCCAATTATGATGACAGGGTTTCACTAAAAGGTGGACCTGCTATCATTACACATAAACAGAGTTGTTAAGACAGTTTCCAAAAGATCAAGAGCAGCATATATAGTTTAAAATAGATAATAAAAGTTGTTTGAATCTAGCAGATCTTCTAACACGGTCTCATCCTGTCTCCTACCAGTTTAAAGTTTGTGCAATTTTTTTGTCTTGGTTTCGATTATTATTCTCATCTGGCTCCAAAATATTTTGCAGCCCTTTCTTGTCAGAATGGCACACTGTCTTGATTCTACATGCTCTGAAGAAAGCTTGGCTGTTAATCACCATGTTTGTAGTACCATGTTTATAATACATGTGCTACTTCCAACTGTAGAGCAAATTTGTGGGAAGACCTACTGGGTAGGGGTTTTTTGTTTGTTTTTCTGGGCAGAATGCAAATTTTTCCTTGTAAAATTTTGTGTTTTGTATAACTGACCAGCTTTATTGTGAGTCATGACAGAAAGCAGGTTGCATTCATTTTTCTGTAAGTTGGTGCATTGCACTGTTATTCAGGCTGGGCAAAGGGAGGAAAGATTGCTTCTGCCTGGTGCCCTTACTGGATGTACTGAGAGTGGACGTGAGCTGCAAAGCTGCTAAGTGTGCAACTCCCAGAAAGAAAATCTGTCAGCCCAAAGCACAAACAATTCAAGGAAAACCTGGTTTTGATTTTGTTCTTCTCTTTCACCTTAATTTATTGAAAGATTTTGAGAAGTACCTATAAGGAAATTACCTATTCAGATCCATCCCAAAACTTTAGCTAATTTGGGGATCTCATCATGGAAGTGGCTGGGAGGCAATTCCCAATTTACAGAATTTGTACTATCTCAAGCTACCACATGTGTATAAACTTATCAAACTGCAAAACCTCGTTCTGGCTTGTTAGAAAGCTTCTGAACTCATAATTGGTTAAAATCAACCTATTTTTGTACCAACACTGTCATTTCAGTTTGTATTCCTTTTTCTTCTTTCGGACTTTCAAGTTAAAAAAAAAAAAAAAAAGAGGAAAAAAGCTAGAAGCACTTTCTTTAATTTGAATTGTCTTTCATAAGTGTGAGAAGCCATAATTAAACACAGTATTCTGGGTCAGGTCTTACCTGTACCTTTGCAGAGCAGTACAGTTTTTCCTTCTGGGTATTCCTCACTTTTTATGTTCTGGAATTGCATACAACTTCTTCTTTAACGACTGTATTACTTTGTTCAGGGGGAACTATGATCAATTAGCACAACCAATTCTTTGCTCGCCTTTTGTTTCCACTCAGATGCTTAAAAAATAAATTCTTGTTGATAATTTCCAAGATGCATTTTTGTACCATTACTTTTCATCCTGTTTCTATTATTCACCTCATTTTCAGTGCAATTTTTCCTCTGTGATATCTTACAATTTTGTGTTGCCACATTTCTGCAGCATGCTTCTTTGCGAAGGTCATTACTACAGCTAATAAATGAGACTCATCTCAAGCATGATTCTGAACAAAAGAACCCACTTTTCTGTAGCTCAGTGATTCAATTTTCATCTTCACCTCCCGTGTAGTCAAGTCTGTGGCCACCTATGTATTCCTGTATCAGTCCTCTTCTTGTCTGGCTTTTTGCAGATCATTACTGCACAAGCTTCACAATACTTTTCAAATGAGTGAGAGAAATTGTACTGATATCCTAGAAAAATATTTATTGCTCAAAATTCATCTTTTCATGCAGCTGCAGATTCTATTCCTACCAAAGTATTTATAGCACATCCATTACCAAAGTCCAAGAAGCTTATAGCAAGCAGAAAAATACACATTTACATATAAACCCCCTGAGAGAACTACTGCATTTAAACACTGAAGGTTTTTCCCTCATGTATGTAGTTTTGCAAAGCACTTATGGATTCTTCATATATAAATGCCTAGAAAATTCAGGAACTGTTTGTATTAGGTCTTGTGTAAAAAAAAAAGAAAATGCAATTAAATAGTGAAATTTCTCAAGTAGTTTTGTTTAATGCTTGTTTATGCAAAGCAACACATGGGGTTGTATTCATTTTACAATCAGAGTTAAAGTAAGTTCTTTCAAAGAACACTTCAATAATAACATAAAAGCAAAATGAAGAGAGTTTAAATTTTTTGGTCTATCTGGTATTTTTAAGCTCTGTGACAAAATTCATTAGTACCATTTTACAGCAAAGAGAATAACTGCCACTGTTTTCTGTACAGTCCCAACTGAGAAACAGCTTTTTTCTCCTTAATTTGGTGACATTTTCTCTTTGGTTATTAAAAATAGAAAAGGACAGCTGCCTACTTACATGTGCATTAACTTCATAAATTGTTAATCTTGAAAAGACATGCTGCTCACAGAAGGGGTATGTTTATGCTGCAGACTGCCATTCAGTGACTATCACTGTTTCTTACGTTTGAAGTCATGCACATCAGACAATACTTGCTTCTCTATAAATTGAGCACATTCTCAGGGTGTCCCTTGATACAAGCAAGAGTTTCATTTATTTCTGAAAAAAAAAACCTCAAGTTAAAACAATAAGCATAACTGACATGTTAGTCTAGCTGGTGTCCCTGAGCAGAAGGGAATGGGAAGCAGGTTTGCAGAGTGTCTTGAAGGTCAGCATGGATGCTTCTCCTTAGAGAGTGTTACCTCCCCTCTCCTCCCCGAGGGCTCATGCCTCGGGTGATGTCCTGACACGAGATGTCAAACACGAGCAGGATGTCTGGCCCCATCACCCTCGTGGTCAGCACTGCAGTGCACCTCTGCAGGAAGCAGGTGCCCATTCTCCTACATGGATGTTTGTCCAAGCAGGGTTGGACAGTGACAGTAGGGACAGCAGAAAAGGAGCATGGCACACTGTTGTAGATACTTATGTCCCAGTTAAAGAAGGATTTTTGTGTGGATTTAATCCAGTGTTATTTTTTTTTTAGTTTTTCTCTGATCAGCTACCGAATATACCATTTCCAAACCTCTTTCACTCATTCGCTTCCCAGCTGTAAGCTTTTGCTTGTACTTTATCATTAAACTGAAATACTTGATGTGCTTAGTAAAGGCTTTATCAAAGAAACATGAGGAGGATAAATCTTGAAAATTTTTATTGCTTACATGACAGGAGAGTGGCAAATATCTCTAAGCTGTATTCCGGCTAAGGTAAAACTGAAATCCACATCAAAAAGAGAAGATTTAGGCATATGTGGTTGAACTTAGATAGCTAAGTGCAGCATGTCAGCCTAAGAAACTTAACTCAGCTATCACTTCACTCTGGAAACACTTGCAATCTCTAGCAGAGTTTCCTGGTTTCCAGGCTTTTAGCTATCCATGTATGTGCCTGGACTGCCTACTGAGGTTGTTCCATAAGGCAGAAAATAATTCATCATCTAAAAATGATGAATCTTTTCCTAAGAGCTATGTTTTTAAAAACATATCTAAATAAAGAAACTATACAAAATGAACTGCAAGGGCAACACAAGTGTTCCAGTACAGAATATAATCCTAACAGAGTTTTCTGATGATGACCATGAAAATGTTTTCAAGTTTTTGGAAACCAAGAGGTTTTAGCAGATGTTAAAAGGGAGCTGAGAACCTCCAGGTCCAGCTGGAGCATTGCAGAAGAGAGGAGCATGTCTCTCTTGCACATATTCAGGTTAATGCATAGGAATAAAAGGGACACAGAACCTGACTTGTGTTCTTATGTGCAAGCATGATGAAAGACCAGAGCACCTTCATCTGCACTGCTGACGTGAAGCTGGATTCACAGCAGTGTAACTGGGTTCAGAATCTGAGCCATGCTATAAGAAATGTAACCATATGAATACCAGAACTGGAATTCTCATTATTGAGTGCAACAATAGCAGTAGAAGGTAAAGGAGGTGATGATTGTAAAATAATTGCTTGCCTCTACCTGCTAGGGAAATGTCATTTTTTGTTATACGGATATATTATATAATGTTTTGCCATTCGTAGAAATGTGTTTCTGTATCTATACTGCTAGTACTGCATCTGTATTAACCAAAGGTGCTGCATAATCCAGATACCCTTATTCTAACTACCTTATCATACACATTAAAATTACTCAATTTTTTGTCCCTTTCTGACTTCTATTCTTTCATATAAAGACATTGAAATAGCTTTAGACAAATATCATAAAAGGGATCTTGAGCAATTATTGTTTCAGTTGTGTCACAGGCTACTGTAAAGTGATGAGCAGGAGGAGAAACAATTGTCCTCTAGATCCTAATATGTTTTAAAAAATGCAGTATCTCAACTATGATTAGATAATTTAAAAAAAACTTGTGTTTTCTGTTTTCTATTATGAACATTTACTGAGGAATGCAAATTATAAACAGTATCATTGACAGTAGGTTGAAAAGTACAGTCAAAAAGATATTAAGTTTTCTGTGAAGAATGGTCTTTGTTTTAATAAAGGAACAGTTGGTGATATTTGCATCAGAAAGCACTTCATGACTGGTTCATAAAATCCAGTTTAAAATCTTTCACTAAAGAAACAGAACTTATAGTCAAGATTTTGCTTCTTAATTCATGTTAGTATAATTAGCAAAAACACAATCAGGTAGAGCAATGGAATAGCACCATAGTGCAGGCACCATTCCCACTTTGTGGATCCCTTAAGCTTGGGTGTGGGGAAATAAAAGGTTATGTCAAAGTTTTGCTTCTGTCACTAAAAGTCCCTGCCAGTGTGAATCTCCCGTCTGTGACCTTGCCTGGAATACAGGCAGCTCTAAAGCTCTGCCATTTGTGCATACTTAGCATGACACAGGTGCTAGATCTGAAATCTTCAAGTTATAGGAACATGTGGTAAGAATGTAGGACTCCATATCAGCATTTTTTTCTTCCTTTCATTGACATTTGTTTACACTTTTAAATTCTAATTAACAAAAAAAAAAATGAAAAGGGGAAGGGAAATTTTAATAAACTTTTGACTGTAGAGTGAAAAGCAGACAAAGTCAACCAGAAGCATCCTGGAGAACCGAACTTGTAATCCCTGGGATTTCATTCCTCTTTTTCACTTAGTATTTTGACTTCCTTTACTCTCCTAAATATTTCAATCCACAGTAATACTGTGACATACCACACACATTAGCAGACTAGAAAGAGTAGTAAGAATATTAAAGAGGGACATCTTCTACAATCACATGAGATAAAAATGTTACCTAGTTTATGGTTTAGATTTTAATTTCTCTTGGTCCAGCTGTACTTTAATCTATAACCCAAAAATAAATTTGGAAACCAGCACATTTTAATTTAATAAATTATTAGTATCCAGTTGTCATATAAAATTTTCAGTGGCAGGTCTTAAAGCTTTTTACAGAAGGGATGACTTAAATTTTACAGATGGAGAAACTCAGGGAGTGAGACAGAAGAACCCTGACTTTGACATTGAAAAGCAATAGAAAATTACATTTTCAGGCAAAAAACCAATTTGTTCAGGGTAACTGCTTTGAATTTGAAAGCTCAACGTACAGCTGAATAGGAAAGATACGCTTATATTGGTAAAGCTTGCTTAAAGTATTTTAGCTTATAAGGGAATCAAAATAGTGGAAAAACAAGTATGTAGGAAGCAAAATATTATACTACAAGAAGACTGAGGCCAGTGAATATGGCAAGAGAGGAGTATTTTGATCTTGAGTTTCCGAGGATTACTGAAAAAATGAGAAAGGCAAAAATATCCCTTTCCCTGATTAATCACTGTACAGATTGCACTTGGAAATGTGAGTCACTGAAGTTACATTATTCACCCTTGCTGGTCCAAATGCACATACACTGATCTGTTTTGTCACTTCTGGATGGTGACAGAAAAGAATTCCCAACTCAACTGTCATCACAAACAGATTTCAGTTTGTCTGGCTGTGTTGTTTCACTGTTTCCTAAGATGAAGTCATTTAATGAATTCAGCCTCTAGGGTTTATCTGTTTGTGAGTTTATGTTATATAGTCATAATACTTTGTGCATATGTAATACTTTATATATGCATATATAATACTTTAGCATACAAGTGGTTTACAAACTATTTTGCTTTTTGTAGAGGAAAAATGAGTTGTTCTGTGGAAAGTGAATTCATTATTCCTTACATATCGAGTAATTTTTTTTTTTAGTTAAATATATGCCATATAAATAATTTTTGTTTTCTGCATGTATATTCATGTTTTCTGTAGCTTTGTAAGAATGCTTTGAATTTTTCCATTAGATTGATCTAGGAATTTGGATCTAAGAAAAGTGAGTTGTTATTATTGGCATGTGTTTACATGGCTTAGGATTGAATGCCCCACACATGTAATTTTGTGTTACTTTATCTTTCATGTACCACACCTTAATGATAAGATAGGTGAATGGCACTGCTACAGTTGGAATGTAAGTCTCAAATATGCTTTATGCTGTATACACCAAAGTGAGAAAGACTTCACTGATAACCAGCACTGTTACTTAAGGAAGGCTTTCAGCAAATATTTCTTTTGTTTTCACAGAATTCTTGCAGACTGAGAATTTTCTGTTATCCCAGGGACCAGCAAGGAAGGGCATAAACTATACAAATATGATCTTGAGTATATTCCGAATTGCTTTGCTCATAGTGCTTGAACCCTTAGGGTAATTTACTGTGGATCCTGCCCACTTCATATATTCACTGCTAGTTCCTGGTAACCAAAAGTAACTGAGTGTGCATTTCCCGTTGTTTTGCACTTGCTTATTGCCTGTTATCATTCAGTATCAGCTGATGTCTTCAATATTTCTTTAGCATGAGGCTTTTTCTAAGGCCAAAGCCAGTGCATGGTATTTTGACAACTTCCTACTAGCATGTCTTACACAGATTCTCTAAAGTCACATTAATTTATTTTGCATGCCAGTAAGAAAGAAAAAAAAAGAAAATTGAAAGAGCTGGAAGGAAGAAATTAAGTTTTCCTATTTTTTTTAAAGCAACTGACCCTGTAATTGACAAAGAAAAGTTATGTGAGATAATACTCAGAAAAACAGAAATAAAAATTATCAAGGAAAACTGCTAGTGTAGTATCTGAAATTGAATGGGGACGCAAGGCACAAACATGATGGTTGATCCTGTCTTTTTTATTGGTTTCTTTTTTTTAATTTTTCCTCTTGCTCATACTGTTAGAACAAAGTAACTGAGCCCACTGACAATCCCCAAAGAGGAGAGTTTGTACAAATAGGTTATGAATAAACTTGCCTTCAAAGAAACTATCAAAGCAAATATTCCTGAAACTTTGTGTTGGTTACTATCCCTCTGTTTTAACTCATGCGGAGCTTCTAAGAGAAGCAGTGACTTTGGACATGACTGAATCCCTGAATTCCACTGAAATATGTTTCTGACAGTAAGGTAGACCTAATGTGAGATGGCATTTTTTACATTCCATGCATCCTTTTATTGAGAGTAAACTGTGTTTGATGGGGGCATTATTAAGCCGATATATTTAACGTGTGTGTGTGTCAGAAGGAGGTGAGTAATTGCTTCATGCATGTTTCAAATTGCCGTAAGCCATCCCTGAGAGGTGCCGTCCTTTCCCATCAACACGCTTTCCCATCCCTCCCTCCAGTGCCTGTTGTTCTGGCACAAACATTTATATGGCCACATAGGGAGCCACATCTGACAGCTGAGAATTTAAAATGAATTTAGGAAGAAAGAAATGTGAGTGGCTCAAAGAAGAGTGTTGCTTATCTGAGTGGAAAGAGATTCAGCTTCACATTGCCTAGAAGTCTGATAAGGGCTTTGCCAAACACAGACCTGGTGGCTAAAAGACTATTTCACACTTGAGCAGTTGCCCAACCAATATTAATATTTACATAGCAGAATGCAGGAGCCAGTAATGTGGTTGACTACAGACTGAAATGCCTGATTGACCAAAAGATAAATATGTTCTTAGAAGAAAGGAGAAGGTGAGAAAGGTGAATGAAAATAGCAGGCAGCCTCAGAGGGACCTCCAGGGAATGGGGGCCTGTATCAGGGATAAACAGGGATATGGAAGTCAGTATCCCTCCCCAGCTCAACAGCTACTTCCTCTGAATGTTATCTGAAGATGCAAAATAGAATAGGAAATAGAACTGAGAATCTAAAACCACAGGTTAAGCAGTCATTTATAGTTTGTCCTGTGAATCATGGGAGGAAGGTGCATTTGGGATGTGTTTCTGTAATGTGGAGTGATTGTCTTTCTTTTTGTCACTTCTGCCCTTTTAGAGCTTTTGCAAGTGTGCCGTCAGCTTTTAATCTTTTTGTATTTCATTTTTGTAACTCAAGCCTGCATCTGAGGTGAAGAAAATGATTAAGAAAGAACAGCTTAAAAATACTGAACATTCTTGATACTGAGACTCTCTACTACTATCCAGCACCCTAGGTGTTAAAAGAATAAGAAGGTTCCTCTGCTTTTAGCTACAAAGGATGGAGTAGAAGCTGGAACATGGGTCTGTGTCATGGAACTCTCTTTCAGTGATCAGCCTTAAAATGAAGTAGACTTTCTGCCAGCACTAGTTAGGGGAAAGAAGCACCAAAGTCTTAAGGGAATTTACAAGAGCAACATGATCAAATGTCCTGCCTTTGATCATTCCCCAATCTCATTTTTGTGGTGTATTGAGAGTATCAATAGATAAGCCTTACTGACTTTCAAAGGCCATATTTATAATTTGGCAGCATTTAATATCAATTAACTATTTCTTTTAGGGAAAATACTGCATCCAATAGGTAACTAATAAGATCTCTCACGGTTAGAACAAAATATTTTAGTTCTTAACTGATAACCAGTCAAAAATAATGAGTGAAGAAAAGAGAAGATCAGAGCTGAGCATGAAGTGACTAGAGTTTGTAAATGAATGACAAGCACATCTGCCAGATTTTGCCAAGATGTTACTGAAATAAACCAATTGGACCTATTCACTGTAACAAGTGAAGTTATGAAAGAAGAATGCTTTTTATAAAAGCTGTACTCATTTGTTATGTATACTAATGCATTCATTTCTGAGATTCTCCTTCAAGGATCAAAATTATTTTAAGTTCCTACATTTTCAGATGTTGGGCAAGGGAAAAGATTTTTATAGGTCGAGAGAGAAAAAAAATCAACCATTCTACGTGTAAAATATTTTTATATCAAATTACTTTCATTCTAAAATAGCCCAAATCACTCTGTCATATAGCTGCTAATATAATATTTGTATTTTATTGCTATTACTCTGCTATTAATGGAGAGTGATATAGCACATGACCACCACTGAAGAATGTGATGATTTACCCAGAACATAACATAGAAAATGTGAACCATCTGGTTGACTCTGGAAGTTTGTGTTGCCTGCTAGGAAATTGGCAGGTGACTTTGTAATATTTCTTTAGCTGGGATAGACTTTTTAATTTTGCTTCTAGGATTTTGCAGAAGATTGTGCAATCTGTTTGCTAAACCGTGCTCTCTTCAAGGGTAATCAGGAGGTTTGACATCTTTGCTGCAAAATATTGACCTAGTGATATAATCCAGAAATGACTAAATCTGTCATGCATATTACTTGGTAGGTGGATATTAGCAGTACTGGTGGTTTCCTGACTTTGAATCTTTTGCTACAGATTCAGCTTGTTTTATCTATTCCAAACTTTTCATTTTTTTCTTGTATGTGCATTAATGTCATAGCCATCTCTAACTTCATCAATAAAAATACTATCTTCAGTATTGGACTCTGTTTGCAATTGGATATGAAAGCCAGTGGTCTTTCCTGTCATCTTTAGCTTATCTTCAGAATTTTCAGATTAATATATTTAATAAAAAACCCTTGGTCTCTTCATTGGTTTTACTGGAATGCAAAAAATTGCCTATGTCAGAATTTCCCTGTCTCTCTTCTATTTAAGTACTGTTTGGTCTAGCACAAAACTGGGCTGGAAAACTAACAAATGAAAGAATGTGGGTTGGTTATTTGCTCAAAGCAAGATTCAGGTGGAATATCTAATGAATTCAAGCTGGGCACAGACGATTTATTATTTATTATTCTGTCATTCCATATAACAAAAATAGTTCCCTGTCTATATATTAATTAGTCTTTTTATGTCATGAATAATGTTAATATTTAAAATACAGTTTGACTGGAAAAGAGCAAAGAAATTTTCCACATTGATTTATTTCACTCATGCTAAGGCACCCTTTCTAGAAGTTAGTTTAACATCAGGTGGTAGTAAATGTGACAGTAAAATATTTTTATGTTTTTGTGTTCTTTTTTTTTTCTTTTGAGACAAAGCACTTATCACTTACAGGCATGTGGCCCTAATCTGAAAGATGAATTGGTTCATTCACTTCAAGTACCACATAACCATTCACACACCATCAAGCTTAACACTATTAAAGGGTAATTTCCCCTGTGGGAGCTATGCCCAATACAGATGCTGTTGCTGCACAGTGTCTTTTTATCTTTCCATGGCAGGTAAGGAGATTTAAATAAGAGGCCTCATCAAGAGTGCAATCACAGACATATTCTTCCTGTTGAAATATCCATGAAATAGAAAATAAACACTCCTAAAAATCTTAGTACTTTGAAACATTACCAAGAAGACTTTGGTGTACAGTTCACACTTTGAAATTTTGTGTTGAAATCAAAACATAGGAGATGCCTAATGGGCTTGGCAGTAGAGGACAGGAAATATTGTGGGATAATTTGCATGTCCTATTAAATTCTGAATGTAGTAAAACAGCTCCAAGTAATCAAGGAGTATATTTTGCCTCCATCTCATATAATCATAATGATTTCTTTTTAATTTTATCATAATTTCTTTATTTTATCATTATGGGTTCTATATTCTCTCAAACTTGATAATTAAGTCTGTGCTGAAGTTTTCTTTGGAACATAATATTCATATGCTTTTGCTCAAATATTTGGACTAAAGCTCTATCTGCAGTAATTTTGCATGGTTTCATCTAAAGATGAATTATCTAGGGATGCCAATAAAAATATGCTTTCTGAGTAAAGTACAGAAAGGTTATAGAAATATTTTTTTTTCCTTTAAGAAGAGACAGTATTTTTTTAGCTTATTTTCTCCATTGAATTGCTTTTCTGATAAGGTCTGTGTTTTTCATTCACACTAGAATGAACAGGCTTTATTTTTTTTTAATTAATTTTTTGTAACTTAAGGTCACAGACTATGTTGTCTTTGTCTAAAACTTTCTTTAAAATTTTTGCAGTTTTGGACTTGCAGCTGAGAATCGTCTTATTAGTGAAGCCAAACCAATTTATATGCTCTGTAGATATGGACTCGAAATTTTGCCAGAATATAGGGCATGTTTACAAAACTGTTTTGATAAAGTATGAGTAGCATAAGTGCTATTCTTCATGTCAGGAAAACCCTGCTGAGATTCACAAGCCTCTCTGTGGCAGTCTTGTTTTCAGGTCAACATACTTGGCTTTCTTAAATCAGATAAAATTCGGGTTCTGTTCAATTCAGGTTCTACTGAAGTTGATATGTCAACAGCACTGGCCTTTTGCCCAGGAGTTCAGAACTTAGCACAGTAATAAGTCAAAGCCTCACAGATACTAATTCTCCCTTAAGCCTGGGGGAAGTTAACTTACTTCTTCCAAATGAATATTTTACCCTAAAGTAATTGAAAGTGAAAAGGGCATTATTTTCAGGTTTTTGGAAGGTATTCTATTTGCATTGACTATTTCCAAGACCCAGCTGGGTCAAAAAACATGAAGTGTGAGCATTTTGCTATCCATAGCAATGTGTCACTCATCTCAGAGGAGGAAGAAAATAGGAAAGACTGAATTTCAATCCTCCTTTCTCAAAAATACTTTGCTATTATATACTAAGCATTCTTTTGATCAAGTCTTTAATTCAAGAAGTGGTTTCAAATTTTGTACCAGATGAAACCCAATTTGGAAACAGATTTTTTTTTTGTTTTTGTTTTTTTTTTTGTTTGTTTTTTACTTGAAGCAATTTGATGCCACACAGCATAAGGACTCCACAAAATTTTATTCCATAGAAATTTCTATGCTGAGCTCTTCAATTTTTCTCATAAGTGCAAGCTGTCTAGAGCAGAGCTTGTCGAGGGCACTTAGATATTTCTCACACTCTATATTCAGTTATTACTATTGTTTGTTTGGTATGTTCATAATGGCTGAAATTCATCCATGGCCAGAGGGACAGCCAAGGACTGCACACCACTTAATTCATGTGTAGGCCTGCATATTAGCCTTAAAATAGACAGTTAATGGGACATGGCCTTCCTTCTCCCCTCCTCTCCTGTCCCCCAGAACTAAGTCAGATGTAAATTGTGATAACTAAAATTAGTAGTGAAGTTTTCTTGGCAAACTGTATGGAGTTAAACCCACATAAACTCTTAGTGCTAGGTCTAAGGAATAGATTTAGCTTTGACTTTTGATAAATAGGACAGAGAGCAGTAGTCAGGAAGTGCCTTGTAAATTTGCCAGGTACAGTTTTAACCTACAACTCTAGTGGTAAGAGTCCTGTGCAGATCTCAAAGTGAATTCATGTGTTGAACTTAGCTCTTAAGAACAGGATTTTCTTCTAAACTGGAAATACTATTAATATGCCACTGAAAATGTCAGGGGCTTAGAGCTATCCTTTCAGAGCTCTTAAAAATAATCTTTTTTATAAATAAAGTGAAATTAGACATAAAAGGTAATAATTTACCATTGAAGTGTGATATTAAGTACTCAAACTTAAGGTAATGAAAGTGTTCCCACAGTAGCCATAATCTGTCATCGGGTTTCACAGGTGACCTCTCTAAGCTTTCAGTTTAGTGTAATATTTCCAGTCTTGTTGAAAGGTAATAAAAAATTTAGATATATCAGATGAGTAAGTCATCAATGTGAGATTAGATGAGTATTTCTTTTCTGTGACTGTATATTAATTATAGTTAATTTTACTTAGATTTTAAAGATTAAAACATAAAACACAATAGGTTTCATCTTGCATTCATTCTGTCTATAAGATAATTCTGAGAAAGCAGGTGGAGGAGAAGTTCATTCAGGAGTTTAACATATCTGTGTTCCAGACTAAAGGTTCTGTGTAACCTCTAAAAATAAGGACTTTTAACTGTGAAACAATGTGGAAAAAATTACATTTTAAGCAAAGTCATATACAACTCACATACTGCAAATACTATGAATCAAACTGCAAACAATATTGTTGAATTAGATATAACTTCTTCTGCAGATACAAATAAAAATAACTTTGTTCTCATTGCACTTATGTTCCTGAACCATCCAATATAGTATCAGTTTAAAACCCTGTTGCCTTCCTATTTTCATTTTTTATTAAATCTACTAGAAACATGAAATTTATTTACTGTTTCAGTATTTTACATCATAATTTTGATAACAATTCTGCTGCAATTTTTTGAAGATATTCTTGAAAGAAAAAATGTTCTTAAAGACATTTGTTGAAGTTCTCAATAAATATAAAGTATTTATAAAACGATTCTTGCTTATGCAGAAGTTAATTTTGTTTATAGCTATATTATTTCAAATTAACTGATTTCATTAATTGGATTGTTTCATTAATTCAATAGACTGTATCAAGTAGAGCTGAGTTTGGGTTTTTAAGTACATTTGAAGAAACAGGAAAGTATGAAGATAAAATACCCTCAAGAACTTTGTTTTCACTAAAAGTACATCACAGAAAGACTCAAGATTTTGGGTTTGTTGGTTTGATTTTTTAAATTGGTTTAGGTTTTTACTTAAATCCACGAACAGGCTTTATTTTAGGTGCTAGCTAGGGAATTCATTAAACTCAAATCAGTTAAATTCTTTTATGCTTATTTCCTGAAAGAACAGTAAAAGATGGCATGTTTTCAGCAGATTTCATCCTTCTTGATTGAAGTGGTGCATATATTGAGGTGATGAACACATATAAAGTGTTGGCTATTTTTTTTCCCCAAATGACCGTTTTTATATCAGCTTCAATTCTTATTTACATGTCTTGCATCCAGTTATAACCATTGTACTCCAGAGCTAAGATTTTCCATTGTTCATTTCAATACAGTAGTTACTAAAGTAGCTAACTACAGCAGTCTATGCTTATGTTCACAACTTTTTACATTTTGCAGTAAAAATAAACTGAATTATAAACAAAAAAAGTTATCTTTGAGACACTGTAGGAATAAAGTAGCTGAGTGAGGAAATTGATTCAGGCATCTTACACTGTGTATACAGGAAATCAGGTATTTGACCAAAGAAAGAGGAGAATCCTAAAGAATTATTTGGGTTGAAAGGGACCTTTAAAGGCCATCTAGTCCTACCCCACCCTGCAATGAAGGTTGGACATCTTCAATTACATTGAATTGCTCAGAGTCCTATCCAGCCTGACCTTAAATGTTTCCAGGGATAGGTTATCTACCATCTCTCTGGGCAACTTGTTCCAGTGCCTCATCACCCTCATTGCAAAAACTTTCTTTGTTACATCTAGTCTAAATTTACCCTCTTTTAGTTTAAAATCATTATTCCTTGTCAAATCACAACAAGCCCTGCTAGAAAGCCTCTCCTCATCTATCTTGTAGTCCCTTTAGGACTGGAGGGGTGCAAAACATCTCCCCAGAACCTTCAGTTCTCTAGGCTGAACAGCCCTAACTCTCTCAGCCTGGCTTCCCAAGAGAGGTGCTCCATCCCTCTGATCATCCTGGTGTCCCTCCTCTGGACTCACTCCAGCAGGTCCATGTTCTTCCTGTGCTGGGGCCCCCAAAGCTGGACACAGCACCCCGGGTGGGGTCTCAGCAGAGCAGAGGGGCACCTTTCCCTCCCTGGTCCTGCTGCCCATGCTGCTTTGGATGCAGCCCAGGATACAGCTGACTTTCTGAGCTACAAACATGTTAAGATCCAACGAGAGATGCCTCTGCCCGAATTAAGATGCACATGAGTCCATATGCCAAAGTCAACAGTACAGATTTTATTTAACGGTCAATGAGAGGTAGAGAGATAGAAATAAATAGAAAGGGGTGGGGCAGGGAAGTGAAGAGAGAAAGAGGTGGGGAGAGAGATCAAGCAGAAGATATTCACTACCCCATAGATCCAGCATTACCCTGTTGGCCCTTCTTCACCCTGGACTTCTTGGTGGTGAGAGTCCCAAGCTGGTTAAAATCTTTTTACTGTCTACACAGTTCTGTTATTCTATTGGTTATATGATTTCCTCCCTTCTAATGCTAATTAGTCCTGTGCTCAATCTTTTTCTTCTTTTGGGTTGGTGGGTCAAGAGTTGGGAGTCACAATCTCCCCCTGCCAGAAGTTTTACCCTGTCAGAGCTGACTTCAACATAATTGCTGAGTTGGCTTGCCCTCTGGCCTGCAAATTCTGCATTCTCTTTATCCATTGTTAGTGATACATCCTTCTCCCCAAGCCTTGCTAGCCTGCCCCTCAGTCTGAGGTAACACCTGGACAAGAGTACCACCTTTATCTTTTCTCAAGTTCCCACTGTGGTGGTTTATCTTAGAGTCCCAGCTCCAGCAATCCATGGAGGTCTATTTGGCAGGGAGGGTTTGGTGGTGGTCAGAGATTCCATCTGCCCCATAACTTGGGGTGGTCTTTGTTTCACCAGTGATATGCATATGAGCAGTTGCTTCTTTACAACGTTTGCCACAGTGGGATTTCTTTTCCAGATGGATTACCCAGGATGTGCTAGCAAGATCTTCCTCCTCCAGGCCTGGACTCAATGCCATCCTGTCACTCCATCCTGTGCTTATCTCTTGCAAAGACCTTCTGTGGTAGCAGTGCTTGAATATGATTTGTTTTAAGACTGTTGTACAAATATTTAAGAAAATAAGTGTATACAAAAATTGAAATATACATAAGCAGGTAATTATTATTTTATGCTTTTAATGTTTTCAGTGTGGTATTTTTCTTTGATGCAGGATATAGAGCTAAAAAAGTCTTTGAATAGTTATTCAGACTTCACTTTACGAATATCTGCAGCAATTTATGTAAATACATGGTTACAATTTTCAACCAGTAGTTTTTGGTCACTGGATGATTTGCTGTGGTGTTTGGCCTCTTCTTTTTCTGACTGGGGCTCTGTTGCTCAACTATCGTTTGACCAGGAAGTCAATGAGAATTTCTTCTGGTTTCTGTTTTGGTTGTCATATCTGATAGAAGCAGGTTTTCACTTCAGAGAATTAAGTTTATAAGTTTCTAGGTAATTTTCCATGCATATTTTCTAGAGATTGAAAGGGATTCTTTTATTAGTTCTCTCAGGAAATGTTGGCTAAAATCTGTGCAGAGAGCAACACAGATGAGGAATAAATACAGTCAAAGTAAATGTAATATGCCTTCCTGATCAGAGAAACGTCTCTGAGATATTCTTTTGAGTCTATTAGTCTTGGGAGTCTAGTAGCCACCTGTGCTGGTTTTAGCTGGGGTAGAGTTAATTTTCCTCACAGTGACTGCTGTGGACCTGTGTTTTGGATTTGTGCTGAACACAGGGCTGACAACATAGAGATGGTTTTGTTATTGCTGGGCAGGGCTTATACAGAGCCAAGGCCTTTTCTTCTTTTCACACTGCTGAAGGGACTGGGGGTGCGTGGGAGGCGACACAGCCAGGACAGGTGACCCAAAGTGACCAAAGGGATATTCCAGACCATGTGGTGTCATCTCAGTATATAAAGAGGGGGGAAGGAGGAGGAAGTAGAGTGGACTTTGGAAATGATGGCATTTGTCTTCCTGAGTCACTGTTACATGGGATGGAGTCCTACTTCCCTGGAGATGGCTGAACACCTGCTTGCCCATAGGAAGCAGGGAATTAATTCCTTGTTTTTCTTTGCTCTTGTGCACTGCTTTTGCTTTCCCTATTGAACCGTCTGTATGTCAACCCATAAGTTCTCTTGCTTTTACCTTTCTATTCTCTCCTGGATCCTGCTCTTGGAATAGTGAGAAAGTGACTGCATGGTACTTGGTTGCTGGCTGGGGTTAACCCATGGCACCACCATAGCAGAGGTGATGAGTAAGCCCAGGTAAAGGCCTAGCTCACTTTCTAACTTTCTGTGAGAGATGCAGCTATATAAGAGCATTAAAGGAAAAAGAAGTGGGACGTTCGAGGTCTACTGGAACTGCCTGGAGAAGAAGTGCTACCTGGGAGCTGTTAGGAGAACTGGGCAGTGGATAGGGCAACTGCACATATCTTTGCAGAGGAGAATGAGTTGGAGAGGACCAAGATGCAGTGACTCACTTCAGTGTCTCCAAGTTGGGGAACCAGCAGCTGGTGGAGGTCCTGGAACAGGCAGGAGCAGGAGAGACAGGTTTTAAGCCAGTGATTTTTTTTAGTGTTGTATGTGGACTTGGCAGTGTCAGGTTAGAAGTTAGACTTGATGGTCTTAAAGGTTTTTTCCAACTTAAACGTTCCTATGATTCTATGTGCACAGTGGAGAAAATATACTTTCTCTGAGTTTTAAAGAACTGTTCTGCACTCCTGGAAAATAAGTAGTTTCAGGTAGACTGAACTACTTGAATGTCTTTGGTGTTATTCTGGAATGGCTGAGGAGGTACAGTGAAAAATGTAGCAGCACAAAGGGCAATAAGGAGGAGCTTTTTGAATTAGAAATAGCTAAATTTATCTGATAATCCCTGATGTTGAAAATCAAACAAATCTTTTGTAGATCCTTTTACATATATATTAAAATTCTACTGGGTTTCAGCAGGCAGAAAATACTGTGAGGAAAACCTCCCCTCTAGCAGAACTGTTGCTTCTGTTAATAACACACTACTGAGAAAGCAGTGCATAGACATATAAAGATTTTTTTGTGAGGGAGGATTTGTTAATTTTTAAAAGGAGAGGTGTGGGAGAAACTTGTGTTTCGATTAAAGTCATTGTGAATTTCGGCGATTCAGTGAAGCATACAGAACTCAGTGCTGTAAGATACTGAACCTCAGGGCTGTGATCCAAAAAAGCATTTAAATGCCTGCCTATTGTCATGCTCCTGAATAATCTTATAGCAGGAAATGGATCTTTTTATATTCTTGAAGGTATACTTCAGTGTGCTTTTCTGAAACAGGTCCTTAGTGTATGGCAGGTTTGAGCCCATGAGAAGCATGGAGTACCAATAAAGAACTAAGTACAAAGCAGCCAACAAGAAATAACATCTTGATATATGAAGTTGCAGCAAAAGAAAAGGGCAAGAAAGAGACTTGAAGACTACTGAGTACTACAAACAAAAAGCTTTAGTTTCTTAGTCATAGTGTGTTGTTGTATTTGAAGAAGCTAAGATTGTAAACCAGATTAGATATTGATGTTAATCATGTTACGGAAAATCAGAGTAACAATACTGAAATCACTGTCTGATTAACTACTCAGTTTTATAATTGCATGCTGCAAAGCCAGAGTAGTTCCATAATGCCAGCTGACTCTCAATTTAGCATATTCATATAATCGTTTGAGGTATGAAATGAAATGCGAGATACAACAATAGAAGGAAGGCATGTAAATCTATTTAAGAAGGTGATCATACTTCTGAAAAAGAAAGAGAAGGGAAATCACTGCAGCCACTGCACATGCAGCCATGTGTTAAATATTTGGGTTGAATATAATGAAGCAGAAAATTGCTTGTTTTTCACTCTGCATAATGTAAGTACAAGCCCTGTAGGATTGTCCCTCTGGCTCTTGATTATTCATGGGTTTCTCTAGATGGACTACAGAAATGGGACACAGCATCCTGGGATGCTGGCTAAAACAAAAGGAGAAACAGGTTGTTGAATGATGCTATTATTAGACTAATCTTTATTTTTCGTTGTGTATTGCTTTGTTTTGTTTCTCAGTGTCTCATATAATATACTGCAATCTTCTTAGGTTCCTTTGAGTCACAGAACTGCACCGTCACAAAGACCACTGGGGTGTTCATATTGTTTCTGCATTCTTTGTAATTGTAATTGCATTTCTAATTTGTAATTCTGAACAACAAAATGTTAAGTGAATCAAAAATCTTGCAACTCTGTCCCAGTGACCCAAGGTAGAACTGTCATACTCTGAGTTTTGGTGCTGGCAAAGGCAGTTAACTGATGCTGGTGGCATCTGGATAAACTGTAGGGATAATCTAGCTTTCATAAGATACTTAGATACCCAACCTATTTGGATGCTTCCAGGATTTGTAGCAAACACACCACTGCCACTGAATCCCCTCTCTACGTTTTCATTTAGATCCTTAAACATCTCTGAAATTTTCCCCTTTGGTCCAGTCCAACACTCCTTAAACTCCATAGATATTTCTGTCAACTTTAGATAGTGTCCTAAATTAAGATTGTGACGTTTATATGATGTCAGCATAGCATAATTCCACTTCACAGCTGGAGTTTTGAAAAAAGTCTTCAAAACTGAAAATGCTTGTACAGATTTAGTGGCTACCACTAAATTTGCACATTCATATTCTGCTTAAGACTTCAAAGCAAAAATTATATATGGAGGGAATAAGAGCCTAGATCTGATTTTCAGGCATATGAATTGCTGAGCAGTGCCTGCCAAGAGGCTGGTGGGCTGCTCCCCCTGCCATGGCAGAGTGCCTCTTGTACCCACAACTTCATAACCTCCTTTTCCCTGCCAGCCTGTGCAGTAGGAGGTGTACAGCTGAATTCTGAGCTTGCACCAAGTCTGGGTAACTGACAGTAAGAAGTGCAGTGAAATCATTATAGGATAAAAAACCCCAAAACCCTAAAGACTCTGTCAGCAGTGAGCGATCTCTCTGTTATCCTAGGTTTAATTCTCCTTTTTCTTCCCAGGATTTCTGCAGAGTTGACATCTGCACAGCACAGTATCAGTAGACTCAGGGAAGGTAAATTAAGAGCTTTCAAAAAAAAATAAAATCTAAGTACTCTGAATATTTTTATTGAAGTGAAGAGCTTGCAAATTGTACAGTAGTATTTCCCTTATGCAACAAAATCTAATTTATCATAATAAACTTCTTGCAGTGCAATACAAACTAGTTCATTTAAACTTGTGTGCAAGGATTTCCAGTGCAGCTAATCTGTGAGCATCACTCATGCTTCGTTACCTGGATTCTGAGGCAGGCAGTGGAGTTATTCTTGCTGTAAACAATTTTAGGCGTGAGAATTTTGAGGACCAGACCTTCAATTTGTGTACCAATTAGGTGTAGTTTTGTTGCCTACAAGGAAATGACATCAGCTTTTGCCAGATGAGACTCTAAATGTGTTTTTCTAAATGGTGTCTGATCAGTTTGCTGTGTAAAGCAGTGCTTGCTTAATACTTTTTCTCTCCTGCTTTATATTAGGGCCCCCCCAGCGAACCATTTCCCCCAAACAAGACCACGAGGAAAGGAAGCACGACAAAGTTTTGGACAAGGGCAGTGAAAGTGGGACTTCCTGTAACGAGTTGTCCACCTCAAGCTGTGACAGCCACTCGGAAGCCAGCACCCCTCAAGAAAATGCCACCAGCACTCAGCCATCCACAGCCCACCAGCCAAACACCCTGACCTTGGATCGTCCCTCTAAGAAGGCTCCAGTGCAGTGGATGCCACCCCCAGACAAACGCAGGAACAGTGAACTCTTTCAAACTCTCATTAGCAAGTCCAGAGAAACAAACCTTTCTAAGAAGAAGGTGTGTGAGAAGCTGAGTGTTGAGGAAGAAATGAGAAAATGTATTCAAGATTTTAAAAAAATCCACATTCCAGATTACTTTCCAGAGCGCAAACGTCCCTGGCAGTCTGAACTTTTACAGAAATATGGGTTATAGTAATCAACTCTTTGCTGACGTATCTCTGAGGCATTTGCTGTTTGTTATGTTGCCTCTAACTTACTGATGTCCTCCTCCTGGCCAACTCTGCCACCAGAGCTATTCCTGCTGCTTATTTCTTTCTGTGAACAGTGGATGTTGGATAGTACATGTTTTTCTTTAAAAATATATATATATAAAGATAGAAACTTTAAAAATGCAAAAGGTGTCTCATCTAAACCACTTCATAATAGAAAAGAAAAAAATTGCATGGTCAAGAAAGATGGTTTTTGAACCACAGGCAGTTGAGCTTCATTGTTGTTTTGGAACTTAACAAATAATAATCTCGATCATCAGTTAACACCTCATTTTATGTCACCAATTAAAAATGACTCAGACTTGCTAAGGATGAAGAGAAACAGGGTTTAAAATTCAATTGAACTGGTTTTGGAACTAATTCCCAACATTCTCTCAATGTTAATGCAATAAAGCAAATACCTATTTTGCATGAGCACAATATTACAAATAAATCACACAAGAACAAGAGGTTGTCTATTGCTTGGAGAATTACTTGTTTGATACCAAGCCTATAAACATAAAATGTCTAAGGGGTTGAAATTACTTTGTTCTGGATCTGTGATTTTTTTGTGTGTACAGTGTTCTGTATGTAAGGATGGTGTAAATATGCCTTTATATTGTTTTATTATTGCACCAACAATGTTCATATATTAGTGCTTGTCAGGATTATTTCTGTGAAATGCAAATTTATGGCAGATTGTGAAAACTGGTTTGATGGTCTGAAAGTTTTTGTTATGTTAGTCGCTAAAAATGAAGAAAAATAAAAGAGACTTTAATGTATTTATTAAAAGAACTATCTGGTTAATTTTCTTGGCTGTTGTTATCGCCTCTTCTTTTTAAACAGAATCAAGCAAGTTTTTACTTTTTGTTCAATATTTTCATAACCACTCTGCTGGAAATAAAAAAACGAAACAAAAACATATTTCAAGAGTGGAAAAAAAACATTTAGTGTAGTGTTGTTTAATTGGAACTGCCATACAGACCCTAAGAGAAAGACAGTTGTGCTAAGAAGCAGCAGACGATGAACTAAAAAATTGAGTGGTTTTACTAGTAGAGAGGAAAGCAGTTCCAATTTGACAAGTTCACAAAAATCAGCTTAGAAGATTTAAAATACCACAGCAGAGTGTGCTACATTTACAAATGAAAAGTTTCTGTGAATAGTCAGCTCTGTATGGCAAACCTGTTATCTCAGCCCAGATACGGGAAAATAAATTCCTTTCTCATTACAGGAACAGCAAGATGACAACTGTGGTTCAGACAGCCACAGCTGAAATGGGTAAGGACTGCTGGAGTTCACAAAAGAGCTGCTGAGTTCTTACAGATTTCAGATTATTACTGTAAGCACACAAATATACACATACACATTTAGAAGGTTTAATCTCCATACATGTTCTATAGAATTAACTGCACAGTTTTGTCAGAAGAGATGCTTTACATCGTATGGTAATTTTAAATGGTTTAGCTAAAGTAAAGAGGACTTCTTGTATTATAATTTCCAGGATTATTCCTGATACCTGTATTACTTTTTACTTCTCTAAAAGGCCACTTAAAAAAAACCTCCTAATCATTTTTTAGAAGGAACTTCATTCACCAATTGTTTTCTTAACCTATCTATAACTGGTTGTTCTCCTATTCAGCTAATTAGTTGGCTTCAACATATTTTGACAACATTTTAATAACTTGAAGGACTGTACCTGGGATAAGTCTGAACTGATGCAGGCCAGTATGAGATAATTTGGCATCTCAGGTTTGCTTTTGTGCTCCTTGCTTGCTTTTTCCTGGTCCAAAAGACCCATTTATTCTTTTGAAAGTTTAATGCTTCTTAGACAGGTTTAGCATTTACTTTCTATTTTTTCTAAGCTTTGGCTTTCTAGTCTCTACCTGTTCAGTCTCTACCAACTGTTCAACCATGATTTATCCTCCAGTGGATAAAATTCTAGTTTTACTTAGTCCAAAATTAGAGTAATACTGAGAGTTTTGTTTCCATCTGGGATTATACATTTTAGATGCAGATAGCATCTTGAGCATTCCTAGTAAACCTTGCTGTTGAATTTGGAGGTTTGTTTTTGACTTCCTAGGTATTCCAGGAAGTAACTGTCTGAGGTATGCTCAGGTGATTTTTGACCTGTCTATTGTTTTTAATTTGTCAGTATATAAATATTTTTATGAGCTGCTTTTTTCTTTTATTATACTGCCTACAGTTTCTCAAAATGTATTCATTCATTCTTGAGTAGAACAGAATATTATGTATTTCAATACATGAGTACTGTAAGATTTTTGATAACCTTAACCATTTTCCATGTGGCTGATCAATGACATTACTGTTACTTGGTAGCCACAGTGGCATCTTGAGACAAAGTGATTTGGTTTTGGAATTAGACAGTGTACACTGTCCTTCTTTCACAGTGAAAAATTCCAATGTGTCAGAGAGAGAGGGGAGAAACCACAGGTCATGTGAATCCCCCAGTGATACTCTGTAATTCCTGTCACACTTTTCATCCAGATCACTCAGACAGAGCTCCAGCCCTATCTATATAGTTATTATTCTACAGTTTGCAGACAATTAGGGAGAACACAAGGTGAGACATTCAGTGGAACAGGGGAGCTTGTGGGTGTTGAGATGGCTATGGTTGGTTGGAAGCTCCCATGTGTTACAAGAGAATTGCATATTAGAAGCACTTGGAGGGTTGATTGTTTCCTATTGTCTTACATTCTTATTTTCCTATGATAGTTGCTTTGCCCTCTTTCATTTTATTCTTTTTCTCTTCTTTTCAGCTATTCACATCGTTATGCCCTGGAATAGTCTGCCATGGGAAGCTGTGTCTTTTATTGGGCTTCAGCAAAGGTGGTCAATACACTAAATATCCACTCCATTTGAAGCTTATGAAGATGATGTTTTTCTGAAAAAAACCCCAAAACAAATTCAAATACTGATATTGATCAATCCTCAATTATAATCATAGAATGGTTTGGGTTGGAAGGGACCTTTGAAGGTCATCTAGTCCAACCCATCTGCAATGATCAAAGACATCTTCAAATAAATCAGGTTGCTTGGAGACCTGTTCCAGAGGCTTACCACTCTCATCATAAAAAATATCTTACTCATAACTACCCTCTGAGTTTAAAACCATTAAGTCTTCTTCTTTTACAACAGACTCTATTAAATGTTTGTCCACATCTTTCTTATAATCTTGTATTTTCTTATTATCGTATCTGTGTCTCTCCAGTTCAGAGGGGAGGATGTTGTGGGGACTGTTTCCAAGGCCTTAGATAAGTGCAGAGAGATCTGCAGCTCTTCCCTGTCCACTGCTGCAGTCACTCCAGCACAGAAGCCCACTGGGCTGTTCAGGCAGGACTTTCCCTTGCTGAAGCTGTGCTGGCTGTCTGCCCTAGCACAGCTTCCAAGGAATGTGTTCCATGATCTTCCCAGACACAGGGGTGAGCCTGGGAGTAGTTCCCAGGGTCCTCTTTCCATCCTTTTCAAAGATGGGTGCAAATTTGGTTTAGTGTAATTAAAGACTAGGTAGGTCATTGTGAATAATATAGTGGTAGGTTTAAGTGATAATTGCTTTGATAAAATTTATTTTAATATTTATATAAGGAAAAAATACAAAGAAGTAATTTAATATGTAAATTAAGCAAGCACATTTCTGGAAGGAAAGCAATTCTTAAAAAATAGAATTCTTGCTTTTGCATATTTTCTTTCTACATCAACACAATTCCTTACATTATTGTCTTACTGAGAATTCAACATGGAATACATATCCCATTATGTTTTTCCAATGAGTTCAATTCTTAGTATTTAACATGTCCAGAAATATAGAATGGTATAGTCTAGATTAAAGATTTGAAGCTGATAAAAATAAAATCTTCCTTTATAAGTAATCTCCCAGTAAAGCTATTATTTCATGAGAGTAATGAATTAGAATCTGATGCCAAAGTAATGTTGTTATTATTACCCGTACTTATTTGCTAGACAAGTGAATTTTAAGCCTTCATCATAGATGTTACATGCACCAGTTTTTATCGTTCTAAGTGAATGATGGGGACTAGAGATACATTTTTGCCATACAGTGATGTTTACACTTTAAAATGTGTAAGCGAGAGATCAGAATAATATGCTGGACTAATCTAATACTGAAGGATTATTCCATTAACAAAAAAAATTAAGTCTTAGAATAATTGAAATTAATTCTGAAATAGAATTTTAGAATTCACTTTGATTTCCTTTGAATGAATAAAATATGATAAATTGCATAAAATGCTTATGGCCTCCTGTAAAAAAAATAGTGCTTATGCAATATCGTTTGACTTGCTAATGTTGTCTTTGTTCAAGTAATGGTATTTAAAAATATACTTCCTACTGGAGGTGGAAAACTCAAATTAGTAACAAGAGGGCAATGTTGGGTTCCTTTTACATGTGACTCATGTCCTGAACCAGGCTTTTTGGGATGCTTAGAAATTATCAAGAAATCTTTAAGTTTCTGCAGGATTGCACCACTGGTGGCTTATCATAAAAATAACATTTGCACATTACTTCAGCTTATATATTACAGGCCAGCAAGTAGTTTCTCATTTTCCACGATCTGTTATCTAGAAGAGGTTTTCAGCCTGCTTCATTTTTTCTACTCTGCCCCTCTCTTTTTCATTGTTACCATGGACATCCATACAGTCACTTTTATTCAAGAGCTTAGTCAAAGTAGTCAAATTCAGAAGAGACTAGACGACACTGGGAGCTGGTGGGAGAAGCTGGACACACTGGCAGTGTTACTGGTTATTATTATTACTGCTGAATAACTTCAGCACTGCTGGCAAGAAGATGCCATAAAGCACAAGCTGGAAGGCAAAGTCACATTGCTCCACAGCTTGTGCTCTTTTTCAGACTGTCAGGTGTCACATTCCTTTATCAAAGAGAAGTCCTCCAGTGAAACAAGCCACAAACACTTTATTCACTGACAAATGAACCACTGATGCAGTCCGTGTCCTGTTGGCCACCTACACCTGCTGTGTGCTGGTTCTGCAGCCAAACGGGACACCCCAGGTCAGAGATGATGGTGCTGGGCTGCACGAGGCTGGTGCAGGTAAGAGCTGGGAGAGCTCCTCCTTACACTGTACACGCATTCATGGGGATATACAGCTTGTTGCAGGCTGCTGTATGGGTATTTGCCTTCATACTACAACACTTTGCATACTATCAGAAGTGGGATTCTTGTTTTATTCTGGTGGATCATTACTGTTTGCACAGAAAACAGCCATTCAGTGGGACCAAATCCCAGTATTCTTAAGTGTAGAACCACAGCAGAAGATGGTAATCTCTCCTGCTTTAGCACACTCTTCCTTCTTTGAAATTGGGCTTGTGACAGCATGAAATGGGGTGCTGAGAAAACAGAGTACAAATAGTGCCCAGAAGAGAAACTCAGCACCAACTGTGTTCCCATCTGTTTGGAGCCTGGCACCCTGGCAATCCTCAGCTGCAGGCATTAGATTGTGTAAGGCACACTGGGGAAAAGCACAAATGGACTCAATACAGTTAGTGATGAATATAACAGAAAAAGCGTTTGAGAATTTTCTCCTCCCCTAAGGACTCTTCCTCATCTTACTGGGCCATCTCTTCTCCTCAGATAATAAGGAAAAGGAATTATGAAAAACAATAATAGACCAGATGTATATAGTGGGAATATCCATGTCTCTCTGTTGTATTGCCTTTTAAAATTTCTTTTTCTTCACCATGTTAACATTACTTAATGTTCTTTTATATACATAAAAGGGAAATGTAGAAATAGCTTGGTGGAATCAATTCTAAGACCTTAGTTCATATAATCCTTCATAGACATATTAGATGAAGTTCTAGCAGTGAGCATGTTAAGCATTTCAATTACAGTGCAGTGTGATTTTTAGCAATCAGTCACCCCAGAACAGAGTACCAGTAACAAGAAGTAAATGAAATTTACATAAAAGGAATGGAAATCATAAATAGGCAATAAATAATCTTTCCAGATTCCAAAGCAACAATTAATTCTGAAATACTATCACTTCACATCTTATCTGCTTAGCATGCATGCAATTCATTATTTTAGTACCGATCAATTGATAATGTGCTCCAAACTTAGATTCCTCCTGATATACTGCTGAAAGATTGTTTTCTTCATAAATATATACTGTACATAGTAAATGTAAAGTTTTGACAGCAGGCAACACCTGATAGAATATTTTTCTTCCCTACTGGATTGCTAGTGTATCCTAGGAGGAATTGTGAAAGCTATCAATCAATGACCCTGAAAAGCTTTATTGCCTGTTTCTCTTCCTATTTAGGTGAATTGTGTGTTTCATATGGTGTCACTTTTCTGTTGAAGGTAGCATTTGATTCAGTGCAGCACAAAATAGTCACTGACAGTGTGGCCCTGAATTGTTCTGATTTATACCTACCCCTAATTTAAATTACATTAGTTGGCTTCTGACATGAGCAGTTTAGGTGATTGCTGAGTGATTGAGCACCTGCCATACAGCTGAGAAATGAACTTAAAGAAGATAGGGATAAAAGTAGTCCTCCATGCCACTGTGGATTTAGAGGTATCCTGAAGGATTTAAAACCCCAGCCCCTTCAGGAAATATCATGTGATGCTTCTGTCTCTGTAGTGGGAGGGAGGAGAGGCCCTTGTGTATCCTCTGCCAAGGGCAAGCTTGCTTCCACCATCTTGCAGAACTAAAACCAGTCTTCAGGAAAAAAGTTGCTCTTTCACAGGTTTAATGATGCCATTCCTGAATGTCCTTGTGGAAAAATTAAAGAGCACTTTCTTGGTCTCTGATGAAAACATAGGCTTGACTTCTATTTTTGTCACTAAAGTCACTAAATTTATGTGAACAGTTACCTGAAGCTTCCGTAGCAATTTAAGGATTGTTGCTTGAAATATGTCTCGTGACTCTTCTTGAACTTCTTCCAACTGTTCAATAGTGTTTTGGGAAAGAGAATGCACATATTCTAGGTTTGGTCAGTAATGGAAGGACAGAGGTAGGATAAAAAGATTATTCCCTTCCTGCAGTGTAATGGGATGTTTCCGTACATAGAACATAGAATTATTAATTGTTTTTATATTGCAAATTATGTCAATTTTTTCTTTCTATCACTTTTTCCTGGAAATATACAGTCCAGATTTTCAATTATTTCTAACCAGGCTACTTTTTTCAAATTTTCAGTCATATTTTACTTTTCTCTATGTTTCAAATTACTTTTGAGTCTTTTTTTTAAAATCAAATTTCATGAACATTACATTTGCTTTGAGAAAATGGCAAACCAAATATATGAAAGAGATCTTTAAAGGCACGCAGAGATCCCAAATTCCCTGTGGCATTTACTGAGACTTGAGCATGTAACGTTTTTCTTTTGTTTCTGAAAAACTCATGTTATCTCTACAGTGATCCCTATGCCCTTCTCCTCATCTCAGTAAGACTTATCATCATCTTTAACCACAGCTTCCTACTTCTACTCCAAATCAATTTGAATTAATTTTACAAGTAAGCTTTCTTGACACTGAATTCAAGAATTATTATGCTGTCCCATTCCTTTCATCCACTAATTCTGTAGTGCATTTGAAAGGAGTAATGAATCAAGTTTGTCTGACAAGAGCTATGTTTTAATACTCATTATGAGTCTGTCTTATTCTCAGACAGTGGTAAACAGCAATTGTCTGAGCCAATCTGTGATAGGCATCTCAGCAGGAGGCAAGTAATGGTGCTGCTCTGTCAGGTACAGAAATGAGAAGAACTCTTACACATACAAGCTTTCAATAAATTAGCTGTACATCAGTGTTTCTGAAATGCTACAGAAGTTTTCTAAAGTCTTCTGTGTCCTGTAAATCTTTGCACACAGTAAAACTTCCATCGAGGAAAGAGAGGGAAATTAAGTCAAGAACAGGATAAAAACTCTTCCCCATGGCTTTGAAAGTGATTTGAGTGGTTTCCTCCCATCCTCAAGTACATGGGGACCAATGCAATCTTTATGTGCTTTAAATTCATCATCTCCACATGATTATCTTGATGATCTGCTGAGGGCCATCCTGTGAACTGAGGCTCCCAGATCACTGAATTGTTCCCAGCTGGTGCTCAGGAGCTGAGATCCTACTTGAATTCATAGCAGCCATCAAGGGCCTCATCTCCAGAACCACATCAATGCCCCATCTGAGGAAGCGTAGCTGTAAGTTCATGGATCATGCTTTAACAATGGTGCAAGTGCAATATATTAGTCTCACAAATATCTTTTTTGGATGTGTGCTTCATCCCATCTTGTCTGCAGAAAATTCTGGCAAAACTGAATTATTATGCAAGGTCCGTGTCCAGAATGATAGCTTGTATTTACTGGAACCATTAAATGATCTAAGGATTCTTTTCAGCTGTAAGATACCAGGGTTTTAAGCTGTCATATAATGACATGATTATCCAGCTGATGCTTTCTCACAGCTCTGAAGATGTGTCATTTTCTTCAGGTTCCTCGGTCATCCATGGATATTCAATAAGAATGACTATTTATGCAGTAGGTATGTGCTGATTTACTTAATATCCCAGAATGCCTGTCATGATTTCCTTTCTATTTATTTTGCATGAGCTGCCTGTTTAATGCTGTACAGTTAAACATAAAGACTTGTCTTCTGTCCCAAGACAATTGAAAATGGCAAAACAAGAACTGGGACCATTGACATGAATGTAACAAAAATGCAAAGAGATTTTAACTCCTATTGGTATTCCTTAGGATGTTTCTATGTAAATTTTATTACAGTATGGGGTATAATCACAATTTCTTCATATTCTTTTGTTTTTTACATCAATGAAACCCCCTGTGAATTAAATCAAGTCATGTCTGGAGCATGCTTTTTCTGCACCAAATCTTCCTAATTACCCATCTTCCTTTTTGACACTTTCATATTTGTAAGACTTATCAAATTACTTTGCTCTATTGTTTGCTCATCAACTGTGTGATCAACTAACTTAAAAATCATATCATGAGTATGCAAAAGAGAAAAAACGGTTCTCATGTACAACCAATTCCCCTACAGAAGATTCTGGTTGGTATATGATGGCTGAGAAGTTTTATCATGTGGCACGAGGCTGGAAAGCTCCTGAGTGGCCGAGGGCATTTCCTGCAGGCCCTGCAGCCTAATGTTTAAGTAAGAAGCTGTGCTTTGTCAAAGGTCTGTTCATATGAATTGGGTTCTTGTCCATGGGTATCCAATTGCAGGATTAGTGCCTTAAAACTGAGCCCTTAAGTTTACCATCTTAGCTCATGGAAGAAGGGTTAATTGGAGAGCACCATGTTCCTCAGAAAGACAATTTTGAAAGGGAACATAAAAGCTCATTTACCTGTAAGAATGGAGACCCAGATGTTTCCAGAGGTTCAAGGCAGAGTCTCTCCGTCTTAACGCCATACATCTGAATTCTCCAAGTCCATTCATCAGGCAGTACTGGGGTAGGTGGCTGGAGGTGCACTTTTCTGCTCCTTGTAACAGATGTTCCACCCAAAGTTTCCCAAAGGAAAACCTGGAAAGGTGCTGCCCAGACTCTGTAGAAGGCACTTGTCTGAAACAGTTTGCTGACCCATCACTGCCATTAATTGTTTCAACACTTATCATTGCAATTGCGTTGCACTTATGTTACCCAACATTGCATTGCACTTAACACTGCAATACACTTAATATTGCATTGCACTAATGTTACCCAAGTGCTGAATGGTAGAAAATGTGCATTCTCCTCTTTGGAGAACAACCCAATCTGTACCTTCTGTGCTGTGCTGTTCTGTATGCAGTTCAGGTCGGGAAATGAGCTACTTTTTCTGAAAGTTTTCTGAAAGAGAGAACCATTTCTGGCAGTAGGGATGTTTTCTGTCAGTGGCAGAGTGGATTTTCTCTAAGCCATCACAGCAAATTCCTATTTTCTTTCTCCTTTGACAGGCTCTATCTCCTGCTCTGCACAGCATTGCTAAAAACATTGCTCCTGCCTGGAATTCTCAGTTTATTGGACACCACTGGAGGAGAGAGAGCAACTACTGCTTCTCTCCCCATCATAGGAGAAATTACTTAAAGCCTTTACCTCCTCTCAGTCTCTCTCTTTACCTCTTATAAGGCTGAATGAAGCCAATTGCATAGTCTGCAAATTCCGCATGGAATTTGGGTTATTTGTTTACCGGTTTGTGGGTTTTTTTCCCTCTGTAAGCTTCCTTCTAGAGACACCAGCTGCAAATCTGGGCTGGAAGCCAACTTTGTCTCTCCTTGAATAAAAATAAGACAGAGCTAGTGGGAAGTGTGGAGAGGGCAGCGGAAGATCACACAGCAACTTATGTCAGCCATGCAATGAGCCCCCAAGATGCAGCAAGGTGCATCAGAGGAGGAGCCTTAAACAACATCCATGCTGACACAGGAACCTGCAGATGTGCGGCCCCTTGCCAGCAGAGCCCAGGTGGTGATGGCAATAAACTGATCTCGGCTTTTCCTGAGCTTGCAGGGAACAGAGCTGCAGGATGAGAGGGTTTCCAGCCCCTGCACCAGCTGGGTCTGGGCTCTCCCCACCCACCACAATGTCTGCGTGAGACAGGGGCTGAGGAGCATCCTGGAGAGAGCAGAACCAGGCACAATGTGCTCAGAGACCATGATTTTCCTAGGCTGGGGTGGGTATCATCAGCATATTCACTGTGAGGAAGGCAGGAGCACCTCTGTGCCATTTGTGAGAGGCTGCAAAAAGGAGCTTAGACTGGAGCCAAGGCCACGAAAAAAAGCAGTAGCTGCTCAGTAAGGGAATGATGAGGGTGGAATGGGAAACAGTGATTTCTTCCCTTGCAAGCTGTGGAGGTTGGAACTACGTCTTCCAAAGGAAATAAAGTTGAATAGTAGGGAAAGGAAGAGAGGCATTTCTGAGTTCTGCCAGTCTTGCCTGGTCCAGAAAACATTCTCTCTTATTAATCCACCCTTTCACAGAACTGATAACTGCTTCCCAGCACAGACCTTGTCTTTCCCCTCCTTTCCCAGAGGTTCAAGGTGCTTTCTTCACCAGCTACCTTTTGACTGATTGCATTGCAATTGGACACAGATTCATGATAGGGAACAGCTGCTCAGCTCTAGCACCACTAACTGAGACACCCCTGGCAGCATAATAGCTGTGTCATTCACATGATTAAAAAGAAAAATAAAAAAAGTAGGCTCTCAGGGAAATCCAGAGCAATAAAGCAGTTCCAGGATGTGACAGATGTGACTGTCCAGATGTTCTGCTGGATGAGCTGGGGATGGTTCCTGTCTACAAGACCTGGGGTGTGACTGTTTAGTGTGTACTCAGGTTGCAGCATTTGGGTAGGTAGGTGATGATGGATGGACAGATACCTAAGGGTTTAGGCAGCAGGTAAGTTACAGTTCGACAGAAGTTTAGGATGTGTGGATTGTAAGCAAAGCTGCCAGTCTTTCTCTTTATAGATACCAAGCTGGGGACTGATGTCCTGGCCCCTGTCCATCTCCTTCCCCAGGGACGTGCACACTGCTCAGGGCCAGGGCTATCCCTGTGCCCTGGTTGCTCTGCTCCCTGGCTGGGATGCTGGGACAAATCCTGGCTGCCCATTCCTGCACTGCTGTTCCCCAGGAAGCCACCATGGTTCCTAAGAGTGGATATGCATAGAGCAGCTGTTCAACTACATATGCTCTTAGGAAGAAAAATAAGATTGAAATACTAAAGTAGTAAAAAAATTATAAAGGAATATTCACAAAAATGCAGGAGCAACAACGATGTCTGTCATTACAGTTGTAGTAGATTAAAAGTAATCTCTTTTCTATATGTTTTCTATATTTTTCAGGTTGAGGAACAGAAACTGTGCAAATATCTGCCTTGGACAATTCTGCTTACTGCTCATTTCTACTTCCTTGCATTTGAAACAGCTCATAGCAATTTTGTTTGGGACAAATAGGTTATGTGCTTCAACTAATACAGGACAGCAATGAAGCTCTAACTCTGTATATTGGAAGCAATCACCCACAAAATATGGCCCTTCTTCCAGAATACAATAGTCCAGAGGATGATAAAATGTCAGCATGCTTCTGGAAATACCTGTTTGTCAGAGAAACAACAACAAAAAAACCCACTTCTCTGCCCCCCTCCCCTTCAATTTATGTAACTGCTAAGACTGACTTTTAAAAGCAGTGGAGCCAGTGGAAAAAAAAATACAGGTCTTAAAAAGTCTTATCAACAGGGAGAGCATTAGGCATGTCCCTAGCGTTATGGAGAAAAAAACCTTATTCCTATTGTAATAAATGAACAGTTTAGCAAACAAAATATAGCGTATATATGTAACGAATTCTAAATCCTAGAACTAGAATTTGTCATTCACTGCCTGTTTGCTTTTCTATTCACAAAATCTTATATCTTTGCTCATTTAGATACTGCCAGAACAGCTGTCCATTCTATCAGTAGAGAGAGATTTTTAAAACTGGAGATGAAGCATCTTACACCCCTAATAGGCTTCTTTTACTGTCATTCCTTGTGAAGAGCCGTAGTGCAAATGAGAATCTGGCACCTTTCTCTTCATAAATACTGACATTTATTAGCAGGTTAAGATAGGAGAAGAGGAGTTCTTTTGATGAGTAGCATAGAAGATAATTAATTAGAGTTGTAATTCAGCAGAAAAGTGTTAAATTTAAACTTCAGAAGAATTATAAAACTTAATGAATTGACCTGGAATGTGCTCACGTTACTAGCAACATCCTAACTGCCCTTAATTAAATGACCTAAATTCCTGATCGGACATTAAAAAATTGAATTTGTTGACCTGACCTGTGAGCAGGCAGTAAACAACAAACTGGAAGGATTGACAGTTGATGCGTATTCTGAGAGAAAGAATATGCCTATCTATAGAAAATACAAATAATTTATTTAATGATTCCTAGCCACTTAAGATTACCATTTAAAATCTATTTCCATTCATTTCTAAGAAGACCCAGAGGCTTCAGCAGGGGAGCTTCAAATAACATTTTAAATTAAGGAGTTCCCAATATAAGCATATAAATCAGGAAATGCCAAATGGGCAGCTTTCTTTTGGCTGCTCTGCTTTCCTGCCTCACTGAACTCCTATCTCTTTTGTGCTGTGCATGCTGGCCTGGAAAGCAGTCAGTCAGCTGTCACAGGTACAGACATCGACTGATGAACATGCTCCATGTAGAGTGTTTCTAGTCTTCAGGTTTTAATATGTTTTCTAGATTTTTTTTTAGAGTTTCCTAACCTTACACCATCTATAAAAGCAGGGACACTCAGCTTAATGGACTAAAGCTGGTAGAGCTGAATCTGAGAGCACACACAGAAGTCTTATGCAAGATTCTTATAACCAAAAAAATTTCCCAAATCCAAATAAATATGTTCTGCAGCTCAGCTTTGAGGAGCCCAACTTCACTCCTTATTTCTACTATAAATGCTGATGGATGCCACTGGGCAGCAGAAGGGAATTTAAGCCAGTATGTAAGTACTGTAGCAGGCTTAATCATTCCATATGTTTGTTTATTTTATAACTTCCTCACCCACATATGGCTAAAGCACAATATTCAGGCTTTACAGGAGGCAAAAAGAGCTTCATCCTTGTGGCTGCCATTCACACTGGATATAATGCAAGAGGTTGATTTAAACACTGCACTCCCTTCCCCCACCAAGGTGTCCTGTAGTCATGAACTACTCTGGGAAGGCTCTCAACCCTTTCTATGTGAAACTTGAGAGGATATCTGAAACTTTAGAGGATATGCTGAAATAATTTTCATTAGTGTCTGAAACATCATAAGTGTCTGTTTCCTCACAGTGATCAAAAGTAAGCTGACTGCTCCTCAAATGCCAGCATTTTTCTTTTTCAGTGCCATTCTCACTCTGCTGAAATCATGACATGTGTTCACCACAGCAGTGAGTGCTGCCAAATGGCATAAGATCACTGGCACTACAGGAATAAAACTGTATGCAAATCTAGGGGATTAGAAAAGCTGCTTAGAGGCTCAGGTGGCTTTATTCAGTAAAAGCTAAAGCAAACAGATCCTGCAAAACTGCTTGGTAGGGACCTGGGCATCCTAAGGCAGAAATGCTGCAAAAACTCTGAGTCAGTGCTGAAGTTCTGGGCAAGTTGCAGTGTTTGTCAGAATCAGAAAGTCATCTGCCTAATTAAGGATTGATGCTAATCTTTTACTTCCCCTTCATTATTATGCACTGCAAGAGCATACTACAAACATTAGCATCCCGTTATTGGTTCATAATGTGCTGCCATTACTCTGTCTCAGCTGAAATTACCACTGTAATGGCTGCTGGCTTCCAATAACCTACCCCAGTGTGAGATTCCACAAGGGAGACACAGTTTATGTGAGGTACCACTAAAAATGTCCCGTAATATGCATAAAAGACCAAATTGCACATAAAAGATTGAACACCCTCTGAATGCAGAGCTTTTTGTGCTCTCTGCAACAGATGTTTTCTTTCATGCTGCACAGAAAGGATATGTCTTGGGGACTGTTTTAACACAAAGATATATCATTTTCTCTATAAACATTTGTTGGTGCCACTTTGGGGCTCTACTTTCACTGACTTTCATTGACTTCTCTTAAGTTTACACTGGGATGTGAATACGTGGAGAAATGTAGGATTCACCCTTTAGAGTGCCAAGACACACAGGTACCATCCTTTATGGAGCTGTTTCCCACTCTTCTGTCACGTGCTGTGAATCAGTGTGATTTCAGTTACCTGTATGTAATTAAATTCAGTTCCTGTTGCCTGCAGTGTCTTCTCTTTCTGACACCAAAATATTGGAGTTCCCTCCTGTCCAGTGCTCACGTCAGGCCTTACAGCAGATATGCTCTGCTAAATAAACACCACACACACTCCATTTCCCAACCAGCTCCTCTAAGGCTATCATTATTTATTTGGAACTTTGCCTTTTTTCAAAGTGTTTTAATTATAATTCCCTGTTCCTATTTTTCTCTATTTGCAGTTGCCATCATGCTTTAACTAAACTTTGACTGAATAATCCTAAAAATAGATCCTGAGGAGTAAGCCATATTTTTAAAGCAAAAGGTAACATATCGCTCTAACAGGGATATGCAATTCAGACTAACACTTCTTTTCACACTATTTATTTATTCATGTATAGAATATAGGCAACTAGCCAATCAGGGGAAAACTTGAATTTATTTTTTCTTTTACCCCTCTCCCTCTGTGATCTGCATCTCACAGTCAATAACTTTCAGTCCCACAGCATATGTCCTGTCAGCTTTCTTTCCTATGGTTTTAAATGAAAAGGCAGACTTCTTTTTAAAATCCTTATTTGTGGATGCAAAACCCTGTAGCATTTTTTATTTTACTTTTAAGAAAAATTCTTCTAAAAATCCACTTCTTTGCTTTCCATCACATTAAAAAACTTGCATACTTCGTTGTATAGGTAATACTTTTTTCATCAGCAGCAGTAACCTGCAGGCAGAAGTTCTCTATTTTTTCTTGCTTATTCCTGTGTGAGGAAAGATTGAAAAGTATGCCATCAAAAAGCTCTGGTAGGACTGGGGACCATTCCCACTAATACTCATATGAATCTTTGACTGAAAGTTAGACTGTGGACGTATGAATGAATGGAGTATAAAGAGCCTACTAATCCAAATTGTATTCTTCATTTCTTAAAGGAGGATTAAGAGTTTCCTGTGAGTGCATACTGACACACTGAAGTTAGCAAGTACTTTAACAGTGAGTCTTCTTGAGTTTTAATCACCACGGGGACTCAAGCTGACAGACAGATATTTAATATATTTGTGGGGATTTTATTGTTTTCCCCTTCTTTAGCAATAATATCTGAATTTGGTGATGCTCTTACTTGCCAGCTTTAACATTATCAAAATTACATGTTCTTATTTCTTTGGCAGATTTCTAATGATGTGATATGAAAGGCTACTATGAAGTAAAGATTTGTTTGCATTCAGGACGTGGTAGGGAAAGGAAGATGCCTATTTTTACAAAGTATTTAAAAGGTTTTAACTTTTTCATGCAAGTGGGCTCTGACTGGAATAGCAATTTGTGTTTCAATGAACAATCAGCTGGGTTGTGCCATATTAAAATCAAAAGAACAAATGGAATATGAATGTAGCAGAAACACATTTAGTGTAGCAAAATCATGTTATTTTCTTATAGGAACTTTGATATAAAATCATATTAAATTAGAATTAAATTATATTTCTTATGAGGTTGAACACATTTATGCTAGAAATTACTAAACTTTCAAAAGCTCTCTGGAAGGGAGTAAAATGGTTGAGGGAATTTATTTCCTTTTTCTTCCTTTGTGATTCTTGCTTTGTGAATATCATAGAATCAATCTGATTAATGAGGCATTGTCTTTGCAAATTTGTTTTTTGTCCTGTAAGGAAAAGACTGAGGAAGAACTCTGAGAAAGGTTATTAAGACAGCACAAGCTTTGATAATGAGACCAAGCAAACTCTATGTCACTTCTGACAGAACAAATGAACAAGAGACATAGAAACTCTTTTTAAAGACAATTTACAAAAAAAAAAAAAAAGAGCTGTAGACTACAATTTCAAACTAAGATCTATAGGAATGAAATCTGACCTTAAGGTATCATTTGACTCAGAGATCCCAAGATTAATGATCTGTCCCTTTCAAATTACAAATTTAGCCAAATACTTTCTAAGTTGGTTTTTTGGGTTTTTTTGTTTGTTTGTTTGTTTGTTTGGGTTTTTTTTTTTGTTTGGTTGGTTTTTTTGCAGCCGATTGAAAATAGTGGGAACAAGCCTTAGTATGTTTTATATCAGATCTTTGCCTTCTAATAAGACTTGCCATTTTAGATGACAAGTACTGGCGAAACTACAATAGCTTTAGATGGGAACGACCTATCTTCTTTGAAAATAACTTGCAACACAAAACTGAGTTTCTCTCTTTATTACTTCTCTTAGTACTAAAGCTGATAGAAACTGGCATCCTGATTTGATATGACAGTATTTGAGCTCTCATTTTTCTGCAGGACTCAGAAACTCAGAATGCTCTGAAATCAAAATAATGGAATCATTAGTACAGTGGGTCTGCTTGGCACTGGTAGCTCCAATTAGCTGAAAAATTATCTGGGTCTTCACAGCTAAGACTGCAACCAGGGGCCCATTAGCTCCACTCATTTCCATTTACTCGTGATTTGAAGACTCGGTAACTGAAACGAGGCGTCTTCAAGAATGGAGGTCTCTTTGTTTTTTGAAACTTTTTGAAATTCTTTATCTTCTGTCCAAGCCTTCTTTTCCTATCCTAGGACCAAAGCTATTTCATAAGAAGTATCCTATTGTAATCTGTTATTTCTGAGAGATGCACAAGACTATATATTTCACCTTAGCTGGCTTTACTGAATTCTATCTAAAATTGTTCACCTGCCATGATATAAGAAAAACTTGACTTCAAGCATCCTACTGCACATGATGAACATCTGCTCTGTTGTCAGCTCTTTCCTATATCAGATACTCAAATACATTTAGATTCAAAATAGTAATTTTTTAAAGGTATATACTGGTAAAAATTATGAAGTGCTACTTTTTTTAAAATATTGGAAAATAATTAACCTGAAAGTAAAAAATATATTGATTTTATGACAAACTAAATTAAGTAAAATATTTAATAATCTTATTTAAATATTGAAATAATATTTAATATTATGTACTTAAATTTTAAGTAAAATAAATTCTACTGTCTAAATAATGCAGCCCAAACAAGCAGGAATTCTGTAAAAAAAAAAAAATTACAGACGTGGGTGTCGTGTGTTTTGCCACAAGAGTTTCTTCCCCAACCTTCCATAAATCATTTGCCTAGGGTGTCAGAAAGCTGCTTAAATTACATTACTGAATATTTAAAACTCAAGTATTTCTGCAAGACTTGAAAACCCCATGTGTTCTTTCTTTTTTTTTTTTTTTTTACTAGGGAGCCACCTTCTATAAGATTACAATAAAATCCTTACTTATCTGGAGTCTACAGTGCATTAGGAAAATTCATCTTAAGAAAGTAGTGCAGGTAAAAGCCTCTCTTTTCTTAACCTGAAAGAGAGTTAAGAGAGCATTACAAAAAAAAATAAAATAAAAGGAGGAAAAAGAAATAAACATGTTAGATGTGTCATTCTTAATGCTTTGAACTTTTTCTGATGTAAACTTGCATGCTTTTGAGCCAAAGCTAGAAACTGCCTATGTTCCTGGTTTTATGAAGTCAATCTATAATGGTTTCAGCATACATATATGAGCAAAATGAGCTGATCATAAGCCAACATTAAGAAAGTTTCAGTTTCGTGATCTGTCAGTGGGAGAAAAACTTCAACTATTCAAGTTTAAAGCCAGAGAAAATAATTCAAAATACCATATTTTTGGTAATGATGTTAAGGTAAAGAAAAATGGCATGAAAACATTAAAATTAAAGTATATAAAACAAGATGCAACTTCTTTGCTTAATGGTATAAGACTAATTTTATTCTAGATTATTTTGTCTATAATACTCTATTGTATTATTTTTTATTCTTTAATTTTCCTGTAGAGACTCCTCGGTTTGAACAGCCGGTGAGTTCTATAATATAATATTTTTTCAAGTATAATTTTTCTAATATGGACATTTTATCTTAGCAAAAAGGATTTATTTGTGAAATACCTTTCGTGAAGCATTTAGTTGCATATTTTGCTGGTATTAATTATTTGGTCTATCTAATACAGTACCTAACCCTTAGCCAAAGAAAGAAAGGGAAAGAAATTGAGAAATGCAACAATAATATTGGAAGAAAATTGAGGTTTGCATAAAAACTTGTCTTTCTTTGCCTTTGTATAAAAACTTTGTCTGTCATGCAGTCAATTCACTTGACATTTCTGGGTGTAGACTTTAGTAAAAGCAAGTATAAGGTAAATAAATAATAAAAAAAATAAAATAAAAAATAAAAACCCAAAATATTTTAAAAATGCAAGCTTAAATTTCTGTTCCAGAAGCCTTTTAAGAACATACCACAGAACTTACCTATTGCATTTATCTATCACAGTGGTTTTATCAGAAGAAAGTTATTGAAAGTTTAACATCAGTCAGTGCAGTTTTCAGTTACAGCTGGCATTTAAAAAATATATAAACACCTTTGCTAGTCTTAGCTGTATGCATGCTATTTTTCTTAGGGTTGGTATCACATAGAGGTCATTAAATAATTTTTTTAAATTTTGCATTTTTTAGTTAATATTCATTATGCCTGAAGTTTTGAAATTTTGAAAAGAAAATCTTTTTTAGATGGGAGTTTTCTTGCTTCTGAATTAAGAACGTGGTTCCTAGAAATATGTCTTTTCCCCATCTTCCCAACTCCCTCTTCATCAGACACACATACATGCACTTTTTCTCTCACAAGACAGCAGCAGAACTACATCTGACACTATATTTTCTTTTTATACCTTCTGAAAAAACATTTGAAATGTACTATATATAAATTTCTGAATGGTTTTCATTTTCTCTTGAATTCACCCTGATAGCTATGTTTTTATTTATTATTATCTATATCTTCAGAAGTGATAAAAGAAGCTAAATCACTTCCAAGAGCCTTGAGTTCCCTGGTGCAGAATGTAATGTATTGCTTAAATACTTTTTTAAAGCAAATGCTTTGACCACATAACATTTAAGAAAACAGGCTGCAACCATCCAAAACTAAGATTCATGAAGAACTTGAGGACATGAAAAGATGGTCTAAAGAAAGAAAAGGCTTTCCAAGATCTGAAGGGGATGACCACAGACAAAGTCACCCAGATCAGTGCTAACACACCTGAAGCTGCCCTTGGTACCCAAGGAGCAAGGCATTTTTCATGGGACATGCTTTAGGAGCCTGTGGAAGGACTGGATACCATTAACTTGCTGGTAGCCATTCGTGTGCACTCATTGCTGCTCATACTGATGAGATGCTGGCCTGTTTGCATCAGGAATGCTTTGGTGATTCTTCCAGATGTGCTTCCAGCTGAGAGGATTGCTCAAGGCATGGGGTGCAGTGTAGAAAGGATATTGTGGTAGGGATGCAGAACAACTGGCAAACTGCCACTGGCCTTTGAGCTCTGCCCAAGGGAGCAACAGAGAGCAAGCCTGGCTCCCTCAGAGTGTCCAAACTGAGGAAGGGCAAGAGGATGAATTCTCACCTGTGGCATTTGCTGAATGCCCATCCGCTCTGAACTGAGAGAAAAATATTTCTGATTATACTTGAAGAAGCTGACATGCAGAAATGATGTGCTGTTATTCTTCTGCTCCACTGCACCTGAGAAATCAATACTGATGAAGATGCTGGCAGAGATGTACAAGGGATGGCAGATTTTCAGCAGAGGGATGTTTTGGTTGAAGTTAAAGTACCTTTATTACCTCGGGTCTTTCCCTGGAAATAAAGGAGCAGGTAATGTTAATCTGCTTGAGTCAAGAGCAACTTGGAAGCAACTACATGCTTTTTTGAACCCACAAACCACAATGTGGGAGATAAAATATTCTGAGGAATAAATAATCTTATTAATTGGTCAACCCCTTCCATAGGTAAGATAGAGGCTTTCTAGAAATAATTCTGGTGAGAGCTGGTTTGAAGGACAGTTTTGGGCTTTGGCTATTCAAGACATGCTATCATTGAATCTCTTCAGAAAATTGCCTTGTCATTTGGGGACACTTTTGCACACCCCCTGAAGAGATTAGAAAGCCTTTTTATTGAAAATCCTGGTTTAGAGCTAGTCCAAGAAAGACACAGAAGACTAAATTTGAATTTTATATATATGTCTTTTTGTTTGTTTATTTATATAAATATATACACTTCAGTTTTGCTCACCATATGCCTCAGTCATTCACAGTGCTACTCTTTGATATCAGGACCCCCAAATTCTTGCTCTTTTTGTGCCATTTTCCTCTAGGATGACCACCATGTGCCCACCCATGCATTTGGACCTGTTCCCTGCCATACCCTCACCTGCTTGCTGAAAAGACAAAGGGAAATACCTGTTTGGGACCTGGACGAGAGATGCTCTCAGCCAGGTGGTGAAGGCTTACTTAACCATATGTAACTATTTGTTTTAGACAGCTAGAGTTACTAGAGGCCTCTTAAACTCTGTGTGTCTGCTCTGCCAAAAGTGTTTTTTCAGAAATTTTCCTGGGGAGGACTTTACATAGATTTTTGAAAGGTGAAACACATATTTTTGTGAATCTGGGGATTTTTTCCCCATTTCTGTTACTAGCTTGAACAAATCTAGCAATCTGGGACTCAAGAGGTGAACAAGCAAAAGAATACTCCCTGATCACTATCGCTACAACATATTTATTTTAAAAACAGCAGCCTAGCATTTGTGAGCAATGAGATACATGGCTACTGGGAATGCCCTCATTTTTGGAATGGCTCTGACTTTAGAACAACAGTAATCTGATGTGGACCAGAACCATTAAAATGTCATGGAACTAACTGTCTTTGGAGGGCTGTGAGGGTAGATTTATTTTATCGGTTTTCTACACAACAGATCAGAGGGAGCAAAAATCCTCCAGCTCTAGGAAGATTCATGGGACAAGCGTGGCTCAGAGTACTTGCAGAATTCCTAATATTATAAAAAATTTAGAGCCATCCTTTAAGGAGTATTTTTTTGGTAAATTTTATAAATCCTTAATATCCACAGTACACAGCTTAATATTTTAGTAAAAATGTGCAGAAATACACACACACATGTATATGTTAAACATGCATATGTTTAACTTTAGTGACCATTTTTGTGGATTTCTGATACAACTAATCTAAGCTTTTTAATTAACAGTTCACTGAGATAGAAAAGAATATATTAAATCCTGAAGAAACTTTGTTATCAAAAAATCATTGTTATTAATTGTGCCCTTTGCTTCAGCATAGGTATTTATGACAAAAATATAACATCCTCAGTGCTGTCTATTCTTCTTTTTGAAATATATTATTATAACTTCATTTTAATATATTATGACATCTTGAGTATCTTCAGTCAAGATGTATCTTAGTCTAAAGTATGTATGAAGAGCTCAACAGGATCACAACTAAAGCCATCCAGTCTGATGCCCTGTGCTGGAAAGTGGTTAGAAACAGGTGCCTCAGGAAGCAGTGTAGGAAATAGAGCATCCTCATCTTCATACCTCCTCTCACAGCTGAGTCTTGGCAGCTGTGAGATTCCCTGGCCTAAATGAAAGATCATTTTGTTTAATAGACACTCATACATCTATTCTCCAAGACAGTCCATTCAGCAATTAATGTACCTATATATATATATAGTTCTGCAACATCCTATAGCAACACACTTCCAAATATTGATAAGGGAATTTGTCATCTTGAAGCAGGGTCCATGGCCCTGATTTAGGCACCTTGGCTCCCTTTTTCAAAATGCAAAAAAATTTTAAGGGATAGGCCCTCTTTTGTATCTGGGATTTCTGTGCAAGTCTTTGCCTTCTGTCAGAAGAGAAGGCTGCAATTCCTCTCCTGAGCCCTGAGGACTTAGGATAAAAGGAAGGGAGAGGCATTGAAACACATTAGGCTAGGAGGTGACCACGATCCTTTCAGGTTTATGAGATTATGAGGGGTCTCTTGACAGTTTCGTTATGATAGACAAGAGTCTCTGAGGCCCTAATACCAAATCACTGGCATCTGGAATGAGGAGAGAGAGAAAGAGGATGCCTGTAAAAAGAGGGGGCATGCTGTGACCATAAAAAAACCAGAAAGACCATGCTGTGTGGAAAGAGCCAAGCCATGAAGCAAGTCCAAAGAAGGGCTACCAAGATGATTAGAATAGATGGAGGTCCTCTCCTATCAGGAAAGGCTGAGAGAATTGGGATTGTTCAGTCTGCAGAGGAGATGCCTTCAGGGTGACTTAATTGTAGCCTTTCCTACAAGAGAGATGGACTGGGACTGTTTACAGGAGCATGCAGTGACCACGACAAGGGGCAATGGACTCAAACTGAAAGACAGTAGACAGTTTAGGAAAAAAATTATTTAATGTGAGTGTAGTAAGGCATATTGCCCATAGAAGTTGTGGATGCCCTATCCCTGGAAATGTTCAAGGCCAGGTTGAAAGGAGCTCTGAGCAACTTGGTTTAGTGCAAGGTGTCCCTGCTTACCATACATGGGTTGCATATTTAAAGTCCTTCCAGGCCAAACCATTCTATGACTCTATGTGAAGCAGAGATTTGACTACTGGAGACAGCATGCAGTTGGAGGAAATTATCAGCACTAAGTGGATGAAAGCATTTATCTAGGCAAGTCAGCAGGGCAGTAAAGAGGCTTATTGAGTCTGGGGCAAAATTCACATGTACTAGAGGGGCTGGAATTGTTTGACAGCAGAATTGTGGTCTGTGCACAGATCTTTCTCTGTCTAAAAGCTGAGAAAGTTTGGTTCAGTGTCTCTTATTTCTAATAAATTCAAAGAATTGGGTTCATGAGGAATATGACCATATATTCTGGTGGACCACTTGCACAGCTGATACAGTATTGTACTCAAAATGGGTGTGTACAAACTGGTTTATGTAATCTGCCCAGGAGATAGATAAAGGCACAAGTAGGTAGGTGACATAAAGTATGAATGAAACTGTGATAAAGTGTGCTAAAAGTGTTAGATGTGCAGCATTGTGTTAGTGAAAAAAGGAAACAAATCTATGCAAGGCATAAAAAGGTAAATTAATTTTGTGAATTCATTTGACTAAACTAGGGGAAGGAGTGTTTCAGTAACAGGAGTTGGCTGTTTTTTTGTCTTTTTTTCAAATGTTGAGACATCTTTTTTGGTTCATGACTTGCTTTGAAATTTGTATTTATAGCAAGAATTTTCCATTCAGTTTTTTTGATTTGGTCTTTTTTTAGTCTATAATTTAATTGGACATGCAATAATATAAAATAAAATATAAAATATTGCAAAAGGTGTGAAGGGGTAAACTAAAACAAACTAGCCATCTAAAATACACAGAAGGTAAGGGTAGCATCAATACTTCCCTAAAAGCACTGGGATGTATTCATTGTAATGAGTCTTCCAGTATCTGTGACAATTCTGCCTCTCAACTAGAGAGTAAAAATAGATCACTTAGTGTTCATCTTTCTTCTCATCAAGCTTCACATAAACAAACAAGAAAACAACAATTGAATCCATTGTAAATCTTATATAGAATCTGCACCTTTGTAAATCAAGCTGCAAAGGAAAGTAATTGAATTTAAGATAGCTTTAAGAAAAGTAATTAAACAGAAGATATAGTTTCTAATTAAGATGTATATTATATTAGTGACTTAATTTCTCAGGTTATTAATTGCCATAAAATAAATGTCTATATGACTCAACCTTTCAAGCTTCTGGCTTTAATGGCAATTCAAAGCCCTTGACATTTCTGTAATGTGCTCAGTGCTATGGAGGATCAAGCTCCTAAAAGAAAAGCAAGCATTTTTTCCATTTTACTTAAGGTCAAAGAAATGAACATCCAACTTCTCAGAGAGATGTCAAATGTACATATGGATGCATAAAACCATAATGTGATCTTCCACTATAATTAAACCAATGATGCAAAAAAAACCCCTAGTAGATTCCTACTGGTTTGGGTTCAGTTTAGTCTAAGTAATCCTGCAAAAATTCAAATGCTCATTTTGATGACCAAGAATTTCTGAATCAGGTCATGCTCCATGTGATTGTCTTAATCTAATTGTCTTAGTCTTAATCTAATCTTGGTGGACCCAATCCAGTTTTATATATCAATGTAATTGGGAGGAGCTGCAATGATGTTGAGGGTTACACCTTTAAAAAGTTTGCATAAAAGATACTGGAATCTGAATTATTTATCTTTATGCAGTATGACTTTCTGAATTTCTTGTGGCCAAAACTTACTTCTGAAAATTAATGTATGTTTTCAAATCGCTTCTCTTGGAGTAGAATTGGACCATTAAAAAACTGTATTAGTACACTCCCCAATGAAGTTCATACTCCAGTAAACTCCATTAGTAAAACTAATTTTATTCTAAACACTTGTAACACAGCATTTAGGTAGGAAAAAAGTGCCATCAATCACTTGGTGTTATCCCACAGACAACACTACACGCATCAGCAATGTGCTCAGAAGGCAAGAAGACCCAGATGAATTGTTAGTTTGTTGGTTTTTTTTACTTTATAGACTAAAGTGCTGCAGAGTTATAAAACACTACCTAGCTATCATTTCTACTGCTAAACTCAGGCATATAAAATGACTTTTAAGGAAATCAGCAAGACTAAAAAAACAAAGGAAAATTGACATAATTGTACAGGGAAATGTACAAAACGAGCCTTACAAGAATAAAAGTTTAGTATGATAGACTTATGATTAACAGCCAGGCATTAAACTTTAATTTGTCTTCTGTCTATAGACTGATGTTAGTAATAAAATTTTGCTTGTATAAAATAGAAAGAACTCTATTTACCTTATTGCATAATTTGGGTTTTTAGTAACAGAAACGGAGCGACTCAAGGTTGTAAAAGAAACATTTTAAAGGGAATATAATTGACAATGCCTCTTAATATATTGACTTTCCTGAGAAGGAGAGTAGGCTTGGCTACTTAATTTTCTGAATTCATAAGACAAATCTAACAATCAAGAATCATCTTTAAAATATCTTAAAATCATCAGAAAACAATTATTTTCTGAATTATTCTCAGCAACCAGAATGGCCATTGGCCATTCAGTCACCATTTGTCAAGTAATACAGATTATGTGAAGTTCTGAAAAAATGGCTGAAAATGGAAATCATGCAAGATAGCGTGTAATAATAAACATAACAAAATTTACTGAATGAAAACAACACTTAAGAAATTAAAAATAATAGCAAAAGTCCACTTTATTATGTTAATTGTTTTCTGCCTATGTTCTGAAATAATTAAAATTATATCTCTTTTATTTTCACATTATTTATCTTGACATAGTGTGTTGACTGTTCTGTTTATGAATGTAATGTCATGAAAGGTAATATTATTAGATATTAAATCTAGAAGAAATGGACACATCTTTTTTTGTAACCAATGCCATAGAATTTTGCCAAGCAGTTCTTCCATACAGCTCAAGAAGTTGCATATTATTATCTACAGAAAGACTTAATACTGATTTAAGAGCTCAGAGTAATGATAAAGCCATATTATTCCTTGTAACAATGTTATTAGTTCGGGTAGGAAAAAGCTTTTTTTTTTTTAATGAAAGAGAAAAATTTCTTATTAATATGTATGCATCTTAGGGCTAGTTAAGCCATTCTTATAAGCTGAGACATTTAAAGACTAGAGATGATCATTATTGTTGAACTTGTTGAACAGAATGTAGTAATTTTCATATTCTCTTATAATAACATCAAGTCTAAATAGGTCTGCGTTCTATATTATGTCGCATTACTCTGGAAATTATTCTCGTTTATGCCCAGTGAACTTGATAAGGTAATATAGACAGAATTTCATTCTGTTCAGTTCGCATTCACGTCATAAAAGAGAATGAATCCACCAGAATCAGTTCACCTACATTTTTCCTTCAGAGAATTAAGTCTCGATGAGGCAGGTGTAAGTAAAAGGAAATTAAGGTATTCTTTCAGTTCAGTCTTTTAAAATACTTTTTGCAACATGTTTTTGTTATATTCAGCCACAGTCAATGAAAATTTTCTTCAGCAGCTCTGAAGAAAACAACAGAATTGTTTTTATAACTCCAGCAAAATTATTCTTTTCAATCAATAAAAATAGCATTCCACTTCCTTTCTTCTCTTTAGGTCTTGTTTATTTACAACTTAAATGTCAGTAACTGCAATAACTTAACCTTTGGCAGGGTGCTAATGGACTTGAAATAAAACAGAGAGGTTTTAATTGGCCTCTGAATGGAGTAGTGCTGGGCACTGCACAGCTGAGCTGCTGTGGAGCGTGTGTAGGAGAAAGGCATTCCATTAGGATGTGTGCAGCAACGTACTGTGGGCTGCACATCTGCAATACATTATTGATCAAACAGTTGTTATAAATAGGAGCATCGAGTCTAGATACCAACACCAACCCTCAGATCTCTGAAAGCTAAGATGCAATTAATGTATTCATATAGAAAACATAAACTAAGAGTAGGAAGCTGCCTAGAAACAACAGTGTAAGAGAAAAATAAAAACCACCAAGATAAAAACCATTAAGAATTATAGTATTTGTTAGGTTAGATAGCTTTTGTGACCTATGTGCTTCTCCCCAACATGCCCTTCTTCTGTCAACATTCAAAAGTGCATTAAAATTTTGCCAAAACAAGTCAGTTCTCAGTTTGATCAGAGAAAGAAAGTCATATGATTCCCCTAAATCTTCTGACAGTTCTGCTGTCAGGGCTGTCAGGCTGGGTTACGTAGTTTTCACAAAATGAAGCAGAATATGTAGTATAGAAGGGCCTGTAAGGGTCTCTTCACAACCATCATTTATTTATTTTTGCTTCAGTATGCATTTGTGTTGTCAGATGATGCAAGGTTATTGCTTTTTCTTACTATTTATTGCTGATATTATTACCATTGTGCCTCAAAGTAGCCACGGACTATGATCCGATTATTCTTTCTGCCACAAACGCTATTCTGCAAAGGAACTTAGAGCTGAGACTATGTTTAGAGAGCCATCAGAGGCAAGACAGCAGTGAGCTTTACTCACTCTCACATGGCTGCCAGGGGCAGTGAAATCACCAGAGTGTGCACTGTGGCTGCCTCAGCCCACTCCCCATAGGATCTTATTCCTTTTTGGCCTCATGCTGCTCCCACTGCAGCCCGTGGTACAACAGTGATGGGGATGGGGGCCAAGAGTGGCAGCTGCAGGATTGCACAGCAGCATGGCAGGGAAGGTACAGGACAAAGTGAAAGTGAGACAGGCAGCCAGGCAGGCAGCAGGGAGCAGTGAGGCTCAGTATGGATGCACAGTGGGCACAGGACACAGCTGCCTGTTCAGTAATGCTTTCATTTGGGGTTCATGGGAAAACGAGGAGATTTCAAAAAGAAGTAGTCATGCTTGCTGAGTTCTGCAAGTGGAGAAAACTAAATTTTACTCACTAAATAAAGATACCAAATTGGGTCAGTAAGAGGGAAAAGCTTTTGAGAAGACCAGAAGAGCAAGCCAGAGAGGCAAGAAGCTAAGGATGATCTGTCCTAAGAAATGGGCAAGGAATATGAGTTCTTCAAAAACTGCAGTAACTTTACATAAGCGAGAAGAGAGCAATGACAAAAATTACCATTGGAACCCAGGCTATTTCTAATTTTTTTTCTACTGAACATTTTAGGTAGATAATGTGTCTGTTTTATGGAAAATTAAGTCACAGCCTCTGTTTTATGGCTATGAAGGACTACAAAGAGGATAGACTAATTTTTATCCGTGAAAGAACTAAAATTCTCTGCCTCTCATTCTGTACATTTGCAGAGACACTAACTTTTGGACAAGTCAGAATTCCCTCAAAATCTTGCTGCAGAACAGGAATATTCATGGGAATATCAAATATAAGAAAGTAAAAAAGAAGTAATATATTAGATTTCCAATATTTTTACCTTCCTATTGAAAAAAATTCTTTCTGCCATAGGAAGTATTTATATTTAGTATATAAATACCTACATAAGCCTATCATAGTTACTGGTAATTGTTTCCTTCCAAGTAGTCATAGTATCAAAAGTAAAGATTTATTTTTGAGCTGATCTTCCTTGATAAGGGCTAAAGTGCTATTAATATTCTATAAATATATTCAAAATAACAGAAGAATTAATTAAAAAGAAACAGAAGATCTAGTTCTAAAAGGACCGTTTGAAAGAAACTGAGCATTTTTTCCATGGATATCCACTTTGGGAAAAAAAATGAAGTAAATCTGTCAAATATTAAAAAAAAAACCAAGCAGGAAAGGGAAGATGATCTTTAGATAAAGTAATAAGACATATTTTGTTACTATATTATACTACAAATTAGTAAATTTTCCAAATCTGTCTAACAACTTGAGAAGTCTTTTACTTCAGTAGGGAAACACCAGGACCAGCTGAAAAGAGGTGCAAGATGGAGAGTCTGGAAAACCTCTTGTGTTCTACATATTGTAATGATATGTGGAACATAAAGGAGACATGGATACCTGGATGTAAGCACATCTGTCCTGTGGGGATAAACTGTTAACATAAAAGAAAATAAATCCTGCATAAAAATAATAATACATATTAACACAACACAGAATAAATTAATGCATAGAAATAATTAAGATAATAATAACTTATAGACACACAGGTACACTAACAATCCAGAGATAACAGAGATGATAACAAAAGAGATCCAGAGATGATAACAAAAATTGATCCCTCAAGTCAGTGACCGACAAGGCCTTGGAGGAACCACTCAAGCATAGCTTGGAAAATTTTTGGCCAGACTTTGTAAGTGATAAGAAAAGGGAAAACTATTGTGGGTCTTGTGCGAACAAGACACTAAAATCCCTCTAAGGAGGCATTTCTCATCTTTATTTATTTGTGTTTTGACAAGCTTCAAAGTATACTACTCCAAGAAAAATCCTGACTTCAAAGAAACATCATTTGGTTTGTTTCTTTGGTGAGGCACAGGGTCTGTATAGCACAGCACTTATAACAAGTAAAACCCAATAGGCAGAAACTATTTCATTGATCCAACAGTGGTTATCTTTGCTGACAACATTATTGTTTCATTATAAATCATAATATGTAAGGCTTTTTTTAATTAAAGAACGTTTTTATTTTCCTAGATTGTTGACTTGATGGAAAAGTTGTACTCTTTCAAGAAAATTATCTGCTTTAGGGAATGCCTTTAAATGTATCAAAATGGAGGTATCATTACCTTGTCGGTGGCTCATTTGCAATACAATCTCATTTTGGCTCCAACCATCACTGAATGGTAATGGATATTGATCAGTTGTTTTAGCAGTGGAATAACAGCTTCAATTTAATGACTGTGCAATAACATTATAATGGCTGAGACTGTGAGCTGAAAATGTTCATTACTTCACAAGCCATACAAGGCAGCATTAGACCTTTTAATGTATTTTTGTATGATTTAGTTGTGCACCAGGTTGTACTTTTATATATCAAACAACAATAATACACAGAGGATTACAGTGTTTTTTTAATGTAGAATATGTACAACTTACGCAAATGGAGCTGATCACATTTCCATTTTTATTTCTAAAGACACCTGCATTCTTTTAAATAAACTTAAAGAATTTAATTTCCTTTCAACAGTACAAGGTATTATAAATGTAACCTCAGCAGAAGCAAGTGCGTCTGTGTCCTTTCAGCTGACACACCTGCTTCCAGCCAAAGCACAGCTAGCCACTGGATTAGAAAAATTAGAGAGAACTATCAGACATGGTAAAAATCACTCTCCAAATTTACCAGATCAGACAAGCTGACATAAAGTGGAAGTCTTTTTTTAGTTCACTAATGTACCAAGCTTCATTAATCACAATTTGCATCTGTGCTACAAAGCGTTTTCTCATGCTTCTTTTTTTTTCCTTCTTATTTTTTTTCACAAGATTTCATTAATTCTGTCTTTTCCTAGTTGCATTTCTTGGAACCATATTCCATATATTTTTCACCTCTGAAAAATACCAGCATTTTTGAAGAGGTTTAAACTCAGCTATTACCTTGACAAATTTCCACCATGTAAATTACTACTTTATTGAAATAAGAAATTTATTTTTTTTGCACATAACTTCATACATTCAAAATAATTTTTGTTCAACCTTGGAACAGAAAATATTAAATTACTGTCTAATCAACTAAAATAGTGACAAACAAACAACTGTGAATTGATACAATATTATCATTTCCATTATTTATCTATTTGGAGACAAACATTTTGCTTCATTTAGAAAGTACAATAGTAAATCTTGTCTTCAAAAAACTCACAATTCTATCATGTAGTATTATTTGGGGAAAAAAAATGCTGAAAGGGAGCTGTGGAAACTATTGAAGTGAGTCTAATTTAATCTTTAAAACATTACCCTGAAATAACTTGAAAAAACTAAGAAATTTTTATAGGTGAATAAGCAAATGTAGTTTATTCTTAGAGTTACTCAAATATTTGAGGAAATCTGCAATTTCTTTTGAGAATGAAAAATGTTTGAAACTCATGATGAGATAAAGTGAGCTTCCTTAATCTAACCTGAGAAATAACCGCTTTATTTTTCTGTTAGATGGTTTAATCACAAATCGGTTTTAGTGGAGTTACACAACTGTTGTGTCTTACAAAAATACAAAAATTACAAGGATTATATTTCTGTTCAGTATTTCTAAACCTCTGAAGTAGTTTTCATCAGTTTCAGAAGGTGAGCTTGAGTGTGTTTCCCAGCTTCCTAGCAGTTTTTATGGAGGCACATAGCTCCATCTTCATACAGCTAATTGTAGGCTTAGAGCTAAAGTTTTTAACTTATGTGGCCATTTAAAAATTGTTATGGTTTTAAATTTATCATAATTTTAAAGCATAATTTTCTAGGAAAATATCTACATCTAAACTTTCACTTTTCTCACAACTTTATTCCTTAATGTGTTCTGCTGGTCAAATACTCATGGATCAGCTCAGAAGAGAAAGTAAGAGCACATTTTAGAAGAATTTTGAGGATGAAAAGACCAAGCTTATCTTATTTTTTTCATTGGCGTTACACATAATACTTTCTAACCAGTGCTGTAAAATATGCTATCAAAACCCACCACCACTCTGTTTGAAAGTGGAGAGTAGATATACTATCAATCACATCAGACATTAGTATGCTGCATATCCCTTCTCCTGCAAAATTGGTTTGACATACACAATTATCTGCCTAGATGCATTGAGTGTACCAGAACCGTCCATTATCAGAAATAAGACTACTTTCCATTTGCTTTCCTACAAGTACCCTGTATAAGGATTAAATCTTTCTTGGATGCTTTGAGTTTCCAGGGGATTGCAGGTCTGACAGAGCATTTATCTTTAGTATTCTTCCATGCTATTATCATTCTTCATTTGATTTTACTCCTAACTCTGTGTGTTGTTCACAGTATCTTTGAGCCCAAACTGCAAGAAATTGATCCAGTTTATTTTGGAGCATGAGACTAATTTAACAGGTTATATCCAATCTTTATGTATACCAAAATAGTTTCTTTTGGACAGCTAAAGCACTTACATTCATAACACACAGGCATCAGAAGTACACGTGGAAATTTTCATTTCAATAACATAAGCAGAAAAATACAGTTAACTTGTAAACCGTATTTATAGCTTAAAACATTAGCTGAAATTGTACATCTTAAAGTGTAGGAACTGAGTTTTTGCAATTCTGCCTTTAATGTTTAAGACATGATTTTATATTTGTCATCCCGGCAAAACACAATTAACCATCTGTATTTAGTAACTTAATTATATTTATCCCACCTCAGTAGATTCCAGCCGGAGTTTTCTTGCAACCATTCTGATTTCAGACATCAGTGTAGTAGTAACAGCTCGTTTTAGCAGGTGGCACGGCCTTCCTTAAATATATTCAGGATCCCTGGCATAATTTATTCATAAATTAACTCTGTGAACCTTGCTTTCACATACTGATCAGTTCATACTTTAATTTCACACGTTGATGAGCACTGCATGAGTAAGTGTGAAACGCTTCTAAAAATAGCTAGGGAGGATAAACAGGACAGGAAAGCATCACGTTAACTTCGAGTAAAGACTAAACTCACCACAGCTGGGAACCTGTGTCTGTCTGGTAAAAGCATACACACATATTAGATGCAACTAATAGCACTCCAGTACTTCATCTGTAACTTCTTCTATTGATCAGTCTGAGGTACTATGAATGATCACACCATTGTGATAATGAATCAATGAAGATGTCTTTGAACAGATGGAATATACTTTCTCACCTCTATTGTCATTATTTAATATTATATGTGCTCATAGTTTGAGGTCTCTTATTTGCTCTCTACTATGGTTTTATTGCTTAGTAACTTTATACATAAGTGTGTAGTAACTGTGTAGTAATTGCTTGTGCTATTAAGACATTTAGAAGCCAATGATCAGCACTATGACTAGCCAAGAGCATTTAATACATCTATTTTTGTCAAAATATAATAAACAGTCTATTGCTAAGTGAAAAACAGGGCTACAGCCTTTGCCTCCTTGGGCAGCTGAGATGATCACTTCTTCTGTGGACAGCTGCATCATCTAAACTCAGAGCAATTAGTGCTGAGCCACGTGAGCAGTCAAGGCCTAACCCTCCTGGAATAGCAGCAATTTGTCTGACAACGAAACAAACAAACAAAAGAAACCCAAATACCCCAATACAAAAAACACAATGTAATGGCTAGAAATAAAAATTCAAGTAGAAAATAAACTGGTGGTCCAGGTATGTTGCTTGTTTTTGGGGAGAATAGTTAAATGCATCTAGCCTTTGCAGGTATAGCCTTCATCACGATGCTATTGTTTTATATTATGTTATATAGTAAATAACTTTTAGATGTATATAGAAGCAATAATGCGGGCAAGGGGAGTCACTTGTCACTAGGTGAGTGATAACCTTATATATACCATTCTAATCTTCTTTTTTTTTAGTGTAAAGAATTTTCTATTTGGCTCATTGGAGCAAATAGACAAAATATATCCATAATAGTGCCTTTTTTTTTTTTTTAACTTTATTTCTAACCTGTATTCTCTGTTCATTCCTGTTGCTAGGTTTAGTTTCTGGAAAATAATTTTTCACCATTGTGTTGTGTTCTCATTTTGTTCAAGAAGATTTTGTCCTTTTTTTTTTTTAAGAATCAAAAATTCTCAGAGAAATCGATGAAATTTTATATGTAAAACTGGAGTAAAAAGCAGCTCCAAATTTCTGCTTAAATAGTTTTCCAATTTACACTGCAAAGGGAAGTTCAATTTTTTAATATTATCTACTGTGACTGCTTAAAGTACTGGTTTAAACATTCTTGTTCATGGATTCTGAAATGTATTGTAAAATAGCTCAACTTTCTTTTCAATGATGGAACTCAGCTCCTGGTGGTTGGGTACCTTTATCCCTTCCACTTTCGTGCTTATACTCCTCAGCAGTCCTCTATCTCTGACCTGCTGCTATAAAGCCACCATCACTTATCTTCTGAGTGGGGCCTCTAATTTCAACACTTCTGCTGTCAATTCCTCTGGTTGCAGTAAAAAAAAGTCATGCAATGAAGCCTCCCTTGGTACAAAAGAAAATAAAGCATTGTGCTGCCTTGCTACTGCCTTAATCTCAAGTGATGCCACAGAGGCTGAATATTTTGTTCAGGAACCAGAGGGACTCTAATTAGCACTTGTTTAGGAAAACAGGTGATCATCTTGAAAAGAACTGAAAACTAAAGTGCTACAACTACTCACTTTGTTCCCATGACATACATGTATGTGTATTGAAAACAAGAACTTATATCAAACAAATAGGATGTATTTTGATTTAGCAATGTTCTTTTTTCTCTAATGTAAAATTTTAGTCAGTGGTCTAATTATTGTGCTTCTCAGTCTTCTAGAAGTTTTTTAGACACTGTATAATTTGCTTGTTTTACAAAAAGACAAGTGTTATAGCAAAATAAGAAAAAATACAGTTGCTGTGTGTATATGAGCATATGAGGGCCTCCCACAGTAGCTGGTACATATAGGCTGTCTCTTATAGCCTTAATTATATCGTCACTGGAAAATCAGTTGCTGTGTATCTAAATTCATTTGCACACATTATGTTTTTCACCCCTGAGGAGTAATATGGCATATAACTACATCTGAAAACTAAACCAGTGAAATTTATGTCATGCCAGTGTTTATTTTGTTGTAAAATTGACTTTCAACAAGCAATCCAATATCCAGTAAAGGGCTCTGATCAGGTAGGCTCATAATATTATTAAGTGCTGCATTTGTTAATGGCTGCAAATATTTTCTTTCCTCCTACTTAAGGGTGTCAAAAACTTCTTCAAGGCAGTAGAAATGAGCTACAAATGAATGCATACATAAGGTAGCAAAGTAATTCAGCCATTGCTCTTCCTCTTTAAACAGAAAGAAAAATCTCAGCAAGGACAAAAATGACAGAGACCATTCAGCCTGGTGGACATCAGTCTTTGGAATAATTTTTTGAAGGAACTGGTAGGAGCTAGATTTTTGAGCCATTAAAAACAATGTGATGAAATAGTGAAGAACAAAGCAGTCTTGCCTTCCCATGGACAGGGATTCTGAGTCTTAGGTCTAAGGTGTAGAAAACATTTTCCTCAGACACTGCTGACCTTGCCAATATTGATCAGGTGCTGCTTAAGTGCTGGTAACTTCCCATACAGAAACAACCCTGTGTTAAACCCAGAGTTAAACTGCTGTGGAAATGTGTCCGTTCCCTCTTGACTGACTGCAATTCTCTGTCATGGCAAGAGAGGAGATTATTTTTAGCCTCTTTAGGTGTGTTGCTCTCTGTTGTTTGCTTTCCTATCTGGCCCTAGTTCAACATTGTTTTCCAGCTGCAGCACAAAGGAGGTGATTCTTTATGAAAAGAAATGTTTCCAGCAACCCCCTTGAGAGAGAAGGTGAAGATGTTTTGTTACAATACCTCTTGGGACCAAAGGTGTGGAAATCAACCAAGTGAGCTTCAGACTGTGATTGTAATAGAAGCGTTTAAATATTGGTATAGCAGGATCAGCAGCTTGTTTTAGTATTTTTAAGCCATAGCATTGCTTAAGGAAAGCAGAAAAAAGCCACATGGCATTTTGGAGAAAAAAGCTTGTATGGGATGTGTGAGTGAAATAAAGGTCAGAATTTGTTAGCTAAGCAGTTGCAAAAGGAGTCCGTCGGGCATTTCACTTGTCAGGAGGCCACCCTGACTAACATTAACTGCTGCTGGGAATTCTCTTGCAGGTTTAGAGAGTTTTGCACCACTGTAAATCCAATGAAGCCCATAATCTTTCTTTGCACATTTTTGTTTAATATGGGAATATAATTCTGAGAAAAATGAGAAGGAAAATCTATCTCCATCTTCTGAGATACTGCCTGCAAAATCAGTGCTAAAAGCAATACTGGAAGGCTAAAAATTTCATTGTAGAGGCCAAGATTTTTTTCTTCTTCTTAATTCTTTGACCACAATTTCCTTATTGTTCCTGAATCTTAACCATGGCACGTAAATTGATGCTCTTTATGGTATGTTTTTTCCCACTTCTGTCATGACCTATTGCTAATTTATCCATAGACCAGATGAGAGATGAGTAAGACCAACTGAGTTAAAAAAATATGTGTAAGATTCATGTCAAGGGAATGAATTTCAAATTTGTGAAAGTGCAAACTCTGTCAGATACCCAAGTAGTCACAAACAGCTTGCCATTAAAAGCAAAGGAGCCTCTAACATGGAGTGCAGAACTCCAATATGGATTAATATTTTAATTAGTGTTATTGTAGAAATAAATTAATCTTACAGGGACCAAAATCTGTCCATTCCAAAAGATACCAAAATTGCTGCAAGAGAAAATTAATGAAATGATAAAAATTTGAATAGAAGTTAATTTGATGTTTCTTGAATTAAATGCTTGTGGGCAGTCTTATCTCAACCACAGAAAATTACAAGTATATTTCTTCGACTACTCTGTTTTTGCTGGTTTTGGAATGGACTTCAGCCCTTCCCATAGCTGAAATATTTCTGGTTCTGTAGAACCACTAAGAATTAGTACTGGGTGCAGAGACCCAAAAAGGGATGAACTGGGGTTGTTCATCCTGCTCGGCGTTTTACAGTACTTCTTCTTCTTGCAAGGAGTAGTCAGATTGCACAACCATTTTTACACAAACTTGAGCAGAGGGGAATCTGGATGCACGTCACAGGTAGGGAAAATACAGAATGAGCATAAGCACTATTAACAAAGCTGTTTTGGAGGAGGAAAGTGGTTTTCTGGGCATTTAGGTTTTGGGTGATTTATTCTTTATTGTCCTTGTGACTTGGTTTGGTTTTCTTGTTAGTTTAGTTTGTTTATTTTTAATTATCGAATAGTTTGCCTCAGACATCAGACACCTATCTACCAGGTGGAAGTAGGACAGAGAGAGTTTTATTTCTTGGCAGTTAGATGTGAAAATCCTAGGTATAGCTCTAACAAAAATTTAAATGTTTTCCAAGCCCACACTAGAAGGAATTACATTAGGAAAGTGCTAGTCTTTTCTTGTGAAAGTGCTGAAGTCTCTACACAACACTATTTACCCTCTTCTTATAAAGGGAAACATCCCTAATGGATTTCTGTCTCCTCAGAGCGTGAACTTGAATAGTGATTTATTTATGCTTGGATGGTTACCTAAAAATAAGAAACAAAAATGCAAATGTTTGCATTTGTAAATGTTAATATGACAAGTTAGAGAAATCACTGTCTCATCTTGATGTGTGCAGTCAAATGGAGAGGGCAAAATAGACTGGGTTTTCACCAACAGAGTGAGACATTGGAGGAGTAAGTAGCAAAAGTGTAAAGAGATAATGAAACATTTAGAAGTTGAGAAAGTGATTTTGAATTCCTTCCTTGATAAAACAGAAATGAGGCAAGGGAAAAGGTGGTGAGATAATTGCAGGCTCCTGCAACTTGGTAAAAAGTTTAGTAGGTCCAAGAATTATTACAAGGTTACTCACTGTGGCTCTATTTACTATTTACTGGCTCTATTTAGTTTGTAGCATTTACAGCTATTATCTTACCATTAGACTGACACTACAGATATTTACTCTGCAATCAAATGACAAAATATACCATAAAATGTTGTAGGGAGTTGAAATATGGCAATAGTGATTTTCAACTTTATTCATTTCCAGAATTATAATTACAACAAAACTTAGGGTGTTTCTAACTCAAGAATGGTTTTTAGAATGGTGTACATGCAAATCACAGACTAAAATAAAGTTATTTCTTCCAAGGAGATTCAAATTTAGACTTCAGATATTTACTCTGGTGTTATTTTTGGACACCTTCCATCAAGCTTGGACAAGCTCCCACTTCTATGAGGAGCCTGGGATAACTCCATTGCAGTACAGCACTGAGGAGACAGGATTATTGTCTCCTCAGACCTTTTCCATTGCTAGGAAGACAGAGGAAGAGGAACGTCTAAAGGAAAACTGTGAAGTCTGATGAGTTAAGATGTAGTCTAGAGGCATTTATTTTTTCCACCGAATATTAAAGGAGCCTAGGGTGGTCATAATCCTAACATAAGCACGTCTGCTAATTGCATGAAATTAGATAAATAGCACTCAAGCCCCAATTAAAAAGCCAAATAGATTAAAAATAAATTCACCAGAACCCTGCCTGAAAATCAGACTCTGATTGGAAGATCTCCTGTGTATGCCACACGTTTGTAAAATTATTTACATGCCCACTCAGCCTCTGTATAAATATCATTATCACTTTCATTGCATTTATGTCTTTTGCATTTGATCCTACAGACTCTGAAATCATTAGTTTAAAATTGTATCTGATGCTTGAGAATTAGGTAAATGTAATCAGTGTAGCTTATAGTAATGCTACACTAGCTAGCAATGTGTCTTCAACAGATTTGAATTTGGACCATTACTTTTGATTATATGATTAGAACATTAAAAAAATTAGAATAGATATTAAGATCATCAGACATCTTCAATAAGTGAAGAACATCATAGTTACTGAAAATGAAAGTATAACTTGCAGACTAGTTTCTAGTGAGCCAAAGTCTTCACTCAAAAAATTCAAAAGGAAAAAAAAAAGAAAAGAAAAAAGTAAAGGGAAAATCTATTTGTGAAATGGATCCTTAGATGCTCATTTCAATAAATATTTAATGAAAAGCTAAGAAGTTAACAAGAAAAAAATTGCAGATGTTTACTCTTTCCAAAATTTATAGAAAAATAGATCTACTGAGGATATATGCTTCAGCTTTACAGAGCAATGAATGAATTTGCAAATATATTTGCACATGCTCCATTCCCTTGCTCCTGGACACTATTTTTGGAAAAGTAGAGAAGGGTCCCTTATTTGATTCCTCCCAAATATGAGAATGCAATCTGAAAGAAAGTGAATCTAAATCAGTAGAAGAGTGGCAGAATGAAAGACCTGACAGAATGCCTCCCATCCCTTGGAAAAAATGTGTGATGACAAACTGATGACTAAATTTATGTATCTTTGTTCTCATCCTAAATGGCTAACAATGATATATTGAGATTGGTAAAAACTAACAACATTGACAAAGCATTGATTTCGTGTTTCCTATTTTTTTTGTTCAATAATAAAATTATTTTTGTCACTCAATTACTTTTCTTTCCGTTTCATATAATGAATACAGGTTTGTGCACTGTCAAATCTTCCTCACAATGAAAAACCTCGTTGAAGACTATCCAATTTTTACTATCCAGCCTTCATTCTTTTTGCTTGATTCAGGAAATCACAGGTTATTTGCTGCTCCTGTACAGAGAATGTCTATTCTAATGACATTGATATTCTGCAAGCAATTCTAGTTTTTACAGGTAAAAAAGTTAATTTTGAAGCATTGTCTTTGTACAGCTTTACCCATATTTTTAGCATGATACAGTCAGAGTCAGCCTGTCTTCATATAGCGCAGAGACTTTTGTCTTCACTGTCTTCTCTCCCCATGGGCTGAGATGCTGTAAATTGTTTCTGGACAAGTTTCAGAGCTGCCTGTAGCATGCTTTTAATGTACATTCTCAGAAGACTACTGGGAAACAAAGTTTAGCTTTTTGCAGCCTTGTCTGACATACACCTTGTTCCCAGAATGTGTTTAATGTATGTCTTTCCACTTCTTTACTCATCTTATGTAAGGGGATCTATTCATAGCTGATTAGGAAGTGAGCAAGTGATCGCTGCCAGGTCTGTTCCTAAGGCAGTGAAAGAATTGCTTGCTGTTTCTCCCTCCCACAGCAGGATACAGAGTTATATCAGGGAAACTTTGGTTTGGATTTCTTGCAGAATCCAGATGTCTGCACAATGGTCAGACAGACATACCCTGTCAGATGACACTGAGGCTGTGCTCAGTAAAGCTGGAAGAGGCTTCTTCAGTGGTTGGGACTACAGCTTCACCTAGAAAAATAAAGCGGCATGGCACCACCTCTGAAACCAGAGATGATATAATCAAGCTAATTCAGAATCTCCAGTTTTAAAACTTAAGCCATATAGCAGCAGCCTTCTGGATTAGGGGGTAGGGAAATCTTATTCCAGATACAAAAGGGAACCAGAAATTCAGAGACGGTAAAATTTATCTCCTTATGTTATCTCCTGAGAAAGTCAGGTGTGCTTCATGGAAAATTGCAAAAGCAATTGGGAAACTCTTGCATCTGGCTTTCTTGCTGCAAAAAAAATATATGCTCTGAATTATTCATGGCATTTTGAACAGTGTTTTCATAACCATCAGCAATTAGACCCAGAGTTCACCTGGGCAAGACAAGAGCTTTGACTTCAAATTTAGTTTTTCCAGGCAGAATTCTTTGTATAGCATAGGGAGGACCTAGTCATTGATTGACACTTTTTAATGGAAAAGTTATTACTGGTTTCTAGTAAGGTAAACATCCGGGTTTCCTTTTGCTGTTTGAAATCCCACCTCTGGTGGTACCACTGTGAGGATGCTCCTCTCCTACCAACATTCTTCACAGCTCAGCTTACACAGTGGCTTTCCAGATACAGGAAAAGCCTCTGTCTCATTTTCCAGGAGTTGAAATTATTAATCAGGTAGAGATAATTCTGTATATTTTTACAATTCAAATTGGTTGCCCTGTCCAAAGAGACTTAGAAAAATCTGTTGTCTGTCTAAACACCAAAAAATATGATACCATTTTATTTTTTTATCTGCTGTATTTTTAGCAGTGGATCTGGTACAACATCTTTTGCACAATTAGTTCTGTCTCAATTAAAATTGGCTTTGTTAGAAATAGGGAATTTAAAACCTCTCTGTGTATATATTTTTTCATCTTAATGACAACAGTGTGAGTTAAGGTGAGGGGAGGTTGCATATGGAGTAGAGTGTCCAGCTGGAAGCTTCTCAGTACAAAAGAGATATGGAGCTCCTGGAGTGAGTCCAGAAGAAGAGTGCAAAGATGGTTAAGGGACTGGAACACCTCTGTTACAAGGAAAGGCTGAGTGAGCTGGGCCTGTTCAGCACTGAGGTGAGACAGCTGAGATGGGACTTCATCAATGTCTATAAATATCAGGAGAGAGAGTGGTAAGGGGACAGAGCCAGGCTCTTCTAAGTGATGCCAAGCAATAGGACCAGAAACAGCAGGCAGAAACTGATGCACAGAACATTTCACCCAAACATGAGGAAGAACATTATCATGTGGGTAACCATACACTGGAACAGAATGCTCAGAGAGGGTATAGAGCCTTCCTCACTGGAGATATTCAAGAACCATCTGGACACAAGCCTGTCTCCTGTGCTCTGGGATGATCCTCTTGAGCAAGGAGGTTGGACCAGATGACCCACTGTGGTCCCTGCCAACCATTCTGTGATTCTGTGAAACAAATCATTGAAGGCTGCAAAATTGTTTTCCAAGCAAGAAATATTATTTCAGAAAACAATGAAATGTATGTATATTTCTGAATGTATTTGCACACTAATAGAAAGGAAAAGCTTTCAGTAGTATGGAATGGTTCCTTTCTATTCATGTGGAAGAGATTCTAAAGTAACCAATTCATTGTGAAGCAAGTTTGAAAGCGGAAATTTGAATAAGTCTTTTACGCTTCTGTTGGCTGGAAGGAATACTTTAAGAGACAATTCTGACCTATATAGGCAAAATCTGGTATAATTGGACTCAACCATTTACTTACATTAAATAGAAACTTGGGTCTGTGCTAGATAAAAACAAACTCAGAGTCTTTGAGGCTTTCTTTGGATATGTCCTTGCCTCCTGGAAGAAGTCCAAGAGGTTCTTTCAGGTTCATGAAACTCATAAGAAATTGTTGGTGCTTCCTATATTAAGGGAAGTTGGGAAAAAAGAAATCAAGCTTGTTTATTATAAGAGGTTCCTCATAAAATAAGTTGGTGTGCTGGTACTTTGCTTTAAATTTGATACCAAGGCAATACTGATTCAAGGGCACCAGGAGTCAGGTAAATTGTGCAGAACTCTTGAGTGCAGATTTAAGGCAAATTTACAGGAGAATACTTTCTCCAGTGTATTAAATTGTGGAAGGATCAAATACTACATGTTGGTGAAAAACAAGAAGAGATAAGGAAATTGAGATAATACAGCTAAGGTGGAATCTTACAGAAGAAATTAAAACTATAGATGACATCTCTCAAATAGAGGTATCTCCATTGGAGCTCAAGAAAATTGCAAAGGATGTAAGCATTTCTCAGACGAGCAAAGTAAAGCACAAAAGTATTAAACTTTGCATCATCTGGCAGGCCAACAAAAAGGACGGACAGCTCCTGAATTCCACAGATTAGTGCTTCAGAGGCAGAGAACTCTGCTTTTACTACTTTCAGTCATTTCACACACTTGAGCTTGACATGGTACTTCTGTTATTTCAGTGGGTGACGATCAAAATGCAAAAATGTAAATCAAATCCTTAAAACTGCTCACCCTTGAGAATGACAAGACTAAGTATTGATGTGGGTGGGGAAGAGAACGAAAAGGTACACATATAGAAAAATATTATTTTCTCTCCTAAATTACAAAGAAAGCCAATCTGCAGCACTGATCACATATCCTGAGGCTGTGCCTTGTAAGGTACCACACAGTCCTGCTGTCTTTCCTTTGAAGCCTCTGTATGAGACATGCAGTGAAAATAAAAATACCAATGGCTTGCCACTGTGTTGCTCTAAGTAGGACAGCCAGCTTCCCTTTCTCTTTCCTTGCATCTAGTTATGGATTATCTTGACCTTTCCCAAGGCTTGGCCAGTGAGGTATCCCTGAATTAAGCCAGATAAGGATGAAATCATGTTGGACAGGCATATTTAAGCTCAAGGAAGAGCAGTAACTCTTTCATTTATGACAGCTTAAAGGCTGAATACCTCTGAGGAGTCTCACTGAATCCTTCAATGTTAATGAAGTATGGAAGCACTAGCACAATGAAAAGTGTAAGGATTTGGCCTATCTTAAAAATGTATTTATGCAAATTTTCCTGTCTCCTTTAGAATGGACAAAATTTTGCTTGCGCAATTGGTGTGCCTTACAAGTTCTAAACCATCAAAACAAGTGTAGTTCAATGCATGATCATGAACTGGAATGGGCTGCCTAGGGAAGTGGTGTAGTCACCATCCTTGGAGAGATTTAAAAGATGTGTCAACGTGGAACTTAGGGGTATGGTTTAGTGGTGGGCTTGGCAGTGTTGGGTTAAGAGTTGGACTTGATGATCTGAAAGTTCTTTTCTAACCTAAATGATTCTATGATTAAATTATAATTATAATTCCATTCTTTGTTTATCCTTAGTTCAGCAATACAAATTGGATTGAATACAAATAGGGAAATTACCTGCAAAATCTCCCTGTTAGTTTTCCCCTAAAACAGCTGAAAAACAAGGCCCATGAATCCATTTATCCCTACTATCACAGGATGGTAGTCTGGGGTTTGCATTAGAGTCAGTCATACATTAATGTCAAAGTGTCCTTGAGCACAAAGGAGAACAGTAGCTATGGTGGTACTGGCAAAATTAGATTCATGTTTGACAAAGCAACAAACTCCTCTTTGTGCCACTGGGGTCAAGCATCTTCCATGTGACTGGTCACACAGGTAATGGCTTCTACCTCCTGCACTTCCAACCAGACTGTTTAATGTAGCATTAAGTGACAAAATCTATATTTAGGATGGAATCTATCTCCCTTAACTTTAGTCACCAAAAAGACAGTCTAATCCAAGTTAGACACCAGTGACCTAAGTAGACTCCCTCAGCCAACGGAGAAAGGTCTTACATAGCTATCTTTATCACCTGAACCATTTGTTTATCATAGAAGTTCATCTCCTTGTCTTCCAAAAGATCTAGATGATTAGCATAGATCCTCACCTTTCAGACAGGCAAGATGAGACTAATGAGTCCCATTCTCAAGGGGGACTCCTTTCCCCTGTGAGAAGACCACATGCACATGGAAAATTCACACGAGAGGCAGCTGAAGAGGTGTCACAAATCACCAAAGACCCCTGAAGCACTCCCCTCAGACTCATTCCTGCTCATGATGCAAGTGATGCAACAGATCCAGAGCCTGCTGCAAGAATGTCAATCTTACCCCCTGCTAGCGGGGTACCTGGCCATTCCCAGCTGGCCCAAACATAACATTAATCCATTGAATTCTGTGTTTTGCAAAACCTTCACCACCAAGAAGGTCAGAAGAAAAGGATCAACAGGATGCCATTGGGATCCATGGAGTGGTGATATTTTGTTTAATCTATCTCTGTCTCCCCCACTCCTCTTTCTCTCTTCCTTTCTATCTCTTCGTCTCTCTACCTCACATTTACCATTAAATAAAGTCCATATTATTGACTTCAGCCTATGGTCTTGTTTGCACTTTAATTCAGGCAGAAGCATCTCTCTAATAATTTTAATAACTGGATCATGTCAGTTTGGTGAGGGCAACTATATCCATTCATGGCAAGAAGGCATTCTGCTGAAATAACATTGCTTTGACAAACACATCATTTTGCCTTAGCTTTTGCTCACGTTCATATGTGTTGGCAAGTCTTCAAGACTGAAAAGGACAAGTGAAGAATTTAAGAAGAGATTAAATACTGTGTCAGGGTACCCTGTTAGATGGTGAGTTTTCTCCTTCCTGATGAGCTTTGTCACCCAGAGCAGAAAGAAGATGGAGAGAGCATTGAACCATAACATTGTGGATGTACATTTAATTAGAGGTCCATTGTTCAGTATGTCAGTATGTAGATCAACTTGGTTTTGCTGTTGTATTCCATACTTGAAAAAAATCTTATTTTTCTATGAGACTGTAATAAGTGCTATAAATTCTAATAATTTATTATTTCTTTAATCTTTGTTCATGGTATCTGAAGAAGGAAATAACTGTTTCTAAAGTTCAAAGCTTCCTGACTACTTTTGAAGTCATGACAGCACTGTTCCTATGGAGGATTGTGATCTAGGCAGCTGTCCCTGTGGAATAAAAGTAAATTAATGGGAAAAAAAATCATAGAGATATAAAATGGTGCTTTCATCAATAGTGTTTTTAAGTTTTGCTTTATGATATGTCATCTGGTGTGGGAGGGAAAGCAAAGTTGCCTGCACTTTGAAGTGGTAGCATGTTCTGAAGCAGTCATTAATGCAGTTCATACCTCTTCTTATGTACTTGATTCATTGAGGTGCTCTGTGCAGTCAGAATACCTTGCAATACCCAGGCCTGTGCATGCAGCCCAGAGGGCAAAAATCTGACAAAGAAGACTATTAACTGGAGAGCTTTGGTGTTGAAAATATAAAATATTTTTCAGTTAAGTTGTTATAATTTTCCAGCTTTTTAGAGAGATCTTACAGCTAGCCTAGCTTTCAGAAAAGTGGCTTACATTCAATTATTCACAACTAAGAAAAGTAGCTTTCTCTTTAGCTTCTTTTAATTTCAAGTTGAAAAGTTAGATCATAGATTTCACTATTTCTCTTCATTTTTAAATTATTAAGACAAAAAAATCTTTTCACATTATATTACAAATACATGAGTATATTCCTATAAATTTTATCAGTCTGCACACACTTTCATAATGTGTTAATGCCTGTCTCATACCATTATTTCTAATCTTAACAGAGAATTTTAATGTCTTCTTCCATGGCATAAGCATCCCTTTAGTCACTTGATGCATAATTAACACAGTGGCTCTTGTATGATAAAAACCAGTTATTTCCTTTACTGTGAGCATACCATGCATATCAACACATTTCCTTTCTTTGAATGGTCAAAGAAAATAGAGGTCACTACAGAACTTTTAATTTTTGTGATGGATTGTACCTAATTACTTAACTGCATTGTTTGACTTTGAGAGATTGAAATGGTTAATGGCTTAAACATCATTAAGATCATCTTAGGGCTTGTGCAAAGAAGCAGCTGTTGACCTGCAACCACCAAAGCTCACCCCTTGCTGAATATGCCAACTAACCAGAATTTGGACAGCACCGAGAACTTGAGACAAGATAAAAGCGGTTCTGTTGCTCAGTTATCCCAGGTGTGGGGAGAATATATCCACAAGTGATACTGGAAGAGACTGGAGTGCTGGTGGCTCAAATACTGAGGGTGCAAGGTACCTGCCCAGGTGGAGAGGGTGAGCACAGCCCAACAGGCTGCAGCTGGGTGTTGAAGGAGACAAAGAAAGTGGCAAACCTTGTGAGACGGGTACTGTCTCTGTCCTCAATCAAGTGAACTCAGATGTCATAAATCCTCTGCTGGGAATGTAACAGGCAGCTGTAACATCTTAGCAGGTGTCAAAAACCCCTGAAGTGTCATTCCATCATTCAGGTTCCTCATGATCCACAGCATTCGGTGTGAAACTCCCAGCCACAGAGGAGATACCTGGGGGTTCCCACGTGAACCTTGGTAAATATGAACCCATCAGACCTTCTGCTTCATGGGTTTTCTCCACCACAGCAATGAGATTTCTCCAAGATCTGGACAGATTATTCAGTCTGCAATTGCCACTTTGACCAACAGACATCAAAATTTGAAGCCTTGTTGAGGACTCCAATTGGTGGTGACTAGGTACTTTCTACTCTTATTCCTTCTCTTTCTTTTCCCTATTTCTCTCTATCTCTACCTCACATTTACAGTTCATAAAAATCTGTACTATTGACTTTGTTATATGATCTCATTTGCAACTAAATTTGGGCACAGGCATATCACAAATGATTTTAATAACTAAGTCATGACATTGACCCATACAATAGTTATTGTATTGCATTATTTTAGCTGATAATGCATGGTGTAATTTAGTCAAATTAGAAAACTGCTTGGAAATAAGCTCAATATCTATATTTTGTACCCTCTAGAAGGGCTTTTTATCTGAGGTATACTAAAGACCTAGGAAATTCAAGTATTTTGAGTTTTCTTTGTATGTTTTCTATCATAGATTCTGCTTTGAACCAAATTCCATTTAGGATTGGCTCTCACAGGTCGGGCAATGCCTACTTAGACACCCATACAGAATTCCCAAAGGAGACTATCAGAACAGGAGATAAAGGAAGATGAATTTTCATAGATGCTCTCTCTGCTTCCAGTAATTTTTGGGTGAGATGATTCCTTAGAGAATATTATCTTGGTATTTAATAATCACAGATAGACTCTTCTTCCATGTCTTTTTCCAGTGATTTTTGTCAACTCTGTCTTCTACTAGAAATCTACAAGCCCATGTCAAGGTAATTAGAACTTAGTTACAAATCACAGAATAAATCCATCACTTTCAGAATACCTTTCAGTTTCTACTGCGGCTTTTTTAATTCTTTTATTGGAGGATACCATGAATATCTGATTAGATTCACTCTTTTATTTTCTCTTGTATGTTATTAATTCTGTTCAAATTACTTGATGACTAACAGATTTGTCTTACCTTTTTCCTCACATTCACTTATTTTCCATGATATTCACTGCTCTTTAAATACATTTTGCATACCTAAGCCATTTCATAACTTTAATTATCCTAGATATCCTTTCCTGAAAACTCTCCAATTCTACTGATTTGGTATATTGCACAGTAAGCAAATATTAAACTGATATTTCTCACTTTATTGCTGGGGTAAAAGATAGAAAACTGGACAGTAACACCAGTTTTTTGTATTTCAGTGTACTGAGTTTGCATGTCAAAGTTTGGGTGGTGGAGGGGGCTACAGGTGTGGCTTCTGTGACAAGCTTCCAGAAGCTTCCCCCATGTCCAACAGAACCAATGCCAGCCAGCTCGAAGAAGAACCCACTGCTGGCCAAGGCTGAGTCCCTCAGCAATGGAGGTAGCACAGCTGTGGTAACACATATAAGAGGGGGACAAAGTTGCTGCACACCTGAAGCCACAGGCAGGAGTGATAATATGTGAGGGAAACAGCTTTGCAGATACCAAGGTCAGTGGAGAGGAAGGGGAGAAGGTGCTCCAGGTGCCAGAGCAGAGATTTCCTTGCAGCCCATGGAGGTCCATGGTGGAGCAGAGATCCACCTGCAGCACTTGGAGGACCCACACCACATCAGGTGGGTGCCCAGAGGAGGCTGTGACTCTGTGGGAAGCCCACACTGGAGCAGGCTCCTGGCAGGACCTGGCTCCATGGAGAGAGCAGACCACTGTATAATAGGTTTGCTGGCAGGACTTGTGACCCTGGGAGAGCCCTCACTGCAGCAGCCTGTGCCTAAGGATTGCACTCTGTGGGAGGGACCCACGCTGAAGCAGCTCAAGAAGAGCAGCAGCTCATGGGAAGGACTCAGTTTGGAGAATGTGTGGAGGACTGTCTGCCGTGGGAGGGACCCCACAGTAGCAGGGGAAGTGTGTGGGGAGGAAGGAGAGTCAGAGAAAAGGTGTGATTCTGTGACTGCAAACCCCATTCCTCTCCTTCTGTATCACTGCAGCAAAGGAGGTAGAGAAAATCTGAAGTTGCACTCAGGAGGAAGGGAACGGGGGAAGGTGTTTTTTAAGATTTGATTTTATACCTCATTACCCTACTCTGACTTGACTGGCAATAAATTAATTTTCCCCGAGTCAAATCTGTTTTGCCTATGACAGTAATTGGTGAGTGATCTCTCCCTGCCCATATCTCAACCCACCAGCCTCCTGCTAGACTTTTTCTCTCCTCTGTGTAACTGAGGAGGGCAGTGATAGAATGGCTTAGGTGGGCACCTGGCATCCAGCCAGGGTCATCCCACTGCATACAGTTAGCTTCACTTTTGCTTCTACATGTCACCCTCCATTACATGAAGGGGGAAGTAATATGCTTCTTTAATTTTTGCAAATTATCCTTTCTAGGCATTCAAACTACTGATTACTGAATAGGTCAGATTACAGTAGTTCATCAGTGTAATTTATTATGTCTCACGTATGCTAAGAAAGCACACATAGAGAAAAAATGTAAACTGAATGAAAAAAATCAAATTAAGCCAAGGATGGTGTCCTTCAAGTGTAATAATTGAGTTTTAATTTCCTATTTAATTTATGTTCCACTTAGATGACAAAACTACAGCTGCTGTTGAAATATTTTACAAATATTGATTAAGGTGTACTTTAATACTTAAATAAGTATTATGAAAGAGCAGGGAGTGTGGTGATCTTCCAGCTGGAGTATATACTCTTACTTAAATTAAATAGTTTATTCTCGGTGGCAAAAGTGGCATAATAAGGAGGAACTAAAAATCCAGAACTTAGAAAAATTCAAAGTTTTCTACCTGTGATACAAATGTGTAATAATTTTAGAACTTTTTGGTGTGCAACAACCCTCAGATTGTTTCTAGATTGCTGCATCTAGATTTCTAGATGCAGCCCTGCTGAAATTATGGTTCAAACTACTCTAAAAGTCAAGGTCAACGTGATGGTTTCTGTCATTATGTGAGGCTGCACTTTGCTAATGCAGTAATCTAGTACAGAAACCAGTAAAGCTGCAGGTGCAATTTCTCATTTGAATCTATTATTTTCTATTATTCAATTCAATTGGCTACCTGAGATAATGCCTCTTTCTCAAGGACAGATTTTGTTGGAGTGCAATGGAACAGCTGGAGCCAGGAGCTTTCTCATACAGACAAATACGAGCTGCACTCGGTGAAGTCTGCAAGGGATACTTCTATTCTTATCTCACTCCTCCCAATCAGATATAACCTAGAAATAACTTTTCATGGGCTCCATTTTTTCAGTGGAATATATTTGGGGAAAAGGAGTAGGAGATACATGCATGGGCATGAGTTAATTCTGCAGTGCATTAGTTTAATATATTGACTTAAAACCAAATACAATAATATTTTCTATGTACAAAATTATTTTTTTTTTAGTATAGGGGTGTGAGAGACTGGAGAAAATTATTACTGGCTCAGAACATCTGAAGCTGGGTGTGGCAGAGCAGTTCTGCCTAGGTAGAATGGTGCTCTGCTCCACACCCCACCTGTGGAGCCTCTAGTCCAGCCCAGCATGGCTGTGAGTCGCTGGCACACCTGAAGCAATGCCCCACATTGGTGCTGACCCCAGAGCACCAGTGGAGCCCTTGAAGTATGGGTAAGTAAGGTTGGATGGGTAGGGTTTGCTAAGTCAGTGATTGGGGAAATGTCTTATTTTGATTGAATGTTTTGTCTTACATTTTGCCAGGTTTCTGGTCTTCCAAGTTTGTCAGTAAAGTTTGTTTTTTCACCTTCTGTGAACATTGTTGCACATCTCCTATGCACCCAATTCAGGGAAGAGTATCACCACAAACACTTTTTAAGTAAAGTTGTTAAGTGGAGGCAGGGACTCAGCAAGGGGTAAGGTGTCTTTTAGAGGGGAAAAAGAGTGAAATGTATCATTCCATTTGAGCAGGAATGGAAGGCATCGTGTGGTGCCTTTTCAAATGGCTTTAGAATTGCAAATAAAGTTTGCAATGAAATGATGTCTCTAAATGTAATCATAGAAACAACACCAGTGGACTATTTCATACCTGTGTGTATGCAGTGGAAAATGGAATTTCAATTATTTCACTTGATGTCTTATTAAACTTTTCTATTTTAATATTTTTTTCTCAACTTTCCTGTCCTAATACTCACAAGAGAAACTTTTTCTTCTTTGTATTTATGGAATGGATGGAATTCAATTATCATTTTTTATATTCAACCACCCTATTGTTATAAACTACCTTCTCTCTAAGCTCAAAACACGTATTTAGGTGAAGGCATTCATATACTTCAGAGATATTTTTGTGATACTTTATATTTGACTGACAGTTTAGCACAACAGTGATTGAGCAACATAAATAAACAATAACAATAAATTTCAGTGAAATGGAATCTCAGTAGTAGCAAAAATGTGTTATTGCAGGTTGATAATTGACACAACTGATTCATTTAGTCATTCTGGACTCTGGACACTTTTATAAGTATTTTGAATCAAATCTTATTTAAGGTGTGCTACAGAAAAAAATCCTCTTGCTTATACATGTCAGTGCAATAAGTCCTCCAGTAGAGTACTTTTGAATACATATATAGGAAGACAGAGACAAGTTTTAAAAGACAGAACTATATTTGAAATGTTGCTGTAGTGTTGCTGTAGTCACCAAATAAGGTTCTAGAGAATCTTCCAAGCCCTGGAAATAGAGTCAAAGTAATAGCCCCAAGGAAGCAAAACATCTTGTAAGCAATCATGCTTTACTTTAACCATGAGTCTCAGAGCCCTTCATGTGAAACCACTGATAAACACTAAGCAATCACTATGTGGTTCCCTCACAAGAGAAGATTTGAAGCACTTTGCAAATGTCTTCCTGAATCCTCTTACTTTGTGGCAGGGTGTTTAGATGGCAGCAGGGTCCATGGAAGTGAGGGAGAGGCCTCTTGCATAACTCCCTACTAGAGAGACAAAACTCTAGTTTCTCACCTCTTAAAGGATCTGAGATTTGTCAAAATAATGAATTTTGACACTCAAGGTAAAACCCTGTCACTGGGGTGAATTTCAGGTCATGTCTTTGCAGGACCCCTTCTAACTGGTTCACCTCGCTGGACAGAGTGGGGAGAACCAAAGTAAGCTCTGTTTGTAGGGCAAAATACACCCTATGCTTGTACTGAAATTAAGTTATACCATGAAGTCAGGAGGCTGAAGGGTGGAAGAGGTCCTGGCAGAAACACCAGCACACTTCAAGCTATTCTTTCAAGGAAGAAAACATGGTGGACTCAGTTAAATTATTCTAACTGCAGTTTAGTAGTCTTTATGAGGAGATCCTAGAAAGGGACCAAGACATGAAAGTTTTCTACAGTTTCTACAGTATTCTACAGAAGAATTTTGTCACCCACCTTAAGCTGACAAACAAAGCAACAAGTGTTCAGAGTTTGTCTGTGACTTTACTATTGACATTGATTTTTTTTTAAAGTTAACATTACAGAATTCATAATTTTAGCTTTTGTTCTGAATAATTCACCCACATTATTGAACCTCTGTACAGTCTATACCAGGAAAGAAAGCTCACATATTTAAATTGTTATGACAGTAGCCAAACCTGTAACAGAAAAAATATATTTTACCACCAATTAGTTCTCTTCAAAACTAAAGTAATAATCAACGACTTATTCTGTTTACAGCAAAAAGCACCATACCTAGATTTTGAATCATATTCTGTGGTCTCCAGAATGCAGAAAAGCACAGCAGAGAGCAATGGCCAAATAACATGAATAGCTAATTTGTAAAATTCCTTTTTCTTTGAGTTTTGATATATGCGTCTTGCATCTCAATTTCAGTTAGAAATAAGACCCTTTCAGATGCTTGCTTAGAGTAATATTATGTTATCAGAAAGAGAGGAAAGTATACAGAAAATAACAAGATGTTATAACATGCTATAATATGACAAAGTTAAGCTTTTCTGTGTTGTACTTTGAAGAAGCAGTACAAGAGTATTTGCCCTACACATTCAGTAGTATTAGATACCACACATGACTATTAATGTTCCCATTTTGACCTCATAAATATATTCAGGAAGCAAATTATCTGCTATTAACACACCCACTTTCTGTCCCCTGCTTCCCAAACAGATTTGGCTTAGTGTGAATGTAGGATGGGGTAATTTGACTTTTGCAATCACAGCAGACAGCTGTGAGTGATACATGACATGAAAATGAATTATCTTTGCTCTTGCTCATTGATAGCAGAGAATACTGTGAATTTATTATGCTATGTTGTAGTCTGTACCTGACAGGTATGGAGTACAAGGAGATATAATAAGCTTTTACACCAAGTTTTATTAATTATTCTTATACATACAGAAAAATAGCTTTATATAAATGCCACATTCCTAATTTCCTTTCTATCTCTCCCCTCTCTCCATTCTCCATCGTGAGATAATTCTACCATGCTTACAGTCATTCAAGCTTAATAACAGAGTGCTAAACTTGACCCCCCTTTTCCCTTTCCACCCACTGCTAGAATGTTGTTAAATGTCACCAGTTATTCCTCAGTAAGATGAAGAAGCTATATAATTTCGTCTCTATTTCAGCTGTTACAATTCTGATAATTTATCAAAACTGCCTTAACATCTCTCCTCTCACCTGATTCAAGTTTCTTTTTTTTCTCTTAGGCTTTACAATGTGAGCTTTCTGTTCCACTTATCAGACCTTTTTCTCAGCTTAGCCTCATTATTACCCTTCATATACTGAGCTCCCATTTCACTGATTTTGGAGACTTTCGATACAACCTCCCTGTTACAGCCTGTCACTTCTATATATTCTTGTCCCAAGCTGCCAACTGTTGCTTGGAGTTCAGCTCCTTCTGCTTCCTGGCCCCTTCATCTTCTCTTTCTGTCATTGGAAGAATCTACAATTTTGCAAGTCAGAACATTCTCATTTTCTTTCCTTTTCTCTGAGCTCTTAAATCTTGGCTCATTTACACCAGAAATATTTTAATTATTTTTTAGTGCATTTTACTTATTCTGTCTCTCTTACGGATTTGAACAATTTGTGAGACTTGTCTTTTGTTATGAAGTCCAATTACGAATAAGGGCAAGCAAGAGTGGTTTTGCAGACTTGTGTGTTACTATCTGAGTCAGTGAGCAATGCTTGGCAACTGTAGTTTGAATAATTGTTTGAATTACAGCAAAGTGAGAGCACAGAAACTTTTTTTCCCCTGGATGCTTTTTGACGAGTTTTGAAAAAAATCAACAGCTTGCATAATGTAGTAAATATGACAAGTGGATACCTGTAAACACATTCATTTCAAATCTGGGTGCCCATAGATAGGTTCCTAAAATCTCATGTAGACAGTCACATGAGAAATCATGACTGACTCTGAAGCACTGAGTCACATTTCATGGTGACTGCCTGACCTGTCTGGTTTCTCTTTAATGCATCCCATGAATTCCTGTGACCTATCAGCCACCTGGTAAGGAAGACCAGCCGGCCTGACCAGCCCATGCCAACCTTTGTGTCTGCTCCTCAGCAGTCCCTGGAAAGTATCTGATTTCCAAACAAATCACTCTGATACGTTACACTGAAAGCAGCTTTTGCACTAGCAAGTGCACGTGAGAGTCTACATTTTCATTTTGTGCATTGCTGCCTTGAGTGTGCTGCTATTTGTGACTCAGCCACATAGGAAGTGTTGTGGTTCTCTGCGTGGTGTGACAAATTCTGTACAGGTCAGCAATGGGTGAGGGAGGGTGAAGGTTTTGTCTCCATTTATTCTGCCTTGGTTCCTGGGCCACAAAGTTGGTGCTTCTAGCCTATTTTGCCACCTGCCAAGCTCTCTTTCTTTCATGCAGATCTGCAAAGGGGAAGATCCTTCTTCATCTGTCCAGCCACATACCCTGGTGCAAGGACTGCAGCATCTGCATGGGACGTGCCATGGGTGGTGCAGGAGTAAGGTACCAGTCAGATGGAAGTAATTTTATGCTTTCTCAGAAGGAAAACAAATGACAGATCTAGCTGTGCCTGACACTGCCTGAGCACCAGAGACTTTCTCTCCCTCCAGGGAACCACAGGTTAATGAGATGGAAAATGCAGTCAGCAGATTCCATGCCATCAGAAACCACCAAAGTTGCACAAACTGCCCCCGTACCTCTGAACTGTGCCTTATTTCTAAAGCTAAAGCACTCATAATACCAGATTCTTAGCTGAGTCCTGATCTGATTTTTAATATCTTCACTCTGCCCTTCATACTAATCAGATTTTTAAAAGAAAAAGCAGAGGAGGTTGCCTCAGCTACTAAAGTCTCTACAGTAATTTTCAGGCAGAAAATCAAATTGCCTGTGGGCTGTAGATTTTCATAGTGTGTATGCATAGCAGAGGTCACCTTTAACATTAAGGGCATGAATCTCGTTTTCCCTCCATCATTTGAGCTCTGGTGTAACATCATTAATAACTTCAGCAGGTTCACACTGACTGATCTGTGGGGTTACTAAGACCATTAATTTGGCCCAGGCCCTGTATTTAAAATGTAACTAATGACAACAAAAACTCTTAACTGTGCTTTAGAGAGAAAATATAATAATGAAAAGCTACTGACAGCTTGTAAGAGTCATACCAGACTGCTTACTTAATTTTATACAAAATTGTCTCATTGCTAGATCCCACCATTACATCTTTCTGAGATTAAAATTAACCCATTACCCCCATTTTGCAGACAGAAGTGAGGTTCTAAGAGATAAAAGGACTGCCAAAAGTCATTCAAAGGGCAAAATTGCATGGTTTTCCACTTCTCTTGTAGTTCACTACACTCAAAATATGACAAGCTGAATCCTCCAGAGAGAAGGTGGAACTGCAGTAGTATTGGATATTGAGAGAAGGAACAGAATGAAGTCTGGCTTTTGAGCTTTTTTTGAATTTTGATACTGGAAAAACAACAACTAATTACAGAGCTCCTAAAATCCAAAAATATTAATCTTTTTGTGTGAAGGAGCTATTATAGAAAGAGGCTGTAACATGAAACAGTCAGACTCTCCAAGTTTTCAGGACAAATATGAAGGGTGCCAAATGTAGACTGCTGGAGTCAAAGACTCAAAACATATCCTGTTTTAGCTGCTGTGTTTCCACCAAGAAGCAGCTGGCTTGGACACTGAGGCTTTGTGTTCTGCTGAACAGCTATGAGCTGCACTGTCACACCCCGTTTACACGCACAAGCCCTTGGTTTGCTGGGAGAGCCTTGAGTTGAATCTGCTGCTGCTGGTAGAGCCTCTCTCTTAACATTTTTGCTTGTAAATAAAAGAGCTATACCAAACGCAGCAATGAGTCATTCCAAACTCATGACCCTTTTTGATGACACTTCTAGGGTCTAAACAAACCATCTGTGATATGCAGTGCTTTAGTTTAATGTGCTCTATAACAAGGTTTTTGAGTACATCTCCAATACTAAAGTTACCATCTCCTGCTTAATTCAACTGTATTTGTATTTGTGCTAATGTCACCCTAATACTGACTGTGCTGAAGTATCTGTGCCTGCACTTTCCCTCTATCTCAAAAATTCCCAGGGAAAAACAGTCAAATTCTGCTTCAGAAGTAGTAGAGCCTGAATTAAATTTATTTCTGATTCCCCTTTTCATGGCTACTTGCCTTCACAGATTAGAGAAACTATTTATTTGGAGCCTTTCAGAGTATCACCCCTGTCATACACTAGTCCTCTCCATTTAGCTGTCCTTTATGCCCTACAGGCAGCACTTCTATGGCTAGATCCTGCACGTAATTTCACTGCCTGCACTTCCAGAGATTTGTGTGTTTGTTGGCTTCTGAGAAGATTTCCTGCACACGTGCTTGCTTTTCTTGACTCCTTTCATGCTTTTCAAAGCTGTCCAGTGACTTGCAAGGATCTACAGACCAAGGTTAAAACCACAGGGCTTAATCACCTGGGTGTAGCAACAGGGTACCTGGAGACAGCAAAGTATGCAAATCTGTGACACTTTGGTTAATGGCTTTCTATCACAAGTTATCTAAGTTATCAAAATCTAAGTGATCTAATTAATATTTATGGTTATTGTGATACAGTAATGTATCCATGTGGAGTATATCCACCTGTGGAATGCACTCATTTGGGCGTGTATAAAGACTTGACCTTTGATATGATCGTGTTTCTTTTAGTTGCTGTGACTGGCACAACCTAATACTGTTATCCATCTTCCTCTTCAGCATTTTGGTACTTCTGATTTTGAGCAATGAATTTCATGTTCTGCACCCAATAAATCACACTGCACAATGTGCTTATAAAATGGCACAGAATTTTACTTTTACAAACATGAAATTTTATCTAATTATTACTGAATTTTCCAACAGTGTTTCTAGTATGGACAGGCAAAACCTTCAACGTGGACTTGCTTTTGTGACAGCTCCCCTTTAGATCAAAGTCTGCATATTAGATCTTGATTCATTTTTACTGCTGGATATATTTCTTTGTGAGAAACTTCTTATCAGTGCATTGAAATTCAGGAAAAATGATGCAAAAAGTGTGTAAGAACAATTACGAACATAGCTGGGACAGGTTAAGTATTAATTGTTGCTGGCTTTCAGCTACAATATAGACAGATTTTTCAGACACTATTCTCACACATACTGTTCAAGCAAACAGCATATGCTAGTTTGTAAATCTGAATTTATATCTAAATGAATTATCTGAACACAGCCAAGTTACAGTCATATAGCTTCTACTTCTAAGATTTACAGTGATCCAGATCATCACTTCTAAGAGTCATATTTTTCTGCAAAAACAAAGTATGTTCTTTATGGTCTTTTGAGTGTTTAGACTGCATTTGAATTTCCTGAACATGTGCTATACATTTACATATTTTTCAATAGTAATATTTTCCCTGCACTGAAGATTATTAAAAAACAAAACAAAACAAAGAAACTTCACAAAAACCAAACTATCAGAAAATACAGACAAAAAATAGGCAGAGCTTTTATTTTCTCATACAGATTTTAGCCTTTATGTTTCATATCCTGGCTCTTTTCCCCCTAAATAATATCAGAATGGGTTTAGAGCTAACTAGAATTTAATTTACTGTTTCAAGTGAATGTGCATACCTACTAATCCTGTCAGAACACATTTTGATTTACATACTTTTAAGGACAGACCTTTAAGATTTCTGAAAAGCACACATTTCATCAGCTTTCATCCTAAGAAGAACATTGGTTTAAATAGAGATAGGTAAGAATTTCCATTTCAATTTCCTATGACTTAAGCATCTAGTTTTGCTTAAAAACAGAAATTCTAACATTTCTTAGAAAATAAAATTACTAAAAGAACATTTGGCCAGTAAGAAATCTTTATTATTATTAAGTTGAAAAAATCTATTGAACTTATAGTCTGAAATTAATTTTGAAAGGTTTCATTTTGCGGAATTTTTGGGAAACATTTCAAAATGAAGCAACATGAAGCTTTATACCACCAGAAAAAAATTTTGCAGTAAGAACAAGCTGTATTATTGAGTGCTGCCTATTATTGCAGTCATAATGTTCTGCTAAGAGCTTCCTGATACATTTCTTGGAAGATGAATCTCATCAGGCCCTCCTCATCCACAGGGATGGATCTTCTGAGAGTAGCTGGGGTTAAGTTGGTGTCCCAACCAGCAACTAAGTCCCACCCAGTCCCTTGCTTGCTCCCCACCATATATATGTGGGGGAGAGAATTGGAAAGGTAAAAGTGAGAAAACTTTTGGGCTGATATAGACAGTTTATAGGTAAAGCAAAAGCTGCACATGCAAGCATAGCAAGCCAAGGAATCCATTCCCCTCTTCCCATTGGCAGGCAGGTGTTCAGCCATTCCCAAGTAAGCTGGGCTCCAGCATGCCTAACAATTACTTGGGAGAAGAAGCACCATGATGTTAAGCATCCCCTCATTCCACTGCCTTCCCCAAGCTGTGTATGCTGAACATGATGCTCATGGTCATATTCCATCGGGTATGGAACATCTCTTTCATTTTCTTATAATCTTCTTTACAACTCTGCTACTCTACTGCCTGTGTGAATCTGCCAAAAATATTGATTACACCTATGATGATGTGGAAAGACCATCTTGGCTGTTACCCTGCTGGGACTGCCAAGGTACCCTCACTCTCTGATCTTCTCATCTTTGCTTACTGTGCAACCTAATTCTCTACTTTCTCTTCATACATGGTAGAAGAATTTAATGCAAGATATTGATTCCTTTTGGTTGATCTTGAAGAAAAGCACTACTATTAAACCTATACTATTGAAATGCATTTTGCTTTTGCCAATATTTTTAGCAGTCTATGTTCCCTTCCATAGATACAATAGTAGACGTTTATAGTAATAGTAATATAGTAATAGTAGTAATAATAGTAATAGTTTATAGTAATAGTAGACGTCTACAATAGTAGATGTTTCCTAGCTTCAGTGATATATTTGAGTAGCTTTAAATATATGATGATGACTGAATAAAATATGAAATTTTTGCCCATTTCACTTACCTAAAATATTTATCTATATTGCTGTTTCTTTGTTATGCTGGCAAAAATAGTCCAGAGGAACTATATCAACTGCCTAAAAAGAGATCTGGAACAGTCCCAGCAGGAGCTCTCTAGTCATTCAATTGCAAAAGTTTATCTGCTAAATTCACAATTTTTTATACTCTAAACAAGACTACCTAGAAAATCAAGAAAAAAGGGTAAACTCACCACATACTAGATAAATATTTAGTTTTACCTGATATTCTCTTCTTCTGTCTGCAGGAAGAAAAGTTTCTTGTTCTTTTTGTCAGTTTCTTTTCCTCTGTTGTTACATTGAAGTTAGGAATTGCCTGGAAATTCAGTCTAGAATTCAATCTAGTGTCTACTACACATTTGCACTGGTTACTGTAAATATCGTTGAAATTAATATTAATTATGAGGATAGAAGCAGGCTAAAAGAAACCTGAGAGGTGAATGTTCAAGTAAAATTCAGCCCCATTTTCTTTTAGCTGAGAGCATGGTCTAACCAGGTTTTTCATCCTGATGTAAAATCCTGTTTATAGCTGAGTAATCTTTTTCAAACTTGCCCTCAGAAGAATGTGCTTGATATCAGGGCTGGTTTTAAATCCTCAGCAACACCCTCCTTTTGCGCAGCAGGAGTAAGGTAATTGATGTCTGTTCCCTGAGAGGCACTACATGCACATGGTGCAAAACTAGACCCATGTTAACTGCAGAATATAATCTCCTGGACTACTTCTAACACATGCTCCAGCCTGCTTCTGGTTTTGAGTCACACTAGTCATCTAAAAGAAAGTCTCTGGACAAAAAAAGAGGCCATTTTAATCTTCGCTGTTGTCAGTCATACTAAAATATGGGAAGGAAATGGACTTCAACTTAAAATAATGAAACTGGACTTGGTTCAGACATAATTTAAGAATTAGCAGCAACTCAACCTGAGGCCATCATGTTTTCTTTTTAATTGCTAATCATTGGAAATTGCTCTCACTTGATCATTATTACTCAGTTACATCAAAAATATGCTAACGGCATAAAATGACATTCAATTATTGTATCGCTGTCTAAATAATTACTTATGTCCAGGAATCTTTTTTTCTGTAACCCCTTGTGGGAGCTATGAAGAACAGTAAGATATCCTGTATGTTTGCCATACTCTATTTTTCCTTATATTTGCAGTTTAAGTTCTATATAATGTCACATAACATAAATATATAGAGTGTAGACTTCAGGAAAGACTTTTTATTAAACACCTGCCTTTCCTAAACTCTCTCCATTATTGAAAGTAAATATATTCTACCTCTATTGAAAGACAACTCTCTTTTGACAACAGAAGCACTGCTCTTTCAAGAAGTCTTGAAATAAATTGCACCTTTTATGTTCAGTGTCTACTTGCCTATTTACATACTCCTTCAGTTGCACCAAAATAAATTTCTTTCTCAAAGAAAATGTGAACCTTAAAATAAAATCTAGTTTTGGAAAACTTTGAGTATTTAAATAGATTTATTACCTGAATTCCTTTAAAATTTGTTGGTTGACTTTGTTTCCAGATTTTAGGGAAAAGGTAAGACATTTAGCACACCTTTCAGAGACTCAAATATATCATTAAACGGGGGAAACATATCTGGAGCAAATTGTGACTCCAAAAAGTTAAGTGGTACCACTTAAATTTAATAAACAACTCACAAAGACTACGATCAATCTTCTTTATAGTTCTCCTTTTCCCTGGAAAAAGAGTATTACAGAGGGCATGGTTAAAGTTGATGACAAAACCAAGCAACAAGAGAGAAAAGTAGATAAGTGACCCTGGGATGAGTTCTTGGTCAGAACATGGTGTTAACAACACCAAGGTGGTGGGTTTGAGCTCCACCATGGGCCACCCACTTAAGAGCTGGACTCTGATCACTGTGGGTCTCCTCTAACTCAGGCATCAGAGTTTCAGAAAAAAATTAGTTATGGTTTTGTCTAAGGCCTGAGTGCTGTCAGCAAGCAAGAAACTAATATGTAACAAAAGAGGAAGGTCAGTCCCCACAACGTCAGCAAATGTTCAGAAATATTACACATTACTCTGACAGTTGTGGACGCTGTACTTATTCCAGGGATGAGCAGTGAGGCAGCAAGGTTTCATTAAAACCAGAGTGATGTTATTAAACTTTTATAATTTTACTGTGATATGTGCAGCAGCATTTTACATAAGCTAAAGCCTGTGCAACATGCAATGAGGGAACCAATAAGTAGTGAATTACAATAATCAATATGTGAAATGACAAAAGCATTAATCAACTTTGCAGTGGTGTCCTGACCTGGGGAGAAATTAGTTTTATATAGATCACATAAATACTAGATAAATTACATACTGGGCCAAATGAATGGCTCACGTAACTCAATTGCTGATATATGCAGCTGGTGACACATTTGGATCTAGAGATGAATTTGGATGATTACATTTTGACATGATATCATACTGAGTCAGGCAATTAGCATAACAACATTTTCACTAGGACTTATTTTAATGTAAAATTTATGTAGATTCCGCTGTGCTCATGCATTTTTCTTGTTTGTAAGGGGCATTATGTTGTTCCACAAGAAAAAGTCTTTGCTGCAAAAGTTTTGCTGGTGAAGTTTAGGTTTGTGTGTTCCATTACTGGAAACAGGAATGTTTTTTTTTCTTTCCTTTTTTTTTTTTCCTGATTGAAAGGGACAGCCCTTAATATATATACAATAAAACGATAAATCAGACGGGACCATTTGCAAGTTTTCAAAGACTTTGTAGCACAGCAAGAGAAAATTAGTGTTAAAATTCATGTGTTGCATTTATCCTTTTGGAAACTGGTTTTGTTTGAGAAGTCATGCAAATGTAACAAAGGTGTTTCTTACCTCTCTATCTTGAGTCTCATTCCAAGCACCTAGAAAAACATATCTTTTTATTGCAATTATTATATGCTTTATATAAAAAGGGACCTGTTGGATAAATTCTTACAGAAATATTTTCAGGATGGGTTTAAACTAAGCAGCCTTCAGCATATCTCTTCATTAATGATTGTATAGAATAGCACCAGTGATAACTGTACTTATATGTTCTAATTTTCTCAGTTCACTATTGAGATTGATGAGAAGACTGTTTCAAGTGCAAGTATTCTTCAAGAGAAGTCCACTTGCTACATCCTCCAGTACTGAGATAAACAACTCAACACATACACTGTTAGTGCCAGCCTCTTACAGAAATAAAAGCAGAGGGTGAAAATGAATAGCAGCATGGCCACTTGCCCTAGGTGCATGTCTCTCAGGAAGTATTAGCATCTTTGAAAAGGAAGAAAGAGAACAAACATAAATGGTAGGCAAGAGATTTTTTTTTTTAACAAGCATAAATAGCTGTTAAAATTAAGAGAGACTTGCCTTGAATGCTGCTCGTTCAGAAGAATATACAGTATACAGAAGAGCCCTGCATAGATACCCAAGTGAATTTACCAGAAGCAAAATAATAATTTAGAAAGAGAAGGTAAAAGGGTGAATTTCAAACATCTCCAATATACCTTTATTAAATCCTGCACATTTCTGCATTCTGTATGTAAAAAAAATATGAAGAATAAATGAAAATGTCAGGTTGCAGACACTGCTGGCTGACTAGTGCTGATATGTATTGATCCTGCCAATGTCTCAGAGTTATTCATATGCAATGATTGCCTTTTTTGACTGTTCACTCAATTCTTGTTAGCAAAAATATTAGAGTGAGACAGTGAGATCCATTAGTCTCCTCAAATGCTAGTGACTGTCAATGAAGAGTTTGTTTTCACTTGGACTAACTCTATCTTGCATGGGTGATGATACCCATGAGATCACTGAATAATTCAGGCATGACCCGAAACATGACAAACAGCATTGAACCAAATTTATCCAACAGTTTAGGCAGAGTTATAGTAACAAAAGTTGATTTAATATTCAAACAATGAATTGAAAGAACAATGCTTTCCCAAGAAAGCTGCATATCAGAGGTAGATAAAGTCCTTTAATGTCATTTCTGACCAGAAATCTTATGGTTCCCACTTGACAAGGAGGACAAGGATGGACACTAGCATTTTCCTAAAGCAAAAAACATGTGAGCAAACAAAACCCATATTAACTTTCAGTCACATTAGTAGATTTCTATGTCAATAGAATGATGGCCTGTTACTTCAGTGTCTGAATATTCACCTTATTTCATACTTACTAACACATGGAAAGGACTTTATAAGAGATAGTCATACTTCTGTGCAAATGGGGATTGGCCTTCTTTTCATAGCTAACACTGAAATAAAATGACATGTCTAAAAAAAAATATGATTATTCTAAAACTGAAAATCTAGGGAGAAGATCCAGGCTGCAGGGAAGGACAAATCTTTGAGTTAGAAAACTGATACGTCAATTGAGTCACACTGAACTCTTTTTCCACCATTGTGATTCTAAATACTGAAGTGTTAAAGAAATGAAACTGTAACACTTGAGAACAGACTGGGACTCATTTTTAAGAAGCTGTGCAGGCATATATAATAAAGGGCAATATTAGTCCCAAACCACCACTGATTAAAACTGCATTGCCCAGTTTCTATAGAATTTTATACATGACTATTAAAGAGTCATCGATTGAAAATCTGTCTTTATTCTACTATAATCAAGTTACTTTGCCCAGTTTCTCTAAGTAGCAGGAAAATAATCAGGAGTTAGAATGTTGAATGAAATGCCCTTTTCGTGTATCAAAAAGGCATTGTAGGCAAAATTCTAAAATGTTAACAAAGAAGATTGTACGTTGGGAAAGTTTTAAATACATACTCCTATTTTTCGCCTGAGTGAGTACACTTTGCATGTTGGGCATTAGCACGAAGCCTGTCATTATAAATAACACTTCCAGACAACAAGAAAAATAAATTTTGCCCCGTCTTTATTGTTAGTTACTCCATAGTTGCTTGTTGTTTTTCATCAGAAAATATTATGTGCCTATCATTCCAAGAAAAATATATTTGTTCTATTATCTCAGCCTAAAAGTTAAAAGCAGTAAAATATAAAAGGCTTTGACATTGTGATTTATGGTACAAAAGTACAAACAGAAGAAAATGGATATGAAACAAACCCAACAAAATTAATGTGTGCTTTGGCAGCTCTTGGTTTATGAGAAGGCTACATGAAGGAGTTTACTGGCCTGGAAAAATTTCCTTATTTTTCAACCCTCTAAAATTTTTTCAGATAGTTTATTTGTTCAGTCTGTCACCAATATGTATGTCAAAAAATTTACTGTACTACTGGAAAGTAGAAATAGGGTTTTTTTGACAAGTTCATGCATGAATTGTTGAAAAATCGACATTGTCACATAAATAACTGCTTCAGAAAGTAAACTAAGTGAAGTCTGAGAGGTTTCAGCTTTTGTGCTCCAGGATTTCATTTTCACTAATCCTTAAATGATGGTTAAAATTTGCATGTTAGGATTATGGAGAGAACTTTACTAAAAGTGGGAAAAAAGGCAGAATTACTTGAAATCCAAAATAAAAGTGTTCTTATTATCTGAGGCTGTATGTTGCAGTTGTGGGGGACATATAACTCCTTAACTGCTTTAGAATAAGCTTCATCATGCAATAGAAAGAGCTGTACTGTTTAATTAGATTTACACAACAGGTTCAGAATATATTTTGTTCATTCTAAGAGCTGATTAGAGACCATCACAATGTGACTTTCCAGGCTTGGATCATCCACGAGGAGGACTACAAATCCCCCTATCCCATTGACCTGGGCAAGATGTGAATATAAGAACAATTTTTTAGAATGTGGAACCCATCTTGGAAGTTTAGTTCCATTGTTGTATTTGAATTTCTATAATCTGCTATTACAGCTTTGCTCTCTCTTTGCAGGAGTGTTGTTTGTTTGTAGGGGTTATGTGTGGGTTTTATTGTTTGTTCATCTTATCAGTCCTCAGCCTTCAAGCACTTCATAGGAGGAAGCATGTCAGCTTTTATTACTAGAAGACAGGAACCAGCATTATGGTGCACCCAGTGAATAGTATTTCTCTAGACTTAATGAATGCTGATCTCATTTACAAAGTGCATTACTTTGCCTCCCATTCTAAGAGGAATACATTAATGTTTTTGAAAATGACATTTCATGATTAGCTAAGCATGACACCTACACAATCATTTCAAATAAGATTGCCTGTTCTTAGAATTGTTTTACTATGTCAAAAGAAACAATAGTCTTTCTTGCAAGTCTGTTAAAAAATGAAAAACAATTATTTAAATTCACTTTGACTCGCAGGTCTGACTTTTCAGTAAAGAAATAAGCTCATATCTATATTTTCTTTTCTAATATTCTTTGTTATATCTTATTTTCCAAAGACTTTCAACACCCTGTGGATTTGGGAAGCAATTTTCATTACTATAAGCATTAATGTTTCTGGCAAAGGATTATTTAAGAACATTGAAAAGTTAATTGACCAAAGATTCAAGGGAAATATTTTGCCTTTTACATTAAATATGAGTAGAATATCAATGAATTAATGCAGGGTAAAAAGAGACACCTTTCCAAGGTTTCGTCTATGATCTTGTGACATTTACAGAAAAAAATACTGAAGAGAGGGTTATTTTCAGTGCAGGGCAGGATTTACAGTATCTGGAGAGAGTAGCTGAAAGTACTCTGCTGAAAATGAAAGAAGCGTGCTCTGTGCTGGGGTGACATGGAAGTTCAGCAGTGCCCAAAATGTGAGAGCTCATTGCTTGGCCCCAGCCTCAGCTGGAGTCAATGGTGTGTCTGCAGCAAGCTCAGCGCTCTGGGTCAGGGCAGGGGCTGCTCCTGCAGCTCCAGCTCCCCCTCACCTGGTTGGATCACCTGGGCTGTGCCTGTCAGTGCAGCAGCAGCTGCTGTGCCAACTACAGCTTCTCCCTTCCGAGAAATGAGATCCCCGCTCCCCACCGCGCGGGCTGCAGCAGCCCGACGTGACAATATCCCGGATAATTGTGACTGGCTCCCTAGCAGGCTGTACTAATCTCTTTTGCAAGTGCTCGCACCAGTTTGCATCACTATGTTTGATTTCTATATAGGGGTTCAAATGCAAAAATTGCAGAGAGCTGCACTTCCCAAAAGGCAGCAAATCTGGGAACATAGAGCTGAAACCCACCACTACAGTGTAAATTCCCAGAGATTAATATGTGAAGTATCAATCTTTCTGTAGTTTTACCCAGAACACATATTGAGGTCAGTAAAATACATTAAGTATGCAAGATACCAGTGTAATATTTTTTGCTTTGTGGGAAATTTACATCAGTAGATCTACTGAATTTTTTGTTTGTAATACTTAATTCTGTCATATGAGATGTTTCAAAAAATAAGATGAAGGAAAAAAAAGAAATAGAAAACCCATTACCATGCTCCAATGACTGAAGAATTTCAAAGGTAGTCTATTCACTCTTCAATGTCAGAAATTCATTTGTTTCTAAGTTTCTTCTTTCAGAGACCTTTGATCTGATTCCCGTTTCCCATCTTGCAACTGCAGTATGTATAATGTTGCTTCATTATTTTCTGACATCTTGCATCATAGCAAGCAGGTGTGACTTGGAAATAGTATATAAAAGCAATCTCTGGTGCTTTTTCTGATCCCTGAAAAGTACTCTATGCCTCAGCCATTCATTTGAAAGCAAAAGCATTTCTTGGGTCGTTGAAACATGTAATAACTTTCTCTCCTGCTTTGAGATTTTGTGTGTGAAGCTATTCCGCTCACAGGAACTTTAAATTTGGCCTACCTACCCTATTTTGATGTATGTGGTTACATACATGTTCTTAGGGCAATTCCCAAACTAGGTTAAAGACGGTGAAGGAAAGGGAACTGAGGAAAAAAAAAGCTTACTCTGCTTTCATTGCAGATTACTTGTGACAGAGCACAGCTGCACACAAAACTTGAACAGAACTTGTTCTATTTCTACCCTGTCTGTGTAGCTGGAGCTCAGGCTGCCCTGGTAGCACCAGCCTTTTATTGGCACTGGTACTGGCCAGCATGCTCCCTCCTTCTGACACGGGTGTGATTCTGCTCCTTAAGCCATCTCATGGCAGGAATAAAGTAAAATAAGGGAAGGGAAGGGAAAGGAAGGGAAGGGAAGGGAAGGGAAGGGAAGGGAAGGGAAGGGAAGGGAAGGGAAGGGAAGGGAAGGGAAGGGAAGGGAAGGGAAGGGAAGGGAAGGGAAGGGAAGGGAAGGGAAGGGAAAAGAGAACTGGTGAGAGAAAAAGGAAACATCTGTTTGTAACTAGGTCATGGATCATTGTGACAGTGAGAGTTGCTTCTCTGAAGTCAAGGCTTCTGAAATTAAAAATATTTTGACAGCTTCATTGTAGCAGATCTAAAGTATTGAAGCACTCCAAGATTATTAACCTCCAAATAAACTGCATCTTCTCTTCAAGAGGAGTCTTTGATCAAAGCACTCCTTTGTTTACTAGTTTTTTCCCAAGTCATATCAGCAATATATGAAATATTTTGACAATCATTTTGAAAATGATTGTTATGAACCAATGATAGGGATTGGGAAGTGGAAAGAGGATAGATTTTTTTTCATTTGCTGTACTTTGAGCCCAAGACATGTATAAGAAACTAATGCTAGAGTCTTTAGGTACTTTAGCATGATATTTTATTTTTTTTTTAAACTGGAAACTGAACTGATTTCTCCAAATTGTAAATATAATGATTCATTCTGAGCTGGCATCCTGCCTGCAGTGCTTTTTGACCCTGCTAAAACAAGTGCTTTCCCTGAGCCAAAATATGTGAAAGGAAAAATGTTGCTTAACATCGTGTAGATGATACAGGCATACACAAAATGTCTATGTGCATCACACTATAATAATAAGATACCAGCATTACAGATACACTTAGTTCAGATTTGGCAATTATTAGTCAAACTGTGAACAGAGAAGACTAAAAAATAAAATGCAGAAACTGGTATATACTAATATTATCTTTAAAAATGTCTTCTAGTTTTATATTTTCGAAGAAAAGTGAATTTTCCACAAGCATAAGGCAGACCTTCACTTGTATTTGCAAACATATTTTCAATGTTTGAGTTGATAACTTTCCATGTGTTTATTTTTGCACCAATACTTTCTCATGCTGGAAATATTTGCTGAATCTGAATATAACTTTGCATAATGTGCATGGAAAAGTTAGTCAAACTGAATTTCAGAGTTAATGATTAACTTGCCCACAGCAATCTCACATCTTTATGTATCGTTCTCAGTGCTAAATGGTTTCTGGTTTTTGTCCTTCAAGCAAAAATGAGTAAAACTGGGGTTTAAAAATGAGTCTTACTACAACGTAAACCAAAAGATGAAATAAATTTCTTTCATCAACAGAACAGTTAGTTATTTACAAGAATTTGGGCTTCTAAAACACTACTAGCCATAGTATTTGGAAGAAGAGCAGATCATGAAACTAGAAGACAGTGCAGTTGCAGTAAATACTGTTAAAATACCTCCCCAACATTTCATTTAATAAATGGCAGCATGAAATTATATTCTTTAAGAAAATTTAAAGTTATTTTGTAGGCTTTTGGAAAGGCTTAAACTGAAATTAAAGGTAATTTAATCCTCTACATAAGCTAATTAACTATTTTTCAGTAAAAAAATTTTTTGTGACTTTTATGGTTTCACAGTTACATTCCAAGGATGTTATTTGACTAAAACAAAATATTATATTAACTTTTTTTTTAGTTCAACAAGCAAACACAGAAGGCCAGTTCTCAGAACTTGTTACAGAAGAGTATTTCAAAAGTAACATGAACACTTTTTGCAGAATTAATGGTTTAAAAATTCCTATTAGAACTATTTGATTGAGCATTTCAAAGAACATTTTAATATTTTAGAAGTAAAGCAAATAATTTTATATTGGGATAACATTGCCTTCTTAGCAGTGACATTTGGTATAAGTTAATTTGGTTTAAAGAAAAACCTTAGACAAAATCAAAGCTTTTGCATGAAAGGAACCAATATTGCTGAAAATAACCCTCATAAATAAATAAATAAATGTCATGATCTTAGTAATCCAATTTGCTATGAAACTTAAAAAGGATCTTGTTAATTATTTTTGCTACATACAGATGTAGAGATGTGGGGTTTCTGTATAAGGGATGATTTTTTGGCTGTTCTGCATGCAGAACTGATGGTCTCAATAAATGGGGTAGATTAAGGATGAAGCAGGATAGGGACAGTGTACAGGTCATGTGCAGGCCATGCCCAAACTTAGCAGCATGGCATCAGCATAGCAGTGCTGGTCCATACAATGCATGTTTGAACTAAGATTTTTCACCAGAAAAAAGCAAGTAAAGAGCTAAATTAGACAAGAACCACCCATTTTAGATGTCATAACATGCTTGCAGGGAATTCAGTAGAGGACTACCAAAAAATTAACTTTCAATTAAGGATGAGGTTTGGTATTTGTATAGGAGTCAATCACTTGCATTTCCCCTTGAATCATTTCATATAAGCCATTACCAAAGATAGGATAGATACATAAATGGGCAGTTGGCCTAATCAAATATGGACACTTCTGCATGGTTATAACCACTACTGCTAACCACTTCTCCAGAAAATCTGGCAATTTAATAAATGTTTCCCAAACAGCCGGAAACATGTTCAAATCAGCAGGTAGTAGAAAAAAAACACAAAATAAGTTTCAGAATCTGATTTTCTACTAGACAAGGCAGCTATTTGAAAGGCCTAATTGTACTAATTATAGTGTTCCATAATGTTTCATCAAAAACTCTGACCCACACTGCATAGCAGGTGTTCATTAAACGTGCAAGATCTGCTATAAATAATCATTTACCCCTTGTGGAAACTGTGTAAAGTATATAATAAAGATGAAGTTTAACTTCCCAAGAACACTACGTAAGAAAATGATATTTCAATGATACTGAGTTAAAACTCCTAGTTGTTTCTTCTTCACACTCAATGATTTGATAAAAAGAATGAAGTGACCCTGCACTCTTCTGATGTCTTAGAAACTAAATACTATTTCTCAATAAGACATGTATGTACTAATCTCTGTATTAGAAATACAAAAGCCATTGGATGCTCTGCTGTAACATGTATGTGTTTTCAGTACTGCTGTGCATAAAAACTACATCATGTGTCTTTTTATCAGTATTGCTGAGCATCTCAAAGGCAAAACTCACACATGAGTTCAGGAAACTTAGGTAATTGTCTGCTAATATCAGTAGGACAAGTTATAGCCCCAGCTCTCTTTTCTGCTTTCACATTAAAGAAACATCTGTCTTTTCAGCTATTTTTAACCATTGACAAGGACAGACCTAGAGTCCTGCTTCACAGAAAGCAAATACAGCTGTAGTGTGCAGAGTCCCTGCCACAAATAAAGAAATGAAAAGTTAGTATCTTGTGCAAGACAAACTACCTTGTGCTCCCTTCATGAGTAAGCACTACTCTGCAACTGTAAGCAGTGCTAAACTTGAAGTTCATTTCAAGGGCTGATAAATATGGTGCAAGCAAGCATTCTTTTTTATTTTTTTGCCTATCTAGTTGGAAACCTAGAGATATTACCATAGGAGGAGAAATAAGTACTGTCTAGACCCATTTCCTGTAGCTTGTAAATATCTATGCTCATGATTCCCAGGAGTTATCCTGTTGCTTGAGAGCAGTTGAAGGTGAGAAAACAGAGTTGCAATCACTACAAACTCAGACTTCAAGAATACATTTGTCTGATAGACAATTTCAAAGAAATGCACTAACTTTTTTGAAACACATTTATTTTAAAATGCTTCAGAAATATTATTACAAGCCCAGGTGGCTAATGCAGCTAACAGATGTGCAAATTTTGTCTGGGGATTACAAAAAATGCAGTTTATTAAATTGTATCATATGGCAGATGGGTAGGAGCTCTGTGGAGTATTCGGTTGATTACTCCATAGTTTCTGCAGTCAGAGGAAAAGCCTCAGCCTGTGTTTTTTGCATACACACAGTTACTGGAGAGTGCCAGTTTGCATTTGTTAAAGAAAGAGTATTGAAACAAAATACCTCAAGGCTTCTTCGAGATTGTCTATTCTGTATTGGTTAAGGCTGAACATTGTCTTCTTGTGTCATGAAAAGAAATGAAAAAGGGATACAAACCCTTCCAGCAAAGCAGCTACTTCCTCTGCTAAACGTGGGGTTTATATCTGTTTCATCTGCTCTACCCAAATAGCCCTTTAAACTTTCTTTATTAGCTGTAATTATATTACAATAGTTACATGAAGATTCAAACAATGGTTCTGGTTTTAAAACAGCTTCCATGCCTAAATGGAAAAGCTCTTACAAATCCAATTTCCTACTCTGTTTGTGGAGGTCTGCTGCTTGGTGACTCATAATCTTCCTATGAGTTGCAGCAGTCTGGAGAAAAAGCAAGCAGTTTATGTTGACTCAACAAAACAATTACCTTAAAAAGAATAACCTGCTTTTTCCTGCTAACACAATTTTTCTGCAACAGTGTTTACACATTAGTATGTGTAAAATCAAGCAATACAAAATGTAGAAAAAGCATAGGACTTGAGTACCAAAAATAATACATATTCATAATAACTTAAAAATTTTTCATGATTTCATTCCAAAACAGTGTTATGCATTTTGTCATTAAAAGCTTAATAAGAATATCCTGAACCCACCAAAACATTTTATGTGAAAAGTTTGATACACTTAATAATGTAATTATTCCACTTATAATTGCAAGAAAATGATGAAAAGTTGAATAATATTTTTCTCATCCATTACTGTAGCAATTGAAAAGTGGCACATTATAAATGGAGCTGAGTAGGAATATGAGCATAAAAACGGCTGCCATCTAACACTTTCTGTATAAGATCCTGCATTCAATTATCTACCAGTTTGTCAAATTTCAGCTGTCGCTGCTAAAATTTTCCATGTCAGCAAATGCACTTCAGACAGAATTTCTTTTAAAAAGTTTCTTTAAAAAAGTTTCCAACAATAGCAGCAAGGACTAGTAATTGGTTTATGTTCCATTGAGACCAAGACTCTGTGGAATAAGGCCTTCCAATATATTCCTGCTTTGTCTCAGGAAAGCAGCTGTTTCAAAGAATGCCTTAAAAAGCATGGTCAATTTACTAGCCTGCAAAAAATACCTTACTGCTTTTCACATTTCAAGTGTTCCTCCTTCTGAAGAGTGTGCAAATTACCTCTGAAATAGAAATTTTTCCTTATTGAAATTATTATTTATGACTACTATGAGTAATGGGTCTATGCCCTTCCACTGCTCTAAGCGTGGCTCTTGCTGGAGCCCAGGAGAAAGCACAGCAGCCTGTGAAATGGGGAAATGCAGCCTTACAAGGCAAAAGATCTAGATGAGCAAGAAGTATGCTGGGAGAGGGAAATATACAGTGAAACTAGGACAGCAAGGCTGAAAATAGTGAACATATGCAAAGAGATGAACAAAGGATGCAATAACGTTGAATAAAGATCTGCAGACAAGGATATGGCATTCTCTCAGAGAGAGAGCATCTCAGAAGTTCATAAGAGGACTGGTGTCCTGCAGGAACAAGCTAAATCGACAGGGAGATGCAGACCTAGAGGAGGGTGAAGCATCTCTCCAAGTGCAGAAATGGACCCACACATGCCAGAGACACACCAGCCATCAGAGCTGGAAAATCCTCTGTGAAATTGTTGATCTCATCCTCTACTAGTACTGGTTCATACAGAGAATAAAACTCTGTGATGTTTATCAGCTACTGCCCCAGCCACAGGAGCTCTGCTATGAACATTCAAGCTCTGCTCATGTGTCTCAAGGTGTTTCTAGTTTTCTTTTATGTCTGTAATTTCACTGCTCTTAATGTCCTGATTAGTAAAAGGAGAACAATCCCACCCTCTTATCTCACAGTTGGATTGGAAAATGATATGTTTTCTGCACTCGGAGTAGGATCTGAACAGTTGGCAGTAAATAAAGCAAAAGACCACAGGTTGACAGAGACGCTGGCAGGAAAAATAAATAAGCACTGACACAGCCTGTTCTTCCCTTCAGTGCACCCAATGAGGCAGAAATCTGTGAAATAGAAAGTAGATGATTGTTCAGTAAAAAGCCCTGCAATGGATGTCCACAAAGGCTAACTTTAGTACTGGAGATTTTAACCTCTAGGCCTGTTGTCAACTGGCAGAGACAGCTCCTTTGGGAGAAGATTTATATGCCTTAAAATGGGCTCTTATTCTAGAATTACTCTTCAGAAAAGTTTGCTTCTCTCCCTCAAAAGAGGAAGGACTCAGGAGAGGTAGCACCTTTTTAGCTCATCAATGCTTTGTGAATTTTCCTCTGCGCCGTACTGCAAGCATATAAACTCGTTCTGTAGGAAAAAGAACCATCAATTATTAAAAACAAGAGAAAGCAACCCCACCAGTAACATTGAAATAAATCTTTTAATGGTTCTTCTTCCATAAATGCCCTGTGAATTTTAACGATACAGAAGAAGTTTGAAGAGTTGTCTCTCTGTTTCTGAGCTTAACTGAGACAAGTGCATAATTGGAAACAGCATGAAAAGTCCCTAAAGGATTGATTTTCAAGCTAAAGACTAATTAATTTATTTGCAAAAGAAATCCAACACTTCCTAAAACTTTGGATAAAACAATATCATTCTTTATATATAAGGGTGTTTGAATTCTTTGTATACAAACCCATCTTGAAATAAGAAAAAATCTTAATTTATTATTTTGATACCCAACAGTGGAAGTCTTTTGAATGTGTCACAACAGCTTCAGGGAGAGAACTGAAAGCATCAAACTGACATTTTTTATCTGCAAGCTATTTTCCACATGCAGCTCTGCAGAGAAACTGGAGACATACTTGAGACAAACAGCAAGTCAAAGGTTGGCATAACAGACCAAACGGGACCTAAACCTGCTACAAGGCAGGTGGCAAAAGGCAGAGGTGCAGCTGTGCAGTTCATGGCACAGGCTTTGTGCTGGATATGGCTTTAGGGAGGAAACCACTGGACAGACTTTGAAGAAACTGGCATGGTCAAATTACGATTCCACCTAGTTTGCAATATGCAAGTGCAGGTTTTTGCCAGTATAGAGAAAAAGCAGTTTGGACAATGAAATTCAGCAGATATATTGATGTAACTGTTCCTGGCTTACAGTTTCAACACAGGGAGGAGAATTTCTGAGTGAAGATCCTCAGATTGTTTGTGAATACATTCTGCACTATGACAAAGCTGCTTCACTGCTCCCTAATTCCTTGCTGTACTGCTGGTGACCATATTCTATGGCAAAGGTCTCCATTTGAGATGGTGTGAAGGAGAGCTTATCCAGGCACTGCTTCTTTTCCAAGTACTTAGGAGGGATGTCTCACTGACTGAACTACAGGAATAATACAACAGTTTTAAGAAGATTGTTGTTCTGATTCTACATGCATCTCAAGTCTATGACTTCATAAACAATGAACAATTCAACCTGTATGATGTAAAGCTTCTGGAGTACGAGCAGAAGGACTTGTATGGATGAAGCTCTCTGTTAACTCCTTTTTCACCCTCTGTTGTTGTAGATTTTGAATTGACTGAACCAGATCTGCAGGCTCTAACCTTTTCCAGCAACAGCATCACAAAGGAGTGGTAGCAAGCTGAGCTATAGATACCAAGCCAAGGACTCACCATATGGTGTTTTTGTTACACACAAGGGGAAAGATTGCTTTAAAGACCAAGGGCCGAATTCATCCCTGGCATAAGACTACTAAATTCAGCGGTGTTAGATCAAGCATGAAGTCAACAGCAAACTAATTCTGTGTGATGGGGAACAGAAGTCAAGGTTGTTTTTTTAATAGCCCAAGGATGTCTATAAGGTAAACTCAGTTGAGCCAAGGGGTTTTTTATGCCTAACTGACATCTGTTCTCAGAAAGCCTGCAGCACACTGGAACGATTTCCCAATGTTTTTCCTCTCTATAAACACTGTGAACTTCTTATGTCAGCCAGAGATGGGGAAAAGGCGTTTCATGCAAAAATGGGCACCACAAATGACCCAGGAGATATTATGCTAAAATACCCTGACACTGCTTTAGCCACTCTATATTCAAGAAAGAAATACAAGAAAACTTTCCAACAACCAGTTGTTAACTGTTGTTAAAATGTATTGACACACGACAGGAGAGGAATTTTAGCCACTGCTATCACCATGCACGTTAAAGAAATTAGACTGGAGACAATAAACTGTGAGCTAAGCCCTTCTTCTACATTTTCAGAGCATTTGATGTGCAGATCAATTAAAGGGCTTATTTCAAGTCATCTTCAAATAGCACAGCAGCTCTGACATGCAGAACTCCCACAATGCAGACATTCAGCAAAGTGCACGTTGGTACACTTTTATCTTTGCAGCATGTTATCTCATTTTTACAGGGAGACGTTACCAGAATGAATTGGTTGAAATGCAAAAAGTAATTGAGGAACCTGGCTTTTAAACTGCATGAGCTATTAAATAGATGGGGGAAAAAATTCCTTGTTAACATGAGTCAGGTTGTCTAACCTGTCTGCTGCTGTGGGTTAACTTTGCAATACCTGAGAGAGATTTTACAGGATATTTTTGCAGCCTGGCAAAATGGCTAGTGAAGTTGTACTCAAGGTAATGTAAATCAGCACTTATTTAACAGAATACAGTTAACACCTATAAATCCAAATATAGCTAGAATCAGGCCAAATATATTTTGTTTTATATAGCAGGAGATTTTACACAGGTATTTTAGAACTAAATTCAAGCAAGAAAGTGAGAAGAAAAAATAATGTGGCTAAACTTCCTACAATATCAATAAGACCCATCTGCAGAATCAATTTTTTATTGACAAAGCAAAGATAGCTGCAATACAGATTTCAAGAAGTATAGGTTGTCTTGTGACTCTGGCTGTTGTGAAGTGGCAGAGTGAGTACACGAACCTGAGAGATGAGTTTACAAAATGATCACTCTCATAGGCTCCTGTGGGAGATGAAAACTGATCCTGGTGACATAAATTATTCATGTCTTACCTATGTTATTGATTCTGGCCCTAAACTCAGTGTAACCTGAAAAGATAGGACTGACTGAGAAGAGAAAGGGGATACCCTAAAGATGCAGTCTGGTAGAGCAAGGAGTGAGGTTGAAGGATGCCAGCAGGAAGAGACTTTATTAAAAAAAATAGTATTTTTCTGGGAAAATAAGAAACTCAAAAGTTAGTGCTTACTTTGCAACTACCAGGGATCTTTTATGCTCAACTTCTGGCTGAACACCCACGGCAAGAATCATAGAGCTGCCTATAGTAGTCTCCTAACTCCCTCTTTCTTGCCAAGTGAAATAGCAGTATTGATAGTCCAGCTATAGGTTGCTTGATCTTCTGGAGTTCCATTGCTCCCATCTGCCACTATAGAAGCCCCCCACACAGTCCCTTTCCATTTTCCTGGAGCTGCTTTTTTTCTCACAAGCTCCCCTTCAGAGGGTGGCTGTGACTCCCAGTAGTGGACCTGCCTGACTGGCATCTACAGGCCACCTTGCCACCTTTCTCAACTCCACCATTCACTCAATGACATGAAGCACTCCCTTTATCCTAGATTTCTCAAGTGTTTTGCAGATAATATAACCCATCAGGAAATACCTGTGAGGTGCAGGACCCAGGCAGCCCATGCCATATTGTTAATTGATTCTGAGAAGAAGTTGCTGCAGCAGACATGTACTGACAGCATTGATATCTGCTTGGAGGCTTTTTCCCTGGGCAGGATTTGTGGCAATAAGTCCATATTTTGTCTTATTCAAGGACAAGCGATTTTTATCAGACTTAGGCACTTTACCCAAGTGCTCTATGGCCAGGTACCCTAAGTATATCTGCACTCAGAAACTCTTACAATCCTGCATTCAGCTTGCAGACTACATGTTCACAGATGAAATATTATTGAGAGGTAAGGAATACATTTGGCAGGTACCTAAACTCACTATAAATAAAGACATTTAGATAGAGAGACTTCTTTCACATGCATGGGCTTAGACAACCCTCCTCTTCTGCTTGAGTTCATTAACACTGTGCTTCTCTTGAACCTGTAACATATAAGATTGCAAGAAACAAGATCAGGCAGATGTATCAGAGGCAGTTCTCTCTGCCGGAGTCTATCTGTGTTCCTTTCTGTATATTTTTCTCCCAGACATGTTATTTTCTTCTAGGAATTATATATTTTTTCTGCCTAGTTTTACTTTTGAATATTTTCCAAAGTCTCTGGGTATTTCTGTCATGCCCTTCTCCTTTTCTTTCCTCCCATTAGTATGTTTTCTATGTATTCTCTATATCTTAAAGGTGTTAGGGCTGCTGATAAATCATCCCAGGTAAAGAATGCAACTTTGATGGCACTCTCGAGGAAGAGTATCTAAACAGGAGAGCTGAGCATGGGGAAAGAAGAAACCAAGCAAGGGGTTTGGGATGGTTGATCAAATAAAAAAGTGTATTCTGCCTCCTTGATGGCATCCACTGAGACATAAAAAAAACAATAGAAAACTGTAGAAAAATTCCGTGCAGACTCACAGACACAAAACCATTACATTTCAAAGGAAATATTTTCATAGCCTACAAGAGGAAGGAGTTGCACAATGCACAGCACTAAAGACTATGACTAGGGATCCACTCCATCTCTTGAGAATGCATCACTAGTAATTTGAGAACACTTTTTCTTTCTAGCTGCCAGTGACTTGTTTTAATGACTGCATATGCACTGAAATAAATAAACAGAATTGTTCCTAGGCAACACTCATAAATCCTCAAGGCTGAGGTACAGCTAGCTAATCCCCATAAAATATATCTGGAGGTCTCCTAGGTCAAGCAAGGGCTGCATCTGCATCTCATCAGCATTTCTCATAAATTGTCTTCATGGAAGTTTTTTTCCAGTAAAACCTTTTTATGGCAGAAGTCCAGTGACAGTTGCTATTAAAGAAAGAAAAAGTGCAAGGTGTTTTGAAGCAATTTCTTTTTATATGTGAAGAACTAGTAATATTTTAATATTTTAACTTGTGAAATCACCATGCATCCTACTCCAGCTGATCTTTGATTTTATTCAGGACTGCAGAGGCTGAACAGCCCATGCAGATTTCATATCTTTGGTAATACAACACAATATCTTTCACATAATTAGGGTAAGTATCTTCTGTTGAAGCCAGAACATAACCAGGACTGTGAGTTTCCAATAAGATTATATTTTTAATATGGTATCTGTATCTAAAAAAATGTAGAAAGAGACTAAGAAATTGAACACAGAGTTGTCATCACCCTACACATGAAGCTTGGGAGCCATCTTTTCACATAGTCCTTGCTTTCAACATTAATCCTCTGGCCCATTCAGCCATGTGGGGAATCTGGAAGAAGTGAAATTCGAAGAAAAACACTCCCTTCAGACTGAAGAGGGGTTATCAACTAGGGTGGAAAATGTGCATACATCTCTGCTTTCTAGCAATGGGTAGCTGCCATATCTGCTTCTACTTTTAGAGTCAGCAATATGTGGTCATAGTTTAAGCACCTCATTCTCGCAAATTTCTTTTATAATTCTAGAATTTAAAAGTAACCTAGGATTAAGATGCTATCTACTGTGCATGTGTTGGCCCATACGAAAGGATTGTTTATGTAAATAGAAATTTCTATGTGTGTAAATATGAAATTTGCCAGTTTTTTATTGTTTATCATGTCTGCCTCTGATTCCCATCTTAATACTGTACACAAGTTGAAAGAATTATGCTTTTTTAATATATGTATATTTTTTTTAACTAAGCCCATTTTAATACACTGAGAAAATTGTATTCAGTAATAACAACTGAATAAATGTCATTTTGATTTGTCCTTATCAGTGAGAGTGGTTAAGACATAGGCATTTTATAATTCTGTGATTAAGCTGTGCGCATTCTGTTTAATTCAGCTTGTTTCAACTTAGTGACAAACCCTTTGTAGACAAACATTTCATTCTCAATTAGTTAAAGAAAATACATTTATTGTAAGGCCATTACTTGACATCCAGTTATGCTGGTTTTGGCTGAGGTAGAGTCAATTTTCTTCACAGTGGCTAGTATGCTCTGCCTACTGCAAATTTAAGACAGAAGTGGCTGTGTGCATTTACACTTCCTAGATGTAGAAACTATGGAATGGTGCTATTTTCACTCAATGTCTGGAAAATGAATGAAAAAAGGCTGTGGACTCAGTTATCTTCATAGTTAACTGAGAAACTGAATCCTTTTCATAGGTTTACGTCTACTGATAGTCATTGGTACTGGAGCATTTAATCATGACCTAAATCTTTTTAGCTTCTTAGCTCTGGGTAGAGAATGAATTTATATTAAAAAAAAAAAAAAAAAAAAAAAAGCAGAGAAATTAAGCAGGAGATTATTAAAAGTTCAATGGAATTAATGAACTATACTCTGGTGCAAATTAGTGCAATATATGTACCTTCAACAAATTCTGTTTTGTCCTTTGCATAACTACTTTTGTTTCTATACTCTATATAATAAACTAGGTGCTAAGTGAGGAAAAATAAGTGGCTCACATTTACACATGCTGTCTTTGTTCCACTGGTTACTGTTTAAAAAGTGGCAAATGTTCTACTTCAAAAGATTATGTCAATTAAAATGGCATTTCTTTAAATGGAAATCTGAAAGAAAAAGCAACATAAATACATTTCTTGATGAAGGAAAAAAATATTTTCTTCAGTTTTTGCTTAATTTGTTTTAAATATAGCTGTGGCTGTTCAGACTTCTGTTTATATGAGGGGTGAATTTTGAAAAATATTATGACTTTTTGCTTTCTATACTCCTTTTCTTTTCAGTCTTTGTATTGGCAAACATGCATGTGAGCAAATGTGCATGGAAATGTTACCTGTGTGAGTTCACATTATAAAAATAACCCAAACCAAGATTTTTTACAGTGTTATCAAGCCCAGCTATGCTTAGATTCAGGCAAATTGTGTATCATTCAACATCATAGTCTACCTTAAACCACAGCTTATGTCTGTTAACTGGTAGCTGAATAGTTTTTGTTGTTATTTTTAATGCCAGTTATGAAAGTTGCCTCCATTAGCACCTTTTCCAGTGTTATCTGCATTTCCAGTTTCTGCTTTCTTTCTGCAGTGAACAGTTTGTATGTCTTTATAACCATACAGTGTTTACTGCAAATTATACAAACACTTCCCTCATACTCTTATAAGTCACAGATTTCCTCAAAGTTTGTTTTGTTGAAAGACTACAGTGCATCAAAGAACATTTGTATATTGGGAAAGTACATCATCCTAATAGATCTGTTGGCAAAAGCACCATTTTTATCTATATACAAGAAAGTTTGTATGACTGAAAAGATGCTTTAAAATATTATTTGAAGTACTTTAATAATCGCAGTTTTGTTATTTTCATTCAAAATGGTACCTCAGCTCCTATGTCCCATTAGACTGATGAAATAAAAATTGAAGGACAGGAAATACTGTTGTATCTACTTATCTCTCAGAGCAAATAGTTTAGAAAATCACAGAATTGTAGAATTGTAGAATGGTAAGCATTGGAAGGGACCATAAATATTACCTTTTTCAAGTTACCACTAGACCAGGTTACCCAGAGCCTGATTCAACCTGGCCTTTAATGCCTCCAGAGAAGACTCTTAATGGAACTATAAAGCTCTGTTTCTCCTGATCCTCCCTTAGAGCTAGAGAGAAAACAAACCATTTTGAAATGAGAGTCAGCAAATCGACATTTTCTGCATGGCCTGTAGAGTTTATAGAATATTTACTTTTAGACACCTGTCCAATGAGAGTTAGGGTAGTATAGAGCCCTGAGCACTTTGGGAGAAATATCTAGAAACGAAAATTGACACCTCAACTGCAAGGTACAAAGCAAGACTATTTAGGAACACCAAAGATAGGATCAGCTGTGTAGACAGATGCAACAGTCTCATATCATATATTTTGAATAAACACTTCAAATTTTTCAAGTTTATCACTAACTAATATACCATTCAAGCACTGAATAGTGAAACTATTGATTCCAGCAAGTCATCTTAATTGCACTCAGACAAGATGGTTTTCTTGCTCCTTTCAAAATCTTTTTTGACTTATATGACTTAATATGTTTTTCACAGATTTGGAACCAAATACCAAATTGCATTATAATCTATTGGACAACTTTCCATGAGATATTGTGTACAAGCCAAAATCTCCTAAGATACTTGCCAGGCTACTACGCAGAAAGTCTGTCCATCAGCAAAGAAAATGGGTGAATAGTTTGAGAAAGAAGACAAGAGCTTGCTAAAACAAAAACCAAATATTTCAGGAACACATAGAATTTCTAGTAGTCAAAACTGCATGTTAGGTATAGGTAATGACAACAGTCCTAGAGAAGATCTGAGTACACAGAGTTGGTCTGTGTTGTGGTATCTTACTTTCACATTTACTACTGAGTATATATTATCTTGTATTTCCAGAACAGATCAGTTTGTGCTACAGATCAACCCTGTTATTCACTGAAAATAAATGTAGACATGTACAGAATAATTTATTCTTCAGCACACCATATTCTCACAGCACTTCAGCTGCCCTGGCAAGTGGCTGAACCAACAGTGCTGACAGAACCATAAAGTTTGTCATATATAAAAATCCATGGTACTGATCAGAAGAAGCTCTTGCCAGAAGCAGTGACAATCCTGGCATTATAGGATGTCAAGAAAGTCAACTAACCACACAGCCAAATGTCTTTGGTTGCTAATGCCCATTCCATACAGGGTAAAACATCTCAGCTGCTCTCTGCTCTGCAAAGCTAGAATTCTGTCAGTAAGTCTATTCTTTAAACCTCAGACATCTCACACGGCTTTAAGTTGTTAATTTCTGACAATTTTTCTTTCCATCTTTTCCAACTATTATACTATACATCACTTGTATATATATCTATGAAAGGTTTATGAATCATGAATAAAAGTCCTGCAGAGAGATTGTACAGTGACTTTAATACTACAGTTTGTGTGCACCTGTTTGTATGATTTAATTTTTCAAATAAAAGTTAATTTTTCCAGCACCAGTTTGCCCCTGTTGTGACACATTTATTGCATATTGGTTTGTTTTTGCATAGTTTTTGCATAAACCCAAACCCATGGTTTTTACCTTGCCTACTACTGCATATCTTTATGAATAATTTCAAAGAATGCCACGTAATTAATGTTTTTAAATTCTATTGAAACTGCACAGCAAAAAAAATTAAATTATTTCCCACTGTCCCAACAAACCTCTTAATAAAAATATGTTTCAGACATCTCTGCATCTTCCTCACCTGCTTTCTTTTCATACCTCTGTTCTGCAGACCTTGCTTACTACCCTCTAACACTGTCACAGGATACTTTTCAAAAGATAGTAAGAATTTTGCCTGTAGCTTTCTGAATATATGGACTTAGCTTCATACCACATTAGATCTCCTTTGCTTCCTTCTTTTAAGTGATATAAAGTGAAAGGATCTCATCAGGTCCTGATTTACTTATGAATGCAGTCTAAATCATGTAATTCTTGGCAAATTGCTGAGCCCAAGATTAAAGCAGACTACTCTGCTCAGCAAGACTCTGTCTGCAATGGGAATTTGAAAAGTACATGCCAGACATCTCCAGACATGCACTGTAAAAATCTTCATCAACATAAAATTTACATATCTGCTGAATAAAAATCCCCGCCTGCCTTACATCAGGTGTTAGAATGCTGTAGTCATGAACAAGTGCACAGATGAAGAATCTTGGAGAGCAGCAGTGTAAGAAATGTTTTAAATTACATTTTATGCAGAAGTCTTGTCTTTTCTTTCACTAAAGGAGATGCTGGTAGTGTCCATATGCTATCATCCACCATTCTGTTACATAGGCTTAAGCATGTGGCTATTCCAAACGACTTATTCCCATATATCTATAGATATATAAATACATCTATTTTTATATAATATAAATCGATAAAAATCAAAAATGAGACTAAAAAATGCATGTACGTTGTTTTATCACAAACTCTAGTAATTATGTCTGGGAATGTTAATTTATTAAGCAGTATCTGTCACAGAACCACACAATTTCAGACTAGAGGTTTGAATGGGGCACCCATAAATCATCTGGTACAACACATGGAGTCACAGGGAGGATCAGTTAGAGCAGGGGGTTCAGGACCATATCCAGTCAGGTTTTGAGCATCTCCAAGGAAACATGACTGCATCTTTGGGCGATGTGTTCCAAGGTTCAACCATCCTGACAGTAAAACAGCCTAAATGAAATTTTTTTGTGTTTTGGTTTGAGCCCCTTGTCTCTTGTCCTGCCTCTGGATAGCATGAAGGAGAAAATGACTCTATCTTATTTATTCCCTCCACCCCCATCAGCTACTTACACACAGTGGTAAGATCCCTGGAAATTTTTTCTTCTCCAGGGTAAACAGTCCCTCAACCTCTTCCTGATGCTTCCTTGGATGCTGTATTAGGCTGAGATGCTCACTTCCTTCTTTGTTTCAGTCTTCACCAACAAGGTCTTCTAGAGCCCTGTGCTTAGGGAAAAAAGAGTCCAGGAGAAGAACCACTAGCTGTAAATAAAGATCCATTTGGTACTACTTTGAAAAAATTGAAATACGCTACTCTATGGCACCCAATGGAAGACAACTAAGATGCTGAAAGAGATAGATGGCATCCTTTCAAGGCCAATTTCTATCATTTTGGAAAAGTAGTGAAGAATAGAAGAGATTTCTGAATGCTGCAGAAAGTAATCACCATCAACAATCAAAATTGTTACTTAAAAGTGAAAGGCTTCCATTGGAACTTTGAATTTTTTTCTCTGATATGCCTATAATTCACTATAGAAATTGCTTTTTAGCAAGTAAAATCTTTATAATTTGTTTATTACTCTAATATTTATTTAGACATAAGGTGAACATCCTTAGCTGCTGATATTCAAACTGTCACCTGAAGACCTTATTATACTGGTATTATATCAAAGCTTTTTCACACTTGGCGCAGTTTCTATTCACAGTTGCTATTTCTTACATCCCAAGAAGTGGAGTAATTCAGGAAAATAATAAACTCCATCTGTTGAATGCCATTTTTTCCCCACAGATTTTCCCATATTCTTTGATCAGTTTTACCTGCAATTGAAAATAAAGGCTTTTTTTACACTGGCATTTACTCATGACCTGCCCATTTATTTAAGACAGAGGGAAATGATTGAAAATTTGACAGAAAATTATTTTAATTCTGAATCCTGAGATCTTTGTATATTACAACAGTTTGGCAAAGTTCTGAGGTATAGTTCTTTCCAGATCATTCCCAAAATGTAGTTTTGAACCACTCCCTGAAGAATAATCTTGAATGTGTTTAAAATAAATGAAGTTTATTTTATTAAAATTATGTAAAAGTTAGGATATAACAGCTTTAATCCGTTTTCCCAATATAACATTTATTTATAGATTATGAGTATTTTAAAAATAATTTCTGATGTCTTCCTTTGTGAATGGAAGTTTCCAGTCCCCAAAAGATAACTTCAGGATATTCAGGTGACCATCTTAACATCGTTGCAGCTTTTTGTTGGTTTTCATATCTAATGCTACATCCACATAAGAACTTTAATTTCATGAAGCTCCATATTAAACCAACTTTTTAACTTGGGGGCTAATAACATAATTACATTACATTACATAATAATGTTCACTGCTTAGTGCATGAAGAGCCTTGGGAAGCTTGTAAAGGGAACCATTGCAACTAGCATGTCAGGATGGAGCAGATAAAATAGATAAAATAGATAAAATAAGAAACTCTGAGCAAAGGAAGAATTGATTTTAAGAACTTGAGGATGAGAGATTTGAACATTCGTAGCAAATTGGGATTCATTGACTAAACCTTGTGTTTAATTCTTTCAAAGAGAAACAAGAGCAGTCTTTCTAGTTTTGGTGGTGCTATCCCTTTGAACATATGAGTTATAACGGAGAGTGTGTGGGAGATTTGGGAATAGAGAAGTAGGAACCTGGGAAATACTGGATAGTCTAAAACTGTGTCTAATGAACTGGCTTCTGTGGTAAAATTAATGTAGAAGGTGCCCATTTCATGTTCAATTTAGCTAGTCCTGTTAAGATGGTGTGGCACCAAAACAGACTTATAGTTTCCCAAGGAATTTGTCTGAAAAACACCCTTAGTAATTATGGATGGAAGTTTGTGAATTTTTCTCTTGAATCACTACCTAAATTCTGCTCATTTTCTACTTTCAAAGCATAAAACTGCTTTTACTTTAAAATTTCTAACCCCTGATTAAAATTCTGTCTTTATAAGGTATTTTTATTTGAAAGAAGGCATTTGACTTCCCTATTTTTGTTTCTAAACTATTTATAACCATTCCCAAGATTATTAAATGGGGCATTTTCCTTCAGAGTAGAAAAAAGCAAACTGCTCTGTTTTGTTGACTAGTAATTTTTTGAGGAGGAAGAAGCCATCATTTACTGAGAATTCATGCCTTTTACAGGTCCTTGTGGTTTTTCCTCCATGTTGTTCACTTTACTATTTTGCCTGAAACTGATGGCAATATTCCAGAATAAATACCAGTGTTTTCTGATTGCCATTTCATGGCATCCATTTCATGGATGGTGGCCATCCATGAATAAATATTTAATTAAAAATTGCTGCACATCATCATCATGTGTATTATGAAGTGTGGTACTGTAACAAGGACAGCTACCATCAAAGACATTTAAGGATGCATATAAAACATTTTTTTTTAATTTTTCCTCTTTTGGTTCTTCCATGTCAACCAAAATGGCGCTGTTTAATGACTGTGTTAAAAAGTTGCTGAAGAGACAGCTTCACATCTGTTCTAAAGTAAACTGAAATGCAAAGAAAAAAGAAAGAAACCCCACAATTTATACTGATTTGTTCTATGAACATTTCAAAACAAAGGTGTCACATACAATTATGCCTCTACACCACTTTCTAATACTGTAGTGCAAATGCATACTGCATTCCATGTATATACATTTATGAGGTATGCTGAGGATGAATAGTCTATATAAGTGACAGGATTCAAAAATTTGAGTTATTCTTTTGATATTTCTCTGAAAAATTCAATGAACATAAGTAGAGATCAGCTTAGAATTCCTTTGAAAATTAGAGTACTTTGGGGTTTGAAATGAGATGAGAAATATTTCTTGGATTTACATAGCAGAAGCCTGCTTCCAAGGCAGCTGCAGATATCAAACAGAATATAATTAGGGTGAATTAAATCATTCTAGGGCAATAATACCACATTCCCTCAATAAAGAAACAAACTATTTTAAAACAGTTTTCCTAATGAGTTATTTTTCTGTGCTGCTTCTCAAAGATGCCTATTTAGGGACCATTTATGCTGCAAGAGGGTGTGCAGTGCTTTACCCAGAAATCACTTTGAACACTTTGTATTTCTCTGATGAACTTATTTGCAAGATCAATAGAAGATACATTAACAGGTAAGGGGGTTTATGGTTGCTATTTTCTTTTCTTGTTATATGAAGGCTATTATAGAGACTCCCTTTGGGATGCTCAGTCTAAAACCTACAGAAACATAGTAATATTTTGTGAGATGCAGTTCTGGTTTTATTCCTTTACATGATTTTCAGATTCTTAGGTCAAAAATTTAAAAGGTTGTTTGTCAGGTTCTAAATAACTAAAGAGAGATTTTCAAATCTCTGCAATGCTAATGAAATATCAGTTCCAGCATAATGGTCCAAAAAGCAGTATGGAGTAAAAACAGCTAGGCTGAGGAAACAGTAAAAAGGTTGTCCCTCATAAACAGTGTAGGGGGTTTATTGTACACTGTGTTGATGTTTTTCAAGGCACATTTTCTGTAAGGCTCAATTGTTTGAGTCTTCTGTAAGAAGGAGACAATGTTTGAACTGGTGTACTCATGTACTCATGACATCCTCAGCTCTTTTTGTTGATCCTCTCTCACCCTGAAGTTGTATCTGCCTCACTTTGTGGGTAGGGTAGGGTAACTTCAGAGAAGGATCAAATCTGCTAAGCTCTTGTGCCAGCAAATTCTCATTGCATGCAGCCAGGCTGTTGCAGCTCTTATTTGAAATGTTCACCTGGGTTCGGGGACCTAAGATGATGAGCCAGTGCTGGAGAGCAACCTGCCCCACCACACTGACTCACAGCCCAGAGTGAGACAGATAAAAGGCAAATCTAGAACCAAGAGCTTGAGCTTTTCCCCTTCCAGAGAATGGTGCTTGGTTTAAATCCAAGGTGAGAAAAAAACATCTGCATGGGCTTTGATCCATCCTGAATGACCACGTGGGCAGATTTCTACTGAGTCCCCACAAAGCAACCTATTCCAAGGATCTGGCTTAGCCTGATTCTCCCAGCAGGTCAGCTAGAATGCTGGCTTATGAAGTCTGCATCTGTGAGGTTTTCAGGCATACAGGGAAAATGTTCCTTTTCCTAACACAGAAGTTTCTCAGACAGAAAACAAAACAGCCCAGCACTTCCCAAGGTGCCCCCTAAAAAGACCATAGTGGGTCAGAGTATGGGTCCTTTATATTCTCAGTTGCCTCATCTGCCTGTTCATGTGGCTGGAAGCACTAAGAGACTAAAACACTTCTCTGTGAGCAGTTAGCACAGATGCATATTCTCAGAAATAAAGAATATATGGTAAAACTACAGAGGGCAAATTTGAAAAAACAGTGTCTTAAGACAACACTTTATGTAATTTCTAATTTTTTGCTGTGCTTTCTTTGATTAAAAGATTTTACAGAAAGCTGCAGGAATAGAAAGTTGTGAATTATTTCTTTTCAATTTTCAGTTTATACTGTTGTTTCTAAATTGTTTTAATATTTAGGATATGGCATATTCCTAAAGGGACTGTGTGCTTTCTTAGGCTTACCACAAATCCCCTTTTCAGCACTCTTCACAATATATTTTGTACAGGAAGTAAACTATGGTTACTTTACCTTTCCCTCTCATTGTCCTGTACATCAAAAATCAGCATTAGAAAAAACATCATTTACCTCTCATCTCACCACAAGATGATCTGAAGATTCAGATCAGCCACTATCTCAGAGCTGTGAGCAGTGAGCAGTATGTTCACTTGAACATATTCAAGATTTGCTATTTCACAAAATTACTCTATTGGAATTATTTTATTTGGGAAATTGTTATTTTTAAAACAGTTGTTTTTCTCCTTCATTTCCTTGCACATGCCTCATCCTCCATTGAAGTGGCTCCTAGAGTAGACTCCTCAGAGAAACAAATGAGCAATAATTTACCTAACAATACCATTGTAACACAGAAAACTGATACTGCTTGACCAGAATTGGCTTTTATTGACCTGTAGTGACCTAAGAATAATGAATCTGCCTGTGCAAACTCTTTCACAGCTATATGTGGAGGCTGATTGTTTTTTCCAATTATTTTTGGCCTGTCTCCATTCATCAAAATCTGTTTGAATTTAAATAAATAATTTTGTTTTTTAGGAAATCTACAAAAATCAACCCCCCTAAAGAAGCTAAAACCCAAGGTATCACCCCTAACACAAGAAAAGCATTGTGTTAAATCATTTCAGCCACAGAACGACATCTAAGCTTTATTTAGATGAAGGGTTAAGGAAATTGGGAATACTGAGATGAAAATAAACACAATTATTTTTTTTTCCTCAGCAACATATTCTTGTAGTTGCTGTTGGGTAGTGAGAACAAGAATTACCTTAAAGAGCTATAGAACATTTCTCATCCTCAGAAATATCCATTTTCATCCACTTGCATTAATAATACCCTTGTGCAATGGCACTTGCACTTCACAGAATATATTTCATTTTATATTTCACTGTAGCCTGACCAGAGACAGTCATAGTTCCTCTGCACCAGTTTATGTAGATTTTACAGATGTGTGATGTTTTCATGATTGTTGCATAAACCGATGGATTATTTCCTGTGTCATGGCTAGAACAGTGCTGTCGTTGAAGGCAATTCTTAATGCAATAAACCAACAGAGCACAGCGCAGGAAGCAGAGAGAAATGTCAGAGCAAGGCAATAAAATGGTGCATCTGCAGAGACATAACTGTGATCGATACACAGGCTTCCAGCAAGGGAGTTTTCATCCTGTGACCTCGCTGAATGAGAATGGCAGTCTGAGAACCAAGGAGCTGGAAAAAGGAAGATTTTTTCATTTCTTGAGGGAAGTGACCCCAGAAATTATGTACTTTATGTTTTAGTTTCCAAGCATAGTCAATCCTAGGTGAAATATTTTTTTACAGATATGAGTGACACCTAGTTCCCAAGAAATGCACTTAGGACCACAGGGAAAGGGTGGAAGGCCTAGAAGTCGGATATAAATAGCCAATAAGAGGGAAAGGGTTTAATTCCAAAGGGAAAAGTCTGTTCATTTCACACAGTTTCATCACTTTGAAAATGGACACAGTGAATAGCTGACTAATAGCAAAGTATTAAATTTTAATCATGGTGTAGTCAATACTGGGATTCAGATATGCAGCAATTATGAATCCAGTAAGTCTAAAATAGAGCAAAACTTACATCTATATATGTATAAACTTATATATACAAGTAGACCTTATATAGTTGAGAGTTACACTTGCAGAAACTGGAAAATAATATTAGACCTTCTCTAAACAGCTATTTTCCATATTTGTCTTATCACATTCATTCAGACTGCTTTAGAAGTCACCTGTCTATGGAAGACTCAAAATTCACAACAGCAGTGGAGAAATAGTGAAAACAATCTATAGAACAAAGGAGCAGCAAGATAAAAGAACCCATACCTTCAGTCATGGTTTTGGTCCAAACTATGTGTCTATTTCATTCAGTTTTGAACAAATGTACAGAATTTTTTTGAGATTCGGGAGTCAGCAGCAGCACTGCCACTCCATGTTCTCTTTTTTATCTTTCCTTCCATCTTCAGATTCTCTCCTTTCCACATAGCTCCAACAGGTCCAAAAACGGCCCCAAGGTTTTTATAATTAATCACCTACTCTACACAGAGGTGTAGCCCCCCTTTTTCCCCCGTGTGCTGCCATTTGTGAAGAGCCCCCACAGCAGCACACCAGCTGTGCCCTGGCTCCACAGTGCCAGGCAGCCACTGAGCAACAGCAGTGATGGTGCTGGGGAAGTCATGAGGGAAGGGATAGACAGATTTGTGTATGATTTAGCTAAAATTAGGATTAAATGAGATCAGCAGTGTCTGCTTGTCAGTCTCTTACTGGATGAATGCATAATATTAGAAATAATTAAAACCTGTGTAACTGTTACAATAGGAACACAGGAATTAGGTCAAATTAACTCATTGTCTACAACTTTTTAAGGATTACTCGGCTTGTTATTTAGAATAAAAGCAATGTCAGGACCATAAAATCTGATTATTAGCCATTACACAAATTACCATGCTGTGAAGATAAGGTTTGGCTGATACCTCATTGTTTGGTTTTCAAATAATCCTTCATTTCCTGTTCCAGCTCAGTATGCTAGAATCAGACCCGACTAAAACAACGTTTTAAGAGACCAGTTTTGTTCCCAGATCTGAATTTGTGATTCACATTCTTTTACTTTTGTTTTTTCCTCTTTCATTTGCACTCTCTGAGATTTCTAACAGAACCCTTGAGATGGAAGTATTTCTGCTAAGCTTATAAATTAGTTATTACCTTCACCCAGCTTCACTTATCAGCTCCAGAAGCTCCTTGAGTGTGGTGCACTGAGAAGTGTATTGCACTGGATTTTGAAATGCCACAAGGCACCTTAGACTGCGTTTCTGAGACCATCTGACCGGTCTGCCCAAATTTAATCAGGTAAAACTCGTTGTGCCTCTGCATGGCATAGCTCGGGAGAGGAAAGAAGAAGCTTCAAGTACATATAAATCCTGATGCAGCCTCAAATTTCGTGGATGTCACCAACAAAGAGACACAAGTCCAGGTAAATGACATCAATTGTTTTTCCCTGATCCACCAGCATTTTAACTCCATTTTAGAAGGCCACCAGATTTATCAGTTGTGATTTGTCCTTTGTGGAGCCGTGTTGGCTGTCACCAATCACCTCCCTGAGTTCCATGTGCCTTAGCATAGTTTCCAGGAGGATTTTCTCTATGATCTTGCTATGCACAAAGAAGAGCTCAGCCTGTAGTTACCCAGATCTTCCTTATTTCTCTTTTTGAAAATGGAGGTTATAGCTCCCCTTAGGTCACTACTTGATTATTGCATTCTTCATAACATTGCATAATAATTTTTTTTATTATATTTAAATTGATAATCTCAAAGCTTTTTCAGCTCTAATTCGGGAGATTTTGCTGGGGGGAAACATTTTAAAATTGCCACCCCCTTTTACTGTAATTGTAGATAGAGGACATCTCTGACCCCCTGGAAGCAATTTTAATTAGGTCTCTGCATGCCAGAGAAAATACAAATGAATAAAGTATGCCATTGAAGCCATTGAGCCAGAGTGTACTGGCTGACCCACATGACTATGGGCATGCTAGCTGGACATCAGCCCTGGGGAAAGTAATGAGAGAGCTCTTACAGAATTCAAAAAAATAATGAATATAAAGGACTGTAATTAATATAAGACAAAGAGTAAAAATATAATGCAAACAATTGACATGCTTTCCCAGAAAATGTATCTTGTCAAATGATTCTGTTTAATTATCTGAGAAAATTGCAGGTTTGATTATTAGAGGTAATGGCACCAGGCATCTGACAAGCACCCTGTGTTCTGATATTAAAAATAGGGCTGTATTTCAGATTTCAAAAGTTGTTCTCAGATGGAATCGCCAGGGAATATGGGCAAGGTTCCCCACAGGCTCAAAAAGCTTCAACAATTTCTAGTCTTTATTCAGAGCAAATATGAAATAATACTTATTTTTAGTTATAAAATGGAAAGACCACACTGGAAGTCTAATAATTCGCCATGAATTCAGAACAGCTGTGCAGATAAATTGGAGCCTTTGATAATTTGAGCAAATTTATATGTAATGTAGCCAGTTTCAAACTTTCACATCTGGAAAGACATGACAGCCATACTGGAGGAGACTGTGAAGGGAAGGAGTGAGTCTAAGATAGATTTAACTTCCAAAACAAGGAATGGACCAAAACAGCATAAGAAATTTCCCCTGTACTAATAGACAGCAGTACATAAATTGAGGAAGGCAATTTATAAGTATGGTACGGAAAATAAGCAAGTCCTAATGTATTTTAAAAATGTGCAAAGTTAATTACAACTCACACATACATACACATACATACACACACCTGTTCTTGAGGAACAGTTTAAAGTAAGAAAAAAATCAAACCAAAAACCAAGGAATACAAAATCCTAACAGTCTTCTTAAACAAAAATCTATAGTTATAAATTGACAGTTATTTCCTTATTTGTGACTGCAAATGTGACTAAGCAGTGTACAACATACTGAAAAAAATGGATTAAAAATTGATTAAATGGATGATAAAATAATGTCTTATTCAATGGAACAATTAATTCATATGCAATCGGTAAGTTTAACACCTGTGGAAAAATATATAACCCAAAAGATACAGGAGATGAAATGAAGTAATTTAAGCGTTCCTTCTTGACTTAAATAACATGATTCGATATGTCAAATTAGCCTCACTGACTAGACCTAGCAAAATGAAACTATCCATAGACATCAAATTAATTTTAGAAAGGAACTATAACCCTCTTAGTGGGAAGGAAAATGGAATGTAGATAGTGTAGCTGAAATGAAAGAAACAAAATCCACAATCTAGTGAATAGCTAAAAGAATGATGAGCAGTGGATATTCTGCCTATTTTCTTGATCTTGCTTTGATTCGTAACATTCTTTTTCTGTACACTGATATGGATTATTATCTAAGAAAAATGTAGAGATACAGCAATTTATAGAATGTAGGCTTCTGCAAAATGACTATTCACAGACCAAGTGTATTATTTCAAGAGATAAAAGGAAAACTCATTCCAAAGTAAGCAAGATTCATGTGCTCATCCCATTTTCTTCTAAGACTATTTTCTGACAGGGAAAGAAAACATCTGCCTTCTTCAGCTTTACTAATGCTTATTTTAGTACATGTGTGAGGCAGGTACTCTTTTCCAAAAGCACCAGGTCAAAAGATTTGTTACTTTTTGTGAATATTTGTTGACATCACTAAAAAGTAACAACCATGGTCATATAAATATATCAATATATATCTATCTATCTATATATAAATATATCAATAAACATTTAGGATTATGCAGCTAAAGCACTCCACTATAAAGCTTATTATTCATAAATGGATTTGCAGTGTCTTGCTAGGCTTTACCACAAGGGTAAATAATTGTCTGGTTTTGCCATGGTGGCTGTCTGAGTTCATCACTGTGGCAGTTTTTACTATGTTTTTCTTTTTGTCTCACTCCAAAGAGATGGAAAGGTTCCCAGCTGCAGATCTTACATGGGATCTTACATGCTAGACCCATCCCCAGGCTACCTTACTGATGCATGTCTCCTACCATGTGCAAGAAAAAGATTTTTTGATGGCTCTAGTACATTTTACACATAGTAGATGAATGATTTTAACAATGGCATCATCCTGAAAACTACATTAAAAAAAACACAACAAAAAAGACTCAAACAAACAAACAAAAAACAACCAAACAAACCAAAACTCAGGCTGTTTCTGTATGGTTCGATTTTTTGTATTTGCTGATTTTTCTTCTCCTTATGGATGATTTTTCTCTTCCTCCTCCCCTCTCCCCCCCTTCTCTTCTTTTAAAAACACGATATCCCAGTTACAGGTGTCAAGATAAAAACATGTTCTAACTGAACAGAAAAACAGAGTAAATGTAGGTTGCTACCAATAATAAATAGTACTTGCTATGTACCCTTTCTGGCAGGATTATTCAATTTCTTGGCAGGATGATCCGATTTCCTGGCAAGATTGCAGTTTCCCCTTCTTACCAGCTTTGTCACTCTCAAAAAAAAAAAAAAAAAAAAAAAAAACAAAACAACCCACACAACCAAAAAGGAAGAAATGTTACAAAACAGGGGCAGGTAAGGTATTTCCATCCTTTGAGACAATAGAGTAAGAGCCATTACACCATTTTCCATAGCTTACTTCCACTGGCTCTTAGCCTTCGATATTTTAGACTAAATTATGTAGAAGGTCTGAGTACTACTGAGGGTCTGAAGAATCAACAAATGCATTAAATTATTGTGCAGTGTTGATTTAGGAACAAAATAATAAATGACGTTCATAGAGCATTCATATGAGATAAAAAGAGCACTTGCATATTCAGCTTCTTTTTAAATTAAGAATCTTCCATTTTTCTTTTAAAAAATTGTTTATCAGCATAGAAGACAAAGCACTGGAGGGCAATGGAGGCAACGTGAATAGGAAGATAAAGGAGGGTTTATGTTCTGAAGTATCCCTTACCATAACATCCTTAGCATGCTCGAAAATAGGATGTAAGAACACCTGTTCTTGTTCCTGGGGATATCTTACCCTTTCACATCTTTTCACCTTTCAGATTACTACTGGAAGTAATGAACAATGTAAACCTAACATTTGGTTTATTTATTACAAAAGAAAGATATTGTTAATTCTTTATTGCTGATCTCCAGCATCAAAAGCTCCCATGTCTTTCTGTGTTTGACAAGTGGAAAAAAACCCCAAATATTACATTTTTCCATATATATATTTTACATTTTATTCATCATGTGCAGCTTCATCAACATCAACATTTGCAAAATGCAGAACTATTTCCATTAAGACTGAAAAAATTAATCTCCCAATTCATTGTTGTAAGATTCACTTTAGGAATGTGAAGTCAGACTGATGTGTAGCAAATAAATATTATCTAAAATAATTTCTTCATGCAGTCATATTATGTAAAGCTGCCAAAATGTAATAACTTGTCTCAGTTTGGGTCTCTTACAACATCCTCATAGACTAAAGCACTACCAACCCTCAATACCAAAGGAAATACTAATTTAGAATCTTCCAGGTGGAGATAGAGGAGGACCATCTTCTGTTTTCAAAAAGTAGACATCAGCATATTCTTTAAATGGGTAAAATCACTTTTCTGTCATATTTTGGTAAATATTTTAGTTCTTTTGCGATAATGAGATCAGTTTGAATTGTAAGATATAAAACTTCAATGCAAGTAAAAATCTAATATATTAAAAATTTTCAATGTATCATTCCATCAATTTTTTTTCTGAATCTCTCTGTTAATTAAGGATATTATTAATTTAGGACACAGAAAATGACATTCAAAAGTGCTAATTACTTAAAAGCTGTTTAAATAATTATGAAAGCCTCCCTGAGAAGCTCAAGGAATGTGTGTAATTACATCTGTCATGGATCTCCTAACTGACAGGATACTCACCTCCTGTGGATTGTGTTGTGTAGCTTAACTAGTGAGTCCTGAGCCCAGAAGTCCAAATCACTGCTGGACAGAATATGTATACAAGAGCACCATTTTTTTAAAAGCAATTTATTTTCAAAATAAAAATATTTTATAAAATAAATTTAAAATAAGTTTTTGTTATATTTGGCTTTTTCTGGGATTCTGACAGTTCTGCGATATAAACAAGCATTTATTAAAAAGAGTTTTTATAGTACATGAGGTGGTTGGCATGCCTGAAAATAGATCTGATACAAATAAATCCTTTTAACAGACTAATTATAGGTCAGGGCACCCTGCAGGAAGTAGAAAATTGGAAGCAGTTAGATTTGAAACAGAAGAAACAACAATAAATTATTAATTAAGCAAGGTTATTTCTTTTACATGGTTACGTTTACAAATAAAACCTGTAGACTACAAGTAGAGTGAAAATACAGAGCTATGCCCCAAGTCAAACCTTGTGAAGAAAACTGCAGATTTTGTTTCACAGAATAATAACATGAAATGCTTACCAGACAAGGAGCATGATCTACCTACATACGTAAAAATGTCTGACCTGTCCAAAGGAAATTCTCCTGTCTTTACCAAAAATTTTGGTGGAAGGTCTAGGGAAACGAAATGTACCTTGCCTTGTTTTGTTCCTACTGCATGTCTGAAAATGCTTTAACTTATCTCTCTAGCCCTGACTGGGAAAGCAGGTACATTAGCAGCACATCCCACATTTCAGGAGCACATCCCACATTTCAGGGTGGTTCGAGGAGCTGTTAAATTAAGTGTGGTTCAGTTCCAACGCAATGACCTCCTGCAGTGAAAACGGGTGAAGGAGCTGAACCTCTTCCATACAGGCAGTGTCCCTCCATCATGGCATGGAACAAGTCTGCAGCCAGCGAGTACAGCCTGATGTGGGAGCTGCCAGGCACTCCTGGGCCTCTCAGTGTATCTGCCAGCCATGATTTAATATGCACTTAGCATTAGTCCTGCACAGTGTTTGTAGCCTCTAGGCTTGCATCAGACACTCTCAGTTTGGGAAAGGAGTCCTGAGACACGGTCTTTCTGAGTAATGTGAAATCTCCACAGTTTTCAGAAATACCTGGAAGAAGATGTTTTGTTCACATGAAATAATTAAGTCCAGGTGGCTTCACTTTGCTCAAAGCAGGCAGCCCAATGGCCAGTATTATGCCCCAGGGCTGAAGGTCGAACCCTAAAACCTTTCATTATATTCATTAGACCATGCTAATGGTCCTGCTCATCACTGAGGCACAGAACTGTGATGCTGTAATTAGTGACTGACCTGGCATGTGGGGCAGCTTCTCAGACAGAAAAAAGTCATTGATCCTCCACTCTTAGCTGAATTACCTGTCCGAGTGAATGAGTTGACCCAAGAAATTTCCAATCAGTTTCTCCATTTTTGACTCATCTTTACAATGCACTGCAGTCCAGGAACACAATAGAAAGAGCCTCTTTGAAGAAAACTTTGTTTCTTTGCTAAAGCTTTTTCACTTGCTCTCCTATTACTATTATTGAAGAACTAATGTGAGACCTAACAAGGTGGATTTCTTGATGTCTGAAGACAAATTCTGGGCAAAGGTGAGGGAACAGAGCAAGTATACGGGTATATTTCTACTACCTCTTGCTCTAGTTTGGAAGTTAGGGACTTCCAAAGCTAGAGATTGTATATCTGGGTTTATTTTGCCTTTAATGGATTTTTTTATTACTTATTTCAAAAGTGTGTCAAATCATCTTTTGAAACCACATAAGCATTTAACAACTATATGTCCTCTGGCTATGGGTCAGTAATTAGACACTTTATGGAAAATAATGTAGTGGGTTTTTTTAATTTTCAGTATGAATATTGACATTACTGCTTCTAGAGTTATATTGCTCAAAATGCTGCTTACGTACAAATACCAGTAAGTACTGCTTAAGTAAGTACCAATACAAGTATTTCCTATGATCTCTAGTTTATTCCTGATTTGATAAATTCCTCTTAATTTTGAGTCATTCCTGGTTCTTGACAGAGGAACTTGATCCATTTCAGGCTTCCTGAGGAGACACTATTCAATGACACTGACCATCCTTCCTGTTTGTCTTTCTACCTTTTTCATTTCTACTGTGTTTTTTTACCTGATTTCAGAAAAGCTTGGTATAAAAATGTGACTATATCAGAGGTATTCAGTAGTATAACCACTTATAATTACTCTCTTTTTTAAGACATTATACTACCATCTTTCTATAGTTTCTAAGGATGGATATCATGTTTTCAATCCTATTCAAGATGTCTTAAAGATCTTCTTCCACAGTTGTAATGGTCAAGTTACAACTCATTATAAGTTATGTATAGTTTATCTTTTTTTTCTCTGAGAAAACTTACTTGATGTTTATCAATGTGGAATTTCATCTGCTACTTCACTCAACATCATGAGATAAATCAATCTTTCATTAATTCAGTGGCATATAAAAAAGCATTGTAACCAGAAGTTACAACTCAGTTTGTATGTCAATGGAAAAGATTATGTCAGCTAAGATGTCTCATTAGCAGTTGCTGCATTTGAAACCAAAGAAACATGATGCAAGAGTCCCAGAGGCAGGATTCCTTGCCTTGGTGGAACCCATACAATGTGCTTCAGGACATCTCCCTACACCTATGGAAGATATGCAGCAATGGCGAAAATTAATTAGGACAGATCTTTTGAAGATTAGGGACGTTCATTTTATTTCTATTTTTTCACAAATTATTGCTATTCTGTGTGTTTCCTCTTGTAAAATAGGAGAAACAAGCCAGAAATAATTATGCCCTAAATCTAAAAACAATGTGCTAACCATCATGTACAAATCATTAAGCTGGTTAACAGGGTCCTAGTTTATTCAAAAGAATAAAGGAAGATTAAGAAATTCTCTTCATAATCACAAAACTGTCCTCTCCCAGTATTATAATATTGATACATTAATGGTATGTTTTGAATATTGACTTCATTTCAGATGAGTCCAAATCCATTATGCATATGCTTCTGAGGAAACCTAATGCTATTTTTTTTCTTTCAGTCAGATACAAAGAACATCTTCAACATCTCTCATGAGGTTTTCAGTAATTCAAGAAATCAGGATCTGGTAACCTTAACTGCTCAATTTGTTCAATATTTGTCTGCAAAAACCAGTCTACCTGTTAAATTAGTACTCAACACTGTTGTCTCTGCATGGATGAGAAAAACCTGAGAAACATGAGGAAAAACTACGTTCAATGATCAGTCATTTCAGTCTATCTAATTCTCCTTTAGGAAGATTTTATTTTTGTTAACCTAAGATTTTTCAGGTTAAGAAAAAGATAGTGTTCTGACAAAATGTACACGGCATTGAGATTCCCCAGGCTTAGCCTGCAACTCTGCTAACTGAGCCAGCAGACAGGTACTGAGCATACAAAGCGAGTGAAAAATATAACTGAATACATTTTCTGTCAAGAATATAAGGGCTTAAAAGAAAAGCAGGATGTCATTTCATGCAAAAGTACTTATTTCTGATTTTTATATCATAAAACCCAAGGTCATCAGGACAGTGAAGGATCATGTAATTTATAAGTCTGAAACTAAAAAAATTCCACTTACTAGTATGATGCAGTAAGTCACACTTCTTAATCAATCCATTATGATGACAAAAAAATCTGAATTAATTTAGCAAATATTCATAATAGGAGCAGTTTTAAAGTACATTTTGATGATAAAATCCTGGTCAAAGTCCAGGATGAAACAAAAACCGAGTTCCAGCCACAAAGAAGAGAAAAGAACAGATGGACTGGGTCAGCAAAAGCTGCTTGCTCCACAACTTCTGTTCAAGGAAGTATATTGTATGTTGTTGGCATGATAAATCTTGTTTAGAAAATGTACAAAGGGAGTAGGGACACAAGCCCTGTTCTATATAATCAAGCTGCTGAAAGCAATAGTGAAAGGAATGACAGAAAATTCCCAAGTCCTTTGAAGTGCCTGCGATTTCAGAAAGAGGTTTTGCTAATGGACTCATTTGAGTAATAGGTAAGAAGCAGCACTAATAAGAATTAAGTATATTAGCAAAGCTAGCCTCTCATAACAGCCAGATGTCTTCTGTTGCACCCAAAAAGTAGTGACTGCAAATATTAAGTGCAGAGGAAAACATCCATGTCAAATATATTAAAAATCTTTAGTATCAAAGCATCTTAGAAGAAAATTTCATACAACTTTACAAAACCATTTTTAAAAAATGTGCTTTCCAAAATACAAAATAATATTCAGGGAGACATACACTAATCAAGAGTGAAAGCTTTGACAATATAACAAGCTCAGAATTCTGAGATGAATGGAGACTTCAGAAAATATCAGAGGTCTTAGAAAATACAAAATTAATTGGATTTTTAAAAATATTTCTTCCTGGTAATCACTTTAGTGCTTTCCAATTGTTGTTATTTGATTTTAAAAATGACTGGTGATGCAAATTTAATATCACAGCCATTGCAAAATCTGTTATGAAAATTTGCAACATATGTTGAATGACATTTTCAGCAATCATTTGTCAGGTGTCAATGTAAATTGCAGCAAAATGCCACAAGAAAGCTTTAAAACAACTTTTCCCATCAAACTCGGCTGGGAAATAGTGAGTATATATGTTTACCTCTCTTCTGATTTTGCATATATAATTTCCTATATTGTTCTTAACATTATAGTGTTGAGAATGTTTGGCTAGTTTCTTAAATATGTTTGATGCTTGCCTTGTGGCAATTTAATTTTCTATCCTGTTCTGCCATAGTCTATGTGATTTTATGTACATACTTGTGGGTTTATATCCATTAGTTAAATAGAGCTGCACAGTTTTTCTAAAATGATGATTTGTTGTAATGATGCTCTCTTCTGGCAGAAGGTTTTTCTTCCCCCTTAAGGAGGTCACAAGTATGAGCTCCTCCTCAAATATTTATCTTTGCCATGAGCCTAATGATGGAGATTCTTTAAGAAAAAATTAATTGCCCGGAAAGCAACTATATACACTCTTTTTGCTAAGGAAATGAGATATAGATGACTTGGGAAGCACTTTGTATCCAGAGAAAGAGATCTCAGAGAAAGTCCCAGAAGGATTCCAATTGCTTTCTTTCCTTCTCCTCTTCTATTCCCCTGAAACAAGATGTTCCCAGATGTGAAACTGGCCTTGAGGTGAAAACTCCACAGCTGCAGGACTTCCCATTCCTCTTTGCTACTTGAAGCCTCAGGAAATATGGGCATTTCTTTTTGTTAGAAAACATGCTGAAAAGCATGATGGCACTTGGTACAGCTGCTACATCTTGGTGGATGGCTGCTACAGGCTCAGCACCTTCTCCTCCACACAACCCCACTCTCCCGGGGTTTCAAGGTTTGCACTCCCTATCAGCTGCAAGGCCTACAAAGCATTTTTTCCATCAGGAAAAATACAATCTGAATTATTTCACATTTTGTTTAAAGTGAATTAGGTGTTTTAATAAAAAGAAAAAAAAATCCAACTGCGTTGTAAGAGTGTCACTGAGAGCAGGAATGTTACCAGTGATATCTCCACAGTCAGTGGCTGCTTCTCCTGCACCTTCCCTCTGCTGTTAGCCCATATGGAAGCAGATATTCAGTTTTCAGGTTTAGTCTCTGTGCTAGCCTGGTCCGGGAATGGAAGCCTATTCATGATTCCTGCTGGCCTGTAATGCTGTTTAAGAGCCCCAGAGGCAGAACATCACTGAATTGTCTGAGATACTTTCTCCAGCAACCAATGGTTTCAAATAAAATGGAGCACTTGGCACAGTCTGCTGTGTGCATTTTTTTCCACGATGTTGCAACTGGGTTTCGTTCATGCTGTCTGAACTAACCAGAGGTCCTGAGGAAGAGTTTAGTGTGAACCAGGGGAGGCATACTGGTGCTGACTTTGTGAACAGAGAGCTAGCAGAGGTCATTGCCACTCCAGCACCGAGGCAGGCAGCATGGTCAGAGCTCACCCTGTCGCTGTTATGTTTTGTTTCACTGCTTGCTAGAAAAACGCAGTTTACAAAATACAGAGGCAACTCTTTCAACAGAAACATATCAGTAAATGGGCATTGTTTTCTTCCATTTTCTTTCCAATATTTCTTTGCATTTTCTATTTGACTATTCATCTTGTATTGACTGCACATCTCACATTTCTATGAGGTTTCCCATCTTTTTCTTTCCTTTGTTTTTATTTACCCCCACCTCCTTTCAGTTTATTTCTTATTCAGTTTCAAATGTCCATTTGTCTCTCACACAGTCAGATTTGACTAAAGTACTCTTTTTCAAACACTGCATATGACACAATTCTGCTCAGAATCCACAAGAATGATTGCAACCTCAGTCCAGTAAAAATTTGTTGACCATCAGCAAGGTCAGAAGAGGAGCCATTAGAAGAGCATTAGAAGAACAAATTTTTGTATCATAAACCTATTGACCTTTTAATAGCAGAGTCAATTAAAAAAACCCAGAGGATCACATGCTCCATTCCCTGCAAGAGCTGGAAATGTCTCCGAAGCTCTCAGGTGCCCAGCTCCCACTGGAGCCAGCAGAAACTTGTTTGCATCACACTGAGGTGGTGTAGGCTTGTTTGCATCACACTGATGTCTTACCACAGAAGGTTTGGAAAGGAGCCAGAGAGTGTTTTCACAGATACAACCTCCTCGTGAAGAACATTGAACCATCAGACCCTGTTTGACAAGATGAGAATCTAGCAAGAGCATTCTGCTGCTGCAGTTGTGCTCTAAGGAGAAACCTCATCTGATGGAATGCAAGTGTCTTTCATTTCCTTCTTCCATTGAAGAAGAATGAAAAAAGTTGTGGAAAGTGCACATAAAATAGCTGAACCGGAACATTTGTCATGTTCTGGTCAAACATTCTAGAGAGCTGATAAAGAAACTCTGACAAATTAACTCATACAGGCATGAAAGTATGATGGAAATTAAACATCTGAGAAAACAGAAAAATAAAACTGTCTTCCAGTGTCAATAGTGTGACTAGAAATGTAAATATTCATTATATTTCTTTAACAAATTGTCTCAAAACAATGGAATGAAACTATGTAAATAACTGAAGGATACGACTTCAGTGATATTTCCAAAATATTTTATACAGGGAAATGTTTACCTGGGACTACTTTAATTATAAAAAACCTGAAGGTTAAGCTCAACAGATTTGCATGTGAAAATTTCCAGTGCCACTTCTTGTCAGAGACAGCAGATAGGAGTCAGCATGGTGCTGCATGTCCTCAAACACACTTTTCCTTTGAAAAATGGGGAGAATAAATATTTGTATTTCATGTGTAAAATACTGTTCCAGATTACAATTAAACTCTGGAGAGACACACACATAAATGTTCTTTTCTGATTAATGCCTTTTTTCCCCAAGTCCTGCTGCTATTTGTGAGCCCAAGGCAGTGATAGATAATGGTCCTTACAACCATCTTAAAATGAGCTGCCCAATGCCCTATGAGGGCTTCTGAGGTTTTTGTGTCATTTTATAGCATACATAGCATCCTTTGCTTTTTCCTGACATAATTCATAAATGAAAGGCTTTAATGAAACCTTGAACAGTGTACAGTCCTTGCCAGAAACTAATTTGCACTGAACCTTTTAAAGAACTCTTTGATTGCTTGCCTTTTCATGGCAATGTAATTTAAGTAATCATGATGTCTGAGTGAAAGTCTATTACTATCTGTTTACCTCAGTACTTTGACATCTGAATAGGAATTATCCTATTTTAATTTTTTATGCCTCAAAACACAAAAAAAAACCCAACAAAAAAGCCTACTCAAACAAAAGAAAAAACCCTAAACCAAATCAAACCAATCAAAACAAAAACAAAAACAAAAGCAAAAAACAAACAAAAAAACCCCCCAAAACAAACAAAAAACCCCCCCAAAACAAACAAAAAACCCCCAGCTAAACAAAACCCGCAAACAAATCCAAGCACAACAAAAACAACAACAAAAAAGGATTGAATTGTACCTTGTTAGTAATGCTTAGGTACATATGACAAGATTGTAGGAAAATTAATTATGGAAAGTAAAAGCTCTTAAGTTATTCTTGCCCTAAATCCCACCTTTACTTCTGCTCATACGAAATGGGGAGGCCAGACACAGGTGGCAAATTGCCCTTCTGAGGATGTTAGGAGTCCTTGCCATGGCAAAGGAAAGAGTAGAAGCAAATGGTCACAGTGTACACAGGTTGCAGAGCCTGGTGAGACTTGCTCACACCACCTGAAACAAATACACTTCACTCAAAATAATTCAGCCCCAGCTTAGCACCTGCAAACATGTGGACTGGATGTTTTTGTTGGTGTGTTCCAGAAGAATCAGGAATAACACCAAAGTTGTGGGTTTAATCTCCATACAGGCCATTCACTTAAGAGTTGGGATCGATGATCCTTGTTGGTCTCTTCCAACTCAGAATATTCTGTTGAAAGTCAAAGAAGTGGGGCAGCATGGAGAGAAGTTAATTAGGAGAAAGGGTCTGCCAAAGCATGGGGACTTGTTGTGCCCCAGATCAGCTGTCAGGGATTGTGTGTATCCTAGAGGGTGGAGTGAAAGGAGATATTCACAGACAAAAGTTTGCTTTGGAAATAGTGACAGTATTTTCATAAAATCATGTTTTAAGTGGTTGTAATTAAATCCAGTTTAGGTTTTAATTAAACTTGATAAAATTTTCCATGGAAAATGGAATAAACACCACGTTTGTGGTGGTTAAGTCAGAAAGATTTTGCAGATATCTTAACCAAAAAATTATACTTTTCAAGAAAACCAGGAGTAAATATTGTCAATTCCAAGTATGGTATAACTTAACTGCACTTCAATACTTTTTTCGAACAGTTAATAGACTAAAGAAGACAATTAACTGGGGGGAAATGTGCTGAAATTGAATTCATACACACAAGCACCATACAGTATATTTTAAGATATATGAGAAAAAATTTTGCACTGTAGTTAGGAAACCAACCTTTTTTGTGACAGGGAAAAGAAAGTTGGTGCTAGAAAAAGAAAATAGACCTCAGATGACTTCAATGATTATCAGAATACAAAAGCTTTTCAATAGCATTAATGAGTTCAATTTTCAATGCAGACTCCTAAAGCCTTAACATTGGCAGAAGCAATTAACATAAAATATGTATTAATAAATATTTTAATGATGATTCATTTTATTTGTAAACTATAATAGCTAGGAAAGCATATAGGTTTAAAACAGACTTCTCAAAATGAAGTCTTTAATATCAACCTCATTACTATTGTGTGCTTCCCCTGCATTTAACTTTTTTGATAGCTGAAAGGCATTTCAGTACAGCCCTGAGGTTAATGTGAATACACTTTTTTTCCCAAATTGGACTTTAATAAATATCAAATTAGAAATTATTTAATATTTTTCTAGGTTTTCATTAGTTTCCAGATGCAAACTAAGCAAATTATAATGAGAAAGTCTAGTGGTTTTGGAGCCTGAAGAACAAAGATGAAAGACGAATGATAAGGAGTTGATATGCTTTGTTTAATATATGCCAAAAATTTACAGGTATTGAACATACACATGGAAAATCCACCTCCATTGATAATCTGTGTGCTGTTTCATTCTTAAATAAATTAATTCTGAATGCCGTGGGAAGTAGCTATGACTGTGCATTCATCTGAGAGGCACAGGTATTGAGTAACCACACAGCAGCCATATAGATACAGCAGTCTCAAGGTATTAACAAAGGATTAATGTCTCTGTATGTGTGCTATTTTTCACAGCATCCTCGGAGATGATGACATTTCCAAGACTTTGGTCTTGTTATCTGTTGATGCTAAAAAACAAAAATAATTATTCATTTTTTCTCATCAATGCTTGTAAACAGTAATAAAATGTCTGGTTGCAATCTTTACTGCTTGTCTTACCTCAATACCATCAAAGCAGCAAGATGAAGAAATCAAGCCATTGCTATAGGAAAACTATAACTTGAAGAGCTAATAGTAAGTATTGCTATATTTATCCTGAGAACTGCTTAAACATCCTTGCAATCATGAATTATTTTTTTTTAAAGTCTGCTTGCCCAGGAACATAAGAACTACAACTGTTACAATCAACCATATTATAAAATATTTTTCACCATCTGCTGGAGAAACATCTTGAAGCATGCTGCAGCTCATATCAACACTGCCATCAACAAAAAATAACCATTCCAGAAGCACTCCCAAGTTCCAATGAAACCATAGATCTTTCAAGATGGCAATTACCCCTTGGGGGAAAAAAAAAGTTCCATTCAATAGACCAATGGTATGCACAGAGTATTTGGAAAGAGAAGGGAGAGAAACAACCGGGTGGGCAGGCTGCTGCAGTTCTCACCATGGCTGTGGGCTTTGCAGTGACAGTCTCAGCTCCTGACTACCTGATACATCAAGTTAAACGAAGTGTTTTCACCTATTTGAAAAAAGAGAAATTAACAAGACTCATGTAAAATGTTCATTTGACCTGGGGAAAAAAAAATTATGTGGGGTAATCCAGCTTTTTTTCTTAATGTCTTTGCATTTCTAGATGGCACATATCTGTCTTTCAATACTTCTGTTTGTTTTTTTTCCTATGATCTGACATGGACACGTCTTTATTAATCTCTCATCATGCACAGATGCAAAAGAGAGACCTGAATGAAGTGTCAAGGGTATTGGCAGTGCTGTGAGACCAGAGCTCTACCTGACTCTCAGTGCTCAGCTGGGAGCAAGGCTCCTGACTCAGCTCCTTCTGAACATTCTGCATTAGAGCTGTGCTTTGCTGGGATGCCTGGTTTATTTTCCACTGCCATTTTACCAGCCAAACTGAGCATGGGTAGCTCACTGCCTATCTATAACTTCCTGCTCCTATCAGCCTGTCTCCTTTTAAGCTTTTGATTTTTCTCCATCTATGAATTTTTCAAAGGTGTTTTTTTACTTCCTTCCTAAGTAACCCCAAAGTTCTGGATGAATTGTGGACTTTAAGGAGTGAGAAGTCCATACATCATGAGAACATGTATTTTTCACTCGTCTGATTGCAAAAATGATTTTCAAATGTTCACATAACACATACACATGCAAAGAACAAAATATTGAGCCACAACATTCACTGAAGAGAATATTGTAATATGGAACATGATCTGGTACTATTTCACTGATTCTAGTACTAGGTTTCAAAAAATTCTGATGAATACAATAATCTAAAGACAGTAACTTCTTCTGCCACTTGCATATCACAGACATATTCATAATTTTTATTTCAATAATTTTATAAATGTTAAAAAAATTTTTTGGGAAAATTTCCTGTTATTTTATGTGATTTGGAAAGCTTGCAGTCCCACCTGCAGCTTATCATTGCTTTGGCACTGAATTTGTTTTTGACCTTTCCAGATCTAGATAATGCTGCCAGGCCATCAGCCAAGAATGACACTGGACTGAGATAAGCTGCTATTCAAAATTACTGGTGGCTATGACACATCAAAATTATTATACAGTTTGTAAAAATAACCAGTAGTGAGGAAGTTTTCAGTAAACAGGAGTCACTGTCTGCCAAGGGAAATATCTGATATGTAGTGTCTCACTACATAGGGCTTACTTACTACTGAGAAAGAGAATACATGGAGAGTGCTTCCCTAGTCACTGAACTAGGGACCAGGGATTCTCATCCATGGATGAAAATAAGCAAAAAAGCGACAATGATGATTCATTACAGCTGATAGACTACCTTGATAGGAGCTCCATTAAATGGATTTTCTGAGATTTTCAAAGGAAAAAATTCAAACTGAGACTTGACAACCTGACAATAGGAATAATACAAATTAAGGTTTGACTTTAAAAACCGGTATCATTGGCCAGAGCCAGAGCAAAAATCTAGAAGATAAGCTGCAAAATAGGGAATTTTGCTGAGCCAGAAGACCAGGGAACCAAGCTTTTACTGAATGTGCTCAAATTCATTTCAGTCACAAAAAGAGTAAGGTGGTGGGATCAGTGTACACAGCATGGCCAACAAAGAGGAGGAGCTGGAAGCCATTACTCTGAGGGAACTGGGGTGGTTTATAATGGAGAAAACAAGGCTCAGGGGGACTTATTGCTCTCTACAACTTCCTGAAAGAAGGGTAGACAAGAGTGAGTTGGTCTCTTCTCCAAAGAAACCAGAAATTAAACAGGAGGAAACAGCCTCAGGATTCAGCAGGGGAGGTTTGGGCTGGATATTAGGACAAATTTCTTCACCAAAGGAGTTGTCAGACATTGTAACAGCTGCTCAGGGAAGCAATTGAGTCACCATCTCTGTTAAAAGACAAGTAGATGTGGCACTTAGGGATATTCTTGAGTGGTTGTCTTGGAAATGTTAGACTAATGATTGGACTCTATGGTTTTAAAGCTCCTTTCACAACCTAAAAGATTCTATGATTTTGCATTTTTCTGGTATAAAATATGTACTTAAGTAGTCTCTTGCACTTACCTTATCAACTGCAACCCAATCAAACCTGCACCCTTCAGGAAGAATTCTCCCCGGTCTTGAATTCATATTGCTATTGATGATATTGTGGTTTAAAATCAAATTTCATAATTTAAGATGATGGTTGAATATGTATTATAAAGAAAAAGAAAAAAGTTTGCAAAGGGCTTCAAACTTGCTAATTCTGACCTAGTCCTAAATAAGAACAGGAATCCAAATTTGCACATTCTCTAGAAAGACAAAAAAATAAAACCAAAAAACCCCCCTGCTTATATTTTTAGCCAGTCTTGGTCTTTATTTGTTAGATTTTCACCACAAATTTGTTTAGTTAAAGGAGAATTCCAAGAACTTGCATTACAGGTAATTTTTAGTTTAGGGAATTGTTTTTCTCAACCCCAGCCGTGGCTTAGTTTCCAATGTGCAGATACTCTATTAGCTCAGCATGTTTTTTGCCATGGTAATGTTAGGTGCCAAAAGCAGAACAGCAGCAGTGTTCCTCATGGTGTTACATCTGCAAATGCTTAATGAATGGTGCAGCTTGCACATTTCAATACATTTTTAATTATATTTGGCAGAAAAAATAAAGCATGACCTGGCTTAAAATGTAGCACAGTCAGATCCCTGGTATTTAAGCAAGAAGCTGCCTCACTGGAATACGAAACCTGTCTAATTGTTTTAGAGAATTCACACTAAGAATAAGTTTTCTAACTGTTCTCATTTCTAAATGTTTCTCGCAGTAGATACTGTGGTCTGGGTTTTTTTATTTTATCCAAGGACTTTTTCAGTCACGTTTTAAATTGTCCACTGGTAATGAGAATGTTGCATGTTGTTTGTCAGTGAAAGTGATTGTGTCAGTCAGGGTATAGTCCATGACAGCATATTATGACTCTGAGATGGCTCTTATCAGTAGTGTGTTCATTTTAATAATTTTTTTTCATAAGCTGAACTCCTCCTTTCTCTCCTACCTTGTCTCAGTCTCCACTCACCATTGGTAGTAGAATTACTTGCAGAATGTCAGCAAGAGTTTTTCAGGAAAAGGTACCAGAAATAATTTTTCTCACTTGAGTGGATGACTTTGGCTGCAGAATAAAGCAGAGGATTGCACCTCTGTCCTGAGAAACTGACTTCTGCTGTACAAAACTCCTCTTCCAAAGCCCAAAGCCCAAAGCCTGCAGCCCAGAAGCCAGATGCTCTTCACAGCATCCGTCCCATACCAGTACTCTCAGTGCCCTGGAGCAGAGAAGCTCACTTACTGCCTGGAGATGTTTTCTCCAGAATTTTTCCTGCTTCCAAATTTTACAGAAATTAGGCTCAACCTCCTTTTTATGCTTTCATCAGCATCCATTCTATCACCCAGAAGTATCAATTCAGAACAGTGTAATACATATCCAGCTCACATTACTACAGCACAGTGGACACCAAAGCACCCATGGGCCCATCTGGCCAGTGGCTGAGATGCAGACAATCTGAACTACAGCATCCCCTTTAGGCTTTTAATTAGTTTCTCATGTATTTCATCCTTCTTTTGCTGGTTGTCATCTTCTATTGCATATCTACAAGGCACTGTGGGAGCTAATTAATTATTCACATACTAGTTACTTAGATAAGCCTTTTTGGGAGGTCTCTAGTTCCTAATTCATATAATGCCATATCACTGACTTTTCTGTAGATTTACACTCAATGTACTCTAATGAACCACAACACATCCTACTCGTTAATTTGTCATCACTCATGGTTAAAGATCCCTGCTACCTGCTTGACACTGCTACAGAAATTAACTTTCATGTAAAGCCCTAGCCTACATCTAAGACTATTTCCCCCTGTTCTCTTCAAAACTCCCTCCCGCCATGAAATGTTCCTCAAATTAGACCAATTCCTTAACTTTCATTATAAATTCGTATTCAACTTCATATGGTTGTCTTCTAGAAAGATGAAACATCATGACAAGCCAACCTAACAAAAGGTAAATATATTCAAAGTGTGTATTTTCAATAATTCAAGTAAAACTGTTTTGGATATGTTGTCTCATATTTTCTCTTTCCATATGTATGCATTTTGCTGCATTTATAAACAATAATTATAATCCTTATGAGCTTCTTTTTTTTTTTTTTTTGGGTTTTTTTTTGGTAGGCTAAAATTTCAGCTTTTTTTAGTCCCCTGTCATACAGAAAGCTCTCCAGCCTTTTTCCATCAATCTTTAAGGCCCTGTTTAATTCTGTATCCCATCAAAATATGAGGCTAAAATTGTATCATGTCGCTTGCCTAACACAGGGCCAATGTGTGTTAGTGGGCTGTCTTCCTCTCTTAATTTTTTTTGTATCTAGAGAGTACCCAATTTGTCCAAAAGTCCTTTATGTGTATTTTGCATATTGGGCTGTTATTAGCACCATGTCTCTGAGCTCTTACTCTTTTTCTCCAGGCTTTGAGAGATGCAGCTCTTCCTGTGTAACATCATAATCTTTGTTTTAACAGTGTTTTTCAACCCAGCATCTCTGGCAACCTATAAGTGTTCTTTTGCTCTTTGTGATGAAATCATTAATACCAATTGCCTGCTTTTCACAGGAAAACAGATTTATTATGCAACCAGTGTTCTCTGAATAGAATGCACAGGGCTCTTGATTTTAACAACCTGCAGCCGGCTTTCACAGTTGATAACAATTTGCAGATAAAAATCAATCAGCCATACTTGACTGGGCTGTATAACTGTCCTACCATGCTTAACTAGGCTTGTAAAGTCACCCTGTATCCAAAACTCCTACTGTTTTTATTTACATAATCTTTTTCCTTTTTGTTTTGTTAGCTATTTGAATATTCACGAAAGATAGTAAATTCCTTAAACCAGAATTATGACCAAATATAACATTGCATTATATATCAAATTTTCAATCTTTATCCCTAAAATAAGCCCAAAACCAAAGCTAAAAATGTATGTGCTGCCTTTCAGAGATGGATACTTCTGAGACTCTTAAATATTTTGAAAAGTGTTATAAAAAGAGAGTTATCTGATGTTTTAAACCCCTTTATAATTAACTTCCCGACTTTTTACTAAGTTACTCTATGTGCATGAAACTCATCATGTATTCAGAGTGCCTGGGCTTGTAGAGGACTTTGTTGTTATAAGAAATGGTTTTTAGTACTTTATTTCTGGAATGTGACACAGGAGATTTTAAAAATCTATAAAATCAATCAGATGATTTTTGAGAAAATGTTATGAGATACACACCTGAAAATAGTTTTATAACAGTCAGTAAGTTTATATAATTCCCATACTGCATCAAGGAGAAAATACATTAATTTAGCATTTTTATTAGAAATAGGAGAGACAAAGATGCATGGAAGAAAATCCAGAGGGGCCTTAAGTGCCAGGACTGATCATTTTACCAAGCTCCATCAGGAAGTGAGAAGCATTGGGGGAAAAAAAATCACCCTACTATGTTGTAAAATAAGGTTTGCTTGCTGAGTTTTTGCTTTCTCTATACACTTTGTGGAGGAAGTCAGGAAAGGTTTTCTTCTATGAGGTGTCACAAGGGAATGGCATGTGCTGAGGCCTGCTGTCTCTAAAGTGAATGGATACAGATACATCCATTTTCTTTCTTCTCTTTCTCTGTAGTTATCTATAGATCCAAGGGGCAAAATTTGTGCAGAAAGGAAACCAGTTTAAATGCCTAATTTAAGCAAAAATTAAAGTACCCTTATGGACATGAATCAAAGTATACAACACTTTGCACAATGGGATTTTTAAAATACTCCTTTGGAATAGACTGCTGGGAAATGCTCAGCTGCCTGAACCTTATTTCTCCTGCCCCAGCAAGGAGAACTAGGAGTTGGCTGTTCTCCCCTTCTGTGGATGGTTTGTCTTGCTGGAGCAGCTGAGCACCACGTAGCTCCTTTAACACTGTGTGCCTCTGAGAACATACTGTAACTAATGGTTCAGAGGAAATTGCAATCAATAATACTAAATGTCTTGGGAACAATTACTCTTACTTGTCAGTGGAACTGAGGAGTTAATATCCTAAACAATATGGAAGAAAGATATCTTCCACAGGGAGTTTTGCAGATAAATTTCACTTTGCACAAAAACGTATTCCCCTGAACCATTTCAAATACATTAATCTTACTGTCTCTGAATGCTTTTCTATATTCATATTATGGGAAGAGCACGGACTAACATTCTCTTTATTATTTCTGATTTAATATCCGTCTTTACTATAGCAGATTTTACTGTCTTGCAAAAAACCTACTCTCCACTCCTTTCAAATTAATTAGTCCAGTTTCTTTCAATCTTTCCTTTGAAGGAAGTTCTTGATCTTCTACATGTCAATAATTATAATTTCCCTTCTCAGGACTTTTCGTATATGTGAGAAGTGTTAAATTGGTCCCTCTCCCATTCAATGCTTTGCATTTCTATATGTTGAATTACAGTAGCCTTTGTGTAGTATAATCACATAACAGCCTTAGAAAGTTCTTTTTTGTCTGCCCAAATCTCGTCTAACCTAAATAATTTCATCCCTATAAAGCCTCACGACAGGGCTGTTTCTGTTTGATTGAATCGATGAGAAACATTAGAGAATTAGAAGGAAGACCATGTCATCAATTACAGAGTAGAAAATAATCAGAGGATAGTAATTTCTGTGTATTATATTACTTCTCAAGAGAATTTGAATTAACTAGAGTTAATACAAGCTGTGCTGGTTTTGGCTGGGATGGAGTTAATTTCCTATAGTAGGAGGATATACTTTGGATTTGTGCTGGAAATAGTGCTGATACCACAGGGATGCTTTTTCACTGCTGAGCAATGCTTACACAGAGCCAAGGCCTTCTCTGCTCCTCACCCCACTTCACCACTGATGAGGCTGGGGAGCAAAATATTTTGGGAGGCACACATGTGATCCCAGCTGAGCCAAGGGATATTCCAACCCATGTGGGGTCGTGCTCAGCATGGAGAGCTGGCCAATGAAGAAGAAAGGAAGGAGTTTCAGAGTGATGGTGTTTGTCTTCCCAAGTGACCATTACACATGACAGACTGTGACAGACAGGCATCTCTGGGGATGGCTGAACACCTGCCTGCCCATAAAAAGTGGTAAATTAAGTGCTTTGGTTTTGTTGCTTTTGTGCAAGGATTTTGCTTTACCACTTAAACTGCCCTTATCTCAACCCACAAATTTTATCCTGATTATCTCCCATCTAACCAGTAAGGAGTAAGTGAGCAGCTCTGTGGGGTTCAGTTGCTGGCTGGAGTAAAAGAACAGAGTTTTCTTTCCCTGCTCCTCTGAATTTAGAAGGACACATCTGTTATACTTCATTTCAAGAAAGATGGAATTTTGGTCCTCCAGTGACACCTGATCAAACCAAAACTGAAAACATTCTTCCTATACATAGAATATTTTAAGTACTTTTACTAATACATATACACACAGAGGAACGAGGAAACAAGTATAATTAGTTAATTTATCTAGAGAAAAGACACAAGGCAATCCCATTGATACCTCTAAGTTTTAAGTTTTCTGTTCTGTTCTGCTTGGATGTGCTTTTCCGTTGTGCTTGGGTGCTGAAGACAAAACAGTCCAATTCCACCTAGGGACTCAAGGACAGTATCTTTAAACTTCAAGCCCTAAGCATAAACTACATGAAAAGAGGAGGGCAGACACACAAGCAAGCAAGGAGGATGAAACTTCCCTATTTGAGACTATTAATTGGATAGTTGACTCCTGCATGCAAATGGACTGAAACCTATAAAGGTGTGAGAACTTGTGACCAACCCCTCCTTTGCTTCCATCTTGGATCCATCCAGGCAGGGGCCACGACTGTGCACTTATATTGCTAGGATGTGGCTTTTGTAGGCCTTTCGTAGGCCTCACAATAAATACCCATTTTATTCTCCTCAAAACTGTGTGTAACCTCTGTTCCAGCTCCTCAAGGCGTCACCACTGTAGTTGTCAAGAAATTCTCTTTTCATGTCTTGACAAAAAAAACCCATGCAGAATACATTTTGAATGCATGAAATACCTCCAGAATATCTCGCCTTTCAGAGACATTTTGGTCCAGAACACAATTTTTAGCTGCTAGGGCATGCTTGACACTAATGTTCTGTAATGCTTTTGTTCGGTTCCAAGTTTTGGTGAAATGCATTGGTGAATTTTCCTGCAAAAGGTTGGATACCAGCACTGAACACCCAACAGAATGGAAACTTCAGAGGGCTGAGAAGCCCCTAAGGACTGTGTAGACTGAGAGTTGAGTGAGGACTAGGGGATACCTGACGTACCTGAAATACATGATATAGCAGTTGCTGGGGCTGAAAAACTGCAGAATTCTAAAACCAAAATTTTAGATTTCATTAGTTAATATAATCTCCCTAACTAAACAGCTAGTAAAGGACAGCCTTTTGGGACTGTACTTTTCAACTTGGATACTTATGTTTTGTTTTGGTTTTTTTAAGCCATTAGTTTAGAGGCCCAGAGACTTAACATAGGAATCACTATTACATTCTGACATATTTAAGCATATTTCATTTTGGTCACCCTGCCCAAATTATTTTAATGCCAGTGCATATTGCAGACATAAATGCAGTTCCAGTACAGGTGATCCTTATCTATTGTAAGACCACAAAAGTTTAAAATCAGAAAAATATTCTTTTCAATTTGTATATTCGGGAACTCCTGCCTTTATATAACAAGGATACCTTGCAATAGAACTTTAAAGATCGTTTGGATGAGGAGATTGAGTGCACCCCTCTAGATTTACAGATGACACTAAGTTGGGGAGGAATGTTATTCCACTTCAGGGAAGGTTCTGCAAAGGGATCTGGACAGGCTGGATCAATGGGCTGAGGGCAATCGTATGAGATTCATGGCATAGTGATGTTCAGTCAAAGGCTGCACTCAATGATCTTGGAGGTCATTTATCTAACCTCAGTGGTTCTATGGTTCTATGATTCTATACTTTGGTGATCAATACTTCAATTTTAATTTATTGCAATGAAAAATTCCATAGTCATTGTCTGAGCAGCTTCGTGTTGCTATTGTTTCTTTAGAAACAGATGTTTACCTTGGATCAAAAACTCTGAAGTGAGAAACATGCAAAGGAAATCCTGCATTCGGTGATGCATCTGAAAAATTGTATTTATTAGTTATAAAACTACACATTTTCTCTGACTGGATATATTTTGCATTTTTTTGTATTTTATAGTATATAAAAGAAATACTAAATTCTTCTAATCATAATGGAAATTTGACTAAATTTGAAGGTTTGCATCAAGAAAGTAATGAAAGCTTCACATTTTGAAAAAAACCCCAAACTAATTTCCACTGCAAGGACCAAAGGAACGTTAGAATTACTCTTCTGTGAAAAAGAAATGATCATTACATAGATACCTTGTCTCATGCAGCTGCACAGCTAGAATCTCTCAGCAGCATTTTTCTTGTTCAACCAAGCATTCCTTGAGCTCTGACTTTAGAGCCTTTACTTCATTCTTTTTGCCTCCTGATAGACTACCTGTGAATTAGTTAGCTTCTGGAAACAACTTTCTCTGGTAAAGCAAAAAGGGAATTTTACAGGACAGAGTGGAAAATCTCATTTGGATGTTGGCAAATGAAGCACTCAGAGGAACTGAATACTGGCCAGACAGCTAAGTATTTATTTATGTTCTTGAGAATCTCAATCAATAATTAGCGTGCTACTGACAAATTCTATGCATATATGTAATTTTATCTTCTGAGCTCAAAGGCACTCTTTTTCTCCACCAAAATTACATTGAGTCCTGAAAGTTTCCATCAGCATAATGAAGGATACATCTTCTACTGGACATGGCCATTGCAGGTGTTCAAGGTTCTATTTTTGTGCCTGAACCTCTCATCAGAAACCAGCTGCTGCAAAATAGTGTCCCTGGAACAGAACAATAGCAGCAGATGGAGCAGGTTTGGGCTTTTTCTTACAGATGCTTCTGAAATGCAGCCTGGGTGTTATTACAGAAGATGTGTCAGAGCAAAGGACAGCCTGGCAGGGAAAGGATCTACAAGGGATTGATGTGAAAAGAACGTAGGGGGCAGGGGAAGGATCTGTTCTGCCCTGCTCGGTGTAGAGGCTGTGAGCTGAGTGTGTGACTGCTTCCCTGGAGAATATGTGGTGGTTTCACCTTGTCTGAAGCCCACAGTGGGGAGAGATCCCAAACGACACGAGGGCCTCTGGAACCAGGGGCAGAACAGTGAATTCTCTAAAGTTATGCCCAGGAAGCAAGACTACATAGAATATTCTGCAGAGGGGCAACTTCAGGCACAGTAGCATTTGGTCTTCTCAAATAAGCATCATCTAAAAGACACTTTAGGAAATAAAAATCTCACAGATTTGGCAGCTGGGCCATGCAGAAACATTTCTAGTGTCAATAATTTCAGTGCAGCTGTCACCTCACCTAGCTTTTACTGAGGTTGCCATGATGGCACATTAATGAGACTTTCCAAATAGACTTATCCAATCTTAATATACATACATATATATTTATCTCTAAATATATATAAATACATCAATTAAAATATAGCCAAATATGCAAATCAGTACTTCTGAGGAAGGGCCATAGTATGCCCATTTCTGAGCTAACCTGTTTTTATTCTTATGGACAATGTTTTTGAAGTTTGGATTATATGCCTAAAAAGTGGAAGCTACAATCATGGTTGAATACTGCTTGAATTATATTGACAGAAAGGTATATTTTACATGGTAGAGGCAGAGAGTAAAATAAGGGTATGTAAAAAAAGAGTTACCTAGTGAAAGTGGTTACTAACTAGCTGTCTCTGCCTACAGGGTCTCTCCGTCCTCCTTCTAATCCCATAAGGGAACTTTTTGTTTTTACATCGCTTTGAGATTATAGCTGGGACATTTTTAAAATCTATATAATTGCTGTCCTTCAAAAAATTTGTCTTTGGAAACTGTTTCCTAGCAACAATGTATTTATCATTCTCAGGCTAAGAAATGCCATCTTGCCATTCAGATACACAAATTATGTTTTCGGGTATTTTTAGACAAAGAAATAGCATGCATTCAATGCGACATTAAATTAGAAGGAACAGAATTAAAAAGAAATAGTGGCAAACATGACTGTAAAAAAAAAAAAAACTAATAATATCTATTTGCATAGATGGATTTTCTTACCAGCGAAGCTATTGCTGTCATATAAAAACAAACTGAAAGTTCCCACACACATATAACTGACTAGCATTAATTACTTTTAAAAAGCAAGGAGATAGAATAGGGTAATTTAATGATCTATAGCTTTGAGGATATTTTTTAATGGAAGTATACTTCCTTTGTTAACCTCGGCAGTGTGTCCTCTGCTTGCATCTGACGCATGTGAAGAGCTGTGCCTGTTACTGTAGGTCCTTAATTCCACTAATGTCACACAGCACTCTCAGAGTACTGTCAGGGGTTTTGTCATCTTTGGCTCTGTGCTTGTATTACATCTGTTTAAAAATACTTTCACATCACGAATTTCGAAGACACTAAATTAGTTAGACTTTAAGCATATTTAAGATTATTCTTTATGCTTTGTTACTAAACAGGTGAAAGAGTATTGTCATGATGGTTTATCTTAAGCCAGACCATTTTGCCCTTCTGATAACTGGGGATGCTCAGCAGGATGGCTGTCCTAAGCAATTCTTCAAAACTCTGTGTTTGTACACAGCTGAGGACAAATATTGCCTAAAGGTATAGTGGAAAGCAATTCCTCTAATGCAAAATTATTACTACTAGAATCAGTAACATCATGAGAGTGTTCATTCAGAATTGTGCAGATATGCAAAGTTTATTATGCTTTGGATTACTTTTTCCTGTGTATTGACACTAGATTGGATATATAATAACTGAAATCACTTGATCTTAAGTGCTCAGCTGTATTATACTGGACTTCATGTTTCCTCTTTTTTTCCTGATCTTCCCTGTCTTTTTAGTGCTAAATGAGGCAAATGATTTAAGTGTGTAGGCATTGGAGGCAAAATACATTGTGGTACTGTTGGGAGAAAGTAAATTGATTTTGCATGAGAGGAAAAAATATCACTATTGGTGGAAGAAAAAATATTATTTCAATATTTCCTTATAATTAAATCACGGTTTAAAATATGTGCTCAGAATATTATCTTGATTGCCACATTGATAATTAAGAACAAAATGTTAAATAACTTTCAATTAACAGTGAAATTTTGTATTTAAAAATGCTCATAAGTATTTTTATCAACCTCATTTGTCATGGCATCTTTGATCGGGGAAGTAGGAAGAAAATTAAAGCAGGTGTCAGCTGTAAATTTTGGACCTGGAGAATTGTGCTATCCATGAATTACCCGATTGAAAAAAAAAATCAATAGAGGAAAATTATTTATGTTTAAATCAGACTAGCTTTTTAAAATATGGAAAGTACTTCATGATAACAGTGTAAAAAATCTCTCCTTTCCTCACCTTGATGTTGAAGAAATAAATAATAGCAATAGTTGTCTTGGAAAAAGAACTTATTGTGCTGCTTTTAGCATATTTTCACAACTTTATGGGGAAGCAGCCATTCTCAAACAAAAATCCATTTCATTAATAAGCCAGACACACTGATATTGTGAAGAATTGAATGACTGACAGAGCTGGATGGAGTTTTTTATTGCTTGAGTCTTATTCATGGTAGCGCTTTCTATGAGTTATTTATTTTTCTTACTAATAGGAAAGCACAAATAACAAGTAGCTCCAGGAGTAATATAACTGTATTCTGGTATAAATGGTTTTTCCCATGTCAACATGTCAGTGGTATGAATTTCCACTCTTTGGAAGACCTCAATATCCCATTGGCAAGAAGCTGAACATTGTTTAGGATGTATCTGCTACCACGAGCAGAGGATCCTTCTTAAATATAATGAAAATCTCTCAGGATGAAATTCCCTTATGGACCAGAGCTGGTAATTACATGCCTCGGGGGCTAAAAATAGCTCTTTGACAGTATTAAATGTGCTCGCTAGGATAGTGGGTATTTAATTCAATTTCTTGCAACATTTTAAACACAAATTAGCTGACTGGTCCCAGTAGACTGGAGGCTATGGTTTTAATCTGCAAAACTATCTCTCCCTCTCAGAGACAAAGCAGGAACTGAATAACTCATGCCAGACAAAGCTGGAATATGTAAAATTTCACAGCACTGGGCTGGCTGCTTTTCACGAAACAGTTATTGTCTTTTGGGAAAGTTCCTCTTTCTCTCATCAGCTTTTGATTAGAAGAGCTCTTACCTCCAAATTAGAAAATTAGCTCATTTTTCTAATTGTTATTGTGCTATGCAGAGAAAGTTGCGTGCATTTTTTTCACTTCACTGATAGTTTTCCAGCAAACTGAGCAATACACAGGACACATAAGCGCCAAAACTTTGGCATGTATTTTTTTTGCATAATGGTAGCAACTAAATTTTCCAAACTATAAAAACACCTGAAATATTAACATGTTAATAACCAAATCTACAATAAACTTCATCAGCTTCATGAATCTTTAGAAGGATTTCCAGCCAGGAAATCCAGGTATCTCAGGCTTTTGAAAGACTGGTATTAAAGATGGCAAGAATTTAATTTTCATAGTGATACTTTTCCAGCAGAAAAGACCCCTTATTACCACATGTTTTGAATTTTTCATGCTGAAACATATGGAGGAATACATGAGGGAAATTAGCTTTGCCTGTATTAGGCCAAGTAGCTGCAGATACTTTTTCCCTAACTATGTGTTCAAATGAATTTAGTCGGGCTTTTGTCACTCCAACCTGGTTTATTTCAACACAGTCTTTCTTGAAATGACATGTAGAAAACACATCAACATCTGAATTAACATTGAATTGATTTGTTGGGGACCACTCTTGTACAATATGCATTTATATCAAAAGTAGAGTGGAAATATTTCCTGTAAACTGTTTATTCACTTTACAGTTTTAAATATTTTGGGCTCCACACAATTTGAAGTGTTTCTGCAGACACAGTAACACAAACTGGCTGAATGGTTAAATACTAACTGGTTGAAGGAGGAAATTGAGACCTGCATTAAAACTCCTGGAAGATAGTTTTTAATTGTAAACTGCTGTCAAGAGCTGCTTTGCAATGATACAAGGACCTTTTGTTCCCTATGCATGTGTGATACACATCTTGGCTGTGTAGAAAAAAAGACACCTATCCATCTTTCTTTCATAATAGAGTGCTAAGCTGAATTCCGGGACATTAGAAGCAAATTTTGTGCATATACATATATGGAGACACACTCATGCAGAAAAAGAGAAGACCTTAGAAATATCGATTACTTCCAATATTACCTCGTTGAAGATAGAAATATCAAGTAACATGTCTTAGGAAATTGTCTTTGTAAAGCTTAAATAAGTTGTCAGCAAAAGATAATGATGAGTAAAGGTGAAGAAATGTTATAATTGCTGAAAAAAGTAAAATAAGACATGTTGAAAAAGTGGTAAGGGCAAATTGGAAGGCTGACTTGCTAAAGACTACTTGGCTACAGATGCATTCAATAGCATTTATTTTAATGGACTTTACCACTACTGCAGAGCCCATGTATGTTCCTGTACACACGTGTGGGGCTGTGCGTGCATTTGTGAATATTTATATGTGTGTGCTTACCACACTGAGTAACATCTGATACATCTGGCTCTTGGAAATAGACCCAAACATAAAAATCTTTTACCAAAGCTGTGGATGCAGTCTTAATAAATACTGACACCTTTTATGGGTCAATTGGACTTTTTGTGGAAATGGTAGGGGTCCCATCCTTTTCACAAGCTGAGAGATGTCAGTATACCCAGACCATACTCAGCTAATGGACATCTTTACTGAGACTCATCTGTTTCCAGCAACAGACAGCACTATTGGTTTTGAACAGTTTTAATATCGTTGCATTATATTACAAATGGTATATAAATGTCACAGAAAGGAAGGAATTCAGACAAAAGATTTATTAAGAACAATTAGTGACAGTATCAGAAACGGGACCTTCATAGCCTGAGCAATTTCTCTCCATACCATCTCCAGTATTTGTATCAGAAAGCAACGAGTTTTCAAACTCCTTTTTAAATTAAACTTTGCTAAATATCCCAAATTAAGCACTTGTGCAGTGCTGCACAACTTATTTTCCTAGAGTTCAGCATTGGTTTTCATTGCAGTACTTTCATTCATTTCAGGTCTGAATGAATCTATGTTTGAAATCTGTAACTCATTCTCACATGGCTTATTTCTAACAATTTAATTGAATAATAATCTACCTAAGTTAAATTATACAGCTAAAATTCCACAATATTGTAGAATTGTTACAAATTATTGCTTCTGCCTCCAGTAATATCAGTTGTTTATTGTTAATGAAAGTTATCACTACATTAAGAAAGCAATTCATTTAGTGTCTATTGTAAGTTTCCCATTAAAAAACATTACTAATTGATATTAGAGATAATGAATCAACATCATTTAACATAACCCACTGTCTCCAGTGAGTCGAGAATTAAGTAATTTTCACTTCACTACCAAAATCTATGATTCTTCCAGGGACCTGTTCTGCTGTTAACTCCTATCATTAATTATCTTGAGTGTTGAGGGAATTACACCTGCATGCAACAGGCAAGTAAACATCATTTTTAAAATTTTAGCACATAACTTGAATATTCTTTCATAACATTGTTGAAAGGATTGGTATTTTCTACGCTATCTTTCCCATCTCTCTTTAATAAAAGCCATTATACTAAATAGATCCCAGAGCGAATATTGCTACTATCTCTTCAGCTTTCTTGTGATGTCAGTTCTTTTTTTACCCATGTGCCTTGAGTACCCAAGACATACCCTCACTGATGTTGACTCCTCTTGATTTCGACTTGATCTCCTTGTATCCTACTTTTTTGGCTCTGCCAATCCCACAGACAGCTGTTAAATATATCTTTTTAACAACTTTTAAAAATATCCTTTTCCAAGTAATCCTGTGCTTTAAACTGCTATGCTACCATAGGCGTGCTGAAACATGGATTGGTAACAGAGTCACACTCTTTTCTATAGAGATGACTGTAGGAAATGAATAGCATTTTAGCCACAAGATATAGAAGTTTATTTTGCCTATCAGTGAGGAGAGCAAGAGTCACATAGTGTATGTGCTGTTTTCTTTTTTTTCTCTGAGAGCCATAATTTTCAGATTTCATCCTAAAAAGCAAATTCCTGATTATAATTCATAATATCACTTCAGCACATTTAACCATTCCTTTTGTGAGAAGAGACTTGGCAATCTTAAAAATGCTCTTTAGTGCTTTTTAAAAGTTATTTTATTTTATTATAAAATAACAAGAAATAGAATACTAATAACTCATAATAAATATAAGAATAAAAAAGTTTTGATTCCATTTTTTTCTTTATATCCCTTGACGTAACACTGCAGGCTTGCAATTCCTTTCCAATATACTTTTAAGTCTACATTTGCAGTTAGCAATTTCTAACGTGAAAGCTATTGGCATCTTCAGACACATGCAAAGACAATACTCTATTAGATATCATACAAGAAATAAAATAGACCACCTGTCTTTAAAGAATTAACAATTTAAGCATACTTGCAATATTTTGTCTTCAAAAAAACCCGAATTTTAGCACTGATGCAATACCATATTAGTACCTATTCAATAAAATACACGAAGCATTAAATTTTTGAGAGCTTGAAAAAAGTCTATTCAACACTGTGTGTGTATCTGTGAGAAAGCCATGTATACAATGTGTACCACCTTCGTGCATCAAGCTCCTAAGAGCAAATATCATTCTCTGACACTGAAAAGCAGTGTTCACTCGCAAGTTATGGAAAAATAGTGAGATAACAAAGTATGAGTGTTTTATCAGCAGCCTCATGACAGCCTTTGACTAGAGGCCAAAAAAGGCACTTGGCGTATTCTGGGTGTATGGGGAAAATAAAGGCAGGAAGACAGCTGAAGAAACACATCCCTCACTCACCAAAACCCAAACCCTGTCCCAGGAAGAGGATTAAACTAGCCAAAAATCCATGGGTAGAATAAATGAATTGGGTACTAACACTATCACGGTCTTATTAGCATCTCTTTATATGTTAGTTTTATAACATTCTCACTGTGAAATGAATTTCTGATCTATTTTGTATGGCACAAACCAGACACAGATTATTACAGTTTTATTTTTGGTTTTAAAGAAGAATCTGCTTAGTTTGTTTCAACCACATGATTTTTCATGCTTGAAGAATCAATTTACAGCATGGAAAAATATATTTGTGACAGAGAATATTTCAGTTGGTAACTACAGGCCTTGGAGCAAGCCTAGAGGTATGTAGTAATGATAAAACCTTTAATAATTTCAAAGAGGAAGAATAAAAGTAGCAGTACACAAGATTCAGCTGCATAAAATATTAAGCTGTTCCAGTAAAAGTGAAAAAGACATGAAGCATTGTAAATCTACAAGTAGAAGATACCTAAGACATAAATTTTAGAGAAGAAAAGAAACACCTCACTTATAATTTTCTGCAGGAATCAAAACTAACAGTAAAAGTTAATGTTCATTTAACTTTTCTTTTGGAGATAAAAAAATAGTTACAAATAATAAAAGAAAAAGTAGGAAATTTTTTATTTCACAGAAGTATAAAAAACATCACTAGCAAAAATGCAATTACGAAATATTTTTCTTGATCTGTTAGTGAGATGTTCCTTTTATGCCCATTGTATGTCCACATTTTCTGCAGTTATATAAAGTGCCTTGTGTTAATAAATTGCTTTCTTTTTTGGTTTTTTAAAATTAATTTAAAGCATAGGCAATTAAGGTTTAAAAGGACTGTTTCTATTTAATAATGGGATGGATAAACTCAGTTCATAAGCATTTGAATTCATTCACCATCTAAATTCCCTGTAACGTGCTGTAGAAAATTAAACTTCAATACTTGATACCACTAAATACATTGCGGGTTATATACAGAGAGATGTTAAAATAAAACTGAGATAACCATATTAGTGAAAATGCAAGATTGCCTTTATTGAAAACAGAAAATGTTTAAGACCACACTCTTCAAAATAAACCAATGGAAACAGGAATGCATTATGTTGCATGCAGAAGCAAGGACCAGGTGCTGGAAAGACCAATATACTTGTTCTGGAAATGTTGTATGTGCTAACACTAGTAACAAAAGAAATTCCTATTAAAATGTTACCTAAGGAAATTCAGGCTAATGCTCAAAGAAATTTTAAACTTTAGAATAATTTTAGAGCTCCTTCAAAAAAAGAGTTGAAAATACATTTTTAAAGGAAAAAGTCTATCAAATAGCTTTTATTAAAAAGTTCTATTAACATATTCTACAGGAATCTGTAAAAAAGGCTTAAATTTTTATAGGCTGTTAATTGTCTATTTTTGCACACTTCTCATGAAACAGTTGACACACAGTTAACTTCTTAGCGTGCCTAAGCTCCTTTACCTAAACCTTACTGCACAATTCATTAGTTTTATTACTGTGTGAAAGTATTTTATTCATTCCAGTTAGTGCTCCTACATGAATAATATAAGAACTTCAAGTGAACTATATGGGGGAAAAAAAATTTCGATTATATGCACTATGAGACAAGCAGAATGTTTCACATACTATGGTGAGATGTTCCTATCATACAGATATACATCATTATTATTGGTGGTCTAGAGTACATGAGATCTTTATTGCACTGCTAACATCTGTTTTACCATCATGTCATTATTTTTTAATCTTCTTACCACAGCAGGTCTTTGTTCCACAACATTTGTCAAGGGATGGGGAAAACCTCCATGTGCTGTACGGCTCCAAGAGCTCCCTTTGGCTGAAAGGGGAGCAGGCAATGTTGAGTCAGTGGAGGATCAGAGGACACTCTTCACCTGTGAAATTGTTTGTTAGGTGACAGGCTTCTTCATAACTAAAAAGCAAACTGTTTGCCATGAGACATTATACTAATTTTTTACTTGATAATTAGGTTAAAAGACAAAGCCTGAGCAGTAATACAAAAAGAACTGTACAGGATTTTGAAGGCACAATGACTTTGGTCAGCAACTAAATGAAATGAAAGAAAAAAGGAGATTTTTAAGATGCTCAAAGCAGGATCAGGGCAGGGACACATGTTCACCTTCTTTTTTTAAATCAAGAACAAAACTTGGACTACAGTGCTGTTTTTTGACACCTTTGAAGAAAGGGACATTCTGAATTTAAGATTATTAATGATCATAATTATGTAGTTAGAATATAAACAGCTAAGCTATGGTATGCACTGGATATACGTATTTGATTTATTGAATGCTTCTGCTTCAAGAAAAATCTCAAATATTCCTACTTATTTCAGAATTTCTGAAACAAATTTAAATCACTAGTAGTTTTCATTTATTTTGCAAAAACAATTCTTCATTCTTCATAACAGCAGCAGAGAAATTCTGTTCACAAAGTTCCAGGATTCAGCTGAGAGCTCTGGAGTCTGTTATTTGCTGTAGGCTTGCTTCCAAGCCCCGTTCTCACTGGGTTTAGAGTGGTAAAGAGGAGAGGCATACTATCCATTGAGGTAGCAAATGATGGCAGAAGCTCTTTTCTAGGGATAAAAGCAACCCCAGGCCTCACCAAAGTTTCAGGAAGACTTCTTAAAAAAGAAAAACCAATGCATTAATTTATTTCATACAGCTCCTACAGTCCCATTTCAGGTATACTTTTAAGTTGAAAGTATTAAACTTTCTTGAAAAGCTATTAATACAATCTCTCTTGTAGATGCTACCACTCTGATTATATACTTTTTCTGGCAATTTCTTACATATATTACAAAATTCATTATTTATCTTTTCAAGGCTCTGTCATCTTAAAATGCTTTGTAGGTCAGCAATTTAAAACTGAATATATGTGCTTGGATTCATGTCAGTTTGAGGCTGAGGTCAGCAGAGGTGGCTGCTGACATCCCTATACTACATACAATCCGTGGGGGATGTGAGAGTTACATCTGAGCACCCATGGGATGATGAAAACATCTACCTGAAACATCATCCCTGAGAAACATTGCAAAGCAGGATGGTACAGTACTGATGATACTCTGTTTTCCTATTTGTTCTATAATTTTCAAAATTAGTCTCTCTGTCCCAGGAATTGATGTAAGAGTTACAACCTACTTCTTGCATAACCTCTCCTTCCATCTAAGTAATCAACTTCTCAGAAATATAAGACTGAATCATCCTCATTCTTAGCACAGAGTAGATTGACCAAAATATGGTCCCCGTTGTTGTCCCAGACCACATTGCAGGGACCTGGGAGCACATTCCAGCTCTCCAAATGACAGATCATGTCTTCAGCATCTCCACACCTAAGTCTTGGCTATCTGTCCTCACATCTTCAAATGCCACTTTGAAGTAAACCCTGGCCTAGAGGCAGAGCAGAAATCAAGGTGAACACCCCTTGAGCTAAAACAAGAGAAAGAGGATAATTTTCTGTTCTCACACCACAGATACAGACAGCTTTGAACCTCTCCATGATGTCTAGGCCATGCATGTGTACTTCCTGGATGTATGTTCTCTTCAAAGCCAAGTGTGTTTGCAAAGGATACTCACTGATTTCACCACAGCTGGCAGCAGGGCCACCATGAGCAACTTGTTCCGTTTTTGTGCAAGAGCACGCAGCATTTATGCTCTCACTGGAACTACAACCTGAGCAAGAGTTGAGTATTATATACCTGTCACTGTGCTTTTCTTTCCAGTAGGCCTGCATGCTGCAAAAAAAAAACAAACAAAAAACCAAAAAAAAAAAACCAAAAAACCAAAAAACAACAAAAAAAAATAAAACACCAAAAAAAACCCCCAAAAGGTTAATAATTCTTGAGTGACAGTTTGATGATATTTTTTGAAAATTTTCAAAAAAATTCACCTAGGTATAAGTTATTTTCTCACAGATAATTTCTGTAGTTATAAGCCTTTATAAGTTGCCAAATGTGGCCAAAGCAACCACCAGTCTCATCAGAGCACAATTCACCCACACAAATCTGAGCATCTGCAAATATTCTGCAGTCATGGTTCTAGATGCCACAGTTCATGTGTGATGTCTAATCTTTAAGCATTATAGCCACACTACTTGGAAAGTTGCAGTCAAATTAAAGAGAAAAAAACTATTCAGCACTCTGGTGTTTTTCAAGCCCTGGAACTGAAGACAGCTCTGGGCTAGCATCTTCCCCCCAACAAGAACTTCCACTCTTGAAAGTGTCTCTTGCCTTTTTTTCTTGTTTGATGTCGTAAATCAGACACCCAAGAGACAGAAGGGAACTAGGACAGACTTTTCAAATGCAACAAACAGAGCAAATGTAGCTGGGTGGCTCAATAGCAATTCTCAGTGCCCCAAAGATTAGAGAGCAACACTTTTTTCTGAACTGGTACAGAGAAGAGGGGAAGGGGGGAGCCAGGGGTGGAAAAAATAAATATCTATCTGTAATTCCTTTTACTTCAGCTGAAGATGTTGCCATGGGAACTCCCAGCAGAGGAGATGGAACAGTGGACCTGACAGTTTCTGGGAGCTGGTTCAGGAACAGCTGACTTGTTTCCTGTGATATTCAAAAAGAGGGGGGGAAATATAAAAATATTTTATTTACTTTTATTTCCAAAGTAAAACTCAAAGCTGTACGTTGTCAGCTTTGCCTGCCATAATATCTATTAACTTCATTCATTATTACTAGGTCACTGTCTCTTGAAGAAAAATGGAGTGGAAAAATCATTGGATAGACAGCAATTGAAAGCTTTTATGCTGCTGCTCATTCTCTACACACTGAGAGTGATTTTTTGAACAGACAGTAAATATTGGTATTCTTGAGAACTGGCACATTGTCCTGCTATGGTAGTTGTTAGATTGCCTGTCAGATGATTTGAAACTATATGGTTTATGTAGAAATAAACCTGTCAGAAATAAACATGTAAATATTTTGTGAGTAATGAGGGGAAAAACTTACCATTGTTCCTAGGGATATTCTGCAGTGGTACGCCAGCTTTGAATACAATACAATCCAAAAGGAAAGCACCAGTACACTTATTTGAGGTTCAAAAAGCATTCTTACCTTTCTATGTGAATTAAAGTGTGAGCAGAAGACTTGAAATTATTAATTCATAAGATCAATGGGACATGGAGCCTCTAACCATTAATACCAAAACATTGTATTAGCCCAGCCAGCCTTCAAAGTAAATTAAATATGTAATGTGAAAATTGCTTTGGTGAAAACTAGCAAGAAAGCATGAGACTGAATGTGATAACTGAAATCAGCTGAAGTCTGGAGAATAGGCTACCTAAGCATATTCTAAGGGCAGAAAAGTTCTGGTAATTTTATAGAAGACCCAATGATATCCGTACTATAAAGAAAGAGAGACTGCTCATTAACAAGTTTAACCTGACTCTTCTTATGCTCCTTCAGATTGTTTTTAAAATATAGAAGAATTGCTTAAGAGAAATACAAAAGATTTGTCAGAAATTGTTTCACATGGTGGCTTCTCAATACTAACAGTTAATATGGCCTAATAAAAGGATATTTAATCATTATATCTCTAATTAGTCTGTTGCTATTAACAGTCGGGTGGTAGATTTGGAAATGTTATCCTTTTGCAGAGGATGGTCTCTAATATTTGAGTTCTAAAAGTCCAAAATCTCTTGTAAGGATCTGAGCATATTATAAATACAACTCTCACTTTAACTCTCTCTCCTATTAACTACTATAAGAAATGGGCAGAAATCCTGGACATATACCAGGAGATCCTGGGATAGCTGTTTATATTCCAGAAAAAAAAAAAAAACTTGCAGGAAAAACTTGTAAGAAATTTCAGTATCTATATTTTCTGTTTTTACTTCTGCAGTGGTCACAGATCAGACAGGAGGTATAAACAATTCCCTAGTGGAAAGAAATTGCTCTGCAATGGTAATTATCAGGTTTTTTTAGCTCAAGGTTTATTAGCAGCAATTGTTGTCCTAGGAATGATTGCTGTGGAAGTATTCAATCTACTCCCTATGTTTAAGGGATGTATTATGCTGCTGTTTAATTAATTTGGTACCTTTTCCTAAACCCAAATTAAAACAGGAGCTCAAGCATGACAAAACCCTCATGTGAGGAGAAATAATGTAGATAGTTGACTCCAATGATTCTCAAACTCATCTTTCCATATCCCACAAATGAATGCAGAGAGTTTATTTCTCATATATATATATAACTTAAAAGTTTTAAAAGGAAATCTCTGTAGCTCAGCTACAGTACAGACTTTGAACTTAATATATTTCCTCCATTCTTGAGCATTTTCAGGTTTATATTTTTAATGTATTGCTTTTGTAACATGAGCTACTAGACTTGAGCAACGAAAGTAACAAAACTGCATTTTACATTGACACATCTTTTTAAATGCCATGTGACTGCCAAATCACAGAATCAGAGAAGGGTTTGGGTTGAGAGGGGATATTGAAGATCATCTAGTTCCAATCCCTCTGCTTTGGGCAGGAACACTTTGAAGTATACCAGGCTGCTCAGAACCCCATGCAACCTAGCCTTGAACACTTCCAGGGATGGAGCTTCCACAACTTCTCTGGGCAACCTATGACAGTGCCTCAACACTCTCACAGTGAAGAAATCTGATCTAAACCTACCCTCTTTCAGTCTGACATCATTCCCTTTGTCCTATTACCACGTGCTCTTGTACATGCTCTTGTCTTGTCACCATCCCCTCTGTCCTGTAAGTTCCCTTCATGTACTCAAAGGTTACAATTAGGTCATCCTGAAGCCTTTTCTTTTCCAGGCTGAACAATCCCAGTTTTCTCAGCCTTTCCTCATAAGAGAGGTTCTCCATCCCTCTCATCAGCTTGGTGATCCTCCTCTAACAGGTCCATGTCCTTCCTGTGCTGGAACCCCAGAGCTGGATGCAGCCCTGCAGTGGGGTCTCAGCAGAGCAGAGCAGAGGGACAGAATCCCCTCTCTGGCTCTGCTGCCCACGGTGCTCTGGATGCAGCCCAGGACACGTTTGGCTTTCAGGGTGTGAGTGCTCATGGCTGGGTCATGTCCAACCTCTCATCCAGGAGCATCACCAAGTCCTCCTTGGCAAGGCTGCTCTGGATCTGTCCATCCCCCAGCCTTTGTTGATACTGGGAGTTGTCCCAGCTCAGGTGCAGCACCCTGTACTTGGTCTTGTTAAACCACATGAAATTCCCAAATGTCCACTTCTTGAGCCTCTCCAGGTCCCTTTGGATGGCATCTCATCCTTCAGGAGTGTCATCTGCACCACTCAGCTTGGTGTCATCAGCAAATTTTCTGAGGGTGCACTCAATCCCCCTGCCTATGTCATTAATGAAGATATTAAATAGCACTTGCCCCAGTACAGACCCCTGAGGGACACGTATCAATGTGTCAAGAACAACAGTTGGGATGATTTTGAATTTGTAAGAGAGATGTTTGCTATTTGCTAGTCTCAAAGGAAATTTTTCTACGTAGTATTATTAATTAAAAAAAAAAAATAAGAAAATAAGAAATGAAAACCAGAAGAGGTAAAGACAAAAAAAGGAATGTTTACCACATTCAGAATTTATAGATTGATATTTTGATACTTAAACTAGTCTACCAATATCAGAGTTGTGTAATGGTCACAACTCCACAAGCACAGAGGCCACCATGTAAAGACCAGTGTTTGACAAGGAACCAAACCCTAGAATTTTACACAGTGGTGGCAAATTATATTAATAAAATATCAATTGCATGTCACATTCTACTTGAGTGCAACTGTAAACTTGTGACAATATGTAATTACTATCAACTATCTACCCATATTATTTCCAATTAAATATGAGTTGCATTACTTGAGAGCTTGATAGATCTAAACCAAGAGGTAGTCACCCAATCTGACATGCCTATTTTCATTCCATAAACATTCACTGCATAAGCAGTGAAATTACATCAAATTTCACTTCATGAGCAATGATCTCATGCTCCCACATACAGTTTCATTTTTCTTCCTTACACTGTGTCAGACCTTCCAGACAGAGGTATTTATTGGACCTACATGAAGGAATTGATGAAGACTACAATTAAAATAGAATAAATCAAATCCACCTGTAATAGTCTCAATAAGTACCATTTGGAATTCCTCTTAAATTAATAAATCTATATGGGAAACACATAGTGTTTCATTCTACATGAAGCAATAGTTTATGAATATTTCATGAAAGAGGAAAAGAGTTAAATAACCTCCCACAGAAAACTGCAATATTTAGAGAAATAGCCTTAACATTACCTGCAAGATGGATTAAATAAAAAAATAAAAGAGCTGTTTCTAAAGAAAAGAGAACACCTTTGAATTATTAAAGGAAGAGGTTTGACTCAAGTCTTTTGTCTTTGTACTGAGTCAGAGGGGCATTTACTTCACCCAAATCTCCAGCATCAGAGAGAGCTTTTAACAGTGGAAGTTATTTATTGTGAGGAAGTTTCTTTAACAGATTTTAGCTGAAGAGCAGTGCTACACTGAGCAGAAACTGAAAAATTTTCTCCTCACTTGAGGAATCTAAAATCTTGCTTTAATTTCTAATATCTCCCTCCACTGTTATTCTTGCATAACTTCATAAATAATCGAGAACAACCTTATGAATTACTGACTGCACAATTGTTGCCTCTTTGGTGCTGATATTTTTCATCTAATGAAGTTCTGACTTTTACAATTTGCCACTTGTTGTAAGAAATATTTTTAGTTCATGGCTAACATTAGAGATAAAAGTTTAACTTCATTCTTTATGACAACCAGAAAAAGAAAAGCAAGCTGTGGAAAATGATTTGAATTTATGTGGTTTTCAAAATATTAAGACATTTTAAATTAAACATACCCACAAAATATGGAAAGATACAAATGTCAATTACATGTGTTTTATTGTTCCATATTATTGTATTTTCCCTGATTTAGTAGTTTTGGATGTGCAACAGTCCCCAAAGTGATCGTTATTGTAGATATATATAAAAGTTGGTCCTGTTATAGACAATTATGAAGAAAAATAAAATATTTTACACTTAAATATAAATGAATAATAAATACATATAAATGAGTTTTGAAAATATTTATTAAAATACAGGAACTCCAGAATTCAAATCAATATAATCTGGCCTCTTTGTCTGCTCTATGGTACAGCCTTCATTTATGGGATCACTAAAGTCTCTTTCACAAAATGCAAACTTTTATATTTGTAATGGTCTCATATTTATGTCTTTAAAACTCATAGTGAATTTTATTCAATCTTTTTCATTAATCATAACACAGAAATTCATATTTGACACTTCTCCATTCAGGTTTCCTGAATTAAGAATTCTGTGATCTGCTAGCCAGACTTTTCTGGTGTGGAAAATAAGTCTGTCACAAATTAGATGATACTTAGCTCTTAAGAGATTATTCCATCAATTCTGTCAGACTGTGTAAAATATTTCATTTCATGACCAAGCATCGGATTTTAATATAGAGAGGCTGTAATTGGTTTTAAATTTCTGAACCACACATTGAATCAGTTTAGTTTAAAGACCTGCCTTAATGTGTGCTGAATTGTTCTTACATAAACTGTGATATTAAACCAGCTATTCATTGTAGAGTGCAATCAGAAATGCACTTTTTAGGTAAGAATCACAAGTGCACTTGCTAGGAGTGCCATGTCACAGTTCTCTGTAAAAGAAACACTTTGAGCTTAGAAGAAAGAACTTTAGAAGAATAAAAATGGAGAAAAAAAAGGAAAGGGAAAAGCAGTGGCATCAGTATGGGGTTGATGATTCAGTCTGCATCTGCTTCTTGATGAGACTTAGATGCGCTTGCCCTTAGCCATCAGAATTTGGGGGAAAAAGACAAAACTGATTGGTCAGTTTTCAAGAATTCCCTATGATTGCTACTCAAATGCCTTATTCTAGAGGCTGTGTTTGTGTCAGGAACTTTTAGGCTTCCAGCAGCTTCCAGCAGGTAAACATAAACTTAGCTTTTTTATTTGTGATTTTACCCAGTCATATCTAATCAAGCATAAATACCAGGAGAATAGTCTTGTGTAGGCAAGTACTTAAATAAGCTCGTTTGACTTTGAGATCAGATAGGTAAGTGAAGGTCACAATGACAAGCAAGAGTTTGGAGAAAGGATTTTTTTTTTTTGTAAGTTTTCTCAGGATCTACTAAGTCCTTTTTGGCTGTTTGTGTCTTTTTTCATTTTTCAATCAGGTCTGATTCCAGAAGGTTCTCAACCTCACAGAATTCAGATTCATATTAAGGAAAAATGCACATTCATTTATGTAATAAGCATACTATAACCCCCCCTTCTTTTGTGTATCTTCACTCATTTCATGCTTTTTGTTTCAAGCATGTTCATGTAAAAGGTCTCTCCATTTAGTGCTGGCCCTTGGTCTGGCTGGGTAGCATTAATGTCCTTCAGAGATGCCCATATGCTGCTGTATTTTGGTTTTATTTTGGCTAAAACAGTGCTGAAAACACAGCAGTTAAGAGCTTTGGCTGTTATTGAACAGTGTTCGTGCAGCATCAAGGTCTTTCTCCCACTCTGCAATCCACATGAGTAGGCTGTGGGAAAGGCTAGAAGGATCAAAACCAGGACCTAAAGTGACCAAAGTGGTATCCCATCCCATCCCATCCCATCCCATCCCATCCCATCCCATCCCATCCCATCCCATCCCATCCCATCCCATCGCAATTATATGATATTACACATGTGTGGTTGCAGTTTCTTTCCAGGTAACCATTTGGAATACTGAGATCTTCCTTTCCCAGATGTGGCTGGACAACTGCCTGTTAATAAGAAGTAGAGAAAAGGGCCTTTTTTTCATTCTCTGCTCAAGTGTACATATTTTGCTTCACTTTATCTTGATCCCTGAGTTTCTTGCCTTCTTTCTCTTTTTTCCCCGTTCCAGAGCAAATAGCAATGGGTGTGCTCTCAGTCAGTTTTGGGCTGACCACTGTTCAGAGACCTGGTGATACTGTAGATAGTCCAGCAAAGGTGGCCACTGAGATGGCTAAGAGATTGAAGCATAAGGAAAATATGAGAGACCAGGGACTTTTCAGCCTGGAGAAGACAAGGTTCAGTGAGGAATCTTATCAATGTATGTAAGTATCTTAAGGAAAGGTGTAAAGAAGAGGGAGCCAGGCTCTTTTCAGTGGTGTCCAAGCACTGTGGATAAGCAGCAGTGGACACAAACTAAAACATAGGAAGTTCTCCCTAAAATTCAGTAAAACCTTTTTATTTGTTAGGGTGACTAAGCACTAGCACAGTTTGCCCAGAGAGGTTCTAGGATCTTCCTTCCTAGAGATATTCAATAGCCATCCTGGGAAACGGGCCGTAGGTGGCCCTGCTTGAGCAGAGTATTTGTACCTGCTTTCCTCCATAGCTCTTGTGTATCCTCAGCCAGTCTGTGATTGTGTGAGTGGCTCTGTTGGTGTCTGGCTGATAGCTGGGTCAACCCACCACACCCTCTTTGAACTCTTAAACGCACACAAAACTTACATGAATCAATGGGGGCTGAAAGAAGCTATGCATCATCAGGTGTTTCAGAGAAAATTCTGATGTTGTAGACTATGAGTCTTTATGAAATAAGGCAGGAGAAAGGACCCTTTCCTTACCTCCTCAACTAAAGTTATCTGCATACTTGGGTTCCTATTAATTGCCATATTTTTTTATTGCCATGAAATATCCTGTTTCACTGTGGGGTATCCTTTCTTTTTCTATTTTGTTGTGTGCACCTTGACTAATCAGTTCCCTGCTGGGAGTAGATTTCAAGTTGCATACCTTGGTTCTTATTCACAGCTCACTTTCAGGAACTTAGTCTAAAATATTTAGGCTTCCTACTGGCTATATGGATGAAATTTAATATCTTGTGGCAAATGGGATCTAATTAGATCTCTGTCCCCTTACAGCCCTAAGCTCTAAGAAATAATTTTCTGGCATCAAATCTCAGAGGAAGATTGGAGAATTATCTCCAATTTAAAAAAAAAATTATAAAGATTTGGAATCAATTACAATCAGCTGTTTTGTGCCTGTGTATAGCTAATAACAGGTGTTGCCACAGATATTAGACATTACTGACATACAGTTATTGTTCTCATCCTTTGGAAATGAGATAGGAATAGACTGAGGAGATGGAAATGTCTCTGCTTTCTTGGCAAAAAATTATTCCACAGATGTCAAAAATATCCATTTCTTCACTTTACTCCACTTAGTTTGCTTTGTTGAATTGCCCACTTTCCTGATTTTCCTGCCTTCTTGCTTTTACATGCAAAGTTAACTTTGGGAAAACCTGTTTCTTCCACTGGGAAATCAGCAGTGGCAAATTACCCACTGTTTGGCAACCTTTCACAAATGGTGCCAGCAGAATTTCAGCCTAAGTCAGTAAGAACAAGGCAATTTAAAAACATTAAAAATGCATTGACAGCAAAGAAATAAAAGCAGACACTTAGGTACAAGCTAGAATAGTTAAAAAGCTTTTGGACAAAACCAGGCTTTTTGTTTTCTATTAAACACCTTATTTTGCACAGAGAACTCTGTAAGTAAAGAAAGACATAGTAGTGTATTCTCTACTCAAAATATTTTTTGGGAAAGAGGATTGTAATATTTTTGTCTGATATAAACTGGTATCAAAATAAACATTCAAACCTAATGAATACATTCCTAATTTTTATTTTATTCATGATGATTTCAGGTCTTGTCTATCGTTTACAGTCTTCTGAAAGCTATTGTCTCTCACATGCAGCCATAAGAATTTCATCTGCATTTGCAGAGCCATCCATTATACATGAAGAGCTGTGCTGTGACTGCCATGGGGGAAGGGATTAGCAAGTGTGTAAGGCAGTTCTATAAATATTTGTCCTGAACTGGGACCTCATTACGGTGTTTACTACAGGAATGTGAAATACTAGGCTTTCTGCCCACTGGTTCCTTTAGGAATGCATTTACTGCTGGTCTTAAAAAGTCCTGTTTCTTTTCTACATTAGTACTGCTCTATTGTGGATTAATGGTAATTTCCATCTTTTTGAAATGATGGAATTCCATCAGCTAAAATGTATATAATATATGAATATGTAAAGCCCAGAAAATTATTTAATATCTATAATAGATGTGATAGATTAAGATTTGATAAATCATTTATAAATTAATTTTGCTTTCTTGACAAGGTAGGTGATTTCAGTGTTTCCAAGTGCAATATTTTTTTAAATGGTTCCTGGCAGGCAATTTATTAGGATGTTTACTTGGTATTTAAATTTTCCATATTTAGCTGGGTTATCTGCTATCTTTGATTTGAAATATAGAGGGAATAGGTAACAGGATGAAAGTGCTTATCTCTGATCTTTTGAGAGTTGTGTCAATTCCTGGTGAGATACATGAATTTTCTAATCCGTAACTGTATTTTGCCATAGAATAACCTGGTCTTTGCACTGCAAGTTAGAATTTTCTGTGTGAGTAAATCAGAAAAAAATCATAAATCTTAGTTTTGGGAAGAAACATTATAACTTACAAAGGCTATGTCCTACAGTCCTCTCTTGTTCTTGTTTTCTGTTGCTGATTTTTTTTTTTTTTTTAACCTTTCTAAAGTTGGTTCCTGATATATTGATTCAAGAGAATGCTCACACTTACTCAGCCTTAATTTTTTCAGGACAAGCCAACAGGGCCTTTTTAGTTTTGTCTCTCCATACCACAAAACACCATTCTAGGTCTTTTTAACAGCAGTTCCTTAAGAGTTCAGTCTTTCTTTAAGTGTCATGACCAGCTTTTAATAGGGTTTTTTCAATAAGCTCCTTCTACCACTTTTTAGGTTGGTTCCCATTATGTGGTATGCTACAGAACAGTTATTTAGGGGAAATGTCCCTATCTGCCTTTTGCACAGCCAGTGCATAGCAATAGGTCATAGTCTCACTGACAAATCAGTTACAGTCATCTTTTAATGTTACTTTGACATTTTCTGCTGGCTAGCCATGACTTTATTGCAGAAATTCATATCAGTATGACCTTTTAATTGTGGTACTCCATTTGTATAATTCTCACCTACAAGACACTCAGTTTTTCCTGTAGGATATTTTCACCTTCTTTTGTACTAGTTGTGCTGCTATTAGTCGATTTTAAGAACACTTTACAGCCCTTTTATACAATTTTTTTTTCTTTTATTCCTTTGTCCTTTTCCAACAGTACTTACCAGGATCACCATTCAAGCCTAGCTTTAATAAGCATCCTGCATTTTATGGATATGTGAAATTAACTGTTAAAAAGCTATATCAAATTGTCAAGCTTAGCACAACCAAAAATGTAAAATTAATTAAACTTCTTCTGGTGTTGAATTTAGTTAAAAGATCTTCATATTTTAGTAAAAGCTAACTGCAGATCTCAAGAAAAATGTCCTTTTTTTCTAGAACTCTGTTCCTTTGCACATCTAAATTAAATCTTTGGCTTCATGTCTGAGACTTTGTAAGTTACAAAAGTCAACAGAGACATTTTGTCTGATACTCCTAACTCAGGTTAAAAAAAAAACAGCATGCAGAAATCAGTTATAGACAATTTGTCCAAATCATAATTTTAAGATTCTAAGTATTACAGGGAGAGGAGGAAATTGTTTTTTCCTCCAGCTAATTAACCAGCCTGTATAGGGAATATTATTGTAGGTTGAGTGATAAGAATATGTAAATCCCATATCCTCATGGGAGCAACAGTGTTTCTACTTTATAGGGAAGATTTAATTTTGCTCATCCCAAATTCATAGAAACAGTAAGACATATGCCCTCAATGATCACTGTATCCTGAAGACTGTGTACGTTTATCACCTGCAGATAATTTCCAAATGTCACAACTTACAAGGTTCTTCTTTTCCAACAATTAAAAATTATTTTGCTGTTAGTTTAGGACTCCTCAGTGTCCAAGCCAATTGCCTTTCTGCAAGAAGAAAATCCTTCCAGGGTGGGTAAAAGAAGCTACCCACACCCATATTGTTTATGTTTGTTTTAACAACATGCAAATATTTTTTATTATACAGTCTTACAGTTAGAACACAATCTGGTTTTGTATAAATTAATATTTTTTTGAGTTGTGAATTATTTGAAAGGAATATCAAAACACCAGTAAAGTGTTTGACCAGAAATGTAACTTTGACATAAAACCACAAAAGTACTGGTATGACTGCATCCAGAAATACACAAATTCTCAAACATTTATTATTGCATTTTCATTCAGAAAGAAAAATATATTAATTTAGCCTAATTCATCCACTTTTTCCAGAAAAAGTATTGAATTTAGAGGTAGCCACATAGTTACAGAAGGATAGAAAGCTGAGAACAGAATTTATAACAGGTTTTTTTTGTTGTTTGTTTTGTATGTTTGTTGTTTTGTTGATGGTTTTTTTCATTTGTTTTGGTTTTTGTAAGGAAAATCATATAGAAAGGATTTGGACAAGGCTATGGATGCTTCAAGAATTCTGTAGTCCCTGATTCAATTCCTAGTTTTATTAGGAACTTTAGATTTTGTGAATCTACTATGTCCATCTCTCTCAAAGGAAGCTGTGATATTTCCTCTGTATTAAAAAAGCAGAGAAGTTGTAGAGCAGAAAAAAAAGCAAAAAAAGTTTGCAGAACTCTGTGAGATATTATACGTGCTATGCTTAAATCACAGATTTATTTAATTTACATATATTCTTTTATTAATTGAAATAAGAACAAAATTTATTGAAACTTATAAGAACCCGTTTGAACTCTTAAATAATAAAAATTACCAAATTAAACAGCATATTGGCAGGCAATATAAGCATGCCCCTTTTTCTCTCTTAAAGAGAAAAATTAGAATATTACAGGGAAAATTCACTTTCTTTAAAGAACCTCTTATACTTGAAATCTCAAATTTTTGTGTGAACATCCCCTGTGTTACCATGTATCTTTGCCTCCAAGGAAGTTAGGAGCAACTTTGCTGGTAGTTTTTTAAGGGGTGAGCATTTCATCCTAATTGTCTGCACACTCTGACTTCTAGTGTTACATTTAAAACCACATTCCAGTAAAAAGTAATTTTTTTTGCGTGTTTGCTTAATACATTTTTTTTTTGTTTCTAAAAATGTTTTTACATCTCTCTATCTTCTATAATCACATACATTGACCTTGTCAAGGTGTAACCCCAACAAAGCCCCACTCAGATATTCCCTCACTCCTCCCACATCAGGATGGGGGAAGGAACCAGAAAGGCAAAAGTGATAAAACTCAGGGGTTTAGTTTAAGACAGTTCAATAGGGAAAACAAAAGCCATGCTTGCAAACAAAACCTTCCAAGTGCCTGCACCACCTCCCATGGGCAGGAGGGTGCCCAGCCGTCTCTAGGAAAGCAGGATTTCATCCCTGTCACCCTGACTTGGGGAGACAAGCACCACCACTCCAAACGTCTCCCATTTCTCCTTCATCCCTCAGCATTATATCCCAGGAATGACTCCATATGGTCTGGAATATCCCTTGGGTCAATTGGGTTTGCCTGTCCTGGTTGTGTCCCCTTCCAAATTCTTGTGCATGCCCAGCCTTCTTGCTGGTGGGGTGGAGTGAGGAGCAGAAATGGACTCAGCAGTAATGCAAATATTTTTAGCACTGATTTAGCATAAATCTAAACCACAGACACATACTAATGACTGTGAAGAAAATGAATCCTATCCCATCCCAAACCAGTACAGTCTCCATCTCAGGACATCAAAAACCCTGACAAAAGCAAGGTTAAGATGTAAATTATCTGAAGAAACTGCTTTTTGAGGGAAGCACTGGGCAATTTGAGTGGTTGAGCATGGTTAATATCTATGTCTCCTCATCCCTTCTGAGTTTGTTCAGGAGCACAGTAGGTATGACTAGAGATTAATAAGTAGCCATAATGAATATTCACCTGGTATAAAAGAAATTTTCAGAACTTAAAATTGTATCAAGGAAGACCGTCAGTTCTTCGAGGATTATTTGCTTGGTGAGAAATCACCAGAGCACAAAACTATTCCAATTTAATTCCAAAGTGCACTCTGACTTCTTTTACCTTTGATTAGTCTCAGACAAAAAGAAGTTCCACCATTATTGGAAATGACATAATTAAGAGATCCTTCAATATAATTAAGAGTCTTCATGCTTAGATTAAATTAAATTTATTTCATGGTGAAAGCACTAAAATCTAGAAAGTGAAAGGGTCAATGGAAAAGAAAATTAAATTAAAATAACCCCCTCCCATGCAGATTGTTTTTTTTTTTGCTTCACTGTGATTCACAGTAAGGCTTTAGAAAGCTGGTAAGGTCTTCAAAAGGAACATTAAATTAGCTTTTGACTACACTAAGGTCTTCCCCTCCCCACCCCCTTTTTGTAAGAAATCGTATAAAAGCCACAAAATTTCAAGGAAGACAATAAAAACAATTAAGAGTGCAATCCATATGACTGCATCACCAGCTATAGTATTCATGTATTTTCCTTAAATAAGGTGTCTAATGGTTTGTTCAGTGATTGCATTTGGGATCACATCAAAGTCTGATCTTGTAACCTCCGAGAATACAGAATTCCTTTAATTATTTCTTCTGCTAATCAGAATATGTCCTTATCCTCCTTTAATGAAAAGCAAGTCAGTGTTGCAGGGCACCTTCTTCTCCTTCCTTTCTCTAGGAACTCTTCTGCTACTGAAGTTTAAAGCCAAAACCATTAAAAATCTCACTGCAATTTCTCTCCCTCAGGGTGACCAGTCCCTGTAGTTTTATGTCCCAATTTTTTGCCCAGAACGTTTTGACTATTATCCTCAAATTTTGACATTAATATACTTTGTATTCTGCTAAAGTTCAGTCAAGATCTTCATACAGTGTTTCAACCTAAAAAGAGAATGCAAGTTACTTCAGGCCAGAATGTCTGCTTTCAGAATTTCCTTTTTCTGTTCAAACATGGCAAAAATATTTTTTTAAATGCTACCGTCTTTCAAATTAAAACCTTCAAGAACACACTGTGAAATGTGAGATATGACAAAAATATAATAGATATGCAGAGTAGTTAGATCATTTTTGTCCCCCTCTTTTCATCAGTTTCTACTTTCTAAATAGAGAAAAAATTGCATGTTCTTTTTCCCTGGTTAGGGAAAATTGCACTTCAAAAATATCTGCTTTGTATGAATTATTTGTTGAAATAAAAGAAACGCTTCATTCCTTCTCATGTATTATGGAACAATCTAGAATACAGTAGATTTTCATAATCAGCAGCTTTCCTTCTTATTACCTTTTACATTCTAAATCATACATGAAGACCAACAAGTTTTTTCAAGTGTTGTGTACAGCTATGAATGGGACATATTTATGTCAACAGTAATTGTTTTGGGTTTGACGCTTCTCATTTTGTTATTTTCAGTTAAATTTGTAGCGTTATTCATGCTTCTGTAGTTTCACTTAAATGCTATAATGAATTTGTATTGTACATGTCTCTAGCAACAGAGCTTTACAAAGGATCTCACCCTTCTTTATGCATTGTCAAGCATGGTTTTAAGTCATTCATATAATTTTGTCATTCTTATAATTTTTCAAACTACTTTTTTTCCAAATAAAAAGTATGAATACCCAAAGTTTATTAAGCAATATATAATTATGTCATATTTATATATGACTTACATGAAGTCACAACTATAATTTTCTACAAATGAGGTATTCTTTCTTTTTTTCTGTTTCATCAAAGATTTGTAAACACAAAAGGTAGTCAAAAATGATGGTCTTTTTTTTTCTCTTCCATGGCAACATTTTATCACAAACTAAGTAGGGAACAAAAATGAGACAAGCAGACAAAAATAATTAGGGAGAAAACAGGTTGAGGCACCTCTGTTCATACGAACAGACTGTCTGTAGCTAATTCATATTACTTAAATGTCACAAAATTCATGCCATAAATTACCTCTCATCTCCCAGAAGGAGTATTAATCTATCTAGATTTACATGCTATTGCCTAAAAATTGTTTGCAGTATTATTTACAATAAAGTTAATCAGTCTATATACCAAACAGAGAATCAGACAACAGCAGCATTAGTGTATTAGTATTAGTAGCAACAATATTAGTGTGCAATGCAAATACTTCTGAAAATACTGTTTCAGATTACTAGCCTTCAGCTATCTCCTTATGCAATGTGACCTGATATACACTTACCTTTAATATTTAATAATATTCATATTGTTCCTTCCATTATGACAGAATAACTTGCATTATATTCCCAAGTGGAGCTATAAAGTAGTTGTGGAAATATAATTTCAAGGAGTGACCTGCTAAACATATACAAAGACATAACTCGAGTATTGAACCATTATTTAAATTATTTATTTTTGTTGTATTTGTAAAAGGATGTCATATATGTGCCTAGTATAATGACAATATAGTAGAATATTAAAAACTTTAAGGTTATTAAAAAATGAAAATACTTTTATGTTTAAATATTGGATGCTTCATTTTCAGCATGGAAGACTATTATCAAAAGTTATCTTTAAATTTAGGCTGGCTCAGTCAAGCTATTTCCCCTCCTGAAATGGAAAATCAATTAATACAAAGTTTGCTCTACATTAAAGCAAATATCAGATGTAGCAATCCCATGGGAATCTCATGAGATTTAATAAAACCAAGTGTGATGTGCTGCACCTCCATCAGGACAACCTCTGGTATCAACACAGGTTGGGATATGAACAGATCCAGAGCAGCCTTGCCAAGGAGGACTTGGTGATGCTCCTGGATGAGAGGCTGGACATGACCCAGCCATGGGCACTCACACCCTGAAAGCCAAACGTGTCCTGGGCTGCATCCAGAGCACCGTGGGCAGCAGGGGAGGGAGGGGATTCTGTCCCTCTGCTCTGCTCTGCTGAGACCCCACTGCAGGGCTGCATCCAGCTCTGGGGCCCCAGCACAGGAAGGACATGGACCTGTTAGAGGAGGATCACCAAGCTGATGAGAGGGATGGAGAACCTCTCTTATGAGGAAAGGCTGAGAAAACTGGGATTGTTCAGCCTGGAAAAGAAAATGCTTCAGGGTGGCCCACCTGCAGCCTTCCAGTAACTGAAGGGAGCCTACAAGAAAGATGGAGAGAGACTTGACAAGAGCATGTAGTGACAGAGCAAAGGGAGAATGGTTTCAAATTGAAAGACATTACATTTAGATAAGATTTTAGGAAAAAATCTTTACTGTGCATGTGGCGAGGTGCTGAAACAGGTTACCCAGAGAAGTTGTGGATGTCCCATCCTTGGAAGCGTTTTGAAACCATGCTTAATTGAGCTCTAAGCGATCTGGTCTAGTGGAAGGTGTCTCTGTCCATGGCAGGAAGACAATAACTCAGCCAAATGTCATCTCCTACTAATTTTTTTCACATTAATTAGGGTTCTGTCAGTATTTAAGTGTTTCTTTAGTTGGTTCTCATTTCTCTGCAGGAACTCTGTTCATCTCTTCTCTAAAATACTGCTTATAACAATGAAATGGAATTTTTTAGGTTTTGCGAAGTGTATAAAGATATATTTTCCTTTATCATATAGCTGAGCTGCTTTCTTCACAGCAGCGAGATGCTTGTACCTTATCCTTCCTCTCTTCCTAACTTAAACCTGATTTGAAGGGGGAAAAAACCTATCTAAAACTCACATTCCTCCTTCTTCTTTCCCCAACCACTATTACTATACTAGCTAGGTAAGAAAGCAAGAATTATTTCTTCATATAAACAGGAAATCATTAACTATTCCCAAATGAGTTCCAAAAGCGTTTGCCATGCTTTACCTACCAGTTGGAGGATAGAAGCTGCCTGGGAGAGCAGCCTTTACCTAGATGAGCAACCACGTAAATTTGTACCTGGAACTATTTTACCTGAACTCTAGCAGGCTACTTGGGATCTCAGGAGATGTCACATGCCACCTCCCACCAAAAAGAAAAGAAAGACCGTCTACCTTTTGCATCTCTTGTCCAAAACAAGGAATCTAGTTTGTATTGGCTTTTCCTTGTTGCATCCTGATGTAAAAATGAAAAACCTCTGAATATAATCTGTATTGCAATATTTTTTTTAGAAATTACTGTAATGACATTTTCCATTGGCAAAGGATTTTCAGGATTTTAGGATTTTAGGATTTTTTATTTCTCCTGTCTTGCACACATTTGATTTTTCACCTCTTCCTTAATGCTAAACTTCCCTGTGATTGAGGTTGGAATCTTTATTTAAGCAATATGAGCTATTGAGGCTACACTTGTTTGCTCAAGGACCAAATTTGAAGGCAAGCATTTTAAATTCACCAGGTCTACTTCAACTGTTCTATAGGATCAGTCCTGAAAAGCTTCCTGTCCCCTCCCACTGTGGTCCAGGGAAACTGTGACTTGTGCTGACCTCCGTGGGTGTCACAAATGAAGCTCAAGGCACTTCACAGGAGTGCAAGGATTAATTAGTTAGTGTTTAGAAAGCACTTCATAAAAGTAAAGTACTGAACATTATTGCCACATTAAAGGCAAGCTGGAGCCCCTTGGACAGAGTTATTGTATTATATGGGCTCTTTGTGCAGATAATTATATATCATAAGATATTCATAATCACATCAGTAATTCAAGTTATTCAATCCTCATTATGCATGTCTTCTATAAAGCTCCAGCTGTTATGTGATCCATTAAAGGTAAGATCTCCATGTGTTCGGAACACAGTTTCCAACCAGTCTAATGCTACACAAATGTCTGACCAGAGAATTGGGATGTCTTTATAAAACTTCAGGTGTGGATCTGTGGGTATCTGTGAGAATCACCACCTATAATACATCACACTAATTAGTAAGGAAAGGGAGTTGTTTCCTTACAGACTGCTATTTTGACAGAGTTTCAGACATACAAATAGATTAAGTTGACAAGTACAAAAATACTGGCAGGACATGCTGAAGAAAAGTTTTTGTTTGTTGGTTTTGAATTTTTAAGTGTCTCATTTCTTTCTTTTTTCCATTTCTAGTTACCAGAGTATTTATTCCTTAGTCTTGAAATATCCGAATAGCAAACTTTTCATAAGAACACTGCAGTTTTTTAAGGAGTCTGCAGATGAAGCAGAGTGAATCGACTTGAAGGAGTTGCTAGACAGAATAAATTTTTTTCTACTTTTGTTTTTTGCTGTATATATTTACAGTTTTCGAAATCTGGCTTGAAATCAGCATCTTTTAAAATCAATTTAATAATTTTGAATCATGTTTACCAAGGATCAGGTTAGTGAAATTTTGAAAAGCATCTGCTGTAGAAAAGAATAATATCATAAGCTATTATGGGAGCAGCAGGTAAATATTTCAGTCCTTACTAAGAGGTTAAAACTATAAGGAATACAATTCTCAAGATGGAAATCTTCCTGTATTAATACACATATATTTATAATTACAGTGGTACTTTGGTACACTGCAGATCTGGGGTGCATTGGGAAGGGCATTTCCAGTAGGCTGAGGGAGGTGATCCTGCCCCTCTGCTCAGCCCTGGAGAGGCACATCAGGAATGCTGTGTGCAGTTCTGGGCTCCTCGGGACAAGAGAGACAGGGAGCTCCTGGAGCAGGCTGAGCAGAGAGCAGCAAAGATGCTGTAGGGACAGGAGCATTTTTAAAAGAAAGGGCTGAGAGAACTGTTCAGCCTCAGGAAGAAAAGAGAATATGTCTATAAGCATCTGGAAGGGAGGGTGACAAAAAGATGGATCCAGGCTCTTGTCAGTGGTGCCAAGCAATAGAACAAGATGCAGTGGGCAGAAACCAATGCACAGAAAGTTTCACTTGAGTGTAATGATGAATTTTATGGTGCAGGTGACCGAGCACTGGAACAGGTTGCCCAGAGATGCTGTGGAGTTTCCCTCACTGGAGATACTCAAAAACCATTTGGACACAATCCTGTGCCCTGTGCTCTGGGATGAACCTGCTTGAGTAGAGGGGTTGGAGCAGATAACCTACTGTGATCCCTTCTAACCTGACCCATTCTGGGATTCTGTGGTTCTATGATACAAACTGATTTTGAGAAGCAAGAACACCTTACAAAAACACAGATGTGTGGTATTTGCCCATCATATTAAGACCACAGGGCAAAGCCACCCAGATTATGTGAAAAATTCCCAGCTCTGAACACAGGTTACCTGAACACAAAGCCATGTGAGATGCAGAAGTTAGATCTGCACCACTGTATTTTTATTCTTAATTTCAAACTTTTTGTTAAGTGATTTTCCACAGTAGGTTTTCTACAATACTTACAAACATGAAAGTACATACTACTGAAATTTTCTGTCCATCTATTTATTCTGACAGTCAATAAATCAGGAAAAAAAAAAGACTATTCATTCCTTGTCAGGAAACCACATTGAGGAACAGGTGTGGAAAGATTTTCAAAGGTAAATATTTGTTAAATTGCTTTAAGAATTCAATACATTAGTAGATCTTAAAAATATATAGTTTTTTTAAATGGTAGGAAAAATTTAGATCTGAACAATCACTATCATATTTTCAGAATATTAAATGGGTCAATACAATAATGTGTTTAGCTGATTTATAAGGCAATTTTCCAAAGTGTTTGGTGGCTTAAATTTGCTTCAATAAGAGAAAGAACTTAGCCATGCCTATCACTGGAAGGAGATATGATTTAATGCTGAAATTTTAATTTAAAATCTTTCCCAAAGTAGAGCAAAAAGTAGTTTTCCAATTTTTAGCATGCATGGTATTTCTCTGAGTCTGCAGCATGAGGTAAAAGGAAGAAGGAAACTGATATTCTCATCATTAGTTTATCATAACTACATCAAACTTGCAGTAATAGAAGCACTGAATTTATTCAGGAAGAAAGCACAAGCCGAACAAGTGTAAATATATCTTTCCAGCCAAGAAGGAGCACCCTTATTTTCAGTTTACTATTGTTTCAACTGTAGGCAGACAGTAGTGAGCCAACAGCAGAACAGGTTTTGGGGAAAGGCTTTGCTTGTTCTTCATGAATAACAGCTTTCTGAATTTAAATGAATAGGCAAAAGTTTCCAAAATCCTATCCCTGAGCTTTTCCTTGAAAGATATAGAAAGAAGAGAATTTTCTTATGTAATATTGAATCCAAAATATTTTTAAATGAAAATTCCATTTGCAACCATTTTACTCTTCATTCTTTTAGATATTGGTCAGAGTCTTCTTTCTTGCAAGAAAGATTGAGTACATCATAGGCGATGGAATTTGAAACTCATATGAGCTTGAAGAAAAAGGTACCTAAAGATACCTAAACAACAGAAGTAGAGGAGATTTTTGGGGGAAAAAATAAATCCAGAACCAGAAAATAATGTATGCTGATATAAAGATATACTAACTTAAGTTCTCATCCCAGATCCTGGGAACTGCAGAGAAAACGTCATTACACCTGCTCTTCTTAACACCTCAGGATTCTTCCAAATAATGAGATGTTGACAAAATTGATTTCAGCTTTTTATTTTAGAGGACAAGAAAAAAATGTCCTATTAAAATGTTTATGCATACCTATGATTCATTTCTCTTCCCCCAGCTTCTGTTCTTTTGATTTATAGTTCCCAAATATGACTGTTAAGATTTATTTTTCTCATCAGATCATTAACAGTAATGTAGAATAACTCCTCTTTATTATTCCCAAAGATATATAGGCTGAACTTTTCACACTGTTAATTTGTATTTCACAAAAAATTGCTGTAAAAAGAATCAATAGTTTGTTTGATCAACACTTCACCAAACTCAAAAACTATTCACTCCTTCTTTTGGGTCACTATATCAAGAAGATACTTTGCAAGTTCCTACAATAAGCATGAATTAATGTCCAGCATCAGTGCACTCTTAAATCCATGGACATAATTTATTCGGTAACTGCTCTGAATAGGAGTAATAAAATCTACTGAACAAAAGTTCAGGTAATACCAGAAGATGCTTCATCAGCATTTTTATGATTATGTACCTCTGGGTGAATAGCCATGATTAGCATCTCTAATACTACTTGCTGTAGAAACAGTCCAGGTCCATATTAATATTAAAGTAAAATGGAGAAAGATAAGATAAAATCTACCAAGAAAATGTTACTTTTAATAATTTGCACAGGAGTAATTAATGAAAGCCTGAAAAATGTTTTGCAGGGTGGTACTAGGCTACTAACAAGGACTGATATATCCTCCTGCAGTTCTGCCCCTATAATTCTTCATTGATTATAGTGATAAAACACTGAAGGGTATAGTGTGTGTTTTGTACATATAAATGTTGAAAAACTGTTTGCTAGGCTGTTCCACCATTACAAGAAGAACCTATGCAAAACAAGTGAAATTCAATAATAATTTCTCTCTTTCAGGGAGCACTCTACTGGGTTTTGTGGTAAGCTTCCCTGTGTGTCAGACACTTCCCAGATTACAGATTTTTTTTCAAATACCAAGTATCTGAGATGTCTTCTCAGACAATAGTCATTTACCACAGCTTTAGTGTGGCAAGCTTGAAACAACAGCAAGCTCTCTTCCTGACATTCATTTTGAGAGCAGGTCTAAAAAGGGATCCAAATACTCAGAGATGTAGAACATTTTCCAGAAAATGAAGAAACCTTATCCCATTTTCCCTGAAGAGAGAATAGTCAGGAACTGTTGAGGAATAGTACTGACTGCATTGCAACAGTTGCTTAATGAGAAAGTGCTGCAAAACTGCTTTTAGAGATGAGCAGCACTCTTGGGCTAGCTAGTAAAGATTAAAATTCTTAGCACAAATACAGTTGTAGAACGATTCTTCTTTCTTGCAATATGGCATAAAATGGTGACAGTTACTAAACTAGAAGAGTTACTAAAATGCTTGAAAACCAGAGGAAGTCAAGAAATGCTGGTACAAAGCCTTCATACTTTGTAGTATAAATCTGTCACAGAGAGGAAATTTAACATGGGTAAGTGTCATAAAAAGGGATGAGACAAAACATTGTCACATTCTCTTGCTTCTCATATAATTGTTGAAAAATAATAATTTGTATGTCCACCAATCTTCATTTGAACAATGACCAATCTTTTCTTTTAAATAAGGGTAATGTTTCAACACGAAGGAAATAAGGAGAAAATATCTAATAGACACCAAAATATGATCTAGGTATACTTTCCAAGGACTAAGCCCTTCGAAATTCTAAACTATTTCCCACATGAAAAAGTTTACATGGTAAATCTTTCTTTTAACAGAAGTGTAAGGAAGGAGAGAATAAGGGGGGGGGAATATGCTCTGCCAGTCTTTTTTTTTTTTTCTCTCATTTCTTTCTAAAATTCATACAGCTTAAGTTGCTGTTTTGAAACCATGAAAGTGGAAGTCACTGCTTTTCATGGATTTGATTCCAACTTTTTTTCTGGAGAGTTACAGGTGGGGTTCTGTAATCCAGCTTTCAGTACAGCGAGCTTTTTAGCTGGAGCCTAGGAAGACAGAAATAATACAAAAGTGTGAAAAATAGTGTCCGATAATGAGAATCCTAATGCAGGAATCAGTGGTTGTAGGAAGTCCTGATATAAAACTCTCTCAGGTAATAACATCCTCCACAGAACCTGAGCTTGATAATAGCAACCAGTCAGGCAATAGCCATATTCTCATTGTGAATAAATACTGGTTGGTTGTAACACAGACAACTTTTTATGGAAGTGACTGCTCCATAGGCAGTGTGGTATAATCCACTGTGATTTTGAGAAAGCAATAGTTATATACTTAACCAAGATGCTTTAGAGTAATGTTTAGAGGTAAAATCTACAACAATGACTGAATGTTCACTTCAATCAGTGAAGAAGTTTAGTTTATACTCAAAATGCTTTGAGTCAGATAGAACAAAAAGACACTTGCCCTGGGAAGATAAGAATTGCAACTGATCCCAGTGGTGAAAAGCCTTAGCTGTATACTTGAACCCTGAGTTTGGTGTCAATCATTCTTTTCAGCATCGTTTAGAAAGTTTGCTTCAGAACTGCAGCCCTGACTATTTTCTTCAAAACAGAATGGCAAAATCCCTCAGATGGGCAATTATGAATTATTACTTCTTCTAAATCATTAAATAATCAAGAGAGAATGACAATGCTTCTTCCCATCCTTTTTTATAGCACTTACCTCTGTTCAATTCCTTCACAGTGACAGATCTATATTTCCAGCAGCTGGGGCAATACACTGACCACAAGTTCCTGTTGAAATTCAGACACTGTTGGAAATAGTTTAGGACTTATGTGATCAAGAAGTGCTTAAAGAATGAGGGCTGGTGACCCCTCAATGAAGGCACGTACTGGTATTAATTTCTGCTCCCTGCTTCTTGGATGGTTTATGCATTTAGCTTGAAATATTAATTACATAAAATGCATGATATTGTTTTGTGGTTTCTTGCAAAATAATTTAAAAACTTACTCAAATAAAGCTATGTAGATTCCTGCTGTATATATAAAGATGAATGTATTGAGTTTGTGAGGCTAACAAGCTTTTTAATGGTAATCACAGCTGAGAGTTTCACCTAAAAAAATCCCCTCCTTCAGATAACAGTAGTGTATCTTGATATACAAAACCCCCATAAATCTACTTAAAGAAGCAGGGAAGTGTGAAAATTTATCCTCAACAATTTTCTAAAATCTATTTTTGTTAAAAGTGGTTTGAATTCCAAATTTCAGACAGCTTTTAATGTGCAGAATAGTAAGGCTGGTGAGGCTCCCAGGAACCATTTAGACAAGACATTGCAAATTCCCTTCCCTGTGTCTGAGCTCCAAGAAATACATCAAAACCAAGTAGCTAGGGCATGAATATAATTTTAAAATGCTTCATATTCAAACCTCCTGCTTTATTTGAATGCATAGTATGGGTGAACTTTTCAGAAGAGTAAGACTCATGTAAGGCAATGTTTTTTATCCGGAAACTATTAGTTTTTAGGAGAGGCTGGAATGAATACTATATCATATTATCACTCTCAGCATTCTCAAATTCCATAGAGGGAGTTTGGCAGTAACTAACAGAAGCCTTGAGGAGACTTATTCCCTTGTCAGGTAAAATAGAAATATAATTTTCAAAGCATCATTAAATGCATTAAAATTGGCAATATGATTTAAGATGCCTAAGACATATCAAAATTTTAAGTTAGACACCCACCAACAAAATTCGTGCCCTCTCCAAAGCCACAGTAAGGTGAGAAAAGAAAGATGCATTTTGCTGTGATCTGTCAAGAAACTGACTTGAAAAAAAATATACATTTTTCTGTGTTAAGTACAAATTCAGACGCTTCCCTGGGGAGCCTTGTGCCCCTTCAAGCTTCTGTGTCATGGAGAAAGTCACAAATCTTTCTGCTGAAAGTCTTAATTCATCGTTGGAAACACAAGCAACACTTTATCCTACTTCATCAATTAAAGGACATGATCACCAGAAAATGCACAAACACACACAGGATAAGTATTTTCTTGTGGAGCACGTTCCTGGCAGTAGTTTGGATGAGGAGATAAGTGGCAGATTCGCTAGTTCCCAAATCAGACATAATCTCAGTACAGTTGAAGGCAGATATGCAGCTCTGCTTAAGGCAGATGGCAGAAAGTGAGGTCTCTTTATTTTCTTTAAAGAGGTAAGAATTACAATTGCATAGGCAATCTATGTTGAACCTCAGAAAGAAGAAGAGGCTGTGGGATAATTAAGGACAGATGGATTAATTTAAAGTAGTATATTCTATGAATGTACAACCAAAATTTATTATCAAAGTACAGAATGGGACTTAGCTACCAGGACCTTCTGAAAATGACCCCAATTTTTAGCAAAACCAAGTAATCCCTTAAATACACCATAAAGTGACTGTATTTTAGAGTCAGTCTAAAGAATACAGTCAGTGGAAAAGTAACATATATAAGGATGTACCTCTTCTAACCTATAAAGACTTAGAGAAATACAATTAAGATGTATTAAAGTGGGAATAGGATATTCTTCAGTTCATTTTGTGCACAAGATAGAGCGCTAAATGTTAAAAATCATCTATTCCTTGATATTCTGATTTATTCTAAAATTCCTTCCCCTTTTATTAAAAGAGTTTTTATGTGTAGTGCACATTTGCTTCAATGATTTGAAGGCTCGAGGCAAGATGATGCCACATGCAATAGGAGAACACTCAATGCTCCATTTTTTTCAGAGTTTTTAACATCAGTTCTTCGTATTGTTATAATGTAAGAAGACAGAAGCTACGAGACTTATTTTTAAAACCATATGCAAGCAGCCAAGATCAGACAACACCATATTTACTGCAGCTGAGACAATAATTCTGCTTGGGAAGCAACAAACTTTGGGAAATAAAATGGACAATCAGGGCTGTCCAGTTTTAATTAAACTACAGTTATAAACAAGGTTTCAAAGTTATGGTTGTTATAACACACAGAAAAGTTAAAGGCTTAACTAAAGACTAAACAATTTTGACCTAACTGGAAATCACTTGAAATATTTTTATGCAAATGAACAGATTGTATAGTCTGTGGAACACTATACAGAGAAATACATATTCCCGTATCACAGGATCCCAGGAAATTTGACTTACCTATTTTGCTCTGAAAACACACTTTAATTTCATGGTGATATCTCTCAAACATAACATGAAAAATGTGGTGTTAACACTGTGAAATTTTATGTATTGAAATGTTATTAATGTTCTCAAGGGGTTTATATGGATCTTAGTTCTGTCATCACCTCTTCATGAGCTGTATCTGTGAGCTGCCCGAAAAGGTAATTTGGTGACCATGGGTGTATCCTCAAATCCTATCTCACAGTTGAAACATTCAGTTTTGATACTAAGACCTGAAAGGATTGGATTACAATTCTTTATTTTCAAAATCTATTTTCTGACATCATTGCTGCAAGAATACCGGTCCAGGATCTGACTCCTTCTCACAAAGCAGTGCCTTTTCCTCAAAAACTAGAATAGCCATGCTTAATTTGTTATTCGTTAAGCTAAAAAGATGTCACTTACTTTGACAGTGGATATCACTTTTCCCATTCCTACAGTGATATTGTCACACGTCAAGGCCCTTGGCCTCTGCTTTGGAAGAGATTATTACTTCAGCAATTCCCTTGCACATAGTCTGATTTATTGCCTCAGTACTAATGCAGATAGGCAAGTGGATGACAAAGAGAACATAGTCTCCTTTCATCTGCACAAAGATATAATCTCTAATCAGGCTTTGCCACAGGACCCCTAGCCCATCAAATAGCTGCCTCTTCAGAGTTTTTTCTCTTGTCCTGTGAATAAAACAGTAGGGCTTTTTTTTTCAACTCCATTTTTGTGAAAAGAATACCTTCATTTTTGTTCTGTTCTCAAAAGTCAGGCAAATTTTCAGCTCTTTCTTTACTGGGTGTCTGGGATTAACTCTTTCCTTGAAGGATGTATCATGTTATATTGGATCATGTGCTGTGCAGAAATCATAATTTATCCCTGCACTCGGTTTTTGGCAGAGATGAAACATACCTTCTGAAGCTTATTCTTCTGAAAGAAGCAGGATGACACTAACATGAAATTACTCTGTTTGAAAGAATTATAATAGGGAAATCTGCAATGATGGTATGTTCAGAGTTGCTTCTACAATCAATGGTTATATAAAATGTTCAGAACAGTTATTACAAAACCCATCTAAAATAACTTTGGTGAGTGATTGCATGCTTCAGAACATAATACTCACTGTGACATAACAGATATTGAACATATAAAGAGAAATAGATAAAGATTTAATGTATACAAATATGTGTGTATAAAATCATGCTATATAGAGAATACACTACTTATTTACATAATTACAGAGCCTTTTTGCAACCTACTCACATAGTAGAACACAGAAAAGTTTTTTACTACATTATAAAATTTAGGGCAGAAGGAAAAAGAAACCATGAATAGATGGAACCACAAATTAAATAAGCTAAAATCTTTATAAAAGTTCTTATTTTTGTGTTCAAATTATTAGTATGACAGGCAAAGAAAAAACTGCCAATAAATCCAAATACACTAAAGATTGTTTCAAATGCTCAAGTAATGCAAAGGTATTTTCATGGCACAGAAATGACCAGTTTTATTGGTGATAGAAAGCTTTCCCTCTGGGTAAGGTTCTGTGCCAGACACCAGGAAAAAAACGAGAACAAATTATATCCACTTTTTTATTGTTATTATTCTCTTTCATGTTGTTCATAACATTCTTTTGTGAAGGCACCTCATTGTTATGTTCCCTCATCTGAGCAAGCTTTTATTGCTGGTGAACATTTTTAAGAGACATGCAAAATTAGACTTAGACTTGCTAGCTACAAGCATGCTACTCCAAGACAGGTATTTTAATAAACAGCTACCAACTGCACATTCATGTGAGGCCACAATTTATGTCTGAGATTAAAACTGTGAATTTTTGGGGCAGCCTCTCCTCCAACACAGCCACAGTATACTGTACAGGTAACAAGCACGTTGCAATATGTGGCTCTGATCAAAGGCTTGGAAAGTTTATATGAACTGTGCTTCCCCCTACAGTTATCTCTAATAACCCCTTTCATTTTTTGAGACAAGGTCATGTCTACCTCAGAAATCTTTGTTACAGAATATATAGAACTTGCACTCCCTCCCTCCACCCTGGAAATCAGAGAGCCAATGATTTTCTCATTATTTCTAATACAGCTGTTCAATAAGAGGTATGGTGTCTTACGACACTTACAAGTACTCTACTCATTCCTTTCTGCTGTTCCTGAAAGCATCCAATGAAGTTAGGCATTCATCTCAGCCTGAAAAAAATAAGACCTTGTCTCTTTCCATCTTCACAGGTCATTTCTTTTAGTGTTTGGAATAAGAGAGGTCGTTCTTGATGACCTCAGAATCAATCCTCAGTTGACACCTTTCCTGGGTTGCTTGCTGTTTCTTGCTGTTCTTGAGACATGCACAGGATTCAGACACTACTGAGAGCCTATGAAGTCGATGGAAAGGAAAGAAAATCCAGTCCAATCATCATGAATTGATAGTCTTTAGTGTAAGGTATTGGCAGTTCAATTGCCATTTTTGTAGTGGCATAGAAATCCATTGTGAACTATCATGCTACCTTTGTGGTGTTATGTGGATACAAAGCTGTGTTGCAAGGCTGTACCTTAGCAAAGGACAAGGACATCGAGCCATACCTTTCAGCAATAAATTGGTGTCATTTCCTGCAGTGAGTGTAGGGTCTGAGCAGCAAAATCAAGCTGGCTTCTATGTCTTGTATTGACGGCTTGTATGGTAAAATAAATCTGTTTGACTGAGGGGGTTTTCAGTAGTGAGTGCTACATGGAAAGGGCAGTGTTAATGTCATGAGAAGGTGCATGTGACAAAGCTTCTTCCCTTTCAGTCATTACCCGATGGACTTGTCCAGAGCCCAGAGAGCACCTCTGACATTGTGGGAAAGTGGACTAAAGAAATGTGACCTTCGAGTGAAAGTGAGTGATGAGGGAGGAGCTGATGGGGCTTAGGGGACTAGAGTCAAGGGAAGAGGTTTTCTTGCTTTCCCCTTTGCAGTTCCATCAGCTCCTTGGCACAAATCTAAGTCAGGGACCAGCACATATTCCTAGCATCTGCACTGGAGGACACTTTGTTCTTTGTTCCACGTCTTCTACTGTTAATTCTTCCTTCCCGTTACATTTTCACCTGCTCTTCTCCTTGTCCCACATCCTTCCCCTTAGGACAGGGTCCTCTCTCACGTCCCCACTTAAAGCCCTTCCTCAGCCCCTGCCCTTCCCAGACCTTCACACCCAGCCTGGTTTCAGGCTCCAGGCAGCTCTTTTAAATAGATTTGTCACACAGCAGGTAAAAGCTCACTTCATCAGTGACATTGGATGTATGTGTATATATATATATTATATGCTCCAAGAACCTCTTCCCATGTCTGCCAAAGACTTTCCTAACTTCTCAAGACTTCATAAAACTGTGTATGGGTATGATACATGGTACAACCATCCCCACTCTCCTTTGCCATTAGTAAAATATTTCCATGAATATTGTATTAGGAAATGGTAGATAAAATTAATGACAGAAGCTCATAGAAGGCAAAATCCCATGGCCTAATCACTTCTGCATAATTTTCACGTTAATATTTTTGGAAAACCTGGAATTTATCAAATGTTAGGAAATTTTTTTTTAATAATAATAATAATCCAATGTAAAAATATGAAATTTACACCCTCCCCCCTCCCAATTATATGCTAACATAAATACAAAAAGATGTAACTCTTTGATTTTATAAAATTGGAAACGTAAGGCTTTGGAAAGGAAATGTTTCAAAGGCACCAGTGTATGTCCTAAAAATATGTTCATGATTAGAAAGTAGGATACATTTTTAATTATTTTAACAAGTTTATTTAAAAACACAAACAATGTCTCCAAATTTTTTTAATCAGTGCTATTTGACTTCATTCATCTAGTTAAGATTTATACCAAAAAAATTGACTCACAACCTAAACACATATACAGATTTAATGGAAAGAGGTCTCACAAACAATACACTAAAACAAACTGACATCTTTTTTCTATCTAATATACAAAAACATCATAATATGCTTTGAGAATTTAAGTTGCTTTTAATTTGAAAAGAGATTGTTCTGCACTTTCACTTTTGTTTATAATCTAATGAAAACCTGATTTTTATACAGCAGAACAAATTCTGAATGTTAATACATCGGGATACATGTTCTGAATGTGGATAGAAATAGCACAAGGAAGGAAGATTAGCATGAACAACCTCTGAGTAAATGAAAAACAAATTGTACTTCTGGAGAAAAAAAATTCTGCAGACTTACTTGCATTTTTCAAATCTTTTAGATTTTATTTGTTAATTTCCTTTTTTTTTTCCTCAATATAATGCTTGTGGACTCCCTGCTCATGACTGGACTATAACTCTGTGCACATACATCTCTGGATATAAAATAGAAAGTCGTTTGTTTGTAAGTGCATTTTGAAAACCCCGGTATCTTTTGTCCAAGAACAATACCTTTCATGGGTTAATCTTTAGGATTTAGCCCTGGCATACACTTCACTATATCCAGAACCTGGAATACATTAATTTTAGTTTAGCAAGGAATAAATTGAAGTTAGACTGCCCCTGCTGGTTTTAATGTTAAATTACCTTTTCTGGGTAGTCTAAACGAATATCTAAGTACTTTTTCAAGTCTGGAGAAATTTTCTCATTGGAATAAAGAAAAACATAACCCATTCACATTTATACAGAGTTTTCTGTGGAAGTGCTGTGCATGTATCTTTTGCTAAAATTTGCTTTTAAACAAGAATAAATGTCTGGAATTAGCAGGATACTCTATTCTTACATTTGAAAAACGTTCTCCCACAAGTTCAAATGTTCTTGTTTGAATATGTAAAATGAAAAGGTAGAAGAATTAGACAATTTAGTGCTGTTGAAACAAAACTTTTCTCACCATTAATTTAGGAGATCCTTTCTTACTGCAGTGCTTCAAATTTCTCATTTGCAATTCAACTCAGATTAGAGAAGTCAAAGTCTCTCATTTATATATGCAACAGAACATTCTTACTCTTAACAATGGTAATCCCAATGCAAAGGTATTTTAAGGGTTTGTAAATGTGAAAGAAGATAAATACATCCCAGGTGTCCACCTATAATTTTTCATAGTTAAGAGCTTCATGTTTTCATAGAAGAATAGGAGAAAGATCTTTGGCTGTGAGATTACTAACACAATTTCCAGATCAAGGGAAGCTTGAGAGGGGATCTCATTAATGCATATAAATATCTCACAGGTGTGTGCCAAGAGGATGGTGACAGAATCTCTTCAGTGGTGCCCAGCAACAGGACAAGGAGTAATAGCCATAAACTTAAACACAAAAAGTGTCACTTCAACATGAGGAAGAACTCCTTTACTTTGAGAGTAGCAGAGCACTGGAACAGGCTGCACAGGGAGGTCATGGAGTCTCCCTTTCTGAAGACATTTCAAACCCACCTGGACACATTCCTGAGTCACCTGCTCCAGGTTACCCTGTCTTGGCAGGGGAGTTAGATCATGTCTGGAGGTCCCTGTAAACCCTAATGATTCTGTGATTCTGTAATCTGGACAATTTTTGAAATTTTTGATAGCTTTAAGTGTGATTATGATTACTTATTATTTTACATTTTCTTTCACAGGTCTTTGTTCATTTTTGAAAAAATATATAATAACATAAAATCAATAAATTTAAATTCTGTTGGTTTTATTTATTTATATATGACTGATGAAGATACTGAAATTTTAGAGAAAAAAGTCAAATATTTTATGTATTCCAGGACATACTGTAAACACATAAACCCCCAAAATATTCTTTTTGTGAAGCAGAGCTGAAAACACTTGCTAAAGTAAGTTATAACATTCCTGCAGCTATTCTGCAGCTATTCATTCTCTGGCTATTTCTGATTAAGGATCATCACAGGTTTTATTCTAGTTTTTTGGTGTTTCATAAAAGTTTAAGGGAACATACTCTAGGAATTCCCCAGAGATACATAAAATGTTTTTTCACGCTGAGTAAGTCTGAAGTAAACAACACGTCTGCCTCAGAGACAAGTCTTGAAATAAGCATCTGTTTTCTGGTGTGATCTTGACACGATTTTACATGTCGCTCTGTATTATTTTCTATTATCGAAAAATCCGGCACAAATTAAAGAAAAATTATCTTCTGTTGTTTAGCAAGTTACAGTTGTATTCTTAAGTAGTAGTTGCTATGACCTTTTCACAAACATTTAACCAATTTATGTCAGTGAAACTGTGGCTATGTGCCCTTGAAACTGGCAGGTTGAACAGTCAGAGTGTTGGGAGGAGGGCATCAGTTCAATCAGTCAGTGGAAGAAGAGAGAAATATTCTTGGATAAAAGCAGTGTAAAGGGAGAAGAAAAGCATCCAGGTGTTTGGGAAAGAGATTGGCCCAACAGCAGGACATGGAAGGTCATTGTTAGAACTTGTTCCTTCAAAAGACTTTGTGGGAGTGAGAACTGAGACTGCTCTTTCAAGTGGGGAGCTGACCGGATAGCAGAGATGAAAGAACTGTCTTCCCTGAGAGCAAAAGAGATACTGGAGTGAAAAAAACTATCTCCTAGTGGAGGAGAGTTCCAAAAGTGACAGTTGAAAGGGAAAGACTTCACAGAGATGACCAGCAAGAAAGGAAGACCCAGTGACTGCAGCATGACAATAGAGGGATGGTGAAGGCAGAAACTGCATAAGTGATGTGAGGAATCATGGAAAATGAGATGTGGGAGACTGAGCAGGAGACTAAAGAGCTGCAGTGTTTGAAACTGAGAAGTAAAGAGGAAAAAAGGATCTGAATACAAAGGGTTATTAGAGAGGTTGCTGTCTGTTAAAATCCTGTGGCAGCTCAGACAAGCTGGTTTAAAATCTTGTGATGTTAATTTTGTATATGTATTACTCATAAGTTAAAACTGTTTCATTGGAAGCTTGTCACTGATGTTCATGAAAACCATAATAACACTTTTAGACCTGTAACACACAGTTAAAAGTGCTTCCTTTGATCCTTGGGCAAAAAAAATGCACAAAAGAATTGCACAGTACGTTTCATGAAGAGCTATTTTCAAGCGTGTGGAGTAATCCTAACTCCAAATAGAATCAACAAAAGGACAGAATACTCTCTTTCTGTAGTAAGCATCAAGCACCGAGCTGTATTCAGTGAGACAGCCTTGCTTTGCCCAGCACAACACAAGCAGTCTCTGGGTGCCTGGGGCATGCAGTGTTGAAGCAGGACTGGCTGCAGCTCGCAGGGATTTCAACAGCCCCTTGACCGAGCCCTCAGCCACAGGGAGCACCCGAATGAAGGAAAAACATCTAAGATCAGAAGGGCAGTACAGATAAGGATTATGATGTCCCAAAGAGGTAGAAAGTTTGTATAGATGAAAAAAGAGGATGTGAAGAAACAAAGCCTACTCTCTAGTTTTTCAGCTCTTGTTATTTCTTCCAATCTCGGGAAAAAAACCCTAAAAACAAACAAAACATTTTTTTTTCTTCTCAGTGTTCTCTGTGTGTCAAATTTCTTCAATTTTTCAAGTTTTTTTTAGATAAGTAGTCAGTCCTTTCATTAAGTGAATTCCTGGGTAGTCTGAAAAACACTTATAATTGCAAGGTTTTTAAACTTAATGAATTCTGTGTGACAAGGTTGATTAGAATTAGCATGCTTCTATAATACAATTACATTGAATGCATAGGTTTCATGCAGAATTCAAAGGATGTAGAATGGAAATCTTTTATTCAATTTGTAATGTATTTTTTTAGATGATGGAAAAATTTTCAGTTCTTTCTACTCCTGACAGCTTGTGTTCACAACTTAGATGACTCAGTGAAACAACGTTTATGCCGAGCTGACTTTCTGAAGTTGATGCATTGCTCCAGGATTAGTATTACTGTTACTGTGTGACTGATTTCTTCCTGTTGTAATATAACTACAGTCAGACTTACCTAGGATAACTTCTATGTACATAATTTATGCAACTGCTTGCAACGAGATGACTCAAGGTTCCCCTGATAAGTATGTATGATAAGGAACTTCAGTGGCTTTGAATATAAAACCATATTATCTCAAACTCTTAAAAAATATCTTAAAAAATCAAGCCCCAGGGGAAATTATGACTGATTTTCCACCAAACCAGGAATTTTTCCTCATTTTGCTTTGCTACTGGGGATGATATCCGTGGTAATAGAATATGCTATGGCAGACAAAGTCTTTTAGCATAATTTACAAATGCCACTATTGGCAGCTTCTTCCTCAGAACACTCCCTTCCTAGATTTTCAATATGTGGGCATATAAAAATACAGTTGTATTTTTACTTGTTTTAAAGGAAATGTCTGTATCCAGTCCTGCTGCATGTTAATAATAAATTAGAATGCCATAGGAGATGCAGATATCCCAATTTGATCCTCAAATGTAGGTTAATTACATATTATCACAAATGTAATACAACTTTTCACACTTTGCCAGAGAGCCCAGTCCCACACCTAGTGACTATTCAGGACTGAGAGGAAAGAGGCCAAGAACACAAAGCTTTTCCTTGTTGAGTGCTTGTTGGAATCCAACAGTTCTGAGGAGCTGGCACAGAATAAATGCTGAAGGAGTAACCTGGCATGTGCAGTTTTGGAGTATAACTTCAGAAAAGGACTTGGAATAGAAAACCTTTGGGTTAACTTCAATTTGGATATCACTTACATGATACAACTAAAATGCACTGTCAAAATATTGATGGATATGGCAGAAATCATGGAAATCAAGCTGTTCCACGAGAAGCATTTTAGAAGCAATTAGAAAATTAAAGAAAAACATTTAATTCTGGTGATTATTAAGTCTACCAGCATAAGTAGCTGTGATGCTTTTTTTCTACTTACTTTTCTTCCATGAAGACTTAGAGTCTATTTCTCTGCCAGTTGTTAAAAATTTCAGAATTGCCTTCAGAAATTTCAGTGAGAATTACAGTTATAATTTCATAAAGGTCTGATAATACATAATTTCATATAAGGAAAATTAGGCTTTGGCACTGAAGAGTGTGTGTTAGGGAGTAGGCCAGAATAGAGTTTAAAGGATTGTTTGTCATGTGTTGCTTTTGCAAGCCTTCTTCACCTTGAGAAAATTCCTGTTTTGGTCAGCATCAGAGGTAAAACAAGTCAAATGAGCAATGCCTATAATTTCCTTTATTACTGACAATCTTCCAAGGAATGCCAATAAAATGATATTAGAATAGGACAAATATCTCTATAAGTAAACTTGATAAACACAGAGTTCACCATAATGTAAATAGAATGTCTCCACAGATATGTAGCTCCAGTGATAAATTATACCACATAAAGTGCTGCACCCTTTTGTTTGAGACCTTCATGGGTCTTACAGTATTTTTTCAATTTATTGACACAGCAACAAATAAATGGTATTTAATAACAAACTTGGAAAGCAAGTTTCCAATTCATGATTCACACTAGAAATCTAAGAATTATGCTTAACCAATCATCAAGCAAAGAAACAAAAATATACTAGATGATATGTTTTGATGATGAACAGCACAAATTTTGAATAATAAATGCTTGCAACCAACTTCTGATAGACAATCTTCAGAGTAAAATTTTCTCAGAGAAATAATACAGTGAATGAATAAATTGGAGAAAATAAAGGCCTGTATATGGACAAATATTGCACAGAAAAAGAGATAAACCATAATAAACAAATAAAGAATTCACCTGTATTCATGCTTATAGAAAAGAACATACTTCCTTCTTACTTCTCTGGCCATAAGTCTTGAGTTACCTCATTGATTATATCCATTCTATTTCACAAATATACCCAGGCTGTGCTGACTTCTATGTTACCTGGCACCAGTGTTGCTGAGAGACCACTGTCCTGAATTAGTCAGCGCCAGTTTACAGTGAGTGAGATCCAGGACTGTATTTCCCATTCCCCGTCTATACTGGTGTTCTCATTTGGACCCATTTATGTTAATGAACCAATCCTGACTAACCAAACTGTTATCTCAGTAAAGTACAAAATTATTCATATATTCATAGATGTGAAAGTTGAAAAAAAAACTATTACATCACCCTATCAGCTCTCCTCTAAGAAAAGAACCATATGATTTGCGAGTTTAGCTCAAATAAATTCACAGGTGCATATATATATATGTATTTTTTTTTATTTGATTGGGTTTTTTTTTAATAGCCCTTACAGGAAAAAAAAAAAAATGGGGGAAAGGAAAGAAACTTACTCTCATAGTTTAAATAGTTACCCTAGGTCACAGAACTTACCATAAGGCAGAACTGGGAATGCCTTCCATTTTATATTGCAGCTATTAAGCTACAGCATTTTTCACTGGATTTCCAAAAATCAGAGGCTGAAGGGAGCAAATTTAGTTTAAGTTCATGACCCAGAGAACATATAGGTTCCAAAATACAATTGCATGTTTTACACTGCTGAAGCCTTTTTGTTTTGAGTCACTGCAACTGTTAACATCTCTACTTGGCAACTATCTGAAAAATGGAATAACATGAAGGATGAATTCAATATTTTGTGTTCAAAAAAGGATGGGGCCTAGGAAAAGGAGAAAATACAATTAAAGTTAGAAAAGATATGCATATTTTATGAAAACTTCCTGAAAATTCTATTGTATAATTTGAACTTCTTCCTGCATTTTAATATTGCTGAATAATTCCATAGCTGGGCATGTGAGACTCAGAGAATACTTGCAATGACAGTGAAAGATATTTAAAGACTCAGTGTGCAGTGCTATAAAGGTTCATGTTGTGAAAGCATTTATTTATTTATACCACTTCAATTGGAGGGTATCTACCATGTGAGCAATGTGGTTATGAAATGATGGATTTTTTAGAATGACACTAAATGAGAAATTCAGTGCTGATCGAAGGGGACAGATGAGGCAAACAGATGCAATACCGTCATTTTCCAATCATCACTGTTTTTGTATAAAATGATGTGACTATACACACCTGGAGAAATCAGCATTAGACACACACTCCAGTTATTCAGCTCTCAAATACCTCAGTTTCTGTAACTGGGCTCTCTATTTTTCATATATTGTTAGTGCTGAATCAGATGTATTCCCAGAGAAGTCTGGGTTCAGAGAGCCATATTATTTTTTGCATGCAAAATCTGCTTTGGAAAAATATTAACTATTATTAAATTATTAACTTGTCAATGATTATTAGATTATTAAAATAAAATTATTAACTATTAACCATGTGAAGAATTAGTGATTGATATAGTGCTAATTTCAACAAACACATTCATTCATCTTGTCCTGCTCTTGCACTTATTAGCCATTTATGTGTCATACTGACTACCTGCTGCATATGAGAAGTATTATCTCACATTAAAGCCTTGCAAGAGGCAAGCAGCTTGCAATTCAAGAAACTATACAATCTAACTGATATCACATGCATTAGATAAGAAAATATCAACACCTATTTAGCACAGACTTACAGAGAAGTTTATACTGTCTCCTTTGAGTGTGTTCTTTGTGAAGGTCTCTAGTACATTTCCTCCTTCAAAAATGAGTGTACAGTGCTGCTGGCTAATCTTAGCCAGCCTGGAGATTTCTTATTATCCAGGAAAGACATATTTTGTAGAATTTACTAATGTTGGAAGCAGCTCACTAATTTTCAGAATTAATTTGGAGGCATTGCCTAGGCTCTTCCAGCTTTATTCTTACTGCATAATGCTTTAATTTGAAATAGATCCCTTACAACCAAAACATAGTAATATTAGTGGCAAAGGAGAACCTGTATTGGGGAACTCTTGCATTTCTGGAATGTCTGACTCTACAGCAAGCAAGAACATAGAGAAATGGATTAATCAAGGAAATGCTGATGTGATACCAAACCAAATTTAACATCACTTATTCTGCAGTGTTTCACTTGATAGACATTTAGCATACTGAGCCATCACCTAATCATTTTGGCATTTTATGGCAATGTTAAGTGGTAAAACCATTACCCAAGAAAACTTAATGTATCTTGTACCTAGCATATTCATCTAAGATATTTGCATAATTTGTAGACCATACAGCATAACTGTGTCTTGTAAGCCATTAGAAGAGCAAATTCTTTTTCCTTCAGTTTGGCAAAACTTTTTATCATTCTAATGATAACCCTAGATAACTCTAGATTGAATGTGAGATAACAAGCACATAAAAGTAAAAGGTAATTGATTTATTTCTTGCATATTTACAGCTTATTAAGAGATGTAGATATAGATGTTTATGCAGTTTAGCTATATAATTAGAAATTATTCTTGGAGAAAAAATTACATCCTTTTTATAAATGTAGTGGTCAGGATATATTTCAGATTTCCATTCAATTTCTTAAAATCCATATTTGTTATGTAATAGAATATTTGTACCAGCTCAGAACCTGAGATAGGCTTACCCACTTTATTTACAGAGAGCACAGGTCTCTCCAGCATAATTATCTGCATTCCTGCAGCAATCTTTCATGATTACTGTCAGGTTGATGTAGAACAGTCAGCTGTGTCTCTGTGGGCTACTGTCACACAATCTCTGTAGGCTGATCCTTTGCAAAGCCCACATAATGCCATGATGATTTTCTTCTCCTCTGATAAAAATACCCTCATGTGATAAATTGTTTCAATAGTTCTAGTACTGTTATTCTATTTGCACAAAGATAAAAAAATTATACTTTTTTCTGTCATTAATATTCTAAGGATTAATTTTGTTTCTGTGAATGGTTTTTCAATTCCACGTGTTCACAAATATTTAGTCTCCTTTTCAAAACTGAGTTTCCTTCTCTCTGTTTTTATTTTTGGTATATATGGATAAAAACACAGCTATAAAATAAAAATTAAACGAATCATCATTGTAGGTAGGTCAATCGTGATATTATGGCAAATTATTGCCAGACATCCCCAGCTATCTCAGGAAGGACATCTGTTTTGAATAATTTTGGCTTTATTATAAAAAATAACACATTGCATGTGGACAAACATGCAATCTTTCCAATGTTTCTGATAAATGGAATTAGAGGACTTTTGTTGTTGTTTTTTCCATTCATAGATTAAATTCAGACAAATAACAAAGTATATTTTCAGTGTTACTTGTCTAAGTTTCCTGTTGTGTCAATTTAAGCATTGCCAGTGAGTGTTTCTCAGTCAGGAATGTCACGTTTAAAACTAGTAAGATTAGGAAAAACTTCTTCTCAGTATGTTGAACACTTTTTGCAATGCTTGTATATTTTTAAAGACTGTTTTAGTACAAAATTATTCTGTTGTCTTAATATCACTTTTTTGAGTGCATTTTTCTATTTTTCCGCTATTCTCAAGATGTGACATGTTTAGTACCCCCAACTTTATCTTCATACAAACACATTCTTAACTTTTAGAAGTGGACTAGATAAAACAAATACAAGAGCTGGATATTATTTTTTTAACATTACTGTGAGTTTGCCTGGATTTACCAGGACTGAACATCATTTGGCAAGTTCTGTGCCAAACTGTACAAGAAGTGTCTCTAGGTGCTATTTTTATTCTAAGAACCTTGATTTCTTATTTGTGTTAGAACTCAGTGATAAATACCAAATTATTAGATATGTATGCAGCTATGTGTTCTAAAGACAGAATTAGCCCTAAATGCAAGAGCAGACTTTAGATGTTGAAATGTTTTATCTTAAGTTGTGCAGACCTCCTAACATGCTCAGTGATGTTTGACATCTTGGATGGCTCAGCAATGACGCAGTCTGGTGGGGAAATCTGGATATATACATTAATTACTGAAAATGTTATTTCCCACTCTAAAAGAAAGTAGAAAGGTTTGTAGGTAGTAGACTGGATGTAGATTTGCCTGTGAGTGAGTGTGCAGGTGCACAGATGATGTAGGTGGCTGGCTTGCTGTGGGTATGATGCACAGGGAGAGCAGAAGAGTTTGCAAGTAAGCCCCAAGTCTGAATCTCCACAAAAGAAGAAATATAAAGTACTTTATCACTTTTTTTACTCTCTAAAATAACTCGAATGTATATGTTTTACCATTCTGGTTGTTCAGATTTCAAATACAGCTTGTCTATATCTGAATTAGCAGCATTATTTTTTAAATATTTTTACCCTTAAACTGAGTGTTACATTTAGGATCAGAGATTATTCTCTTTAAATGAAGTTATAAAAGCAAAGGTTATTAGCGATATTAGTGTAAGGAAAATTATTTTTAAAGCTAGATTAACCTAAGTGTATCAGATGATAACTGCTACATTCCCAAGGAAGGGAGGGGAAAGTATAACAGAGGCTTTCCTTGCAGTTGCTGGTTCTCAGTGCAGGAAGCAAACATAATTGGAAAAAATTGTGCATATGAGATGTTCCTTTCTGTGGTTTAGACAGTGTGTCTTATCTGTGTGTGTGTCTTATCTGCACCTACTAGGTAACAGATAATGTGTTCTAGGGTGATGTCTGACCTCTGTCACCCCTCTTTCCCTTCCCAGGAACAGAGTGACAGGAGGAAGGAATCAAGCCAGTGGTGGCACCAAGGGTATGGACCAGAAAACTATGGGGAGTAAAATGAAACAAGGCAAAGATAAGACAAAGATAAAAATGAAGATGAAGATGAGACAAAGAGGTAGAAAATGGAGGAAAATAAAGATTTCAGTCATTCTATTCTTTAAGATTTTACCATGATAACTCCTGCTTAACACCCTTAAACATCTTGTGACAATAGGCAACCCTTCCCACCCCTCTTTCCACAAATACATTTTTCCCTTCTTTTTCCCAGTTTTTTTTTTGTCTTAGCCATTTAATTTAAAAAATTTTTTGAGGTGGATCTGTATGTCAATACAAATGGTTGTGGAAAGGTTATTGTGACAGCAGGATGACCTGGATGAAGGATTTTGCAGTATACATCATAACATAGATAAGATAAAATCAATGTTCACAATTTTTTACTTTATTGCATAAAGATCCCTCTAGCTCCAAACTTTTAAGTGTTCTGTGCACAGCTCCATCACTTTTATTTCTTAACATTCTTTACATTAAAACTAAATAAAAGTCTAGAAGTGATGAAAATGGACCAGCAGTTGTTTAAATTAAACAAATAAATATCACAACATCATAAAGTTCCTTCATCAATAATTTTATACCCTGTCACTAGATAATTTATTGCATTTGGATATATTCTGTATGAAGCAATGCAGGTAATTGCTAGCATAATTACTAACTCCTATTTCGCTAAAAGTTAGTTTAAATTTCTTCTTGGCTTAATGCTCTGAGCAATGAAATTTTGCACGTGAATGGACATTCTTGTTTGGAGTAGAATTTCTCTGAATTCATTTTGGGCATATAAACTTACTGAACTGTCAGAAGAATCAAAATGGCAAAGTATGCTGCATAACAGTAGTTGCAGAATATTTAAAAGTTCTACTATAAATCCAAGAAAAAAATAATACTTTAGATCAATTTCATTTGCATTTAGAGATAATCAGTTGCAAGAATGAAATGTTACTTGATCAGGTAATGGCTTCATTAACAGCAGTTAATCACATACTACCTTCACCTAATTTTCAGAACTTGGAATTAGTTATTCAAATTATGGCAATTAAAATATCTCAGTCAAGGACTTGATATATCTGAGAAAAATACTTATGCAAACTCACCACAAATTTATTGATCATTTCTAAGAGCCAGAATGTGAGCTGAATATCTAGTTCTAAAAGAAAAAATGCTTTATTAAATGGATAAATATAGGATTCTGCATGTAGAATAAATGGAGACATGAAAAAAATAGGAGTTGTTCTTTTATTTATAGGAAACTTGTCTGGAATTTTACTGTCTCTTCATTAATGTGAAACAATTAGAGTTTCCCATTTTTTATCAACCCAAATAACATATTAGTGCTACTAGAAAATTTGTTTGAGTTACAGCTCTTAGAAAGCAGTGATCCCTGGAAATAGATTTCAAAAAATAATTAACAATCACAGCAAAAACCCCTCCTCACAGCTCTCCTTTTTCTGTATTCTGGATGCAATCTAGTGGAAATAGTCATCCATTTGCTATTTGGACGCAGCACAAATAAGTAGAGAAAGTGAATAAGGAAAATGTGCCTTTTCCCACAGCATTATGTGATTTATGAATATTGTGATTTTGAATGCTTCATATAGTATTGTATATTAATCACTGTATCTTCAAAAATAATATTCCAGGATGTAAATAATTGTTAGTTCTATGCATTGAGGACTTCAAAGGTGGAGTACATGAGTTGTACCCCGTGTCTCATGTACATTCAAAATAGTTCCATTGGTTGGGTACAGTGTACAGAGCAAGGACCACCTGACATATCTCATATTTTGTTCTAGCAGTTGAAATTTCTAAATGATGCTGACTGACAACCTGCAATATACATCTAGGTAGTCAGATATTATTTTTCTTCTTTTCTCTCTCAAGAACAAAACTATAAGGAAAAATAGAGTGCTCGCAGGTCTCAGGTACACCATGAGGAATTCAGTACCACAAATGCAGCAGTCTAGTTTCATTTTAAATTATTCATAGTATCCTGAGAGCTGCTTAAAGTATTTTTGCTATTCAATAAATATTTGTTATACCAGTAGAACAGAATATGTCTGGAAATTACCTGAAACCACTGGTATCTACCTTTCCACATTTTACATAAATGAATCAAATTCTTAAAATGCCCTGAATCTTCCCCAGTCTCCAGCATGGGACTGAAAAGCAGTAATGGAGAAATGTAATGGAAAGCTCATACCTAGTCTATGGTCAGCATTTCCATGCCTCCTACTTTGCACAGCCAAGGAAACCTGTGCACATGGCACACGAGATGCAATTCCTCTTTCTGATAAGGTAAGGATGTTAAACATGGATTCATTTGATCCTAATCATCCCAGGGAGTTCAACTGTGTTTCCCTTCTCCATTCATCCCACAGTTTACAAAAGAAGTTAGGCCAAAGGGATGTCTGTGAACTTTTCTAATGATTAATAGTAAAAAAGAAAGTATAAATAAACTGACATAGTTCCTCAAATTAATGAAAAATGTAAAAACAAAACTGCCATAGTATTCTAACTGACTGAAGATGGTTTCTTAGTCTTGAAGCCACGGTCAGTTTGCTAGGAATGAGTCAAGTCAGGTCTTTTCACTGCTCCTTACCAGTGGCTTTCGTATCAAGAGAAGAAAAGTACAGTTGATTTTTAAAAAGATGTCATGATTACTCTCTTAATTAGCATAATGAACAGCTGTTTCATAATTAATACACTACCTAAGTTCTATTAGTGAAAGCATGAAGTGCCCATGCTCAGTGAAATTTGAAAGTACAATGAAATGAGGAAACATTCTCATTTGTCATCCCTTCCATAGACCTTATTTTTCCTAACACATGTTTGAGCTTTTATCTCTGTCTGAGATAAAAGACCACAATGTGATTGGTCTCGAAAACCTCAGGTACATAAAGTGTTCACTGATTACTCCTCTGTCAATCCCAGATTTCACAGAGTGGTGAATTAATAAATACTTTGGGATATCTTAATGACTTACAGTAAATGTACCAAAACCTTACTATAGTCTGGTTCTTAAATATTTGTTACTACAATATTATTCAGACATTTAAAAACCCTCATTTTAATTAATACATAAAAATTTGCCACGAATTGCTATAATTGCTATATTTTGTATCAGAATATTCAAATTAGGAAGACCAGAAGTGTTAAAGATGAAAATGTTTTGTTCATGTCTCTATAATATATTACAAAGCTTTGAAAAACTGCAGTTAAGCTGACTCAAGAAACATACATTTCCAGTTTGCTTTTTGTCTGATACAAATGTGAAAGACTTGCCATTCATCTGTTTCAGCCCATTTACCTCAGAGATAAAACCCTGTTTTTGTTGGTCTGTTCACAACATCTTTATCCAGAGCATAATTTAAATTCCCTGGGCTTGGGATACACATCATGTATATCTTTATTTTCTTAAAAATAGTTTAAAAACTTGATTCCTACAATTCTGGAGCTCCATGCAACAGAGGTCTTAAGGTCACTGTCTACTAGAAGAAAAAAGAAAAAGAAAAACAAAAGGCAATGGAGAAACATGCCATTTATCTTTCAGTATCACTCCTTGTGGTAAAGAGATTTGTTCAAACATACAAATCCTCTGCTGAATTACTCTGCTTCTTGTACAGCAAGTATTCATTTTAATTGAGCTCCAGGTCAAAAATTCTGTGTTATACAAAGGAAACATGTCCTACTCACATCCTAATAAGTGCCAAATCCCCTTCATGCCTTCTGTGCACCTTAATGGTGTTGTTCTTGCTGTTACCAAAGGCAGGCTACAACTGTTGCATTTCTGACGATGGCATTCATTTACACATCCTTTTCTTTTCGGTTCCCTGCATTTTGAACACTTTCCAGAGGTTTAAATACTGGTTTTATTATTCCAAATATCACATAACTGTCCTTTTTTGAGATTATTTCTCTGAAATTGTAGTATCGACTTTTTCTCTGTGTTCAATATTGGATACACCTTGATTGCTTCGTTAATCTTACCATTAAAAATGAATACTCGTATTGATGTTGCCAAGGTACCAAGAGTTTTTAAGAAGATACATATTTAGTGTATTGTGTACTTTACATCTTAGAGAAATCTTGCAAATATCTGACTCGGTCCAGCAGTGGTTTATGTTTCATTTCTTTCTTTTTTACTCATTTTTATGCTCTTTTTATTTTTTAAGGGCTTGTTTTTTAAATGTACTGAAAGAGCTTCTGGATTTCCAGAAACCTAGAGACAGGGGTAAATAAGCTTCAAAATTTTGTAAACATAATACAAGTGGAGACATAAGGAAAACTAAGGAGCATTTACAATTCCTAAAAAGTTTCTCCTTGTGTATTTTCTTATGTCTTGATATTTTGGAGGTAGTTAAAGTATTCATTTTAACAAATGGAAAACATTTCCCCTCAACCTTTCCTCTAAGTAGTTTTTGACACTTTAAATGTAAAATTATCATTGCTCATACTGCTATTGAACAATCACAATCTTAACTTCCTTGGAATCATGACAAGATACTAAACAAAGACAGTTTTGTTCCCAGCAATCAATTTTTCAGAAAGCTGAAAGTAAAGAAAATCTATCTCCTAAAAAGCAAGTAAAGTTGCTACTACAGCACCTACAAATAAATGTCATAATTTCCAGATTCTAACTTTGCAAACTGAGTGTACTTTATAAATGTATCATTAAATGTCAAAAACTGCTACTTGTCTCACCATCCTGGGCAGGATAGATAATAGATGACAAAGAATATGAAAGTTTTGCCTCAGAACACATTTATTTGTTAAAAATATTTTTCTCTGGGGGTGGCCTCATGTAAGCAGTCTCATTTCTGTTAACAACCTAGCAAAGCACTTCTCATCTGAGAAGTGCTTCTCAGTGCTACTCAGATGTGTTCAGTGCACTTAGGAACAGTGAATCCTCAAAGTCTGGGAACAAAGGTAGACATTTCCAGACACGCTTTTTAAATTTATTTTATTCTGACAAGTTAATGGGTGAAACATTTCTTAAATCTAAACAAGAAGTGTATTACAGATCAGGAATTATTTTCCCATTTAACTGATGGCATCTGCACTCTGTTTACCTTGGAGGCTGAAAAGCAGTGATTATTAGTGAGTGGGAAGAGTGTATTTACTTCACAAGGCTTGGAAGTCACTCCCTGCTCTGTGCTAGCACCCTGAGGTGCAGCATCTGCTCCTGCAAAAAAGACCCAACAGCAGCTGAAGGGCTGTGCAGCTCACTTGTTCCATCACTGCTGCAAATTCAGTGTCTGACCAGAGGGACAAAACAAGATTCAATGTGTTACTGGAACATCTTCCTTGGAAATGTGTTTTATCCAAGTTAGTCTTTGGCTAAGTCCAGCTGGCAAGTATTCAACAGAGAGTAGTAACGTGTGAGTTAAGGGGCTGTGATATGCAATAACTCATAAGATGTACCCTTGAGCAGCAGGAACCCGTGAAGTTAATTTGTCTCCTCCTGTCAGGCTTTAAATACTTTTCAGTCGCTGAACATGATTCTGTTCTTCAGAAAGTTATGATCTGTTTCATACAACTTTTTACTCCTTCAGACTTTCCACTGTTTAAAACAGTTCATTTAATGGCTTACAGTGTTTTTCTGAAGGTCACCAATCCTCTGTTTTCCTTGGAGTCCATGCAACATTGGAGAGAGCCTCCCTTCTGGGGTAGCTTGCTGCATCTGCAAAACATTACCCAAATACAGTGATCAAGGAGGGATTTTGAATCTCTGTGAAGAGAATTCAGCTGACTGTTTGCTCAATATACTCCTCACAATATTCTGCTCAGTTTAACCCAGGGAACCTTTTGCTCTCTTGTAGGATTCACCATCAGTCCAAAAGTATATTTTAAAAAAAAAATTAAAATCAAAATAGTTTCCAGAGACACAAGGAGAAGAGAAATTAATATATTTACTCTATGATTATAAAATTATACAGGTCTGACAGGCTTTTGGTGTCAGGTGTAGGAAATCTAGTCTTTTAAAAATTACATTTACAATTCTCTTTCAAAATGAATCCACTACAGATTTCTATGAATTAAAATTAGTACACGTACACACAAGCTAAAAACAGTTGTCTGTATACATTAATTAAGAATATTTAGACTCAGTTCAATGTTTTTACTGCAGAGATTGAAGTCTCCTCTTCAGTGCCAACACATAAAAAGACTAGATTTTATTAATTTCTGCAACTTGAAACACACACCAACTATTCCAACACACCATTGGAATTCAAAACTCCTGGTACAATTACCTTGTAGGAGCAATTTTGACCTGAAGCCTTCGATTGGAATTGAGGTTTAAATCAGGAGCAAATCATATGACTATGTATAGAGTAGGTTTTAGGAAGCAGAATAGATTTTGCTTCAAGTTCATTTTGTAGGAGCTAATTTTTATACAGGCTTAATACAGCTAGAAAAAATAAGGTTTAAACTGTCGTGAATAAGTGATGACTTTTAGAAATAAAAAATTCTTTGAAGAGCAATATCAAAAACTCCATTGTAGCAGACAATCATGAGTATGGGAAGCTGTTTTACTGGAGAAGCTTTGCATTCCTGTATCTGGCTTGAGTTTGCAGTGAAGTCATGCCAGTTTTAGTGAAGCAGCCCTGAAGTTTAGTATCAGTCCAGCTGCAGCAGCATAAGTCTACTGAAATGTGATAAAATACATGATACATCTTCCTGTCTCCCCTTTAGGATGAAGCAAAGTACTCCAGGGCTCCTCATCTTGGGAAGGGGCCAACAGAAAGGACAGAGAATGGGTGTATGAATCATCCCTTCCTTGTGATACAACTGCTGGTACCCAATGAAATTCGTACTTCTCACAATTTACATTAAACTTTGAAGTTCTCTGCTTCAGGATGTTGCGTGTTAAAATTCAGAAAACTGCTAAAAGATTGACCCATCAGGGAACATTAAACACAAAAGCAGAGCTGGTGCAGTATCACTGGTGGGGTTTCAGGGTCCCTTTGGGATCCCTGAGACTGCTTGTGCAGCCCTCAGTGACGGAGCAAGTTCCCGAGCCTTGCCCAGATAGAATTTTGGCTCGCAGTGAGCTCTCAGACCAGCGGGGAAAAGAGACCAGCACATGCAGAGAGGCACAAATCCATAGTTTATTCTATGAAGGCATCCTATCTAGCATATACCCATGGCTATTGTTTCACAGGGGTTTTTATATCTTTTGAAGGTTTTACAATTTGTGCCAATTACCAAGGGAATTCTACTTTCTAACCAATCCCTGAGGGATTTTAGATTCAAAGCTGGCCTATGGATACTAAAAGAGAACGAACCACTAATATTGAAGATAGATAAGAGGGTCTTCCAAGGGGGGAAGCTAAATTCCTTTTGTATTCGTCATTTCACAAGCCATTTCTTATCTCTAAGTCATGGTTTTCCAAGGAGCTTGTTCTGAGGATGCAGGGAAACTTTCTTCTGTTGCAGAAGCACAGGGAGTATTCAGACTTCTGCAGGGATGTACCAGAGAAGAGATCATCTTGTACAGGCACTGCTTCTTGAGCCCCTTCCCTGGATTTTCCCATCTGGCCATTGCTGGAGACAAGGTACATGAAAACACCTGGGGTAAAAAGATTTGATCCAGTAACATCATATGTGTTATTTATCCAGTTTTCTAAGCCCACAAACTGGCTTCATAGCTGTACATTCAAGCCTCAATATCTCTCAGAAAGCATAGCTCTTGAAACAAATATAGACTTATTTTCACTTCTTTAAATGCTGTTGGACCACACTAAATCTGAGTTCATTCACCATTATCTCAGAGTAAATTTTTTTTATTTTTATGCTATAAAATACTGAAAAATCAATATGACTGCATACAGAAGAAATAATATCCATCTGAGGAAATAGTCTAGTGTGCATAGATGTGGGAGATTAATGCTATTTGTGAGTCTTTGGTGAAAAATCAAAAGAGATAGCAGGTTTAGGCAGCTCAACACATAAGAAAAAAGGTCCAAATTTAAACTCAGCTCTTTCTGTCTCAGGCAATTCTTTATTAAAATTTAACTATGATTTCTCCTCCAAAATTTTTTTTGCAACAGGGTGGAGAACATATCACTTGGCCAGGCTCCATCAAGGTGGTGAAATCAATATCATTAAGCCTAAAAGCTCTGACTAAAAGCCTGTACATCATAGGAGATGGCAAAGAACAAGACTTCTAAAGAAAATAACTTAAACAAAGGAATTTGAACAGATTTCTCCAGAGATTAATGAAGGAATGATTTCAAATACACATACATTTTAGAGATGCAGGATATTCCTCTCCTTCTCTTTCTTTACTTAGGGGTAAAGATGACTGAAAAAATATAAGGAATAATTTTTATTTAAAGGAGCATTGTAGAGAACTGCATGTTATTTTTCTTGATATTGATTATGTTTTTCTCTCAGTTAAACATTTCTTCTGCTTTCAGTTGTCATAAAAATCAAAATAGTTCAATGACAATAATGATTTAAATAAATCTGATACTTTTTTCCTTAAACCAATTCATAAACCAGTCTACAGTTACAACTGGAATTTATTTGGAATTTTACCTTAACAGAATCCATATTTCTGAAATTCTTCCAAGCTTATTTACTCAAGAGAATATTTTTCTACTGCTGCATTTAAATGCAAATAAAGAAAGAAACTACACAAGATTGGGTTTTGCTTTCTTCTATTAAAATGGTATAGAATGAGAGTGCCAAGAAATGTATTGCTTTTTTTGCTACAGAATTCCTGAATACTAAACACTCTACCAGATATCTTAAATAACAATATTTCTCCTAAAATTTGACTATGATCCATCTTCTTTCAAATACCAGTTCATTAAAAATGCTCGTCAAACTCACAGAATTAAATTTTACAGAATGAGTGAATAAGGTTAATGTAATCTAGCTCTCTGAAATCAAAATAAGGGCATTTCACAGAATTAAATGCATTATAATTGTTTTCCTTTGTGTAGGACAAGTTTTTAGAGTGACCCATGATCAGATCATTTGTAATCAGTTCTTTACTGTACTTTATCATACAAAGTATATCTTTTCATAAACACCAGTACTTATGATTTCAAATGGTCCTAATTTTAAAATCTTAAAAATATAAAATTTAAAGGACTTGAGCATGCAATATACACCTTGCTAATCAATTAAATCAATAATAACAAGGAGACTATTTCAGATCATTTTATTGACATAATATAGAAAGAATTATCTTGTGGAGAAGTGATTCAGTCTTGCATTGACTTCAAGAATGTCAAACAAAATATAACCTGTAATTCTAAAATTCTTTTTTAAATACAGAAACCTGAACCCCCTCATTCAATCTTTAGGAGAAAATGACAATTTAGTCATCATCTGCCTTCTGGTAGCATGCATCATGTAACTTGAAAAAATAGTCATTCTTTTCTGCCCTCTGTTAAACTTTAAAAGAAACCAGGACAGTACAGACTGACATCTCCTTTATTATCTCATCATCAGTTAAAAAAAAAAATGTACTTCCAAAGTTCAAATCAATCTTGTTTCTGAACACTCTTAACAGTTCTATAAACTTTGAATGGAATTATAATGGTACAAAACCACTATTGAGTGACTTAGGTAATAAGTGAGGGTGATATTATGGCACATTTTTGCTGTTTATCAGCCATATTTAGCAGTTATATTCAAATAGACTGCAAATAAAAAAAAAATAGGAGTTTTACTTGAAAAAGCTATTCTAAAAATATGTTTAAGAACAGCATTCTTGACATCTTATATACAGGAGGTAAATAAGAAAAGTTATGTAAAAACTATGGCAAGCTCTACATTTCACCGATGCTTGCAAAAGCATTTCTCTCAGTTCTGGAGAATGCAAGGTCTGCTCTAAATCAGAGGGGACTTGACTTACTGGTGAGTGCCACCAGTGCAGTCATTCCCATCACCACAAGCCACATAGCTGTGTGAAAATGACTAGCTAATGATTACACTAACCCTTAGGTCTTGGTCACTTTCTGTGTTCTTCATTGACTGTTCATATAATAATGATTATCTAGCCCTAAATCTATAAAAGCATATGACATAAAATGCTTGTATCCCAGGAGAATAAGCACCAAAGTGTACTACTGCTATTTCTTTCTGGAGAGTTGGAGTTATTCTGAAAAATAGATTTTAAAATCTCATTATTCACTGAGCTTTTTCACTAGTACAAAACAATTACTTATAGACACTGATGGATCATAATTTTTTTTTCCTTTCATGACATTTCCTTGAACGGCATCGAGAAGAAAAACTGAACCGTGATTTGTTTAATTGAATTCACAAATGTTAAGCTGTGTGCATGATTTTATTTCACATTACAATCCAGTGCTGTTTTAGGACAATGATACATATGGACTTATTACTTCCAAATTACATCCAAGATTTTGGAGTTACATATTTTAAAGGCATGTTTCCCCCCCGACTAAATTCAAGAGCAAGATTTAGTCAATATGTACATTGCAGAGTTTTCAAAAGTTAGCTGAAAAGCTTTTCTAATTATACTGGCACTTTTAGAGTGGAAAAGATGTGTACAAATAACAAAGGGATTATAAAATGGTAGGTGAAATTCCATGAAAAGGGATGTAATATTCCTGAGAGAAAAAAAAGGAAGATATTCAAGAAATAAGACATTGAGATATAATAGAGAGAACTGTGAAAAAATAATTTCAGTCCTTCACAGTCCCTTAAAAGGAAAATTGAATTTTAACAACTATTGGAAATTTTTAAAAAATAAAAATAACTAAAAACAACAACAACACAAAAAGTTATATCTCTATATAAATCTAGGATACCCTTTATCTTGAATATTGGTTTGTTTCCATAGCAGAGCTGGGAAAGTGCAGAAAAAAAATAGGTATGTCTAAAGGTATGGAATGACTTTGTGTAAGAAGCCGCTGAATTTATTAATACCAGAGCACTTCAGGCTGCAAAGAGCAGCTGAAGGGGATGCAGCAGTGCTTCACAGAATCATTACAGACATTGAGAAGATGAGTAGGGACCCACTCACTGTCTCTTCCAATACACGGCTTAATGGCCATCAAATAAACCAGCAAGAGGCAGCTTCAAATAAAGCAAGGATGTATTTTCCCATTCAGTGTAATGCCTAGCTATGAAACCTCCATGGGGTATTTTCTATGGTAAATGTACACAGGCTCATAAACAGCAGAGCACATTCAGGGAAGAAAAGTCCACCAAGGACTGCTAAATATGAAGTTATTACCTCCCATGCAAAAAGTCCCTAAAACAAAAAGCCTTGTGTGTTATGGGTATACCACTGTGCCCTGGTCATGTGCTTTCCATTTTCCCCCTGGATCTGTGGTGGAGGCACTCCTGAATGAAACCTAACAGGAATTCTCTCACCTCTCCTGGCTGTTGTATACAGAAGTACTACAGAACAACTCAACAGTTCTTTGTGGTGTCAGAAATTTGCTTTATATTCAAGACTGAAAAATTAAATATCACCTGTAATTTTAATATTCTCTAGAAAATATCCCAATGGTCATACTGGCTGCATGGCTCAAAATGTTTGTCTTTGCTACATGTCCAAAGTTTCTATCTCACTTGCCAAGATATTTAACTAAAAACTGTTGCTTCAATGGATTTATATCTGGATACCATGGACACAAAGCAAATACAAACACTAATCTGGGCTTAGATTCAAAATGAAATATAAATTAGTATAGTCCCACGTTTAGCTCCATGTACATTTAGCACGACAATAATAAAATTACTCAGTTTTCTCAGGGCTGAAGATTGAAACAGCAGCAAGCATTATAGGAAAGCAAAAATCAGATAACTGCCAGTGAGGTGAGAAAGAGGCTCTAACTATCTTTAAAAAAAAGCACATACAAAGAACAAAAGAGAAAATTACATTATTTTCCACTTTTCTGATTTGAACAAAGCAACATGTAGAGGGGAGAAATGCTGGGTGAGATGAAAGAGTCAGTGTGAGGTGCAAAGTCAAGGATCTGTTGTGCAAAGAAGCCGAAGCAGTGGTCAGTGGGGCCAGGGAGGGTCCCTGGGGGAGGGATGGAGTGCTGGATTTGGGCAAGTGAAGAAGGGCTGGAAGAAGACAAAGGATAGGCTCCCACATTCTGAACAAATAGAAGAGTAGATGAGCAAATTATATCCACTTCTTTTGGTAATAGAAATGAAAGAGATTTTGCAGTTGAACACCAAGTGAAAGAAAATCAAGAAGGAAACTAGAGGGAGAGAATAAAAAGGGTAGACACTCCCCAAGCCTCTTGTAGTATTGAATAAAAATGTGGCATTTTCTGATAGATTTAACCTATGAGAACCTTTTGGGAAGCTCAGGGCTTATTTAATTTACTTATTTATATATTTGTTTGGTTGGTTTTGGTATTGCTGGTGGTCATGATGCTCAATATTCCACAGCATTTCTTTTTTATGGTGTGCTTTTAACCTCAGAGCTGTGATATTTCAGGATGATTATTTTTTGCATAGTAATCCAGAGCAGAGGGAAAAACATTCCTCTCCCCAGTTAAAAATCTCAAAACAACCTTTAGAGTAACATCTTGCATGCCTTGTAAAATAATAACCCTAGTTTTTTAATCAAAAAGGGGAGCAGGTTTATATTTGATAAAGCATAGAGAACAGAACTTACAATGGGAAAGAATTACAAATATATAGAGATCCCCCTTTAGAAGAAAAACTGTTGCAAGAAAAGAAACATTTGAGAAAAATATTGACTTCGCAATACAGCTCCATCTTTTGTTCCTAATATAGTATAAAAAATTAGGTTTGTCAACTGTTGGAAACTTAGACACACACTGCAGACAATACATATAGAATTAAAATGTACATGATTAAATGTGACAAGCAGTTCTTAAAAGTTAGTTTTTAGAAATACCATAGAGTTGTTTGATGTTAAAATTACAGGAATTTTTATAGAAGAACATTTATTTTGTACAAGACACATGATTTTGTGTTAATTTGATTTTCACTAAGCATCTCTTAAAGCTGTTGTGATAATGCATAATCTTAAAAAAACTGGTAAACAATGTTCTACCCAAAAATGCTTGCATGCAGCCTCTAAACTATTTCTTGACCTCACTCTTGTACAGAATAAACCCAATTCGAAAATCCCTCGATCAAGGAAAGTAGGATTTTTCTTTTCCCTCATGATATAGTCTAGAATTAAACTGGTGTTTTTGCCCAAAAGTGTAGAAAACTTGAGGAAATAGCTATGTTATCAGATAAATGAATGTAAAGAAATGTTTAAGGCATGAAAGAAATAATCACTGACAGTGGGTAAAAAACTTAGGAGTAGGATGAGGAAAAGGGAGCAGCTCAGAGCTGGATGTTGAACAGAGACAGGCATCATAAAAAGGGTCAAAGATTTGCCTTCAGTGACATTCTCAAAATTTCACTTTGGAGAAATTTTTCTAAAGCAAAACTTGGATTAAATCAGAGATAAGCAGAGACAAAAGAACAGCTAAAAATATGAGGTGCTGTTGAAAAGCTAGAGCTAGGGGAGAAGCCAATTTGCATTACTGCAAGCATCCATGGCATTGTGGAAAAAATCTGTCTGATGATAAGGGATTGGGTCTTATTCTGCCTAGAAAGTCTTTTTTCCATTCAAAAGATATTTGTAATTGCATCTTATATAAACAGATTCATTTCTACCTTTTTTTTTTTTCCTGTGGATCTTCTGCTATTGTGGTAAAATTCTCAATAGACTCTAGCGAGAGCTGACAGGAGGTCAGATCAGGGTAGGTTCTGTGATGAGCAGTACTTGGCATCCTGTAGTGGAATGTCTGTAATTGCAGTTAGTGTTGAGCTCAGAACTGTATTGGGAAAATAGAGAAGATGAGATGAAAGTAAGTCCAAGTGGACTGATGTGGCTCAGTGGAAAGAGTAGATGGCTCCTGCTGCAGCTGTGCAGGAGTAACTGGATCCTTATGAATTATTTCAGTGTCAAGGAATGAACTCCAACATGCTTCACCTCTCAGATGATGTGAAGAGTCTGTGTCAGATCAAGCGGTGCCACTGGAAGGGCCCCTCGAGGTACAGCAATGGGCACTTGGTTGTGAAAGCTGCATTTAAGGAACAGAAGAGTGTTCTAAAGTCACAAGAGGAGAGTGATCCTTCCTACTTGTCACCCATCTTTCCTGTACAGTGGCATATGAGACTGTTGATATCAAAATACTAAATGGGAGGCTAAGAAAAGGACAAAGGGGCAAGGTGACTAGCAGTAGTTGCTAACTTCATCAAACATAAAGATTTTGACATACCTAATGATTTTATCCATTAAATTATGTGGGATACCAGATGACTTTGGTTTTCAGAATTCATTTCAAAGAAAAGAAAAAAGTAATTTTAAGAATTAGCTAGGAAGCTAATGAAGAACCTATTCCTAATAAATTACATTGAATTCTTACTTGTCATTGATTTGTAAAAGAGTAACCATAATGAAAATGTACTATTTTTCAGAAATAATGTATGTCTTTAGCTGTTCGGAATACCATTATTCCCATTCTCCAGCTTACAAAGTACCATTAAAAACAGTCACTATGTGTTGGGGGTTGAATTGTTCCCTTTTCTTTCGGTGGAATTTTTCCCATTGTTATGCTAAGTATTTGTGGCTACACCTTAGTAGCAATGGTTTTCTCTCACAGGGGGATGAGGGATAGTGGGACACTGGAAAAAGAAAGGTGGGACAGGGGCCTGGGGCGGGTTCTCGCTCTCGCTTGGCTCGTGGAGTGGAAGGAAGACGGCCGGGGCTCCAATCCAGCATCTTCCCCGCCATCCCAGCGCCGGGAGCCACGCTCCCTGCCATCGAACACCGCTCTGCTGCTCTCCCACTTCATCCTGCTACCTCCGGGCACTCTGCCGAGCACCACGACCGACACCGTGAGGGGGGAGCGGCTCCTCCATCCCTCTCAGCCCTGGGCGCTGCCGCCATCCCCCAGCCCCTTCAGCTGCGGGGCCTGCCCTGCCCACAGCACCGGGAACTGAGCGCAGGGAGAGGACCTTGGCCAAAAGGGACTGGAACTGAGCTACACTGCTCTGTTCTGTTGTCAATTTTTATGGCTGTTGTTGTTTCTGCTGTTTGCCTTGTTAGATATCAGTAACGAACTGTTATTCCTATCCCCATATCTTCACCTGAAAGCCTCTGATTTGAAACTATAATAATTAAAAGGGAGGGGGGTTGCACTCTGCATCTCAGGAAAGGGGTTCTCGCCTTTCCTTAGCAAATACCTGTCTTTCAAACCGAGACACTATGTCATGGTATAGTCATGACACTTAAGATCTAATTGTCAGCTTCATAAACTTGTATGAGATTATCTTGGTGAAGGACAGGGGAGAGTGTCTTTATATTTAACGAAAGAAGAGCGCAATAAACATTTAATGACACAAGCACAACTTTGAAGGGACTACTGCTAGCTGCTGAAACAATTTCTATAAATGTCAGACACATGTGAGCATTAATTGAATGAAAAGCAGCTTCAGGATATACAAAGGATTAAACCAAGAATAAACAAAGATTCCAATGAGATTTATATTTATATTTATAAACTGGGATTAAAGGAAAAAAATGGGGGGGTGGGGTAAGAATGAAATCTTAGATGTCTAAATTTCATTCTCATCTTTGCAATATTTTGTATTTTTGTTCTTATCTCATAGTAAATGAGATGCACTGCCACTCCAAAGAGAGCTTTATCTTTATAGACTGGAAAAAAAGAAAGAAAGCAAGCAGAAGATTACTAGATCATCAGAGCTATGGAACAGAATATTTTCAAAGAGAAGGAGCAAGGCTTCCCTTGTGCACCACTATTAGGCTGCACTGGTGCATCACTTATTTTGATATACTTAACTTCAACTTTGTAGCAACATGGATGATGAATCACTCACCTAGCGCCTTAGAAAGCAAGTCTTCCTGCTGAACCAAATTATATCAGAGACTTCAGCAACTCTGCTTAGTAGATTTAAGAGGCAGAGAGAATGTGATGAAAAATGGTAATTCATCTGTAGACTGAAAGCTTCAGCACTGTTTAATAAATCCCTCTTAGAACAAGACCTGAATTCTTAGGCTTGAGTTCTGATAAAGTTTCAGAACAAAACTTTAGAAGTACCTGGAAAAGGTAGGTGCCCATTTCTCACTTGAGCACAGGGGGAAAGTGTGCAGACTCAGAGAGGCAGAATATTCTTATTTCAGAGCATCTCTCTTCCAGTTCGAACCCTTCCCTGCAAGTGTATCCTTCTGCCTTTCATAGTTTATGTGTTTGTAAGTCTCGCAGTATGCACACAGTTTGAGATTGTCAGGCAAAATGACATAAAATAATTAACCAAAATTAGGCCATAGTATATCTTTCACTGTCCAGAACATATGTCTTGCAAATGTAAAAAGTAAAAGAAAATTTGAAAAACATCCCAAACAAATAATCCTGAAGAATGGAAAAAAATACCCCCCAGTGTTAAAAAATAACCAGTGCTGTTTTATTCTTTATTTCTTCAAAAGAAACAGCAGTTACTGTAGGGTTAAGAATGAACATGAAAATCTTTTCATCACGGGTAAATATTTAAAGCAGAATCCCAATGTGATACCAATTATAGGAGAGCTAATCTTACCATGCTCTATGTAGAAAATGTAACTCATTGCAGGGTAGCAACTGTATTATAGTTAAATTTTATTTTACAATTAAATAAATGTATATTTCTTGAGCAGGTTAATTTATACTTTTGATAAAAAAGGCTTTCACATCCATTACCCATGAAATCTCCATGGAGTCTAAGTCCAATTGAGGTCATCCCATGAGACTTATTTAAAACTTAACAAACATAATCAAACACAAATAGCAAGTAATTTTCATCAAAACATCCTACTGGTGTCAAAGAGCAGAACTTGACATAAGCTGCATTGAATGCCTATTAAGGATATTGATACAGGCAACTCACTTTTTCTCAGCTTCATCTTTTCTCCTGTAAGAAGCAGCAAATGTCTTATGTTGCCCATGTAAAACTCAGAGGTCCTTCAAGGATTGGAAGAACCATGTTTCTGCAGTTTTTCTAAATTTTCAAATGCACCTTATTTATTAAGCTGTTTGTGATAAAGCTGTTTTTTAAGAGACTCACAAGCACAGCAGGGGACTGCACATTCCAGGATGAATCAGATGTGTTTTTCTACTAGAGACATACCAACTAAGTCTGTCTCAAGTAATGCCAAAAGGAAGCAGTCTGGGCAGAAGCACGAAGCACATTATTTTCACTTCTTGCTGCTGCTGTCTGGGGAGCTTCACACTTCCACGGCTTCAGCTTCCCCACTGCCACAAGTTATTGTGAGATGGGATGTGGCTTCTTCTGCAGTGGTGGTCCCCTAGCTACTGTAAGGTCCACATGGTCCTTTCTTTTAGCTGTCTCTGCAGGTTCTCCTGGCTCCTCTTGGGAACAATTATCCATATGTACTCTTTTTGCTTTCTCCTTCTTTTCTTTACTCAGAAAGGAATTGCACAGATGCATTGCCTCTGCCTCCTGTAACTAGTTTACTGTATTCAAATATTTTCCCCATTTTGAAAAGATCACAGACACCTGTAAGTTGTCTCTGGGTAATGACCAGAACTTATAGACTTAAAAATTTAAAAGTTGTTTAAAAGTCATTTGTCCCAGAGCCTCTTTTTTGTCCCCATTTTTACTGTTGGACATAATTTTCCCCGTGCTGTTTCCCTAGAACCTACTAGAAAAGTAAGGGCAGTAAAATACACTCTTTCCTACTCCAGAGACCGATTCATTCTTGTATTACTTTACATTAAAATATTAAAGGCCTGTCACTGAGTTCCCTTGCATACTTTTGTATTACCTTATGTAATTTTACCATGGGAGTTGTTTTCATTTCTTCTTAGTGTTTGGTTCATTCATCATATGGCACGATTATTAGTCCTTTTCCACAGAGTCAAATCTTACTGAACTTGTGAATCATTAATTAACTTCTTGTCTTCAATGGTTAAAATTGCATGTAACACAGCAAAATATCACCTGCTGCTTATTGGTGTGTCTGTGAAGCTACAGGCTTAAACAACCCTGACCAATTTGTTTTATAGACTTTTTATGATAAGATATGTCTGTTGAACTATAACTGTTCTCTTGTGGCTGTTAGATATCACACTTGGCGTGATGCTGAGGAAAACTGTTACTCTCCAGTCAGAATCCTATAGCATAAGCTTCAGCAAAATTGTAAAAGCCTAACTAATGAAGAGTTACTTTTAACAGATAAAATAAAACCAAGAAATATTGTACATGCTAAACATAAAAAAACACTGATTGAGATTTTTTTAAAAAATCATATAAATCTGAAAACTATTCTAAATAAAACAAGTTTCAGTTTCTTTGAAGAGAAGTATGTGCTGCTTGTGCTATAAATTAGCAACTTGTACACTAAGGTGAAATAGTAACACTGGTAGATGACCAACAGTGTTTCTCAACTGTACTGCAGAACACTTTGTAATAATCAGTGTATTTGACTATCAAATTCAGTTCTGTTCTGGTCAATATGAATTAATACACTTTTCTCATTTAATATTTAAGCATCTTATATATTTAAATGCTTTATGAGCAGAAGATATTAATTCCTTAAAATGTAGGGGAAAAAGGCTTTTTCTGTTTGATTTGGTTTGGTTTTTTTGTTTTAGGGTTTTTGGGTGGTTAGTTTGTTTGTTTGTTTTTAATTTCCATTTCTGCAAGCTTTATGCCCAACATGTGAAAAGAACAGCCTATAATAAGTTTCATAAGAATGATTGCCAAAGAAGCAGTCCACACATGAGTGATGGTATCCAACTTTGCCATCATACCCTCTCCATGCACCCAACCTATAAGTGGCCATTTATATACTTTATATTTTTTGTAGTCCTTTCAATGATAATGAGATATCTAAAGTATGCTCTTTATGAGCATGGCATCATTATTTTTGTTCATGTTAAGCAACATGTTATTTAAATTTCCCTATTGACATCTGTAAGACTTCCAGTGAACACAGTACCAAATAAATGTCAAAATCTATCTCTTTGGGAATATTTCGTTTTAATTACATTTTTCCTTCCACGGAAAGAGCCTAAGGGAGGGCCTGGGCAGGAGTGGTGATGGTGGGTGTCCTTTCTGGAGATGTCATTCTCCAAGAATAGATACAAGAAGACTATAGTCTGTATTTATTTCCTACTAGTGTTGAAAGTTATTCTTAAGTTCAGTCACAGATTGTTGCCTGTGGTCAGAGAAATAATGCCTTTGCAATAGAGACACACACAGACAAAGTGATAAGGTTAATGTGCTAGGCCGAAACCTATAGATTATACTCATATGATATCTTGCCATTACTAAAGGAATCAAAATCAATCAACATAAGCAATGTTCTTGACTACTATAAAAAAATCAGTGACTGCAGAGATAGAGAGTATTTGAGATTCCAAAAGTCAACCCACTGCAGCAGAACAATTGCCTAATATCCTGCTGGAGATGGGAATGTCATTATTATGCATGCCATTATTTTTACAAAGATAACGTACAAAGCTATATTATTAATAAAATATCTACCTTCTGCCCTTTATTTTCACTCCAATGGTGGTGCACCTGTTGCAACTGTTGAAAATATTTCACAGTTTCTTCTAAAATGTGCCATTATCTTTGTATGAAGTTGCTGTAATATTTATGACTCTCTACAGCAAAGTATGGTTTTGCATCCTGTGTGGCATCTGAAAGACTTAAAGGCAGACAACCAGTAAAACTTCAAACACCAAAAGAGGAAAAGAATGATGAGACTTCCACTCTCAGATGTGAATATGAAAGGAACATTTTTTTCCTGTTCTAATGTCTAGAAAGATGAGGCACAGGATTATCATCATAGGTATTTTGTAGTAATCCACCATCTATGTCATGGCATTAGTAAAGTTAGCTAATACTCAGACTCATTAAAATCTAGATTATTTTAGCCTGCAAATGGGCCCCAAACCATTTTGCAACAGAATAAAAGATCTCATAGTTGCAGGAATTCAGTTGATCTCCTAACACCTCTCATACTAAAAATCATTGAAATTCTTAAATGGACAGCCTAATAGTGGCTCCAAGGTCTAGAAAAGAAAAACAGCTGGCGCTGCCTCCCTTGGAGACAGAGGTATGGGTACTGGCGAGGTAAAAAAAAAAAAAAATAAGTGAAAAGCTGTCACTGCAGCTTCCTTCCTGTAAATATAATTGTTCATGCTCCTATTGTGATAAAACATGAGTTATCCGTGTTTGAATATTTAATAAGAAAACTTCCTGTGAAGGAAGCTATACATGGAAACTTTGGACTTGTCTGATGTAGTCATTTGTATCTTGAAACCACAGATGAGGCTTCAAACATAGGACCATAAAATGTCAAGTGAGCTGTACATCTTTGCAAATTTCATTTGCAGTTTACTGGTAATAGGCGTAGTTTCCAGCAAAGATGAGCAAAATTCTGCCCTACATTTCAAGAGTAATATTTTAAACAATACATTTTTCAGTCAAATTTGTACTCTAATCTTTGCCATGAACAAATGACTAAAACTGCATCATAAATCTAATAATGTTAGCCTACGAGGCTTTCTTCTTCTTTGTAGCAACTTCTATTATAAACTAAAGTAGAAAGAGGGGAATATTTCTCACAGCCCCTTTGAAAAGGCAAATATTTCATCCCATAGGAATGGAAGTCGCATAAACCCTTTAAAAATTACCTCTATAATCTTAGACTGATATTTAACGTTAACAAGCATTTGAAGTCCTTCTGCCAACAGCAAAAGCTGTGGATGGAAAATATCTCCATAAGTACTCAGGCCATGAGACTGCAGGTAGTGAAGGTGAAGTTTTTGCCCTTTGTTTTTTCTGATGTATAGTCCGATATGGCAAAAATATATGAACTATGTAATCAATGCTTGTTAGCATTGCATCTGTGCTTAGTAAGCCTCATCTATGGTCTCACCCTCAGCTGGGATCTAAATGCCTATTTCAAACCTCTCATGATCACAGGCTGGAGTTAAAAAGCTGGCATGAGTTCTGGGAAGCAGGCTTGTGGCTCAGTGTAGAAATCCACCTTGGAATGGACAGAGCTCCATCTCTAAGAGCAGAGAGGCAGAAATTAACTTTGTCACAAATAAACCAGGATGAGTCGTCAGCTCAAAACTTAGCTTGTCTTTCCATTGGTAATGAAATAGCAGCAATAAGGACCTTAGTGTGCTTGTGGATTTGCTACCTGTGTGTCCTCCATCCGTGCTGCTTCCAGGTCACAGCTGGGGTTCCAGGCATCCTCCTGGTGCTCAGGAAAAGCTAAGCTTGGCATTGCTGCCTGCAGCACTTCACAGTATGGTCAGGCTGGCCCGGGACCTCCAGACTGCCGGGCTCAGTGCAATAGCTCACATTTTCTTCCCCAGGAGGGTGTGAGCCCTTGCTGAGGCCCCAGTTTGGGCACGGTATTGTTGCATGTGCATGGTGGGTAGTGGGCCCTCAGTGAACATCTGGAACCTCTGCTCTGTGAAGTAGCTGAGATATATGGGTCTGACACAAATAGATCCTTGTAATTCAATCCTTTAGTCTATTGAGATGTTTGCAGTACAATAATTTTAATTCAGAAAAGACAGTTCTGATCTCCAAAGCAGCCTCCCAGCCTAGAGAGCTGTTTGGGAGGCTTAGTTGGAACCTGGTGTTCTGCTGACCCTCTTCAAATAAATTCACCAAATTGCCTGGATCAAGGCAGTGTTTTCATCCTGGTGGCTGTCATTACAAGGGAGTGATGAGGAGTGCCTGATGCCACATTTCCCTGTTCAGTGAAATACAGAAAGTACCACAGTAATCTGGGTGTCCAATTCCACCCCGAGAAAACATTAATCTCATGAATAATGTCTCCTGTAAGATAATTTTAAACAAGTCAACAAATTGGATACCATGTATTTAAAAAAAAAAGGTCATTAATAGATTGACAGCTGTGCTTAATACAATGCAAGGCATGCCTTAAGATGAAGCTCAGCTCTGTCAGTGATATCTATGGTGCTAATCATTAGAAAAGCTATTCAACTGTTGCTTTTAGATTGCTAAATAAATTAATATTCAGGGAGGATAAAAAGCTCGCAGATTTGGAGCAAAGTTTGCAAATATGGTTTGTAAGGCAGGTAAAATGGACTCCTGCATTTTAATCGATTTTAAAATATCAAGGAGCAAGGTTGCCATTTTGAAATGGCTGAATCTGGTACTGATAATATTGCTGTAACAATGTAAAGTCAGAGCAGTAATACCACGTGCTAGGTACAGAACACTCAAAGCAGCAAGTGGCTATCTAAAATTGGTAACACTCCAAATATCTTTATTTATATAGTTAATAAAGAGGAACATTGAATCAACCCTCACTTTAATTAGTCAATATCATAAACAGTTCTTCACATCTTAATTTCTCTCCTTCTAGCCCTTGTTTCAGCTATTCCCACTGAGTTAATTTTAAAATCCTGTCAAAGACTTCTGACTATGAGTCTCTGAAGTGGCTCAGGTAATGAACTTCTAATCTGACTGCTTTTTTTTCCTGAGTGCTAACATATGAAGCAAGATTACTTCATTAGTGCCTGGAATGCTGTAAATACATATGATAATTTGCCATACACTTAAACACTGAGCTTTTTTACTTGATACGGAAATTTTTTTGAATTATATATGGCTGTATAATGGAGGATGAAGGTTTAAATTTTGCATCAGGCTCCAATGTTGTAAGTGAAGAACTAATAACTAAAATTGTGTTACTTTTGTTTATTTTAAAACATTACAATCTCAGCTGAAGTCCAAAGTGCAGAGACTGTTTCTCAGGTGTATTCCTTCACAGCCTATCAGATGTCATGTCTTATGATCTGTCATATCCTCATACCATTTCTTGGGCAGATGAGTGATCAAATCCCTTGATTCACCTTATGGATAAATCAGGATGTTATTTATGTTTATTTTGAAAGAGGAATTCCACTGTCCTAGTTTCTATTCACTGGAAATTTCAGTATACTCTGGAATTTTTTTGAGGGAGACTTTTATAGAATAAAAGAAAATTCTGATCATAAGTATGTTTAAACATACTCATTTAATTACATATCACAAGGTTTTCACCTTTGGAAAATGGAAAAATTGTAGAGCCATCTCACTTTCAGTAGACTGGTGTTAGGACTCTGTCTTCAGATCCGTGTGGTCCAGGATTTCCAGGAAAGTTCCCTCTATTCTATCTAGGGTCATCAGGAATAAAAATTTCTATACTGCAATTTCTGTACTGCAATTTTGTTCAACAAAGGAGCACACCTCATCTGGGAGCACAGATGTGCTGGGAAGCCGTGCCAGAACAGCAGTGTGAGATCTGCCCTCTGGTCCTCAGTGATGTCTGCTGCCGACTCATTCAGTGAGGATAATGTTGTTCAGTCCATGCCGTGGTGTACCCTGGAGGCAGCTGAAGCTGAGCTGAGCAAGAAAAAAGAAAGCATCAGTCCTGAGTTTCCTGGAGCAGGTACTCTAGGGACACTGATTGTGTTTTAAAGTTACCTCCAAGAACATTGTAAGAAAAGTTTCTGGACACAGATCTTAAGTTTCAGTCACAAATTATAGCCCCCTCTTGACTGTTGCACACTGCAAGAGCTAATTACCTCAGCCTCTGAGGGATCTGAAGCAGAAATTGTCAGTGCAGTCCAGCAGTACTTCTCTCCCCTAGCCATATTTTCTGTTTCTGTTCCCTCCCCAACCTACTCCATGGGGTCCCAACTCCACAAAATTTCTGAGTTGCCCCATTTAATATTGCCTCAGAGTACCTTTTGCTACTCTGGCAGTAGTCAGGATCAGATCCAATAGCAGTAAATACTGCAGGTTGTGCACAATAGGTATTCCTTTTCTAAAATACATTAACTGCCAATGTTTAATTCAAAATCGTTCAAATTCAGGTTATGTTGAATGAGATCATTTGTCATTTGATCCATTTTCTCCATTCTCAGCACACACAGCTTTATTACCAGTCTGAGCAAACCAAAGAACCTTTGCATCATCATAATCATAAAACACTTTCTTTTGTCATTAATTAGACACAACTGGGCAGGAAATAACACAGAGGCCATAAAACCCAGTGATGTATACTCAGCTCAAGGCAATAGATTCTCCTTAGATTTCCTGAAACTTTTGATAGAGCTGGAGTAAGCTATACTCTTTTTTTTCTGCAACAAATACTTCTTTTTGTAACTCTTTGCCTTACCTTACCTTTCTTTCTGCTTTCTCTAGTCCATGAAGTGAGACCCCCTGCCATGACAAGGAAGACAAGCAGTTGCAAACAGTAATTTATTTTAAAGACACTTCCCATACATACCAGAAGTCTCAGTGACAATGTGAAGACTGTGCAGAATGTGTCCTATGTTTCAGACCTTTCCTTTTACAAGTTACATTCAAGGGTGTTGAAGAGGTTCATATATGGGAAAACCTGCATAATTTGATGAATTCAGCTTCATGCTGAATCTTAACAGGACAGCTTAATGTGTTTTTTTGGTTGCACTGGCTAGATAACTCGGGCGCAAGAAATGGGGTACAAGTGCAGGGGCAAGAAGTAAAATCCTCAGTAAGGCTGTTCTGTTCAGAAATATACACTCTCATGTACAAAGTGGGCTTTCAGGTAAATTTGACTTCTCCTTGCCCTTGGACAGCCCACAGCAATGCCAGAACTGCTGCATTCTTGCTAAGGAACGTGATCGTGGGATTTCTTGTGATGAACTTCATGGCCAGGCTGCCAAATTTGGGGGCATGATTATTGATAGACATGTGATGTGTGTGATACTAGGAATTTTATCAGAAGACATAAAACATCAATTCAACTTTGCCATAGGTCTATGAAGTCCTGACTGAATACAGTCAGGAAAAGTAAAAATCCCTTCACAATATAGGAGAGAATTCACATCACATTCAGCTACATCATGTGCATGCACACCAAAAAAATGATGACACCTGTGCTTATAGATGCTCCACAGATGCAGAGCCACCATTACCTTCTCCGAAGAAATAAACATTTTTATAACTCTTTTTAACCCAAACATTTCCCATGTAAGGAAAAACAGTACAACTGAAAATCTTTAAAGTATATGGTACTAGCCTAGAGCATAATTGAGATGAACTGCTTTAAATTATGAGCTTTAAAGAACTAGATGGGAGGACACAGAGTGGCTGCTATATTGAACTTCTTTGGCCAGACCTCAGTGCTTGCAGGGACCAAGGCAGTTAAGACAGGGGTAGGTGTAGGTATAGTCACAGGGTGTCTGTTAATATGGTAAAAATAGTTTTTGACAGAACTGGAGAAAAAATTTGCTCAATGTCCTTTCATCCAATACATCACTCCAGGATTTTGATTGTTTTTTTCCCAGCAGGTTCAGAGGCAATAGAATTGAGCACAAAGTTATTAACAAATATTTTGGGTACTTTGAAATGGACACATGTAAAAACAAGAGCCTGTGGACAGATAAAATACGAATAGCAAAAAAAGCTAAATTTAGAAATCAGCATTTCACAGTAATACATAATGGATCATTTTACACAGATTGTTACTGACAGTGATTCTTTGTCTACTGACTGTTTTTGTATGTGATTGTTCCCAGGTGTCACAGAACACTGGTCCTGGTCAGACTGAACAAGTGGAAATGCTGTGCATGCATGAAAGGGACTTTTGTGTTTTGGCCATTATCATATTAGTTTCAAAATGAGAAACAGAAATAGATTGACATCTTTCTTTTTATTTAAAATATTTCAAAACATTTTTCAAATTTAGTTTCAATATAATAATATTTCAAAGTAATTTTTTCCCGTGATCATTCTGTCCTGAGTGAAAACTGTAATCAGGATTTGAAAAAGAACTGAAAAATTTTGTATCCCTAATAATTTCTGTTATTCTACTGCTACACATTTTCTCTACCACTTTTTCTAGTGATAGAATAGAATATAATGAGAATGTTTGCGTGTTTTATTTCTAAAATAATTATTTTGTTATTAGATTTGATAATACATTAAATACAGTTTCAGGCTAACAAAAGTGAAACAGAAGCAAGGCAATGGTACAGTCTTCATTGGGAGATTCTTTTCTGCACTGGACCACACATTTACCTCCTAGAATGGGAGGCTGTGTCACTGTTCAAAGCATCTCCAGTTCTCCCACAAATATTTGTAATCGATACACCTCTTCCTCCTGAATTGGAATTACCACCTGATTGAGCATTGTGGGTGTGATTTCATCATAAAATACAGAAAAATACAGATCACAGAGTGGCAATAAGGGATCCACAAACATTGTGCTAATTAATGAATGACATTTCATAATTATAGTTAGTATATATTTCCATCTCTCACTGAGGCAAGGAAATTATTTCATTTTGTACAACCTAATATATTGCAAGTTATCTCAAACATTTAAAACTTAAAAGATAAGATGGAGGGAAAAAAGGAGAGGAAATATCTTTCAAAAACCATCCTAAACTTCAGTTCAGGAAGTCATAAATCTCCCTGCACTAATGATAATCCAAAAATGTTTAGCTAAGATAATAAAAATGTCTTACTTGCTACCATTACTTATTTTCATGACCTACAATAACTGTTATGAATGTTTCCCATCAGTACACATATATCTTTTATCAGTCTAGAATATATAAGCAGTGTTTGCCAGAAAAAGCCATTAAAAGAAACTGTAAAAACAGAAAACAACTTGTATCAACAATTAAGCTTATTAAAAACAATGTAAGAAAAAGTAGAAGGAATTTAAATGTAAAGCAAGAGAACATGTACACTGAGAAATAAAATTGAGCATTTGAGAAGATCATCCGATTCAGCAGGTTCAGTAACTAGTTTTTCCACATTATTTTCTGAAATCAAATTGAAAAACTTATTTTAAAAAAAATCCTTTAGCGGCAGGATGTTTTCTCTCCCAAAATCAAGTTACACAAAGAAGTTTGGTGTTGCCAAGATTGAAAAGAATGTGCTTCGTTTCTAATTGGCTGCAAACTGTGGGAAGCAAACAAATATCTTATATAACATTAATAGTATTAATGTAGTGTACAGAAAAGGTTAATTAAATTCTGTGGTTTCCTTCTCCATATAGAAATGACTAAGAATAATTTTTAAAGCACTGATGGTGTGTTTCTTTTAATTCTTCCATTATTAGCACTTGATCTACACTCAGTTTGTGATGATAAATGAATATTTTTACTTTCATGTAGTGTTAAGCCACCTCTCATTTTTTTGTCTTGAGAATGTCAATTGATAGCACAGAGTGAAGAGGGCATTTAACAACCCTGGTCAGAGTATGGTATTTATGCTCATGGTCAAAATGGTATTCTGCTGATATGAAGATGTACAAATGCAAACAGGAATAAGATCTATGAACTAATCTTCGTGAGAATTAAAATAAAAAATAGAAAAGCTTCAGCTGCATTTGAGCTGTGTTTGTCTTAAGAAAGTGATTAAATATTGGAAAATTCAATGTAAGGAGAATAACAAAAGGGGGTTTTTTTATTAGGAAAGCTTGAAACGGGAACAAAAAGATATTTCTTTTAGGGAAGTGCTTTATAACGACAATATTATCAGTTACTCTCAAGTCTTTTAGAGACCAGATGGCTAACTGGCTTACTTGCACAAAATCAGTGTTAGGTCGGAATTATAGAAAGTATTTTCAAAAGGATTGATACAACAGTCCCAGACCAGGCTCTGTAGTAACATTATGGAGTGTCATTTGTCTGAACTGCAATAACAGGTATGATAAACATCTGTTGGATATGGAAAAGGAATATTTGTCCTTTCAAAGAGATAAAATGTGTGTGCATACAGATATAAATAAAAAAGTGATTCTCCAAATTAAGCATGTCATATCATCTTATAAACCCCAGACATTAGGACCTAAAACTGTCAGCTTCTTTTCTCCCTCATTAATCTCAAAATATAACTCAGCTTCCTGCACAAAATTACATGCTATAGATTCAAGTAATGATTTCTGTCTAGTTAAAGAGAACAATAAAATATATTTCATGCTTGTCAGGCATAGTTTCAAAACAAAGCAGATACATTTTAAAACTGAATTCAGACTTATTTATGACTGATCAAATCTGATGTTTATCTTCAACAACACAGACTAATTCAGGATATATTAAAAATTAATTGTGGTCATTTGTTCCTTGGAATTTTATACTATCATTTAAATATATTCTTTTTAAATTATTTATCCACTGAACAAAACAAACCTTGAAAAGTAGTTATAAGACTTGTACCACACCAGCCAGCTTGTGACCATGATGACCATGTCGGTGAAGAATAATGAACGACTGACATTCTCAGTGCTGGAGAACACCAGAGGTGCCCTGTAGAGATTTGTGTTAGGACCTGTGGTGTGATTAACAAATCATATTTTTGAGAAAGTTACTGACTACAGAGGCAACACAAAAAAATTAGGACAGTGAGAAAACAAAGTTTTGAGAAGTGTTGCAAAACTTTCTCATAGTACTGTATAAGTAGAGAAAAGAAAAAACAAAAAAAATGGCAAAAATGGCAGACTTGAAATTTTTGTGTGAAAAGAAAAATACATGGAGTGAAAGAACTGCAGGTACAACATGACTTATTTTAAAATGACAATTACTATGCAGGTAACAAAATATAAAGTCTTTTTAGGAGGATTGAAAATATCTGCTCAATTCTCAATGGCAATCCAGAAAGGAAATAAAATGTAAAATATATTAAGAATTGAGAATAATTTCTTGTACTGTTAGCTCATGGATGAAATGGTGTTTACCTACAGCCTCAGTGCTTCCAGCTTTTCTTATCTCATCTGCAAAATAGCCCAGAACTAAAAAATGGATAGATAAAGGCTACAGGGGTGACTAGAGACGTACAGCAGTTTATGTATTTGGAAAAAACTAAGTTAAAAAGCTTGGAAAGGAGAAGATACTAAAAAGATGGCTAGCAGAACAATTTTCTGAGACTTCTTATAGTTTCTCGTGGTAAAAGAACTGAGGGTACACAGTGAAATTACCATACAAATTATAATTAAATGAACTAACTCATCACCACACTACGTTGCAGAGCCAGACTATAAGTAGGCTCAGAAAGTAATTTTTAAAACAAATTAATGGAAGAAATATCCACTAGAGATTATTAAGTCTCTACACCGATGGCTTTAGAAGTCTCTAAACTAAATTGCTGAAAGGTGGAATGGCACATGAGGGATAGTGCCAATGTATCAATGATCCTGATCTTGGGTTTTTTTTTGCTAAGCATCTACAAATGGTCACTGGCAGACAGGATGTAAAGTCACTTCCAGACTCACCTAAATGGATCATTGATTTCATCAGAAAACCTGTTTTCAAATTCTTATCTAAACAGCGTTGCAGAGAAAACCTGACATATCAGGTCATGGTCTAAAAAAGAAACTAAAACATTACCTAATTAATACCTTAATATATTAACAAGAAATAATAATGCATCATCTAATAATCAAGTTTATTATATTTGTAGTAAGGATATGGCCAATGTTCTCCATATTTGAAACCATCTCGTTCATTCCTAAGCCTGAAATTTGTGAAAGGGCCACAGGAGTTTTTTACTTCCTCTAAGTTTTGGTTCCCCCAGTGTAAATGATAATTTATGCTAGTTGCTTCCTCTCTCACCTTAAGGGAATTTTTTTTATTAAAGTAGTGGTTTAAAAAATCACATAATGCCTGACAGACCTTCAAATGCAAATACAATTCTGTTTGCAAAAAATAAATGTATATGCCAGGTTTAAATATAACTAAAAAAGATAAGATGATATTTTAACAGTGAGCAGAAAGCACCTACAAGTTATTTGAAGGAGTCACATTTTACAGAGGTCAAATATTATGGAAATATTTCAGTTCCTTTATCTCATCTGTTAGAAAATCCTTAGAGAGTGTTTATTTACCTACCAAAGGCAGCCTAACAAATCTCTATCTTCAGCAGGCAAAACACAAAATCCTTTTGCATCAAAGAAGAAGTGCTCAGTCCTTGATATCTCACCTATTTCACACCAAAATCACTCTTTAATGAAGTTTACTTCACAGTGTCTGGAAATTTTGTGTCAGTGGCCAATTTATCATTAGGCAATGATATCTGCTATATCTCCAGTACGATTTCATGTCCCAGCAATCAAAACCTGGGAATGTATCTCCAGGAGCAGGGTTCTTGCCTGTCGAAGGACCCACCATGGTACCTGCACAGGACAAGAGGTTTTTCACAAGTTGCAGAGTCTCTCCTTATGAAAAGCCAGTAAAAGCACAAGAAATACCTGCTGTTATGTTGGCAAGCTCTTGTAGCATAAAAATTTGGGCTGTAGACCTTTGACCTTACTGTGAACTCCATTTAGAGTTGCCATTTTCTGAGAGTGGCCAGGTGTGTAGATGTGGCCACTGTGTAGCACACGTCCAGAGCTCCATGAGTGGTGGTCAGCCAGCCTGGACCACAGCTAGGATGGCACTCTTTTGTAAAGGGGACATTATTGTAAAGCTTTCACACATCCCATACCCAAGGCAAATTGAAGGCAAAAGAAGTGTCACCTTGAGCTAGGATGCAGGACTGGAAAATATAGCTGCAACAAAGACAAGCCACACCGAGGTTTCTTCTCCCACTTCACAACATCTTGGGAAGAAGGAGAGGCACAGTTCTACTTTCTCCTGATTATGAGCCTTTTAAAACATTTATTATTGATTTGGTCCTTAGAAAGGGATTTAGATATTAGACGTGTTTTAATTGTAAACAGGTAAAGGAGTCAAACTTATTTTGGCCCTGCATCCTGACTGTGAAACAAAATAAGTTACATCCTTCCTTTCTTATCCTGACCTCCTGGGTCTGTTTCTCCAGGCAGTCCTGCAATATGAGTGTTTGTAAACAAAAACACATGAACCACCACTGCTTGGTGTGGGGAGTGGGGACAGCAAAACTGCCAGCACACTGCACGTGAAAGGTAATTTCATTAAATAAAATTTGTAAATTCTGAGAATGTCTGACATAGAAGTAAAAAGGAAAGAATATTTACTGGAAATCTGACCATCCTCCTTTCAATTAAAATATTTTTCTGGTAGAAAAACAAGAAAATTTTTGAAACTTAAAAAAAATACAGGAACTGCTGGCATAATAAGCTGTGATTTATATGGAAAGGATCCTGTTTGATTCTCCAGGGCATTAGAGTTCCCCATCCATTTCTCTAGACTACCTTTTTAACTCTGAAATAGCTAAAAGGACTTGGAGAATTTTAAAAGCATTGAAAAGTCTGCAAGAAGAAAAGTGAAGCAACATTTTTATCTCTTTCCCACCTGCTTTCAGCAGGTGTGTGCAGTAAGACTACATAGCTTTAATGCATTGTGAAGCTTATATAATTTAGACTTCATGCTCTACACATTTCAAATTGGTTTGATGCCTTCCTCTCCCAGGCACACACAAGTGCACAAATGAATTTTTTCTGTATTTTTCAAATCAGTGTATGCTCTAATTTATTCACCGTTGTCTTTTAGAGTGGTTAAAAAAGCATTTTAATTAACGTTTCAGACAGAAACCTTCCTCACAATTTTGTGGTGAAGAACCAAGCATAAAAGTGTCTCTGTGTGGTTATTGCATATTTTGTTGCAATGTTCTTATTTCTGGACATAAACTGACTGCCTGAAAATTTTTTCATATCTCAGTGACTGAACGGCAAAAATATATGTATTTAATTATTAAACTCTACTTTACTGAATGACCTAAACCAACGTCCTCATAAATAAGGAGGCATCAAGGATTTTGAAGGTTTTTCTGCCTTTCCAGCCAATTTCTTTGTTCAACTACCATTTCCTATGCAGAAGAAGCATTCTCAGGTGATTTCATGAGCAGAGGACTGCAGTGTCTTCCTTTTTACTATTCGGACATAAGAGAAAGACAAGAACAGAGCAGAAAGCAGACATACTCCAAGAACTCCTGGCTAATCTAAGATCTATGCAGCTAAACTGAAGTTGAGAAATCCTAGGGCTACTTCATACCGTTTTAAGCTAACATGGCATATATGTTCCTGTAAAGGAAAAGAAAGATGTAATCTAATTATTCTATCATTTACTCCTTGAAACAGTTTTTGAAAAGAACTTGGACCAATAATTGCACAAGTGGCCTTGATTTTCCTTACCACAAAATAGGACATTTTCCATTCATTTGAATTAAAAATTACTTTAAATAAAATGGACCTTACAAGTAGAAATAGCTCAGTGACAGTCCATATCTACACCTCTGAATAGAACCATAGAATCACAGAATCATAAATGGTTTGTCTTGAAAGGGACATTAAAAATTATCTCGTTTGAGCCCCACCATAATAATCAGTTACAATCAGTAGATACATTGGTTATTCTTTTTTTCTGTTATGAAATAAACAGAACAGTAAGGAATAGTATGATACCCTAATTTTGACAGTCTTTTTTAAGTTGTTAGCATGGTGAAAGCATTGGTTTTGCTGAGGAGACAAATATCTGAGTTTTTTTCAGTGACTGTGGTTGAGAAAAGGATGTACTAAAAAATGTCGCATTTCTAATGTCATACTGATTTTCAGTATAAAACTAAAAGAAAAAAAAATGTAGAGAAATTCAAACAGGAAGGAATCCCTCTGGGTCCAACTCCCAATGCCATAGCATTCCCAAACTTAGTTTCAACTTCAAAGTTTTTACCACATTCCTCAGGGTCATATCCTGTCAAGTTCTGAATATTTCCCAGGACAGATATTCTAAAATCTCTTTGAGAAGAATTAATGAGAAATTTGAATCAGTCAATGCAAATTCAGATAAATTGATCAATACAAATAAAGTTAGAAGGGAAAGGAAAAGAAAATAAAACTGTTTTGGAGAGGATACTGTTTCAGTTTTCAGATCAGACTCGGTCAGTGTTACTTTTGGACATGTTTCCTCTGAATTAATTTTTGGTTTGTTACTTAGTTTTAGATTTGGACAGGCGATTACTCAGCAGCAATTTTGTGAAGGCATTTATATACATAATCACAGAAAGGTCTGTGGACATGAATTCAATCACTCTGATCAGGAATGGAAACCTGCTGTCATGGCTAGCTAACAGAAAGGAATGAATTTCATACTTTCTGTGGATTTAATTCTGTTTGAGAGAAAAGAAATTAAATCTGTTTTCTACTGTTAATGAAAATCTCATATCTAGGTGCATCCTCCAGAAAAATCACTGGAAAAACTTTCACTGTATTCAAAGAGAATGGATTCATATTGAGGGAAAGTTGTTTTCAAAAATGGAATGTGAGCTTAGTTCCTAGAAAAAGACAGTGGTACTTTTTTTAGACTTTTGTTCGGAATAGTTACACAGACTGAAGCAGATAGATATATGTGGTTATAATTTTTTCAATTTCGAAACAGAAAATGTTCCAATAACTTTTGTAAAAGGTTCCATACCACTTTGTAAAACAAATAGGAAAGTCAGGAAACCTAACTGGTTTTCAAATGGGGTTTGATGAAATTATTAAAATGATTTATGGTCTTTGCTTTACAGTTATATACTCTATATTCCTGCTATGTTGTGATGGATTTGGTTCAAGTTCAAAAATGTGGATAAAGCATTACTGAAATAATTTTTAAAAACCCATTTGGCATCTTTTAAAAGAAAACCTCATGTGATTTTAATCTTAATTAATTTATTTCAGGAAAGTGATTTCTGATGAGAATTGAGAGAGCATACCAAAAAGAGGTGTCCCATGGTTACAAAAATGAGCAAAAAACATCATAATAAAGCTGACCTGGATCTGATTTGAGTTTTTGGGGTTTTTTGGGGGTTTTTTTATTTTACTTTTGTCTTAACTAAAAGACTATTTTGAAATTTTACAAAAAATTTTCTAAACAGTTCTGCTGCAGGACACACGGCCAGAGCTTCCCCAGAATTTAGCAGGTGTGTTTCAAATTCCCTGTTGACAGATTAGCAGGAGCAGAGCAGATGTGGCCTGCAAGGTCAGAGCTAGAGGGACAATTGCTTGGAATGAGATAAGTTAACTGCATTAAGGATGAGAGAAGTAGCAAACAGCAATAAACAGCACACAGAAGTGCACACAGGCATTGTTAATATGAAATGTTACACACCTTTTGAAGTACTTGCCTGTTGAGATGAACTTTGTTGCAAAAACATTTTGAGTAAACAATCTTACTATCAGTTTCAGAATAAAAATATTGAAATTGTTTCTTAGGTGCTCCTTAATACTTTCCATCAAAGTATTTACTAAAGGAAATGTGAGACAATACACATATGAAATATGCTGTCTTTTGTTTGTCAATATATTTCTTTGTGCTTAGTAAGCACAATCTTTATGTTTGGAAATTGTACAGTCTTTATATTTGGAAGTTTCTCTACTACTTTGATGTAAATAATTTTATTTTCAAACCCACCTTTGCAGGTTTTGAAGATTCTCACTAAAGATGAAAAGTGCCAGCTTGTGTGCAGACATGACTGAGGGCAGTGAAGATTGTCATGATTTTGTGCCTGTAGCATTCTCTTCTCATTCCTTGCATTTTGAAAGGCTGGTATTGGTCAGATCCCCACTGTCTACATTTGACAGAGCTCTGTGTAGCTTACTTAGGGCTCAGCTTACATCTCTTTCTGTGAGGAACAGCAATTTTGTCTGCCCTGTGTCTGCTGCTTGCTTGCTTCTGTTTATGAAGATAATCTTCTGCTAACATTCCAGCAGGGAAGTTAGAAAGGCACCTTTTCAAGAAGGTTGTGCCTATTAATGAAAGAAATTATCTGAAGTCTCTGTACTATTTCTTGTTTTCCTGAACCACCTGCCGTGAATGCACTGTAAGAAATTAAAAATATTTAATTACCCAAACTATATAATTGCAATTTAATGAACGCCAGTACTTTTAGGGCAGATTAATGCAGTATGCAATTTTACTAACAGAAGACCATTTCAAAGTTTTAAATAATGGCTTAGAGGGGAAAGAAAACTACATTAAAATAATTTAAATAGCCTACTGTGAAATTAAATTATATTAAATCATCTATTAAAAATAATTGTACAAAGCCTTGTTGTTCCCTCAGTTTCAAAAATAAAGTTTAACCTATGGAGGGGTAATGCAGGAATATTTCCTTCTTGCTAGTTCTAGAGATTCGTTCTGAGTTAACACTGGGATGACTCCTGAGTTCACAGGAAAGAAAAAACCAAAGGTGTATTTCATGGATCTCAGAACTGTGTGATAAGGGAGCCAGAGCTGGGAAGACATCAGCCTGCAGTAAAAAAAATAAGCACTAATGTTTGTATTCACGGCGATGGGAATTAAGTGAGCACATTTAAGCAAATGTCAGATAGAGAAGAACAAAAATTCCATTTTGACTGCCTTTAAACAAGTGCTGACTGCTGATCATATCTCAGCTTTCTGAAATACACTACCATTGCTCAGATTTTAATTTTCCATAAACATAAGTTTTTTGAGCTTGAGTTATTTTCCATTTATTAAGCACTGTTTTTCATTGTGTGGTTCTTTGCTACAACCCCTACTCAGAAGCAAAAAGATTTAAAATACTTGTTACTTACTCATGCAAATGTTTGAAATAAGTAATGAAAAAATCAATAAAACAAATTAAGTTAGAAGATTAATATTTATTATGCAAAATAAATAAAGGAAAATTGAACAGAAAAAAAAGCCTACTAAAGCCAAATCCCTAACATTTCATTAGGTGTCACATCTTAATAAAAAAACTCAATAAAGTCAGAGAGTGCAACCTTCAGCTTAGTATATATCAAGTCACCTTTGTCTAGAGAGAATGTAATTGTTCAGTACTCTGGATATAGGATTGCAGAGCAGATAAGGCACACAGTGGGTGTGGGACTGTTTGTGTTGGCTGTCTCTGAGGGACACACCACGGACACACTAACACAATATCAATATAGTCTTTACAATAGCTAAAAAGTGAAGCAGGAGTACAGATAGGGGTGCATCACTAGTCACTGAATTTCCTAACAAGTGCTAGTGAATGTAGCAGGATGGCAGAACACATAAGGACAATAATGCCATTGTTCATTGGAAGGTCAGAGGCCTCTCACCTGTAGGTGTTATGCTCAGTTCCTCTTTCTGACATCCTTATTTAAAGGATCTTCAAACAATTCAGAGACTAAGTATATTCTGTGGGCTTTATAGCTTTGATTTCTATTAATCTCCCATGACTTGACTTGAATGTGTGACTTGAATGGTATTTTATCTATTAATAGAAAATTATGCAGCTAGATAGTGTTGGGTGACATAAAAAACCCCACAGTAACTGAAATGGGGCTAAGCAGCCAGAGGCACCATCTCTTCCCTTGTGCCAATCCAAGCAATGATCTGATGGGTTATTACACAGTCAGTCACATACTCAAGCTTTTAACCTACATAATAATGAAACTAACTGGAAAAAGATAAGATTAGTTTTGCATAACATTCAGCTAGATTCCCTCAATTAAATGTCATCTTTTCCTACTTACCAAACAGCAAAAGGTGCATTTGCCATAGAAGTTGTCAAACCCACATGATGAGTATTTCTTGAGATGTCTCTGGTATAGGCCCTATATACAAGAGTACAATGTGCTTTCCTGACATGTTCCTACATGGAGACATCTCTCAGCCACAGCTCCTCTGCAGAAAACAAATCCACAGAGCTGATAACACAATCCTTGGGAAGAAGACAGCTGTTTAGCTGGTCTGCCCAGGCTGAATGGCACAGTACTCCTGCTCATCAGCAGATGCCTCTGTAAAGGAAGAAACGTCCTCCACCACTAGTCATGTGTGGAAGTTACGTAGGTAGACATTCACGGAAGAAAAATTAATGGATAAAAGAGGGGGGAAAAAGCCCAAGAGCAGTCATAATTTGATGTTAACTTTTTAGGGTTTTACATTAAAATTCAAAATATGCAATGACTGCCCAATAGCCAAAAAGGTATTAATATGACAGTGCTTTAACTTACTGCAATAATCATATAATAGTTTCTTAGGAATATAAGTGGTACATTCATATAGGGTTATTTTGTTGGGGCTTGGTTTTTGGTTTTTTTGTTTGTTTGTTTGTTTGTTGGGGTTTTTTTTGAAAGTTCCATTTCTTTAATTCTCAGTTTGGCTTCTGACACTATCTAAAGAAGGAAAACTGTAGCAACTTGCAAGTGCTGTAAACTCGAAGCTTTTAAAACTTTCTTCTCCTTATGGTCATCTCCTTCCAGTTACTCACCTTTTTAATCTGGTACCATGTTAGGACCTGAAGCAATGCTTGCATCCCTCATGGAATTCAGGACATAACTCCATTTTTAAACAATGTAAGACTGGTAGAAGAGAGACAAGAACAAACAAAAAGATTTTCCATCTTTTCTCTGCAGAGGAAGAAAATGATCAAAGAAATGTATTATGTTGTTAAGTACTTCATCTCTTTTATTGATATTTCAAAGTGGCAAAGTATTATGTGACTTACTTATTTAGTCAGAAAACTCTTGCCATTAAACTGGCACAGAACAGTGTATTAGGAGTAGAATATTCAGCTTTAGAGTCTAATGTATCATTAGCACAGCTAGGTGGCTGCATAGGCATGAGTGTATGCTTGGATGTGTTCGGAATCTTGAACATCATTCTGTTAAAATGAGTTTTGGTGGAAATGGCTTTGAATTCTTGGAACATCATTTGATCCAGAAGCATGAAAGCTAGACAAACTCTAACTGAAATCAGTGCAAACATCATCCATTTAAGATAAATTGCAAAGAGAGTTGTCACCAACCAGCCACAAAGCACTGGGGAGCAGCAGTTCTGAATAAAGTACACTTGTAACCGAAGAGGATTGTATTTGCCTTTTGCAGGCCAGGACACTGCTGAGAGCACTCCTTGGAACCCTTCTTCAAGCTGCAGTGGCTCTTGCAACTGCTACCATATTCTGGTATTATATCTGAAAAAAAAAGCAGCTGCACTACTGAAATCTGAAGTGTCTAGATTTATTATTTTGTAGTCCCAGATACTTGTTTAATCAATTCTCCTTCTCCTGAAAGAAAGTTGGTTCCTTTCGACTTTTAAAATTTCTTTTTCCCTCAGAGGTGGCTTAGGTTGAAATACAGTTATCTTTCCCATTCCATGGGATGCATGGAAAGAGTGCCATGGAAAGTTTCCCCCGTCAGCACTCAATTCCTTTTAGTTTCTCTTTGTCCATTTTGATCTCACTGGTTTCTAAACATATGAAAAAAGTAGTACGTTTTTCATAAAAGTAACAACACATGTGACTGAAAAGCACAGGAGAAGGGAGAGCAAATTTATGTGCAGAATATCAATTTTGGCAGCTGGCAAATGTGACCTAAAATAGAGTTTCTAAAATTGTTTGTAAAATCAGGTTCTATTGAATAAAGAACAAATGCAGAATAATAAAAAGTACTTAACAAAAACATAAAAATAAGAAAGGACAAAGTGAAGGTATACTACTTTTATTGGTTTTCAGGGTGTTTTGACATTTTAGTTCTTAACTGGTCATTTCATTTCATGATCAACATTTATTTTATTTTTCAAAATTGAAGTTTTAAGGGTAAAACTAGGAATTTTTTAAAACATTGTAAGGAAATATTTGTTCCTAGTGGAACAAAAATTTCATGTTGACTTCTATAAAACAAGATAACATTTCAGATTAGCCCAGACCAGATACTTTATTTGTTAAGTTGTTAAACCCAAATCCCATAATTTTATATGTGTAAATAAAGCTCCTGCCTCTTGCTGTCTTCTTGAGGCATATTGATCAATAAAAGTATTTATTAACTGTCTTGTTGCCAATTTTCTAAGGTAACAGGACTAAAATCAATTAAATAAATAGTCTTCATTAAAATAAATATCATCATCTTTTATTCATTAACTTTCTTCTAGACATTTTAGGGATTCTGTAAATAATGAGTGGCTTTTATGGGGGAAAAAAATGAAGTGTTAACTAATTTTTCTCTCCCTTTCTGCCAGGTTTTTAATAAAAATAGCAATCAATAGCAGTATCTTTAAAAGCACATAAATCAGCTATCTGATAATTGTTAGAAACAGTTGCAAATTATTCTCAGGCATGTGACACAGACAAAAAAAAAGGAAACGTAGTTTTTTTAGGCTATAGTCAAATTTTATTTCACCATAGCAAAGACCTAGTAGCATGTATTTTGGCATTCTACAATTAAAGTTTTCTAAGTCAATTACTTACCTTGTTTTAGTTAAAAACGAATTTAGTAGAAATAAATGTTCACAATTTCCAAATTATGTTCCTTAGAAATACACAATGAAAAATCAACCTTGCATCAAAAAAATCAGAAGTCTGTAAAGTAAAAACTTCGTCATTGTCTCCCTGTCTGTAACTAGATGCAGGACTGAAGGAAAGGAGAGAGAAGAGAGGTGAAACATAGATCAACTTTCCTCCTACCATCCATGCAAAATTTTGACAGACAGTTAAACAGTGGTCATATCTCTTTCCAGAGTATCCAAGTACAGAGAGGTATGATGAAGACTAAACAAGTTATTTTTGATCAGAGGTTATATAGCGGCAAAAAAGGCCATCCCTCTTTCTGCAGCTTGCAAGGGAAAGGCAAATGTAGAAACTACAGGCATAATCTCCTCTAACTAAATGTTTTGAAGTACTGATTATAAGGGAGAGTTGCAGGTGTTCAGCTGACTTCTGAACTGTCTACTGAAGTGCTCTTTCAAGTCTGTTTTTTACCCTTACAGGTGTTTTCTGCAACAAGCTCTTTATCAAGATTTCAGGTCGACACTGCTGAGTAACTCACATATTCCCCAATCATAGCAATGTGAAAGGAAAAGATTCACATGAAGTTTTCCCTTAATGCAAGGGAGGAAGCTGAGACAGAAACAAAACCACCATTTTTTCCTGGTCATACGTACTGCGACCTTAATGGAATCATTTACACTCTGTTCTTCTATAGAGAAGGAATAACCTTCACCAGTAACCCGAAATGTCCTGTTAATGCACTTGCTGTGAGTTACTAAAAACCTATGACAATGAAAGGGGTGGATTTGATAGGAGTGAATGGAAAGAGAAATAAGTCGTTAAGGGGAGGCTGCCTTTCCCCTAATGCTGCCCAAGGTGGCCCAGTCTGCCAATGGTCTGGTACAGCACAGCTGCACAGGCTCCATCATGCATCCCTGAAGGGGCAGTGCTGATCTCAAACCTGCCTACAGAAGCACACATAGCTGTCTAATGGTGTTGAGAGAGGGCATTAGACCTTACATTCACATTAATTCTATTATACCACTATAAAGTACTTTCAAATGAGTGCAATTAGAACATAAGGGGGGAAAATCTATCTAAAGCATAGCATTAAATTTTAATAGGGAGTTATACTTGTCTGCATTTTATAGTGAAAAGCTATTACTGCAAAGGGACTGGTCACTTGTAGTTTCCTTTAGGCCTTTGAACAAAATATGGATCTATATAATGAATTAACTAACTTAGAAGCAAAAGTGTATTGTCAAGACCCTCAATATTTTTATTTAGGAGCCTGAAACTGCATGCCTCAATAACAAGTATCTTCTTTACATTATTGACAGTCAGATAAATACTAAAAATGTGAAATATGTTTGCACCCCTGACTGTCCACAGTCATTGTGAAAAGAATAATCCATTTTTTTTTTGGGGGGGGGTATACCTGTCTGTAGTCAATCATATTAACTTCTGTAAGCTTCGCTTGGCACATAGAATAATTCTCACCTTGAACCTGCTAGATCTACTTGGATTAAATTGTCAGGAGGAAATCCTGTAAAGGAAACCCACAGCAGATAATTTCTTTACCTTCTTTAATGCTTTTAAAGTAAATTAGACTTCCTTGAAAACAGACAGCCCTCAGAGAACTGTCTTCTTATGGAATTAAAGCCAGTCAATTGAAGCTCCCTCTGCAGTGTGCATTACCTAAGTAGGACCTGATCCTGTGCTCAAGCCCACACCCATCTTGAATTTGTTCTCCTTAACCAAAATTTCATATATGAATGTAGATACATGGCAGACTCCAGAGCATCTCCCAGAGAAAGGGTTCACACTCTAACGTGGCATTTTGCCATATCCTAAATCTGACTTCATATACAATCTGAAAAAATCTTGAATGGATCAAGACAAGTTGAAAGTCAAACCCTTTGATTCACCCAGTACACATATCTGGGGCTTTCTTCCCCTTTATGTTTCTAATACACAACAGCACTGAGAATTAAAGTATTCAGATCACACATTTTGACATACTGCCTCTACTCAATCTCCACAAACTCCTTTTTTTTTTCCACTTCAGTATCATCATATATATAGTCAGAAGATCCCAAAGGTTGCAGTGTCTTTAGCAAAAATGAAAAAAGTAAACCAAACCAGGATGAAGTTGGTAAAACTGAAGCAAAGACCAAGCTTCTGCCTGTCAGGTAAAGTGCACAGATTCTTCAAGATTTCTCCTGGTTTCTACTCAGGCCCTTCAGTGAGCCATTATAGACTCTTCTCACAATAACCAGAAGGAAGATCTTGTTCCAAACATGGCAGTTTAGAAAGATTTGGAGTCACTATCACTTGAATTATTGTGTTCCACCTTCTCTTTCAGCAGGTGACAGATGCTATTCTCTGTATATTTGCTCCTGCCTAGGTATCACCCTCGATTCCCATTTCCCATTTATTGAAGGAGATCACTTGGAAGCCCGGTATATTGTGCCAACAAATAAAAGGATGCCCAGAATAGACTGAAAATCTGGGATCTATGTCACAGTTTCCCTTCCCCAGATATGTGTGTACATACAGCATTCAAATGTTGAGACTAACACAGTAAACACACATATTCTTAGATGAATCACAAGTGGAGCATCATTTGTCATCTGGAAAAGCCATTTACTGATCTGTTTCCCATGGCAGCTTTTCTACCATTATCATATTGTGAGCTATCTTACTAAGAATCAAGAACTACCCTGTTTGAATGAGAATAGAGATGATTTCAAAGCCAAGAGGAGCTGATTTATTTAAATATCTATATATTAGATGAGAAATTAATGAGAGCATTTTCTTTCCAAGTCATGGAGTTTCTCGTTCATTTGGCCACACTCACATTTTGATGCAGAATGTTGTTGGTCCTGTGTACAGTCAGGCACTGTGCAGCTTCAGATTGTGGCTATGCTAGGCAGGAGCTAAAAGTAAAACTATGCTGAATTTCAAGTTAGTTTCCAGGATTCTATTTCATTTTGGTATGTTACACACTTTAATGCTTGGAGCATAAAAACACAGTTTCTCTTGCACTACCCAACTTGCTAGTCAGAGTTAGAGAAACATACACATGAATCTGGTAAAGGAAAAAATTTAAAAATCACCTGGTTTCATTGCTAGAAGTGTTCTGTACACTGTGTGTCAGGGAATTGGTATTCACTCTGCTTCAAATTTTGCATTCCTGCTGATCCTGGTCATTGAAACCACCAGTTAGTCACACAGCCTCATATTCAGAGAAAACCCCTCCAGCCCCTGAATTCACAACCCCAGGTCTGACTAAACCCGAAAGCTTATTCCTTCATAACATTTCCACATTTTAATATGCTTTTGCTTTTTAACCTGCTAAAGGTACTTTCTGAAGTAATTTTTCTTGTCCTGACAGCACTCAACTGCCTCAGTCTTCCTGTGATGTCTAAAAGGAGTTTCATGGTCTATTTCCAAAATGAGCCTCACGCTGGTCATTACTGCTTCAGCTTTCTGTCTCTTGCATTTACTGCACTCTCTCCTCAGCATCATCTAGACAAGGGTTTATTTTTTTAATGTCCCCTAGTCTGCCAAGCCATAGCTTTTCTACCAGAAATCCACTGAGACAAGATTGGGACTTATCTGCATGGAGCGTCTCATCACTAATTGTAGTAAAAAATTGTACGTAACAGGGATGTCAGTAACAGTTGCTTATGAATTTTTGATTCATCCATGACGGAGAAAAAAAATCTGAGGGACAAAAGCATAAATGACTCTTAGGTAGGTCTGAAAAACAAAGCAGGTCTGTAACTACAAGATCTTCTTTGTGTCAGACAATAACACACAGCACAAGCCACAGACGATATCCACTTCTGCTAACAGATGTCTAAAATGACCCTCATTGCTTGTCTCTCTTGTTTTTATAGCATTTGGAAGGTAAAATAATAATAATAATAATAACATATTAAGCTGTGGAATGGCAAGTGAAATCTCTTTTCTCTGGTATTTAACAGCCACAGGTGTGTGACCTGGGATATGCCTTCCCAACATTAATGTGCTCCTTCAGATGACTGCAGATCTTGAAAGCTACTTCCTGCTTGTCCCAGCTCCCAGGTTTTCTCAGTGAAATACAGATAGCTCATACTGACATAGCTGCCAGCTGAGATCCTCATCCAAGCCCCTCTGTTACCCTACCACAGCTGCAGTGAAGAGCCTGAGAGATTATGATCCATGGAGGCAGGAACAGATACATCCACCCTAAGTGAGAGTGAGAAAGGGAGTCAGTCATAAGGCAAAGAGACAGAAACTCCTCTTATAGGATAAAAGTTATTGATAACACCTAGGTCATGAGGAGAAGAGAGACACAGAGTAGGGAGAATGGCAGCAGCACCCTCTGAAGTGTGTTCTCTTTAGAAGGAGTAGAAGTGGCCCTTACCTCCAATATCAATAAATTGCAAAGCTGGCTGTAGTGGAAAAGATGTGTATGTATAGACAAGAACAAAATTCGCATTGCCTATATATACAGCACATTGTGGGGCATAGAAAGGCATGTAAGATTAAAAAAAAATGCAGTTAGTGGCACATAGGTCAGCTAAAGTTTTTTCACCAGGAAAAAAACTACATTTACCCAGCTGTATGTTTTATCAAGGCATAATGCAAATATTTGGAAATCAAAATAAGAGTGAAGATAAGGCACTTGGAAATTCTCTGAGCTACTGCTTTAAAGCCTTCTCTGTGACATTTATCATGCAGCCTTCCCTTGTTCTCTCCCAAACCTCAAATTCCATCTTTTTCATCAGCAAACGTAAAAAAGAAAGAGACCTGGAGGTGAGAATAATCCCGGTTCTGCTGCAAGTCAGGTAATATCTTCACATTCTGGTAATCCTTCATCCAGTCTTCCCAATTCTCGTGCATAAACAATAATGCACATAACACCAAAGTTCCATCTGTTGGCACGGCTGTTACCAGCTGCCAATTATTTTTTGCAAGATAAATTGTGGCTGTGACATGTTCTTAAATGAAAAAAATTAGATGAGAAAAGAATATTTTGTTTTATTCATCTCTGTTTTGTCTTTATCTGTTGAAATACAACAGTTTCTGTTTTCTCAGCCTCCAGCAATTAGAGTCGGTATCTGAAATGCCGGAAATGCTTTCCCTCAAATCTTTTATTGTGTTCTGTGCTATTTTTCTGTCAAGAGCCACTTTTCTTGCACAATCCTTTTGATAAATATGGAATAATCTTAGGATTTTGGAGGAAGCAATTCTGCACCTATCATGTACATTTTAGCTTATAGACCAATTTGGGAAAGCAGAAAGAAACATTTCTTTTGAAGAATAACTATTCTCCAATTGCTAGGAAAGCATCCAATCAGAAACACATTGGCTTGTTTTTATAGTTACACAAAACAAATATTAAATTTAAAATTGCTGCTCTAAATGGCTCATATACAGCTATTCTGCCTTTTTAATTACGAAATCATTAACACTTTATCTCAAACTAATTTATTCAGTATTTTTAGGTAACGTAAAGAAAAACTAAAAGAACTTTTTTTCTTGTAGAAAAGTTAATTTTTCAGTAACTTTCAAGGAAAATCCAGATCTACGTGGAAAGCATTTTCTCTCATAAAAGGACAGATTACTTTTTGAATCTTAAGTATCTTCCTTAAATTTTAGCAATTTCAGATCCAGACAGGCAATATTGCAATTTTCCATGTTGTCTGCATGAATTTTACTGATGTTTCCCTTTTTAAAAATATATTCTCATTCATACTGCCTTCATAAACTTTCTGCCTTTGTCCTGTTATCCAAAACCAGATGGCCATCTCAGATCTCAGACAGAAATTGTTCTGTGGTAGTAGAGTTACTTCCACTTCATTTCCCTTTTTTTCTGCTCATGCCAAAAGAAAAGGCTAAAACAGGAAACCATAATTTATTTTCAACTGTATCTGAGCAAACTGATATAATTTAAAACTAATTATAAATTTAGTCTCCACACCCTGATTCTCTCAGTTAAAATAAGCAAACATATTTTATTTTTAGTTCAAATAAGATGTGTAGCATACTACAAATAGTAGAGTTTCTTGCAAGACTCAGTTTGTTTTTAGAAAGGAAGTGCATGTCTGCTATTATTAGCATCAGGCAGAATAGAACAAGCTTACTCCATACTGTCAACATATATAAGTATTCAATTTGGTGGGGAAAAACCCTCTGGACAGGTTATGTTTATTGTTCCCCAATTCTTGATCTTTTAGTGAAGCTGCCATTCAAGATGTAGTTGTATTATGCCTGTAAAAATACTGGGTACTTTATATCAAAAGTTCACAGTCCAATCTCAATAGAGCTTACCTGGGTATAGCTATCACAAGTATGATGGAACTGAAGATACCAACAGTGGTCCTTATCCAGCTCAATAAATTGGTTTTTTAAACTGGAAGAAGTAAAAGAAACAGTTGTTTACTGTTTTAAAGGTTAGGAAGAATTCAAAAATCAAAAGCAGGAATTAATGACGCAAAGAAGTGAAAAGATGACCTCATCACTCTGCAGTATAAGGGCTTTAAAACTTGCAGAATACCCGACAACAATGAAAGTGTCATCAGTCTGGACAACTATTTCACTGCAAAGCCATCATAGCCCTCACATCAGGAAAACAACTTGTCCCATAACACCCTTGAATCTGGGGAAAGTACAAATCTTATGCTCACTACTGATGGTATAGCAATGTAGCATGCTGCATGCAAAGACGGCTGTCAGACTTTATGACCAAGGAGTCCTTGTCTTCTCACTGAAGACATCAGTGGTACAAAAGCTGTGTGCTCCAGTGTGCATTGTTTGAAGTATCTTGGAAGTATTTAGTCTTTAAGGCTTAAGAAAATTTCTAAATGTGGTCCAGACACACTCTCAAGTCTCAGAAATGACAAAACAAAATTTTAAGAACACCTTAATTACTTACTTAAAAACTCGTGGCAGCTAAGTCTCTTGAGACACAGTTCTTATTTCACAGCAATTATTGTGGTTTCGTATTAGCAAAAGGAATGTACAAAAGCATTCAGAAATATTTAGAGTACAGGGAGATCCCCTGGGTCAACACCTACCTGTGTATTTGGTCTCAAGAAAAGGAATTTGATTTTTATGACCCCCGAGGGTCAAGGCCTGAAAGGGAGAAACAGAATTCATCAACTGCATGGGACAAAAGCATCTTTGCCAACCAGCTGGCCAGCCTGGTGAGGAGAGCTTGAAACTAAGAATAACACAGAAGGAAGACAATAACCCACAGTCAGGTGAAAAAGCAGTGGATCTTGCTGACAAGCAACCATTTTTCATATGCCTCCAGACAGGTAATCAGTCATGAAATTTATGGTAATTCTTTCTCTTTCTGCCAGTGAGTCACAGTGATGCTTCTGCAGGGTGCACAATGGAAGTCTAGGATTTCGTGGTTCAACTTTAATAGAGATATACACACAGATCCCCAGAGTTTTGCTACAATGTAATACACTGCATAAATAATTTCCAAGTTCAGTCCACAAATTGTCTTTCTGTTCAGAGTTAAGCGACTTTCAGTAAACAGCAACTAATGCCTTCTTAGGTTGCCTGAGTTTTCTCAGCTTTTCTTGCAGTTAGTCAAAGTTCTGACACTTTTGATCTTTGATCTTGCAGACCACATCTGCAATCACAGACTCCATCAAGACTTCCAGGAACTGCTTTGTTGGTGATCTGATGCTCAGATATTGCAACCGTTGCTAGCAATATCAAACCAAGCACAAAATAAAAAAGAGAATTACAAGATGGTCAGTGAGGAGTGAACTTTCCAAACTCAACCTAGTCATGTGGATTGACAGTTTGCCCCTTTCTCATGCAAAAGGTCACATACACATAGCTGAAAGCAACAAAACTAGTCTGGCTTAGGCATCTCTTCAGCTTTCTGTACTAATTCTTTTTAAACCTGAGTTGGACAAAGCACATACACAGTCATTTATTGTCAGTTTATCCAGGTTCCTTGGTCCTTTCCAACTATATGACCATTCTCTAATATCTTTTTTGCAAACTGTCATTAAATGTCTAGCCATTATCCATTTCACAACACATCCTGCTTTGGCCTTTCCAATTTAAAATATTTTTATAATCTCTTTTAAAAAAGAATGTAAACTTAACTGTAGGTCTGACTCAGCTGCAGTTTGTTTACAATCTCTGAAAACACCTTTACTTTCATAGTATCTCAGGCATTTCTTAAAATAGCTAAAGGAAATTATCCCTCCACTAATTTTGCTTGCAGTAAATCAAAAGCCTTGCGTCTGAGAAATTTCAAAGCCTCTACACAAAAATACAGCTATGCTTCAGAACTGAATAAGACCATATGTAACAACTCCTAAACATGAGATAAATCTTTGAAGGAAAGAAAGTCTTCAGTAAGAAAATGTTAGTTCATTTGTGTGTTTGGAAAAGAAGAACATATTTAACCCCAATACTCAGAAAACACCCAGGATACCCAAAGGCAAACTAATTTATGCTCAGTTACTACCATATCAAGCACAGACAGAGTTTTATGTTGCTGTTAGGAGGAATACTTTTACATGGAAATACATTACATTTCCAGAGTGAAAGTAAACACATTCTATACAAACAGGTCCTACAGATTGACACTGAGTTTCAGACTCTCAGGAACTCAAGTCAGATCATATGAGCTCTACCTACATCTTATTTCTTTTTTCTTCACAGTGCATAAAATAAAAGATGCTGATCAATCTGGTACACTGCAATAAGTCCAAACCAGGAACAATTTAACTGTGTGCAAAGACTAATTAAAAGTATCTTGCTCATGTAAAAAGTAACTCACTCACTGTAAATCAGCACTAAACAGTTGGCTGACTTTGAGTCTAAATTTTCCACCCCCTTTCTCTGCAGCAGAGGGAGAATTGGGACAATTTAAAAAACCCAAGCACATCTTGGAAATATAAGATGGGAAAATGGAGTGATTACCATTCACACTTAAATACCACAGACTTTGCTTGACATTTTTGTAATAAAACACTATTAAAAAAAAAAAAGTTATATATCACTGGCAATAATCTCTTTTTTGGCACATATATATGTTCAACAAGACAGAATTAAGCAGTTAAATCTCTCCCTTCTAAAATATGTTCGACCACTTGCTTATTCTCTCAGTATCAAAGTGCCAAACTCAGGAAAAACATCACTCAGTTCATTGTGCATGGAGGAAAACAATGGAAGAAACATAAAAGTTTAGGTACAGTTACAAAAAGTCCATGTTACAGTTCTGAAAACTTCATGTTACATTTCCTTACCACTGCCTAGATGTGCCACATAAACATATGTAGGCACAGAAATTATTGCATGCATTTCTCATGCTAACATTTATAATTAAACATCTCTGTACATTTAACTCTTGTAAATCTAAGGAATATATAAAATTAAGAACTAATCTAGAGGGGTAGCCTAAGGCTGTGAGTTAAAGGTGGTCCAAGAGGGGAAGTTTTTGTTTAGGGTGTGATCTTCTTTAGTATGCATAATTTTAAAATATTTTCTAATATAGGTCACATTTTAAGATGCTATCCTGTAGGAAAATGTTGCATCGCTTTAGGGAATTTAACTTGTTCTTTTTTCAGTAAATGTCTCTGTGTCATGCCATTCTTCACTCTGCCTTGTAGAATGACAAGCTGCTCTCTGGAAAGCATTCAATGTGCTGTGCAAAAGACTGATGTCTGACTCCTTTCTTGCAGGCTTTCAACGGAGAATGAGGGAAAAAAAAGCCCTGAAAGGACAAGAGAAAAATAAACTTATAACATTGTGATTAGGGTGACAGAACACTGCCTAAGGGAACCATAGTTCCTGGGCAAGTCACTGTAGCTAAAGGTCTTGAATGTGCACTCTTTCTTTCTCAAATGCTTGGTTTGCAATATTTGTCTAATCTACTCCCTGACAATGCTTGAATTCAGTCACATGCATAAACATTTTTCATTACTTGAGGTATTAAGAGCCTAAGTTTTCCTAGTGAAATCTGATTTGTTGGCTGCTTAACTGTACAAGCATTCATAAAGTGTAATTTATAAAGACTACAAACATTTTAAACTTGATGGAGAACATTGTGGTGCAGAGGCCAGACTGGAATGGAAGCATTTGTGTCCAAGCTGTTAAATTGTATTAGCCCCCAAAGCAGGGCTGCAGCAAACAAGATGCCCTTGGTCATGGTTCCTGACCCGTGCTATTTGACACAAGCCAAAGTCGTGACAGACACTGTTTTGTTTCGAGTTTAAGAGATTGAACTCCAGAATTTGAGGATGTCCCCTTTCAAGTTAAAGTTACTGGCATGGGAGGAGCTCCCAGTGGCTGGGCCATTATGGTCCAGATTGGACCATTATTTGCAGGACAACAGAAGAAAAACTGGCACCAGCCTACCCAAGCCCTATAAATATTTGTACCCAAAATGGGAAGTTCAAATGGTTTAAATCAAAATTGATCAATCTTATTTGTAGAATTGTTAAACATAACTTTCTCAGAAGTGAAGAAACCATTTCTATGTGTTTTCAATCAGGGCTACAAGCTCAACAAATGCCATTGAAGCACTCTGGGGATACACCCAGCATGCACATCTTTGAAATTGCTAATAGGACAATCAACTGAAAACAAAGTTATAATAGAAAGGGTCAGGAAAATAATGAGCTGTGCTGTAATTCTCTAATTTATATTATTAGTCATAAATCAGTTGTGATGATTATATTTAACAATTTTCCTAGACTACTAAAATTGTGAAGATAGGGTGTCTTGACACATGTCAATAACATCATTTTATTACAAAAATGAGATCTAAATTATTTACAAATCCCTTGACTTCTATTCACTCATCAATAAGAAACAAACTTCAACACCATCATCTGGTACTCACCATTTTGTTGTGTCCCCTCAGACAGATAAATTGATTAACCTTGATGGAACCCCAGATGCATTGCCTTCACTTGAAATAGTAAATTAATGAATTTCATTTATTCAATTAAATCTTGTTTTCACTTCAGCTATGTCCTTAAAAGCGGGTTTGACTTTTATTTTTTTACTGTTGACACATTGTGAAATATTGTGTACAGGAGTTCAGATAAAAGCAAGCCAAAATACAGCCATAAACTGGTAGCCAACTCTTCTTAAAAATTCTATTAAGTAAAATGAGTCTTTCATGTTACAACCATTTGACACTATTTTTTTCTACTGTGCTATAGTAAACAATCACATCTTTTATTTATTGAAATGTTAGGGCTGGTATCTCCAATGTTCCTTTTCTCTTCAAGCTGATATGTTTAATAAGTATATTATTCTCATAATTATTCTTCAAAAATAAAGACATATCCTGGACAGCTTATATTTCAATAGGAACATTCCCAGGGAGACAAAACTAAAAAACAAACTATTAAATGAAAAGTAAAGAACACAGACAGAAGCTTCAGATTTCAATTGATTTTATAATATTATTACTCATAATTTTGGTCATAACTTCCACTTTTTGCTTCTACATCTCCCAGATTTTTAATAAGCATCTGCTACTCTGTGGGAAAGAGTTTCTGGTAAGCTATAAGCCCTGTTGATCCACAGCTCTATTCCCTGAGGTGGAGAAAGTCCAGCACAAAGTAGGACTATCTCTGAAATTGTATTTGAAAATTATCCCATTAGCAAACTATTACTAAAGTTTCTTTACATACAGAGCTCTGGGGTGACATGTGAGTAGATGCACATGAGCAATTAATGATGTTGTTTCCAACTGCATCCTTTAAACTCTAACAGGTCAACGCTGATTAGCTGTTCTCAGCAAACTTGAGAGAGGAGTATGCACACATATGATACATGGAGAGCCTTTCAAAAGAAATATAGACTGATAGGTGTATAATTCTGTTCAGATTATTCAAGCACATCACTTGCGTAGGCACATGTCCCTTTCTGTCTTAATCTGCCATAGCTATTGAAACTGGTGCCCCTAGTGTCATGTCTTTTAGTACATTGGATTATAAATGAGATCTTTTCCTATTTTACACTGTTAAATGCTGCAGAAAGGCAGTGACATCATTTTAGACTCTTTCACTTCCTAAGGAACAGAATATCACCAGATTAATTTTCCTCTTTGTTGTCAAAGAACAGCAGGTTGGGTGTGGTGGGTTACTCTGAAAATACACAACATGGGAGTTATGACAGAGAAACTCAAAGGTACACTTTTCACTTAACAGTAACACTAGAGGATGTGCCTTCACTCACTGGATCTGTCTGTAGAGACAACACTCAAAGTCTGGAAAGAGATCTCGGAGCTCAGCTCCAAGATGTGGCTATAGGTCTCATGACGTAGAACTGAAAATGTGAATCTGGTAGCTAACAGCACTGCCTGGGCTGTGGACAATAAAATTCTTTTTAGATTTGGGAAAACTTCCCAGTAAAATTCATAAGTTCTTACTGACGCGAATATAAATCCAGAAAAAACAAATGCATTTCCACAAAAGAACATTTAAATACATTCTTAGCCTAGTTATAGCAATATATATTGTGATCCTATATTCTTTACCACTTAACCTTTTTCACCTTATCACAAAAGTTAAAGCAAAGTTTTTGATGTTTAAATAGGTTTCTAAACTAAAAATTCTACAGCAGCTAAAAGACAAGAAGGGAAAAAGCTGTGAAATTCTGCAATTATTTTTAATACTCTCATTCTGGAATGCAGAATCATACTGCAAATTTTCATCTGAGTTCTAAGACTCAAAAAGCGTTTATGAGTCATATAAAATGCAAAAGGCAAATTATCAGACAACTATCTACAGACAGATCCATGATTCAAAATTTCTTAAAGTCTGTTTGAATCTCCAATTGATCTTTATCTTCAATTGAGATTTTATTTTTTCTCTTTTGTTTATAGTCCTCAGAGTATATGGAGAAAGATTAACTATCAGCCCTATTTCTGAAATCTCTTGTTTGTTTCCATCTGAATTCTGTCAAAATTGCTTGGTAAGAATAATTTGATCCCAGATGACCATGTAAATCCTAATGAAAAATTAAATATCTCTTACAGAGACCAGTGTGTATATAATAATGAGTTAGACAGAAACTGAAACAGCACAAAATGATGTCCCTTCAACTCCTTAAATGAAAATCAATTTTTTTTACAAAAATATTGATTACAACATTCAAGATAAATCACTTATTAAAAATTTGAAATGCTAAACATGCTGAACATTTTCTCACATTGCTAAGGCTTTAATGGTTAAATCTGAGCTTACTGAGCAAGCCTACTCAAACCAACACTCTGGTTAATTTTATTGGTTTGCAGCAAGCTAACTATTTTTTAAAGTCCAAAACTTTTACTGCTCCTATTCCTTATTACCTTGCCAGCTGAAACTTTCTTCAAAGCTTTCAATTCTGCTCACTGAAATGGAGGGATGTTCAGAGTAATCTGTGTGGATTCATTGTAATCTGTGTTTAACACCACAATGGAAAAAGAGAAACTGCAGAGCAGGAGAAAAGTGATATTGCTAAACATCAGACAGGAGAAAAGATCTTGTTTCTGAGCAGCAGGAGATTATTTGATCAGCAGAAGGTACCTATTCACTTCAAGATCTGGAGGTTAATACCTTACTTCCACTGCATTCCCTACCAGTACTTGTTCCTTCACCTACAAGGTGATTATGCCTTTTCATTCCCAATGTGCATTCAGCTTTCATTGTACAAACGCCCATCACCTCTTGACTATCACAGCAGGCTCATGTTACTCTACAAGCAAATGCCATTCATGTAAAAACAAAAAAGAAGAAAGATGTCCCATCCCTGGAAGTGTTCAAGGCCAGGTTGGATGGGGGCTCTGAGAAACCTGGTCTAGTGAAAGGTGTCCCTGCCCCTGGCAGGTGGGTCTGGAACTAGATCATCTTTAGGGTCCCTTCCAGCCCAGGCCATTCTGTGATTCTATGAAGAAATAGAAGAAGAAAAGATTTATGAAGGATGATTATTTATTAAGGGATTAAAAATACTGTAAAGAGAAGGAAAAATAAACCAGTTAATAACCACCAATTTATCTCTTGACATTACTTATTTAGATACTTAATTATCTAAGTACTTATACTTTCAATATGTTTCCAATTTAGATAGAGCTTAGAAGGCCCTCACTATCAGGATGTCACTTGCACGATGTTGAGTAGTAGGAGGAGACTGATTTTTCTAATAAACTTAACTTTTCTTTAAAATGTTCTTGATATCCAGAAATTTGAGTGGTAAAATTGATGTAGGAATAGAAAAAAAATATATGGAATTATCAAGAAGAGAGTCCTGACAATCCATCTTCTGATTAAACAAAAATCTCTTTTAAGCCCATAATGGCACAATCCACTAACATACATTTATACCAAGGGCTAGTGAAATCAAATTTCCATTCTTAACACACAGGCTAGAAAATTACAGTGAAAACACTGAAAATCTGCACAGAAGGACAGACCTTGCATAATTCATATGCTTTGTTCATTAGGATCTAGCACATTCAACTTGTTAGAATTATTTTAGTGCTGAATCACAAAAAAAGAATAGGAAGAGTTTAATGTCTTTATGCTTTCTGTAGCAACTCCACTGTAGACAGATCAAACTTCACAGATCTGTTAATGGCAACAGTCAAATAAAAAATGTATATCTAAAGAACCCTGAATGGGAAGCTGTAGGAGTGCCTACTATAGGGGAAATTAGTAACCCTAACGTCCCTTAACTTGTGGTAAATACATTTTTGATGGCTCTAAGATTATGTTTTATGGGAGGTGCCTCTGTAACTTCATATACCTGCTGTTTGGAGGATGGGATAAAACAGGACTGCCAGTTTCTTCTCCTGGGACAAGGAGTGATGTGGATAATGTGGAATGTGTGCAGCCTATAGATTGTTTTATGCATATATATTGTCCTAGAGAAATGAACTGTACTGGTTTCCTTTACATGCTCACTCTTGTAAATGAAATATATTGGTTAAAATTAACACCTTTTTCATTGTAAAGCTACACTCTAAAAGTATGCTTTGTGCTTCCTCAAGAAGTTTTCATTCCTCTTTCCTCAGCTAATGTGCCCTTTCTTGAAGGGCAATGCAAAGCAGAAAACGGAAAATATTACTTTGGGTCCATAAGAGCTCCTGCCACGGAGGCTTTCAAAATAGCTGTTTTATGCACTGAGAGAAAGCAACATAAAACTTTAAATCTCTTTCTCATCTAAGTAAAATATGCCTATTTCTCTGTCTGCTGTTGATTTATGAATGGTAATAGTGAGAGCATTATAGTGGCAATGAAATGTCTGTGATGGCTTATTGACAGGAAACTCTCCATAGACAAAATCAAACTTTGAGACTCTAATGTGTGTCACTGGCCACAGGAGACAAAACTCAGGAAGAGTTGAGGTTTTCTTTTGTTCAGATAGGGCCTCAGAGCAGGCACCTCTATCTGTCATTAAGCAAACTGAGGATATGCTTATTTTACAAAGAAGTTGGATAAAAAGGACTTCAGGCCCAAAAGAACTGGTCTGGTTGGAAATTTTGCATTCCCCAGATATGGGCTGGGGGGTTTCACCAGCGGAAAGGAAAAGGGGCCACTGAGCTTTGTTCAGTACCCAGAAAAGCCACTTTACACTGTCCTTTTTGAGAGATTCTATAAACAGCTATAATATACGTATTCTATAAATACATTTGTAGTTTTGCTGCTCTTTTCATTCTCCTGCAAAAACAACAAACCAAGTGAATGCACAATTCTCATGTAATGATGAACTGACCCACTTCAAGGTCTCAGCACTTTGTCTGTACTTGTGAACATGAAACTCTCATTGATGATGAGTTTTTATGTCAACCAGGATACAAAATATATACTGAAGTCATACAATAGTTATTTGCAGTTCCAGCTTTTTCCCCCTGCTATCACAGGAGAGCACAAGCAGAAAATTCCAAACAAGCCAAATCAGTGAATTGTGCATGCCAGCTAAATAATATTTGCTCATTGAAGTAGATGGGAAATGAAAGCTCAAGAAGAAATCTTTAACACTATTCCTTTTTAGCCTTTTAGAGAAGTTGCTTTTTAAGCTCTATCATTCCATGTGAATTTTGTGGGAAAAAAAATCCAAGGGTTTTGAAAAGCCTGTGAATACAGTCAGTTATTCCATACTTTCATGCCTGAATCCCCAATATTTAAAATCCAAAACAGTGTGTTTTACAAGAGAAAGATAGATACTGCACATATTGTATGGGTGCATTTTAATAGGAAACATCAGTAAATGACAGACAGGGAAAATGATGACTGAGAAAAGTAGAAAAATGCTTAGATGAGTTTGCATAGCAATTGCATCCTGCTGCAGCTAAAGGATCCCTTGTGCAAAAAAAAATCTCTGCATTTAAATGAAGTGTGGAAATAGCTAGGTTCTTTTCTGCTTTACAGTGTCCTGGGTATACTACTTTGATCAATGTAAAGTAGAACCAATTTTACTCCTTTTGAGACTTCTCACTTCTGTGGCAGTTTTAACTACCCTGTTAAATATCTTTTTCAGAATCTGCCTCTGTAACTTGACAACGGGGAAACTGACCTTGAAAGACAGAGGAAAGTCAATGCAGAAATTGTGGGTAGAAGGGAGAAAAAAGGAAATTACCTGGAAGACCTAAGAACAAAGGAGAAAGAGTGTAAATACTGTTTCACAAATACTTATCATCTTTCCTGACATCCTACAGACCAATATATGAAAAACACACCAGTGTTCATCCATGTGGCCTCACTTGTATGCACTTTAAGAAATAAACTTCATTTTCTTCATTATTTTTGACCCTTTCTCTGCCTTGCAGTCACTTTCCATATTTCTGTACTCTCCTTCATTACAATCCCCAAAAATTGCAGTTAAAGAAGGTTTCAGGTATACTGGTAATGATTTTGAACAGCCCAGAGTAACCTATCTTTCAAAACTACTAGAATTACTCAAAGCTTGAAGTGCTTGAAGCACTTAAAGCCCACTTTGCAGCTGTTTATCAATGTTTTACAAAGGCTAATTTTTTTTAAACTTGTGTTTGTGTAATGTTTATATGGAGACAATAAGAAAATAGAGCTGCTTTTCTTCTTTTGTAAAGGGAGGTGTTGTGTGTTGTTTTGCAAGCCTAAATAGCTCCAAAATGTCACGCATATCTCCTTATCAGAATATTTTCAGATACCCTAAGTCTTTCATTAAATTTCTATATATTTTCAGAGCATTAACCAGGAATCAGCATTTGTGCTTTGCTAAGTCAGTAAAACAAACAGTGAAGTGTTATCACAAGCTGCTGGATGTCGGGATGCTTCATGTTTCACACTGATCCAAATCACATTAGCCAGGGAATGTAGGAAAACCTCCATTCAAATTGTCTCCAGCATGAATGGGAACAAGCTGCTCTCTGTATTCTTGAAGCAACCTGAACCAAACCGGCCCTACAGCCACAGACTCTCACTGATGCGAGATATGGCTCATGACAAGAATCTCACTTCAGGGACAGGTTGGTGCTCCTGAGCCACATGTCCCAAGACCTTGTCATTATCCTTTTTGAGCACAGCAGGGTGGCTATGGTGCCGTTTGTGCACCAGGGATTTAGAACTTTGCCTTTGGACTGGGAGAGACACTCATTTGCAATCAGTGGCAAGGCTCTAGTTTCCCCTGGCAATCTAAGTCCATGAAAGAAATTACCCCCTCTAAGATGATGTCAGTAACGAGAGTGGGTACAAAAAATGTGTTTGGCCCCTCAATCCTAGACTCATGGGGACATTTTCAACGACTGCAGCTGACTTCATGGAATTTCTTCCCCTATTTATTTCTTCTCCTTGTTTAATTAGAAATTTCATAGTCATAACCTCTCTATAAAATTTAATGTTGTCTGGAGGTAATTGAGGTTTATGTAAATTTTTATGGCATACTAATGGCTTGAATAGAACTGCAAGTGAAGACTATTTCATAAAAGAAACTGAAGGCTGCTAATGAAAGTTCTCTAGAGTCAGCATGGAGAGAGATAAGATTGCCTTTCACCAATATAATTCTACATTGAGCTAGTATACTTTCAAATATAGCATTTAAAACTTTGGCTATTAACCAAAAAAAAAAAATAGTATATAGCTATAGCTTCCCATACAACTCCTGAGCTGAACTGGTGGTAGAAGGAAAGACTTCAATATACTAATTTTCTTCAACATTCTGAACTTTTTCTATCACAATGTGTTCAGGCTATTTGGAATTTTAATGCCTGGAAATAATGCCTTTTAAAAGTGCCAAAGAATTTTAGAGAATTAATTCCTATTAGAGCAGGTGAGAATACAGTACCCTTGGGAAAGATAATGTATAACAGTTCTTTGCCTTTGGGTTCATCTCTTCATAAGAAACCCATCTGATCACCATCTTAACATTTTATTACACAGCAACCAGTCACAGAAATTCTTATTTCTATATTTTATATTGCTACTGAACTGAGCAAGGATCAAAAGCAATCACTTTTAAAGGAACTGCAGTCATTTCACTCTCACAGTATTTTATCTTCTCTGCTTTCTCCTTCTCCTTTCTTCTTCCATTAAAACGTTGTTATTGTTGGGCTTCAAAGTCGCTGGGTTTCGACTAAGTAAAGCCAAGCCTTTCATCACAGAAAACTATTCTCTTCAATGACCTGAAGATTTTTATGATGATTTATCCATCTGAAGAGGGGGAGAGGAAGGAAAATTGTATTCATCTAGATTTATAAAGTTATGATTCAGTACTGTAGACAGCCTTAAAACAGCTCTCAGCAGAAAAATTAACTTTCTTTGATTTCAACAAACTTTGACTAAAGCCTTATATGAGCAAAAAATATGCAGTGTGTATTTCATTATCTTCTATTCCAAATCTTGCTGGATTCAAAAACCTTTTTGCCTCTCCTTAGGATAACTTTCATAGGGAATGAAAGGTTTTCTCTTTTGCACTTCATATGTTTAGTTTACTTGTCCACAGAATTTCTTAGTAGTCTCCAGAATGTGAGCCCAGGAAGGAAGAATTGGCAACTGTTGGAGCACTTTACAGATATATATATATATATATGTACTATAGAGGTAAGACAAAGAATATTCGAGGACCAATAGTAGTTTTGAAAATTAGCTAAATTTTTTCTGCTACTGGAAAAATTTCCTTTGAAGCTGGAAGCCATGAGTATTCATAAGACGGAAGGGGGAGAAAATGCTTTGAGTGTCACAGGAACCTCTGAATCAATAAGTGAATATTTGTGACCAGGGCCAGTGCTTGCACTGAAATTGCAATGGAGCTCAATGCTTCAGATAAGAGCACTCCCAGGTGGCCTTAAAAATCCATCAAGAGAGGATTTTCTGTCTCCATGGTTAAGCCATTTCCACTTTAATGACTGACAAGACATGGAAAACTTACATATATGATTTGTTTGCAAAGGCTTGCAGCCAGAGGAAATGTCAACATTTTACTACAAAAAGCCCTATTAACAATATAGGTAAGCAAAATATTTAAAGTAGAGCAAAATAGCATCAGGTAAGAGCTTTAGGATTTTTGTATGTGTGTGCAGGACTCACATATATAAAAATATATTAATTTTGTTATTATCATTTGTTTAGGAAGAGATGGGGTTTCAAGAGTGGGTTTGTCGGTGGTGTTTTAGTTTACAAAATGTTTGTTTCAGTTTAAGGATTCTCACAGTAAAGACAGAAAGGTATGTCTCATACTTGCCAATATGAAGAGAAAAACTAATAGTTCAATAACAACACTGGATTACACTAAAAGAGTTCCAGTGCAAACACTTATTTTCATTTTTACATTAGTCAGGGAGTAAATTTTTTACACTACCAAAAGAAGCATAAGCATCTTCTAGTTTTCTGATTAAAAATATGTTTCAGTAATGAAAGAGGCAAGTGAATCCTTAGGATGCCAGTACCTCAAGAATCATCTTATTTCTTTTCAAACTTCATATGCTCAGGTTATTCATTTTCTTTTGAATTTGAAAAGCAAAGCTTAAACCGAAGAGGCAAGCCATAGTAGTAATGACATCTTCTTATTTCAAACTATTAGGGTTTTTAAGACCTTTTCCTTTAGGATGAAGTGTTCTCATGTGGCAGAGTTTTGCCATTAATTCAGGTGGAAGAACATGTACACCTGTTTGAGCTCATGCCTTTGACAAGTGCTTCAATGCTTCTGCTCCTGCCAAATCCCACTGGCCCACACTCGGGGCTGCAGGCAATAAAGCCCTCAGCAGAGGCAGCTGGCTGACTGCTCAAAAATCAGCATCTAGTTGAGTTGATTCAGGGGCCTTTTCTTTGGTTGAATGTTATGACACTGTGACTGACTGCTAACCTGAATGTCACGGGAAGAGTTATGCTGGGAAGTTATTTTAGAGCTACACCCTGACATGTTGTTATTTTAGAGCTATATTCTGATGTGTTGCTGTTATATTTCTGCCAAGTGTAGTTGAACTTGTTTAACGTAAGTATCTGAGCTGTTTGGCTTTTTTTGCCATCTTTCTAAAGTTTGCTTGGTAGTACAGGCAATTAATAAGGTCTGTTTAAGGCCAGTTTGGCTACAGACATGATTTTTTCTTGCTATAGTGAATTCAGAATACCTATACTGTCTTAAATATAGAGCTTTTGGAGAAAGAGGGTGTTTATTTAACAGCAATTTTGGCAGTGAGTGTGGAGATTTCAAGTGTTTTAAGTATTTTGTAGTTCTGGACATCTTCTACTATATGATCTAAATGAGGTATAGAGATTATGAGGTCTGCAGAAGGTTCTGTCTATGAACATGATAGAAGTTTTCTTTGTTGTAATGGTTTGCAGCAGAAAAGGATTTTTTTTTTATTATTTCTTATGTAAGTCATAAACTACCTCTAAAAGCTATTTCTAATTCTAAGCTTTCTGAATTTTACTAGCTGAGACTGAGTTTATTCAATGGATTTTCTGTGGTAAAAAGCATGCTTTATGAAATACACTAGTACTATTTTTGAAGTTTGTTGTCTGGATCAAAGCTAGACATTTGCTGATAGTGACAGGATTAGCTAAATCTGCATAGATAATAATATAGAGTGATATACATTACAGTACAATATAAATTATGGCATTTTATCTGTCTATGGTCTTCACATTATGGTAGGATTGGTTTGCTACAGGTTGGTAAAGAGTTTTCAGACATATTTCAGAGGCTCTTTTTAAAAGTCAATCTGATAATTTTTACAATGTTGCAATAAAATCTTCAATTAAAAATTAGTACTTTGTTTTATTAAATAATTTAGACAATTTCTTGCTTTTTTGCCTTGCTGACTCCTACATTTTGAACAGGTGTTATATCGATAGTTGTCACCTAGAAAAATTATAAGACCAAGTTTGAGTTTTGCATTCTTGGCTTTTAGCACTGCAGTAAGCACTTAAAAATATTCAAGATTAAATCTCATGAAAGAACAATTGACCACAAAACATTTATAAACTAGTCTATGCCGGAGATATGTGAACAGATCTTTGCATCAAATCCTCATGTATACAAGCATATGCTAGACATAATAAAAATTTCTTGTGTTGTTTCTGAAGCTCTGTGTGGTGACATAAATAAAACTCAATTTTGTTTCTAATTATTTTTAGTTTGGTTGACTGTAGTATCAATTGCCATTTTCTCCATGGTTATCTATTCAAAGCAGAACTATCGGCCTCCAAACTTGTCCTATGTGAACAGAATTCTAGAGGATTTCAGATCACCCACAGCAATTTATGTGCTCTAATTATAATGACCTGCTCAGAATTATGAGAGAAAGAAAAAGGTGCATTGCCCTGAAACTTCCAAGGTTGTCTGCAGGAGACTCAGGACACAACTACCAGTGATCTCTCTGAGTCCTGTATGCAGGAAAAGTAAATGCAGTTTAAAAGCTGTCACAAGAGGTTGTCTGAAGTCTTTATGGAAGCTGACAGTGTAATAACATCACCTGCCTCTTGGTGATGATGGAGTGGCTTGGCTTTCTTCAGAATAATGCAGTGCACGCTAAAAAGGTACAACTAGAAAAACATGAGCTGCATAGTTCTTCAATAGGTGACAATGTGTAGGATGCATGGGGACAGATGACATTCTCTATACATAGCTTCTGTTAAAAAGTAGAGCTTATTTCTACTTCTACAATAAAAGAACTCAAATTCTTCTATTTTATTGTGCTAAGATGTACGGTCTGCAGCAGAATTTCCAAGAGCCCACAAATGAGGCTTAAAATGAAGTGTTGACAACACAGAAGTCAATTTTGATGCAAGGAAGAGCAGAATGTCCATGAAGATTTTGGGAACAGGAGGAAGAGCAGACTCTACAGTGACTTACAAAGAAGCATGGACTGCAAAGACCCTCTAGCTGAGGTTACTGAGTTAGCTGGTGCATCTCAGCCTGTCTTCTAGAATAGAAATTAGGTGATGTGTGTGATTATGGGCTTGTTTGGAGTAGATGGAGGAGTCATGGGATGTTTCCTTGACCTTGATATTTGGATAAAGGAGTCATTTGGCCATCTCTTGCTGAGAATGTGATTTAGATGTTGACAGAGCAGAGATATACAAATATGTCTTAGCTGATGATAATTTTTTAATCTCTGTTGTTTGCAGTAGTAAAACAACTTAAACAATACTCTAGAATCCAAGCTGAGAGCCTGATCAAGTTCATCATTCTCATAGTCTAGTGAGTTCTTGATAAAAGAACAGTGAATTTACAGGAAAAAAAAAAAAAAGAAGAAAGTATCTACATAAATCACAGTTTATGTGTCAATGCATGGTGTAAATACCCTTCATTAGCACTTGTTCAGGTATTCTGGCCAAGAGCTTAATAGAATACAAAGAGAGAAAGGAACTAGAAACCCATAAAATTATGGTAGATAATGGTTTGTTTCCAGTCAAAAGAAAAAAAATCTCTGCACCATAGATGTGGATGATGTGCTTGTTTCCAGCAATTAGTTGCCTTGTTGGTTTTGCAGAGGAATATCAGATACCAATGTATGATTATAAGTTCCCTGGAGGAAGGATTTTCTCCAAAGAACTGTTTAATGTTGTGTCTCAAGTTAGGTGTCCGATGGAAATACAATGACAACTCTTACACTTTGAAACTCAAAGCAAACTATTTTGGAACAGAAGTCTTATTTCTCATGTCAGATGTTATCTGGAGATACATTACTACAAAATAATTTTGCATCATGCATTTAGCTGCTTCAGAGTCAATAATTTTTTAATGAATACATGAGTGACTAGATGCAAAATGGCATAGAGGCATTTAGTAGACCTTTTGATACCTTTGCATTTCCTACCTTCTGCTGCATAGGTAAAAATTACAGGAGTTCATAATAAACAATAAGATAGAAAAGAACAGTGGTCAGAATACTGAATAGCCTTACAAGGCTACAGAGTGATTTCCTTTTAAAAATTTATTTTATGTTTGTGGGTTTGAGGGGGAAATAGGACTTTTGTTTAGTTGAGGTTTGTGTGTCCTTGGTGACTACTTGCTATTTGTTGGGGTTTTTTATACTTTTCAGACTACTGTGAAAAATTAACTACCTAGGGCAAGGGGCAGGGGGAAAAAAAAGGTCAGCAAAACAGAGCTATATTGTACACTCAGTATCAAAGACAGCAAAGGAGTTCAAGAATCACAGGATTTTAATTTGCTCATTAAACCAAAGCATCAAAAGAAACCCTTTTAGAGTTCTTTTTCATGGTGTTTATGAAAAAGAAAGTTTATAAGCAAAGAAAGACTTATTTTTCTAAATAGGAGTTTTGACTGGTCTACATGAAGAATGCAAGCAGTATTTCACTTGGGAATTATCAGTTCATGCACAATAGAAATGTGTGGAGCAGACGTGCAGTCATGGAAACTGCATGTGTCAGTCTGGGATGAAATTATGCATTTTATATGGGGATGGGTGAGTTTTGCAAATTAAGAACAAAACACTTTATTGATGGCACAGGGCATACTGTTTCAAAGCACTCATGTCAGTTCCTTATTATAATTGCTTTGCTGGCACGAAATATTTGCTTTTCATTTCGAAGTTTCCAGAAAATATTTAGTGTGTACATACTACAAATGAGTATGGTAGTATTTTTCCTACATTTTTTTTTCATGTTGTAACGATTTCCATAGGCTGATACAGCAAGGAGAATTGTGCTTGTGGAAGAAAGGTCGAACTAATAAATCAGGACATTCTGCAAGTGTTTGAAAGGGCGGAAGTAAAGCATAAATCTGAATCTGGCAAAAGTGCAGTGCTAACTTGGGCAAAGAAAGAACACATGGATATCTTCCAGGCCCATAGAGATGGAAACATTGTGCTCTAAAGCAATTGCCACTTTCTTCAAAGAGTGCCCAGCGTTGTCAGTGGGAATCAAGAGGCAGAGACTGTGTTCCTCAGCAGCAGTGTTAAACACCATCAGGTTTTCTGGGTGAGAAGAAATAGGGCAAGCCTCACAACAGCTGTCATAGGGTTGAGGTGATACTGACCCTGGGCAACCTGGCCAGGTATCTTCCTGTCATGGGGTCATGCCTGTCTTTAGAAAAGTAGTGGGAAGAGGGTTGGAAAGTGAACATTTGAAGACTTCTCCAGAGAACTGCCCTTCATTCAGTCATGTCTGTCTATTTTAGAAGTAATCTGGTAAGGAACAAATACCAAGTACTTCCTTATTTTCTTCTTTCTATTTAATATGAAAAAAAAAAGTATTGAGGAGGCTTGAGAATTTCAAATGGTTTGGATTGCATGTCTTTAATTTTTTTTTTTTTCTGTCTATGCAAGACTGAAATGTAATGACTCAAACAATTGGCTATTTCAAAAAGCCATGAGTGCTTTTTTGACAATGGTAACAGCCCAGATGCAGAGGGGTGCACACCCACCACCAGAGGCTACAACTGGAGTTGGAGCCAGACAAAGGAAGAGGTTCATAAGATGTAGATCCTGACAGATAAGATAATGTTTTTTATCTGCCAATATCGCCCCTTGCACAACCTTAAACAAAAAAGTTTTATGCTCTGGTATAAAACTCATCCACCCCCTCTCCAGGAACTACCACGACATTCAGACAGAGGACTGAAGATATTCATCCCTTACGATGGATCATAATTGGTTCAACTACACTGATGTGAGAGGCAGCTGTCATGGCTTTAATGTGTCATCAACCGTCAGAGAACCCTGAAATGCCTTCAAACTCATTTCTGGAAGAACTAGACATAACCCACAGTGTTGCATCAGACATTGTAAAACTCCCTCACCTCTCAGCAGAGGTACCTGGGCATTCCCCACTGAATTTAAACATAGTAACATATTAATAATAATAATAATAATAATAATAATAATAATAATAATCAATTGAACTGTATATTCCATGGGCTTCTTCCACCCCGGCAGATTAAGACTGCAGCCATCACTTTGACCAATGGATGCTGAAATTGCAGCAACAAGTCCCATTGCTAGATCCACAGATGGTGATGCTATTCTACTGTTATCCTTTCTTTTCCATTTTTTCTTTTCCGTTCTTTCTTTTCCTCATATATTTTCTTATTTTATTCTTTTATATGGCTCCGTTTCTACAGATAATAACCAAAATGGCTACATACCTCTTTTCCATTGCAACCAAACTATTGTGAAATAAACCTGCCATATACATATTTATAAGCTCAAGTCATCTAGTGTCGTTTCCCCCTAATCTGTCCCAAGGGATCTATTACTGACAAGAACCCCAGTCACCCTGCCATCAGGGGCAGGTCATAACATCATCTCTTTTTCTGGAAGTAGATTCTTTTCCTATTTTGTTTTCTTTTACCATGAAAAGCACTGTAACAGCATAGGCATTTCATCGTACTGCTTCTAGCTAGTTAACTTTAGCATAGTCGAGAGCCTGTGCTTTCATAGAGGCAGTATATGAATAGAACTAATCTCCAGAGGAGTGGATCTCTCAGCAGGACAAATTAGAAGTTGAAGAGGTTGTTATACTTAATTAGGTCTAGAAATTGAGCTAATTTTCATTGTGAAGGAAAAAAAAAATACTAAACCTTAGCATTGGTCAGAGTGCATTAAATTCTGCTCCAAAATCTCTACATGGAGTAGCTTATTATCAAGTTATTGCTGACATTTTTAGGTGCAGTATTCCTATGGTTTGAAGGTTTAGGAGCAGGAGCGTATTGCTCACACCTTAGCTACTTCTGAGTTCCCTGGAGAAGGAGCACTCTGTCAATTTCACCAGTGAAGAAAAGGAGCTGAATGGCTTATAGCCCTGTCTTCTTAAAATACCAGTGGGGTTTGAATGCTGTACCTTGTGCTGGATGATGAACCAAAGTCCTGTATACAGTGGCGCTGAAGTCACTATTGTAACCCTGGCAATAAACAGAGAGCAGCTTCAAGAATTGATACCTTTCATACCAAGAATTCGTTAGGGGATGTGTTAGAAGAAGAATCTTCATGTGGTGAATTAGCTCACAATAATTTGTTTTGATTTCATTTTTACAGAATCAGAAATATCTGATAGAAAATGCAATAGGCATGTATCTCTTCAAGACTCTGGATAAAACTACCTTTTTTAGTAACGGTTTCATCAGTTTCATTCCTGATTAAGTGTTTCTTTGAAAATTTTAATACCTTATTTCCTCAATTATGCCCTGTGTCTAGGTGTGCTGGTTTTGGCTAGGCAGAGCTAACTTTCTTCACAGTGATCATTATGGGGCTGCGTTTTGTATTTGTGCTGAAACCGTGTTGTTATTGCTGAGCAGCGCTTGCACAGAGCCAAAGAATTTTCTGCTTTTCATACTGCCGTAGTGAGATGTCTGGAAACTTTGAGAAGACACAGATGGGACAGCTGACCTCAGCTGGCCAAAGGGATATTTCACACCGTATGGTGTCAAGCTCAGTATGTAAAGACAGGGGAAGAAGGCGGGAACATTTGGAGGGTTGGCATTTGTCTTCCCAACTCACTGTTATATGGTTTTGATTTTTTTTCATATAATGTGCTTCGTTGGAAGGGACTCATCAGGAACAAAGTCCAGCTCCTGGCCCTGTGCAGGACACCCCAAGAGTTACCACCATGTGCCTAAGGGCTTTATCCAAACACTTCTTGAACTCTGTCAGGCTGATGCTGTGACCACTTCCCTTGAGAGCCTGTTCCAGTGCCCAGCAACCCTCTGGGTGAAGAGCCTTTTCCCGTTACCTAACCTAATTCTCCCCTGACCCAGCTTCATGCCGTTTTCCTTGACCAATAACTTCCACTCCACTTCCCCTTGTAAGGATGTTGAAGACCACAATGACATCTCCCCTTAGCCTCTTCCAGGCTGAACAGAAATGACCTCAAATGTCATATGGATTTCCCTCGAGACCCTTCACCATCTTGTCCATCCTTTGGATGCTCTGTTATAGCTTAATGTCTTTTTTGTACTGTGACACCCTAAACTGTGCCAAATTTTTGGGATGAGGCTGCACCAGTGCAGAGCAGGACAATCCCCTCCCTTGCCTGACTGGTGATGCTGTGCCTGATGCTCCTCAGGACACAGTTTCCCTTCCTTGCCATGGCACTGCTGACTCGTATTCAACCTCTCATTCCCCAATCTATAGACAAAACCAGGGTTACCCCATTCCAGGTGGAGAATCCGGCACCTGAACTTGTTAAACTTCACAGGATTGGTGATTGCCCATCTCTTTAATTTGTCCAGGTCTCTCTGCAGGGCCTCTCTGCCTTTGAGGGAGTCAAGAGTGCTCCCCAATTTAGTGTCATCAGCAAACTTACTCAGTATTCCTTCAAGTCCTGTGTACAAGTTGTTAATGAAGTTGTTGAGGAGGACTGGGCTGAGGATGGAGCCCTGTGGAACCCCACTGGTGACCAGACACCAGCCTGATGTCCAGACACCAGCCTGATCCCATTCACTACAACTCTCTGTCCAGATTCGTGAGCCAGTTGCTGACCCAGTGCCCAACACAGTTATTAGCTGTGGGATGGACACTGTCCACAAGGACACTGTGAGACACAGCACCAACAGCTTCACTGAAGTCCAAAAAGACTGTATCTGCTGGAGTTCCCAGAGCAGCTAGGTGGGTTACCTTGTTGCAGAAGGATATCATGTTTGACAAGCAGGACTTTCTCCTGTTGTGCTGTGCCAGCTGTGATGGAGCCCTGCTTTCCTGGAGATGGCTGAACATCTGCCTGCCCATGGGAAGCTGCGAGTGAACTCCTAGTCTTGCTTTGTTTTGTGTGTATAGATTTTGCTTTATCTACTAAACAATCTTGAACTCAACCCAGAGTTTTCTCACTTTTACTCTTCTGATTTTCTCTGATATCACTAGTGATGGAGTGAGCAAGTTGGCTGCCTGGTGCTTAGTCACTGGCTGAGGTTAAACCACACAGGACTATAGCTACATGCCTGGATAATGCTGTGGTTACTGAATGTGTCAGCAGAAAAAAAATGAAACATTTAAATTTGGCTAGCTCAGGAACAATAGTAGGAATGTTAGCTGTAGCTCACTGCAGCACCCAGAGGGTGTTTCTGAGGTCCATGTAATTTGTGTCCCAGACATTCTTTTGCACATATGAAAGCTGATGCTACTGTATCTTCACCATCACAGTGGTATATCCCCGTGTTATACTGGGATTTCACTATATGATTCACAGTACAAGTGACACCCTAGGAGCCAGACCATGTTCTATATGAGGTGTTCTGTCCCTGCTTCTGTATACTGGCATGTGTTTACAGGTGGGAGATGATTCAGAATCAATGCCTTAAAAAAGACAGGCTAAATGCCCGGGGATGGCCCTTCCATTTAACTGTAAAATTTCTGAAAATGCAATGTTGATTGCACTGAGAAAAGCAATAGGGTTTTTTGGGTGGCAAAATGGGATATCTGCTACACAAATGTTGCTAATCAAGGACTGTTAAATAGTGTATTTACATAATTTAAGTACTAATATACAACTTAAGTAGGGATAATTTGTCTAAGAATCTTACCTTTTTCTTTCACAGAGCATTAGCAATCATTGCAGCCTCACCAAACACAATTTATTCTATCTTTTTCATGCTGTGTAAAATCACTCCAAAACATGTCTTCTCTTTACCTGAAATAAGAATAATAGCTTAGATTTGTTAGAAAGAAGCACAAGAAATTTACAGGCCTCATTTGTCTCTTGGAGGATAACCTTAAAAAAATAGTATCTAGCTGCTTATTTATGCTGATGATATTATACTCGGAATTTCACACTCAATCAAGAAATTGAAAACAGAAATACTACACAATAAATAGAATGATACCAAACTAAAATGCAGTCAATTTAAGAAAATTACTGGGGGGCTGTATTTGAATACTACCACTGATTTTTCTAGTATTATTTTTTTTTATTTTATGCTTTTGTGGCATTTTCTTAGTTTTAAACGTTTTCCTCACTCCTGAAGCTTTGTGAAAAACTCTAGAAAGCAAGGCAGAATATTGACTGACAGACCACATATGTAAGAGAGAAATTGACGGCATTAGATTGTTCAGTCAATTGCGTAAGTGAAATAATATACTGGCAATGTTAGGAGTGGTGTGGCATGGAGGAGAAAAGTATATTTCAGACAAAAAATCATGATTGTTAGGTTGATGGCTCATGATTGGCATGTTCTTTTCAGCTTTGAAAGAATATTATTTCAATACTTTACCAGGAAGAAAGAAGAATTGTAATTATCAAAAAGCCAAGCAGTGGAAGCTAATCTTGTATTTCAAAGTGAACAGATATACTTGTTGTTTTCTTGAATGCATGGAAAGTAAATTACAGTAGTGGATTATTTATATTAATTTGATTTCTTTATTTTTATATCCATTGAATTTGTTCCTTTAATTCTTTCATGGTATTTTATTGGTATCTGCTCATACTTTTTCTTTTTTTTTTTTCCTTCCAATGCTCGTTTGTCTATACTTAGTTTTGTCATTTAAGCCATGGTATTCTTCTTTGAGGCATGTTGCTCTGGGACATATTAGAACAGGGATATGGATCTGAGCTTTGCTGTCAAGTGTTAACCTACTGTCACCTAAAAAGAATGAATGTAATTTAACATGTTCTAGTTAAAGTGTACTCTAAAATTGGATCTTTTTTCACAACTGTTCTTTATTCCACTGTCTGTGAAAAACAGGTAAATCTTTCTTCTAAGTTGCTCCTGATTTTGATCTCAGCATAGATCAAATTAAATACATGCAAGCAAGTTTATGAACTTCCTACACTTTTATTTTTTATGCTTCCCCATTTATGTTATTCCAAATGCCATTAACAGAGGACATTTCCTGAACAAGAGCAGAATTTACTATATTCCAGATAAACTTCAGAATGCTGGGTGACTACCAGGCCACAGTGAAGATTAAATGATCAATCATTATTGAAACATAATGAGATGGGCAGAGGAAAACCATCTGAAATTCAACAAAGGCAAGTACAGGGTCCTGCAGCTGCGGAGGAATAACCCCGGGCACCAGCACAGCCTGGGGCTGACCTGCTGGGAAGCAGCTCCGTGGAGAAGGACCTGGGGGTCCTGGTGGACAACAAGCTGTCCATGGGCTAGCAGTGTGTCCTGGGGGCCAAGAAGGCCAGTGGTATTCTGGCATTCTTTAGGGAGAACATTGCCAGCAGGTCGAGGGAGGTGATCCTGCCCCTCTACTCAGCCCTGGTGAGGCCACATCATGTCCAGTTCTGGGCTCCTTAGGACGAGGGAGACATGGAGCCCCTGGAGCAGGTCCAACAAAATCAACAAGGATTATTAAAGGACAGGAATATCTCTCTTATGTGGAAAGGCTGAGGGAGCTGAGCCTGCTCTCAGCCTTGAGAAAATATGAGTTAAGCAGCTAGTAAAAGGGGAAATATCAGGCACCAATGCTTGAGTAGATCAGGAAGGAGGTTAGCAGTGGAGTTCTTCAGTAATTAAGACCAATCTGCTTAATGACATGAACAACGTTGTTAGCTTCTTACCAAAAAGTGTTTAGATACTGTCAACAAATGTCATTTCACTTAGAAAAAGTTGGAAGACCTTGACAGTTCAAGAGAATAAGGGAGACATAAGAGCACAAATGTATATTAAAAAGAACTGAATCAATTTCTGACTAAGCCAATGTCTTATTTTGAGGGACTGAACCCCTACTCCTATTGCTCCTACTGAAGCTCAAAAAAACTCATTTACATCCATATTTGAAATTCTAGTCTCTTTTGCATCAGTTTAAGACATTTGGTCTAATTTTAAAATGTCTAATAATCGTGTTCTACCCACAACCCCTCCGCCCATCATTTATTTCTCCCAGTTATTTAAATGGAAGTAATTTCGGTTTTGTTTTTCATGCACTAAGGCTCTGTTTATTTTCAGGATTATATCATGATATCATATTATATCACATGTAGATCCTCTTTCTCCAGAGTTTACTAATATGCTGAGAAATAGCCTAAGTAGAGCACTGTGGCATTCCTATGGTTTTATGACATGCATGTGTAGCATGGGATTGTAGAAAACCTTATTAAGATGATTTCTAGGAAAATATAAGCATTAATGAAAACACCATGGAAGGCAGAGTTTCAAACCATATGCCTTAGGTTCTTAAGTGATTTTTCTCTGATAATTATTTCTAGATGCAGATGTAAATTATTCCTGGTTGTTTGTTTGCTTCTTTAAAGAAAAAATAGTTAACATCTGAGGAACACTAACTTTCCTTCACCAATGCTTCAAAGCATGCCAAAATACCTTATTTGGATTGTCAGAATAACATGCAGATAAGGTGCAAGTGAAACTGCTTCGACTCCATACAGCTGGAGGTAAAGGGAACAGGCTGCTCAGAGAAGTTGTGGATGCCCTATCCCTGGAAATGTTTAAGACCAGACTGGATGAAGCTCTGAGCACCCTGGTCTAGTGCAAGATGTCCCTATCCACTGCACAGGGGGATGGAACTAGATGATCTCTAAGATCCTTTCCGACCCAAAACAATCTATGACACTGGTTTTAAAAGTACTGATAACTGGCACCATGTAACATTTATCTCTGCCAGTCAACAGAAGTCAGGAGATTAGTAGCATTTCTTTATTACATACATTTAAAATGTCTATAACAAAATACATCTTTTTCAAGCTGGAACTGTAGCTTTTAAAATCATTTTATTTCAAAGGGAATCCTCAAAAATCTCAAGGAAATGTGTGTAGTTTTTTCCTGTAAATGAAACTGCAGGAAAAATAGAAAGGCTGAAATAGAGGACAAAAGGTACAGGAGCAGGACTGTCTGCCTGCAGTCCCTGAAGAACATCCTGCTTTGGGTATTTGGAAGCTTTTCTTCATTCACAGCAGGCTTAGAAGTAGTGACTCTGTCCAAGCAGCCAAAACCTTCAACCCAAAGAATTCAAACTTCAGCCACTTTAAAAAGATGCCAAGATCCTTCCTGCTATGTTCTGTGTGGATTCCCAGAGAGGCTGTGTATGGCCTGCACACAAGGCAGAGGTAAGTGAGAAAGATTTTTGCAGATAATCCGTAATATATGGATACATATTTTCCAGGGAGGTGACAATATGCAGAGACCTCTCACTTTCCCTTCCATTGCATTCATTCTCTCTAATAGGTTAATAATCTATTCAGAACTAAGTGACTGCCACATATTGATGGAAAATATTCTGGATTATTAGATAAAAATCTATCTTCTCATTAGCTCTCAAAAGAGTTCGGTTTAGCAGATAATATTATTTTCATCAAACAACACGGAATATGATGATATTTGGGTCAGAGCTTGTTGGTTAAACTATTATGGGTTTTGTCTAGTGTTTCCTCCTAGTCTTAACATGCAGATTCAGTGAGATTTATTTCTTCTTCTCTTTCTCCTCAGAGTTTTAGTAAGAGAAGATGATTGGTGAAAAAACGATTGACCAATAATTTTTTTTAGTATGTTACATTATTAGGATAATTGTAATAGATACCTAACTGTGAAAGAATCAATAGTTCGTTCAAATTTTAAGGAATAGAAAAGCTGGACTATAAGAGTTTCATTTTGGCATTTCACAGGGTTTGAGTAGATGAAACCAGACTGAAAATATTATGAGAGCACAAGCCATCTGCAACAGTAAGCCAGTAGGAATCACTAGAAAATTGCTTTATTGATAGACCTCTTTAACAACAGCTCAAACTGAGAAGAAAGTAATGTTTTTAAAATTTCTCTACAGTTGAACTGAAAAAAAAATGTTTCTTTTGTAAAAGATGTCTTCTACCTCATAATGGGGAAAAAGTGGCATGAGTTCAACAACATGATAATATCAAGATCATCAAATGAGATATGTAATCAGAAATGAGAAACCAACATAAAAAGCCAAGGCACATTTTTGGCAGAAGAAAATTGGAAAATAACACTTAATAAATGAATTCTTTTCTTTTCTTCTAAGAAAATTAAACACAAAGCTCCTCCAAATTATATTTATGAAAAATTTGTCTCATTTGACCACATTCAGCACTTTCTGAACTGCTTGCAGCCATACTATGTGATGGCAAGTCTCACAAATGCTTGTTTTTCAAAACTTAGAGAGTCACCTCCCGTCTCCATAATATTTTTATTTTTTTAATTAATGTACCACTAATTAGTGTATGACTTCAGAATTTCTTGATTCTAAACTATTTAATATGGATTTTTTCCCCTTCTGTTTTCATTGCTAAAGTCTGGGATTTAGGTTTATGATTAGTTTAAGAAAAGTGATACAACGATATGAAAACAGTAGGTCTTTAAAAGCTATTCTTCCATTAGGGTCAATTATATACCTTTTAAATACTGTAAAAAGTGACAGACTGTTATCTGCTTTTATACATAAATACAAAAATCACCCCTAAGATAATGTATCCATAAAATTCAAAGTCCCATAAAGTGCAAAAAGACAGTGAAGAATATGCTTAAAGTTTCTCAGGAATTTCTTAACTTCTTTAGCTCCCTTAAAAAGTGCTGGATTGTATTCCATTCATTGCTGTGCTCCAGCTGCTTCTGGTTGAATTTGATATTGAAAGATGTAGATATGATAGAATCACATGAAAATTGCAGAAACCCATATAAGAGTATTAAGAATTTCCTCATGCATCCTGAGAAGTTTGTGTTCCTTCCTGAGCAACAGCCTCAAATGCTTTCAGATTAAAATAGAAGATGCTGACAAAAACTTGTCCAAAGATATTGCAGACTTTCTATTTTAAAACTCTTGCTTTAGTTTAAGTTAATACATGAAATATCTTCAGCTCTTTCTCCTAAAAAATTTGAGACAAGATGTAAGAAAAAGGACAAAGAATGGGTCACTATTGTCAATTAAATATTAAGAGAATGATGCCTCAGCCTCTCTTTAAAATACTTCATAATGCAAGCAAAGGCAGAAGTAATTATAAATGGGTATTCAGTGTTTAAGAATTGTTCTTTTCAAATCCCTTTAGGATTTTAATTGCATTTTAACCTTGATGTTCTTGTATCATAAACATTGACCCTCTTTTTGCTCACAGAGAAAGGGTTGGACATCTATAAAAAAGTCTAATTCTACAGTTTTGGCATATGTCTCACAGTGTAGAGCTAGCAAAGGTTGTCTTCTACCCTTTAGAGCCAGGTACAATTCCTATCAACACAATACATCCTTAAAATAACTGTCTCACTGGCTGTATGGGCTTGGGAATAGATCCTTAGTTACTTTCAGACAGGAAAAGAAGGATCAGAAGCACCTGTGTTATTGTTAAGACCAAAATATCAAGCAACAGATTTCATAAGCAGGCAGAGGACTTTTCCTGTTAACAAATGGCCCTGGATATGTGGAAAACCTGTACTTTCCTGACCTTACTGAGGACAGGGCTTATACTGTGACAGGCAACCACATTTGTCACTTCTCACATCCTTCCATATGTAAAGGCAACTAAAACCAGATTTATATTACAGCATCATCAATGTTAATAAATCATTAACAACCAAATAAACAAACAAAAACAAACCCACAATAAAAATTCCCCAAAAAGGGTAAATGCAGACACTATAGCAAAAAAAGGAGTCTTTAAGTTCTTACGTGAAGGAGAGAGTCAGAAGCTCCATGGCATGTTTCCCTATCAGTTGGCATCTGTGTTCTTTTTTAGGTAGGTCTGATTAAATGACCTTTTGCCATCCTAAGTTGCAGTAGTTTTTGCTTGAAAAATTAGATTATGTTTCCCTTTGGCTAAGAAAATAAATTAACCTACCTGATTCAGAAAGACTTCCTTTGCTAACAGAAAAAGAGATGTTGGAGAGAAAAATATACAATCTTACCCCAGGAAATTACACGGGGGGTTTCATAATAAAATTGCACTTGAAAATAAAACGAAACAAAGTTAAAATTAAATTAAATTAAATTAAAACAAAACAACCAAAAAGTCATTAAAAAAAAACCAAAAAAAAACAAACAAAAAACCAACAACCACAACATAATTTGGGGATTTAATGTGTAAATATATTACAGCTTTTTTTGTAACCCAGCATGCACACCCTTCTGAGGGACCACCTAGTTCATTTTTACAATGTTAACAGTGGGCAAAAGTGAACATGATAAACTAGAATAAAACACTGAAGTTGTATGAGCTGAGCAAATCTGTGTGGGTGATAGCAGCAGCAGGAGTCCACAGGATGCCAGGAAAGCCATTAAGACAGGAGCTTGGAAGGCAACTGTCATTTCCCCATGGTGTTTAGAACTACTGATTAATGGAGAGTGATGTTAGTGTTCTTCAGCTAACCTTTTTCAAGGGAAAATAAAGTCACTTTCAAACACTGTTCTCTGTTCAGCTCATTGTTTGTGAATTCTTCAGGCCTGGGGATCTCCATTAGCAATTCTGTTTATACAGTTTGGTTTATTAAATGTATGCACCAAGGGAAATCATTTTCTTTTATTTGCAAACTAGACTCAAGGCACTGTAGAATGATGTCTTGTTTTAAATTCAGTACGTAAAAATGAGGTTTCTCTAGTTTAAGAGCAAGAAAGTCCCATAATTTTCAGATGACGTGTTCATAACTTACCTCCATTTCTGAGATGTCTTTTTTCAAAATACAATAAACTCAGCATCCCTTTGGAACCCATTATGGGAGGTGTTTCCATACAGCAAAAAGTTTCCTTAAACATCCTAAATTTAATGAGGCTTTTATACAAGCATGTGTATCACTGAAGTCGCCATAGCCAATGTCTGCTAAATTACACTGAGTAAGGATGGGAACACTGCTGTCAGTAGCCCTAGCAGACTCTAAAACAGAATTTAATCATGTATGGCTGATACATCCATTCTGCTTTCCTGCAATCTGTTCCCTATATTTGATTAACCTTTTTAGTTGGAAGTCTCTGCCCAAGTGAAACATTTAGCTCTATGGAATGAAAGTAATACAGATATGCAAAGTGTCAGGCAACAAGCAAGGTGTTCTGCCAAACTGTTCTGCAGTTACAGCTGACAAAATTTATTTGTTTTTAACTAGAATTTGACAGGAAAATGTGTATTTGCTGAAGAAAATATGTTTCTCAGTGGCTAGAAAAATTATCTGTACCATCAAAATTTGGATAACATTGATGTAGCATCTCATCACAAATGCTGTTTAGACACTCACATTTCCTCTTCCTTTGTGCTCATCAGACCTCTCAATCAGAGTATTTTTCTCATGAGACATTGTAACTGGAGTTCTGATGAAGTATTTTGATGGCTCACCAAGGATGAAGCCCACGGAATAACTGAGGAAAAACAGTGAGAAAGAGCCATGAAGTGCTATTTCCTAAAGAATAATTCTAGCTTTAAACAGGATTTTTTGTGCAAAAATATGTCTATTTCCTTTGGGAAATTGATCTTCTCTATCTGAATGCCTATGCCACACAGATCTAGAGGTATTAAAAACTATTTTGTGGTTAGGATGCATAGGTTTAAGGATGACTAAGTTACACTTATCTCAAGTCTCTCTTGAGAGATTTGTTGAGAGGTGCCAATACAATTCTCTTAACAAACCTAACAAATTAAAATAAAATCAAGCTACTAATGTTCCTCAAAATCTATATTATTAGATGCTAAAAGATATAGTCATCCTTTCATTAAAATTCAAAAGCATGAGTGGGTGGGGTTATAAGAGTTTTACTGGAGTATGTAAGAGTTATTTGAAGAGCACTTGGAATATCAGTGTTGCACTGAGCATGTACACCTGTACTGCATCTTTTAGTTTCTTCGGTTCTTTGATATCATCTTGCAGATGTGTTTTCCTTCCACGGTTACCATCATTGTTTCACAGTGTGGTTAACAAATCCTAAGTTCTTTGAAGTGAATCTATGAACCTTATCTGCTCCTCTTGCCACTGCTCTTACACAGAGAAGTCTCTGTGTGCAACCCACCAGGATGTGCTCCTAAAAGGCAAATCTTGTCCTCACTTCAGAATGTGCAAAAGACTCCAAGTGTAGCAGAGCAGAAGTGGTGTTTCAGCACAGCATATATGAGGATTTCTTCCTCCTTATTTCTTAAAAGAAATTATTCAGCATGCAGGAATTTATTGTCACTGCCCAGGAACACCAGAGTTTTTTGGAGGGAGAACATCACCCACTCAGTGCATCTATGGGATGCTGCTCCCCATTGTATCTGCATAATGAGTCCTAGCTAATTACCAATATAGTAGGTACTTGAAGAGGTGTCTCAGCAAATATCCCCACCAAAAGCCTCGACAAATGTTTCCCATTTCAAAATTCTGTACTGCACTAGGAATGGATTTAAGCTATAAAAACTTTAAATTACATTAATTCTACCGTGTTTTGAGTTCTGTACTCCAAGAACAGCAACTACACACCCATTTGTGAATTTTCTGACTATTTCTGACCATCGAATTTCATCAGAGAACGTGATCTCTAAAAAAATTATCTTTGTGTGGCATCAGTTTTCACAACCCTTCTTTTAGGACAGCTTGGTCTCCTGCACAATACACTGGCAGGGGGCACCCCAAAATAGAATGTCTTGAGCTGCAATGCAAGCCATAACCAGTAGTATGCATTCTATCACCATCTGCTGAAACCAGGCAGAGCAGTGTTCCCTATCTCTTCCATGACCCATTCCTCATATTACCGGGGGGAGGGGATATCCTCTGTTAAGGGACCATCAGTTAAAACCAGATGGGGAAATGTTCTTTATCTTTTCCACAACCCATCCTTCCTCCAGGAAGACATCTTCTGTTAATGGGCCATTGAGTCCCACAGCATGACTGATAAAATTACATCATCCCATTGTGAGGTGCTCCACCCAGGGGGAGGAGCCAAGCCTTTCCCACCTAGATAATATCTGAGATTTGGAACACCAAGGCAGCCCTTTTCCACTGGATTCCCAGAAGAAGACCAGGTCCATCACCACTGGACCTTCAGAAGAAAACTGCACCCTTCTCCAGGAGCACTGCTTCAGCTGAACCACATGTGTCATCCAGGAGGACTGCAGCCACCATTTAATCAGACTGCTGCCTGTTGTGTTCTGTTATGTTTCTATTGTATTGTTAAGTTATTGTTATACCGTTAAAAGTTTATATTCTGTTATTTCCCCCTCTTGTTCCGCAATGGTTTGTCCCTTTCCTGCCTTGCCCCATGTCTGTCATTCCCCAGTTCCTCCTCCTTTCCAGCACCTTCCCTGCTCGTCTCCCGAAACCCGGCCCCTTCCCCTGTCAATCCTCCCAGAGACCGTACCCCTTTTCCAGAGAGTTCTCCCAGTTCCGCCCCACAATTGGTTGTTGTACCCTGGTTGCCACCCACAGGTTACCCCATTGGTTCGCTGTACATCTTTCCCCGCCTTGTGTACCTCCCCTAGTTAGCCGCAATTGGTCGAAGTTTGTACCTCCCCTCCGTTCCTCCCCCTGTATTTAATCCCCTGCACACTCTGTGAAGCCGCCTTTTGCGGTTCCCTCCTCCCGACCCCGTACCTCGTTCCTGCTCTCCCAATAAATCTCTCCTTGGAATCGCAAAGGGTCTCTCCCGAGCTCTTTGTCTCGCCTTAGACTGGCAGCCCTCGTTGTGGTCTTCGACCACACACCTCGACCACGAACCCTAGAAGGGCATAGTGGCAGGGCCACTCCTTGCGCGGCTCTGTGGAGCTAGCTGAGACCTGAGGAGTGTGGAGACAACTCAGGGCAGAGCCGTGTCAGCTGCCAACACCCTGACTGACTGACAGGGTATCAGGTTGTATTCTGACTCTGTCAGGGTTTGGTTTTTTTATCACTCTATCTTTATTTTAATTTTCCTAGTAAAGAACTGTTATTACTATTCCTATATCTTTGCCTGAGAGCTCCTTAATTTCAAAATTATAATAATTTAGATGGAAGGAGGTTACATTTTCCATTTCAAGAGAGGCTCCTGCCTTCCTTAGCAGTGAACTGTCTTTCAAACCAAGACATAGAATAATAGAATCATTTTGATTGGAACAGCCCCTTAAAATCAGAGTTCAGCCATTAATCTGATACTGCCAGGTCTACCACTAAACCATGCACCTAAGCACCACATTGAAACCTAGAGGCCAGGCACCCCCAAAATGTGGGGAGCACATGGTCACTGCCTGCTTGCCTGAATTGGTGACTGGGCTTGAGCCTCCTTCTCTCATGGCCCAGGTGAGGCAGTACCCAGCAGCAGTTTGGCTGCACAGAGGGGAATCTTTCAAATCCCCCACATCTGAGGTGCTGGGACAGAGAGAGGGAGTTGCTGTGGACAATTCTGAGGACATGAGAGGCAAATATCCTTCTCTCTGGTCTGCAACAATTATATAGTCTTACAGTCATTTCATTTTTTGAATAAATAATTAGAATAACTGCTGGATCTGAACTTTTATTTCAGATATCCTAGACTGTCTTTGCCCTCAGGCTCTCTGGAAACATAGTGAAATATTTCTGGTTCCTACTTCTTTTGGAGAAATTATCCCAATTCAGGACTGGTGGGGGGTTGCATGTTTGTCTGTTTGTTTGTTTGTTTTGTTGGGGGATTTTGTTATATTGGTTTCTTATGTTTTACGGAACAGTTATTTCCTGCTTGGGTCTTGTCAAATCTTACTGAGTTGACTTCCAGAAGGATTAATCAAGGCCTGGCCTGAGAATTTAGCCTTTTGTCAGAAATAAATCACTCTTTTGATATTTGAAAAAGAGTAAAATATTGCTGAGGAGAACTGTTCTCTTTCTTAATATCTATTTATGTCTGGGCAAATATATTTTTTATTACATAAATCATGTGTAATGTTCTTCCTTGCATGCATGCAATGAGAAAATATCCTCAGGCAAGTTGTTTTCCGAAATAATCAGCTCAGGCATTCCCCATCTGGAAAAATATTGTTACGGTACTGTGGCTTAAAACCAAGTGAGTGATTGAATATGACTGATGTGAGCCAGTGTACCAGAAAATGTTTTTATTTCAAATATTATACCTGGTCTTGAATCCAATCCCAGCTTTAGTATTTTAGTTACTCAAGGGCAGACATCAAACACCTGGTCTGTCCACTCTCCTTTACTGCCAACACCATTAATTTTCCAAATGAGTCAGCACATCTTGATTTATTCTTTAATTGATTGGTAATACTAGTTCTAATTGAGACTGTAAAATTAAAGTTACAGATTTGATTCTGTTCAGAGTTCAGAACACTTCCTTGATCAGAGCTGAGTGTTACAAGTTGTATAAACAAATGCAAAACAACAAAGCAAAAATCAAATTCACAGTTCTGCAAAATGAGCTAACCCAAGCTTACTCCTTATTTGGGCTGTAACACGGGCAAGAGCAAAATGTCTCTGGAAGAATAAAACAAAACAAATTCAAGGTGAAAATAAAACCTTTCTAATTTTATTTCTGAGGTGGCAAATCATCCCGAAGAGAGTAGCAGATTAAATACAGCCACAAGACAACCCATGACTAATTTGCTTAAATCAAATTAGAATTGATTTCCAGACTCCATCCACAGAAATATGTGGATATCATTTGGTGGAAATGCTACAGAAATATGTGTTCTGCAAGAAGCAAAGAGCATAGAGTATTCATTGGTCCTTGTTCTGGTATCAAGAGTTGTTTCAAAGTCTCTGTCCCCCTTGAGGACAAAAGTAACAAAATGCACAGTTTTGTCTCCATTCAAGCCAATTGTATAATTGTAGAAGCAATTCAAATATTAGGAAAATAATGTAACTATAAAGTTTAGCATCCATTTTCTAAGGCAGTATGTAACATCACATGCTCTGGCACACCATTTTTGTCGTGTGCAGTCAGAGTTTATATCAATCCTTGAAGGAGAGAAGGCTCAGTTGCACAGTTTTCTTAATTAATTGACCTCATCTGAAAAATAAAAATTTCTTTTCATGCTCTGTTCCCAGTTTGAATCTCCTCAGATAAGGACAAGGAATTTCTCCTTTTTAACAAAATTATTTCATTCTTCTTTTCCATGACTCATTCTAGGTCTAATTATTTTTTCTGTTCTCTGTGACTCAGAGCATCCAGACGTCCCAGTCTTCAATCCTATTTTTTCCTCTGTCCCTATATATCCTTTCTTTGTGAGATTTTTTGCTCACATTTTTCATATCTTATGAACTACTTTCCACAGTATGAAGAAGACTCAGCTGTGGGCTGCTAATGAGGACCTGTTGATGGTGAAAGAGATATTCCTCTGGCTTCATATAATGTGTGAAGCACATTCAAAGGTACTGAGAAAAGACTCACCCTTTAGGATTTTAAACAGAGCTACAGCAGTGTATTCAAGGGTAGCATGCATGAAGGGTCATAGATTCATAGAATGGTTTGGCTTGAAAGGGACCTTAAAGATCAGGTCTTTACAAGCTCTCTGTGGGCAGCAACATCTTCCACTAGACCACATTGTTCAAAGCCCCATCCAACCTGGCCTTGAACACTCCCACAGATGGGGCTTCCACAGCTTCTCTAGGCAACTCCTGTCTCACCACCCTCACAGTTAAGAATTTCTTCCTAATATCGAAATTAACTTACCCTCCTTAAGCGTAAGGCCATTTCCCCTTGTCCTATCACTACATGTCCTTGCAAAAAGTCTCTTTCCAGGCTTCCTGAAGGTCCCTGTCAGGTACTGGAAGGCTGCTCTAAGGTGTCTCCCTGAACCTTCTCTTCTCCAGGCTGAACAGCCCCAACTCCCTCTGCTGTCCATATTGGAGAGGTGTTTCGATCCTTTGAACCTCTTTGCAGCCCCTCTCTGGACTCATTGAACACGTCCACATCTTCCTTAAATTGTGGGCCCCAGAGCTGGATGCTGTGCTTCAGGTGAGGTCTCAGGAGAGCAGAGAAGATGGGCAGAATGGCCTCCTTTGCTCATGCTTCTGATGCCTTCCAGATAGCTTTCTAGGCTGTGAGTGTGCATTGCTGAAACGTGCAGAGCTTCTTGTCAACACCCCCAAGCCTTTCTAGGCAGAGCTACATCCATTCTCCATCCAACCTGTATTTGTGCATGGGATTGCCCCAAGCCCAGTGCAGGACCTTGGCCCTGTTGAATGTCCTGAGGTTTGCACAGACCCACCTCTCAAGGTCCCTCTGGCTGCAGTCCCTTCCCTCCAGCGTGGCAACCACAGCACACAGCTTGCTGCTGTAGTCAGTCTTGCTGAGGGGGCCCTCCATCTCACTGTCCATGTCACCAGCCCAAACAGCACCAGTCTCAGTACCCTCTGAGGATCCTAAAGGAAATTTTCTTGTAACAAATATATCACATGCACTTATATATCTACAGATACAGCTGCTAAGTTTAAATTCACAAGACAGTCTAATGGTTTAATTTTATAAAAATCAATACTCTTTTTAATAATGGTACTAAATATTGCCAGTTGAGCTGACACAATTTTCTGATGCAGAATGCATGAACAGTAGTACTGTACAGGCTACAAAAGAGCTCACTTCCAGCTAAAATTCCAGTGTGAGTTATCCCTACAGTACATGAAGTGGGACCATGGGGTCACACCTCACATGGTGGAGCAGACACTCTCTGCAGCCCTTGGAGAGCCCACTCTGGAGCAGAAGGAAAGTCTAAGGAGGGAGAAGCATCAGAGAGGAGCAGCCATGTCATGATAGAGCACCAACCAGTGCTGCTCCTCACCTCATGGAAAGGGCTGAATGTGACCTGCAGTGACACAGAGGGGAAAGAAGGGGGGTCTGGACTGAAAGAGTGGAATTGAGCTTGGGCAAGGTAGAGCGATATTGGTTTCATGTCTGTCTTTTTTTTTTCTCCCACTGCTCAAATTAGTAATCTAATATTATTTTAATTGGCAATTAACTTGCCCCAAATCAGGTCTTTTACCCATTTTATTAAATGGTCTTTTTCTTGCTTCTGTTTTTTTTTTTTTTACTGTTTTCTCCCCTCCTTACCATCCCCTCCCAGTAAGTGGGGCAGAGTAAGTGAGTGACTGCATAGGGGTTTGGTTTCTATCCAGGGCCAACCCAGCACAGCAGTGTATTCAGCCCATGCAAAATTAAAGCATGTTGTTGAATGGCTGAGTGATAAAAATGAAAGATGAAATTTAGTGTTAGCAGTATTAATTAATGATCAGAGAAAAGAGACCAAAAAAAAGCTCTAATGTTGGAATTGTTCACTCCTTCTGCTTGGTATTAGATCCAAAGGAACTAAGATCTGAAGGAATAACTAACAAACACAAAATTTTTATGGTATGTTCTCGTCATTTACAACTGAATCTATTGTGAAGAAAGTAGAGCCACATCAACAACTTGACTCTCTCAAATCGTGACCACGTTTTGGAATACAAACACATTTAAAGGCTGAATGTTCCTAAATTAAATTCAATTCAGGATTTCTACAGGGAAGTTAGTTCTGTACAAGGGCATCATTAGCCATATTTCTCATATGACTATACCCTTTTATGAGAGTCCTACAAGGCCTGTTTTCTCTCTGAGCTGGACTGTATGGTGAAATTGTCTCTCTTGAAATGCATCAACAGTGATGTGATTCACAATGCAGAGCTTGGGCAGAGAAATAACACACCACATAATGCAGAATATAGTGCTTCAGGGAGTGTGGCTGATAAGGGAGAAAAGGACACAAACTATAACTAAATCAGCAATGAACTAAAGAAAATTGCCTATGAATATTTTCTTAACCTAATTTGAATTTAAATATTTTATTTTGTTTCAGTGAAAAAATTCGTTATGCTTCAGATTTAACTAGACCCAGCATACACTTTCTTATTAAACACTGAATTAATTTTAAAAAGTATCGAATTTATTAAATTATCAATTCATTATTAAATATTAGAAAGTGCCAAAATATTTTCCAGATAGACAAAGAACTGATTTTTCCATTAGTTGTTTATTGTCAATAAAGTATCACTAGAAAACATCTAATTTGGTGAGCTAATGAAAGCAGTTTAATATTCTGAGAATTTACAGACTGAACTATCCTGTCTGTTTCTGATTCAAGATAAACCATTACTATCTCCAGCGTGTACCTCTATCTCTATACTGAGAACTGTGCCTCCCTTCACACCCGACATCCCAGTCTACTTGTGTTACTACTATCTTACCAGTTCAACACAAAATTATTTAGTTAAAAGATAGAGAAAGCAATCATCTGAACTGAGAGAAGGAAATATTCACTTGGAAGGAGAAAATAGAAAAGACCACCATGTATACAGAGTAGTTAATCAGATTAGATGTGTTAGTCCATCTGACTGTGCCCCAAACTTCATCAAGTGCTGTATTTTATTTCAAAGACCAGATATAAAGTATTGAATCAGGCAGATATATTTAGATGTTATGGTCCAGATTCCAGACTGCTAATTAGAGGCATTCAAAAATACACCCCCAGAGCTGTACATTCACTTAGTTTCAGATTGCTGTTACAAAACAAATTATAATTTGTTCCTTCATGTATTTGCTAATGTAAATGTCTCACCTTAGTGAGAAAGTTTTCAGTAGGAAAAAAATCCCCCCAAATCCTACAAGAAAAGAATTTCAAGCAAAGAAATATTGCACTGTGAGAGAAAAATGTATTGAGGTTAGGCTCAGTGAATTAATGCAGTATCAGAGTGACAGGTGTTTAGGAAACACGTAAAGACAGCAGAAGTAAATGACAGCTGTGAATTTAGCAGAGAGAAGACTCTGAGCCTGTTAACATTTTCCAAAATTAAAGGTGCAATCTATCTCCAAAGCATACCACAAAATGCCAAGGGGGAGGGTCATCATTGCCCAATATTGTTGCAGTATGTCTGATTACACAGCACCTCTCTTGGGGCTGAGACCCGTGACTTTGAGCCCACCCAGTGTTTGGTAACAGCAGTGACTTCAGTTTTGAAATGAGAACTGAGCCAGCCTTGTGCCAGCCTTGTCTCATAATGGTCCTACAAAGGGAAATTTATTAATTATCCTGCACAGTTTATGTGCTAGGGCAAAGGATGGGACAGGAGATGGCCATGGACTGAGATCTTTCCATAAACTCCAGGGAAGCTACCACACTGAACATAAGAAGGCTCATATCCCACAGCAGGGACATAAAACTGGGATCTAAGAAAGGTAGCAGAGATTAAAGCTCCCTTTGGGAAGCTGGCAAATACATGCCCCTTCTCTGTGTTGGAGTCAGTAAGTCAGGAGTCTCTCTGAATCCTTCAGAGAGAAATCAGAATGCAGGGACTGAATTAAAGCCTTTGGATGGATTGAAATATGTTAAGCCACTCACACATAAAGTAGAGGTATAAGTTTAAGTTTTAGTATAAGCAAGCAAGTAAGTAAGTAGAATGGGTTTTAAGTGCTTTTAGTAAATAAAAGGTCTTAGATACCAGTGTAGAAGTTCGAGTTCTAGTGAAGGTTGAAAAATATAGTCTTAGATACTAGGGGTTCCGTGGAGGGCCCAAGAACATAGTTTTAGACATAATAAAACTATAGTAAGAATATTGTTTACATTTTTCAGATAGAACAAGACAGACCATATACACAGTTTATACGTAGCCTGGCATGCTAAGAAACTAGAATTCTAATAGGTTAAGAAGTAGTGGTCTGAGTCTGTGTCTTAGCTTGCTGGGAAGTTTCTATATAAGAACATGCATTGGGGAGAGCTGGTGCTTTTAGCCATTGCTTTTGCCATTTGCTTTTGCTTTGTTTCTACTTCTATTTGGGACTTTATACCAAAGCTTAGCATGGACTTTAGTGCCTGTGACCTTTGCTTTGAGCCTGATGTGCTTCTGCAATAAACATCTTGGTAGCAACTATTAGCTGCTTGGCTCATTGAAGAAAACAACCCGACAAGCTGGGTGCCTAAGAGCACCTGGAGGTCTAACCTCACATCTCAACATGTATTTAACCATAGCCACCCAGATTTTGTGGTGAACAGAAACATAGGCCATTATTCATCGATTACAAGTGTTCTCCAACTATTATAAAAACTCTTTCGTTGGTTTCCTTGTTGAATCCTTGGATACCCTGTCTTGCACAGGAACTGAGTAACAAGAAAGGAAGAAGCTTCTTTAATTTTTCACCTAATTCAAATATTTTGTTCAAAATGCATCTTTTTGGTGCAGAGGAATGAAGGCTGTCAGGTGGCTTTCAAATGTGGTTACTAGAAACAGAAATGAAAATGAAATTTAAAAAAAATCTACCTTCCACCAATGATGAAGCCATCAAAAAGTGTAACACTGCACACAGAAATAGGTCCCATTATGCAGATGAATTGCAGAGGATCTTAATAGATGGGAGCCCCTCTGTCTCAGTCTCTCTAATTATAATGTACTGTATATAATTAAAATTAATGTAATTAAAACAGTCTCAGCACCAAGTTCAATTATGTCACTCAAATGTTGCCTCTAGACACATCAGAACTGGCACACCAATATTATGGAGAAGATAACCCCTATATTCCTTTAGATTAATAAACACCTGAGACCAAAAGAGGATTAAAGAGTAAAAAAAACAACATTGAAACTCCTCTTCCCTTAAAACAAAAAAAAAAGGTGCTTTATCTCTTAAGAGACACTTGCAATATCCCAAACATCCCCATTTTAATGAATAATACAGTAACTAGCAGATTAAACATCTGATAAGGCAAAACCAAACAGTATAATCCTCTAATTTAATTCTGTATCCATAATAAAGATGTTGAAATACCATTCCAACAAGTAGCCCTGTGAAAATGAAAGCTAGAAAAACCTACACCTCTATGATCCACTGGTGGATGAACCTCAGTGTTACCAGCTTTACACCACTGCCAATCTCAGATCTCCCCCACATCCCATGTCTGTCTCACTCCCTGGCTGGGCCAAAAGCCCACATAGCCCAGGACCACAGGGGCCCTGCCAGCCACCCCCTCCCTCCTGCAGCATCACCCAGCATGAGCCACAGGTGACTGGGACACGTACAGATACACTGACCATTTTCAATGGCAAATGGATGATCCTGGTTTTAATAAAAATCTTGATTATATCTTCTCATAATTCTTGAACTAGTTACTTTATATCAGCATTGATAATGTATTCTTTGACCTTGTCTAAAAAGTTTCTGAGACTGGAATGTGACGCTATAAGAATACCCAAGGTTTTCCAGAAACAATGCTGATCTTGAAGGTCTCAATACAAGTCCTGAACCTGAAACTGTCTTTCAAACAAGATGAAAGTTATGTATTGAACTCTCAGGAATCATGAAAGATTGTGTCCTCTTAGCCCCTCTAACACTGTCAGTTTACACAGATTCAATACTTATGTTACAGTGATAACCTTTAATATTTCTACTGTCTCTTACATTTTCAAACCCTTTTTCAGCTTTTTCTCTGGCAAGTGTGGGGCAATAGCTTTGCTTTCTGTCCAACTTTGAGGCTTCTGTGTAGTACCTTCTATCTACAAGATAACTAGAAATGGATTTATAGGATAAGGCTGAACCTTATCAACAATAAAGCAATATTTCAGTTCAGCAGTGCTGCCCTCTTGTCATGATAAGATGAATTCATTCCTGAGTGTGAAGTACAACAATTTCACAGGAGAACTCATTGTTTCACAGCTACTTTGCCTCACGTTTTATGTCTCAAAATTATCTTAAATTACTGATATAGCCTAGGAATAATAAAGGCTCTGACTTTCAGAGAGCAGTAGAAATTCAACATATGGAGTGTCTAGTCTTCTCTTTCTTATAAATATATATGCACTTCCATGGTTTTGGGTTTTTCGTTGTTGTTGTGGGGTGCTTTCTTGTCCTCAGGGAAGCAGGGAGTAGGGAGGAAAAGAAAAGTAGGCCACTCTAGTCTATAGGATATTTATATAGCTTAATTGATTTTGAATGATTAAGCCTAAAGAATTTCACCACATAAATTTAAGAAGTTGAGTCAGGCAATCTCAGATACATTAACAGTTATTTTGCAGAAAAGGATAAGTGAGCTACCAGATGGCACAGACTTATCTCTGCAGGGCTATGGAGTGGGAGCTGAGGAGTTCCCAAGCAGTGCAACCTCAGTCCAGGAATGGGCAGCCAAACCAGCTGAAAGATTCATGAAGAGGACAATGACCAAGAGGAGTACAGATGGGTTTGTCAGAGATAAAACCTGTTGAAACAATTTTCCCAGTAACATGGTAAGATTTCCCAAGAATGCTTTTGAGTAGCCAGTCTCCTCTCTTTCCCAGGATTAGTAATATTTTAGAACTTTTTCAAATTACATTCCTACATACAGGCTAGGGAAGCCTGGGCCGGACAAAAATATTACAAAAAAACTATTATATATTGCAAAACTGTCTGGAAAATGGTTAGCCAGAGATTGAATGTCATCAGTTCAAGATCAAATGGAAAGACATTTTGTAGTTTAGCAGAGCTCTTTCTTTGGTCTTAATTAATATATTTAATCTTAATTTAATATATTTTAATTATTACATATATTAAAGACCCGAAGGGAAGAAGAGAGATTATTCTCACTAAGTCAGTACATGATATCACCCTGGAACACACCACTACTATGATAGAGAGCAGCATTAAAATTCAATACCATCCTGATATATAGGGAAACATGCTGAAAAAAGTAATAGATTTGAGCAGGAAGGGTACACATATAGAGACAAGAATAATAAATTGCATGACCCAGGATCAGGAATGATTGCCTAGACAGCAGTTCTATGGAAAAGATATGCAGTTTATAATGGATTACAAGGGAAGCATGAGTCAACATTGTCACTCATTGCAAAAAGACAAGCATCTATACGAGAACAAGCCCACAAAGGTACTGCCTGGCAAACACTGAATTTGTTTGTTGTAAAGCACATATTAGTGCGTTTGTGAACTGTACTTTTAACCTCTATGAATTCCTATGAAAAAATATATTTTTAACCTTTTGAATTGCAACACATAAAAGTAGTGCATACATGCAAAACATGGATTATTTTATGGCTCATGCAGCATTAATGTATTTATTCACAAAATATCATTTTAAAAATACTACAGATAATGTGTTGAAAATTGTAAAACATTCCTCTGTTGACTTCCATTGATGATTAAATTTACATAGGGGGATATTTTAAGAATTCATTTTCTTGATATGGTTTATACAGAATTCATTAAGAGACAAGGAAATAAAATAAAAACAGTAATTGTAATTGTCCCCTCCCAGCCTTGCTAGGAGTAATTTCTCAAAGTATAATTGCACTTTAATTAGAAATTTGTAAAATATAGATTAGTTCATAAGACTAATTAGAATTCCTATTATTTTTTCCTGATAATAAGAAACGTGAAAAAATGCATGTCATGCATTTTGTTCATCACTCTGCAACAGAGATACCTTAACAAGCATATGAAATTCTTATTTAATTTTTTACATTAGAAAAAAAAAAAGAGAAATAAATACCTCCTGCTTGGGAATATTGTGGTGTCTTTACTTATGTCCATTAAAGGGCAGAATACTTTAAGTTCTCAACCATAGTTACTCAGCTCACTATTTCAAATGCTAAATCCAAACCCCAGAACAACACAGGTGGTTTATGGACATTCTGATTGTCAGTAATAGAGGCTGAAAAATTTTAATAGTAAGTAAAATATATTTATTCTACAAGCTTGATCATTTATCATCATAATCTACACATATGAATTCTGTGAAATGTATAGAACAGAAGGCCGGGGTGCGAAGCTTGAGGAACATCAGCCAATTATTATTATGCTTAATGGGTTTTTGTTTATATTTTCCTCCGAGTGAACAATGAGGTGGGTTGAAAACTGGCTGGATGGCAGATCCCACAGGATTCTAACCAGTGGCACAGGGTCTAGTTGGAAGTCTGTCACTAGTGGGGCCCCCCAAGGTTCAATGCTGGGAACAGTTGGTTTAACTTCTCCATCAAGGACTTGGATGAAGGGGCAGAAGCCTCCTCAGCGAGTTCACTGATGACACAAAGCTGGGAGGAGCAGCCAATACCCCAGAGTGCTGTGAGCCCTTCAGAAGGGCCTCGACAGGCTGGAGAGATGGGCAGAGAAGAACAATTTGAAATTCAACAAGGGCAAGTGCAGGGTCCTGCAGCTGGGGAGGAATAACCCCGGGCACCAGCACAGCCTGGGGCTGACCTGCTGGGAAGCAGCTCCGTGGAGGAGGTCCTGGGGATCCTGGCGAACAACAGGCTGTCCATTAACCTTGTGGCCAAGAAGGCCAGTGGTATTCTGGCATTCATTAGGGAGAACATTGCCAGCAGGTCGAGGGAGGTGATCCTGCCCCTCTACTCAGCCACGGAGAGACCACAACTGGAGCAGGTCCAGCAGAAGGGCAACAATGATTAAGGTACTGGAGAATCTCTATTACAAGGAAAGACTGAGGGAGCTGGACCTGTTCAGACTCAAAAAGAAACAAGTGAGAGGGCATCTCAACAATATCTGTAAGTTTTTGAAGGTTCAGTGTCAAAAAGATGGAGCTAGGCTGTCGTCAGTGGTCCCAAGCAGTAGGACAAGACGCAATGAGCAGAAACTGAAATGAGCAGAAGGAAGAACTTTCTTTACTGTGTGAGTGACCATACACTGGAACAGAGTGCCCAGAGATGCTGTGGAGTCTCCCTCACAGGAGATATTCAAGAACCATCTGGACACAATCCTGTGGCATGTGCTCTGGGATGAACCTGCTTGAGCAGGGGAGTTGGAGCAGATAACCTACTGTGGTCCCTTCCAATGTGACCCATTCTGTGATTTAACTGATGTGGTAGACACAATACCTAGGAGCAATAAATCACACTGTAAGTTGCTATTTTTGAAAATTTATGAACAGAAGGAATTGAAGTGGAAAAACATCTCCCAGAATATGAACAAATCTGCTGGCAGAATGCAGTCACTAAAGCAATACTCAGAAATTCTGCTTGTCTATGAAGTGTACTATTACAATAGAGCAACAATGGCTCAAAAATATGTAATAGTTTACCATGTGACTTTTCTTTAGATCAAATTATGCCTGCACTTGTTGAAAATGAAAGATGCAGAAAAAAAGCACAAAGAAAATCCCCTCTTTGCCCAGAGGCTTACATTCCCAGAGTTGCCATAAAAGAAAAATCAACAACATTAGGCAACTTTTTTTATTGAATAGAAAGAAAGATGATGTCTGCTTCCATAGTATACTGACATTATGATCCCAGACCGATGTAGAACAAGTCTCATGCCCTGGAGTAAAACTCATGCATCAAAGTGGTCATGGACATAAAAAGACACCTCTTAGAGTCAAGCAAAGATACTCCAGGTGTGTTAACACCTTCAGATGAACAAGTGGGTCCAGAACAGAAAAGCAACTCTGAGCCCTCATGGCAAAACCTTTTATCTCACCACCTATGCTAGAACCTCCTGAAGCCACAACAGTCTGATTCAAACTCATGCCCAAGGGATGATGAAAACACCTGATGTAAGAGGCCATGTGGGAAAGAGACCTCAAATGGAACTTGGCAAACAGCCTGACCCTGGCATCTCAAGCTACCCAGCTCACAAATCAGAGCCTCACAAGGGCACACTGGTAGCAGCACACACACAGCAGACATATGTGTTGATACCAAGGGAGAGCAAAGTGCAGAGCAGCTTCTTCCAACAAGAGGAAAGGGAGACATCTTACTTAGGAATTAGGTCCTCCTTTTCTTCTAGCAGGAAAGAATAAGCTGCTCCTTGCTGATAGTAGGTATAGACCAGAAAGGCTTCATTAGCTGAGTACATTCTCAGCCTCTGGGCATGTATTGTCAGGAAGAGGAAGCAACAGAGAAGCATCCTCTTTTTATATAGGCAATGGTGAAACAAGGCTACAGAGATACCTTTGTGCAGATTCAGCTCCTGAAGCTGCATGCCTGTATGAGTTTCATCTTTTGATACTCCTAAGGAAAATCACGACTACTTCATACCCGTGTATGCAAAATGTGAGTCACTCATCTCCACATCTCTCCAACATGCCAGATGCATTTCTTTGCAGATAAAAGAGCAGAGCAAATTAACTGGGGGCATCAGGCAGAAAACTATCTCATATTCCCATTTGTTCCCTCTAAGTATCTGTTACAGTTCTAAAAGGTCCTTGATTCAGTTTCCCCAAGTAGAAAAAAATGATCATGAAATAGTCATGAGCTATTTGCTCTGAAGAAACTGAAAGGCTTGGTGATCACACTCAAGGTAGCGTAGAGAGACCAAGCAAAACAAAACAGATCCAGTCCAGATAGTTATCAAATACATAACTCTTTAATAAACTAAATAGGATCCACCTTAAAACCAATTTGACTTTCAGCCCTACAAGGAGTACTGGAAGGTTGCTCTGGAATATCACTCTGAATGGTTTCATGAGTCCACATCTGTAAGTCAATATGCAACTGCATATACAAAAGCCCTAAAGAAATATCTAAAGGACTTCCCTTTTTGCTGCTGCCTTTCCAAGGATATTATTTCACACAGCCAGAAAATGTGCATGTTAGTTAGCAAAGGCTATCTTTCAATACTGCTTTCCAATTCACTAACTTCCCCTCCCTAGTGTCTAGATAATTACCTTCTAGTTGTATCCCTGAAGTGGTGCCTAAGGCATAAATGAGGACAGAGACAACTAAAAAAATCACTGAGGTTAATTCCTCTTGGTGTCCTGAGAACTGAGACCACATACCAGCTTAATTCAAATGGCTAAAGGAGACAAAGGAGAATATAAAGGTTGAATTATTATTCTTTCTACTGATTGAATGGTAGAGGAGTAATTTATCAATACAGGTTTTATGCAAAAAAAAAATTTAAAAAAAGAAAAATGTAAAATCACTCCATAAGTAAACTTCATATTTTTTTATTTCTTAGCATCTGAATATTTTTAGCATTATAACCTCTTATCATAAAATATGATGCCCTCATTAAAGTATAATATGTAACAATTTCCCCACAAAGTACATTTTTTCAGAGACAAAGGGGATAAAAAATTCATGTCAGGTTATTATTTTGTTGCTGTTATAGGAATGATTTGTTATGACACATTCTGCCTTGAGTCACCAGCACACTGGTGGAGTCAATTCATTCCCTAGCCTTATACTTGCCAAGAGATGCATGCTCAGATCTATTTATCCCAGTAAAAGGCCTTTACTGACAAAATTATGGCTGCTTCCTGTCCGAATGAAGCCCTAGCACAAGGATTATACTGTACTGAGATAGTGATAGAGTAGGAAGATCTGCATGAAATTTCCATCCTGCAGAAATAATTGATACTTTTGTTATTGACCTCACTGCAACACAATTTTACTAGAAGCATCTTCATGCTATTTCTACTCTTTGCCTAAATTTTCAATTAAGATACTTAGAAAAATAATAGTGATCTTGTGATAAACCAGGTATTTTACTAAGAACTTGGACATTAGGGGACCTGAAGGTCATTTAATTTTTCTGAAGAGGCAGACTGTGCTAAACTAGATTCTTTATCAGAAGTGATTATTAATAATCGAGATGTAATTTCAACAATTTCCATGAAACTCATTTAGTCACATGGGTAAGGTTTCTTCCCACCAATCTGTCACAACTTAAGATGTCTTTAAAGAGCATTTATATAACCTCTCAGGAACAATTTCCTCAATATTTGTGTTTATATATTGTCCTCCAGATGACAGCAAAGGTCAACTCCCTATCATCCCATTAAAGGTGTATTTAATTTAGCCTCTTTCCCCTATACAGCTAACAAAGCCCTGATAAATCAGCTATATAGCAAAAATAAACACACTGCTTCACTTAATTAAAAATTAAATTCCTCTTCAGGGATCATCACAGTAGTGAGCTGCTATATACCTTTGTTAAATGGGTGTTTCTTCGAGGACACAACCAGAAGTATACTATTGGGAACTCTGTATCAAGATAAGCACGAATTTTTTCAGACATTCAATTAGAGCACTTCACGTGTTCAACTTTTTTTAAAAGAGGTAGGTATAGAAAAGCTATTCTTTGAAGAATCTGTAGAACAGCACAACTAACTTTGGTTCACCTTTGTACCTGTTTCATTAATGAATCATATAATTTCAGTATTTGGAAGAAAAAGCAAAAAATATTGCTTTGCATACTGGCCAATAAAACCCTGTAATCAAAGAAAACTCAGAGAAGATGGGCAATGGGGCTGTGCCAGTGAAGGTCAGGACACTGTGGCTGCCCACAGGTGTTGCAAAGAAAAAGAATTTATCACAACACAAAGGGGACTGAAAGGTAACCTTTGTTTCAGAGAAACAACTACCAAGAGCTGAGCTGGTCAGCTGCTGTAAGGGTTTCTTCCTGAGTTAAAAAGAGTGCAAATATCTCCCTTTCTTAGCCAGACCAGCATGGAGGCTCAGGAGTGAATAAGTGATTCTGCACAACACAGAGTATAAATCTAGACAAATTTCAAAAGTATTCTGAAAAGAGCAATGGGTTTGAGATGCCTTCCAGCCATGTATTCCTTCCCAGTAACTGGGGATGCCCAGTACAGTTGTTATATTTTGCTAGGTGTAATTTAGATCTGTATTGTGTTTTCAGTATATTTTGTATCACTTTGCTAATTTGGAAATCTCATGTAATTTCACCTATTTTCAAAAAAGTAAATTTGATATTACACATTAAATTGTCCACATATGAAATATCTAAAAGAAGATGGTTGGAGAGTATTGGACTGTGACGACAGCACATACTTTCTTAAGGAAATGCTTTCAGTCCTCTAAAACTTCAAACAGAAATAGTCAAAATAATCAGAAATGCAGAGCCAGTAACACTCTCTAAGAAAACACTGGTGAAAAAGTCATGAAATTACTTTCTTCTCAGTTTTCCCATACAATCAAGAGCAAAGACAGTAACTTAGACAAAACAAATTAGCAGTAGCTAATATGCTGAATGTTCATATTCAATTTGTTGGAACATGCTTCTGGTCTGTTTGCAAGCCCCATTTACTTTTGGCACACAGGCCATGTGAATTCAAGATTCTGATCTGCCAACATTCCCAGAAAACCAACACTCAGCTGGAGACCACTGTAACTTCCACATAGAAGTCATAGGTTACTGCTGAATGTAGGTGTATCTGTTCTGTCCTCCTACTCATTGGCATTAAAACTTCACACAATATAAGAAAAGAAAGTGTCAAGAAGTCATCCTTGATCTTCCACTGACCTTCACATCTGTACTTTTCAGGACAGAAGAAAACAACTCTTCACTCAGATTCTCTTCCATTTCAGTGAGTTGACAGACACATCAGTCAGCCAAATCTCACTGATTGCATGCAATATGGTAAGTCTACACCAAATGCAGTTTCCTGCTAAAAAAGAGGGTCAACATATCCTCTAGAGAGAGTTCCAGGAGCACTAGAGTTTGTTTTTTTCACCTTTTAGAATCACAGATTAGAATAGCTCTGTCTGAGTTCTTGAACTCTGCGTCTAAAAGCAGACATTCAAGTGGGAGCAGACACTTTATATAGGGCATTTAGGATTCACCTTTGCTTAGTAATATATTCCCATGATCCAGAAATGCAAAAGTGATCTTCTCTGTGACATAATTTTTAACATGGGAACACTTATTTATTTTCTCAGCTACAATGCATGTAAAGCAAATAGACCATAGCAATACCATTACACACACTCCTGCACTCACTTTAGAGACAATCAATATCCATTATCAAATTCTCAGCAGGAGAGAAAAGCTGTGAAATTGCCCATAAAACAAATTTACAAAGTCATCCCAATATCTTCTATGTTCTGTTTGAAAAATGATACATAAATAATTGTTTCAAAGGTACTTTCCCTTCATTATCATACCAGAGCCTATTCATGGCAGTAGTGGTGATGACTACACCATCCTGTGTTTCACAGAAATGAAGAAAATAAGTTGGATTCTTGTTTCAGTGAAGGGTCTTGTTTTGTAATTGGTTCTGTCCTTAGATCAGGGTCATTCTCTTTTACTTGCTTCTCAGGCTCTGACACAGACCATAACAGTATCTTTTATTCAAAATAAAGGTCATGTTTGCTCTGTCACCCAAATACTGAAACTCTTAATCTACTTTAAAAGATCAGGAAAAGTTTCAACCCTGCAGGAACTCTTTTTTTGGTAACTTTACAGTTTCTTATAGGAAGGTATCCCATAGGTTTTTTCAGTATTCACACAGATCTTATCTTTGTCTCTTATGGAAGACCCACAAAGTAGAATGATGGTTTTCTTACAACCTTCTAAACATCTCAGACTCTTGTGTGAGTTTCTCCTCTCTTACTCTTTGAGAAAAAGAGACACAAAAATTTAGCTTTCTATTTTGTGATACAAGTGATGATAACTAGGCTTCTAAGGGACTGGTGGATCAACATGCAGATGATGCTACATCTGTGCTGAATCAACTTTAGAGATACAGGAGAGAAGGAAAGGGAAAATTGCATTTTTGATATATATATAGTTTAAATGCCACGAGTGCCCATAGATACTTGGCACAGTTTCCTGACCCATGTGGCATTTGCTGTTACTCAGATCCAGGTGATAGGACAGAACCCAGCATTAGTCCTTGGTCAGACTTTATCCTATGGTCAAAAAAATCAGTAGATCTGATTCCTGGCAGCTGAAGTACATTCCAGTCTAAGAGCCAGCACAATATATTTCAACCAACAAAAGTAACACTGCTGTTTAATATATTATTTTCTGCTTCTCAAACTAGAGGATTTGGCTGTCCACATGTTTTTCCAGTGGTCACCACTCATTTAATGGAAACACACCACAATGAGCATGTTTCAAGAATTCAATGCATTGCAGCCTTTCCTATCTATTACTTTCTAAGGTGATTATGTGCATCACACTTAGGCATCATTTAATACTGTGTACTCTGTGTTTGTCTACAGAAAATACAAAGGCACCTGTTATCTTACAACGGGTTACCAACTTAAAAGTGTCGTGTTTGTACTTTTGAACAGTTTATGTATTTATTCTGTTTGGTTCTTTCATCCTTAATGCTTAATCTCTAATTTAGATAACTAATTGCTTTAGACAAATTACATTACTCCCTTTCATATTTCCCTATATGCTAAATACTGATAAGTAGCCTCCATTTATCAATGATATTCAGGTTTATATTAATTATTTCAAGGCACGAAAAATCATTGTGCAGTAGCACTCTTTAGCAATGCACACATGAACTACATACTGAATATCAACCAAATACAAAGAATTTAACTGAAACCAAGTGAAATATTGAATCCTGAACAGAGATGAAAATAATACATTCAAATTAATTCAGGCAATTTTGAATACCATCATTTCTTGCTACATCTTATGCTCTCAACAATCACTCTCTTTGAACTGCAGCAACTGGGATTAAAGATTAGAATGTATGGAGCCTACCTGTATCTTTCTGAATAGCCACAATTATCTTATGATTTGTAATGCTGTGCTTATGCTCCTGAATGCTAACACTAGGCACTGGTTTTATTACAAAAATCACAAATTTACTAATGCCTTTTAGAGCATTATTTCAGCTGGTTTTATGCGCTGAGTTAAACTGACTACACATGCAGCATAAAATTAGGGATAAAATATGGTCTAATATAAGTATAGTTAGAATAGAAGTTAAAGGAAATTAGCTAGTATAGCACAAAAATACAAAAAAAAATTACCCGAGATATATTTTGAACCTAAGTTTTGAGGCTTAACAAGCAATTTGAAAGCAAGTCAAACAGCCTGAGTTAGATGCTAATAGATAACCACCTGTGTCCTCTCAGTGCTCTGGAAAACCTCATTAGCAATGCAAAGCCATGGATCTTGGCTCCTTTTCCACTTAAGTAAATTTAACACTATGAAGAACCACGATGGAGTGGTTATTTCATGCTAATGAACTCTCTGCACCACATGGTACTCTCTTCCTATTTGAAAAAAATGACCATTTGCAAGGAAAGCCAATATTTTACATAAAATATTAGTTAATCAGTAGTTAGAGCAATTCCCTGTGCTAATCCAAGAATAAAGAATCAGCTAGGGCTGTTTTCTAAATCAAATATGTCTCTTAAGTAGAACTCCATGTGGATGTTTTCCTTTGTTTAAGAACAACAGAAACTGGATCAAAAGTTTTTTATTTTAACTGTATCAGACTCAGCAAGGTTGCTGCAAAACAAGATTAAAAGCATATTTGGGAAATGATTTCACAGACCTCTAGTGGACTGAAATTGAGCTACTCAGACTTATGTGTTGCTTAACACAGCAACAAATTCCTATAGTTCATCTCTAGTGCCTTCTCACAAAAACTGAATATTGCTGACAAGATTTATTCTTCAGCAGCTCCAGTGATGTTTTCTGTTTTTCGTGTATAAAGATTCCTGGTATAAATAGCATCCAGCAAATATCCCAGAATTACAGAATCTTACTATAAGGCAACTTATGAAAGATAGTATTTTCATGTATTTGTAGAGCAGAAAATCAGATTTCAGAAGAGTTCACGAAGGTAATTATTGGAGCTGCATAGATTCTATTCAAACAGGGCTGTTTTCCACTGTTTCATCTTCCAGTTCCAGCTTCTGAGTTAAATAAATCTCTAAAGTTCTCAGAGCTCTGGACCAAGCTGAAGATCTCAGATTTCAGGTCTGATGGCAGCATTAGACTGGAACACTCATCATTCAGAGCACCAAATGACATCCTGAATTGTCAATCCCAGAGCAGCAGCAGAATATATTCAGTGTATTACAGGCATGTTCCTGTAGATCTGTAAATATTTAGGCTCCTTAAAACAAAATCTAGAGAGATGAAACTGATGATGTCACTGGTCTAGAAATTACACCTGCCATTTCTCTGAAATGGTCCTGAGCTGTATTAAAGTCTCTCCAGTAACATAAGTTCTTACACCATCCCCTCACGAATTGTTTTTTAAAAGCTTGCAATTAATGCTGTTCATTAAATGAGGCTCCCATCAGACATCTTGAAGAGGAGACAGAATTATCAATAAAGGACAAAAGGAAAGAGTCAAAATAATGGTCGAATAATTCACAATAGCCCATCTCAGTCTTTGACTTCAGCATTTCTTTAAGATTCAATAAGAATGCAAAAACACCCAAACCTCCCAAACATTGTCGTAAAACATAGAAAATGGAAAGGAAGACCATGAAAGAGAAACTTTTGCAGATAACAACTGCTATTGTCTATTCCTAGCACGAATGCATTCTCCAAAATTAAGCATCTCTGCTGTCAAGAGATGAACATTGGTGGCATTAGAAGCCTTACAAACACACATATACATGCATCATTTTCCCAGAGTTGCTCCTAATTTAAAACAAGTGGTCTCAGACACAGGGTGATATCTCAGGAAACCAAAAGCAATCTTCAAAAAGCTAAAATCCACTTCAATTTCATTATGGCTGAGAGGAATATAAATTACAGCTTGAATGGTTTAAACTAATGGTCTCAGTTTGTCAAAGGTTGAGAACTATTTAGCTAAGAAGAACATTGACATCAAAGGCAGAAAGGAAGGAGTGAAATCAAAGACATCTGCATTTTATACATCTTCCCATTATCTTGTAAATAGAAAAATGTATTAATATACATAGCAATTGGTGGGTTTTCATACACTACTGAAAATGTGAGTATCAATAAGTGTACTAGAGGGAGGCAGTGTATTGCAGGTAGAACCAAGTAACATTTGTCATTGTAACAAGTATATAAAACTACTGAAGAAAGAAGTGAACATCTACATCTCTTCTCTACAAATACAATTTCTATTTAGGAAAGTACTAACCACAGGAGATGTCACTTCTGGAGAGTTATGATGCTAGAGTGCCATATTGGAACAAGCACAAAAATGCACTACTGAGAAAGCATAGCTTTTTAATAAGGGAATACACAGAAATAATTAGGGATTAGGAGATGTAGGTGAATGCCTCATGAGATTGTCAGTATTGCACTACAATGGCAATTAGGCACTGAGCCTCCTATTGCAACCTTTCTAGGTACTAAAATAGTTCAGATCTGATGCAAAGTCTTGCGCTCCACACAGAGTTTACATTAAAGCAAATGAATTCATTTATTGAGATAGGTCTGGAAGCATTAACCTTGCATTGCATTATTCCCCACAGTTTTACAGGAAGTGGGTCTCTACAGAGATTTGAGAAGCTTCTGCTGGCCAGTGAGTGCTGCCTCCTGATTACTGTTGTGACTGAAAACACATGGTGCTTGGCTCCTTTCTCTCAGCTCACAGGTATTTTTGTTACTCTAAGGTAGGTTCTACTCTAACAAGTCACCTAGAACTGAATGCATCTCTGACCATGCCTAGCTATGCTGCACTAGACAGGTCATAAAAGGTGAAGGACACAAAGACCAAAACCAGGAAATATTCAGAGTTATAAAGGGTTATCAGTGCAATCAGGTTTCAGACATATCTGACCACCATCAAGATGCAGGCAAAATTATATTCTCTGAGGAAGCTTTTCCACTATTAACAGCATGAGTAAGACATATCAAGGAAGAAAAGTGGAGAGGGGTGCACCTGAGCATTGTGTCTCTACTGAGAAAAGAAGAGATGATTCAACCTAACTGCATTAAGGCCTCCACAGAGCACATCTAAATTACTTAGAGAACACTTAGGCATTATAGTAATAACCACTACAGGAAACTCTAATGCAGATGTATAAAACATTAAATAGCTTAATTTTTTTCTAATACATGCTGCTACCCTGCTGCCTTTTTCCAGCCTTTACACCATATTTAGGGCAAACAAAATGACAGCAAAAAAAAAAAAAAAAAAAAAAAAAGAAAAAAACCAGCAAACCCTTTCAAGAAAAATGTTATCCAGGAAGCTGCATAACCATTTCTTCTGCTTTTCTCCTATCTCATTAACTCAATTATATCAATTTTTTCAGTGAGTCTTACTGTAGCTACTCCTCACAGACATCAGTGTCATGGTACTATTGGGAATTTCCACTTATATTAAATATGTTTAAAAAACCCAGCTTCTTCATTCTGGGGATCACAACAATTTGTACCTAATATATCAGCACAAAAAGAAAATAAATAGCAGTCCCAAACTTAGTTTTTAAAACAATTTTTTTTTAGTTATTCTGCTGTGTTATTTGCCTGATTTATGACTTCTGAATGTTTGCAATTCAAAATTGTGGAAGAAAATGGGGTGGGAGCTAGTAAGTGACTCCAATCCTTGTAGAGAAGTTACTGATGCCAATATAGAGTTCTGAACTAAGATAACAGGCAGTGAAGGCCTAGACTTTCTACAAGAACATGATAGGATTTAAGGAGCTTTTGACCTGAACACCTCTTAGATGATGGGGTGTTACAGGGGAGAGCACCTCCACACCATACTGTGGCTGTAGCTCTGTCCTGGTCTCAGAAAGAGAGAAAGCTGTCTGTTTATATCACCTCTTGGAGGTTTCTGTATGAGTCTCTATATAGAGCTAATGCACGTGCCAAAACACCTAATCTGAGATTAGCAAAGAAAAGGGATGACAGAAAATATTTATTCTACTATTAATCACTGAGAAAATAAGTATTTTTGAGTCGGTTGATAGAGCTGGTAATCTTCTTAAACACTGAAAAGAGTGAGAAGTGAGATACTGAATCTTTCAAAGATCTGATAACATTTAAAGAGAAATCTGAGAGCTAAAAAGTAGCAGTTATCAAGAAAGGATTTGTCATCTGGCTCAATAAGAAAAAAGGTAAAAAAAGGGTAGTTTTAAAGTATTTTAGAGCCTATAATTTAAAGTGGTTTGTTTGGAATAAAGTTGAGATAGGTAAGGTAGCTGCAAATTTCCCAAGGACTGTGTGAAGCAAGAGAGCCCCAAGAAATCTGGAGCTCAGTTCCCTTAATCTACTAGCACAACAGGTACTCAAACAAAATCCTGCAGGGGCATTATTCCCTGTAATTCTCCAACAGTGTGTAAACTTATGATATGCAAGGACCAAACAGGTGTTAATTTATTCCAATTACCCTCCAGCTTTTTCTTCAGTATGTCACAAACTCCATTAAAACATAACAGGTTGTATTTAGCAAGTGCACTGGTTACACTAAAAGGTACATAATTCTAAGGCAGGGGAGCTGAAACTTGCTGTGTACTTTAATTAGTTGTCTCTCCTGTCCAAAGATGCTTTTGGCTCTGCATCCACATATGCACAAAACTTCAGGAATTGCATAGTGCTGTTTTAAGTATTATCTGCATACTCTTCAGAATTTTTAGAAAAGTCAGGCTAGAAAAACATAAAAATATCATTGTTTCAGAAAGAAAAGACAAGAATGGAGAGGTGCCATAGCTGGGAAAAAAAAACCTAAAAAAAACCCTAAAAAAAAAAAAAAAACAAACCAAAAACAAAAACAAATAAACAAACAAAAAAGACACCAAAGCATTAAAACAGCAAAAACACAAAACTAAAATAAAATTAAAACTACCTCTTAAAGAAAAATATTATAGCAACTCACTCTTCATATATTTATATATTTGTTATAAACAAGTGTAAGGGTATTTCCCAGACCCAGAACTAATATCACAACTTTTACTTGCTCCATTGTTGCCTTATAGTTCATGGAGAAATACTGGATAAATATGACTTAGAGCTTTTGCTGCTTCTATATTTTCTAGGATGGAACCACAACCAAGGCTCACTGTGCACTTTACAGAAAAAATATGAGTGGTGAGGTTCTCAAATCTTTAATCCAAAAACTTCTACTTGTCTATCTTTCAAACTGAAGAAGGGATCTAGTCTTTATTCAATGGGTAAAATAGCTGCATAAACTAGAATTATGTATATATGTATATACAAAATGTAAAAATATAAAATCTCCATACACACATTTTTCTCTATGTATAGCAACAAAAACTTATGTTTGGTCATAACTATTGAGATGACTGTCAAAACAATATCTTAGACATAAAATATTACCTGCTTTCCTTGACCTTTACAGTTTAGATTGCTGGACACTTCTTTCCACAGACTGTTTGCAGACTGTGGACTTGCTTCACAATCAGGGAACCAAAGTTGGCAGAATCTGCAAAATTCAGAATTATCTGTTTATCTTATATCTTACTTAGCCGTAAAGCAAAACAAATGGAAAGACATCTTCAGAAAGACACACAGACACAACCCCCACACCTAGACTGCTCTGAAAACAAGGACAACAAAAATGAGCAGAAGACTTGGACACCAGGGCCACCATAACAGTTCTGTTGGCTAAGAGAAATAACACATGAAGCTAGCAATTCCAAAAAGGTGAAGGAAAGATGGATATATCCTAACTTAACTATCTGAAACTGTCAGGCAAATTAAAAACATTTTGAACTCCAGATAAGAAGCTGGCCAGAAAACTGTCAAGTCCCTATTGAGAAAGGAAGAGGGAAAAGACATGTAAACAAAGAGCAGCATTGAATAATGGAAGAGAAAGTATAAGTCCCTTCCTTAATGTGTTCTATCAGAAAAATAAAGAGAGAATTATTTTCAAACCTAACTCCATGCTCAAATGGAGGAGATACACTAGCAGGATCTGGGGAAAAACTGATCTGCAGACAATCCTCTGGATTTGAAAAAAGAGATTTCAGCAAGTCCTGCACCGTGTTGGCAGTACTGAATAACATGTACTACAGCTTTTGTAGGACCAGCTGCATTCATTTGTGTCTAAAAGTGGCAATTTTTGTAGCAGTTATTAATTTTTGCCCTTAATAAAAGCTAGAGTCTTTCCAGAGAGGCAGTAACTCTGTGTGCTAGAAATCACAGGGCTGGCATCTAGGATGTTGTTAGGGACATTCTGAAAGCTTTTTCCTATTTTGAAACACATTACTTTGTCCTTATTGGATGTAGAATCATTGCTGGCAGAAATAGGTTCCAGGGGAAGATGAGGTGAATTCTTGATGATGACTCTATGTTAATCAGATCCCTTTTTTTTTTCTTATCTGAAGCACTCAAAAAAGAGGAAGAATCCAGAATCATAAAATCTGGCTGCTACCCTGAAAGCATCTATTTCAGGTGTTCCCCCCACAAGTTTATTGAGGACAGATATGCTGATACGGTATCAGGATCTGAGTCATAGAAAATGTCCCATCTGCAATACAAGACTTCAGAAAAATTATCTTCACAGTCCATTTCAAGTAAAAAAATGTATCTGCACATATTCTGGAGCATTTCTTTGGTCACTAATGGTACTTACAATTGTGAAGGAAAAAGCTTTTTCTCCACTAATTCTTCTTTGCTGCTGGAAGTGTCACTATGCTTCTGATGTTTCACATCTGCAGTGCTTTGAGGTTTCCCTTCAAAGTTTTCATACAGTCAATTAGGGCAGATGGGAACTTCTGCCACTGCAAATCTTCTGATTCACTTCACTGAGATATGAAAAAAGCTGAAATGGCTTGTGCATCCCAGCCTTGCAGACGTTGTTGTTCTTACTTGTCTTTTGCAAGAATCTTTGTCCTCCAACAAAACAAAACCACACAAATGTGCTGAATGTCTGTGAATACACATCATCTCCAGATTCAGCCCCGTGGGCTTCCACAGAGAACTAGATTTTGGTTTTGGAGACTTTCATGCATTCAACATCAATGTGTATGACATGCTCTATTTTAAGGAGGTTTGCAATAAGAGTTTGCTAATGAATAAAACAGTGTCTTCATCTCCATACTCTACAACAGTTTTTGTTCTTAAGTGCTGCAACACCCTTATATCTCACCATCATAAAGGAGGTACCATCTGTTATGACACCAGTGAGAGAGGAACTTTCCATGTGTTGTTTGCATCCATAGTGTGGCACTCAGAATAGCTATTTTTTGAATCAATGTGATCTTTGAGGCTCTAAAGAGCAGCAAAGCCCTCTGAGACTTTTTTCTGTCACTCCACAGATGAAAACAGCATTCCTGTTATGGTACTCTCTCTTCTGTGCTACACCAAGTTTAACATGCTTTCTTTCCTCCTGCTGAACATTATTTTTTCGACATTATTTCTGATGCCTTCTAACCAGCATATTTTTGTAAGGTTGACTGCCCAAAATGTAAGGCAGCAAGGATGGACTTAAATTTCTACATAAAAGCATTTTATTTTCTACCTATGCAGTCTCATACATCTCCATTCCTGTCCTGCAAAACTGCCCAGAGGAGAAAGGATGTTGAGTTTCTGCATGTTATGTAGGCCTTTACAGCTAAAGAGGCATTTTCCCAATATGAGTCTGAAGGAAAGTGCAATAGCCCTAAAGCAGAGCAGGAAGGATATCTGAGGGTACAGAGCCTTCTGACACAGACCTGGGGGACTACAGAGAGGGAAGGGAGACAAACCTGGTGTAGTCCCATCTATCCTGCTTTGTGGGAACTGTGCTTGATACTAGGTGTCTGAAACCTTGACCAGACACTGTCTAGACAATCTAGCAAGCCATAAGAAAATTATGAACCGTGTTAACACCTAAACAGTGTGTATGGTTATAGGGTAATAGTCAAAACCATTTTCTCAACTTTGGCTTATTTAATGGCATGCATGTTGCCTTACTTTCAAACATAAACCAAAAGAATTGACTCTACAGCTTAGCAGAGAGAAGGTGTAAGAGTGATCTTACCAATGTAAATAAATAACTCAAGGGAAGGTGCAAAGTAGCACGTTCAAATGCAGCCAACATCCTTTCAGTAGTGCCCAGTTACAGAACACAAGGCAAGGGGCACAAATCAAAATACAAGAGGTTGCCTCTGAACATTGGGAAATATTTTTTCACTGTGAGGGGGTAACTGAGCACTGGCAGAGGTTGCCCAGGGTGGTTGCAGGGTTTCCATTCTTTGAGATATTAAAAAATCATCCAGATTTTTGTTCCAGGCAGCCTTGCTTGAGCAAGGAGGTTGGATAAGATGGCATCCAGATATTCCCCAGGCTTCAACCGCAAGCTTTCTGTGATTCTATGTCTTTGTTCTGTTGAGGGTGGACAAAAGGACATAGGTAATTTGTGAACTACAAACAAGGGCTTAATGGGTCATAAATGTCTTGTTAGCTGCATTTTGGTGAACCTTGATCTAAGAAAAAAATGTGTCTGTGCATGTGTGCTAATCTCCAGAGAAAATCATATGTAACTGAATATTAATTTAAAAAAAAAGTTCTAAGCAAAATACACACCCTATGAATAGTCATTCAGATTAAATATACTGCAAAGGACACCTTCCATCTGCTCCACCTGTAGTTGCTGAGTTATGTACAAAACTAAAAAGTTGAAAAGCATTTCTCTTGCCTGTTTTCACATCAGTGAAAATAAATGGAAAGTGGTAAGTATGTAAAGGGATAAAAAAGAGAAAAATATCCATATTGGTGGAGAAAATGTTTAAAAATTAGTGCAGGATAATTTTCAGCTTACTTCATAAGAAACAATCTATAAATTCAGAGTACATTCAGATGAGGGGATTTATTAGTTCTATTATTAATAATTGTTTATATTAACAAAGCTAATAACACCAAATCCTACTATGCCAGCATTGGAGACTGAAATGCTATGGTCTATGGCTTAAACGTTTTTATGAAGGACTTTTGCCTCTTACAGCAAAACTGTATAATGAACCTGCACTACTAAAGCTCACCCTGAGTGGCCCTCCTGGCTGAAACCCTGATGTGTGAGTCAAACCACCTAAGGGATAGAGATCAGAGAAAGTTACACTATCGTTTTAAGCGTCTTAGGTCTGGGAAGTAATGGATAAACATTCAAAGGAGAGCCAAACCCAGCAGCTTTGGAGTGGAGGCCATAAGCCCAGACTTAGCTGTCAGGCTGGCACAGAGCCCCCACCAAAGGGAGGGGTGGGGGGTTGGGTCTATGGCAAAAAAGCCTCTGGTGGGGGGCAGTGAACTGCAGGGCCCCCAGCACAGGAGAGCCAAACCTACGGGACAGGTGGTGAGGGACAGCTGAGGGGGTGCCGTGGTCCATCAAAGGCTCCCCAAATTGTTCCCCAGGTCCTGCACCTGAGCACTGCACGTGGTGCAAAATGCGATGCACAAATCTGCAGTCTTGCAAGGGATGGTGTCAAACTGCCCCCTGCAGGGGAGGTACCTGGGCGTTCCCACCTGGCCCAAAAGTATATTATCCATGGGAATCTATACTTTTCAGCAGGAAACCCTCACTACCAAGAAGACCAGATGGAGAGAAGTAACAAGATATCATTTGGACCCATGGAGAGGTGATACGTTTCTACTTAATCTGTCTCTGACACACTCCCTTGCCCCGCCACACACACCTCTTTTTCTATTTTTTTTCCCTTTCTCTTTCTTTCTTTTTGTCTCTTTTACTGTTAAATAAAATTTGTCAAATTTTTGATACTTACATTTAATCACATTCGGTTTTAATCGTGTTTTGGGAGAATATTTTGAACCTCAGGATTTTTAATCCACTGAGAGCTCACTTTGCTCCTCTGGGATTAGAGTGGGTTGTAACAGCTAGATCCTAGAATACACTGGATAAAGAAACATTTACATTGCAACAATCAATTTCTTTAATTTACAACTGTTGGAGCATTACATTATTAGAACACCTACATAAGAGTAGATTACTCATTAAAGAAGAATCTAAACTATTTCAGCAGCTAAATTTCTTGTTTCCTCTATCCTGTCCCACACCTCCAACATACAGCTTTTAGAAAGACTTCTCCAGTTACTGTGAATCTTTTCCTTGTATTTTACAGAAATATTTAAGATCTCATTCATCACTGTGATTGTTCATGAACTTGTATGCAGGAATAATTCAAAGATATGATGTTCTGTTTTGTTCAATAATCAATTGATGTAGTTTAGCCATAGCCAATGCAGTGTAGAAGCTCCTTCCTTTCATGTACCCACTTCAGCCTCCAATCCTTGACGAGTGCTTTACCAATACTGTCAAGTAGCTAAAATCTCCTTGCCAGTGCAGAATTCAGCTCTCCTCTCTAGGTAGTCAGACTTTATCAGTTGTTCCAAAAAACATTTCTACTTCATTTTGCAGTAGATTTACAGCTTTTTTTATCTGATTGCTGCCAAGATCCTGACAGAAATCATTTATTAGCAAATTCTGCAATTCCTAAGCTAGTCCTTGCACAGCTCTGCCTCCCAAGTGCTGTTGTTAGCCAAATATATGACCCTTTTTCTTTTAAAGTTGTTTTTCTGCATACAATGATTTTGGTGGGTCACATGGGTTTAAAGCTGTGGCATCAGTAAGAAAATGATATTTCATTGCAATAGTCTTATCAGTACTTAGTTTCACTGTAGTAAAGAACCAAAAGTACTTTTAGTTTCATTAAGCATTACCACTGGGAAAATAATACTGTAGGATGCTTATTTAAGTGTTTCACTGGTAATACCTGGGATACTGGCTACTCCCAAGAGTAAATGTGGAGTTTTTGTCCCAGGACCCTGATTCACTTTCTGGGAGTTTCTATAAAGACAGCGTTTTTGTTATTAAGTTGTATATCACTTTGTCTTAATAACACAGAACAGTTGGTGAGTGCTGTGAAATAGACAGGGTTGTCAGTTTCTTCAATCCATCTCCTTATCTGCTTATCACAAAAGTTAACTTTAAGCTCAGAAGGACAGTAGGAAAGAGAGAAGCAGAGACATCTCTGTTATACCTATGTCAGTCTCCTACTTTTTCACTCTGCTAAATAAATTTACCTTTTCATCCTGTAAGTTGTAGAGGGAGTCTGGGCCCCATGTGTATTTCCCCTAGAACATGTACAATAAATTCCAAAATAAATTATGGAAGAATTTGTCTCACAGATAATGATAAGTGTCAGAGCAGGTGAGAGGGAAAAGTATCACATCACTTGAAGTGTAAGCTGATCTCCCCAGATTCTGTAGTTAGGAGGGGAGAGAGAAGCTCCTGTACAGTGGAGGTCTCAACATGTCTAACTCAGATGGTCTGAGACTCCCTATTCAGGAGTTTCTCCATTGGCAGTGCAGAAGCCTGGGAACAGCTGTAGCTGGGTGAGATGGATAGTTATAGTGAGAATGTCCTCACCTGGCGCCAGTACAGAGTAAATCACATGCTGTAAATTCAGTCTCTAGTTTATTGTGAACCAGCTTTTCAAAGGACAAGTCATCCATGGCCTAAAAGGAAACTGTGCACATGTTCTTTTCTAGACAATGCCACAATGTTAAATCAAAGTTTTATGCTACACTTTTCACCCACTGATTTCAAGGAATTCACAAAAACAGATGAACACAAGTACTGTTTTAGAAACCAAGACAACAAGTGATACAAACACTAGTCATTCAGAAATTCTGTTGGAGACCTGGTACAATCCTCAAATCTCTGGGTTTCCGGCCAAGATTTATTGTCATTATTCAGCTGACTTATTGTAAATAGGAAAACTAAGCAACTCTTTACAGTGTTGACTCCTTTACAGGAAATTACATTACATATATAATTAGGGATGGATGTATGCTCTATGTAACTACTGCTGGCCACATGAAAACCCAGAGGAGATTCTGATATATGATTAATTTCTTTGCCTACATTTTTATACTGCACTCGTGGTGTCTGAGAGCAGTAATCACCAGTAAAGTTTCAGGACTGGCCAATATATGAAAAAAGTTTCAAAATACTAAAAAATTATTCAAATTTTCACAGGGAAATCTCTTAAAGATAACTAAATTCCAATGAGATTTTCAGAATCTAACCAATGTGAATTCAAAACCCAAACAAAAAATTTATACAGGTGTATGCAAAAACCATGGCTCATTTGGTTGCTGCAGTAGGTAATTTACAGTAAAAGAAAAGCGTCCTTCTGGTATCAGACATGCATATAATAAAAGAATGCCTTACTTTATATCCACTGAAACCTTGCTCAAGAATTCAGTAGTGTATGGAGTCACTAAAGTGATGAAGCTGAAGACCTAAATAGGTAAGAAGGAGAGAACAGTGCAGCAATAAAACCTTTCTTTCCATCAGTTGCTTGTCAGTGTTGTGCTGCTGTAACAATGACCAATGATGGCTTTGAAACTTTCACACATTGCTCTTATAATGTGCTACCCTAAATCACAATGCAGGAACTGAAGAACTGCAGAGCAGGTACAACGTGACACCACATATTAACTTCTGAAATAGCGTATAACTCTCCTCTTATCAGGATGCCACCAGCATTTGCATATTCTCCTGTTGGAAAGCTAATGTCACAAATTGAAAAGCCTGGAAACTTTCCTGAACTGTTTTGCATTCTTGCCTTCCTTCCCTTTCCCAGACTGGATGTGTAGAAATGCATACTGAATCTCAAGTCTCTCAGGTGCTCTTCTCATGGCAAGGCCACTCCAAAAATTGGCTAAGAACGCCGAGCATTTTCTTTTCCCTGCTGTTAGTCTCTAGCACTGCATTGAAGAGGGGCATGTGAGAAGCTCCCACCCTCAGTGCTTGCTAGTACATCAAATAAAAACCACTGACCTTGAGCACTGGATGCAGCAGAACTGTCACAGTACAGATAGTTCTGCTGATCTCTTTGTATCTCTTTGTGCCCCTCACATGCACCCCTCAGTGTAGGTTATGGCCTTCTGCATGTGCCAGATACAGCTCTACACGGACTACAGGCACTACACACCTGCACATTATATCCAAGAACCTGTCCTTTCCTTCCTTGTGACCTTTGGCTACGGGCCAAAGGTCACAAGGAAGGAAAGGACAGGTTCTTGGAGAATTCTGCAGGAGAGGATCTGTTAAATAAGCTGGGAGGTAAAAAGGAGAAAACCTTGGTCTGAATGAGAATTGTTAATGAGGTCCCACGCAATTAGTACCCTGACTGCTGGGAAGGTTGGGAGTACCTCTGGAGCCAAGAAGAATAGGCAGGAAATTAATGGTTTAAAAAATGAAGAACAATAGGCTTCATTTTTACTGATGGTCAGGCATCTTATGAACATTCCCCTGGGAAGAGGGATGCTTCCAGCATCTCCCTACTTTAAAATCTCAGTAAATGTCAGTGACTGCACAAGGCTCTTGTCAGAGAAAACAACTGAAGTGCATTCTACAGGTCAGTACAAGCCTGAATTAAGGGATTGCTGCTCCACAGACACATCTTCTTTCTTACTGTGGTTCAATATGACCAACATGTCCCATAGGACCTAAACAATTTGCCACAGGTTTTCTGAATACTTTATTTTATGGCACTTTCTGAGCACAGTCTATTACTCTGTGAGAGTGACAGTAAAAATAGCAAGACATCATAAAAGAATTTGGAGAAAAATGCAATAATTATTATTCTTCTCAAGTTATTTTCCATATTATGGCACATAACTGGTTTCTGAATCATTAAGCTGCCCTCCTCTTATCTACCAGCACTTGATAAATGATAGGTAATTCCCTCTTATGCTTGCTACTTTTCCACTAAGCCAAAAGAAAGTCTTCACCCCTGACCCTGACACATCCCCAGCCACAGTTCTGTAAATGATTCTGCTCATGTTTTTCCATGTTGAGCACAGGTGTCAAAGATTGGAAGCACACTAGCTCCATCTGCTGAAACTTCTGCAGAGCTTTACACAGATAACCAGGTTAAATAAGAGATTTATTCTCATCATACAGATAGATCATCATCATCATCATCTAGAGAGATGAGTACTGAAACGAGAGAAGATTGCAATGAAAGTTCCTTTGTCAAGGTTGACACAATAAAAACATAATATATTAATTGTCTCAAAATCTGCTTTGTAGAAATGCGGTCTTTCACAGTAAGAATAAACAGCTTCATTGCAAAAATGAATCACTAGTTTTCAATTTCGTGATTTTGCTCTCCTCCATTTATATCAACACTCCTATAATTACTATGCAATTTTTAACGAGATTTAAAAGATTTTAATCACAAAATTAACCTTTATATTGTGATCATGTATGGGCAGGCTGAATTAAACTTTGAATCAGAAGATTGTGTTTTTTCTCTGTAATATAGATTTCATGTCAAAATGAATACTTTCCTTGTTATTCATGAAAAATTTGTAAATCGACTGTAAAGGAAAAGTAGTGCTAATATTTCACCTCCTACCCCCACCAGAGAACATGATCTGAAGTACTGTTAGAGTGGGAATTCTGCAGAGAAATCACTGAAACCTCTATATTTGCAGCTAAAATCAAGAAAGATTGGGGGAGAACGACAAGAAAATTAAGAAAAATATAAAATGTAAACACAACAAAAAAAAAATTCCTTCTTAGGAGACCTCAGGTTGATATGTAGCCACTAATTCATGTGACACTGAAACCAGTTCAAGAGGTAGAGCACCAGAGACGAAGCAAGTATTTTTCTCACTGGTAAGTCTTTACAGTTTGCAGAAATACTAAACAATAATTATTCCCCACTTTAAAGTAAACTTTAAAAGACTAGACAAAAACCTAAGATAGTTTAAATCCTAAAGAAAGACTTCCAAGTTCTCTAAATCACAGCAGGAATCAACTGGAAGATACCTCAGTCAGGTAAAACAACCCTACTGATATTTGTTTTCACATGCAATTGTTAATGAAACAAGCTCTGTGATAGTCTTTCTGTGAAGAAGGCCCCAAGATCAAGTGTGGAAAAACTTTAGCGTTGTCAAGACCAGATTACTGGACAGTGCAAATCAGTCCTGTGGTGTGAGTGTTCTGTACCCAAGTCCTGGCTGGCTTCTGCCCACAAGGGCAGCAAGAAGGATGAAAAGGACTATAGACCTACAGTAGGAGAAAAAGGTGACAACCACAAAGGCAAAGGAAATAGCACCTACACAAAAACTGAATAGCAAAGTTTAGTATTACTTCTGAGCAACACACCCTTAACCACAGACTCTTTTGATGTAGATTTCCAAAGCTGTAGCCTTGCTGAGGTACATGAAGGGCTTTGTTCTGGCATCATTTCACTAGTGTGTCGATGGACTCACAGAGGTTATTAATATTAAACACACTCCACACATAGGATTGGCTTATTAGCTCCTGCTGTACTTACTCAGTCCTCTAATTATCAAGATCTGTGCTTAGTGTCTTTTCTGTTAGCTGGGAGGGTTGTGTCCCACAAGAGGTGATGAAAAACTTCTTCCTGTGCTTGATCTTCTCAACCAAGTTTTAAGTAGCTGTTTGTAACTTTGGGGTTTTTTTAAGTATGTTCTAGTGAAGTGTTTGCTATTCTGTGAAGAAAAGTCCAGAAGAAACTTTTACAGATATTGACTTTACTTCCTCTGGGACTACATGCATACTTGTCACACCCCAGCTGCTAATCTGGTGGAAAATCTAGGGCATTCAGTTACGGACTTACTTACTTACTTAGCATATTTTACTTGGCCATTGTGCTAATTCTAATACCAAGCAAGCTGCATCTAGGGTGGTGGTGAAGCTTCTCAGTAACCTCTGGGTGTTTCCTTTCACGAATAGCTCCTATTTAAGATAGAACAAGATTCCACACAGTGGGAGAGAGCCACTCTTGAACACCCAATAAGGGTCGCTTAAGCTGCAGCGGAGGAAAAGGGACATAAAACAAAAGGAAACTAAAAATACTATCAACCAGACATGAAAAAAACACCCACAGTAAGTGCTTTAAATATTCCTTCTAGACCTTTCTAAGGTTCACATGTGGCATCCAAATTATCTCCCATGATTTCAAACATGACAACAGTCTCATATCATTATGAAAGGGACTGATTTCACCCAGAAATGGGTTCTGAGCTGCAAAGTGTCCCAGATGTACAATGTAATTGCCATATTCCAGAGCCTGCAGAGGTTACATCCATCCCACACAGCAGCAGGACAGCAAGCTGAGGCTGAGAAAGCAGTTTTGCTCCTTTGTCACTTATGGGAAGACACACATGGGTTTAGCAGCTCTCAGCAGCACAGCCCTTTTTGTGGGGAAACAGCCTTTCTTCATCAGGTCCTGAATAGATACCTAATGAGTTAAATCAGCATTTAGGCTTGGCAGCACCTTAGCAGGGAAGTAAGTGGTTGAAGTAAAAGAGAAAATTAAAAAAAAAAAAAAAAAAAAGAGACAGAGAGAGAAAGGGAAAGGAGAGAAATTAGAGTGTTATGTAGGCTCTGTTAAGAGGAATGATTTATTTTGTTTCTGCCTCTGCTTGTTTTTGACAGTGTTCAAGCTATATGTAGGTTACCAGGATATAACGGGTTTGTTTGGTCTGCTTATTTAAGTAGAACAAGCTTTTTGTCAGATAAAAATAAACCTATCCAACCACTGTGGTCTAGTTGTTCATTTTGCATTTTACCTTGAGCATTCTTTTATATTCCTCTATTGTGCACATTTATCTCCTAGGCCTTACCAGGCATTTGTGTAGCCTCTATGTATTTGAAGTTTTCTGTATTATTGGTAGATTTTCTTCAGTAATATTTAAAGGCATAGCTTTTTAGGGAAGGGGAAGCAAGCTCTAGCCAGTCTCCCTCTGTCTCCTCAACCTCATTAAATCATGACTAATACATAAAAATAAGAATTCTGCTGGAAATAATAATCATGACCCTTTCCTAGATTATTGTTTTAATAAACCACATTAAAATGGGTCTGTTTTAAGACTTTTATTTTCAAACTGGAGGAAAATCGTATTTAGAAGACCACTTGGATCAACACTGAAGTGGGAAATCAGTATCTGGCAAGTGCACGTAGAAGAGGTAAAAAGCCATGGAATCAATAAAGCTTATGAGCAATCAATTTGCTGTGAAATAATAATCAGAGCTAAAGATCTTGATGAAAAAAGAAAATTCATATCTATATTAAGGAGAACTAAGTTTTCTAAAGAGGATTTTTAAATAATGATAAGGAAAAAATCTAGAACCTTAAGAAAAAGACAGCATAGCTACTCAGGACGTGGAAGTGCAAATGTATGTGCAAGTAATGTGTTGGTGTAATTTCTTTAATGTTTCTATTTTTTCTTGTGGTAGTATTTTCTGCTTCTACTTGAAGCATTATAGAATGCTTTTTTTCCATTAAGAACCAAAATATTTAACCATAATAAGTAGATAAGTAAAACCATGGCAAAAAAACCCCAAAAAGCTCAATAGATTAGCAGGGTGAGTGAACTAAATTAGTATTTTAGTAAACATGAAAATAAGCATCTGAACAAGGTTTTAGTATTATAAACCAAGAGCAGGCTTCAAAGGAATCAAGGACCTGGTACATCATACCCCTAATAAAAAAGCCACTCCACATAAGCACTCGTGATGCAGCACCAAAAAGAGCTGGCAGTCACTTGATACTTAAATTAGCAATAGGTGTATGAGAGATGAATTTATTTTTAGCTATGCCAAGACTGACATTAATATTACGAAACTGTGTATAGTTTAAATGTCTGCATAGTAAAAGGGTAGCTGGGAAATCTCTGGATGAAAGAAACATAAATGATTTAGAGGCTGAAGAAATTGCCTTGCAGTGAGAGTTTGAGAGCCCAATCTGTTCAGCCTAAGAAGAGGGGCTTGAGAAGTGGCTTGATTACAGCTTGCACGTGCCTTCACAGTAATAAATTATGTATTAAGAAGATACTTAATATGGTAGGGCCATAATAAGAACATATGGACAGAAAGTAATGCCAGACACTTCTGGCATGATACTTTTCCAGCAATGAAGATGATTAATCATTATAGGGAATCTTAAGGGAAATGGCGAATTTTTAATTGTTTCATGTCTTTGTATGAAGATTAAATGTCTCTCCTGGAGATATAAATTTGTTAAATGCAACCTGTTTGGTGTCAAGTAGGTGAAGGAAAATTATTCAAGATTCTGTAATATCTATAAATCCTGGAGATCTATACCCTATAGGACAAGACCTGTGCAATGTCTCTAAGGCACGGAGTTCTTTCTGTATTGCAAACGTAACTTTTCTATCCTGAAACAATTAACCTACATGGAAGGATGTATTTGGCTCTATTCATCCTTCTTTGAGGAAGTCTGAGAACACTGAGTGATGATAACAGTTCACACGTAGCACCAGTGAAACATTTTGTGTTAAGGGTGAAGCCCCCTTTTCATTTGTGATTCTCTAACTCTCCCTGTTTATCATAACAGGAGAAGTTTTGTAAGTTATTATATCACAAACTTTCAGTTTGAAGTTTTAGAAAGCCTTGAACCTCAACAGATGGAGATAGATCATAAAAAATTTAATATCTTCGTAGCTAGTTACATGAATTTTCTGAAGAGTTAGGAACTCTCCCTTATAACCTTCATTATTACATGTGCATTTTCTGTGTGTATGTTCTTCTTTTGCTTCACAGTGGACGCCTGCTCTAGGATTCTTACAGAGACCAAGAACTATTCTTCCTCAAGACCTCTGGAATCTGAAGATGAAGTTAGCACTATTCATTTGCGTTCATTTGCCTGGAGTGGCAGTAGATAGTCTTGACTGATTTTTTTATGATCAATCTTTATATATGTTTTAATCAGTCTTTAAATGTTGATCTTCACATCTTGTTACCATGGAATAAGGGTAATAAAATTAATTTCCTACATGTATTCTGTGTTAATGGACAACATTCTCTAAAATGCTGCAGCAAGTTTCACGGCAAGTATCTTCACAGCATCTTTGGCAATGCACAAGATTACAAAAACAAGAAATGGTGGTTGAACTCAATATAAGATAACTGATACCAATAAAGTCAGCTTCCTTCGGCAGCACTAGTAAAGTTCAAGTATATGGCTTGAAAAATGGAAGGAGAAAACTAGAAGACTGTTTCTCTGACAATAAGAGGAAGAATATAAACCTTCTACTGTCACATTTGTTCTTTAATTGATGCAGTGTTCAACCCGTTTCCATCCATGTGAAAAAGGTAGAATATCCAGACCACTTGTGAAGGGCAGAGCACCTCTGGTGTCTTCCTTGAACTCTGTGAAGAATTAAAAAATGTTCTATATGTGGATTGGGCTGCAGTATTTTTGTTTGAGATAAGGGGAACAGGAGAGTCCAGGGAACAAAAGTAAATGGACTCATCTGGATGAGAGGATTAAGGCCCTGAAAATAGTCGTCATAAAGCTGTACAGCTAAAGAAAAAGTATTTTGGAAATGGCTTGGAGAAAGGGAGATTGAGTCAGGTGTAAACCTATCTGCTTCCCAGAAAAAGGGACAAAAAATCCTGAGTGTGTAATTTTGAAAGGAAAACATTAGAGTACTCTGGAGATATGAGACATTGTGAATATACAGAACAGTCTCTTTTTAAAGGTTTGCTAGTATGAAGTGCTGGTGCTATGGCTCAGTTAACTGAAAAAGATGACTTTTTATTATTCCTTGCATGCATAAAACAAGAAAGTAGCTGCTGGGGGAAAACCAGTGCATTCTTAGTTCTGCCTGCTGCAAGCAAAGCTTCATTGGCTAATTGGGCTTCCGAGGATGTGAAACACACCAGTGGGAAATTACACTCTGACAATCATGCCGCAGGAACACAGCCAGCTCTGAAACATCTGTTTTTTCCCAAATTTTGCCGAAGCCAATTAAATTCCCTCATAACCAGCTGGTCCCAATGTGACCACACACTGACTCAGTCAATGCCTGCTGACCTTTTCGTGCTGGGGCAAGGCAGTTTTCATTTCCACCCCTCTCACACAACTTGCACAGCAGTATCTGTCCTGCTCACATGGGCTTCCTGTACGGAAACAACATTGCCTCCAGCGAAACATCAAAGCTTCAGTCTTCCTTTGTGCTTTATTATGTGATCCAGATAACTTACTGTACACAGCCAAAAGCACCTGGTTCTTCCTGTGTTGACTTATGGCTGTCATATTGCTGTCAGTGTCCCCAAGAAAACGCTGGACAGGAAGAGCTTTCCCAAGGCCGTGATTTTAAAATCAGTCCCTGGCAGATGCACCTCCCTACTCACAAGAACAAGGGCCGTCTGACTGACCAATCCATGCCTAAACACTATTTTTCACTTCAGGGGCCTTTCTGTGGTTTTTTTGTGGACTTACGCTGGTTAAGGTCACCTGTCCTTTGACTTGCTGTCTTTTCAAAGGAATGTAAAAATCATTTGCAAAGGTGCTGCCGGTCATTTTATTTCCTAGCAGACAGCAAAATAATCAGTCTAATGGCTCTGTTGTCTTTCTGCTCCCGTGTATCAATCAGTTAAGATCACACACTACAGGAAGCCTTATAACATGGTAATATTCAATAAGGTCATAGTCTTACATTGACGAAGTTGTTAACAAAAATACAAGTGAATTATAGTCTGGCAAAGGATGAAGCTGTTAAAGGCAAATGTTCTCCAAGTCATCCCTAAGGATCAGCAGGTTTTACACCCAACAGGTTTCCCTTACTCAGTGATGTTTCAGTGGGAATTACAGTATGTCATACAGTACTTTTTGTCTTTGAAGGGCTGTGCCTGGTCAGAGCAGAGTTTGGTGATGGAGGAAGGAAAAATGGAACATGAGTAACAACACTGGTTTGAAATTAGGAAGAGAAACAGCTTTTTTCCTTCATATAGGAGAGCCTAAAGTCTTTGTATGCCCCAAGCTCAGTAATTACTATTAAAACATTTATCTTATATGAATTTATCTTCATTGCCAAATGAAAACTGCAGTAGCAGAATTTGATTTTATGGGAGGGGAATAAAAATTATGTTTTAACATATAAATATATTATTCCATACAAGCACATTTTATTTTACCTTTTCATCTGTAGTTCATAATATCATCATTGATCAATATATTTTCATTCTTTCTCTGTTTACAATAATTATTTTTTTTAATAAAGAGACAGTTCTATCTTTATAACTTCCTACATTAATTCATCCCCTTCTTTATAATCTACCACATCTCCCCAGAATACAGAAATTTTCTGTAAGGATAATGTTTTAATCTGGTTCTGTTTCAGAACCAATTCTGGAGGCAAAATAATCTATTTTATCATGTCATGGTCAGTCTTGTTTATTGAACTCTTAGAGGTGCTGTAACACCTCAGAAAAACGATAAGCACATATAAATATATTGTTATTTTTAAATATTCTAGTTATTTACTGCACTTGCTCCAATAAATATATTTAACATAAATTGTAAGGTATGAGCATGCACTATAAATATGAGAATGATGATGCATATCAAAGCATTAAAGGGAAGATTTGAAGAGGTTCATATGTTTGCTCATAGTGTGAATTTTTTTGTTTATATCTGTATTTATACTTACAAATGCTATAATATATCTATTATATATAGTATATCTATTACACCTATCTATAGTATATGTAGTATATCTATTTTAAATATGTATATATTTATATATATTTATGTATTTGCCTATAATTAATATACCCATGTCCTACTTAAAATATCTTGAGACATGGTTTCATTTTGGAAAAAATTACATGCATATATTTACTGTTGTCCAAACACTATGGATTCATTCTTGCATTTTCAAACCTGTTCATCCAAATAATGATGAGCATCATGATTATCATGATCATCCAAATAATCATGAGCATTTAAAAATTTATTTTAGTGCATTTTTGCTAGCCTAAATGCAGTAATATTTTCATGGGTCAGAAGAGAAAACACCACAACAACAATTTGGTTGTTTGTTTCTCTCGGTTGGAAAAGGTTGACTCACTGAAGAAGACTATTTCTTTGAAGCAGACTCTTTTAAGCTATGGCTTAAAGACATTAGAGCAAAAGAAGTAGTTCCCTTTTGAGTTTGTTCATTATTTATCCCTTTAATCTCAGCCAAGGGTGCCTCTCTTTCGATGTAACTGCTTGTGAATGAAGGTCCTCAGCTACTGCTGATGCTCACCAGACTTCTCCTTGTCCAGGGGTAATGTTATTTGGATTGTCTCAATGTAATATATTTTCCACAGGCATCTAATTACTCTTGAGGCAACATAAAACCACAGTTTCAGACCTGGACGTTTTGTCCTCCACTTTTAACCTGATGGTGTCCTGAAGATTTTTTTTTTCCAGGTTCTCTTTCTTATTCAAATGGAAATTGTTTCTCTTATATTACTGTGCCTTTTTTCTTTGTGATTCATTTTTTATCAAAGTGACACAAGCTTTCTGAGTAACAGAATAGGGAAGCAGGGAATTGTGCTGCCAGCGGAGAAAGCAGCAGGCAAGTAAACAGATCTTTCCCTCTTACATCATAGTTCACTGATTTAGCCCTCAAGAAGCAAGAGCAGCCTTGGGAAAAGCAATGACAATTTTGCCATCACGATAAAAGAGAGCTTGAAGATAAGCTTACAGAGCTGAATTGCCTGAGACAGAAACAACTGGGAGTGCAGAAAACACTCTTGAACAACCAGCAAGCCAGTTCTTGCAGATTTTTTGCTCTTGTGCATTTTTTATTGTCAGAAAAGACAAAAATATGACAAAAGTGTACTTAACACTGTGTAAGAACATGTCCATGGTATCATGAGATGCCTCAGTGTGACCACAAATTTTGCCCAACGTGTGAACAAAATAGTAATTAAGGAGCTTTCTAACCATTTTGAATTGCTTCTGGTATCTGTAAAACTCCTGACAATAAAATGCTTTCAGGAAAGAAGTTCACTGATAATATACAACATTTCCCTCATGGATATCTACCTACTCTGCTGGGTTCTCATTTACAGCAATATTAGGAAGAACATTTTCCTCTGCTGTCCTCCAGGTGCTGTTTTCATCAAAGTTGTGGTATCACTGTTTTCTTGTATATTGTTGGAAATATTTCTTCTAGTCCCTGTGGTTCACTGCCAGCACTACAAGCCATGTATTTTGCACTTCCAGAAATGGCTGTCGTGATGTGAAAGTTCCTAGCACAAACCACACAAGGGAGTTTTTGTCTGCATCTCCACCTACACACAACTTTGTGCTTTCCAAGTGAGGAAAATCAAACATGAGGCACTCATAAGAAACGGTGCAGAATTAAAAGGGGCATTAATCTCCATACTGCCAAAGACAGGTTCTTTCTTACCTTTTGTCCACCTTAATAATTCAAAACAGTGAGAAAGTAAAGGGGAGCACTTCAGTTCTTACATCTTCACGTTGGACCTTCCTGAAAGGTGCTTCAAGAAATCCTTCAAGAGGTGCCCAAGCTAAAGGCACTCAACAGCTCTGTCAATAAGCCTGGATTTGACAAAAGACTAAAGAAGTGAAAAGGGAAGGGCAGCCTCAGCTTTGAGCTTTTAGAATTTATTTGATGGGGGCGGGGGTTGAGGATATTATTTTTCACTTTCTTCAAGCCTCTAAACTTATGTGATATATTCCAAACAATCATTTCAGTTCTAATATTAAATCTCATCTTTTGGAATTAGAATATGATCTTTCTACTGTGAAAAATCAATCTCTTGTGTTGCCCTATTAGCAAAATCCTGTCAAATTGTTTGCTATTATTTTTTAGTTCAAGATTAGAAAAAGTAGACTTTGCTTGTAATACCTACTTATTTCACTATGTTCCAAGGATTTAGCAATTAAAAAATTATTTATTTTCATTTCCTGATTCTTACTATGTTATCTCTAAGGATGGAAAATCAGCCAGATCCCCAATACATTATGAAACACTATTTTTGATTTCTAGGTCTGTAATAAATGTGTGCCAAAGCTGACAAGGCACCTTGAAAATTGAGACTAACATTAGTTTTGGGGTTTTTTGACAGTCAGTATTTTATTTGCCTTCCACAGACATCATGACTTGCTGACATAATGGCTCCAATGTGTGTCATATTGCAGAGGCTACATAGCTCCCCTGTGTCACATTTCAGATTGATATATTGGGTAATGTAATAGGCCAGGGCCTGCTGTAAATTCAGGTGCTATGGCCATGTAAGACAAGAGGTGTGAAAGATTTAAGCAGAAAGTATTTTCTTCCAAGAAATTAGAAACAAATATTTAGGGACAAGTGATGCTATGATTCATAGCTTTGGCATCTGAGCTATGGCACTGGATCACCAGGAACCCTCTCAAAGTAGATTTCTTCCATAGCATCATGGAAATTCAGACAGCTCATCCAGCTTGTGATCTCTTCTGACATATGATATGCACTTAAATCATGAGATTAGCACAGCTGAAATTAGAGAGCAACCCCTTAGATTAAGAGAGGTGGAATCAGCATCTACTTTTCATCAGAAACTTAAAATCCAAAGAAAATCATCACCATCATTACAAAGCAGGAATGGTTTCACTGTCTGTTCAGTCCTGTCCATCGTACTTCTCATTTGCAGCAATCTCCATCTTTCTTACATTATGGAGATCGTTGCATCATTTAGCATGATTAGAGACATGCAGTGACAATTTTGTTTAATCATTATTCCTCAAAGATATCTCTACTTTCCCTAGAATTAAATAACTTTTCTGCCCCTCTGGTTGTAATGCCAATTACTTCAAGATTGCTTTATAAGTCTTTCAACATCATTTGTGCTGTGCCAGATTTTCTATTGCATTCAATCCAGAGGACATGTGATCTTTGCATGATTACTGTGTGCAGGCTGTCATTTTCCAGCAATATTTTTCAGGATTCCATGACCTTTCCCCATGAAGTAAAAATAGACCCACAAACGACTACCTCCAGATCAAATAACTTTGAAGGCATCTGGGCCACATTTCTGCCCAATCTGTCTTATCTACAGCTATTACTGTGTGCAGTCTCAAATCCTTTCTCTTGTTAAAGAACTCGGTGCTGCCAAAAATCTATTCTAAAACTGCATTTCCAAGTTCAGTTGCTGTAGATCTACAGTAATACAAATTTTGCAGCAGAAGGTACAGTACTAAAAATTCTAAGCTTGCTAGAAACTCAATAAAAGGCTGCATGTCATGACTTAAAGATGTATCATATCTTTTTTCCTATTACAAGTCTCATAGTCTCTGTCTATTCTGGTTTGCCTAACAGACTACTTCTAGTTTAGAGCTACTCTACCCAGTCCTTTTGCTCCTCAGAAATAAAAAAATATGCATAAATTAGGTTATATTAAGGAGAAAGGACATGTTTTCTGGTGTGGCTATTATGAATTTCTTTGTACTGGATGGTGATTAGTTCCAATATCATAGGACAGAAATTAAAAACTAACCAAATAGTAACATTATAATTTCACAGCAGGAACATTTGTGGTTAATATTAGAATGCAACTCATCTTCATTGTTTTTTATTACAGGCAACATGAGACCGTCGTGTCACCAGAGATGTGACTTTTTAGTGCAGTTGCACATCAAAGGTACTAAATTCCATTTTGGAGAATGCACTTAGTTTCAATCAGCATTTAACATGATCACTGATGCTGGACTAAGGCAGCAATTTCCATGTGTTATAAGGTTGTGATAAATTTAATCGGGTTAATTTTCCCCGTTATTAAAAAAATGAATTCATTCTAATGGAAAGAAAATAATTTGTCCTCATTTATACAAGGAGACTGTGATGCCAGTAATGCTTTGCACCAAAGGAACTTTTTCACTATTCAAATCATTCGGAATTTAACTGTTACATAGTATAACTTTGATACAGGACACAAAAGTTTTGCTTATTTAATTATCTTAGGTGGATTACTGACACCATAGAAATTAGAAACAAATCAATGTTACCTAAAGGAAACTGGTCAAGAAGCCAATGCCAAAGCCAACTTTCATCGTGTACTTCAGAGGGACACTATTCAGAGTAGCAAGATGAACTTGGATTGTCTCATACCTGCTTTCCATAACAAAAAATAGTCCAGCAAACAACAAACTAGGCAAGATCTCATCATTTCATGTAATTTCCTATCCAAGGAGTAATGAGTCTGAAGTTATTCTGCCCCACCACAGACCAGAAAGGTTATAATTTCTTTGCATTTTTTTCTCAAAAAGAGCAAACCCAGGTCCCTGTGAAAAACTCAAGGTTCTTTGGCATTGAAGAAAAAAATTACTGAAGAATATCCATAATAGAAAGAAAACCTAAGATGCTAGCAGACACAGTACAATGTGGTAAGGATCCTTCCAGAGCTTTAGAGAGGAAGGTGTGACGTCTGTGTAAGACACTGTTAGGTTGTGCCACTGAGAATATAGTGGAAGAGAAAGCATTCAATTTGTCATTGAGAGGAGATACATGTGGGCAAGAGGAAAGAAATGTTGTGAAGAGCCTGTCCTTTGTGCAGTTACTGAGAGACTGGAAAACTACCAGATATATATATGGAAAATGTTTGAAATGGCACGATTTTTATTGCTATAAAATGACTGATGTGAACTTATGCATTTGTGGGGGGCTTTTATTTGTGGTCATTTTAAAGATATATGAGAAAAATAACTGAATACACAGCTTATGTTGGTTCTGGGCAAGCATTTTTTTAAAATTTTACTTAACAGGCTAAATGTCACTAATTTAAGGGCTGAGTTGGTACAATCTCTTTCGTCTGTAAGAACTGGCATTTAAACATTTCTGGGTGGAATATTACTGGAGAGTACTAGATGTACATGGCTGAACATGGGACCTTGTGAGGATTGTCCTACAGTGTCCATGAATGCATATGGTCCAGGATAAATCACTCTGACTGTTCTTGCTGCATATAAAGTAATTAGTAGACATCTTTTACTTAATAAGTATAAACACTGCTACTGATTAAATATCTATTTTGTATAGATAAAAATGTTCCTCTGCACATTTCTTTCTGAAATGGTTACTGAGAAAAGGGAACAGAAGATATACAAGCTCTCAGTCTAAACAGAATACTTCAGATTACATTCTATTTTATTTTTATTTTCAGGTGTGGATAGAAGATTTGTTTCTTATTTAAGTTCTTTTATGAGCTGTAGGTCTATACACACTTACTAGTAGGAATTTTTAAGCTTAAAATAGATGATATATAGTAAAATGCTAAAAGAAGATACTTCAAAACTGTAGCAAAAGCCAGGGTAATCATGTTTGGGTTGGGTAACATGACAGGTAGTTTATTTTGTGAAACACAGAAACCTTACTTAAGATATATCATGTGTTCCTAGTTGTGGCACAGATTTTGGCCAATTCACAGACCCATATTAGGAGTGGTGCCAGTATGGCTACAGCATCCAAAACTCACTCACACTGGGCTGCAGAAGGCACGGCTGCACACAGGGCATGACACAACACCTAAAACCTCTGCTGAAGTGCTGCAGTCTTTCCCCAAATCTAACACAGGACTAAAAGTGCTAATGGAGAATGTAAATTAGTCTGCTCCAGTAGAGTCTAGAGCAACTCATGAGCATTGTGCCAGGAAAAGGTTCCTCCACTTTGGGCCCACATCTGAGAGTTTTGCAATAAAAATGAGAATGACATGTGGCATTGTGAGAGTAGCAAAAGAAATTGCTGAGTACAATGACAGAAATATTCAAGTTATTTTCTTCAGAAACAAAGGAATAAAAAATGGGGCTTTACTTTTCTAAGTTTTGGTTTTAACTATGTGAGGGCTTAGGCCATAACTGATGTCACTTGTGGTAAATATAATACTTCCAGTTTTTCATAATCTTCCTTCAAATGAAAGCAAACATTTTGAGAAGATTGCACTTATAACAAGTTTTAGAACAAAAGTGCATGAGAGTAGGAAGCTGAAATGTAGTTAGGTAATAAATCCTTATTTGGTTGATTTCATTTAATAGCAAAATGCATAACTATTTTATCCCTGAAGGGTGGAAGGTATTTTTCTTTCAACTACATAAAGTATCCAGCTAATGTATGCGTCATCATTAAGTTCTTTCTCTTGTAATCAAGATAATAGTTGTCTTTCAGGAATAAGATGCATTTTCTACTATTTGGTCAATAGGAAAAGCACTGAAAAATTCTCACAGTTCTTTGTGAAATGACAAAATATTGGCAGTCAGGTTCAATTGCAACTTACAGGAGAAGTAAATCTATCACAAGTGCAGTGCTCAAAACTGAAAAAATTTCCAAAAAATTGTGACAGCCTCTATTTTTATGAAATGTAAATCTGAGTAAGTCTGTTCCTTTTGTACTTTCTCATAAAAACACTCAGGATATAATGGCTGCTGAAGATATTAATACTTATTTCATGTCATAGAATCAAACACTGATAAAGTTAAAAAAAGTTATCAGACTTCCTACCAGCATGTCACTGTTGACATCTATCCCTAATAAGCAAAGATGACATGGAGAACTTGCTGCTACATGTTAGGAACAAATTTACAACAGAAAGATAAATTTTTATGTACTTTGCAACACAATTGGTTTTTATACACAATTAGATTTTAAAAGTTAAAGCAGATGCCATATCAATGTTTAACGTTTAATTATTTCTAGATATCTAATAACATCAATAGAGGAAGGAAAGAAGGGAAGTTAGAGACTTAGGCTTACAGGTATAAAGATTTTGGAAAAAACTTTATACTGAAGCAAGAGAAATACTTCAAAGAATTTTTTTAGGGGTAAAAGATTTAGTGTATTCCAATTTCTGTCTGATAGCATCTACATGAATCCGGGCATCAATAAAAATTGGTTTTGTCTGGAGATTTATATTCTATGCCTCTGAGGCAAGCTGAGATGTTAAAACAGGGATGTTAAATCTGATTTACCATTCATAATTGTTGTGCTGATCTTCTCTGTTTATGATATACTTTCAGATTCACAGCCAAGTAGTCCTTTATCAGTTTGTAATTATTACTGTCATCATCAATATGAAGTGCCGAGTTAGGAAAAAAGTGCTTCAGGGATTTAGTATAACTTGAAAAAACAAAGCTCACTCTGAAGTTAAGCTGAAACGATGCTGTGTGCTTTGGTTTATGCTGTTTCTCTGTAGGTGTATTGGAAGAAGACAGCTGGTTACAGTAGGTTAATAATGCCCCCGGGGCGGCTGTCAGGAGATCTGAAGCACAAAGGTGACACCAGCTGAGGATTCAGGAGGGAAGGGTGGGAAAACAACCTCTATTAGGCAGGACAGATAAACAGTTTGAAGAAGAGGAGATGCAGCAAGATTCTAAAACCAAGCTATGGTATAGAAAGGTGTTGTGGAAAATAATTAATAGTACAGCAAAGACAGAAGATAGGAAATATCCAAGGGAGGACAATAGGATTTTTGAGTAGGCCCTGAGGCTATAAGTCGTACAGTAAGCAGATATACTGAGTTGTCTGAAGGTAAGGATAAAGTGTGGCATGACAAATTTGGTATTATTGAACATTAGATGCACTGCAAGAAGTATAAGCTGCAATAGGAAAGACTTATTGCCATCATAGACCTGATAAAGGAGTGGAGAATGTAAGCAGAAAAATATTTCAGGATTTTCAAACAAATATTCCAGGGTTTTCAAACCATATTGCTCATGAAGTATGTCTTAGAAGATGAGATTTGGTGGTTATAAAAAAAGGAGATGGTTTAATTGTTAACTTTTCTTTGATACAGAATGTGTACATTTAGTTCAGAAGGCGAGAAAAGACTGGAAAATTTAGGATCATTATGTTCCAAACTGGTAAAAGAACATGGGATGTGGAAAAAGGCAGCACTACCTGTCTCAGAGCACTGTGTGCACTGTTGGGGATATCACAAGAGTACATCAAATAGCAGGACCTCCACTGGGAAACTCTGCATTCCCCAGAAAACACATTAATGCATCTCTTTAAATCACTGAGGAAGAGGATTACAGACTAAACTTTCTGATAGGTTTGTCTGCTAATCTTGGTTTGGTTACTCTGGCTTTTTCTGAGAGAGAGCCTAAATGATGGAGGGAATAATAATGATAATAATATTCAACTTATGTTAAAAAGTACAGTTCTGATGTTTGATAATGTTCTAGTAAATTTTACTCTGTGATTATGTTGGAAAGGAAAACTTATCATCAGCTATTACCATCAAGCTGTAATGACAGGCAGTATGATTTTCTTATAATGTTAAAAGCAATGATTGCAATATCTCAAATACAAGAGTAATGATGATGACTGTTTATTATCTTTGTGCTTATACTTTAAAAAAAATTAAAAAAAAAAAAAGAAAGACGTTTTTACTGAGTCCTTTAATTTTGCAGGCTGCAGTGTTGATCTGGTGTTCTCTCTGTCTGGTTAGATCCCTGAGGCAGTATAAAGCATTCATTGCCTGTGCAGCTCTATTGATGCACAAGGATTAGATACATCATCCCACAGGGCTGGAGGATTTCTGCTGGACTACAACATCCCTGTCCTACTGTGTCTTATTCCCACATGTGATATGATGGGGAAAATTATTTTGCAAATGAAATTTGAGGGAAAGACAGCGTCTAGATGTTCTTCAAAGTCTCAGATGTTGGTTCAAATCAGGGGCAGAGTTGCAAATAAATAGTATAATGTTGGTAATGGGAGTTAGCACAGAGAGGATTAACATTTAGATGATGTTTTGTATATTTGTCATCCTCACTCATTTATAATTTACCTGACTTGAAATCAGAGAGAATTTTTCCCATATCTGACAGACAAGAGTGCATTCACTGGATTAAATATTCATAAAGTGAAATAGCCACTTCTAAGTGGTAAGCTGATGAGTGCTCACATTTATATGGTGATGCTTGATTTATTTTTATTGATCATTATTTGTCTACTTTGAACAGATCACAATCAATAATGAAAATAGCAACTTGTAGTCAACTTCTCTGACTGGTCATGTAACTATTCCTTGTTTTATCTTGTCACAACAGGCTTTTTCTCCAGATCAAAATATAACTCTATCAGCTGCCAAAGGGCATTATCTTGCAGCATATTTATTTTATATAAAATTCCATATATCAGGCTACTAAAAAAATTTTTTTTTTAAGTTGAAGTAAATTTCTGGTTATTCTGTCTTTTAAATAAATCTTTGTTTTCAATAGGATGATTTTTCCATCAGTAGCAAAACTATAAGACCTCAAAGAGACAATGGCAGTATATGTCTTATTGCACTGTAGTTTTTCTTGAATGGAAAACTTATTGGTTTTCATAAATTTTTTTACTCATTTTAAACCAATTTTTCAAAGTAGAGCTGATAAGCTAGAAGCTTAAACTGCAAGTGTTTTCTCACAGTCATTTCCTTCTAAAGCAATCATTTCCTGATTCACTATCCCTAAGCAAATTAATGCTAGACGAAAGAGAAATGGGATTAAACATAAAGTTTTAGTTCTAATAATTTTTACTTTTCAAGTTATTGTTGGATTACAATGTCCTTTACTATAATTTCTAAATTATTTAAAGTAAGCTAAGCAACCTTAATTCTTCTCCTTACTAAATTATTTAGGCATAAACATTTCCTGTTGAATGCTTCTGTGGTCAAATACTGTATCTCAAGCTAAGAGAATAAAATTCATTTTAATTCAATTATACAACGGCAATAGCTAGGAACAGTACCTGAAGTGTGTTCCATTAGGTATTCACTCATGAAAATTGCGAAACTCAAGTGAGATTCATTCCTTATTTTCATTAATGAAACTCCAAAATTCTCAAAAAATTCTTGTTACTTTTTTCACAGGACACTAAAGCCAAAGGCAGCAAATTTTCTGACAATGCATGTTTACTTACAGCTGAATTAACTTGTCTTATTTCAAGACCTATCAGATCCTTTTCATTCATTATTATGAGTTCACAGGTATAAGAGAAATAAATCATGGAGTGCGTGAACATCTTGGAGGGCTTCAAAACACACCACATTCTTATTTTTAAAGAAGAATTTATACCAAACACAGTTAATTCTGTATTTCACAGCACTTCAGCTGTAAAAGGAAGATAGTCTGGACCCAGCTGACCAGGAATCTAAATCAATATGATGATTCTCATTGATTTGACAGGACCTTGTCTGAGGTCAGAAAACTTCAGAATTAAGTATGGAGGTCAGTAAGATCTATGACTGATGTAGTTTTCAGTTTAAATAAAATGCCAAGCTTCTTTTTGCAGCACTTCCTGCAAAAACTCTCGCTATTCCAAATTTATGTAAAATATTTTATTACAGTATGCTGTTGACACACAAGACAGTCTATCTGTTTTAGGTATCTTTAAAAAGAATATACCATGGAAACAAAGAGTTTGAATGGAAATCAACTCCCAGATGCACTATTTCTATTGAAAATGCCCAGATTTTTTACCTAGAAAGTTAATGCCCATTGGTATATTAAAAGAGCAAACTTCTCCCCAAAAGAAAAAACTGAAGTACATTTATTACATAGGGCAATATTAAATAAAATTTATAATCCTTAGTCTTTTAGTGCAAGTGAGAAGAAAATTGCTCTGAAGTGACCCATTACAAAGAAAAAAAAAAAAACACAGGAGGAGGATGAACACCCTGCTTTATGTGGTCCTCACTATTTAGAGTAAGAAATTTTCTTACCCTCTGCTCCTGCAACAGAAAAATTCTCTACAGAGTTAAAGAATAGTCTTATGCTTAGAGATGTAGTCCACTGGAAAGAGTCCTGCAAGCTACTGGACTGAAGACTGCAAATCATTCTCTTCCTTAAGCTCATAAAGCCCTGTTTCTTTTGCAAAGAAACAGCCTGAGGATTACCTTGCTCTCTGCTACCAGCTCTCATACATGTCCATATGCTGAGCTGTCAGGCAGAGAATATTTACTTGGATCCTTTCTTCAGCCTTGTCATGAGGGCAGAAACAAGAGAAGCAGAGCTTGATGCATTTAGAAATAGAAAATTTCTTGTACAAAGATGCAGTTTGATGAGTCTTATTTGTTATAGCAGAGATAGCTGCTAATTCCCTGGAAGTAAAGATGCACTACTGGTGTAAATCAGAACAGAGCTGCATACTTTATTTTATTTCAGACTGACTTGAAAGCTGTATTGCTAGCTGCCTGATGCATCTCTTATACTAGAAACCATCATATCCCTCAGCTGACTCCTGGGCTTGCCTCTGTAATGTTGTCATTCTGTCACACTTAGTGTTTCTAGGATGGCTGGGGAGAAGCCAGACCTAAACCCCTAGCAGAGATTGTAAACAATAGAGTAAAAATAGCTCCTCTCTTAAAAAAGAAAAATTTTTTTGTTTTTCATACAGGCTGTTACAGGAAAAATATAGCTGGAGAGAAAAAGCTAGTAATTCAGTTGATGAGAGAGGAGAGAAAAGATCTTTTTCTAGTATAGCAACAAATATGCAGGGTCTGAAGAATGCTATGTTTGTCAGCATTAGGTGTCCTGTGTCTCCCATAAAGATCCTTGGGGGGGAAAAAAAGATTCTGCAAAACTTGACCTTTTGCTTTTGCCATTTTTCTTTCTAAAAAGAAAACTGAGGAGATTTTGCCTTGTCGTTGCTCATTGGCATTAAGTACCTCTGAAAGGTTAGAGCCTTGGCTAGGTCAGTCTCTCTAGGTTTCTTTCACAGCCCCTGGGGATAAATCAGGAAAGAAATGAGATTCAGTGCATTTGTTTCACTCTGAAGAGAAATTATTTTCTGATTGCCTGAATGACAAGAAAACCAGCTTCAAACTCTTCTTCCAGGAATTTTATTTTCAGTGAAACTGAAAATGTTTAACATACATTGTCAAGTCAGTAATTTGGTCAAATGGTACTTCAATGGGTGAATGGTGATATGAAACATCTCATCAAAAAATATATCTTCTCAGGGGTGAAGACTGTGGAAGTACAGTATAGCAAATGCACTGGCATTTTCTTTAGTAGTAATTTCCCTCAAGGATGAATTTGTGTATGCCATCTTGAGTTCAGTATTCACTACTGTGAATGTTCTCACTCTTTAGATCCATAGCAAGTTAGAAACTAAAAAAGTTTGTTTTCATGCTTTGGACATGATGACTTCTAATCATCAGTATTCTGCTTTATGTTGCCTTTCATTCTGTATCCTACTAGTCTGGGCTGCAATACTAGCCAGAAATAGAAAGCACATGACTATTAAATAAAAGAAGGGTAATGTATTTTCTTTCTTTTCTTCTTACCCAGGCAGTAAAAAAATAAGCACATCTGCAATTCAGAGTTTTATAGCTGGGGTGCTGCTAAGCATTATGGATGGCCTTTGTATAAAATTTAATTTCTCTCATGTTATGCCAAAGATCCAGATGCTTCCTCTGAGCCCTAAGGTAGAATCTGTAGGAGCAGTAGGATCATACAAGCACTTTCAAGCCTGTACATTCAATATGTAATAGAATATGCATAAGTCCCTTAGATTCAAATGTTGAAAGAATAAGCTCAACTTGTCTAACTCTTCAGCTACCAGCTACCACCTCTAGACACAGCAAGTGGAAGGGAAGTGGAGGAAAGATGGTTTTCTGATTATTCAGGTGAGGAAAATAAGGTATCAGAAAAACAAAGGTTTTCAGAGATTTTTTGCAAGCCGTATTTTGTGCAGCTGTGGTTGTCCTGGTTTATACCACAGCTGTGCTGTGCCCAACACTGAAAGAATACCTGAGTCTTTCATCACAGAGAAATTAATGAAGGTTATATGTTAAAGAGGGAAGAGAAATGGGGTATCCAACTAGAGTAAACAACACCTAATAAAGCAAACTGCACTTAACTTAAACCTAGGTCAGAACAACTTTACAAAGAATAAGGCAAGAAGCATAAATGACAGGGCTCAACACTTGCTAATGCAGTTTGGGCAGGGTGAAATGACTACCAGGGAAGCCTTTTCTAGCCAACACCAATTTTAGCAAGGTGTTGAAATTTTCTGCTACCTTTCTACTACTTGTCCCAGTACATGACTGAACAGCAGGCACATGAAGCAGATGTGCAATGTCAAAACACTGTTGGTGATGGCTCGCTAAAGTTAGCCTGTTAAAAAGTATTCTGTGGAAGTGCATGAATGGTAATGCACTTCCAAACTGGAATATATTCAGTGTGGAGAGCCCACAGTCCATTGAGACTAATCACTGACTAATTCTCCTTTGCTTGTGTTGGGGACACCCTCCAAAATTGGCAAAGGTATATACAGTACTGGAGTTGCCCAGGCATAGACCTGGGCCTTCCTGGGGAACAGATGCCCTGAAACAATCACACCAGGCTAGTCATCAAACCATAACTATTATTAACCTGAAAAAGCTGAAATCTCATCCTCAATTACTTTATATGCAATTTATAAAGCTGTTAGGTGTTCTCACTGAATCATTATAAGATCTACTGTGACATACACAATCATAAAACTGAGATACTACCACAGTTATGAACATCTACTATATTAAATGTTTATGTAATTTTGTCCAAGAACATTAATTTTGTAACAAATAGAAAGCAGTACTAAAATAGAAAGATGATTCATAGGACTTTCAAGAAATGTTCTGTTCTTCCATAGCCACATAGAATTAATGACAATTCAGCCACAGTGGCTTTTCAGGGAAAGGTGGTGTGGAAGAGTCTTGGGCTAGTCCACGTTACAAAATCCTTATTCTCACTGATTTTAAAAACAGCACTGCTCAATAATCTCAAGATTAAGCTTAATTTTGCTGAAATTTTGAGTGCAGTACTCAAAAACACGTATATGTGATGATGATGATATAGGAAAAGAAAGAATTCATGTATGTGATAAGTTTTCCAGACTACAAATAAGGAAACTAGAAAGATGTATTTTAGAGTTCATTATATGGTCAACAATCAAAGATTAAAAAGCTCAAATGCTCAAACCAGAAGTATACAACAAATGGATTTTTATTGACTGTTTTGGATAAATTGATTAATTAAAAAAAAAAAAAAAACTATTACAAACTGGTGCAGTACCATAAAGTTAGTTTGAACACGTGTAGCTGCCGTTTTCAGCCTGCACAGCTCCTGCAGCGCTGGAGCCCGTTCTCGTTGCAGGCAGTACACTTGAGGGCTTTGAAGGAGTCCGTAAAGCAGTTCCGGAACACGGACATCTTGCTCCCATGGCACGCTGAGCACGGCAGGAAACCAAAGCCCCCGCAAGAGAGGCACTGCTGAGGATGCTGGACTCTCTGCTCAAAGAATGGAAGAAAGAAAACATGTTACCTCATCAACCACCACAAGGTCTAGGACAATGAGGACTCCAGGGCAGCTAAAAATATGTATCCTGCTTCCCATTTTGGGCAAGACCCACCACCCCAGCCCATGGCAAAGCACCATGGAAGAGGAATGAGTCTGCCTTTTCCTTTGGTCAGGTCCACATGCCATGTCAGAGAGGCTCACTGCAGGTTCATTGGTCACTTTATACCTCCGTAGCCTGCATTTATACTTGCCAAAATAGCAAGCTAAAGGATAGCTTGCATGCATCACCTGGATATTGTTTAGGTCTAGATTAAATCTAGGAGGTATTGCAATGAATCCAATCTCCAGGCAGTTTATGCTGATGTTATGTTTTCTATGCTCTATGTTAAGATATTATGACTTTCAGCATTTGCATCCTCGTGCTGAACATATTATACCTATTACAGTTCAAGCTGATGATAACAAAAAGCAATTCATAGCTTCTGACAAGTAGCACTCAAGGAAAGAAGTGGTGTATTCAAATGTATGGGTGCAGAATGCTGAAGCTTTAAGCGTAAAGAAGACAGATTATCAATGTCCAACAGTTATACCCAGAGAAAATTACTTCAAGAGAGACTTGAGGCCTCTCAATTGTCCTAATTCCCACATAGAACAATAAATTTATTCTATTTTTTTATTGGATTAAAGACAATGGAGCATAGAAGAAGAGATTTCAAAGACAATTTTAAGTTGCATTTGCAGAAAATGTGGCTAGTTTATTTAATGATTTCCTTAAAATTCAAATCAGAGAAAGGAAAGGTATTCCACTTTGGGTACTTACCACCACATGTTTTAGCATTGCACTGCTGAGTAAGGACTTTGCAGGTTTATTCACAAAGAAAAGAACAAAAATCCATACAATTCCTGCTACTGTCAGTCTGAGGAATTATGTACCACTAAAAATTAGTGACAAATTATTACCAGAGTAAAATACCCACAGAAAATGAAGTACCTGGAACACCATCAATAAAAATTGAAAGTATTTCTACACACCCATTAATAATAGCATTCATCTATTGAAAAGTCAGATGAACAGGCAAACAAGGCATTTTTTTCTTTTTGTTCTGTAGCTCACAAACTTGCTGCTCTGCTTCACAAGGCAAACAGCTCCTACTACTATCAGCTCATCCAGGGACAACGATTATATTATATATACAATTATATGTTATATATGTTATATATTATATATTATATATTATTATGTAAAGTATTTATTTTTTAAAAAATTATTATATATGATATTTTATGTAAAATTAACATCCTTTTTATCTCAGGTGTGCTCCCAATTTCATAATTTTTGAAGATTGCTTATTTCATTGAACATTATTGCAAATAATCTCAAAATTTGAAGAGAATATTTTTAATCTTTACATTCATTATTGCTTGTTAGGCTTGTAAATGTACAGATACCTTTAGACATAGTTAAGGGAACTAACAAAAGTTTCGAAAAGAAAGCAAAATTGCTTTAGCTGAGTTTCTTGAACAATAGCCATTTCTTCCGTGAACAGATGGCAGTTTGTGGAACCACTTTCTGCATCTCTAGCAATGAAGAAAACAGACTGCCCCTTGCAATTGTAGTAAACCCATTTTTGAGGAAAAAAAATAAATGAGGGAAAGAAAAACCAAACCAACAAAACACACCAAAAAAACACCGAAAGGCAAATTAGCAGTGGTTGTATTCAGTGAGCAGTTATCAGTTTCCTGTAGTCTGACATTGTTTGTCTTATATATGTACTTTTTGTCCCAAGATTAGGACACACATTAGGCTAGGCAATAACGTTTTAGGGCCTCCACCCAAAAAGAGGGTGTAAAAAAGAGTAAAACAAAAAAAGCATTTGGGATCATCAGTTTATAGTAGAAGAAAAGGAAATTATAAAAAAAGAAAATCTACTCGATTGCAAGTAGTAAATGTATACTCCCTATATTTATTTGCAGAAATACAATTACCTCAATTTTGGTTAAGAGATCTTGCAGTTCCCCAGATTCATTCATTAGTAAAATTTTCTCAGCACCCTATTAGGAAAAGAAAATGAAAAATGTCAGCCATGTTATCATGAAAAAAAAGCAGAGATGATTAGAAGATTTGGTCTTGAAATTTTAAACAGGCTGAGGACAAATTTGACTCACATTAGTTATATTGCAATTAGATCAACCTTAGTAAAGCTAGAAGGAGAGGAGAATCTAATCACAGGTCTGATAGTAATGCCTAAAGTTCGTTAGCAGGTGATGTATCACATTGCCTTTTCTGTAAAAGGTGACAGAGCTTAGAAATTCTGATTGTGTTCCCTTTATCTTACAGGGTATGTTTCCTGACAGAATAAAAAATATTTCTAGTTATCGTGTCAAAAAATTACAATTTTATAAATATACAACACATCAGAAAATGCAGCAAAATGAGGAGACTGTATTTCAAATATTCTGGCAGTTGAGCACTGAATTAAGACATAATGTATAACACAAGGAGAAAAAGAATAACGAAAATACCATAACAACAATAAAGTCAGACACAACAGTGAGTAATAACTTAGTCTGACTTAGGCCTCTTAGGGTTTCTGTGTCCTGAACCAAAGCTCTACTGAAGTGTTGGGGATTTTCTTCCTCCTGAAAGTAAATGCTAAGAGACATGCAGACAAAATTAAAGTGTCAGGGAGCATATGGAATTTCTGTGCCCTTCTCTTCTAATTAGAGCACCACATTTGAATGTCTGTACTTCACTTAGGGAACTAATTTCTTTGAATACTAAATACTGTGAAATGCTTGCAGACACTTTTAACCAGAAACCAACAAAAGGTGAGGAAACTGAGGTACAGACACACAGGGCTTACTCGCTGCCAAGGGCAATTGGCCACATCTTCACCACACGGAGAGTTCATGCTGCTGTGCTGCCCCGGTTTGCTGGTCCCTGCATACCCAGATTGTTAAAGTCTGTCTTTAATTTTGCTTCCAGCATTATCTGGAAGGTGTGGTGGGACACTGGCACAGGGCTGAGGTGCAGTGGGATGCTGGCACACATCTCAGATGTGCCATTAGTTTGAGCTGCCCAAAGTCAGCCCCAGCTCCTCACCAGCACCTCTCCCAGTTTCTGGAAGGTACAGGAAGAGGTGCTGGTGAGCACAGGGAATACATGTGTGCCTCTAACATCCCCCTAAGTGTCCAACCATTCACAGAACCTTGCTGGGGACTACTGAGGCTACAAGTGTGTAGCTCAAAAGGCAACCAAAGGCAACCAAATCTTCCCAAGTTCTTTTTATCACACCCTACTAAGGTTATTTTCCCTGTAGAAAGTCTTTTTGCTCAACGTTTGTACGAAACAGCAGCACTTCTGACTCTATGTTCGATGATTTTTATTTTAGTTAAAAAGAAAAATGTTAATATTTTAGTGGATGTGGAAAGCCACTTTTCCAGTGGACACTACTCTTACAGTGTTATACTTTCAAAGAGATATTTAAAAGAAGTATCACACAAGGTAATTAGTTGTGGTTAATTAATCACAGAAGATGATAGGGGATGGATGAGTTAGCCTTATTGTGCTGACTCTTCTAGTGAAATGCATTACAGATCATGGGCACAGAGTGCAGCAGCTTCAGCACATGCATTAGGCTGCCTGTGTCCCCAGCAGAGCAGCTTTTTGCAGTCTGCTGGCCCTCTCACACCTGTCCTCTCACCTTTCTCTGCTTTCACACAGAGGAGCAGGCAATGGGAGTGACTGGCAAACAGTGAGGACTGACCAAGGCAGCCCGTGGAGTTTTAGCTCGGGTCTGAATACACTGCAGCAGCTTAAGACAAAGCTTGTGCTGCTCATCTGAAGTACAGACATTAAGGATTTGCAACTTTACTGATGATGGGATTGCAGAACTCCAAATTCCTTAAGCTAGACAAGCCTCAATTTGCCCCTTTTAGAAAAAGCTCTCTTCTCTGTTGACACAGAGAAAAGCTTCTGTGACTTCTGTCCCATGTTACTGTGATGATGTATGATAATTCTAATTGGCTTTTACAGCACAGTAATTAAAAGTTTGACAGATTTCCCATTATAGATTTATATTTTAAAGGATTTATATTTCTGATGACATTCAGTCAGTAGCTGTGTTCCTCTCAAAGTAGAAATCTATGTTTTTTAAATTAAAACCCAAATATCAGAATAGCTACAAACGTTTTTAAGTTTTCTACTCTGTCTTCTCTGATTAATGGCTGCCCCAAGTAAAATATAAATAAAAGTCTGCAGAAATTAACCTTCTGGATCTTTGAGTCTTAACACAGAGTCCATAATTAATAGAGTAATTAAAGCAGCTGTTAAATAAGGCCACTAGCTGCCTTCCGACCCCAAAATGACGCCTTTCTTTTTCTTCCTAGGTTGTGCTCAGTCCACAATTACTCAGAAAGGTATATGAAGCCTTAAATAGTCTGTCCCTCCAGAGAGTAACATAAGGAGTATGAGGGACAATAGTCATAATCTTCAGTGAGAAGTGCGTTTTCAGGTTTTTTTCCCATTTTTTTAAATTTTAAAGCAGAAGCCTGTGAATCTTTTGTCTATTAAACTTTCAGAATCTCTACCATTCTAGAGGAGTCCAGGGGTTGTAGTCAGATATTCCAATGGCAAGGAAATGCCACAGACTTGGCTATATCACTCAACATTTTTTCCAGACCCTTTTAATTAATAAAATTATTTTCCCAATTATCCCTTGAGAATATCCAGAAATTAACATCATCTTTCAAATATTAAATTCCCATATATAATTCCTATTAACCACAGAACTAGAACAAGGTCCACTAAGTTTTCCACTGCCCCAACTCTGTTTTGGCTATAAACCTGTCTGCTGCTACCTATCTTGGATATAAACCATTACCATCTTCACAATATAATTCTTCATCAAGGAGTGAACACAGATATATGGCTTGCATTTGGCTTTACTAGAATACCTGCAGGTTTTGGGAAGCAGCCTCTCTTCATCATCATTCCTTATATACCAAGAAAAATCATCCAGGCCCTGCAACATCCCTCTTGTGGACACATTTGCAGTGCAGATAAATTGCATGCCCTGTTTCCTATTTTGCTAAGCACATAGGCAAGGTCTCTGTTGAGGCAACACAAATGCACTCACACACTTCACCATCAGTGGCTCATGCTCTGCAGTGTGCCATAACAAGGAGCTGGGCTGTGTATGCCCTGCCTTTGCCCACAGCTCACACTCCCTGCAGCCTGCAGCATCACTCCTCTCACAGCCAGGGGCCCCTTGGCAGCACAAACACAGAGGGTACAAATAACTGCCTGGAAATCTGCCCATAAACTGAGAAAATTGACACTGCAGTGTAGTACCAGCACCAGGAATTCTGGATTTGCTATGCAAAGAATGGGAAAGGTTGAGGTGTAAAAAGCAATTGAACCCTGTATTTCCTGGCATATTAAACTGCAAAATGGAGGAAACAAGATGGAAAAGGTTAGGTGACCAAATGCAATAATGAAATAATAGCTTTACTGTCACAGAGCCATTCATATCCTCCTATCAAGTGAATACCAGAAGAATGTATTTAACAAAACACAGAGAACAGCTAAATATATATGGCTACTGGAAAACAGCTAAAAGGAAACTGTTAATTCCTGTATCACAGAAAAATATTTTGCACATGTATTTTCTAAAAGTCAGGTGCAAAAACCAGTTTCATTATTCTTTGGAAAGGATCATAACCAATGTGTCAAATAAAATATTTTTTCTATAAATCTCATGCTGTTTTGGATTCATTATAGCTGGGAAAACTAAACAGGAGAGATTTTCTTCAGAAAAAACAGTCTTAAATTCACATATCTGAAAAAAAATCAAAGAGGTTTGTATGGCAAGTGAATGCTGTAATTCAATCATATATTTCAAGTAGAAAAAGAAAACACAGGTATTTTAAAAATATTATGCTGTGAGTTAACAGACTTGCAAAGAACGACTTATTTGCCTGTTTTATTTGCATCCCTTTTCCAGGAGAGTGGATCTTTGCATAACAAAAATTTTTAACAATTCTGAATGCATTTATAAGAGTAAATGAATGCTCTATTATTTTTTTTTCTGTGTGGCTGTTTTTTGGATGTAATTTTTAATTCTGCATTGGTATCCCAGCAGATGGCATAATTCCATTTCAGATGGAGACAACTTCAGGTGAAAAGAAGGGATTAGATCACCCAGTAAAAAGCATGCAGCAGAAAGAAACAGCAATTTCCTGACAGACTGGTATTTAGACAGTGTGTGTCAAGAAATACAATGGTTCAGTCCTGAAAAAAATGAGAAGATTAAAAGCCCTGCTGTACTGCAGCATGCAGTACCTTCCTTGACAGGGGCTAAATATGATTTTTTTTTTATTGCTTCTGCCCAAGTCACGGATCTGTTTCATTGTCCCTGTGCAGGCAATGATAAATTCCACAGCACTGTGAATATTTATCCCCACAGCCTGCAGTGCTCAAATAACTTTGTCCATGCTTCTGAATAGCTTGGGTACAACATACTCTATCAGATGCACATAGGCTGGGTTTTGGTGCTTTTGTTACTTTTATCTCATTAAGAATAATTTTTCACGTTTCAAAACTGTTCATATTTTATTTCAGGGTTCGGTTTTTTTCTCCTTATGACTCATTGAAAACTGCATAGCTCAATATAGATTCTCCTTTGTACTGCTACATGCAATCTCCTTCAGGGAGGGATTTTTTCAGGAAATAAATATTCCAAATGAAAAAAAATGGGGAAAAAAAAAGAGGGGGAAAAAAAAAGAGGAAAATATTGCATGTTATATTTACTGACACGCCAGGCTTTGGGTTTTCTGTGTTTCACTTGCATATCAGAAGTTAATTATAAAAAGCATTATAGAAATATCTACTGTTACCAATGAGACCAAATTCTTAATTAGTTCTCAGTAGCATTTTAATGAAACACAAGCCTAGCACAGCTTCCAGCCAACATACTGCCTTTGGGGCCACGATGCACTGTCTTCTGAATGAGAATTGACAGAGCCGGGAGTGGGGGCAATACTTCATTGCCAGCCCTTCTCAACATGCACCCCTTCTCGTTTCTTTAAATGAATGAATTTCAAATTCTTTTGTGAAGACATATTAAGACAGAGAAATAAATGTCATAAAATAGTGGGGCTTGCCACATTTACCAAACAGAACAAGTGCACACAGGAGCCTTGCCAGGGCAAGTGAGAGGCTCATCCCGGGCTCTCCTTCCCCAGCGCCCTGCCAGCCACAGGTGCTCTGTCGGCAGCCACTGCCCTGCTCACACTGAACTTGGCTTTCCCATCACACCTAAGCACATCTCACCTCAGCTGAAGCACACCAGAGTGGTGTTGCAGCAAGCAGCAGTGCCTCCCAAGAGGATAATGGAGAGTGTGGAGGGCACAAAACTCGTGCAGGAGGAGGGGAGATGCACACGCTGCCAGCAGCTCTCTGTGAGCAGAGGAGATGTCTCATGCACAGTTCCCTGCCTGCAAAGCTGCTTTTCCACCAACAATGCCACTCTTACATGGAATAACATTAATTCTCTCATTAAACTAAAGTTTGTTCTAGCTAACTACAGTGTGCCTCATCAAGTTAAGAAAAAAAAAATTAAAAAAGAGAAAGGAAAATAAGCAGGAAAACACACCCCATATCTGAAGGTTTTCCTGGTCTTTAGCAGCCCAATGCTTTTATTTTCTTGTGCTAAACAATGTAAGTGTAGTTGCCTTGCTGCAATAAATGTCTAGATCAGAGCACTAAATTATTTCAGTTTTTTTCACCTGTAGGAGGTAGATTTGTCTCTTCTATAGAAAGCTATCTTCCTAATTCACTTGCTTTCTTTTCTATACCTCTCCAAAGAATCTCATACAGTACTTAGAGAGTTTTAATGAGATTTTATTGGTTTTTAGACTGTTACTCCTCTTTTAGAAAACAAGTTTCTCACAATCTTTAAAAACAAACAAACAAACAAAACCCCAACGGCAGTGACTTAATGGGCCATCCATCATACCAAAATGATTGTATCCAGGCATTTCCTACATTAAGCAAATAATTTATTTAATCCACTTCAGTATCTTATCTGAATTCTTTTGACAAATTGTTCATAGGTGGACTGAGATTTTCTTGGAGTCAATCATAACTCACTACTTACATAATATAATAATTAGATGAGCGAATCTTCATCTGAATCCTGTTGAATTTTAAACTATTCTTGAATGTAGCACTTCTACTCCTGGCTGGCTGGAGAACTCTCCAAATCAGAGTTTTGATAAAAGCATATTCTACAATGAAGTAAAAATCACTGTTTACTATTATTCTGCACACAGGTGGTTTTACAGCTGCTCTAGTGGTCTGGCAAGGCCTAGAACAGCAAATGCATTTGTTAAAATGCTCAGCGAAGCCTAAATCATGCAGAACACATGGAAAGCCTGGAAGGGATGCGGGAAAAGAGGACAAAGTGTTCATATAGGTCCAATATTTATTGTCCCTGATTGTTGCTTACACTGTATTTTTTTACTTATATGTTTTGTGAAAATGAAAGCTTTAAGTGATGCAAACACAGTAACCTCACTGTGTTTAAATATAGTTTGCCTTCACAAATCACAGTCTCACAGTCGGTTCTAATTGCTAGCTTTTCACCACTCAAGACAAATACCTTCTCTGAGTTTTCGAACTGTTTTCTTTGCTCCACTTTCCAGAATATTTTTTTATGTCTATGAGAAATACATTTCAAAAGTACAGGTTCAATTAAAAGGTGACTTTGAATGTCAGTAGGCTTCTAGACCTAGAATGCTGTGAACAAATTGAGATTTTAGTTTTCCATTTGGAGTTTATGTCTTACAATAGGGCAAAGTTGGGCTCTTCTCTCTCTCTACAGCTAGGTTTTGAAAAAGTATTAACCAATTTTGTATCTAAAATAAGTTCAGTTGATTACAGATCCTGATACAGACTACATCATCTAAAATTCAATGTATATTTGAAGTCTGACACCCCAAAGTATTAGTCTCTTATTCAACACAGATTTACTGAATGACAGGTTTATGCTATGTGTGTTCATCTTCCTGGGTCAATCATACATACAGGTTCTCATAAGGAAAAAAAAAATTACTTTCCCCAGATTTTCATGGTTTCAACTACAAAATAAGATATTTTTAAAGTAAAAGATGATATCTTAGATGTATTATTGCCTCTTACTCTTCTCCTGGTAATTTCTCCTTGATTATCTTTTGCACCTTCAGATCAAACTTATCAGTGAGGATCTGTGCAGTGCATACTACAGAAGGATTTGTGTCTTAGCTTGTTACCATCACTGCAGCATTGCAGTGAACTTTCTAAAGATCTTGCTTTTCATTCATCGAGATTTTCATATGCTCTTCCCAACTGCAGAATAAAACATAGGTTCATGCTTTACTTACCCCAAGATAATGGCCATCAATAAACACAACAGGGAGTGAGGGAACTTCACAGACACTTCTGCATCTTTCATCTAGTTCTTTTCCATAATCACTGTTCAGAGCAATGTTTTTTTCTTCGAACTTAACTCTGTGATTTTGAAATATCTTTCTGACCAGTTCACACCTTTCAAAAGTGGTTCTCACCACACGAAGACTGGTAGTATAAATTACTATGCGGCCAAACTCTGGGACCGTTGAGACCTGGAAAAAAAAAATAGTTCCCATTACATTAAGCAAAGGGTTAATATCTTGCAAGTATTAAGCAATTTTATTTAAAATATTATTTAAGAAAAAAAACAAAACAGCATCTTAAAAACACAATCCAACATTCAACATTTTTTCAAATACAATCCAACATTCAACATTTTTTCAAATGTGAAGATGAAACGGGAGGAAGGAAGTTCTTGAAAACAGCAATTTAAGGCAATTTAAGTTGTTTAAGTAAATGCAACTTGACTTTTTTGGAAATTCTTAAAGATGGTGAGTCAACATATATTTTAAAGCAATCAATATATTTCAGATCCTGGTGGGCTTCTTAATGTGAATAAATTGACACTGTTCCCCTGATGTCTGATTCTGTTAATATACTTACTTGTGTTTGCACAGAGTCTGATAGTACCCAGACTAAGACTAAACTTGCGAGCTTAGATGTTGTTGACAATCTGTTTCAAGCCAAGACCCTAAGCTTAGCCTTAGTGTGTCCATGACCAAACATTAACTTTGAATACATTAGGTCTCAATGCTGAACTAGATTTTGACTGCAGAAGGTATAGATATACCCCTAATTTTTAGTGTAGTTCCACAACAAATTACTCTAACATCCAAAAAACAATAAATAAGTAAATTTTTTGTGTATTCAGTGTCCAACAAAAACCTATTGTAGCTAGCTGGATAAAGTTTCATACTATAATTCAAATTTTACTTTTTACTCCACTTTTCCAGAACTAAAATTTATGCCATTTCTTTCCTTTCTAGGATGACAAAAATTAGATAATATCAATACTACAGGGATTAATTAACCCAAGAGAGTGTGATAGATTTTCAAGAAGCCTGAGAATCACTCTTCTAAACAAATATATTATGTTCAAATATATAACTGAAATCCCAGCTTTTAAAAAGGATGATAATGCATTTCCAAGCTTTCCAAATTATCCATTGTATTCCTCAAATTATATTTAATTATTCCATCTGTATTCCAGGAGTCAAAGCACAGGTTAGAAAATATAAAGCAAGGATACCTCTACTACACTGTAGCACTCTATCGAAAATGAACCTTGATGGGTGAATAAATAATTTTTTACCTATCTCGTGAATTGACTATAAAAACATGGTTGTTACATTAGGCAGATATCATTGCAGATTTTGCGATATAGCCAGTCATGATTTATCTTACTACCTAAATAACAAAAAAAAAAATCCTTGAAAGAGTATATTCTGCTTAGAGAGGTGTTTACAAGGTTCTTCATATAGTAAAGAGTTCTCAGGAAAAATATTTGCCTTTCACAGATCCCTTGTAAAACGCTAGAAGGGTAATTGCCAACATATGTAGCCATGGCTTTCATCTCCCATTCAGGAAAGGAACCATGTTGTGATAGGTCAATATTTTTTCTCTTAGAATGGATGTCAGAAATTCAATTTTAAGCAAGAAGTTTTATAAAAACAGACTACCTTTCTGCAGCCTGTTTTCTAGGGTGAAAATCTGTTATACTGCTACTGCAGCATTGACTCTCCTCCAGCATATTGTTCACACGTTCCAAGTGAGAGAATTAGCTCATTCTCTCCATAAAAGACAAGTACTCTACATAAATACTGCAAAATATTTTAGTAACCACACATGGGTTTCTTGAAGGAAGAGGAGTTTGTTGTTTTCCTAAGTAACCAAAAGAAGCTCTTAAAATATTTCTTAAATAGAAAATTTCACATGTTCCTCATTTCTTCCTCTCTGGATTGTCAGTATATTTTGAAGTGCGAAACTATTCAACAGGATGGAAGCTCTTGTTCCTCCATAGCTCTAATCTCTAATGCTGCTTGTTCCCAGACACCAGAGGCTGGCAGCATAAGTACAGACAGTCATTATCTAGTAAAGCATCAGGACTGTGGGTGTCCCTACAGCATATAAATAAGCAGCTGAAGAGGTGGAAAAATGGAAAGTTGTAAAGTGATCTGGAAAGATATCAAGTGGAAGGGGTGTACAAAGAGTCACTTTTATGTTTATTCCTTTCTTTTTTCCTAATGTGGCAGGGAATACCATTGTTTTCCCTGAAAAGTATCAAGGACATTGATTAAATTATTCTTCAGGGAAATTTTGATAAAAACTTTGTTTTCTGTGCTACAAACATACACCACTTGTCCTTGCAAGGACTTTTACCATAGCAAGAAAACCTTCTTGTAACCTATCTGAAAACCACATTGGTAACGAACAGGGGGTTTATAATAAGAATCTATGTTAATTCTTATTTTTCTAAGCAACATAAAGGCTGCAAATTGTAATAGTTAATTACCAGATTACACTTCTGAAGTAAACCAGCAAACACTGCGCTTTTCCTTCCTACGTTGGAGCTGTGGCAAAAGCATAGTAAGTCACAAGCAATGTAAACAAATGAAAAAAAAGGCACTTTAGAAAATGAAGTTTTACAATTTTGCTTTGGAAACTTGAAATTAGAATCATCTCATGTAATTCACAAATGCATATAAAACTCTAGGTGAAATTAAACAGAAGGCTGTTCTCTGGTTAATGGGCATGACAAAACTTTAATAAAGCTGTGGAAGTTGGACAGATGAATGAATGTACCAATGGAGCAACTTGCATTAACCACTTATTTGCACTTGCAGCTGGAATTCTCATTGAAGGAAGAAGCTTATGACCCCTAAGCTTTTTATTTATTTTTCATATATTTTTAGATTGCTAATGCATGGCTGTAGCTCCAGTAATTTTTCTACCCTTTTCCCCTAGATATTAGAACAATAAGCTAACCTTGTAATACATTCCTGAAATACTATTTAGTCTTATTGTCAGGAAGAGGGCCTACAAGAAGAGCATTTTGTTTTCCAACCAGAATGTGAGCTGTCATAACAAAAGTGGGGCAAAGAAGCCCTTGGACTAACTCCAAGGGGTTGACCCAGGGCTGGGTTACTGCAGCAACTGAATCTCCTATTGGATGTACCCACTAGATATCCTAATTAATTAACCTTACAAAAAGTGTAGAAATCCAGCTAGGTGTGCCCATCACCACTGGGACACCTGGAATCTTCCAATAAAGGTCTGTTTTTTAATTTGCTCTTCTAACACAGTTTCAAGGGTTTTTTTCTCTTTTGATTATAAGCAATGCTTACAGATACCATTTGGCCTAAGATAGCAAATACTGTGTCATATTCAGGAAATCCTGTGCACATGGGCCAAAGTTATGCTTTAGAGAAAGTGTCTGTATGGAAAGATTGCCAAGGAAGGGACTTAAGATTTCAGGGGGAAATAAAGTTGCTTCAGTAACAATCCTCTCATTTATGGCTCTGAGTTTAACAGCCCAATGTTACCATCTCCCCAAGAGTCTAAGGGCTCATTCTGCTTTGCTGCTTCAGCCTGAAGAGCTTGCATTTTTCTAGGGAGTGTCAAGTTGCCAGCAGCAGCCAGTAGCATGACCTGCATCACTTCACAGCAGAGCTGCCACCTCCAGCCTAAGGAACAACTGCTGTTTTCTGTCTAGAGAGAAAAAGTAATTGCTTCACCAGTTCAATCCTGTTCATGATTGAACATGAAAAAACCACAACGTTACTTACTTTGTGCCTGACTCACTCTTTTCCCAGACTTCTTTATCAGGTCAGTCAAGGCTTTTGCAAATCACAGAATCATAGAATCATTGAATGGTTTGGGATGTAAGGGACCTTAAGGATCACCTACTTCCAACACCCCTGCCAGGAGCAGGGAAACCTCCTGCTAGACCAGTTTGTTCAAAGCCCTGGTCCTGACATACAACTGGGGGAAATCCATCCCCTGCCATCCCACTGGCATCCATCTGACATGGTTGCAACTAAATATAATTCTTAACTGGGCAAATCTTGAGGGATATCATCCATGAGGCTAAATTTGTAAGCTCATTATCAAGTGGCACCACAAAAGAAAGGAAGAAATTACTGATGAAAAAGACAAGTCAAGATGATGAGCAACAAAATGAAGGGATGCTGGGGATTGAAAAATGGCTGAAAATACAGAACTAACCAAAATCAGATGATAAACCAAAACCTAAAATGTCAGGATACTGAGACAGCAAGAGAAGTAGACACTAAATGCAGAAATAAGAACATGAAAAGTATGGGGGGAAAAAAAATAAAACAAAGAGAATATCACTGAAATAAGACACCCTGAACTTTTTTTATAAGAAATCCTAGTAGTCAATGTAACTGTACAACAAATATATTACAGAATATGTGAATCTCCAAGTTGTTTGAAAATTTTGGAGTGTCTTTAAAAAAATCCTGTTATATATTACTGGAGCTTCAGAAATATGAAATATTTGAGATCTGCATTCCTAAAATATGTCTTTGAGAATTTACCTTTTCTCTGTAACAGTTGCCTCAACAATAATAACAGACTTCTCAGTAGCTCTGAAAAAACAGTACAACAGTCAGGTGTTTCCATGGTGCTTCTGAAAGTTAGATAGAAACCATGAATCTCTCATGAATATCTCTGGGTTCAGACTTTCCCCACTGTATCTCATCCCTGACTTTTGGGCCCAGCTGCAGCTGAAGCAGCAGCACAAGTGTCCATGTTTTTCCATCTGTCTCATAATTACCTTGGCCCTGACCAGTCCCACCAGTCTGAGCAGATATTTCTCTTCTGTTTGTGTGTGGAATTTATAAAATTAACAATACTAAATTAATTCTTCAGTATATTTGGCATGAATCACTCTAAACACTATAGATTTTCTTTCATATGTTTTATGATGTTTTTGTCTGCCTTGCTGACTTTGAGTGGCTTTTTATGTTTGGACCAAAACCCTTAATATGAATATTTTTGCAGCGTGACTAATAGCAACTAGTGGTCCAATGCCTTTCTGCTTGTAGTGTAAGGACCACTGCTATCCCTTGGGGCATAAAGTGATTGCTCCTAAAACAGTGGTGAAATCTGCTTTTTGCAAACCTTTATATATGACCATGTCTACAAACAACTAAACAGACAAGTCAATCAGTGAGAGGAATACTATACCCATGACATTAACGTCATTTTTATTTGGTTGCAAATGAAAACCATGAGAGCAGCACTACCAAAGTAGTCATGGCAATTTTTTAATTCTCTCTAAAAAGAATGTGTTTTAACCCCATCAGTTGAAAAGAGCAGCTATTAACATACATATACATTGATCATTCATTTCAATGAAAGCATCACCCAGAAATGTACATTTGATTATTTTAAAGAACAAAATAATAAATTTTTAAAAATATCTGGTATAGTACTTTGATAAAAGCTGAAATGCTTTATCATATATGACATTTTTAAAGGTTTTCACTATGTTTAGGTATAACACTCAGCATGTTGTTCATGCAGTACTGAATTGCTTGTGTGACCTAAATCAAGGGCTGATATACCCTTCTCTGTCTCACAATATCATCTTTCAGTATCTCAGAGTGTACTGCTGAATTATGCACCCCTTGGCTCTGTAATTAGATACTATCAAGTTGGCAGAAGTATCTGCTTCACTTAGTAAGCTGAGGCAAGAATCAAGAGCACATTACTAACCCTGTGCCAGAGATGCTTCAGTGAGTAAATGCAACACACATGATCTGACAAAAATGTTGAGCAGAAGAAAATGAACTATACATATATATATACATATATATATATATATATTTTGTATGTATGCTTGCATGTCGAAAAACTTTGAAATAAGCTGCTTACTTCATAATTGGAATTACATCATTTATAGCTTGAATTTTTATCAATAACTGAGTGGTAAGAATTGTGATTTAACAATAATCTTCTGATCGCAATCTGGTTTGAATTTTCTGTTTTTATTTTACACTCAGAAAATGAAGAGAAGAAAATAGCTATGAGTTTCTTGTTGAAGAAGTTCTGCAGAAAAAAAAAAGTGTCAAAATTTAAGCATTTCATTTCTGCAAGATTTAAAAGCTTTTACTAACTTTTGCATTTTAAAAGCCTTCTAAAATATATACTAAAACAGTGAATACTTTCTGAAAGATAATTTGAAAGTCAAAAGCTATGACCAAAACGTTCCAATTTTTTCTCCATGATTCTCCATGAGAACATATGTTTTCAAAAATGCATAGCATTTTATGAAAAACATACTTTTCATCAAGTCACCGTTTATATGAAAACATGCAACATTTGAATGCGATGGCTGAAGATTGAAGGTCTATGTTCAAGCAAAAACCACAACATTTGCCATCATAACCACACAGAACAATGCTAATGGTGTTGTGAACCAGTCTGTTCTGTTTGTTGGTTGCCTGGTTCAAATAAAAGTTTTGCTATTTTTCAGGAAGAATTGATTTGGTAGATTTCATCTACCAAAATAAAATGTTTTTCTTTGGAAAGTAAGACCTGTGCATGCATACTGAAGTTGTAGCAAGCAATTCCCAACCATGATGTGCATTCTTCATATGAAATCACATTCCCTTCCACTCCACTGTTTGCAGTTCAACCCTTTATGGGCTCTCACACAACAAAGCACAATGCACATGCAAATTTAAATCTACACTCTCTTTTAAGTACTTTACTACATTAAGACTGCAGTCCTGTTTGCATTGCCTTCAAGGACCCAGCACTACATCAATATTCAGTAAAATTCAGAACTTTATTAAATTCAGGAGACTGTGTGTAGCAGAAAAGGCCAATAGAATGAAGTCTGGTTTCTGCAACACAGCACTCGAACAATCAAGTCAAAGCATATACTGGCCTTCTCTTAAAATAACACTTTACTTTTTCTTATGCAGTTTTGGAAGTTACAGGGACTATAAACTGTAGGGCTTGTCATCTTTGACCCCTTAGGGCAGTGGAATGATATCACCAGTAGCCACCCCATGACTATCAGCAAGCTGAGAAGGTCCACTGATACCAATTTACAAGTGAGGCCATCAAGAGCTGCACTCCTAAACGAGGTAGCTAGAGAGCAAATACTAGATTTGCTTTCTCAAATTAAAAAAAAAACAACAAAAAAAAAATCAGATCAATGTTTTTCTCAGTTTTTAAAATAGCACAAATACTTGTGTGGCTTTTGTGGGGCTGTGTGCTGTAACTCACCTCACCCACAAACCACAGCCCTAGGAATACATAGAAATCCCAAAATCCCAAAAGGTGTGTAGGAGCCCAGGCTCCTCTGCCTGTTGTAACACAAGACATGAGACATCTCTTCTGTTCCTGTTTGCATTTCATAGGGCTAGATAACTCCGAGGAGCTGGGCACAGTTACAGAGAAGGGCTATGATCCAGCAACAACCTGAATTCTTTGATATTCTAACTCCTGGATTATTCTTGTCTCTCTTATCTACAAACACATCATATGCTGCTGTTTGCAAAATAGCACAGTTTTACCTCCTGACAGTTGACATAAAATTGTTCAGCTGTAGTGTGAAATAGATGCAGAATGCAATTATATCTCAGATATTGGTATAGCATATTTATACATGTCTGTAATTCATTTCTGATTTTCAGACTATACGTCAACGTTGAGGATGTCAGAGAAAAAATAACAAAAGTAATAATAATACTGCATGTGATATTTATACTGTTCCTTTTATCCTAAAATCACTTGGCCGTATACTAAAATATGAAAACCAAAAAGGAAGTCTTCCTATCCTCTGACACCATGTGTATGTGTTGTTACCCTTTCTGTTCCTTAAATATTACAATATAACATCACATCTCTTTTTCTGCCACTTCAGGCTTTTCCTCATATCTTCTACACAGTCTGCTGTTCAAGGGATAGCAAAGTGTTTTCATTTCAAAGCAGAAAAACTACTTATAGTACCACAGCAAAGTAGAGGGCACGACCTGGCCTCTCCCTGGCTCTTTGTAATGCTTCAGCTACGGGCAGGCTCAGAGGGTACAAAGACTACAGCTGAGCTCACCTCCCAGTGTCCTTATTGCTGCTCATCCAGCAACGCTCACACAACCAGGTTAGAGCCTGCTCACAGGTGACCTGAGCTCTGATAAGAGAACAGGTTATCTCCCCAGGGCTCGGGGGCTCTGCTAGACCCTGCTGCCTCTGCCTCTGTAGCCTCTAGAGTCCAAGTGTGCCATACACGTCTCGCTCTGACTCTGGGATAAAAGGAGCTCCTGTTCAACAGGGCACTCAGCCAGGGCAAAATTTATTTCAAATAAATGAAAAATATGTTCAAATTAGTTGAAAGAAGATCGCTATCTGTCCACATCTAATTGGATTTAATTTATCAAGTGCTGAAAGTTCTATCAGTATTTTCTTATTAATGTATTTATGCCATTCAGCATATGATAGGATAAAATGAAACATTTGAAAGTCAGAAGAAAATCTGTGATTAACTCTAACCTAGTCTGCACTTCTCCTGGGAAGAAATACTGTAATGTAATGCTTGTTTCTCTTTTGCTTGCTCAGTCCTTATTTCTCTCACACCCCATATTTACCAATTTGACATCTCCAAGAAATTCTGAAATAAAAAAAAAGAGAGTCTCTGGGAAGACCCTTGGAAATGTTCCTCTGGTTGGTAAGAAAGGAGAAGCTTTTCTTTGTTCTGCAAGGACACTCCTTACAAAGACTGAAGGGGAAGAGGCAGAAGCTGCTGAAAATAGTTCTCAGAAGTTTACATGAGACATTAGAAGCCAAAGCAAGGAGGGCCCAACTACCTCCTTTCACATTGTGCAGTTCTTTGAATCATTCCTGTATTAAGCAGAAGCCAGACAAGATGTATCTAGACTGTCCTGTGACATTTGTATTAAGTCCCTTCAGGGAGAGCCTCCTGTGTGGGGAATAGTCTAAGAGAGGCTATTATTTGAATAATGGGCTATTATTTGCATACTCCTTAATCGTTGCAGAGATCTGTGTGATCCAATTAGCTAGTGTCCTCTTCCCCTCACATTAGCTTTATAAAGGCACCAAGTAAAACACAATACTATGGAGCATAAAACAAGTATCAATACAATATTAGAGCCAGCCACATAGTCCCACAGGTAATCTTTTTGCATGTAAAAAGTTGGACTGCCAATAACCCTGAAATCTCCACTACCAAAGAAAATCATAGAATCATAAAATGGTTTGGGGGAAGCAGACCTTGAAGACTACCTAATTGCAGCCCCCATGTTATGGGCAAAGACACCTGCCACTACATTAGGTTACTCAAAGCCCCATCCAGCCTGGCCTTGAACATTTCCAGGCATGGGGCATCCACAACTTTTCTGGGCAACCTATTCATAACTCCGAAAGTAAGATTTTCTTCCTAATATCTAATCTAGACCTACTCTTTTTCTGTTGGAAGCTATCCCCCCTAGTTCTATCACTACATCTTTATGACTTCTTTCACATCAGAAAAATCCAACACATAATTCAGTAGAGTGCAATTCTATATTAACCTGAGAAAATTATTTCAGAAAATTTTCATCAACCATCACACTCACCATGCAAAAATAATATGCAATAATTTTCTCAGGACAGACAGGTTCAGTTCTTTGTCATTTACAGCAGGAACCTTGCAGTGCAACATTAAGGCAGCAGTCAGAAAATATATAAGCCAAGTTTCAGCAAGACATATGATAACATTCCCCTTTATTTTCAAAGTGTTCTGTGGGATCTCATGCCGAAATAGACCATTGAAACCTCATAAACAACCTTTCAGACTCATTATGATCTCTCCTACAAAATATGTTCTGTAGCCAAATATTTCCTGGATTCAGTAGCACTTCAAATCAGGAATTGGGTGTTGTCCCATTGCTTTGATTCCTTTGAGTTTATCAATCATTGTAAGCCATGGAAGAATTATTCTAGGAGGGTTATTTTATATCTATTTGTTTGGCTAACAATACACACAGATTTCAAGCCTTTAACTAATTCTAATTGGTAACCGAGATTCAGCCTTGTAAAAGTAAATGTGACGTAGAGAATGCTCTGTCATTCTAAAGGCATTCAACTAAATAAAGTCAATGAAACAGCAGTATTTCCTAGAATACACTAGGCAAAGGGAATTCTTCATTAAGAAGGTTGACTGGAGGTATGCTTCATAAAATTACTTTCTATCTCTTGGAGCACAGTTCTTTGAATATACATTAGTGACTATTGACCTGGATAAAGTTCCATGGGAGCTAGTGTATGCATTTTACCAAATGCAGTGTTTTCTTGTCAGGTGAGCAAAATGGGCTTAGACCACATGGGAAGTACACTTGGTTTTTCTGATATTGATCTTCATTTTCACTGAGAGCTTGAGTGTTTCTCAGCCTTCAGTGACAGGGGCATGGCACATTCCAGCCTTGTTTTTTCATCTGTTAGTTTAGTAACTGTATTTTGTCATCTCTGAAACAAGCTCATTGGGAAAGGACAGAGTAAAGTTAATGATTGCTCTGATGCTGTTCATCAAAGAGCCTGTTCTTATATTATCCTCTTCTTCCCTCATTAATTCATTTAAGAGTAACGAGATTTGCTATACAAGAGAAAAGGTGCTGGGATTACTTTATTTAGAAACACAGTCTTTTCAAAATGGCTCCTTTGAGACAGGAAACAACACTAGACCATCAAACTTTTTCTTTCCAGCAGAACAAGCTCAGTTTTTCGGTGGGAAAATGCTGCTGTTTCTGATAAGTAGCTTTTTGGTTTTCATTGTTGTTTTACAGTATATTTAATATGAGAATGCTTAATATCTACCTTAACCTATACAGAACACAACATTGCCCAGAGAAGTTGTGAATACCCCTTTAATGGGAGTGGTCAAGGCAGGGTTAAATGGAGACCCTGGGCAACCTCATCTAGCAAGTGGCATCTCTGTCCATGGCAAGGGGGTTGGATCTAGATAATCTTTAAGATCACTTCCAACGCAAACCATTCTATGATTTTGTAGTTCCACGTTGTGCAAACTCCTGTCAGCACCTGTCCTAAAAATGAACTTTCTTTGGCATAGGGTTATGCCATATTTCCCCACAGTGCCTACTCTGTATTGCAAGGCTAATTGTAGTGTGCTGTAACCTGGCATCCAACCAGGGAAACATTTGTTTTCCACAGGTGCAGTGCTAGTAGGAAATTTATAAGCTAGTGTTCCTGATGTTTGATTATCTGCTATGTTTGATAAATGGCTTTCAGCTGAACATTCTGAGTGGCAATATAAACATTTTTTCTTTGTTTGATGTAATCATTGGATCAGGAAATTGAAACTCATATTTCTGCACAATTGTGTTACAGTATTATAGGATATATTAGCTCTCTGATTTGCTTCTTGGGTCTTTAACTTCATAAAATAAATGCTGATTGGAAGAGCTTATTAAATTGCATTACCACCTCTTAAGAGCTAGACTATGCCAGTCAGGTACAGATGAAGAGTGAAATTCAGGAAAACTAAATGGTAAGAGCTGCACAAATTTTGTGAAACTTCAAATTACCTTATGGTAAGAACTTAATTTCTGGTGAAAATTACACTACAGTTTGTTCTTTTAGCTAAAAAAGTTACAAAGAAAATTCACCATAAGATGCAGTTAGAACATAGGTATTTTTAAACTGTAATCAAATGAATGAACAAAAGGATTAAATCAATGTTGGTCACCAACAAGTATGGTTGAAGTACAGTGTTAAAAAAACCTCCTATGTACTCCCATTCATCTGTCTTTGCCAAAACTTCTGAGTTCAAGTTGTAATTGAAAACTCGTTTCCCTCATCCCTTTTTTTCTTTCTTTACTTCAAAGATCTGACCAGATTGCAGAGTAAGCTTCCCTTTCCCCCCAGAAAGCTTGATTGCTCTTCATCTCTCTTCTATGTCAAAGTCATTAATTTTAAAATAAGTTTTAAAATGAACACCCAGGCCAGGCCTCCAGGAGTGATTTTATTTCCTGTAACACTGCCAGCATGTGGAAGCTATTTTTCTGCTGCCTCTCACTTTTGGCATTATTCTCTCAAGACAGAGTACTTCACTGCCACACCTGAGGTTTCTGACAACTATTAAGGGATTGATTTAAGTGAGCCCCTTACTTTTTAATGAGATTTACATAAGGTCAAATTTACAAGCCTGTACTGCAGGTGGGCTGTGGGAGTGTGTCTGGGAGCTGATTTCCATGGTGCCAGCTCAGGAGTAGATGGCATCTCCTTGTTATGTTTCAGTAGGGCTGAGCATATAATGAATCAACCAAAATGAGACAGAAGCTCACCACAGGTCTCACAGCACTAACAGATAGATGTTCCCAGATGGAACGAGGGGTATTTGTGGTAAACACAGTTTCCTGGTTTCTGGACAAATATATTCACTGAAAGTGTCACAAATATCTTGTTCTTTTATATGGATATCATCACCATGCATTGCCATGGAGCATGTACAATGCCATCATTTCAGATGAACTCTGCCTTTCTGGCACTTTCTGTTGGTTGCATTTTATGTCTAAAATGTGTTGAATTCAAAGTATTGCTTCCCTCTCTGGTAGGTTTATTGAGGAATTCTCTGAATCCAAGTGAACACATTTACCTAATCCTCTTAACAATAAAAATATAGAGCACTTAAAACTATTTTGGTCTCTCCACAGCTAACACATCAGCTTCTCAGGCTCCAAAACAATATTTCTAAAATTGGAATCACAGATCTTCCACTTCCCTCCAAGATATGTCTATGAATCCAGATACCAGAGAGCTTTCTCCAGCTTTCTCACAGGCAAATCCAGTATCTAGCAGCCAGTAACATTTGTCACACCCTCGGTTTTCACTAGTCCTGGCTCTTGGTTAGCTTTATCTTCTCATGTATGTCTACAGGAGGAGAGGAGAGGAGAGGAGAGGAGAGGAGAGGAGAGGAGAGGAGAGGAGAGGAGAGGAGAGGAGAGGAGAGGAGAGGAGAGGAGAGGAGAGGAGAGGAGAGGAGAGGAGAGGAGAGGAGAGGAGAGGAGAGGAGAGGAGAGGAGAGGAGAGGAGAGGAGAGGAGAGGAGAGGAGAGGAGAGGAGAGGAGAGGAGAGGAGAGGAGAGGAGAAGGCCTTTGCTTCCACCACCAATAATTTGTGTCTTACCCCTTAAATCTCAATATCCACTCATCATTGTTTTCTATCTCATCTCCAGTATTGCTTGATGTAAATTGAATTCCTTTAAAAATCATCAGATACAAAATTTACATAAGTCGTGAAGTACTTGATTATATATGTAAATAATTTGCAATAAGATTCACAGCCAGTCCAAAGAAACCTGCTATGAAGCATTACATATCAGTGGTCAAACTGGAAGTTCCTTCTTCTGCAAGAAGAATGCAGATATCACTGATGTTGTCACAGGACTGCATACAGTTAGGATGTCTACACAAACATTATGTTGTTGCATGAATCCTGTGAGCATTTGGAGATATTTTAAATTCAGACTAAATTTTGGCTTGAATTTTCATTACCTATTAGACCCATTTTGGCTACAGTAACATGTCTGATCTATGTGGAACTAAGGGGACCCAGCTTTTAAATTATCCCAGGGTAGGTTTATGACTTTGTTACATCAGTTAAAAAGGACAAGGAAAGAGCTGGATTTCTACTTTGACAATTTTCAGCTGTTTTTCTGGAGACAGTTTACTGAAAACTTTGCTCCCAGAACAGCAGCACAACAGTTTATGCAATGTGCCTTGGACATGAGTGAGATATAGGCATTTTAAAGTGGCTGGAAATTGGGAAGTCAAACTAAATGTGAAAGTAAAAATTGTTCACAGTTTATCATTCCTATACATTTTCTGTGTCTACTAACGGACAACACAGAGAACAGGCAAACTGGAAAGTCACTTATTTCAATGTACCTTGCAAACAGAAACTAATTAATGTAAAAGAGGGGGGAAAGTCTACAGCATGTCACCTAAGGAAATGCTGCTATCAGTAAATTAAAAATGTATGGCTTGAGCTGCATAGCATCTGCCTGCCTGAAGCTATGCCTGTAAATAGTGTGGAAGACCAAAGAACTGAAACAATGGATCCCAGATGGGTCATGAGAAGAATGTTAGTATTAATTACACAATTCTAAAAAAATTACAGTCCCCAGAAATCTGAGAATAAGTCTCCATTCTTAGATTTGTCCTAGACTGCATAATTTAATTTCCTACTGCTTAACAGTTATGAGTTACCACTTAGTGATAACAGTTATATGTAGGAGTATTAAAATAATTGTTATTCAACAGCTGATCAGTGTTTATTTCATTTCTATCTTTCATCGCTAGCAACAGGAATAAATAGACAGAGTGAAATGAAATTTGAGCTTTGATAAAATGGAACTTTTTCTCAAGTTTAAAAAGCATTGTTCAATTTTTGCCTTTTTCTTTTTCCTTCTAGGCCTTTCTGTTTTCTGGTTCTACTCAAAACAAGAGAGGTTAGAAATAAAACGAGGGAGCATGTAGGTCCAATTGAATGTGGTCTGTTTAGTACATAGTGTTTAGTCATGAGACCAAAATGAACTTCTAAAAATCTGTAGACTTGCTTATATTTGTATGTATGTATGAAATATTTGAATAAATTACTAGCAATTTTTGTGGCATAGTTATTTTTCATGCTGTCAGTTGACATTTTAAGTTATTTTGGGGATTTCTCTCTAATAATGTAAGTAAGATTTTTCAAATATGTTTACTTCTCTTGAGAGGTTTAATCCTACTACATACTCAGTTTTTGGTGGTAATTCTGCTGTTTACTTATGTACCATTTCCCATGATGACACCACGAATTGTTAAAAAAAGAAACAAAACACATTTGCCTGAAACAGCAGTTAATGGAGCTCAAATCTTTTTTTCTCTTGTCATGAGCAGATTTTCATTTTGCTTGTTATTTATCACACTGTTCTAGCTGTTTGAACCTATGTTGTCTATTTGGGGACAATCATTGGGCACCTCATGTCCTCTGAGAATATTCTGTAAGTATGGATGGTTTTAGTCAGAAGTGAACTAGAACAGGACTTGCTGAGGATAGACAGATAAAGATGAAAGTGGTTGATATCTCAGAACATGTGGAAAAGTTAGCAAACAGCATGGCTCTAAGTCCTGGTTTGTGAACCCTGACCCACCTGTCTGTAAGCACTGCTACTTCACTCAATAGAACATTTCATACTGCAAAGAATTGTGCAATCAGCAGCAAATGGCTGTCATGAAAATTACAATGTCTGCTCTGGCCCATTTATTTTTAACTTGGCAGTAGCTTTGGAATACCCTGTATAGTGTTTTCTGGCAAGCAGATGAAGTTTAAAACATTTCTATCCCTTTCCTCTTTCTCTTTCACCAATTCCTTATACTTTCTAAAATATTCCCTTGTTGTCCTTAGACTGTTGTAGAAACTGATAAATGCTAATAGCATGATAGTAGCATATACACGCAGGGATCTCTGACTCATTTTGCATTTAAACACTGCCAGGTGCAGTTAATTCATGCAGTGATCCCTTTATAGTTCCCAAATGTCAGTTAGTTTGGTTAATTAACAGGCATTAGAGGTCTATGAAAACTTCGTTCTAGTCTGTTGAGCTTCTTACAAATGCCATTCATCATATATCTGACTGGACAATAAAAGAGCTGGTGGGATCCTGCTCATGATATCACATGGCTTTTCCTTCTTTGTCAGCTATGCTTTCTGTGGTAAGTGGGCCTGTTTTCTCAAGACTTACTTTCAGTATACCAGAATATCATAGGAAACAACATAATATTCCACTACTCCTTTATATTTGCAGCAGTGTTGCAACTGGCGATTTTCCTAGTGCTAGAGAGAATCAGCAAGTGAAAACTGGTATTCAGGAAAGCCCTAATCAGTCACACTTAGCTCAGTCAAAAATATATTGCATTTTCATTGAAAAATGTTTCAGACTTTCATGGATTAATTACAGCCTAGAGTCTGTCTGTCATATATAACAGAACTGTTCACTCAAAAAACAACTAAAGAAGGTAATAGCATAAATGAAGTAAAATGTCATTCTCAACTGCAATCATTAGCAGAGAAAATTTTAAAATTGCTATCATTCTTCAATTTACCTTCCTAAGCAATAAAATGAGAGGAAAGGGTTAAACGAATACTGGTTTTGATTTGGGATACATCCTGGAGATTCAAGCTCTGCCAACAACAAGCTTTCCATCAAAATTATCTTTTACTGTATTCCTACAAATGGAAGCTGAAATGAGATGCACTAAAATCTTGAAACTCCCAGGGAATGGTGAGCAAACTGGGGAAACCACACCTCTCCCTCAGTTTTCAGTTCCAAACACCCAACATATTCTGTACTTTTCTTTCCTGACTTTTATACAACTTGAAATGTAGCTGAAAGTGTTACTCATGTGGGTGTAGATAAAAAAAGGCTATTGTGTAAAGGTTGGAGTTGTCATTTGCACTGCACTAAAGTTAAGGAAAAGGACATCCATTTGTCAGGCAGGCATGGAGCATTATCTCACCTGGAGTCACAAAGCACTCTGCAACCAGGCATGAATTCTGCACAGGTCTTTGAACGAGGCAGAGATCAAAGTTATGGTGTGATTAGTGCACCAAAGTGCTGATTCAATCCTTACCTCTCAGAAAGCCCTATCACTCAATACATGGGAGCATCTTGTAGTTATAGCACTACTTTGTCCTGCATTAGCACTGAGTGATGAAGGACCTTGTTTCCCCTCTATATTACTTAACCTAATTGGAACTATGCTCTCAGCTATCTCATTACTTAATAATACCTAGAAATTTGGTACCTTCATCTTCAAACCCTGAGCAGTTAATTATTACTTATATACTCAATATCCATTTTTTAAATTAAAGATCCGTCTACATTGCACACTTAAAGTGCTTTGTTTCTTTTTTAAGCAATAGATTTTTTTTAAAAGGCAGACTGCATGAGATTTTTATGCAGATACAACTCCTAGCATACATAAACCATCTCTGCCCTAGAATAGACCACACTGTGACTGCTGGCCTTGATGTATGAAAAGGGTCAGATGACTCATACCAAATACAAGACAACTTAATGAAACAGAATTATAGACTTCATTGATGGAAAGACTCTAAGGTGTAAGCTTTTGTTTTCTTTTGGTTTTTAACCATATAGATATTATGTCTGAAAATCTGAATATAGCATGTTGTGTGCTTTATACCGGCTCCTAAATCTGTTGGTCCAAAGAGCTACCAACTTAGTTATTCTGTATATATCACACCAGCAGCTGGACTAATGTTTTACCAAGGCCAGTGTAAGCAGCTTTACGTTCTAGTCTGATTCAGGATTTTGTTCAGAGATGTGTATTTTTTAAATAAAATGTTCATATAATCATATATTTCATGTAATGATGTTCTTACACTGGGGCTAGAATCTATATCATGTCATAGAACTAAATGTGTTCTGTTCCAGGAATAAGACTACAAATGAAGAAGCTGAGATTATTAAATCATTTGTCTGCTTTTCTTTTGGAATAACATTTCAACAGCTTCCTTGCATAGATATCATTTAATACCATGCAGCAAGAAAAATCAATAATAACATTTATTCTAATTTCATATCATGTCTTCAAACAATGCTGAAACTCCATACTTGATTACATTTCTGCCAGCTGAACAACCTTCTTCCAAAATGAGATTTGAGACAGCAGAAAAAACAGGTCAGAAACTTCACTAGACTGCTCTCCTTTCTTGAAACCACTTGCCCTTATCCATTGGGTCTTCAAAAGAGAGCTGCTGGAGTATGCTGATTATGAAACCACCTGCCTGAAGGAACTACATGATTCAAGACTTCTCCCAGACAGGGGGGAGCAACTGAAAAACCCTACAGTATTAATTTTCTGCATTCAGCTTAAATATTGGCCAGTAAAAGTGTCCTTCAATTCCACAATCTTCCACATGAGGATGCAAAAGAGTATCATCCACCAAGCAGACATGTTTGCAAAAGGCTTGACCACACAGCAGATAAAGCAACAGCTGCCATGGCAGAATTTTCCAGTTAGATGAAGAGACTCTATTTCCTGAACAAGTCCTTTAGAAATGGAGTTTTTTAAATCCTTATGACAGATTAAGTTTGAACTTGAAGGGTCTGAGTAGGTGCTTATATTTTTGAATCATTGTGGGATTTGAAAAAACAACCACATTTACCCACTGCATATGAGTAAATCTGATTGAAAGCACCATAGAACATAGAATTCATTGGCAGGACACTTTCAATTAGACCAGGTTGTTCAGAGACTTATCCAACCTGGCCTTGAGCACTTCCAGGGGACGGGCATCCACAACTTCCCTGGGCAAGCTCTTCTAATGCCTCACTACCCCCACAGTAAAGAATCTTTTCCTAATATCTAATCTACTGTCTTTGAATTTGAATTCCCCCTTGTCTGTCACTGCATGCTCTTGTAAAGTCTTGCCCCATCTTTCCTCTAAGTTCCCTTTAGGTACAGGAAGTCCACAATCAGATCACCCCAAAGCCCCTCTTTTCTGGGCTAAACAAACCAAATTCTCTCAACCTTTCCCCATAAGAGAGTCTGACCAACTTGGTGGCCCTCCTCTGGACTTGCTCCAACAGGTCAATTTCCCTCCTGTGTTGAGAATTCCCAAGCTGGATGCAGCGCTGCAGGTAGGGTCTCACCAGAGACCTCATCAACCAACACCTGGAAAGAGAAGTTTTCAAGGCGCAGATTACGACCTGTGGCGGGTGGAAAAAGGCAATAATGCTTAAAGCTCTCATTTTTCACTGTGTCTATCAGTCTGCCTCTTAGGACATTCTCCACTTGAACAACAACGAAATGTTTCATAGTTGCCTGTAGGGCTAGGAGAGAAAGTGCTTTTCATTTAGATGTAGTAAACAAATAGCAAGACATGAGCAGCTGGGCAGAAAAATATTGCATTTTCTTTAAAAAGCTGTAAGTTCTTTAGAGACTTCTAAAGAGACTTCTTCCTTCTGTCTTACAGAATTTTCCAGGGGAAACAAGTTTTTCTTAAATAACAATGTATGACTGCTTACAATTCCTAATAGTTTTAAAGCTTGTTAGATAATTAGCAATCAGTAGTATTTGAAAAAGGGTGAATTCCAAAGTAACTGTTCTTTGCCTTTGTACCAGTGTTGGCTGATTTGTCAGTGCAGCTCATAACGCTGCATGGTGTTATAAACGTGTGCAAATATTGGCCAGTAAGGTTTTTTATATTTCTTTTTGAGAAATGGAGAAAGAATGAGTCTGTGTGTGGTTTTACTGCACTGTAGAAGATATGCTCGCCTGACATTGATGGATGATGTCTCTAGATAAAGTTCCAAAGCAAAATGGTACTAAGGTTGTTAAAATGCTTTCCACAATTCATACTAGCAATGAATGATGGTTTTTCTGTCTTCTTTCTTGCCATGCGTGAAATGAGTCTCTACCTCAGAGACTCCAGCTGCTCATCTGTGACCGTTTCTGTTGCTTTCTATGATGGAGGCTATAAAGAGTCATGCTGTGGCAGCTTCTCAACAGAATAACTACTGCATCAAGCAAAACCACAAGATTGCCTGTTTGGATGGGGGGAGCTGTAACTTTACAGCTTCTTTTCAAAATCAACAGGCTGGGGGTGCTGTCCTATCTGTTATTCCACTTACAAGCTTTGGAAAAATGTATTGAGGTTTTGATTTTCATGCTTTGCATTAATTTGCAATGGATGCTGCAGCAATTAGAAAAGTGTTCGTGAATGAAAGCCATACCCTATTCCCTCTGGTTGCAAATTCCATTCTAAAGAATGTTTTATTGTATTTCAGCTACAAAATTATGATGCCACCAGATGCCACCAGACATTGCAGTTACAGGCTAAAGTTCTAGCCAAGAAAAAAAATTGTCTTTTTGACCATTTCCTTCTGTCAGGCTGTTAATCATGTACCTTGTTTTGGTGCAGTATGTATTAAACTGCCAACCCTAGTAGACAAATATCATAGCAAGCTGTTGACAGACTGAAGCAGTCTAGCAACACAATACCTGTAGCACATATACATTTATATTTTTTAGCTTAGTGTATTTTCAAATCCTAGTTCAGAACTGTAACAGTTTTAAGGTGTCTAAACTCAATAATGGAATTTTAATGTGCTTCTTAGGTTGTGGGGTTTTTTTTAATTTTTAATAAAGAAACTGTTTTTCATCTTCATTATTACCATATTTTTGCAATTTCACAGCTGTGCGCTCTGGTGACAAATTGGCCCAATGTAGCCAAATATTTGCTTCCATGTTTGTAAAGTGTTAAGTAAAACATACTTAACCTGAGACACTCAAGTGTAGTGAGAGCCACGAAATATTTGGTTGCAGAATAATTTATCTGTATCAAAATTAAGGGTCATGACCAAGTATGATGCTAGGAATTAAGCAATAGGTAATTTATTTCATCTTTATGTGTCCTACAAAATTTGTATTTGCTGTGTTGAAGGCATGCAAAGATTCAGGGTCAATGAACTAGCAGGCAGCCTGTCATGTCAAAAAAAAGTGAATAGCCCCAAATTTTCTGAATAGTCCTAGTGATAAGAATACTTCAAAACACATTTTCTCCTTATTTTCCTGCTGAGTTACCAAGTTGAGCTTCACAGATAGCAAAAGATGAGTTATTGCACCTAATTAATTATTAAGACTAATCAGTTACTCTTTTTCATCTCTGTTGTAAGAGGTCAATTCAGGAAAAAAGTTCTACTCTTAGAATAAGCAGAAAAAAATTCTGCGCTAGCATCCTGAGATATTTCTGATAGGCTTCTTGAGTAACATAACAAATTTCTCAAGCTAGTTTGAGTAAGATGAAGCATTTTCCACGTTAATTCAAAGGCTGAGCACCATATTTAGCAGTCCCACGAAGAAACATTATGTAAGAGTCCCAGAGCAGTGCATAGGATCAGACCCAGTGCTCATCTGGTATTCCAGGTCATCTACCAGTCAGATAATTAAAAGTCTGGAAAGCATATATGGCATTTCCTACTAATACTGTTTCATTTTATGACTATTTTCAGCTCAGAGAATTTCCTGAGGCCAATATGACTTAGGAATCCCAGTTAGTACAACCAGGAAATCCTTTTCTCCCATTTGGCATTTGCATTCATTCTATCAAAAAGAAAGCAAATCCATTTTTAGATTTAAAGAGAGAGGATGAAACAAGGTGGCAGAACATGATTATTTGCAATCTCTCATGTCTTGAATACCTGAGTCAATCTCTTCTCTTCCTCTCTACCTCTTTTCCCTAACAAAAAAGTCATAGGCTGCAAGTTTTTCAAGGATATCAGGAGGGAGGGAGGCAGGAAGGAAGGCAGGAAGGCAGGAAGGCAGGAAGGCAGGAAGGCAGGAAGGCAGGAAGGCAGGAAGGCAGGAAGGCAGGAAGGCAGGAAGGAAGGAAGGAAGGAAGGAAGGAAGGAAGGAAGGAAGGAAGGAAGGAAGGAAGGAAGGAAGGAAGGAAGGAAGGAAGGAAGGAAGGAAGGAAGGAAGGAAGGAAGGAAGGAAGGAAGGAAGGAAGGAAGGAAGGAAGGAAGGAAGGAAGGAAGGAAGGAAGGAAGGAAGGAAGGAAGGAAGGAAGTCAAGCACGATACTGAAGAACACAGTAGTATTTGGAATGGCAAGTTGAGAATCAGCAAGCCTGTGTTCTGCTCCTCCTCCAGCAACTTTTTCTTGCTATGATTGTCTTTTCCAAAGTAGATCTCCCACCAGTGCCTCCTGCAGACACAATTTGTAACAAAGCAGGAGTGTAGGAGGTGATCCACCAGGAATGCTCATGGAACACCATGGAACTACTGCATGAAGCCATGCAGGTGGGACAGGTAATGGAACCCTTATTTATGGATCCCATAGGACACAAGCAGGAAATAATTGTCAGGTGCTGTCAATCCTGACACGCTGAGGCACGTGGCCAAGGCAGAGCATTAGTGACATTTTCATTAAGGAAAGGCTCTTGGTGACTTTGAGGTAAGGTGGCACCAAGAGAGATTTGGAGAATCTTAGTTTTGGAGCTGGATCTCTAAGTCCTTCCTCAAAGGCCTGTAAGTTTTTTGAATCTATATGTAAAGTCTTGATTCACTCTAGTACTACATATTCTGCATGAACATATTTACTGCAGTAACACCATTCCTTTGCTATGCTCTTTCCCATGCAAGAGACAAGGCCAGCATCTCAAGAACACTGACCTCATTTATGAATCCGTTTTTTCATCCTTTTTGACAAGACTCATCAGTGCAAGAATAATTTTGAGGCCATGCAGTGCACTGCAAGGTTAGACAGATGTCCAGTACATGCTGGTCAGACTGCCAGAATAAAAGTCTATAATTTTTTTTCTTCAGTTATCGATTCAGTCTTAAAAATGTGATACATTTAACCACAATTTTGTTGGTAAGCTTCCCACTGTTGAGTGCATTGAGAAGTCAAGATATCCCATATCTACACTTTTTGAAAATGAGACAGCCAAATATTTTTTAACTCAAAACTTGTATATCACTTTCAGAGGTTTTAATACTTAAAAATCTATTTACTGATCCTATAAAGTGCATGTCAAATATGTATTTCAAGTCCAACAGAAGCAAATCCTAAAATGCCCTGAATAGTCTAGTGATAGACTTGTCTGACCTCAGTGCTTTACAACTGATTTCTACAACATGGGAACAATAAAAAACAATATCCTAAGTACTGACCAAATCTAGGTTCCAGTTAAAAGCTCACAGACCTAATCATGTCTCTTTTTAATTCAGTGTGTCTCTTCAGACACCTGCTCTGGAAACCATTTTTAATAACTGTGACATGATCAACAGCATCAGCTGAATCACTGTCCCATGCAGTGTGGTCACAGATCAAAGCCCTTCTGAAGGTACAAAGCAAGTGGTGAAGCAAAGCCATGCCCATTCCAGTAGTGATCCAGTTATCCTTCTAACTGAATTTTCTGTAACAAGCAAAAACCCACTTTTCATAATCCCTTGATCCTCCGTGTCATTGCAATTTTTCCTGTTCTCCAGTGAATTTCAGTGCAACACTGTTCAATAATTCATTTTCCAGACTTGCTAACACTAGGAAAATACACTGGAAGTTTGTAACTCAGATACCTGCAGCTCACTGGTATTTATCTCCATGCATATAAGGGACATTACTGCATCAAATGCTCTATACAAGCAATCCAGTCCATTGTTTTCTTTTGTAAGCTATGTACATTTGGCAGTCAGAGTAGTGTGTCTGCAGGAGAATGTGAAGACAAAGTTCAGGAGAATTTTTACAATCTTTCTCCAGTCCTAAAAGAGGATTTTAAATTCAAATAGTCCAATGATTTCTGGAGTGTCAGCACCGATCATCAGCTGAGAAAGACTTCTCTTTATCAAGTCTTCTCCAGCAAAAGTGCAAATCTCTCTTTCTCATCTCCCCAGAGTTTTGGGGATTGTAGTGATATATGCTCCAGAGGCTGCAGTGATATACAGCATGCCTCCCACCCTAAAAAACTTTTCTTGGACCACTACATAAGAACCTTTCCTTAACATCACAGCCTCTGACTTCTTTGAAAAATGGCTGGTTTTGCTGCTGTATTTCACTTTATTTTATTTCTGGTACTAGCTAGCCCTATCAGTTTGTAAGCTCTGCATGTCCTGCTGTGTATTCACTTTTCAGGTCACCTACAAGTAAAGAAATATGAAAGTGCTCTTAACTACCCTAAAAGGTCTCCTCTTAACAAACTTCCATGTGATTCTTTATTCTTTTCCACCTTTCTCTCTAGACGTTAATAAGCTCATTCTTCATCAGGCTGAATAATGACTTGCACTTCACAACCTCAAATGTGAGCTCTACCTGCGAAGCTGCGCTTGGAAACATTGTGAAGACTGAGTGCGTTATGCCTCACCCTTCACCCGTATCCTCGCTGACACAATGCTCACAGAGGCATCATCGGGTTTGTGAACCAGACCTGCTCTTTTTGCATTAGACGTCTGCAAGCCTTGCCTGAGAATGAGTTCCGTGGCTAATTCAGCAGAACTTGACCTTTCAGAGGAGGCTGGAAGGCCAGTGGAGTGTGTAAGTATAGGAATGGAGGTAAGATACCCATAATGAAATATGGAAAATTAGGAGAGACCTGTGTAAAGGTTTTGGCTGAGCTCCATTACATTACACATTGGGATGGAATGATCCCCACGATGGAATGAGTTTGGCATAAAATGATCATTGCACTACCTAGTAATATATTTGACGACCAAAGGATTTTTGCTCTATATGACTCAGCCATAGCCATAGGAATGGCTTAGTCATAAAAATTGGTTGTGAAGAGAATTATATTTATTTCAATGAAAAAAGAACTATTTTTCTACTACTTTTTACAGAAAGTAACAGGAAATATTCATATCCATTTGCATTTAAACAGTATTGTAATATTAGAATGTTAAATCTCTGGTAGTATACTGAAATAAAACCACAGTTACTTCAGATATGCAGAGAAGGGGCTTATGCTTCTGACACAATTGGCAAGTCATGTCCCCAGCTTCAGAGCTGCCAACACTGTCAGCTTTAGAGTCTCAGCAGGAGAAAATTTATACCATGGAGGTGCATGAACAGGGAGGCTGGGAGCTCTAGCTCCCTCCTGCTTTTCAGGATTTTCAGTAGTGTGTGTTTCTCACAAATAAACTGTTCCCAGCTGTCTGACGCCTGTATTTCCAGCACTGTGGGAGGCTATCCCCAGACCTAGGTTAGGTGCTAGTGGAGGCTGGTGACACATGTGACTATCCCTGCCCTCCACAGATGACCGCCAGTGACATCCCTCCCACCTTCCCCACCCAGAGTGGTTGTTATGTCAATATTCATCACCACCCCACCCAGCACTCCCTCACCCCGCCAGGATGTGGTTGCTATGTCAACGGTCTCTTTGTGGCATCCACCCCAAGGAGTGGAGGGGTTGCCATGGAAACCGTGCTGTCCTGAAGCATCAATAGAGCTGGTCTCTTCCCCACCTTTCTTTCCCCCTGCCTGGAAGCTGAAGCAACCCCTGGATGTGTCCTGCTCTGTCCCACATTCCATCCCCACGGCTGTGTTGGCCCCAGATGCCACAGCTGCTCCCACTCCCTGGCAGCAGCTTCACCAGGGTGTGCAGGGATGTCCTAAAGGGAGACCTTTCAGTGTCACAGCTGGAGCTGGAGCAGCTCTCCTCTGGGGACACAGACAGACCTGGGACAGGGTGATGTGAAGGACTCGGCTTCCCAGGGAACCGTGGAAATGAGAGGGTGAGGAAGGTGCTGAGTGCATGATTGTGGGAAGATGTAGCAGGGAACACACATCTACAAGATATACATTCTCAGACCAAGCTTGTACCATATAGCAACAACAACCAAAAAGACCTTTTCTTCTAGAAATACTTCCTGCATTACATCACTTTCTTAAAATTGAAAAAAGTTCCAGAAGGTGGGATTTTTTTTCAGATAAGTTTGCTGTGGGAAGAAAGTGTCTGAACCAATTCTGTTGAAAGGCTGTAGTAAGAAAGTGTGAAAAAAAATTCAGAAATCCAAATATTTCCATAGAAGATTAAAATGCACGTGTGCTTTTAGCACAGGTATTTGTACAGACAAAATCAAAGGTCTTGACTACAAAATATAATGAAGTCCAGTTAATGAATCTCTGCTTATCCCCAAAATATCTGAGCAAAGTGATTTGCTTTAAAGAATATCTCCTCTATCACAGGGAGCCTCTAGGGATTTGGGGAAATATTGTATTAAAGGAGTTTGCAGATATAGTCTGAAGAATCAGAATGCTGATGCTGCAGTACAAAAATATCCCCTAGATTCAGGGTCACAGGACACTCACACAGGACACTCAGTATCTGGCTTTTTACATGCACATTTTAGTCTAATGTGACCTAATAAATACCAAATAAGAAATGTTTGCATACAAGAATTTATCAGTGCTTAGAATACAGGATTGTCAAGAGTTCATGTGCATACTCTGAGATCAAACATACTGACTTGACACTAGTGCTGAGAAATATACAATGAATTCATCTCATAAAAGTTCCCGATGCTGAATTATGAAAGGGGCAGAGATGGACTCTCCTCAGGGAGGGGCACTGTCCTCTTAACTGTTGTTACACATTTGCTGCTGCTTATCTAAGAGAAACATGTAACTAGAGATGACCTCACATAATCAAGGGGGTAGTTTAAAAAAATTCCCAGATCAAGAGATTTAGTACCTCCTAACAAAGACATCTTTCTATCTTATTTAGTAAGCTAAATCTTTGAAAGAAGTACTCTTGTTCTCTAACTGGTATTACAGCTCAATTAATTGTCTGAGACATGCTTACAGAAAACTAGAAATCATTCTGTAATCTCATTCTAAAGGTCATTATTTCACTTGTAATTGGATGTATTTCAATCATATTTCTCATTAGGATTGAGCAGTTTCAAATCCATCTCAAAGCTAATCTTTGTGTTTTGCTCTCCTCTGTGCTCACCATGTGGCATACAGAATCGGCTGAGTATGACATAAAAGACATGAAAACCATCATTCTTTTCACTAGATTTAGAACTTTATCTCTGGGGAATTGGGAATTTGTGTAGAAACTTCAAATAATCATATTCTCTGTATTGAATATATGTCTTTGATCCAATAGGTGATTAATGCAAGAATATACAGTTTTTTCTGGAAATCACTCATCTAGACCTGCCTAGGAAGAAGCTTCTCAGTTCCACATATATTTTCCTCATCCACTTTGAAAACCTGCCTTTTCTTTTGGGCTTTGCAAGCCCTGTAGCAGAGAGCTCTTCATTGTAATTACATGCTGTATGAAAAACTGTTTGGCTTGTTTTCATCTGATAATTTAATTTTTCTCCTTTCTTTCACAGTAAAATATTGTCAATAAAAAAATCCTTACCACCTTTTAAACCAGCCAGTATTTTGCAGGTTTTAATTAAGGAATTCTATGGTAGGCTTGGATACATGTAATTTTCTGAAGTTATAAGATGAATATGCCTTCTTTCAAGAAAATACTTTCTTCTGGCAAAATACCTCATGAAAATAACGCTGGTCCCAACATTAACTCTGCTAGGAATACAAGAAGCTTTGCAATCAAAGAACATTATTTTAGCCCATGGACCTTTCCTGAAGAATTTCCAGCCTAAAACTGGGGATAGAAAAAGCAATAAGGCAGGGACACTAATGAGGGTGTATATGTCTTCAAATGGGTTTATTTATTTAGCTGATTCAAATTTCTTAGCTTAGGGTTACTGATATAGTAAGAAGACAGTTTTTAGAAGGGAATGAGGCTAGTGGGGTGAATTTGGGCACTCTGTGCAGTGAAATAGCACAGAAGAGTGGAAGTGAAGTTGGACAAGTGCCCGAACAGGTCTCAGTCAATACTTACTAATTCAAATCTACTTTTTAAAAGTGAGTTTGTTAAAAATTTTATCAGAATAAGGAATTAAGGACAAACTCTTCCATGAGTAGCTTGAAAGAAAGCAAACTACTTGAGTGCTATGTGATGTGACATAAAGAACAAAAATGAACAGGAAATTCTTCTCTGAAACTTCAGCTTCAATAGGAACATTTATATTGACAAAAAGACTGTTAATTTAGGTACAACATAGAGGATAAATTCATATCCAGAAACAAGAGTATGTTAATCTATTGCCATTTATTAATGTAATATGAAATTACCTCATTACAAAGTAATTTCAAAATGCAAAAAGAATCATTATTAATATCAAATTCCCCATGATTTAAAACTGCATAAAAGTTTTAAAATAATGCCCTGAAACTATCACAGGACAATTTAATTGAAAAGCATTATTTTGGATTCTAAGAACTTCAGAAAGAGTGTGGTTGCACACTTGTTGCTATTTGTGTGAATATTAATGATTGAAAGGCTTGAGTAGCATATACAAATAAATTATATATATGAGATAAATATTTTAGAACTTTTATCTTGATTTTTCTGTAGGCCTGCCTTTCTCTGACTAAGGCATTAATGTGGCATATACGGTTTCAAATACAGATATTGTGCTCCTTCTACAAAACAGATAGAAAACAGCCATTAATAAAAGAGACCTTCGACTAAGATTTCATTCCCCTGAAATTTTCATGTGAGAAAACCGTCATTGCTGCCACCCTGCACCTAGTTTGATCTACTTTGCAGATTAAAGAGAATGGAATTTGCAAGTATACATATTTACTAGTAGATAACATCCTAAACTCATTAGAATTAACATAATAGGAGTGGAAACATGACCCGTCCCTGTACAGGAGACCTGTATAGATCTCCAGCAAAGCCCCAGTTAAATCCTCTGTTACATTTCTTTCCTAGTCCAGACATGGGAAGCATAACATACATATTTCTACCCAGCAAACATTAGGTCAATTTTGAAAAGCAAAGTTCACAGTCAATATGGAGTGTGGAGGATCTGTTTTATTCTAGAAGGACCAATGAGCCTCTCTTGTGCGAGTGGATAGCAATGGGAATGAGACAGAATACTGAGAAATCCTAAACGAGAGCAGTCTGAACAAAGGGAAGAGTAATGTTTGGAGTTAAAAAGGACAGAGAGACAGCTTACAGCCAGCAGATCTGCATCACCTACCTGAAACACTTTTGCCAAATTGTCAAAAAGGGCTTGGCCAGCGCTGACTTTATGCTTGACTCCCCTGACTGTACCATTTTTGCTGAGGATGTTGACTCTCTTTGTACCAAACCCCTTCTCCTTGGTGGCTCTGACTAGAATGAGCAAGTCATCCTGCTCATTATCGTTTTCATCACACTCCGACCCTCCGTGTCCGCTGTGCTGCCCGTCCAGCTCGCTCAGCCGGCTGGTTTGGTCGGTCTCGGAGCTGCTGGCGTACTCGGAGTCCAGCGAGTCGGCCGCCTCCCCATCCGCGTACACCTCCTTCAGCACACGCCCGCTGTGCGAGGACGCCACACGGAACCGAACCTTCCTCAGCAGCCTCTCGCTGTCCGCTTTCACCTCGCCCTTGAGCATCGCCTCTTCCACCGAGATCAGCAGTTTGCATTGTTCCAGCGTGCTGCCCATGGCATTGGCCAGTTTGTCACACCTAACAACAATATCAGCGCTGCCTTCTGTTGACAGGAGTTCTCATATTAAACTAAAGAGGGTTCCCAAGAAGCCGCTGCCGTTCTGCAGTTAATAATGGATGCGTTTGTGCTATGGTTACCTTTAAACTAAAACCTGTAAAGTGATCTCCTGAATTAAATATTCAAAAAGACATTGTGTACTTTTTAGCACTAAGGAAGAAAGCAAGAAAGGGAGAAATTATATTCATTGATTAAAAGGGACGGGAAGGGAAGGGAAGGGAAGGGAAGGGAAGGGAAGGGAAGGGAAGGGAAGGGAAGGGAAGGGAAGGGAAGTTAAAGAAGCATTTGGACAATGTTCTCAGGCACAAGGTGTGACCTTTGGGGTGCCTTGTGCAGGGCCAGGAGTTAGAATTTGATGATCCTTATAGGTCCCTTTCAACTCATTCTCTGATTCTGTGATTCTGTAATAAACCAAATATTAACAATTACACAACTTTATATGAAAGCAGTTTAATTTGCTAAAATAGGCAAAGAGGAAGAATTTTTCACAAAATCTACAAAGTCAAACTGTTTATGTTCATTGCACCTGGGGGAAAAAAGAAAAGCTTCAGCACCTGAATCAATGATGAGCACACTTCTTTCATCAAAACACTTAACTTGCCCACCAGCCAAACCTCATTCACCAAAGTTTGCTTTTTACACAGCCTTACACAGATTTAGCAGGGAGCTCCGACTTGATGGTTTTCAATGCTGACCTTTTCACAGACTGGCAGAGCAGTGGAGAAGCAATTAGTCAGAATTTGTTGCACAGAGTAACACAATGTTATTAAATAAAACTGAGCCCTAGCTATGTACCTCACAACAACCACAGCGTATGTTCTGCTTTGTCAGGGACTGGGAATCTGAACAAGGAGCAGGAGAAAGCTAATTAATTGAGGTGACAAGGATAAACAATAAGTAGGGTAACATGGATTCATCCACAGGGAATCACATTCCCTTATCCTAGCAAATCACAAGTCGTGGTTGCCGCAGTGTTCAGCACCGAGCTCTAGATATAAAAGTAACCAAGGCACACATGAGGTTTCTGGCTACATCCACTCAGTATCATGTAGTAGCACCTTAAACCCCCAATCTGCTTCTGAGTTTGCATGATGATTCCTACTTACAGTGCTATTTCTATGCTTTCTTCATTTAAAGAAAAATGCAGCATTAAGAACTCAATCCCCTTCTCTCTTTCCTGGCAGACATTCCCTAGACACTCTCTACAGCTTCATTTTCTCTCTAGACTCATGAATACTGAATTGTTTCCTGGAGGCTGTGGCCCCCTGACAGGTGTAGGCATGAAATGAGTCCCTAGATGCTCAGCCAACCCAGAATGGTAATGTCTGCACTGACAAGCAGCTGCAGAGCTTCAAGCATCTGAGACTTTCTGGTCAAGATTTCAGAAATTCAGGTTCAAATCTTATTTCCCATCCGCAGAATGGAAACAACATGATTAGTGGCATTTCATAGCACTAGTGTTTGCCACACTTCTTTCTAACAAGATGATTCAATGTATTAACTACTATAATCAATGCAGAAAAAATAGGTAAAAATAATAATATGCAAGAGTTAAAATACATTGTTAACTTATCTTTCAAAGAAGAGAAACATCTAGTATCAAAGTCTGTGCTAATATTGAATACAGTTATAAGAATCTTTGTGAAATTCATTTGAGGAGGAGGATGCTGAATCACACTGATTGTGTCATAGCCGCATGCCCACAAAAGTTTTGACAAGAAATATAGTTCATTATTACTAAAATATGACTCAGAAAAAAGAACATTCTGTAGAAGGATGAATATTACAAAGTGTATTTTATGGAATTATCCAAACAGGGATGCAAGATACCTGGAGAAATTACTTACCCTGCTACCTATGCCAAAGTTAACTCTATCATAATAATTCCATCATTATTTGAGTGTTTTGGATATTTGCAGTAATTAACTTTGTTCCTATTCCTTTTTATTTAAATAATACAACCCAAATGTTTTTCAATTAATTGCCACACATTCAAAAATCTGAGCTTCTATAACAGAAATATTTTGCACAAAAATTTTGTAATCTTTTTATCTTCTCCAATTGGCACTATATACCCTTTAACAGAAACCATTTTACTGCTGTTGCAGTCAATGAGGAAGCTTGTATTATCTGGAGTGCAAAGAATTTGATGCTACCTGAGTGACTTAAAAAGTTAATGTAGTGTTGAATAAATGCAGAATTAATCAGTACCACATTTTCAAAACACTCCAAACACTGTTTACATCTTGTTCTCTGTTAGTAGGAAATTAGCTCATTGTTTAGTTTCATGGCAATTCCATTATTCGCTGGGAAATATTTTTATATCTGGTTATGACAAGTAAGAAATTGTATGCACAATTTTCTCTGAAAAAAAAAACAAAGAAAGAAAAACAACTTAAGCAAAGTGGAGTGTGCCTCTTGACAGAAGCATTTACATGCATAAATTCCATCCTGGTGTTCCAGCTGTGGACCTTCTGTGAGCAAATATGTGACTTTGGAGCTAAAAACACATATCCAGTAGTAAACAGATTACAGACTCTAAACAGGTTGTATTCATGGCATAAGACATTTGAGAGTTCAAAAACCTGAGATGCACTTATTTGTACCATCTGCCTGGGTGCATGCTCTCAACAACAGCAGAAAGGATAAAACTTGACTAAGCATCCCTGTTCCTCCTGGATACTAAAACTAAATTAAATGCTTAAACTAACTCCATTTGTGCAGTTTGATTCTGCACCCTACCAACGCTGTAGTTCGGCTTATCATTTTTAGCTTTCTTATACACACTTCTTTTCATTCAGAGGCTTATCTCGTTTAATGAGCAGCATCTAGTAAAAACTAATATGGCACGGTTTTGCAGTAATGAGATAATTCTTGTCCATTATTATTATTCTTCCTAAATCATTTGGCTATTGTTATATTTTCTTTCTGCTTAGTTTGGTTCTAATCTTCTGCCACTGATTAATTTGAGGCCAGGGGGTCCAGCAACCATAAAGTCAAAGCACACAGGAAATAAAGTGTCTCTAGGGAGATCTCACCTGAATAGAGAGGTGCTCTGTTAAAAAAAAAAAAAAAAAAAAAAAAAAAGAGCAAACAGAAATAAATGAATAAATAAGCTGTTTCATCCATTGCTTTATTGCTTTTTATGTGACTTTGTTTCATTTCACAAGGACCTGGACCAGCCCATTACCCCAATGCTGTGACAAATAATATGGCTGCCAATAAAATCCACAGATTTTATCACGTTCAGTACACCACTAAGTTAAAAGGAACAAAGAAGATGATGCTTCTGCTAGTTGTTGACTTCTGATGCTTCTGCTTGACACAGAACTAAGGTACCAGTACTGGATGAAGACCAGGGGACAGATGGTGACCATGACAAAATCTCCTCTGAGACTGACATCTGAGAATTCACACTCCATGAAAGAAGGTACCTGCAGAGGCAACTCACCACACCTTTCATCCATGACAAAGTAGGGAAGTCTAGGTAATAAACTTAGTCTCAGTATTCACCTTTTAAATCACTGATATTAGGTCAAGTGAGGGCAAAGCCTTTAATACTTTTATAATGAAAAAATGAAGCTAAAGTAGCAATTACATTATGTCAAGTGAGACCATTATAGCTGTATCAGGAAGGAAAAGAGCAGAAGAGAATAGAAAGAAACGCTAATATCACTTATAATTCTAATGTAATTTCTTCAATATATAGGTAAATCTTGTTGTCAGAGTTCATCATACATGTGCATACTTCTATTTCTACAGCTTACACCAGTAGAGAATCTGTCCTAGGTGTTCTATTTCACTAAGTTTGGAGCACTACCAGCTTCACCTCAGGACAGAACCACAAATCAATAACATTAAACTGAGCAAAATGTTTGAAAGAGTATCTAGAAATGTATCAAGAGTCAAAGATTGTTTGCACTTTGCTGAAGAAGTATATAATGTGCTGTTTGAAGTCACTATAAAAAGTGTACTTCGTGACATTTCCATGGATCCGAGAATAAAAGGTATAAAAAAATAATAGAATTCGTAGCATTCAAATCGCAGCAAAATGGAACTTGAATCACGAAATGAGACTTCAGGAGAAAAAATGTCAAAAAAAGAAATAAAATGGGCAGAAAGCAGCAACTGCCTTCTTCATTTCTGAACACACGACCATTTTAGTAGACAAGTTTACCCTGTGACAGAGCATTATATTCTCTGTTTTGATGCACAGTGTGTGCAGGGCCATTTTGTGTGATGTATTTGCAGGTTACTAAGTAAATATAGCCAATCTGTAGGCTGACTTGATACCATCCACACTGGTGTCATTCATCATTAGACAGATGGTATGAATTCACAGTGGCATGTCTTGTGATACTAATTTTTTTTTTCCACTCTACAAAAGACTGTTTGCAACTGTCTCCAACTCTATTACACTGGTAGTAATCAGAAGCATATTCTGTAATCTCTAATTCTTAATAAAAAATTAGTAGAATAATCATCAGGACACAGATATTCAAAAGACCAGGATTTCCCTCCTGTTGTTGGGGGCAGGTGTTTTGGTTTGTAAAAGCATGTGTAAGCTGAATTTATCTTGCTACAGGTAGATGAAGTTTGTGAACAGCATGCTCTCGCTTTAGAGATTGCAGAAGAAGATTATTTGAACAGTGAAAGCTAACCAAATTGTTGCTATCTGAGACAGATTTAGTGCATTTCCCACTTGTTTGGAGAAGGAATATTCCCATTTGCTAAGTCAGAAAAACATCTCTCTACTTTTCTGCAGGTCTAGAAAAACTTTTTAACTGTAGTAAAGTTCATGAGGACACTCAGAGCATGTTCAGGTCCCCATCAGGGAATTCTAGCATCTGGCAACTGTTTGTCAGGTGTAGCAGCTGCTAAATGGAAATAATACAGCCAAAAGCAAACCAAGCATACTGGTGCTATTGTAATGCCTAATTATTCACATGACAAGTGCTTTACACTGTCATTTCATTTTATTTGTATATTTCATTTAACTTCTGTTAAATAATTGTTAGACAGAATGTCAAGATTTTTATGTCATATTTCTGTTTACATTACTGAATTGGGTGCATTTTTTGTTCATTTATATAATGAAGGAATTAAAGGAATGAGGAAATCAAGACCTGTGTCTAGGCCATGCACACTAGTGCACAAGGACCTAGGGAGACAAATGGAAACTTTGTGCTATCCTTTTTGCTAGAGTGAGCAGAAAGCATCCATTTCCAAAATCTTTAGAGAGGAATGCTCTACATTGCATATGGAAATGCAATCAATTAGTATCCTGAACTTGCAAGTCACAGCCATTTCAGCAGCTCATTCATTTCCATTTTCCCCACAGCAGGTTTCCATAGGAGTCAAGCTGCTGAGCTAAACACAGAAGCAGCAGTGCATGAAAAGCTTCTGTCATTACATGGTACTTCCAGACATAATTAGTTTATTTACTCTGGACAGAGTAAAAAGTCAGCTCTTAAATATGTTACATTTTATCTGAGTCATGCAAGGCAAAGACCAATTTTCCTTCAGGAGGGCCTGGAAAACACTTATAGTCTACTGACTATAGTAGTAAGAATAGTGACTGGAAATTTTGATCCATGTCAGATAGCTGATAACAGGCACTATTTTTTATCACTTCTCTTACCTAGCTGGTATAAAAATTCATTGTTTGTAGCTCTTTCTTTTTTTAGTCATGTAAGTGATCACCATAACAATGTGTAAATATTAACTGTTTCTCCAGAAGCTCTAACCTGTAGCTAGATGCCAAAGATTTGGTGGACACAAATTTTACAGTTGAGATTAGAACTGAATTCCTATGCTGAGCTTCATTAAAAGCTCTGTTATATCCTCTCCTGTGTTCTAGTTTAACAGGAAAAAATAATGACAGAAAAATATTTCCATTAGAGCAGCAATTTGTGCAGGAAAGAAAAACTTTGCTGTGAAAAAAATTGTTGTAGAGATAAGAAGCATCAGGGAAAAAAACCAACAATTCAGCTGAGAACAAAAAAAGCGTGTTGTAAAATGGACTCAGCTAGACTGTTTCTTCATGGGATGTATAGGCCAGATATTAAAATAGGCATTTAGTTCCACCCACCCAAGTAACACCACCAATTTATGGGGCCACATATGCAGTTAAGACATCCTGCTTGGGGGGAGGATTAAGTACAGACTGTGCAGCTCCCCACCAATCCAGCTCCTTACTGACAGGTAAGTCCCAGGGAAGCAGGTCTGGATGCCAGAATTTAGCACAGAACACATCTGAGGGTTAGCTAGAGTGTTCTTAGGCTATGGAGCAACCATTTAAAATAGAAAAAAAAAATTAAGTTGTTTTCTGTCTGGTGATTCCAATTGCTCTGCCAAACTCCTCTGAGCTTGAATTCACTGTCATTTACACTGGAAACTATAGGTAGGCCTGTGTTGAGAAGGAAAACAATTTGGCTTACAAGAAAATAGCAATGCAATTATCTTCTAAGATTACATTAATTATAAAATATTTGTGCACAGTCCTTGTAAGTTCTGCTTAAATTTCCTAAATGTGAAAATGTCTTCCCATAACTTTTGGTTAGTTTACAACACCTTTGTTTGAAATTTGACCTAAAATCTGATTTCTCCATCACACATCTCAACCCAAGTACTAAAGCTTTGGAAGAAGAACCTACTACAGGAAGCACTGATTCACTAGGAAGAATATCCCCTCCTATATCCATACCACATTTATGGATATTATATATATTATTATATATATATATATATATATATATATGATACATATATATGATACATATTATTTATATCCTTCAATGAGTAAGGAACAACCAGGAACTTTAAAGAGATATACTCTTTGCTTGTAAAGAAAAGTGACTAATGACAGTTTTCAAGCATTGCAAACAGTCCCTCTTCATTGATGAAAGATGAAAAAATCAACATGGAAACTTCAGAGACGTTTCCATTCTCAGAGCTCCACATGAAATAGTTTCAGCAGCAGCAGAGATTCTTCAACCGTGTCCTGAAATTCCTCATGCATCTATTTCTCTTAGCTTCCACTAGAGATATAGGCTATCTTTCTGTGTTTGGCTGGTTGAAAAACATGAATAAGACAAGTATAAGGAATAAAAGGACCTGACATTCTGTTACATTGGAAAGAACTAACACTCTAACTAAATTCAGTTTAATGCTGTTCTTTTTCATGTGATTCATAACCATTTATTAAGTACCACAAGTACACTTTCCAGGTTATCCATGTTTGTGGATAGCTTTTCTCAGTAGCATCATCTAAATAAAATTTCAAATTCTATCAAACTTCTGCCATCTTTTGACTCATAAACATGTGCACATATCAGAAATAAAATCCTTATAGCTCTTTTTATAAGGTAGGTATGTTAAGCCTACATGTTGCTTTCAACATTTTGGACAAACTCCAAGTAGGTCACTGAATGCTGCACAGTTAAATTTTGAAGGTGGAGGTCTTTCCCACACACATTGTTTTGTTCTGTTAAACAGCTTCTGAGTTCTATTGCTGAGCTCTAAACTTTATTATAGAATAGTCTTATTTAAACATATCTCCCAAATATTCCTTGGAGGCAAGAAAAATTTAATTATATAGTTTTAATTTAATTACTCAGAGATTCTGATAGAGAAATTAAAAGGACTTTTAAGTAATGTGAGCAGGCTTATGTTTTCTTAAATTTTATTCTTAGGTTATAGCAATGTTTTTAGGTTGGTTTATATTCAACTAGATTTTTTGGATGGGCAAAAGTTATTTTGGGGTTCTCACTCGAAGGGAAACAACGCAAACAACATGTAAGCTGTAAGACCCTTTTTTGGGTCAGATTTATTCTTCTGTGGTAGTTACTGCTTGCAGACTTGGAGAGAGTGGACTGTTAATGTTTAATGACTCAAACAATTGACCATTTAACAGCTCAGATGCAGAGGGTGTGCAACCTTGGCTGGAGGCTACAGCTGGTTTTGAACAAGGTAAGGGAAAAGACTGACCAGAGGCAAATCCTGTGAGGTGGGATAGTGCTTTGCATCATGCCAATGTCCTCCCTTACAGAATGGCTGAAAACCCCCATAGATAGGTACCTACACACAAACATACATACTCTGGGAAAACTCCCCTCAGGAGAGTGCCAGGGCATTCCACCCAGCCCGAGGTATTAATTTCTGCTGATGGGCTGTAATGAGCCATGACTGACTCAACTTCACTGATGGGAGAGGAGCTGTAATGTCTTCGAAGGTTCCTTGAACCATAAAAGACTCCTGAAGCGTCCCATGATCCAAAGTAACACCCAGTGTGAAGCTCCCCACCTCAGAGGAGGTACCTGGGCATTCCCACCCAAACCTGAGTGAATATAAACCCAATCAAGACAGAGACCAGCATTTTGACAATACTGGGACACTCACCACTAAGGCCAGAAGAAGGGGACAAACAGGACAAGGATCCACAGGATCCGCAGTCTCTCTTTTCCTATTTCTTTCTCCCTCTCCCTCTCTATCTCACATTTACTGTAAAATTAAAATCCATACTATTGACTTTGGGATATGGTCTCATTTGCACCTTAATTTGGGTGGAGATATCCCCCTAATAATTTTAATAACTGGATCTTAATGAGATGGAAAATTCTGCTGCTGAGCATGCAAGTACCTACCATAACCCTTGATCTGACTTGAAGCACATATCTTGCATGCCTCTCTCAAACATTCCACTACTTTTTGCATTTATTTTTGAGCCAAAAACATGACTACTAGTCATTTACGGCTTTCAGGGGAGAAAAAAATACATTCAGTGCTTTCTTCTTATCATCTTTTTCTCCCCAGAAGAGCACATCATTATTGTGATAGTAGATAGCAGAAACTCTAGCAATAATAATGTATAATAATGCAGTTTAGGTCTCATTTCATACTCAGAAATAAAAGTGATGAAAATAAGATAAAGGACTTTCATTTAGTTATATTGTTACTAGCTGATGTCACCTCTTGTATTCTTGCTGCAGCTTTCTTTCATTCAAAACTTGATAAAACTCTATATGTTTGTTTTCCATGTCTTCATTTATTCAGCTGAGACTAGAAAAAATTTTGTGAAGTTAGGTTTTTTCCAAATGCTGTTGTTCAACATAGCATCACATTGACTTCTATATAAAGATTATTTGCATACACCGTGATTCCCCATACAGCCATCAGCTGATAAGAAATGTCATCCAATCCCTGAATTGTTGTGTTGTTTTTAATTTAAAGTGGGTATCATTTTTTGTGACAGAAATATTTATGTATATACAAATGTATTCAATTCTAGATGGTGTTTCATAAGCCCTTCAGGATATCAGAAGGCTGATATCTCTTACATATATCTGGGGAGAGTTTAATAGCCATGACTTCCCAAAGGTAAATCTTTATGACATCTGGAGGCAGAAGAATCATTCATGGACACAGAGGAGGTGAGACTGGTTTGACTTTTCCACCTGAGAGTGAACCATAACTGAGTCTAGAGGCAAAAAGAGAAAGACCAGATAGAAGGTATTGGTCTGTTTAATGGCTGAGGTAATTGCAAGAGGGATGAATCATTAAATCACTTCAGCTCTGTTTTCTCAGCAAACAAATGGGAAATCACCTCAGTCTGACTCAGAGAAACCCTTTCTGAGAGCAGGGAAACAATGTCAGCAAATGCTTGTCTGGGCTGACTGATAAAACCACTCTGAAGCTGGGTGAAATCACTGCCTTATACCAACAGAAATCCAGAGCATAGTCAGAGCAAATGAGCAGCCTGGGCAGTGTTTCACCCACTGGCACAGGGATGTCAGGTTCTGTCAGAGCCAGGCTCTGGGTGATGCTGGCACACTGCAGCCCCAGGCAGGTGCAGGGGGCCTGGAGAGGCAACAACAGAGGAGGGAGGCTTTCTTTTTCAGTTTGCTAACAGAGGAAACAGGTATTTTTTGATCTATAGAAGAAGGAAAAACTTGGAAGGACAGATTACTTTTTTTTTCTTCTGGCACTGATTGTTTCAAAACCATTGGGAACAAGTGATGCAATGAGAGCCCATTTTTTCCCCACACTTGAATGCACTGTTGCTATCATAAATCTAGTTATTTACAATTCCAATTTGCAGTCACTTCCCTGGGCCATTCATTTGCTATTTAAAAAAAGAGATGCCAAACACTATCCAAAAGGATATGCACATGCAATAGCAGCAGGGAAAAAAACTAAAATATAAAGCCTTCCCCCTTAGCTACTCTTAATCTCTTTAGAGACTGCTCTTTAGGACTGGGAAACAATGATGCACTGGCTGAGTATCCAGCACCCTGATATTTGAACACTGTTTAATAGTTTGCTTTATACAATATAATGAATCATATATCTTCAGTCACTTATTCTTCTGTTGTTGTTATTATTATTATTACTATTATTATTATTGTTACTACTACTATCATAATTACTTCATTATTATTTCTTACTTACCAAGTATGGCCGCCATACTCCATTCTTATCTTGTTTTATTTTCATTGCAACTTGGATTTTGAGCACTTCAGCTGAGTTAATTCAATTTACAGGCTCATTAACCAGACTGCAAATGAAAGGGGAAGGCAGTGTATCTCCACAGGAATTCTCAGTGTCATAATGGTCTCTGGGTCTTAAAATCTCAGGAGCTTCTGCTGCAGCATCAGTCTGAATTTCCTATACTTGCAACCCAAAAGAGGATCCAATAGATGAAAAAAGTGGCAAAGAAACTGAAGGAAAATTGTAATACTTTTCCCTCCACTAAATACTAATTTGCATGTGATTTTCTCTATAGGCTTCCTGGTCAAATCTTTACAAATAATGATTGACTTGCCAAAAAGCTTGAATCCTAAATATTTCTCTTTTTTTTTATCTTAAAGCTGTATTAAAAAAATAATAATTTTTCTCTCTCTGAATCTTTGTATTTCTACCTTGATTTGTCACTGCTGAGAGACAGTGACAGCACTCAACACCGTTTCCAGAAGGTTTGTCTGAGGGCTGTATCCTGAGCCTGCCTGTACAAGCTTTCTCCATGTCGCCAGCCCCACAGCATTACTCTGATTTCATTGCTACTCCACCTTTTAGTCATGAGATTCTTTCTGTGAGTGTGAGATTCCTGCATTTATAAATGGCTTTTTGGAAGGGCTTTTTGTTTTGTATTGAATTGGTTTGGTTTTATTAGTTTTACTCTAACTGTCAACTTGCTATTTCTTATTTCTTTGCTCCATGGAGCTGAATTATATCAGTTCCCAAAGGATGCAGCCTTCAGCTGAACACACATATAAAAATGACTATTTCTTTTGTGATGTGTATTCATCAGAGACAAATTCAAATGCACACTCTCATTTTATTGGGTTTTTACATTTGATGCAAGTATTCTCAAAGGCACAATTTCAAACCAAATTTTTGGTGAGGTTTTGTGGCAGTCCTAATTCTAAGCAAGCTTAGCAGGAACTCACACTGCCTTCTCACCCCCATCAATGATGTTGAGCTCAAGATATTGACTGAGCTGCAGCACATTTAATTTTAAAATTTACCATTGTTCTCCAGTTAACCACACACATCTCAAACAAGCCCTGTGCAAAAGCGGTGGCCTTTATGCCTGGCAGATAAATGCCTGGTGACTAAATGTCACCTCATTGAATGCAAAGGCTATTTCATTGTCCAGAACTGTCCATGGAACACTGAGCAGCATAATGATTCCTGATAAAATAGGCACCTGGGATGTCTGATACTGCAGTGAATTTTCATAGACATGCTCTGTCACTAGAATGCCTTTATTGTGGTCTCCAAAGGCATGCACTTATTGGATCCAAAAATCTCCTTTCTCTGGGATTTCAATTCCAGGCCAAGTAATTTGTGAGATTTGCCCTCACAAATCTTTCTGTGTCTTACATTTTGAGAGAGAGTTTCTCATTTTCCTGCAGCAGGCTTTGCAAAATAACCCAGATGAAAGCTAAATCAGCTGGACAGGTGAAGACTCCTTTTCAAAAAGTGAAACATTTTGATGGTTTATCTCTAGCACAGAGATCAGATTATTTAAGGATGACCCGGTGAGCGACGCAAATTAATCTTAGTTGTCAATGGCATTTCCTAAATGTTCAAAACTAGTGAGTCAGGTCCCCTAAAATCTGAAGACTAGGTAAATATTGTACAGTTTTAAAAGGTACATATTTCTTTTCTCTTTGATCTTGAACTCATTTGTTATATTTTCAAACCTTTCCTTGCAAAAATATGGAGAACCATCACATTTTTCAGAGCAGCTAAGATCTCCATGCAATCCTTTTACTTCAGCAGTTATACAGTTGCCCATGATCATGTCCAGTCAGGTTTTGAGTAATGACATTTTTCAGTCTTGTGCTGAAGGTCTCTAGTGATTGTGATACAACAAAATTGCAAGAATTGCCAAAACTAGTATCTTAGGGTGAGTTGCAAAAGGGTGCATACAACACCTTGTGTCTTTCTTGAACCTCTTCCATACACAGTCTATTGTGTAAGGATAGGCCAGCAAAAGATACAGCCATCAACTCACACAGCAAAGGTTACTCTCTTCAGTGAGATCTCAACACTTGGCATCTGATAATCCATCAGCCACCTGCTTACATGGATTTCCATTGTCAATTCTTGCCAGGTCCATATTACCACAGTGGATAAGCACCAAACCTTATTTTAGAAATCTTCACAATGTGATGCAAAAGCATTCATCAGCCATCCACATTGTTTAATCAGGGAACAGCTGGATAGCTGTTGCCACTCCTTGCTGTGGAAGGATTCCAGATGTGGAGGGGTGAAATTCTTTACAGAAGGTGGATACAGAACTATCTATAGCTCACATGTTCTTTATTGTCCTATTTAGCATTTTAGCAATAGCATTTTAATATTTAATTACAGCCCAGGTCAACATAGACCTTTCACAGAGGGATGCTCACATTGCCTGCTACTGGGGTAGAGGAGACTTGTGAGGATGATCTTGAAGGTCTCTTCCAACATAGTCATTCTGAGAATTCTGTGAACACAATATGCATGCCAGCACCTAATGGAAGAAGTACTCTGATCTTTGAAGCAAACATAGATTCTGTGTCATTTCCCAGGCCCTCAGTGACATTCGGGCACTTCAGTCTCCCTGAACAGACCTAAATCTCATAATAAGAGATGGAGTTTCTGAGTAGCTCAAAGACTGCACAGTAACTGTGGCACTGTATGGCATTTACCTGAGCCATTACTGAACTATTACTGGACTAATATTACCACTATTACTGCTCAGATAGCTGGACCAGTCTTTTGTGATAAAAAAGTTGAACTTTAGACCACCTGTCAAATTTTATTTTTGTTGTTTCCATCCCTCTTGCCTTTAAAACATCACAGGCACCCAGTAAGGCAGAGGGTTAAAGCCTCACTGAGTCAAAAGAGGGTCAAGTGTTTGAAGTGAGGGCTTTCTGTGCTCTCTCCCTTCAGCAGTTTGACAGTAGAGGGCAACACAGAGTATAGCAGGGAATCGAGTTATAATTTGCAGGAGCAAATGGGATAAATCCCTTGTCAGAAACACTGGCAGGAGTAAAGTGCAGGGTTCTTTGGTTTTGGAATCTCACTACAGTTTTAACAACCTATTTACCTTAAGATTTTGTTAAAATACTACGTTTTTAAAAATAGTATTAGTCAAATCTGGAGGAAAAAATTCTCACAGAGTGCCTTTCTATGCTTTTATGAGCTCTGTATTATCATTATTTTTTCACGTAATGCAGATTGATTTCTTTCCTACCAGACAAAGATGTAAATTTTAATACATAATATGCCCCAAATTATACAAGGAATACTTTAAGCAAACATCGTATCTGAACATTTTAGAAATTTGTACACTTTTGGCTATGTATATTTCTGTTTCTTAGGACTTACTACTTACCATTTGATATCATTTATAGTCCTGAAAAAATGTTCATTCTGGCATAAAAGTCAGTATATACTGTGATGGCATAACTTACAAGAACACCATGATTGTACTACTGAAAATACTTATATGCTGTAAAATGCTGTTCTATACTGATAAATAATTGATTTGAATAAACATGAAGTTTAAATCCCAGTTTTGGTTTTATGTGACTGTAGCTGGAGTAGATGTACACACATGTACACTCACTGGAATGAAATGCATGAATGTGTCTTGTTATTTTTCTTTTTGAAAGAAAACTAAGATTGTTTCCTCTCTGTTGCATAGTTGCAGTCCTTACTTCATAAGACTACACTAGCCAGCATATGAGATGATAGATTTCAAGAGCTAATGGGTTTCCTTGGTGCACAGTAATTGAATTTGGTGCCATCAGCTGGAGTCGAGTCTCACTTCACCTTAGAGTAAATGAATAATGCTGAAGTTCTTTCATTTTTAACAAACATATTGATGTATTTCACATGTGTATCACAACCTCTTTGCCATGTGTTGTTCAATATGATGAACAATTTGCATGTTTCAGTGTCAAATTTGAAGACCTTTCTCTATCCAAACTCCCCTCAGCTTGAAACATTTTTGTCTAACTTTCAGGCACTATTAACCAGAAAATCAAGCAGAGTGAGAACGATATTAATTGGTATTATAATTTCCATTTGTTTTATATGCAATTATTTCATTAGAAGCAAATATTTTATTATGGCAAATTCTCTGAAAGCCTTTTAATAAAATTCAAAACTCCTGGCAAATAGAGTAGTCAGAGGAGAAACATTTGCATATTAAGCAAAGTTTTCACAGTCCTTTTTTTTTCTCCATTGCCCTGATCCCCTGCTTATCTGCTTCCACACCACTCAAGCCTTACTGCTTTGCCTGCTTCTTTCTGATCTCTTTTGTTCATCTTACTTTTTACAGTAAAATAGAATTATTGTTTAGAATGTCTAGCTTGTAAACTTTCAGCAATATACATATATATTTTCAGTAAGTCCTGATTTATCAGCAATATAAAAGAAATGCATCGTTCCTCTGGAATAAGATAGATCACAGCCAAGTCATTTTTCACCAAATTTTCAAACTGTGCAATTTGCTGTATCATGATCAATAGATGGTGTAATGCAAGAAGTGATTTCATACCTCTCTGGGTCCTGTAATAAAATAGTTTTATTATACCAGAATTATATGTATTATCCTCAAACTAACTGTAGAGCTTCATGTGTTATCTTGGGAAACATACGTATTCCTATTGAATTAGCTGATATTTTATCAGTGCTTTTTTTTACAGTTTGGCCTGAGAAAATTATCTGTCTTCAGTGTTCCTAAGAACCTAGTATTTAAGGGGGAAAGTGTAATATTTTATTTGATCTGGGCATTTCAATTATTGTTTCCTTTGCTGAAATAAAGAACAAAACAAAAGTTATGCAGGAATAAGAAATTAAATTACATTTACAAATGTAGCTTGAACTGAGGCAATGATTGCAATGCCCATTGATTAAACTAATTTCTTGTCTAAATATTCAAACAGTCTGACAAGGCAGAAAGTCTTTTTGTACTTAAAGACCAACACTGCCAAGTAAGTGTTGATATTTACATCTTTGCTGATTTACATATGCTTTCATTTGGACACTGTTGCTTTATGCATCTAACTCATACTCTCTAAATTGCAGGATTGAAATACATAATATTGAAATAATGATTAAGCATTTACTGATTTAGCAATACACTGCTAAGAAAGTAATTGCCTAATAATATAATTAAATAATAGGCATATCACTATTACTGATTTAGCTGCATAATTTTGGATAATTATTGCATACAATTTTACAGTTACCATCACTCAAATATTATGCAACACACACAACTACTGTTGAATTAGAGCTCTATCACCCTCTTTCCTCCCACCACCACTTAGTACATGGATGCAAGTCCCCCTACCATATCCCACACCAAGTCTTTCAGACACAGACATGATGGACATCACTGGGTTTTCTGGGAGAGCTCCCTCCAGCACCCCAGAAGATGGGCCAAGACCTCAGTTTACAAGTTTCACTGTTTGTAGACACCTTTGCTCCTGGCATCAGAAGATTCACTCCCTCCCGAGCTCCTTACCTGATATCCCTCCTTGTTCCAATTTAATCTATTTCCAGAACCACCTTTTTGCCACTCTTGCATCTCCTTTCCATTGACCAAATCCTTCCTTATGAGCCAGAGGTGGACCAAATCTTTTGCTTGAAGGCATATCTGGCTCCTCTTCACCTTTGAGTGTAGTGGACCTGTCTTGTAAGCCCCCAGGTAGTGCAGGATCCTTCCTCTTGGTGCTAGAAGTCACCAGTTTCCGTTCTTTCACTTATAAAGAGATTGCATTTAACTTAGGACTAGGTGTGGACACTGTGCACCCTTTTATCCCTCTTATCTCACCCTCACCTGGAAGCAGAGGCACCCTTAAGCTTCTCAGAGGTTTCACAGCCATGACCACTGATCCTGTATCTTGTTCCCAGAAGCTCCCTAAGCAGAACTAGCACATCTGCAGCTGCCTCTGTTAGCTGTGCCCATTAGAGTCCCTGTAGCAGAAATCACTGAAACCTTGCAGAGTAGCTAGAAGAACACAGAGTCCCAACAGCTTGGACTAGCTCAGAGAAAACCAAAGCCCATGAAGATTTGTAGAAGTGAAATATCAGTTAGATAACTTCAAATATCTGGAAAAGCCTAAGCAATCTCTGTGTAGGTAAGCTCTGAATTTGGAGGGGAAACATTTGCTGTTATGTTTTCTATGGCTGTTTTCCTAGACCAACAACACTGCAAATCTGATTTTAAATTCTGAATATATACCAAAGATACTAAATTAAAAGGCTTTTTCTTATGGCCATGTGTTTGCAATCCTATGATACTGGTAGCAAAAGTAGGGCATAAAAGCCTTTGCCCAAAGTCTCACCTATTTATTATATTAACCTGATGCTTCAGGTTATACTCACTGACATTATGGACAGCCAGGAATTTTGGACTATGGTATATGTCTCTCTGACTCACTATCACAAAGATTTTTCTTTGTGGCCTTATATTTTGTTGCATCCCACGACAGCAAAGTTTTAGCTTGATACTTAGTAAATGTGCAGACCTGGAACTCAACTAGTTATCTGCCTCTCAGGTTGTATAATGAAAGGTTTTGTAGATACTCAAACTGATCACTGGAAGACAAAACAGTCATGAGATCAGACACAGATCTACAAAAAAATCTTGTCTGTAAGACTGAGTGGCTTCAAACGTCAAGACCCTTAAGCTTTGTAATATTTTTGATTCCCAATGATTGCATGTACACTGCTATGTGGAGCACCCTGTAGGCTTGCAGTCCAAATGATGTTTATCTGCATTGCTGCAGTGCAGGATGTCCCCATGGTCTGAAAAGTTTTTAGGCTAAACAGAAATCCTGGGTATAGACTGTGCTTAAAGTCTTAGAGCTTATTTGCCCTATGGACAGGATAAATTATCTTTCTATCTGACCTATTCTTGGGATAGATGTGACAGACAAACTGCAGGTATAGTGTAGATGAAACATTTCAAGTCAAGATGTCCAGCAGCAGAGTTTTCTTACTTTTTTTTTTTTTTTTGCAGTTCATTCATTAGGATATTTGCACAGATGGGAGAAATTTAAACAATATAGTCTGAAGAATGTAAATATGCTCAGGGCAAACACAAACCTGTGGAGACCTATAAAGGGAAATCACTACATTCTCAGCCTCCATTTTATTCATGTTTTGTTTACTATACAAACATGGAGAGGTGATGAGGCATTTGCTCAGGAATTATTCAGTACCATCTGGCATCTTGAGGTAATTAGTCTGCACTGTATCTCCTTTGGAAACCATAGCAACTCTACAATAACTTAATTGTGTTCTCTGATGATAGCATAATAAATAATAAGTGTCACTGCTATAATATACTAATTAATGCATTTTCAACTACCCAGATGCTGTATACAAAAGTCCTGACTATTATGGGTTTCTTGGTAAGAAGTGTTGGCAAAACAGAAAAAGAAAAGGATTCGAAAAGAGCATAATTTTGCATGACCTCACTCCTTGATAAATTCAAGGAGGAAATGGTATGTGATTTAATTGATTAAGAATTGCGGAAATCAGTCAGTCTGTCAACACGGTATATGGGAAATACATCAGATTTGTCAAACATATGTAATTGCACTTCTTAACAGCCTAAGCTTTGATGATTAAAAATAACTAAGCAGATGTAAACCACACATCTCTATAAGGTATTTGATGAACTGCAACATGACAAAATATGACTAGAAATCAGTATTACACAGTATCAATAAGGTCCATATTAAAAAGATCAAGAAAGGGTGACAGGGTTTGTGTGGAAGCCAAACCTCAAAATCACAGTTCAACTTTGCAAAATGTAGTCTTTTACATCTAGAAACAATGAATACAACCTATTTGGCCAAACATATGAATCAGAAAAGTAGTAAATCTGAAAAATATCTCTGAGTAACACTAAATTCAGAAATCCATCTATATTTCTGTGAAAAGAATACAGGCTAGTGGACCCAGAAGCAATAAACCCGGTGTTAAAATATGGTTAACAAAGTTCAGGTGCATGCTTGTATACATGGCATGCTTGTTTCCAATGCAGACAAGAGTGAAAGAAATTATTCATATTTGGAGAAAATACTCAAGCAGAAAAATGTGGCCATGCTACAGCCCTGGCCATGGCATTAGCCAGTTCTTGTTTGTCAGGCTAGCAGTGGGGAGTTGTACAACCACAGCAGCACAGTGCAAACGTGCCCAGCTGAAAGACAAAGGTCATTTCCTCCGTGTGTCATCTCTTCCTCCATTGCTTCCAGAACCTGTGCTTGTACTTCAGCATAAGGCTGCCTACAGAGTGAGCAAGGGCCAGCTTGCTCAAAACTAGCCCAGGGATCTCTACCCAGGCCCAGTGTCATGTTATTTAGACATAACAATTTTGTGTCCAGCTCGATTCAGACACCATTAAATATGAGAAATTGAAGCCAAACACATATTAATGTCCTAAATTCAAATTGAATACTTTTCAGGAACACCCAGATTACTTAGCTTAGTCCAGGAGATGGTAGTAATATAATGGCTTATGGTATAAAGAGGATGTGGCAAGAAATGATCACATGGCCCCAATCAGTGAGCGCTAACCTATGATTCAAAAAAAATATAGTCATTCCCAGACTGTGTTTATCACGATTACATTGTCACACTGTGAAAAAACAGCAGACTGATCCTCCAGTCCAGGAACAGTACAAAATTTGGAAATACTGTGTTTTCATTAAGACTCCATTTTAAAATTGACAGACACATTTTACAATCAGATATTTGTCAGTAAAAACCAAATTCCTTAATAAAGGAAATTTCTAGGGGAAAAAAAGTGGAATTTATCCAACTGAATGTTACTTACTGAGAGTTAACTGAGTGCCATTGTCACGCATTCAGAACATCAACACAGATGTCTCCTTAGTGACAATTGTATTCATTTCATTTCATTTCATTTCATAGTGGTAGGACAAGGCGTAATAAGTGCAATTTGAAAGAGGGGAACTCTAGGTTAGATACAAGGAGGAAATTCTTTACTGTGGAGATGATGAGGCCCTGGAACAGGTTGCCCAGGGAGCTGTGGGCATTCCAACCCCGGCAGTGTTCAAGGACAGGTTGGATAAGCCCTTGAGCTACCTGGTCTAGTGGGAGGAGTCCCTGTCCATGGCAGCAAGTGGGGGTGGGACTGGGAATTCTTTAAAGTCTTCTCCTACCCCTTAACATTCTATGAATTCTATGATTAGTAAAACACCAGCACAAAGCAGTATGTTTGTTCTGTCATCCCCCCAGGCGTGTTGGTCAGGTACCTTTGACCCACTTTCCTTTCCTAACACAGATATGGCTGTGTTGATTTTCCAGCTCCTTAAGAAGGAATGTACATAGTGAAATCCAGTGCAAGTAAATACACTTGTATTCAAAGTGGTAACTGAAATGTTTTATAATCCTATTATCACAATACTCAGCCCCATTCTAGCATAGGCCAAAACTGTACCTTGATCCCTCACAACAGACCTAGCTTGTTTTATGGCAGTATAAATAGTGAATTATGAGTAGTTGTAGAATAAAGGTATTGAAGATAATATTGCATACAGTAAAAACAAATTAAAAGAAAAAACAAAAAAAGGTGATTCGAAAGTATAATTACAGGTTTAAGATGTACTGATACACTAGGAAAAAAGTTGCCAAGCATATACACAAGACTTTCAGAAAGCGCAAATAATCACAAGACAATTGTGAAATATGCTTTTATGCATCATGACTCATATTTGACTCATGGTAAGTGAATTCAATTTCAGTCACAGGCATAAGCACAAATACTTTTTCTGTGTGAAGCTAAGAGTTGTTTTGACTGGTTATACGCTCTGCCTCAGACGACCATTCCTGAATATCTAGGGAAAACAAAATCCCACAAGATCAAATTGTGCTGAACTCATCCCCATTTGAGCTCACAGAAAGAAACACCGGAGTGATTGTGCAGTTTCTACCCTTTCTCTGGTAGCCAACCCTTCCTTCAGAGACAGCTCATAGCATCTACTTGGGCTGAATCTGGTCATAGTGGAGGGAAATGGTGATGAGGCTTCTCAGGCTGCCCTCTCCGGTGCCGTGCAGTGTCCACAGCCAGCCACACGAGGGTTCGCACCCCAGGGAATGCCCATGCCATGGGGCTGCTCCAGATACACACCTGCCTCCAGTGCTGCATCCCAGGGAATGCCCATGCCATGGGGCTGCTCCAGATACACACCTGCCTCCAGTTCTGCACATGCCATGGGGGCCGTTCCAGCTTCACGTTTGCTGCCAGCTCTGCATTAGCAGGACACACAGCAACACCATGGCAAGAGCTCTTGGGCAAAATCCACTTCTTCTCACTTACAAGATGACAGGCTTGGATGAAATTCTATAGTTTTACATCTACGCCTGTGAAAAGCAGATGATTGTGCAATATTTCATGCAATCAAGTCAATAGAAATTTATTTATTTATGTATTTTTGACTACTGAAAAAACTAAAGGACTTCTATTACCTTCAGCTGAACCAGTTAAAACCTAGAGCTCAAAGGGACATGCTATAGACCTTTGTACCTGAAGCAGAATTCAATACTGTATGTATTTTTCCTGAATCTATTATATGAGCATACTTCATTGTTCATTTTCAGATATACTGGGAGTTAAGCATAAAAATAACAGTAACTGTGTCTGTGTAATGTGTGGAGTGGGAGGAAAAGGGGGACTTTGAAACAATTTCAGAATTAATAATGGTGTGCTATTCTAGGCACTGCTGTTTTATACTAACTTAACAGAAAACTTTGAAATTGTTTAAATGTTTTCCATTAAATGAACAATGCTAACTGCACAAAGTATCTTATGTTCTTTTCAGAACAAGGGAAGGGGATTGAGCCATTTTCCCTCCTTTCCTCTTCTTCCTCAAGTCTCTCTTTTTCTTCCTCTATCCCCACATTTCTGTGACTTGCATTTTCATGTGAGAGTAACTCTTACCTTCAAATCCCAAGCAGCACTAAGCTTATAGGCAATAAACTAGCAATCACCACCACAACCAGCTGGGGCTTTGTCCTTACCAGACATTTATGGATATGTGCCAGAGAGTTAACCCTAGTTCCAGATGAAACCCTGCCTGAACAGTCAATGGATCTCACCCCTAATAATAAGACTGAGATACTTCAGCAGCTTGACTTGATCATCATCCTCAATTTGAATGCAGAAAGTAGTTCAGATCATTTACTGCTTAGACAGGTTGAGATCTTGCTCTATGATTCTAGCTAATCCACAGAATCACTCAGGTAAACTTACCTTCATTTCCAAGAATAGATGAATAGACTGGTTTTCCTGCCTCAGATGTTGTAACATCAAAAAGGAAAAATTTTCTGGGCTGATTAAGGTAGTGGTGCTCTAACAAACTCAACATCTCATCTGGATCTGCAAGCAAAGTGTGCAGTACCAGGAATTTTCATGGCTTTCACTGTGAGGACTGTCACACTCCCTGAGACAGCCTTGGCTCTCCAGCTCCCTCCAAGAGCCTGCTACCCTTGCTGTCATCCTCCTGCCTCCCACAAGTTAACATCTGCTAGCATGAGTTAATGCCATTGCGCAATACCTGGCATTCTCTAAAGAACTACCTTCCTGAAAGGTTTCAGCCTGACCCCCCAGGCAGTCTGCAGAGGTCTGCCTGAGGACAGAGCTGTCACTCCCCTGCTCCCATTCTCCCAAACCTGTCCTGCATTCCCTTCCTGAGGTCCTGCCACACCTCCCTAGGAGCAGAGCATCTGTCACAGCCCACTTGGGCAGCAGTCTGTCCTTGCCCCACGCTCCTGTGGAGGGGCTGTGCAATCTGCTGCACTGCCTTCATGCAGAGCAGTGGGATCATCCTGCAAGACCATATTTCAGGACTTCCTTCTAATCTTTGTTTTTCCTAAACTAAAATCACAAGCAGTTTCCACACATCCATTAGGCAAGGTATTTCAGCAAACACTGACAACCTATGTGATATGATTGTTGTAATAATGAGGTCTTTCATCAGAGAAGTCTATGAATAATTACTTCTAATTAAGTAGCTCATAGATGCAGTATACCACTCATCAGTGCTTGAGCTCTGCATTACAGACTGTAATAATTTTTCTGTTAGTGTAAATGCTGAGCAAGAAAGTATAATCAATGAAAACATTATTAAAGATTTGTGTCTCTGCTAGGAAACAAATGGAATATTTTTTTCCCTTTTGTTTTCTTTATTTGCTCTTTCAGTATTAGGCAGTAGTTGTCCTTGGCCAATGACTCATTCTGACTAAGAAATAAGTACAATAGGAAGAATACAGAAAATAAGAAGATAGATGGGCTACACACAGAAAGTCATTGACTTTCTCTATTAAGAGAACTTAGGAGGAAATTTTTTCTGCAAAGTTCTGAGACAAAGATAATAGACACAGAAAGCTTATTTTAGAGAGCTTTACAATCTGTGGACTCACACTTACACATATAATTCAACCTTTCAGATTTATAAAGTTGGCATGTTATGCCTTATTCTGGAGTCAGATATCCCGGAACTGTTTAGGAGGTATCTGATGGCAAAACCAATGTAACAAATATGGTTGTGATTACACGTAGAACAATAATACAAGAAACTATAAATATTAGCATAGAATTCATAGTAACTCAAAGACTGAATATTCTCAAAGACTGAATATTCATATGTAAATAGACAAAGTTCTTCTTGAACCCAAGTGCTCACACACACACAAGAAGGAGAGCACACAAAGAATTCTGACAACATTACAGGCAAGAAAATAATTAATGGAGAAGCAGTGGCTGGGTCATTATTTATGTGATAAATGCTGAGCAATAAGATAATCTGGCTTAAAAATTTAGGAGGTAAAATGCTGTTTAAGCTTTTGCAGTGGACTTGTAAATTTTTGTGTTTTCAAATTTTACTTGTTTGTTTGGGTTTTTTTCCCCAGAAAGAGAATTTTAATCTTATTATTAATACCAGAAAGGTGTATATGGAACAAACCCAGGAAGGAAATCTTAGTTGAGATTCTTCAAATAAATGTTGCAATGCCATATAAATCCATGAGAGACAGAAACTTTTGCGGTAGCTTAGATATTTAGAATTCAATTAAGAATCCAGGTCTTAATATGCTTGAGATATGAGACAATAAGAGCAGGTTTTCACTGCTACATCCACAGTGAGTAAAATAGAAAAAATGTAAGTTAGACTATATACTACACTTCTTAGAGAAAAATCATAATTACAAAAGGCAATAGCAGCAAATGTAAGAAGTTTTTAAAATGCATCAAGAATATTAAGGATCATTCAAAAGAAATTAAATTCACAAGTTTGTGAAGAAGAAATGTGAAAATCAACTGCTTGCCTAGAAACAAAAACAAACAAAAAAGTGATAATGCAACCATAGTAGTATTTCCTGAAAATTTTTCCTTTTTTTAAAATGAAGTTTTAAACTTTTATGATAACAACAATTATAAATATAGGAATTTGAGTAGATGCCTACCAAGAAACCAGAACTTAAAAAAGGGAAGAGAGGCAAAACAAAAACCAAAAATAAAAATTAAAAAAACCTAAAACAAAACCAAAAAGGTAGAGCAAACTTGTAAACAGAAGTCTCAGACTTTTTGACAATATTCCTCCAATAACAGTATATCTGCCTATTTTGTACTTTCCCAGCATTCCAGTAGCCACTGCCATAGGAGATGCTGAACAGCCCACATTATTTTTTCACTGCTATGAATTGACAGAAACGTAGCTGTTTATCTGAGGCAGAAACTAAACCCCTTGCCAGCACACAAGTGCCCACTTGCTCAGACCTGTAAGTACAAGCATAATGTTGGTCTTTATGGGGAGTCCCTCCAACTCTAAGAAAGCAAATCATATTTCTATCTGTCTTTGTAGAATAAAGGCTGCAAGTTGACATTGATGTAGAAGAAAAAAATACTTATATGGCAGGTGGAAGAAATGATAAATCGTACCACACTGTTCTCAGGCATGAGATTGTAAGAAACATTGCACCTTTCTTTCCTTCCCTTTCCTTGAGTATATACTTTGCCAGCTGTAGTTATATACAAACACCAACTTGGAGACAGGTTTTTCAGTTTCAAATATATTCACACATCTCTGAAGCTATCAGTTATCTGCAATGCCTGGGCATAGCTCAAGGTGGAACACAGGATATGAGACTGAGATCTTTCTCACAGGATATGAGGCTGAGACCCACATGAGACTACAGCTCTCACTGCTGAAGGAGACACAGAGGAAGCTCTAGCACATAAATGAATACAACTTCTCTTCATCACAGTTACAAAAATAAGGTGCCTAACAGATGAACCAATGAAGTCACAATGCTGAGCAACAAGTCACCCATGGCACAGCCTCCTCCTTGTTTTAACAGTAAGATGGACCCCACGTCTGGCAAGCAAACCTCATTACCACCAGGTTTGTGAAACATTTCTAATGCACAGCTCTCTGACAATGTTAATATGATAGTCAATGTTCCATTGGCAGAGCTGGCTGGCTGAATAATGGAAACTGGTGTACAGAGGCCCCCTCTGGCTTTATAAGCAAAATCTTTATAGACTGCAAAAAAATTTGTAATGCTTGTCAAAAATTTTTAATATGTATCCTTCAATATTTATTCAGCTCTATGAGTCCTCAAGTGACTGAGTATCTTTTTTGGGTTTAGTTCATATCCTATGTATTGAAACAGCCAATCTGAAGTTAAAAATGTGTCTCTAAGTGACAAGTTCTAAATTCCATCCTCAGGCAAAAAACTAATTTGTAATTCTTGTTTACCACTTCCACATTTTAAGCCAGTCACATTTAATTAAAACTGCAGAAGCAGGCTATTTGTTGCAAATCTTAGTATGGCAAAAACATCAACAGCACTGAAAAAAATAAATAACTCAATGCTACTTTTACTTAACCAAGTTTTCAAGCACATCATGCATTATTACTTTACCTTAATCTTTGAAGTCCTCCAGAGATTAAAAGAATGTTTTAAGATTTTTGCAGTCACAAAAAAGAAATACAGTAGTGGCACACATGAGAGAATGTTTCATTACTTCTGTAGTCAAATTTACAGCAGAATAATACAATAGTTTTTGAACACACAAGTCCAAAAACGAATGCATTTCAGATGTACTGAGAATAGGGGTTCCATTATCTTTATTGTTTAATAGTAACTAGATTATCTTTATTATATAAGAGCAAAAGACACTCTATAAAATGAGTCCAGGTGTTTATAACATAAATTTATAACTCACTCTTCTTTATACTAGAGCATTATTATACCTCCCAAGTGTTTCTAGTTTCTAGTGTTTCAAGTGAAAAGGTGGCAACTTCCTTGTGAAACGAAATTGATTTAGTATTTCATAAAAGAGAAAAAAATCAGTTTTTTTGAAACTGCTTTTTAAAAACCTTAAAAAGGGAGATATCAACTCAGGGGATCAAAAGCCCTTCTAACCTGATATTCATGCTCAAGCAGTGACCAATAATAGAGCCTAGGGATGTCCCTCTTTACTCTTCAAATTCCCGCAAAATCAAAAAAAAAAAAAAAAATTAGGGTTTAAGAATTTATTTCATTGCATTCCTAACTATGGATAAATACATCTAGTTTTAAACTAAAGCTATTAAATGGTTTTTTCTGCAAATCATCCATTGATAGTAAATATCCCCCATTAATTATGTTATCCAAAAACACAAAAGATTTTGGAATACAGTTAATGTAAAGCTAGTTGTGTTGGTCTCATTCTACATTACCTTTTTCCATATTTATGGAAAAAACTTTGATCAAAACCCAGATTATATGGAGTGTATATGGAATAATTCTGCCTGTCAGTCCAAAGTGCTCTGTGTCATTTACTCACCCTTTAAAGGATTCACAGAAATTGCAAATTTCTATTTATGACACTTTTAACACAATGCAGATAACTGCTTCTGATATATATGATAGGATTTATATATATGTTCAACTTAAATCTATTTCTACCATACCTCCAACTAAAACTTCAGTTCAAAATTTACACTTGACAATAAGGTAATACTCTAAGTGCCCAACAGGACAGCAAACAATCCTAGGCTGTTTCTAGAAAAGTGACAAAAGGAAATGTTTTGGGTTGGCCCTTTTTGTTTAGTTTTGGCGGGTTTTGGTCTTTTTTGGGGATTTTTAATTAAAAGTAGAGTTCTAAGTCCTTTGAATTCTTCAAAATGGACATATTTGGCATCTACTGAAAATAAGATGAGGATGTAAGAAAAGGGTGCTGCCTGGAGATGAGAGCATTAAGACATGCTGTATATCTCCCAGCGAAGTGTTTTTCCTAAAGTTGTTGATTTAGCCACAATAAAAATGAAATATAATAACAATGATTTGAAGAAAAGAGTTTTGTACAAGGGTCACTTGGTCATGTCCAGAAAGAACCCGTGATTGCTGTACTATTTCTTGTTATATAATTTTAGGTTTGAAAAGTAGTTAAACAGAGATGTACTTACAAAAAAATACTTGCACTGTGACCTCAAACAGAATATGATTTTGATTTGATTTTAAATGCATGATACATGTGGTGTCTGATCCGCTTCCATTCCTGTAGTCAGACCTTACTGCCTGAAATCACTGCATGTGTTCTCTCTACTGAAGTGAAAATAAACAAGGTGAAGAGGGAAGTGATGCATGCCTGTTGAATCACAAGAAATTTGCAAGAAACTGTTCACAGAAGAGGAGGATCTTCCACATGGAAGCTCAAAGTGAAAGGCAATCCTCCATCTGGAATGCATATTTGATCTTGTTCTCCTATTACTATTTGGAGGATGCTGTGGAGATGAATATTGAGTTCAAAATTACTTGGGATAATGATCGTTTTTTCAAGCCCTTGATGTAAGGCTTCTGCTTGCCACCAAATTAATGACAATCTTTTATGGTAATAATCAAAGGAAGCAAGGATGACTCAAAGTCACAAATTTAGACAAAAGATTGCTTTTCACAGTAATAACTCACCAGTTCCTCAATCACTGCTTCCCCCAGTGAGCACTATAGAGAGGGATCTACAAAGTTTTCTCCAAGTATGGGAGGAACTCCTAGTCAGGACTTTCTAGTCATCCAGCTTATTGTCCTTACTGCTGCTCGTCCTCTAGTCATAGAACTACAAAAACTTGTTTTCTAAGGGTTAATATGAGTCTTTAAGTTTAGAGTGCGGCACATGCAACACTGCAAGAACATCCTCTTGCAGCTAATATATACATTTAATTTTTTATATATATATATATCAGGTAGTCCATGAAAGATTAATAGTGCTTTGAGACTGGCTTTGTATACTTTACCAACAGCTTTATTGCTCATTTTTCACTTAAGTGCTGTATTCAACCTCCTATTAGAAGCTCAAGGGGAGCAAAATGCCATAATAAAGATCAACACATTCAGACACAATGATCTATGAAGGCACCAGAACTGGCCATAGGCCATGTATATATTGTATTTTGGTAGGATCACACAACTTTCTGCCAGTTCCCCAGGATCAGTGATGCTCTTCCACCCACCCCAGATGCATCTTCATTGAAGATGCCTCAGGTATGTCCATACCACACTTTTGCAAGGAGAAACACAGGGTGTGCATACCCGGGTTTACTTTGTCCTTCATGCATTTCTGACACCTGCTAAACTGGGGCTGAGGTCCTACCTAAACAAAATGAAAGCCTATTCTTGGGTTTTCAGATGCCTTATGTACTGTTTATAACTTTGCTTTTAAAGCATGGTTGCTCTGCTCATAGAAGTATGGGGAAATGTCATCCATGAAGGCTCCCTATTTGTTCTAAAAATGCGCATGCACAAGTGAAAAGAAAATATAGCAAGTAGCATGAGAAACATAGAAATGGATGGAGACATGCCTTAGGACAAGGCAGGCTTTTTAAGATCACATCAACTAGCACTTGAACCTTCTAAAAGTTCATTAATGTCTCTTATGAAGCCTGAAAATGACAATCATTTGTTGCCATTCTTCTAAAGATTATACAAAGACTGAAGGTCTATGAGCCCTAATTGATTAATCTCAAGCCTCCTTCAGCTTTAAAAGCCACAGTAAGTAAATTCACGTACCAGGGTAGGTAGTATGAAAATACTGTTTCTTATTTTTTATGGACAGTCATTTGGACTTCAATGCTACCTGGAGAATAAGAGAATAACTTATTAAACATCCCAGAGGATGATGCCAGTTAGAGCCTTAAACTTACATCTGCTGTTGCCATCAATTATCATTCACCAGTTCTGTTCTCTGTTAAAAAAATATTTAGCTGATGTTTTAACTAAATTACCAACTTCACTAGATCTCTTTCCAGTTCCAGTTTTCACCTGACATTCATTTCACAGGGCATGTCTCAGCATTACAAGTCTGGTACATTTCCTTCAATGAATTACCCATATCACTGAAAGCTGCTGTTCTACCCCGCGTTTTATAAAAAAAGTAAAAGGTCACCATCATAATATATCACCTTTGCTTCAGGCCAAATAAGTGTCATGCGTGTCTCTAGCCCTACTTTCAGTATTATCATTTTCTTAGAGCACTTTGCTAACTACCCCACTTCAGCACCTTCCTGACTGCCTCCTTGCAGCTCAGCTAGGGACATGTAATATCACCTTCTATTGGACCTCAAGGCTGATTTTTATATTATCACTTGCCTTTCTTCACTGTCTGCAAACATGGTGGCAGAAAACTGTACAAATCTAACTATTGCACTGTTTAGGAGATACAAGCTGTAAAAGAGTATCGACAAACAGAAATGATACTTTAAAAACAAAATAAAATAGTTGGACATTCTGCAAGAATGTGTTTTTTTCTCTTGAAGTGAAAAGCACAGCAGGTTTCTCTCATGTTTTTCAGTTGCTTATCTTAATGTCTTTACCTAGTAGGAGATCACCTTAGAGTGGGAATTAAAGTCATTCTCCATATGATTTCATCCCCTGTTACAACATTGTTTTGGTGATTTCATGAGCAGTGAATCTTCTCAGTCTTGCCATGTATACAGATCCTTATCTTGTCTTTCCTCATCCCCGTGGCTTTTTCCAACCAGCATCAACTCTTCCATTTTATGATAAACATTCTTTCTTTTCTTAGACTCTCACATGAGCAGATTTCACCTCAGGCCAACAAGAGAGAAACTGGCCAATAGAAAAGACTAGTCAAGGGTGAAATGGATGGAAGAAAGGGAAGAGGATCAACTAAGATTACAAAAATTACTAGTCAAAACAAGGCACATTATGGACAAAATATTTCAGATTAAGGAAAATAAGAAAAAAAAGTAAAGAGGGGGTGGAAAAAACCAAATAACCTATAAAAAGAAAGGTCAGCATCAAAGTTAAAACAGACTATAAGAATCAACTTACATCCCCAAAAGCTCATACACATATACAAACATGACTCTTCTGGGAGCAGCATGGGAGTTGTGTGAGAAGAATATTTTACCATATAAAGATCTTGGGATGACAGCAGGTCAGTGGCAAAACGATAATTTGTTCAGAGAGTGCCAAGTCCTAGAAAAACAAGTGAGATAATCCCTTCTTATTTCGAGAAACAAAGCTTAAGATTCACTGTATGAAATATAGAACCAATGGGTCAGAGCTCAACATTAAATCTTCTCTCTATAAGTACTATCTCACCAAATGGAAAAGCAGACCTGAGGAAAGAAGATAATGAATTATACATAAGCATTTCTACAGTATTTTAAGCATTTTTTTTAAAGTAAGTATAGAAATGAATGTGCAAGCAGCTTCTTTCTGTGTGGCAAGGTCTGCTTAACAGCCTGGTTCAACTGAAACCCAGCCTATTGCTTCTCCACATCCCCAGGGCATGTGCAGAGACTGGAGACCAGATCTCAGGAACTGAGACAGGCTGCACCATGGAAGAGTAAATGCAAGTATAAGATTGGGAAGGCTCCCTGAAACACCCACATTTTTCTTCCCCATAGCCAGTATCCTGACAGTGTATTACTGAAATCTTCAAAAAGCAGGATTTTAGAACACATAGATATATTTACACACATCAGAAGCATACATATATTTACATATATTGTAAACTATCTCCATTACCAAACAAATCCGTGGAGCATGGTACTAGCCAGGTAGTGGAGATCTTGACAAATTTGAAATCTGTGGAAGGTCTGTACAAATAGGCACTTATAGTAACAGAGATGGAAGAGAAAGGTTTGTAGGAGCTAGGCGTGTCCAGGTAAGTATGCAATTTAAGGTACCTACATTTAGGGACATTCTCTCCCTTGAAACAATACCCTTTTGTCTGTTTCTGTGCTCCTACCTAGCACGTACCTAGTATGTTTTACTCTAATGCATCTCTCAGAAATGGCCAGGCTATGTATACTGGGCAAAGACTCCCCCCTAAAATGACACAGAAAACGTGGGAACTGGAACTACAGATATTATAAAACAAATACACGCTCTGCAGGTGCATGGGCTTTCACCATGAAACACAGTATTTTTACTGGAATCTTTTCTCTTTCATGTGAGCCTGCCCTGTTGAGAGTTATGGCCATGTTGTATTACATATAGCTACAGTATAAAGGACAGACAAGATCAATATCTCCTGTGTAAATTATGCATATTTTTGGCTAGACTTTAATCTGTTCCATTTAAATTCATGACTCATTTCTTATGTGTAGCTGAGATTTAAGGAACTACATTTAAGTTAAAGACTGTGAAATTACAATATTTTGACAAATCAAAATGGTTAGTGTTCAAAGTTTTCTACTTCAATAGCACCATAGATTTTTAATATGCTAAAATTAGTCACCAAGTATTATTAGAAATTAGTCAGTGGTTTTAATGAACCACTCTTTTACCCATTAAACAAAAAAGAGAAATTTGAACAGAAATTTACATCAAATAGGCAATTCTCTAAAACCTTACTTTATGTTTCGTTTTCAATCAACTTTTCTAAAATTTCAGCCTGATGGCCTGGATTGAGCTCTCCCCAGCAGATCTTCCAGCTACACTTCCATAGCACTATGTCACTGTCTTTCTCACTCTGCCTCAGAACTGTCCTGCATTTGGCAATTCCACCCCAAATATGAACTATCTGAGGTGTCTATTCCTATGATAGTATGGATATAGGCAGATCAGCCCTGTAATTTCTCTTCTGCAATGCTGTCTCCGAGCCAGAATCACTGTCCCAGTACATATATTATGCTAGATGACAGACACACATAGATATGGCACACACTTATGGCTTATTCCCAGTATCTAAAAACCCACAGACAGTGGGCCCACAGACTGGGCAATCCTCCCAAGTAGGATTGCAGATACTGGTTTCCAAGACAGTTCATTCCCATGACAGACAGAAGTGAGGGTGATAGAGACAGGTCAACAAACTCTCTCTTTGTGAGCAAGCTGAGCCTTCTGGAGGACTAGCTCTTGGAGACCCTAGCTCTGTCATGGCAGAAAAAGGAGTGCAACCTCTTGGTTCATGATCCCATATGTTTTCCAAGAGGCTTGTAAAAAAAGAAATCAGTGACAGCTGATATTATCAGAAAACACCAGTCCAGCAAGTATATTCACCATCTAAGAAAAGCCCCAGCCATTAGCTTACACCTGCATCTGGTGACAGCAGATGGACAGGTTGCATGGCAGTTTCTGCATGAAGTCCAGGAAGCTGTGATGTGCTGATTGTTTTATTTTCTCACCTATACAGCTTTGCAAAACACTTCCAGATATGCAACACAAAGATATTGTCTCTAGTTTTGACCCTACTCTCTATGTCCTTAAAGGTGCTGGAAAATTGATAAACCTATAATGCAGGAGTTGCAAAGTCAGGAGATACAGACACTGGTCCAGCAGAGAAGGGAGCTGACTCAGCAGGCCTGGCACCAGTAACAGAGAGATTAAATTAATCTAGAGCTAGAAGTGGGAAATAGTTCTTTCCCAGCAGCCACCCTGCAACAGTAGTTTCTGGTTTATAAGCCCTGAGGGAGAGTTGGATGGACAGCAGTGCTGTGGAGCTATTTGTCAGGAGTATTCAGTCTGATCCTGAGCCTTCCCTTACATTTTGCTATTTACAGTGAAAGCAAATGACATAAATTCTGGGCAAACACAGCTGTCTCAGGAGGAAGTGGGGCTGGAGTGACCTCTCTGGCAAATCCCTCACATGTCAGGTTCTAAGAAAGAGCCTAAATTAGATTGGAAATTCCTCTAGGGCAGGTGAGTGAGCAGGATTCAGCTGAGCATCCAGCCAGTACTTGGGATTTGGCATGCTAAGGTTCTCAAGGTATATTCCTAAATATTCCTAGGAGGTGCTGGGGTTAATAGTGGATGTTGTGTGTTTCTTGTGATGAGTATTGTACACAGGAAAAGGAGGCACCTTTGTTCAGTTTGTATTTTTCTGTCCAGCAGAAAATAAGGCTTTTCTTAGATATGTTTTCATCAAGGCACCAATAGCTTGGGTGTCAGGCTCAGCTCCTCCTCAGAGGCCACTCTGCATCCCATCCACTATGAACATGAACACCCTTTTCATGAACACCCAATACACTTGGGCTTGACTAGCTCAAAGAATGCCATCAGAGCCATTAGAGCTGCCTCATCTGGCAAGTATTTGTCAAAATTATGTTCTGTGTAGGACTTCAGACAAGTCAGCACTTGAAGCATGGAAAAGACATGGATAAATTAATTTAAATATTTTTCCAAAATATCTATTCATGCAGTATGTGACAGGACATAACACCTAGGCAATACTATAGGGAAAAAGACTTTTTGCTTCCACAGACAATCTACATATGGATATTGAAAAGAGTAGAGGCAGACAGTCTTAGGAAACAAACTAAGAGAACTCCCAGCACTGCATAAAAGTCTGCAGGGTAGATCAGAGAAGTGAGATTAATAGATGTAATGGGATCTCCAGAGGGATGCCTGCATCTAAGGAGATACCTATAGCACTGTCTTCACTGAATATAGTGAGATGTCTTTCAGATCTCTGTCTTGTACCTCCAGTGGCTGCCTGGAGACATCACTTATAGCCGTTTTTTCTCATGCCTTCAAATAACCCACACAAAGTTTCTCTCAGGCAGGCAGAGAAACCCTTGTCATCGTGACCACAGAGGCTGGTATGCTAAGTATCTCAAGTTAAAATTGTGCTGTGGAACATTACTTCATCATCTAGACTTACCACTTCTGCAACAATTTAATCGAGGTTACATAAGCTACATAAAGCTCTTCACTATAAGAAGATAAGCCTTACCAGAGTATTAAATAAAGCATAATAGCATATACTGATGGGTGGGAAAAAACTAAAAACATTTCGTTTCCATAGCAATGGGAAAACTGAGACCAGTTTTCAAGGTCTTTGCTTGCTTTCTTTTATTGTTATTGTTGGTTGTAAAACATCTGAAGGAAGAACAGCTAAAGTGCCTCTACTCTAGAAGGAGATCCAAGAATCCATCATTCAAATTACATCATCCATCAAGGATTAGTTTCCAGGAGTCTGGCTTAGTGTTGCTTGAAAAATTACTTTAAGTAGTCCACAGGTAGAAATGGACATAGAGAGCAAGAAGAGCAAGGCAAATGCCAGTCTTCCTCCAGCCAGCAGCACTGAAGCAATAACATTAGATTGCCAGCTAAATATCATCTTCAGATTGAAGTGTTCTCAGGACTCATTTTATTGTACAGATCAATTACACAGCCTCCTCCAGTCAACGTTAAAAAAAATCTACCTTGAAATTTATCTGAAACTCTTTCAGCTAAGCCTGTTCTGTGTTTGCTGAAAGTGCCATGGAACAGTTCATCCCCTGTGTACACGTATGCGAGGAAGATTGATCAGAGGCCAGGCAGCCCAGGAAAGGTGAAGAGCTACAGCTGCAGAAGAGCATCTCCTACAGTCTCCACCAAGCAGGGAAGCCTTGCTTTTATTCTCCCATTAGGACTCTGACATCAGTCCAGCTGTTGCATGAAATTGGTGAGTTCCTGAGACTTCTGCTGCTACCTGGCCTTTCTGAGAGCTGTTTTTGGGACTGCCAGCCTTATGTCACTGGGAAAGGTTTATAGACTCCCAGGTTATTTCTAGATAGCCCCAATCATTTTTCAGGATGCTCTTATGAACATGCAACCTACCTGAAGAACAGAGGTAGTATAAGACAAGACCAGATGTATTTCTTCTCATTGTTGCTGCTATTGTTACATCCTTTAACTGCATGTGGATTTTGTGATGGAACTGTCAAACAGTGAAGGCTAAAAAGCAGTCATTCTTAGAGCAATGCACTACTTAGTTTTTTTTCTCTTATGTACACTTAGTACACTTAACCTACTTAGTCTGACATGGGAAAGACCCAAATGGCTAGTAGGGGGCAAAATGGCAGTTCTGCTTCAGTCTCAAGTCAACAAACAAGTATCATTTTCCTAACTGTGAGTACTTTGTGGGAGGGAAACAGGTGTTCTGGGATAAAATTCCCCTCTAAAAAGGTAGAAAGGCTGAGCTGGTACAATGGAGTAGATTACAAATTGTATTTGTTTGAGTAAAAGGTGAGAGACACTATTTGCCACTTGGTCTGCAAAGAAGGCCACTTTTACTTATGGCTTGGCCATGACAATTTATGTGATTAAACTCTGAAATACTTGTGTAAGACATTTGGAAGAATTTGTGTATCCATTAAACATTAGAATTTTCTTTTTGGTTTAAACTAAAAGGATAGTAATTTTTTTCATATCAGATACTGATAAATTGTAGGCCCATTATGCTATCTCAATATTTTCTAAGCCTAAGCTTGTGCATGTAATTGGTATGCAGTTTTTATTCTTGCCTTCTTGTGAATTGTCTATCTTTGTCTACTTTCTTCCATTTCATTTAAGCATTTTACATTGGTTTTTTGGCTGTTTTAGAATGACACATAATTACTTACAGTCTAAGACCCAGCAGAATATTCAATCACTTACTGATGTGTGAGTGTTCCAGGTTTACTAGAGGGCAATATAAAATCCAAAAATGTCACCTGGCTAATTGTTTAATAATACTCATGCATTCATTATGCTACATCCTGCCACAGATGCTGATGAAATGGAACACAGATGAATAGCTGTAGGCAACTTACAGAGAAAAGCTTCAAGCCCTTTGTTCAAATCTTCCTGCCCTCAGAGTTTGCCCTATAAGCACAGTGTGCACTGGAAAACTAGATATACACAGCAGTAGACAAAGCTAGGTAATATCAGGTAATATAACCTATTGTCAGTCTCCTGACATTTCCATTGAAAGACCCTGTTTTGGTTGTCTCTGCCTAGGTATTTGGACTAAAATGTTCTAGGCCAAGTTCTGTGCCTGAGGCTGAGTTTTATTGGAAGCATTGCAGGGAAAAAACACTCTGCTGTGTCAGAAAGCAGAGTTGGAGGAGGGGAATGGATTGCTTTTTCCACATTACCAAAACAGTTTGAATACCTAAACTGGAATCTGCTTACCACTGTTTTTCTCAGCCCTTGCAAGGTGCTGCAGCTGATCAAGTGGCTGGATCTGTGTGACTATGGAAAAAAGCTCCTGGATGATGAAAATTGCAGTGGAACAGATGTGTTTGAGTAAGACAGGTTTCAGATTCCATTTTTGCTTCAGTGAAACTATTCCCAGCTAGAAAAAGAGGCTAGCTGTAACCATTTAGAGAGAAATTGGTGTCTCACAGCAGAGGAGGACACAGTATTGGGATGAGATACAAAGAATATGTACTTGAGGGAGGAAAGGAGAAAGGGAGGGAGAAGGCAAAGGGGAAGTGAGTTACACAGCCTCGGGCTTGCACCAGACAGCACTCTCTATTTCAGACCCGAATGGAGACAGATTGTTATTTACCAGTGATGGAGATTAGTGTATTGGAACTGAAATACTCAATACTGTTGATTGACCCTGACATGTTAATATAGTCAATATGACTCCTCTATAGCAGCATTGGTGTCCTCAGTTCTTGGAGTGGTTAGGTCTAAAAAATATGCAGGAAAAGAAATAAATTGCTAAGTCAGATATATAAAACTAGATTAAAGATTGATTCTGTATTTCTCATCACATGCCACATGGGACTGATCAATTTAATTTCTCACAGCAGTTAGCTGCCAAATTCTGCTTACATGCTTGGAGCAGAGACAAATAGTGACCAATGGTCTAGAATAGGCAGAAGGGCTGAGGGGAAGAGCCTGGACATTTCTCAGTTTGCCTGTCTCTTCCTCTCTTTCAAAAGTATGGGAAGAATTGATTTTGCATCTATGGTTTAAAACCAAACAGCTGGTAACAATACTGTTAAATGCATGTGTATATATAATTTACCATTTGTTCTTAATTTCAAACCTCCATTTTAAGCTATATCAATAAAGAACAAATTTCTTTGGACAGACTTTTTTATTTCTACTTCCATACTTGATCAGTGCAGCAGGCAGTGAATGCTAGAATCCTCTCTCGTCCCTTCCTTCCTCCCTCCCTCACGTAGAGGATGTATTTACAAATCTTGTTTTACAGGAGACTTCCAGACTCTAAACAACTATAAGCAATGCAATGAATCACAAGCACAGACATAATGCATTCACAAGAAGCAACTGAAATCACTCAAAAAAGTAACTGAAAAAATAAACATATTCTGTGGTGGTGTTGGAAGTGGTGGAGAGGCAGGAAATGCTCATTTCTGAACCTGCTCACTCTGAGTTATTTGAGGCATTGCAAGGAAAACAGCAAGCAATTCTACCTTCCATGGGATGTTTTTCATCAAATGAAGGATGCTAGCCAGAGACTAACCACTTCATCAGATGTCAGGCTCAATGTGCTCTTCCCCAGCTCTCAAGGAAATGTGCTCTGCAGTCACACTGGTTAAGGGGAGGGAAAAAAAGGCTTATTTTTAGTGATATCCATTAGAATCACTCAGATTTTCGGCAATTCAGGGGCCAGCAGCCAGCCCTGAGGCCGAGCGTGACAGGTGGGGACTTGGTGTCTCCAAGGTGACACGGTGCTGGGCAGGAGGAAGGAGCCAGATGGCCCCAAAGCCCAGCACCAGGGGAGCTGCCTCAGGAGAAGGAGCAGCCACTGCTTAGTACCAAGGACGAGGACTGGGGGAGGGGGAAGAGCACTCTCAGAGCCTGGACCAGCCAGCCAGCTCCTATTCAAATGCCTGCTGCTCCCTTTCATTAGGAAGATAATCAGACCCGAAGTCAAAAGCAGTTATGCTGATATTTTTATTTCATAACCCACCCCAAATTTTAGATTTCATGATAGCCTGAAGAGATAAATCAAACAGCAACGTCCATTTAGGCAGCATTAGTTTCAGCTGTGTATGCACCTTTGCATCAGAGCATCTTTGGGACCTGCTCCATCCATTCCTGCAGCTCCTCACAGGCAGCCAGATCTGCTCTATTGAAGTGCAGTGTCATTTACTCAGTGCAGCCTGTGAGGTGACTCAGGTCTAGTGTGCTCATCAAAAACAACAATATGAATACATTAATAGGACACAGCTTTCGGGCATAGTAACAATTACCTGGAGCACAGTACAAGTCTTGACAGAAATTATGTTCTTACACATTAAAAAGATTGAGAGCTAAAAATCAGTTAATGGTAAAATGGAAAAATATAAAAGAATACCACAAATAAAACCCATCTCTGCTGTGGGCATATTTCTCTTTAGTGCAGAGATCATTTCCAGAAGCTGCAGGAAGAAATAATTGTGAGTCTGCCAGACAATCTGTGACACAAAAGCCTGGAGTGGAATGATAACCAGAGAAAAGCACTTTATTCCCTTTATGTGATATATTTGTTTTCCCATCAGAAACCACAGAGCCATGATAAGTTGATGTTAGAATTCTGCAGCTCTTTCCTTATGATGGATAGTTATGGAACACAATACAGCTATATTAAAAACTTCTGGTGGTGAAGTTTAGCTGTCCCTGTCCAGGAAGGGCTCTTTTTAACCACACAGGGAGCATCTTGGGGTGTGAGACAGAAAGTCACATACACAGGTCTTGCACTAGACCCGTGTAGGAAGGTGAGCAATTCTGGTAAACAAGAAATGGCTTCATGGAGTTCATTGTTATTCTGGGACTGCAGCTGTTTTGCAGTTTTATAGGAACATTTCTTCCTCTAATGCAATTTCCAGCAGATTCCCTGCAAACAGCTCATTTCCTTGAGCCATGGGTGAGAGAGATATTTCTGACCTAAAAACAATATCTGACCTAAAAACATCTCAGAAAAGAATGGGGAAGTGAATTGAGAACAGGATTTTTTTGTAGAAAATGGCTTAACTAATCTTTCTGTCTTTCTTTCCATGATGTGTATGAGTGTCTTCCAGACACTGAAAACCCACAGAAAAAGACAGTTCTCTCTGAAGCAACAAACTGCAGAAGGTGCTGCTCTGAAGTGTTACTGCATGCTTAGCAGAAGCACAGAAGTGGTTTATCATGTAATGCAGCACATAAAGCTCTCATTTGAATTAGCCATGTAAGTGACAAATATAGTTAGCAGCCCAAATGAACCCACTGAAATTTGAGCATTTAATTAATTACTTAAATCAATAATGAAACTACCTATGTTAATCTTTCAAAAACAGTCATTAATTTTTTCCTAAGCTCAAGCAGGACATGGATAAACAGTCAAAACATTCTTTTCTTCATTAAGTTCCTTACCACAGAGATTTTCAAGCTGCAGTGAACTAGCTAGTGAGATATTAATTACCTTTTCTTTTAGCTAAGCATAAGGGGATACAGCAGAGGAAAAGAGATGGAAATTAATAAGTGTGTATCATTGTAAGAAAACTGAGCAATTTTAATTTCCCTCCCCAAAAAATTTTTTTTAAGTAAACACTTTTTTTTTCCTAATGCAATTGCACCTAATTCTATCTTGGGTTATCAAGGGAATGCACTCAATTGCAAATAAAAGTCATTCACTTGAGGCTGGAAATAGAAGAGATCGTGAAGTTTCTTTGAATGTAGTCTACTCTCTGTAATTGTGAATAATTTCTATGTGAATAATTTTTGTCAGCACTGAATTAATTTTATCCATACTAATATGGGCTGACACCATAAATTCACTTTGAAAGTCAGTGAACAGATTTTTTTCTGTCCAGCTACTAAAAATGAATACCATAATGAATTACAGCCCTTTTTTTTACTTTCCCCCCTCCTTTCTTAGTATATATATATATATATTAAAGAAAATTTTGGCAAGGGAATAAAAGCTCCTTCAACATTTTCCCCATCTCCAAAGTAGTGTACACCACATAATGGCTCTATTTGCCTCTTTTGCAAACACTTAAGTAGCATTACAATGTAATATTCTCCTCCCTGCCACGGTTTGGTATAAAGCTCTTACCAGCTACATCACAGTACTCTCTTATTTTTTCCATCAAGGAGTTCACAACTCTCAGTGTTCAAGGATGCTGGGTTTGCACAATTCCCAGTGTGCCTTTTGCTCTGAGATGTGCCAGGAGTTTTTTGCACAACGCTGAAGCTCAATTCTTTAGGATACATTCTGAGAAGTTCTGCCCTTCAAAGTGTTTTGAGAGAAAAACCACCAAAATGTATAACTGGCTTCTCAAAAGACAGTCATAACTGATACTGAAGAGTTAAATCTTTCCCTAAGCTACCTCATGTGCATATTTCTGAACACCAGCAGAGCAAAAGGAGCCTGCCTAGACAGCCTCTACTTTAAACAAGCAAGGCTAGAAATTGCAGAAGCTGGTTTGTCGAGAAGGAAAGAATTCAGTTTACAGCAATGCAGTTGTTCGATCTGCTGCAGACTAACAGAGTATTTGACTGAGGTCAGATTTCCAGAGTATACAGCAAATGTAGACCTGTAGACCTGACTCTTCAGAAAGTCTTGGAATTGTTTACATCTCATAGTATTTTCTGACTCCTTCTTTCATCTAGTAAACATAGGAAAAAGAAAAAGCATGATGATTTAAAGTATTAAGCTTTCTGTTATTGATTAATCTATTTAGACGTCTAAAGGAGTTTACACTCTGAAGATGCAAAAATTCCGAAACCCTAGTCTTTTTATAGACCCCTGAAAACACAGGTTGCCTCAGTGTGATTAGAGGTATGGAAATAAACTGAAGCAAAAGTGGAAATGTAACTTATAAGTTAAACAGTATACCCATACCTATGTTTAAAGGTCAAAAATCATTGTTTGACAGTCTGGAATAACCTTTAATCTAAAATTAGACAATTAACCTGGAAATAAATCTGCAGTTCATGTTATTGCACATTACCTTATCAAAGTTCCCTTGCAGTGACACTCATTGACTGGTACAATTTCTATGCACTTGGCATGCAGGCTACTCAGTTTTTCTCTGGGAAAAACTAGCTGTAGCTCTGTGCTGCTAAACACAAATGAAGAATTGCTATCCTAAACAGACAAACTGAGTGGAATTGAAGGAAACTGAAGGAAATTGAAGGAAAGCATGCCACCTCAGGTGGCTTTGATCAGGTGTTCCTGCCAAGTTGCATGAAGGGCCACACTTTACATCTGGATCAGGTCATTAGTGGTAATTTACCCTGCCCTTTGTCTGGATCACACCCTCTCCCTAAACTCAAAGCCATAGCAATGCTTTGTTAATCATAAATTCTCCTCCCAGAGAAATAACAGGAGGAGAAACATAAGAGTACCCTAAATCTTTACTTTACTGGTTTTGATATACAAAGGTAAAACAAAGTGAGGTTTTAACAGCAGCCACTATGAAAAAGTACATACATATTTACATTAAATGGTGCAGCAATTCTCCAGGAAGGAAAAAATTATAACTGAATAATGAAATTAGGGTTAGTATTGTGATGACATTGCTGTAAGACAATGACATATAACAGAACCTTTCCAGTAATACAAGGTTTTCTAGATTCTATCCCTCCTTTCCCCTGTTATGGGAAGCTTGGTTTCATATTTGATCTTTCCTCCAGAAATCAGGTCTACAGGTATGAAGTTCACAGTGTCTGTGAGTAAAACAACTACATAAAACCAAACAATATCAAGCCTAAGACTGCATGCTGACTGTGAATGGGGTGAAAAGAGGTAGCAGTAACAGGAGACTGACCACAGAATCATTTTAGTCTCATTTTAGTAGTGGAATAGTCCCTCTGTCATATTGGCTGGGGAGCTGATAGATGAGAAAAGCACTGAAGGGCATTATTGTCTCTCCCATCATCCTGTCTTTAATGATCACACATTCAAACCAGTAATCTGTGGTGGTACGTGATGTGAGATGGCACAGAATTGCTTCAAGTAATATGGGTAATGTCTAACACAGAGGGAATAGCTTAGATCAGTGTTTAAAATTTAATTTCCTAGACATTTTAAATTATTCTTCACTTAACACTAAATTAATATTTAGATATAAGTCTCTTGAGGGAAGGTGAGATGGAGGAATTGTGACCGTGATGCCAATGACTGGGTGGTTAGAATGAAACAGCTAATCTAGAAAGTCAAAGCAGTATAGCAGACAGAATTATAGCAACTGCTCTTATTGGGTCGAGTGGAGAAATTACACAGATGATTCTACTGTTTTGAAATACAATTGTTGAATTGAATGTCATAAACCTTATTACTGGCTCAGAAGATAGAGTGGTATCACTCAGCACCCAAGCTTTATAATTCTAAATTTCTTAGCTACTGAGATTCCACTCCTAGAACATCATGTCTCTGTTCTTATTAGAACCTATAGCAAAATCAGGAGGCAAACAGCAGCCAAAAATTCTTCCAGTCTTTCTAGTTATTGTTGTAACAGAGATTTATTATCCCCTCAAGAGCCAGTTGAAGCAGATTCCCATCTTCCAGATGTAAAGAACTACATAAATGAACCAGCAGCACTAAATTGTTCTGAAGGTAAAAAAAGAATCTGTAACCATGTTGCTGCAGGTGGGGTACTGAAAAGAAAAGACTGAAAGAAAGTAGAAGTACAACAGCTTGTACCAGTTTTTCCCCTGTTGCCTATGCAGGAGAAACAGACTGCAGTGAGAGGAGTAATGGGCTGGTCACTAGAGATTCTACATCTGTAGTAGTGCCTTCATCTGGAATATGGACACAAAGGCTTAAATATAATTTTCTCTGGGGATAGTCCTACCTGTGCTGATTTAACCCAAGAATGGTTCTGATTATCTCCATAGCAGAGATGTCCAGCATTGCATGTGATACACAGACTCTGGAGGAAGTTTGGACACCAAAGCCAAATTCTGCCACTCTCACTGAAAACAAAATAAGACCAAAAGAATGAAGAAGGCTCAACACTTCTATAATCAAGCCATAGGAATCTGCTGCTGTGACATTCAGTGAAATGTTTCTCCTCTATTCTCAGGGGAGCCTGTGCAATGTACAATGCCTGCTTCTGCTTTCTTCCTGTTCTGCTGGCATCAACAATCCCACCAGAACACCTTCTCTATCGTACATGCTTACAATGGATCTGTGAAAGCAGTGCTTTGTAGCATGACCTTTCCTAGTGAAAGAAAGTTTAAAAAAATGTTTAAATTTTTAAAAGTCACCACAAAATCAACTCACACATTTTCAGGGGTGTTATTTAAATGTAACCGCAAATCTTTGTCATATTGTCAAGAGAGTTTTCTGTATTTTTAGAAACTAGGCAGCCAAAAATAGAAGAGTAAGTCTACTATTACTCTGCTCTCTTGGCATATAAGCCATTACAAAACCAGTTTAAACAGACTTTCTAAACTTATCTAAAACATTTTTTTTTTCTTGTTTTATACTGCCATTCACCAATTAAAATATGTCTTGATAGAACAATGTACAATAGAATTCAGATTATTTCCTATTCCTTTTTGAAAGTCACAAAAGAGAAATAATCATTTGCTAGACACTCTAAACAGCAGGAGTGCAAATAAATTTATTTTTTAAAAAGAAAGGGAAGGAGAAAATCTCAGATATAATTCTTACAATCTCTATTCATAATCATTTATGTCAGATGCTCTATGACTTTGAATTGCTAAAATAAGTTCAAGAGTGGGTAAATCAAGGAGGAGGGGTGAAGGAGGTAGGAAGGAGAAGCAAATGTTTCAAAGAGGAACTGTTGAGTGCAGTTCATTTGCTCAGTTAATTTGACACAGCCAGATTCCCAGCGCTCCCTGGATATTGCTTTTCTAAGGTCATTTAGTAGCTGGTTTAAAAGAAAAAGTTTAAATTACAATGGAATTTCATTGCTATAGCTATTGCCATTATGTTTGAGAGACAAACACATGCTGTTCTACTATCTTAGCTTCTTGGGTCATAAAAGAGCAAAGCAGGCAAAGCCAGGAGATAAGACAAAATCACTACTTGAATTGAGGTTGATCCTGAATTTTTAGACTGAGACATTTTTCACTTACCATTGTCTCTTATTTTTTTTATTTCCCTTTCGGTATAGTTTGTAGCTATGCTTCAAGAAAGCAGAAACTTGAGAACAATAAAATACCTTTTCAGAGCAAAGAAAAGTTCCCACATAAATACAGGAAATGAGAAAAAGAATTATCCAATTGTATGTAAATTTCAAATGTGTCCTCCAAAGGAAGCAGAATCAATCGCCCAAGAAAAACAACTGGCTCATTTGACCAGCTTTTTCCCTATGTTCTAGAAGAAGGGGTAAAAAAACCAGTTTTCTTAATAAAACAAAACACAGATAAATAAAATTTTGGCAAGGTTAGAAAATGCAGGATTAACATCATGTTCAAAATATTTAACACAAGGGAAGTGTCCAATATTGCTCAGAGATGGGAGGAAAAGACAAAGAAAGGTAACTGAAGCAATGCATTCTTGTAAAAATCATACATTCATCAAGATGTTGTTCTGGTGGGGAAAACTTAATCAAGTAGGAAAAAGACTAAGAATATTTCAGTCCTTCTATAAAAAGTATGGATTGGCCTACATGGATCCTGTGCATTTTTACATTCTTAAAGCAAAATTGTTGGTGTGTCACATAACTTGTAACTCTGATTTTTTTCCAGCCAGGTCCTTCACTGTTCATCAGCATGCCTCACAGCAGAGAATTGGCAGACTAAATGAAATAAAACATTAGGAAAGTATTAGGACTTCTATGGTTACTTTTTTTGCTTTCTAGTCCCTGTCTCATTTTGTGAAAACAACACAGACTAGAAAAGTAATTAGGATGAAAGTAATTCCATTGTCAAATAAACTTAATGGTGCCATAAAATCAAAGTATGCAAGGAAGATTCAGGTCAAGTAGAATTCTAATGATGTACACCCCAGGAGTAGAATTCAAGGCCTACTCATGAACACAAAAGGGAAAACTATCACTGTATTAAAGCATCCATCATTCTCTTCCACTTCTCCACAGAAATGAGAATTTCCAGAGAATAGCATATAAATCTAGCATCACAGATGTAGCTCCAGCAATTCCTACAAGACATATCTCTGATAAAAGTACTATACTTGAAGCTGTATTTCTTGACTTTTACCTCTAATAATTACCATATCTGGGACATGGGCACACAAAATCATCTGAAATGATTTCTTTTGTTATAATGAAAAAATATGGGCCTGTTTTTCCCATGTGTCCTCTATACATGTGCATGTATGCATACACACAAAAGCCATTTTATACCACCCTTTGAGGATCCAGGCTTTGCCCTCTCTCTCCTACAGAGAAAGAAGGCGCTCTCAAGAAAAACGACGTGAGTTTGAAGTGGGGCTGGGGAGGCCTGGCAGGGCAGGGACTGCTGGGGTGTATGTGCAGTGGTTCCCTGGGTAGAAATAGCTGCCCTGCCAGTGCACCAAGCAAAGGAGTGTGGAGAAACTGTGTTGGTCTGCTATTAATCCAGTAGTCATCTCTGTGATTGCTAAAATTGATTCATGCACGTATACTATTTTTCCACTTATATTATTTTCAGGTGGATTTCAGTTAGATACTGAATACTCCCACATAGTTAAATCTGTAGCAGAATTATCAAGCGCTTTCCAGAATAATCAGATGCATTCACATTGTGATGCTATCAAAAAAACTCTTTTTGACAGGAATTCTTTCAACCAATTCTCCTTGCTGTTCCAGAGATAGGATTTGTGTCAGGTCAAACAACCCTCACTTTTTTTTGACAAGAGGACGATGACAGATTAAGCACACACTGAGGATGAGCACTGAGAATGAGAGATGTTTCTAGAGGGGAGAAAAGGCCAGCTTTCTTCTTGGAGGGCAAGTGCTTAGGAAAACTACTGGGCTTTTTGTCAGCAGGCTAACTCTTGATCCCAATGTGCAGCTGGCAACTGTGTTTTTTTGGCTGGCTGTGGCTGCAGAAGCAGAGCAATCACGGTGCTGTCGTGGAGCAGAGGAGCTCCCAGCATGGCAGCATTGCTCTTCAGCCACTCAGCTGTCTGCTGCAGAATACAGGACTGCAAAAGAAAAAAAATCACATCAGGTGAAGGGCACCTTTCATTTCAATTCTGTAATAAAAGTTCTTCACTGCAGCCCTTTTGTCCCTGCTGTAATCAAGTCACTCAACAGAGCAGTGACATCTTTACTTTAACCATATGAATAGTGGCTTTGAACAAATATACTACATATTTCACGGTGAAATAAGAACTGAAATGGACATTCTGTAAAATGCTTGGACTGTTTTAAAAGAATGTCCAATGCATTGAGTCTCAGGACTGCAACCCTGGGACACAGCACAAGGTAGAAGTAACTCGTGCTATAAGTCACTGCATGGTAATCCAGCAAGCACTTTAAAATCAGCCAAACTTTCTTCACTCAAACAAATAATGAGTATTTATTCAGTATTTTGCCAGACTGTTCATCAAATTGTATTGATTTTTATCAGTCCATAAACATACCTCAGTTTAACTTTACTTCATTCTTGACATAATACTGAGATTAAAAATGTTTAAAACCTAATGAAAGTGTTCCAAGCCTGGAAAATAGTCCAGATAAGCCGAGTTTATTTGGTGGCTGACAACTACTCTTAATATCTGAGACAGAATGTCTACAGTAGCTTTTTAAAGTATCAAACCTTTTTTAATTTATTCATTTCAGAGGTCTTGTCAAGTAGAAACACATATGGGGGTTCTTGTAAACTCAGTGGTAAGAAGCAAAATACAGGAACTAAAGCAATAATATTTGGCATTCTGGAAAAGCAAAGACTGACGAAGACTGACAAATATCAAAATAAATTTAAAAATATCGTAGCATATGCTCCTATAGCATCCAATATTTATCTTCTCAAACAGGATTAACTGAATAATTCATAAGTGCTGCAGATGGGGAATGAATGAGTTTCCTATACTAATCTTTGTGAAAGTGATTACCAGCATTGCTTGGGGTTCCCAGCACTCCCTTTTACACTTTGAATGGATGTTTTACATCAGTTTCATAAATGACCACTCATAAGGGCTTTTTTCCTTCTGCACCATCATTATGTGTAGAACATACACTGCTGCCAGCTATTTTTTTTTTTTTTTGTCTTGCAGTTTGTATTATTTTCAAAAATAGTTCAGCATTACAATTGGGCATTTGTCTTCCATGGAAGCAGAAGATTTTCATGCATAGAACTGAAACCAAACTCTCATTTTACAGGAAAAAGAGCATGCTAAAGCTGTTGATTGGGTAGAGATTGTGTTTAAGCTCAGGACTGCTTCTTTTATTCTCAACTGTGTGTACAAAGGCAGGGACTTCAACTGATAATATCAATTTTATTACCTGTCAAATGTAGTTTATAGCAGGTGCTTTTTCAGTGACAGCAAACCTATCCCCAGAATGATTTAATCTCAAAGCCAAATAAAGATAATGTTCTTGTGCAATCAACAAGAATCCAATTAGTGCATGTGTCTCCTTGGCTTTATCTCCACTCTTCAGGCATTACTACGGAGATCCAGCACTCACAGCCTCTCTCAGCCTCGTGCAGGCAAACATTTCTTGGAGCAGAGGAGCTTTGCAGTGGCCAACACACTTGTACCATGCACAGATTTTGCACACCTCTTCTGCTTCTCCTTCAGATGGGCCCTGCTTCTATCTTTGACTTCCATGAGTGGCCTGTGATCATACTACCCAAATATATTTGACACCCTCTGTGGCCATCTCTAGTACAGTTTTCTTCTTTCCAGGTGGAAACAGGCAGCTCCCATCGGGAAGAGGAAGGCATTAAGTGCAAAAGTTCTGGGAATGAAACTGCTGGCAACTCACACAAGAACTGAGAACAGGGTAGAACACTTGCAGGAACTTGAACAGGTTTCTGTTCCACTTTTTCCCTTTCCTATGAGAGAAAGGAACCAATTTCTTTTCATTGCCATATTTTCTTTAGGAAACTAAGGTAAAGGTCATGAGCTGAATGCTGAGTCACTGCTTTGATTTATGCACACGTTGCAGTTTGTGTTTTATCTCTGCATGTTGAGTAATCACGTGGCATTGCCAACCATTAGAGTCAACTTATATCCACAATTAAAATAATTCTCCATAAATATACAGGAAATGCTTAGCATGACTGTAAAATAACATATAATTTTATGGATTGGTATTTTTAAAACTTGTTTTACTTAGTTTTCTATATTTGATCCTTTACAAGAGAAGAATGAAAAATAAGCAATACTGTTCATTTTTTTCTAAACTTAGAATTTTATAATTGTTTCCAAAAGCTATTATCAGTTACAGTTTACTGGTAAAGAGACAATTGTGGAAATCATTGCAGGAAACCGGAGGCACTATCTGGAGCTAAATTAATGTTTGTCTTCTAGCTCACTGAAGGAAACAATTAATAAAACAGGAATCCTGTCAATTGGACACATGCTGCTCTGCCACCATGGAGGACAAAGCATCTTTACTTTTCTCCCCTTTGTGTCCCAGAAAAGCATCTGGTTTAGCAAAACGACGGGTTTTTTCCCCCGTTTTTCTTGTATTTTGCTTTGGCTTAAATCAGTTCTACATAGAATTCCATTTGGGTTCAAGACCACTCAGTTCTCTGGGTCCTAAGTACACTGCAGCTGTGTGCAGTACTGCTGAGATATAAATAGATCATCATCTCAGCAGGTTTTAAAGCCACAAATAAGCTTATTAAAATTGAGACGTTGCACAAACTGCATTCAGTTCTATTAATGATTATCCTTCCATTCAGGCATTGAATTCAGTTATTCTATAGCATTGCATGGAAAGGTGACAGTCAAAGTGATGTCTCTGGATTTAAGTTTTCAGTACGTATTTCTCTGAGAAGGAATACCCACTTTTATGCAGGCTAATGTTTGAGAATTAAAAGAACGTATAAAACAATTTTTTTTTTTTTTTTGCTTAGGGGAAACTTATCTTTATATCTTCTCATGCATCAAATTCAGTCTGGTAAGAAAGGTAAAATGTACAACAGGTATTGCTGGTGCTGGTGAAGGTTTAGCAACTAGATGAACTAGTTAAACTCCCATCATGGTAAATACTGTTCTGTGTTTCAAAACCTGAATAGTCATCTGTTTTAATTTCCAAACATCTAGTGTAATAGTGATTTCACTTGGTAGTCTACCTTATATGATCCTTTTCTCTCAGATAAACATTATATTAGTCTCCTGGTGTCTAAATAGATGCTAGCATCTCTAAAGATCTAGAAGAGAAATGGAAATAGAAGACTTAGAGAAAACTTTCTTTTAATTTCTCCTTCAATTTCCCTTTCTCTGGGATAATTTTTCAACTTATTTGAAATCTTACCAACTTTCCACTACATTTGCATTCTATAACAGATTTATTTATATTTAGCATTTTTCTTTGGCTAGCAGAAGAGGTTATGATGCTGGATTAGTGCTTTATTCATAGTAGGATTTCAGATGAGTCACGGATATATCTTGTAATGCCATTATGCCCCAACTGAGTGAGATGCTGCACTGAGCTACTATGGTTATTCTCTTAGTGATTTCTACAACACAGAAACCTTTCAATGTAGATGATGAGAGACTATCAAAGAAATTTTGATGTAGAACATATCCTGCAGGAATAATACACACAACATGCACTTTTCAAGTTTTGTGACCTTTTCAGATCTTATATGGAAAAACACTGCAGAAGATGAGGAACATGTACTTGCAGAAGTTTGTAGCTGTGACCTGTGGAAAAAGATTCACTTCCTACATCATGGTAAAAAAGAAACCAAAATAAAACATTTCCTAACTCAGTAAAAGAAAAACTGAGACCCAAAATCCCAAAACTCCCAACTAGTCAGTGAAACAAACAAGGAAAAAAAAAAAACACACAAGCCCAACAACAAAAAAATAACCAAACAAAATGCTTCCTTGCTCATAGTAAGAAAAAAAAATCCAAAAAACAAAAAAAGTAAAATAAATACCTCTTTGCTGATGATTTTAAAAAGTCCTATTTCCTTGTACATGGTAAAACACCTCTGCAGCCTCACTAAAGATCATTAAAGTCTCTAAGAGCTTTTAGAGGTCCTGCTGAAAAAGTACACAATTGTACTACAAAAGGAAATAGATCTCATTTGATACCAGAAATTTGGTCAGGAATCTAGCTGAATGTCTGAAGAGGATTAGAAAGCATCTTATATATTCCCAATATCATTATAAAATTCTGAGTTCTGGGGAAGAGTTATCATAAGCATAGACCCAGATAATGCTTGACATTTTAAGCTTCAATGCCAAGAACTCTGCTAAGCTTCCACCCTTGAGTGATGCCAGGAATATTAATCACGTATTTACCTCTAAGGTCTCTTATGTTAAAATTGTCACACTCAGCTAAATTCAGACTTAGAGCAGATAACCTGCTACACCTGGACATAGGTACATAAAGTAAAGCCAATTGTCCTAAGGACTCAGTAAATAACAGCTGTGATCACTTTTTTCTGTCAAGTCATCCAGTCAGGTGGCAGGCATTGCATTGGACTAATGGAAGATACATACCTGGTTTCTTGCATACATTTCTAATATTACACTTGCTAGTCAATGCTCATTTAATTTGATTTAATAGTTCTACTGCCTTTATTAAAGTATATCTGGAGTTAATCTGGTTTATGAAGATAAAGCAATAGAGGACATGCATATAGAGATTTAATAGTAACAAGTTATATTTCAGAAAATCCGAAATAGAATGGTGGAAAATTGCTATGGTGTGAAGATACACAAATAAAAAGAGATAGAAGAATAAGATAAATAACTTTTTACACTGCTGATTATGCAAAAAAGATAGATATTTTTTGACATGTCAAATATCTTAAAGATAAAATATGAATTCTCACTGCCTAATACAAAGGAAGGAGCATCTGTCATGTTACACATTCACTTGCTTTGTATCAGAACCTCCCTCAAAGCTTTCCAGAGACTCCTACCATGCTGCATGTTTTCATTTTGCAATGAACTCAGCACAAGGATATTATTTTGTTTAAAGGTCATACAAACGTTGGCTGAGTAGACTCTTAAACAAAACTATTTCATAAATACACATGGTTAGAATATTTCATAAGGGCCCATTGTTGCAAGGTTTTGAGTATATGACCAATGACCTCATTCCCCAGATTCGTCTGTATTTATCACCTACATAAAAGGGAATAGACATTGTAAATGTCTATTACAAATACATCAACATAGATCAAAATAATCTTGTTCTATAATGGTAAATATTACCTCTGGGCAACTAAGTACAGGCTAGATACAGTGTGTGTGAACAATTAGGAACTGCAACCACCTGAAAATTGCATGTTTTAGTTCCTTACATTGGCTGTTCTAAAGTTCCTGAAACAAGATACAACAGAATCTTTTTTTTAAAAGGTATTGCAGCTGCTTTTTATCTAGGTAGTTTTATATCCCTCTTCATTGCAATATTACAGAGCTAAATGAATGCTGAAGACAGACTTTGTTAGAAAGTAAAATACCATGTCATGGGCATCTAACACAGACTAGGCATAATTATATTCTTCATTTAAGGGTGCCTTTCTTTTAATAATTACATGAGAATGCCCTTCTGCTCTCCATCTTTCTTTAATTGTGCCACATTACCTTACTCTAGAGAAGACAGAAAGAAAATGGGTAGTGCCATAGGTCACATCATTGAGGAATAATACTATATTATAGCATAGTATTACTTGGCACTATGTTTTTTTAGGCAGAAGCAGATTTTTACTTTTTTCTACCAACTAGACAGTAACATTATTGCTTTTAAATTACTGAAAAAAACAGACCTGGGCAGTATCCTTGAATAGGTTAATAGCAAAAAGGACTGTCAAGTTTAGCATGTCCAGGATTTAATTCTGAGGCTTTCTTTTTAACGAATGTCATGGAATATATCAAAATAAATTTTTTCACAAAAACATGTGAAAACAAAACTTTGGGAAGTTGGGAAAAGTGGCTTGTGACCGAAGCCTAAACGGAGCAGGGCTTCACATATGCATTAAAGCCTGTAAGGTTCAACAGGCAACCAGAATACTGTGGCTTTCAGCTCAGGACAATCTGACCCTGTAACCCTTACAGTAAAACTTGTAACCCTTTCAATAAAACTTCCTAGATTTTAAAAGGCATTTTAGAGCCAAAGATTTTAAAAAATCATGCAGGTTATTTTCAGTTTTCATTAAAATCATTAGATTTCAATCTAAACCATCTGATATCTTTAATGTCAAAGTTATTTTTCACAGGCATTCTCCTGGAATGGCTTGATGAAGTGTGCCATAAACATCATGAGTACTCTGACACTCCTGAGTTTCAAATCTTACCTGTCATAAGAGTTAGACATTTGGTTATTACCCACTGCCCAAGAGCTGAAGGTCTTAACCAAGGACTAGGACAAATACCCACCCCAAAGTCAAATACCAGACGTTTGCCCATGGGTGTGAAAGAAAGCATGAGCTTCTGGATGTCCTAGAAGAGGTGTACTTTGGTAGCTTAAGACACTTTATTCATTATTTTAACTCCTTTCTCTTCCTTTGCCTTGTACAATGTTCTATTCTCTATCTTACCTTCCCTATCTACAACTATTTCCTGACTCCAGTCCTCAGTGCTGCAATCACACCTCATCCTCCTTGGCACGCAACTGTCTCCAAAAGTGACACTGAAAAACACTGGAAGTTTAATTTTTTTAGTTGCTCAATGTCAATCTAATACATTCCCTTCTGATCTGGGAAAGACACTGTGAAAAGCTAGTACCGAGGGGAATCCTGCTCTGTCCTTCAAGTCCGAGCAAACAGCGTAACCTTCAGGGATTTGGCTGTCAAATACTGCCTGCACTGAGAATCTGCAAGCTCAGATGTTTGGAGTCATGACTCACCCAATTTCAAGTTGGCTTTATTCTCAGCCTCTTTTGAGCAATGTCATAAAAGTTCCTCTGACAATTAGGCAAATCAGCTGCACGTCTGCAAAGGTTTTGCAGTTTCTCAAGTAAACAATCACTTAATATTTAACATAGTCCCTCACCACAACATTTTCTCTCTCCCAAAAGGCTGGCTGCTCATATTTGGATGTAGTGAAATCAGGAAGAGACAGGAAGGCACAGAGATCGCTTTCCAATCTCAAATTTGCTACACTGTGGGAGGGCACTACAGGCAGTGCCCGTTGTACTGCCCTACTACTACAGAGAGTGACACCTGCTCACTCTCCTCAAAACATGGAACTGACTCATGCACTATATTGCTTTGTTTAACAGATTTTTTATGAGTGGATTTCAGATTGATAATGAATGTTTGATTTATGATTTCCTTCTCTTTACTCATATTTGAACATGCCTACTATCATAGCTCCTGTCTATCTCTAGCTAGATACTAGGATAGACACTTAAATCTTTTATCAGGGCTTTCTGTAACTGGCTACCTGTAAAACTGAAAGCATTTATTTTGATAGAGGTTCTCCTTGTTCACCCAAAAATATGTATCTAATTGGATATGAGTATTTTAATAGTATTTTTTGGAAAAGTATCCCAGCTGTTTTTAATTTGAACTTCAGCAGACTTCCTCACCATCCAGTTATTCCATACGCAGTGTCATAACCTCTTTAAAATTGGAACTGTTAAAGCCAGCATAAAATCCACTTTTGAGGAAAACAGCAGTGAATTCTACTATTTTTATCAATGTAAAATTATATAACTTTAATTTGCACTGATTTCTTAAAGTGAAAGTAACAATTGAAGAGCAGAATTAAATGGTCATGCTGTGTAATTAAGACCTGTGCGTGCCACCAGTCATTACCCTTTTAGCATTTTCTGATACAATTCACCCTCAGAGAAGAAACCTATTTAGTATAAACATCTGCATTTTGTTTCTCTTCTGTGGTTTTAATCAAGTGTTTGCATAAGCATGTGATCAGCTACAGAGGCCATCTGGCTGGCCACACTCTTCTTGATCCATTTTCTTTCTGTGTCAACAGTGCTTGTTCCTGTGTCATCTTCCTTGTGGATAAATCCACTCACTGCAACACTATACCTAAACTACCAGCATGGCTGTTTCAGTTTCTGTCTGCTGAGCAATGAGTACTTGTGTGCTTGCCACAGCTTGACAAACATCAGTGCTTGGGAGAATGCTTCAATAGCCTTGAATCCACTATGAAGGCCAAGTAGTCTTGCAAGAGTTCAAATCTTTGCCTTGTTGGTTTCATTTTTATTTCAGGCATGATGAATTTCCCCTTATTTTCTACAGCTGTGACTGACTACCAAAACAGCCACATACAGACCTTGACTTTCATGTTCCCATTTAACTGTCTGCTTTTGTATGAGTGCTCTTCCTGTTTACCCCATTTACCAGTTACAGCACAAGTTCCTGTGGGTCCCACAGATGGGTACTGGCAGTCCTGTAAGGGGTACTGGCAGTGCTGTAAGAAACTGTCTCTACTGTGGACCTATATTTTATGACTTAAGACCATGGAAACCCAAGATGATGATCATTTCAGCCCAGCCTTGCACAGTCTTGAATACCTGCAGAGAGACCTTGACAAACTGGCCATCACCCACCATTCTGAAGTACTGACTGGGCTATCATCAGCTAAATTAGGTTCAACACGGAAAGTGCCAGACTTTGAAACTGGAATGGGGCAACCCTGGATTATCCCAGACAGACAGACTGGGGAATGAGATGCTGGAAAGCAGTGCTAGGGAAAGAGACCTGGGGGTCCTGGTAAACAGAAAGCTGAACACGAGTCACGAGTGCCCTGGCAGCCAGGAGGGCCAACCCTGTCCTGGGGTGCATCAGGTGCAGCATTGCCAGCTGGGCAAGGGAGGGGATTTTCCTGCTCTGCTCTGCACTGGGGCAGCCTCATATCAAGTCCTGTGTCCAAGTTTTTGTCAATAAAAGAAAGATATTAAAATATCAGGGAGTATCCAAAGGAGGGCAACAAAGATGGTGGAAGACCTTGAGCAGAAGTCATATGAGGAGCAGCTGAGGTCACTTGGACTGTTCAGCCTGGAGGAGACTGATGGGAAACCTCAAGTTACAACGTCCTTTTGAAGGGAAGAGGAAGGGCAGACATCGATGTTTTCCCTGTGGTGCCCAGTGACCCAAGGGAATGTACTGAAGATGTGTTAGGGGAGATTTAGGTTGGATATTAGAGAAAGGTTTTCCATTTGGGCACTGGAACAGGCTTCTCAGAAAAATGGTCACAGCACCAAGCCTGACAGAGTTCAAGAAGCATTTGGACAACACTTTCAGGCACATGCTGTGAGTCTTGGGGAGGGAGGGCAAGATATCGGACTCAATGATCCTTGTGGATCCCTTCCAACTCAACTTATTCTCTGATTCCATGATTCTGTGACTTCCTCTGAAAGGCTAAGCACTGTTCTTAGCATTACTGAGGTCAGGACCTCACTGTAACAGGGCTGGCATTATTCATGTTAATATCAAAAGAGAATAGCAAGGGACCTTAAGGATATTGTTGTTCCAAACCCCCTGCCATGGGCAGGGAACCCTCCACTAAACCAGGTTGCTCAGAGTCTAATCCAGCATGGTCTTGACCACCTCCAGGGATGAGGTCCACAACCTCCCTGAGCAGCCTATTCTAGTGCCTTACCATCCTTACAGAGAAGAATTTCTTCCTCATATCTAATCTAAACCTACCCTGTTGACTAAGGCCATTTCCCCTCGTCCTATCACTACATGCCTTTGCAAAAAAACCAAAAACCGAAGCAAACAAACAAAAAACCAACCAAACAAAACCCCACAAAAACAACTGTTCAAAAGAGAAATAAAAGCTGCCAAAGTTGAGAATTTGGAGGTCATGTGTGACAACTCCTAAGAAAGTATATGGCACAATGAAGAGAGCAGAGGTCTCCAAAGATCTCTTCCTACATAGCCTCTCTGTCTATATCCATCCCTCATTCTTGCAAGTTGAGTTCTAGTAAAGCCTATTTTGGGAAAAGAATAACTTCCCTCCATGTGTAAAAAACAAGATATGAAAGAAAAGGATAATGAGGTAGATTTAAAGAAGTACTGATACATTCACTTTATTGACCAAAAGGAATGCTCCTGATGGCACATTTAATAGTATCTGTACTGTCTTTTCAAGGCCAAGCTACAAAACAGACTAAGAACTGACCATAACTGTATTGCACCATTGGGGACATTTGGAGGTTGACTACTTCCAACCACCACAATTCCTTTTAGCATGTGAGATCATAACTTTTCAGGAATTTGTAAGTCTGATTTGGGCCAAATGATGCTGCTACACAGTGTTATAGGATGCACACCAGAGAAGATGTTCTTGCAGACTTCCATTGCAAACAACCATGAGTTTGGTTTTATGCCATGGAATTACGTATCCATAAGTATTTTTTTTCCTTCAGTGCCCTGAACGTGAATCTAAAAGAGTATAAAGAAAATTTGAATAAAGGATCTTTAGGTTCAGGTATGGAGTTTGATCTACAAATAACAGGATATACAGAGAGATGTAGCATCTAGCACTCTGGATCTACTTTGTTTCTGTTTGTCTGAGGTTTTCTTGCTTTCCTAAGATTTGTTTATGCACTCAGGCACTGCTACAGCAGCTGAAGGAGAAACTAACAGGAATGCCTTCACAGGTTTCCATAAATCAGCCTACAGTTTCAATTATTTAATGTGTTTTATGGCATGTTCTATATGTCTAAATATCTGCTTCAGGGGGTTGAGATTTCTTTTATTAACATTTCTTGCCTCAGGGAAGGAGAAGTTTTGTATTTCATAATCATAAAGGGTATGCTCAATATAAATTTACACAGCCTTGTACGAAACAAGCACATTCTATAATAAAAATTTCACAGATGTAACACATAGGCAAACAGAAGATTTGCTGTTTTCTGCTAAACCACCAAAATAACTGTCAGGAATTTCACTAGAAATATTTGAAATACCAGCAAAGAAAAGTAAAATATTGTTTAAAAACTTGCTTTGGAGATATATTTATCTGAGAAGATTAAAACCCTAACATGAGAAATTCCAAAGTTTATAAAATAACGATTTAACATGTAATTTTGTAAATAAAACTTATTACCATTGTAATGTTTCAGGAAGAAATTCAAAGCACTTAATCTGATCTGCTTATAGAATAGTTAGCAAAAGATTATGCTTAGACATATGCACAATGGATTTAAAAATACATACACAAAGTCTGTATTACCCTTTCAGAGGGTCAAAGTAAGCTAACAAAAAATATGCTATTGCTCCGTTGAGCACAGAACTAGTTGTCTTCATCAGTCCATACATAGCCTGCTAGTAAATTACAGACTCATCTGAGCTAAAATGGTTGATTCCCCATACCTGCTTGAATTTTAGACGTACTTAGTTATAAAATTTCATTAGACACTTCCCATGAATGGGAGTATCTTGTATATTCAATTACAAAAGTAATGGTTCAAAATTATGAGAGTTTGAGATTAATTGCACAGCCATTGCTTGCTGCGTTATTCTATGAAGAAGAGAAAGGCATATATCAGAAATCCTTTCCACAAAGCTCTGGAAAAGAAGCAAAAGTTACAGTATTAATTTTTCCTTCCATTGCTGTAAGAAACCTGGCCACTTATTTTCTGTCAATATATCACAAAGGGAAATTGCACCCTGAAAATTCATATGAAATATTAATTCATATGAATTAACAGCATTTCTGGGGAAATCTAGACTAATATTTTATATATGTCAAGTCTGTGAAAACTTCAAGCCTGTAGATTTGCTTTATATATGTAGTCATTTAATATAGAGTATTTCTTACTCTGGTAGGTTATTACAGTTAGTATACCAGAGAGAATGGAAACATCTATATTTTCTAATAAAGTAAGTGTTTATACCATTTGCAAGAACAGATCTGAGTTGGGTTAAGTTGTCTATAGCCCTGAAAGCCATTAGAGATGAAATGGTGATATAAGACTGGATCATCATAGCTCAGTCAAATCATCAAACTATGGAATAGTTGAGGTGACATTTTTGACATATGTATAAATGTGTATCCTTTCACAATTTTCTTTTACTAGCTCAACATTTCAGCTGTCATTGAAAGACATTTTTTGTCTGAAATAGTTTGTTCTTCTCAATGAATATGCAATTTTTCCGCATATATTTATAAAATGAGGTTTCAATCACCTTTGTTCCAAAACGTAGTGTGTGCTAATAAATTAATGCTAATAAATTTCTATCCGTTCCACCAGTGTTTCCACATATATAAAAATACACATTGAAATTGAAAACTCAAGAGTGTCATCTAATCTTTAAAGCAGAATATAGGCATATTGTTTAATTTATTGCTGTGCTGGAAAGCAGACTGGCTTGCTTCTGTTTTGCAGTCCTGTCATGTACATTCCAAACAAGTGATGATCCAAAGCTAAATATTGGATAACTTAAATATAGAGCACATTTTCAAGTGCATAAACTAAGCATATTCTCAGCTTTAAAAGCTTCATAAGCCTTTTCTGATCTGTTTATATTAAAACAAGAAGGGTGGCATGTGGAGATGGAAAGTACTTGAGTAACACAGGTTCCATTTATATAGAAGAGGTGAAGGATGGAGCTCATACAGCTGTCTTCCAAAGGAAAGAAATAAATACAAGGGCCAGTTGGTTCTGCTGGCAGATCTTGTGAGGGAAATGTAGAAGAAATAAACACAACTGTGCTTCTCCTGGAATAATGTTGCAAGTGGATGGGGACTGTTAGGAAATATAGTGGCTGAATTTCATTCATTTGGATGACATCTGGGTGAGTATCTCTTGTGTAACTAAATGGTTAAACACGTTTATCTTACCACTGCGACTCTGTAGAATAAAAACTGGCAAAATGGAGAATTTCTTAACCGATGGCAAAATTTAAAAAACTTTACTCATTCTTTCAAATATTACTCATGCTATAACTTTAAAAAAGGCTTTTTCTTAAAAAAAAAATAAATAAAAAAAAGACTTATGCTTTCATAGTAACTCAGAGTACACAAAAGTATATCAAGAATAAAGCTAGCAATTTTGTTGCTGTGCTTTTTTGTGAGGCTAGTGGCCTTATTTGTAAAATAATTATTCACAATTTTAAATGACACTTGGCAGCATTATTATAGTATCTTCTGTTCTCCAGAGGGTACACTTACAGCTGCCCAAAGGTATCAGTAATAAGTACCACTTGCCAGGGATATTACAGCCAAAAAACCCAGTTTAGACATAAAATAGCATCCAAATGTGGATTTAAGTGACAATCCTATTTGTCACCAATACTGCAGTAATTTGGGGGGAAATGGATATTGACTGGCATGTATATTGATTTATAGTGAACTTCACAATTTCGTTACAGCTTTTAACAATAGTGAAGCTGCTAGAAATTGCAAATCACCGCTCCCATCCCCCCCCCCCAAGATCCTTTCACAAAAAGGCCCTATTTATGCTAGGAGGTATATATAAAATGTATATATATGTATGTATATTTATGTATATATATATATGTTGAGTCCCCTAAATGACTGCTTCAGTCAGGCTTCAATGGAATCTCACAGAAAACAAGAAGCTATTTCTTGCTGAAAGTAATCTGCACCAGCCAAGACTGCCCACGACTGACTGACCCACACTGAGTATTTCTTAAAACTGGATGAGCAATGCATGTTGTTTCCAGGCATTTTGTTTTACCACAAAAATGCAAGAAGAGACATCTTTCTACAATCCTTGTTTCTGGTTCAGAAAAGAAAAAAAACGTCAAAACCCCAAAAAACTCAAAGAACCCACAGAGATTGCTGCATAGGATGATGCAGAAGAGCATTCTCTTTTGAAGGACATTGTCAAGCAGGTTTTCTGGCCTGTGACTTGAAATAAGTCCACAGTATTTATTTCCTACTGCAGCCTTCTCAGAAGTAAAATATTCCTCTTCCTTGATATTTGAGCTCAGCATTTGACAAAAACAAATTCTTGCTTCACTTTCCTCCATGAATGAAGAACTGCTTCATAGAATCATAAAATCATTAATGCTGAAAAAGACCTCCAAGACCACTGACTCCAACCATTAACATAATATTGTCAGGTCCATCACTAAACCCTAAGCACCGACATCTATATATTTTGCTTGATCCATTTAAAGAGATTAAATTTATACAATTGCATCAAATATTCACTCTGTTGCTGTCAAGAAAGACTATATAAATCTTTATTTTCTTATAGCGGGTGTGTATGTTCTATAGTGAAAACAACAGCAATCCTACATCTCTAATCTGTGTTACGTACTTTCTGGAGCACACAATGGTGGCTTTTACTGGACACGTCAGCCTCAAATCGTCTCAAGATTCATGGGACAATAGTAGCTTTATTTCATTTCATAACTTCCATCATCCTCTAGGCAGTCAGTATGCTTTATGCCTGACTGAAGCAGATGCAAGAAATAATTATGCCAAATAAACCTGCCTCCAAATCCCATCACCTTTCCTATTTTCTTCGGCACCCTGTTTCCACTGTGGCTGTTTTGTACCGAGGATAGGGACAGCATGCGGCAGGCGCATTGCTCAGCCTGTTGCAGTCACCCCAGTGTCACGCTCGCTGTCTCGAAGTGAAAGCGCTGCTTCTGCTTCCGCCCGAGGCATCTGCGGCTGGGACCTCCCCTCCAGCAGCCCACACAGGAGCGGCGCTTGGATTCACACTGACTCACGCCTGTCAAACTGCGGCATCCTGACTAAGATTAAAAATAAAAAGCCGGGCGAGACTTTGAAGGCTGCCTGTCAAACAGAGCGTGGCACCAACACACTCCTCGCCCGAATGAGGGCTGTGAAACACCGTTTCAAATTCCCTCTCCGGATGAACGCCTCCCGGCCCCCACCGCGCCCCTCGCTCAGCAGCGTACGACACCGAGGGAGGGAGGCAGTCCCCTCTGCACATAATCACGGCTGAGCAGCTCTGACGGCCGGCCGCGGGCCTGTTGCCCTCCGCCCCCTGGCCAGGCCACCGGGCCGCACATGCCTGGGGGGGCCGCCTCACCCCGCGTGGCCCCGAGCACTCCCCGCCCCGGCCGGGGCGACCTTGCCTGGGGCTTCCCCCGCCCGCCCCCAGCGCCGGGCACCGGCCCAGGGCTCGGCGCGTTCCATTTCCCCCGCGTCACGGGGTGGGGGCGCGTATCGGAAGCCCTTCGCTCGCTCCAGAGGCGGGACACAGACCGCCGTAGTACCCGTGCCCGGTTAGGCGCAGTGACCCGACAAACCCGAGCCCGGGGGGACGGGGAGATGGCGGCGGGACGCTTCGGGACAGGGAGGCGCGGAGAGGGGGGGCGGAGTTGGTAGGTTCCGGAGGGGGCTGGCGAGTGCGGAGCGCGGGTGCCGCGGCTGTCAGTGAGCAGCGGCGCCGCCAGCGGGGAGAGGCGCAGCCGGGGAGAGCAGCCGCCTCGGGCTGCCGGAGGAGCCGCTGCTGGAGGAGCAGCCGCCGTCGGGACCCGCCGCCCTCGCCCCGGGCTTCGCGGCGGCGCCGGGCGCGCTGCGGCGCGCGGCAGGTGCAGGGCGCGCCGTTGGAGGGAGGCGGCCGCGCCACCGCCCCGGCGATGCCGGCGGTGCAGAAAACGGTGTCCGAGATCCGCTCCCGCGCAGAGGGTAAGAGCCGCCCGCCTCTTCGCGCCGGCAAGGAGCAGCGGGGGAGCCCGGCCAGCGTTCGGGCGCGGAGCCGCGGCGGGGTCTGCGCCGCCTGGCCGGGAGGGGGCGGTGGGAGCCGGTGTGGCGGCGCCGCCGCGCTCCTCACCGCGGGCTCCTGCCGTGCCGTGCGCCCCCGGTGGGGCTGCGGCGCCACCGACCCCAGCTGGGGCGTGAGCGCTGCCGGCGTTCTCGGGGAGGCCTCGTACTTAGGGTTGTGGATGTCCGGTGGGCCCCGGGCAGCGTTTTGCCCCTGAGCGATGGCAGCGGTGGTTTCGTTTTCCCCGCGCTGTGTGGCTGCTCGGCCGCCGGCCCCAAGCGGCGGCGGGGGTTCGTGGCCTGGGGTCCTCGGCCCGGGAATAAGCCGGAATCCCTCTTTGTGTGTAGCATGATCATCAGAAATGAGCGTTTCTAATACAGGGCTTCTGCCAGGAAGCTTCGGACAGTGCTGAGGTCTGCTGCCTAACTGGATTTGTTTAACCTCAGGTATCGTGTCAGCAGCTGCCTTGTGAAAAGAATCACTGCAGTGGAATTACATTCCTATAAGATTTATTGTATGCAAAAGTAAAATTTGAAGTCGGGGACCCAAAGCAGCAGTATGTTGTGACAGCCTGTGATTTTTGGTTGCTGTAGGTAACAATAACAGTGTCCCGGTAACGGCATAAGAGGTATTGAGGCAGGTGTGAAGGATTTATGCCCTTGTCTGAAAGTTTCCTCGCTTAAGCCATATATCCAGCTGATTTTTTTTTCATTTGCTTGGTATAGGGAGGCAGAAACTTCCTCCCTGTATCTTTTTTCCTCTTCCAAACAAAGGATATTTTATTTTATTTTTGTGCAAGAAAAAGCACAAAGAAACATAGAAGTGGGCTGTTAGATTGATGTTCTTTTTCAGTTTCACCATGTTATATGCCTTCCTCCACCAAAAGTAGGTTTGTAGGAAGTGTGGCTCTGCCTCTGCCTAGGAAATGTTAGAGGCAAAGAAACAGAAGAATGCGTCTTTCGAATAAGAAAGGGAGAAAGTGTATCCTTTCAGGAACGCTTCTGAAATGTGTTTACAACCAGACCAGCAGTCCTATATACTTACAGTGATCAGTAGATGCATATAATGAGACTAGTTAAATGTCCAATTTTTCAGTGCTTAATTTCAGTTCTTTTCCACTTACCCTTGTTCCAGACAATTGGTTTTCACTGCAAGCTGAGCATTGCATAAATAAATTGGGAAAATTGATGTTCTATTTAAAATTATCTAGTTACAGAACTCTTAATGGTTATTAGCTGAGTAAATGTGGTGTTCCCTAAAGGTAACTGGCTATCTAAGATTTACAGTTGCAGTAAAAGGAAAAAAAAAGTCTGGTTTATTTTGCAAGGTTAAATGACTGTGAAGCAGTTAAATACTGTGTTTAAGAAGCTTACCAAAACCACTTTCTTTAGGACTGACAATAGGTATAGAACATACGAGTTAAGAAACTTAACTTTTGCAAAATGACATGGTAGTTTTTTCATTACACCAGTGGAATTGATTCTGTATGACTCATACTGTGCTTTACTATATATATAGTACTACTCAAATTTGAAATCTGTTTTTTTAGTCTTATATTAATGTGACACTTACTAATTAATTTGATCTATATTTAGTCTTTGTTTAGATATCATTCACAATAAAACCAACATCACTTAGTCTCTTTTTTTTTTTCTCTTTGAGATGAGCGCTTCCAAGTCCAGTTAGTCCATACATTTAGACTACATAGTTGGCATTTCTAAACAGCTCTTTGTAAATGCTACTGTTTTCTAAAAGGGAGAGCTCCAGCACTCTTCCATGTGGGTCTCAGTATTCTTCAGGGACATAAAGGAACTGTCAAACCCTAGTTCTGGCAATCACTCAAGTCTCTTAGATAAGCACTATGCCAAATGATGATAAGGCTGCTTTCAGAGAGCTCCACCAAAGTCTTACCCCGTGCAGAGTTGTCACTGTCCCTCTGTGTTCTTGGAACACTAGTAATACTGTAATCACAAACAGCAGCTTCCAGGACATTTGTCATGGTGTGGATCATTCCTTAGCCTAAGACTTGGGGGCGTCTGACAGACAGTATTACTTTCCTTATTCTAGAATTTTTGTATTGTATCGTAGGGTTTAAAATCTCACTTTTCTTTCCTGTCACTGCAGCAACTAATTTCTGCTTCAGTGACCTTTTCCATGGATCTTGAAGTACCTTTACCAGGCTGGACTGTCTTAGACACCGTCTCAGAAAGAACTAAGCTCTCTTTCACATGAAGAGATAGTGATGATGTTATTAGAAAAAATCAACTGTTGTGCTCACATGAAACAAACCAAATCAGAACTGGCAGAATGATGTGCACATGTAGCATTCCCAAGAAGTGGTCAACAGTGGCATAGAAGAATTGACACTACAGTCTGTGAGTTACTCCGAAATAAAAATTTTAGGTGTTTTAGGGTCTGTAAGTCAACATGTCACCTGCATAGAGAAAAGAATTTGAACAGAAAGAAGCTACTGATTTTGTGCCATTCTTCCAAACCTCTGCAAGTTCTTTATGGCCGATGAAGGATAACCAGGCGTGCTTATAACCATGTTTTAATAGATTTTTGTGTCCATTATCCTATGTCCAGCACCTGCAAAGAGCAGGTGCTACTTACCATTCTAAAATAGTATGTGTATCAGTTAAGTCTCAAGGCACAGATCTGCCCCTCATCAACAAATTTAGGAAATTAATGTCACGTATTCTGCAATGGCAGAACACTTGGGGAATCTTTCAGTAGTGTGGCCTACATAAAGCTTTATTAAATACAGTAACTAACTGTGGTTATTTTAGCTATATATAGCTTCACAATTAATATATGAGTCTATTAAGTAATATTAAATTGAATATTCAAATAATTTTATTTCTTTTGACAGGTTCTGGGAGAGTGGAATTTTTCTTGGCAGTTCTTGTTAGGGTTCTCTGAAGATTGAAGCATTAATCCTTTTCCTTTGTGTGTTGGTGGAGTTCAGTGAACTACATTAGGTCATTGAAGGGTAGAGATTTGAGGTGCCACGATGCTGCTTACCAAAACTAGTAGATAATAACTAGTTCTTCTTGTTGGCAGAGGTAAATACCTGTACAAAACCTAGGTGAAGCTGAACTTGGATAAGATGAGGTGACTTTCACATGAAGAAGGAATGTATTTTGAAATTCTGAAGTGGTCATCAGATTGTCTTCAGCAGACTATCAGTTTTTGTAGTGCCTGGTGTATCCTTAGATATTTCTACTTATGGTCTTTAGGACTATATAACATTTTACCAGATTTAGTGATGATTATAGTCACTTGTGTCTGGGGTTTATTTCTGTCAAGTGTGTTTCGATCCCAGTGCTTCACAACAGAGAAAAAAACTTGGTTTAGTTCTTGGTCATCTCAGTGGTACCAGCAGGTTCAAGCAGGTCATTTAAATTCCCTTCTGTGCTCTGACTCCTCAAAAGGACAGACTAATGGGTCAGGTCCCCAGTGCATGACTCTTCTTGTTACTGAAGGTCTGTCACGGCTTTGCAACAAGTAATTCTGAAGACATCTTCTTTTTCATGGTGATTCTGTCTTTGAACTATGCCACATGCTTCAGAAATAGGGGCTAGCAAACAGACTGTCCTGGCTTTGGCTGGAATAGACTTAGTTTTCTTCCTAGCAGCTAATACAATGCTGTGTTTTGGATTTAAGATGAAAATAATGTTGATAACACGCTGATGTTCCAGTTGTTTCTGAGCAGCACTTACACTAAATCAAGTAATTGTCAGCATTTCATATTGCCCTGCTAGGAAGGAGGCTGGGAGTTCACAAAAATTAGGGAAGGGATAAGCAAGGGCAGCTTCCTTCCAGCTGACCAAAGGGATATCCCAGACCTTTTGGCAATATGCTGAACAACAACATTATGCTGGCAGGGGGCTGGCAGCCTGCTGCTCAGGGGCTGGATGGACATTGGTCAGTGGTAGGTAAACAGTTGTGCATTGCTTGTTTTGTGTATTCTTTTATCATTATTTTTCATTCTTCTTCTGTCCTATTAAGCCATTTCTTCTCAGCCCATGACTTTTACCTTTTTCCTGATCCTAGGCAAATGAGTGACTGTGTGGTGTTTAGCTGCCTGGCAGGTTAAACCACACCACTTAGTTTTATAAGAGATTCTTGGCTAAAGCATCAGCTTTCAAAGGTTTTGAAAGCTCTACTTAGAGAATAAGAAAGAAATTTTTAATGATTAAGAGGAGTGTATTAAAATCCTTTTGGCAATTTGGTTGAGGGATTTCTTTCCTTCCCTTTATTTCTATATTGCAGTATAAGTGTATGTAACATTGTCCCATTCTTGTAATGAAAATGAGACTGTTTTAAGGAATGAAAACTGAAAGTCTTAAACTACCCTACCCAAAGAAAAAATTAGGGGTATGGAATTTACTGTTGCTGTTTTATTAATGTAGAACAACCAAGGCTGGTTTAGGAAAAGTCCCTGCAAATACTGTGTGTTTGAGGAGAGATGCTTCTTTCAACTTTATTGTTGGAAGAAAAGTGTGCTCTTCATGGGTGCTCTGGTTGAAAGAAGCTGTAATTGGTTTGGGGGCTGTGTTTGTTTGTTTCATTGGTTACTTATTTATTTGTAATTTATTGTTACTGAAGTTTTTTTTTTTTTTTTTTGCTGGGTTAGGCTGCCAAATGAGCCTGTGTGGTTCCTTCAGGAGTATTTTGTTGGCACCTGATAAGGTGAGCCAGTCTGTTAGGCTGGCTACCCTTCTTCTGAAGAGACTTCTTGAGATAAATACTGATGTTTGAATGTGTGTGCCTTTCGTTGGGTGAGGAAAGAAATGGAGAAATTGCAGAGGGTGAATATACTAGTGGGGATTTCCTGTATCATAATACAGTTTGTGAATTATGTATGCCAAATGGGATGAAATTAAAAGTTTCTGCTGAGCCTTTTCACAATGTGTGAGTTGACCTTGCAATGTAGTGTCTGAAATATATTTTGAATAGGTAAGAGGCAATATACTGGGCCAGTGGACTGGAGAATGGTTTGGATTTTGCCTAACATGTTTGCAAGCATTTATAGAACGTGCTAGAAACAAGCATTAAGTTTTAATGTACAGCCTTAATTATCCTTGACATGCTAAATATTCTGATGTATTCAGTTGCATTATAACATGGTGTTTTCAGTGCCTTTTTCTCATTCTTATAAAGAATGAACAGTGTATATTTAACAAGCAACTATATACACACATTACTGTTATCACGTTAAACTTCATGGTGATTGATTTATATTATACCTGCTGGTACTTAACGAGCTCCAGCCTGAAGATTGCTTAGGCCTGTTGTTAGCAACGTAGTGGCTGACTGGTTGACAAAACATTACTGAAAAGCCTTGGGAGAGAAGAATACATTGGTGTCCCCTTTTACAAATGAAAGTTGGGATGCACGCTAGCACAAGATTCCTCACAGTCCATAGAAGAATATACAGAAAGCTGAATTTTCACTGTCTAGTGGAGGCAGGTGCTGGGAATGTCAGTTAGTCTAATAAAACTATTTCAAGTTAAGCACACACAAAATGAAGAATATACTGATGCCACTTCTCTGAGAATGGTATGTCTTGTGTCACAAAGAAAATCTAGAGCTAATGAAGGAATGGTATCTCATTGACCAATTAGACCAACCAACTAAGATTAACCAGCTTAATGTCCTTGGCTTACAGTGATCGTGTCCTTCCAGCTCAAGGCTGGTCCATCGCAATGAGCAATAAATGAAGCCAAGGTGGCGGAAGGACTGGATGAAGCAAGGCATTTAACACTGTCCCACGCAATATCTTTGTCTCTAGAGACACATGGATTTTATGGATGGACCACACAGTGGATAAAAAAGTTTCTGAATGGTTGCATTCCAAGAATTGCAGTCAACAGTTCAGTGGAAAGCAGTGACAAGTGGCCATCCTCAGGGGTCAGTATGGGAACTGACACTTTTTTTAACATCTTTGTCAGTGATTTGGACAGTGGAATTGAGTGACCCCTCAGCAAGTTAGCTAACAATGCCAAGCTGTGTGATGCAGTTGACATGCTGGTGGGAAGGGATGTCATCCCAGAGGCACCTTGACAGTTTTTAGGGGTGGTCCTGGGTAAACCTGATGAAGTTCAACGAGGCCAAGTACAAGGTCCTGCACCTGGGTCAGGGCAAGCCCATGCACAAAGACAAGCTGGGTGGAGAATGGACTGACAGCAGCCCTGAGGAGAAGGACTTGGGGGTGCTGGTGAATGAGAAGCTGCACAGGATTCGACAATGTGCCTTTGGATCCCTAAAGGCCAACCACATCTTGGGCTGGTCAAAAGCAGTGTGACCAGTAGGTCAGGGGTGGTGCTTCTCTCCATCACCTCTGCGCTTGTGAGACCCCATCTGGAGTACTGAATCCACCTCTGGAGCCTCCAGCATGAGAAAGACATGGACCTGTTGGAGCAAGCCCAGCGGAGGGCAACTAAGTTAATCACAGGGCTGGAAGACATCTATGAAGACAGACTGAGAGTTGAGGCTGTTCAGCCTGCAGACAAGGCTCCGAGGAGACCTTCTAGCAGCCTTCCAGTGTCAAAAGGCAGCCTGCTAGAAGGTTATAGAGGAACTTTTCACAAGGGCGTGGAGTGATAGGACAAGGGGGAATGATGACCTTAAGCTGAAGGAGGGTAGGATTAGATTCATTATTAGGAAGAAAATCTTTACTATAGCAATGGTAAGGCATTGAACAGATTGCCTGGAGAAGTTGCAGACTCCCTACCCCTGGAAGTGTTCAAGACCAGAGTGGATGGTGTTCTGAGTAACCTGATTGACTGGAAGGTTCTCTGCCCATGATGGGAGGATTGAAACTACACGATCTCTAAGGTTCCTTCCAAGCCAAACCATTCTAGGATTCTATGAATTAATTAGCAAGGAATCCCTGACAAAGCTCGCATGTAAAAAGGGGAACCTACAGGAGGTCAAAGCAGCAACAGCTGGCTGTAGAGGAGTAGAGAGAGATGGGTTTAGCTGGCAAAGTGACAGCCTACCTGGGGTTTAGCCTGTTGAGTAGCATGTAGATGCCATTCTTGTTCTCCTTCAGGTGTAACAGCAGGAAGATGAAGACTGTGGGAAAGATGGCGCCTCTAAGCTGCATGCCCCACGGAATCTGGGAACAAAAGACAGGATCAGGATACAGTAAACAGTGTCTTCTCCCTTTTAGTCACTACTGATAAGATCAGCCTTCAGGAACCACAGGTTCCTGATACCAATTGGAAAGTCTGAAACAAAAAAGACTTACCTTGGTGGAGAGGATCAGTTTAGGGAACAGTTCAACAAACTGGCAATACAAGAGTTCATGGGATTTAATAAGATGCAATCCTGAGTGCAAAGGAAGCTGTCAGGTCTCACTGTTAGGCCTCTCTCAGTGATCTTTGCAAGGTAAGGATGGTCTGTGGGGAGTGCAGATTTTTACTGAGCATCTTGACTACATAAAAAAGACTTTTTTGTTTTTTCGGGGGTCATTATTTGTTGGAAATGCAAATACACTGAGTTCACATTCACAATAAATGTCTTTTTTGTCTCATGAATTTGCTTGCATGTTGTGTAAGTAAATCTATTGATATGGAAAATCATGCTGTGTTTTTACAGGCTATGAGAAGACAGAGGATGTTTCGGAGAAAACTTCCCTAGCTGATCAAGAGGAAGTGAGAACTATATTCATCAATCAGCCTCAGCTAACCAAATTCTGCAATAATCATGTCAGGTATTAACAAAAACACTACGACACTGCTGAATAGCAAAATTGAAAAGATTTTGTTCATTCTACTTCTGTCATTTCCACTGGCCATCAATGTCAGTCTTGGACAGTGGAGGGAGGAGTGAAGTGAAATGAGGGGACGAGTAAGCTGTTTCAGTTACAAACCTGACCTTCTGAATTTTTAATAATGGAGTGGGGAAGGTACAGCTGCTTTACAGCTGAACCATCATTGTGTCCCTTGAGGATGGATTTGTTCTTCATGTTTCAGTTCAGTTCATCTTTGAACCTATTCCTGGTAGATGAATGCTGATGCAGATGTACTGCACTTGAACACAGCATTGTTTGTGCTTTGGAAACACTTGGCTTTCTCAGTCAGCCAGTTACAAAGATGCTGTCATTGCTTATGAGACTAGTTTCAATTTCACGTTCAGGCTTTAGGGATTTTGCTGGTGGTTTATGCTAGCGTTTTTTCTTTGCTTTTGATGAATTTTAAGTCATACAGTAAATACTTGTAAGTAATGTGTTTTTAGATCTGATAACATCCTCACTTCTGTTGTTAAAATTCAAAAGTAATGAACAGCAAAGATACCGCTGTCTCAAGTAGGTGTGTTTTCTGAAAATACCTTTGATAATGTGCAGAAATTTTGTAGACACTGAGAATAATGTGGGATTTTCCGTGACCTTGAGTAACTTTATATGCTATTTCTTGGTGTATAAACTTGTCCTTCTGTCTTTTGCTTGGTAGAGGTCTTTTGCAGGATACATTCATTCCCCTTATATTGACTGTTTTATGCAAGGTCAAAGTAAATATGACTGACTTAAAAAGAAGTTAAGATATTCTTACAAGTCTTTTTCTTAAAAGTTTTTGGCTTGATTGTTTTTGCATATATTGTGTTAGAACCTTAGGTGGTGATGATCTGTTCTTAAACAGATCTGCGAGGCTGGCTAACAGCTGGTAGCTCAAACATTCTGTGATGATGGCTTAGCATAGATTGTTTTGCTAGGATAAATTTTATTCTCTTCTTCCAGCCTAGCAAAAGCACACTTAACATCCAGTATTTATTAGTTTAGAATCAAAAATCAAACTGTTTTGTTTGAAAGCTTGTATAACTGAAAGGAAAACAATACATTTGAAGAATTTTTTGTACTGTAATAATGGCATGTGTTTTTGTCTCTTCCTCTCAGCACTGCAAAGTACAACATAATCACATTCCTGCCGAGGTTCCTTTATTCCCAGTTCAGAAGAGCTGCTAATGCTTTTTTTCTTTTTATTGCATTGCTTCAGGTAAGATCAACAAAAGGATTCCAATGTTTTAAACTTGTTAAGAGACCATTTATATTATAGACAGAGATACTGAGGTACTTGAGGTTGCTGTACTGTTCTTTCCAAGATAGCTGGCCTATCAGAACATATGTATCATGTAGACATATCGTTAATAAAATGCTTGGGCTTGTGGTTTTCTTGCTTCATGGAGATAACAAAATGCACACAAAGATTTTTCTATAAAACAGATTAAGTATAGCTGAAATTCTGTTGGGTCAAAAAGACTTGAGAAGAGAAAATTCTGTTTTAAAATATCTGGCATGTACAGAAAACTGTTACCTACCTGTAGTTGGCATTTCTTCTAGAGGGTACTGTCTAAAAACCTGAGCTCTATGAACTTTTGAGGGACAGGAACTGCAGCTGAGGAGAAGTGGTTATTTATTCTTAGAGATAAAGACTGAAATCGAGCCTGGACAAACAAAACCAGTTAAGGAGTCCAATACTACAGCAACTGTTTCTTGTAAACCAGTTAATCAATGTACTGGTTTTATTTTATTTTAGTGATAATTCAAGTTGAAAACATTTTTGGGTTTTTGTATACTATTCTTTCAGTGCATTAGCTGATGATAAATGAAAAATTGAACTGTGTTCAGGTGCAGTAGTAATTAACCATTAACCTAGTTCTCTATTTCAGACTTACTTGATAAAAACACATTTTCTGCATGATTTCAAATACATTGTTTACAATGTGTTGATTTGTCTGTTGAGGAGGTCATTGTGTTGGGGATTGACATATCAAACAAAAATTACTGAAAAATGGCACATAAACTGCCATGTGTACTTTTTCTTTCCTCACTTCAAATGTTTCTGCGAGTCAAAGTTTATTCCTCTTTCCTTACTCTGATGTCTTTTCTTCTACTTTAAGTGCTTGGGACAGTTTCGTATGATGCACCTGCATAAGTAGCTTACAGCTGTTTTCTAGGGGGGAAAAAGGTTCAAGGTTTCATTAGGTTTTCTGCCTGCAAGCCCGTGGCTTCTAAATAATCATCCAGCTAACCCCATCTGGCATCTCAGGTTAATCCAGTGATCTAGCAGTGTTCGTTCCCTGTGGTGTCACTGTGCACCTCAAGGTAGAGATACTGAATAAGAGATTTCAGAAGTGTTAGCAAGTGTAGTGTTAGGACTTCAAAGTCTACTAGTGTGTCAGGCTATTAGTGAGACTGCATTGCCAAGAGAAGGAAATAGAGGAGAATGGAATTGGTGTACAGTCTAGTGACCCTTTTGCTTTCAGATTTTTCCTGCAAAATAAGATGCAGTTGGAATGGGAATTTGGACATATATGTAGGAAGAAATGAAAAAGTAGGAATAGCTGGAGAAATGGCAAATCCCTTTCCTCTGTAGCCAGCATATAGTCATTTGCTGAACAGTAGCTTTTGGCCTCATTTCCATTTAATTCCCTGAAAAATGTCTACAGTAATCTGCAAGATAGGTCTGTATTGGTCTTACAAGAAGCATATTAAAACGTCCTGTTTTCTTTCAGAAGCACAATAGGGTAGTAGTAAAAAGAAATGTATATAATTCATAAGTAACACTGGCTGTTTTCCGAAACATTTTATGATGAATCGAGGATCTCTTTTTAACCAATTTGGGGCACCACTAGTTAGTGTAATTTTTTCTTGCAGATTTCTCATTGTCATGACACTGCATTGGCCATAATAATTTTGTTAAGGCAGCAATCCTTTCAACTATTAGTCTTGCCATTCAGAACTCTAGTTAATATGAGGATAATTGTGGATAACTATCCATGCATATCGCATAAGCAGCTGCATTTTCTCACAATTTACTTTACATACGTTTGCTTGCATCATTTGTGTCCATAACTGGTCAGCAAAAATGGTTTTTCTTACAGTAATCTGGCGACTATTTGAAATTTATCAGTTAATACCTAGCATGATTAAAATTATCTCTTAAGAGATGAAGACTGTAAAGAAGCAAAAATACCTTGGACTAGTGTCTACTCTAACAAAAATCTAAATTGGAAAACTTAAGTTATATTTTATAAAGACATATTTTAATTCAATTTGAAACACAGAAAAGGAAGGTGAATATTCTGCAAACACTAAAACCTTTGAACCATTGAACACTATACTGCTTAAAATGCGAATTTTTTTTATTGTATCAGCTGCTTTTGAATTGAAGAATATAACACTCTCTTGGAAATAATTAACACCATGTCTAAAAAGTGAATTCACTTGCCTTTATTTGCACAGAAAGTACTGTTTCTTGTATTAAAAATGTTTTCAACCAGCAATGCAAAATATTTTTTTCTCCTTTTTTTTTAATAGCAAATACCAGATGTATCACCAACAGGCCGCTACACAACGTTGGTTCCTCTCTTATTTATTTTAGCTGTAGCTGCAGTGAAGGAGATAATAGAGGATATTGTAAGTATTTAATAGCACCGTTTTGTAAATAGCTATCATATTTTTAATTTCTAACGTTACAAAAATGTTTCCCAGTTGTCAAATCCATGTCCAAGCATTTGATGCACCTCTTTATTTCTAATGTCACATCCATAAAATCCTTAGTTCCACTGTTGTGACTTTTCGTGGTTTTGTAGCCAGCACAGAGAACAGGCCTTTTCGGTTTTTCCTGTTGCTCCAGTCCAGTGCAATTTACTGTTAGCATTTCCTGTCTTAGTGCTAAGTGTGATCTGCTGACTCCTGATGGCCAGGAACAGACGCTGGTCCCTGTTAGGCAGCGCCGCCACCTTTGCCAGGTTTTCTTAGGTTCTTTCCAGTCACTTCTGTGGTAATGGTTGTTTTGCTTTCTTCTTGCATTGAAAGAAAGCTTTAAAAGAGCTGGGGCATTGTGAACAGAGAAGTGGCTATTCTGACTTTCTTTTGAGGGGAGAGAAAGGAGTTTCAGTCTCTGTTTCATTTCATACAAAAGTTGTTGGGGTTTTCTGAGTACCTTCTTGCCCTCTCTTCACTAAAAACATGACAGAAACCATCTCTCTAACTTGCTTAAAATAATTGAGTATTTTAATTGATGGTTTTTGTATCTAAGGAATTAAATTCATTATTTACCAAATCACTCTAGATGCTACAAATTTCTTTATCTGCTTTTGTTTTTATTTTCTGCAGGTATGTTGTGAGAAGGACAAGACATTAGATATGTCATGATACAGCAGAGTGTCTTGTCCACTAGAGTAGTGTTCCTGTTTGTGGACACTTCTCTTGAGTTTTGGAAAGGGTTGCAGGTGGTGTAGTTTTTCCTTGCACACAAATAGTAAGCTGCCTGGGAACATGAGATTTATTGTGTTTGAGCAGAATTACAAGTATATGCAGAACCATGGCCAAGAGGAAGAGTATTGAGCTACAAAGGAGGCTTGGAATAGAGAGTGGTTAGTCACATGCTGCCTTTATTGATACAGTTGACTGGGTTTTCTCCTTAGTTACCTCTGTGAATGGATGGTAGGCAAGATACAGGTTGTATGAAGCTCCTGAGTCACAGAGTTAAGTGGTCCTGCAAGCCACAATGAGGTTTACATTAGATATTTTTCTTCTATTTGGCATTTCTAGTTTTTACTGCCTTACAGTCAGCTTCTCCTTAAATGCCTTTTTTGCTTTTTCTTTGGATAAACAAAACCCTTTGGAAAAAAAAGCCATAAAATCAATTCATGTTCTTTTAGATATTTTTAACCATTCTGCTGTTAATGCTTACAGACTTAACACCATCTGTCAGTGTCTAGGCAAATATAAAACTGAGGCTGCTGCTACTGTACAAAGTGTTCCTTTTAAAATTATCTCACCCAGTTGCTTTTCTTTTGTTATTTATTTCTACCATTTGCTCTTTGTAACTTGAAGTGTACAGTTTGGTGTGGCAGGGAGGACAGGGATCAGGTATAGTGGGATTTGCATATACCAGCTAAATAAAGTTCTCATTACCAAATGCTACAGAAATACCTAAAACCAATACAGCTGTACTGGTTTTTCCTGAGAAAGCTGACCACTTTCTGCATAGTAAATTATTCAAAGTGTATTGCCTTAACCATTAATTTTCATTATGGTTCAGCTTTTTTACACAGTGAAATATTTAGGATCTCCACTAAATGGTAATCTTCATCTAATACTAAAGCTTTTGGACAGGAACCTTGTATATTGCTAACAATAAACACATTTGACAACACTTTTAGCTCAAGACCCAAATGTTTCTTTTTCTGGAATGAAATACCAAGACGAGCAAGATGTTAGCAGAAGATATTATTCATGAACAGCATGTGTTTTCCATATACGCTTCAAAGGTGCTAACATGCAGTGTTAGATTGTCACTATTTCCAATGACTTTCATCCATCATACCTCAGAAAGTCCTGGATATTAACCTTTTCAAAATGGAGGAGATTCACTCTGTGGACAAATGGACATCTGCTTTGGTCAAGTTGTATTTTCTCTTTGATCAAAGGTTATTTATCTGTACAGTCCGCCATCTCTTTGAAAGGAGAATCTGCTGGTATTCTATCAAAATCTAGTAAAAAATAATATTTCAATTTTGCAAAGTTATAAGGTGGCCTTTTAAGGGTTAGCTCAGATTCAAATCAACATTTTATTGGCAATAAATCACTCAAGTATCTTGACCTATTTTTCTTTAATTTTAAAAGATTACTTCTGATTTTGTTTGCATCATTCATGCATTGTTTGCATGGATTCCGAACATCTGTTTCAAAAGTGTACCTAAACCATTTAATTCTATTTAAATTAATTTTCTGAAACATGTTCCTGCTCAGGAAGAACTGGGTTCCTGAGTCCTAAATTGTGTGTTTAAACTAGTACTCTCCTAAGCTTTTTGTATCTGAGTTTGGTCATACCTTGAAAATGCTGGTTGTTAATAGCTGTGTCAAAAGATTACTGTTAAAGATGTCTCATAGCTATATTAAAACTGCAGGGCATCATCGCCTCTTTGGGTGGTGTGCTGTTGATTTTTTGTTTGTCTGTTTGTTACTGTTGCTGAAGTCTGCAGGCAGCTTTGTAGAAGCAGAGTCATTACGTTTACACAGTCATTTCCTGACTTCAGATGTCTGTATGAGACACTTAAGTGAAGAATTGTTCCATGATCTTTGCTGTGGTAGAATCATCTCCCAGTTCCAGGAAAGGGCAAAGTTATGGTATTGAAATGCACGAGTTCCTTGTGTAAGGAACTTGTCCCAATAGAGATTGCCCACATGAAAGGATATTTTTTGGTACAATACAATTACCCTGGAACTGGATGTGACTTTCCTGGTTTTCATAACTATGCAAGTAATTAATACTGCTGTTTAAATATTTACGTGGTTTATTGGATAGGTGAGTGGGAGGGGCTGATAGACGAGCTTTTATTAGAAGTATGAAAGCTTTATTTTATTAGTAGAAATCATTAACCACTCTGCATTTTTAATTTAGAAAAGGCATAAAGCTGATAATGCGGTGAACAAGAAACAAACTCAAGGTAGGACATTTTTTTAACCTTTTTGTTTTGAGGGGGTTGAATTTTTGCACGTGGTAGTAATACAGTTTGAACTGCTGACGTAATTGAGTGGGAAATTGCATGTGCAGATTACTCCAGAATTCGTAATGTAAACAGTTGAAATAATAATCTGCAGTGACATTAGCCCCACAAAATAGAATATGTTCTAGATTAAGGTTGTGAGGTTCTTAAGAAACTTGATCATTTACTCATTTAGCACAGGTGATGCTGTCACTGTTAGAAGATCATAATCACCTGTATATTTAATGGGCCTACATTATAATTAAAATTAGAGTACACATACAATGTTTTTCAGCCAGCAATAGGAAGGAAGCATAAAAAAAATAGAACTGTCTTTCTGTGCTGCTTCAAAACTGTGGATAAAGACTAATGGAGTTCTTTTGGATTTGATTTGTTGGGGTTTTTTTATTAAATCACTGTAACAGTTTGATTAGAAAGGATGAGATACTTAGCCAGTATACTCTAACCAAAACATTGGCATGTGTTTTTTTAATAGATTTATGATAGATTAAATAGATTTAGCAGATTTAAATAGATTTAATAGATTAATGATAAGGAAAAGTGGTATAAAACTGGGATTATTTTAGCTCAGAAAGTGAGGGAGGTATTAGTGTATCCTAAACATGCTTGTCAGGTAGGATGTCAAAATTTAGGTTCCTGCTTGGCTGCTCTTCAACTTTTCATGTTATTTGAGGTAGACCTCTCTGGATGGAAATAGTCCTGTTTTTATAAACAGGAGGAGGAATGAGTGTCATTTGAATTTGGTTGCAGAAAATTCGAAAAATACCACAAACAGAAAAAACTCACATGAAATCCTTTTAGCTATATAATAAAAATAAGCATAAGTTTTTTAGGGAGAAATGTAGTTATCAGTTAACAATTGTGTAGTACTGCTAAATACTGGAAACATAAATTTTAACACCTACCTAAATTGTATGTAAATCTTTACTGTAAAATTTATGGGTGCTGGAAGAGCAAGATACCTTAGGAAGCTGTTGAGTATGTAGAAACTACTGAGCTCAGTAGCAGGTATGGAGAGATTAGGATGGGGAGGCAAAACTATTGACTGAAATCACAGAAATAAAAATCTCCAGAGGACAGGCCTGGAGAAACAGATAACCTTTTAGCAATACATGAAAACCAGAGAAAACTTAATATTGACATCCAAAATTCTTTCATTAACTACTCATAGCTTTTGAGATTTGGCGGCAGTGGAATCTTAAAATGCCTTTTCCATTTTTCTTTTTGTCCAGAGTGTACAAAGTTTTAATAAAAGGCTCTCTTTTCTGACTCTTCTTCTTGATTACCTCTCATCAGGGTCTTTGGTAACTATTCCTAAGATTCCTGAATGTTCCATGCATGCAGAAAACTATCTTGGAAGTTAAATGTGTGATGAGGATAAATAAAATATTGCTAGCACTGAGAAACACATTTCTTGAACTACTGCAGGATTCACATAAGTGAAGCACTGATCCTAGCATCCTGACAAAATATTTCTTAAATGTATTGTCAAGTAAAATCTACTGTCAAAGCAATAATTAAAAAGTTAATCAGTATGGTGCTCTCTTACTTTGTTTTCATGTATTCAGCAGTTCTGTGACCCTAAAAATCAGCGATGTGCATAGTACATTGTAAATGCAGCTCCAACTTTGGTTATCTTTCGAACACATTAAATTGTTCGTGAAATGACATGTGCGTGTATAGATTCTGTATATGGGTCCCCTTTCAACTTTCTGTTCTTTGATGACAATCTGTATCTAAGTCAGCCTTAAGTAACTAACTTTCTATAAGTTTACTATAAAAAAACCTTTCCCAAAGGATTTGGATGTATTAGGCTGCATTAGGGATGATTTTTGTTGCCTCAGGCTGCATACATGTATGATCCAACAGGATACCACGAGACATTCTGACAGGATGAAATCTACATTTCTGTAGTGTGAAGTAGCCTTATGTAGGGCAGATGGAAAATGCTTTTGAAAAATAGTTGTTAGAAACAGCTGAAAAATAGGAGATACAAATGCGAAAGTCAGGCTGCAGAAAGCTTTATGGTGCAAGTTCTCTAAATTTTATAAAAGGTGTGTAGCAACCCCACTTCTTTTTTTTGTTCTCATACGGAAATGGATTTAACTGAATGTTAGTGTGTGTTAATTGTCCTTAAAAGCTTACCCGATCAAGCTAGGATTAGAGTACTCTTGAGAGTACAACTTAGTTGTCTGGATTGCTGCAAGGTATGTTTTTAATTCTGATCATTTCTTTCATCTGATTGGTGCCATGGCCCTACAAATCAGTACTGCTGTATTAGAAGCTGTGTTGCTGACAAACAGATGGAAATAGGTAGTTGGCAGCACAATTATCAAATGTCTTGGGTTCCTTAGGACAGACAGTATTACAACCAGTCATCACACTGAATCTGTAGTTTTACCAGAGAGGCGAAATGGTTTGTCAAAATAGATTTTGTATAATTATCAGCTGGTTGGTGAGGCAGTCATTAAAGTATCTTGCTTACTGTCAGAAAGGGAGAGTGCCCCATCTACCATTGCCCTGAGCATATCAAGACTAGTAAATTTGGGGGAAGGAAGAAGAAGACTTAATAAGCAGGTTAAGTAATGATTGCAGCTTTCATTGAGATACATAAGAAGAGGAGTCAGTCTGGACAGAACCTCCAGGAAGACTTAAATGTAGAGGCCATATGTAGTCCCAGATTTTGATCCACCTTTTTGAAGTCAGCACACTCTTGCATAAGAACTCGGTCCTGGTTGGGAACATGAGCTTCCTGATGGTTTAAAAGATGGAAAACCCAGTGAAAGGGGGCAGTCTCTTAAAGTTATCTGAGTATTGATACATAGCAGTATGTTTCTTTTTTTTTTTTTTTGCATATCCACCTTCAGTATATATATTTTCGGTAACTGGGGCTAAAAAAAAGTTACATTTATTATTGTCTGAAAAGACAATCTTGGCAATTGACTGGCAACAAGGCATGTTTTTTCTATCATAATAGTAACACTTAAAACTAGACTAGTGGAATCTGATTTCAGTATTAATTGTGACTACCAGGGAAAATCTATACTAAATACCACTTTAAATAGCATGGAGTATTTTCAGCATATTTGTGGAGGATGTGACTGTAGCGATCCTAAAGTTCTCTGATATGACAATAACAACAGAATAGTTAATCTCTAGTGAGCCTCCTGGCACTTTTAGTGAATATTGAATATATTCCTCTTCTCCCCCTCCCAATAATTTCAGAACTTTTTAACTTTGGAACTTTTTATTCCAATTACTCATTTATTTTGGAAAACACATAATCGTAAAAATCTATATCAGATTTATTTGATTGTCAAGGCCTGTAAAATGTCCTATTTGACTTTATACTAAGATTCAGTGGTACAAAAACTGTTAAAAAAATGTGTGCTATGTATTTGAAATGCTTGATCTGAATTCATAGAAACAAGGCATGCTCTAAAATATTATGTAAATGAAGTGTGTCTGTATGGCTTTTCATAAGGAATCTAGCATATACCTCTATAATGCAGTTAGATTGTACGACTGGAAAATTATTTATTTTTTTCCTTTTTTTTAGTACTACGAAATGGTGCGTGGGAGATTGTCCACTGGGAAAAGGTGTGTGTGTTTACTGGTCACTTTTAGAGCATAATGCATATTTAATATTTGTTTTATTTCTTCATGCAATTGTTAATGATAAAAAACAACTGGTATTATGGGAAATGTATAATCTCTTGTATTTTATTTTTTCTTTGTTGACATTTGTCTCTCAAAACATACTTTGAAGTCAAGTCAGTTTTGATGGCATGAGTCCAAACTGGTTAAATTCAGTGGGAATAAGCTGAATAATATGATAACTGTGGCAAAATTACTCACTTCCTTAGTCTAAGTCTTTAGTAGTTTGCCAAGGCAGAAACTTCTTTATGGAAAGTAGTTACTTTGTGTATTTGTCGAACTTCATCAGCTTAAATCATGAGAACTCTAAAAACTTTTATGCAGTGGTTAGGAGGGGACTCTTCAAGGTATCTTTCAAGAACTAAATGTTATGCTACCATCTAGTCAGTTAGTTTGAATGGTTTCCATACCTGAAAACTTGAAGAAAATTTGACTCACTGTAATTTGGAGGCAAGGTGCAGATGAAGTTGTCTTACACCTTTGAAGAAGTAAGGATATAGTGTGATGCAACAAAACTGTGGTCTTAGGTGCAAATAATTTCTTCTTTAACTCAACTTCAGTCTTTCAGTAAAGTATTTTACAAAACCAGCAAAATTAAAGAACTGCATAGAGGAAGGCTATTAAAGATTAGGCTTATTTGGCTAACTAGGCTTATTAAAGATTAGATTTCCAAAGAATTCTGATAACTTTTGACAGAACTTCAGTTGCACAATCTAACTTCTCTAAGTGTGTGTTTCTAACAGTCTTGCTAGCAAATTCAGCAGGTAAATATTTACTGTGCTTAAAACAAGGGTATAATACATTTTGTTTGAGACCATTAACCAATTCCCAGTTTTCTTTCAGGTAGATGTTGGAGATATAGTTATAATAAAAGGCAAAGAGTATATACCTGCTGACACTGTACTGCTCTCATCAAGGTAGAGATGCCCACTGATGCTTATAGTGTAGAGGCTGGTTTCTCTACCCTGTATTTATTCATTTATTTGTGATTGCTCCAAGGAAATAAAGAATAAACAAAAGTGCTGCTGTTCCGAAGTGTAGTCTTGTGTTCATTTGGTCATTTATCATTTAAGGCGGTGGTCTTTTTAAACTGTGACAATTGCAGTTTTGAAATTACTCTGGCATTCAATTTACCCCTAAGAAAAATGTAGTGTTAATTTTGTTGTTGGATATAATACAGAAAAGGCTGGTTCTCTGTCTAAAAATTGGACCTCAACAGCCATATTTAACCATCTTGGCTTTTTGACATGTATCCAACAACTTTCAGCCCATAAGTAAATCAAAATGGATTTATTACAGGAAACAGAAATGGTTTTTAAATTATATAGTTTCCAGTTTGATAATTGAATCAGGGAAAAAAGTGAACATGAGATGTGAGTCATCAAATCAGCACTGTCTGAATACTCACTTTATTATCTAATATATATATTATGAATAATTTCATCAGTTGGAAGCAAGACTTAATTTTTAGCATGTCATGCTGTGACCCGTTTTACATGGACAATCAGAGGTTGTTTATCATCATTTCCTTGGACAGTTTTATTTAATAAATCCACATCTTAAGTGGAAGATGCACATTTTTCAACATCTATTTGGTCAGGTCAACAGACAACATACTCTAAGAATCTTTTTTAATGAATGTTATCTAAATGTGAATGTAATTTTTTTTTCTGGCACAAGCAGAAGTGTTATGTGTATGACTATTATTTCGGTATAAAACCTCTGTGATCTCACTGAAGTTAATTTATCTACTCATGCGTACAATTAATAAAGTTAGGATCTTAAGCATTTCTGTTGACAGACTGTGATATAGACTTGTACATTGTTTCTCTGTCTTCCATTATATTTCAAAATTAAGTGTAGCTGTTTCTAAAACACTTTTAATAAATTATTATCAAGTGTAAAGTAGTTCCCAGAAAATGCTGTAAATTTCGCCCACAGTCTGTCTCCAGTGCTAATGTTAGCCGTAATGTTGAGTGTCCTCTGTAAACCTTTTACTTCTGTACTTTAAGAAGCATTTATAAATTCTCCACCAAGATCTTTGCTTCTCCACCAAGAACTTTGCAGGCAATACACCACTTAGCAAGGACACTTTTTCTGTTGGCCTGATAGTAGCTTCTGTCATGCTAACCACAGTGTCTTGCAGGTGGAAGAGGTTACATCCTCTCAGAGCAGCTTCTTCATAATCCCCCTGAGTAATCCCCTAAATTTGAGTCTATTCCTAGGTGTCTTCACAGCTTTGCCCTTTCCAATTTGGAGGACACTTGCATCACAGTTGTGGTTTACACTCAGGAAAATACCAACTGCCTGAAGAGCCTACTTTGCAATCCTTGTACCCCTGAAGAAATCTTGTATTACAAGTTGACAGTGAAAATAATAGTTAGCTGCTACTGGACTTGGTCAGGACTCTTTCCACTTTGTTTAACCCCTCTTTAGTGCCCTTATTAGAGCACACTATGTGTGTCCACCTATCACCATTACTCACATTGAATTTTCCTGTCAGCTTTTCTTCTAGGATCCAGTTTGCAGTGGGGACTCTGAATCACAATTGCTTTTCTAGGCCCAGTTCAGGCATTTCTTTCAGCTAAAACTTCTTCCCTTTATATTACTAGGATCCTGTTTCAGACTTGCTTCCAGGAGACACCCTGGTACTACTACATGTTCTCTATTTCTGCCTGCATACTGGCCTGTGCTCTCTCCTCCATCTCTCATCTCAGATTTCTTCAGGAAGACTCTCCATCAGTTTTGCTTTCAGGTCTTTATTGATGTCCAGTTACATTTTAGGTTCCAAAAGCAATACAAGTCTGTGGGCCTGGTTTTAATTCAAATTAATAATACTGGATTCTTTTTACCAGCAGTAGCAGTTTCTGGAGAACAAGAGGATCTTAATTATTTTAGGAAACTATAATCTCTCACAGTGAAGAGCACAAACCTCTGAGATTTAATTCTGTATGGTTCTTGCTAGTTCAGTGTGCACTGAAATTTACGAAACTGGAAAAAAATACAAAATAATTTTCAGCATGTCTACATAGAAAAGGTACTTGTTACCTAGCTCTTCAGAAAAGTTGGTGCAAAATCTGTTGTCGTGGCTTTTATTTTTTCAATTGATGTATGGATTGGCTAAAAACTTGGTTACTTGAGAAATAAGCGTAACACTGTTTAGTGTTTACCTACAATGTCAGTGCGTTCTACAGCCTAAAGTTTGTGCCTTACAGTAAAATAAACCACTTGAGTAAAAATGAAAGTGTTCTAGCTCTTTTCTTTCTGACCTGATTAAAATAGATTTTGAAAAAGTTGTCATCAGACATTTTAATTAACATGTATTGTTTGAATAATAATTTCAAACTCTGTCTTTCTGTCTTTGTTCATTTGTTTTGTTTGTTGTTTTTTTTTCCCCGTCACTTATTTTTCTGTTCTAATCATTTCAAACTGGGATGTGTAGGTGGCAGTAGGGGAAGTAGTGAAAGTGACCAATGGGGAACATCTCCCAGCTGATCTCATCAGTCTGTCATCAAGGTTAGAATAAAGTAGTTGCACAGGATACGTGTATGTGGGTCCTCATATACCAAATATGAATAACACTGCCATTTTGATAGAAAGGGTTCTTCTTTGAAGTACAGATTATAAAAGTGAAAATACACTATAACACTTCAAGAAGTTAAAATTGTTTCACTCGTCTTGGTTTTTACTCTACCTCCATGGAATTTTATCAAACAAGTTGTCATTGAATAAACACAGTTAAACACCAGGTTAAATATATGTTTAAGAGGAATATACATGTTTCAACCAACTCACTATTTTCAGCAAAGAATCTAGTTTAACATTGGTAGGACTGGTAGAGGACCCTCTGCACAAACTTGGATGTTGCACAATCTCTGCTGCATGTGGTGGCAAAAGCAGCGTTGTTCTTGTGTATTGTGACAAAATGCATGTTTCTTAGACATGTCAGCTTTATGCTATTGTCTGCACTCTTACCACACTTTGTTTTTTACCTAACCAATCAATGGGCCTGCCTTGATCTAACTGTAACTTACTTTGGAGGTCACTGTAATCTGCTACAGTTACTGCAATTAAGCATGTGTCTCACTTGAAATGTCTTTGCTGCCTTAGTTTGTTTTGAAAGTGCTTTACAAAAATATTGTTTGGTTTTGTTAACTAATAAAAATGTTCGAATTGTGTGGTTCCATCCAAACAGGCTAAATAGAAGTTATTTCTATTTTTAGAGAAGTTTGCCAAGAATAAAACAGTAGCCTGAATGTACCTTATTATAATTTTTCACATTTTAATGCTTGTGCTTTACAAAACTGTGTTAAAATAGGCTACTTAACATTATCCTGCAGATAATCTGAAATCGTTACTTATCTGTAGCAACTGTTGCATTAATAAAGGAAATTTTAAAAATAATTGATGCTGGAATTTCATGCTAGAAGGAAGGAAAACACTAGAAGCATTAAAGCGGTGTAGAAGGTAAACCTTTATTCTTTTAAATGTTACAGGGTTTTTGTGACTTACTTGATCCTTTAAAGAATCAAAACTTCTTTTTGTCTTGGATTTAAATCACAGGTGTTCTGTCCTCATGCCCAGAAAATGGGAGCTGGAGTAATTTTGAAATTTCTTGGTATCTGTCAAACAGATGATGCATTCAAGTAGTAATATTCTGTGTGAACTTAAAACAAATATTTTATTTATAAAAAAGCTTTTGAAATGGCAGAAGGGGGATATATTTAAAAAACTCCTATTATGTTATCCATAATTTAGACTTCTTTTGTAAGAAAACTATTAGCAAGGAAACTTTTATATCTTAAACTCCTGCTACCTGCTCTAGTAAGCACTACAAATGCACTATGCTGTGCCATATCATAATCTCGTGCATAAAGATAGAACACTTTTGCTGTGTACAGTGCTTTTATCAGTATTTCATTTAAGAAGATAGGCTTTGGCAAACTTCTCTGAAAATGTAAAGTGCTGTTAGGTTTTACAGATTTGGCTGTAAATTATTCTGGTTTTGAAGATTTGATAAGACAGACCTATTTGTATAAATAAATATTACAAGATTACAGGAAGTTTATGGATTTTGCCATTGTAATTTTGAATTCAGGACTTTTTTTCTCTTCATAGTGAACCACAGGCCATGTGCTACATTGAAACATCTAATTTAGATGGTGAGACAAACTTAAAAATCCGACAGGTAGGAATTTCATTTTTGAGACTGTTTCTAATATTTTTGTCTATTAGTGCTTATAAAAACATTTTTATTACATTAATGAATGTTCTAGAAGACTGAAATTTTAGTGGTTTGAATAAAAAGCTATGGATTATTGGCATCATAAAAGTGGAGGAGTGAGTGCTTATTCCTAAGTCGTTCTTTGTGCTTTGTTTCAGGGTTTTTCTTTGGGAGAATAGGTAGAAACGTAAGTGGTTTGGGTATTGGCTTTGTTAACATGGTGAGGCAGAAGCCCTGCAGAAAGCAGCTGATGGGGCCAGTATTGTCCTTCAGGGACAGGTAGGGAATAGCAGATTTTGACTGAGTGTGCTGTTGCTGTGCAGGGACATTCTTGCTGAGCTCTGTGATGGATTATGACCCTGTCTTGGTATTGTCAGGTGCCAAGGTGATTTCTTCACTGTAGCACCCAGTTGCAATAGTAAAGTGTAGTTTTCCCATTTTGCTCCCATAGGGATGATTGTTTTCTGGTCTTGCTGTTAGATTTATAATACGTAGATTTGTTATTGGATAATGGTTTTTAATGTCATGACAAATGAATTTTGTTTACAGGGTTTGCCACTAACATCAGACATCAAGGACGCAGAAAGCTTGATGCAACTCTCTGGCAGAATTGAGTGTGAGAGCCCAAACCGACATCTCTATGACTTTGTTGGAAACATCAGACTGGATGGGCATGGGTATGTAAATACAAGGAAGAAGATCTTGGGAGATTCAGTGTAACAGTATGTGTTACACATACTTAGCTATGTGTTCTTAAACTACTGAAGTAAAAATATGTACAGTAAATATTTTTTATGTATTCTCTGATAGAATTCTCTTTTGAAAAAAACTAGAAGCATAAAACCTTATTTCTAATGTCTCAGCTTGTTTTATTAGTTGTCCTTCAGAAAGCATTAGGTATTAACAACAGAAGAGACTGCTAATCAAATTCTGACAGTTCTGGAATATGTACCTAGTAACTCACTTGTTAAGCATGTCATCTTGTTACAGAAGCTGAATAGAAATAATTTATCTTTTTTTTTTTTTAATTGTTCTTTTCATATGTTTGTCTAAGTGTGGAGAGGAACAGAGTCCATTGCTATATACCTCAGTTCTTCTGACTTGGTAGCTGAGAAACGTTTAATACCTTAGTTTACTTGAAAGTATGTTCCTTTAAAAATAGAAAATGTGCACTTACAATGCACATGCTTGTACAACTGCTTAAAAAGTACTTAGGATACTGAAATGCTTACCAAATACTGATATTCAGAGTCCTCTCTGGATTCACAGAAGATTTATTACTAGATCCAGAATTGCTGAATCCTTCATTCCCAAAGATTTACGGTATTTCTTATTTATTTGGTAGGTATTCATTTCTCCATATCCAATACTGTTAATGATTGAGGTTTTAGAGTGATACATAAAGTACTAATTACTAAATACGTCTTTTTTTCCCCTTAATATTCCATTTTTTATTTACTCGTTTCTTACAGATGAATTCTGGGATTTTTCAGTCGCAAGGGTGTGGATCAATTATAATTCTATATAATTCCACTGTACTTATCATTAAGAAGAGAAAAACATTTACCTGTAATTCTTCTCTGAAGGTAATAGTTATAGCAGATCCACACATTTATTCTGCTAGAAGGAAAAACATACTTTCCTTTTTAATCTATGAATTTAATTCTTGAAAATTGATTAAAAAAATAAATATTGAGTATGCTGATGGCTATTGTGCCTCAAGACTGTGTAGGAGGACGCCATCTGCTGGTCAAGAAATTTTTCATTTGAGAAATTCTGTTTTGGAATATTTTGTCTATAGTTCTTGTGCAGTAGGATAGTTCCAAAAGTGTGGCTCTAATGTAATATTTACCTTCAGTGAAAAAGAATTGCAGATAAGTAACACATTTTGGATCTTGGCCTTACTTCAACCTGAAAAATCAGGGATATGTTTTTTTTAGAGGGAGCACAAATTCATCTAATATATATTTATTTGTCCAGATCTTTAGACCTTCCTACCATATTATGTAGGTTCAGCAGTTGTGATTTACACTTTATCCATTACAATCTTAACATACTTGCAAAAGCATTAGAGGATACTGAAAATGTGTTTCCATCTTCTTTCACTTAATCTAAGTCATTGGAGTGCCATAGATATTGTATCTTATCGACCCTTTCAGTGTTTTCTTTTTCCGTTCATGGGAGAGCAACTCAAAAAAAAAAAGTTTTCTTTTTTTTTCTTTCGGATACTCAGTATTCAGGGAGACAAAACACCATTACAGGTATTTTGCCTTTTGACTAAATCTGTGAACTAAAAGAGGCAAAAGTTTTCTTGCTGTCCTTAGCCTTGGAGTGAGCTAACCCTTATGACCAAAGTGTGCAGCTCTTTATTATGCTTATGTGTATAAAGAAGCATGTCAGCTTGGTTTTAGTCCATGAAAACAATTACCTAGAGAAAGGAGAAGAGTTCTTTAGCTTGGTTTATATGAACCTGTGACTAGACAGTAGTTTGCTGAATGGTGAGGGGATTATACAAAACAGAGTCAGATTCTGGTTATCCAAGACTGAAGTATATTTTTTCCTGAAGACATTCTTAAAATTTTGGATAAGAGTGAAGTAAATTTGTTAACAAGAACATCCTATTGTGTAAGTTTTCACATGTGTTTCAGAAATTATTAGCTCTTAATATACCCTCTGCCAGGAAAGTATTCTGAAAGCATCTTTCCTCATTGAGAACATCCCTTACTGGATACAAGAGTGTTGGTGACAGTCAGTAGTTATGTAAAATGCAAGAGAAATTGGATATGTTGGATCAGTTTTAAGAAGACTGAGGCTGGGAAATAAGACACTTGAGATCTCTCAATCATTACACCATCTGTCAAGTCATTGCACCATCACTTTGTTAGAGCAGAGTGTGATCACAATGTTGGGTATTTGTCATGTCACCTGGCACATGGGGCTTTCCATACCCTGCCTATACTCTTTGAGCTACCCAAAATGTTACTAAATATCATGGCTTTTTCAGATGCATTATATTTTATATATCAGAGATACAGCTGCTGTCCGTAATCAGTTAATTTGTGATCTTAGTAATGTGTTGCTTTCAAACAAGTAGAGACAGTAGTTTTAGGTAAGAATTCCAAACATTAGAGCACTTCTGACAAGTGTAAACTGCCAGCTGGTATTTATAGACTGAGAAATACCCCAGGGCATGTTTGTCCATGAAAAAGAGTAATAATTATCTAAAATTCATATATTTTAAGGAAAACTTGACCTACATTATATGTATAAAGACAGCTGTTTGAATTTAAGACAAATGTTTCCCATGTCTTTTGAGGGTATGTTGCTCCTTTACTATACAAAGTTTTAAAAGAAAAATAGAACAAAATATACCTGGTTTTGCAGTTTAAAGAAGGCACATGAAATATTATTGTGAGTGTTAAATAACTGTGTTCATGAAGGGTGGTTATGTCATTAGAAGAGTGAGAGTTCACAACATTCTTTACTTTGAAAATTGCTTTCAAAATCAATTTTTTAAGAGATCATTTAGGAAAAAATTGATGATCATAAATCACAGGAGAATGAGACATTTTTGCTTTCAGTATGCTTAGTTAGTAATACCATATCAAAATTAGCAGTACATAATAAAAATTAAGTGGTAAGTAATATTTTTGAAAACTTAGATTTTTGGCCTGGTTTTTATGTGTCAAGTTTTTTCTGTCTAAATTCGCAAAAATTTAACTGTGAAAATTAGCTTCCTAATCTGTTAACAGTAACCATGTAAATTTCGAGAAAATAGTTTTAACAAATGCTGCTTACATTTATTCATTGATATTGACTGGTTTAATACTAAAATGTAAAAATTCTTCCTTCTAGTACTGTTCCACTGGGATCTGATCAGATTCTTCTGCGAGGAGCTCAGTTGAGAAATACTCAGTGGGTTCACGGGATAGTTGTCTATACTGGACATGACACAAAACTTATGCAGGTTTGTCACTTGGATTTTGTCTGACCTGTCTGCTTTATTACTTTAATTTACCATTCCATGGTACAGAAACACGGCTTGACTCAATATAGTACTAAAATGTCAGTAATATAGCATCTTTTATATGAATTAAAAGCAATAAAAATAAAGCAATTTCTTGTTAGTCACTTAGTCTCAAAGTAGTTTTTCCACTAGTAAGCATATTTATTGATTTTATCTTGTAATTTGTGCCTTGAAAACTCTTTATTAGCAAGTTCTGTTATCATAGCTTGTCTTTTTTTAACTGCTCCTAAAACTGTTCTGTTATGGGGCTTTCTTTAAAGTACAAAGGTAATCATTCTTGTCAGAAAACAAAATGAGGAGGAAAGGGACTGAAGTTACTTTGCCTAGCGTATTTTGAAATATCAGAACTGAAATGCACCTGTTGAGAAAAAAGAATTTCAGATTGGTCATTCATGCCTTGTTTCTTGCTTTTCTTATTTGTAAAATAGTTACTTGAAAAAGTATGTCTGTATTAGCAGCTGTCTTCCATTACACAGACAAGGTGTATGTACATTCATTTTTAGTGTTTACTGTTAACTATTGGTGTTGCCGGTGTTCTGTGTGATTGTCTAAAATTCTTGTGACACAATTCTAAAGCTCCAATTCATAGACTTATAAGCTGCTGGTTTTGGGGTTTTTTAAGTAAAAGAGTTAGGGCATTTACGATGATGTATTTTGGAGAATATTTAGAAAGGGATATACAGCAACATGTAATTTGTAAAGCAAGAACCATGTTACCTCATTGAATATTTATAGCTACTTCTGGTTTTTGTGTTTTGCAGAATTCAACAAGTCCACCTCTTAAAATGTCTAATGTGGAGCGAATTACGAATATTCAGATTTTGATTTTGTTCTGCATCCTTATTGCCATGTCTTTGATCTGCTCTATTGGTTCAGCTATATGGAACCGAAGGCATACGGGAAGAGACTGGTATCTTGATCTAAATTGTAAGATCTAAAATATTATATTAATATTTTAGTATTTGGTTGCCTTTCATGTTGGGAAAGGAGGATTATTACTTTCCCTTGCACAGGGTTTTTTTTTAATCTCTCTTTGTTTGTTGACTAAAGTCATTAGGCTAGGTATATTGCAGCACATAAAAAATTTGCCTTACTGTGCCATCTAAGCTCTTGCTAAATTCAGGAAAGGCAAGATGATTTGTTTGTCTCTACTTCTTTCAGGCACTCCATCTCTGCAGCTCAGCAAGGTCTGCATCAGCATTCCACTGGCATAGACAGCTTCCTAGACATCAGTCTGAAACCTCTTACAGCTGTTACCAATAGATTACATTTAAAGCTGTAGTGACTTTTCTGAATTTTTAAACCTGCTTGTCTTAGAAAGTGATGCTGTGGCTTTATAATTTATACTGTATAGGGCTTTAACTAATTAATATCAGAACTTAATAGACTCCTCCTAGAGAAGATAAAAGAGGCACAAAAAGTCTCAGCTAACATGTTATATGGGGCAGCTGTATGTAAGGTGAATGCAGGGCAGTGTGATGTTGCACGGGTCTTCATGGCAGCATGCAACATGCTGACAGTCTGACCCGCTGTGAGGAAACAAGATCTAAAAGTAGTTTTCATGAATGTACTTTGTGGTCAATTATTCATGTTTTCAGAAATTCTTAAGGCCTTTTTTACTTAGGCAGAACCAGAACTGAAACAAAGCTCCTGAGTACCAAAGCTTCTGAATGTAGTCAGCAAAGAGGGGTTTTTTGGGTTTTGTTAAGTTCTAAAAGAAAAATCTTGAAGTTCTGATTTGAAGGCACTCCTAAAGTTTCTGTGTGTGCATTTATGATGAACTTTACTTCCCCTCTCTTTGATGATGAGAAAGAAACTTTTTTTTAATTAAGAAACTTAACTTTCATGTTTTCCTAGTGAGATAAGAAAAAGTGAACTAGTTCATAGAATATTGACAATTTTCAGTAATATCAAAGAAGGACATTATATGTGCTTCATCTGTGCATTTTTTTTTATTTTCTAGGAAACATAAACATTTTAAGAATATGGTGGCTATTATATGCTTCACAGTAGTAAAGCAGTTTATAAACTGTTGTTATTCCTGAAAAAAGAAACATAAAATAGTGGCCATTGATATTTAGGTCTGTATGTTCTCAACTGATTATCTATGTCAGTTTATTTTGTGATATATGTCCTATGATTAAATGAAATTGTTTTGGGTTTTGTAAGGTACATCCTTTAAAGCTGTATTCAGCATAGTTGTTCTGATAGCAGATGCTTTTAATAAGTAAGAAGCATTTTATCCCCCTTTCCCCTTAATTATCTAATTTTTTAGCTCTCTAGTCTTTTACGGAAGTGCTTCATTTGATGCTGGAAGTGATACTAATGAAATTCTCCAAAACCTTCTTTTCTACATCTATGAGTAACAACCAAATCCGTGTTGGACACACAGTGGAAACCTATATGAAGCTGTTTTTCTTTGAGATGCCTTGAATATAGCTAGGCAGGCTCCATCTTTTACCCTTTTGCTGTAGTGCACAGCAGACTTGCCCATTCTCATCCTCTCTGAGCTACTACTGCTGGAGTTATCTTTAAAAGAAAAACTTAAAACTTTAAAGAAAAAAGTAGTATAAAACTACTTGTTTTATGTGTTAATATTCAAATTTCCAGTTGTTCAGAACTTTCATCTTTCATTAAACTCTCTAATTTCTTATCTTCCTTTCATGTGCTGTGAATTTACCTCTTTTGTAGCATTTTGCTCTGTTGAGGGAGTGTATATGATTGTGTGAAGGTGGATGGAGAAAAAATGCATTCTACTATATATTTCCCCTTTTGAAATATAAAACTGTAATATTTTGAGTTTAGAACTTGGCTTCCTTATATAGATATTCCCAGATTTTGATCTTAAAATGTAGCAAAAGAGGGAATAGTTGGTAAGTTTGTGCTTCAGAAATTGGAGATGATTGCAAAGATCACTGAATTTGAACTCTGCTATTATAACAGAGATCCTTAGCTCTGAGGAAGGTCTTATCTATAGGCAAGTGATACTGTAATTCATCCCAAAGATTCTTCTTAGGACACTTTAAAAATCATCTGTTAATGCAATATTTTGAATACACTGCATATATATACTTCTAACTACAGTCTAAAGTATTTATTCGATTACTTTGTTTTTTGGCAGATGGTGGAGCAAGCAACTTCGGATTGAATTTCTTGACTTTTATCATTCTCTTCAATAATCTTATTCCAATCAGCTTGTTGGTTACACTTGAAGTCGTTAAATTTATCCAGGCATATTTCATAAACTGGGTAAATACTATTTTTATGATGTGCATTGATTTCTAAAATCAAGTGGTTCACAAATACACAAAATGATGGATTGCTTGTCTATGTATATATTTTTTTCAGACTTTTTCTGTTTGTATATTTATTATTGGTGGAATCTGATGAGGTAATAATAAATTATTTCATTTAGTAGTGCTGTTATAGCTGCACCAGGTTGATTTTTGCAGCATCTTTGTTGTGATCCTTTAATTGTAGAGGAGCAAAGTGAGCCTTCTGTGGATTGCAGATAGAAACTTTAGGTTCGAATATTCCCCAAAACATGATTAAAACCAAACGAGTTTAAATGTTGATACCAAAAAATTGATACATTTTATTTAACAGTAAATAAAAGAAGGAAATAGAAGAAGAGGGTGAGGGGACAGGAAGAGTGAGAGAGACAGATTAAGTAGAATCTGTCACCCTTCTATGGGTCCCAACTAGATGTTGTCAGTCCTCTCCATCTGGTCGTCTTGGTGGTGAGGGTCCCTCTCCGAAAGGCACAGAATTCAAAGGATTAATATTTAATTAACCAGCCTAGTTTGGGCCAGTTTTGGCAGGTTTGACACTGTCTCTGGCAAGACTCTGCATTGGTTGCCCCATTTTGCATCACGTGCAGTGCTCTGAGGAAAGGCCTCAGGAATGAGTCTGGGGAGCACTTTTGGGGTCTTTGATGATTGTGACACCTCCTCAGCTGTCCCCCACATCAATGTCCTGTGGATGTGGCTTTCTGGGGTGGTGGGGGGTTGTTTCACAGCTGTGTGTGATGGAGAGTGGGTGTTCACTACCTCTGACCAGAGGTTGCACCACACACCCAAGGCCCTCCTCCTCCTCTGCCCTTGCTGGGGAGGGGAGTCTGTGCAAACCTGGCAGCGGGAGATAAGATTGGGAGCTATGGCTCCCCCAGCCCAAAGCTAGGGAGGGGTGATTTCCAGGACAGCTGCTGAGCTTGGCCCTCGTGTGGATGCTCTCCCTGTCTTATCTGTTTCTTCCCAGACCTAAGATGAATGAACAAAAGTGTCACTTTATCTTATCTCAGGTTCTCTTAGGCAGCTTAACTCACAGTCCAAGGTTTCATTCAGGGGGCCCATTCAGGGTGGGCTTTGGTGGTGCAGCTTTTCATATCAGTGTTTAAGCCATGAACTATAACTTTTCAGTTTCTGACAGTGTTTTTGTGCTTTTTGCTTTCTCATTATTGATATTCAGGTATCAGTTTCATTCAGAATGATCAGAAGAATGTGTTTTGCAGTGCTGGGGAGTTTTGTCCAGTTTCATATTTTCTTTCCAGACTTTGGCATTTTACTTTGGCAATTTGCTTATTTTTCCAAGCACAACCCTAGTGTAATGGAGTGAGTTTTATTGTACAAAGTCAGTGTCTTTTAGTATTATCACGTATGAAATATATAAAGATTAATATGGCAGCCTTTAATTTTTTTTTCTTAATGAATTAGTGGGGAAAATGAAGGGTTTATTCTGTTCGAGGTAGGAGTGAGCCATTTTCCGTAAAACCATGTAAATATGCCTTCCATTTTTCCATTTTTTTCCAAATGTAAATTTATGGTAGCATTCTGAACACTTTAATCCAATTCCTTGATCAAATGTGTGAAATAGATTTGTATGTATGAGATATGTCATGGAGATACAGATAAGAATGTGTGTGAAGTAGCAGGTAAAGCATATGCTTTATTTTAAAAGTTAAATACTTTTGTGAGCAGTCAGCTGGTTTCAATTTATCTTTTTTTTTGTGCTGTAAAACAAACTGTTAACACACTGGAGAATGCAATAAAATTCTTCCTTAATTTTATTCTTCCTTAATCAACAAAGACCCATCTTGAATGTGTTGATTGCCACTGTTTATACAAAAAATCAGAAAGGCAGTTTTAATTTCTCTTCCTGCCCCAGTTTCTTATTTTGAGGGATTAGTTGCCTTTAATTTATCCTAATCTGGGACTCTGGACTTTCATCTTAAGTAATATTTCTCTTTCTGTGTAGATTATATTTGTAAGGAGAACTTGGTCATCTGCAATCTGTTGCACTACGTAACTATGTTTGATAATGTTTTAAACTTCTACTGTATTTAAAAACAAAATCTAATGTTTATTAAATAAGTAAGAGGAAAAGAACTCACACCCATATGAATTGTATCTTACATTTATTGTGTACTCTCAAGTTTATCTTCATGTTTTTTATCTCAAGATATGTTTGTCTTGCTATTTAGAAAAGACGTGCATACAGTAGAAGTAGATGAGACTGACTTCTCCCTAAGAGTCAACAGTGTAGTATTTCTGCTTGTTGCTAAAGTAATTTTAAGTATGTGGGTCAACAGTTTTTCAATAATACTGTTCACTAGAAATAATCGGAGCAAAATCACCCATGAGAAGTTCTTATTTCTTCTGGGGGCTCTCTTGGAAGTGATCTGATAGTGTCTGTGGCTTCCCATGTTGAAATAATCTTAGGTAGATCTATTCATGTTTGGTCTTTTCTTCTACACTTAACTTTTCTATTTATGTGCTAGATTTTTTGTTAGAAGTTTTGGAAGACTGATTTTTAAATATATGTATTTTTTATCTCTAGGACATAGACATGCACTATGAACCTACGGACACTGCTGCGATGGCTCGTACTTCCAATCTCAATGAAGAACTTGGACAGGTAGATAAAAGAATTACCAGTTCTAACTCTTTTGAAATTACTGAAATTATTCATGTGAAGATTTATTTCAAAAAAATATTCTTGCCTTAGTATTTGCTTATTTTTATTCTCTTTGTTTTGTCATATATTTTTAAAAATACTTTGCAGTATGAGCGAATTAAAACCAGTATTATGTGAACAATCATGTGGTAATCAATGTGTATATGGTGATCACAGAAGATTGAAGTGTATCAATAAAGTTACAAAATCAAAGGAATTTTGAGTGTTAAGGATGTCTGTGGCACAAAATTTAGTTTTAGTATATACACTTACAATAATGTGTGTCTTCAGTATTTCATTTTTTTTCACATTCTCTGCATTCCTCAGAAAAGACAGTGAGTATCTTAGGGTTGAATCACAGTTCTACACATATCCTCTTTTCTTGCCACTAAAGCCTGGAAGCTGTGAACGGAATGGGGGCTCATGGCTGAATTAAACCCTGGACATTTGGGCTTAATTCTTCTTTATGCTTTGGAGTTCTCTTTTAATACTGTAAAATCAGTTTGACTTTTCACAAGACATCACTTTTTACATGTTGTTCAGGATTAGGAAGTATGACTTAGTACAAGTGTGCCGTGGGCACAGGGTGTGCTTCTAGAAGAGCTACACGTGGTGTTTGCTCTTTCACTCAATTTGCAGTCTGGCTTTAAAAACATACTAAGCTTTACACTAGTAAAGCTTTATACTGTACACTAGTACACTGCTATGGAAAATAAAATACATGCTCATTTAATTGAATTGTATTATGAACACAAGTATGCATGTTTTTGCATTTCCTAACCTAGAAGTTTTCATAATTCTTTGCTTTATTGCATGAGAATGTGTAAGTTGACTCTAGCTTTCCAAAACCAATAAATAATAACTTGGTTTTAGCCATATAACAAAGCAGTCCTAGGGACTAATCGTGCCTTTTGGAAAAACTGGTTGCAGGTTAGTATGCTCTATGCCTTGTGTACATAGAGGAGTACAGGGCCTTTGCCTGCTGGGTTTAACATGTATGTGCAGAAAATTTTATTGTTTTCCTGGATTTGAGAGTACAAGCTCCTCTAGTGGAGAAGAGTCTTTGTTGAATCTTAGCTTTCCTTCTGTTTCATTTTACACTATCTGTTTTTTCTATCTCTGCAGGTAGTTTGTTATTCACATTCCCAGACACATTCTTTCCTTTTGACTTCAGTAGTTTTTGTCTTAATAACAAATTCTCCTTCACCATCAGGAGCTAGTCAGGCTTCTTGGGATCTCCACTTTAATTTTTTCAATAGATTCTTAATTTGAGAAGATTTTTCTAGGGAGACCGAAGGACCCTACTAAAAAGAGCAGGTTTCTTCTTTGAAGTACATGAAGGTTGCATATAATGAAGAGATTTCCCCCAAGAGATATTCAGGTTTTAAGAAAGGCAAAGCTTTGGTGTTGGGAAAAAAGGTTGAATTTTCTTAGCTGCAATTCCCACTTTCCCATTGTCCTCACACAAAAAAATATACAATTTGCTACGTAAACCTGACACAGGAAGATTTCTTCTAACAACTGATTTGGCTAAGGCATAATTCCTCAGAAACATTTTTACTAATACATAGCATTATTAGTCTCAGGTATAATGTAGTTAATTCCTAATTAAGAGTCCTTAGGTTTTTTTTAATTAGAACTAATTTTTAATTAATTGAAGTTTACCTATGACTCACAGAACTTTTGGTTCATCACAGATTACCTCATTTCTTCATATATTAACTTTTTTCTTAAGCTTAGGCTTAAACAAAACTTAAAAATATCACAGGTTCATGTACTTCAGCTTTGAATTTTAAAATGCTCTACCTAGTAGTTTCTGGAACAGAAGGGTTTATAATGCTAGGGAAATAGGAGATGTAGAGTAGGCAGAAAGAAATGTATTTCTCCTTTTCCTATAGTTTGTCATTTCTGAACTGTTGTGCTTTTATTAACATTTTGGCTTTAAGAAGATATTTCTATGTCAAAAAGATCAGTTTAGAAATGCATATAGATACGTTTCTTATCATATTACTTTCTGTCCAAAGTTCAGTGTTTTACTGGCTAAGTCATTGGTCTTCACTAGTTTCTTGTGCTTCAACAAAGTGTTGAATAAGGGATGGTTAAATACACCACCATGCACTGAAGAGAACTTAAATGTCCTGACATCTCAGTTGATTGATTTCTTTGGAAAAGGGTATGAAGGTTGTGCATCTGCCATGTTTGTGTATTGTTTTTGTTGTTGGCTTTTTTCCGACAAACTGAACATTGCAGAACAGGTAAAAATATTTCATATGTTGATAGCCATGAATTGTACTGGATATGTCACTATCTGCTGAATGTTGATGTATAATGGATTTTATCGTTCATTTAGGTCAAATACATATTTTCTGACAAAACGGGTACCCTGACATGCAATGTCATGCAATTTAAGAAGTGTACAGTAGCAGGAATTGCATATGGGTAGGTATTTTTATATACTTCTTCGTCTGTGTGCCTCTGCCTGTCCATATGTATCCATGCATTAAAACTGTAGTTAAAATAAACTTACACCTGAAAATATCTACAACTCAGTCAGCTTCTTGTGACTATAAAATGTTACTTATAAGAGGCAGGATAACTTCTGTCACGACATCTCTTTTTGCAAAGAGGAACAAAAATAAAGTTGAGATACCACAGGCTTGCTGCTGTAAGGCAACTTCAATATGCATGTTTTTGCCATCGTTTACCCTGTTTTGTGTTGTTACAAGCAAAAGCCTGAGGGAGACTTGAAAAAACTTGGTTTGTTATAGTTCATGAAATCTCAATAGAAAGACCATATTTTTGCAATTTTCATTGCAGTATAGGCACTAGCAAAACAGTTGCAAAGCGGGTTTTTTTGGTAATTTTGTTTTATTAACTAACTACTTTTTTTAACACGTGATCCAAATTTTTGGCATTTGTGATTCTTTCTCCTCTCCCTATTCTGTTTTTCCCTTGCTTCTTGTGCAGCCATTGCCCTGAGCCTGAGGATTGTAGTGTTCCTTCAGATGATTGGTAAGCTCTGAAAATCATTTAGCTTCTGCTGTTTCTTAAAGATTCAGGCTTAAAAACACTGAGCAATATATTTAGAGATGGAGCTAAATGTGAGACAGTTTACTGCTCAGAAGTTATTTCAGCTTTGAATTCACACAGACTGCCATCTTACACAAAGTTATGCTATCCAATTTCTATGGCATTAGGTTCTGTACTCTGAAATAGAATCTCTCATAGAGTCCCTGAAATATAGTGCAGTCATTCTACTGACATTCCTGGTGCTATTCAAAATTACTTACTGGAGGGAAAGTTTTGTCTTTTATTCCGTATCTGGTACTATGGTAACTTTAATCACGCTTTTCTACTGTTAGTAATAATAATATATTTAGAAAAAAAATCCGTGTTAGAGTGAAAAATATGTAATGTTATTTTGCTATTTTACTTCCTCCAGATAGTTTTAGAATATTAGCACTACATAGTTCTTAACTGGAACTGAGATTAGAGCAGCCAAATACACTTGGGACTAACATTAATGTCTTAACGGGGACTTAAGGAAAGAAAAGTCCTGGATTCCTTTCTGCTGTCATCTACATGAAGCCTTGTGCTTCTTCATCATACTTTCTTAAACTAAATATTTGCAATACCATTCAAAGTAAGCTCAGATACATCAGAGAAAAAAATGTCATTTGCAGTCTTTAAATTATCACTATTTGTTGAAAGTGATAAAAAGACAATATCACACAAAATTGAAATGTGTAATCATCTTTTGTTAAAAATATCTGAAGAAAAAAAATCTTTGCTAAATTAGAATTAATAATTGTTTGTTTAGCTAGAGGAAAAAAAAAACCAACCTGAAAAATTCCTTCTGCAACACATAAAAAATCTTAACCTGACCTGAATATCATTATTTGATGTAGAAGGAAAATGTTTCCTAAAGATGTGTAAGTGTGCTTAACTGCGTAGAATTTCATTAAAACAATGCAGTGCTTACATGAAATTAAGCATGCTTGCTTATAAGCCATTAATGAAAAAAAGGCTGGTTTTGACTAACTCACATAAATAGCTTTATGAGCACATCTGAAATGGATAAACTGATATCTGAACAGTAGTTAAAAAAAAAAACAACCTTTTATAGGCAAAGAATATATTAGAATTACCTATAAAATCGGATGCTTGAAATTTCTTGGTGTGTAAATCTTTTACAATTAGTAAAAACTGTTTGTGCCAGTAAAATTTCTAGCCTAACATGACTAATATACTAAATATACTAAAGTCCAGGTTTTTTTCTTTGTATTATAAAGAATCGTTTTCCACTTCATTAAAACTTAGACCTGCAAATATTTTTCTGTATTTTAGCACTGAGAATCTGGAAAATTTGTATTAGAAAGCTTTAAGCAAACAAAGCTTAAAGCTTAGACTCTAAACAAACATAATGTGTCTGAAGGTGTTAATATTTGGCACTTCAATATCTACTTGCTTTGCATTTAAAAATGAAGTCTTGGTGAAGAATGTTTCAAATTTTGCACTTTAATTATAGTTAGAAAAAGTAGTCCTTGCATGGCTGTGCAGAAGAGGTTCTGCATTTTATATTCTTCCATGGTAGTTACTGGAGGACTAAAACAGCTCACTTCTGGTTTTCATAGAGAATCTTTAAACTGCCTTTGATGTATATGACTTATTCTTCAACTTAAAGCATCAAATGTATTTATTCTTTTGTAAGATTATGTAATCCAAAGCAAGACCCAAAGTAAATGAAAAAAAAAGTTCCTTCAATTGGATTCACTTTTCAGCATTGTTTTGTTTCAAAGTCGTCTAGATTGTCTTAATACTTAGCTGTAGTATTAAGACTGTAGCTGTAGTCAGCTGCAGTGTCAAATCTTCCTGGCAGTATCTGCATTTTTGAGCTCTCACATTCAGCCAGAATATTTGTGCGAGATGGGAAATGTTAGTGTATGACTTTATTTCTCCAGAACCATCTCCTCCTTGCATCTCTTAAGTCTGCACTTCAGCATTGTTGTTGTGTCTTCATCTTTCAATTTCGTATGTTCCTTTTTGATCATCAGTAATAGAAAGCAAACCCTCTGCATTCAGACGTCTCTGATGTCTGAACTCATTTGTTTACCTCTTTCAGATACCAGACTTGCTTTTCTGCAAACATTCTTGATGAAATGTATTCTCTTCAGGCATATATATATTTTTTGTGTCCTTTCTAAAATCTCATTGTATAGATCAGAAGACAAGAAGCTTCATTCTTACATTGTGGATATATTTTTACTTCATCCTTCATTACCTGAATTCAGCAGAGAGACTTTGCTGGATTTAAGTATATTTATATAAACCAAGGATTAATAAACTTTGGAAATGTGAAACAAGTACCTTTTCAGTTCTTTTTTCACAATATGTGATTGCAGCCTTTATTGCAGCAGTTACAGCCCTAAACTTGTGTTTGGATGATTTGTATATAAACTGTTAAAATCATGCTAAGAATGATCTCTTTTTTACTTAATTATTTCCAGGCAAGGCCCACAAAATGGAGAAGAAAAAACATTTAGTGATGTTTCATTACTGGAGAATCTTCAAAACAACCATGTAAGTTATATAGAAACAATTACTGTTTCGTGAGATGAAACCATTTCTTCCAGTAATTCAAGAGTATGTCCTTTAAGGGAAAATAAATAAATTGTGTATTTATACAAAGTCAGCATGACCTCATGAATACTCTTTTCATTGCTGCTGATGTATGTTAGTTAGATCCAACCCTTCTTCTCTCCCCTCCTTTTTTGTTTTGATGGTATGGCTCAGTTACGAGTTTGAAGTAGTCTTGTGTTCTTCTTTCTCTGGCTGTTTACAACTACTCCTGCTGTTCAGGTGATGTCATGACATCCTTTAAAGCTTTCAGGATAAACCAACTTAACTTACATCCTGACATGACTTACCTGGGCTTGGAGAGGAGTCAGGAGTTAATCGTATGCATTGGGTTTATGTGCATGCTTCCATGTGGTTAGATCTTCAGACGATGAAATTAAAGAGGCATTTTGGAGGCTGATATTTACCCAAAAGAGACAATACATTCCTTAGGAAATTAACATGTTATTTATGATCTGATTAAGAAACAGTACCATCATTACCACTTTCTGCTTTTTGTTTGTACAAGAGATTTTTTTTTTACCTAGTCATAACCAACACCTACTTTAAACAGTGTAACTGTTTGTTCCGTTTTTGAAGAGTGTAAGTAAATAGCTCTTCTCTTTCCCTAAATTTTGTCCTTCCAGGAGGCTAGCTCCAGTTTAACTAGAGGCAGTAAAGCACCTTTTTCTTACAAATGGGGCAGTTTTTAATGGTAGACAGAGCAATTCTCAAGTGTATCTAAAGCAAAGGGGACTCTTACACTTACCTTCACAGGCCATTTATATTTACAGTGCTAGTAACAGGGAGTGTGGCATAGTTGGAAAGAGGTATTCAGCTATTAATGCTGTTGCTGAAATGTCCTTGGTGTGCAATTGTTGAATCTTCAAAGTTTTCTGGTAGCTGTGTAGTATTAAGTATGAGCATGCAAGCTATAAAAATGCATTTGTATGCATCTTAAAAATTCACGTTCACATTCAAAGAGAGGTTTTCACCACTGTATTTTAAATGTATTCTGAAGTGCTTTGGAAAAGAATTTGTAATTCAGTTTTCTGAATACATCTTAGAGGATCTGGGGACCCTCACTGGAAGAGAATGAGACCCTGCTCCCATTAGTGTTCCTGCACTACAGAATTTAATTTGGTTTTCAGAGATTACTGTATTTTATAGAGTAATTTTATAGTTATTCTTAGTCCACTGCAAATCTGAAATACCGTAAATATCCTACAAGAAACCCTCAGCTGAGGCGGCAGCTGCTTTGAACTCACAGGCAATGCTGGGGTTTCTTTTAATCAGCCATTCAGGAGTCAGTTCATTTATTTTGCAAATGCCAGCTGTAGTAATAAGGTTCTTAGCTGTATTTGTCAAGTCCAGTCAACTATTCTACTCATATGTTTCTTTTCCCCCTCTCTTGGCTAAATAATTTTAAATTGTCTCCACTTCTTAGACTTTTGAAGGGCCTGATATATTCATCTAAATGTCTTCTTTAAAAGCAGTCTGATCTTGCAATATTCTCCATTTGATTTTTGTTTGCTACATCTTTCAAAAGGTTCTCGAAAAGTGTTGTCAACTCCAGTACTAGACAGAAGTAAAAGAGATTATTTTTTAGTAAAAAAGGCAACATCCAAAAGACTTCTGTGAATAAAGTAAACTTCTTTCAATACATTATTCATACTTACCTTCTCTAAAAATTATTATTTAAACTGTTCTATGTTTCTGATGAACTAATTTTGATTGTTATGATAGCAAATGCCACTAAATTCTGTTTATGTACCCAGTATATTAGCACAGCAGAAAGAAGTTATCCTGCATGCTGAAATTAGTGTACAGATAGTTTTCAAAGAAAAGAGGTACCTTTCATTAAATTTTTGTGGGCTATTATTTGTCTATATCTATTAATACATTTTGGTTATTTATTGCTTAAATAATTAATCAAACTCTGACCTCTTTTTTCTTAGCCAACTGCACCTATAATATGTGAGTTCTTGACAATGATGGCAGTGTGTCATACTGCAGTTCCAGAAAGAGAAGGTGATAAAATTATATATCAAGCAGCATCTCCAGGTGAGACTCAAATAACCCCATGAACATATTTTATCAATTCAGCATGCAATGCAAATTTTATTTATTCCGTTTATTGTTTTTGAAGAATCTTCCAAAATTTAAAAAAAACCCCAAACTTATCCCTGAAAAAATAATTGGTATTAGCTAAAATCAGTTTTGTAAAAAAGGATTTCAACTTTTTAAATTTTAATACATTTGAATGTCCCGTGGATTTTGTAAGGGCAAAGAATCAGTAACCAATACAGCACTACTAAGGTGTTGTCAGATTGCTGTGGAATTCTAAAGGAAGTGCTCAGAAATAAATAAAAATCAAGTCAGGAGACAAATTCATGTCCTTGCTTATTCTATAAGCCTGTTCTGTACTTGGTAACCATGATGCTAATTTAAAACAGAGACTGTGTAATCAATACAGAAATTGTTTTAATAGGAGAGAAGTTGTGATAAATGCTGTTTAAGGATTGAGAAAAAATTATCGTACAAAAGGTCTGTTTCAAGCCTTTTGTGATTCATAGACAATTTTTGAATCAGGAAATTATGACCAAGGCAGAATGATTAAAATATGCTCAGCTTGGGGAAATATGATGGGAAAAATTGCCTAAAGTGCATAGATTGTTCCTTGACTCCCCAGCTGCTATCTCTCTGAATCCTGTCCTTCAACAGCTGAAAGACAAGGGCAGAGGTAGTGGGATAAGTAAAGTTAACTAGGTCATGGCAGTGTTTTACTGGGCATTGCAAGCAAACTCCATTGTCCAGTGGCCTGCTGAGGAAGGTGCTAACCTAGGTGCTTTTGAAAAGGGTGCTCTCATTGCTGAGCTAAGAGGTGTGTTCCTTTCAGGGTTTATTTTCTCTGAACTTTAAATTCATTTCATCAGTTTTCACAGGAGAAACAAAGAGTTTGTTCTGGCACCAGATTTAATTCTAAAATCCATAAAGGAAAAAGGAAGTGAAACGTAGAAAAGCCTGGACTGTGATGATTAAATCATGATTAACAGTTTTCTGGTACATTTGTAAAATAACTATTTAACTGAACTGCAGATGAAGGAGCACTGGTCAGAGCAGCCCGGAATCTTCGTTTTGTATTCACTGGAAGGACACCTGACTCAGTAATCATTGAGTCTGTAAGTACACTGGAGTGTAACGTTACAGTTTACTGGATTTGCTTCTGCTTTAGTTAAATAATCTAAATTACTGCATTATGATGCATTTGTATGGACATGTTGTTTGGTTGGTTTTGGTTCTTTGGCTTGACTTTTTATTTTTTTTTTAATTATTGCCCTTCTTATTCTTCAGTTGGGACAGGAAGAGAGATATGAACTGCTAAATGTCCTGGAATTTACAAGGTAAGTTTGTATTTGATGTCTTTTTGTGAAAGTACTTCAACACTTCTCTCATGGATAAAAATGCTTGCATTTTCTATATTTTTACAGGCAAAGTATGCATGTTGTGTAGCTTGTATCTGTGACAAAGCAGAGTACATGATTAAGATTACATCTCCTGATTTATTGTAAAATATTTTCAGAGGGATTTTTTTTTCTCGTTGTCTACATTGTGACTGATACTTTTCACTTTTGCCTTTGCTCAAAGATTAAAAACACCTTTGATCTCAAAACTTTAAAAAATCTGTGAAGAATAATATAGGAAAGTACTGAAAGTTCTAAATGTATTTCTGAAAGGCCTGGCACTATATGATTTATTTAAAAATCTGTGTATTTATCATTGACTGATAAAAATAAATGTTGCATTTGACCTTGAATACACTTGTATAATTATGACTTGCTTAAACACTCTAGATTGAGACTCATTATCTTCTGAGCAGCATCACTACAGTGTTGACCAGTTTGTTTACTTGGGATATGAGTTTATCACATCCTTTGCTTTCAGCAAAAAATTTGTGTTAAAGTTCTTGGAGTTATAAATGTGTCCATAAGAAATATGGGTGCAGTTTCAATTCTTATGTAGAGCTGTTTATATTGTATCTGTGTATGCTGTCTGTGTTCTAAATGTTTGTGTAGGTCTTCTGCTTACTTTGGCACAGGATAAGGAAGAGATTTCTATGTAGAGGAAGTTCCTTTTTTCTTAAAATGATTACTCATAATTACGCCTGTGAAAAGTGATTGTTGTTTTCCTTCCTGTCGTGTTATATTTCCCTTGAGCTTAGCTAAAAACGAAACAAAACCAAAAAAATAACAGTCCAATGCATGACTAACAGACTGAAGATGTATAAGTTGTGTGAAATCAGAGTAGTTGGCTGTATTTATAGTAATAGCAATAATAAAATGTAACAATGAAAGATGCAACAGAAAGTAATTTTTGTAATTTTGAATGTCTTTTAATGTCTGTTTGCAATTAATGTTTGTTTTTTATATTGTAGAGGACATACATAAATTTTTTAGATTTGTGTCATGGTTTCGTTTTTTTTGCAGGCATTGCTTCCATTTTCTTGTAAGTTGGCAAGTATGTAGTGCAAAGTGCATTGCTGTTAATTTTGTGCAAGCTCATACTGTGTTTCTGGAGTAGCAGTGAAGGACTGCTACTTTGTTTCTGGTTTTGATCCTTGTCTTGATTTCATAGAATTTTTTTAAACTTCGATATAAGTCTAAAATTGTAATTTAAACAGTGATACTTTATGGAGGTGGGAGAATTGCTTTTAACTCTCGACCTTTGGTGGTATAAGTTTTTTGGTAGCTACTGATCCTAGAATTTTATTAAGTATTCAGTTTTTATAGGTGTTTTTGTTCTTATTCTGCAATATTTAGCTGTGCTTGGAATTGACTTGTTGGAAGCACTAGAGGTCACCCGTGTTCCACAGCAAGAGAAATTTTGGCTCCAAAACAACACTATTTTTATGCATGTACCTTCAGAGAAGTAATCTGTTTTGAATAAACTGTTGAGTTAAGAGTTTGCAGGTGTTCCAAGTTTTTCCCAGTAAAAATGCAAATTGATCTCTTGCCACTTTCCAGTGTACGGCCTAGATAAAGACTCCTCTGCAAGTAGAATGCAACAGTATCAACATTTGATAGGACAGTAGTCCAGAGAAGCAGAACAGAAGTAGAACTTGTAGGAGTACTTGGTAGACTTGTTATTTCTGGTATTCTCTTTTTCCAGTGATTACACTTGTGCCTGTGAAAAGAGAAGTAGACTTATACAACATAGTAATTATACTTTGTTCATAGCAAGGAGGTAATTGTAAGTCTAACTGGCAGGTGAGCATGCTGAAAGTACTATATTGATAATTCTTAAAATTAGTAAATAGTGTCTTAATAAATTGTGCTGAGTTTAAGTAGCCTCCAGTAGATAGTCTGCATAGTCTGCTGTAGTAGCTTTAGTTCTAGGAAGTTATAGGTTGTTCAGATTCTCTGCTGTTCAGGCCTCCCTGTACTGGTAGGGAAGGAATTGTGCAGTGTTGTCCCTGTACTTGTATTCTGTCACCTGGTGCTGTAACAAATAGAAAAACTGCAGCTGTCTCTTGGCAGCCGAAAACAGTTCCTAGGATATGTGTCTGCAGGGCAGGGGAAAGCAAAGCACTGTGTCAGAGATCCAGAAGCTTAGAAAGTCTTATGTTTGGTTTCAGCCTGTGCCAACTATGTGCACTGTCTTTTCACCCGTGCTAGTTGCAAAACTGAGTAAGATTTTCAGTGTGTGGTTGCTTGTCACTTATCATTAAGGATAAGTGATGTCCACTGTAGGTGCACAAATTACACATCAGTCCTTGCACCAATATGTCATTTCTAGCAATGCTGCTGAATGAGATTTTGATTTGTATCTGCTTGTTCTCCTAGAGGAAAGAATTGCATTTTTAGTACCAGAATTAATTTCACTGGCAATAATAGTAATAATAATAGTAGTAATAATATCTCAGTATCTGGAGTCTCTAGTACTATCTATTGATTTAATGACTGATTTTCATCTGTATACCTGGGGCATACCTCCATAGCCTAGCAGAAATCATCTGTCATAGTTGCAGTTTAAAGCTTCTTGTCTGAATTCCTGTATTTTTGGTTTACGATGCCTATGGATTTGCCTCTAATTCATGTCTTGATTAGTCTCTCCTATGTGATTGTTTTCATGAGTAATCCACATTGTTTTGGATGTTGTACCAGGAAAACAGAAGGTATTGAGGCCTTACCTCCTCTCAGTCATTCAGAGAGCTCCAGAATACACTGATTTTGTGACTGTAGGCCTGATACTGCTAAAAGTAAAAAAAAAGAAACAGTGGCTGACAGAGGAGGCACCAAAAGCTCTGTAGTGGTATTTGTTTTCTGTGGTTGTTTAATCTTAAATCAAGTCAGATTGTAGAGTAACTATCAAACCTATCAAGAGCAGCTTCTGGAAGTGACAAATTTTGTGACTGAGGGAAGTATTTCTGTCCCTTTAAGATACTTCTGTTTATTTATAATCCCATTGCAACTCCATGGGAATTACCAGCTATTCTGCCTCTTTGTAATAGCCCAAGGGGTTACCCAGCATGCAGGTACATAGAGATCACAACAGTGGGTTTGCATATGGGATTTCATAGCACACAAGGACATGGGGGCTTTTTTTCCTACTTTTTTTTTTAATTACAGATTAATAAAAATTACTGTTAGCAAAGGAATGTATACAAACACACCCTGAGGATGGCTTGCTTGGGGCTGGTTCTTAGAGAGACTCCATGTTGGCTACAAGTAAGTAATTTGTGTGGGGCACAGACAGAAGGGAATGCAGTCAGTGGATGGCTGCTAATTTCTGTATTTCACTTGGGACAGCCAGTAGATGATGGTGTATTCTTTTAACCCAGGTCAATTTCTATTTTTCCAGATTTTTGTCAATTCCTGATTTCATATGTTATTTTCTCCCTTTTCTAGACAAAAAGTTCTAGTTACAGTTTTTTGTTTGCTGCATATTGATAGTATCAGAATGTGTCCAGTTTCTAGGCTTGCAGGCATTTTCTCTGTCACTATTTCAGCAAATATCTTCTGTTCAGTTTTTTCCTGTTGTAACCAGGTCATCTTTGTGGCTGCTCGCATCACTTCTACGGAGAACAAGCAGAACAAAACAGTGGTCTCACACTGACAGTTATTTGTAGTTGTGCAATTTAGTGGCTTACTGTACTTCACCAGGAAAAGGAAATAAAACTGTCACTGCCATAAAAAGGCTCATAAAAAGTTAGAAGTCCTTGGCAGTAACTCTTGGTCATTAGCTTTATTGCAGTTTTACTAAAAACGTGTGTGTCAGTCAAGATTCAATATCTTGTCTGTACAGTTAAAGTTCCAGAATGCTGCTGGAAAAAAATTGGTTATTCTTTGGTACATCTTCAGTAGAATAATATGCAGCTCCATGCAAGACTTCGAGGTTGCAGTCAGCTGGTATTGCAAGTACAAAACTGCTGAGTTTTTACCTGTCAAGAGCAAATACATCAAATTATTGTTTGTACACCCCCTAACCTACTGTAATTCCTCTACTATTTCTGCATTGAACATTCAGGCAAGTCTAATGAATTCAAGTTGCAGTAGGCTAGATATTCTTGACCAGAATCAATGTGGATCTGAGATTTGCTTTTGTTTTAGACAGCTTAACTGTAGTTTAGATGGTCCTAATTTCTCCAGTGTTGCCTTAAGTAGATTCCCAACTGGACACTGTTTAAAGCTTTTTGGAATTCTACTTACTGAGGTTTATAGATGAAATAGAAAAGAAGTTGCAGTAGTTAATGGCTTTGTATGTGCTTTTGTACAATATTCATGGTAACCATATCATTTAATATTGCTGTTCAGAAATTTTTACTCAATGGAAAGTGCACACCAGATGGGATTAGAAAATGTTTTTTTGAAGATACTCTTCAGCCTGTTACTTCACCTATAATTGCAAATTTCTTTCCTTCACCTATGTCTACGTTCCATTTACAGGATGTTTTTCATAGCAGTCTGAACTTCAGGAACCATTCATACAATAATGCTCTTTGATGATTTATAAATGGGATCCAGTTCCAACAGGAGCCAGAGAACCAGAACTGTTAAAAGACCATTTATTTCCATCTCTGTGAACTGTTGTATGAGAAATGTTTTGTTCCCTGAATAGTTTCTGTAGATTTATTTATAAAGTTGAAATTTGGAAGACTTGTGATATAAATACACATCTTGACAGGACATGATCTTGAACCTAAGGAATGCTTGTTGGCAAACCTCAAAGGGAAGAAGACAGAAAGCAGACCATGACAGTCTTCTCAATGCTTTCCTCCAATTTCTACCTCAGTTATGAGGACAAAAAGAAAAAATAACTTGGATTTTATTAACAACTGAAGGCCAGAGAGTAGTTAAAATTACTCCAGCCCCTTTTCCAGTTCTTAGCATACTGAAAACTTCGTGTGATAAAAGAAACTCTGGGATAACAGTAACAAGATTGCGGGACAGTACAATGTATGATCAACTCTGGCTGGCTGGGAAGGAAGAAAAAACTGAAACAGTCCATGATACATTACTTCTTTATGATATTGATGGTAGTGCTTTGTGCTTTAAGGTGCTTTTTTATCATCAGTATACAGTATTTAGATGAAGGTGAAAATTCTTAATACCATTTTGATGAGAAAAAGTCCTACAGAAGTGTGCATAGAAAAATATCATTCATTTTAATCGTTAGACAGTAAAACTGTTCTCCATCTCAATCAGCTGAGAACATAATTCAGAAGAGATGGCACTGACTTTTTATCCTATGTATAATATATTATTTATATTGATATTATTACGTTAAATATTTGTGGATGCTTGTATTTATGAACCACCTTATATAGATAATTTCTTTCTCTTTCAGCACTAGGAAGAGAATGTCAGTGATAGTTCGCACACCATCAGGGAAGTTAAGACTCTACTGCAAAGGAGCTGTGAGTTTTATTGCTTTCACTGCAACAAAGAATACATGCTGCCAATACAAATACAAAAGCAAAAGATTGTAATAACTGCAGTCAGAGCATTGAAAATGTGGGGAAAGGAATGTTGATGTACCTCTTCCAATTTACATTGTTTTGCTATGTAGCTATTCTATGTGATGAACTAGTTAATGTCTTTATTTACTAACTGCCTCTGAAGGTATGACAGACCTGTTCATCCTATTCTTTGTACTGCACTAATACCTTTATGCTTCCTATTAATTGCCTCCTCCAAGAAAATAGATGAGCATGTATTAATTACTTACTGGAATAGCTGAGCATGGATTACTAGATAGAGATAATAATCTAGCATAACTAACTAGATGAGAATTTTAACCAACCATTGATATTACACAGAAGTGAATTTTCCCAAAAGCAGGACCTGTGGAAAGGTATCCTTATCATAATGCATGTGAGACTGGCAGAGTTGCTCATTAGTTCTGGCTCTGTATATCAAGTCAAGTTTGAGGGGGAAGGAGATGAAATCCAGTTCCAGAATGGTTTAAGAAAAGGAAGTTTGTTGAATATAAATGTCCATTTTTTATCATCTCAAGTGAAGGAAAAAAACCTGTTGTTAAGATTCTGTGTATTAAGTTGGCTACAAAAAAATCTGAGAATGGCAGTTATATAGCATTAATTTTGCTTTGTGGGTGTAATATTAAAAGAAGAAGACAACTATTTGGCACTTTTCAAAATAAGGGGAAATAACATCAAAAATGTAGAAGAAAAATCTGCATTATATCAGAATTTGTAAATTTAGAAAATCTGAGGATAAGAATGTCGTTTTTAATTTCTGAAATAAGATTATTATTTTTGATGCTTAAATAACACAGTTCTATTTTTCTGCTATTTTCCTACATGATATGTATTGTCTACCCAACAAATAAATTACTTTTTCTATTAAAGTGTTACGAATTATATTTGTTTGTTTTGTAGGATACTGTAATTTATGATCGTCTTGCTGAAAGTTCAAAATACAAAGAAATCACCTTAAAACATCTAGAGCAGTTTGCTACAGAAGGTGGGTGATATTATTCAATATAAAAATAAATATGAAATTCAGTTTCTGCTCAACATTCCAGTTTTTCAATTTTGTCTCGCTGTAGTGTTTTACTCATGTTAAGTTTGAAAATTATGTTTTAGCAATGTCTCCTTTAAGAAAAGTCTTCCTTTTCCTAAGAAATTTCAGTAATAACTTCATGCTTAAAAAAAGCTTAAAAAACAGCCCACACACCCACAGAGTACACAGTAGAATATTTTAACCAAAGCATATTTTTCCAGAGAGCAAACACATAGCACATTGTTTCTGTGAAGATCTCATTTCCCATGGTCGCTTTCATGTCCCATGCCCAGTGAACGCTGTAGGGATGGCACACAGGAAGGAGTAGCCAAAGTAAAGATGGTTGGAAATTATTAGCATAGTGCTTTTAAGGTAGCTTTTAGCTGTATTGTTTCTGGCACCAGACCCAATAAGGGGAGTTGCCAGCATCTATATGGTTTGTTTTGGTGTCTGGAGTTTTAATAATCACTTTTACAAAATAGTTGCAGGCAGGGAACCTCTCTGTGAGGGTTTGTGAAGTAGGAATATAAATAAAATTTAAAAAACACTGAAATTAAGGGGATTGATACAAGCATCCAGTAAGTTATTTAATTACAGTGGATTTCACAGTACAGATGTGATGAGAAAAGCAGGCTGTAAAAAGGTTTCTGCACATTTCCTAGATGTTCAATGCCATACCCCCTTAGTATCCCAGGAAAGGATTATTGTACTGTGCAGTGTCATAGTTGGTAGACAGGAGTTAGAAGCAGAATTATAAGAGTCGTGGGAATCTGAACTGCAGAGTTTTTACTTCTTTATTTTTCTAGTACACTGCTACTAGAACATGAAAATTATCTTTAATATGTCTTAAGAAATAAACTTATATTGGAAAGCAAACTGAAAAACAATGCTTACATTTTGTTAACTGATCTCTGGCCAGATATTCTTGTTATCATGAAAGGTCATTTTTTTGTCATGCATATGATTCTCTCGTTTTTGTCTTTTGGTTTATCGTGGACTTTAGAGTTTTGACCAGTGTATTAAGCAGTTTCAGTCATTTGGTTCTATCAGTGATAGCAGAAGAAAGTCACAGATCTGTTTCTTTTGTTATTTTTCATATCAAGATCTCTGCAGGAAACATTTGGTTAGTCTTAAAGAATCTTAAAGTAATAAAGTTAGAATAAATTATACAATGAAGTTGAAAGCAGAACTTGCACCCGAACAAATTTGACTGATGGTACAGCACAAAGCCTCAGATACACACTGAGGTTCTAGAAAGGCTTAACAAAAATAAGTCAAGAAAAAATTACTTAGTGTGAAGTTAGAGTCATAAGGTATATGTTTGGTTAGAGAAAAATTCGATCACTGTCTGCTGTCTTGTGTGAATTGATGTGAAAATTTCAATCCAGTTCGTAATTACCATTCTCATTACTCAGTTGTTGAACTCCTTAGCAGTCAGGTTACACTAAATAAATCAACATAAAAAGTGAAAATTTCCACCTGTCTTTAGAACCATGGTACATATGAAAGGATTAAGAAGTTTGTTCAGCTATTTTTTTGTATCCTTCTTTTCAACAGATTAAAAGATCTGCTGTTCAAGAAGAGTGAATGTCTAACCTCTTAAAAAACATAAAATTCAATCTTTAAAAAAAATTACATATCTCTGGAGTCGATTAAAAAATTGGTATTTATTTTTACTTCAGATTTAAATTGCAGCCAGCTATGTTGCAAAGTTTCTCATGAGTTTCCTTTCATGTGGCGGGACAGTATGTCCTTGGCATTTGCTGCCTGCTCTTGGTGTGTTGTTCAGAAATGAAGTGGTTAGCATGGCTGGCATTTATATGTAAGCATTTATTAAGCTTGAGTGTTAATGCCTGCTTGGATAAATAGAAAAAATCCTGTGTAATTTTTCTGTGTTGTTCCAGTCTGTTAAGAACTAGGTTTAATGGTAATTTGTTTCCCATATTTTATTTGGAAGATCCTTTTAAATCACAGTGAAAAGAAGCATATTAAATTTTTTTTAATGGTTAGGCAGTGATTGAAAAAGAGAAAGCAAATACCTTGAAAAAACTATTTGCTGACATTCCATACATTTGGATTTCTTTTCTTCATTTTATGTCTGCAGAAAATATGTTGAAAACATTGTGGAAATAGTATCACTGTTAGTCAGATACAGATTCCTTTCCTCCCCTTCACCTATATTCACTGCTTTAGACCTTGTTAGTATATCCATATTATACAGAGAAAAAAAATCAGTTGTCAGCCTTGAGTTTATTCCTTTAAGTAGATGGTGAGACACCGTGTTCCTAATGCTGTTTAATTGTCAGACTATCCACATTATATATGGTTTTTACCCTGAAGATACTAAACTACTGTTACATTTAGGACACATATTATTTCATGCCCAACCTCTTATAGTTTCAGAATTGCCACTGGTGCTGAGCTGCATGCTCCAGAACCCTGTGAACAAATTAAGTTTACATTTAAACATCCCTGGTTGTGGTGCTGTTTGTCTCCTAGAGCAGAGTGGGCAAGTGAACAAAGGGTAATTACATTAATCCTGCCTGCCCCCCTTGTAAATCTACTGGCCTGCAAACTGTGGCTAGTATATAAAGAGTTATGTCAACTTCATTTTCTAGAAATCTGGTAATATGTGAAAATGAGCTGTTAGAAAATTCGCACCTAGCTACTTAAATTGAGTGTAAAATGTGTGTTGTCAAAAAGTAGATATTCCTTAAAATCATGCAGTCTCAAATTTTTGCTATAGTGCTTAATTCAGATTTCTGCTGAAGGAAAAAATCTGTTAATAATATCAACCAGCTCAAAGGTTGGTAAGTAAAATTGCCAAATGGTACAAAATGATTTTATTTTAAGAATTTGAAAAGCTGAAACAATCTATTGAGACTGCAAAGTTAAATGAAGGGATTCAAAGTTGGCTTCTAGATGATAAATTTCAAACTAAAATTTCCTAATACTAAGGAGGGGTAAAGAGGCCAGTGGTAACATTATGCTGATATATTTTAACTTTTTTCCAGCATAGCAACATTTATAATCATTTCAAATGTATAAATCTTTTTTTCAGAAATACAATTCACTTTTATGGTTTTAATGTTTCAATGTACATACTTATTCAGCAAGTATTTGGATTTCTTCATGTCTTTTTTATAGTTTAAGTCAAATCTTACATAAAAATGTATTATTTTTTTCCAGTGAAATACATCACCTGAATTACATTCAGCTTCTTTGAAATTGTTACTCTGTTTAATAAATTTATATTTATAGTTCATTTTTACTTTATGTATATTTAAAAAATTCTTCAAGATGTGCGGCAGTAATTTGAGTATCAGGCATAAGCATGCATAAAATACAGAATAATTTCAGCTTTCAAAAGGTGCTCTTTACAGGCATATTGGGGAAGGGACTAACAAATACCGAATCATTATCTGCTTTCTCTCTAGGCTTAAGAACTCTTTGTTTTGCTGTGGCTGAGATTTCAGAAAGTGATTATCAAGAGTGGTTAGATGTATATCACCGTGCTTCTACAGCTATACAAAACAGAGTACTCAAACTTGAGGAGAGCTATGAACTAATTGAAAAAGTATGTGCAGCTTGATGTAGCTTTCTGGGGTTTGGGTTGGTTGGGGGAAAGGCTGGGATGGGTAGAGGGATGAGCAGGAGAGTGGGTTCTTAATTATTGTCCTTATTTTCTATACCATGAAAAGTGAATCACTACTGAGAAATAATGTTTAGAAAAAAAAAAAAAAAAACTGGCAGTATACTGACAGTTGTGTCATGTAGTCCTTGCAGTTTAAGTAATGAAGATGAAGGAACAGTTAATCTGACAAAGTTTTTGTTGCAAGTATCTGCCTTGCTGGAAAGTGTCGATTATGGGTTGAACCACTGGAAAGTTTTTTTCCAGAGTTCTAGTGTGTAAAAAACTGTAATAACAGATAAACAACATCTGCTTCATTATATAATGATCTTGGAATATGGAGTAGTCAAGATTGGAAGGGACTTCAGGAGGTCATCTAGACACAAACCCTTGCTCAAAGCAGGGCTAGTTTTGCTTGCCCAGCACTTTGATGAAGTTTTGAGTATCCACAAGGAGGGAGTTTTCCCAGCTGCAGCAGGTAAATTTTTTTGATGCTCAACTCAGCCTTTTTTCCTTTTTCTGATTTAAAATTTTTATTGCTGCAGAATGTGACTTGATGCCTCTTGCTCTTTCACTGTGCAGCATGCATTTTGGAGAAGGATGGCTGCTCTGCAAGCTTCAGTTAGCAGAAGGAATCCCTCCCTTAGTCATATTTTTTTCCCATGTTAAAGTCATCCTACTTCTTCAGGTGCTCTTAATATAGTGTGCTCTGGGCCCTAAGCTGTGTTTGTGTCCCTCTGTTAGACTTGCTCCACTTTGTCAGCCTCTGTTTTACTGAAAGCCCATAAAGTGAGGTTGTACCCAGATACAGCATCACAAGAGCAGAGCCTTGTTTCTGGCAACACTGCTTCTGGAGTAACCCAAGCATGAGGTTAAGACTTCACTGCCTCAACAAAATATGGTCCCATGACTATTAAATTTATAAGAAAATGGAGTACCTAAGAACCAATAATGTTTGAAGTTTTGATACTTAAATTTGGGGGGGGTTATTTTTGAGTTTTTTTCCTCAGAAAGTATAAGAGAGATTACATTGATAAAAACTACTTAAAATTCAGACCCTCAAGAATCTGTGGTGTTTAATTCATTAAAAAGAAAGATGAGGGTATATAGCTTCAGTCACTAATGAGCATTTCTGAGCAGTTTATCTGGATGTGACAAAACACTCTTGAAACTGTGTTACTTTTTAATGCTTTGACAACTGCTACCTTTACAAATTTGTGTATAAGCTGCACAAGTACTTCCTCAGGCTGTGGTATGCAGGCCATGCTGCTACCAGGATTGCACATTATTAGATGTGTAATGGTGTCTTTAACATTTAGCTAGTTTTAAAGGTATAGAAATAGGAAATATAAAAATGGCTGTATTCACAAAAACTGTGTAGATTTGCTCCATAGGAAGCTAAAATCAAACAAAAATACTAAGATTAATTGACAGGTGTTTCAGATTTTTTTTTTACAAAGTGAAGAGGAATCATTTAAAGAGAAAAGGTGTGGTATTGGCACTCCTGAAGCCTTCAAATCAGAGGTAGTTCTCAGGAAAAGGTACCTGTTGCTGAACAAGCTACTGAGTGAATGATTGAAGTTTGAGTGGTCGTGCTGTGCAGTTTTGTCAAGCCACATAGATACCTAAGTTAAAGCTCATAGAATAAAGTAGAAGTTCTTTATTTGTTGATATCAAATCTGATTAATGAGTTTAGAGAGCATTAATCTTGTCGTAAATACAGAGAGTTAAAAAAGAGAAATGGAACACTGAAACTGAATTTAAACCAAAAAATCCTATATGTATGAAATATTTTATGTTCACAGAATCTTCAACTGCTTGGAGCAACAGCAATTGAAGATAAACTGCAAGACAAAGTGCCTGAAACCATAGAGACACTCATGAAAGCAGACATAAAAATTTGGATACTTACTGGGGACAAACAAGAGACTGCCATTAATATTGGTATTATATTTGCATTTATTTGATGTCTTTGTTACAGGTTTAAAATAATAGCAGTTGGTGCAGTAAAATTTCTTTCAGAATGGAAAGTTGTCTTGTAAAAAATAACAATAGTATATGTCACTCCAGAATTTGAATGTGAACTTATTTTTTTAGTCAGTGATAGGGGGAGGGTAAGAAATGGTGGATTCTGCCTCTGTTAAAATACTAAGAGCAAGAAAAAGTTACGTTAGACAGGAGGCAAAAAAATAGGAAATTGTACTTTTTTATAGCATATGAAATTAATTTAAAAGAGCACAGTGGCTTTTGACAGTGAGAGGGAATAATATTAAGAGAATATAAGTGTTCTTAGTTTCCCTTCTCTATTTTTCCTTCTTTCTAAGAAAGGTGAACTAAATTACTATAATCTTTTAACAAAGGTTTATTTTTACTCTTTGCTTTTATTATGAAGAATGGTAAAAAAAAGACTAATTTCAGCAATGATAAACCTGTATCTTTATATAGTTATACATGAAAGCTGCTTTTAACATTTAATATTCTTTGCATGTGACCATATCAGAACTTACTGCTGTAGTGTAGATACATGTCCAAACTAAAGCCTTACTTTAGTTATATAGATCCTTTTTATAGGATGTTATTATTTCTAATCTTAAAGAACTCTCCATATGCACACGATACAATTGATCTAAGGTTATCTTCCTTAGTACCTTCATGTATAGGGCAATACACATAATACCAGTATTTCCAGTTATTAAGAATGGTGGTAAATATTTTTGACAGCCTACATCATTAGTACAGAAAATGAATCCTGTTTAATGCATCAAAGTATAAAAGAAAAGAATGAAAACATATGTATATGCAAGTTTTGAAGGAAAATGCAAGTTGAATTTTAAAAATTTACAAGACTCAGGGAGATTTATTTGTTGTTTTCTGCAACTCTCTTTAAAGCACCTCTGCATAAGGCAGAATAGTTCAAGTTGCAGCAAGAGAAATTCTAACTCTTCTGACTTAGTACCTGTACGTACTTTCTAAAATGCAGTAGAATTTTTTTTTTAATCGTTTATTTTAACTAGGGAACTCTTACTTTTCATTCTCTCTGTAGTTCTCTTACAGGAAAAATATGCCTTGTTACATTATAAGGGATTTTGTGAAACTGATTTTTAAAAACAAAATCTTTTCTAACAGGTCACTCTTGTAAACTTTTGAGAAAGAACATGGGACTAATTGTTATAAATGAAGGCTCTCTTGATGTAAGTAAAAATCTTCAAAGTTTTCAATTAATTGAACATTATTTTATTGCTTCAAATATCCAGACATCATGGTGAAGGTGGTGTAAAAAATAAATTGGAGTGTCTGTTTATCTGCACAAACATAGCAAATTCTGCCAAAACCATGGTTTGGGGGGATGTTGTTTATGTTTGTTGTGGGGGGTTGCTTTCTTAATTTAGTATTCCGTGCTTCGAAGACTTTATGGTCTTAGTGACAGAATGTTATTGAATAACTGGAAAACAGTCTATGCCTTCTGAAATCACAGTGTAGCTACTACACAAAGGAACTTCACAACTATGAGCAAATGAATTCCATGTAGTAGATTTCATCCATCCATGCAGGCTCAAAGCCAGGAGCTTCACATTATACAGGCATTACAAATGAACCACTTCTAGTGTGATGATTCAGAAGTTGAATAAATATCTATCAAGCAATATCTTTTTATTGTAAATTTATATAAATCTCATTTAAGCATAAAAGGTAGTAGCTGCCATGATAACTGCACTGTACTCCCTATTTCAAACTGAAGTGTCTAGATTGTAGAGATTTAAAGATTCTTTCCTTACATGCCCAAAATACAGAGTACATGGAGATGCAAATAACTTATGCGAGCTGAATTTGTACATGCAAACTGGTCGCTTGCAAATCTGGTTTTGGTGATAACATATATAATGGGGTTTTTCAGCAGCAGGTGAATGTAGTCTGAGAGGCAGTTCAAAAAATAAGAGTAAACTAGCTCTATGCAAATATTTTTTTAACAAGAGACTATAAAGTTTTCTCCCTCATGTGATGGTATGCATTTTACTGTTTGATGAATATATGTCTTGTGTCCTACGCTTTGCTTGCTAGTATGGTTGAAATGACATGTCAGTCTCTATTTCTAGAGTGATTTGTTACCTTGAGTAAAAAACTTTGAAAGTTTTAATAGAGTGGATCAGGTCTCAGGAAATGGAGAGAGGGATGGACTGCTGTGTTTGCAGAATACTGAGTCAGTGCAGCTGCAAGGATGGATCAGTTCCTCATTCCTTTCTTCATACTAGTAACAGTTAACAAGAGACTCTAATACTTAGTTGGAATATTGTCTGTTAAGGAATTCACATAGAGTGAAACTTTGGCTTTTGAGTAGCATAGGTCCACCTCTTGTACTGGGACTCCGTGTACCCATGAGGGCTGCTGGATAATGCAGTTTCCTCATTGTGAGAGGAACTGAGCAGCCAAGTAATCTTGAAGAAAATAATCCCAGTGTCATGGCACTTGTGTATTTGGGATCTTTAAGAAGAGTTGCTCTGTGGCAGTCCTCTCCTCCTTGTCTCTAAAGTATAGCCTCTTGGCTATATGAAGATGTTTATAGGTTCATTGGAGTTAGAGAGGTTGGCTTTTCTTGGTCTGCATACTCTTCTGAAAAACACTGAAACCTTCCACTGAGAGCAGCGGCATTAAGTGGATGCTTCTTCTTGCAGTTAAAATAATAGTATTTGTCCATTGCATATCATTGGCTTCTCTTAAAACACAGCTTGCTCAAATCTAATCCCTTTATGGACAGTCAGAGTCCCCTGTCTCTAAGACTTGCAAAAGAAAAAATGATTTAATAAAACAATACCTCATCAATTTGGTCATTGTAATGACTTAAGCATGTAAGAGGAACTTAAGATAACAGAGGAATTTAGAATAAAAAAATATATTTGTTCAGACTGTATCCCAGCTCTGTGAACTGAGTTTACAAAGAATATGCTAAAATAAAAGATCTTCTTTTATATGCAAATACCCTTATTCATGAAATTATAAGAAAAATACCTCAACCCCACCCACCTCACCAGTCCCCAGTAGGCATTAGCTGGTATAGAACTGAAAGTATTTATGTATCTCAACTCTTTGGAACATTATTTGTTTTGGGGCTCTAGTCCCATGAACATCTTAGCTTAGCTTCACAAGCAAAATGTGGGTTTTGTTAGTCAGTTGTTATAGTTGTGTACAAGAGCACTGGATTTTATTTGCCTTCATATTAATCTAATGGACTGCTAAATTTCACTATAGTGCTGTTAATCATAGACAGACATCATAACATAGCCTTATTCTTTTGTTTGTGAATTTAAACTAGAACTAGATAATAGATTGATTACCATTCAGTTTAATTGAAAAATATTTCATTGAAACATGAAAAATATTTCATAAGGGACATTTTTATGCTAATTTTAATCTGAGGCATGTGACTTCAGCATAGGGAGTATGCCCACAAAGGAGTTTTAAATAACGACAGTTTTACAATTGGAGTTTGTTTTGTCTTGGGATATGAGTTTTTTAGTTTTGATATGTAATATTCTCTCCTGATGGCATGTCTGCTTCTTACAAAAAATTAAGGTCAGTTTAAACAAAAGAGTTGACCACTAAACAATATCCCCAAGTGCCACATCCACAAGCATTTTGAGTACTTTTATCAGTGGTTACTCCACCAGTTCCCTGGGCACCCTGTTCCAATGTCTGAGCACCCTTTCAGTAAAGAAATTTTCTAATCTATCCAATCTAAACCTCCCCTGGCAAAACTTAAGGCTATGTCCTCTTATGCTGGTTTCATGGAAGAAGAGACTGACCTCCATCTTACTACAACCTCTTTTCATGCAGTCGTAGAGATAAATAAGGTCATCCCTGAGCCTCCTCTTCTTCAGGCTGCACAATCCTAGCTCCCTATTCTGCTCCAGCTCCGTTGTCATTCTCTAGACGTGTCCTGGCATGTCAATGTCTTTCTTGTACTGAGAGGCCCAGAACTGAACACAGGACTTGAGGTGTGGTCTCACCAGTTCTGAGCACAGAGGGACAATCCCTGCCCTGCTCCTGCTGGCCAGGCCAGGATGCCATTGGCCTTCTTGGCCGCCTGGGCACATACTGTCTCATGTTCAGCTGGCTGTCAAACAGCACCTGCAAGTGCTGGTTTTACAGTTCTTACCCAGTAAACAGTGCACCAATCCAAGCCACAATAAGCCAGTTTCTCCAGGAGAGTGGCTTGAGACAGCCTCAAAGGGTTTACTTTGAGTAAGTAAAGTAAGTGCAGGTAGACTACATCCACAGCCTTTCCCTCATCCACTATTTGTGTCACCTTGTCATAGAAGGAGATCAGGTTCATCAAGCAGGATCTGCCTTCCCTAAACCCATGCTGGCTGCGCCTGATCCCCTGGTTGACCAACACATGCCTTGTGATGACACTCAGGATGATCTGTTCCATGATGATCTTCCTTGGCTGACAGCCCTATAGTTCTCCCAGACCTCTCTCCTGACCCTTCTTGTCGATGGACATCACACACATTGGCAAACCTCCGGCTGTGTGGGACCTCCACAGGGTTAACCAGGACTGATGAAAAATGTAGGTTGTGGAAGAGCCTGGTGAGCTCTTCCACCAGCTCCCTCAGCACCCTCAGGTGGATCCCACTGAGATCTATACACTTGTATATCTAAGTGGCAGAGACCATTTACTCCTGGATTATGGGCATTTCATTACATAGAAGAAACAGTAGATGGGAGGAATATGAATTTTCATGTGTTGTTTAAACTTTGTAGAAATTAAATTGTCCACAGAGATGAGAAAAATTTATTGTTCCTTTATGTTGCTATATTTCTTAATTAGAGAAGATGCTCTTGAAAATACTTACAGAAACTCTTGTCATTTTAAAGACTTCTTAATATGCAATTTTAAACAGTGGAACTTCATTTCTGTCACAGCTTCTAGTGGATGAGAGCCAGGAAGTGAGTGCAGAATTCTGCAACAGCCTAATCTCATTTTAGATACATCAAGGAATCTTTAGAAGGCCAGTAGAAGCTAAATAGTCAAAAACCATTAGCAACAATGTTTGGAACTGGGAGGAGTAAGTTGATTTGAAAATGTAAAGCAGTATCTTTAATTTCACTTCAGAAGGTTTTGAGATTTTTAATTAGTTTAGTGTTTTATTTTTGGTGGTTACACCAAATTTTGTTGATATATGCCAGACATCACTGAAGTAGCACAATTATTTAGTTGGCAAACTTGTAAAAATATGGGAACGTTGTCATAGGATGTCACTAGCTTCCAAAGTCAACATTTTACAAGCAGAAGAGATTTCATCTTCCTTTCTCCTCTAAAATACTTTTTTCTTCTGGGCTGTGAAGCAGGAAACAGAAGAAAAGTATGTTTTAGCTCTGTAAGGGTCTTTCAAACAGAAAGAAGGGCAACAGGCAATATTTTTTGTCCTTCATGAACTCAATGGTAGAGCTGCCCTGTAGCTGACTAGATGTCAGTGACCTTCCCAAAGCAGGCTGCTGGATAAATAAATATGTATGAGTTTATTGTCTATTGAATGTAATCTGAAGTTCTTAGTACTAGATCACAAAATAATGATTTCTGAAGGTGTGATTCAAACTGTCATTAGCAACTGAAAAATTCAAAATATGTGCCTTTGTATAACAGGTACTTGATGTTATAATTGTTAAATTATGTTAAAATACGAATTTAATGTGATAGAATTATCAGTTACAATGCCTGTACATAAATAATGAATTATCTCTGTCTCCTTTTTTTCTAAACATTTAGGAAAACTTTATATAATAGTAAATTATGGTATCACTATGTATGTGAACCATCTTTTTTATTCTTATATTAGTTTTCTGTATACCTGTGTCCTTTGGCAAATATTTATGCAACTATTGTTGCCATTCAAAGAGCATTAAAAGTTCTACTATAACTTACACACTTGTTTTTTTGGCAGAGTGCAAGTGCAATCCTACACAACATTTCTACTATGTTTCTAATAGTGCAACTATTGAAATATTCTTTTCATTTTATAACATTCGATTGCAGAATCAAAAGGCAAAAGTGTTTTTCCTCAGAAATCAAAGTGTCCATGTTTCTGATTACACTGAAAAATTTGGATTTAAGAATATTAAGAATTAAATTTTTTTGCATTTTTTTGTGCAACAGGGAACAAGAGAGACACTTAGCCATCATTGCAGTACTCTTGGTGATGCTTTAAGGAAGGAAAATGACTTTGCTCTCATCATTGATGGCAAATCTCTGAAGTATGCTTTGACATTTGGAGTAAGGCAGTATTTCCTGGATTTGGCTTTGTCATGTAAAGCTGTTATTTGTTGCAGGTAAGGTTTATGTTACTCGCTCTCCATACTATTTTTATCGACGTACAAGAATTAAGAAACTGAAGTTATGAAGTATTGAAGTTATGAAGTCATTCAAGTGAAATATCACTGTAGAGCAGTCTGTGACAGAGTGCACCTCTCAAAGTCACTCCGATTGCGTATTTCCAGAAACATAATTCATAATCCACTGAGAGTAGTCTCAATAAGGGTGAGACACTATTTCTTGACCTTGAATTGATATTACAATTAACTGCAGGTTTTAGCATATCTAGAGTTGTCTGTAGATCTTTCTTCACAGGCTACTTTTCTGTAAGATTTGGATTACACAGTATAAGAAGTGCACAAAAAATGTTGAAGGCCCTATTGGGGGTGCTTTTTATTACCTGAAGCTGGTGGAAATACTTTTATAATCAATATTATGACCAATTGTTATAGGGTTCTTTTATACAATGAACTGTTTAATCCTTTTCTGTAAATATCAACTATTACAGCTATGAACTTCCATTGTTCTATTAAAATAAATCAGATTAATCTGAAAAATCTGTTCAAAAGGGAGGTATTTTTCTGCTTTGCAAAAGAAAATGGAAAAAGAAGTAATATTACAGTATCCCAATAATCATTGGGTTTCTAGTCTTTCCATCCCGTCTGAAAAGCACTGTCATGCTGCCAAGGGATTTTTAAATTTCTGTTTTTTAATTTTAGTTTTTGTGGTTAAGCTTTGTAGCTATGCTTCAGCCTAAAACAATTTGAATTTCAAACTAAGGTTTTACTGTCTTTTAAACTGGACAGTTTATACTGTGTATAAACACTTTCCTAATGGCAGTAGTCCTTCTGACAGGTAAGTTGGAGTATTGTATTTGTTCTGCTAGTTGAGTTTGCTCAGTACAATAACAAGCAGGAGATGCATGTAGAACTGATCTTTTAAAACTATATTTCTTTTTCTTCTCTTCCCTTGATTACAAAATATGTTTTATGCCATTGGAAGAGTAGATTTTTCTGTTTCTGTTGAGCTGTGGAACCACTGCAAGGGTATTCTGTACATATACCTGTCTTTTAGACAGCATTCTTGTAAAGAAACAACGAAGGGCAAAACGAAAGTTTCTAGTAGCATTCTCTCTGCCATTTCTTCATTTTACACTTCCATAATATACTTAGGTCAGCTGCTTTCAGTGCATATGTGTATATATGTCTGACATATTTTGTGGTTACTTAAAAATTGGCTACAGGTTTAAAACTAAAATACTTGCTTGTAACACTCACTGTTTTATAATGCGAGCATTTTTAATATTCCATGTTTCCCAAAAGTCAAAATTCTGCCAAAATATTTGTTTCTGTTAAATCATTTGTCTTTAGTAACAAAAATTTCTTTGTTTATGAGTGTGAAAATAAAAAGTTTAAAATGCTAATTTTAAATTAGGGTAAATCACTTTAAAAATTAAAAATATATATACATATATAATCCAGACTAAACAAAAATGTAAGCTCTTTCTTTATCCATATAAAGACAGTAAACATCTTAAGCTCTCATTCATTCTAAAAGTACAAATTACATCACTTTCTTCTTAAGTTTGCAGGCTGCATTGATTTGTGCAGAAGATTTTATTACCAAAGGATGCTTCCATGGACTAGCTGTAGCACAGATGATGCTGACAAATACTCAGTAGACATTGCTCTTAAAAAAAAAATCTGTATATGTTATTAATTCCTAGCAGATGTTTGGCTTAAAGACTTTAGCAAACTGAATTCCGTCTCTGTATTGGTTTCAGAGTAATATATGCAAAAAGAATGTTACATGGATTATTCTGGAGTAAAAATGTACATCTAAGAGTTAGCAAAATGAATTGAAAAAATATTTTTTATGGGCTTCACCATGAACTTCAGTGACAGTGCCATCTTCCAGCTGCCCCTATAACATTGTATAAAAAGGAATTAAGACACTGTTCCTGAAAAATTGAAAATATGAAAAAGAAGTACTCAGGTCAGGAATATTCTGTAAAAGCTGGCTGTAGCTAGTCTTGCTACAATTCTCAACAGCGGAGTTCAAATCAAACATGTGCCAAAAGATCATAGAAAGGTTTTTGTCATATGGACAGAATTTTGTCAGATGGACCACAGAATTTTTCAGGAGGGCTATTGCCCAGAAACTTTCAACCCTGGTTTTCCACAAGGCTGTACTCATCCCGTGCAGCTTTGTCGGAAGTCCAGTAGTTGTGCATGTGTTGTGCTGGCCACTGAATAATGTGATTACATAGTCGCCTTCAGTTTGAAGGCTGTATTATTTTTCACTCCTTTATTTTTTTAAGTACGTTTTAAAAAACAAACTTTACAAAGTTCTCTCTTGGTAAGGTGACTTCCTCAACATAGCTTTTATGGCAAGCTTTTAGTCAGCATAGGTTTAAGTCACCTTGGTAAGGTGACTTCCCCTTTCAGCTCTTAAGTAGTCCAAAGTTCGGAAATGTTTTTTATGAATTTGGCTGTGAATGTGCTTTTAGCCTATACCCTTCAAGGGCAATAACAAGACCACATCGCTGACCAGGTTGTTAATTGGCTGGGTTTGTTACATTTTCACAGAATATAAAATAGAATATTATTTTATATAGACTATAAAATGTTTTGAAAGTACATTCATTTGAAATTCCTGTATTAAACCTGTTGCTTTTTTTTTAATCCCTTAGAGTATCCCCGCTTCAAAAATCTGAAGTTGTAGAAATGGTTAAAAAACAAGTTAAGGTAGTAACTCTAGCAATTGGTGATGGAGCAAATGATGTTAGTATGATACAAACAGCACATGTTGGTGTTGGTATCAGTGGGAATGAAGGTCTACAGGCTGCTAATTCTTCAGACTACTCAATTGCACAGGTAAGTCATTACACTGCAAAATACTGCAATAAAATATTTTAAGATATTAATATTTGTGTATGTATGTTTTAATTGTATGTTTGTTCATTTTTCATGTTTTTTACAGTTCAAGTATTTGAAGAACTTGCTGTTGGTTCATGGAGCCTGGAATTATAACAGAGTAGCTAAATGCATCTTGTATTGTTTCTACAAGAATATAGTCCTTTATATTATTGAGGTAATTTTACAGTACATGAAATGTTGCTTCTTGAAAGTAAAATCTTAATTTTGAGCTTTTGGTTGTTATATATGATTTTAAAGAAGTATTTTAACTGTAAATAAATACCTACTAGTCCTGAATCTTGAAACTTTAAATAAACTGATTAATATTTCTTCATTTTTACTTTAAAAAACCCACTTGTTTTAAAAACGCGTAGTAAATTAGTGCTAAATGCATTTATAATATTTCTAGCTTATTAAAATGCTAACGTACATGTAACATCATCTCAGTTATTAAGGAATCCAGTTACAATTTTGTCTTAAATCTATCCAGAGATGTGTGTGCTTCAGCTCTTCTAGCTGGTGTCAGGGACTGTGGGGTTCACAATCTGCAGCCCTTTTGAAGGTCTCTGTTGCACTGCAGGGCAGTTGCTGTTCAGAGCAGTGCCCAGGGTTTTTACACACAGGCTGAGTTCCACTCTTGGGTACCTTTAACTTGCTGAATGGGGTGATCGTGCATCCTCAGGTTCCTGTTCAAGGACAGGGATACTTTCCTGAAAGTAGCTGACCTAGTTTTTTTCACCTGGGATTTTAAGGAGTGAAATCTTTTGAAAATAACAGTGGTATGAGAGGATTGTATTGTAATAAATTTACATTTGTTGGTAGGTATGGCTAGAACAGAATGTGTAATTACAGTTTTCACTACCTTCATGAACACACAGCAACGATAAAATTTTGAACATATTTTTAAGTAAATTTTAAAAGCTTCTCTCTCACCCCCCTTCCTTTTCTTCCATCAGCTGCTGCATCTTTTCCAAACAAATATATATGTGTGTGTATATATATAGTAATTACATTTATAATTGATTCAAACTTTATATTCACGATGAAACTTTGTGTTAAAAATGTGGAAAAATTATTTCATTTTTATGAATCTTGACCACAAAATAAATTTTATAGATAGTCTTATGTATTTTTACATTAATTAGGTTACCAGATACTCTCTAAATTTTCTTTGTTTTTAAAATATATTTTTTAATTGGTGTCTTAAACTTGCAAAGTAGGTATTCGGTTTTACTGAAGGAAAATGCCTTATTTCTGTTAAACCTGATGTAAACATTAGATTAATATTTCCAATTTTGATATTTATGTGACGTTACTCATTGCAATATTTGAAAATACTTCAATCATTTTTATGTACAAAAGTTGTAGCCAAAAGAGTGCATTTTTCTTACCATATTTTTACATTTTCTAAATTTACTCTTTTTTCTCTTCTCACTGCATTATAACTGGAAGTAGATTTCTGTCTAAGTAGCAGCAAGTTTGTAGCCTGTTTAGACAAATGTAAAGTAGGAAGCTATAGAAAAAGCAAGTTCACTAAAGATCCTTTTTTGCTTAGAAGTGGCAGACTTTTGATCCTGTATTTCAATTGCTGGATATCTACTTACATGATCAGACTTCGAGAAGTACTGATTAGCAGTAGCTCTAGAAGTATTTGAAAAAAACAGTATTAATGTATTCTTCATTTATAGAAAGCATACAAAGGTTGGCTTTAGAACAAATTAACTTAATTTTCTTAGATTTCTGTCATTGTCACCTGCAAACATATTGTAAATTTATAATTTAAATCAGATGCAAGTATCCCACTATTTGTATTATTTGAGAAAGTTAAATGCAAGGTACAGAGATCGTAGTCTAAAGATCCAAAGGCTTTGATTTTATGAACAGGTAGTCTCTTCCTCCTGAGCAGATGGAAGGGCAAAGAGATCATTTTGGTATGGGTTGTCATGACTCGTTATATATAATGCATGCAAGCATTTTGCCATATACACCTTCTCTGGAGGACAGAATGAATTCTCCTTGAATTCCTGTATACCCAACGTTTGTCAGCTCAGAAAACTTTTCAGAGATGTTAATAGCTCATGTCAATACTGTGAGTGAATGGGCAGAAATTCATCATTGAAAGTCTCCAGAAAGGACAACTGCCAGTCTTGAGTCTCTCTTTTCAGTTTTTTTGTGCAGACCAGGCGTGGGAGCAGAGCTCAATGAGTATTTGTAAGCTGCTGCTTAATATGCAGAAATGCTACATCAGGAAAACTTCTGTGAGGCTTTTGTGGCCACACCTCCTCTGTCTTGGAGTTTAGAAAATAGTACTCTGAAAGGCACGTCTGGAAGTTACTTTAAACAAGTTTCCTTTTATTCTGACAATAACTAAAAATACCTACCTTTACTTAATAGTTGTGTGTCCTGTTTTTAAATGTCTGCTCAATACTAATCAAGAAAGTAATGGAAAATATTCCATCTAATCTAAAATAGTCTTTATCCTAGGCATTCATGGGCTGATATGAAATTGATGTCAACTGGTTTCTAAAATGATAAAGATCTTTAGTAATACTCAGGCACAGTGATCAGTGCTTATTAACATTTAAACTCCTATTTATAAGAAATTAGAAGTGGTCTGTAATAATGTTTTTCTACCCTGTGTCTTGATGCAATAGCTGTTTAAATATGGGTCTCATCTTTTGTATAGGACTAGTCACACTGACTTGAGAGGTTATATTCTGATGTATCAGTCCAAATGTCAAGAGAAAACTCTGAATCTCTAGTGGACCGTTAATGTGCTTTATTAAGCCTGTACACAGCATCACACTCACGTGGGATAAGCCTGTGAAAAGTCTCATACTTAATTTTGGAGGGCCTGTCATTACTTTATAATGGAGGTTGAGATTGAGATTGATCTCATGATTGAGAACTCCTTTGTGGATTTGTTTTATTTTTATAATTACCATTGCTGTATACACTCTCGTCATTAAACTACTTGTTTTACAAAGTTATGCAAATCACCCTTTGACATCAGAGAAACAAAATTTTCTTATTGTTACTTCTCGTTTTGCTATCTAGTAATAACGTAAAATAACCAGTTCATATTAAATAAAAAGGATTTACAATTTTAAAAAACAAGATTTTATTTTTACCCAACATGAAACATCAAATTAAAAAGACCAAGACAAGCAGAAGAAACAGATGTCTGGAGTTGAAATTTAAAGTTCGGTCTCAGATGTTTAAACATAGCTCTTTGTAGCAATTTAAATGATACTATGAAAATTATTAATTTATTAAGAAATTAGAGCTGTAATTAATTTTTTATTCTGTAAACTTTGGATGATGGAGAGGTTCTTTTCCCCCTCCCCAAGCTCTTTTCTTCTCATTGCTGAGTTATCCACTTTCTGCTGTTCATGTCCATAACTGGAATTTACTGTTTTGTTCCTGATTTCCTTTGCCTTACATATCAGATGAATAGCCATGATGATACTGAAACCCATATACTGCACAACCCCAAACATGAGCAGGCTTTCTGTTTATACTCACACTGGGTCTGAGCTGCACAGTTCAGCTGCTGTAGTTCACTGTGCCATGGCTTCCTTGAGGTGTGCAAACTGCACCGAGTTCAGTTTGAAACACACACAGCAGAAAGTCACTGTGCTCATGCCCACATTTTTTGCATTACATGGTTGGAAAACTTATAACTATAAGGATCTGTGTTGAGGTCCATCTCATTTTAGACAGGCTGGGGACCTAAATCTTTCCTTTTCAATGGAAAATTTTGTAGCCATTGAACTACATAATGATCTGAATTTTCACTGCCTGTTCACATATATAGTCTAAAATACTTTTTAAGAACACCAATCACCTGTCCTTCTGTAATGGGGAGCTGGATTAGTAATTTGAGTTGTTAAGGTAGGACGTATACCCTAAGAGATCAGTGTTTGAGTCTGCTCTTAAATTAGTATCAACCTAAAAACTTATCTTGCAGGTACAGCTGCCTTCATTGTCCATCATAACTAGGATGAAACATGCTTGTCTCTGTATAAATTACCCGCTGCAGAGCAAGTGTTTCTTGTCATTCTCACTATTAATAATGTGCTCCATATTACTTTTGTCATATAGGGTTAAGAGTGTAATTTTCTAGGGCCCAAGATTCAGAAGCTAAGGCAAATAGGTGGGTTATTTTCTTCACTTCTTACAATTTGAGGTGAGGGCTGTATTTGTCCTTTGTCTTTCCTTTTTCCACCTTTTATATCTTTTAATTTTGAGCCATTGTTTTTTGAGCCAGTTGTTCTTTATGTGACCATTCAAATACTATCTTGTAAATAATATAAAATTAATGTTTCTGCTTAGATACTTAAGATGTTTTGTCTCTTAAAGTTATATACCTGGTATTCCACTAAACAGTAGTGTTTCTATTAGAGACCACTGCTTTTAGCCTCATTGAAAGATTTCTTCTTCTTGGACTTATTTTGAAAGATTGCATTAGAACCTCAGAAATTAGAGATGCTGCCAAATTTTATCTCCCTTTAGTTTGCATCTAGACCTCTGACCTAGATATATTCCAGTCTTGTATTACACTAAAATAAACTAAAATGCCTATAACTTCAGTGCTTTCTTTAGAAGAAAGTAAATGCTAGTGTTACAAGAAGTCAATATTACGCCTTAAAGGATTTCTTTACAATTTTACAGTAAAACCATTTTCAGTTTAAATACCTTAAAAATTCTAACTTAAATTCTGTACAAAATAAGCTGAAAGAGACGTTCCATTTTAAATTAAAATTTTATCCTAAATAGCCTGCTTTTTAAAAGTCACTCCAAAGCATTTCTAAGTGTTGCTTAACATCATTTACCTGTAAGAGCAGTCAACATGTGGAATAGATTCAGTGTATGTATGTAGGCCTTTCATTTAAAATTAGCATTTTATAACACTTTGCCTGCTAGTTAAATCACAGTAGAAAGTTAATGTCTTTTCCATATACTCCCTGAGAAGGGTCAAGTCTGTGTGTCTTTGTGTTCTTTTATTTTCTTCCTAGAGAGTGATACTTTTCTTAACTATCTGAAATTACCAGCAATGAGATGTACACATACTTAGGACCAGCTGCTGAGTCACATATTTTCCACCATCCTAACTCTTTCAAATCAATATTTCTAAAATTTACTCCAGTATTTGATAAAAACAAGGAAAAAAAAGCATCAGTTGTACTGATGTTGAGTGCACAATTAATTATTCTGTAATGCACAATTGATTATGTACTCATCTTGCACCCTTACACTCAGCTATTGAGAAACTGCTGCCATCAAATGTCTGCTAAATCAATCACAAATCATAATTCGTATTTTGAAAGTCAAAAATTGAAATACAGAAGAGCTAATAAAAATCTGATTCATCTGAAATAAAGTAATTCCATTGTCTTTTCAGTGTATAGTCTGAAAGGTTAAAAAAATTGTGCCTGTTGCCCTTAAATCTGAGTTAGAGCTTCTTAACTAAGTAGTTCTACTTTAGTGCTCTGGTAAAGCCTAATCCTTTCATGAGTGAGGATTATTGATAGTTAGTTTTAAGTTCCAAATAGCAGCTTAATCTATGAATTCTGTTAGTCAAGTTTGCTAACAATGGGAAGACGATGACAACTGATCTGTAGGTTCCCCCTCCACCAGCTCATATTTCTCAGAATTTTTATTTCATTAAGAATTAAGTGAGCTTAAATCACTTAAAACCTTAAAGAGCTGACATTTCTTCTGAAAATAGTTACCTCCTTTGAATGTTTTCCTATTCACATGGAGTTGCTCATATATCTGACTAGATGGCCCACTATCTGTTCTTGATTGAAACTTGGGTTTATCGTTAATTTTTTCATATGGGTTTAACCCAAAACATTTTCAGCTGTGTTGCAAATGTCTTCTAGGGGTATCCCTTTTTGCGAAGATGAGGAAAAATCTGTATATTGTACCTTAAAAGGCATTTGACTAATACACAGTTCTAATCTTTCGCAGGTCTGGTTTGCATTTGTCAATGGCTTTTCTGGACAAATTCTTTTTGAAAGATGGTGTATAGGTCTTTACAATGTGGTAAGACAATTTGTGGGCCTTTGCTTACATTTAACCATGAATGTTTCTTGAGTAAGCAATCTATAAGCAAATCCTCTCCTCTAAAATTCTGCAATTTTTTCTTTTTAAACCATCTACTAGATGTTTACAGCAATGCCTCCTCTAACTCTTGGAATATTTGAGAGATCCTGCCGAAAAGAAAACATGCTGAAATACCCTGAATTATACAAGACTTCCCAAAATGCACTGGACTTTAATACCAAGGTAGATCTTCGTAAAAAACAAACATGATAAAGTAAAAACTCATAAGAAATCAGTATAGCTACCATTTTTGTTCTATGCTGCTCATAATTAAAAATGGAGGGGATTTTTATTGCTCCTATTTCCAGATGTACACTTGTCAGTAAATGGTACAAATCATATATACGTGCATATATATATATATATATATATACATATGTACATATGAGTGTGTGTGTGCATGTGTGTGTGTTCATTTTTACCAAGTATGGAAATGGACAACAAGAATTTAATTTTTTTCAATCTTTTTTTTTTTTTTTTTTTTTTTCTGCTGGTAATAAAGCTGTCTTCTGTAGGCAGAAGTGATTAGACCTCACTGTCACTGGGCTGTATGTATTTGTACTGTTATATGGAAATGGATTACTGAAGCCTGTGGAGAAAGTGTTGCAGAGGACAATAAGAACTGTCACTAGATTTGTAGAGGGAGGGACGTGGTACTGTTCTTTGTCAATTTGGAGTTGTGATTTTATGGTTTAATTTTGAGCTTTGGGAAAAGATACTTGGAGTCAAGAATGTGTCAGTGTGGATCAAAAGGAGTCTAAGGCTACTTTTGGTGGGAAATGGGTGATACTTATCTTAGAGAGACCAGCATAAGTAGTAGTAAAAGGACTCTTTAATACATAAAATATACAAAATTTCTACAGCATTGACCATAAATAATCTCTTAAAAAAAACGAAATTAAACTTGTGCCTGAATCTCTGATTTCGTGAGTATTTGACTTTGTAAGAGTTCCTTCTGATTTTATTTTTGTAAAGATAATTGTGACATTTCAAGTAATGCCATTTTATGTTGAACTTGGGGACATTTTCAGTATATCCTTAAATTAACAATGCCTATGTGTGATGGTGTGTAGTAGATGTGTAGAGCTGATTCAGCACGCTGAGCTCTTATATCTGTGCCACTTGTGCTGTATAACTGGAGTTAGCACAATATATATAATTATTTGTCTAAATTATCTTTTTTCACTGAATCAGATGAGATTTTTCTCCTTCTTCCTCATTTCATCCCTTCACCTACAAAAGCTAACCTGGCCCAACCTGTTACCAGCTAGGTAACAGTCTCTTGTGTCCCTGTGAATGCTTTACAAGTATGAGGCTTTTTCTGGTCCCATAAATACAGACACTTTTGTGTTGTGATAGTTTTAATAAATAGTGTAAGTATGAGTTATAACAGTTTTTTTTCTGTTCTAAAATATGCTTTTATTGCACAGATGTATTGTTGACTTAATTGGAAATTCCGTGGCTGTTCCCACACAACATTTGCTATGAGTAAACGTCTACAAACTCACCAGCTACAAAATTCCCACCTATATAAGTTGAATAGTTGGTGTTAAAGATTTGGAAACATTACTGCCTTGAATATTGATGCAGATATTTGTTATGGTAAAAGGGATCAAAGGTTATGAGGTCATGACAGAGGTTAAAGGATTAGCATGGGACAAAAAGAATTGGTCAGGAAAATGGAAAAGTAGAACTAATTTTTCTTGCACCCACCTGTGCTTTCTGTCAAATAAAAACTTCTGGTAATGACATAGCAAGAAGGAGAGACAAAGGTTAATGAGTAGCACAAGTTTAAATGTGCGAAGTATTGGAGTGTAAATTGGACCATGCAACCTAGTGTAGCTGTATAATGTAACAAAAGACATTGAGACATTGTGGAAAATGTGAGACGGGCAACTTAATTTCAATTGTTTGAACACCTTAATGTTCAAGATACACATCAGTCAGTTACAGTAAAAGCCATAACAAAAAGCATTGTTAGTGAAAAAAATATAATTGCCATACTGAAGGAAGTGGGCTACATAATTTTTTTAAGTCTTTTTATGTCATTATACAATATATTATGGAAGGAATTAATAGATTGTTTATTCTTAAACTTAATACCATTCTTTGCAGAAGGCATTTTTTATAAATGAAAATAAGTTTGAAAGGAAAACTTCAATTTTTAGTAATTACATGAAAGGAATTATAAATGATCAAACTGTGCTCCTCAAGAATGGAGTACATAAGGAGAAATTTAAGGAAGAAACTGATATTTGTCCTTTTTAAATTTCTTCGTGTGTGGAAATAGATAAGTTAGACATATGTGTAACTCAGTTTTTAATTTTTCTACTATCTAAATTTATTCTTATACTAAATGCAAATTATAAAAGCTAGAGTCCTTTTTAATTTTCCACTTAGAATGTAGCAATTGTTACAGCTGTCTGGTTTAGTTTAATTTCTCTGATGATATTCCCATATGTCTATATTTTAATTTCCCTTCTGAATTGAAATTAAAAGGAGGATATAATACATACTTTTTTCCAAAGCATAAAAATAAACAAATGACCCATGAAGAGCTAAGAGGCAGAAAGTGCCTGTCAGTTATATTACTTCACAGTGGTGGCCTAACAAAAACACATTTTGTGAATCTAACACACAGATAAAAAGAAAGGTCAGGGTTCACAGAGCTAGTTTATTGCAAATGGTTCTCATGGATTTTCTGTTTTCTCTTTCTTAGGTTTTCTGGGTTCATTGTTTAAATGGCCTCTTCCACTCATTCATTCTGTTTTGGTTTCCACTAAAAGCCCTCCAGCATGGTAGGTATTATGAAAATTAAAAATATAAATGTTGAAAAGTACAAAATTTCTAAATATTATCTTTTTTCTAAGGGAAGATTTATAAATACTAACAGTTCAGTTTGATTAAATTACAAGATACCATTTCTAGAACTAAACCAGATGCCATATGCATAAAATGTTCTATTTAAGATCTCTGTAAAAGTAGGAATAATATTATGTACTTATACATTTAACTCTCTCAGTAGTGTTTATGTAAACTGAAACAAGATGGAGAAAAAGAGATTGCTATTTAATTATGCTCGTTTTTATAAAATGCACTACCATAGTAAATCCTTACAAGATCCTAAAATGCTAATATCCCTTGTATTGTCTCTTACATTTTGTCAACATTTATTTTTATAGTGTATACATTCTGTCCTGTTACTTCAAGGCCACACTAACCTGCTGGTATATATTTCTGTGAGTAGGATTGTGGCAGAGGAACAGAGATGTCTTGGACTGCTCAGTCCTGTCCATCTTCTAGTTCAACTGTTGTATGTGCACTTGAGGTGCAGAAGGAAGTGGGGTGGTTGAGGGGAAAGTGGTGTTAGTTAAAGGAAACTTGAAAGCACTGCTTTCATTTTGTGGGAATGTTTGGGGCTGGAAGAGCTCTCATAAAGATGGGGTTTTGTTTTATTTTCCAGTTTGTGGGGAATAAAAAACAGGTGTGTACCTTGCAGCTTTTCTGAAAATTAGTCTTTCCTCAGTTTTGGTGATGTAGCCAAATAGTCTGCCCTGGCATAGGGGACAGAAATGTTCTCATGGACATCTTGAAACTGCTGAGACTGGATAGTGAGACAGTTGAAGCTGCTTGTGTCCCAAAAGGTTAAGGGAAAAACACTCAGGGACTCCTAATGGGTAAAGGGAGGTATGTGGCAGCCTATTTTTCCTGAAAGGCCACTCACATCACACTGAATGTGAGTTCAGTGGCAGCCTTTTCCATTGGAGAGTTTTAGACAGCCTAGGAGGAATGAGATTCCCAAAATGTCAGTGCATACTCTAAAACCATAATCTCAAATTCAAACTGAAATCCCTGTTTCAAAGCTGTAGCAAATCCATATGAGAGATTTATGCATTACACCATGGATAAGTGTTTAATGAGTGTCTGTGGTGATACATAGTGCAGTTCATGTGTGAATGGCAGAGATACTTCCACAAGCACTTGTGAGAGCTCAGCCTTCTTGGCCCACAAACCCTGGGCTAGAACTGTCTTGCTGGCAAGTGGCCTCTGTAAGTCTGAACAAATTGCCTGTTGTCTTTCTCTCTCATTGCTAAAGGATGGGTAAGGGAGCAGAATTGAGACCTGGGGGAATTGTGTACATCGTGAGGTGATATAATCAGTACCTGGCATAGGTCTGGTGGTGCTCAGAGTTTTGCATGAAGGAGATACGAGTGCAAAATAAGATATGCTTGGTTTCCTAAGGAGTACCAGAAACAGGAACTTCTGAGAACAGGTCCCTGCTTTTACTTTCTCTCACCAAGAAGAGATGCAGGTAGACCCTTAAATATGAAAGGTACAGCTCAGCTTTGTGCATTAGAGTGCTAAAAGAGCACTCTGGCTGGTGGAAATAGACTTGTCTGCCTGCCTGTTCTTCTGTCTTACTCTCATAACACTTTTTACTGCTAGGTATATATTGTAAAGCAGTGCAGTGCATATATTAGCAGGTATTTATTAGAATGTTGAAAAACAGATCTTGAAGATGATTAAAATCTCTTGGAGCCCTTCTCTTGGTCAAATTCTCCTGTTTAGTCTTAGTCTTGCTTGTCTGCCTGTTTCTTACCTGTAAGTTGAAAATTTCAAATTGCATATGTCATAGTAGAGTCTATCAAGAAATACACGATCAGAGAATAAGCCTGGATTTGTAAGAACTGTTTGTCAGAATTGGATCCATGGGACCTTACTGCTGTACAATACACAAAATTTACACTCGACGTACTGTCATGGATAAAAAAAGTGAAATACATAAATCTTCACAGAAGCTTCTTTGCATGCAACTTTGTCAACATAAATGCCAAAAGCCAAACTTACAAGTACTAGTAAATTCACCAGGTGTTCCCTATTTTGTATAATCTTTAAAATAAGCTATGGTTTAAAATAAGCTCAGGTTTTTTTTCAGGGGTATAGCTCCTGTAGTCCTTCTTGGTATACTACTCTGTGCAAGGCAGAAAGTTAAATTTAAGTGTCAGAAATACAACCAGTATCTCTAGAGCTAAGGATGCAGCTATTGTGAGCTCCTCATCACAGAATGGGAGACAGCTAGGTTAAAGAGGACTTCTATTCTAATATTTTTGTGTGAAGTTGTCCCTTGCTGGCTCTTCCAGGGTATCAGTAAATAGATCATTTTCTTCTGTGTTAAACTGTCTTCACAAGTCCTGAAAAGCTTTTAGAGAGGGGCACTCTCCATTCACAACCAAAATGGATTTAATTTCAAGCGTATATAAAGAGGATATGAAGGCTGGAAAAACATTCAGCACAAATATGAAAACATACTTAATTAGGAGTGTTTAATATACCATATGCCACCTGAGGTAGTGGAAAATAAGTGTCTCTAACTATAGGCCGTTTTTATCAGCATTTATCACCATTTTTGTCACCGTCCTCTGTCCAGCCTAATCAGAGGAGTTATGAACCCATTCCTCAATGCCCCCCACGGAAAATTACCTTTATTCTTCTCTCTCTCTGCCAATACAGTTTTTTTTAAATCCTTCTTTATTATTCTTTTCTTTTTTATTGTATTTCACTTTTATCCTTACTTGCTACATACACAGCATTTGATTACTCTGTATAATGCAGTAAAAAGCAATATCCCAGTGGTTAGAAACTCTACAGCAGAGTGTTATAGTTTAGTTGATTTAGTTACAGTATAGGAACAACCTTGAATGCTAAAAGCATTTCAAAACTGAACATATGAAAATGTAGCCACGTTGATACTTTTAATCCAGAATGAAGATTTTCCCCATAATAATTCAGTTGTCAGTTATCCCATGTCTAAAAAGAAATCTGACAGAACTGGGATCAGAAAAGCCTATGCTGTAAAAATAGTCATGAACTTCTGATAAATAATGGAAAATTCACTGCTTCAGAATCCTAAACTTAGGAAACATGTGGTTTTTATGAAAATACAATTTTTTATGAAAATGCATCTCTTGAGAGCTCTGACTCTGCATAACCGATGTGTGTGTGTTTCCATATGTGCCAAATGGATATGTACTTATTTGAATCCACATATTTGAGTTGGGTAAATTATGAAATTTTATGAATGACAAGCATCTCAAGAACTTAAACTGAGTATATTTTGTATTTTTACTGAAGTTGCATTCAGAAATATGGATAGGAACAAAGATAAGTTTTCATACCAAAAATAACAGAATTCGTGGAAATCTGACTAAGCTTTCTCCTTACTTATATGTTATAATCAATATATACTATAACCATTATATTTCACATCTTTCTGAGGATAAGATTGTATATCTCTGATATTAAAAGAAATTAATTGCACTGCTACTGAATACAAAGTTGGTCTTATTGGTATGTGATGTCACAAAAAGTTCCTGTTTCCTGCATAATCCCTGGAGTCAATGGAAGTTTAAGAGCACTAAACATGATACAAGTCATAGTTCTCTAGTGTTCAGTGCAGTTCAGGATGAAATCTATTAGTACCCTGTAGAAGGTGCTACCATCTGTTTTGTATCAAAACTAAGATCATATATAGTGCTGTTGTGGATGTTTAAATGTTTTTATTTTTATCCCTATTTCCTTTTCCAGGTACTGTGTTTGGCAATGGCAAAACTTCTGATTACTTGCTCCTGGGTAACACTGTATACACTGTAAGTCTATATTGGCCCTAACTACTTCAAAGATATGGTGCCACTATTACTATTCATTCTCTTCGTAGAAGACTTAATTCAGTGCAAGGCCTTAAGAAGTGCCTTAAGAGTAAGAAGTGGCTCTTGAATGACTCTTTGAGAAGTTTTGAAGTGTGCTTCGTGTTCTAATTCCCATTTTTAAAACAAAGCAGTATAATAAAGATGCATAAGATACAATTGTGCTTTACTATAAATTGTTTGATTTTTTAAATAATGGGAATTATAATTCCCTAATTGGCATGTATATTAATTTAGTTTAAGTTCTTGCATTGGAGAAATCTCAGGTTATTGATTATAGAAGTGCTTTGTGGAATTCTGAAGATACAATCCTGTTCTCTCTCTTTTAATTTATCATGAGGCCTTAAAAGAGGCATTGAACCATACTTGACAAAGGTTGTACGGTGCCTTTTCAGAGGCAGTTAAACCACCAGAGGTACACCTGATCCATACCTAACAGTAAACTTCTGTTGCTCTCATAGATACTAGTCATTATTGGGTTTTTTTCCTTTTATCTACTAGAATAAATTAGTAAAGTTAAATATGTGCTTTTCACTTACTAGATATGAATATTACTCAATAGCAGGTTTTCCAAGATCTCTCTTGGAAGCAAAATTAGATTTATCCTTACTGTCCTCTGTTCTTCAATGTTAAAAGTTTAATTAACTTTTCAGGTTCCTCACTGTTGGCAGGTATAAAAAAGAAATTAATTCTGCCATAAAAGTAAGGGGTCTGTGATATGAATTCACATCAAAATCACTTCTTTGGGGAATAAGGAAACATCATAACTGAAATAAAAGGAAAATATTCTAGACACGTACTAAAACAGAGGTCACAATGCTGCTCATATATCACATTCTGCAACTGGTTTTCAGCTAGGAGCACTGAATCTTGACCATCTTGAGAGGTTAATTTCTTGCTACTAACCTGCAGAGTGGTCAAGAATTTCCCCAAAAATCTGTTTTCCTTCACTTCGGGTTAAAAGTCTGGGGAAATATAGAAGTTGCAATTGATGTTTTCCTGCTCTTGCACAGGAATTCAAGGAAACCTGGAACATATGTGAATTTTGAGAGATTTTCAAAATGCGGGTGGAGAGTTTTGGGTTTTTTTTAAATCTGTTCATGTGAAGTATTTGAGCAGTAACAGTTGTCAGTCATATTAAAATTCTGAGGCTAAGGTAATTCTCATTCCTCATACTGTTTTCAGTGTGGTTTTCAGAAGTCTGGAGTCATCATTTCTGCAAAAGTCAATAAGAAAGGAATTCAGAAGTTGACACAGTTTAGTTTCTTTAGATCCACAAATGAAGTCAGAAATACACAGTGATTCATAATATGTCCTGGCATTATTTCTTTGAACATAAATTTCAAATAGGAATAGAGTGCTGTGAAAATACCTGTATGACTATTTTAGAGAGGTTTTATTTTAAAAAAGCTCAGTCTTTATACAGAATACCAGTTTGAGTTCTTGCTTCCTGTGTAGGATTTAGTACACTATTGTAAGTTTGGATGAAGCAGAGGAGGGGCAATAAATCTCATATTCCTGAGGGAGTGCCTGTGCATAGTTGGTGATTTTGTTAGGGGTATCAGGTGTGATCCCATCACAGGTCTGTAAAGGCTCTATGCTCACACTGTGTAGCTCCTTTTATAGAAATCTGCAGTGTTTGTTTTGTGAATACATTTTGTCTATGCAGTGGGAATGTTTGATCTCATCATAAGGATGTTTACTTTTCTTATGACTGCCGTAAGCAGTGAACAAGTGTACCAAATCATCCTCAATTTTCTTCTAATTAGATAATGAAATAGTAGTGGTGTGACTTTTCTTTTTTTTCCATTTTTTCTTTTTTTTTTTTTTTTGGTCCTTAATAGGACAGTTGAAACGGGAGTTTTCAGGATTTCAGAATTGAAAGTAGAAGCTTATAGGTGAAAGCTTTCTGGCAGTATTTAAATCCTTCTGTGCACCAGACATAGTGAAGGATTTGTCATACATCTTTACCTAGTTGCTTCAGCTTCTGATTGAAGCACATTTCTTCAGAATTTCTGAGGCTGCTTCAAGTTCAATACAAGCAAACTCACTGAAAATCAGTGCTGCCAACTTGTCCAACAAACCAGAATTTAAACTATAGCTGTAAGAATTGGAGCTTGGTCTTTGTGACTCCTTTTTCAGCCTCATATTCTTCAGATTACGTGTAAAGCAAAACTTGTGATACACATTCATGAGTGAGTTACAAAATGTAGTGACTGTTTCTCTGGTGAACAAAAAACTTGCTTGAATGAATTTCAAAGGTAGGAGATAAACAATTTTCCTGTATCAACTAGTCCTTGCTGTAGGATTATAAACTTTCTCCTACTGCTCGTCTGTAAGTTGAAATGGAGCATGTCCTACAAACTTGATATTTTCAGAGACTGCTCCATAAAAAGTGTAAAGATCAGGGGGAATAATGAAAATGACATAACAGGCTTACTTAGCATGTTATTTGTATGCAGAACGTAAGTCTTATTATACCAAAATTTAACTCTTGAACTTTTCAGAATTTGGTGCAGATAACTCATTTACTAATGAAGTGAACAAAACTTGTGGGTTTTTTTTAAGTTTAGACTAATGTAAGCTTGAACAATTGCAAGCTTTCAGTTCAGGATCTATGTCTTTTAAATCTGTCTTTGTGTAGAATGTGTAACTTCAGTCTCTACAGAAGAGGACTACTACATCTATCACAAACCTTTCTGTGTAACCAAAATATTGTCAATAAAGATGCCAACACCTTAGTAAGAGCCAGACTTACAGAGTTCTTAGAAGCAAGGATAAGATTTCTAACGCAAAATAAAAGTTTTCCAAATCAAGTGAGTGGCCATTATTAATGGAAGCTAGTAATTGTTAATGTTCTATTATTAGCTCATTGCTGGGTTGTATCCTTAAATCTTCTAGTGGCAATTTACTTTTTCTTGTCTCCTCCTGAAAGTTTAACCAAACTAATAATTTCTGTATGTTAAGATTCCCATATTAAGAATACTCTCTCTGTCTTTCTCTCCTTAAGTTTGTGGTTCTGACTGTGTGTTTGAAGGCTGGATTAGAGACCTCATACTGGACTTTGGTAAGCAAATATCTTAACCATATTATCTGTGGATATTCTGTGAAGTATGATGGATGAATAATTGTATTGTCTTCTTCTTAGCTGTTATATTGCACCTTTGAACAGTTTGTCAATAGCAAACTGTGGTTGCTGTGTGGAAGGGCAGGATATCCACATACAAAAAAATAATGCTCAATACTGAAAATTAGGACAAATGTAATACTTAAACTAGAAAAATCAAATTACTCTGGACTTACTGTAACTGAATTTAAATTGGCTTAAAAGGCAGTAATATTGCTGCTGTTAGTATCATTTTCCTTTAAGAAATAGCTGAACTACTACAACAACTACTACTACTACTACTGAAGGAGTAGAGTTAAATTAATACAAGGCATGGAAATTTAATCCCATATATCAAAATAGTATTGTAAATATTAGGCAGCAAGGATGTTATTTTATGTTATAATGCACCTGTGATAATTGTTCTCTTTTTTGTTTGTTTTAACAGTTCAGCCATATAGCAATCTGGGGAAGCATTGCACTTTGGGTAGTGTTTTTTGGAATCTACTCTTCTTTGTGGCCAGTCATTCCTATGGCACCTGATATGTCAGGAGAGGTAAATATATATTTTAACTAACAGCCAAATGTTCGAAAAAAATATTGTTTCAGTCTGTAGTACAGACCTAATCTTTATTGGATCCTTCTGCTAACTAGAGATGCATATGTCGTTCTGTCTTTTATACCTTCAATATGGTAGCCATGTTTATTTAAAATATAATCAATTTTTACTCTTTTGAAAATGGAGCTCAGCTAACAGGCTTGTGAGTATGTGGTCTAATGAGAATGAATAGACAGGTGAGCTGCTTTGCAGTTCTAAAGTAAGCTTTAATTTTCTAAAGAAAAGTCTTACCAAATGCAGTACTCAGAATTACAGTGCTTATTTTTCTGGAACATTTTTTTACAATGAAGTAACCAGTAGTAGCCTGGTTAAGGCTGTTCTTAATCTTGAATTTTACAAATTTGCCAAGTACTTGAAGCTGTAAAATGCCTCAAAAAAATTTGAGGTGCCATAACATTGCATGAACTGCTTGTCATGCACACTTCCTTTCTATTAATGAGCTGCTTGGAATGCATTATTGTAATGTATCTTTAACCTTTTGACAGTAATTAGTGGTTTCTCATTCATTTGTAATCGCATTTGTGTAAGCCTGCTCTGAATATTCCAGATTGGATTGAATCCATAAAAGATAATTATTTGCTGCCTTACCTGATTAAACTGGAACCGCAGTCCCAAATTCTCAATACCATTCAGTTTTAGAAACATCTGAAGTATTAATTCCCCAGACAGTAATGTCTGCTTCTGGGCATGACCAGTACCTCCTGAGCTAAGAAGTTTGGTGTGCATTCTCAGTGGGAATCAGAAACTGAGAATACCTGCTTGAGTTAGAAAGATATTCTTTTAATGGTTCTTAAAGTATATCAACTAAATCAAGCCTTAACACCAGTAAAAGAGTGAGTGTCTTTGATTCCACCACCACTGTGATATAATTCAGCAATCTAAAAATTTGTGCAGGATGTTGGAAATGTAGGTGCATATTTCTCCTTTACTTGAAAGTAATAAAGACAAGGAATTGGATAAACCCAATATCCTATTTAAACAGGTACAGGAAAAAATAGTATGTAGACTTTTCTCTAACTACTACATTTTAATGGAAAGGACAAGGTGTTACCTTAAATACTTGGACATCTAAGGAAAAGAATTTGCAATTACACAATTTCTAGCTGGTTTTCCTCTCTATCATAATGTTTTACCTATGTATATATGTAGATTTTGTACATTACCACATTGCCTCCTCTACTCAAAACTAATTCTGTACGTTATTGTGAATTAAAGTAATTGAAGCTATTGTACTTCAGCATTTTTCTTATACTGTATTTTATAGAAGAAACAGAATTTTTTTTTAATTTGGTGTTTTTAGAAAGTTTGTAAAAACTTTATGCTTTTTAAGACAGCAGAGCTTTAATAGTGATAACAACAGTGGAAACAAAATGGTGTGTTATACCACTTGACATAGGTATGACATAAGGGTGGCTACTTCACTATCGAAATAACAATGTTTTAGTTAACACAGTTTCAGACTGAAGTTACTGTGAAAACACTTGTTTTTGAGGGAATGTAATTCCTGTGATCTTCTAGAAATGGTTCTTCATTAAAGAGATCTAGCTGTCAACATCAATAATACTTACTGTTGGGGTTTGAATTCAGCATTGTGCCAAAGTAGTCTGACTTACGAACTTAAAATAATTCATTTTTTGTGATAAAACTTTATCTGTACTTGAAATGGGTAGTCTTACTTTGTTAGTGTGTTATGCATAAATGTATATATAGTAGTTTTGATGTGTGTATGTGCATGAAGTTGTTTGAAGGAGTGTTGTTTGACTGAGGTTGTTTTTTTTATTCTTTCTAAGAATATATTTCAATATCTGTGATGTCAGAATAAAGTCTTCTACAACTATCATACACCATTAAAGCTTATATTAAAAACTCTGGTCTAGCTTTTTGTGCTGCACTCTGTGTGGCTAAAAGTCCTCTTGGTGCATACTGCAGCTGAGACTGGAAGCAGGATTTTTGTTTGCTTTCCTGGAAGCCCCTCTACTGACTGAGTGATCTCTGGCAGGGCAGAATTCACTGAGTTTCTCTGTAGCAAGTCAGGCCTTCCGTAAGTGTTGAAACTAAACAATTCACAGATTTATCTGTGGAAAAGATTGTGATGTGACAGAAACAAATCCATCTAAGCAACTCTGCTTGCATGTGCAAACACTGCTTGCCTCGTTCCTTCAAATGTGTGAGTCAAACTTAAAAAATTCATCCAACTATACTTGGCAAAAGTTAGAGCATGTCAAAAGCTGACGTTTGCTTCTTAGCTTTTTGTCTGTTTTAGCTTATATGATCTGAGAAATTATGCTGAAGGGGACTTTCATGCATTTTTTCCCCAAATGTGTTCATTAAAAATGCCCCCTTTTTAATAAACTTCAGATTTATAAGGATATATAGTTGTAGGTTATATAACTAAAGTCCTTAGAAAGTTTAAAGGTATTCATTCTTCTTCTTAGAGCTGTTGACAATTGTGTCTTAGTAGGTTATAGTCTTTCCAGTCTGTATTCTTGACACAATATTCATCCAACAATTAAGTCCCAGCTAGATGATGTCTCCTACAAACATAGTTTTCATGTCTTCTTTGAGATAGAAGAAAACTTAATCAAACATTCTAAGTAGATTTTTTCAAGTCCACTATAAAAATTTTCTTCCAGTCTGTAGTGACACCTTTTTTTGAAATTAAATGCAACTTGTTTACTGTAATGGGTCAAAACATACAGTGTTAAACCTAACCAAAAAATGCCTACAAAGAATTTTATGTTGGTTTTTTTTCCCTTTCTTTCCTGTGCATATATATTTAAAAGCACTGTCTTTACTAGTAAAATATTAAGAAAATAACCTGTAAAGTTCCTTGTTCACATGCTTCCATACTAGACAGTTCTGACAGAAAACAAATGCATGAATAGGCATTTCTGCAGATGCAATGCAAATTATAATATAATAAAGACTATGCTACAGAGGCTGCAACGTTGTTATAAAATCAATGAAAGCTTTTGAAATTTTTTCAGTATTTCTTTCTCACAAATTGTGCATCCCCATTCCTTCACACACAAATAGCTTTTTGCTACTACTAAATTCCTCCTTGCAGAAAAAGTATTTTGTTTTAAGTAGATAGATTTTTTCAAGAAAGAGATAACCATACCAGTTTAGAAATGTATCTATTTCTATAATATAAAAACCAGTCTGTTTCTACTACATTGATATAAATTAGGTTGACACTTCTATATATAACATTAACAAATAGATAATTGAAATATACTTTCAAAATATTTTTAACAAATTTAGATATTTTCTGTTTAAACCAGATGAAGTTTGCATAAGTTTTTTAAAGTAAAGGCCAAGTCTTATTTGATTTGCTTTGTATTTTCTTTTTTCTTTGAAACTCCTCAATACACACAAAACTGTTCTGTTATACTGAACAAAATGCATTTTTAATCTGTGATTCAGGGAATTGCTGGACATTTCCTGTTGTCCATATTTTGTCATATTGTGTATAACGACTGCACAAATAAATGAAGCTGTGATTAAGTTGTTCTGTGTTTTTATATCTGTGCAGTCCTTTTGCAATAATTGCATTAACTAATGAAATTTCTGTAACTTACATCACCTAATAAGAGCAGCCTCCATTCATGTGTCAGGCTGTAAAGCTGCTAGAACCTTCTATTAGTGCTTCCATCCTTGCAGTTAATAGGTCTACTTTTCCTTTAAGTCCTCTTTTAAAAAAAACAGACTGGTTTTTAAATTATAAAAATAGATATATTTCTGAACTGATATGGTTATCTCTTTCTTGAAAAAATCTGGTTGTGGTCTGAGTTGCAAACCTGTAATTTAGGAAGGGTGAAAAACAAATCAATCTGTTGTATATTTCACAGTAGTGAAGCTCCTTGTTATTGTTACGTGCTCTGAATTGTTAGGCTTCTTATTTTACATCTATATGAGTAATAAGATAGCTTAGAATAGTAATACTTTACTTGAGTAAGAAGTATGACATTGGTACTAAAGCAAAAGTTCAGTATGCACAAAACTTTTTTATTTATTGTGGTACTGTAGACAATGCACTATAAAGTTCTCCAGAGCACCATCTGTTTCTGCTCTGTCTGACCCAGGGGATTTATAAAACTACTGACAGAAATTGGAGTTAAGGTACAAGCATGTATTTTACAGAATTTTAGATCATTTGATTGAGGTTTGCAGAAGTCTTGTGAAAAACAGTAATATTTCTTGTGAGAAGATTTAGCTGCACTGTGTAGAAAAGGTGTATTAGAATATACTATATTGGCAGCATTGGTTTCTTAAATATTGCTTCTGTCTGTATTATGCCAAGTATACCGCTTATATGGAATCATGCTTATTAAAGCATTAGATATGCATTCTTTAATGTCTTTACTGCATTGGGGTTTTTTACACAAAAACACCAAATAACTTTTTTGAAAATGTAGTTGTTCAGATACTTCAGTCTCTAATGAATAGTTCTTCTCTAGTAAGATGTTTGTCTAAAGTTTGATCCAAAAGTGGGAATTGGTCTTAGTCTAATGTAGAGCAAAGCTTACAAAGCAAAGTATTTAGGATAGAATACTGTCATAGAACAGTTGAGTGGGTGTCTGGTGGTCATCTGGTCTAATGCTTCTGACACTACACCAAGTTGCCCCAGACTGTGTCCAGACAGCTTTTGAATATTACCAAGGATGGAGACACTGCAACATTTCTGAACAACTTGTGTCTCTGTTCAGTCACCCTCACAATAAGAAAGGTTTTCTTGATGTTCAGATTCAAGTTTTAGTTTGTACTCCTTGCCCCTTGTGCCATTACAGGGCTTCACTGGAAATAGCCTGGCTCTGTCTTTGCAGCCTCCACTCAGGAGTCTAGCCCCATGAATAAGATCCCCCTAAGCCTTCTCTCAGGCTATAGTCCCAACTGGCTCAGGTTTCTCTCTTGTATGAGAGACACTTCAGGACATTGGACTAATTTCAGTGTGTCTTTGTTTCCTTGTACTGGGGAGCTCAGAATTGGAGACTTCCTTAGGTGTGACCTCATCAGTGCTGAGTAGAGGGGACCTGCCTTCTCCTCTGATGGCATACTTTGTCTAGTGAAGCCAAAAGGTACCATTCACTTTCTTTGTCACAAGGGCCCATTGCTGGCTCATTTTCAACTTGGTGTCCATTGGGACCAAGTCCTTTTCCACCGAGCTGCTTTCCAGCTGGGTGGTCCCCAGGATATACTGCTGCTGGAGATTGTTCCTTCCACGTGCTGGATTTTGCATTCCTCCTTGTTCAACTGCATGAGGTTCCTGTCGGCCCATTTCTTCAGCCTTTTGAGGTTTCTGTGGATGGCAGCACAACCCTCCACTGCATCTGCCACTCCTCCCGCTGTTCTGTGTCGTTAGCAAACTTCCTGAGGGTACACTTCACCTCTCATCCAGATCTTTAATGAAGATGTTAAATGAAACTGGACCCAGTATTGACCCCTGGGGTATCCTTTCAGTTCCTGGCCTCCAGCCAGCCTGACACTGATCACCAGCTGCCGTTCAGCCAGTTTTCAGTGTATCTCACAGTTGTTCATCCAGCCCATGCATCAACAGCTTCTCTATGAGGATCTTAGAGCTTTTGCACCCTGCTGTGTTGTCCCTTCAGCTGTAAAAGGTGCTATTAATGGATACTTCAGCTGAAAACAGCTGAATAGTATTTTAATAACTTTTGCAGAATTCAGCATAATAAATAAATTTAAATGGTTGTACATTTAAGAAAAATTGCTATGGTACTTTTCCTCAGTGTTAGCAGGGAGAGTTATAAATAATGCCACTAAAATTTGGGAAGTAATGATTTCTAAAACTTCCTCCAAAAAAGAGAATTACTGTGCCATGCTTGTAAGGGAACCTGGCAGGTAACTGAGTTGGCAATCTCTATTTCTAAAAATTGCTTTGAGCTCTATATGGTAAGCAAATACTAAAGTCTATAAATTTGCACTTCATTATCACAAAACTTGTGGAATATAGTCATTCTTCAGTAGCTGATATCTAGGGTAGTTGTGCTATCATTTATTTCCTTTTTTTGTTTTTTTTTCCTGTTGCACTGCTTTTCTTACAAGTCTGGATTAATTCTGCATCTTCATTTCAGGGGAATAAATGGTTTATCAAATTTTCAAGAACGTTGAAATAATTCAACAACAAAAGCTATGCTTTTCCTTCATAGTCCAAAATATTTCTTAAGCCCATTCTCAGCAGAAGGCCCCTATAGGCATTATCCTACACTTTTAGCACATTTTCATTCCCCTTCCAAGTTTTCCCAGCTTATCTTGTAAGACCTGGAAGTCTTTACATAACAGTAATCAGTAATCTGTATGTCTTCCTTTCTATACCTATATGAACCTCTTGTTTAGAGAAAAATAATGTTTCAGTGTACATTTGTGGAGAATATTATTACTTTAAACAATCAGTGATTTATTGATGATTTTTTTCAGTTAATCAGAATTCACCCCATAAAACATACCTGTTTTAGTCTTCTGTCCTCACTTGATAGACTAAAATTAGGTTAACATTCTGATACTAACATAACTATTTAATAATTTATACTTGAAGTTTGCTTTTTGTCTTTCACTTCAGGAATCAAAGTATTTGTCTAAGGGGTTTTTCTTTTTCTATTTAATACCTGATAGGTAGTTTCCATTTTGACTCCTCAAACCTTCATGGTTTAATTGTACTTGGTCTAGTAGCAGAAATTTATTTGTGAGCCAGAATCTGCTATTTCCACATATACTTCAAAAATCCTTCTCCTTATTCAGCAGTTACGTTCTCATTCTCTGAAACAGGAACAGCACAGCTGATCTTTGAACTGGCCAGTTTATCTTTTCTGCTTCCAGTGGTGTGTCTTGGTTCATATACCTAATAACCAGAGATCCTAATAGAGAGGGACTTAATTCTTTGCAATTCTGAGGAACACAGTTCTTAACTAAAAAAGCTAAAAGATGTTTTTTAAACTCTACATAGCAAAGAAAGACTAGAGGCAAGACAAGAACTTGTAGGAACTTCATTGCACTGGAAGTGAATGCAGATCTGTTTTAGTACTATAACAGTAAGTACTTGGGCATATATGAAGGCAAACACATGCACATAACCACTACTAATGACGTTTTTTGTAGGTTGAGAAGAGAAAGTTTTGCTGGTTTGATGCTGTTGAGGTATTTTATAGCTTTGTAGTTTATAAGGAGATGAGTACCTAGATGATACTTGAAACAGATAAACTGAAAAGGGTAAAAGCTTTTCTGCGTCAAGAATTCTACCACTGTTTTCATCTTTCTCTTCTTATTTTTTAAAGGCTTTTTAAAATCTGAGCTTGCTGTTTTGGCAGATCATTTCATAATGAGGAAAAAGCGAATATTCTGTGTTCATTCTGACATGTAATTTCCTAACACTGCATCTTCAACAGCACATTAAAAATGTTTTGCAGCCAGGATTTCTCATCTGCCACTAAGTCATGAAAAGGAGTATTTCTCAGCATTTTTTTCTATTTTGAAAAATGAGGCTCTGTATGAAAATCTATAAACTTAAAAAAATATTCATTTATTTTAGAAAGTCTTAATATTGAGCATGAGCTATACATAGAACAAATTATTTATCTCCCCTGCAGGATTTGTAAGTCCTACAATGAACTGGGCTTCCCAGCTCTCATTTTGGATTACTTCTGAATTCCCCTGGGAGCCACTTTTGTGGCAGATTCCATTTGGTTTCACAAGGCCTAAAGGGGGAAGACTTGGCATAGACCACAAATCTCTCACATTAGGAACAATTTGTAAACCACAAACAGAGGCAGCCAGAGTCCGTCCCCAGAACAGGCTGCTCCTGTTAGTGCCATTGTCTGAAAAGGATTGGTTTGCCATTTCCCAGATGACCTGCCTATGTGTAGAGAGATGTGAAAAGTTAGAGACAAAAATGTTTTCTACAGAGTGAGGGGGGAGCTTTCTTGTACAGAAAGGAAGGAAATACCTCTGTGGGATTTTATTTTTTTCCCCTCTTCATCCAAAAAATACAAAGAGGGCCTCTGTCTTTAATGCGAATGTCGGCTTTAAATCTTTTAGGTTTGGATTAACTCTGTAAAAGAAAAAAAATCTGACAGGCTTTCAAATATGACGCAGAAAAACTTTTTTTTTACCTCAATTCATGTTGTTCATTTGTAAAGCCAAAGGCTGGATGGAGTGAATAGTAGGCGCCAGTTGTTCCTTCATTCATAGTTAGCATTACAATGGTCAGAATTAACATCCTAAGACCTACATTATCACTTTTGCTGTTTCACCAGCAAACATTTAATACCGGGTGGCTAACACAAGGACAGCTCTTTGCTATATTCTTATAAATTTAAAAATGTTGTTAATAATGGGAGGTAATAATCATAATTAGTTCAAGTTGTATTTTTATGCATTTTTCTTGTTTTTAAGGGAACTGTCTATCTAATTGCTACTTAATTATAAAATGTCTTGCCAAATGCATTTGTGATAGACATTTCCTATTAGCTGCTGTTCTAGAAAATGAGTATTTAATCAAATATTTCAAAAGTCAGATTTTGCTTATAAAGTGACTGCTAATACATTTTCTTCACTTACACATTTCCTCTACTTCCTGATACAAAATTTTCCCTTTTTTCTTTTCTCCTTTGAAAATACTAATTGTTTTATTTTGAGCCTGCCACTGCTCAGTGTTTACACCTTTGCTGACAGCTGTTGACAGAAGTAGTTAGTAGAATCTCAGGGCAATATCTATGTCCTTTTAACATAGCCATGGTAAAGTCACCACATTTTTGAAGTACACTTTAGTGCTTTCCAAAGAATCAATGTCTTTAAGAATTTGGATACAAAAACAGGGTAAATTGAACATTTTGCTTATATGAGAATTTGAGGTTTTTTTCTGAAAATAATTCACTTTTGTTTTCATATATCAACATACTGAGTATAATTCTAAAATGTTCATGGATGCATGTTGAGAAATTAGACTTCATCTACTGCAGGCTACCTACTGTTTGTCTGCTAATTAAAACTAGTAAAATTTCAGCGTATTTATTTTACATACTGAGGCTTAATCTGTGAAAGAAATTAGTCTCCAAGTAATGAAATAAAGGATTTGAAAGGCTATTGTCGTGTAGTAATGTTGCTTTCAACCTCTCTACAGTCTAATTACATTATAAAAGTATTTCTAATATTGACCGTAAATCAAACCTCTAGTAACGTGCCTAAGTAAGCATACTCTTTGCATCCATAATATTATTGATGTAGACATTTGAGCATGAATTACAAGGGTGAAGAGTTTTTTCTTTTGATGCCCATATATTGTGATGTTTGTTTTGGCCATTCAGCATGTTTTAGTTTTTTAGTATTTCTACAGACCAAGTTATAAATAGTGGTGTATAGAAAAAACAAATATACGGATAAAAACAATTACATAGTTTTCAAATATTTCACCATGTATTAATTTGTTAGATCGTGATTTAACAATATGTTGCATATTTTCATAATCACATAAATAGTTGTTTCCTTATATCTCATTTTTAAGCAATCTATTTAACAGGAGTCTCTGGCAGTGTGGGAACTGCAGTACAGCGAGTTCTGCAGGAGATAACTTTGATAATTATATTGCAGGATAATTGTAACAGTGGCCAGTATCCATATGGAGGGTCAGAAACTGTTACATCATGTTAGAGTAGATTGCAAATTGGAAAACTGTGCTCATAATGTATTGAGAAAGTTGGAAAAGGGTGGATTTTTGATAAATCTGATTTTAATGGAAATGCATGTAATCAACACAGTGGTGTAGAGCAGCATTGTGGAGGGGTGATTCCCCTATGCAAAGAGCTAAGCAGTGTATGTTTCTACCAGCTTCTCGACATGAAATAGTGCTTACTATTTACTGGATTTATGTTGCAACTCAGGGGATTTTAGAAAGCAGTTCAAGTTTTATTTCACATTAGTCAGACGAGAATGATTCATTTAAATTTGCTTTTGGTAGCCTCAACAAACTACTTGATATTTCTAAGATTTTTTTGCTAGTTCTTGTCATGACATCGCATTTTGTGCATTTTCTCTTCAGGCAGCTATGATGTTCAGCTCTGGAGTATTTTGGATGGGACTTCTGTGTATTCCTATGACAGCTTTACTTCTTGATATAGTATACAAAGTGTGAGTATGGAAATACCTGGGTTTACAGAAGAAAGTACTGACTTCTAAATGTGTGCTCTAGTTACTAACATAATAAAAAACAAATTAAGATCAATTCTGGTGATTATATAAAATTCTTTTATATTGTCTTTTTAAAAAATCTTTATTACAAGAGTTATTACTATTTTAAATGTTTCAATAACTGTGGTGTTTTGTTAATAAATATTTTTTGTTTCTAATTTTCAAGAACAGATGGTAAAATACGTTCTTTAGATTTGTTTTTTGATATTTCTACTTGTAAAGCTTAGTTTTAAGTCTGAGGAAATTGATTTATAAATTGAATATTTATAAAAGCATATCTGTTGTTCTATTTTCAAGAAGAGTAAGTCTGGCAGTATTATTTATGTCATTACAGAGTAAAGAGAGCTACTTACAAGACACTGGTAGATGAAGTTCAGGAGTTGGAAGCAAAGTCTGAGGATCCTGGGGCAGTTGTGCATGGCAAGAGGTACGGTAAAAATCTGTAAAATGTTGTCTTAAAAAGAAAATCTAAATATTTTTAGCTTTATCCATGTATCAAAGACTAAAGGTTATTTTTCAAAAGCCGTACAAATGAAAGGCATCTGTGAAGGACTTCACGTCTACTGAGCCTGTGTTTTTTCATAGGCTTACACGGAGGTTTTTACTAAAAGCTTTAACTGATGTGTTTCTTTGTAGCTGACTGGTTTCTGATTCTTATGCATAGAACAAGCTTGAGGAACAGTTTTAATTCTGTTACTTTTGCCTGTGTTAACAATTAATTAACAAACAAATTAAGAAGAAAATGGGTTAAAACAAAATGAGTTTAAACCTACATAATTTTCTGGTATAGCCGTAAACAGGGCCCAAGCACAAAAAACAAAAATTAAATTCTTTAAAAGCTGCTGAGTAGCGTAGGGACAAAAAAAAATGTATCTAGGATTTTCTGAAATTGAATATAATAAGCTGGCTTTATATTTAATTCTAGTCTAGAGCAAACTAATTTGATTAACTTATATGAGGTAAGTAAGAATTTTAACTTAAGACTTCACAAGAATTCCCTTGTTACATCCTCCTTTGTGGACCAGGCAGATAATTTGAAAAGGGAGAAGGTAAAACTGAACAATTGGACATTTTCTACATGTAAACTCAGCATAAAGGTGTGCACTTACTAAAATATTTCAGACTTTTTAACCTTAAGCTAAACTTACAACAAGCACTCGCTGAATGTATGAGATGACAAAATCCCCCTCTCCCCTGCTTCCAATTCATTAGTGCCATTTGGCTGAACTAGAGCTTTCTTTTCTTGTCTTCATTTTCATGAGTTTTGTGAAGTCTAAAAAAAAGCCAAAACTGCTGATACTTGATTTTCCTGTTCTTTCTTTTCTTTGGGCTGCTGTTCTTTTAGTATCTTCATGGCAAAAAGCATAGCCAAGAAGGCTTTTTTCTTACCAAGCTATGCACTGAAAGAGACCAGAAGAAACACCATCATTTCTTTTACTATAGGTTCCATTTTCAGAAAGTACCTTTCGTTCATAAAGATACTTTAGCAATCTTATTGTATCCCTCCTCCAGTTCAATGGGAATCAGTTTACTAGGATTTACCAGATTGAGATCAAATTACATCAGATACCAAGGTGATAACCACCATTTTTAATGGAGGAGTATGCAGCTTGTGTGAGAGCTTTCACAAGAATGTTTTGTCTCTAGTTGGGTTCATCTTTCCTGGTGCCAAGGAACAGGGGAGGTGCCTGCAAGCTTATCTCTCCACCCATGGCACACCTAGTCTGGTGTGGTGGGCTACAGAACAGGACATACCTGCACGCAGTTTCCTCTCAGGCTCTGTATGCTGTCTTTGTAGCAACAGCTTCACACTGGAAGTACTGCAGAATCCCCTAGTTGGTGGCAATTCCTACTTCAAGTTTGCTTTTCCTTCATCACTGCAAGACCCAACCAGTGCTTGCAAGAGTAAGTTCTCTAAGCTGATGTAAATTGATTGTTGTAGATGTTTTTCTCCAGTGGCAGTGGTCATTCAAGCAGATTGAAGGCAATATCTTCCTCCAGATTAACCAACCCATCTATCAGTGTGTGCTGAGCTTTGAAGCAATGTGTGTTCTGTGCTCTTTTGCAAAGGGCAAAAGCTGTAGAAGAATGAGTTGCAAAAAATAAAGGAGACATTAGTACTGGATGGTGCTAAAAGGGGAACATCTTGTGGATATAGAAAAAAGTAAGGTAGCCTACCTTTTTAGTATTTCGTACTTGCATTCCCAAGACTTCTCTTGTATTCCCAATTCAGACACTTTAACTTCAGTTGTCTAGGCAGGATGCTTTTCCCTCATTCTATGCATAACATGTCTTCCAAATGCCTTATTTTATAGGTAAAATAAACTTGGTGTTTTCAGCACAGGTTTTGTAATTCTCTCTTTATCCCGTAGTTAAATAATTACGAGGGCTCCATGACAGCTGTTTAGTTACCTGACTTTGTTACCTATCTTTGTTAGATCTAACTCTTCTCCACAAAGTTACTTTTAGACCAGTATTTCTGAAGGATACAAGCATCCACGTTATATGCAAACCACTTGTTGTTACAAAATAGCTCTTAAGATTCCCTCCATTATTTTTAATGAATTTAAATTCAGGTGATAGAGCCAAAACGGAGAAAGTATTCATTGTTTAAGAAATGGTCTGATGAACTGACTTACTTGCATCTACTAAAATTTGATTCAACTTTTGTAAACATTTTTGAGTCTCCTAAATTGCAGAATCCTGGACTGATTAGTTGCCAGTGTAGAGTAAGTGGCTGAATGGGTGAGGAATGTCCTCTACATCTGTTTAAGATATCTACAGGTGACTTTCTTTATCTAGGGTGTATACCTCTGGGAGTGCCTTGTTCTGTTGTAGCAGAAGAAGGGATTTGTTCTCATTAAATGCCAAAATAACCTAAGAATATATAAATCACTGCATTAAAATGTAACTGGGAAATAGTGAGAAAGATAACGCAGAAACTTTTACACTCTGTCCACTCCCATCTTAGAAATACTACAACACAAAATAGAAATCTCAGCTCCCACATATGGCAGGTCAGGATTCTTGCATTGGATAGCTGTTGTGATCAGTGTGTATCTGAATCTTTACTGAGAAGGGGGGCTACAGGAAAGCCAGGAGATTTTATAAGGGCATGTAGTGATAGGACTGAAAGAGGATAGGTTTAGTTTAGATATTAGGAAGTAATTCTTGACTATGAAGGTTACAGGAATACATAAAGTAGTAATTTTTTTCTAGAACTATGTTTAATTGCCTGTAAAGGCATATATTTCATGTTCAAAAGTAGTTAATATTCTGTTTGTCTATATAGGTACACATAATGAGCACAGGCATTCAGTTACTGTGATCTAACATTGGTTAATTATGAAATAATGTTTTCTTGGCTTCAGGTGTAGATATTTAAATATGCTTTTGAATGGCAACAGGGTGATTTATAATAGAGAGGCCATAGAATATCAAGTATAGAGAAGAATTTAATACTTCAATAGCTGAAAGCACTTTTCTCAAATGTATTTCCTATGTATTTTGTATTTTCTTTACCAGCACCCAGATCTGTGTAGTGGAAACTTATACATAAACTAAGATGTGTGCATACTCCATATTCTTGTAAAAGTTTAAAGTAGTATTTTCACTACTTAGCATTTAAGCAATGAAATGTGGTGAAATGAGGAGGAACGTCAATTAGACTTTCACACTGGACTTCTGGAGGGCAGACTTTGGCCTATTTAGGAGACTTACTCAGAGAGTTCCTTGGGAAGCAGCCCTTAAAAACAAAGGAGTTCAGGAAAGGTGAGCCTGCTTCAAAACAGAGATCTTGAGGGCACAGGAACAGACTGTCCCTGTGTGCCAAAGATGGGTCAACAAGGCAAATGTCCAGACTGGATGGGCAACAAGGTTTTGAAGGAACTTAGGAGTAAAAAGAGGATGTATCATCTTTGGAAGGACGGTCAGGTCTCTCAGGAGGTATTTAAGGGAAATCTCAGGAAGTATTCAAGGGGGTTGCTAGGGCATGTAGGAAAAAATTAGAGAGGCCAAAGCTCAGTTTGAACTTAATTTGGCAATTTTTGGAAAGGATAATAAAAATGTTTTTTTGAATATATTAGTGGCAAAAGGAAGGGTAAGACCAACCTTTGTTCTCTACTGGATACGGGAGGGAACTTAGTAACTGCAGATGAGGTGAAGGTGGAAGTGTTTAACACCTTCTTTACTTCAGTCTTTAGTAGGAAGACTGCTTGTCCTCAGGACAGCTTTCCTCCTGGGTTGGTAGATGGTGTCAGGGAGCAGAATGGTCCCCCTGTTATCCAGGAGGAGGCAGTCAGAGAACTGCTGGGCTGCTTGGATATTCATAAATCTATGGGACCAGATGGGATCCATCCCAGGGTGATGAGGGAGCTGGCAGGTGAGCTTGTGAAGACACTCTCCATCATTTATCAACAATTCTGGCTCATTGGGGAGGTTCCAGATGACTGGAAGCTGGCCAGTGTGATTCCCATTTTCAAAAAGTGTAGGAAGGAGGATCCTGGTAATTATAGGCCAGTTAGCCTGACCTCAGTACCCAGTAAGGAAATGGAATGGTTTATACTGAGTGTCATCACTCTGTATGTATACAGGATGGCCAGGGGATCACACCCAGCCAGAAAGAGTTTAGGAGGGGTAGGTTGTGTTTGACCAATCTGGTCTCCTTTTATGACCAAGTGACCTGCCTGGTGGATGAGGGAAAGGCTGTGGATGTTGTGTACCTGGACTTCAGCAAGGCCTTTGACACTGTCTCCCACAGCACACTCCTGGAAAAGCTGTCAGCCCGTGGCTTGGACAGGAGCACTCTGTGCTGGATTAAGAACTGGCTGGATGGCTGGGCCCAGAGAGTGGTGGTAAATGGTGCTGCATCCTGGAGCTGGAGGCCAGTCACCAGTGTTGTCCCCCAGGGGTTTGTGATGGGGCCAGTCCTGTGCAATATTCTTACTGAGTCTTTCATTAGTATATTTGCAGATGGCACTAAGCTGGGAGCGCGTGTCTATCTGTTGGAAGGTAGGATGGCTCTGCAGAGAGACTTGAAACGGTTGGATGGATGGGCAGAGTCCAATAAGATGAAGTTTAATAAATCCAGGTGCTGAGTCCTACATTTTGGCCACAGTAACCCCCTGCAGTGCTATAGGCTGGGAACAGAGTGGCTGGACAGTGCCCAGGCAGAAAGGGACCTGGGGGTACTGGTTGACAGCTGACTGAACATGAGCCAGCAGTGTGCCCTGGTGGCCAAGGCCAGTGGCATCCTGGCCTGGATCAGGAATAGTGTGGCCAGCTGGAGGGTCATTCTTCCCTTCTACTCAGCACTGGTGAGGCTGCACCTTGAGTGCTGTGTCCAGTTCTGGCCCCTCAGTTTAGGAAGGACATTGAGACATTTGAGTGTGTCCAGAGGAGGCAGCAGGGCTGGTGAGGGACTTGGAACACAAACCCTGTGAGGAAAGACTGAGGCAGCTGGGGTTGTTTAGCCTGGAGAAAAGTAGACTCGGGGTGACCTTATCACTCTCTACAGCTCCCTGAAAGGTGGCTGTAGTCAGGTGGGGGTTGGTGTCTTTCACCAGGCAGCAGCTGACAGAAGCAGAGGACACAGACTTAAGCTGTCCCAAGGGAAATCTAGGCTGGATATCAGGAGAAAGGTTTTTACGGAAGAGTGATAAGGTACTGGAATTGTCTGCCTGGGGAGGTGATGGAGTCACCATCCCTGGATGTGTTTATAAAAGACTGGGTGTGGCACTCGGTGCCATGGTTTAGTTGAGGTGTCAGGGCATGGGGTAGACTCGATGATCTTGAAGGTCTCTTCCAGCCTAGTGATTCTGTGATTCAATCTGAACATTCCATTTGGGAGCACAAGCAAGGAGTGGTGGTACCAAGAATGCTATAATATGCATGCTAATGTTTTAAATAAAATGGTTTTTTTATTATAAAATAGCACCTGTCAAACATTTCCTAGAAATTTGCTGATTTCAATTCACATTAATAAGGATTTCACAGATATATTGCAAAGGACATACAGCTGATAACTGTATCTAAATGTACTCATGATCTTTCTTCCACCTCCTTGGTCTCCAATTTTACATTAAGATACTGGTTTATTTATTCATTCTCTGTATTCTTATGGTTTCGATTTCAGTCCCTAATTTTTTATTAATGTTGTCACTTAAACAGTTTACAGCTCTGAACTAAAAAAGAAGGCTCCTACACAGAGTAGAGGTTAGCAAGCAGGATGAAAAAAGAATCCCCAGAGAGTTAGCTTAGGAAAGCACTGAGAGCAAGATGTGTCCCAGTACTTCAGCCTCTCCATTCTTGATTCAGTAAGCAGATGTCAACTACCTTCTTGGAATTAGTACCTAATTTTTTTTCTTTCAAGGACGTTTCATTCCATCTTTTCATTCAAAATGTGGCCACAGAAGCAGTTTCCCCTGCCTATCAACTTACTCTGTAGATTTTCCAGTTAGCATTCCTCTATGGGTGTGGAAATAGTAGGTTCTTTTTCTTTTTCCAACTTAGAAAAGCTAAGCTTTCACCATATGCTTTAACCACCAGACTAGAGGGGAACAGAAAGATGAGATAAACCATTAGTCTGGCCAGCTTAAACAGCGGTTCAGCTTCATATATAAGTATATAGTCATTTAAGAAAGAGTGAACATCTCTAATTTAATGGCTTGAGTGGTAATCTAGTAAGGAAGGCAGCCGAGTTCCCTTCCTTGCACTACTTAGTCTGGTGACTGGTAAGGTAAGTCTGGGAAGGTAAGTCTTGAGCTAATTGACAATAATATTAAAAAGTAATTTGAGTAAACAAAACTTGGTAACATAAGACTTCTTACTACATCATTTCATAAGAGACAACTTTGCTAATCTAGCAAAACTGTAGCAATATCAAATCAGTGTATACTCAGATTAGACATATGTCTCTTTTTTAATTGAACTAATTTTTAGACCAGTTTACATTGAGAGGGGGGCTGGATTTGTCAGCATTTGAAATGTTTAAGTGATAGATTAGTATTTCGTGAAACACAGGCTGTAATTCACAGTGAATATCAAATCAAGAGGACACTGAAGAGTTTGTTTGGGCTTTTTTAATGTAGTCCCTTGTACATATTTAGCATGTTACTAAAACTGTCAGATTTTGGGGTTTTTTTTCAGCTATGGCTCATCTGCCTGGTATTTATTTAGTAATGTATGTTCCTATTAGAGAGAACTTCAGTGTAAGAAAGACAGAAAGGAAACCCAATACCTTTACTACTACTTTCACTGCAGCTTGCAGCATTTGGCTGATGCTTGAGTCTCAATTTTAAAAATGTTTAATGCTCCTGTTTTCCACTTGGGCTGAAATGCGGAGTACCTTGGTTCACACTGAAGCACAATAAGCATACAACACAACAAACTCAGTAGTACTGGGAAGGAAGAAGATGGGCTGGAGTGGCCAACCTTAGCAGCAATAGTAGCTGTTATTTGGGTATGATCTCCAGAAAATCACCTTCTAGAGTTTCCTGGGGAATGCTCCTTTCTAGAGCACGTTTTTAGGGAAATAATATTTCTGTACACACGGCTGATGACCATGAACATGGCTTTCCCTCCACTCATTTCCCGTCCCTTTGAGGTACTGTTTCAGTAGAGGCTGAGAACACTTTCTATGTAAGATAAAAAAGACTAATTCAGCCTGGCATTATTCAAGCTGTGCTACATCAAGAGAGACAGTGCCTTTACCTTTACATTGTGTGTTTCTAAAGGCATCACACTCAAAGATTCACAGTATTATTCATTTAGTTGTGTTGTCAGCACACAGCAATGTTTCAAACAGATATTTTGCCTGTACTGTGACAAGCAAAAAAATTACCAGGGGTCAGAACTTAATAATCTGTCCTCACACAAGCTTTTAATCATCATCTTAATAATTCATCAGGCGCAATTTAAAAAGAAAAAGGAGGGTGGACACATCTCATTTAAATTAATTCCCATTGAGCAGACTCAAACATAAAGGGATAGGGTAATTAGTAAATAAATATTTTTCACGTGTCTACTTTCTCTCTAGCTTAACTGAAAGAGCCCAACTACTGAAGAATGTTTTTAAGAAGAACCATGTGAACTTGTATCGCTCTGATTCTTTGCAACAAAACTTGCTTCGTAAGTGTTCACTGACAAAAATTAATACCATTAATAACTTAACAGTAAAATTATGCTTTTCACTGCATTTATTTATACTAAAAGTGCAGTATCCTAAATTCATTAGACCATGTTCTTTGCCTGTGGTTAAGTTTCCCTTCATACCTAAGATACTGTGCAGAGTTCTTTCTGCTATTTTATTTTTGCAAAATTCTGTAAGAAATGGCACAGGATTTTATTAACTGTTGAAAAGAGGTTTATTCCCCTCTATTCACCTTTATTAAGTTGCTTTTATTAAAGCTTTAAAAGAATAAAACTGATCAAAACGTAATTTGTTTCTATTTTGTTTTATATCTGCAGATGGCTACGCCTTCTCTCAAGATGAAAATGGAATTGTTTCCCAGTCTGAAGTAATAAGAGCTTACGATACCACAAAGCAAAGGCCTGAGGAATGGTGAAGGAGCATGGCTAGAGATTTAGGCCTTAGTTGTTACTTTTGTGAGACAGGCTACTAGATCTTTGCTGTGAGCTGCGACCATGGTCCAGTTATCAGACATTGAAAGATCTATGATGGTCTTGTTCCATAAAGTTCAGATATGTGTATTCAGTAGACATAAGCACTGTGCAACTATACTGTAACACACCATCTCTAAATTTTTAACAAGTATTTGCTTAGCCTTTGTAAACAGATTGGAATTTACCTTGTATCTTGCCAGCTTGCTTATTTTACAATGAAATTGAACCAATACTGGTCATATACTAGGAGGGCAGTGGTCAGATTGCTAAACATACTTTACATTGACAGATCAACTAGCATCTGTGAAGGTTTTTAAGTGTTAATACATTTAAATACAGTTGATAAAAAGCCTTTGATTTCAACAAGTGCTGAAAAAACACAGTATCTTAATGGTGTTAATTCACCTTCTTTATGAAAGATTTTGAGTCAAGATGCTCATAGATGTTTGTGTCAAGCTAACCTAAAAACATTTGCCAAAGAAGTTCCATAAATGTTTTCTGTTAGAAACAATCTGAAAGGAAACTATCTTCGATCCTGATCTCAGAACTGCATGCTTGAGTCTCCACACTTGAGGGGAAAGTACAGTGAGTCTAATTTGAGTGGCCTTTTTGGCATTTGCTTTCAAAACTGCAAGTCTTTGCACCTTTGGCCTTATACAAGCTTTCCCCTTATTTTCATTTAGTATTGCATATGTTGAATATGGCTGCCAACTTGTATAATGGAGTACACATATTCAATTTTTAAGAATTTCTCTGCCTTACTTCCCTTTAGCAAACTTAATTATTTTTGTGATGCGTAGTTGTATCTGCTTATACTGTAGGTTCAAAAGAAAGTTTGTTTAAACTTATTTTTTAAAATTAATCAAGTTTTCAACATTTTTATACTAAAATTATTTGAAATGCATACACTGAAATACAGAGCAAAGCATGCCCTTCACTAGTCTGTGGTATGTACTGGTTTATTTGCACTAGTCACTTCCTAGAAAGGTCTGAAATACATGGCAGCCTCTTTACAACTTATTGGTCATGCAGAATACTTACATACTCTCACCTTTAATCAAAATGAGAGGAAGTGGCTGCCTAAAAAGATACACACCTGGTATGAGGGAAAAAAAAGAGAGAGGTATTAAATGAGAACGTTGTGATACATTCTTTAAGTAGTTATACTTGGCATTTCTCAACTTAACCATCCAACAGCCATCGAGTTTCAAACTACGAAAGCTACTTGAACTTTAAAATTTAGTTAATCCTTGCAACTCTTTAGTCCATGTTTAATTCTGAGTTTAAAAGCCACCATAATTACATTAAAAATACAGTTTTCTATAGTAGCGGTTGGTTTTATTTTTAAGTAAATTTTTGTGCATTACATAGGAATGATCTCTTTTTTCTTTCAATGGAGATCAACCAGATGGAAAAGCAGTACAGCTGTATCCCCAGTGATCTGTTAAATTAAGTATTTCCTCTTTGCTCTTCAAATCATAACAAGTCATCCAGTCCCATCTTTTCTCTGCCCTCCTTCATTTGTCATATACTTACTAAAGGTGACTTTGCCTCCTTGCCTTTCATCTAGCTAAATGCTTAACATGTAATTAATCTCACTATCCAAATTTCCTATTCTCCATTCTAAGAGAAACTTAAAAATACACAGAGAAAGCCCAACAGAAGACACTATATGAAAGTACATATTTAGGAAGGTGTACCAGTGGGGAGGCAGTCTGCATTTCATGCACGTGTTACTCAGTGTCTTCCTCTCGCTTGCCCGGAGTGATCTTTTAACAGAAGGCACAAGGACAAAGGGAATGTATCCCACTAGAAACACTACTGCCAGTCAGTCATGCAGACAAGAACTGCCTTCAGAAAAGCCATTGCAGGCATAGATAAATAGATGGATCAATATGGGAGGGCCAAATCACTTGACCTAAGGCAAGAAAAAATTTGGGGGCATGCCCCTTTCCTAAAATGGGGGTCGTTATTTTCTGTCATCCAAAGGGACAATGACCAATTTCAAAAATTCAATTTCTGAAATTAACCATGACATTGTTGCTCCTTTATAATCTTTCAGTGTACTTAACTAATATAAAATTAATCTGTGCATGCTCTCTTCATGGGCAGGTTTTTTTCTAATTGGTTGAATTACTAATTATGCAGATATGGATTAGAATACATTGTGAAATATATACGGTGAGATATTTACATTATCTCTTTTTCTTCCCATAAAATAAAATTCTGTCTTACCGTTGTAATACATTTTGAAGAAAATACAGAGTGCCTCCCGAATTAACTACCTTAAAAAGAAGAAAGTGACTGAAACAGCTCCAAGAGCCTAAATTTAGACTAATTTAAATGTTTGTAAGCTAATCTTACCACAGCATTTCATGCTTACATACTTTCAGAATTTCAAGTAGTATTTCACAAAGTGCATTTTTTACTACTTTTGATGAATTTTTCTCCTGTCTCTGTACTTTTTCTGATAATTAGTGGTTGAAAGATACCTCTTCTCAAAAATAGCAAAACAGACAAATGTGGCAGAAAATGGTGGGTTTTGATTGCTCATACAATTCCATTTTAAAATATAAGATTATCTTAGCTATGTGTGCCCGTTTTAAATCAGGCCAAGTATACAATACGCACTTTATTTTCATGTTAAGTACACAGTAATATAATCTATTTCCATCCTGTTAGTATGTCATATCTTTGTTAAAATAAGGGGATTCTGCTGATGTTTGCTTAAAGGAAAAAAAAAAAAAACAGTTGAGGCGGAAATGCTCAAATGCTCATAACAATGCCTCTGTTCTTACTGTTTGAAAATTCAAGTGTATCAAATAGAGAATTCACATGGATTTTTCCATCCGTTTCATGTGTACTGCAAGTTATTATTAAAAATTTCCATCTAAAAGATGAATCTGTGCCACTAGATAATCGGGTATCTTATATAAATACTTTTGCTTAATTATTTTTAAATATATACATACATATATATATATAAAAATTATTCAAAAGACTAACTGGAAACAAATTTTAAAAAACCTATTGACAGTTTGTATCTGGAATTTTTTCTTGCCATTTCCTAATTTTACACATATTTTTGCAAAGCAGTTTCAACAGATTTATACTTAGTCATCATTCTATTTGTATAAAATGATAAATAAAATATTTTGAAACACTAAGAGATAGCTGAAGATTCCTATATGTCCACATGCATCCATAAAATTCACCTTGTTACAAAGATGAGCATTAAGTGTCTTAAGATGTATATCATGACATTTGAACCCATCTTGAATGAGTAATTTGGAATATGTGTTAAATTTAAGAAGGAAAGTGTTTTCCCTTTTTTTCTTGTGTATTGTGTAAAAGCAGTTGTAGTTCTGATGAATTTATCATTCTGTCTGCATGAAGCACTATTTCTAAGTGTTCTGAGGCGATGCATGGTGGTTTGTTGATCCTTGTTTTTTAATGCCTTCGTTAAAAGTCTGCTCATAATATATCGAGAAGCTAGTGCTGTGTAAGCAAATGAGTTTGTCAGTTCAGCTTCCTTGGTACTGGATGTTTTCACTGGTTACAAAACTCAACAAATGAGTTTCTCCTTCTCCATCTCTGCCCTCACTCACCCAGTTTCCTCGCTGTTAACCAATAGATCTTTATTAAACAAAGGAATATTTTAGCATTCCAAACCTGGTTCCTGCTTATGCAAACCACTACTCATATAGGGTTCAAATGGTCTGCTCTTGAGTATAAAGAGTACTCATCTGAGCAATGATGTGCAAAGTTGAGCACTTTTTTTAGGGTTGATACTGAAATAAAATTATTGCCATGTAGAGTGTGATTTGTAATTGCAAAGCTGTGACCAGAACAAGTTGGGGTTTTTTAAGTCATATTTTGCGGTGTTTCTTTAATGTAGCATAGAAGCCATAAATATGTTCATAATGTTTTTCTACTTCAACATAATTTTTCATTACGATTTTCAGTGTTTGATATGTATGAACCGCTGCAGAAAGCGGTCAGTCTGAAACAGCAAAACTTGCATTCAAGATAAGGTGAGGTTTTACAGCTCCACTAAGCCATTACTGCTGAAACTGTTGTGGAAATTATGAAGCTGCATGAATGAAGATTTTTTTGACTCGGTGTTTATGGTAGTTTCTCAGGTTTAGTTTTAACTGGATGTTAAATGCACTGTGTTTTTTAAATAGTTCTTTTAGTAACACATTCAGTTCTATGCAGTGTTAAATGTCATTTGGCATTTGGTGAATGTGCATGTTTTCAACTGCAAATTTTAAATGTTTTGTCTTTTAATTGTTAAAAAATGAATAAACTTTGCCATTAAATTAACAAGTTTTGTTGACTTGACTTGCTGGAAATGCTAGGGATTACTTTCTGAGGAAAACATACCTCATCATTCTTGGATTTTAATTCTTTAAAATGAGATATAGCAGAAATAGTATTTCACAAATATCATAGAGTTCTTGCGTTTTTTACAACTGAAAAAGAAAATTGTTTAAGGTTTGTTGGGTTTTTGGTTTTTTTAATATCTATTTTGAGATATCTTTTTCAGTTCTCATGTGAAGTCTAGAAAAGTTAAAAAAACAAGGAGCACATGAGTCTACAATTTAGAGACTTCCAGCCAAGCCCTAACATACTCTGGTGGTGATAGCCTGTTTTAAAAGAGAAGTATGCAGTACAAGAATGATAAGAGTAAGAATAAGGAAATGTGAACTTCCTTTTCAGACAACAGTGGTAAATACTGTATCCTTTGGCTTTGATAATAGCTCGTATTTCTTTCCTCTAACAGAGCCCACCACTAAAAAATATCAATATATCCAAACTGTAACTGAGTTTTAGTAGTAAATGGGTGACTGATTTTTATGTATGCACTAAACAATTAATTAATTTTGTATTCTGTCCAAGCAGGTTTGATAATACATGCATCTTAGATGGTGCTAGTTTCACAAAATCCAGTCTGTAGTAACAGAGCTGGTTTAAGGATATTCCACCTCATAGTATTTTACCACATCTGTTAAACTGGCAGTCATGAGGCCATTGAAATTATTCAGTTTATAATCCAGTTTATAATGATCCAGGCTCCCTCTCAAATCCTTTCCCTTCTTCCTTACAGCAAACACTATTTTTAAGCTAAAATCATTTCACTAACCTGATTTACAGTACAGCCTCCTGGATTTGCACCAGTCATAGATTGAAAGAATAAAAAGAACAGAAAGGTATTTCTTTGTCTGCCTTTGCTAATGAAAGCAGGATAGCATGGAATTATAGCCTCACTGTAACTGTAACTTTATGTGATATTGTGGAGCAGTTGCTCCCTCAAAAGCAGACACATTGTTCAGAGGAGTTCAAATCCAGACAGCAAGTTGCAGTAGGCAGCAAAACAGCACTGAAAAACAACTTCATCTCCTTAATGTTTCTTAATGTCCTTATGTCAAGCTGTAACTGAGCAGTAATGGCAAAATACTTTTTAAATTGTCACTTTTTTTAATTCCAGTGGGATTAGTATTGCAAATAACCCATGAGTTTACATAGCCACAAACTGTACTGCTTACCTAGTTTCAAACAGAATCCTTCAGACATTCTTGCAAGTACTTGTAATGTTTTTCCTAGCACTGGGAAGTCTTGATGCATTTTGGAGATACACACTTCAGAATCCCAAATTGTGGAAACACACAACAAATGGCATGCTGCTATTGCTCATTATCCACAGAAGGCTTGGGTTTCATCTAAGTCATTACCAGTTAATGGCAGTCAAAGTATTTGTTGCATCGTGTGTGAATGACAGTAATCCATTTAATGTGTGAATATTCTTTCATTTTGATTTTAGATTGGTGTAGTGCTAGTAGAAAGAACATGAACTGAGTTCAGAATTCCAAAGGAAATAGTTAAATCTACTTTGTTAACATGGCAGTGAAGCAAGTCCTGCCTGTAAATGTTACTTCTGATAGCAAGCAATTGCTTCAAGCATACATCCAGCCCTTCAAACCATTTCATTAGTCATTAAAGTGCTATCACAATGTCATTTCTGTTCTGTCTGCAAGTTCTAGGAAAATTTCCTGTTCCCATAAATCATAAGAGTATCTAGTGCCAAAAGACTCTTTCCATTAGAAAAGAAATTCAGCATTCTCGCCTGCACACCAAATCCATCTGGGTCGGAAACTACTGGCACAGGCACAAGCATTTCTACCCATGGGTTGTATTCTGGCCACCTCCTTTCCTCTCCCTTCAGCTATATAGGTCACTGCTACTGTAACTGCATGAACAATAATACATTTTTTTTCCTAGTTTGTAGGTTCCTCTTTGTCTGTTTGTCTGCAGATGGTGCGTAATCTCCACCTCAACTGTTTTTACAGGTAGCCCAGTACAGCTATTTTAACTACACCTGATCTTTTCCACCCTAAGAACCACATCTGCAGGATTTGTTGCAGTCTGGCTACTGATCTGGGAAGTACTTAGCACTCTATAAACTTATAGATTTATGTAAGTCTGATTCAATGAAATTATTCCTGTGTGTCATGTTCACCTATTCTATCAGGACAAACCCATTATGCAGCATTGGGAAGAAAGGCGGCTCAGAGGAGTCTCCCCTGTTAGGCTGAGTTTCTTGCTACATGGCAAAGTTCACAGCTCTCCTTAGGCTGACAGTCATTAAAATCTAAGGCTGTATGCAAGTGTAGCAAAAATCTGTCACAATGTTAAAACATTAATAACTGACTTCAGAGCCTATGAGGCCATCACAGTGAAGCAGCCTGGCCGTACAGCACCAAATGGTAATGGGCAGTGACGGAGCCAAACTCATCACTTCGCTGTGTACAGTCTTTCTTTGAGGAAAACACTGAATTTCAGCCACTCACCACCTGTGTCAGTGACTCTGATGACTTAATCTCTCTTTAAAGGTACATAAATTGCTCCTTCTAAGTTAAAAGTGATCAAGTTTCTGCTTCCAGAAACTTCCTTGGTTTACTAGATAAAGATTTCTTCTAATTGGAGGCATACTATAATTTGTAAAAAAATACAGTTGAATTGGTTTGCTGTTTCTGCTGTGTACAGGAGTGATCAACACATCTCACAGTATGCTTCTCAACAAGACAGCTGATAACTCTTGAAATATTCAATGATTTTTCAAAAGTTACTTGACAAACAGTCCCGTTCATAGCCATTCAAAATACACAGTGAAGAGTCCTATGAAACCTCATCAAAGGCAAGCAAAAATTTTCTTGCCCCCTTCCTTGAAGATTGTTTCTACAATAAAATTACAGGGTTAATAATATTAATAATTAAGTGTAATAGTGTAATAAAATTACACTTAGCTTTCAATTAATTTCCCGAATACACAAAATCGAATTTTTAGTATCTTGCAAAGTCTAGTTTTTAGTATCTTACAAAGCATATACACAGCTGTGTATCATGATTTGGGTTGTAATTAACGATTACAGTATTCAAGCTAGAGCCTATTACTTAAAACATCATTGTATAGAACTTGTCTTTCTGCTTAGAAACTGCATTTCTAGCAGTGATGTCAGATGGATTATAATGCTAATTGTGCAGTAAAAAAACTTATTTAAAGGGTTATTTTGAAATATTTTTGTCATAACTACTGATCACTAGATATTTGCTATGAAAAAATTATTCAACTCTTGAGAAAGAACCAATGAAGCTTTTCTAGACTACTTGTTAAATAGATCAGCTATAATGTACTTCAACAGATTGTACACACAGGGAGTTTGAGGCTGATAAAATAGGAAAGCTCAGCCTCTGATATTGTAGATTCTGACCCACAGAATGACTTCGTTTTTTTCACAAATATAAGTATACAGAGAAGCCCTTTAATGACTGCATTTTTTTTTCTTGTGTATTTTCCATTTGCTTACTGCATGTATTTGGTTTAGATGCTTTTTTTTCTTCTTCCATTTGGTTTGTTGGTTTACTTAGGTGAAGGAATGTAGAAGGGCAAACAGAATTTATTCCTAGCGCAGGACGTTTAATCTAAAATACCCAACTAATCAGTGTAGTTTTCATCACTTTTTCACTGCAGCTGCATGTAAAAAACATAAATGAATCCGTTATTTTGCTATATAGCCAGACTTTTGTATTATATTAAATCTGCAAAACAGGTGCGGTTAAAGTTGTAAATCATTTTTTAAAAAGCAGAATAAAACCTATTTTAACAGGAAAAAATACAAAAGAATTACACCAACAAAATTCAATAAACACTACCTGTACAGAGTCATACTGATGACACAACATTTCAACCACACAGTTTATTGGGGGTTTTTTTTGCAGGTTACTACTAAATAATTAGTGATGTCAATGGTGTAAATACATTTTAAATTACAAACTTGTCTTTACATTTTATACATGGCTAATTTTACAAACAGAACTTCATGATCAGTTTGTCCAACTTGCTGAGCAAAAAGCTGATAATACTTCCTTCTGAAGAACGCTTTAGTAGAAGGCGATTCTTAGAATTTTATGTGGAGAAGTTATTGGTGTTACTGCTGAATATATTCTGCTTTCCTCATAGATAATCTGGCTATGTGGGACTGTCTGATTTTCAACTAGCCTAATTAGTACTAGTTTTATCTACCGTCGTTAAAGTTTACTAATACAAATATGCAGTGTAAGTTCAGGTAGATTATGTGTATTTTTAAAAAACCTCCAGATTTTTGATATCTAATAATCTAATAAAATTGTTCCTCTTACTTTCATTGCTCATGGAAGTGGTAAGCAGTCAGATGTTTTCAAGGATCCTCTTTAGTAAGTATTACTCCTCTCTTACTTCTCAGGCTTATTGCTGCTTTATAGAACTAGTCTGATTATTATCAGTGAAATGCAGCCACTGTTTGTTAACTAAGTTAACTGCATTAGGGTAAAATGACATTTGTAACACTGAGTACCTTTGTCCCAACATGGTTCTTTTACTTGTCTCTAAACACATTCTGCACAAATTAGGCAGAACAGTCCAGTTTTAGAGCAACTGCTTGGAGTGTTTTACAATTCCTTTGTGTGATCCAAGTTTGGGAAATGCAATCTCAAGTGAGACCCCTCACTTTTCAAGGGCAACTCACCCACAGGAACAGTTCTGACTTCTGCAGTCACAGAGCACATCAGTGTGACACTCAACAGCAGCAGTCCCTGTGGTTGCAAAGGCTGCATTACTTCTCCACAGCTTCTTTCAGCTCTGAGTAAAATCAGAGCAGCTCTTCCCAGCCAGGGCAGGCTCTGGCTGGAGAGGGTACCCAAAGTACGGCGGAGACACCAGAAATCCTGATGGCTGGGTCAGGTGGACTGTGTGGGCTGTCTGGAAGCAGCCAGATGTGTATGGTGGAGGTGAGGATGCCACAAGGCACCCTGGCTCTGCCCGGGGGAAGGAGAACCTGCGAACTGAGCTGCCGGTCGAACTGGAACTTGTCGCGGTACTGGACTGCCTGGATGGCGTCCTGAAGCTTGTGGAGGCCAAGATCATGGGAAGAGTCTCGGTCTGATAGCTCCGCAGAGAAAATCGTATTGGCTGTGATGGTTGTTTAGGTCTTAAACATGTGCAACAATAAACTGCTACCAGCGAGCCCACAATAATGAAGGCAATAAATATTGATCCAACAATGAGGAATGGAACATAGATTGGTTCTGGAAGAAGAAAGAAGAAGAAAAGCCGTGCAAATTAGCCCACTTAAGTAACAGGTCTTCTGTGTAGAAATACACTCCACAGTGTTTATGAAGCCCCACATAATTTCAGTCCCAATAACATACCAACCTGCTCAGAAGACAGAGCACCATTATCATTGAAACAAAATCAGTTTAAAAATTTCTTTCTGTTGACAGTTTTAATAGTTATCAAAGGCAAAAGCTGTCTACATCGTGTCCCGTTCGCTGGTTCTTGTTAGGAATAGCTCGAGAATCTCACTCTTCTCCCTCCCTCATCCCCCAAATCGCCGGGACTGTCCCGTGTAACAGCTTGAATCTGCAGGCGAAGCTCAAATGCTGCAGATGCTGTTAAATCGCTTCCTTTCCTAAGGTGGAAGATAAGCGCAGAACGTGTGACTTGGGAAACCAGTCTCCGTATGCGCCGCCGGATTTCTTTTGTTTGGGAAACTGACGGCCACTCACACGGTGGGGCTGTGCGTGCAGAGCACCGGGGCCCGCTCACACCACCGGGAGCAGTAAAGTTAGACGGACGCATCGGAATTTACCGATGCGAACTTAAAATACAAGTGCGCCTTCCAGTCAGGAGGGATGCTGCTGCGGGTGCCCTCGGGAGCGCGGAGCAGCGGCCCCGGCACCGCGGGCTCCCGCTCCGAGCGGCCGGCAGCCCCGGCGCCACCGCCGAGCGCACCTGGAGCCGCGCCCGCCTCCAGCCCACCCGCCGGGACGGGACAGGGACCCTGCAGCCGCCGTGGCACCGGGGCGGTACCGGGCTGGGCCCGGGGGATGCTCCGCAGGGACCGCCTCCCGCCCCGCCTCGGGACCCGCGGCCGGGCACTCACGGGCGGTGACTCCCGGCTCCGAGGGTTCCCGGTCGTTGGTGCAGCCTCCCTGCTCCAGGCGAGCCTCGGCGGCGGCGCAGCAGTAGCGCAGAGCGCAGGAGCCGCAGCAGATGGTGGCGGCCGCCGTGTCGAAGCCCTCGGGGCACTGGAAGCCCTCGTGGTAGCCCCCCTGCCCGTCCACCCAGCCGTGGCAGTACTCGCCGCCGCCGGGCTGGCCCCCGCCGCCTCCGCCCAGCAGCCCCAGCAGGAGGCAGCGCAGCAGCAGCCGCGGCAGCGCCCGCCGCCGCCCCGCCATCTCCCCGCCGCCGCCGCCCGCCGCCCGCCCCGACGGGGCGCGCAGGGGGCGGCCCCGGGTGCCGTGCGGGGCCTCCTGCGCCGCGTCCGGGGGCTGGGGGGCAGCTCCCACAACACACACACCCACACACACACACACACACCAACACACACACACACACCAACACACACACACACACCCTCACACACCCTCACACACACACCCACACACCCTCACACACACCCACACACACACACACCCTCACACACACCCACACACACCCTCACACACACCCTCACACACACACACACCCTCACACACGCACACACCCTCACACACACACACACACACACACACACACACACACGCACACACCCTCACACACACACACACACACACACGTACCCTCACATACCCTCACACACTCACTCACGGCCCCCAGCCGCTCCCCCGCCGCTCACCTGCCGCCCGCGGCCGCCGCGGCCTCCTGCTCCCCCGAGCCTCGCCCCGCACCTCGCCGGCCCCTGGGCTCGGCCGGTCCCGCTCTGGACCTGCCGGTCGGACGGGGCCGGACGCGGAGGGAGTGAGGCTGAGGCCAGATCAGCGTTTTGTTTCCGAGGGCTTCTTCCTCTCTGCAGGCTGTGCCCGGCCTCTGCGGGAAAAGGGCTGAGCGGGAGTTCGGGCATCTCCCGTCCCACGCACCCGATCGTGCCCCTGACTCCCGGCCGCCACGAAGCAGAAGGGTCCCTGCACAGGCAATTTATTAAAGCAGCCCTAAGCACTTCTAAGGGTTAAAAAACCAAGTACAACGTATGATTTATTACACTGATTTTTTGCTTTTTAACCTGTTTCCCTTCCTCAATACTTTTTATGTGCAAAGATATAACAGCATATCCCCAGAAGATTTATAGCCTCTTTTAGTCAAACATCAGGCCCGTCACCTCTGTTTTCCAAAGGGAGAGAATAAGTGTGGGGCTAGGGAGGAGGAACACATCTGTTCATGTAAGAATCCAATCCTTTTTCTGCAGGAAGAATAATAGCAAGTCACCAAGCAAAAACCACAAAAGGAACTGCTTATTCATTTATTCTTTAGGAAAAAACATTTTAAATGAACTGAGCAGATTTAGACTTCTGGTTCAAGCAAAGAAACATTTCTTTAAATGATGTCTCCCCTGTGTGCTGTCTAAGAGGCACTCTTGCTCAAATGGTGAAAGTGCTTATGAAACTTATATTAAAGCTGTGCTAGACGAAAGAATGCATTTTTCCTGCATCTGAAACTTCCTGACATCATTTACCGCTGAGGTATGAATATGTATATCAGAGCCTGACCACTTCTCCAACATTTTGAATGCCCATGTCACTAATTTCCAGAGTTGGCAAGTTCAGTCAAACAAAAGGAACAAAGTGTGCTGTGTACCAGCAATAAAACTGCACACTCAGAACCATCTATCAAGACATTAGACTTCTGGCCAACTCCTAAATACAGTCAACAAGCACTATATTTGTGGGGTTTTTTCTTTTAACTAATCTATTCTAATTTTTTTCCCTCTGACCCTTTTTTTTCTGTTTTGATTTCTGCATGTATAACCAGTACCACCAAATCGGAAAAGCAAATTTAAAAACTGCAAAAATGAAAATATTTTTCATGGGTATTTAACAGATAGGGCTATGGAAATAACAAAACTGGATATAAAAGGAAAACAAATAGATTTTGAAAATAAAAATGTGATATTCTGTCCTCCTCTGCATTTTCATTTTGAAACGATGATGTGAATTAAACTTTTACCAGCTGTCCTGACTACATGTTCCTAGTTGTTATAAGCCAATGTCAAATATTAATACAGTTTTGCATTTACTTCACCGTGGTTTTAAAGCAAACATAACCTTCATGGAATGTTTTAAAATGTATGACTTTTAAAGGCCTAATCCAGCTTCCAGGAAGGTCAAAAGGAATCTCTGTGTTGACCAGGATGAGGCTTGGAGCCAGAACTCAGTAAAGTCTTCATGGTGCATTTAGCTGTCTCAGGTGCAGAGGAAAGAGAGACAACAGAGCCGTCCTCTCAAGTTTGCAGGAAAGCCCCATTTGGTAGGAGTCAGTAAGTAAATATCTCACAGCTCATACATTGATTTTGCTAATTAATTCATTAGCTTCCAAAAAAAAATTGTCTCAAAAAAGCCTTCTGAGATATAGAGGCATTTCAGATCCTAAGATACCACAGGAACTGCAGTGACAGAGTTCTGGATGGGGACACTGAGAAAGCTCCCAGCTCACAGACATTAGGAAGTCTTTGGCCTGGGTTATTTGTCCTTGTTTGTTCCATCTCTAGTGCTTGGATTGTTAAAAAAAAATGTCCATCTTTGTGTTCTTTTAGGCAGAGGCTATTCTCTGCTCCCCTCTGATGATGGCAGCTGTACAGGGTCTCCTGCAAACGGGCATAATTAAACTTCTCTTTATTTGAATCCCAAATTTCTCCATCCTGTAAGAAAATTCTTTTAAGAGTTTCCTAACTATGGGTTAGCAAGTGTGTGTGGTTGGTTTAGTTTTGTGTGGCTAAATGGCATTTCAATCACACAAGTGGATTTAGCTCCCTTGTGTCAAATAAGTCAGGGGCAGATTTCAGGACTGATCCTGCAAACACTGTCAGGCTGGAAAGCTTTGAAGATACATGAGTTTTCCTATAAACTGCTGAAATCTTAAATGACATCTTTGATTTTTTTCCTTTCTCTGAAATATTGACACAGCTTGCAGAATGTGATGTGACTGTAGTGGTGGTGAACTGAATTGTTCTGACTTAGACAGAAAAAACCTTTGCTCTGCTCCCTTTTCTGTGAAGGTGCAGGTTGACATGGTAGCAGATTCATTTGCATTGATTTTTGCCATTTTCTTTAAACTAAATCCACAAATAATTGAGAATACAGGAAAAAAACTATCATATAAACTGTTGCTGAGCATCCTCCATCTGAAGTTTGAGGACACTGGATGTTTCCAAGTAGCTCGCTTTTAGACTGGTTTTTGTTGGGTCATGTTCCTGCAAACTGCCAGTGCTGACTTTGCTTATTATTTATTCCCAGCCAAAACCTTCCAGCCTCCAGGTGATGTGTCATAAATTTAGTTACATCAATTAATTTTGAATGAGAAACATTGTTTTTAAAAGCTCATATAGTTCTGATTGTTGTTGTTTATAAAGCTCAGTATTAAAATTAATGAAGATGAGATCAGTCATGTAATAGGGAGAGAAGATACTTAACTGTATTTTAAGGTGTTATTATTCACCAGGTTTTTTTTACTGCCTCCACAGCAAACCTATGGGGAGAACACATTATAGCATTCCTCATCTGCTTCTGTGCAAGATCAAACAATTTTTCTTAAATGGCTTCTGAAATCATTGCCTCCCTGCACACAGTAATTACCTCACTACTGCCAAACAGATCAATTGTAAAAACAGATATTAAAATCTTCTTAAACATGTTCATATTTCCTAATAGTAATTTCATTACATACCATTTTCTGGATTTTTTTCTTGGTCTTTTTCTTTTTCCCTGATTTCACTATCACACTTTTGGCATTCTTTCAGACTATAAAGCAAGCCAGTGACCCATGAAGCTCTAGCAAGAGGGTAAATCCTAATATAATTTCAGGCAGGCACTACCAAAGTAAGTAAAGTCTCAGAAGTTTGGCTTAGCTACTAGAGTCCAAGCAGAGACAAAATCTCCCAAACATTCCTCAATAATGTCAGAGTTCTGTCTTGACTAGGGCAATGGCCAATAGGCTCAGCTCATATCTTTCTTGACAGTCATATCCTGCAGGATCAGTAATTTCACCCCAGCTCTTCATTACGTTTTGTCTTGGATTTAGAAGAGTAAAAAAGGTCAAATTGAGGTACCAGCTTCTAAAAACAGCCTGGTGCAAACAGATTTCCCTTTAAAAATAAAACTGAAATATTTTGCCACCTAAATTGCAAGCCCTTGAGCTACGAGATTTGCTTCACTATGCACATAAAGACTGTGCTGAAGAAAATTCCGTGTGCTGCTCTCTAAAATTATATTCTTGGCTGTTTGTGAGAATGTCCTTCCTGCAGCTGCTTTGCTGGGAGAGCCACCTGCCAGGCCACAAGCATCCCTGTCACCTGCCAGGCCACACACGTGTCCCAGACTGGAAGGGCTGGAAGGAGTGCTGGGGGATACCCCAGAATCAGCCCCATGTCTCAAGGAGGCCCTGGCTGCATCTCTGCTCCTCCTCTGACTTCTCAGCCTCATCCTATTGCCTACATCAGCAAATTAAAACAGACCCATGAAGCCCTCAAAGTGCATTTTGGTTGACTGAATCAAGGGGAAATGTGGTGCTCTTTCTTTTTCTTTGCTTCGTTTTCAGTATTCTTTTGTACTTTTCTGATTTGGGTTGGAGGCTGCAGCTCTGACAGCCAACCTTTTATGATTTATTCCTGAGATTTGACCAGCACTGCGTGGTTTTCCACCCCAGTCAGGAATATCACCATTTTTTCTGAATTCTCTCAGGAATATTTGAGGGGTAAGGTTACATAAGCCAGCTGTTAAAGGCAGCACAACTTACTCTTTGCCCACAGGTAACCATTGAGAAAGCTGGTCACAGCTTGTGGAGAAAAACGTAGAAGTCAGGTTATCTCAGCCATGTCATGACTGTCAGAGTAAGTGAGATTAATCATAAGAGCCTTAGGGCTCACTTAGGAAGCAGAAAGTTTGATCACTGGTATCTTGATCCATGTGTACACATGTCACCGTAATGGCTCCTTATCTGACGTCTGTAGCACTGCTAGGTAGAGGAGTTAGGATCAGACCTCAGGAGCCATCATTCTCCTCCTAAGACACCAAGAGTAGAAGATATTTTTAAGCCAGAAATGCAGCTGTGCCAATTTGAGGAACATATCCCAGACATCCCACCTACCCTTCAGAAGATCCCTCTTGCCTTACTTTCGAGGTCTGCAGAGACCATGTCCTGAAAGAATATTTGGTTTTGGTTACCTTCAGTAACTCACGTGTGCTGAATGTATCTCCTCTGTACAACCACAGCAGTGCTCCCTATCTCCTCATCCAGGGGGGCACAGAGCTGCTAAAAGCAGAAAAGCAAGGACAGATGTCTAGAATAAATAGGAATTTCTGATCTTACATGATGTGCAATTACCCTTTCTTCACTCCAGCTGTGGCTAAAAATAGCCTGTCTTATGGCTACCAAGCAAGGTTTTCTGAAGAAGTGTTTAATTTACTTTTAAACCAGAGGATCCTGTGCTTTGGAATTCAGAAACAAATTCTCCAAGCAACAATTCTTGATTCTAACAAAAAGCTCAGTATGTAATTACATCAACCACTAATATAGCAAGAGCTAATAAAGCCCGGAATAAAAAGTAAAAAATAAAGTATAAAAATGACTGGGTTTTTGTATTTCTAACAGCTGTTTTCAAAACACTGAACATAGGGAAATGTTTTGACAGCCAGAAAAAGATTGAAAAATGGCCACATTTTGACCACTGTTTCACCTGAAAGCTGTTAATCAATTGTGATTTAGCACAGAGCTCCTTCTCTGTAACTTGCTGAGAAAAAAAAGGGTTATTGCAAGTAAATAACTATACTTCCTAATAATCTTAACTGCTGCAGTCATTTTTAAACAGTATGAAGCTTACCAGCTAGAGGTGGAAAGTTCGGTGTACTATTGCCAGGCAATTCCCTAATTCCCCAAGCAGTCATATTAATGAATAGTGCAAGAGAAAGGTCAGAGGAGAGATAGCATCAAACCTGCTCTGCTCTGTAGCAGAGTGTGCATTTCTTTTTCCTTGAAATACAATTAATGACCAAAACAAGGTAAAAGGATGTGAGACAACATGACATTTGAGTGTAGAAAAGTGTAGAAAGAAATTGTGTTTACCAGGGAATGAAAACAACTGGGTTGGTTTTTTGGTTTTTTTTTCACTCAAGCCAGGAAAAAAATAAGAACATTCAAAAAGAAAAAATGAATACATACCAATGGTTTTTTTCTCTTTTTTCCAAAATAAATAGTGCTGCATATGAGGACTCTGTTTCAATCCTTAACTGAGTGCCTAATAAACATATGCCTAAGTTTAAAAATATGCATTTTCCTTTTTTTGTTATTATTAAATTAAATCATGAGAATAACTGACAAATAATGCACAAAGAAATCTCCAAATGGACATATTATGGAGTACCTTTAAGTAGGACACATCCTTTAAAGAACTAAGGGAGAGCTTGTTTTGTAGAATATGTTAATATCTAGCACTAGTAGTTTTCTTCGTATACATATATTGTACACAAATAACTCATAGACAATGGAGCCTCTGGACTTAAAAGAGTCATTCCATTGTAGCACTAAAGCTGGTAAACTGAATTGGTCTCTTACACTTGAATAAGCAACCAAAGAGATAATTTTATTAAATATTTTAATAGTGCAAACAGGAATTTTTAAAAATGCTTATAATACAACTGGTGCTGCAAATTTATTGTGTTCATTAAATATCAGCTCTCCAATGCAAAAACAGAGCCAAATTCTGCATCTTTGAACATGGGAGCATATCCCTCAATTCCTCTGGCTCAGGTCCTCAACACCATCTTCCTCAGCTACATTGCAACCAGCTGAAGACCACCCATCCAGGCTTGTGTTGATATCACTGCATGTTTATAACAGATAGTTGTGGGGTTTTCCATTCATTGAATTTATCCTGTCTGCGGAATGGCCTCTTAACACTTCCTACAAATGGCAGATTTCCCAAAGAAGCTAGGACATTTTAGGTCTGAAGAAATTAGCATTTGGTGACATAAATTAGTTCTATATTTATGATAATCTAATCCATGACTGACAGATTAGCTGAGATCCATATTCTTTGTTCTGATTGCAGGTGGGGTTGCAGATTTAAGGAGGAGCTCTACCTCAACTCCCACAACCTAGGGCAAGTCAGGGACTGGGTCACCTTGGCACCATTTTGAGTAGCTGCAGAGCTGCTGTGCTCAAGTGCTTGTTGCTCCTGATAAGCTGCATTTCCAGATCCTGAGCAAGATGGGTCCTGCCACTCACCTGTTCCAGTCTCATCTCTGTGGCCATCCAGAACTGCTTCAGGTGGCAGCAGTGCCACCTCCACCTCCCCACGCAGTGAGCAGGCTGTAAGGCACAGGCTGTCTGGCTAAGCATGATGTGCACAGAGAAACTATTTGGGGAAATATCCTAAATTTCATCCAAACAAGATAAAAAAGAGGTCTTTTCTTGTGAGACCAATATATAGTCATTTTAAACTTTGGATCAGTAATAACTGGGGACTGGCTCTAACTCAAAGCCTAGAGCAGGCACTCTAATACTCTTCTAAAAATATTTTGCTGGTAATTTTTTGATGGCAGCTTAACATTCAGCAGATGTCTTCACTGGGTTATCCTTTTCTCTGGAATAATACTGTGGACCGAAAGTTCTGTTAATTGTCTAAATAGAAGTCTGAATGTGCCTCTCTAAATGGTGTTACCCTGCATTTGCAGGCACAGCATTTCATTTGCCTTTGTGTTGCCATGATGGTTTAACCTCGGCTGTAGTTCAGCCCCTTGCAGCCACTCCCTCACACTGTTCTCAGCCCAAATCCAAAACACAGCCCTATACTGGCTACTCTGAAGAAATTAAATCTACCCCAGCCAACACAGCATGGTTAACTGCTCACCTGAGTCACTCAGGTCTTGTCACAATTCTCCAAATTTGGCTTCTCTGTTTGAAGATGAAAGATCCCATGAGACAACCAAACAAGTTGGTGACTTACAAACTGGCTGCTGCCATCATCACAACTCCAATGCAGTGGTGCCAGGCAGAGTCTGCATTTGTGTCCCACCACAGTGCTACCTCTTTAGTCAGCAACCTCTTCATCTCCCTTGCCTTAGCTGAGAGATGACATGACAGCTCCTTACCATGGCATCTTCCTTCACATGAACAGCTGCCAGGTGTGAGCCTTTCCCCTGATGAAGCTGCCTGCAATTTGGGCTGCCTCCCAGTGTCCCCTGGCACAAATACCTGTGAACAATTCTCCTGTCACTGCTGTTTAGTGAGTAGTGGCTTTCAAACACTGCTCCGTGAGGGGTCTGGACCTGTTGCACCTCCATCTTTGTGAGCAAATGCAGTAACTATGAGCGGGTGGTAACTCAGGGTCCCTGCTGCTGCTCGGGTCTCAGCTTGAGAAGGATTGGATGGCTTTGCAGTAGTTAACCAACTAGAGAAGGTTTTAACTGGAGAACTTTTAGCAGGCAGTCACTATTGGGATGTATATCCAATCCATATGATATCCTCTCTGCTTATCTCTCTACTGCAATGAAGAGCAAAACACTTTCACAGCAACACTGGACCTAGTGCCTTGTTAGGGGTTCCTGGGTTAGCCTGGGAGTGATTTCTGCTCCAGCCCCATGCACACTTTATCTTTTCCTATCTTGTTCTCCACACCAACTTTCCGTCTTTGGAGATACAAGTTTTGGGAGAAGGAACAAAGCTGTATCTTACAGCCACCTACACACTTAGTTGTAGCTATCAGGAGCCAATCCTGAAGCCCAGCTTTAAGGAACAAAATTCAGCTCAAACCCTCCTAGCTGGCATCAACTGTACTTCAGCGACATTTGGAAAAAAGTATATATGTGATGGTAATGTGTTCTTGTAGCCTAAAAGGCCAAAAACATCCTGGGCTGCATCAGAAGCAGCCTGGCCAGCAGTGCGAGGGAGGTGATTCTGCCTCTCTGCTCTGCTTTTGAGAGTGCTGTATCCAGCTCTGGGCCCCCCAGCATTAGAAAGACATGGACCTGTTGGAAGAGGTCCAGAGGAGGGCCACAAAGATGATCAGAGAGATAGAGCTCTATGAGGACAGGCTGAGAGAGCTGGGGTTTTTCAACCTGCAGAATAGTAGGCTCCAGGGACACCATATAGCACCTTCCAGTACCCAAAGGGGGCCTGCAAGAGAGATAGGGAGGGACTTTTAACGCAAGCAAATGGTGACAGGACAAGAGGTAAAAGTTTTAACCTAAATAAGGAGAGATTTTGGAAGAAATTCTTTACTGTGAGTGTGGTGAGGCACTGGAACAGGTTGCCCAGAGAAGTTGCGGATGGTCCATTCTTAGAAGGGCTCAAGGACAGGGTTTTAAAAGAACCTGGTCTAATGAAAAGTGTCCCTGCCTATAGCAGGGGGTTTGGAATGACATGACTTTTAAAGTCCTTTCCAACCCAACCCGCTTTATGATTCTATGATTTTCTGGCACAAAACAGCACGGTCCACACAAGCTCATTTTACCCCTTGCAGTTTAAAGCATAACCACCATATGGGAATCAATGCAATTGTGAAGCCTGATTGTTACTCAAGGAAAAATTGTGTAGGAAAACATGTACAGGCTATACTCTGCCGTGTAGGAAACTAAAAAAGACTCAAACTTTAAAGAACTATGAGGAGATTCATAAAATGTTTTGGTGAACACATTAGTTGTTTTGGAGACCAGTAATGTCGACAAAATATTTAGCTTTTGAATTTGACTTAAAGTATTCATGTAGACTGAATGTATTCATGTACACTGAATGTAGTCATGTACTTGGGGAATTAATAACTTTATTTCTAAGTATTACTTATTATTCTTATATACAACAGCCTGAAGAAATTTTCTTTTGCTTATCTACATTTCAGTTTCTTTGCTTAGATTTCTTCTGGGATCTGACCTATAAAAACAACTGGATTTACGATACTCTAAAGTTTACAGCAAACACTAAACAAATACTCCTATTTCAGATATGAAATTTATAGTGTTTAAATATAGTCTTCGATGTTATCATTTTCGGTGTTTACTGAGTGAAGTAGTTTTCCAGCAAATGTCAAGAAAGCGGCTAATATGTAAATATACCACAGAAAGTAACTGCACACTGCCATCTACAGAGCAGGCCAGGGATATGGCAGGAGAAGTTCATCGCCAGGAGACATAAGAGAGAGTATTCATAACCAAAAAATGTCACGGCTTTTCCTCTTCTGTCAGCACTTTCTGTTAGTGCAGAGCATGTGTTGCAAAAGACGCACTGTGATACAGACTGTGCACGACTGTAGTGTGAGGAATGAGAAATGGCACAGAGTGTGGAGAGTAAGTATTTCTCTGAATTATGCTGTTTATGGTATCAAGGCTGCGTTCAGAAGAGTCAGTGAGAGCAGGAAGAGAGCATGTCCCATTCTCGGTGGGAGAGCTCCAGTGGGGATGTCAGGTTGCAGACATCACTGCAGCCCAGTTTGTGCAGTGTGTTGCCAGAGCACCATGTCAGATCCTGGCTCTGGTGGATGTTTCATCCAGCAGTCTTTCCCTCCACACTCCTGACCTGTATCTGTCTCTCCCCAGCTGCCTCTCACCTCTCCTCCCTGCCAGCTGCTGTTACTGCCCAGTGCTTGCATTTGCCAAGAGCTTGGAGGATGGGTAATGAGTACAGGACAGTCTTGGTCCCACTCTCCAGTTCATCCATTCAGTAAGGCTGCAAGCACCTGCTCAGGCACAGCCAGCAGTTCTCTCCACAGTCCTGGAGGAGAGAAGCAGGAGGGTGTACCACACACATAGCTTATGTTAGTAACACAACAGCAGCATTCGCTCTCTCTCACCAGCTAGTTTTTCCATGTGAAAAAACAAAGAGAAAATGCATCACTGAAACTGAGTACTCCTTCAGCTTCCCTTCTCTATCTTCTATCCTACACACAACTGTCCGTTTCAAAAAGCTTTTGAAGGACACTAGGTCGATAAAAGAAACTGGGAACCATTGTGTAAGGCAAAAGCAGCCCTAGAGGAAGAACCAGAAATGCGACTTTTGCTTTTACCACACACTTCTGTGGGCCTTGCAGTCCGCCAGCAGCTGCAGGTTGTGCCTTGAAAATCCCCAGTGGAGCATGCTTTGCTCATAGCCTGATTTTGAGCCATTTGCTGCTGGGTGGCTGTGAACTAGAGCATCCCACTTGTGTTTATCACTTTATAACTGAGGTTGTTTGTACACCTCCTGTAGCAATCAACCACTGTGGTTTAGACTGAGGTCAGTGGAGCAATTGCTGGCACTAATAAATATGTGCAAGTACACTGCCTATCACAACTGGTCCAACAGCTGGGTTTGATAGCTGGCATGTCTATATAAATCTTTGGCAACCATAACAGTCAGTAGCCTCAGCCCTAAATTACTGCTAATTCTATTATAAAAATCCAGTCTGACTTAGCTGAACCATTAACCTCCCTCTCAGAAAAAATGTTAACATTTATTGTACAGACTGCCTGTAGTCCCTTGTATTACCCATGTTTGGCTTCCTTCAAGGAGCTTATCTCATCCTGAATTGATGATGAATTATTACAAACTTGCTTTGGACGTCTTACTTCAGACTTCTGGCTCAGGGGCCTAGAAATTTCTTCAGTGCCAGATTGTTGACTTCAGCCTCAATTAATGATCACTTTTTATCAGCTTAGTTCAAATGTTTGGTTTCTAACTTTTGGTTGCATAGTCTAAATATTTCCAAACTCCAGATACACAGCTTTAAATTAAAATGTTGTGATTTTGATACTGACTTGATACCTTCCTGGCTAAGTGGCAATATTTTATTCTTCCATCATTTTGATTAATAGACCTGTTAGAAATCCTATGCTTTAGAGTACCAAGGAGTGAAACAAACAAATGCCATGTAGATTAACCTAGTTAAGATCTAATCTTACACTTCCGTGAGAGTTTTTTTTAATTGTTCAGAAGCTAATGCACTCTCTAGTAAAAAATTCATAATTTGTCAATTATGAATAATTGCACTTCTCGGCAGTCACCTATTTGTCTTTTTCTTAGCCTAAACTTTTGTTCTACTGATCACATGCTGTATGGCTAAATCATTCTATCACACAAACACTTCAGAGTTGAACTTAAGTATCAGAAAATTATTCTGCAAGAGTCTCTGCTAGCAAATTGCAGATCTTTACCAGCAATAGTTAAGATAGGATAAAAATCCATGTCTTCACATGAAACACTGGTAGTTCTGCTGTCAATACCCAGTCCTCTCAGCTGTGGATGCTTGACCAGTCACAGATTTCTTAATGGCTTGTTCCCACACCCTCCATCAAATACCTTTTAGGAATTAAAAACACACTACAGGAAATCACAGTCTTTACCATAATGAGAATAAAAATGCTCAGGTTCACTGTTACTAATAATACAGCTCATTTTGTCATACTGGTTTGTAATTGCCTTGGTTTGAAAGACAGGTATTTGCTAAAAGAGACAGGAGCCTCTTTTTGAAAAGGATAGTATAACCTTCTCCTCTCTTCACTTTACTATGATTTTGAAATTAAAGGGCTCTCAGGCGAAGATATGGGGGCTAGGAATAACAGTTCTTTACTTTTATATATATATATATATATATATATATATATATATATAATAAGGGAAACAAAGCACAACAACAATAACTGCGAGATCAACAGCAACAGAGCAGGCAGCCCAGTGAGCAGTTCTCCCGGTTGTGGACACCTTTCCTGTGCGGTGCAGTCTCCGTTCTGGGGCTGCCTGCCAGCTCTCGGTGAGCAGGGAGGAGATGCGGTGATCCCAAGGGCTGGAGGGACGCTGCGGTGAATGGCGCCCGTGTCCCAGATGGGAAGGATGGAGGGGAGGCCCTGCTCACGGATCCTGATGTCCAAAAGGATGTCTGAGGTCGGCAGGAGATGCAGGAGAAGCAGAGCGTCTGAGCAGGGAGGTTGCGGGATCCCACAGCCAAGGAAAGCAGCTCCCGGCTTCGGGATGGCAGAGCGGAGTTTGTAGCGACCGTCCTTCTCCGAGCCAGAGCAGCGAGAGAGCCAGAGCCCCAGAGAGCTACCAGTCAGACCCCTACCCCACCTCTCCTTTTCCGATGTTCCCCCTCTCCTCCCCCCGCCGCGAGAGAAACTTACTTTAGCTATCTGAGCTTCTGGGTGTAGCCCCAAATACTTAGCATAACAATGGGGGAAATTCCACAGAAAGAAAAGGGAAAAATTCAACCCCCAACATTATCCACCCCTGAATTTTTTCCATAGTAATATGCTACATCAAATTAAAACCATTAAATAGTATACATACATGTAGTTACAGATACAGGCACAGTACTATAGGTATCTCACCCTAAAACAAGGTCTCCTTGGGGTATGCATCAGGTCTCTCCATCCTTTTGCATCATCCACCAGGTACAACCTGCTCCCTGAGCAAATACAACTCCACGGATGGGATTGTCTTTGCTGGAGGCAGGATTCACCCAAACAGTTTTTCCTAGCATACCTCTCATGTGTACCACTGGAACCTTATCTCCATCTGATATTCCCAAGGGCTCAGATTGGGCAGGGCCTGCTCGGTTAGTGGAGCCTCAGGTGTCCACTAACCAAGTGGCCTTTGGTAGATTAATCTCCCAGTTCTTGAAAGTTCCCCCACCCAGTGCCTTCAAGGTGGTTTTAAGCAGGCCATTGCACCGTTCAACTTTCCCTGCAGCTGGTGCATGGTAGGGGATATGGTACACCCACTCAATGCCATGTTCTCTAGCCCAGGTGTTTATAAGGCTGTTCTTGAAATGAGTCCCATTGTCTGACTCAATTCTCTCAGGGGTACCATGCCTCCAAAGGACTTGTTTTAATCAAAGATGCGTCTGTATTTTGAAGACTTACTTTAGTATCCTCTTATTAACTAGCCAAGCAAATTATAAAAATTTTTTTTCTAAAAGATAATTCGGTCAACTTATGGTAAACAGGAGATATGTTTGACATTGAATACACTTTTTATATTCTGAAGTTTATTGTACCAGCTAGGGTGCTTTATTTAGTTAGAGAAGTTGAACTGAGACAGAAACACTAAAACAATTATCAGTCTTGAAAATCATTAAAAAATATTTTTTTTTGTTTGGGTCATTTAAGAATCTTAAAATGCTCATTAAGTTTATTAATGTATGTTCTGCTATGAATATATGTGTATTCCTAGCTTGCACTTGCCAGCAACCATAAAATGGAATTAACATATTGTCCTAGTGCATACTTCAGATTTATGCAAAGAATGCTACCAAGTATTCCCATCACTTAGGGATGAAAGGTGTGCTTTCAACAAAAAATAAATATATTCTAATAAGTACACTAGCATTTAGTCAATACAAAACCCACCACAAGAGGTTAACTACATTGTTGAAAGCACGAGGAGTGAACATCTGCTTAGTTCCTTGCCTAGCTATGTGGACATTCAGCACGAAAAAGGATTAGTAAAGATGCTGAGACTTATTTGAACCCTAATTGAGTTAAATAAAATGAAAGCATCCATGAGATCAAAGCTGTGTGTCCCACTGGTGAATTAATGGCACATGAGCAGCAGGGAACTGGTGACACAAGAAACTCTATGGAAAACATGTAGGTGCCCAGAGCAGCAGCTTCCTTATTGTGATAGAGCCAAGACTTCTTTAAAGCAATGCCCTCTTGTGACCACTCTCCTTCAAAAGGTAACTTAATCATACAGATAATTTATTTGTTGTATTTCATTCTCATCTCTAATAAGTTTATACAAACCTTTGACTTCTGTGCCACTGTACAGGTCAGGGACATCAGATACTACTTCTTCATGTGTGCAAAAACCATGACTGTTATCTGCCTATTAAAGCCTGCTTTACCATCAGTTGTCCTGATTAATTCCATGATGAGAAGTGAGATGACTGTTAAATCCTGCCTTTATTGGAGTGATTAGCCTCTGTGCATAGGCAAGTTATAAATGGAGGATTCTTTTGTACCCAGGCTGTAAGCTCTGGCAATCACAGTTTTTGTATGAGTGAATGTGATCAACAGCAGATGTGTAAATGAAGCTCTGGGCAAGAAGTTAAAAATTTTGTCAGCAAAAAGTGCAAAGTTACAGCCAGGTAAATTTAGAGATCATTTTCTTTCTGTATTTATGTATTTTTTTATTGGATAGTTGAAGAGGTAAGAGACATAGATAATAGGCATAATGAAATATAAGCTATGATACTTACCTGTGTTCTTTTTTACTCATTCATATGTCGGTTTGAATATTAGAGAACTCAGGAGGTCTCCTCTGAGATAACTTCAGAGTCATACGGTTCTTGGTCAGATAATCTGTCCTGAAACAGCTGATAAATTTTCATGGCTATCAGATTATTTTTCTCCTGGTTAGCTGCACCTGATACTATAATAATACCACTGGGGGTAGTTAGCAAATAGGCTTTGGTATTGATAGCTGAATACTTTCTAAATCTCCTTGACTAGCTTAGCAGTACAATGAAATATCTGATGTCTATGAAGATTTTTCTACATCCTATTGGGATGTCTTTAGAGTAGAACAAGTTCTCTAAAATCTAAGCGATTTGCAAACTTTCCCTTCTTTTCTGCATTCTTCTGGATTCTATGTCCATTTTCTAAATTACATCACTCTCTGTCTGATATTTACTACTGTGAATTCAGTTTAACACCAATAACATAATGAAAATAATCATAGTTAGCAAAAATGGGTAACTCTGACCACATGAATGCCTCTGGTGCTGCACTGCTGACAGTCCTGCCTGCTTGTGTCCAGGGAAGTCTGGTCAAGTGCCCACAGGGCTCAGGACATCAGACAACTGATGTTTGCTAATGTGCAACCAAACAACTACCAGTCCTGGAGGATGTGAGTCTCCTTTCCCCTGTCACATATCTTAGGAAAAGTCCATTCACCCTCTAGGAATGACAGAGTTAAGTGTCTCAAAATATCTCTGTGTATTCATCCACACCTCACTCCCTCACTCCAACAAGACACTTCCTTAGAACAGAGCTTTTCTTTGCAGCCAGAGTCCTTCTCACATGGAAGACCACAAGGCATTTCAGTGGACACAGGCTGGTAATCAAGATTGGCTGCTTTGGGGATGAGCTTCTTGGGGCTGCATATTCTTCTAAGAGTCTGAGTTTTGGGGGGGAAGTCATATACTGCATACTCCATCATTAACAATGTTCTTTGGACCAACTGTGTCATCTCTGGAACTCTCAGAGAAATCGAGGGAGACTTCTGAGTAATTTGCCTCAGTTTCAGTGTGACAGAACCAATGTGATTACAGGGAAGTATTCCACCACCCTCCAGAGTGGATGTTCTCTGCAAACTTTAGTTAAATTTATAGCTTCTCTTAGACAAATAGCTGTGAACAAGATAGGTGCTTTCTGACTAGATACAGACAGAAAAAAATTTGTTCTCAAAAAAATAATTGCTGCTATCCATCATCAGTATCTCATCTCAAGAGTGGTGTGCTGCAAGTGTTCTCCTTGGGGTAGTGTGGGAAATACTGTTTGAATCTTCCAAAACCTGATAACACAAAAAAGTCTCATGACATAACTTGGCGCTGGATACCATCATTTTTGGCCAAGGGATCCCCTTGAATTTCTGGGTAGCAGAAGGAAGGATTTTTTTTCTTAGTTACATTTGTCACTCTCCTCATTCAGCTCCAGCTCCTAAGACAGCCTTGTCTCACTCAGGCTGGAGCACTCCAAGAGGAACACCCTCAGTTCTGAAGAAGAAGAAAGATCCTGGCCAGGGCATGGAGAAGCAGGATGCTCCAGGCATCATGCTTCCACTGCTAGAGCATCATCCCTGCATGAGCAGGGCAGAAATACAGCCCAGCCACGCTAAGAGGTGCAAGGCCTAGGACAAGGAATGCTTCTGCTTCATGGGATTTTGGTATCAAGAAGTTTCATGTTTGCTTGGAATCACAATGCTCCCAGAGCCTCTGTGCACCCAGAGCATTTTAAACTGCATTGTAAAGGTGCTCAGGGGTCAGTTACTGATGGCATGTGGGCCGGCCAGGGGTGTGACTGCACCACAGCTGTGATGCAGCCTTGCTGCCTCTCCCAGACCCTCTCCCAAGGTCCCTGACAGCACCATGGCTTGGTGAAGGCAGTGGGAAGCTTCCCACAGGCTTGAGTAGGCTTCACACCGAGCACCCAGAGGAGATGTGGATTGTGAGGAGGCTGTCCCCTGACTGACTACAGTGACTGTCCTCTGGTGACAAATAGAAAGATTTGAGGAGTGTAAAAGAATAAGTTATTTTGCTATATTCTTGGCATATGTTTGGGCAGCATAATAACTGATACCTTTTACCGTTCTCTTGTCTGCTTTTACTAATGTGGATTTTTTTTTAATGCAATGGTAAGTACACTAACTTTTAGTTTAAAATGTTGCTTCCTTTTGAAATTAAAATCTTTTATAGATTAGCAAATTAAATCCAAAATATTCTGCAGGCAGTTCAGTATTTACTTATTTTATTTTTTTAATTCCTCTAGCTAGAGGCATGCTATTGGATTTGTAGGTGTTTGGATAACTTAATTTAAAAGAGCAAAGCAGACTAGACTAGATAAGAGAAACTTAGGCCAAATTATTCTGGTTGTGACATATGTGATACATAATGCTGTGTAATTAGATATGAAAATGGTTTCTGTATAGCAGGATGTTTTATGAAAATGGGACAAATGTTTTTTAAATGTACCACTGAAAACCAGACAGATGGTAACCTATATCCCCAAGGAGGATAGCTGAATTCCACCAAGTTTTTTTTATATGAATTTGAACTGTAGTGAACAGGAAAGGAGGGAATTTGTGATTATAGCCTAGCTCGCCATTAGTCAATGTTTGGCTGAATGTGCAAAGGATGCTTATATTGTGCTTAGTCTGGACAGTAATATTTTCTGGGGATTTGTTCTTTCTTGAGCAATAGCAGAGCAGATGGTGACAAAGCAGATCTAGCAATAAATCATGGAGACAGGATACTTGAAGGAAGCAAGACGATCTAGAGGAACAAAATAGAAACTGAGGGATAATTATAACACAAATGCAGAGTGTATTCCCAGTAATTTTATTAATGCTGGGGACAGTATTTAAATGCTGCGGATTTTCATGTAGTTTGGCTGTTAAAAACCCCATTAAAAATTTTAATCAACATCCTTTGGGAGCAAAACTTTTCAGGGCACATACAAAGAATATCTCTGCTATGTACTGAAACTCCTGGTGACCACACAACTTAGAAATGCCTGAAAATCATGAACTGCAAGATGCCTTTTGAGACTCACTGGGTTTGTGGCTACATGGATTTAGCTCTGAAATCCTGACAGTCTTCAAGACAACCTGATGCACATAATAGTATGGGAAAGATGCCTACAAGTGCAAAAGAAGAAACAGTAATCCCAGAAAGCAATATCTCAGTTGAAAAATTTTAGCCCACTAGCAGCTGGAGGGTACTGCTCTCTCTGCTCCCTACTTGGGAGGCAGCACAAAGCCACATCTCTGTCCAAAACTGACACTTTTTTGTCAGCCAGACTGCAGTGTGACGCTGGGAATGGCGCTTCCTCATAATTCCCTGCTGCCTGCTCTCTTGCTGTCACACCAACACCTGCATCAGTGGTGACGGTGCCTGTCTCTCACACTTAATATTTCACTGGAGTGTTCCATTCCCGGCTGGAGGCTGCTGATACAGAGGAAGGCAATGGTGAGTGGTTCAAGGCCCTGGATAGCAAAGGTTCCCTTAGCCCCCCTTTCTTGCACTAAAGAGAGGCAGAACCTTGGCTTCCAAGCCATGCAGTATGATGAGCTGTCAATTCCCAGCTTGTCAGGCTCAGGCAAAGAATTACTGTTACGTTTGGTACTTGGATAATCCAAAAGACAAACTATCCATTGAATCAACCCACACATCTCCATATTAGATCATTCTTGGTGCCTTTCAGGATACACCAGGCACAGGCAACATCATACAGCCCTGACATGCAGTCAAGCCCAGCTTATCCTGCGGTGATTATCAAGTGGTTGGTACTCATGCATCCCCTTGGATCATTTGTTGTTCATTTTAAATTAGCATTTCTTCTAATCTTCCTCATCTCAGTGACCCTCTGAGACAATCCTACTACAAATAATGGCTGAACGAGGTGTGTTTGTGTGCTGCACAAAAGAGTCACACAAAGGAGACTCCTAGCAGATGAAGGACTGGGCAAACTAAAGGCAGAACTATTGAGCAAGAAGATTGGCATTTTTGATGCAAAATATATCATTAAAACATCTTTCAACAGCTTGCAGAGAGAGTAATTTTCAGTCAATAATTGCAAAAATAGAACTACTAAACTCATATGAGCAGGTTTTTTTGTACTATAACGCCTCCCTTTTCTTTTTCTGGTCACATACTAGAATGACTTGTTGAAATGTGAAAACAGGTAGAAAAGCCATTAATGGGAAAAGCTAAAAGCATAGTATTTTGTTTGGTTTTTCAGTAGCTTGTACCCAAATTTGAACAAAGAGAGTAACAAAGCTTATGTCTCCTGTCTGCACATGTTCTTGTGTAGTGGCTGGAATTCAGAGTTACATTGTAGACTTTCAAGAAGAAACAGCCTGATTTCCCATGTACCCATACAAATCAAAATCTATGTAATCAAGGCTTTCGTGGTGAGATCAGTTTGGGATGTGGTTGCTGATTTGTCCATTTCTGATTATCATCATTCATGTATTAGCTACAGAAGTATCATTCGTTGAATACTAGAGTATGTGTAAGGAGGCAGAACTTCTGCTAAGTGATACGAACAAAATTAGTTTGTAAACTATGTGGAGCAGACATATAAATAGCTACAAAATGAGCTGGTTTTAGCACAGTTGCTGTGTTGGCTTTCCTTGTCCATTATCAGTCATACATTCTTCTCCCTCAGCTTTGTTTACCTCCCTCTCAGTCTGAGATAACACCTGGACAAGAATATCACCTTTATTTTACCTCAAGTTACCTCTGTGGTGCCTTAATTTACAGTCCAAGCTCCAGGTATCCACAGAGGCTTATTCAGAGGAGGGGCTTCGGTAGTTACAGGTTCCATCTGTCCCACAACTTGGGGTGATCTTTGTTTCACCAGTGATATGCATATGAGCAGTTGCTTCTTTACATAGTTTGCCAAAACAGAGTTTTAGTCAGTATACATGACCCAGGATGATCTCTCTTTTTTTCTCCCTATCAAAGAAGGGATGAGAAGATAATGTGAAACAGAATTTACTTACGTCTCTACAATTGTAAAAAAAAAATTTAAGAAATGGTGTTGGAACAAATAGTTTAATGAGTCACATTTCAGATGCCTTACGTGTTTCCTTCCTGACAACATTAAAAGATCATCAGAGTAAGGAGGATGAAGTTCTTGCATCTGAAACCTCGTACGTTGGTTATCATTTAATGCTGTAAAAAGCAAGGGTCATACTAAAACCTTTGATCTTCTAGAGTAATTAATTCTGTCAAAACCAATGCAGCCAGACCTATTAAATCTCGACAATAGTAAAAAAATTACCAAACCAGGAGGTAATTGCATTGTAACATGGTGGTGCAACTTTTTCAGTTGGGAAGAGAATTAAACTTCAAGAGCAGAGATGTCTTTACTCTCCTTAAATTTTAATTCTTTATCAAAGTCAATATAAGGAGAGAAACACAGTATCTGGATGTATATTGAGTATTATCTGTTAGAGATAGCTCTTTGTAACATGGCTCCTTCCATCTTAAAACAAAGGAGAAAAGTCCCAGGGACTCCAGACCTGGGAGCCCACCTGCACTGTTCACCAGAGGAGTTTGAGTGATACCTGTTCCAGTAACAGAGAGAACATCCGCATGTAATTCATGAACAAGACTACTATCTTGCTCCTTATAATAATCTCACATTGCTATGGAGCATAAAAATTTTAAAAAGAGAGGCCATATAACTCATAAGTTTAGAAATACTCCTTTAGTTTAAGAAAATTGTTCTGATAGTCTGAGACATAATGATGACAGAGAAGTCACTGTGCACAAACAATTTTACTAAATAATTAAACTTATTTCATCTTACTGTTAGCAGATGGCAGCGTGATAACTTCTTCTGCTTGGAATTAGTATTAAGGTTTGATTTGAAATGTGTTGCTTCAGTGAATGAGTAGTACAATTACAAAATACACTCAAATATCCAATGAGAACTGTTCTTAAGGTATGATTCAGTAAGATAATAGTTACTGGTATAAAATTTTCAGTGCTATCTTGTGCACCACTGTTATTTTTAAGGAGTAAAAGCCCTTCTGGTGCTAAAGCTGTGGAAATGAGGCCCTTTTCATGTCAAGAATGATGTATGAACTGATAGCTCCTGAAAGGTGAAGACTTACTTATCAGTCGCCTACCTTTAGAGTTATGGCTGGCTGAAGTAATTTGACCAATTACTTTTACTGATGTCCTGAGCAGTCTGTGAGCTTGTTTTTGTTATCAGTGACAGTATGGCCCAATTTGATGCCCTCAGACCAACATAACTAAACAAATTAGCTATCCATTCCAAAGAAAATATAACCTAAAGCAAGCTGTGACTTATGTGAAACAAATGCTGGCTACAGCCCTCAGAGTCTGTAGTCTTACATCTGGCCAAATTACCTTTAAAACCACACAGGAAAACTCTGAAATTCAATTAATGAGTAGGACTTACGACTAAAAAATAAATTGCTAGGGCCTGTGTGGTTACTGGAAAAAATATCAGACTTCCAGAATTGCAGCTTTTCATGAAATGTTCTAATGGCTTGAGAGGTTGGGGCACCAGGGTGAGCAGCTCTGCTCCATAAGAGCAGAAGAGTGAGCAGCAGCACAGAACATGCTGCTCTGGCTTGACTTTCCTGTGACACCACATATCCTGCAATTAAAAACACAAAATATGTGTGCCTAACTGAAAATGTGTCTGTTTTGTTTGCGTCTGATACAGAAGCAGAAATCACTTTCCACTTTCCACAGTCCAAATCTCTTTCCTTTTCCTGTTTTCGCATTTACAGGAGTTGGTGTTCTTCTGCCTCTCAGAAAGTGGAGGATCGGAGGGTGCTGTAGGATAAAGGTTAAGAAATAATAAACCATTACAGTAACAATTGAGTTTATGTCCTTTATTCCACATTACCAATTCTCTGTGGTTCTGAGGTCTGGTCTCAGTAACAACAGAAAAAACGAAGACATCAATCCCTGTTGTCATTTTTCACATTTGATAGAAACGAAACAAAAATAATGAGAAATAAAATTAAAATGTTTGTAATGTCTGTACAACATGCCTAATATGTTTAGGAAATGTGAGAATAAAATGCATTTCCTGACACTATGAAACACTCGAGCTATTTTTCCGACCTGTCAGGAGGAGGATGAAGAGAGAGTATGGACTGTGACTTTTTTAGAGCTCCAGGCCCTGGAATCATAGCATTTTGAAAATAATATATTTTATTTTATTTTATTTATTTTATTTTCAAGATAGTTGCCTCTCCTTGTGGAACTAGGCAACCCTTACAATAGTTTGCTTAGGAGAGAAAACAAGAGTGTGAGTCATTATTTTAGAAGAGGTGACACAGATAAGATACTCCAGTGCCTATTTTCCCCACCTTTCTTTGACTCCTGAGCACCTCCCTAGAAATTAAACATTTCTTCACTACTAGCAACAAGAGCTGTTTTAAGCTCCAAGATCAGAGGGATGTGCACTCATCCCTCTTAAGGTTGTTTAGCTTCACACAAATATCAAAAATGTTTACTTTTGTTACTATAGTTACTAGAAAGAAACTCATAATGCTAGTTGTTTATCTTGTTTATCCTCATTATCCTGGGCTTGACAGCATGACATCAAGATTATTTGGGTGTATTTGAGGATCATAGGACTCTTACCAATACCTGTGTAGAATTAGATGTCAGGCTGTATTCTCTTATAATGAAAATACCCAGTTGTATCTTCTGGGACACTTGTGACTGTCATCCTTACTTTGGGCCAATTATTTAGCAAGTGCAGTCACATGGATTTACTTAAACATGGGATGCAGACTGGAGTGTGTAGCATGGGTAATTCAGAATCTACTCTGATGAAAAGTGTTTGAACTGTGACTTTGGGTGTCCTCCAGAAATTTTCCTTTTACAGGGACACTGAACTTCAGCTGCAGCAGTCTTACAGAATAAAGAATAGATTTCTCATATATACCTATGTTCTCCAGAAATATGGTGTGGTATTTACCAAACACACACCTCACCTCTAAGCACAAGGCATAAGTTTATAGTTCCCATTTCTAAGTGTAATCATGCTTAAGATTTTGCTTTTGACAAGCACCATTGATGGATTTACACTTGTGGAAATTGGAACTGGATTCCTGCAGGGAGCAAGTCTGACTTTACTGCATATAGAAATACAAATGTATTTCCAAAAATCATGTAAGCAAAACTCTGAAAGAATTGCAGACTATATTTTCATCCTTTAAGTCAAAGTTACACTTTTGAAAAATCCCTTGTTGTTTTATTTCATCATTCTTCTAAGTATAGAGACCCAGGTTCAGACTCAAAATGGAATCTGGGATCCCATCTGATTTCTTTCTATTCACATATTCATCCCTGCTGTAAAGGTCTGCTGGTTAAATCAAGCCTTTAAAATTACTCCTCTATAATTCTGTGTCTTACAATTCTGCCTTTCCCAATCATCTTTGTAACTCAACTGCCCCCCAAGGATTCACAGAGGAGTGACTGACTGGCATTGAGACTAGATAAATTATTCTGTTGATGGTGCCTAGGAGGTAATAAAATTCACTTGAGTCGCTCAGATCTGGAAAGCCAATGAAGTCAGAAGAAGGAAATAGCAGTAAAAGCTGTGTTTTGTCAAAAAGTCAGTGAGTGTGTGACCGTGAATATCTGCAAGGGATAGTCTCTAGAAAAAGAGGTTACCATTTCTGCAGACATCTTTGACACAGACAAAACCTAGAAATAATGGATGATATCTCCATTACCTAGGACTGTACCTCATTTATTTTCTTTGTGACCAGAAGAATATATAGCAGTTTCCAGTCAGGGAGCTCAAGAAGCTTTAAAAACTACAATTAGTCTCACCTCTGAGTTTGGGCAGCGCTATCTCTATTGCACAGATGGAGCAACATTAACATGGGGAAGTTGTTTATCAAATGAGCAAAACCAGCCCATAAAGAAGGTAAAGCATAAGCCCCCAAATGCCTGCTCCCTCTTCCTGCACTTTGTCCATGTTTCTGTCAAAGAGCCTTAATGAGCTTTATATATGTATAGAAATATCAATGCATAATAATCTGCCTTAGCATTCTGAGGGAGGGCTAAAAAATGTAAGAATAAGGCATAAATCATTGATTAAAATGTCAGAAGTGATGAGAATAAAAGATTGCTTCTGCCTTTGCTGAATTACATATGCAAATTTGCATACACTACAAAATGAACATCTCTAAATGAATGAATTAGAATCTCATGTAGAAATGACTGAACCACATTTGCATACAACATTTATTAGGGGGAGATGCGCTTATTTTTAGAATAAACAGTAAGAGCAAATCCCTGGAATCTGCTGGAGCAGTGTAGGCCTGCAGCTTGTCAGAGCACACCGTCTGCCCTGCCAGTGTCTGCAAACAAATATGAATTGTGCCCTGAAAAACCCTAACTAAAAGAATCATGAAAACATTAATGCATCCCAAACATATGCAGGAGTTTACTACATTGTTTGTAATCTGAAAAAACTAAAACCACTGAGTTTTTCTTGACATTATTTTCTTTTCAGACAGCCAGATTAGTACTTTGGCAGGTGTGACTTCACCATGAGGACAGAAGCACCCCTATTTATTTGAAGTAAACTATATATTCTATTAGTTAAAGGCAACTTTTCAGTAAGACCCATCCCAAAAGCATTGATGCAATTAAAAAATATTGGAATTGGAAACTTATACTGGTAAGCATACCCTACCTATACATCCAAGACCCCAAATTATCGGGCATAGAGAATCATGAAATAAAAATCCTGTCTGAAGTCTATGTTCTTATTCGATGTATTAATTCAAAACATTGTACTTTTCACAAGATTTCATGAAGTACTGAATCTTCTTTGAGGCTTTATTTCACCCGCAGCTTCTTTTATTTGAAGTAAAGGTGAGCACACTCAGCACCTGCATTTTTTAGCCACCATAAAAACTATTCCAAGCATAGGAATGTCTTTTCAACTAGTTATAGTTAAAATACCAGGGGACAGAGGAGAGGAGAGGAGAGGAGAGGAGAGGAGAGGAGAGGAGAGGAGAGGAGAGGAGAGGAGAGGAGAGGAGAGGAGAGGAGAGGAGAGGAGAGGAGAGGAGAGGAGAGGAGAGGAGAGGAGAGGAGAGGAGAGGAGAGGAGGAGGAAGCATGTCAAATCCATCCCGAGTCCCACCCACAGCCACTCCACAAGAGACTCAGACCACCTCTCTTCCTTTGTTGTTAGTTACTTCTCAAAATGAAGAGCTTATGGAAAAAACGCATAAGCCACTTTTCCCTGCGCACCGTATTTGTGACCCTACAATTATTTCAAAAGTTTTGTATATTCACGTCGTGGTTTAACCCCGGCCAGCGGCTCAGCCCCACGAAGCCTCTCACTCACTCTTTGGTGGGCTAAGGGAGTGAACCGGAATGGTAAAATCTCCATACTAACCACTATGAAAAAAATTAACTCTACCCCAGCCAGAACCAGCACAACTTATCAAAACAATGGAATGCAATGAAGGGGGGGGGGGGGGGAGCAAACCACCTTTTCTATACACGCTGCTGCTTTTTTCTGGAAGGCCTGTTGTCTGTGTTAATGTCTTTCCTCGGCAAGCCCGCTGAGAGCTGGGACAGCTCGCACTGGGAAGCGCTCCCGGGACTCGCGGATCGGAACAGGAGCGGCGGCGCTGCCGGAGCGGCTCCAAAAGGCGGCCGGGAGCGCCCTCTGGAGGCGCCGGGGCCAGCGGGACACCGCGGCCTGGGGACCCTCGGCCTGGGGACACCCGGCCTGGGGACCCTCGGCCTGGGGACACCCGGCCTGGGGACCCTCGGCCTGGGGACACCGCGGCCTGGGGACCGTCGGCCTGGGGACACCGCGGCCTGGGGACCCTCGGCCTGGGGACCCTCGGCCTGAGGACACCATGGCCTGGGTCAGTGCCGCGTCCTAAACATGACCCTGCTCGTCCTCACATTTCGGTCTGTCGCACCGTGTCCCCCGGGTGAGCGGCCCCTGGCAGGTGCTCACCTGCTCGCTCACTGCACTCTCAGGGCAGCCTCAGCAATTCACAGGCTACTCCTGAGGCTGACGTGCCTGGCACAGGATCCCATCCAGAGGGACCTGGACAGGCTCAGCAAGTTGCCACATGGGAACCTCGGGAGATTCAACAAAGCCAAATTCAAGGTCCCTCACCCGGCTCGGGACAACCCTCAGCATCAGCACAGGCTGGGGGATGAATGGCTGGAGAGCAGCCCTGGTCTCCATTCTCACAGCTTGGGAATGCTGGTGGATGAGGCTGGACGTGACTTGGCAATGTGCTGTCAAGCATGGAGAAAAGAAGGCTTCAGGGAGACCTTATTGCAGCCTTTCAGTACGTAAATAGGGCTCAAAAGAAAGATGGGGACAAACATTTCAGCAGGACAAGGGGTAATGGTTATAGGAATTATAGAAGTAGGGTTTAAAAGAAACCTGGAGTCTGCTTGCCAAAGACATTTTCCTGTGGTATTCCCAGTTCTCAAGAGACATAAAACACAATACCTTGTTACAATTAATCTTGGACAGCTGGCTACATTATCAGTAACACGATGTACCAGATACCTCTTGAGGAAAACTGTTTGAAAAGGAAAGTGGTGGCACTGTGGCCATTTGTAACATTCCTATTTCTCTGTCACTCTGAAATGTAGGGCACCAGACATCATTCTATGTAAAATAGGGTCTCAAAACATGCTCAAAAATCAGAAGAGTAACTGTCTGGCTACACATCCTGGCTTCAGATTCCTCAGAGTTTCCTTCCAAGGTGTGAAGACATATCCTCTCACCCAGAGCAACCTTATCCTTCTTGGCAATTCTGTCTCACTTTTGGCAAGCTTCAGTATGTCAGTCCCTTCACGCCCATAGTTGTAATTAGGAAGGACTAATTTTTTTAATTAAACCAAAGCACAAGTTTGAGCAAGGAGCATGGCATTTCTTTTTATCTCTGTAGCACTTCAGAGCTTTCAGTGGCTTGGTCATAACCTGGATCCCTCTGAACAAGCCACAACAAAAGCACAGAGCAATAGGGTAGCTCATACTCTGGCTCATTGACCTTCCACGGAGACAATTTTAAAAGAATTAATTCAGAAACCTTGGAGGGTTCACTTGTAAACAAGTGGATTTGATTTGATTTGATTTGATTTGAGTAAGAGGATAGATATCTTCTAGGTTTGATCTTAGCCGTGCCACAAACACATCTACTGGCATTTCTAAATTGTTTCTCTAAGCAAGGTGGAGCCTGAGGAGATTGTCCTGATTCTTCATAGTGACCAGATTTTACATTTTATTTTATGTTACTTGAACACCTAAAGACTCCATCCTTCTCATCATAAACGAGAAAGTCTTCCTCGAACAGACTGAAACAAAATAAAATTTCCTCCACTGAGGGGAAGCTCCCTCAACTTACAAATCCAAAAACATATCCAAGCAACTTATCTTTTAAAGATAGTAATATTCTTGAAAACACAATATGCATTGCTCTGAATGCATTTTGGGGAAAAAACAATGTGCTAAATGTATTTTCTCCATCTTTGGTACAATCTTTCATTGTTGGAGGCATGCCAATCAGCTGGCATTCCCTGCTCACCATAATGGACTGAACATGTCCCCGGAGTCTTTCCTCTCAAGTTATACCCTGGATGGATTTATCCTTTTATGTCCTTTCATCAGGTTTCACCAGACAGCTGCAAACAGGAGGCCAGAAGGAAATATTGGCAAAGGTGTCAAAAGGTGGTCATAGCTATTTGCCCATTCTGAGTTTGAATATAATAAGTATTGATTTTTTTTCACTTTCTTTTCTATTAGGTACCATTATTTTAGCATTTTGTTACCATAAAATTATTAGCAAAAGAACAGAATCAATATAAATACAGCCTTTCAGTTCTTAATTTTGTGAGTTATCTACACTCACTTGCACTTGGATTTGGATGTAATTTTGTTTAAAATGTTCTATTATAATGTAAACAAGAAAAAAGAGGGAAAAAAGCCCAATCCTATGATTCCAGAAATTTCTGTTAAGTTCAGTAGGGGGGGTACTAAGCATTTACAGTGAAAATCAGACTTGTGTTTCAGGAGCTTCCTTCCCATTTTGGAAATAGCAAACTGCTGCTTATTCTATGGATTTGTACGAAACAGATCAAAACTGATGGGATTCTGAGCCAGCAGTCATCCAGGAGGTACTTAAAAAACAATTATTTCAGAAGCATCTTTCTTTAGAAACCTATGTAGAAATAAGTGAAAATTTTATATGGTTTCTGTTGTCATGGTTGTCTGTGTACAAATCACAAAATTTTTAAATAAGTCCCAGTAGCAGGTGCTGCATCATCACTGTCAGGTAAAAGCACAGGAAAGTCCTTGGGACACAGAAAAGATGGACCACTCTCTCTGAGAGAAAGATTATGGAAGATACTATGAACCCAAATCACAAACTTTATTCAATTCTGCACTTGCCTTGAAACACTGGTGATCAAAAAGAGGTTTTGAGGTCTTGGTTTTCCCAAACTGATCCAAATTAGTAATTTTGGCAATATTTGGCCTTAAATACCATGAGTCTCCTAAAATCCAAAGACATCTACCCAGTATCCAGCTAGCCTAGTGCAACATAGCTCTTGGGGAAGCTCTGGTGAACCTCCAGTTCAACACACTTGGCTTTCTCTGTAGGAGCTATGAACCACCAAAAACTGGTCACCCTTCTCCCTACAAGGCAAAGAGCTCCTGCCCACTAGTCTCTGAACCTGCCTAAACCACATCTGATCAGGATCAGCACCTCAGTTCAGTCAGTAGTGGGTGGTGTTCTGTCCCATGGTCAGAAGCAGAGCAGTTCATACCCAGTGACCTCCAGGGCAGTCTTGCTGCACTGCAGCTGCAGGGTTAAGCTGAATGGGGCTCTTGCCTGAGACCTCCAGCTTCTCATGCTGCCCTCTCCAACACAAAGTATTGCTCAATAACAAGCCCCTGACTGCATTTCATCCTCTGGGGGACATGAAACTCACAATGAAAAACAATGGCCTCTGCTCTACCTTTTCAAGGAACTGGTGCAAGTTCTTAGCAGAAGGAAAGATTCTGATATGGAAGTAATAACCAACAGCCCTGAATGGATGAGCTGGTGATCTGGCAGGAGGGGCATCGTTTTTTGAGTGACTATTAAATGGCATTTGGAATCACCCTGTTGGTCAATACATCCTCCCTGAATATTCAGGGTTTTTCTAAAAAATATTTATTTTTTTTAGTTGCTGAACAGCTAGTGTCTGAATTTCCAACATCTGCAACAAATCAACCAAGCCTAACAAGTAATTATAAGAGTTTCCCAAAGCCCTGAAAACCTTGCCCCTCTGTCAGCAACAGCTGTTCCATTAGTTTAATAGTCTGTATAGTGCCCTCAAGATCCTCAAATTGCTGCTTTATATTTCTGCCTTTGGCAACATTGATGTATTTTAAGAGCCTTTTTGTCACCAATCCACTCTACTCCTTCTAAAGAGAAATATATGAAAACAGGAAACTCTCTTCTATGGTTGCAAGCAAATGGTACCAATGGTCCATGAGATCTGAAACATTCCCAGGAAATTTCCCCCTCCTGTGTACTTCTGGAGGGGTGTTTTCAAATGTTGTCAGCATAAATTAATGAAAGAGCACTCCAACATCTGAGCATTATATAAAAGAACAGTGGTAGCTTTCAAAAGCAATTTACTTTTCAGAGTGAAACAGTAGGAGTGTACAGGGCATTTTAAAAATACTTTCTGGGTTTGTGTTGCCCATTATTGCTAAATATTCCCAATCCCAGAAAGAGTTTATGTTTATTATTCTTTTTGCATTTTCTTTGAAATGATAAAAGTGCATTAAAACCACTTAAAGAGTACATTCAAAACAAATACAGTGTGCTTAAACCATTCTGTCATAATGTTTCAACTAGAAAAATTCCCCAACTCGATACTGAAATGTCTTGCAGGAAGATTTTCTATAACATTTTGCTTCAGTTGGTAAAACATTTTCAAAGAGTTATAACACCTGTTGCAAGGTATTTGTTCTATATAAAATTGATTTCATCTTCAAGTTGTTTAGTTCAGAAATTTTAAATCAAAAGTAAAATTGTAAATGTAATTCTTGCCAATCAGGACATTCAGCTATCTTTCTCCACAGAATTACTTTCTTTTCTGTGTCTTCCACAGAATGGAAATTCCACTAGAATTCCACAGAAACAGGACTCTCACTAAAAACAGCAGTCCTACTGTCAGCTCTGTGGGAACATGCTGTCCCTAGCTCCTTAGCACCACCTCTCTGCTTCCTTCAGCAGCAGTATTAACGAAGATGTGGTGTCTCAAAGATTAATAGATTTGAATTTAGGGCAGCACTTCATCAAAAGGTTTCCAGGATTTGGAGCTTCAGGACAGGGTTGGCTCCAAGGTTGGCTCCAGTCCTCCACACAGAGACAGATATCTGAAAGAAGATATCTTTGGATGCCAGCTCAGCTGAGTCCATCAGCTCAGCCAGGCAGAGCTGTGAGCAAATGCAGGAGGGCTGCAGAGTCCATCCCAGCTGAGTCAGTATGGGTGGACATGAGGAAGCATTTAGACCAGCCCCCTGGAAGCCTGTCAGAGGGGTGCCCTGCCTCTCCTTTGGACTGAGATCCAGGAGCTCTTCCCGAAACTGAATACTGAAAATAAGGCTTTTCCATGTAATCAGATTTGCAGTGGGCCCATTCACCTCTCTCCAGCTTCTCTCCACGAGTGCTAAGAAGTAGAATCTGCCTTTCTAAAGTGCTGAAAATACAAGTGCTAGGAGAAGTGGGATCCATGGATCCATGGTATAGCCAGAGGCAGAGTGAGGGTAGCCACCCCTAGGTCCTCTCCAGCCTCTGTCACAGAGTGAAGACCCTCCCTCTGTGAGGCAGATGTCACCCCTGCAAGACACAGCCAGGAGAAAGGGAGTCAAGGAAATGAACAGACTTTAGACACTAACACGTTATTTTAACAAAACAATGTTAAGAATCAAACATGCTGAGAAGTTCAAGGCCTAAGCAGGAGCCCCCCTGGCACTTGCTCAGGCGAGGTTAGCAGCATTGCTGCTCTCCTGCAAGGATGTGCCAACATGTTTTTCTCACCAGGTTACAATAAGGATCACCAATTTTGTCCACTGATCCCCTTCAGGGATGAGCCACCTTAACCTACCTACAGCTCTGCAGCTCACCTCTGCATAAAAACTGCTCCGTTTTAAGTCATTGTGATTAAATCTGTGTATTTCTCTATTAATACATTAATTAAAAGCTGGCCTAGGTTTAGATTGTCACTCTTCCAAAATAAGGTTCTGTAACTCTGTTAAGAATGTGGTATATAGAAAGAAACAAAGACAAAGGGCTAAGAATAAAGAGGAACATATTCTGCTGCAGTAGAGTGGTACAAACCCACGATATACACGAATTCTGAAGACTGTTCAGTTCAAGTCTTAGTAAAGAGATGAATGGAAAGGTAATATGATAAAACCATCTTCATTTACAGGCAATCATCATACACAGTGATGCATGATGACCCAAAACTTCATTGATAATGTACATCATGCAATAAATCATTGTTCTGACGTTCTCATATTGTTACATAATTAATCTCTCTATTTCTTGTAAGTGCAAATCCTGCAAGAACTGGGCAACTACTGCTATTCCATTTTGGCACTCATAACCTTCAGTCGTTCAGGCCTTTGGCATTGCACATTTCAATGTTCACCCCCACACATCCAATCTGTGTGAGCAGCTTCACGACTTCCCTTCTCTATTTTAAAAGCCTTCTTAATTGCCATCTATGCTCATTTACAACCAAGAGGCCCAGATCTACAAAAGAAAGTTCTAATTAAATTGTGGTATTTAATGCCAGAGGATGTTACAAAGGCCAAATAAAAATGAGCTCAGAAGAGATTAGACATATTCATGGACAGTGGTGCTACTGCAGCCTACGTGGCTTCAGAAGCAACCTCTAGCTAAGAAAGTCCTTCAGTATCTAAAAGCTACATGTGCACCATTATTTGTATTCCTTGAGTATCCACTTCTGACACTTTCAAAGAGCAAATACTGGACCAAATGCAGGTACTTTCTTCTCAGTCTGGTGTCTTTGATACCATTAATTATGTCTCTGGTACCATTAATCCAGAGCAGGATGGACAGACTTGTTCATGAGCCATCAGACAAGAAAGGTGCAGTTCCTACTTCTTGAGCTGAAGGAAGACATGGTTCAAATTTGGAATAGAGTTGCCTTAAACAGCACTTAGGGTGTCTGCAGTGCCCACTCTCAAAGCCCACAAGGCTGCACCGAGCTAGTGCTCAACATATTTCTCTGCTTTGTTTCTCTACTCAGGGAAGGTACAGTCTGTGGTAGGAGCAGGAATTGCAAAACGTGGATCAATGGAAGAAAATCCAACCAAGACACACATACAGACATCCATAGTCTTCAGTTTAATTTTGCTAATCACTGTATGACCAATGCAGACTAGATCTCTGCTTTACAGACTCCTATGTAGATAACTGAAGATAACTGGTTTCAAGAAAGGATCACAGATCCAGAAACATGCAGTATCAGGACCTAGAGGGGTTCCTACCTCAGGACCAACGTCCTCATCTTGGTGACACCTTGCCCCACTTCATCTTCTTGTAAAAAGTCCTATAGGGCAACCCAGTCCCCCAGCACAGAGGAGAGCCAGCCCAGCCTTTTTTTTTTCTGGCCACCTATTTGCATTTTGACATCATTCATTGTTGCTCTACAAAAATCTCTCATCTTCTCAGGAATATGTCACTGTGTGACCATTTCACCTTCAACTTTTTTCTGCATTGGCAACAGCTATGTGTTTTAGGCTTAAAATCTTGGTATGTCATAAGCTCAGCCTTCCTATACAGAAAGTATGTCACTCTATTTTGATCTCATATATCTCTAGCTGCAGCCCTAAACCCTACTTATAGTAATGAATAATAATAATCAATATATACTGTACGTTTTCTTTCATATTTTCATGTATAAATTGCCCATATCCCTTAAGAATTGGTGTGGGAAAATACATTCTGTAGCATTCTTCATAACAAAATAGTTACAGCCTATGCTACATACTAGAAATTCAGTGAGACACAGCAAGAAATCAATAAAAACACAAATTGCTCCATCAATACGTACATTCATTTATACTCTTCAAGGTTATCTTTGCTATGCCAGCACAGAGACACATTTTCTCCATATATAGCCTTGCATATTAAACCAGGCAAGAGAGAAAGGAACGGAAACAAAAGCTATCAGTACAAATCTAATCTAGCTAGCATGCACATTCACAGGCTTTAGAGTTGGTTTTCCTCTCTGTTTAGGAAGCAGTCTGTGATCTGGGCACACCAGCTGACACTGACTTTCCATTCCTTGTAGAATTACCTTCTCCCAAGGCAGGTACCTATCACTCTATCCACTGGTATAACATCTATGAACAGGACTATTTTTGCATCAGTGAAGATGAATGTGTTGTGACCAATGAATTGATGGGTAAAATTCTGGTTGGTGGTCATCCATGTCAAAGGAGCACAAAGAGAACCCACATAAGTGTCTTTTGGACACTTCATGTACATGGACTTGAGCTGGAGCCTACCAACTCCAGGAAGACCAGACAATGCTTACATTCCTACTCATGTTCCCATTCATGGATTATGGTGGTGGTATTTTCAAGGCAGAACTAGGTCTGTTGTGCAGAAAAACACATTCTGCAAACATTGGAGTTTAGGGACAGAAAAGGCTGTGTTCCTAATAAGAAAATGGAAAAATACTAGGAAAGATGCGTGGTAGGATCTGTCAGAGGTTTCTGTTTAATAGAGTCTAAACAAGCATAGCAGTGACAGCGAAAGATTTCTTTGCACGAGGTCTCTGATGCAGACTGGCTGCACTGGGAGATGCCTTTCTTCCTGCAGCAGTCAGTCATTAGAGAAAACAGCATTTCAAGAGACCACCCTGGTGAACACATGCACTGCTATTTTGGCATGTTATTAATATTGCACACCATAATAGTGTTGCAGAATTCTAATTGCACCATTTATTATTTGTACTAATCAATCAAAGCCTGACTTGCCATGCCTGTGTCATTGGTATTTTCCCATTCTGTCAGTTCTAATGCAGTCTCTTGCCTGTTATTGCTGTTGTGTTTACTATGAAACACAAAAATTCTGCAAGATTAAGCTGAACATGCACTTCTGACTAGGAATTGACTATTACATAGCTCGTGGTGGATATCCAATATTTTTGTAGTCAGATCTTCATGGTGCTCCCAAGAAGAGAAAGTGAGCCTTGAAAAAGCACAGAAAGAGCTGCTTCCTTCATGCCACCTTCCTGATGCTTAGTGTATGGGCAAGTTATTCTTTTTACTTTTGTCCACTGCTAATGAGAACATCGAGATAGAGATGTGAATTAATTTGATATGTTCTGGGCATCTCAAATCTTAATGTAGGATCAGCCATGTGTTACTGCAGAGTGTGCCATGGATTAGTTATTTTGTTTCTGATCAGATTTCCATGCCTAGAACTTACATGTCTGATCCAACTAAACTGAAAACCTGTTTAATTTTTAACTAGTATGGATTTTTCTTTTTTCATCAGATAGTCTTCTCAGACGAAACCTTCTTAAAAGGCCATAACAACACCATGCAAGAAAGTAAGATGGAAGTCTGTATTCTTGGAAAGCATCTTGCTGCTCTGGAGACAACTGAATGCATCTCTTTGCCCATGCAACACTTAACTTTACTCAATTTCTCTGCATGCGAGGTGCATTTTTATTACCCCTTACTTCAAACATAGGTACAGAGAAAGCTTTCCCTCATGAAACCTCAGTGAATCTTACAGGCAGTAGCAGAAGTCTGTACTAAAGAACCCAAATATCCATACACCATGAGAGTTGCACAGCAGCACAACCTTAAAACTGCAGAAACTTTGTGTGTTGGAAAAGTTAAACAGAACAGTCTGCTAACTTGTTTGTTTCTCTCTCTGGAGGCAGCTGCAAGCAAGCTTCCTAGGTGTTTTTCCCTATGTCTGGTGTCTCAGCAATACACATGTTGTGATTTTTGCCCAGTCCATGTTCAATATGGAAATGACTGTCTTGCAATTTTTGTAATCATCTCACAATCTATCTCTGGATTTCAGCATTTAGGTAGACAGGGGCACTGCAATGCCCCATGATTAGCTCTGATTGTGAAACTCCTTCCATAACCAAAATGATAAAAGTGATCAATCACCTTAACAATAGTTAATAGCTCTTATCCAAAGCCATAATAATCCCACACTGCAGTCTGACTATAGCAAGCTATTACCCTGTGTGCCCAGCCTTGTGTCTGAAACAGCATTGTTCTCTCTCATCTGACAGCCTGAAAGGACACCATATATCATGGTTCTACAGGCTTCTTTCCACCTTCCTCCATCCCTGCACTATAACTCCTGCCTGTCTCTGACTCTCAGTCAGCATCATAAAATCTCAGTTAGCTCCCTGGGAGGCTCTCATAGGAAGTCTCCAGTCCCTGAAGCCACTTCTTGCTGTCTGGCTTTCTCTTACCTCACCGTAAGTCATATCAGTACCAGACCATTGTGAATTTTTAGGCACATCAGCGCTTAATATTTGAATGCTAACAAAGACCAGGAAAATGAGCTTGTATCTTAACAAGTGTGATCCCTCTGGCCTCCATGCCAGACCTGAAGGCCTGCAGTGGGGCTTACACAATCTATAGCATCTCTCTGAAGGGTGTAGGGATGCAGTGACTCTGCCTTTCCCAGTTCAGTTACTGCCTCTCTCCAGAAGTAATCAATTACCAAAGACATCACAACTTTAGGGTCATTCCACTGAACTGTCTCTGTCTCTCTAGTTTGCCTCAAACCCATTTTTTCTAATTTCTAATTAAACTAAGCTGAGTATACGGAATGTTAAAGGACTTTTCATTTTTATAGGTTATGAGATAAAACCTTCTGAGAAAGTCAAGAGAAAATTTGTGAGACTGATGGAATATGAACACATGACAAGTTTTCAAAGCAAAGTCAGCTGGGTATCACACAGAAAGGATCATCGAATCATAGAAAAATTTGGTTTGGAAAGAACCTTTAAAGGTCATCTAGTCTGATGCCCTCTCCAACAGATGGCCATCACTATTTGTGTTTCAGGAAAAAATCATCTTGTTTATGCTGGACCCAGAAAAAAGCAGGATCTTCAGCATCCTGTAACTGATGTTTGTTATTTCCATCTGCATATGTACTGCCTGATACTTGCTGATATTTTTCACACCAGTGTGTCACCTCATTCCTAAAGCCAGGCAGGGCACTTGTGATGCTGATTTACGGGCAGGGTGAGTTTTCAGTTACTATTACTCAATTGTTTTCTGCAGATTTATCACTAAGAGCTAGTGCAGCCCATCACCAATCCTGCAGGGATGAACCCACCAATGGAAAACTGAATTCTTGCTGAGATAAGACTTCTCTATAATCTTTGGAGACCCTCACAGACCTCTGTCCTGAGACAAGCAAAGAGCACTATAGAGTTGGGAGAGTTCTGTAACACAGACCACAGGATGAACCAGGAGCACCCACAGCCTCCCAAAGCTTGAAGAGCAGCACAGCTTCAAAGTATTCTTTCATTAATTATCTTTTTTTTAGGCAATTTATTAAATAGTCGACAGAAAGAGAAAAAAAATCAACTCGCCAGTACTACAAGATAGGTAGTATCATAAACTAGGTAGAAAGAGGATGAAATGCTTGAGAAAGTGGAGACAAATTTCTCAACTTAGACAAGGGAAAACCTGGGTGCAGTGCAGGGTTTTGCTGAACTCTCCCCAGGAGGCACTTGAAATGATCTAGTACACTCAACAGCTCCTCAGGAAGGCACAATGTGGGGTGAGCAAACACTTTCTCACTAAGGCTGGACAGCACTGGCACATCACAGTATATTTGGCAAAGTCCGTGTTTCCAGAGACCTCTCTCTCTGAGTAGCAGACTTCAGCTCCCATATCCTTATTTAATGCATAAATAAATAACCACAGATTCTCTTTTCCCCTGCAATGACCAGAAATTGCATCCACTCTAGAAGGACACTTCACTTACTCTGTGATTCAATAGTAACAACTTCACTAGTTGAGTTTTAGCCTTCTGGTTTAGGATGAGAGAAACACCTCATTTGGAAGTGTTAGATGGAGGATAAAGGGTTTATTCAGATTTAGTCTGGAGTTTTTGTCCTCCTTGCCTGTCCCCTGAAAGATCCCCTCAAGTTCTTATCAAGTATATTTAGTATTTTTCACTGTAATTACCACAGTTTCTTTATTACGCTGGAATTTAAAGTAAAAAATAGATCCCCTCACCTTTGACATCTCTGCAGGCCCTTTTTAATTAATTTATTATTTGCTTATACATTCAGTTCACACACTCTCTTAGTAGAGACACACTTCCCACTGTAAACCCCAACATTTCCAATTCCCCAGTGTCTGCAGCTGTTATGTCCATGAGAATATCTGGTTTTTTCTGGCTTTACACCAGATTGTCTACCTGTGGCCAACTTAAAATTCATTAAAGTTCCATTTGAGTTCAAGCTAATATTCCATTCATCTTCTGCAGCAGTGTCCATTGGTCAGAGGGAATTTTTCTGAGCTGGTGATGCTGTTGTCATCTTCTTTTTCCGTCTTTGTCTGTGCACACTCTGCTGGCATGTGCACTCTTGCAAAGTAATGTAATCCATTTCAACTTTGCATTTCTTCCCAAATATCAGGCATTATCATTGCTTGCATTGGTTTTCACTGCATATCTATACATTACTTTTGTTGACCAGGACATTCTGTCACTCTTTTTTCCTCTAACATTCTGTCCTTCCCTTAGCAGCTATAGCATCACCTCATGTAGCCTCCATAAGAGAAAAATGCAGCTTCAGTTGTCACTTCCAGAAATATTATTTTTTTTGTCACAGATTAATTCTAACTTCTCAAACATTCCTATGAGTATTTTGCCCCAGATTCTTGTCATGATCTTGTCTCTTATTAAAGACTTTGGACCTCAGGATGGTTGCCCTTAAGTGAGAAATGGACTGTGTTTCTCTTTTTGAGTCTTGGATTTATAGACACAGATATAGATTAGATATGGATATAGATACAGATATAGATATATAGGTATACATACACATATACTTGCATATATATACATACATGAACATGCATATATCACATATGTTCATATGTAATATGTCATGCAATGTTGGCAACATGTTTTTCTTCTGTGATATTTTTCATGTCTTCCCAGTCGTGTCTCCAAAAGAGAGTTTAATGAAAACTATTAATGAAATTAAAACATGACCTGGCTCTGATCAAAGTATTGCCAAAACTGAAAATGTATTTTGATTATCTTCTCATTTTCCAGCACCCATATCTTGTCAGTGTTGAAGTGAGTTTTAAACAGTCTTCAATCATCAACAAATTTTCAGAGACTTGCAATGTTCAATTCCCAGCCTTTTTTTCAGGATACTTTCTTAGCTGCTGCTTCTTCTCCTCCTACCTTGTGTTATTCAGTAGCCCTGCACAGACAAGAAGTGTAAGTTCCCTGCTTTGTTCAGAGCCTGAGATTACCTGGTGAGCAGCAGACACCACTGCTGCCTCGCAGCTGGTCTGGACTGGCTCACAATGAAAGTTCCCTGCAGCTCGAACTCCACAGGGCTTCTTGCTTGAGCTAAACAACTGTGATGATGATATGAGGCCTCATGAGGCAGAATTTATTTTCTAAACCCCAGGGCCCAGAAGAGCTGGACACAATGAGGAATTACCAGCCATCCTTCTCCAAGGTCAGAGAGCATAACTACAGGGCCAACAAATGCCTCGTGACCAGTGAGTTCAGACCAGCTCCTTCAGTGCTCAGGGTTTTGGAAGATCACTATATCATGCACTGTACAACTTATTTGTTTCCTCAGATCATATGAACTTACAGTCATATCTGCCAGGGGCATGGAATGACAGAGCAAATTTGGGTAGGGCTAGAAAAAGCAGGAACTCGTAGCTATAGTCCATCCTAACCAAACCCAGTCCAAGTGCCAGGGACTGTAGGGAGCACCACCATTGCAAAGTGCTGATTGATGGAGGGATTTGCCCAAGGTTTCAGACAGCCTCAGAGCAAGGGGTCTGGTATGTGCCGAGAGCAGAGTAGCTGCAGGCAGCAGGTGCAGCCAAGCCTCCACCCTCCCTGAGGGCTGTGTGACAGCTGACAGCAAGTCATAGAGCACCAGTTTTGGTTCACAGCATATCCCTTCCTCACTTCAGTGTCATCTTGTTTTTCTCTGGGCTAACTTCCTCTCTTGACTGGCTGGCAAAGCTAAACGATTGTGAAGGCCACTGAAGCCCTGCTTATGTTTGTCCTGCTTTTATCACAAATGCTGATTTAATGAATAGATCATAAAAGCGGTTGCTCAGGATTAGCCAAATGCTTTCAGAACCAAGTGATTCATGGAAATACACAGCCAAAACCATCAGAGGAGTCTTTCAATACACAGCCAAAACCATCAGAGAAGTCACTGTTTACAAGCTAATTGAGGAAGACAATGGAAACATCTGGCCCCTGCAAGAAGACTGCAGCCAAAGGAATTCTTCCAGTGGAAGTTTAAGAGATGTAACAACACTGGAGGCATAAAGACAGTAGACAAATCAGTGCTAGAGCAAGGAGTTACACACTGAGGAGTTTGTGAAAGGCTCAGAAATACTTGAATACCAGTCCTCAGACTAAAAGTCACAGAGATCTTGTCTTAAACAACTCTGGTTATAAACCTTCTGTGGGCAAGAGCTGCTCTGATGTCTGTCTAGAACTTCCTAAAAGATGTGCCACAAGAGCTACTGTAAGAATTTACTGTCTCCAGAGACTTACCATTATTGCAGTGATCATAAAATCTTTGAATTGGAATGGGATTGGAAAGGACCTTAAAGATCATCTAGTCCTAGCTGCCCCCCTTCCCTCCCTGCAATGGGCAGGGACATCTCCCACTAGACCTGGTTGCTCAAGGCCTTATCCAGCCTGGCTTTGAGCACTGCCAGGGTTAGGGTATCCACAGTCTCCCTGAGCAGCCCATTTCAGTGCTTCACCACCCTCATAATAAAAAATTTCTTTCTAATAGCCAACCTGAACTTCAATTTTTACCCATTACTCCTTATCCTATCACTACAGTTCCTGATGAAAAGTTCCTCTCCAGTTTCCCTGTAGGTCCACTTCAGATACTGGAAGGTTGTTATGATGTCTCCACACAACCTTCTTTTCCAGCATGTACAGCCCCAGCTTTCTCAGCCTGTCATCATAGAGGAGGTGCTCCAGTCCTCTTATCAACTTTGTGGCCTCCTCTGGACTTGCTCCAACTGTTCCATGTCCTTCTTATGCTGGGGACACCAGAACTGCACCCAGGTGGGGTCTCAGAGAGCAGAGTGGAGGGGTAGAATCACCTCCTTCCACCTGCTGGCCACACTGCTTTTGGTGCAGCCCAGGGTGCACAGGCTTTCTGACACTGCCAGCTCATGTTGAGTTTTTCATCAACCATCACTCTCAAACCCTTCCCGACATGGCTACTCTCATCTTTCCACTTTTTTTTAAAACACTATTTTATCCCACTATAAGAATGGGCCTTGAATGATTGTGCTGGTACTAATTTCTTTTTCCCGTGATCATTTTAAACATATCTGGGGTAATATGGGTTTTAGCCTGAGCAAATCTTATCTAATCAGAGTTCTCAACAATGTCATTCATAATGATGATAGTCCAGTGGGAACTTGCAGCATCCTGCATTAAATCAAGTTGAATATAAATATAACCATGGTATTCTCAAAGTAAATACAACTAACCAGTTTAAAAATGGCAACTGGCTTTTGCTTTTTTAATTGGGGTGACATTTTGCAAGGCCATTTCTGGGTGAGTTTCATATCCTTTCATTCTCTTCTGCTTTTCTTATTTGTATAATGTTGCCAAGGCATATATGAAATACATTTCAAAGTACAGATATCAGCTCATTTACAGCTAATTATAATAGGCAAGTGGTGCAGTAAATGGAACACCTGATTTTCTCCCTTCTTTTTTTCCTTTTGGTTGAAGCTTTTGTGATGTTCTCCAGGTGACTCCCATGCATAATGTAACACTAGCAATGCTGTTTGCATAATAAGCTATTTTCTACCACAGAAGCAGAAACATTTTATCACTATAGAGAAGGCTTGGATTATGAATACATTTTCATATAAGTTGATTTATGTGAAAATTACCAATAAATGCATTCTAGCCATAAGTAAAATGTTTGTTCCTACTTTAAGGAGTAGTATTATTTGAAACTGATGGGGAGGGGGAATGCACATCCCACCAAGGGAAACTACTTTATTAGTGTGATTCAAATGTCAGAGCTTGCAGTCACTTTCTGAGGTATGTAGCTCACTGAGTTTCTTCCAGTGAAGTCAAATGAGAGTGGAAAATGCTCAGCACTAAATAGAAGTATTCTGCATCTCACTACACTGAATTTCAGGCTCTGTGACAATTAATGCAGTATAAACACTGCACCAAACCTGGTTCTAACCCACTGGCACCTTCTGCAATCTTCACAACAGTTGTTTGTTGACCTCTTGTTTCAAAAGCAGCTACATGTTAATATTTTGAGGTTTCCTTATTAGTCTTTTTAAAAACATTTTTACTTAAATTAGAGCAACACTGTCAGTAAGACCGGCTCTGGAGCCTCACCTCCCTAGAGCCAGTGCTCTAGGAACAGAACTACAAAGCTCAGTCCAGCCCAGCAAAGGCAGACAGGTACCAGCCCCTGCATGTGCTCACACAGACCCTCGCTACTCACAGCCACACTGCAGCAAGTGGAGCAGTGGTGTTACAAAAGCCTCCACGTGGCCCTACACCCATTTCAAGATCAGCACAGGATCTCTGTTCACGTGTTTGGTCACAGATGAAATCTGACCTAGATGCATATAAAGCACCAGTCTCAAAACTGACACCCTTGAGACTAAGCTGGTGCCCTTTGAAGGCAGCAAAATAGAGGGCTTTGGATGTGGCCATTTGCATTGGAGGGTGTCCCAGAACCAATTAATTGCCATTGCAAGTGTGTTTTTAAAGGGCTAGGGTAAAGAGGCATTCCTCGTGAAGTGCTGGACTTGCTCCTACTCAGTGAGGAGCTGTTCTGCAGAGCACACTCTGGGAGCAAACCCTGGTCCTCCTGAGCCTGTGGAGATCTCAGCATAGCTGTCTGGCACAGCGAGGTTATGTCTCAGCAGAGCAGATCAAGCCTCTACCTTCAAAATAATGAATAAATGTACACCTCAATTTTCAAAGCTATACACTGCTCAGATCTCCTGCTACTGTAAATCAAGGTGGTTTTATTGACACCAGAGGAGTTCTGCTGGGCTACATGAGCTGAATGCCTGACCAATGCTGGCTATCAAGATTATTTCTGCTTAGTAGATAACTCACAGAAAAAACTTTTCGTACAATATGCCAATTGTTTTCAACTCTACAAAATTAAAAGGCTAACTTTATAGTTGGAGGGGGGTTGACTACTGCAGATGAACGACATATAACATTTTTTGCCTGAAACACTACTCTGTAGTTGTAAACATTGCTTAATGTCATAATTTCCCTGTAGATTTTGTGAACTTCTGCAAAGCCAACTCTTTGTAGAAATCCATTGATTTCCCTTGCATTACACCAAATAGGCTGGTGCAAATTTTCTTCTAAATACATACTTATTTTTCTAAATGCCTTCCAGTTTTACTAATTAACTTCCCTCCCTTTCCCCTGCAGATTTGCCTGTGAGGAAAAGCACTGTTCAGCAAACAGCCTTGAGCACTACACACCACTCTTCAACTCAGCAGCTGAGAAAACTCTGTGACTCTTTAGCAGGTATCACTGAACCTCGCGGGGGGAAACTGAGCCCTCCACAGCAGGCTCAGCCGTGCTCTGGCCCACTTTGCTTGTGGTCCAGCCCTTGTTGATGGCAGGATACACAGTGCTTTGTCTTTGTTCCAGATCTGACAACTCTTCTGCCCTGAGTTGCCTCCAGGCAAAATCCTGCATCATTTGTTCCCACACTGCTGCTGAGAAGTGTCTGTACCTACCTCTACTTCTCATTTACATTCGCTATTAGGGTCACCTTATAGAGCCCAGCTCATTGTATTTCTCACCAGAGAGAAGAATATTTGGTAAAAAAGGTAAATAAAACTCTTCTCCTAAAAGGGATATTCCCTGCACACACCCAGGTTTCCTACATGACCCAGGCAGCACTCCTGTTCCCTGAAGTCTGCTGCTTAGGGGTCCAGCTCCATACCATTAGCACCGAGGCACAAGTCAGCCAGCTCCTGAAACCTGTGACCTGTGTTATGTTTTCAACCCCTCTCAGGTGAACATTGCAAGCTACGCATTTTGTCTCAGGAGCCCTTTTTTATGGGTACCACAAATCCTTGCCAGCCTCTCCTGCATGATGTCCTCTTTGTGCTGTGCCTGCCTTGTAGCCTGCTTAGCAGCCCTCCCCTCACACCAAGGAGACTGGCTAATAGCTGTAGAGATGCCTTCTCAAAGTTTCTTTCCCTATGAGATTCCTGTCTGTTCTCTGTGCTCTGGCACTGGTGCTGTGGGAGCCCCACTGGCCCCAGCTGTGGACTACTGAGCCAAAATCGCTGCCACGATGAAGGAGAGGCCCAGGTTACCCTACTGCAGACATGCCAGGCTCTCCTAAGCCAAAGGTATTACAAAGAAATCCTGGATACATTTCCTCACTTATCACTGAATCTTGAGATCCCAGCATGAGGAGTCTGGCTCAGCTTCCTTTGTCCTGCTCCTGTGCATAACAAAACTGATGCTAATTCACAAAGTACCACTGATCCCTATGTTTTCATATTTTCAATTTTAAAACATTTTAAACTGTATCTATTTTGCTACCATTAAAAGCATTGCTTTCTCTTAAGATAGTAACTAGTGTAACTGCTGGAGCATGGATTCAAGAAATTAAACTAATTCATGTTCAGATGAGATGGTGTGGAGACAAAAGGTGGAAAGCAAGCTACAGAATAGGAGTATTAGATCATGCATTCTTAGTTACACATTTACTATATATATATAACAGCTCACTTTTCCATTTTAAACCCTACTAAGTGGAGACTATTTAAATGTACTGCTGTAGTAATAAAGAAAAGGTCAACTCAATGCCTGTCTTGGCCATTAATCAATCTTCCCCATATTTTCTAATTATCTTGATTACCTGATAGAATGAAGCATGGGACACTGATCATCTATATGTTCCTTGGTTTTATCTGCTCTTGGCTTTTTCTTTTTTTTTTATTTTTGAGACAAGAGAGGATTTTTTCATGTAGTGACTATTTTTCAAAAAATATCGCCAAGTTCTTGCTCTGATAACCATCTCCTTTGCTGCCTTATCTCCCACCATTTTCTGTAGCAGTTTTGCAGGCTGTTCCCTATAAAATGTTGAAGTGTCTTTAATCATCTCAGGCAGCAATTTGTGTTGGTTTTTTCCTCTCCTTTTCAGTAATCTGGGATTCCCAGCATTACTCTTTCTCTCTTTCTCTCTGTCTCTCTCTCTTTCTCTGTCTCTCTCCTCTCTGATTATGAACTGCAGTTTTTTGTTTTTAGAGAGAGCTTAATGCAATGCAATAACACACAAACACAGGAACGAATTATAGACATGAAAAGATCAGATTTTTTTATAGTGATAATTCTCTTTTACTCCTGGGTGTCATATATCCATGAGGGAACCCAGAACTTCACCAAGAGCAGCCAGACAGCTTGTTACCAAGACACTCGGGACTGCACAGCACATCTCCATCCCCAGGTGACAGGGAGGGCCTTGTGGAAAGAGTGTGGCAGGGGACAGGCAGCAGGTCACATGCAGCCTGCAGAGATCTAGCTCAGGGACTGAAAATACACGTGACTAATGGCATACAGAAAGGGGCAATTGTGCTGCTCCCATATGAGCTCTGGGAGACAGTTTGGTCTCAGTTCAGCTGCACAGGGTGACAGGAGACCTGCAAGGATGTAAGCCTCATCTTTATTTCTCTATACTGAATTCATTGGGAGTTTGAGAGAATGTTTGAAGAATGCAAAAGGGGATACTTTGGAAGCATTTCTTACCCCTTTGATTATCTCTACAGCTTGACTGAATGAGGCACACAGCCCAGCTCCTTCAGATATCCATTAATGCCAGGCAAACAAAGCATATTCAACACATCACTGTCTTACTGTGAGGTTTGTTTTTTTCCTGTTCATAAATAGTTTGAGAACAAACGCATTCATTGTTTGAAATCTTTGGCCAGTAATTTGTGCAACTTACACAGAGCCTACAATTTTCTCAAGTAGTTTATGATGAGCCCTGTCTTCCTTCAAAGCTGCATCAGCAGGCAGGCAGCCTCCACAGGCTTTCAGTGACAGGCACCAGCAACCTCTCCAAACAACAACTTGGCCCTTGCTAGAACCAGTGGGCACTGGTGGTGTGATGCTTAGGTGCTCCAGCCACATCCCAAAAGCCTGGATCAGACTGAGCTTCTCTATCATGATATAAAAATGGAACTGTAATGTTGCTGGACAAGTGTTCTCCTATTTTTCCTGGTGTGAGTGCTGTTACCGAGAGACAACTCCAACTCTTAACATACCCATTCTTTACATACTGACACCCCCAAATCAGGGTCATTTCCTCAGCAGCTCTGGGGCAGTGGGCTGAAGCTGGGGGAAGATAAGCCTCTGCATTCCCCAGCGCAGCACCAGGATCCCCAAAGCTGGGTTGAGCCAGCTGGCACCTTTCCAAAGCAGTTACCCCCTTGGTTCCTGAAAGAGATCAGCTGAGATTGCTGGAGTGCCACACTCGTTTCTCCTCCACTTTAATGGCAGAGACAACTCACAATGATGCCCGAGCAGTTCCTGCTGCCCAGCCTATCCTAAGTCGTGGTGCTTCCCTGCTCTGCACATTAACCACACACCAGATATATATATCTCTGCCCTGAAGACCTAGAGAGAATCTGGAAATATAATTTTCTTTCTTTTCTTCCTTTTTTTGGGAGCATTTTGTTGGAGTCAGTTGCTGATTTTATACATTGCAGAGCCACACTGGCAGCACTTGCAGTACGTTGGTAGATGCCACTCCTGGCAAATGGTGCACTCTACTAGAAATAAACAGTACAGACAAGCTAGCACAAGCTAAGGGAGATTACTGTTGTATGACTGTCTTATTTCCTGGTCTTCCAAAGACAGCACAGCAATGATAAATGAAACAGTACCCCTAATGGAGAATTACTAGCTGCAAAATTACAAACTTTAGATTCAGTAATGGTACATTCAGGCAATATTTACATGACAAATAAGAAAAACCTCTGATAGAAGAATCTTTCATGTACATGTCAGGTTTTATCACTCAGCTCATAGTTTTATCTTGCATTTAATCATATTGCCCTTCATGTGCCATCCAGTAGCCAAAGTACTAAAATATCCTTAATCTCTCTGTATCTCATTACAATGTGAGACAATGGCTTTGGAAAACTTTCTGTTAAGTATGATGTATCTCAGCTGCATAAAGTATATGCTCAAAATTCATACAGTACATAGAATAGCACTAAAAATTCTAGAACCATCTTAAAAGCAGAAGAACCATATAAAATTATGCAGAATATAGAGTGATGGATAGGTAAAGTGTTATTAATAGATCATAAAGACAAATGAAAAATTTCAAATGCAATTTCATTTAATAAAGAACACAGAAAAATATGTATCAGTAGGTCTGATGGCATAAGACCTACTTTGAAAGTTGTATCCTTCCATTCTCATAGGAGGGCTCCATAACATCTGTTTAGGGCAAGTACAACTGAAGAGAAATCACTTTGTTTTGTTTTTAATATCTAAATCTGTAGTCAATATGACATAATATATTTTCAGGCCAGAAGAACATGATACAATAAGTCAATAATATTTAAAAATATTGTTATTTACTCAATTAAATCCTTAACAGCTTTAGATCATAGATACTCATCACTGCACAGCACTGAGTCCTTAATTGCACGTGATTGTTGTCACACCTTGGTGTTAAAATTACTTGTCATCTACCTACGTTTACAAGCAGAAACCCCTTTAGAGAAAAGTAAGCGTGAATAACATTGTTTGTTGTTGTTGTTGTTATTGTTGTTATTGCTGTGACTATTACTATTGCTATTATTTTAGCCTCATCTTGATGGAGTTTTGCATTCTGAAGAGTATCAAGTGTCATTGTAGAAGTCGAAGTCTCTAGAATGACTGAATTTGGGATACTGTATTATACTGCAAATAGCTGGCAATTTATTAGTTACACATTCCATTTAATACACCAGTTTCTGTGTATTTTAAGATCTCTGCTTTTAAGTCTCTATAAGACCCCTGTTGTTTCAATTACTTATCACTGTGGCCTGAGGTATCATTACTGTGCTGAGGATAATAAACAACTCCTCCTATTTCTGCTGCTGGAGCTGTGACTAACTTAGCATGATCAAGAAGCAGCATAGGATGGAGAAGTAAGTGCCATATGGCAGGTGTTGATCCTAAATCATATTCTGCTCTGCCAGCTTTATTATGTGGTCTGGGGCAAACCTCTAAACCTTACTTTTTGGAAGAGCTGAGCAGCATATGAGCCCACAACATCTATCGACTACACAAGATCAGATAGTAGTTTTGACATCATATATCTTTTGCTGTTTCTTTGCTGTTATAGGGTTGAGGTCTGTTGTTAGGAATAGCAGGAGCCTATTTAACACAACGAATTTAGAAATGCAACATTGAAGGACTAAGCATCAGAGCCATTCCATTTGCATTACAGCATGGATCTGGGTGTCAGTGCGTGTTCTTGTGGGGAGCTTTAGCACTTAGGGTCTGAGATGTTTGTCTTCTCACATGAAGTCACAATTCTTTACTGAGAATCAGTTTTGCCAACTATTCCACAACCCTAATCTTCCCTTCAAAGTTTGGATACAGTTTTACCTGGCTCTTCCTGTGAATATCTTATTAATATTCTCTCCATAGCATATTTTATAGTCTCTTACACAGTACCAATATTTGATCAATTTAAATCAGAATTTAGATCATGTAGCCTCTGCTAACTTGTTATAACCAGGTTCATCCTGTTGATTTTAAAAATCTTACTTTACAAGAACTTTGTCAGCCCTCAAGAATGTTGTAGTTCAGAGTTATCTGTGTCTGTGCATCATCTAACTTAAGTCAGTTTAAAGGGCAAAGAATTATGTCATCTTTTATTTACTTGCAATGCATCAGAAGTTATATATTAAGAGCTAGAGTAGAAAAAACACTCTCTAAACTCAAAGTTCATACAGAATCCAGCTGTTACCATTCTTGCAATTATGTCTTTCAGCTAATTTATTCCCATTAAGTCTAATGTTACAGAGAAAAACTGCTTTGCAAATATTTAATAGCTTCTATGAGTCTGAAAAAATGAATCCATAAGTTCATGCCTCTTTAAATATCTTAATTTTTTTCTCCAGATATTCAAAAGAAGCAGTCTCCAGCTGGTTTTTCCTGCAAGTAGGGGACTGTGAGGTCTCAGGCATTTGAACATCTTCTTTTTCAGGGGTTTTTCAGACAGACTAACTTGCCAACTTGCTGACCTAAAAGTGGATTTACCATCCAAAAAACCCCTGACACTTCAATAAGAAGATTCAAAACACATCTCCAGTGCTCTTCTCTCTGTGCCCAAGCATGGCCAAGATTTAGTCATATTGTCTGTACCCCATCATCCACCAACAGCTCTGGAAAGAAGCAGCCTTGCCCCATCATACTGCTGGCTCAAGCGTGTAGACTTTTCAGAGTGCTGGGAGGTCACACAGCTGTGAAAGATTCCTTCTGCAGATGCCTTTAAACTTGCTCCCTCCGTGGACTTGCCATCATGGCAACTACTCTAGCCCAAATGTCTTTGTGCTGTACTCCTGTGATATTGTCATCTGCAAGGCAGGTGCAAAATCCTGTACGTGGCAAGGCACAACTGTAATGGAACAGGGTAGGGGACAGGCACTGGGGACACGTCTTGGAAAACAAAGCTGTTTCCAATCATGTCAGCCCTTCAGGACAGCTGGCCCTGGATGGAACATCAGCCAGCAGAGTTTTTAACCTCCAGGATTATTTTGGAAAGAAATGCTCTCTACAAGATAGGAAGAGTCCACAGAGAATTCATACAGGTCCCCATGGATGGACTGTGAGCAGAGCAAGGCTGCCACGCTCTCCAGAGACAGTAGCTGATGGTAGGTGGGTCTCTTGAAGAGATAAAAAGATTGATTGCTTCTTCTCTATCCATTAGTGGAATGGTTAGTCCTCAACTTGGAGGAAAAAAGAGAAATATTATAGAAAATTAAACAGAGAGACAAGGGTTGTTTACAATCTCTGCATTAAGGATGTGCAATGGGATGAAGACATACCTTCCCCAGTACTGAGGGTGTTGTGCAGTGATGTATTCCAGTGCAGAGTGTTCATATAATGCTTGTACTTTATACCCCCACACATAAATGGCAAAACAATCCCCTCCCCAAATTAGAAATGACCTTTTTTCAGAATACAGGTAAGTAATGGGACAGCTGTATATGGTCAGCACTTTAGTTTATGTCCTTACAACAAGCTTGTAATTTCTTTCACACTTACTTTTTGTCTCTGTTTGAAAATCCTATTGTATGAGTCACGGTCACATGGCAGATGTAAACATCAAGCTTGGTTTTCCCCACATACAGAAAGCTCTTCCCTCAATAAAAACTGAACAGCATTTTTTATTTTCCCTCACCCAGATATAATCTTGAGGTTTTACATATAGATCTGCATTACAGAAAGTTACAGGCCTTTTACAAAATACAAAATGAAGAATTCAGGTCTTTTAAAGTGAAAATTGGCAGTGTTTTATGTTGCTTTCTCTGCAAAAGCATGGAGAACCTCAGACTTCAGAGGGTGTAAAAATCATGACTCACGTGTTTTGTAAAGTATCATTAGTTTCCTAAAAATAACATTTGTATATGCTAAATCTTTTAATTGTAGATTATTTGGTGTTAATTATACATAATACCTTGCTATGTGTCAAGATTTCCTCAAAATCTAATTCCCAGAACTAATATTTCATGATCTTCAATTATGTAAAATACTGACTTTTAGACCCAACGAACAGTGAAATAACAGACCTTAAACCTTCAGTGGAGCAGCACTGTCATTTCAGGCCTGTCAGGGAGTAAAGGAAGGACTGTTCTGCACTTTGGGAAAAGAAAGGACCATTTCTTTTGCAACCCAGTGAGTTTTTAGCAACAATTTTTTAAAGAACCTCATTAGCATAAGAAAAAGGCTCTTGGTAAAAATGAATTAGCAGTCACAGTGCAGGTGAAGGAGGCAGATAATATATGCAAGGTAAATGGAATAGGTTGTGAATATGGTCTATCACATGGCTGTCATCACCTGATTTCTGCCTGACATACACTCCCATGTCATAGGAAAACAGCCCTGTTTCAGTTTTGTGCTTCATGTGGGAACACAGCCTGTAACTGGAGAGCGTGTCAGCTCCTGTGTCACTTTGGGCATCTCTGCTCCAGAGCTCCCAGGGTTGCTCACTATCACTGGCTGGCCCGAGTGCACTCCATCCCAGCCAGCAGTGGATTGTAACAATCTCACAATCAGTACCTGTCACTAGAGTCAGGGAGACAAGGCTCTGAGGTGCAGATATATATTTCTCAAACAGCTGAGAAACATCCTGGAGGATTCAGCTGTCCTCCTCTCAGTGCTTAAAACACCCAGTTCTACTGGCAAGATCCTGCCTGAGCGTGGAGCAGTGAACAGGAATGGAGTCTTACAGGGACAGTCCCGCAAAAATTTTAGGCTGGGTTATTGGTGTGTACAGAAACATCTCTAGTAAAGAGCTGTTCTGAGAATGAGATTTGCACCTGGTAAACAGATCAAGGAGTAACACTCACGTCTCCTTTCCTTGTGGCAGGGATCCCGAATGTTGGGTATTACTGTCATCATCAGTTTATATGGAGACACTGTTAACTGCGATGCTTTGAAAGCGTGGTTAACAGTGGTTGTTTGGAGAAAAAACAGAAAAATAATGAAATGAGCCCTTCACTGGCAGATCCTCCCAGCCCCTAGACATCAACAATTAACGACTTCTTGGCATGGGCAGTGTACCTCTAGCTCATATGTAACATTCAGCAACAGCCCTGTGGTCTATACAATTCTCTGATGTCTTTTGGATACATTATAGTTTGGATCTTCTCAGAGTCTACGGTGCTGAGTCCATGGCATGTAAAATAAGCATGTTTTAAACTTGCTAGTTGAATCAAAGTTCCCCAGCTTTTACAGTACTGAATCATAATTCTTCATTCACCTTTCCTACACCACTCATTCTTTTATAATCCCTTGTCATAACCCTTTCCAGGTATCCCTTCTCTAGACTGACAAGTCCATGTTTATTTGAAGTCTTTTTATATGAAGATGAAGCTGAAGCCTCCCTAATGCACCTCACACTTTGCAAAATGAAAAAAAAATGTAGATATTATACTGTATAATCTGAAAAATAATATTTGATCATGTAATTAGACTGTATCATAGGCAAATGCTCTGGGGAACAGAGTTAATGTTGCATGTACAACCTTAATTTTATTTCCTGACTTTTAAATGCCGAACTAGGCAACTTTAACATTTTCTTAATGCAATTTTTGTATGGAATATTATATAGGCTATTACATATGCATGCATCTTGAAATCTGGAATACATTAGGCTGTAGCACACAGATTGTGGCACACACATCTGAGTACTAGATTTCGGCACTAGTCTTGACGAGCACCAGATCAAAATTACACAGGTCATTTCAGAGTGGTGGTCTCAGTATTTTGAAGTGTCACTGCCCTGTTTTTTATTTGGTATTTCTATAAGTCTTATACAGGAGTTTTACAGAGAATTAGCTTGAGAAGCATTTTTATAAAATGGATTGATGATATTTTTTACAACCTCCTTTTTACAAAGCTAGACTTATTTGAATATTTAGACAACAGCCTAAGAGACTTAAGAGAAAAAGTATGTCATCAGAAGCTTTAAAAATTATGAAAATGTCAGAGAATACTATAAAAACATAAAATAATTTTCCAAACAGAATGACACCATGGCTTTACTTCCTGATCCCTGCAGACCTCCCTGGGTATGAAGACAGTACAATCGAAATCTAAGAATTTCCCCTTTCAAGTGGTAAGTGTAAGAAGTCTTTTCTAGCTACAAAGGGCTATAAGATGACTGACTTCAAGGCTGACTTGTAAAGGATTAGACACTGTCCTTTCTCCATCTTGTTCCACACTGTAATGTCAGGGTATCTCTGAAGCTATATGGCAATTTTAGAGGTTAGAAGAAATCCTTTGCAAAGATAGAGTACTGAAAAAAACTGCAGGGTAGACACTTGGATAAACCAGAATATAGGAATGATTGATGTAGCTCATCTAAATAATTCAATATTCAATCATCAAATGAAAAATAAAACACGCCATACATGTATAGTCATGAATTTGTGATACAAAAGTGTAGCATTGGACATGGGGTTTTATTTCCCTGGTCAAAGGCACCCAATACGTGTCAGGATTACAAAAGTTTAATACCATATGACAAGAGCAAGATATCTACTGTCTTTGGAGGTTACTCTTGAAGAATGTCACCATGGACTAGGTAGAATATACCACTAATAAATCACAGCAATGTTCTTCCAATAGACGAAGTGATTTTTGAAAAGGGCAAAAAAAAAATCAAATAACATATTCAGCTAACAGGATTTGATCAGCCGATCATCTAGTGAATATTAAAAGAGCTGATCTGATGAATAAATTATTCAGTGGAAGCAGACAAAATTAACAAATTATGTATTTGCTGAACAACAGCTAAACCATTCAGCACATATATAATTAAATATTTATTCATACATATTTATAAATAGTTCTTACTTTTTTTTGTTTCATCCAGGTGAATAAAAACTCACAATTTTTTTTTCTTTCTTCTGAAGAAGGTGGAAAGAGCCTGTCTTCAGAAAGCTTGATCTCAGGTCAGCATCTCATTGAAACCAGTTTCATTTGCATTTTTAATCTATGTAAGTGAGCATGTGAAATCTTAAATGTGTGTCAGGTTTTAATATTTAGTTTTCCAGTTTTCTGGAGGCAAGTGTGTCTGTCTGCAAGTCTGCAACCGTAAAGAAAGAAAGGCTATGTTCTGTGCTCATGCTTTGCTTAGATGTACTGGGGCAATGGATTTTCTTTCAAACCTGGACAGCTGTCTTTTTGATACTTGGATTTTCCAGGAGCCACAGTATCTTGTTTTCATAAGTATATATGGTTAGAAAACAACAATTTCTTTGTTAATCATGGTCTACTCCATCATTAATAGAGCTGACCAGAGAGGATTTTTTCCCAGCAAAAGAAAATTACAGTAACCATAGTATTAAAAAATAAAAGAGATTGAAGAAGTACGGAGACAAAAAAAAAAAAGAAACAAAAGCCCACCTGATTTTTTTTCTTAACAAATTAAATTCTACGTAAGTGAAATGGTTGTTTGCAGAGGGACAGGAAGAAATGCTTCCTTGAAGAGACACTCTTCTACCAGATGGGAAGATTATTAAAAAATTTTAAATGTTCCATTTAAATAAATTGAAAGTCCAGATGAAAATAATGTAAATTATCTAAATTCTGATCTCATCTAGTCTATCTAAGGATGGCAGAACCAGCATCAAACCCAATGGATACTTTCAAGGAGAATGGCTGATATAAGACTTCCTCAATTTTAAATTAGGGTTCAGAGACAGAGCATTAGCTAAAGTTAACTCTCACCTCTCTGTTGGTATCAATGGGCAAGTTCTTCTGTTGCAGGCCACTAACTCACTGTCACATAGCAAAGAAACAAGAATATAATAATGAGGATGCTCAGGATATAAAGAGATTCTCATGACAGAATAATCACAAAAGTAAAGCTGATGGATGCTCAGGGTATTTTCATATTATTATCTGAGACAACCACACTCATCATTTTTTTTTTTCCCAGGTCCTTTATATTTAAACAAGTAAAAGCACACATTTTTATAGAATGTTATTTATTTGAAGTGCTGTTCTGAGATCACCTCTGGATGTCTTTTGGCAGCAACTCATCTGTGTCTGGAGAGCTAGAGGTGGGTGATGCACCAGGTGAACTCCAGCCTCTGCAAATACAGCATCTGTGCATTTACCCTCGAGCAAACATGGTTTCATCTATTGCTTTTCCCTAAGCAAATGTAGCATGTGGTGGACACATTCCGAAGCATAAAGACTTTCAGGGTGATGAAATTCTTTTCACATGAAACTTCAGCAGTCTCCTGGCCCTATTTCCGCAAAGTTTTGCCTGTATGTGCTGTTGCCTTTTTTTCTCCATTTCTATTAATGTGGAATTCAATTCAATTTATGTTTCAAAGTTTTTTGAACCTCTCACAACTGAGCCATTTTGTAGTGCTCCAGTCAGTGTGCAACTGAGGTCTCAGAAAACTCCAGGTTTTGCCCATCACTTTCTTCTTTTCTGAACTTCTAAGAAATTATTTTGCCCCTAGCTTTTTGGGCTCTCCCACAGGATTACTAGTGCTTCTTCTACATGATTACTAACGTAGAGGAAGTCCTTAGTTTCAGTTCCAAGAAGTGGTTGAACTCTGCATTTAAGGATGCAGAGAAGCCGTTGTTGTTATTTCATGTAAGTTTTAGGGACTTCCTGAGAACGGGATAGTGATGAAGGGAAATGCAGAGAAGAATTTGCACCCTTCTGATCCTAGGCTCTCTTTAAAACTGAGAAAGACATCTTATATGGGCTGAAGCCTTACTTCAGCAAAGAATCATGCCTCCATCACTGTTGGTAACTTCAGGCACCTTTCAGGCCCATGTTTTTCATCAGATTAAGCTGAGTTGGCTCCCTGCTCAATAGACATCACAAGGCTGATCACAGCCAGGTTCCCCATGTAGATCAGTTTAAGGAAGATTCTGCTTCCAGCTGTTTACCTCTGTCCATCCCATTTTCATTGTAACTCATGTGCACAGCTTGCTTGAGAAAATTTGACCATGTTTTTGAACAGTTGTGTGAGTGCTGGACCCAAGTGTAACATTTCCATGCAAAATATCAGTGAAGTCTCTGCTTGGGGAAATCAGCATTTTCCACTCTACTGGAGTTCTAGCTCAGTGTGACTTCTGACCTGCAAGGACCAACTTTTTGCAAGCCTGGACAAGAGAGAGTGGAATGTAGATCAAGGGCAGGAGCCAGCAGGACCAGCGAGAGTTGCTCAGGTTTAGTCAAGCTGGGTCCCAGTCTGTGGAACACCAGCTCTGCCTTTAGGTGCACAGGCAGCAGACCTCTCAAGATGCTTGTTTCAAAATGCCAAGTGTGCAAAATGAGGACTAAGGGTTGCAAAGAGCAGCTATGCAATATAGAGCAACTCTACATTACATGGTGATGGCCAAGACCGAGAGAAACCACCAGGCTTGGGCAAGGGCTAGGGCAAGAGCTAATGCTCCAGAGAGGTGAAGCTATTCTAAAACACTCCAACACAGACAGTGAAGATATTTTAGGGTAGGTGGACGTTTGGACTGTGTTATGTCATTAATTTTATCTATGATATATTTCTGAAAAAAAAGCTCAGCAACAAGTATCCTATACTGTTTCTCCCTCCTTGAAACTGCTTTATGTAAGCTATCTTTAATTAAAACAAGTTTTTTCATGTGTCCACAATTGATTCCTTAAAATATTAATAATTTTCCCTACATTGGGTATCAGAGCCATTACTTTTTCCTGTGTATCCTTTAACTATATTTAAATAATTCATTTATCCATTTTCCAGCCCTCAGGGAGATTTGGGGTTTCTTTTACACCATGTGATCCCGTTTAAGACAGAAGATATTTTCTTCACCTAAAGTTATAGGATATTTTCTATCTTTCCAGTATTTACTAAGCATAAGAAACCAGTTAGCAAGGATTTTATTAAGACACAAATGTAGCATGGAAATACGTGTCTGGCTGTGTATAAATGCCCTTTCCACTGCTCATCAGTCTTTCACTAATTAGAAAGACAAAAATATTTTAAAACCAATTAATGTCACTGAGAAACGTTCCAGTAATTCTCAAAATACAATGTAACCATGATAGATACATTTCAATTATTTCAAAGCATGTTCGAAGAGCACTGAGTAAGCATAAGGGAGAAGAAGGGGCTAAAAGCTGCACTGCTTGGCTGATGAATCTCTGACACAGGATGTGGATTAAGGTTTAAGTGAGACCAGCAGTTCGCATACTCCCTCAAAAAGCTCCTGAGTCACCTGATTAAAGTGCAACCTTGACAAATATGCACAGCGTTGTCTCTCACAGTTGGAATCACCAAAGAGGCTAAAAACAGCACCGTGCACTGCATAATCTCTAACCTCAGGGGACAACAAAAACAGAGAATTGCTGTGTCAATCTCATTTCCTTGTTAGGCTCATTATCATAAATGCGGGCCTTTGGTTTTGAATGCCATACTTCAATAAGATTTACCTATCAACAGCTGCTGAAATATTGAATTCCACAGTCATCTTTTCCTTTTGATGCTTTCCCTTTTGTTTCTTTATCCATAAACATGAGCAACTGAGCTAAGCTTAAATTAACTAGCCGGGGTTAAATGTTTAGGGCAGCAAATTATGGCTAGCCGGCTTGCAGAGTGGTTTAGATTACAGAGGAGAGTTGCCAATCTCAGCTCTCATCATGCACTCCAAATGTGCAGAGCAATATTGGCAGTTCATGGCCAAATCCTGCATGCTTTAGTTATCACAAGAGCACTGCTCCCATGAATAAGTGGAGCAAGATTTAGTCCCTGCTCGGAAGATAGAGATGAATCACACTTTTATTCTTTGAGTACCTCACAGTACCTTCAACACAGACATGTTCAGTGATTGATAGCCTGTGCCTAGATTGGGTATTTTTCTATATACTGACAAATATTCTCTTTGAGATGATTTCTAGGAGCAGAGGAGTATATACTGCAGCAATGTTGCGTTTCTTATTTTTCATGGTGCCCGTTGTCTTTGTTTTGATTAGGTTTTTTTCTGAGGGTCAGTTACTTCCCATCATTTTTCTGCTCAGAGTGCTCTGCAATAATCCTGTTACAGATCTCCAGCCCTTAGTGTCAGTAAAACAGTGAAAACTTGAATCAGTAAACAGGTAGGGAAAGACACAATCTTCTCTTCAGGGTCAAATCCCAAGTCATGGCACAGTCTACGAGAAATGAAGGTGTTTGACTTTGTAAAAAAGAGCTGCTGGTATCAGCTAAGGCTTTTTTTTTATTATTTTTTTAGTTAATCAAGGTAAATACAATGTGTTAACTGTTTTCATCCAGTGTGCAACCAAACTGGGTCTGTAATTCAAAGTTAAATGTTTGGTGAATGGCTACATGCTGAGACCATAGGGGACCAGTGGGAGCAGCCATGGAAAAGGGCAGCCCAAAACCACTCACAGCAGATACAGCAGCATCTTCCCGTTTTTGGAGATCACCACTTCACCCACTCTGCCTCTTTGCCAGTCTAGGGCCACACTCCTCCACTCCAAAGGCATGTATGCAGTCCTCCTGCAAGAGTGCATACCTGTAAAGAGCTCGGGAGCAAAAAGGTGTTTCCTTCAAAAAGGGCATTCCACAAAGGAAAAGGTGAGACCACCAGGGTTAAACACTTTTATATCACAGGAATGAACTGCAGGAACCCATCGGATTAGGCACTAAACAGTCTTTTGGCCATAACACCAGAGTCCCACAAATGAAACTCAGGGGAAAGCATAAAAGAAAAGGTAGGGAGATATCAACAGATTTTTTAGGTATATACTTACCCAAAAGAATCACTGAGAGCAAACTAGAGGAAAAGTCAAGCTTTCCTAAGAGCAACTGAAGTGATATTTTGTTGGTGATGGGCACTGTCTAAAACCTCAGCAGAAAGAAAGTCAGTGCATATTCCATTTTCCTCCCAGATGAGGTCCCCACCTCATTTCAGTGGCTTTGAGCCCCATTAACTCCAAACCTGCTTTTCTCTTCCTGTCCATGGAGAGCCAGCATCTGTCCAGTGATCTGCCTGGACGCCACTATAGAGGGCAGCTTGGAGAACATGACCTGTCACCCCTGGTTTTCTCTGTCAGTACGAGGCTCACGTTAGGCAAGGATTGCTTCTTCCACGAGGAGCTCAGGGGTACACATCTACATCACGGCGTGAGCTCTAGGAATGTAGTTGACACCTGAGAAAATAATTTTGGGTTGTTTATTTGACTCTTTTAAGAGTCTAGTACTAACTTTATACAATCTTAGTACTGACCTCCGATAGCTGCTGTGGCAGAGGCCAGCCAGACGTAGAGGACATATTTAATTTCTGAGTGGGAACAGTTCCTCTCACATATATTTCCAGTCTTTATTTGCATTACAGTACAAATTTTTTTTATTTTTAAAGCACAAGTGATCAGACTCAGGCAGTAAACAAAGAGATTTAGGATTGATTTGACTTAGGTAATACAGCGATTTCTATTACACTAGCCTTAGTACTTAGATGCTTTTGGCTGCTACAAAGAATCGATTTATTCTACTCGTCAAAAAAATCAAAACCAAAACCAGCCCAGCTCCTGGTACACCCTGCATGAAAAGAATGCCTGGCTTGTAGAACTTAACTCCACTTTTCTGCAGTAGATGGGCTGAAGATTGCAGGAGTTAATTACCATCAGCAGAGAAGGGTTGTTTCGTTTCATTCATTTCATTGCCAGAGAGCCCAACTCTGACTAAATAAAAAAAAGCTGAAATGGGAGAGCAATGACCACAATAAGTAGCCAAAACTCCACGTGATGACAGAGGAATGATTTCCCACTGCTGCCACTTAAATACAACTAAGGTGTTCTGCAATTTTACTTCCACAAGCCAGAGGGTTTATTGTAATCCTGATAAATTATAGCAACAGAAGCAAGCGAGAAGTGGGACAGAAGAAGGAAAATGGTAATGCAAAATATAAAATTGCTTAGCAGAAAAGAATGGAGAGAGCAAGCGAGCAGTTTGTTATCGTTTATTTTTCTTCAACATATCATTCGGTTTCAGCTGTCTCCCATCTCACCCAGATCTCCACCATTTCTCAGAAACGTCTCTCGATGGCATCTCATTCTCCTCCTGTCTTTCACCGTCGCTTCATTATTTCTTAACTGTCCCTGAAAGAGCCCGGGCAGGCGACAGGGGGAACGTGAGCGGGGGACGCCGGACCAGCCTGCGCCCCACGCGTCCGCCGCATTTAAGCAGTTTGCAAAAAGCGGGCGGGGGACTTTGCAAATAATGTTAAATGTGATTAATCTCCCCGATTCCTGGAAATCTGACATGCATGAGTTACAGCGAAACCTCTTTTATTTCGCCATGAAATGCTTTTGCATAATGAGAAAGAAAATGTCCTCTGTGCCCTAATCAACTCTGACAGGTCCTGGACTCCCAAATACTTTTATTTATGGTATTATTTATTTCACCCCTAACAACCGGGGAGGCGTGCCCGCGGCTCGCTCCGCGCGAGGGGAGGAAGGGAAGGAAGGAGAGAGGGAAGGAGGGATGGCCGGCGGGCGCGGAGCCGAGGGGACACAAAGTTTTTGCAGCGGCCGTCGCTCGGAGGGGCGGGGCGGTCCCGCAGCCCGGGGCGGTCCCGCAGCCCGGGCCTCTTCGGGCCGGGCGGGGCCGGGAGGGCTCCGCGGCCGCTCGTCCCCCGGCCGGCAGCTCACCTGCCCCGCGGGGGGGAGCCGGGGGCGGCGGCGGCCCCGCCAGTGCCCGCCTCCCCGCCCCGCTGCCATTAGCAGAGATTACCCTAAACACTTGGCGGTCGCCGCCCGTCTCCCTCCAGGCATTGGCGCGGCCGCCTGTCAATCAGGCCGGCGCCCCGCCGCGCCGGGGCTCCGCCGTGCCACAGAGACGAGCCGCGGCGGCGGCAGACACAGCCCCGGAGCGGGGCCGCGCCGCGCCGGGGGAGGCGGCGGAGGATGGAGGAGGAGATGCAGCCGGCGGAGGAGGGGCCCAGCACCCCCAAAATCTACAAGCAGCGGGGTCCCTACAGCGTCCTGAAGACCTTCCCCGGGAAGCGGGCGGCGCTGGCCAAGCGCTATGAGAGACCCACCATGGTGGAGGTGCCCCGCGGGCGCGGAGCGGGGCAGCCCTTCCCGCACGCCGCCGAGCCGCTGCCCTACGCGCCGCACGGCCCCTTCCCCAACGGGCCCGCCCGCCCCGGCGCTGCCCCCGGCGCTGCCCAGGGCCACCCCCGCCCGCCGCCGCCGGCCCCGAGCTCCTCGGGCCCCTACGGCCCCTGCCCGGCCGTGGCGGGGGGGCGGCGGCGCGGAGCTGAGCGCAGGTACCCGCAACTCCTCTCTCTCCTCCGCGCAACTTCGCGGGGCACTTTGCGGCAGGCGGGAGCGGGATGGGGCTGCGGGCTCCCCCCGCCGACACGCGCACCCCTCTCCGGGCGGCCGGCGAAGGGCGCGACGGCCGCGGGGTCGCCTCGCTCGGGGCTGGCTGCGGGCGGCTCCGGCCGGCGGGCGGGCGGGCGTCGCTGAAGTTGCCGCGGCGGGCGGGGCCGCTGCCCGGCCCGGGGCGGTGGGCAGGGGTCGCGGCGCAGGGGGCTGTGCCGGCAGCCGCGCAGGACTTGGCCGGGCAGCGGCCGCCGGCCGGTGCGCACCTGCGGGAGGGAGAAGAGGGAGGAGGGAAGAAGGAGCTGCTGCTGCTGTTGCTGCTGCTGCCGCCGGCGGGGCCGGGGCGGACGGGGGGAGCCCCGGGCCGGGCGCTCCGCTCAGCTCCGCTCCGCCGGGGAGGGCGGCAGGCTGGGGCCGGCTACCGGAGGAGCTGCTGGTAATGGAGAGGCTGCTGATAGAGAGGTGGTGATTTTAACAGAAAGAAAATAGATCGGCTGCTTGCCTGCACCGTTTTCATAAGATGCAGTGACAAACAGGAGATCAAATTTTTTTTTTTTTCTTTAAAGGTGTAAGATACCGAGATGCTGAATGCATATCTTTCCTCTAGTGATGGCTTGGAGTTAAAAACCACGTAGATCTTGATATGCAACCTAAATTTGGCATCAGGAAATGGGAAATTGCATCTTTAAGCAGAGTACAATCAAAAATGAATTACAATAAATCCTATATAATTGCATAGGTCATTCTCTTTAATGAGATTTTATTAACCTGACTGTCAAGCTTTTGAGTCAGGCAGATATTTTATCTTCTTCAACTGATAAAAGTGTCAGCTATAAACCACCATATAAATATTCATAAATCTACACATCTGTGGCAGCCTATCAGCATCATTCTTTTGGACATTAAAAGCATTCTAATTACTTTCTGTCTAGCAGAGCTGAAATGCTGCCTGTTATAGTATGTGCTTGGCAGGCATGATTGCTTTTGTTTGCCATCACAAATAGCAGCATCCTATTTTATATACTGATGGTCCAGAATATATTCAGGGTTTGACTGAACAGGATGAATATTATGAAGCACCATCTGGTTTTGATAACATCGGGTATATTAACTCATCTGTTAATTTTTGACACATCATTGATTTATTTATTTAGAAAAATTGGATCCTGTTTTGGTGTGTTGCTGTTTGCCTTTGTAACAAATGTGATGACATTTCCTTACTAAACAGGGAGATGCACTACTTAATAGGATATATGGCTATGTTTTAACGCCTGTTTTTGCTCAGAAGTAGCCTTGTACTGGATGAATTTATCTTGTCTTGTTACAAATAATTCAAATACTTTACCAAAAAAGTTTAACACTTGAATAGATTAGCCAGAGAATTCACATCTCTGGGGCATGATCCATGGCAGAAGGTCATCTTTCTTCATGAAATTGCTTCTTATATGAAATGCCCAAATGGTGGTATTTAAGTATTCTTTGTGGCCCACAATCAAAATACTGATGATGAATGTGACACCTGCATTTCTTTACAGAAGCAGGTGATTATGGCGTGGAAAACATTCAGCTGTCTGGTAGATGACATATGAGGCCATATTCACAGCAAAGCCCTCTGGGCCTTGATGAGCAGAAGTTTGGACTTTCTTTTTCCTGAGTAGATTGTGCTAACCACGCACTAGAGCAGGCTTCAGAGCTTGTCTTTGATTTAGTTCTATGCTTAAAGAGACAGTGAAGGAACTGCCATTCAGGTACCAAAGTTCTTTGAAGTCCCTATCCCTTCAACTGCACATTCGGGCTTCACTTTAGGTTCCTATATGGGTCTCAACTTACCCTTTGCTCAGGTTAAAGTGCCAAGAGAAACAGAACAGGAGAAAACAAACTAGGAATTTGCTACAGTGTGTGCAAGTGGTATTTTGCAGAAGTTGTTGCCAGAGGCTGAGTTGTTACCAGAGGTGGCCCAGGAAGGGTAGGGGGACCCTGTGAAGACAGGCTGGGAAAGTTAAGTCGGGTCTGTTCAGCCCGGATAAGAGGAGGCTGAGTGGAGACCTCATAGCAGCCTTCCAGTGTCTTAGGAGGGCCCACAAGGAAGCTGTAGAGGGACTCTTCAAGAGGAACTGAAGTGACAGGACAAAGAGTAATTGGTTCAAACTGAAAGATGGGATATTTAGGTTAGATATTCAGAAAAGCTGATGAGGCACTGGAACAGGTTGCCCAGAGAAGCTGTGGGTGCCCCATCCCTGGCAGTGTTTAAGGCCAGGTTGGATGGGTCTTTGAGTAACTTGGTCTAGTGGAAGATGAACTCTAAGGTCACTTTGAACCCAAAACATTCTGTAATTCTATAAAGCAATAGGCAAGGTTTAGATCTCCTGGGTATTTTCATCCCAGAGGTAGGGATGTTTTGCTGAGCTATGTGCCCATCCCTCCTGCTTGGTGATGGAGTAACACCATGCACCTTGTTCTTGGGAGCTGTAGCACCACTAAGATGAGCAGGAAGCTAGTTGGGACCCCAGTGCTTTATGTATGTGAAGAAGTCCCATTGTCCAGAGGCTTGAAGTCCTCTTAACTGATGTGTGAGCCAATCTAATAGCACAGGCTGCCTCTAGGGAAGCAGAGTTGGGGTTTTGCCCCTGGAGAGTGAGAGCATCTGCATGTTCTCCATGCACAGTGGCCCTGTACTTTGGCTGGCACCTGTGGGGTCTCTGGGCTCCCCACAGCAGCAAGGGGAACAGGCCCAGAACACCTCTTAGCCCGAGAGTCATCTCAAGTGCTGGGTGTTGTAAGGAGGGACAGATCATCCCCTTAGTAGGTGTCCAGCTGCATGTGCATTCTCCACAAGGCACTCGCCATCCATGATATGTACAGTTTTCCTACTTAGTTTATCCTCAGCACTTGGCAGGTGCTTGCTTGAATAAGTGGTTGGAGTGCTGTAGGGCAGTTTTGTAGGGACACCCACTTCCTAAGTTCAGTTTCAGAGATACTCCTCTTTTTGCTGATAGCTTTTCACTTGTGCAGGCAACAGTGAGCAAACAGTTAGTAAAACACCACTCCTGGGATGCCTAACTCTGTGCCAGCAACTTAAACACTTAATGCAGATGATTCTTAAAGGCATGACATTTCTGGCCCCTTGGGAATCACAGCTCCAAGTTTGCTTTTCCAAGTGGGCACCTCAAATGCAGTCATGACTAAAAATGCTTCCGTATTTTTGTATACTTTTTCTAGTGGTCAGAAATCTTCCCAAGAGTAACCAGGTTTTCCCTCAGTTGCTGTCTAAGAGACCACTCTCACCTCCAGACTCCAGCAGAATTGCACGAAGAGGGACTAGGGAAAGGAGGAAAAGTAGGAATTCTCCACCCAGTGCCATGGTGAAGAAAAGTCTAGCTCAAGATCCCATCATGCAGGGAAAGACCCTGCATAAGAAATATCATCTTCCAGTGAGAAATGTAAAGCTGCCCTGCAACACAATCCTCTCTCCTCTAGAGGTTACTCTGACTGCTGTTGCTGCTATGGGCCACGTGGATGGATTCCATTTTCTTCTGTAAAACATCAATTCTCTATGAATCTATCCAGATTATTTTACTGGTATGAAAACAATGTGTATCTCTGTCTTTGGTAGTATGTGCATTTGACATAATCCATAATCCACCAAAGAAAGCCATTTTCCTTAGGAAAGAATGATGTAGACATTACGGTGCAGCTTAAAATTTAGCGTGAGCTTTCATGGAAAGCAGAGGAAGAAGAGCAGAGCTGGTAACACCTGTTAGCAGTGCCAAAAGCATGGCATATTTAAAATGACCAGTTCATAAAGCTCTGTTATGCCCGGACAGAAAAACAGTTTGTTCTGTGAACAGCAAAGGTAAAGATCAGTGTTTTGACCTTACCTTAGAATTTGAAGCCCTCATCTGGAAGTAGATCTCACAGGTGAGTGCTGAAATGGCCAGACACTTGTAATCTTAATCCATCTTGACTGTCTCAATGATCTTCATACAAAATGCCCAAGAAAACGTGGCGTAGTCATAGGAGGTGTCAAATGCTCTCAATTTTGTGACCTAAACACAGATATTTACAACAGTAGTCATGTCTAAAAATATAATAACTAAGTCTGTATGCTTGGATAAAGGCCAGTTTGAGGGGTACAAGACTGCTGCCCCAGGATCTCTATTAATAAAGATATAATAAACAAATCAAGAAATACAAATAATCAGGTGAGAAGGCTGAGTCACTGCAAGGTGAAGAGTGAGATGATTGAAATTGCTAAGGAACCTGAACGTCACAATCTTGCTGAAAATTAAATACCAATGAATACATTCCCTGCAGGGGAGAATGTATGGTATTCAGACCCACTCAGTACTTATAAAGATGACTTTTTAAACCAGCTGCCCAAGAATACAAAGGAAACTATGAAAAAGCCACAACCTGAATCCAGAGCCACTGAGACCCAACACAATGCTTATTAATAAAGCTGTCTGATCTAAGTATTGAAAAGATCCTTAGGTTTGGGAAAAGCTGGAGTTATACCTGCCAAATTTTCCAGACATCTTATCTAATGCATTAGTGTAAGTTATCAGATTCAGTTTCAGACGTTTGCTCATACTAAACCCTGTTTTCAGTCTGGCAGTTGAACAGCTAAGAACCTCCCATAGTCCAGCATCAATGAGAAAAAGATGTAAAGATGAATGCTGTGTCTGGGAGCTGGTACCTGATTTGCCATATGATAGTATCTTCTGGTTGCTTGCAGTCTCAAGCAATCTAGTTAGGAATAGTTATGCTTTTAGCAATTTAATGCTGTTCTCTTAGCACTTTATGGGTCTTTTCCAGCAAGTCCACCTCCAGGCAAACGTCTAGTTAAAGTCAATAGAAGTTCTGTAAGACTAAAGACTCTGGGGTCTGAGACATTAGAATTACATGGTTGGTGAGCAAGGTAATAAGGAAAAGGAATATCACAATAAGACTTTAATAAACTGCTTACACTGTTTTAGTCCAGTGCAGTGATTTCAATAGAATCCTACTTTCATAGAAAATACATACATTATTTTAAATCAATTAAGAATCATAGATTGGTGTTTATTCAGTAGTAATCACATAAAAACAACTTTTTGTCATTTCTTAAGTGATTAGACATTGCACAGTGCTTGCATTTCTAATTATAGTCAGTCTGTAAAAGCTGAAATCCCAATTTCTACAATATATGCTAAATGTATGCAACATCTTCTTTTTTTCTCCATCATAAGAAATGACTGTAGTTATCATTCTCATTTAGGGTTGTTCAGACTGTGGGTGTGTACACCATTACTGGGGTAGAAGTCTCTTCAAAGCAGAACCTACTTCAGCACAGAGAGAGATATATCTAGAATATGTGCTGAGAGCATCTCTCACTATTGCTGTCCAGCAGCACCCAGAAAAAAAAGCATTTGTGCATCTCTGGGTTAGCCTTTCAAAGCTCATTTTATATCTTTATATCTTTGAGTATGGATTGAAGTTAAGAAAAAAAACAGTAATTGCTGCTATTGTGTCTTTGTAGTAGATCTGATGCTGAGAATTAAATCAATAATGTCGTTTCTGTATAAAATTTCAGTTACATTTTAAGCCATTATCATAGTGAATGTGCCTAATGCATTACATTTTAAAACTAATAATTAATTTAATCTTTACTGATATTAATGTGTATTTTGATATTCTTCAAAACTAGTAATTTGAATGTCAGGTTACTTTTTGCTGTTTTTAAAATAAACCATAATGTTAGAGTAACATCCCTTACAAGAGTCTAATCCCTTTTCAGTTGTTTCATTCATATCTTGTCCCCTTGCAACAAGGATATGCAAAGAATGCGTAACTGTTTTGTGAACAGGGACAATAATGATTAAAATACAAACAGTATAGATGACTTGAGGTCTGGAATCAGATTATAGGATTAAAATGAATGAAAAAAACATTCCGTCGTAGGATTGCAAAGTTACAGTCAATATCATCCTGTAATAATTTTAAAGGGGAAATGTGAAAAGAAGGCAAAGGAAGCACATCTTGGGGTTGTTAGTGATGCTTGAATTTCCTGATTTCCTTTTGGTTTATCAGGTCTAACTGGAAAGCTGCCATGTCACCAAGATTCTGCTCTTTTAATTCATATTACATCTGCTGTGTTGTTTTGCAGTTGCATTGAATGTAAGGATTAAAGACAGCTGGTCTTAGGTTAGTGTAGAAAAAGAGAAGGAGAGGCAGTGGGTAATGGATGCTACAGAGCACCTGGCACCTTGCAAAGGGTGCAGCAGTGCCTGTGCATTTCTGCCCTTTGGAGTTTGTCATGTGGACAGAGAGTATTGCATAATGCTTTGGATCAAAGATGTGTTGTAGAAATCTGCCCTCCTTAGTCTGAACTTGCCTACAGGAGTGTGATATGGCTCATAAACACAGGAGGCTGATGGTGGGGATGCTTGAAGCAGCCTTAGGGCCACTCCAGTCCTTCCCATGGGCAATCCCTGCATGGCCCCAGGCAGCCTCATGACCCAACACTTGGGCTGGGGCTTGCTCTGCACAACTCAGGTTCCTGTTTTTTCAGTTAAGTCCTCAGGAGATCCTTGGGTTTTGTGCCAGGGAGGTCTCCTCTGGCTGCGTTGAGACTGAAAGTATTTGTATGCTGCTTCAACCCTGCCCTCTTTGCAGAGATATGGAGGATGGTACAAATGCAAATGGGTGTTGTTTCAAATATTCTTCAGGCCAGCTGTACTGACCTCAGTGTAAAGTAGATTTTCCACCAGACAGTGTATCTTCTGGATCTTGAAGAAGTGCTGTGGAAAGTGTCACCTCTTAAAGGCCTGAATTCTGAACATTCCCATTCTTTATGTATTATGAGTGTGATGAGGCTACTGATGAAGCTACAGTAAATGAAGGTCTGGGGTGCTTAGTCTCATGTATCTGTAGCAGGTTGCCTTTTCAAAAGTAAATGCGTTTGTCACTTTCTAAAAGTCAAGCCTGCCTGAGAAGTGCTCTCCAAAATTGGCAGCGCTTTAACCCACCCGTCTTTTTTTCTTATGCAAAATGTTAGTTACATCTGTTTAGATACCTAGAGGAACTTAGCTTTGAATAAGGTAAAAAAAAAAAATTTAAAAGGCAGTATTTTTACTGGGGAGCCTAACAGGTCATATCATAAATATTTTGGTCATTTTCTCTCTGGGTCCAGGAAGTATTACAGCAGCTTGAGCTATACATGTAGACATTGCAAAAATGAGCCATCCTACTCTGTAGGTTTAGCTTGTAGCTGCTATTGCTCCCTGAGACATGACACCTCCTGTCATGAGAGGCAGAGCTGACTAGGTGCAGCATGGCATCCTTCTCCTACTTCCAGAGCTGAGCTGCTGTCTCCAGAAGCTGCTGCACAACCCTATGTAGAGTTTCCTGATTGTATGCAGAGCATCTCGGAGAACTCTGCTCTGCACTGTGCCATAGTAGCCTGCCCACAAACCTGTAGGATGCCTTTGCTTGATTTAAGAAGAGGGGTTTGTGCTTATCACTCTGAGTAGTTCCTGGACATATCTGGAACCTAGAGCAACAGGAACAGAAGCAAAGTCCATAGAATTGAGAGTCAGTTGTGTGGAGTGTCCTGTGCCCAATGTCAAACAAATGCATCAAAGACAAAAAGGAGAAAAAACAAAGCTTGAAAGGCTTGTTGGAGAGGAACTGGGCATAGGACAAAAGTATGGTGCAAAGTCCTACAAATATGTACAGATAATGCCCTCTAGCAGCTTGAAATAGGCTTTCAGGGCAGTACTTACTTGAACTTGTAACAAATAGGATGTAATTTGTATTTTCTTCCCCTTTTTCCTGACTTAATCCCTCTGAAAGAAGATGTCAGTAAGCAGTGTCTATCATCACAATGCATTTCTGATTAACAGCAAGGGCACAAGGGCACTCTCAAAATAGAAACAGAGTCAGGATTGTTTTAAATCACAGTGTTGCAGAAGTATTAAAGCAGAAGCTATAATTTTAATGTGTTCAGAAATAAAATGTGTGCTACTGTAAACAGTTGTGTACATTCATCTAGCTGCTACTGCCTGCCATAACCTTTTTGCTTTAGGTTTCTGTGATTCATCTTTTCTTTTGTTGCAGAGAGTCGAATGATTCTGGATGCCTTTGCTCAACAATGCAGCCGGGTTCTAAGTCTCTTAAATTGTGGTGGAAAACTACTGGACAACAATCACTCTCAGTCCATGATTTCTTGTATAAAGCAGGAAAACCCAAATTATAGTGAAAGACAAGAGCAATGTCAGCTCGGGAAAATGGTCCATAGTCAGACATCAGACATTTTAGACATAGAGATGCAGTATATGCAAAAGAAACAACAAACCTCAGCCTTTCTGAGAGTTTTTACTGATTCCCTTCAGAACTATTTGCTTTCTGGGAGCTTTCCTTCTCAGAACACCTCATCAATAAATGATTTTAGCCATTTGGCAGATGTGGATCCACTTTCAGCCTCTCCAGTACACACTTTAGGTGGATGGACATCTCCAGCAACATCGGAATCTCATGGTCATCCATCATCTTCTACACTTCCAGAGGAGGAAGAGGAGGAAGAGGAAGAAGGTTACTGCCCTCGGTGTCAAGAGCTAGAGCAGGAGGTAATTTCATTGCAACAAGAAAATGAAGAGCTTCGTAGAAAGTTGGAGAGCATTCCAGGTAAATATTCTCCTGCCGTGTAATGTTGCCATTCAGTGATAAAAATACTGTGGGTAATAGTTTATTTCAAGTTCTATTTCAAGTTGCCGTCATAGTAATCAAACATAGGAATTTGTCTCCAGACAAAATTCCTATAGATGTGGCCAGTGGAAAATTACCTGCTGATACTCATCTCTATGAACATTGAGTCGTGCACTAGCAAGGTGTGTTCAGGTGGAGATGTACTTGTGTACTTGTAATTCCAAATTCCAAATATCAGGTGGTTTGTCAAAGTAATTTCAAACATATGCTTTCATAACTCTTTATCTGTCTTGTTCTTTAAGTGACATTGCAGCTTATAAACCTAATTCTCTTTTGGACCTCCTTCTTTTCAGTTTCTTAAGGAAACTGAAATAATTTTGACTTTTACCTTGAACAGTTTCTCTTAAATTGCTGCTAGCTTAGTGAGAAGCATTAATATATCTCCTTCCATTCATCTTCAAATGAATCTGAAAAAAACGCCAAAAACCCAAACAAACAAACAAAAACTTTTCCAGTTCAGCAATACCTAGAAGCCACTGGGAGAAAGAAGGAAATCAAATAGAAACCTCTTCTGTGAAAAGCTTCTCTTGCTCTTTAAACTAGGACTTCTTACTGTTCAGGTGAGCCAAGATACTTGAAGAGTGGTGTGGGATAAGAACAAAGTATCTTGGACCTGTATTTTCTAAACTTTCAGCACAGGCAAAAATACACCTCAAATAGTAATACTAAAAGAAAATTGGAATTTAGCAAAGAAAGAAGCATACAATACACTTTTGACATGTATAAACACTAGGGAATCGCACCTTTTTTACCTGAATTCGAGGTGCTTAGGGTAGATCCATGAAAAGTTAATTGAACTGATCTCTGAATGGCAGAAAAGCAGGTATAGTACTGCATGAGCTGCAAGAGAAAAAATACTTCAAAGGTGCTAACTATGAAGAAAGGAAGAAGGCAGTAACCGACTACTGCCCATCATGTAGAGGCAGTTGCAAAATCCGAGCAAAATGCAAGCAGTAGTCTTCATAATTCTTCTCCCCAGCTATCAAGGATGTACTGTGCATTCTTTATATCACATCATGGTTTTTCTCTTGTGCATTGGTCCATAGGGATACTGGCAAATCCCGTAAGCAGCATTGTTCAGTGCAAAGAAAACCCAAAATTTAGAGTAACTCCCTCACCCCTCCCAAAAATAGAGAGTTACCATAAGCCATGCACTCTCACTGGTTGCAGCAGTGGTTGGTACATCCCCTGGTACTGCGTGACGAAGGGAATTGTGTGGACTTCAACTCCTGTTGAGTCCTTCTTTCAGGTGTGTAAGACCAGAAATGTTCCTGTAGGGTCTGTAATCTGACTGACAGCTTTCATTCAGTACTGAACACAGTAACTTTTTTGACTTTCACTAGTGCATAACTTGTATTTGACTCAAGTAGTATTTCAGGCCTCCAGTCTCTGGTGAGCAGTGGCTATATCTCTTACTTGGCACTCAGTTCCACTGCTTAATTACTGGTGAAAATATGTGCCTTGTTCCCTGCCTGACTACCTGAAATCAGCTTTTAGCCATTGACTTTTATGCTTTGCTCCACTAAGTGAAGTGCTCTATAGGTCTTGGTACTTCTTCTGATTGAAGGTACTTAGAGACTGAAAGCTGAGTTAATTTCCATTTTAAATAAACGAAGCAAACAGTACTGTTTGAAACTCCTCAAAGTACTTGAATCCTTCTTTGCAGTTTTTTTTCTCCCCTTCTGCTAGCTTCTTTAAAATCTAGGCACTGGAAATGCATGCAATATGTTCCTATGAGGCTGATCAAAGGTGAATAGACTCTTCTCTTGCACCCATGGTTGCCCTGGTGGGTTGTGCAGCTGAGCTTCTCATTCTGTGCACATTTCTTCTAGAAGTACACACTTTGTATTTGTCTGTGTTCATGTACTAAGTGTTCCAGATTGCTCTGACTGTCCCACTTGCCCACTGTTTGTTGATTTGTCAACTTCCATATCATCCAGAATTTTTCTAATTGTTTTTAAATTAACTTTGTGGTACTGGTTAGAAATGTTGAATAGTATTGAAGGTGTTGTTAGTCCTTGTTGGGCCTCTCTAGAAACACATCTATTAACGGTGATTCCTGCAATGACAAATATTTGACATGTTAATGGCAGGTTCCTAACATGTATATGGTCTAGTCTGCTGGTGTTGAGTGTTGCTACTTTTTCAATCAGCTAAGTCATGGTAGTTATGTGCCCTTCAGGAGTCTAAGCATCTTATATGGTTCAGCCCAATTTTTTCAAGCAAATCTATACGCTTATCAAAGAATGACAATCAGGTTAGTCTGGCAATATCTACTTTCCATAAGACCATTTTGACTGGTATTAATTATATTCTTTATTTCTTTGTCATTTGAATGCCGTTGTGATTGCCTGTATTTTGCTAGGATTAATGCTGGCTTAAGCAGCAAGTATTTACCTGGGTCATCATACTTACCCTTCATCTCCCTTTAAAAGTGATAAACATGCCTAATCACAGTCATATTACACTCCCCAGGAGTCATGAAACTCCTTGTTAACAGTGTACCAAAGGAAGCTGACAAACATAAAAAATGTGCAAGGAGGTGGGACTTCATCTGCCAACATAAAATCATCATCACATACATCTGCTGCTTTCTGGTGACATATCCAAGTAGATCTGAAGTGACCCATGTGTTTGAAGAAGTTTTAAGAGCCACAGAAGCTCCCTCAGATTTTGCTACATGGTAGGACAGGGATCCTCAGCTAGTCACACAGCCACCACTGAGCAAAGTTAATCAAAAATCAGCTAAAGGCAATGTCTAATTAGTTTTGTCTCTAGTGTTCATTTTGCTCCCGTGAGCTTCTACTACTGAAAAAGCTAGCTGAAATTTTTCTGTGTCTTGAGAAATGCCCAGCTCTGCATGTAAACAGGAGCTTGTTCTCTGTGCCTTTTTTTAAATTTTTGCCCATCAAGATGTTGCATGCCTCAGGAGGGAGACAGAAAGCCCTCTGCAGTGTCAGTGTTGTCTGCCACCATCCATCACATCAAAGTAGTCTCAGAGCACAAACTTCCTTCCCTGCACATTCATCCACCTCATGCAGCCAGGGAAGGCAATGAGTGTGGTGAAGAGGCAACCAAGGCAGCAGCTAGAGGGGAGTGAAGGTTGCCATACTGTCTCCATTGAGCCACTGAAAAAGCAGGATTTGTTTCACATAGAGGTTTGTCTTGTCATCCTTGGGGCAGCTATTCCAGAGCTGCTGGTTGAGGCTGGCAGGGGACCCCATGGGACAGTGGCAGTGTGCACCCTGCCCTCCCCACAGTCCCTGAGGTTCCCACTAGCAACTCTACCAGCAGAATATGAAAGCACCAACCCCTCCCTTCTGCTGTATGATATGAATCATTTTATCCTTCTCCTGAAATACTTTGCATTTCTTTTTTTTTTTTTACTTTCCATATGCAAAAGCCCTTTTAAAATCCATGAGAGTTTGCAATCTAAAAATAGTTGCCGCTATACATCTCTGCCTCTAGCTTTGCAAAGCAAGGTTCACAAAGAGACTACCACGAAAAAGAGTGTTTTCTCTGCAGCTGTAAAGGCAATGCCACTTTTTTCTTTTTTAACAAATATTACAGAAGACATATCTTCCTGTAGTTTTTTGGACACAGAAAATAAGATTTTTCAGTTTTCAGGACTCAGTCCTGTTGCTGTAGAAGCCCTGCAGTTCTGTAGGATCTTTTTGGCCTAGCATCACTCTTTGGCAGATCACCACTGAAGAGAAACGATTACATGGATAAAATATCCCATATATTTTGGTTGCTGGATGGGTAGGTGTTTTTTTCCTTTGATTTGACTGAAACAATACTTAAATTTGTGTGAACTCTTAATTGTTTCAGTTGTAGAATAAATGAAGAAAAATTCGTTTATCAGTGCTTGGGGTTTAAAGCAGTGCAACTTCTTTCAACTTGTCCAATTTCCCCAATTTATTTTTTTTTTAGGGCAAAATATTAACAAAAAATTATAGTTTTTAGTTCAACTGAACAGAAGAGAAACGTTTTCATTCAGCGTGTTATCTTGTCTTCTTTTGAAAAATAATTAAAGTTTAGGTAATTCCTGGAAGGAGTTTGGCGAACTTACCGTTAGCTCTTTAAGGTTTTGAGAGCATTAAGAACAAAACAAAATAATCCATCCACATGAGGAGAAAAGTGTCTCCTAGTTTCTTACCTCTGTATAGAGATTACTGTGGCTGTGATACTTTCCCAGTAGTGAATTTAAAGAATATTTGTGGAGCTGCATACAAGATGTGGATTTTAACCATGAGGATATTAAACAGTTCTTCATTATTATCAGCATAATTTTCTCACCCTTTTTTACCTGAAAGGGAGAAAATATTTCCAGATGATTAAAGCAAAAGTGTATAATCATGAGTTAAGGTTTGCCTCATGGTGCTTCCAACTTTGCTGTGTGGTTTTGGATAAACCAGTCTGAAAGTAGTGAAAAGATATAAATTAGTAAGTAAATGAAGCAGTGTGTGATAAGTACAATGATTATTCTTGCTTTGTTAGCCCAGCAGCAAAAAATACTCCAGCAAATAGCAGAGGGATGGGGAAGGAAAATCCCCTCAAATGTTGAGTCCTGGTCACCCATAGAGACTGCATTCATGGTGGCTGGAAGTAGCCAAAGTGGGATTTGCAGGTAGAGTTAATATCAATGTAATTGAAAAAGTCAGACAAGTTTTCCAGGAGGTTTTGTGTGCCCAAGGCTTCACTCTTCTTCCTGACTACTGGATGATCTAATAAAAGATATTACTTTTCCCTACAAATCCTGTTTCCTTTATACTTTCAGAGCCTCATGTTTCCAAAGAGCCTACCACAGCCACAGTACAGATAAAGCAGCCATCAAGGGTTATGATGAACACTTTTTCATGTCCTTTTTTTTTGTCCTTTTTCTTGATGTTCACATTTAACCACTTCTTTGGTTTCCCTTGATGTTCTGGATGTTTTGGTCTGATCTGTGGCCTCGTTCTGCTGTTCAGCTTCAAAGTGTGAAGTTACTGTGAGAAGAGAGAGCCTCGAGCACGGTCAGCCAGTGTTTGGCACAGGAACCCCTTTGAATCTGTACCACAGCTTTGCTTGCTGCTGGGGGTGACAGCTTTGCTAAACCAACCTGAGTACAAAAACTTACTGAAACATGTAATTGTAGCAGACCAGGGCTTGCTTTATCTGTTTTCTCTACATTTCTGGATACAAACCCACAAGAATTTGGGGGATCAGGTTTCTCAGCCTACTTGAGAAACCGGAGCTGGTGGAAGTTTTGTGGAAAGCTGCAGTTCAGCCTGTCAAGGATGAACTCCTAGGTCTCAACTTTGGTTTGGCCTTTGCAAATAAACATTTGGTTTTTAGTGACACAAACTGCTGTCCCTTCTCACAGGGGACTTCTTGGTTTCCCTGTTAGTTGCCAGCAGTAGAAATGTGTAGTAGAGGAGTGTACAGAGGATGTTCATTCCAAAGGGAAGACCACTGCTGAATGAGATCACAAGAAGAGGCTCCTTCTAATGAGTAGAAGGAAAGTCAGAGCACAGACAAAAATAAAAGCCACAGGAGCATGTGGCAGCATCACTTAAATGAGATGCACAGCTGCCTTGTTTTACCTCTTTTAATCTGTTGTTTATGTAGAGGTGTACATCCCAGGGGCATATGGGAGGGAAACATTCTTTTTTCTGGAAGAAATCTATTGCAAAAGAAAATTAAAAGTACAATGGCTTTTCAGATGCAGATTTATAGAAATTAAATTATTTGTCTGGAAAACACAGCTGAGAGGGATTTTTACAGTAATGGGATATTTGCTTTAATTTTTCTCCCTTCCCTGTTTTCGGCTGGCATGTAGGTCAGTTTAGGAAATCTTTAACACCCTCCTACACATTGTGTCAATTCTTTTGATTTCTGCTGTATGCTTTCACTACAAATGGGTGCTGGTTTTATTTTACCATCCAGTCACAAATATCTACATTTGCAAGCTCTTGAGCACCGAAATCAGTTCCTTCCCTGTCTCTCCTTGCCCCTTGCTGTTTTTCCAGCTCATCACACCCCAAACAACTTGCCTTTGTGGACTGTCCATGCAGCTTTTGCTGGCTTTTGGCTGATTATTGAAATAAATGACCATATGAACTAAAATAATCCAAGCCATGCACACTTGTCCAAACCTCAGGCAGCAAAGGCTTCTCCATTAATGTTATAAGAAATTCACATAGCCCTGTGGTTCGTCAGCACGTTCCCTATAATTTGTTACATCTTTTTGACAGTCGAGCATCAATTTAGAAATGCCCTGCAATGAACTCGGAGAGAAGCATCGCTCAAGGTCAGGTGAAGGAGGACACAGAGCAGTGCTGAGCCAGTCTTAGCTAACAGCTGCTGGCCTGTGTGGGGTGGATGTAGATGTACACCCTTCCCAATTCTCCTCACTGGTGAGTCACAGCTACATGAGCTTGAGTGCCAAGGGATTCATCTTCTACAGAGCACCAAGGGGAATACTGGCCAGTGTCAGCTACAGAGCACAAAATCTTATTAATGAACAGAATAACCAGATTTCTTACTGTCTGTTTATGGGGCTGAGGCCACTGTGGAGAGACAAGCAGCCAAACTGGGGGGTGAGCCATCCGTTCTCACTGGGACTGTCTGATGCTACAGGAGAGGTTGGAGATAGACTTTATATACCTTGGAGATGTGCTGTATTTACAGCAGACCCAAGCATCTCTTCACAGTGCTGTGCTTTGGCAATATAAAGAGCACATCAACTTATTACCAAAGGCACTAGGCAGCTGCTACTGAAGTGTCATGTCTTCAAAACCATGAGGTTTGGACAACTCACTTCAGCAGCTAAGCCAAACATGAAAAAGACAACTCTGACCATAGTTTTTCTTTATGCTTTGTGATATTTTGGATGCTTCAGAAGACTGAAAGATGGAAATAGTATCTGATTTTTTTTTTAAGGACGTGAGATGTCCTGGATGATGGTTGTTTTGTTGGCCTAATCTTGAGCCCAGACAAACTAATTGCACAGCTGATGCCAGCTTCAATTAATAGAGTGCTAAACCAGAATAATGGCATTAGTACCAGGCAACATCTTGCCAAATTATGGTTTTGATGAGATGAAAAGTTTGGTTGATGAGTATTGCAGATATTCAGGGTGTTACATAATATTATATTACAAAATATGATTTAAAAATACAAATATAATTGTATTCAGGAAATTCGGGAAAACTGCCATGATGCAGTTGACTTTCTGGAGGGATTTTTTTTTGTGTGTGTGAAACTGTTACAGCCCATGTTTTTAATACTTTAATCCATGAGGGTAAGCATACAGTCATAGTTTACAGCTTGCAAGCGATGCAGAGGTAGCTCTGGGATGAGAGAAGGAGATGAGAGGTGACAGACCTGGCTGATCTCTGTGGATTGGGGCACAGAGAACATCACTGCTTGGTTTCAGCCCCTGGGAAATGTGCACTGAGAAAGGCTTTTGGAAGACACGGTGACTTTCTGCCTGAGTATTGATGCACAGCATGGCCAAAAGACCCGTGGCCCTCAGCTGTACAGACATGTAAGTAGGTGTAGGGATTCTGCTTTCAGTGGGAGCCCAACGTCTCTGGAAAGTCAATGCTGGGCTTAGCAGAGAGAAGAGGGAGAAATTACTTTACCACTAAGTATTTAAGAAATAAGAGGCATTTTCCATTTATTTTCCAAAAAATTTTATAAACCCCAGTTTGAAGCAGACTTGAAAAAAGGTTTATGTTCCTGTGGGTAGAAACTGCATCACTGAGAGATGACTACTTGAGTTCTACTGTGTTTTACCCACTGATTCTGTCTGTTGCAAGGAGGATTTAGTCCAGGGAGTCACTGTGCTGTGTGGCAGCTAAGGCTGAGAGATCATAGCCTGGATTTTGTCATTGGCACACTGCGTGACCACCACAGTCACTGTTCAACTGTTTGTTAGGAATTAGGATTCTCTGCAGAGAAAGCTGTGACAAGCTGTGCTGAATAACCACTTGTTACAACATACAGATACCTAGAATAACAACAAAGTCTTAAATTTGGATCAATAACAGCAAATTCCTGCCACCTCCTACCTGTGTCCTGGTTAACATCTTAGCCAGCCCAGCCTTCCCTGGCACACCAGGTTCCCTGTAGGCTCTCCTCCTCCTTGCTCTTTAGCAAAGACCTTGCCCTTTCACTCTCTGCAGGCAGAGAATGTCCAGTGTCCACTGAGATGCTGGCACTTTCAGAAAGTAAAGGCTGTGGAAACTTCTTCCCCAATGGGCAGGAAAATGACTGCCTCCCCACAGCCTTTCTGCTATATCATAACAAGTGTTAATCTCGATGTTGGTATCTCTCCCAATACTTACAGTAAGAACAAACCCCTGTTGGCAATGTCCTGATAGTGAATATCTGTATAAGCATGCAGAGTATCAGCCCTTGAGGCTATGATCTTGTTAACCCTGTAGAGACCACATCAAAGATTCACAAAATAAATAAACTAGTAGACTTAAATGATTATTCATCCTCTCAACTGAAACCCCAGCCTCTTACAAAGGTACATTTCCTGAAGGAGAAAACAGTTTGGAGGAGGCATTTCTCAGCAAAGAGAATATCTGCAGAGCCATTAGAGGGAGCAAACTAAATTTGAAGCAGCAAACTAAAGCTCTGACTCTCCACCTCATGCTCTGACTCTCCACCTCATACCCTCTTTGTGGTTTCTTCTAGGCTTCAGTTAATATGGCAGCCCAAGAAGTCTGGATTTGCAAGTAGCACGTGGCTGAGGTTATTTGTACCAAAAGCAAACTGTCTGTGTCATGGCTTTAAAGTCAGAAATGATCAGCATCCTCCAGTCCCTACAGTGATTAAAAAACACCCATGCAACGTTGTGCTCAAAACATTACTGCTTTTATGAGGATAGAAGTTTTTATAAGCTTTGGCCAGCTTTGAGTACTTTCATGTTTCTCACTGGTAATGAGAAGGCATTTTATCAGCAGCATAGAGTTAAAGTAGAGCTGTACTTCATCAGCTGGGGACACAACAAGTTAAGTAATTTCCTGTTGTCTTCTCCCTTGAACCTCATCCCCTTGGAAGAACATAGGTAAACACTTCCTTGGATAGCCTCCAGTGAGATTACTTATTGTAATGAGAAAACAGAAGCAGGAGTAAATACACTGATGGGTTGTCTTTGCAGAGAAGTCAATATGGGGTGCAATAACATAGGAATTTATTCATCATATCAGGCACTTTGCATGACTTCTGTATGCAGACTGCTGGATGTAACTCCTCTTATCCCACAGTAAAGGGTCTGTTTTGCACAGAGTAAGTTGTTCTGCACCCTATTTGCTAGACAGGGGCATAGTAGCTGTTTAGTGTGAAGGCCAAGGAAAGAGGGCAAAATACCCATAAACCGAACTTTCAGACATTCTCAGATATTTCAGTGCTTGCTTTCAGATTGCCAGCTTAAGATAAAGCCCAAAACACCACATTTTTTCAGGTGTAAAGAAATAATAAAATGTCAAGAAATAGTAATTTAAAAAAAAAAAGAATGCAAATATTTCTTTCGGGTTTTGAGCTGAAGCTATGGTTAAATTTGAATACTTTACAAAAACAACCCATACAAAATGTGAGTCATAAGGTACCTTAAAAACTGTGCTCATTTAGTCTTGCACAAGTCAGTTGTAATGTTGGATTAATTCTCCTATGGTGTTTCAGGCTCAGGAGAAAAGAGCTGTATTTCAAAAATACTCCAGAGTTAATCAGGGATGTGGCAGCATCTGCTTAAGAGAGACCCATAATTGAATCATCCCTAATTAACCTATCACCTCAACAGAAGGGAATAGGATGTTGGTACCACTACTGAAATGGATGAGGGTGATGGGAATGGAAAAGGGGGAGGATGAGGGCAAAGAGAAGTAAAGCAATTTGCTAACACCTAGTTTTGTAACAAATTTGGGAGGAGGGAGAGAGTAGAAATTAAAGTATACGATTCATTGAATCTCTTTAGTATATTTAATCAGACTGTAGCTTGAAAAACATTTAAGCATATTTGCATGTTAATCAATGCATTATTTAGGTCCAATAAATATTTTCTCCTTTGTATGGTTTGGGATTTTTACAGTATTTGCAGATTTTTTTTCTTATTATCATTGTTGCTGACCTAATTTGTATTTGTAGTAATTATAATTTCAAGCTCAGGAAAAAAACCCTTTGAAAACGAGTGGGCAGAAAATAAAAGTAATTTCAGAGATCTCAATATAGGAAATACAATACTTGTACATTTATTAAATGAAATATCTGCACAAATCAAAATGAGAAGTATTTCCTGTTTGAAATAAATCTCACAGACATAGAAAATGCTTAAATTAATATTGTTGTTCTATTGTTGTTCCATAGCTAATATACAGTACTTGCAATTTATTTCCTTCAGTGCCCTGCCAGACGGTTTTAGATTATTTGAAGACTGTACTTCAGCATCACAACCAGCTTATGGTACCACAGCCAACAGACCATCCAACAGAGGTAGTGTACAGTGAAAACAAGCTACATCTCTTTATGCTTGACAATTCATTACAAACATGTAGGCAAATAAAGCAGTAGGCATTTAGCAGGAAAAATAGGTTAAAAACTGTCATTTCAAAATACAGTAATCTCCCAAATGGAGGAAACACATCATTAGTATAATCTAGAATTGCTTTACTGAGCAGCACCTAACTCCCTCCATCATCATCAAGTGTGGCTGCCTTGCTTCGTAGTTTTTCTTTCCTCTTTCTTCAGAAACTCCATATTTGTGGGTAGAATTTAGGCTAAGACTAGCCTGGTGACAGCTCTAGCTCGGTGACTGAGAGTGGCTGCACATGGTGTGCAGCAGTTCAGGGTGTGTATCACTTTGTTCCTCCATTCAGTTTTGTCCTGTGCAAATTGATTGATATATACATATTTGGATTTATATTTATCACTAGTTGTTGTCATTCAAATATATTCCAAGGATTCATTTTCCTTTTTTTAATGCTCTTTTGCCTAACTAAAATTTTCAAGTACTGTAAAAACAGAGGCTGTTCTGTAAAGTCTCACAAGAAATAGCTTGTCATAGTGTGACAGAATTTTTTATTCAATTAAACACACAGGTATTATCTTTTATTCATAAATTTAATCATGTACAAATACAAGCAGAGATACGTTTGTATTTTGGTTCTTCCTTCAGAGTCTGCTTATTTCATTTCTGGGTGTTTTATGTTTGTTTTAGTTTAATGTCTGCTGGACACACCAAACCACATCATATATTTACTGAGAATGTTTTGCCCAGAAGTGCTTTACTTTCCAAGGAAGCAATGAAAGTGTATCAGTAGCAGGAATCCAGTAATTGTTTAAAAGAGTAGCATAACACTATATCATGCCTTGGAGAAGAATGAGGAAAAATATCCTACATTTCAGGGGGAACAAGAGAGAAGTGTGATAAAATTGAGGCTGAGGAGTTAGGCAAAATTTATTACCCTCTCCTCAGTTAATAGCAATGTGAACTCTCATGAAATCTAGATGTTGCACCCTCTTTTTATCAGTGCTATATATATAAACACAGAATAGCTTCTAGGATAGCTTGCTGCTTAGCAAAGCCACACATGAGCATCTGTCCTTAATGCACATGAGCAAGCCTGGAGCCTTGCCCTGTGCCATTATGGGCTTGCATTGCATAAGCCAGGCCTGATAGGGCTTAAAAGCCAGGCACTACCTGCAGCTTATACTTTGCAGTGGTATCAGTAAGAATGGGCATTGCTTCACTAAAGGGTTTTTTAAAGAGGAGAAAAATAGGGTTCAGAAATCTAAGGTAGGAAAATAATTTACTTTATATAAAAGGGATGTGAAGCTAGCTGCTGAAAAAAAATTAAGTACCAGTATGGGTACCACATGGTCCTTTGTACTGATGCAGTGGAACAAGCCAAGGGAGCATGAGCCAGCCCCCAGGACAGAGTGGTCACAATTACTTCAGCATGAGAGTATGTTGCCTCCAAAGAGCTTTCCATGCTGCCCCTCTGCTCTTCTTCCCTCCCCAGCTCCTTCACAGTGTTGGAAGAGGACAGGGAGCTGGACTGGATGGATTGTAACGTTCTTCCATGGCAGAGCTCTTCAGGTTTATTACTGACTTCCAGGAGTTCATGTAGTGGGCAAAAACTAAAGCAGCTGCCGTGAGTGGAGAGGCAGGAATTGACCCTGACCTGTTTACAGTGACGTGAGGAGATAATGAAGTGCAAAGAGAAAGCCCCAAACTGTAACAGGGCTAGACTATAGGTAAAGGGTTTTTCTCTTAGGGGTTACAAGCTTGAATTTTCAGCTACAGTGGAATGAGTGAAGTGTTGAGGTGTTTGGGGAGGAGTGGCCCTTTAGACAGACAAAGCCCATCTCTCCCCTTACACTTTGACTTTGCAGAGTTTTGGATTTGTCTGTAGCTGCCTTTGCCAGCAGCTTGTAGCAAGGCAAACAGGTAGCAGACAGTCACACATTTAGCATCACTGAGCTCCCAGTGATGCTAACCCCACTGGGAGGTGGTGTGACTAGATCATACAGATTATTCTAATGATAATCTTAGCACAGTCTTCACTAAATTCAATCTTACATATATTTATCAAACTTGCAAAAAATTAAAAGCCAATACCTGAGGAAAAACTTCAAAGATGCTCTCAAGCTGTCTCCCAAGATGCTCTAATAAATATATGAAAGAAGGCAAGGGTAGTCCTTAAAATAGTTTTCAGATATCAAAGGCCTGGAAATGAGAGCTTTGCAGCAGTTGCCCACAAGTGCAGCATGTGGCTGAGCATCAAACTTGTATTTCTCTGGCTCATTGCAAGCTCCTGTGGAACCTGAGGGCTACACAAAGAGTTCACTAATTGGGCTTCCAGAGTTATGTGTCTTGATAAAGAGGTGCAGCTGTAAAAGTGAATGAGTCTCTAGGAGGGTGTGGTTGGGTTTTTACTGTGTACTTCAATTATTTCAAGTGTATTAACAGTACCATCTTACATTAATTGGGTAATCCTGAACTATAGCATTTCATGGGCAACAAGAATTAAATACAATTTAGGTACAATTGACTTAAGAGGGCTTATAAATGTGTGTGGATTACAGGAATCCCCATAATTAGTCCCACAGCATTCATTTAATGTTGGAATTTTGAAGCACACAAATTATGAAGGTTAAATGCAAAATTTCTTTCCAGCTGACACAGTGGCATTTCTTTAAAGCTATAATTTGAGTTAATACAGCATTCATTAATAATAATGAAGCTTTTAGTTTTCATAGTTCCGTTATTTATTTTCTTTGCATTTTCTACAGTAACATAATTGCTGCCAAGTTTCAGGTGTGTTCTACAGAAGTAATAAATTTGTTATAAAAATAGACCAAAAGAGTCACCTCTGAAGGAAACTATCAGCTGTGATGATGTGATCCATTTGATCACGCTCTTCAAAGACCCTTTTTATGCATTTTACCATATTAAGAAGAAACATTACACTTAAATAATATGCCCAGTTGCTGATTCTTAACTCTTTTTAACCTGCTTGTGAAAGTGGAAATTATCAATAGCTACGCCTCTCAAAACATATTCATTGTACCTCACTCAATCTGAGTTCTAGAAAATGAAAATGTAATTTTAGAAGCACTCACTCTCTGTAAGAGCAATTGCGTGTTCACTTTGGGTTGTGTTTCACTGTCAGTATCATGAATAGTTAAAAACTATTTATTGCAACTGACATCTTCCCTTATTTGCCTTGTAAAATAAGCAACAGAAATATTTCACTTTTTCAGGGGAGTAAGCAGTTGCTGAACAACTACCCTGTCTACATCACTAGTAAACAGTGGGATGAGGCTGTAAATTCTTCCAAGAAAGATGGACGACGGCTCCTTCGCTATCTCATCAGATTTGTTTTCACAACCGATGAGCTTAAGTACTCATGCGGCCTTGGAAAAAGGAAAAGGTCAGTGCAGTCAGGAGAGACAGGTCCTGAAAGACGTCCTCTGGATCCAGTTAAAGTAACATGTCTCAGAGGTACTGCATCTTTTCGCTCAGTGTCCACCATATGTGATCTCATTTCACCACATTGGCTCTGGCTCAGTAGAAGCATTTGGCTGACAGTTGCAGAACTAGAAGGGGTTTCACAGGCAGGTGACAGGCACCCAGAAACCCTCCACTTTCTTTTCATACATACATACAAGTATGTATGTATGTATAATTTATGTGTTTGGGGTGTTTTTGATGGGAAAAAACAAGGCCTCGCTTTTAAGAGGGGACCCAAATGCAAGGACACATGACGCTAATACACTTTAAAAAGCAGTGAGGCAAAACCAGACATTCCTGATGACACTCTCTTATAATAAACTCAGGTCATTTGTTAACACCAATACATAGCAAACTAACCTAAGGACTAGTTAGTCTAACGTCTATAAGGGTATGATGCACAAGAACACAGTGCATCGTTGGGGTTAAAAGCTGTGTTTCAGAGTAGGTTTGAAAACATCTTCTAGGGTCAAGAACATCTCCAGTTTAATTACAAAATGTACATAAGCATGTTGTCAAGAATTTAACTTATTTTTTGGCATACTGATGCAATATTGCCTGAAAACGTTGGGGAACAACTTTCCCCCATGTTTAGCCTGAAATGGGAGTTTTGCAAGCATTTCACAATGTCAGAGAGTGAGGATATTGCACAGAAAGGGTACAGACTGAAAAGAATGTTGTGTACTTTGGTTTCCTAAAATTGTTTGAAAAGGCTGGTAACAAGATTTATAACAAAACATACAAAACAGGGCTTTTAAAAGCCAAAGTAAAAATATGTTTTTAGTTTCAACATCTACATTGTATAAATGCATATGCTTATTATTTCTTTAACTCATAGTTAACTTTATAGTATTTTTTGAGAGCATACATGAAATTTTGGTTGAACTAACTTCAAGAATGTCTTACTAATCAATGCAATGTAAAAAGCTATATTGTGGTCAGTCAGTGATAAAAATATCTTCACTCATTCAACTGGAGTCTAAAGTGGCTATACACATCAGATATATGGGCCTCTTCCCATTTAGGGTAGAAGAATCCAACAAGGCTAAGTAGATAAGACTTGTGGTTAGGGTACATTGATGTAACTAGGTAATTAACTCAGATTTTACATACAAATTAGGAAAACAACTCTTTTTGTACTACAAAATAATCTTTTAAGCTGCTGTATGATACTCTACTAGAACTCTATCTATCTGAGCTAAATGTAAGGGCAAGTCCATTGCACACCATGCTGCAGAGATCTAGAGAGAGAGATTCAGGGCCCCAGAAGTTCTCCGGAAGGCTGGATACAAGTACTTTAGAATTTACTAAGTTACTTTAACTATCACCTAATAATTTATGCACAAGCACAGTGCTGATGCCCTTTTCTTCCCCTTTCTCTCACCTGCTTCTCAAAACCAATAGGAAATTCACCTGTACATGGAATTTTGCTTGTGGACACTCTCTTTTCTGAGGTCTTGGACACACAGAATGTGGGGAGCAATCCTTAGGAGAAAGAGAGAGGGTAGTTCTTTAATTTTCAGAAGCTTGAAGAGGAAGTCAAAACATATAGTATGTAATGACCAGCTAAGAAAGCAGAGTAGACAGCTCTCCCTTCGGGCTTTCATGCGTAGGTGGGAACATGACAACTTTCTCCAGTGCTGAGAGTTGGCCACTAGCTCCTGCTCATTTACAAATCAAGGTAACAAGTGTCTGACTAATTCTCAACCCAGCTAATTATGCCTTTCCACCAAAGCAGAGAGTGCAAATTGGCTCTCTGTCTGCACTCAGAGTTTAAACATATGTACATAAACATTTTTCATATACTCCTACAACTGACTGGTGTATGGAACCAATTTTAAAACATCCTGGCATGCTTAAATTATAGCATTACTTCTTTATGTGGTAACCATTTCTCTGAGAAAGAGACAAGTGTGTGGGGGCACATGTGAACATAACTAGGTAGGAATTACTGTTGCCTGTGTGGATTTCCAGGGAAATGAATTTAAAACAGAGATTGCTATCTCTTTTGCAGAAACACTGCTGGAGGAGCTATGCAAAAATCACATCCTAATTGTCCAATAGATGAGATACCTTGCAGGCACAGGAACTCATGTAAAAGCACAGCTTTCCCTGTCTGGAGATGTGGTGACAGTAATGAAGTTACCTTACAACACTTATTGTGCTGTTGGCTTGTCAACAGTGGAAAATAGAATTTAAAAATATCCTGGGACACACAATTCTGCATGAGGGAATAACTAATGTTACAGAATAAATAAGCAGCTCAGTTTCTATATGAGGTACGGTGTATCCAATATCTCTAATAAGATGCCCTCACATTTAAAATCATATTTGGATGTTTCAAAGTCCAAATACACCTATTTCAGCTACGTCTAGCTGTTACAACTCCAGAATTGGCAGGGCACCTTCTGCAAGTCTAGCATATAGCACGTCAAAGAATCAGAAAAATAAATTATAAAAAATGTAATCATCACATACAAATAGCTGTATGTGGCAGCACCAGCTATATAAATAGCTAAAATACATGCAGTACAATTCATTTTCTCCTGCATTGGAAAGTATTGCAAGGCTCCCAAAATCAGCCCTCTGATCTCATTTAGCTATTTCTAAGGCCAAATTATTCTCTGAAAAAGTAGGTGTAAAATACAGGGGGATGAAAATAGCAGAACTTAAAAGGAAAGATATCCCAAACGGACAGGAGCACCAAACTGCAATAATGGCAGTGACATTTTCCAGCAGGCTGGGGGCCCCTGCAGGTGCTGAAGGAGCCAGCAGAGGGAGGTCAGAAAGATCCAACAGCAATCACCTTGAGGTTTAGATAGCAACAGGTTTCTAATAAATTATGTCCTGGCTCGTGTTAACTTCCACACGTGTTGCACATGCTGAATCACAGCCTTCACTTCAAATTAGTTCTTTGTATTTCCACAAAAAGGGATTTTGTATCCAGGTCCCATGAGTCACATAGACAGCTCAGGTGTAACAACATACACTGCATGTGGAGAAACACACTTGTGCAGAAATCAAGTAGGTCCAAGTGGCATTATCATGGCATCCCCCATAAGGCTTTACTTCTGCTTAAGTGGAGCAGCAATACCTCCTTTCTTATTTCCCATGAGCTTTTGACACCTGGGCAATACCAGACGCTGCAAAGACAAGTCGCATTTTATCCTTGCATGTTTTGCTGCAGAGTTCATTAGGATGCACTGCACCTCCAACCCGGACTGGTGGATGCCCTCTGAGGAGCAGATAAACAAGGTGTTCAGTGACGCCGTGGGACACGCGCGCCAGGGCCGCGCCGTGGGGACTTTCCTTCACAACGGCCACTCCTACTACGAAGGGACTGACCACCCCCCGTCACAGGATGAAATCTTCAACAGAGGTATGCAAGATGGATCTGGAGATTGATGGCAGTGACAACCACATCACACAACAGTAGCAACCACTTAATTTAGGAGAGACTGTTTGTTAAACATGCTTAACCCTGCTGTCATTTAGGAATCCAAAGCATGTTTGAACACGTACTGCATACATTTCAGCTTCTCCATCCTACCATATCCCAGTTAACAGAAAGAAATCCATTTCAGGACCTGCTTTATGGGACTTCTCAGTGCCTATTATTTCCAAACCCTTCATAGCACACTCAAAGAGAATGTGCAGTTCATTTCATCCAGTTGTAGAGGAAAGATCATTTAAAAACTATAAAAATGTCAAAAGAAACAGCAGCTACTATCTCTTCAGCCTATTGATAACAATCCTAGGCCTGGACTCGGAACAGCTGGGTGCTATTTGATTTCCCTGACTAGAAGATTTAAGTACAAGTCTGCACACTTACAACAACAACAAAAAAAAGTTGTTTCCCATTTGCTAACAGAAAAGAACATAATTATAAATGCTACCTTAAAATACCACACAAGATAGAAAATCCAGGGACTTTCTTAGCCAAATCTGTCAGGAAATTAAGCTTCCCAGTAAAACAGCAGTACTCATCAACAGCAGAATCCTTCAAAGACCCAGAACAATAGCAAGCACTTCTAACAGATAAAAATTGCATTGTATATCAGATAGACAGTATATTTATCTAGATTTCTAGAGGATTAGAGTTGATCATGACAGTTTTCATTAAGACAAGATTGCTAAAAACAAATTGCCATTTCAGAAGACAGATTTTCCTTTGTTCCTATTCTGCAGCCATATTACATAGCTTTAGAGGCTTTAAATTGCCTTTTCTTGTTTTCACTTTAATTTGTGTTTTATATCCATTCCTTGAAAGAGGTGAGGCAACGTGCTGGTTTTGCTCAGTGTTGCATTCAGGGAGGGGTTGGGCAAGAAGAACCTGGTTTATTGTTCTGTAGTAAGTAGACATAGGATCCAGACTGAGCTGTAAGAAAGGAGCTGTTGGAGCAGAATTCACAATGGTGTACAACATTGGAAGCAGATACTAGCTTTAAAAACAAATGTCAATCCACAAAAAAAAAGTTTAATTTTAAATGTTTAGGAGTCCATTGTCCCTCTAAATTGATCCACACCAGAAATATGCAATGCCAAAGAAACGCTGCTCTTTCCTTTCCACATCAGGGTGTTTCCATTTCCTTACCTTTGTGTGCTCACTCAGGCCAGTGTTGGCATCCTCCATAGCCTGAACCAGCACTTCCTGAGGCAAGATTTCCCCACTGGCAGGTAGAGGGAACTGTTTTTTTGGAAAGAAAGCTCACTCCACTTTTGTCCATCCTTAGTGCTACCTCATCAGCGTTGGCTCTCCTGAACGCTTCTCTCATACTCCCCAGCTTTCCTCACCGCCTTGTGCAAGCCACAAGCATAGCTACTAATGGCTCCTTTTACCCTTCTCCTCCCCTTCCCCACCTTCTGCCCACGCACCAGGCAAGGCAGGAGGCACTGGACCCTTCCCCAAAGACCAGGAAGGGCTCTCTGGGGTGCAGCACTCCTCAAAACCCAGCCTGGCCACAGGGCTGAGGCTCCAAGTCCAGCTCACCCACACAGGAGCTCCTTCCTGCCCTCTGCCTGTGGGTTCCCTGTGACTGCTCTCTCCTGGCCTCTGGGGCATCTCAGGACATGGGCTCACCATGCACTGCCATAGAGAGGACCTTGCTCTGTCCCCATATGCTTTTGGCCCTCAAATGTCCAATACCTCTCACTTTAAATCACTTTCCATTTTGGTGATTTTTTTTGAAAGGGGGTTGAAAGATACTCACTGGCCCCAAAATAGTTAATTTACTTTCTAAAAGTCAACTAGCAGTTTAGTCACACAGGACCTCAGTAGACCAAGGGGTTTAGAACAGCATTCCTTCATCACAGGCAGGAGGTGACTTTCTTGGAGTGGTCACATCACATGGTGGCCCTTGGAGGAGAAATTCAGTGTATAGAAATGTCACAATACAGATATCCTATAGTAGCTTTTTGGTGTTGAACTTACACTTTTTAAAAAGAACTATAATAGAAGATGTTACATTGCTCAGATGGTGTAAGTCTTGCTGGTCTATGTTTAATGTGGTGACACATGCCAGAACTATTTGGTAAAACATGTCAGAACGTGTGAGTCAACATTATACTGTAAATTTGTCCACAGCGATATGTATCATGCTGTATTTTTGTAAACATTGTGATGGTTTCCTTTCAGATGCTTTATTGTATGATGTTTAAGATATAAACACTTTTTAACAGTCACAGAACAGAATTACTGAACTGGACAGACCTTTCACTTAATAACTGAAAGATTTGCTGAAATAACTAGTAAGCCTAGCTTTATTTTTAGTGTAAAAAGCATAGCCAGCATCCCAGAACCACTCACAATCCTCTACTCTCATTGTGCAAAATAACCAAAAGTATAATTTCATCCTGAAAGCCACTTTGGTAGTAGAAATGGTTTTACAGGTTTGGATCTTTCTTTATGAACAAAATTTTGTCCTCAATTGCTTATGTGCACTGGCCAGTGACATGAACCATGGTCACAGACAGGCATTAACAGACACCAGCTTATATTTTTGTTCATGTTTGGTTTTAAAATAAGAGAGTATAAAAACTTTTGTCAGTTGTCTGTTTTTAATTGTCATCATGGCCACTTGACCCCCACATTCCATTTTTAAAATCCAAAACCTTGCACAAACAACTTATTCCAGTTAATTTGTTCACTAGGTGTTATAAATTCAGACACATTGAAGCATCTAAATATCTGCAATATGTTAGATATGGGACCTGAAATAATAGATAGCACATAAGCCCTTGCAGAGGGAGATATCCATATTTAGGCAGTGTGCTTTGTAAGCCAGCACATCCCTTCCCAGCGACAGAAGGAAACTGCTATCTATCATGTCACTCCAGAAAGTCCCAGGAGGATAGAGATTCTTGTCTTATCCTTCCATAGGCTTTAATCTTCCTGTCATTTATGTATCTGCCTTCTCTCAAACCTTGTGTAGCAGCACCGCACGCCCATCTGTGCCAACATGCCTTCGCTATATTTTCTATGACAAATATTTGTGGAGAAACTGTGATTAAAAAAAAAAACATTAATCCTGATATTTTTATTGTTATGGTGTAGTTAATTCTATGAATACTTTCTTATGATGATTGTACTGTGTAGAGTAAGTACAGGTTAGGGATAGACCTTTATCAGATATTGTACAAAAGAAAAGTGCATAGTGTAATATAGACTAGTAAGGTTTTTGTGACAATTTCTATAGGATGTGTGAATTGTTTTCTATGTGGCAACACACATTTCTTTTAAAGAATATAAAATCTTAGAGAATTTTTTAAACAGTCAATATTTTTTAATTATAAAGACATTTGTTACCTACAGGTTAATATTTCAGGTGTTAATTCTAATTTGAATATTGGTTTTATTACTACATACCTCCAGTTCCATTTGTTCTGTTGCATAAAAATGCACAATAAAAGTTAGTCTCTGGTTGACCTGTCTCTTTTTTTGTCTAGAGGTAATCTTGTGTCAGTGTGACAGCCATGATACTGGGTCTCACTATAAATGTATATTAAAAGTACTAAATTTATATCAAGGGATAGAGCATTTTCTTTTGCATTAAATGCTTGTTTAGTATGAAGCAGCAGGAAGCACAGTGAAAGATTATGAAAAATACAAGTATGAATATAATATAAATAATTTTCACCTCAATGTACAACCACATAGATTTATGTACTGGTTAAATAGAAAGGCTATTCAAAGGAAGTACCAATCTGCAATCTTAAAACCTGGATTTTCAAGCAGTGACGTTTAAATCCCATTTTAATTCAGAACCCAGTGATGGCTGAGTGCACCCTGTTCTCTTAAACACTTTAGAAAATCCTGGCTCCAGATAATTTGTAGAGGAATTACAGTGACAAACATTCACCATGGCAAACCACTGCTGCTGGGCTGTGAAGCCAGGCCTGCCCACAGGCTGGTGTCAGCCACTTGAAATGGTTATCAAATAGTGCCATTATAAAACAATGCTTTTAGGTGCCTGTAGTGCTGCAAAATTAACTGAGGTTCGGCAAGTATTTCCAGCCTACTGCTTTTTTTTGTGAACATCACAATTAGTGAGAACAGTTTACTAACCCCCCACCAAAATAATTTCGGGTAACTCTGAGAAATGGAGAAAACCTGTATTAATCCATCTGCAAAAAATTATAATTAGCTGCTCTTTGAAAATCTTCGACTTCCCAGACTTTTGGGCTGGAAATGTGTGAGGGTAGATCAGAGGCAGGAGGGAACAGGGATGGGCTGTGTGTAAACCAAACAGGGTAAAGGAGCAGTACAGGCAAGAACCCAGCAGGGAAGAGTACCTAAATAGGGAACCACAGGCAGCAACTGGGTTTATGATGAAGCTCAAAAAGAGAGATTAGGTCTAACAGCAGGGTGTGTGGAAGGGGATAAGCATGAGAGGTAGTGCCTGGGGCTGGGCAGGCAGACAAGAGGTACAGGAGAAATACCTGGTGTGGGGAAGAAGCAGGCCTGGGAAGTAACTGCAGTGGAACAAGCAGCACAGATGGGGAATATAATTCAGTAATGCCACATTTTATCACTCTTCCACTAAACACCCATTAGACATACTGGTAAGGCGATGGCTAAACTGTGCTCCTGCTGTGCAGCAGTGCTGGTGCCCTCAGAAACATGGCCCCTGCTGGCACTGACATCTATCCTGAGGCACAAGATGTCCCTGAACCTCATGCATATGAAAGTATTTAGTTTTTACCTCATTAGCTTTGAACAAGCTCATGTGCAAGCTCATATTGTTTCAGTGTTTGTAATCTTACTTTAATAAGATTACTCATGGTGCAAAATCTTGTCCTCAAGAGTTCAGCTAGGCAAAGTTTCTCTGCCGAGGCACTAACCAAAGCCAGTGGACTGCCACTAGCTCAGGCAGCACGGACAACAACACAACGTGTACTGACTTGCAAAGTGAGTTTCTGTTTGGAAACATGCACATTATCACAAAAAGAACTCCGTGTCTCAAAAAGAACTCATCTTTCCCTACCTGACTCTTACTTATGCTCATCAGTAATTACAAATGGTACTCCACTGCTTCAGCACAAGGTAAGTGTGAAAACAGCTCCAGGCAAGCATCACATGAATCTTAGTTATTGACAGAGCAAACAACACGCCACTGATGTGAACTGACCACTCCTTAAGGCCTATTTAAATCAGAGGCTCTGTCTTGGTTATTTCCTAGCAAGTTCATACATAAACAGCTCTCCAGGGATAAACCTTCCCTGCTGCACCAGCGAGCCCCTTGGAACACTTGGCAGATCTCAGTATATGATCTTGCCCTATGAACATAAAAACCCTCTTCCACAGACCCTTCAACACCTGAAGTATAAAAGGAGCTTCTACTGCAAATGTATCACATGAAGGAAAAAAAAAAACCACACCAGCAGATCAGTAAACTAAGTTGAGAGAAAAAAATCTGACATGAACTTATACAGCAATGTTGGGAAAAAGCTAGAAAACCCTTTTGTCCTTAAAAACACTTTAAACTTTCCCACTCATCTGACAGATATAATTGCCTCAACTTAGGTTGTCTTTGTAGGAAAATGGAAAGAAACAGTTTTGCTAATGACTCAAAGTAGTTTCCCATTAGAAAAGCTGATATTAAATTTAGTACCTATTTAGGAACAGGGTCAGTAGTACAGCAGAAAAAGTCTAATTAAACCTTTCAAAAATGCCTGGCAGCAATGTGATTGAAAAGTTGAAATTCTTCCAAAATTATGTGAGAACCTCAAAAAGCCAAAACCTGAAGTATTTATTAAAATGATGGCAAGAGATATATTTTTATTTGCTAAAGGATAATCCAAAGAAGCAGAGTAGCAGGTTCCAACAGAGCCTCTTGACAGACTGTCAGGGGTATCTCTCCCTTCCACAGTATCAGGAAGGCTGTTCCAGGTTGAGACATTTCCATGAAAAAAGTTGACCTTACCAATAACCACATTCATTAACCCACCAAAGGTTAACCAGAGTACCACTGCACATCTCCCTCAGTGATCCAGAAATGTCCAATTTCTCAGCAGATGGAGTACCTGGAACACAGATTTTGGAATTAGTCTTCTCCATGTAAAATCCTTGTTTTGAACCACCTGCAAACAGGTTCTACAATGAAGGCCACAGCCTTCCTGGAAAGTCTTTCTTGCATCAAGGTTTCCAAGTTGTCCAAATTCATTCATTAGGATATTCTTCCACAGTATTTAATTTTAATTTTTGCTGAGATGCTGAGAAAGTTGCCTTTCATGAGAAACTTAGTGAGGTACAAATCCACAGCCAAAGACACCTATGTACAATTACAACATGCAGACACAGAGGTTCATATATGAATGCATTTTTATGTGCATCAAATTCAAGATGGATTTTCTTTCTGAGTGCCTTAGTGCCTTTGTGAATGCCCCACATTTAAACCTAGACCTAATGCTTTGTGTATCCAGAACAGTCTGATTTAATGATAAACTGCTGTTCAATCAGTATTTGGGGTAAAAAAAATACTTCTGTAAAACACTGAATATCAGTTTACACTAGAGTAGTGAATAACATTTAAGTTACCTCAAGTGTCAGAGAACCTAGAAAAGATCTCACTAAGCCCCAATTCAGCATCAGAATTGAAGTCTAAATTTAAAAAAAAATTGAAGTCACAAAGAGCTTGGGTAAATCAATACATGTAATTTACTGGGAGCTGAGCTGGTATAACTTCTGTGAAAGCAGAAATTATGTCCCTTTTCCTATGGTTTTCAAAAAAAGTTTAATTCAAGTGCTAAGAAAGTAAAAGATCATGAAAAGTAAACTAAGTCCCTCATAAACTATTTGCAAAGGCAGACAAAACTCATTCTTGAACAGGATTTTTAAGTTCACCTTCCACCAGCTGACTGCAAGGTCCCACTTCAACCCATTACCCCCATTTAACACAATTATTTTGGAAATGCCACAGACAGCAAATAAATAATGGATTTTGAAGATTCCAGGTTACATTACGTGAAAAGACAGGGCTCTCTCCCTCTTTCGAAGTGGCTGAGATCACTTGCTGGGTTATTCCAACAGCCCAAAGACAGCCCAGTATTTGAACTTGATCTCAAATAAACAAGGTGAGGCCCTCAAGTCTGTCACTTCTCTGCTCAGGTGAATCTTGTGCCATTTGATTGATTAGAGAAAAAAAAAAAACACAACAAAACTACAGGAAACCAATAAACTTCCCTTGAGAAAGGGAGTCTCTTAACTATGAAATTAAACATTTTCAGCAATAAGGACATACAGTGCATAGCCAAAATCTTTCCTGCAATATGTTGCTTGACCATTTTATTTCTGGTATTCAATACCACGCAGACAAAAAAATCCAGTTTTTTATATTTCTCCACTTCATCAGCCAGATTTCTAACATTTTTTAGTCTTCTTTCCAACCACATAAAATTTTTTAGCCCAATTAGAAGCAGTTCCTCCCATAACTGGATAAATAAGCAATTTTATTAGTATTAGTGATAAAAAGTAGCACTTAAATATACCAGACAGTACATTAAATCCTTTCTAAGCTGACTAATTTCAGGCTTTTTCTTAAGAGGCTTGGACAGCTTTGCTGGGATTGTGAAACTGTGGTTACTATGCAAGCTTAACACCTAAATCCAACTTCTTCAAGGAATTCTTCATACCATTGACTATACACAGACATGGAATGCATCCCTAATACTATCTATCATCCTTATAACTGGATCAGGACAGGTAGTCTGAACTGGAGAGAGTGCCAGTGGGGCCTCTGAGCCAGGCAGAAAGAGCTTTCTCAGTTCTGGGGAAGGAACAGCCTTATTTGAAGGCAGGGGGTGAATAGGATAAAAGGCAGAGTTGCCACTGAGATTCAAAGAACAAATACAGAGCTTGGCCAGACTGGGCAGGTTGCTCCCTCACCAAGCATTGCTATGGAAGAGTGTGTGCCAGCATCAGATTGAATAACTAGTACAGATAGATGGACAGAACCTTTGTTTTGCATCCATAAAACAGTTCTATGCAATTTGAATTCAGAAACATAACAAATCATCAGCTGCCTAAAGCCACTGTTATTGGTAACTTTTCCAATACATATAAAATTGCTTAAATTAACAGAACACAACCCTTACTGGCTATGTAACATTTTACTGAATAATTACAACTTCCAGACATGATACAGAAGGTACTGAATTCAAGTATAATTATAAAACAAAGAACATATGCAGGTAAGTATTCCAATGTCTATACCTCACAAATGAAAATTATTTCCCCGTACTAATATGGAGTAACCAAGCCACAGAATGGAAAAGCCAATACACCAAAATGCAAGGTGTGGGGTGGGGAGGGAGCTGGTGAATCTAATGAAAAGGCTGCAGGGAAAAATGGATTTTGACTTTTGAGATTGCCCTTTGAAAGTTCTACCACGAGTGAAAAATCCTCACTGTTGACTTTCAAATTCAATACCATCTTGGCAATAGCCACAATGCTTTCCAAATGCTTCTGGCATTTTTCAAACACTTCTCACACAGCTCTTTTAGAATATTTAATTTGAGGAGAAACTTACAAAATCCCTTTTATATTACATCGTTTATACAGTTTTTTTTTTCTTCTGACTTGAGATTTGAAGCAGCTGATCACAACCTCTAAAGTTTTAAACACAGTCTAAATTTAGATTACAAAACCCAAATTTATGCTAGATTATGGACCTGTATTCCACTATTTTAACAGGCACCTCCTCCCCAAAACAGAACTATGAATACTGGCTATACAAAAATTTGACTGGGCTTGCTGTTAGTGTAACACTTATAAAAAGTAACCACGACCTTTTCTTTTAATTGAAGACTTTGATTTACACATGAAAAAATGTCCACAAGTGCTCTATGTAATATAGAATATTTTACGCCTATCTATCACAATAGGCTATAGTGTCTGTGGTATTTAAAAAACATACATCCTTTTCACATTACATTTTGAATGTTTTATCTCCTTCTCAGAATGTGGTTTAATTAAAAATCTTGCTTATCCACAGACATCTCAGCAAATTGAAAAATACAGACTAATGTATTCATCAATGACTACATTCCACTGCAAGAGTTCTGGAATCCTCAGAACAGAGCACTTCTTTTTCCACAGCACATTCAGTATGGTGCTTCAGTCATCTTCTGTATAAGAGAGTCAATTATTTTCTCTTTAATTCACTCTAGCTTCCACTTCCACAAATAATGCTACTCACCCTCCACTTACCAAGCACATACCTCACCAACAAAAACTGAGATTACAACATCACCCTTAGCAATTTTCAGTGGACAAATAGGTTTGTACCTGCAAGGCTGAACACCATATCAAGACATAGTTAAATAGAGACTCTCGTTTTCAGCTAAGAAAAAAAAATAGTTTTTGTTGAGGGCATTACCCAACTATCAGAATATTGGTAAAAGAAAGAAATCATCATCCCACCTAGTTTTGTGCATTCTAATAAAATATAATTTCTTACTGTTCTTTACTTCTAAAATCATTTCTTATTTTGGGACAAGTTTCTTAGATTAATTTCATCCTTTCCTTTTTCCAAACTATTCAACGTCTTAGTTGTTTTCCTTCCTTAATTTCATTTCTTTTGATTCAGCAAAGCCTGACTGACTGCAGTTTCTATAGACCATACATTCTCTTAGAGCTTCTATTTTCCTCAAAGGACATACATTTCAAAAATTGAACTACTGTGCTTTAGAGCCTGGATTCCTATTTCTTTTTTTATGTAATATAGTCTACTTTGATCTTAATGATTTGTATCTCACCAACAAGAAAGGAAAAATTACTTAAGCTACAAAAACAAAATCTTTTTGGTACATCTCAACTTCTCATTTACATTATGCAGGTAAACTGCAAGAGAGATGTTAGTGGTACTCTCTATTCAGAGCCAACAATAAGAATAGAAGCAGCACAATACTTCAGCTAGAAGGAAAAAAGCACAGTCATTTTATATTCACTTCTGTATTTAGGTATGCACAGAAGGGAAGTTTTTGTACATATTCTTCAATTGTTCTACCATACCAAAATGCCTCAAGAACACATGACCAAAAAAAGAAATACTTTGTTTTCAAATCTTAAACAACAGGGTGCTCTGGTTTCTTCTATAAGGAAGACATCTAAATCAAGTTTAGGAAAAAAGACTACTTCACTGACAATTTTCAAAAATTGCCACATTTTGAATAAAAACTCTTTGCATGAAGACTGTATTTAACGTACTCATCACTATTTAGAGGTATTTCTATTATTTTGTTACAGATAAAAAAAAAAACCAAAACAACAAAGAGGACACAGGACTGCAATCAATGTGTAACCTAGACAAAACATACCTAAAAACATTCCTTTAAAAACTCTCCTTTATTAAAGAGGGGGCAGTAGAAATCTCTTAAAAACTGAGTCTCCAGATACACCTGAAAAAGCTGCAGCTGACAGAATCAGAAAACTTGGTTTTGGCTAACATGGTTTGTAGCTTTCAAAGCAGCAATCACTATTCTCAACTATTAATGAACAAGAAGTACAGTACAAAATTCACAGACCAAGAGTAGAATTTAGCCCTGCCTTTAAAAACATAAGATGTTCATAATGGCTTCTTCCTCTAAAACTAAGAATCACTTTTAAAAAGCAATAAATTCTCTGTGGGAATTCAAGGAAGGAAAAAAAAATAGAGTCGAAAAAGCCTTCAGTTCAAGGATGAGTCACAAGGAATAAAGGATGCAAACTTGTCCTTAAAAAGATGTGTTCCTCCCATTACTTCTGGACCAGAACACAACCAACCAAACAGTCCCTGTAATACAGTAATCCACTGGGCTATTTACTACTACCACTACATCCTTAAACAGTGCTTTAAAAGTGGAGGGGAAAAGGGACACCACATCAAATGCTGAATTCCAGGGTATCATGGAGACAATTTAGACTTGAAGTTCATTGCTGGGGGAAAGATAAATCACTTCAAAATTTTATCTTTTACAGAAAAAAAATTTCTACAGAAACTCGGACTTAAAATACATTAAGATCATTCAGTATATTGAAACATTAAGACAAGTTTTTCAAACATTGCAAGTTTTACAGAATTATGAGTCACTGCACAGCATGTAAGAAATCTTTCACAAAGCAGAGAGGGCAGCCATACTTTGAACGCAATTTGAAAAAAATAGAACGTGCAAAGCCAGTAGACAGAAATAAATTATTTTAAAGCACCACACCTTAATCGAAAAAATCCTAGAATATAATTTTATTGTTAGGCAAATCCTCACTTCTTTTCCTTAAAATCAGTAAAAAAAAAAAAAAAAATCAATTTTGTAATTGCATCTGTGATAAAGAAAAATTCACTCCTCCACACATGTACAGTTCTTTAAGCTGAGGACTCTATCATGCAAAGGTAAATGTATTGGTTAATTATTTTCCCCAAAAACAATAAAACAAAAGTAAACTAAGTAGTGGACCCACATTACCTCAAGATTTTGACTATAAAGACAGTTAAACAAAATAAGCAGTAAAAATGTCATATCTGTGAAAATCAATTTGCAAATTATAACATACAAATTAAAATGTAACAGCTTGGAATTACTATTCCTTTCCAACCTGGCAGGCTCAAAGAGTCAGTAATCCCATCCAAATGCATGACATGTAAACTTACAAGGTACTGCCAAAACCAGTCTTGCCTGCCTTTTTGTAGTACATCACCATCCAAGTCACTTTAAAAAATGGGACTGAGTCCTCAGACTGGTCAACAGTAATGTACCCAAAAACATTCAAATCCTGGCATCTTAAATTTAACATATTGTGATGCTGTAATCAGTAAAGTAACTGGGAGACAGGGAACTCAATTCTATCTTGGAATATAAACAAAAGGTGTGAATGGGTATTTTTCTGGCTCAAATAAGGAAAACTAGGATCAGAAGTCAGATGAATCACGTCTCCAATGAATAAAAGACCATTTTTATAGGCTTTTGGAGCAAGATGTCCTATAAGAATATAAACTCATACCTCCTCTTGAAAACTATATAGGAACACTGCTATTGAGATAACATTTACTAATCCTACAGGGAAAGTTTTGCCCTGCAAACTGCACACTGACACTATTCATTCATCAATAACTCCAGCATGTAAACCAGTTGGATCACATTGGCTTGTCTTCACTAACCTCTGCAGGAGGAACATTTCCCTAGTTTTACTTCTCTTCAGGTTTTTGATTTCTGAAATAACTGGTTTATTAATGTGTTTATTCAAATTCAAAATCCATATAAATATTCTAGGGAGAAGAAAACATGTTATGCATTACCAGATTCCAGTACTCTTCATAAATAAGACTAATACCAGGAGAGTGCATACTGAGATGAGATGAATTTTACATGGAAGGGCAAGGAGAAAGGTAAATTATTTATAATGTGCTAAAATATGCCTTATTTATTTGATATGGGAGACTTCCAAATTACCTCTAAACTATATTTGAAATCAACAGGCTTAAATATACTAACTATTTTTACAACAGGAGAAAACCAGATAAAGTAAGCCTTTTTTAGAATAAGCCATATTAATAAGGTAATATGCTATAAAGAAGCCACCAGTGAACAGGGATTATGGAAAAGGGTACTGAGGAGAGCCTTTCACCCACAATTGCTGTATGTGAAGCCCCATCTGTAACTTAACTCTGGAATGTTTTATACTTAAAATGACCAGCATGCAAAGTGCTTTGCAGTTGTCAAAAAGGCATGTTTTTTTAAATCCTCATTGCTCACTGGTGACACCTAATATAAAAAAAAATTCTAAAATGCTTTTAGTAAAATCTAGACATATTGGTCTCCACAATTATTTGCTACAATGCTTTTAATATAATCTTAAATTGATTTTTGAAGACTTACGTTTCATATCAACATTTCTTCTTTCAGCAATTCACAGCAACTGAGTTTCTAGGATGGTCTTATTACCACCTGTCAGCCACGAGCAAATCTTATTTTACATTAAAGTGCATAAAGAATTTTCCTCAGTGCTATTTAAATATGGTTATTTCACTTATATTTCAACCTGCATGTTCAGTACTCATGGCCTTAGTAATGAAGGCTGGGTCTCAAAGGATCTGGTACAACTTGAGTACCTACTGCAGAAAGCCTTGAGACAATTGTACGCAGTTGTAGAATTTCACATTTCAAAGTTATAAACTAATCTAACGTATCTCCGGATTGTTGAGGACCACTGATAGAATTACTCTACTTTTCCAAACAAGCAAGGTCAAGTTATAAAAAAATTCAGAGTAAGTGGTTTTGAATTCAGGTAATATCTAAAGGCAAATAAATTAAAAATAAAATGTGTTCATTTGTTTAATTATAAATAGATCATTTTTTACTATTATATATTCCAGCTACATCTCTCACAGCTTCTAGCAAAGACCATATCTGGCAATAGTCTATCAAAATATAAAAAGCCAAAAATGCCAGGTAACTTTTAATAAGCACTACCATAAATATCTCCCAGATTACATCTGAAGATACTTACAAATAAGAAAACAAGTGTCAAAGTAGGGAAAAAAGCAAATGAAATTTAAAGAGAGGAAGTGCACCGAAAATTGTATGCAGTAATTTTTCACAGTAATTTAATGTACTCTGGCTAAACCCATACAGCTGGCTCCTCTAAGGTGAAAAGCCTTGTTTTCCTGAAGGGCAGTTGTAATTGCAATGGTGGTAAAAAGCAGGTTTCCAGGTCATGGTACTTGAGAAAAGGCCAATGCCCATTTGAAACAATTATCTTATAGAAAAGAAAAACTGTGAAACAATCACACAGTTGAAATATTACAATTTAAGGTTGGCAGGTTCCACTGGAACAAACTCTTCCTATCTAATCTTAATATCTCCCAAGAACCTTTAATGATATCTTGAAAGAAACTAAAGAAGTGCAAACAGACTGCAAAGGGACACAAACGGAAAAACTATGTGTGTTGTATAGTCTCAGGCAGCTGTATTTGCCTAACTAAACCTCAAGTTTTAAGTTCTGAATCGAAGTAAATATACTTGGACAGACTCTCCTGTGGAATTTAACTCAAGCAGCTTTTAGAAGCTGATTTTGCCATGGAAATTTTTGTCTGCAAGTCTAGCGCTCTTCCAGAAACAGAAGCAGTGCTAACAGTCCAGGAAGCCTAGAGCAAAGGAAGCGAGGTTCGGTGCTGAGTCACTGCAATCTCTGAAGCTTTCCAGCCCTTTATGTGACTTCTTCCCACAAGGGCAGCAACCTGAACATTTCTCCTGTTCAAGTCTACAGGATCTCCAAATCCACATGACGAACATCAGGATTTCGTTGCTGAAACAAAATTTAAAAACAATGTATTGAAAATATTCAAATATATTTTTGCACATGGTTACAAGTAATATGTTTCTGGTATGTTGTCAACTGGATAACAAATCCCCTTTTTGGGTAACATAGGGACTATTTTAAAATAAAGAAGAGTTTCAATAAACATTGTCCATATTATAAGGCATTTTTGGAAGGCTAAGTCATCCTTTTATTTGAAAAATTCTTTTCAATGCCATGGATAAATTAGTTCTTATGCTTTATAAAGTATGAAAGACTTCTCCATACTTTGTACTCTCTTTTAACAAGGCAGTAGATTTTTATATAAAACTGTTCAGATACACGTATTTATATACATTTCACTTTCTTAAAGTTTTAACAGATACTTTCCTGAATAACAGGTAAGATTGCCAAAATAATTTTTTCTACGCCATCAAAGCTATTTATAAAGATTCAGAACACTGTTTCTATTAAGAAATATGCATTTTCTGGTATTACAGAAATGTGTTATCACCATTACATGAATTATACAATCCATGAGAAAGTCATGACTTCAAAGACATCCAGCATGTGAACCTGACTAGTATATTTAGTAAAGCATATTCAATTCCAACTCAATCACTATATATATATGCCTATATCAAAAAGCAGTATCCATGTGTATAAAAAATTTAGACATGATCCTGCTCCTCAAAAACCATGCATGAAGAACTGATTCAGACAGTGCAATTAAAATTGAAAAATCCGTTTCGATTCTTAAACAGGACAACCCTAGGCATAGAAACTTAAACTAGAATATTTATGACATATAACAAGCAAGGAAACACATGCTCTTGAGCAGTGCCTCATGGACAGAAGAGACAGTCATGGCAGGACTGCATTCATCTGGGGGTCAGTGTAGTCGGAGTTCTGAATTCATGCCAGGAAGGTAAGACTGAGCCTCAAAATACTTGCAAAATTAAAAATGGGAACCTTTCTTGCATCAGCCAGAGGATATTTAAATTGCAGAATGAAAAAAAAAAAGGTAGGACAGCTGAGAGGCTTTTGTAAAGTAGAATAAACACTTTACAGCTTCAACAAGAGTGAAAGATATTGAGTAGCACTCCCATCACCTAGAAGTATTTGATGCAATTCTAAGAACCAGTTTAAAAATAAAAAAAAGAAAATCTACTTTTTTACAGCCAAAACAGAATTCCATAGCCTATAAATAGTCTGACATTCTGAGAATAGATGAAAAAGACACTTTCAGGTCTATTAAATGAAAATTTGTTCTATGTTGGTATAAAATGGAACAAAAGGTGTAATAAATGGATCAATGGCCAAGTAAGGATTTGGTGGTGGTCAAAAGTTACATAATAATACCATAGTAAGAAAATCTGCATTTGTAATATCAACTCCTTTCCCTCTCTCATATTTACAAATGAAATCCCAGAAATTAGATGCAGTGATATTGTTTAAAATATATCACAGAATAAGCATTCACTAATAAACAGTTAAATTTACCTTCAGGTCCTTCTCAAGTCTGTCTACTTCAGCTCCCAGCATGTCAACGATATTCTCACCATGCTTAAGCATAAAGGCTTCTAATTCTTCAAGGGTTTTCACTTGCTGAATTTCCTAGGAAGAAATTAAATTTAAGAGATTGAGATGAGGAAAAGAAAATAAAGGAATAACACTCCAGAGGGTCTTGACATATTTCAAGAGGGAGGAAAAAAAACCTAAACAAAACACTTCAGCTTTTGCCATTTACTCTCAAAACATCATCTGTTCTTGTCTCTCAAAGACACAGAAGAGTTGCATCTATTTGATGAAAACAGCTGGCTCTCTCATTACATCTGCATTTGATACAAAACCTTCTTCTATCTTAAATTGATTTCCTCCTTAACTTTCCAAATAAGTTTAGAGAATTTCATTCATTTTTTAGAAGTTTCTGAGGTATTCCTCACAGCAAGGCAGAGCAGGGTACCCCTGTGTATACTTTCTCCATTTTCTACATGCTTGCTATTCCATTACACTGCCTACTCTGGGCATCACATAACCAACTCATCTGAAAGTCCACAAGGATTACAACAAATGCTGCTGTAAATATGACTCTTCCATAATATTAGAAATTTGAAGACAGTTGACAGGAACTCAGACTAAGAGACCAACAGCATATGAAACTGAAAGAATGAGATTAAGGAAGACAAGATGTTAAACTCCAGCCTCCAAAAATCCACAGACATCGGCAGCACCAAAGCAGGTACTACAGTATTGCCATAGAATCATACAATGGTTTGGGTCAGAAAGGGCCTCAAAGATCATCTAGCTGTTCCCCCACTGCCATGGGCAGGGACACTTTCTGCTACACCAGATTACTCAAGGCCCTATCCAACCTGGCCTTGAACACCTCAAGGGATGGGGCATCCACAACTTCTCTAGGCAACCTGTTCCACTGTCTCACCACCCTCACCAATATGGTAAAGAATTTTTTTCTTATATCTACTTTATGTCTATCACCTTTCAGTTTAAAGCCATGAGCTTTCCTTAGAGGTCTCACACCAAGCTGTCTGGAAGTCATTTGTCCTGTAGTTTTTCTCAGCTGCAGTATGTTTAGGATAAATAGGCTCCTACAAACAGACAAACTATGAAACACTAATTTTTCTCGTGCATACAAGTACATGACAGCAACTTATTTCCCCTTCTCAGTACTCTAAAATTGAAGAGGAATAATGTAACTGAGCAAGTTTAAAATATATCTCAATCACAATAACCCATGACTACAATCACAGCAAGTCTAACAAGAAAAAATTCAGGTAATCTAAATGACAGCATTTCAACAAATACTTCACCACTGTAAAAAGAATAAAGTTGACAGCAGTGCTGTTTGAATGAGCTGTTTATTTGAAAAAGTATAGGTCAAAAGGCAAGCACACTGTCTGCCTTTGAGTGTAGATGGCTGAAGCCTACTGAAAGGAGCTATCCTTCAAGGATGGTTTTATAGTTGACATGAGGTTACTACATGAAACAACGACCTATGTAAGAAACAGTTGCCAACCCAGAATCAAACAGAATATCTTTCCCAACAATACTCAAAGTATTGGAAGAACTAGTGAAGGTAGTATGCAATTGCCAAAGGGAATAGCAGGTAAAGAATACAAGTTAACAAAGCTTTTAAAAGAAGACTAGTATACTAAAAACTGCAACAGCAAAGTGATATAAAACCAGGCAAACTTGCAGTGTCTCAGTGGTACAAAGCCAACAGCACTCTTCCTCTCAAAAATGCATGAAACTAAAATCCAGTAAATGAACAGATCAGATATTGCACTATACATACACATACATAATTCTTATTTTGACATTAACATGTTTTTAAAACTGGGATACTAATAGTTTTAAAAATTGCAATATAAAATTTAAAAGTAAGCATAACTTCTATGTCATGTTTAATGGACAGACAAAATGCAGACATCTGTATTTCATTTTGAAAGGGTAGAAAATAAAGAAATTTTATACATAAACAAATGTACCTAAGCAAGGTACCAGAGAAAACAAAAACTCTGTCTTGTCAAAACATTTTGCTCAATTAAAATTCTTCTTTTAATTTAGATAAATAATTATTTTCTTTATATTTCATAGTTCTTTCATACAGAATACAGCAGAGAACAGTTCTGCATTTCTATATTGAAAGGCAGGCTTAAGAAAAGCCACTCTGAACTATACTGAAATCAGAGACATTTACTAAAGGATGGTTAATTTTCAAACATCATTAGAATGCTAAATCATGTGATGCAAGCAATCCAAATTCACACCGAGTCTGAACAGCTGGACCTGTAAACACCAACACCCAGGGCAAATGGCTCTGCCAAAACAGATGCCTATTTGCAGGTGACAGCTTCTAGTTTTAACTGCAGATCTTGTAATTCAATAAATGTATTGGATTAAATTATGTTCTCATCAATTTTTTTAAATCTGTATTTTCTAACAAAACAATCACCGAATTATAGAATATTTGGAGTTGGAAGGGACACACAAGGGTTATTGACTCCAATATTTATATGAATGGGCCGTGCAGGGAGCAAACCCACAACCTTGGCATTATTAACATGTGGCTCTGACCACCTAAGCCAATCTCAAGGATAATGAGTTAAAAAAAAAAAACCCTTCCTCCTTCTCAGGCCAAAAGCAGGTCTTTTTCAGCAGCACATAACACAGTTATGGCTAAGTACATTTAAAACCCTAACACAAAGTAAGGCTGCAATCCTTCAAATGAAGAAGTGAATGTATCTCATCTATTTGCAAGTCTTGGGTTTAGTGATACTTGAAATTGAAAAGTAAATATCAAATACTGGGGATTACAAAAGCAATTTTTTACACATACTTGTAGCAGCTGTTCAATGTCTTGTTTTTCCAGGTAACTCCGAGTCACAACACGTCCATCAAAGTCTACTTCTGCCTTGAATCTCACTTTGCTCATTCCCATGTCTGTGGCTTTAACATCATGAATTGCTCTGAAACACATACATTTTTAAAGAAAATGTAAAACAATATAGAACAAACCACTAGCTAGTTTGACTTCTCATGTTAACAATACTGTCACCACAAAACGATCCTGTAATTTTAAAAGGTCAGTCTTTGACAAAATATCCTCATTTTGTCCACCCACACTTCCATTGAATACTAATTTAAGTTCAACTGGTTACATCATTTCCACAGGTTTCTGCAACACCAACACATCTACAAATCACTGCAATAAAAGACAGTTAACTAGATGCATCAAAGATTTAGAACTAGACTAACAGTATACTAGAAAAAAAATCCACAATTAAAAATGTGAGAACTTCCCCATTTTGTGTTAAAAATTTAAGTCCAACTTATTTTCCTCTGCAGAGAAGTTTTTGTGGATATATATGACACAAGGACACATTGCAATTATAAAAGTGTCCCTTCCTAAAGTTGGTAAAGGCATGATCTTTTGGAAAATTTTCCAAAATACATTTGACATAAGAAAAAGTTATGGATATTGCGTTTAGAACTAATTTTTGATCCTTCAGAACTATTAATCACAGCTTATCAAGATAGATCTGTTTGTAAATGCTGAATATGTGTATTTATTTAAAGGCTCCTAATAAATACTAGAACATGAAAGCTCTAATGTTTATATTTTGGTCCTTTGAAAAATTCTGGATTTCTGTAGCAGAGTTTTGTTCCAGCTTATTGGATAAATTCTAATATATGAATATAGGTAGTAAACAACAAGATTTTAATTTTTCTGGGATAAGAAGCAAACTCAAGACCAACACAAACTGTGATGAATTTCAAAAGTGAAATAAACACAAAACAAAATACTTCATTTTTTTGGTAATTATATTAACAAAAACTCAGTTTATGTTCAAAGCCAAGAAAGTTTAAAATTGCCACTGCAGAGTAAGTTTCCACACTTTTTTCATCAAGGTCAGAAAAAATAAGTTGAGACTAAAACATGGGACACAAATCACAAAAGGTTCACATTTTTTAAATTCTTGCTTCTGACATTTTCAAAGTAAAACAAGTATAAAAGATTTCAAAAACTTTTATTAACAGAAAAATGCATTCTTGACTATTTGGTAAATTCTTACACAATATTTAGATTCAGGAATGCAACTCATTTGATGGAAAGTACCAAACTTTACTTGCATTTATTTTGTTAAATTGTGCAATTTCACAGAATCTGTAAATTTAGCATGCCCTTTGTCTTAAGCAAATTTACTCTTCCCAACTAGAAATGCTTCTTTGCATCAGAGTGTTTATAAATCATAAATAACTTCACAGGCAGTGCAGGAAGAAAGTAGAAGGCATGTATATTGGAAGGAGTCTGTTAGAATGAACAGCCAAAGAAGAACAGGAGACTGGAACTTTAAGATGAAACAATCACAGGAAATTTTTACAGAATATTTCTTGTAATACTCAGGGCGGAAGAAAGGTAAGCATATTAAAAAAGAAATAGAACACAAACTAAATATAGAGACACCAAAAAATACGTCTCAGTAAATATATAAGCAGATTAAAAGAACTATCAGCTTAGTGGTAGCAATAAAGACTTTCCAGCTCCATTCCAATTCACACTATTCTGTGGAAAGTTATCAAATCAAAACAATATTAACTGGAGTAAGCTAGATGGCATCAAACTACCTCATCCCAAAGAGGATATTTAAGATAACAGATGTGGTTAATAAAGAGAATTTGGAACCATGTGATTCAAAAATATTGAAGACATATCAAGTGCCTATCAGAACTAAACAAGAAGATAACAAGTGATATTTGAGATTCTCATTATGCAGTAGCCTGATAAAATTCAGTTAAATTATCCATATTCTATAAATGTGAAGGATAACAGTCTACCTTAGTGCATATAATCTGCCAGGAAAGATAAGACACTGAGTCAGGAGGAGAAAAATCACTAATCATTCAAAAATACCAATGTGTATGCTAAAGCTTAAGATACAAAGTTTGCTTATGGAAGCTTCTGGATGGTTAGTAGACACAATCAATTCGAATTAGGGAAAAGAGCAAGTTTCAAATTAATGAAAAATTTGTTAGAAAACGTCAAGTTACGTCAAGTTACTGGTTTTGAGCAATTGGTTGTTGCAATATTTTTGTTTTGCATTCAAACCAGAATGACAGATTTTCCAGCACAACAGAATCACAACCACACAACAGCTGTTACAATGAAGTAAAATTAAAGATGAAACTGTCACTAAGAATAGCTCATGCCTAGGAATCTGTGATTAAATTCCATAAGAACAGAATCAGGACAGAGTCTGTACCACATCATATATTTTATTTCACAGTTATGAAAGGCTAATCTCCCACAGTTCAGTTAAGCTCAACACAAGAATGATTTATGCACCAAAAGCATCAATGACAGTTAAGAACTGAGTGTTTGTATAGCAAAAATAAAATCAAATCATTTTCCAGTTGAGAACAACTCTGAAAGGCTGTTCAGGATCATGAGTTAAATATGAAATATAAATTACTAAGAAAAATTAAAAGAAAGGGGAAATAAAGATCCATGAGCCTAAAAGAGAAATTATAAGGTCCAACAAGCTGAAAGGAGAAGCAGAAGAAAACGTCACAGAATGTGATACGAACCAACTTTTAAGCATATCAAAGTCAAAGGATAACATGGAAACAAGTCTGCTACTAGACAGAAATGGAAAATTGTCACTGATGAAAAAGAATAGGAAAAATATGCAGCAATTGTCTTCTCGAGCTAAAAAGCAAGATTTTATTTGTACAACAAAGCATTTCCCTACTAATAGCAAAGAAGCATATTCAAATGGAAAAAAATGCTTCTAATCCAACAGGTTCCATAACTTATATTCAAGAGTTAAAAGAACTATGAATTACTGTGAAGGCAAATTAATTTTTCAGCTTGCAATACTGATGAGAATTAAAACAAAAACAAACCAAATTAACAACACTGTGCCAAAATTTAAGAAGAGTAAACAAGTCCATCTATTTAAGTGAGGAACAACTTCAACTGACAATTGAAGGAAAAATAGTTAAAAAGGTGGGAAGAAGAATTACATATTAAGATTTTAGGGACTGTAAGTCTTGTCAAACAATCTTGTTATTAAAAAATATTAATGTATCAAGATTTAGTTGAAAAAATATCACCACCACCATCACAGAGACTTATTTTAGTAGGACAGCAGTTAGCATTGTCTGATAATCAAATACGTCATAATTAGTAGTGGATCACGATGTTCAGGCAAGCTACTGCTGGAATAGCAACATAAGTGGTGGTGCTACAAGGGGCTGAGGGAATAGATATCAGAGCCCCTGGATCCTTTTGTCAATTTGGATCTAAAATACTTTCTGATGAATACTAAATGATTCCCTAATATATCTCCTCCTGATATGGCAAAACACATCTGAAAATAATCATCGCAGACCATGCCTGAAAGAACAAGGAAGGAATATTCTGGGAGCAGCAACTGCAAAAAGCATTGCATTGAGAACTGAAAACCCTTAAAGGTTGAAATAAAAAAAAGGCAAATATTAGTTGCAGCTTTAGAAGCAGGCCAGTAATCAGGAGCTGTTTTTTTTCTACATTTAATGTCAGAACAACATGCAAGAGTACAACACACTACTACACATCTCCACTTAAGAAAATGTGAGAGTTTGAATGTTCAAGAAGATGCTGACATTCCTAGAAGTCCAAAGTCCAAAGCTTATGTTGATGAAAACATACAGGTAGCCCTTTGAAGAAATACTTAATGCTAAAAGGCTTCCTCATTTCAGCTGCTATAATTTTGTTTCTTTATTTCAGCCTTTGTTTTGTTTGTTTTCAGCTTTTTTTCCCAAATTATACCTAGTGACAAGGAAGGGTAATATAAGTTTACATTGTGGAGAACTGAGATTAAGACCAGGTGTCTTATTAGAAGATGTACATTAACCAAGCCAGAGACAGTAGGCTTGTTATAAGAACTTGGTCAAAGACAAACCAGGCACTGAAAGAAATCAAACTGGTAATGTAATGGATCTAAGAAAGAGATAACTGAAGATAAAGTGCATACAGAGGGTATGATAAGCACCTAAACACTTTTCAGCTTCTAACCTCAAAAAAAGAAAAACATGCAGTTTCTCACAAGTCTTTATTTCTTTTATTATTCATGCTTTTTTAAAATTAAGGTACTTCTTGTTTTAAAAAAAAAGTCTACAGCAATAAGAACATGAACTAAGTCTGCTCTGTTGAGAAGTTAGACCCACCTACAAAATGGAATACAATATCCAATGGTACTTGGCCTAGAAGAAATTTTATTATTTCAGCCTGAGGCAAGCAAAAGCTACCTGTGCACTTCAGAAAAAAGAACTAGAGAAGTCATGTACAGAAGTCATGTGAACTCACCTACTCTAACACAGCACTGTTGACACATCCTTCACCATTCAGACTAATTCAGCGCCACCACAAATACTTAATTTACTGACATGTGAAAATTCTAACAGAATTCTATTCCAAATAGGATTCTTGTTTTGTTTCTGGAATGAAGGGCATGTTATCCAGACCTCTTGCTTGGAACTGTGATGATGTCAGCACTTAATTTCTTTCAAGTACTCTGGTATTAACTAACAGGCTTGGCGTTTTTCCCCTTTCTCCCTCCACAGCTCAAAATTCAGTACAAATAAAAAAAGCACTACAATATTTCAGCTGATTTACACAAAAATATATTCCTAAATAAAGATTTTAAAGAAAACAAAAAGTTTTCTTCTAAATCAAGGTTAACAGGATAAAGTTAAAAGAGCTCATTGAAAAGCATTTAAGCAAGATTTTTAGAATTACAATGAGCTATAAGTTTACCACAAATTGCAGACTTACTAAGGAAAAATTAGAAATGAGTTAATTTTATAAGCATACAACATGAAGAATCCATTACATCACAATGCTGCTGCAGCACACCCTGCCAACTGATAGAGAATTCCATACACTGAATACTAACAGTAACAATTTAAATATTTAAGTGCCAATAAGCTATTCAAGCAACATAACAATATCATTTAGGTGCTTGTATTTCATGAATTTGAAAATAGTTTTAAGTTTGTGATGGCTTTCTCATTAGGCCATTACCAATTCCTGTAATTAATGTGACTGTTAGAATGCACCTGCAATGCTATTTTAGCTGTTGAACACCCAAGACGTACAAATATTGTTTTACTGAAAGTTTAGCACAGAAATGGAAGTTAGCAAAAATAAAAATTTTAGACTCCCAATACAGAAGATTCCACACTAAAAAGAATCTTACCAGCTTTCTCTGATTAAATGTTATTTTCTTGCTCTTTGCTGTTTATAGGAGAGACTGAGCAGTGAAGATTCTTACCTTACTACAGGATCACTTTCCAGTAACTCAGTGAGCCGCTGCAGCTGTTCAGGTTCAATGGATCGTCCCAGCAGGGCTTCAGTGTTAGTGTAGATTAGAAATGCTGACACAGTTCCCAACAAAGTTCCAACACCTAGAGACCCCACACTGTCATAATATGGGTTTCCTAAACAAAATATATCAAATTAGTTTCACAGAGTATTTCTGAAACATAGCAGAGAATTGCAATTTTACACTGAAAGCAGTTCGTAGTTTTGAGGAGTTTTCTGTTTTGTTTTTATTGAGATTTTTTTGGTTGGTGGGGTTTTTTAAAGTTGGTCATTGATTTGTCTTATTTTTCTTAATTTAGAGAAATTTTTTTCCTAGTGATGAACATGATGAAACTGGAACAAAACAATTTATCATAAAACAAAGTTTTAAGTTCCTCCTGTCCCTTAAACACTCCTGTCTCTTGTAGGACTAATAAACGAGTAAACTCTTGTCTATATGTGTTTCTGTATTAGTAAATAAATTTATACATGAAGTTATATACACTGAAACAGAGATAGCAGCACAAAATCGAGTGTTCCTTTATCAGTAACTCAAAAATTTGCAAGTATTAACCATTTCTGGAATACAGTACTCTGTAAGTTTCACCTATGTTCAGAACTATAGAAATAGTACTGTGTTTTTAAGCTGATGAAGGAAACTAGAAATGAAATTTAAAAATTCCTTCTATATAAAAAATAAAACTTGCAATTAAATCATTAGAAGCCACAAGAAACAAAACTCCAATATTTATTCTCTTAAAAAAATCAATACTTTAAAAGGGATGAATAAGTAATGTCTCCTCTTTAGAAAACTTAACTATGCAGCAAAGATGTACTTTGAACCACTTGGCATACAGATCATCTTACCTTTAGTAAAAATTAACTTAGTTTATATGACAAAATAGCTCAGAAATCTGCTTACAGGGTACAAGTATCAGAAATGAAGAGCAGAGACATATGTAAGTCAACCAATATAAACTAAATGCTCTGTGTTCATATCATGCACAGGAAAAAAATCCACATTCTGCCTGCCTCTGTGCAGAATTTTACCTGTTAGAGATGTCAGACCCATACAGGTAGCAGCTACAGCCACGCTCAGAACTGCTGCAGCATCCTCCAGCAACACCACATTGGTACTAGGATCACGACTCTGCACAACTACACACACAACAAACAAAAAAAAAAAAAAAAATCACGTGTCTCTGAAAGCTTAGCTTTATTATGTTATGCACGTGACTTAAACTATACTAACAACAGCAATTTAAAAGAACAATTTATGCAATTATATAAGTGTAAACTGAATTTTTGCATATGCTCACACTTCCAAAGGCAGTTATACATACATAGAACAAGTCAAATTATGGAAGCTTCTCAAAAACGTTAGAAAAACTAAAAGGAGCATTTATCCTGAAAAATACATGCACTTAGCCAAGTATTTAAGTGGCGCTCTTAAATCAAGTTTTCACCTAATTTGTAAAATGTTATTTGTTAGTGGAATAGAAAACAATAAAGGGAAAAGAGAAAATCGTTTCTATCATTATGCAAACACTAATGAACAGATTGTGTTTTAAATAACCATATACCTTACTGCTATAATGATACATACCATATTGATAAAATGAAAGACCCTTGGCTCGAGCACTCCTCCGGATTTCATTAATAGCAACAAGTAGGGTGGCTGAAACAACAAAGTTGTTCCTGAAATTTGCTAGAGGCAAAAGGACTTGCTCCCATTTTGAAAAGAGGGAACTTTTCCTTATAATATCATAGCAACAGATCATCAAGAAAGCTCTGATTATTGGTATTTTGAATAAAGTATAGTTGCTTTCTTTTCTACAAGCATGTCTCCCATACAAATCAGAACAGTTGTATTCATTGCTAGTTTAATACCAAAAAGGCAGTCCATGTCTACTTTCCAAATTATGTGCTCTTCAACTTCTTTTTATATAGGCCATATATAAAACAGAAAAGTTTTTACATATTTCTTTTTGTTTGTTTACAAGTATTTGCAACAGAGCTCAAAACTTCACTGTGTAAGCAAAGATCGATTATTACTGTAATTACTGTCATTGCCATCTTAAGAGATTACAAATATTTAAATAGAAACTTGAAACTGCATACCTCCTTCAGATACCAATGACCCTGCTAAAATGCAGTATGCCTGTATGGAAAAAAAAAGAATCAGATATGATATTATATTATATGCCTATTTCTACAGATCTCTTCACCATGGGCTATCCAAATGTAGCATTCCACAACCACATTACCCACTGTGCCATGTAATTGTCCCTAAACAGAAGGAAACCAATAATAATTGAATCATGCAATAGATTCTAAATAGGAAAGGAGGACCTCTTGGAGGGGGGAGATATGAAAATGAAGATGCAGGGTTTAAAGAATAGCCCATTTTGCTGCAAGATCAATTACAGTTTAAAGGCCTTTTTTCCTTAAAACACATTTTCATTAAGAATGGTTTGAGTTAATTATACTGGGATTCAAATCAACTCAGGAAGTGAATTTCAGACTATGTCACTATTTTTTATTAAGTTACTGGTGTTAAATACAATACCAAACAAGATTAGCTTACCCAGAGAAGAGATTCTACAGGATGAGGATGGAGTAAACCGATGATCCCATGATACCAAGAAAGTCCTGCACCCATCATGAAAATGCCTACTCCACTAATCAGGGAGGCAATATAGCGCATATTTGAGAAACCATACCTAGAAGAAAGGAAAGAAAATGGTTTTAGGAATATTAGATTCTACATCTCTACAAACATATCTCAAAGTTTGCCATTAATTTTTACTTGTCCTAAATTATCATCATATGACTTGGCATCTATTTAAGACAAAGCTGCTAAATCCAATCTAATTCAAGGGGGAAAAAGAACCTACTTGAAAAAGGATACCTAAAACATACAAAGACATCAAGCATAAATATTTTTCTAACTTGTTTTTAAACAGCTGTATTAGCTCTTGTACCATGACTGAGGATTTTATTTTACAAGTAAAACAAAACCAAAATAAACAACATTTGTGTCACTTTTAGATTTCAGTGAAATGCTACTTCTAAATAAAGACTCTAGTTTTGTGAGCAACCAGTCGACATAATTCATAAAGCTAATTTAAAGTGAATAAAATGTATACATCTCTCAGTAGTTCAGCTAACTGTAGACATTGAACACTTGCAGTTTTTAGTGGAGGAATTAAAGCAATATTAAAATTTAGTTTTATATTTCTTTTTGTTGTTTATTTCTTTTTTTGGTTTTAACTCCATCTACAAACAGTGCACTTCTTTTGTCTATATTGAGGAAGAAGGGAAAGAAGTGAGAGAAAAAAAAGGTATGACGAATATTTGGAAAATTTAAATCTTAAATTTGTGCAAATTTTAATTATACTGTTAATGAAAAAAGCATAATTAATTCCATAAATTAGATGTATTTTTGAACTAGCACTTAAAGAATTAATGACTTGTCCTAATATATGAGAAATAAAACAGGTTGACACTGAGAAAATATCAGAGAGAGTACAGCTTGTAACTTTCACAAACTTGTAAGAACTCCAAGTAATATCCTTGTTACTAGATACAAACAAAGAGCAGTTTATGTCAAACATAACTCCTTGTGGTAGAAGTAACTAGCTTGCATAAAACCACTTTGTTGAAAAAAGGAAGAAGATAGTAATTTTTATTTTTAAAAAAATCCTGTGATTCACATAAATAGTGTTTAAAAAGTAGATCTATTAGCTGGAAGAGGCAGAAGAGGCCAGAACAACTTAGAGAAATACCATCAACTAAAATAAAACATAGCAAAAGTGTACCACAAAAAACCCAAAAAACTCAACATATGCACCAAGCCACTGAAACTACAATTCCTGAAGCTTGAAAGGAAAGCCTTTTCTTATTTCATTTGTTGTAAAAAGAGAAACAATACATTTCAGAAATTATATAAACAAGCAAATTAAAAAGAACAAGGCGATGCACAAACAAGAACTGATCTTACTCCTGTATATAGTTACAAAATCTTTATTTACTCAAAAAGCTTACGGATGACTAGGGTCAGGTGTCCTTGCAGACTGACTGATGCCCAAAGCTAGCAATGCCTATTTAAGACAAGAGGTTAAAAAAAAAAAATTAGAAACATTCTGCATCAAGGGAACATGAAAGGTAAAGGCAGATGGCATTTGTTGAACTGCATACATGCTTTGCTACTGGTATCTTATTAGAGCTGAAATATAATCTTCAAAATTTATCATCTAAATCTACCACTCCCAAAAATTTGTTAGTTATACCTACATATATAATATGTATGCAATTATATGGTGTGTATATATAATTACTGTTAATTATAATTTTAGAATCACAACTGCAAATGAACATTACATGCAATCACAAGTGTTGTTGCTGTGCTTCAGTGTGAAGGAATGAAGTTGCTCAGGGAACAAAGCTATTTAAATAAATCCCTCTCTGAAGAGAAATTATACTGAGACTGGTATAATATGGTGATGACAACATTTAAAGCAGTAACTTTACACTGCATATTTTAAATCATAACTTTTCAGCATATTTTGAAGGAAGAAATAACCTCTTGCTATCTAAATTGCCTATCTGGGATATATTTAATTAGGCATGTATTTAAGTTGTTGATGCAGTAAATTATAAATCTAGACTTGAATTTTGCATGGCATGTTTTTTGTTTAAGACTATGGATAGTGAAACATAGTAACAAGTATTAAAATGGAGATACTTTTGTCATAGCACCAGCAACGTGCTTTGAGGCAGCAAGGTTTCTCCTGTGTTTTTCCCAAAACCACACACTCAATCATTTGAAAAAACAAAACAAACCCTCCACATTTCAGCGGAACGTTCAACTTTGATATTTAAGAAACAGAATAGCTCTTCAATGTATATAATACCACTATCAAACTTGGTTCACCTATACATTGACACACTTGGCCAAGTGAAAAAATCACACTTTGAGTCTGGCCTCCCTGTAAATTTAAGTATTATCAGTTGAATTAGGAGCACCCCTGTCTTCACTTTACATCTAGAATAGCTGAAAGGTTGTGTGAAACCATCAAACAAAATGTGAGTCGTCAGCTCAGTCTTTCTGGACGGAGAAGCATAATGGGTCCAATTCAGGCAAAAAAGTTTGCCAAAACAATGTTTATAAAATTTTCAAGATATTTTCAAGATATTCAGCAAGATATGCTCTAAGGTTCCACAGATTCCTCAGATTCCTTTGAAGGAGCACAAGACTGTTGCATTTTACAAGTTACAAGCTACCCAAGGACTCCTCTTGCTTGAGCTGCAGGAGCCTTTCCTTCGACCCTTTCTTTAAGGGTTGATTTTTCTCCCCCCCAAAGCCTTGCAATACCATTTCAAAGTCTCATAACATATGCTTCAAGCACACTATAGAAAACAGTGGAAAAAATAACATTAATGTTATCCCTGCACATTAATATTACATGTCCAATTCTGAGCCTGCCACTTCACTTCTCAAAGTAAACGTGCCACGTATGTGGCTACTTGTGCTGTGAGAGGCTGATAGGTAATCTAGGAATAGAAAAAGAAAACAAGATGCTCAAATTCTCTTCATTATTCTACCTAGAGATGAATAAGCAAAAAAGTCTCTCAATTACAATAACTGACAGGAGAAGCATTTCAAGTTAACATTTAACCAAAATCATTTTAGTTTCAAGTACCACTGATGATCCATGAAGTAGGTGAGTACAATTCTTACTGCAACTCCCACTCTTTCAACTTATTTCTAAAAAACTTCAAAATCTGCATTCTGACTTCTCATTTTTAAATTAATACAAATTAAGAAGCATACTATTTTTTATTCAAGTGCACGACAACTACTGTAATTATCTGTCTTTATTCCCAGGTTTTACTACAAGTACTAACTTTAGCAGAATAGAAAAAATACTCACCTGATTACATGTGTCTGCTAAAGAGTGTATGGCTTCTGAAAACATACTTGCAGAACCCGTGTAAACCCAAGCAAGTAGCTTAAAGAAAAAATTCAATCCATTTCTGAAAACAGAAGAAATAATAGAATATTTGATGTTCAATATTTTCAGCAAAACCAGAAGTGCTGTACAATCATACATTATCTGCCAGAAAGGAGTAAACTCAAATATCAGTTTAACAATTAGAGAGCTGTACAGACAGATAATTCATAGAGATTTTCTGCATGGTTACTGTGAAAAAAGTTCTTTCAGCTAAACTTGATAAAGATACACAATTTATTTTTCAGAAATCATTAACTTCTAAGCAGTCCTAAATAAGTTACACTTCCTGAAAACTACCATCACACTCACTATTCAGAACAAGTTTTCTACCAGCAGGAGAATATAAGTCTTAACAACTTCCTTTTCTATTTTTTTCAATCTTTTGCCTCCTAAACATTCTCTCCCAATACTACAGTGCAAGGTTCCCTACTTCATCCTCAGTCTGAGCCATTCTCAGTAGGGTACAAATGTGAGACACCAGACAGGAAGACAAGGCTGTCACTGGATTACACTGCAAAATTATCTATGGAACTTCTCCATTAAGATCTTCAGTGTGAATTGTGAAGACATTTTTACAGCTACAGGTTTACTGGAGTAAACATTGTCTAATGTTGCACAAAGGCAACTATTAATATCAAAGTCCAAGTCCCACTTCAAACATTATCAGAATAAGTAGGTTAATTGCTACTAACATATTGCACAGAAAAACAGACAGCAAATTAGAATATCCTCCTCTATCTTTTTTAACATGAGTTTCATTTATTGTCCATTTTTAAAGTATCTAAATAAATTAAGTGTTATAAGAAACTATTAACAACATCTTGTAGTGGCATATTTTAACATGTTCCAGAAATTACATTCAAGTTAGAAGAAACAAACCCAGTAGATCCTGAGAAGGCAGCTAAAATGCTCTGATTTGGTTGGAAACAAAGTCACATTTTACATCAGTGACCACCACTTCAGAATGTATTTCCTCTATTGTACTGGACTGAATTGACTAATTTAGCTACCTTATTTCTATCTGCATGGACCTGAAAGCAAGAAATCTTAACAGAACACAAACCAAAGCTATTAACAGTGGTCCAGTGCAGCTGGTCCATACCCTCACACACAGATCTATAGAACAACTCTGCTTCTGACTGAACCACATTTCATCCTCACCGGGGAAGCCTGAAGTTTGTTAAAAGTCAACTTTTCCAGTTAGAATTATTTGGTAAAGACAAAAGCCAAAAGTCATTAAAAAGACCACAAACAAAGCAGCACTGATGGTGGCCTTGACTTTAATCTCTGAAAAGTCACCAGATATTTGAGTTCCAAGAGTAGCTTGAACTGCTGGAATAGCTCCACAAAAAGATGACTGAGCACCATAACTGTCTCTACAAACTTCTCCTGGCCTGGCTGCCAGACATTCATGTATAAAAATATCCAATAATCAAAAGGTATTTATAAAAAGAATGCAATGTTAACAGCAATGTTCTAGGTACAAAGCAGGAAGAAAGGTCTGCTTTCTCTGCAGGAGCATAAGAAACAGAAGGAAGTGACCACAGTCTTTTTTTTTTGCCATTAGAAACATCCATGCTAAAAATTCATACATGTTTTAAACTTAGAAGGCTCTGAACCGTTAGTAGTAGAATACTCAGTGAAGAGCAGGTTTTCAGTCAAACGAGCCTTGTATTTTGATTCCCCAAATAAAAGAATGTAGTTTTGCAGAAGTTCAAAGACTTACTTCCTGCTCCAAATGTTTTTGTTTCCTGGGCCAAAAAAAGTATTTTCCCCTTTCTGTGATGCTCAATTATATCAATAGAGTCTTAAAAAATAAATAGTTTTTATAAAAGAAAATGTATTTAAAAACTGCAAGGTTTCATGGCAACTAAGTTTTAGCCTTCTATTTCCTCAGAGAAACCTAACACACTTCCTATTTCACGCCAGATACTCTGTGATCATTTGCTTTACATCAGGATCATTAACTTGCTTCATTCAAACTTGTAAAACATGTGAAAGGTAAAAAACTCCAAAAACATCCCCTCTTCAATTAGAAAAGAAATAATAGTAAAAAGAGAAAAGTGAATTTTTTTCTGTTGGTTATATGAAAGATTCTTTAAAATGTATGAAAAGCATCCTCTCAAGAACAAGCAAGAATAAAGGACAACTTTAAATACCTGCTTCTTCAAGTCCTTCAAAATTTTAGTTTTTACTTTAAGAAACTGTATAGTCTGATCAACCCCAAAAAATTGTTCTTCTCTCATCAGAGATATATCCAATACCTGAGCTCTAAGTATTGACCAATGTATTCACATAAATTCTCTCCCATCAACAATAAACAGATAAATCTATTAACTTTAGTTACAGACACAGCATCTTTATCTTAAATACACACACTGTTCCTACTTCCAGAATAATATAAATAAACTACATATTACTTGCATAAACAAAACTTCTTTTTTTTTTTTTTTTTACTTACATGCAAATAGCTACCATTACCACCTTCCCTGGTCCCTTGAAAAACATAGCTGCTGTACTGGAGCGTGGCTACATAAAGAAATAACAGATTATTTAATGACTCTGTCTTGATTTCACAAGACACCTACCATACAAATTATTAAATAAAAAAAACTTTGCACTGCCCTGTATTGCAAAAGTTCCTGAAGGCAACTACTACTGAATGTTCAGCCAAACTGCAGTTGGGTTTTTTTTCTACAGATGGTTGGCTATTAAAAAGATAAACATCTAATGAAGTCTCCAGCAGAGGCCACTGCAGCCATAAGGCCCAAAGCCTGCTAAGGAATCATTCCATACACCCAAGCACCTGGATCTAGGGTGTGTGTCTACTTAAGCAAAGAAGAAGGGCCAGCAGTGTATAGACAAAAGCATTCCTCTAATGGGGTCTTTTTTCTTAAAGAAACTTACTTAGACTTTTAAAATTAACACTATATTCACTACACACAGTAATAGGTTATACTTGAAATTATGACTACAGCTGCAATTTTGATAAGAAGACAACTAAAAAAACTCTTTTACTGGTGGATTACGCTGTCACTGTAGGAACCCATCCAAGCTGTCATCATAACATTTACTACAATCAGATACAGATCTCGTATATTGCAGCGCAAAAAAAATCTTCTAGTAATATACAGTTACACAAATTTTCCTTCAAAAGCTGTCATAACACATTTCACAATACTTTTCTAGCCAAACACTTGAAAATATCCTTACCTTAGTATTTCCAAAGAACTCCTTGTATTCCCACAACAGCCTTTGGTTTCTAAACAGATCTGCAGTACAAAATTTGCATCATGAATACTAGTAACCAGTAGTTTCATGAATTGAAGTCTTTTTTTTACGCAGCAGCCAGCTCCTAATAAGAGCTAGATGATCTATCTGTGAAAGAATTCTTCTCTTGATGTTGTTAATCAGAAACATATGTTGTTATACACTTATGCAAAATGCCAAATACAATCTGTTATGATCCTATACATGGTTACCATTTCTACCAACAAATGATAATACACAGAGGGAAAAACTCAAAATACACTTTTGCAAATTCAGGCATTTTATTTGTATCCAAAAATTATTCTTCAGGTCAATAAAAATTTTGAGGCTCCTGACTGCACTTTCAGTACACTTACAGATACCTTAATAGATGTCTGCAGTTCTAGCATTTTTTGACAGAAGGGTGTTCTAGTGGCACAACTGTTTCAAAAAAAAAAAAAAGACCTCTCATTTTAAGGTACACAACTGGACTAAGTATCTTGAAGCAGTATTGAGTCTTGTGTGATTTTAACTGACTAGACAGATCCAAATACATTACAAACTACTGATTTGGCTGTACATGTTATTGATAATATCAGAAAAGATAACAAAAATAATATTACACAAAAATAAATATGATTTGGGGGTACTTCTCCCCTTCTGAAACACAAAGGCAAGCCGAATTCTTTTCAGAGGAAAAAAATTAATGAGTAGGAGTATGGTATAACGATTTGGATCAGTTTTAACTCTTTTCAAAATTCTCCATTAAAAAAAAACTGCAAAAGCATTGAAAAGGTAAATTATCATCTAAAAATTGAAAGCCATCCCCAGGACTACGACTACAGATCTCTACTGAACGTATATTCTTGCTGTACCACAAAGATGATAAATTGCAAGATAGTAACAGACTGTATCTGCGTAGATAGCAACATTTTACTCTAAGACCATGCCATAAAACCTAGTCAGCAATTGCTAGTTCCAAATTTACATGCTTTAAATAATGTAACACAATCTAGTAGATTTCTAACAATCCTACTTTCTTGCTATATTGCAAGGTATTTGAAATCTCTATACTCACTTTCTCTGTACTTGATCTCTTCCTCTTTGCGTCGCTTTCTTTCTCTGGCAAGAGCCTCTGGACTACCCCAAACTTCAAGAGACCTGCATGAAGTAAAAGTAACTTTAAAATGTTTCTATTCATGCAACTTTTTTTTTCAAGCATAAAACCATGCTGTCCAATTTTATATACACAATGTAATTATAATAATCAGGACATAAAATGTGTTCAAATAGAAAATGGGAAACATTATTGCCCTTTCACATTGCAAACCTGACTTTTGAAACACTTTGCCCTCTCTCATATCATCCTTTTAAAATGTTCTTACTTTGCCTCGACATCCGATCTCAGGTACACCGTGAATGTCTCAGTGTCATCATGGGGACTTCGTCGTTTAATTTTTCTCAGCTGGTCTAAATCACTAAGAAAAGTGGACAAAGAGTTTAGTTGTAACAAAAGGATCATATTGTTCTCATTTGACTTTCATGTCTGGGTGATGATCCACAATGATATTACTAATTTGTTGTACAAAAAAAGTGAAGTTTTCTGCTTCAAACAGACCAGACAGACAACATGGAGTGATCTCTAGCAGGCTACTCAAAACTACTGTTTTTCACATCCAGAAGCCCAAATCATGTCTTCATACTATGAAATACTACACAGTGAAGACAAAGTATTAAAACACTAAATACAAGATCCAATGAATAATCTGTATGTAACTGATAATGTGCACAGATGCTAAACAAGAGGCTTTATGAATTACCCTCCCTAAATAGAAATCAGAAGTCATGTGGCAAGAAAATTTAAGAAATTTAATCCCAAAATTTAGATGCCCAGCATAAGTTGCAAAAGACTGAAGATAACAAAGCTACTTGGGGAAACAGATAAAATTTCCTGTGCCAAGCTACACATTAGGGCATCAACACCATTATGTAAAAATGGGAGAAATGAAGGTATCTCCCCCTCAACCAGATTTATGGTCTCATAAATAAAAATAAACTACTTTAAGAAGCAAGTACTGAAACATGAAAATTAAGTGCAAGCTCCTAGTCCACTGAAAACTAAGCAAGAACTAACTTCAGTCACTTACAATTAGGTACACCACAAAAGCACTTAGAAAAAGTTGTTGTGCAAAATCACTCTACAGTCACAATTACTTCTCATGCACATATGAACTAATATTCAGAATTTAAATCTCAACTGAAACCCATCATACCTGGATTTAAGACAAAACTCATTTATTGCTCTGACTCCAGTGATGAAGTTATTCTGTGTGTATTTTGGTCCGTACTCTCTTTTTTTAAGGACTGCTTTCACTTAAAAAAAAAAATAGATACACAAGTTAAGTTATTCATAGAGACTACAGCAGAAACTTCAAAAAGTAGTTCAATCTAGTGTCATGCTGTAATATCTCTTAGTGGAAATCTGAAAAGCAATGCTTGTCAATGATACAGAAAATGGACAATGAAGAGAAAGTTATCTTCCTCACTGTGGAAATGAGTAAGGGTAGAATGATTTACCTCCAAAAATGCTATTTACTAAGCTGTAGTTCAGGGTTCTCAAACCTAACTGCCACAGTCAGCTACTTCTCAAACTTTGATGTCAGAGATGGTGCTTGGCTACATAAATAGCATTCAAATATAGCCACTTGGAAAACCTTGGTCTAACAACTGAGATAGCAACAGACTGCTCCATTTCTATTTTTTCCAATAATCAAGTCCACTTTCTGCAGATAAGGCTTTTGACCTTTGCAGAGCATACAGAGAAATGAGACAGACTGTATACATCATTTTTCTCAACTATTACATTCAAAATTAACACTCTTCACATTGAGCATTTATAACAATTAAAAACATACATTCTTTATTTATAATGCTTTTTATGTCTGGAAGAGGTACTTGTATCACATCAGATTTTCATGCACAAGGAAAAGAATACCACACATTCGGAAAAATTATAAATGGACTTTTAAATTTATGCTACTATTTCCTACTTGTCTGTATGTACACAAGTTCATTGAATTCTCAAATGTAAATCACTGTACACTAACATGCATTAAGAACATGCTTATTGGAAGACTAGCTACATTCAGAAGGAAATTACACATCTAACTAACATTGTAATGTAACTAACATTACAGAATGCAACAAAACAAAAAGCTCAGATTTTATTGGTGAAAAGACTTTAAAGTACACATCAACTTCTTGTGAATCACAGGATTGATATGATTTCCATAACTGGTCCAGAACTACTTCTTAAGTCATAGAATACTTACAGAAAGATAATGCTTTTAAAGACTTTGAGAAAATTTTTTCCCAGAGTTTTACATTGACTTATTTCTGTGTTTTGAAGCTTAATAGCAAAATATATTGCTTGACTCTCCATGATGCACTAACAGTACAAGCATCAATATTTATCAAAATAATCTGATTTCTCTCATTCACTTCGAACTTGAAAAGTTGTTTAAATCCCTGAATAATCACATTCTTCCCACAAAGCTCCTGAGTGAAGATGATGAAAAAAACTTTAGATATTGCCTAGAAACAGTACACCATTTACTAATGTTAGAACAGGCTGAAAATCTTTAATCAAGAACACTTCCCATCTTTTGTTTAAAACAAATATATACCCAAATCATATTAATCTTACTAAAAAAAAAGTATGGATTTATCAAACACTTAATAATTCACCTTTCTAAAATACAGGTAAATTTCACTAAAATAAATCATATATTGTACATTGTATATATTGTACTGTAATTGCATATTGCACATTATCTCAACAATCCTACTCCTAGCTCAAGTTACTGCATAAAACTGTAGTAAATGTGGAGAAAAAAAAACTTATTTGGTGTTTCCAAGAGAAAGACAAGCTCAACTAAAGATGACATAAATAAAACACTTTGAAAAGTATATTTTTTTAAGATTAGTAAGCTTTTAAAAATGTTACTGTCTTTGTAACACTTAGCAATACTTGGATTGGTAAGTTTCTAAGTCAGAGCAGCATTTTAAGATTAGAATTCCACTTCCTAGACACAAACAAAATCCTTAACATAAACATTTTTCCTTGCACGTTTTTAATTAAGAGAGGGAAAAGTCTTGCTGAAACATATACCTATTTTCACAATTATTTCACAGAAATTTCTCCTATCTACCTTGCATTTTCTCCCTGCATGCATACACTAAGAGACAATAAATCTAAAGAAATTTACATCCCCCTGCACCACTGGAGATGAGAAGGTAGAGAAAAACAGGAGAAGATTAAGCCTGGGAAGAAGTGAAGGGTTAGAGGAAGGTGTTTTAAAATTCAGTTTTTATTTCACAGTACTGTGAAACTGGCATTGTACATTTATTGTATTGACTGGCAATAAAACAACAGATTTTCCCCAAGTCCAATCTGTTTTGCTGACGACAGTAATCAGTGAGTGATCTCTCCCTGTCCTTATCTCAACTCAGAAGCCTTTCATTACATTTCCTCTACCCTATGCAACTAAGGAGGGCAGTGACAGACCAGCTTGGGTGGGCACTGGTGTCCAGCCAGTGTCAAGCCCACCACATGATTACACACAAATGGCAATTTTACAGAACTCAGATTAGGCAGTTCATGTGGTCAAAATATATTTAGAAGCAACACTGATTAGATTAACTCAGTAATAAGAAAGAATAAGAGGAAGACTTAGAACAAGGAACGGGGAAGACCAAGTATTGAGCTTAGCAACAGTAAGGCTGAGAGGGGGAATGAACATGCCTAAAAACACACAAGGAGGACAGACTGCAACAACACATGAAAAAACAAATCAATCTTTTCCTGATGAACTTTGCAGCTTAAATGAAAATTACAAACAAACACGGAAGAGTGAGTAATTAGCAGGAATACTGACATGTTTGATTTTTTTAGGAGTCATTTTCAAGCAAACAGTACCAAACAAAGCTGGCACACAAGTGTATTTTAAAATGCTATTCACATAACTTGCTCACACAATTGAAGAGGAGCCACAGTTTCCTTACACTTTTTTTTTTTGACCACTAGCATACAGCATTAAAGCTCCAATACACTAAGTAATTCTTTACCTTTTACTTGGATTGGCTGTTTAGGAGAAGACTGCTTTTGGCCTGCATTAGTTGTATCTTTTCCTGTAAAATAAAATTAAGGTCACCGTAAATACGGAAGCACCTACTTTTCCTTTTAGTAAAGAGTTTGGCTGACATAACATTAGAATATATCTTAATATTGCATTCCACCCTGACAATTAGAAGATGTATTTGCCAGATTTCCAACATTTAAAACTCCCAAAAGACTGAAAAAAAAAATAACAAATGTAAATACTTAATATAGCATTGATCAATAAACTCCTAGCACCTTGCAGAAGAACACCAATTTGCAACATATTTCAGAAAGCACCCCAAATTTTAAAAAATATATTTTAACAATGTACTTGCACTTGGGACAAGTTTTATACAAAATTTTAGGTTAGTAAACGCAATTCATTTTATATGGCTAATGGCTGCTATATATCAGTGTTTCAGAGCTTCCAAACTGGGATTCAATCTTAAGGTATGGAAGCTTCTTCATTTACAAAATGTTAGTTCCTTAAAACAGAATATTTAAACTAAAATCCACAACTCATATGTAACAAGCTGGAGCTGGAATGAAAATGTCTTTCAGCTGGTTTTGAAACTTGAGGATATGATTCTATTTTAAAAACTAACAAAATACAATTTACAATAGTGAAATGAATCTTAATATTTGGAAAATGATAAATTCCAGTAATTTTAGTGAGATTTCTACTTAGAAACCAGAGTACTATTTGAAAATTCAAACAAATATCGCATCCTCACCTCATACATTTCAGAACAAAAATCTTATGGTTCTAACATGTCAAACCAACACATTCCCTCTTTTGTGCCCTACCACTCTATAACATTGGAGCTTTGCCACACATTCATATTCATTCACAAAATTAAAAATTACCTTATTGAAAGCAATAGATGTTTTTAAATGAGGATTTTTTTAGCAGGTTAGTGTTAAGTAATGAGGTACTCCTAGCCTAACACGGTACTTAAATTATTTAAAGATCAGATTCTCTTGAAGCTTGGACTACATAACTACGTTTCAATCAGGCAATTAGTTAATGCCCTAAAAGCAACTGAGAACTACAGCTAATAACAATTCAAGGATACTCTCTTGGAAAAATAACCCCTATAAATTTAAGAAGTTGATCTTACTATACGGCAAATAAAGTTGCACCATAACTAACAAGCATTCCTTAGAAAGTCATCGCTTTCACTTAAAAACAAAAGAAACAAAATTCCTTTGCTGTTCCTTTCTTTCCTTGGCCGGTTTAAAATACCATGCAACTGATCTCTTACATTCATGAGTGCTTTGCAAAAACTGAGTAGCACCTTCTTTTCAAGAAACATGTACAACCATTTATATCATCAAAATAAATACCACAAACACTATTTAACAAAAGATTGGGTCACAAGACTTCAAGGGGAAGACACAAAAATACAAAGATTAAATCCATGCACATCTATGTACATCAAGCACCGTTTCAAAGTTTATTACCTCAGCTTAGAGTCAGAACAAAATCACAGTGCATCACTGAGGAAAAAGGATACAGAATACTTCCATTCACAATCACTGTTTTTCAGCCTAAGTAGAGGTTGATATGGTAACTTTCAAGACTGAACAACGTTTAAGAGTCACTTTTGTACTTCCAAACATCAGAATGTAATCCTCTTAGCTGGCTACAGTTACTAGGTTTTAAAGACTGTTGCAAGTCCAGGAATTTACTAGTTAGTAAAGCAGGAACAAATATCTGCTACCCTGACAAGGAAAAGGAAATTTTCTTCAGAAAAGAAGATCGATTGTAGACAAAAGCACAAAGAAAAAGAGCTTTCATTTTGAAAAGCATCTGTTATCTTTTAAGCACTGTCTTCCAAACTTGTATCTGTGCAGTCCCACAGTTACTAAGCATCAAAACCAGAGGATGTTACAATGGAGCAAGGACAAGACAGTTGTGAATTTCACAAGCACCTAACAAGCACAAGATGGACACTCGAACAGCAGGGAGGGTCAGGTTATGCACACTATATCAAATATTTAATGTGAATGCTGCAGTTCTAATGACTGTCAGATTAAAAAGCTCCAGCAGATGAAACAGCTCAACCTTCTTTACTGGTCATTTATAGCCTTGCCTTGAGATGCCACAATGCTCAGTAGTGGCATTCATTCAATCATTAATTCCTTTGACACAATACATCAGAAATACTACCAAAAAATTCAAACAAGAAAAGTGGCAAAAGATGAGTAATACATTCATTTTCCTATCCCTTAAATAACTTAATCCCTTTCAACATCCACATTTTTTCCATCACCACTTTAAATCTAATTACTCTAAATTTAAACTTAAAATAACAGAATGACTGAAAGAAAAAAATTTCAGCATTCCTTCCTCCCTGCTTATGCATTTAATTTTCTACGTAGATGCCCACAACCAAAAATACTAAGAATTCTGTAATATTATACAATAGAAAAAAAACCACTGTTATCAGTAAATATATTAAGCTTTTACATTTTTATAAATACTCCTTATTGTAGCTTAGTACTACCTGTTTCAACTTTATGCAGGGTTTCTCCACGGGCTGATCCATTTGCATCTTCTGATCCAAGATCTTTCTTCTGACCATTGGAGGTATAAACTCTCACTTGACTCATCAACTGCACAGGCAGGCGATTACATGGTAGAATATAAGACAGACTCCCACTTTTCATTGAAACTTGCCATCCTAATAAGAGGAAGAAAAAAAGCTGTTTCAGGCAGCCTTTTTGGAAGGAAAAAGAAGGGAAAGCAGTCCTGGTCTGGCAGCATAAATTATGGAAAGTCAGCTTATAAGTACTGACCCGCGCTTTCACTACCTCCCTTCAAACATACACTTTTAAATTTTATTCTAACATTAGGGGTTTTTTCTCACACTCCAGTATGTATTTTTCCCAGACCTCTGGATAATCTCAAGGGTTAAAAAAACCTAAACCAAAGCTATTTGACAAGATCAGCTTTCTGATATACTAAGTCTCATCATTCTAGTCATACTGCATCAAAGTCTTTAAAAACCATATATTGACAAAAGAATAAATACAGACCACTACAAAACTACCAGCCAGCGTTGCCATTTCATTCTGTGCACACTGTACAAATCACAGCTTATCAATGATGAAAAACTGAACTGGGTGCAAATTATGCAGTTGCTAGAGAAATCATGTAGAAAAGAACACCACACTGTACAAAACATTTTATAGGGAAGTGTCTTAAATTTTGCAGCATTCACAACAGACAAATTACAAGATAAATATGCAAAAAGTCCTCTGAGAAACCACTCTAGGTAGTCAATCTTCCATTTTAAAAGATTAGCCAAAAGCACAGTTACAGTACAGACCAACCTGTATTAGCAATCAGTTTCTTTTAGGGAGCACAGCACTTCTGTAGAGAGGCTAAATAACACCTCCAACCAGAAATGCAGCAGGGAAACTGGCTGTTTTGGAAAACACTCGCTAAAAAATAAATACATTTTTAAAAATAATTAAGAGATGCCAGTAAATAAAGTAATATAAAGCATGACCACTTAATTATGAATAACACAGCTCTCACAAAAAAAAAAAAAAAAAAATATTTTACAGAACTTCCATTCCGTAAGAGTCTCAACAGCTTCCTTTTTTTAAGTCTTCTGCACACCTGCATGTCTGAACCTTACTGAAGGAAAAATTTCCCCAAAAAAAGGACAGCTCTTACTGATAGTTGTCGCAAAAAAGCGCTTAATGCTGAACTCAACGCAGTTCACTAAATTTACTGAATACAAATTTATAAAACACTACAATAAATACGTGGCACAAGACGAGCAGTGCTGTTTCCTGACCTTTGGTGATACTGGAGCAGGGAAAACTTAATCAGTACATTTAGAGGGCATTTTCTTCTACCAATTCATGCACACACAAGAAAAAAGAAAAAGAGCACTTGCTGCAACTTAACCGTGACTACACGAAAAGGGGCAAAACTGCTCAGAATTCAAATTCCATGAGGTCTGTGTCCTAAAGGAAGAGCCAGGGCTCGCTCCTCGGAGCAACTTAAACCCTGTAAGACCGCGCTGCATTTTATGTAATTACTGCAAACTTCGGCCCGGCCTGGGCATGACGCGCCTGCTTTACGTCAGACGGGGCAGGCACAGCCCGCCCGAGGACTCCCCGGCCCCGCACTGCGCTCACAAAACACTTGCACGTTTTCCTTCTTTTCACAGCCGCCCCTCAGAAAACAGCCGGCGCTTCCCGGCCCGCGGGTTCCCGTAGCCGGGAGCGGCGCTACCGCCTCGGGAGGGACCCCGGCTGCCGCCGCCGCCGCCTGCGAGCGCCAGCACTCGTTGCGCCCCAGGCAAACGCGGAGCTCCGTCACAGCTCCCTGCGAGCCCCGGTCGGCGCGGTGCAGCGGCCCGGGCCCCGCAGGACTCACCGTGGCAGGCGCGGGGCCGCGGCGCCGCCTGGCACCGCAGGTACAGGCGGTAGAGGCCGCGGCAGCCCCGCCGCGGGGCGGCCAGGGCCGGCATCATAGCGGCGGCCGCTCGGCAGCGGCCGGCAGGCGGGCGGCGATTCGCATCGGCGGAGGCCGGCGCGGCTGTGGCGGAGCCCCCTGGCCCCGGGCGGCGGCGGCGGCGGTGGCCGGAGGCCGGCAGTGGGCGGCGCCGCGGCTCCCGGATGTGCGGAGGCACCGCGGGGCCGCCGCTGACTCAGCCGCCCCGCCCGCCGCGCCTGCGCCGGGCCGGCTCCGGGAAGCGGCTCGGGCCCGGCTGCCGCCGCGCCTGCAGCAGCGCGGGAGCAGCGCCCGCTCTGTTACTGGGGCTGGTGGAGTGATAGTACGTACGGGTACGTGTAACAAACGTACGCGCATTAAATGTCTTAGCACAGGTGAGAACATATTAGAGAATTTTTTAATAGGGTCACGGAAATAATTGTCTTGAAAATACCTCCCAGATCATCGAGTTCTACCTATGACCGAACAGAACACCACCTTGTCGAGTGGACAGACCGTGGCACTAAGAGGCACAGCCAGTCTTGAACATCTCCAAGGACATTGGCTACACCACCTCTCTGGCCAGCCCATTCCCATAGCTAATGACCCTTTCTATGAAGAAAGTCTTCCTGATGTCCAATTTAAGCTTCCCCTGGTGCAGCTTCAGACTGTCTTGTCCTGTCGCTGGTTATCTGGGAAAAGAGGTCGATCCCCATTCGGCTACAATCTCCTTTCAGGCAGTTGTAGAGAATGATGAGCTTCCTTTCCTTTAGGATAAATACCCCCAGCTCCCTCAAAAACTCCCCATAAGACTTCTAGTCCACACCCTCACCTGCTTCTATGCCCTTTCTGTGAACATAGATAACATTAAAGCATGTACACTAAATCTCTTTGCATGATTTCTGTATGAAAATGTGCTTCCCTAGCCTAAGCCAACCCCTAAAATGCACTTTCCAGATCAGCGCTGATAAAATAAGATTTAAAATTATGTTTTCCTCCAGGGAGAGTGCCATGTGGCTGATCCTGTGCTCCAGGGTTGCAAGGACTGCCTGTGACCAGCTGTAACACCTCCTGCCTTGCTCAGGACCATGCCTGTAGTCAGTGACACTGGGACTGTATTACACTCTTTTTTATAAAAGTTTGTTTGTTTGTTTTTCATTATAGCTTTGATACTGGTTTACATGACTGAGAAAATGTCTCGGGCTTCCTTGTCTTCATTTGCACATTGGGAGGAACACGGGAGCTCACCAGAAGTTAGCTTGACAGGGAATTTGGATAATTAATGTACCTGATAATCTACAAAGCATTTGATCACTGGGGAGAGTTATTACAGTGCCTGTCTTTAGCATACACAATTAGATTTTAAAACAAAGTTTGCTGACACATCTTCACCAGCTGCCTAGTGAGCAGCTTTGCCAAAACAAGTTTTCCTAGAAGCCCAGGGGAGGCAAATTGAAGTAAAATACTTCCACAGAATAATTAACACTCATCTTCCCAGTAGTACAACTGCAGCTATACCAAATGAATCAGGAGTATTACAACAGATGCTGTATCATTAAGTACCAGATGTACAGCACTGGAGTTAAATACTAAATTGACTGCAAGTTGTAAAGTAGCACAGTGAGGTCAATTCACCAATTTCAGTTGGAGTCTAACATGCAGCTGATACATGTTTTGCTGGCTGCTTGTTATTTTGGCAAGAGCCTACAGTAAACAAAAAGGAAAAGGAAGTTGAGTTCCCTATTTTTATCCCCAATAAAAAGATATTTGAAAGCATATAGAAATTCTCGAGACATCTGTACCTGAAGTCTCACTGCTATACTCTAGAAGAGATGCTAAGTTTAGGTTTATTGTTTCCATTCTAAAACCAAATGGAACTACTAACTATTTCATACTCTTTTATCCATCTGAATAACTGAATTTGTTTTGTCTAGTTTTGTCACTGTAAATATGAAGCAGGAAGGAAAATAATAAAACTGGAATATCACAGACGGATTAATAGATACTAACAGTGTGGATTTCCACAATCAGCTGTTGTGCATGACCCTTTATATTGGCAAACACTGAAAACTGATGGAGACAAAAGAGCAAGCAAAAGAGCATCAATAACAGCCTATTCTGTGTGGTACAGCCAAGTACATAAAGCAACTGATAATGAATTACCAAGACTCCTGGCATGTAGCTGCAGCTTCCTAAGAAAAAAGTATTAACCTTATTTATAAGCATCTCAACCATTAGTTATCAATCACTAGCAATGAACAGAGAAACATCCTAAATTATATGGTATTTCAGGACATCCATACTCACTACTTTAAGCCTGTATTTCATAAAATCAAGCTAGTAAAAGAAAAAAAAGGAAAGTCTCATTCACATTCAAGTTGCTAAATGCTAAACTGATATAAAAAATATTGTTTCTATATACCATGGGCTTTTGTGCCATCTGAAACTGTCTATGGAGCCAATTGTGTGAAAATCTTGCCATGTTGCTTATAGGAGGGGGGAGACTTGCTACCATATCAGTCATTTCCTCAGGCCTCCTTTTACAAAAACTCTAGAACCGTTTTTTATACAGCATATTACCTTGCCTCCAAAAAATTATAAGGTTAAGTTGCCTTATGAGGTCTTCAGGAATAACAGGGACCTTTTAAGACTTAGAACCTGTTTCATGGAGACATTTGAAAAGTTTACATAGAGCTGCTTGCAGACCAAGAAAGACAGGTGACTGGATTGAAATATAGGCCTTTGAAAACTTTCGTCATTCCTGTTTATTTAAAATAACTCACTGACTGTATTACTCGAGCTACAACAGTCTATCATGATGAAATTCTCCAGTATTACTGTCTACCAAGAAATATGTGATATGCAAAGGCTAATAAGAAATGAAGGATTTTAGTGTTCCTTGTATGAAAAATGAAGTAATATAAAGCCAATTTGAATATTTTAAAATCTGGAATTCATTAAGTATTTCAATTTCAAACAGTGGAGAGAGACTTGCAATGTCCCCAGATCCACCAGAAGAGCTGATGGTATTGACTTAATACAGTTTAAATTACTCCTCAGAATTCCCAGCATATCCTGCCTTGTGAGTCTCTCATGCAGCATAGCAAGGGGAAAAATGGGAAAAGGGAAAGACTTTTGATTGATCCTACAGTTAACACAAAGCAGCTACATACCAATAGTACAAAAAAAGTGTGACTACATAAAGTGTCCAGTGATCCCAAACAGCCTTTAAGTTTTTCAGGCAAAGCAGTTAAATTCACAGAAAGTGAGACAATATTTATTTTGTGGCAGGCAGGTGCAAGAGGGGAATGACTCTTCTGAAGCACAGAATGGTGAATCTTCAGAAGCTTGCATAACACCACTCTGAGTCATGCAGGTCTGTAAAGCTGTTTCATGGTCACTACATCAAAGATCTACATAAACTAAAAGTAAATATTTTCATTGCCAGCACATGGATAAGTGTTTTCAGTTATTCACATGCAGTTCATTCACCTGAACATCAGCAGTTTTCTGCAGTTTCTTAAACTGGGGGCAGCAGTCCTCAACAAGGCCTGGTTCAACCCCAGCAACAGCCAGTGACTGCCAAAGGACAATAAATTGTTAAGAGGCATTATTCTCCTGAGAAATTCAAATGGAAAATTACTTTCCTGTAGCCAATAGACTCGGGAGAAGCACATTACATTACTAAAATTTTTAGCTTCATAGTTGCAAACCAGCCACTAGAGGTCAGTGGTTTGGAATAAAATTAGCACATGGAGGAAGAATTCAATTTATTTTCAAATGGACAAATCATATAATCAAATAAAATTTCCAGCCTCTGAGTAAAGAAAAAGAACTCTTAAGGTTAGCAGCACTTACCTTCATCCAAAAGCAAGAAAGCTAGCTTAAAATTCTTAAAAACAATACTAGGCACATAATACATAAAATATTGAAACAACTACCCATTCTCTACAGTAATATGCAGACATTCTTAAGAACACAGGACTGGAGGAAGCTTCTTGCATCATTAGCTCCAGTCTCTTGATACTCCACTTGTCCTAAAATTTCTTACATGAACCAAGCACAGACCAGCTTAAAAGCAGCTTTTTTTGCTTGTAATGAAAAAAAAAATTGCAAGAATGTAAAATAAGCTCAATTAGTACTTTTGAAGTGCATAAAGGCATAATATTAGAACCACCTGTGCAGTGCAAGAATCTTCTTTAACAAATATTTCCCTTACAAATGTGTAGTACTCTGCAAAAGGAGAAGGCCGCCAGAGGACAGGAAGAGGCTGTTTCATCATGAAGTGCAAAGTGTATCACCATTTCCAAAAACGGGAAAAAACCCTCAAATTATTACATTTTATTTAGTCATTTATCTACTGCTGTAAGTATACATACACGTCATCCCTTCACAGTACATACATATTAATGCAACTGAACGTCTTACCTCTGCCCCAGAGTGATGTTAAAAAAATTGAGATAATTAGAAATGTGAATAGAGCCATTGAATACTCAAACACATGCTGAACTTGATGCTTGTTGCTGTACCTGTAGACTTCTAAGGCTTCATTATTTCTCTGTATTATACAGTTACAAAACTGAAAATGCCACATACGAAAATTCAGAAAGTCAACCTCTGATTTCCATCTACCATTACAAAAAACTTTTCATTCATGTCTTTGATTTAAACTTCATCACTGAAAGAATTCACAATTATATTTGTTGTGCTTTAGTCAGAACCTAACTGAAGTTGTTACAGCAGAAAGTATGTTGAAAGGGATCATAGTATGGAGACATCTGTTTGGTCAGATTTTCTAGATTAAAAAAATAAATCCAAAAATATTAAAATACTAAGTTACAAATATAATATTCTATGCAAACATGCATCAGGACAAAACCTCATGAGTTGCACATACAAGGTCTTCCCCCAGATGGCCAAGAAAAAAAAGGAACAAAGCAACATCGAAAGAGAAAAGCCAAAAAAAAAAAAAAAAAAACCGAAGAAGCCCAGATTATTTCTTCCTTTACCTTTTCACTGCAGAACACACAATTCCACTGCAGCTGTTTTCCATTTTAATGAAACCAAGACTAGACACCAGATCCTGTACAGTGTGGTTATTTCTGTAGTATTTTAATGGAGAATAAATTATACATAATTTACAGCTTGAAAGTTTAAGTACTATCTAGAGGATACTGATGGCATGAAACCATGAATGGTGAAATGGGGTTTGTGAAAGTAACAGAGCACCCAGCAGGATTTCCAGACATCTTTGTATCACAGAACTGGTGTGATTCTTGGAGTGTCCTGCATAGGGGCAGGACATGGACTTGCTGATCCTGATTGGTCCTGATTCCAGTTCAGTAAATATTCTGTGATTCTGTGATTTTCTGCGTTTTCTTAATTTTTCTCCCCATTCTACCTTTTTCTATTGCATTTCTACCTTCATGAAAACTATAGTTGATACTATAGTATGCTTTAACTCCTACAGATAATCTAGGCCTGCACCTTTTACAGTTTCTGATTTTCAGCTTCATTTTCCTGTGAAATATCTGAACTGATGCATCATCTTCATCTAACATACTTTTAACACTGGCAAAGGAACATGAGTGAATATTCATAGGGACACATATAGCAAATGAAAATACCATAATCTGCACTTGTTCCAGGAAAGCAGTTTCCTCATGCCAGGCAGGAGTCTGGACTGTTACAACAACACTCATGTCACAAGCAAGTTTTTGGGGTCAGACGCATGGAAGCCGTGATAGAGATGAACTCAAAGTAAAAAGTTTTTTGTGGCTTCTCAAAATACAATCAATACTACTGGTTTTACAAAACCCCAGTTGTATGGTGGTAGCCTAGTGTGGCAGAATAAAGCCCATCTGGCTGGCACTTGGGTTGAACAGAAGGCAGCTACTAACTGTGCCTTCACCAATGAGCTAAGCCTAGCCCACAAGACGAGGGTAACATAGGATCACGTTATTAAAAATACTGGTTCACAATTTTGCTTAGTAGTTGCAAAACGAATTATTATTATCCTGACAAAAATTCCAAGTAATTCAGCAGTAACCATGACTCATTCTCAGTTCAGCAGTGGCACCTACTTAGGCAGTAGGATGTAATAATCATAGTCACAAAGTAACCTATTTTAAAATTAAAAGGACAGGATTTTTGCCAAAACACAGGTGTACAACTTTCTCTGCTAAAACCTGCACTGAAAATATGGCAGTGAACTGGGCATGTAGATAGATTTTTTCCACAGGAATTGATTTTACCTATGCCAGATATAAGGCAGAATAGTTCCAATGAATTAAAGGCAGGGATTAGCTCTTTTTTTTTGTTTTGATATACACCTTAATCTTCCTGTTTCTCTCGAAAATGTAAATGAGGTGCTGCAGTAGCTCACTGCATTCTGCACTGTTCTAAACACATACACAAAAAACCAACACCCAACATGCACCTGGAACACTTAACACAAGGCTGTTGGTCAATAACTCAAACTTACTCAAAGATTTGAACTTAAATAATTGCTGTTTTGCAACACACACTGGTAATATTTAAAATCCAGAAAATATAAACAATTTGATTTCAAGAACATCAACGAAACAATAGGTATCAATACAGAAAACTATTTGTTTCAAAATAAATACTTGACATACAAAACACATACAGTGAAAAAGGATCACTATAAATTACAAATGGAGATACTTGCTCATTCACTGACAGAAGCCCTTGGTATTTCCAATTTCATACCATCAAATTTATCATTCTTGCTGATTTAAGCACAGCACTGAACAAATATGGATCCCAGTGCTTTCTTTCACAGGTACTGGTATGGATAATTTACTGCAGTGATCCAATTTGAAAATCAGTAGGGACCAGTAAATCACTGCATAAAAGAAAGAGCGAATGAGGTGCTTTTTCCTTAGTGTCAGCAGCCTGCGATTATTATGTTTATTAGATTTTCTTGAAAGGGCTTCACATTTTCTCAAATATGCAGGAGAACTATATTTCCCCTCTGAGCCCTTACATTAGCATTTTGTGCCTCAGTCCTTGAATACAAGTAAAAGATGAATTTTTCAATTAATTTTAAAAGTTTATACCATCTGGATGGCACAGAACTAAGCAATGAAACTCCCTTACCTGCACAACATCTGCCATTATCACAGACAGAGCTAGCTTCTGCAGAGAAGTTGAAAAGTAATGCTGAGATTTTATGAAAAATATTTCTGAATCCACATTCAAGATTAAATTCTATTACATCCATATGGATTTCTTTCCGCCTTTGAAATAAAGAATTGTTTAAGGTTCTGTCCTCTACCTTCAAAAGGTGATTTGAAACAGCAAGGCCTGACTGTTCCAGTGACTTTAAGAAAACTATAGCACAATAGAAGTTACAGTACAAAGACACACTAACCAATTTCAGTGGATATATAGTTTAACCACAAATAGGTGTACCACAACAATTAAAAATTGTGGACAATTAAAACAGATTAGCACACCCACCATCTAGCATTTTAAGTGCTTGGGTTCTTATCCTGTTGCATTATTTTTTGTCAGAGATGATGATATAAGGGCCACACCTAGCATTGCAAATGAAAATCAATTTTCGATACCACTTTAAAAGAATATTTTTTCAAGCACAATGTCTTCTTTACCCTTAATCTGAGCACTGTAAGGTACAGCACTTTTTATCTGAGCAATGTTAACGTACAGTACTTTTTAAAGTACTACAGTTACAATAATTTTAGGAGCAGGACTAATAAGTCATACATAGAGTAGAAATAAATCAGTTTCACCTGGGCACTGTCCAACTCTTCTATTTCCTGCTCTGCCAGAACTCTTACATCCACTCAGGCAAGTGCTCTTTCCCTCCGTGTCTCCATTCCTGTCTTTAAAATGGGTAAGAACTTCCTGAATGAACACAGCATCTGTACAGCAAATGTTGCAGTACAGGTGCCCAATGATAAAAGGGTCTAACACAGACTGTACAAAATAATTGGTTATGCTGTTTGTTTGGACAGTACTATCACATACATAGCTAGCAGCTCCAAAACTGTTGGAAGAAATAGAGGCTCATAATTATAATAATTTTTATTTAAATCCTTAAAACATTAACAGACATTGCTCCACTTAAACACCCATCAAAGAAGAGAGCAAAACATAAAACTGACAGCACAGAAATGACAATATATGTATAAAATTAAATTAAAGGCAAGGAAGGAGAGGATGAATGTATTGGTGAGTTACTTTGTATGTAAGAAACCCTAACTGGCATTAGCTACTCCAGCAGACCCAATGGCTCCTGATACTTCATCTACAGATGAAAACAGACAAGTGTTAAACTGGAATATTACTTCTATAGAAAGCTTGTAGAGAGCAAGGGGTTTGTCTACCCACAGAATCTACGCAATAGCAGTTAACTTATGAAAGCTAAGACAAAAAAAAAACAATCAGCAGTATGATTTATACCAGTGGAAACAGTTATCACATTAGGGAGGAAACCTTTCACTAATACAAAAACTCTTCTGCTTCATTTTGGGATTGGCAGGCACTTTATGGTCAGTTGCAAAATTTCTCTACAATCAGAGTCTTCTGTCACAGCCTCTGCATCACAACTAGCTGTTGACAGCATAGCAGCATGAATATACAGCTCTCTTCACCAAAAAAACCCCTCAAGCTATCAGGATACAACCAGCATTTTAGATTTAACTTAATCATTAGAAGAGAAACAGTCACAAACTGTGGTGAGGAAGCAGGCTCAAGGATAGAGTGTTTTTCCATTGAGGAAAATGTTATCAATGTTATCACTTAGGCAGCTGAAAGGCTACAGTAAAAATCAAAGATGATGCAGAGCACAGGTCAGGTGCCCTATTTATCTGGCTTTAACATTATTCCTACATCATTGTTCCATGTTTTCTCGACATGTCAGAGAAGTAAGTTTTACCATGCCACAAGCTGCTCATTGGTCAAGCAAAGCCAAGAATATGCTACTGGCCAAACCAAATCGAATCCATTTTATGAAATTTCCTCCTCTTGGTCCATTTTCAAGACTTAATAGAAAGAGATAAATTCAGTATCCACATCTAAGTTCTACTTCATACCACTGTCTTCAAACTCTTTACTCACAGCACTGTCATTCACTTACTCCTTTTAATCTTTCTCGTGCATTCATTGAGTGGGATCTCTACTTAGCATCCTTCAGTTACAGACTCACCTCTAATTTAGTAACTAATTTAGACTTTAATCATACAATTAAGGAACAGTAGAATGCACCTGTAACAGCAGTCAGACCACAAAAATTTGCTCAGATGTAACATGTTATTTTGCTTACAGTAATTACAGATTTATTTGCTTTCCACTCCCAGTAGGGGGGATCAACTTAGATGACCAAATTAATTTTTAAATTGCAGCGGTGCAAACAGCTGAAGAGAATCTGATGACACCATTCAAAAAACACATCATGCAACATGACAGAGGGTCTAGAACCATGCTGAGGAACTGAAACAGTAATAAGTAGGTCTGGATTCTTTTCTCTGATTAGATACCATTGTTGCAGTGCTTATTCTTGGGTTAGATTTTGAAGGAAAGGTTCATAAATTTTTGCACTTTGGAAGGCAAAAATTCTCTATAAAATAATTTAGAAATGCACAAGACATTATATCCCAATTCAGAAGCAGAAGTGGGAATATAAGAACATGCACACATACGCACAGGACAGCATTCTGCCCAACTTCCAGGTTCAAGCATCAGTAAGTTGTGTTAAAGAGAGAAAATGAGCCTGAAGAGCCTAGCAAGTTACATTTAACACTCCTTTTATTGCAATAGAAATTTTAGTTTTTATAAAATCCTCAAATGGTAAGATACACACATAATCAATCTCATTGCAAGTCTTTAGCAGCTGTAGAGCATTAACTGCATGCAGTTGCTTCTGCAGGGTGCGAGTATTCTATAAATAATCACGTTCAGAGAGCAAGACAAGTAGTCAAAAAATATCATATTCAATTACCAACTGATTCATCAGTACTAAGAGGTTGAGCAAAAAAATGAAGTAAGTTTATAAATACATGGCTCTGATCTAAAAACTAATACAACTGGAAAGTCAGAATGATATCCATATCACAAGCAAGATAACTCAATAGTCACAGAAAAATACTTTGCTTCAAGACTATTTATGAAAGATTTTCTCATGAGGTTTCTCTGACCATGATAGAATAGTTAAGTTCAGTGCTACAGAAGTTTCCAAAAGGCCAATGAAAGTCCTTTAAATTTATGCAATTAGAATACTAACTACAGAAAATTTAGCAAATATTTTGCCTTGAATTTCTGGAAAGAAGTTGTGATCAGACAGATAGTATTATTTTTCCATGACCTATCCTTCAGCTGCTGGGTGAATGCATTAATTATCAGTGTAATTAATTTATGCACTTAATTTAATATTCACTTCTGTAGTCATGACACTGGCTTCAGATCAGTCATCAGATGGATTTATGCCAAGAAATCCTACACCCATTTGTTTCAGAAGCTGCCTAAAAAGCTGCAATTCTTTATGCAAATTTCCCATCACAATGAGGGTCTCAGAAACTGAATAACAATTTATATAGCGCTACCTACAGATTATTTTTTTAGAAAGCTAACATGCTTGAATTACTGCAGTCTCACATTTGTGTGGACACAAGAACAAATCTGCAATGACTGTGCAAAAGTTACTTCATTAACATTGATTAGTTCATTTCAGTCATGGTTAAAAGTTTAAGCATTGCATCTTAGTCTGCAAATCCTACAGGTCAGCAGTTTGGCTTGGTAAAACAACTTGTTATGACAAGAAAACTGCACAGTTTTCTGTGATCAGAAAAAAAACTGTGATCTTGTTATTTCTTCGAACAGCATAATGTAAGATTATGTCACAAGGTAGAAACATGGGAGAGTTCTTTTTATGTATTATTAATAAAAATAGCCTCTCCTTCAGAAAGAAGTGTTATCTCTGTCAGCTTGATAGATTTTAAACCCTTGTGTTAACTTCAAAGTGGGTCATATTTATACACAAAGTACAGTATATTGGACAAAACAGTTCTACAGATATATTTAGTAAGCAGAAGAATACTGTCCAAAGTGTACTGCATAGGTATGTGTATCAACTGCTATCCACTGGAGACATCCTAAAGTAGTTATAGTTCCAACTAACATAAACCTAGTGAGCACAGATCTCTTATTTTAAGTTTTAATCAATCAATCTCAAACAATTCTTGATTCAAAAAAACAAAACAAAACAAAACAACAAACCTGCATGATAGGGCATGTTTTTGGTAGGAGACATCTATTTTTTCCATCAATTAACAATACAGCACGGTTAATTTAAGTTTCTATTATTTGTTTTTGATATGCTAAATTTCATATTATCTCCAAAAAAAAGCATATATGTATTTTTATACAGCCTGGAGTGAGATCAGTGTAAAACCAGGAATTTCCAATCATCAGCAGAAGTGCCAGCTGTTCATAATGTTCACAAAACACGAGTGCCTGAATTTGGCTATGCAACAGTTGGTGCCAATCTGCTTATAAAGGAAATGCCGCTGAGGCATAGTCTTCTTACAAAAACAGGGCACGAGGGCTTCGTTATTAAGTGTTCAACAACAATCCTGAGCTCGGTGAAGAGAGTCCTGAAAAATCAGATTTAAAGACACTTTTAAAATCTTACACTTCTATCAGAAGTATTATCTACATATCTCTTTTCCATCCACTTATTTTCTCAATATCACACTCACATACACATTTAAAGTTAAATTCTTTAGACCAACTCAGTGCGGCTTCCAAGAGCTTCAGAATTCTTGACTTTTAAATATTAACATTTTAACTAACTCTATATCCATCCTCAGCAGGAAGTTACTCAACTAAAGAGCAGAAAACCTCAAACTTCAACAAAAAAAAAAAAAAGAAAAAAAGAAAGACTATAGAGGCTACAGAAGCACTATAAAAAAGAGAAAAAAGAATTATCACAAACAGTATAAGGAGCTGGGAGGCTATTATGTTTGTGCTACTTCTTGGCAATATGCTAGAACCCTGCACTGCAGAAGCAACTATTAGAAGACAGACATGAGAAACAAAACCCTCATCACAAATTTCCCTTAAAACTACAAAAATGGCAGCAGAACATTTTGGATATTTTAGTACTGCACAGCTTAAATTATTTTTAGATACCAAAGTAATAAAGCAACTTCGTAGATGTTGTTGGTGTTGTTAAAAATAAATAAATATCTGTACTAGGATGAAACAATTGATTTCTTAGACAAATAGGAAATAGAAGACAATTAAGCTCATGATTCTCACACCTGTCTTTGCATATCATGGCAGCCAAAGCCACTTTCTTGGCACTCTAGCAAGGCATTTTTTGATCGAGTAGACTGGAAAGTTTGTTCACAAAATCTTATGCTATGCAATGGTCATGAAAAAACTTCTAAAAAGCACTCACCTGAGAAAACACTCATAGGAATATTTATGATTTTAACGTCTAAAGCAATAATATTGGCTTGACCAACTTTCAAAATTACTAAGATTCTATTTCAAATACAATTAGCCTTATTTATTAATTTAACCAAAGAAAGTAATGAACTTGTTTAAGATCATACATAGGATTTTTTTCTCTCAATATTATACAAGTTTTTAAGTGCCTATTCATATTTGGGCTCACCCTCAGATGTACTAGAATCTAAAAATAAGGATATCCTTCTGATAAGAAAGAGTTTCTTCTCCCAAAGTATAGTTTTAATTACACAAGCATGTTCTGCAAGCTCCCATTCAAGAATCGTAGTACATTTCTGATCACTTACCTGAAATAAATCTAATCTTTAACCAGCCAGGGTTTTATTTACCATCCAGGTGTATTTCACATTCTACAACTGCCATTTACAGATGTAGTATTATGAGTTCTGGATTCATTTTAGAGTGAAAAGTTTCTGAATGACTAAGCACGATGCAGTTCAACACTAACCTCCAAAATCAATGCAGTACTTACCGACAGTACGGATTTCGCCGGGAAGAGTAGCGTAATGTAAGAAACCTATAGTAAATGAACGGCTGGAGCAGACTCCCTTGTCCACTGAAAGAGAATAGTTCAGTAGAGCTTACTAGTGACAAAAACAAAACAAAACACCAAAACCAGGAATTTTTCTAAGAAAAGCAAGCAAAGTACTTGGGCTCAAAAAAAAGGCTAGATTTGGGTCACATTGGTGATCTAGATCTGACAAGAAAAAGTCTATACACTTACAAATGCAGAAACACTACAGAATAAAACTGCTCAATGAAGTAGTTAAAGAAGTGCTGTTCTTGTATTGATTTTATATTTATGAAGTGTTTTTATATGCCTAATTTCTGGTGGTGTGCAAAGAATCACAGGAATGATGTTGGATACATGTTCAATAGCAAGGAAACACTTGTTGGTCAAGCCCAGAAACTGGCTGACATAAGTAGTCCAGTTACAGTGACTCTGTCCAATCTAATTGCAGCACTTTGAATATCTGGACCACATTTCTAGCATCTTTTGCAAAACTTCTCAGAACACACTGCAGACAATTACATATGTACAATGAGACTTTAATGCCAAGCTAATACCCATTTATTTCAGTTACAGTGAAATTAGGCTTTGGTATTTCACAAAACTGCTGTTTGACATGGCTGTGCTGTGAAATAGTGGAAACATTGCACACAAACTATACACAGCAAAGCACAGAAACGCTCTAAGTTTTAGTGACTGAAGCCACTTTAAATAACACATTATTTTAGAATTCTGTTTGAATTTAAACACTATGGTAAGTAAGTTCCAGTAAGTAGAACTCCATCAGGTATTAGCAGCATCTTTACCCAGAAGAAAAATATAAAGTGGAAGTGAGCTACAGTAGGGAAGAAAGAAGAAATCTTGAAACCTGTGCATTACTGACAAACAATTTAATATGCTACAACGTTTAAAGAACAAAATTTTGCAATAGCTGCATTTAGCAATTAAAGTTTGGCAGTTTACAATCTTCAGAATCTACCAGATGACATACCAAGTAGCAACATTTCACATACTACATTCTCCACAGAGAGACAAAAGAAAAAAAAAAGCTATACTAAGTTCAAAGCACTTGCAAGTTTCAGATACTGGATAGAGTGTATCTGCCAGCTAGTAAGTAGTCTCAGATGGAATGCAATCCTTGAGGGCTGAAGCACTGAGATGTTCAGCTGATATATCAAAAGATAAAGACAAATTATCCATCCTATCCAAGGTAAAGCCTCCCTTCTACTGCTTATGAGACCATTCAAGACAAAATTCCCACTATGCTATAACTTGCATAGATCAAAGACTGCATTCCCCCTCTATATATTAAAAGGCAATGACCCAAACTTCTGTGACTGGCAGGTCATTATGCCTATACATCTTCAGTAGGATTCCAACATGTTCAAGATCCCTAAAATGATTTCAACAGGCTGCACAGCAGGCAAAATCAAATGGAACAAAAAAACCCAGAAGAGTCACTGCTCAGAAGCAGCACAGAAAAGAATGAAACCTACTCCTGCTTGCACATTTTTTGCATAATTAATCTTTGCCGTTTAAATTTCAGGAATCTGTTTGTCAAAAATAAGAGTTCACTTTCAGTGAAGCTGAAGATCTTAATATTCTGCTAAACTACCCAAAATTAAACTTATTTATCAATGTTCTGATAGAAATGTGGGCGAATTCAAGTTTCAAGCCTGAAAAACCCCAATGTGACTCATCACCCACACTATGAAATGGAAGGTTTTTTTGGTGCTCAGTTACATCACAGTGAATGCCTTTTTATGTCAGGACGTACCAACTTAAGAAGCCTAAGAGTCACTTAGATTTTATTTGAAGTTCAAGCCTCAGTCAGCCAGAACCATACAAATGTAGTACTATGATCCACAGAGAACTCATTTGCAAAAAAGCAGTCTTGTGTAGCAATTTCTAATTATTTAAATATTTATCATAACTCTTACCTGAAGAGCATAAAAACTGTAGCTGGCATCAGGAAAATTTCATTGCAAGCAATGAATTTTAGAATATTCTGTTGATTAGCATTCAGTTTCTCTAAGAGATTTCTCAAAAAGGGCACACTGTTTGAACTTCGTGCCTTTAAAGAAGAAAAAAATATTTACAGAAAACATAAAAGTTGCACCTATCTTCATTAGCACAAAGAAAACAAAATGCAAACAATTTCTATTTACCACCCATTTCAACATTTTAAGACTTCATCAGCTTTGAGATTAATATCCTAAGGAAAATTACTGCAAGCTTGGAACTCCATAATTTACAGAGTTCAATTAATGCCATCGGATGTTGCAATTCCCTCATCCACCAATTTTAAGTTCAACTGCAGAGAGACGGCCAAGCTTTGTTCAGTCCACTAGGAGGAAGTGCCCATGGCAGCAAGACAGCCCAGTTAGGAACACCAAAGCCTGGAGTTATGCTAAGATGCACAAGGCAGTGCACTGAGCAGCAAGTCCAACTGGCAAGTATTTTGCTTGCTAGTCTCACCCTGTAGTTTGTTATTTTACTTCTGAAATACAACAATAAAATAAAATTAAATATGGTTTAGCTTGAAAAATACACGTCTTAAATTTCAACTTAACCATTCCACAAATTTTGTTTCCTTCAAAGAAAAGCATCTGAAGAAAAATAATTAGTGTCAACTCTAACATATCATCCCACAGAAGGAGAAAAAATCAAAAAACAAACCACCAAACCCAGCCAACCCAAAAAAGTCTTCTCAAGTTCTCTGTGCTGAGATTCCACACTAGCTTCACTCTAATTTCTCTAGTGAAGCCAAAGAAAACCAAACCAGATGTGCAACTGAAACCTGTTTATAAACCCCAAGAATACCATAACATATTGTACATATCACACTTACATCAAGAACCTTCTTCGTGTATGTGGCAGCATGAAGCAAAGAGAATAGCAGAACTGGAAAAATACTCACTGAAGCAAGCCATAAGGAAAATTACAGGCTATGCAAGTAGCTTCATTTCTCCACGATATTATACTACACCAGTCATAGCTTGATGGCACTTCACAAAAGTTTGGCTGGAATGACCAATACTGGATGAAGATACATATAAGTCTAAGACCTGTATTTATAGCTCTTCCTTTTGCTTCTTACACATCTTTGCCATGCATTTTTATTAACTTCAAAATATGGGTGTCTGCAAATATGCAGAAGTGTAACACACATCATTAGAGACCAGTGCACATCTACTGAAATGCATTTTCTCTACACAGAAAGCACATGTGAGTTAACTACTCAAAAGCTCTTAAATACATGTTGTCAAATTTTTTGTTAAAAGATGCTGCAAAATTAATTTCTTTACCAAAGAACGTGCAGTTGCCAGCCATTCTGATTTTACAGAGCAAGAACGTAGACATTTCTCTGCCAGAATGATTTTAAGAGCAGGACATTAAGTGTACATAGTGTGACATAAAGAAATGTCAGCTCTGACATGTCACCTTTGGCAATCCACAGTAGCAAATTTTGCAGACTTTATCAGTTTAATAAGGTATCCGGGAAAGCTACTACTGAGTAATTCTCTCTACATGATGAATGTCTACTACAGTGAAGACTGTATAAACCCTGAAAATGAAAATTACCAGCTTCTCCAAATATCACATAAAATCCACCAAACTTAGGCCTCAAAAAAAGAAAATATAAGCAGCCAGAGAATGCAGTGCACTAATTACAGAGCTGATTAAACTGAATATGGATCAATCAACCTAAGCCTCTCATATTTTACACAGAGTATGTTCTATAAATAGCAAACATATCAAACTAGTTCAAACTAGTTTTTCAAATCACAGCAAAGATGATGAAAAGAATCATGTTTTTAATAAATTTAAAAACGTTAGCAGGATGACACAAGAAAAGGATACTTGTAACAGGGTAAGAATTCACAAAGATAAGGGAGTACAACAGGTAATGGCAGCTGTCCTCCAGCAAAGCCTGGGCCAGAAACGCCCTGCTAAGCTGGAAGTGCGGTAGCCTTTGGTGTAGTCGGAGGGCACTGGTAAGAGCATTTGCCAGCAAGGCACGCTGATAAAAGCTTGCTGCTTCATGCAACCTGCAAATCATCAGAGGAGATGTTACCATGTGAACCAGAAGTCTTCTACCCTTGAGAATTGCATCACAACTGAACAATACCTGAAGTATTTATATTTATGTCTGTTATTGTACATAAGCACTATTCCCAAAAAATAACTCAGAAACATGTTTAACACTACCTTTACTGCAGGTGCTTAAGACAACTCAATATAATACTCCATTTACACACAAAAACATGCATTTACTACTACTTTACATTTGTTCAATACATTTTCCAAACACATCTGCAAGTGTTTTAAACCAATCTAAAATATGTAAGCTATTCTGACAAAAAGCATCCAAGAAAGCTGAATAACAGCAATTTACCTTACATGAAAAAAACAATTGTATGCAAAGGGAATCTAGCTTGTTTGTAAATGTTTAATGTTATTTTACAATATGGTACATACCCTAGAAGAGGCAGGACAAATAAAGCTGAGCAGTAAACCGTAAACAATCGGGAAATCCACATTGCTGTATCCAACTTGTTAGCCATCAGAAATTGCTACATTGAGACAAAAAAAAAAGACCAGCTCCAACAGAAGTTGGTATCTTAATACTCGCATACAATGAACATTCTTCCTAGTTCTATTAAATCGCAAGTCTTTCCTCAATATAAGCAAATTATAGCTTGAAACAGAAAGCTTGTTTTTTTTGTTCTGTGATACTTGGCTCATAAGATGTTACTAGCCAGATCAAAAATAGCTCAGCTTCCTCAGAACCAAGAGGATCCTTTGTACATTACAATCAAATACAGTGGTAAGAACTTCTAGAAAAATAATTTTTCTATCCAAACATGTCTCACTAAACAGTCAGCTTCACAAATGTTATCATGTAGGGTCGCTAGACTTGACTGACTTTTGCTTCAAGGTCTCTTGTAGAATACACTGCACAGACCTGGGGCTAAATCTCCACAATCCTTTGCAAGGGAGGAAAAATATAGGGTGAGGTAAAGTTGACATAACTACATTACAAGGAAAGTGGCATCGTTTTGGCTCACATATTCCTGGCCTTGAAAAAGCAGAAAACTTTTCACAGTAATCCTGCACCTCTCCTGTTGTTGGGCTCTTCCTGCTCAGTCCTGATACAGCCAAAGTGCCAGAAGGCCCTAATGAAACACAGAATGCTTTTGGCTATATGTGCGTCAGAGTCAAAACAACAGCTTCCTTCCATCTGAAAGAGTTCATCTTTTTTTTCCAGATTTGGACCAGCTTTTGAAGATTCCTCTTTTCCTCTATAGTGCATCTCCACGGAAATTACCAGAAACCTATAAACATCTTCATAATGTGATTTTGTATCTTACTTGCACAATATAACTACAGAAATGGCATGAAACTGTGTCAAGGCAGGTTAGATTATCAGGAAAAGGTTTTTCACCCAGAGGGTGGTTGAGCACTGGAACTGGTTCCCCAGGGAAGGGGTCACAGCACCAGCCTGACACAGTTCAAGCGTTTGGACAATGCTCTGAGGCACACAGTGTGCCTGGGGCGTCCCGTGCAGGGCCACGAGTGGACTCGAGGATTCTTGTGGGTCCCTTTCAACTCAGCATATTCTATGTTTCTGTGATATAGAGATTTACTGAATTACTGACACACGGAATTACTTCCAATTCAGCCATTTTCAAGAGCGGCGGCACATCAGGAACACGCCTTCAATCGGAAAGCGAAAGCTGCTCTCCCCCGCCCGCAGCCCGGCGAGCAGTGCCCCGCTGCCCTTCCAGCAGGACCCCCCTGCCGCCGGAGCAGCAGCGCGCCCGGCCCGGGTCTCCAGGCCCGGTAGCTCCTTACCACGGCCCCGCCGCCGGCCCCGCCTGGCATGGGCCCGTTCTGCGTGGAGTCCGCCATGGCCGCACCTGCGGGGAGAGAAGCGCCTCAGTCTGTGGGACACGGGAGACCGCAAACCCCTCCTCCCGAGCTCCCGCTCCCGGCCCGGCCGCGACCCACCGTAAGCGCCACACCGGGCACGGAACACACGCTCCGGCGGATCCGCACTGCCGGATACGGCCGGACGCCACTTCCCGCGGGCCGCGGGGCTGCCGGGCAATGTAGGCGGTGACTGGGATGCTCCCGACGGCGCCGGGCGGCGTCACGGGACGGCGCCAGGAGGCAGCGCCGGGATGGGCGGAGGGACCGCGGCTGGCCCGCTGGGCAGGACGCTGGTCCCTTCCTTGCCCGCCGTCCACAGTAGCCCGACATCAGGTGCTCAGCTCCGTCTGTAGGGGCTGTTCAGGAGCACTTGGGTGTGGTGACAGCAACAGCGACGATATGAATGCTCGCTTCGGCCCCGGCTGGGGAGTGTTTGCTCACTGAGGGCTGACTGGATTTCCAGGGCTCCGCGTTTCCACAACAACCTGCTCAGTGCTGTGCATCAGCAATGTAAATGGGAATCGTAGCGCCACAAGTCATGTCCCTGTGTTTTAGTGTCTTTGGTTCCTTAGAAAAACCAAAAAAATGGGGCGGAAAGAAAGCACAAAAACGCACCTCTTCGAGGCCAGGTGGGCCTAAAGACTGTCAGCGGTATTACGCTAAAAAGCTGGATTTTTGAAACAAGTTTCTAAAATCTTTGGTCAATAATCATCAAATCAGAAAGTTAGGGAACTTTACTCAAGTACAGGTATATCAGCAACCTCTGACAGGAGGGTAGCACAAAGCAGAACCAGCTTCAGTCTCCAACATGTAGTATATATAATTTGCCGTCTTGGGAAGCTTTAAAATCCTCCCTTCATTAATCTTCCCTTTGCCTTTAATATTGGTTTGGGTTTTTTTTTCCGGTAGCTATATGAACATGTTTCTGTTCTCAGTTGGAAGTCTGTAACGCGTCTGAAATGGCATCAGAGCAAATGAAAACAAAACGCGGGCCTCATGACCGACAGCTTTGTCTTTCGGCTGTTATGGCTTCATGTAGTTGCGCTTCTGGCTCTCTCTCAAGGATGTGCAGCAGGTTCCCCCTCCTGGCAGCACGGCCTTCAGGACAGCAAGCCGGCTGCTCCAGCTTCTAATCGTTCCCAGAGGCTTTCGATTCAATTACTTTCTAACAGCAAGAAAGACGTATTCCTGTGACCAAGGATATTGGAATCAACATCCGCAATCAGCCTCATTTCTGGCTTATGGTGATTAAACTTGAAGATTGATTGGAAGACACTCAGGAAGAATGTGTAATGAAGTATGTTGACAAGAAAGAAGCAAAAGAGTCAGCTGATAAGGATTCTACTACCATAACAATTACAAATAATCTAAGCAATCTTAGGCTAGTTAACACTTTTAAATTGAAGATGCAGAACCTGATTTCCCACTTCTCTCTCAACCATTCATCTCTCATTTAGGTGACTGAGAAGTGAGCACAAGAACTACCTCCTACTTTGAGATGATTTTCGGCAGGGAAGGAGACTCTACTAAACAGTAACAGAGAATTAGGACTCTTAGTGTGTCTTCTGGGTGTTCTCAGGTGTGTAATAAAAAGACTGACAAACATTTATTATGCTAAACCAAAATTAAGGCTTCAAATACAGCCTAGTAAATTCAAGTTGAACCATTACCAGAATACTATATTTCCAAATGAAATATTGATCTATCCAGGAGACTTGTTTAGATGCAATTGAAACGTGAAAACCACGGAATGTTTAACTGAAATGTCAGGGAAAAAAACCTGACCAATGTTCAAGATTACTTGTATTTCTTAAATGAACCTAGGATGACAATTCCATGTCTTTAGCAAGAGTGCTTTTTCATTTCTTAGCACTTGTAATTTAGGAAGTATTCAATGCACTTTTATGCAAAGCATTCATTTCTAGATTCTGGTTTAGTCACTTGGTCATAACAGCAACAGTTGTCTTTCACAATTTTGCCTTAATTTCATTTAAATAGAATGTTAAGCCATTATTTATTTCCAAAGGTAATGGATTTAAAAAATGTTATACTTTGGAAGATTTAATAAGAAGTGTCCCTCTTTGCCCTTTGCAACTAGTCCCCTTTGTCTTCATACCAATCCTTGTTTTCCTGACTTTCCCCTTTTGTTCTGCACCTGTTGTTGCTTCTTGTTCAATGTAGTCTCCTGTTGAGCACTTCAGACCATGCTACTGTTTAGTTTAACTTGAAAGAAGACATTAAATTATATTTTTAGAAATCAAGTGTCAGCTATCAGCTTCTCCTTTTCACAATTCTCCTCTGCTATGACATTACTGAACCAAGAGAAGGAGCAGAAATTGATCTGTTACTGATGATTTTGTTTCCAACAATTGGAAGAGGATTCTTCCATGCCATCAAGGCACCTGTTTGCTTTTATTGGTTATTGATATTTCAGATATTTAGAAGAGTATCATTGCAGTTGCTGAGGACTTATCTACCTCATTAGCAGTACAGTCCCATTTCTCCACTGTGGCAGTCCAACACAATCAGCACAGATCCGGCTGAAATTGTAACTAACACTTCCATGTTTTCCTCCCAAAAACTTACACACCTATCAGAGAACTACTGACAGTAACGATATCTGGGATGAGCTTGCTCTTAATTAAAAAAGTTATAGATGCAAAGGGGTATAATTTGACCTTTTATGCCCAGATATATATACCTACTTCCACTAATCCATTTGATGTCTCTCGGGAAAAAAATAAAGCACTTTGGTATGTCTGCAAAATAAGTCACACATTTTAAAATTATATGGAAGAAAATATGAATGCAATACTTTACATTTGTTTAGCAAGGCTGAGATTGAAGGGCTGAGACTCTCCAGAGACAGTGCAAGTTTACTAAGGCTCACAACATCACCATTAATTAGATGAAGTTCAGTGAAGATTTTAGGTCTAAAAGATTAGTAATTTACTTGTAGGCACACAAACAGCAGCATATGGGTAGAAATGGAATATATAACTCTAAAGCCAGCATTTCCAGTTTTCTTCGTAGTCACTATGTGTTTTCAGATGAAATCGTATGCAAAACTCCATAGACAATTCAAAGCCAGTTTGCATATCCAAAGAAGGCTGTGATGGTGTTTCAAATTACTGAGAACCTCATTACAGACACTATGGAAATACTTTATAAACAACAATTCTTTGTCAATGCATTCTGACAGCCATAATAAATACTTCATAGAATCGGTATTTTGTATTACAGTTTGTTTAAAATGTTATTTTTTTCGTTGTCTTTTTAATAACATCACCATCACAAGCGTGCAGTCTTTTGTGGTCTCCAGTGGCATCAGTTCTCAATCATTTTAACAGACAATGGTGTAGCATTGTTTAGGTGGTGTTCATCACCTTGCAGCAAGGGGCATTTGAGGTTCAGATAATGACATCTCTTTTGTCCTTCTTGATTTGAAAGAAGGTACTGTTGCTAACATCTGTATGCAGTTTTCATTTATTTCAAATAAAAGAGAGAACATTCCTCCAAGATTGATAGGATTACAGTTCCTCATAGCCAAACTAGCGCCATTATTTGTATCAGTAATGTAAAATGCAAAGATAAAATAAGTTTTTATGCAAAATTCTAATGAACAATTTGGTTCTTGTTTGTGGTTATCTCAAGCTGGCTATCCAAATCTCAAGAAACAATAAAGGACATCGGGTAAATGCCTGTTTCATTTTTCAGAAAAAGAAACAGAAGTCTTCTGTCTCTACCAGATTGCGTTGTGATTTTTTGCTGGATGGTCTGTAGCAATATCAAATATGTTCTTCTTTCTTTTCCTTCGCAGCTGGAGTTTCACCCTTCCTGGAAGAATTACCCTTTTAATCACTGAGTGTGTGCCAAAGCAGTGAAAAAGAGAAACCACAAAATTTTTGAAGATGTGTGAAATAGATGTGCAAAATTTCTTCCAGTTGCTTTCTGTGTCAGCGTTTTCATAACTCTCGTCATTTTGTTATAATCCTATGTTATTAAAATAAATAACACAGAAGCTGCAAGTGTAAGCTTAAGACTGTACAAAGAAATATGAAAACTTTATAGATGTCTTTTGTAGGATTCAAGGTATAGAACAAGGATTGTCATGTGATTGAATCAGAGAGCAGCCTTGCCAGTGTATTTTATTTGCAATGTCCTACCCATTAAGGACATGGAAAAAATATTAAAAACTTAAGGATGGAAAGAAACATGGGCAAGTGTTCTTTTAAAAATTAATAAAAGGAAGATAAGGAAGATTTTAGAAATCTGCAGCAAGAGACCATATCAACAAATGGAAGAACATAGTGAATTATAGATGTAAACTTTCGACTACCTGTAGTGCTTGATTATAAATACCACAGCAGAAGTGATTGATAAGCATCATCTTGCAAGCTCAGAGAAGGATCTGAAGGTATATTGATCAGTGCTGGACTCAGTACTGGGTTGCTGGTAAATGGCTTCCTTATCTCGTACTGATCACAGGCTACAATGAGGGAACCGAAAGAAGACAAAGGACAAAACCCAAACCTATGAGCTTTCCCAAGAAGTTCTGTTAAGATGCAAAGAATGTTAGCTCTAGATATGCAGAGAAATGTGAAAGGAAATATTCACTTTTTAAAATACTGCCTATTATATGATCTGAGCAAAACCTCATAAAGATTGATGACAGTAACATTTGACATGGTTCTGCACTAATAACACTATAATCTGTGGTCCTGTTTTCTTCAGCAGAGATATTATTATTACATTCTGCCACTCATTTAGTGAAAGCAGAGGTTTGCAGATAAATAATTAGGGTTGCAAGATGTATAAACTGAATAAAAATGAACCACTGAGAAATTTTTTGCTTTTATCTGAAGGTGACACAAGCCAAAGACTTCTTTTGACGTAAGTGTACCAGCCAGTATGTTGGGAATCCCATTCCATTCACATACAAAACTTTTCTTACACAACTACAACAAATGCAGGGGCTGCACATTTTTTGTTCTCTGCACCCACAAAGCTGCCTCTGGTTTCATTTACAAGAATCTTTAGATCTTTGATCATGTCTGTCTGCATCATCTGCACTCTTACCATCATTACAAATGTCATACGCAGTAAAGGTATACAGGAATTTATAGAATACCTTATTAAAATAAAAGAGGATGCAAAGAAAAGCTTTCGATTTTGGACAGGTTTTTTTACACAATCTGGTATGTTTTCCTGACCAGGGTAGGTTTGAGTGATCTCATTTATTATATTGCATTAATTGTTCTTGATCTTTTAATACATACTCCAAGCGCTGAATTTTCAAAAATTCACTTTGCAGTACATAAACCAGTAACTTTCTGCATTCTTTATGAGATCCCATTCAGAAATTCAGTCGTAGAAAACTGACTGGTTACATGATAGGAATATATAGAAGTATTTTTAACGTTTGATATTGGATATTAAATTTTAAGCTCAGTCAACCGACTTGGTCACTGACATGTTTCACAGATATTTTATTGCTTATTTTAGATGTGGGAATATTTTTATTCATTGGTGTTTATTCATTCACAGCATATCCAATTCAATTCCAGACATAGCAGGCAAGTGTTCCAGTTTATAAAATTATTCTCTCTATTTTTTATTTTATTCTATATGATTTAGTTAGATTAATTTAAGTTGATAATCATTGCCAAAAAAAAGGTATATGCATATTTTATTCACCTGTTTTTTGTAGCCACTGATAATCAGTAACAGCCTAAAACTTTAAAAAGATAAAAAATACATAGAAAGACAATCAGGTTAATTAGATTTGTCCTTCCACCAAACACTCATAGGTAAAGTCCATCCATTTAAATCTGATTTAATCATGTGCTGAAGTGGCATGAAATTGAATGAAATTAAGCTGTCCATAGCCCAGAAAATGTTCTTACTGAGATATAAAAATCCTAGGATACCAATTAGTCAGATAGTCTACTTGATAAGTCAAGGATAAGTTTCTTGCTCAGTCACAAAGCTTCTGATTTATGTATTGACCAGAGTAACTGGTAATGGAAAGATATTCTGTGAGGCTCATAACTTTTTATTGAATTCCATGCTGTGACTTTTGCAGAAATGACCTGTCTAACAGGTCATTAGAAAGATTCTTCTTTAGCAATCTTTGCTTGTTTATATAGAGCCAGTAGTAATTACTTCATTAGGAAGGTAAAATACAGGGAGATTCGGGTTCAAGAGAGATATTTGGCATTTACACGATGGTAATGGTAAGCAATCTAGAGAGGGTCACAAGTAAAATGAAGAGTTAAATGTAGAACAAGATTACTGACATATTTGACAGCTTATGAAATTTATAGTTAATGTATTATCAGTCAGTGACTTGGGAAGAGAAACACTAGGAATTCAGGGTCTGGCTATAGAAAACTGAGTACACTCACCTTCTTCACTGAAATTTAATGGGACTTTTGTTCAGTTATACTATTTATTCTTCCTGATGGTAATTTCAATCTGTTGCACAGTTCTGAAAAGTAAGCAAATTCTAATCTAAAGATAAAACTGAGATTAAAAAAACATATTCTTTAAGTATGCTTTACATTACAGTTGGTCCAAGACCACTACAAATAATTCTCACATGACACCTTTGTTTTAATCTTCATGGATGACATTAGGGAGTCTTTATTAAAAACCTTGAAATATTAAAAACTGTGGCAAGCTCATCACATGCTTCCTTCAGAGTCTTTGTCTGAAGCAAGAAACAATATGCAGATGTAACACTTAAAATAATTCTGACAGAAGCTGGGAAGAAGTTCTGGAAGTTCACTCAATGTGACAAAATTCAATGACTGCATGGATAATATCCCAGGAAAGATGCTCAAAGCAAAAGAAACTCAGACAGTTCTCAGTATAATTCTCTGTCAGCTCACTGGGAAGGCAGAAGCTATGAGAACATATCCTCAGCTGGCAAATTCATGATAAGTGAGGTAGGAAACAGGGGAAGATGTATGGCCACTTGGAGTTAGTTACTCATGATAAGGATTTTGAGCAGCATTCTAGGATTAAGACTGACAGTGTGGGAAAAAAAGAAAATGGGAGAAGAAGATGAAAAGGGAAAAGTTAATTTGTATACTAATTTTAGCACAATTTTTTAAAATCCTCCAAAACCAGAGAGATAGAGGTATTAAAATAGCCAAAGAAACATCAGTCTGAAGAGGACTGAATTGTAAGAAGAAGGCTGTAGCAGGCTTAGTGACAGGAATGTGCTTGGCAAATGAGAGATGAAAAATAAGAAATGAGAGAATAATTTACATGCAGCAGGATATGAATCTGTATCCTTGAAGATTTTCAAGATACAGCTATAGTCCTACTTCAACGGGGAGTTGGATCACCTAGTGCCTGGGATCTCTTCCAATCAATATTTGTTTGGTTTTGTGCAAAATGAGAATCTTAAACAGCAAAAATTAAGAAACTGGAACAACTAGTGATGGGTATGACACCCACTATTGTCAGGATAGCAAATACCTCATAGAGTTACAGACATGTTGTTAAGAGGTACTGAAGGATAAAGAGTCTTAAAGATTCATAGGAATTAAAGTGATGTGTAACAGTGAAGGTTAAAACCAGAATAAATATTTTAATGAATTCCATCATTATGAGAATCATTGATTTCTAAGATACAGGCACAAGAATACAGGTTATTTGTATCCATACAGTGCAGCTATTCTGAAGTACTGCAGCTCACAAACTTCCTCATCAATACTGCGTCAAAAAGCTGAGCTGCTACACCAACCTTCCGTTTGGAAATAAAGAATTTTCTATTGTAACTATTTGTTGAAAATAACACTGAACTAAACAATTTCAAGTTGACATGGTCCAGAATAAATTGAATAAACAAAAGCAGTTTCTCTAAGCATTTTATATTTTACAAGAATATCCATCAATAAATTAAGTAAAATATTAGTGAGGTCATCCATTCAGAGAAATTCAAGTAAAAGTAAAATAAGAAAAGAAAAAATTATATATCCTACAGCAGAATGTCTGCAATCCCTTCCCCAGTCTCTTAAAATAGCCAGGAGGAAAAAAAAATCTCAGTATTAGGGAGTGTAGGCTGGTGACATAAGTTTAAAAATGAGGAACTGAAACAGATTATAAAGATCTGTATTCTTCAGAGGCATAGCAGATTTTATGAAAGGATAGTAGAAGAGAATTGCTCTGTATTAGGTAACAGCAGGACAGGCATGCAATTAGTTAGGTTGGAATTGATATAAAAATAAAGGAGTAAAAATTGCTAATCATGTATTTAGAGTAGAAACAAGAAGAATCTGTAAGATCCTTACAGTGAAAACAGTGGAATTAAAACACATCTAAATACTCTTTTAAATGGAGTTTAGTGAATTTATACAGCTTGAAAACCCAGATGATTCTTTCTGGGATGCTAAGAAGAAAGTCTCTGAATCATCCATAGAGGGCTTGAGTTAATTGTACCCAGCCATTGGGAGGCATGAAACAGCATCAGACATGATTGTTTTTACAGTTTCGTTTTAAAGTTTGTTACTGTGAACAAACCCGCAAAGTTAAGAGGATTTCAGTGTTTAGTGCATCCTTTGAGAACTGCTGCTGCTAATGCTGCCACACTACAATTCTAAATAATTTTTAATTTTTCATAGCAAAGGTGTTTCTCCATCATGCATATTTATTCTTTTGTGATTTTATTTTAATAATATCAGAAATTGCAATTCTGCAATTTCTGAGAAAAAACAATTTTGCAAGATGTCTGAAAAAAAGCCTCTCTGAGGTTCTGTGACTAAAATGAGATGCCATAGTGGATTCTATAGTCAAAGAATTTAAATGTCCCTGAAAATTTGTCTCCTGATTTCTAGCTGGGGACAAAATTCCCTTAGAAGTATTAAAAAACTAAGTCACAAGGCATGAGAACAGTCTGTCAATGCTGTCTCCAAGCACAAGGTAAAATCTTGACTTTCACTGAGTTTTCAAACATCAGTCTCTCAAACTTCACTGAGTTTCCAGTTGTTGGCTTCCTTTTGGATCACTTTTGGGCACCAAGAAAGTCAGAACCTCGTTCATCAGCTTTAATCCTGAGATCAGCCTCTCCTCAGTGCCACATGCATGCTTTGGACCTGAGGTACTGATGAGCTAACAGTCTGAATTCCTATGGATAGAGAACATGTCACAGAGCTTGTCCTCTTGAAATTCACAACAAAGATGTGACACTTCTGGCCAGGACACCAAACATTCATTCAATTAACATGGTGGAGTTGCCCACAGCTCAGGTAAGGATACTGTCAGAATTCTAGAGTTCAAAACATGGTAACCATGAAAGGTCTGACTGCTTCCTCAATAATGTTTTCTAGTGTGCCTGTTTTTATGAAGGCCTAGACTCAAAGGAAACAACTAAAGATGTTTTTCCAGAAAAAAATATGAATATTGGTAACATTTGCTAGTCCGATGACCTTATTATGCCATAGTGGCAGTGTACGCTTCTAACTTAAATATGAACTGTATTTTACAACAGTTTTATACCAGAGAAGCCTCGGGCACAAACCATAAAATTTAATTATTTTCACCAGTGAGCATCAGCTCATGCAACAAAATAAAACTTGTGTCAATCTAATATATATTTTCTTGGCTTTACCTATGCTTATCAGAGGATTTATCACGTAGCGATAGGACTGGAAAATAGTAATTCAGAAGTAAAATATGGATGAGTCAAAAAAGAATATAGATAAGAATTTGGAGATCTGTGACTTTTGATTAATGTTAAAATTATGAGCGAATCATCAGGTTAGCACATTTCTATTCCTATAGTGGTTTTGCCTTTAATTAGAATATAATTTAAAATAGCCTTGTGATACATGAAAAAAAATCAGTGTAAGCAAATAAATAGACTGTTATCCTCTTTAATTGGTCAAATACATGGCTATCATGAGGACACAAATATCTTTTATATCCTCCTGTCAGGGTGATATCCTGTGTACTAGTGCATGGCTTAGAGAAAAGATGAAATGCTGCAAAACTAATAAAAATAAGAATGGAGAACCAAATAGCAGGTAAAGTGAAAGGCATTGTTAGTGGTCAAATATATTATTTTATGCCAAAAGAATAAGCTGGTTTTCACATCTCTTCTGAAGAGATGCCACATCTTGCTCAACAAGAGATAGCAGGGCCAGAAGACAGATCTGTTTTCATTATGTCCCTGTCAGTGCTGGAAAACCTCACAATTGATTCTGTCGTTATAACGACATCATATCAGATGCAATTCAAGTCTTCCTCTCTAAACTCCTGTGAATGAACCTCAGTAACATAGCAAAACAGTGGTAACCTTGGTTTTGAAATACATTTTGTTATTCTGGAGTTAATAAGAACTCTTTCTTAGTAAATGGGTGATGAACATAAGTGAATTTCCCGTTTCTGCAGTTTTCTCAGGGTTCAGCTTAATGGAGATTTAAAGCATTATGATCTGACAGTTTATATTCTATGTGTACTGAAAAATTAAACCCTTACCATATCTTTCAAGGAAAGTAATTTATGATAATCCAGATGTCTAATTATCCAGAAACTGGATTATGTCTACTTGTTGTTTTTGAAAATTAAGTAGACAGTACATTTGCACTTTTTCAGTAAGCACTAAGAGGTGCATTTACCTTGGTTGATATGACCCCACCTACTTCAGTCAGGGCCTCAGACCTCAAAAGCCCAGGAACAAAAAAGAAAACACCAAGATTTCTTTTAATCTGAGCAAGTGCAGCATTCAATAAATTCTCAATAGCCTCATTTGAGGCCCTTAGAGGTAGTGATTACAAAAGCAATAAAACACAGAACAATGATGACTGCAAATAGTACGCTCATCATTTGTTGTATAATTATCTCATAAAATTTCACTGGAGATCCTCACACTAAGATTCTTCTTGTTTAAAGTATAAAACAATCTAACACTGCTAAAAAGGTCACTAGAAATGAATAGTGAATAATATTTATTACAAGAAGGATAGTTAGGAGACATATTTTATATATTGAAGGACTTTTTCAGTGGTGTTGGCATCCCAGTATTTCTGGCATCTGCAGATGTAGAATTGCATGATATCTTGTAGGAATGGTATTTCTCAAAGAACAGCAAAGTTTACTAGGAACCAGAAATAGTGTGGGGGGAGTTTCTTCTTAAAGTCATAAGAGAACTTTCATGCTATTTATCTATTCTTTTGAAAATGGAACACTCATGCCATCTAATCACGACTTCCTCAGATTCTGCAAGACCAATAAAAGGAGCACATTGATATCCAGTGAATAGAAATACAGTATTACATTCTGGATTTGATCTGTTCTGTGCATTCTTTATATTCAACCCATAATATTCAAAGATTGTTTTCATGAACCTAGCTTGCTCAGTCACTGGTCATCTGATTTTGCTCTGCTCTGGAGATCAGTGTGAATAGTTTTTCTTTCCTATTTGAATAATGAGTATCAAGCCAACTAGTCTGAGAAATACTTTAAATTATATCTACCATATGTATTAGTTATACATGAATAGAGACAGTGTTTCAATTTCTATCAGTTGCTGAAAGCTTTTTCAGTAATGCTATCAGCTGAGATCAATTAGAGTAAAGACATTAACACCTGGTATCAAAGTAGAGCTTTATTTTATGAAGAATAAACTTCCTAAGGCTAATACCAAACAGTTTGCTTGGGTTTAATCTTTGATTAGACTATCTACTGGTTTTAAAACCAGGAGTGAAAATCAACTTAGTGGTTTCCTACTTGTTCCTTGTAGATATTTGTCCAGGTAACAAAGTCTCCACACAATTCAGTGTGTTTATCAATCTAAAAGTAAAAACAACTACAAAAGACAAATATTTTTCTAGATGAAATAGTTTGGATTATTATTACAAGAACCCATGTATGAGGAAGTTCAATTTTAAATCATTAGGTGAGAAATGACAGAAACCCTGTTCCTTAGTCTAATAACTATTATAAGGGTACTGAAGGAGGATATCCTTACAAAATGTGATGGCAAAATGTGAAGCCTATATGCAAAGATACTTTTCCTATTTATTTCAGCAAGTTAGGACTCCTGGCCTCTCTCTGTAGTCCATCCCACAGAGTCATCTGGTGGTCCCTAGATGAGGTGATGCTGAAGGTACTGTGTGCACCTTGGACAGCTTGGGAAGTATAAATGCAAGTGTTTAAAGATTCATGTGATGAATCCACAGCATCATTTCTCATTGCACCAGAAATCCAGGGTAGTCAGGATGATGCAGAGGGCATTTAAGCTGTTTAATAAAAAAGGTTCAGAAAGTGAATTTAAGCAGTTGTGATAGACTGACCACACTAACAGTTCCTTGTTCTGCTTTAGATTACTTCCATAAATTTTCTTCAAAGAGAATCTGTAAAGGAGACAAAATCCAATGTGGACAAATGTTCTCTGGTCATTTGGAGTCAGTCATACTGCCTAGCCCTTTTAAATTTAGCTGTACAGATTACCTATCCTGTGATAGTTGTCACTGAGACACTGGTACACAGGCACCTTCTGACTTATCCTGAGCAAACATGGCTCTTGCCCATTACTAACATTAAAAATCTGCAGAGATAATAGAAATGCTGTATTCTGATCCCTTTTTTCCATATCCATATCATGCACAAGGCTCAGAGTGGCTTTATTGATGGAATGTTTTAACTGGGAAAATCAATGCTATCAATTCTATGCAGTTCCTGTGTATTTTGAAAGAAATGTCCCAGCACAAAGGAAATTCTTATTCAAGATCAAAATTGCTCTTGATAAGTTAATAATTACTGTACTAATTAAAGACGTTTCCGTTGCAATAATTTTTTTTAGAAAAGCTATAACCAAATGAAAACTTATTCATACTCTAAACTCCGATTCTGTCAGAA